>JAWNOR010000211.1:1755000-6555000 GCA_035045885.1 Drosophila borealis
CGTTTAACAGGAGCAAAGGTATTTCGAACAACACAAATGTTTTCCATGCAAAAGTGAATTAATTATCATAGTTCTATCTCTATATAAATTAAAGTGTTTATCCCGACTGACCGAGTGACTGACTGATTGACTGATTGATGATCACAGAGCACAAGTCGTAAGAGCAAGAAGTCTGAAATTTGTACTGTAGTTACCTTTTTCACTTGCAAGTGTGGAAAAACCGCGTTTTTTGCTTTTGTGTTAACAATCCGATCGGGATCAAACTCAAAGATCGTTGATCAAATTCATTTGAGGGCTGTTTTACACTTATCGGAAAAACTATTCCGCCTTGGTATAAATGGGGATAAGATCTTTGGTGATTGAAGTTTCTCGTGTTATATAGTTATTAGTTATCCAGGCTTTGTTTACATATCTGGACTAAAGAAATGTTTTTCATAAATAAATAAATATAAAATAAATTGAAATTGAACCGATCTATCCTAGACGATATAGTGGTACGATCCGGCTGAAACAGAAAAACAGACCTATTTAAAGATTCTTATTTAACCGAGACACAGACGGACATTCGGACATATATGTATAAACTCTATGGGGTCGGAGATGTCACTGCTTCACTGTGTTACACATTTCGTGACCAAATTAAAATACCCTCCACAAGGATATAAAAACATAATAAAAGCTCAAAATGCAGCCGTAACAATCCCCTGGCACGACCCCCAGAAGCAGCGCCAGAAAACTTTTGCCGAAAAATCACGGAATCAACTGCGCAGTGAGCGGCTGGCACGAGAGTCCATTGGCAACCGTTGGGTGCTCCGGCTCCAGTTGCTGCTCCGGCTGCTGTTGCTGCTCCGGCTGCTCGCTACATCGTTAGTTGCATTGAAGTTTGCCCTCGCCCGCTCGCCCGCCCCTCCCCTTGGCCTCGAATTGCTTTTTGTGAGCATGAATAGATAAATACGCTGAGCAGCAGCAGCACCAGCAGCAGTAGCAGTAGCAGTAGCATCAGCTCGGCTCCACAGGCAATGGTAGGTGTTGCTGCTGCCCTTGTCTGTGTGAAATTTGAAAACCACAAACTGTCTGCCATGTGGGTGGGCTGTCTAGCACGCTTGGGTCAGACCCAGCTGTCGAATTTTATTTATTTCGCTAAGGCCAAGAGCTCACAATAGAAACGTTAATGGCAATGCCAAGCCCAGCACGTGTGTGTGTGTGTGTGTGTGTGTATGGATCGGAGCGTCAGTTACACAGTTTCCGTTTGCCTTGAGGCGTTGAGAAACTGACTAACATGCCTGCCCGGGCACCTGGGCGCCAATCACAAAAGAATCGTCCAAGTTTTTCGGCGCATATGTGAAGTGTGTGCGAGCAAAGCTGTTGTTTCTCTTACTCTCCACTTGTGGGCCGAGTGTCATGTAAATGTTAATGCCCGTGCCCTATGCACCTTTAGCGTACCCGAGCGCCACACCTCCCGTTTATCTGCAACCCCCAACCCCCACCCAGCCAGTTGGGCAGCAACAGGAACAGCATCTGGCCTCGTTGGCAGCGTTTTATCACGTGTCAGCAACAGCATCGGGCGTTGAGTTCTTGTGACACGCCCCCCTTGCAGTGAGTGCTAGATATGGGTGCGTGATTGCGCAGCGTTCAATGATATTTTAAGGAAGCATCCTTTTAGTTGAAATATTTCCTTAATACTAAGATTAAAGTTGTTCCTTATTCTCTTATAGGCATAGCCCGTTCACCTACTTAGTCTTTAGGTTTGCTCGCGCTATATATCGCAACAAGTTTAAGCTTCGAGCGAGTGCAATGGTGTTGTATAGGAAGGTTCTATACGGGCAACTTGTTCACTTGCTGTAAGTGTTTTGTTGTTTGTTCGTTTTTATGAGGCCACTACAGCCATTTGACATTAATTTGTTTATTTATCATAAATATTTGAAGTGAAGAGCACTTTGTACGCTTCAATTTCAAAAGCCCAACGAAATTACCAAAGTTTCTAATAACGACAAAGAGTGAGTTTTTCTGTGTTGGTGTAAAATGAAACCTACTTAATTTATGGATGATTAAATCTAATTTATTATTTGTGTTTTTATGTACTTTATTTGAAATAAGATTTTTATTAATGTATTTGTTGATTTTTCAAGGATAATTCTCAAAACTTCTCTATGCGGATCGTTTATTGTCAAAGTATCGAAGTCACGCACAACTCCGAAGCTCACGTTCTCATTTTCACTCGTGTATGTGTGCGTGCGTGTGTTTGTGTGTGTGTGGTTGCACTGCTTGACGATGCTTTTCGTTGCCTACTTTTGTGCGCTGGAAGTTTTCTTTGGCTGTCAGCTGCTGACTGACCTCTTGAACCGATACATTAGCAAACCAAAATCAGAGACAGGAATCCACTATAGGCGGTTGGACGTAACGGCAAAGGCAACGCAATAGAAGGGAATAACACGCAGCAGCAGCAGCTCCACCTGTGATACCTTTTCTGTCATTGAGGTGCAAAGTTTACCTCATTAATTCATTAATCAATGTGTCTGCGCCTGTGCGTGTGTCTGCGTGTGTCAGATGAGGAGAGGGCAGTACGGGTACGGTTATGTGCGTGCCGTCGTGTGTGTGTGTGTGTGTGGCGTGCGACTGAGGGGAGTGTGAGGAAGGGCGTCTGTTTTGTTTTGGCACTTTTGGCGCGCAGCACCTGTAAATAATGGCCCTTTGTTCTACGCCTCAACGGAGGCGGGCAACGCTGCCGAGTTCTCGTAGTCGCTTACGTTTCGTTGCACAGCAAAAACAATGAGGCAAATGGGCGGGACGCGTGCGGTACTGAGCCGGGGTCGAATCGAGCTCCTCCTCCCCGGCCTCACGCTTTTGTGATGTGGACCCAGTCCGAGGCATGACTCGTCGGCTTTGTGGCCCCAAAAATTTCAATGAAGATTTATGTGGCGGCTTCAGTAGCGTTTCTTGCTTTTTCGGGCCAGTTGCTTCCGCTTGGTTTTTTCGTCAATCATTTCGTTTGGGGGGGTACAGCTAGTTAGTTTCGAATTCGATTTCATGGCTTTTACACGCGCTTTGCAATTTATGCAATTCACTTCCGCGCAAGCTAAAATGAACTAAAAAGCCATTTACGCAATACAACAAGCCAAAACTTAATTTCCTGCTGCTTTTGACCCAGCCCCGGCGACTGCCAAGCTGATGACCCGCAACATATAGCACAGATCATTAAGTTTTCCAGCTAAAAAGAAAAGAATCGCCAGCCCGGCCAGATAAACTGCAATTTCGCTGCAACACCTGCAAACTGCTTAAGTTTTGCCAAGCTACAACAGTTATGGCCATAGCACACAGCCATAACCATCTCGGCCCCATCCACCACCCACTCGGCTGGCCAGGTAGCATATTTGCCCTGACGATGTAATCCAAAGATTTCGCCTTTATGCGAGTGCATGTGTATCCAGTAAGTGCATAACACTTAAGCAACATTGAAACGCGCCAGATGGGCACAGCCGACAAACTAAATAACAATTGCGATACCATACGAGTTGAGAATAAGGAAAGGATATGTTGCTTAAGATATTAACTGTTTTTGTGTCCTCAAATTTCTAAAATGATGATGACAATCCAAGGTTTGAACCAGAATCTGAATTCAAGGATATTTGCAAGGGCAAGGCGTAATCCGAATCATGAAACATTTATTTGAGTTTGTTGAAATATGAACATTGAAATATGAACTACATAAGAACTCTCATCATTAAAAAATACGAATTATAAAGTAATTCTTGATAAAATATCTAAGGTATAACATAAATCGACAGATTATCGTGCATTTCATTTATCCATTGATTATTAAATATCAAATGTAGCAGTAAGAATGATTGAAATTGAAATTCTTGTCGCCTGACACTTATGGCATTCCGCTTCAAGAAAATCAACTGTATGTGCCAGTGTGTGTGTGTGTGTGTGTGTGTGTTTGTTACTTAAAATCATTTATTGCGGAATTATGCATATTTTTATTACACTCGAGTTGCATAAATTCAAGCATTATTGCACTTTACGACGAGCAGCTGCCCCCGAGCGGCAACCAAGCCCGTGGCCCCTGCAACGTGTCCCTGCCTTAGGGGAGAGACTTCGTTGCAAGTTTCAGGTGATTGCTGCAAGTCACACACAAATACACACACTCACACACACACATGCAGACAACGTACATGTGTGCATGCACATGCATACATATGTGGCTGATCAGAAGAAGGCTTAGATTTTTGCATGCCTTGACTGCCACACATTCTGTCCTCGAAGGATGTCGTCCTGCTGGCTATCCTTGCTGTTATGGCTGCTGCGGCTGCTGCTGCTGCTCTTGTTCCTGCCGCTGCACTTAAATGCCGCACATGTCTTGTGTCGAAAATTTCTGTCATTCAAAGTGTTTTGTGAGCATCTCCCACATGGTCTGATGTTTGCTGCCGCTTTGAAATTTAGATTTTTATGACTGAAATAGCAGTTCGGCAGTTGGCAGTTAGTAGGCGGCTGTGGCAGTGGCTGTGGCAGTGGCAGTAAGTGCTGAAATTGGCTTTGCAGCTCGACAGTTGCCATTTGCCGTCTATTAGAAATGCACAATTCAGCATTATTTGCGTTATAAACTGTTGAAATATGCTAAAATCTTCTCGGCCAGGTATCGGCCGTAAAAGGGTTAATGGCCATAGAAATGCGAGACTTGTCAGCAGGTATTACATTTTTTTTTGTCTTTTTCGCTTCCGCCCCCCTCATTTTGGGGGCGAAATTATTGAAATACTTTGGGCGTTGTTTGCCAATGTGGAAGTTTTTCTTTACCTTTTTCTTTTTCACATTTTTTAGGGTGTGTTTTGAAAATTAATAGGCCTGACGTAGTCTGACGAAATTGCCACTCGAATTTGATGTGACAGCATTTTATTTATTTTTTATTGTATTGTATAATTTCCCCAAATGCTATTGACTTTTTGTCCTTTTTCCCTTTTATGGTTAGTAGTTTACAAAAAAAAAAAAGAAATTCGCATCACGCTCTTTGGCTCAAATTATGCCAAGTGGCTGAGTAAGTTTCGATTGTTGAAGTTGAATTGGATATTACATTCGCATATCAATTTTCAGGCTAGCTACATCGTTCTCCATTACACTTAGGCATATGATTTGGATAAGCACCAGCTCTTTTTTTCTTAGTAACAAAAGGCTTCCGTTATGGCATATTCTATTGTTGAATTGTAAGTCAGCCATTTCAAAGTTTCACAGCGGAATGTCAATACCATAAAATGGTACTTAGCCGTTATCATTATCCAGAAGTACATTGGATATAATAGACATATGATAGGGATTCTCTTTCCCTCTTCACTAGATCTCGAGCCCTATCTATTTCTTAGATATACGCCAATTGTCTCACTCTCTTCCAAATACTTTTCTACTTACTTGCACTCTCTATCCCTCTCTCTCTCTCTTTCTTGAAATTACCTTTCTATTCGATTCTCATGATTTCAAATGGTGCTTCAGTATTTGGATATCCTCTTGGAGCGCATGTAAGCTAGTGAATACGTCAGAAAGTGTTGCAAAAGGAGGTTGGCTTTACTTAAAGGGGCAATCCTATCGCCTTTGCCGAGAAAACCATTTCCAATTGATGTATTTTAGGTGTGTCATTGCAATCAACTTTGCCTTGACATATGCCAGTTATTGTTGTAATATCTGTGTTAAATTATTTTCGTATCTTCTTGATTGGCATATTTTTGTGTGTGCAGCAATTGAGTTGTTTGCATATCGCCCGGTTCTATTTAAATCACATCGTGGCTGGGCGAGTAATTGGCATTCTTTGTGGCCATTTTGTACGCTCAGCTCATTAAGCATACGCAATGTTGGCAAATTGCCATGGAAATTTCTCATGCAGCCATCTCTCACATTTGTCGTTTTGTTCACATAATTTAATTTACAAAATTTGCAATTGAATGCAATTTAAAAAAAAAAAAAAATAAAAATCGTAATGATCACAGTTGCATGCAAAGCGAAATTTGCTACGTATGCAGAGCCAGGCACATTTATCACATTACGCCCCGCAGCACCTCCCTCCAGCACTTTAAATGTTGGCAAATTAAACGCTTTTTAATATTAATGTATTTTTTTTAATAATTTTTTTTATTATTTTACTCATGCTTTTTATTTTTGCAAATTTGTGTTTTTTGTTGTTGTTGTTGTTTTCATCATTGCTGGGTTTTATTCTTTGTTGTTGTTCACATTTTGTTTGAGGGATGTTTTGCTCTTGTAATTGTATGTATGCAAAGTATATAATATAGTTGTTGTTGTTGTGTGCGTGTTGTTGTTGTTGTTGTTAAACGTAAAAATCATTGAAAATAATTTATTATGCAAATTATTATAAATGCATCACTTGTAAAGTAATTTTACCATAACTGACAACTGCATAAAACTTAAACTGATTTTAAACAGCGCAAAACAACCGCAACCAGAGCAGCATTAAAATGGATAAACAATCAAACAAACAAATAAGTTCGCAATCGAGTTGTGTATTTTATGCACTCTCTCGCAAATTGTTTAAATAGCCTGGCCGAAAAGTTGACAAGCTCTTTCATTTATGGCATAGTTATGCATTTTGTTTAAACGTGTTGACCTTGTTTAAGTTGCCGAGCGGCCAACTATGATAACGCATTTAAAAATGGTTAATTAATATAAATTATTTGAAATGTTTTCGTTTGCCAAATGGCACGCAAAGAATTTTGGTTTTCAATTACCACAGCTTTTTGCGTTCAAATGGAACGGAAGTATTTGACGAATTACCTAAAATTCCAAAGCTGAACAATGCAAGAGAAACATGTAATTAATTTCAATGCTTGTAACATTATTACATTCTGTACCTTAACATAGACAGCGCTAACAGAAACACATAACTCTTATACTCTGCTAAGCGACTGCTGTTAACAGTGTCTGCTTGGCATTTAAAGTATAAAATACTTATATAGTTATGATCAAATGGCTTTATCGACCAAATTATATTGCCCTCCGCAAGGGTATAAGAAGTGGGTCATTTGACTTGTGTATGCCGTATATATACATC
Source organism: Drosophila borealis (assembly GCA_035045885.1). Taxonomy (NCBI): domain Eukaryota; kingdom Metazoa; phylum Arthropoda; class Insecta; order Diptera; family Drosophilidae; genus Drosophila; species Drosophila borealis. Next base: position 1,762,049 of record JAWNOR010000211.1, read on the forward strand.
ACTTCTGCTTCTTTCTTTTGCACACCCTCATTTGCCGCTCTCAGTTGGCACTGAACTTTGTTCATATTGTTTGCTTAAAACTTTTGGCATTGTTTGCCAACCACCCCCCGTAACGCCCACTTGGCACGCGCCTATCACTTCTTTAAATGCGCCATGTGTTTGCACTTTAATTGAATATAAATGTAAATTAATGATGCAAAAATAATTTTTGCTTCGAGGCTTTGCCATTTTGCGCCTGCCAAAGTGACTGTAATAGTGGTTGTTGTTGTTGTTGTTGCTGTTGCTGTTTGTTAACAGTTTCATGTAGCTGCGGTATTTGCTGATTTTCTGTGTTTTCAGCGATTTCATGGCAGTTAGCAGTTATATATAATTAATTTGCATTTAACTAAATTTGCATAAATAAATAAGTACGCAATGCATTCACTCGTTAAGTTGAAAGACAAAAACCATTGCATAGTTATGGGCGTAAATTACACACCATTCTTAATTGGACTTAACTACATAGTTGTACAGCAAAGAGAACAAACAAGGTTTATAATTATGCGTTTGTGTTCATGTCACTATTTTCATATTGTTTTTTTTCTCTTTTGTTTGTGGTTTAGTATATTACAAAATGATTTAGTTGTAACTTAAAGTGTTTTAGTTCCGGAACTTAGCTCACAATCAAACAATGCAATTCACAATAGATGCTGTAGTTCACAATCTGTTATCTGGTATCAAAAATGTGACTGTCATTTGTTAGGTTTATGTCTGAATGGTCGAATGGTGGAACTGGCTGAACACGAGCAGGCCTTTTAGACAGTTTGAGGTTAGGTTGAGCATATTTTGAGGTTAATTTGGGTTGGAATTCTGGATTTAGGAACGGGGCTTGTTAAAAGTTGTGGTTAATGTGGTGCTGGGTAGGGTTTGATTGAGGTTAACTTTGGATGAAGCATTAATTATATTTATTTTAAAAGTGGGGTTATGTTAGCTTTAAACTGCGGCTGAGTTGATTAATGCCAGAAACCACTTTGGAACGAAGTTAAATATAGATGGAAAAGCTGTTAAAGCTCTGTTGCCTCAGTCAGTTCCATTCAATACCATTGATGTGTCTATCTTACGATCGAATGTCTTATACGGTAATACGCTTTATTTTAGCTTACGCTTTACTTTTAGTTTCTTTTTGTGGCTGTCATTTTGTTGAGCTATAAATAGTATTTTTTGTATTTTTTTTTGCTTTGTTTTGGGTCTGCACTGATTCGGGCTGTTGAGTACTCTTATTGTGGGGAGGGGGGTGGGGGGACATATATGTATGCCTTACTATGTATATATATATAATGCATATGTTGTATATGTATTTGTATTACATTTCATGCAGGAGCTATACACAAACATTGATGCCTAGTTTAATGCTATGATGTATGTTTCATTATGTATGCCATTGCTTTTGCTTATTTGTTTGATTGATTGATGTATGGTATGTATGTTCTTCATTTTCTTCAACTTCTCCCCCTTGTCTACGTCTACGTCGTCTTCGTCTTTTGTTTTTCAGCTACTATGGCTAATGACACTGCTACTACTATGTTTTTTTGTTTTTCTTTTTTTTTTTTGGGATCTTCCATTCATTTTGTTTTTCAACTACTAACGACACATTTAAATATTTGCAACTGCTCTACTTTAAAATAGTTTTAATTTTAATATATCATATGCCAGTTTGTCACATTCCTTCACATACGCAACCACATCCGCTTCCGCATCCGCATCCGCATTCGCACACTGAGCCAATAGGCTGCCCCAACCAAATAAGTATGCTACATTCTTCACGCTTCACTCAATCTCAAAAACTATTTGCTGCTATCGTACTATTTTCTTCTGTCATATTTTCTTTAGCCTATTTGCTTCAATTGAAAATTCAATTTGTCTTCATTTTGTTTAATATTGATAGCTATGCGTTTGCCTTTTATTGCTTTTAATTTAACTTTTACGTTTATGTTTCATTTTATATATATATATATATATAGATATATATATGTATGTATGTATATTTATGTTTAGTTCTCTAGAGGCTTTTGTTTTTTGTCTTATATTTTTTTAGGGAGTTTTGCGCTTTTCTCAGGGTTTTGTTACTTTCTTTTTTTGAAAAAATTAAGGTACACATTAAAAATAGTTAGGTTTTTACTCTTTTAGGTAGGCTTTGTTTTTCTTTTTTTTGCTTTTATTTTAAAAAATGAAAACTTTCAATAAAGGGGCCTTAATGACATAGTACACTACTAACATGCTGTGTTCTGTGTACTTGTGTGTTTGCCTTTGTCCTACTTTGACTATACCTGGTACTTGTGCAAGTAGCTGTAGTAGTTTTACGAGCAGCTTTGAGCTATAGACAAAGGATTTGTTGGCATTGCGGTGGCAAGGAAATTAAGAACCTTCCAGCTGCAAGCTGAAGTTGCAACAAACGAGAAGCTAATTGGGTGGCTTTTAAGAAAACTTATTAGCTGCCTTGAATAGAGGCGCAGGAACAAAACGTAAGTCAGCAAGAAAAAGAATAAAACTAAAGAAAAATGCTGGAGAAATATATGGAAGGGATAGGAATGAATGGAATCAAGCATTCCCTTTCTTTTCTTTTCCTTTTTAAGGCAAAATACAATGAAAAATCCAATGAGAAATACGAAATAATTGTCTTTAAGTTGTGGAAGAAGCAAAAAGAAATATTTTGTTTTAAGTTAAGTTAGTCTTTAAATTATGATTCACGTCCCTAAGTTTCAGCTCGTAAAAAAAGATGCTTTAATGTGAAACTTTTTTTGAAGTTTTAAGTCCTAAGTAAAGCTACCTCGGAATCATTTACTGAAAAGCTCTCGAAAACCCGCTTCATAAAAAAAACTTGCACAAATCCGCCTGCAAATCAACTTTTCATTCCCAAAGCTCAAACTCCAAAATGCACGCTACATTTTCGTGTGTGTGAGTGTGTGTGTGTGTGTGTGGGTGGGTGCGTGTGTGTTTGTTGCATTTGAAATGTATGTAGTTTCCGTTTACTTTTTGTTTAGCTTCAGAGTTATACTTTTTTGTTGCTATGTTAGTTTCATTTGTTTTTTTTTTGTATATGTTTATGTAGTTTTTTAAACTATTTTCTGACTTTTTGTCGTAACTATCGCAAGTACATTTTCCAAAACCGTTTTTGTTTGCATTTAATTAAATTATATGAATACTTTTCATCTATGTTGTTGTTGTTGCTTAGTGTAAATGTTGCTTGTTGTTGTTGTTGTTGTTGTTGTTGCTGTGTTCGGTGTTTTTGTTGCTCTTACAAAAACCAAAACAAATATTCTATCGGAAACGCTTTTGTCCTTTGGAGCATTTGAAAAGTAGTCGCTCTTTTGAGCAAAGGTCCTTTTCTGCTTATTTAATTTATTTTATTTTTCATTTTTTAATCAAAGCAGTAGACAGAAACAACTCTAACTTTCAGGTTTCCAAAGCAAGGCCCGATAATGGGTAAGTAACGAGTATAAGCCGAACTATGAAAACCTTTGCTTGTTGCACATTTGCCGGCTTTCCAACATTTTTCCATTTCGGGTAGCTTTTTTTTGGGAGGGGGGGGGGGTTTCCTAATTAGACAGACTCATTGTGGTCGCCATTGGCGCAATTTTACTGGGTCAAAGCTTTGTGGCCATTCGGTTGCAAGGAAGGCGGGCGACGGCGGGTAAAGGGGCTAGCGGGAGGTGGCGTAAAGTGCCTTGCTCGACACCCAGTAAAAAGTTGCTCGTCAAGTGGCCTGAATGCAAAAAAAGAGGGGGAATAAAAAACATAACAAAACCTCAAACATTCTGGCCCATATTTAACGGCCACGCCCCCGGGGCGCAGTTCTCGAGCTCGGCACAGCGAACTTTTCCTTTGTGTTTTTAATTTCTAACAGGGCTAAAGTTTTTTCCGTAGGTGTTTTGTATCTAGGTATATGTGTGTGTGTTTGTGTGTGTGTGTATGTATATAGATGTGTAGATTTGCGCAAATAGTTTTTAATTTGTGGCAAACATTCTGTCGGCTTGCGCACGATCTGTTAAATATGTATTTTTTGATTGTTTCAACTTTGCATTTGCCAACTTGTCACTAATCCATAGTTAATGCCAGTTAATAGCAGTTATCCTAAAAATATATGCTATATAGATTTGTATATATATATATGTATTTATTATATATATACTTGACTTCTATAGCAATCGCTCGTTTTGCTTGTCTGTTTGCCGTTTTGGTATAAAAATTTTAACTTTAGTTCGGGTTTCTTTGAATTATTTGCTTTATGCTTTTGCTTTATTTACTTTTATTTGCATTTTATTTTTTTAATATTAATATTTTTTCTGTTTTGTATAAAATACTCACATTCACATTTACAACTACGAACCACGTAACTACTTATAGATGTATTGTATTGTATATATAGACTTTATAGTAATAGTTATGTATGTATATGTATATATAAATGTATTTATGTATGTATGTATGTATGTATATCGCTATCGTATGTATGCACGTATGTATATGGTATATTTTTACTACTTCCGAGCAAACCTCGACAGCACTCAGTTCATCATTCCTCAACGCGTACGCCGGCTAGAAGTTATATATAGTCTAGGAGTAGTCTATATATACCTATACCTAAGCCCATTCCAAATACCTACTCACACACCCTGTATAATGCTTAGCTCCTCACATTCGCGAAATATCTGACCGAAAACCGAGTATTTGTTTTTTGCCTAAAACGACGCATCAATTGCCTTAGAAGTTGCCTTAACGAGTATAAAGTATTTACAACTTAGATTTAGCATACAATTAGTTATAGCTAGGAGAGAGAGAGAGAAATAATGATATATATAAATATATCTATATTTATATATTTGGATATATATATATAGATATATGTATATACATATAAATATATTTATATATGTTAAAGAGTGAGAAAGGCAACACTTTGAGTGTAGAGCATTTTATGAGTTGAGTTTGAATAGTAACTGAATACAACTTAGTAATACATATGTATATAAATAATATGCAGTTAAAGCGAGTGTTTATAGTCATAAATTAACAAAAATATACAGTTAGAGCTAGGCTTGGGCAAATAGCGATAATAATGGATAGTTGGATATAAAAAAGGTAATTTAAGTTTAATAGATTTTGCATTGACAGCAGGAACAAAAGTGTGTAGGGGTATTCAAGCTTTGGGAATATATTATAGTTAAGTTGCCCGAACCCAGCGAAGGAAATGAATTTACATAATATTGTTGAATATCTCGTAATGCCGAAACTTGTCTATCTGGTTTTCTACCGTAAAACCTTTCTATCTGATTGAAAAATTATAGTTAATATAAACATGTTTATCATCATCACACCTGGTGCAGAGTTTGCTTTCCTTTTTGTTTTTTATTTTCTTTTTAGACTTTTACGCCATTTCTCAATTAAACAAAGTAAAGTCGCAAGTCTTTTCAAACCTCAACTAAATAAATGTGTTACTTAGTCGTTTGTTTGCTCTTTTGTTATATATGGACGTATAAATGTTATATGTGTAATGTATGTAGGCTTATTTTTCTTTTCATTCATTCCTTTCTACGCTCCGAACTTAGTTCCTTAGTTTGCGCGCACTACAAGTGACTAAACTTAACTGGGATTTAATTATGTTTTATGCTTTACGAACTATATACGAGTATGTTTATGTTTACGTTTATGTTTGTGGTTTAGTTAGTTTAGTTGCCTATATCTATGCCTTTGCTCAAGTGGTTTTTCTGAATTTCTTCATTTGCGATTGTGTCTTGCAATGTCCAACAAAAATCATCAGACGTTCAAGCTTTACATAAGTCAGACCCTATATATATATATATATATATATATATGTATATATATATATGCTATATAATAAAACTATTATGTAGAAGGAATGACTGCACTAGTTGTCTGTTATTATACGTACTCGTATCATTCTATATATATATTTGCTTTTCTTTTATTTTTATTTTGTATATCATATAACGACAACAACAACTAATTATTGCTTTTCGGTTTTTAAAATGCGGTACGCGAATAATTTATTATATTTTTTTTGTTTTTTTTTTGTGTTTTTTGTTTGTTTTTTTATCGTTTTTGTTTCTGCTTAAAGTACCTTAAAAAAATCATTAATAATTTACTAAAAGCTAGAACAAAAATAACAAAATTTGCGAGAATTGGCATAAATAAACAGGGAGAAACAGCAGGACAGAGACAGAAAGAGAAAGAGAGAGAGAGAGAGAGAGGGCTTAGATTGGGAGGCAGGAGCGGGTATCTAGCTTATCATAAATAATTAATAGTTCTGCAATTTTTTCATAAACTTTTTTTGTTATTTTGTTTTTTTCGTATTTTGTTATTTGTGTTTGCTTTGCTTGATGTTGTTGTCTGTACTTGTATTGAAGTAGGATTAAGAGCTGTCATTTATAGTTAAAGAGTTGTAGTTGCATTTTGTTTGTTTTGTTTTTCTTTTCTTTTGAGTATTTATGTATATAGTGTAGTTAGACGGTGGTGCCTGTGCTGCTGCTGCTGCTTCGCTCTGCTGTGCCATTGGGTGCGTCTGCTCCTCACGTCCTTAGCATCAGCAGGAGCCACCAGGACGCGGCGCCCAGCCACAGCAGACAGCTGGTAAACTGGCCACAATTGCTCCGGTTGGCACCGCTTAGTCCCCCGTGGCCATCAGTCGCCGAGCTGCGACTGCTGCGTGCTGCTCCCTCGATGATGTTGTTGTTGTCCAGCTCATGGAGCACCGGCAACTCACTGAGATCCGCCGCAGGCGAGGTGCGCTCCGTGATGGGCGCGAAGAGGCGCTTCGGCTTGCAGCGCTTGTGCTTCTTGTAGGTCTTGGTCACATTTATGCTGTAGCCTTCGAGAAACTCGGAGCCCTGCAAAAGGAAATGGAGAAACATTTGCGTTGGTTCTGCATCTAATAAATTACAGCATTAATTAAATTTTTCTTTCCTTCTCCAACTATTATATTACACCAGCTGACTAAGAGTGGGCGAGACGGAGCAGCAGACGGACAGACAGATAGGAAATTAAAAAAAATTAATTTCTCTCGTTGTCGTTGCAACCAAACCAAAATGGGCAGCGTTCTCTTTAAGCATAATCTAACTATGTAAGTGTTATCCATGTCCATAAATATATGAGTCACTATTTGTATGAATTCTTACAGCTTCAAATCCGATCGATCCCATTCGATCCAAGGCTCCTCCCTCCTCTATCCCTCCATCTGCACAGGATCTCCTTCCCACGGCTGCCTTATTTATACTGCTGGCTCCTCTTAACACACTTAACACACATGATCTGCGTTCACATATTTAACACACACGCACATACACACTGACTGAAAATGAGTTATCTAAAATGAAAACCTTAAACGTAGCCTGGGTATCCGCTTATTCGTTTATATCAATAAATTCCCTCTAAAACACCTTTTTTAGAAAAGTTCTACATTTAAAATAGTGCTGAGATGTTTATAAATATGCATACTTTACGGATTGGGAGATGGAATTCCGAACATTTTGATTGCAAAAGTGTTTTTGTTTATTTAATGAAAGAGATGTAACTTATCTGGCCTGCTCGGAAGGATAAAGGATATTAACAACATATTTAAATTGTCAATATTCCTTTATACAAACTAAAAGCTGCACCTGCTATGAATTTTGCGCTATTCCAGACGATTGCCATGACTAAACATACTTTATGCCGTGCTTAGGATATCTACGCTAGGGCGCAAATCCACAACACCTACACAAATTCCAAGCACAATAAGAATACACTGAAGCCATCAGATTTGTCGTTTTCCACTCCAGCTCCAGCGGCAAAATTTTGCCTTTTAATTACGCTGCATAAATTTGTGTTTATAAATAGGCAATGGCAATGGCAATGGCTACGACTCCGGCTATGGCTATGGCTAAGGGTCTGGTCTGGTCTGGTCTGTGCGGCTCGCGCTCGAGGCTTGGGGGCTGGGATTCGGCTCTGGATTTGGGCTCGGGTGCGCCATCTTTCCGGGCTGCGGTCAAATATTTTATGGCAGTCGAAAAATCTAAATCTACTGAATGTCTGTATTTCGCCAGTGGGCGTGGCACACAATGGGCGTGAGCAGGGGAGAGAGAGGAAGAGAAGGGGAGAGAGACTTCATAACGAGTGTTTACTAATAATATTATGCAAATCGTGCGACGGGCCAACGTTGGAATCAGGAGCCAGCGATTCGTTTGTTTGCTGTTTGTTGCTGTTGTTGGCTGTTGAATTTTTCAAAAGGCATTTTGTGAATCGTTTTACGTTGCCAAACTCGACTCACACCCGTACCCACAACTCCACACCTCACCCAACCCCAAAAGCAAAGAAAAAAAAAAATTAAATATGAAAATACTTGACAGACATTCGCAGGTGTGTTTGGACAGTTTATACTTTGTGGGTGTATTCAGAAGGTGTCTGGGGTTTTTTGGAATTGCCTTCCTGTTGTTGTTATTGTTGCCAGTGACAGGGACAGGCAGCATAATTGAAAAGGAATGTACGGGTACGGCAAGCGGGGCCACTCGAAATTATAAAATGTGCATAAATTTAAAGCCTTAATTGCCGTGCTTTAAGCCACGTATGGGCAGGATTCTATAGATTCTCCTCTTGGATTTTGACATGCTAATTAGCTGCCGGGTTGGCCCTGATTTGGGCGCTGGTCATTTGAGTTTTTGGCCAGCAGCTTTTTGAATATGCCACGCATATCCTGAGTATGCTTTAGTATTTTGTTTTTGGTTGTTGTTTTTTCTTTCTGTTTTATGCTAATTAGTGTTGCCAGGCAATGTTTGTTTTGTAGGCAGGTGTAACTTTGAAATGGGTTGCCCGTTGGAATTTCAGGCGAAATACATGTGTGTAATCCCCTCTGATTAGAAATGAAATTCATTTGAAATGCATCTAGTTTTAAATAAAGGCTCAAATGTTGTCATGGGCTTCGAAAATAATCTACAGGCTGAACGCAGACTAAACAACAGCTAAAAAAAGCTTTAAACATCAGCTTAAATCCTTACATATAGGTTGAGGATATATTTTATAAATATATATATATATATATATATATATATATATGTATGGAGCATATATATTTTGAGTTGGCTTTTTGCAATTCATTTGATTTTTATCTAAGAGCTCTATCGACTGGCCAGATGTTGCTAACTTTAGACATTTACTAAAAGCTATCAAAAAATTCAGTTCATTTAATTTATGTTTTTATAACTTCTGAAACTAGGCCTTCCAGCCCATCGACTTTGAAAGCATCTACAAAAAAAAGGACTCCTTTGTCTACTCTACAGCGATTCATAATTTTTTTAGTCAGCTTTGCCAAATGGGCCAAGTTTTGCGTTTTTTCTTTCTGTTTTTTCTGTAAAGGTGCCTTGTAAATTTTTACGGTACATTGAACTCAATTTACCTTTCAATCTGCAGCTGGTTGACATGTTTGCTCATCATTTGCCCGGACTAAAACTATTTTATCGGCTGGCTAAAGCTCTTTTTGTCTCTTCTATTTTATGCACTTTCTGCTTGCTGCTAATTTGGACGCTGCTGCAATGGTTTATAAATCCAATGGATCTGTCACAGAAGCCAACGGATGCCTCGAGGCAGCCTCCAATGAATAATTGACTTGACGGATGAAGAATAAAAAGGGGCAGGGGGCAGGGGGCAGGAGGGGGAGGGGAGCGTAAAGCGTAAGCCAAACCGAGCTGGAAATGGTCAACAATATTTAACGCAATAGCACGGAAAATCGATGACAATTCAAGCGTTGATAATTTTGCTTCCCACCAGCGCGAGTGGCATGGAAAAAAAAATGGCAACAATTCCCAACTTAAGCAATTTCCTACAATTTTCCAGCGACTAGAAGCATGGTCATATGGGAGCATTCATTCAGCCAGTCAGAGAGTCAGTCAGGCAGAGAGTCAGTCTCTTGGTCGGTTCGTCTGTCGGTCGCCCGGTTGAACGAATCGCCTGAGCCATTGGACGTGAATTAGTGTGGCTGGCTGGCTGGCAGCTGGCTAGCGACTTGGTTTTAGTGTGTGACCCATTAGAATGATCGTTGTCGAAGTTGTACGTGCGCCGGCTGATATATGTGACCTGGTTGGGTCTCTGCTCCGCTCTCTGCTCTGCTCTGTGCACCGTTCTGGTGTGGTCTGCTTGAGCCGCGTCTGGCCTGTAAAGTGGCGCTAACCAACTCGAATGTTGCCCATTGCCAGCCAGCCAGCCAGCCAGCCAGCCAGCCAGCCAAGCCCAGCCAACGAGCCATCAGGCAGCCAGCAACTGCAATTGATTGCACTTTATAACGTGCGGTTTCCGGTAGACATTACCCGCTTTGCTGCAGCCACATTATCCGGGCCCTCAGAGATAAGAGAGAGAGACAGAGAGAGAGAGAGAGAGAGAGAGAGTTAGCCAGAGGGGGTGTGTAGGCCAACTGCTGGGCTGGGATGCCTCTAATGTCTTTTGCCCATACTCCTGACGATGAATAAATGAGCACTTGTCTAGGATCTTTGTGTGTGTGTGTGTGTGTGTGTGTGTCGCTGGCTCCCAAACCAAATGGCAGCAAGAAAAATTATCCCAGATATTGTCTAGCAATTTAGCTGATTAAGCTGATGGATGTAAAGCAGGAAAAGCAGCGAAAGCAGCGAAAGCAGCGAAATGTTGCCATCAGATCAGAGAGCAGCAGATAAAATGAAGTTGACAAGAAAAGGGTTAATGCGATTTCAACTGTGACAGCGGCTTACGATGGCCACATTCCTTGCCAACAATTACTAAACGAATATCCTACGGAACTTAAGGCAAAAATTTACTTTGACATAAGAACACATATATTGAGAAACAGTTCAGACCCAAGCCTTTCTAGAATCTCTATTATTGTTTCATTTGGAATTCAGTATCATATCATAGGGTATGCACAATTCGTTGTTGTTTACGCCCCGTCTCTTTCATTCTGGTGTTGTTTGTGACTTTCACTTGGTTAGAGTTTATCGTTGGGATAAATCGAAGTTGCTTACTCACCGGCACCACATGATTCTTGGCTCCCCAGCAGATGGGCTTAAAGCTGCCCTTGCGTGTGGCCTCTTGAAATTCGCCAAATTGATTTTCCCAATCGTAGGATATCAGACGTGCCTCCAATGTCATGCCAGCCAATTCGGGCGGTGATGAAATCAGCACGGGATTTGAGTCGCTGCGCAGAGGAGAGAAAGTGGAAGAGAGAAGCAAAATAACATTATTAACTTTATTATTATTGTCAACTTTGATTAGGACTTAAAATTTATTACAGCCCCTGCGCCCAAAAGTCGCTTTGCCAGCAGATTTTCAAGTCCTATCGCCGGGTCGACGGGGGATTGGTAAGTTGGTAAGTCGGCGCAGATTTGCGCCGGCTTTTCGCTGTCGATGGGAAGTTCAGGGAAAGACGGTCGGCGAAAAACTTGAGCTAATTAATCTTTTAGATTTCATTTGTGACGCGTCAAATACTTTTTTTTTTTATTGGGCATGCCAGGGGTGACGCGGCCAAACGAAATAAAAACCGCACCACGAATAAAGCAGGGCCAGCAGCAGGCGGGCAAAAACCCCAATAAATGGGCCAAAAGTGTAAAACCTCAAAGTAAATGCCTGGCTGCGGCAAGCGCTCTGCAGGGAATGCGGCCAGAAAATGTTGTCTGCAGAAGGTGCAATGACTAATGAGCTGGCTTAGATATATATTTGTTATCTATTTAACTTTTCTATTTATTTATTTATTTTCTGGTTTGTTTTTGGGCAGCTGTAGCCAACCCTTGTGCTTGTGCCATCATTAGTCTGGCATGCCTTGCCGCTATTCAAGTTGCATTTTGTATGGCTAACGAGTTAACAAAATGCCAGTCGCTTTTATTAGATTACTCGCTACTCGCTGTAAATAGGTCACTCGCTACTCGCTCACTTTTTTCTGCATTCTCGTTGTTTAATTTCAAATGGTTTTCGCTTGCGTCTCGAGCCTTTACGGCCGCGCCACTGCATCTTTAGCGCAATATAAATTCCTTATACATTCATTTCATTTGATTTGATTTCATTTCATTTCATTCATTCCCTCCATTCATTCATTTCGCTTCGTTTCGCTAGCGCCATCTATGACTGCCAGCCGGCATCACGACCCCACGACCCCACGACCCACCTCCGCTGCCAGAGTCTTTTTCTGCTCTCGTCTCGACCGCCCTTACAATTAGGCTAATTAATTTTGTTCTTTGGCTGGCATTACGAAAAATGTTGCTTTAATTTTCTAGCACACACACAAGCACAAACACATACACACACACACACACACAGCAAGAGTAAAACATGAGCCAAACGCACATTTTCTTTGTTGTGCTGGCTGTGTGCTTCCTGTTTGACTGTGTGGCAGAATCCTTTGCAAGCCGCAAACAAATCTCTTTTAATTAATTTATGATTCCACTCAATCCGCATCGAGGGTTGTATGATATCTACAGGGGCAGACAGCGTCCCGTCGCGCCGGGTTGGGTAATGGGTAATGGGTAAGTGGCTGCTGCAGCGCACGAGAGCCGCAACAATTTGCGGTTGGCAACTCGAAAATATTAATGTCTGCGGATTGATTGCAACCTCCCACCTCAGCCCATGCCCTCTGTTTCCTCGGCGCGGCACAGAAACCACCCACATAACTAAAAACTGGCCACTTGTATGAGTCTCGAGTGTGTGTGTGTGCGTGTGTGTGGTCCTGTCCATTGTACACCGTAATAATAATATATAAAATAAAATATTGCATTCATCCATATGTTCAACTCTGTTTGTGGCTGCGTCCTGCGTTCTGCGTCCTGTTTCCTGTGTCTTGCATACGTGTATCTTTTGACAGGAACACTCCCCATTCCCTTCCCTTCCCTTCCCCTTCCTTCGCACCTCCCCCAATAGTTGGTCGGTGTTTGCGGTTTATTGAGCGAACCATTGCGTAGCGTCGCTCAACGCGTCGCTAATATATCCGGGCACCACGTGACCGTAACCTCCACTGCCCGCTGCGGTATCATAATAAATATAAATGCAGTGGAAACGCGCACAGCTGTTGCTAATGTTAAAAGGCAATGCCGGAGCATAGATTAGGCTGATCCCTTGGCCCTCCGGCCGCAGTCCCGCCCCACCCCAGCCATCATGGTCCGCATCCCGCAACCGCCACATCAATCGCTGGCCGTTTCAGTCTTATGGCTGTTGACTTCATTGGCACTCAGTATAATTAAAATTATGAGCCAGCAGCAGCAGCAGCAGCGGCAGCAGGACAAAAGCTGTGACTCCACTTTGGTTTTGGCATTGTTGATTATAAAATCCAATAGCTGCACCACATCACAATGCACATGTGCGCCACCGAACTGCGTTTTTGGATTGCCCTGCAGGGCACAGATCCTAAGCCGCGCACAAAAGGGAGCTGGCAGCAGCCAACTGGCAACAGGCAAGGGGCAACAGGCAAGGGGCAATTGCAACAGCCGCAGCAACTGCAACTGCAACTGCAATGCGAGTTCCAATGGGTTTATTTATGTAGCGTTATGACGGGTGTGTCTGTGTGTGTGTGCGTGTGTGTGTGTGCGGGTGCATTTATGGGACGAAATTCAATTTTGAACTCCTATTGCAATTGCAGTTGGCAGCACGGCAAAAAGCAATGGCCATGCCGATGACAAATGAAAACTTAAATTGCCCAAATAGCCAACTGCTGTTGGCCAAAAGGACATTCTCGTCCCTATATACGAATGTGTGCAAGTGCCTCTATGTGGCTAACAATTGATTATATATACTAGACATTATATGCTATTAAATGACTACTTGATAAATATGCCTAGGAGACTTGCAATAGTTGCGACATGTCATGTGCAAATTACAGCCTGAACAGATCAATATTTAGCTTAGAAAAGGAAAGGCTTTAACCCAAGATATCAGAAGAAGCTTTGCATTCTTCATTAGAAATACGCTTTCATAATAACAAATCAAATGAAGAAATATTTAAATTTTAAATTGCTGTCCAACTCTTAAGCCACGCAGGCTGAAGGCCTTAATGTAGGAGATTAGAGAGAAATTCAGGAGTTAGAAGATGTTCTAAGAAGAACAAGACGATAAGGAGATGTCCGACAGTGATATAATTGGAGGATTAGAAACTTGTCTCTCTTGAACTAGGTAAATACTAGAGAAATTTCATTCCAGCTGAGAGTTTCCAACAAGAACTCTCTAGAATTTTAACGCTCTTGATACCTTATTAAATGAAATTAAGTTTTGTTACTCCAGAAGGCGCTTACATTAGTTCAGATCAGGAGAATCCTTGAATTGAATAAAAAACAGTCTAGGGTAGCCGCAATTTCGCTGAAGGATGGGTTAACCTTCTTAGGAATCTATGAGTTATTCTTAAAATTTAAATTTAATTCAACTGTTGTTCAGTTCAAGCTGTTGCCAAAAATTCATTAAGAATAATGGCTTCACGCAAAAAAGAACCACAAATTAAAAATGCCAACCACGTGCTGTCAAGCAATTTGATATCCTTTGCCATTGGCAGATAAAATGAAAGGGAAGTGGAAAAGAAGCGCATCAATCGATGGACGTTGGTTGTATAATGAATGGAAGAAAATGTAAAAGAAGAAGTCATCAAGTAATAAAGGATATCAGGCAGGATATCGAAGTCTTAATGAGCTGCGCAGCCCAGATAAAAGGTAAAACAAAGCGTACCATTAAGACACAAGATATCTCTTTATCATTTGAGTTGGCCTTAAACAATTAACAAACAACAACAATATAATGAAGCCAATTTAATTGCAGCCACGAGAGGCAGGCGGGGCCGTGGGAGAGGAGAAAGCGAAATAAATAGAGGGGCACAACTTGAATAATTACTTTCATTTTAACGTTGGGTAATTAAAAAATATATAAAAAAAGTAGATGGCACACACACACACACTCGCCAACAAAAACTGGCCGCACACATGAGCATACAATTAAAATTAATTTCGGTGCCATGGCCAGTGCGTAAATTGTGAAAACCACTATCACATTATTTGGGCCGTGAAAAAATCAGGCAACCAAAACCCAAACGTATAACGTAAATTAAGCCAATAACTGTTGGGTCATGGGCAGGCATGCGAGTGTGTGTGAGTGTGTGTTAATGTGTGTGTGATCAATGAAGACCAAACAGTAGCCAGTGCCAGTGCTTGGCACGCCGCACTACAATGAGGCTCCTGTGAGCGGCTGCATTGTGCTTTATGTCCTTGGGTCTGGCCAGGATTCACCGTGCCCCCCCCCCCCCCCCGCCTGCCAGCCTGCCCGTCCGCCACAACACACGCTAACGACTCCAATGAGTTTTGCATGACGATGACGATGACGACGATGACGACGACGACGACGATGAGTACAACATTGCTTGTCCTGTCCGCCTCCCCGCTCCTGCCCAGCCCAGCCCTGCTGTGTGGCCCGTCTGGCCATAACTTCAGCCTGCTCGTTAGTGTGTGGGCTGGTCAATTGAGCCACAGTTGAACTGCAAACAATTTTTGGACTATATATATGGCCCTCAATCGACTCGAGCCCTCGAACTCTCGAACTTTCTGAGCTGCGCCGATGCTGCACTATGCTAGTCGCAAAATCTGTGCGTTTCGAATTAAATTGAATTTCGAGCGTAATAAGCAAGCGGGTCGAAGGTTGTCATGCCAAGTAGCCCATAATTACATTAGTACTGGTCCTCACTGGCCTGGCCAATGCATGATTAGCTTATCATTCATGGGCTTGCAACCGGACGACAAAATTACGATAATAAATAGCAGGCAGCTTTAAGCTGCATGCAAAATTTCAAATCATCTGGATTATGGATCCATGCGCTCTGCTTTTCAGCTCGTTTCTGGTCGAAAATTGCAGTTTACAAATTGCATTGGAGGACCTTTTTGCACAAGGATCAAACAGAAATTTGACTTTCGATTTGCTTGCTTTCCTTGTTTTCGGCTCGTTATTGACTCGTTATAATTCGCAATTAGTTTAAGCATCGAAGGAGGGGCAAGGTTCGCTCAGACAACCTGCCCTGGCTTAATACAGGTGTAATGTCTGCATAACGCAATCTGGTCCAGCTCCCAGGATTTCTGGTGTAAAAATTAACACTGTCGTGCTCCAATTGTCGTATAAAACATCGATTCTTTAAGCCTGACATTCAATATCTGCCGCTGTTCAAATATTTAGCAGCTGGACAATCAGTTGGTTGCGCTGTCTGAAAACCGTTTCAGCTCCAAAAACTTAATTGTAATCCACCTATGGCGTTCAGTCCATTGTGGTATTGTCTAGTTTTTGTCATTGTTTAATTAAACTTGAAGCGCACAAGCGGTTTTGTGGTCGATCTAGAGCCAGACGCCACCCCCAAATGCAGATATTCCTCCGCCCGCCCAATGCTACTATACATGCCCCTTTCCCAGTTTCCCACTTTCCCGTTGGTTTGCAGTGGAAAAACAACTATGGCAATTTCATTTTTGTTGCTGTTGTTGTTGTCGTTGCATTGTTGGGGTTTTCATTATGAATTTTAATCCTCATATCGCATTCGCACTTTCGGTTCAGGCCCAGGTCCAGACGGACAGTCAGACAGCCAGACAGACCGAACGCCGAGCCGAACCATTAAGCGCTACAAAATTGCAGTAGCCATAATAACTGGCCAACGGCAGTAACGACAACAATAACAACAGCAGCACTGCAAGCATTCATGCCATTGTATAAAGCAAACAACAACAAACGCGTGAAACAACAACAACAACAACAACTGGCAGAGCGTGCCATAACGACAGACAATTGCAAATGACTTTATCAATTCATGTCGATTTTCGGTACACGCAGTTCAACTGTGTGTGTGTGTGTGTGTGTGCGTGTGTGTGCTTGGGTCGAGTGTGCATTGTATGGCCGTGTCAGGACAAAAAGCCACTGTATGGCAGGGCCTCACAATCACTTACAACAACACAGCAAACAATGAAGACAACAACAACAACAACAGCACCAACGAGAGCAGCAGCAGCAGAGCAGAGTGAAAAGCGAAAAGCAAAGAAAAGCGCTGAAAAGTGCCTGAGTGAAGTGTGCATATCAGATGTGCCTATGGAAGATGATCTAATCTAAGTGGATTTTGAAGGCATAAAATGATTTAGTGCTGATTTGAATGAATCCGTTTTAATACTTTTCATATGCAAAGCCATTTAAACGAAGCTCATCCACAGCGCACACAGACACAGCCGCTTTTCAGAATCGCAGCTTCTCAGACGGGCCCTCACTAATACTTGCGCACTTACTAATACACACGCATGTGGGCTTAAGCCTGATGAATTTTTATTCTTTTACCCAAATTGCTTTGCAGTTTAAGTCCTGCGTTAATCAATTTTCAAAATGAATGCAAGCATCCGATTTGCGCAGAATAAATAAATCTTCAATTAATCGTTTTTTCACTCATTTGAGCTTGGCCTTATTTATTTATTTATTTAGCATTAACATTCAGCCCAGGCGCCAGCTATTTGGTCCTTCAGCTGCTGTACTTCCGATGCATAACTCATTTAGGTGGCCATGCTTTTGCCGCTTCTACCTTTCCTGGCTGCTTAATCTATTTATGGCGTTTACTTTGATTTGCGCAAAGGATCGAGAAAAAAAAAAGAAGAGAGAAGGAGTACCATAGAAAATTATCTTTGATTTTGACTTGACCGTGTCGGTCTTGTGTCAATAGGAAGTGATTAATAGAGCGTGCGCCCGTCGAGGCGGAGGCAGCCTTCAAAATGGCAACCATCTGAATCTCCGCCCCACGGTACACATCAATTCAAAATGAATCTCGTGTCTGGCATTCAGGTTTAATTTCGACTAATTTTCAGCGTACGCTTTAATACAATATTTATGGGCTCCCCGAGGTGATTATGCCCGACCGCATTTGAATTGGTAGCCGGGCCGGCAAAGCTATTCAGGAGTCAAGAGCTGGCTGAAGCATCCGGACGAGCCAACTGAACTGGCGGCTGCTGCTGGTGCTGCTTCTGCTGCTGCTGCTGTGGTCTGTTTGTTTAGCACTTGGCGTTAATAGAAATCAATATTTTCTAAATAAAGCGAAACGCTCTGAGGTTGTGGCTTAGCCAGCATTCACTTGGCTGCCCCTCGACCTCAGGCTTGGAATTTATTTTTGCACATTTACAATTAAAACGCACGGCACAAAGCAGTTCATTTGCCAATTGTTTGTTAGTCAAACAAATACTTCAAGCCGATGAATACAGCCGAAGATGAGTCTACCTCAACGTCTCTATCAATCTGCCCTCGAGTAGTTGCGACTTCGTTAGGTGATTTGGTTATGCAACAACATCATTAAATCACCAATTACTTTAGTCAACAGTGGCATAAACTGAATTTCCTTATACACAAGAGCGTCGAGTGTGGCGCCAGTGGGTGCAAAGGACGCAGTACAGTGGGACAAAATTGAATAAATTCATTTATAACTTTTGACTGATTCAGTTATTTAATTTGGGTCAACAATGCAACAATTATAATCAATAGATGGCTGTACCAAAAGAAATTTCGTTTGATGCACTTATCGATATATTATCGGTTAATCGATATGTATACATTTCGATTCCTTTTACATTTTCTGCAAATATATCTATCAATTTATTCAAAGAAAGAAATCAGACATCCAGTGACACTTGCTTTTGTCCTGAATGACTTTTTTTCTCAATATATTATTCAGCTTTTCTTCTTCATTTGCCACACATTCGATTAATCGATTGCTTGCTGTGTTCCCTTTAATAACTGTTTCCTGTGCACAATCTTGCTTTATCGATACCTTTGAATTTCTGCCGAATTAAATGTCAATTTAAATATCGCCCGTCATTCAATGCTCGCCTCCATTGTGTGGCAAAAGCCTTTGGCTCTGCGGCACCCGACTCCGTGTAAATTCCACCATATGATATATATATGCATATATATACGTCTATATAAAATTTGTATAATAAAAGTGAGGGACTTACGTTGCAAGCTGTTCGATGCCAAGAGAATGCAGCACTGTGGGCAGGCTGGGTAGTGAATGACACGTTGTCAGTTTCTTTTGGCGTGGATAGTAAAGTGTCAGCACGGTGCAGCTTTCTTCCTTCATTGTGAGGCCACCTGTAAGGGAGAAGCGAGCAAAAGAAATGCATAAGAAATGCAACGGAAACAACAAGAGAACGGAAACAAAGAAAGCAAAATAAACACATATATTTATATATATAGTATGTATATTGGGAATAAAAGGAAAAATATCGCACGGCTGACAGCACACAAAATGCAAAAATACAACGCGCAGCTTTAGAGACAGTCACCAGCAAGGACAATTTCCTGGCTGGCTGGCCAGGTAAGTCGACTCCACCTCGCCCCCTCTCCCCTCACCCAACCCGCTCAATTCCATGACTCGCCGCCTCACTGGCTATGAACAAAAGACAAAATTAAGCGGCTGCTGGCTGTAAAGCAGCAGGCGCCATCATAATAATATTCCGCAAGACGAGATTGATGTCAGAGCAGGCTGGACGATGCAGGATGCAGGATGCTGGCAACTGGGCACAGCAGTAGCTGAAGCATCGGCATCGCCATCGCCATCAACATCACCATCGACAACGACATCTCCATCTCCATCGTCGTCCTCGTCATTATCATTGCTTTATTTGAGTTGGAAGCTTTATGTTTTCGACGCATACGCCTGACTGCCTGTTTTACTGCTCAGTTCCCAGTTCCCAGCTAACAGCTACCAGTTACCAGCTCCCAGTTTCCAGCATGTCTATTCGTATATCTGTCTAGCTGTGTATATCTGTGCCTCGCTTTGCTGCAACATCGTTAGCAATGGTCTATTACGATTGTGTCTCCATAGAGTTGCACTCAATTGTTGCCGCTGCGTTCATTCACTTAGTCTAGATTGTAGATTGTCTCTTGTTGACTGTGTGCAGCAAGCAAGAAAGTCAAATTTACGTTAGGTGTGCACTCTGTCTGTGTTTTCTAAAGGGGAGTGTTCGCCTCGAATGGCTAGCTAGTAAGCATATCTGTAGGATTTTCTGCTTAGCAATAAATTATCTATTAAATGCTACAAAATATGTTCTTTACCTCAAAGCTGTTGCAGCTATAATTGCATACAATTTCTTAAAACCTTATCATCGTGCGTGCAACTTGAAACAACCTATACTTCATTTAATTAAACACCTTTCACATCAGCTCTTCTCATCGCTTTCTGTTCTATTATAATATCTTACAATTGTGGAGCTCCTTCAAAATATTGGATCTAAACCCATTTCTCTCAAGTATATTCATGCTACACTTAATTTAATTAAACAGCGGGAGCTTTTATTGTGATCAACTCTTCTCATTGTTGTCGGTTCGTTTATAATGTTGCTTTCTTCAGTAACAGTCTCTTGAATGGGACCAATACGCTCCTTGTTTCTCTCATCCGACTGTCACATTGTCCACTTTGCTGGGAGACTTGCACAGCTGTCAGTTCAGCTTGGTTCCCTCCACCTGTCACTGTACGTCTCAACACCCGCATTGCCCGCTCACCCCAGCCAACCTGCCACCCACACCCAACCCGCTTAACACCTGGCAGTTTCGTGCTAAGTGAAATGTTTCAATGTCTTGGTTTATGTATTTTACAATGAGGTCGTCAGCGGCTCCTCCATTACTGCATCTACTTTTGCCTTCTTCCACTTGCCAGGCAGCTGTCGTGCTCTTTATTTTTGTTAGTCCGTATGACGGTGCCTGGTTCTGGCTCCGACTTCGGCTCCGGCTCCGGCACTGGTTCTGGTGCTGGTGCTGCACTTGCTCCCTTTACGATTGCTGCTGGCTGTCGCATATCGTTTGGGCTGATTTAAATGTGTCATAACGACGACTCGCCTGTTTGCCGGTACACGGTTGAGCATTGAAATTTTTGCACTTTTGCTCACGACAATGGCTGCTTGCAATTTTTATTTACTCTACCCACAGTTGAGGGCCCGCCAGGGGCAAGAGACGAAAGGGGGAACGAGCACTTACCCAGCGTAATTGCCTTTCGTGACGAACTGTCATAAATGCATTCGGCGATGAGTCTATCGCCGGGCATGGAATGCACCGACTGGGGCAAACGTCGAAAGTCCTGATAGGCCACATCTATATTGCTGTCGTGTGCAATTGGCGGAAGCTCCTCGGTTTGTCGTATCTGCAAAGTTGGTTTGCTCATTAGCATTGGTTCTGGCTTAGATCCGTCCCCGAATCCCAATGGATATCAAAGCGAATGGATATCCTGGGCAAATAGTAGACGGTAGTTGTCGACTCACCTGACGCAGCTTAACCTCCTTGCCGATTTGATGTGTGCGCATCATGACCGCAAAAATGTTGATGCCCTGGGTGGGAAAGGCATAGCCGGTGCAATCCTCAATGCATTGGCCCTCCGATATCACGCGCTTCTGTCCCGGCGGTATAATGTGGCGCCAGTTGGGATCCATGCCTGTAAATGTTGAGAGAGCGTGTGTTGAATACTTTTAATTAACGCTTCAGAGTGGCGCAAAGCGCGCTTTATCAAAGCCACCAGCCCGACCAGCACGACCAGTACGACGACATGCACAATTCCCTAACCAATGCCCCGACCCAGTTCCGGATCCTACTCTCTCTCTCTCTCTGCCGAAGCACTCTACTTACTTAGCTTTGAACGTTGATTTTTTAATTCGATTTGGCGGGTAACGTGTAATTACATTTTAATTGCTGCTTTTGATGTTTGTTAACAAGTTTGTCAGTGCAGCAACGTAGACAAAACCGCCAAATAGCAGCAGCAGCAGATGAAGCTGCACCACCATCAAGGAACCACCCCAGAGGGTGCTTCTATATCAATTAGGAATCTTTCTAGACTTTTAACAATTTTCGTCAATCGAATTATGTGTGTGTGTATGCTCCTTAAGTGAATTTTGTGTGCTCGCTGTCTCAATTAGTTAAATGTTGCGAAATATTGCTCATACGAAGCGTTGCACTCGACGGCAAACTTCTCGTACCAGATACGCAATTAGGGCCGCGTGTCGCGCGTCATGTTGAAAAAATATTTGAAATTCATGTGTGCTACATATTTTTATTTACCACTGTTTGGCATTTCAATAGCTTCGTTTGTGGGACTCTGAGTATGCCAATCAAAATACTCGCGGCAAATGCTTGGCATTGCTAGAAAATCCCCATTTGCTCAGAGCCCAGCTGGCAATTGATTTTTATTGTAAATCCGCGTGGGCGCCTTTTTGTTTTCGTTTTATTTTCATTTTTTTTTCAGTACAGTACAGTACAGTAAAGAATTGCATGTGTATATTTATAGCTTAGTCATGCTCGGTTAGCAACATTTTATAGGAAACATTGCGAATGACATTGAGTTGATTGCATTTCTGTAATACCCGCAGCGTAAAGTTACCTACGTGGAATGCAATTTTAATTCTATGCATGCGTGTGTGTGTGTGTGTGTGTGAGTGCTGCATATGCAATACTTCAAGTCCTGTATAAAATATGATTGATTTCAAAAAGCTTTGATAGTTACTGAAACTAATTTTCGACTCTATAAAGAATTTAGCTGACAGATCAATCATAGAAAAGTAGTTTCTGTTACAAAATTGTGGAATTATTTAAGCACAATAGTTAGAGTTTTTTTTAAATTATAATTTATTATTTTTTTAAATAAATGCAATGAATTATTTGTACAGTTGCCGTTTCAGAACCAAATTAAAATTGTTGCATTTATAAATATATATCGATTTCAGGTCACTTCAGCTATCTAAAATGAAAGTGAACAATCAAATATCTCAATTTGTAGGCCCAGCTCTGTCAGTTTGAATAACAATGTGCTTTTTAGCCCGAGGCCTGTCAAACGGGGCTTTATTAAATTAGGTAAATATAATGTTTAGTTGTTTGTTCAATATTTTAGTTGAATGGAATGTGCTTTAGTTAAACTATCTGTGAAAGCAATAGCCAAAAATGCTAATCAAATTTTCACCAAAAACAAAATAAGTAAAAACCAAAAAAAAAACAAATGTCGACCCAAAAAGTGAAATTGAGTTTTTGGCAGCAGGTGCGCGTGTGACACAAATCGCCATTTAAAATAATTAGAAAAGTTGCCGCCGATTTCTGATACGGCCGGCATTTTGCATTTTGTATTTTGCATTCTGCATTCTGCCATGTTGCAAACGAAACTGGCTGCTGTCAACGTGGCGTGCGGCAAATGCAACGTCAATAAAAATTACCAAAATCAAACCCCACCCCGGGCTAGCTCGTGTGTTAAATATCGATTCGAAAAATATGCAGTTATGAATTGTGCCACGCTCCACAGTGTCGTCTGGCCAAATCAAATAGAAATAGAGCCAGTATACCAAACTTTCTAAGCCCCCGTCCAGTCCAAAGTTTAAAATCAACTCCCACTCGTTGCGTCGCTTTGCCCAATATTGAATTTGATTTAATGAATGGAAATTGGCAAAAAGCATCGATATATACAGTGATAGAGGCAGAGAGAGAGAGAGAGAGATTGAGGGGGAGGGGGAGGGAGACAAACGTTGACAGTAATTTATGTACCTAACTGTTATTGAAATCTTTTTCACTTTAAATTCATCAAATCTTTCAAAGCATACTTTTTGGCGCACACGTTTAATGAGTTCATTTGTAAGCGAATAAATTAAAATAAAAGGGTTTTCAATAAAATTGTATTCAATGTTTTAGCTAGCATAGGTAAAATAATGTAATATTGCGCATTAGGCATGCTACGATAGATTTTAATTTATAGCATGTTTCTGGGAATCACATCGCCGAATCACTGAGAGCCATCTGGTCGAAAGTTTTTCGCGCTTTAATTTAGTAAAATTTGATAAACGCGCATGAATTGCAATTTGGAATTAAATTGCTGACGCGCTTTGGCAATATTTGCTAGATACACTTTATCAATCTCCTCGCAGCACGTTGATTGATTCCGTTTCGTGACATTTAATAAAATGACCAGCAGAGGACAAAACGCGACACGACTATTTCAAAGTTAGCCAAGCCAACATGTCATAGTTCAAAAATATGAACTCTGTACTGTAATGGAAAATTGATTTAAAAAACGGTGCAGCTGTTGTTAGTAAATAAAATACAATTTCTAAAAACTTTGCCAACTAACACCCAACACACTTTGAACTTTGCAAATTATATTCATTATTTAATTATTAAATCAGGTAGCTGGAGGAAATTTGTGATTGTGTTCGGCGCTTAGTTAAACTGCGCTTTTGAATGAGCTTAAACCCGTGAACTTTCAATGTATGATGTTTTAGAGATTTTTATATTAAATATTTAAAAACATTTGCTGTTAGTTTTAGTGCATTTTTAGATCTTTTAAGCTGAAAGCTTCTGGGCTAACAAACTCGCAGTCTTTCTCCTTGATGGCGTCCACACTCCAATCAGCGCCAATCGGCTGCAATCGGCCCCCGTTCTCCATCTCCAAGGTGCCATAAAAAACATGCCAAGCCGCAGCAACATTAATCAAAGCGGCGTTGCATACACCAGGGCGCTATATCAATAACCAATTAAATTGAAATTAAATTTCGCCACACGGACGAGAGAGCGGCCCAGAGGAGAGACCCACAGATCTACGGACAGACATCCGTACAGGAATCGTAGCAATTTCACAGCTACTTACGCGTGTTGGGTCGACCAGCTTTGGCATATCCCCTCGCGCGTCTCTGCACGCGTAAGTCCAAACGTAATTCAATTTATTGCGAGCCAGCAAAATGTATCCACTGTTTATATATATATACATATATATATATATATATATATTTTTTTTAATTTTTTATATAGAATTGTGTGTGTGTATATATTTTTTATTTATTGACTGCCGTGTTGTGGTACGCGTTAAATTCCAATTAAATATTTCAATAGCATTGCCAACTGCGCGCACTGGGACAGCCATAGCCCACTCAGGCATAACCTAGCCGGGACCTAGCCGGAGCTAGCTGCTGCCTGCCTCCCGTTCTTAGCCTGCTGCTACTATGTTGCATGACGAGGCGAGGCACTAAATATATATGTATATATATTTGATTTCATTATACTCTTGCGTGGGGTATTATATTTTGCCGAGAAATGTTTAACGAACCCAATAAAAATATATATGTATATGTCTAGTTTTTTTGTTGCAGCTCATAAGTCGAAATCGGACGGATCGCAACGTTATATCATATAGCAAAGGAGGTATCGAATGTAAATCAATCTTTTATACTACTATATTATATGGCTCTCTAGGGAGAATTTTTAAAAAATGAGATATTGTATTTTGACCAAACTCAGCAATTACGAGTTAAAATAGTATATATATCAAATAATTGCCTTCTATAGAAATAATTGGTCTTTAATGATGTCATAAACACTTTTGTCTAGAAGGGCATTTCAGCTTCGATGTGCCGAAGGTAGCTCGTCTTTGCCGTATTTTTATGCTTTTTATTTTATTTGATTCGCTTAGAAATTGCACTGTATCAGAATGTATTAATCTACTTCTGCTACTTTTCTGCCGTAATACTCCGGAAGTTTTGGCAACACCTCCTCAAAAAGCATCGACGAGAACGTGTGGCCACTGGTGCAGGATGACGAGGAGGAGGAGGGGGGGGGGTTTGAAGGTGGCCCGATACCTTCATCCTGTATGGCTTATTCTCTCACTTCCTATCCACAGTCCCAACTGTGTTGGCCATGTCTCTGTGCGGTTGTAACAAAGTTATATTGGTTTGCGTGACTATGAACAAAAGTAAAATAACAATTACAACAACTGCAACAGCAGCGACCACAGTGTCCGCCCCCCTGGCCACCAATCCGCCGCCCACCCGCCCGGTGGCCACAAGCAAATACAAAAACCAAACGAAGCAACCAAAAGCCGAACAACAGCAAAAATAACAATAAGAAATAGATGCAGTAGAGGGAGTACGAGTAGAATAGAAGAAAAATAAAAAAAAAAAACATCGAAAACAAATTGTAAAGTGAAATTAGTATTTTAGTTATCCTGTGCGCAGGCATAGCTATGTGTATGTATGTATGTGTGTGTGTGCATGTTCACAGGGAAACCTGGAAATTTGTTGAGCTTTGCCTGGCAGCGGGTGGGCTATCGGGGTTGTTTAGGATACTAAGGTTCCGGGAAATATACTCAAAAAGCGCTTAAGCCTGGCGAACACACGAATTTTCTTGTTGTGGCCAAAGCAGCGTGGGTGGCATGAAAACTTAGTGAAG
Source organism: Drosophila borealis (assembly GCA_035045885.1). Lineage (NCBI taxonomy): Eukaryota > Metazoa > Arthropoda > Insecta > Diptera > Drosophilidae > Drosophila > Drosophila borealis. The sequence continues at coordinate 1,788,242 of JAWNOR010000211.1, forward strand.
ACTGTGAACAAATGGCAGACATTTATTTTGTCAGCCAGACGGACGAGCTCCAACTAACCAGACCCAGACCTAACATAATGTTAGGCTGCACTTGCGAGTGATTTTTCACATTAATTTTTCAAGGATTAATAAATGTCTAGACTAAGTAGGGACACTGTTTACAAGGCTTAACACATTTCAATAATTTTTAAAGTCTTTCATATTTGGGATTCAGCTATAAGTTGTAACCCGGCATTGCCCGGCGCAATGCAATAGGCAACGAGTTTTTTTGTATACTTCATTAATTTCTGCGGCATTTGAACCTTGATCACCCGCGTGTTAAGCATCAGGTTGGCAGGTCATTTCATTTCCACTGCTCACTACCGTCCCAAATGGAATCTTCTGTTAAAACTGTATTCTATCTTCTATTCTGTCAGTCAGTCAGAGCTAGGTGCTTTATATATTATTGAAAGACCCTCGTAGCTGCTTTACGTACAAAAATAAATATTTGAACTATGTCCAATTGACGTACTTCCATCCCTTTGGGCTCACAGGCCAGTTAAATTAATAATACGAATATTGTATTCTACAAACTTTTAGAGGGCCTTGCAATGAATTGCCATTAGTAATTTATTAATTTGTTTTATGCGTGCATCGCGCACGATTTTATAATTAATAATTCAGACAAAATAAAAACAAAACAAATTGTTTGCCGGTCTGGTTTATAGACGCACTTGATAAGCAATTAAAAATATATTTCTATTGTACAAAATCGTGAATGCAGTCTGGCACGATAGACAATGTTTCGCCAGGGTATACCTTTACCCACAGCACACGCACACACACTGACACACACACAGACAGATAGATAGAAAACTCATATGCTTTTGTTTTACTAGCCACCAATGCGGCTGCCAGCTGTAGAGGACCGCAGCTCCCAGCTTCCGACTGAGCAACTCCCAGGGTCGTTTTTGGTCTCGGCAATCTCATAAATTGCATGACATGAGTTGCATATATGAAAGCTCGCCTCGCATAAAGTATACACACTCACACTCACACACACCAACCACTGCAGTGCTGCAGACACTCACACATGTATTTTTGAATATATGTATATATATATATATGTAGACGTATCTATGTGCTATGGGGGGGAGACCCAAACTTACCGATTGACAAAATGCCAGCGTCATTTGGTCGCAGCACGTGCGTAAAGTAGATTTTCAAACCAGAATTATCCGCCATTTGTCTGGCATGCAATTGGGCAAAGTCCGGCTTCAAATTGTTGTAATGGGTCTCCATTAAATAATATTTGGCCTGTCGCGACTCAATCGGGTAGCCGGCTTCATGTGGATACGTAAAGCCCTGCAAAACAGAAACGACACCGAATGAAACGAAAGTTCCCAAAAACGAAATATAGGAAAAAAAACAAACAATAAGCACGAGTCAGTTGGGAGTTGCCGACTGCGCAATGCGCTGTACACAGTGTAAGTTTAATTGAAAAAGAGTCCGCTTGATTATTCGATTTTAATTGCAATTTGTGGAGGAAGCAGTGGAGTAATTTTGCCCCGATTTGCATAGAAGGTTGATTACATGATGACATATTCCGGACAAACGGACGGACAGTAAGATATACAACTGATATACTCCTTTTCACATTGTGCAGCGAGTTTCAAAAAGAAGCTGCGAGTGTTGTTTGTAATATCCATATTTATATACATATGTATGTTTGCATGTATGCATGCACATGGATTCCACTATGGATGGAAAATGAAGTACGGAAGTTAATGCCATGGCCATGTGCAATTTAAATGCGCAGCAACATCAGCTACAGCCCCCGCTCTCCCTACTCCGCCGCCACCGCCGCGAACCCCACAAACGGCAGCGGCAGCGGCAGCGGCAGCGCAAGCCGTTGCCATTCAATTGCATTGCAGTGCGCAGCGACCCCTGGCGGCGCAACATGGGCACTGCATTATGGCAGCGCTCCTGTGATGAAATTATGAAAAGCATGGCAAAAAGGTTCCGAAAGTGCAGAAGGCCAAGCCATTTCTTCTTTTATGCGATAATACCCTTGCCGAAATTGAGCACTATAAATTAATAGATAAGCTTGAACACGTACAGTTTGTTAAGTCTGCCAAGAACTGATATGTAGCTATATATAGAGACGGTGAAATATAAAAAACTCTTTAACAATGCTGAAGTGAAACTTCCTATATAATAAAACGGAAGACTTACTTAAATAAAAACTGTGTAAGTTATTCGCCATGATTTAAAAAGCTAAAAATATACATTTTCCCGTGGCCAGCTTGATTTTTTTAATTTAATAAATCTTTGTTTATATTTCAGCAAGGGTATTTAAAACGTCGCGCACTCGAGCAGACTTAACTTGCATTTTGTGTTGAAAGGAAGGCATTTGCGAAGGTTAAATTAATATTGCATGGTTATGGTTGTGACACTGATGGGGTATGGGGATAAGTTGAGCTGAGTTGAGTGCAGTCGAATCTGATGCTTACCTCGCTGCCCCGCGACCAGGAGGCAACAATGGCATTGCATGCCAGCGGTATGGAACGGGCGCCCATGCACTGTCTGCCCTGCTCGCGTGCCAGCTCCTCCAGCTCCGAGTGCGACCCTTGGCACTCGTGGAGCGTTATGTGCTGCAAGTAGTGTACGCTGGACGATGAATCATAAATCGGCTCGTACTGTCGGTCCCATGAAAAGAAAATGAACAGGTCCCGAGACAATCCAGCGTGCGGGGAGAGCGTGTAGAGACAGAGATAAATAAATTTTTAATATTTCAATTTGGTTATGCCGAGGCCAAGGAGCATCATCAGCGACAAAAAAAAACAAGAAGAAACAAGAAGAAAAGAGGACGCCGAATGCAGCAGACTGCACTTGCCCTCAATTATGCATTGTGTATAAGTATTAACGTTTAGCAATGGCCACGTTAGTTCTTACCCGAATGAGATGATGCTTCCGATTGATATCCTCCAGCTTGAACATTTTGCACCAAAAAAGCGGCGTATCGCCGGGAGGCAGCTCCACGTCCTCGTTGCGCAGTTCCAGCACACGGACGCGCTCATCATGCGGCGATGGCAACTGCAGCTGGGCGCGCTGCATGAGCACCATGGGCCGATAAGGTCGGAAGGCGCGCGCCGGATCGGGCAGCGTGCCGGGACGCACCGAGCCGTGCGGTGGATCCTGTGCGTGATACATGTATAGCAGGCGCATTGTATCGTTCTATAAAACAGAAAAAGGCAACACGAAAAAAAATAAGAGCAGGCAAGGATAATGGAGAGTTGAAAAATGTGTACAAAATTAGTGGCCAGAGGTGTGTGTGTGTCTGTGTATGTGTGTGTGTGTGTGTGTGTGTGTGTGGAGCACAAAATGGCGTTATAATAGCGTCCCTTGGAACAGCGGACAACAACCCACCTGCCTGCACCCGGACAACAAGAGCAATAATGTCGCTGCTGACGTGTACACGGATGGACTGTCTGGAGCTGTGGGCTACGCGGACTGGGGGGCAGGTGGTGGCTGTCCGGCTAAATTAAGTAAAAGTACAAAAAAAAAGGTGCGCACGAGTTGAGCAGCGGAAGGAAACGGAAGTCGCCTTGCGGCCATTGGCAGCCGGGCAGGTGTTGTTTGGTCAGCTGCAGTTAACTCTGCAGCTCCGTGCGCTCCATGTTTCATGTACGGACTTGTTTCGTCTTGTACGTACGTGATTGTAATGGCGGGCGTAAGACAAGTCACTTGAGCGACTTTGCCACTATTCAATGGCTGCCTTAATTAATGGATGGCAGCCAGCAAATGTGCTCAAGAGTAGTTAGGAACACAACATTATGTTTCAACTTTAAACACGAGCTTGCAATTTTGAAGACATGTTGAATATTGTATATATATTTATTTATTTTCTATTAAATCGGTTTACCGAACGTAGTTGTACCAATAATCGGTGAAACCCCCTTCTATGAATTAATTACAAAGATTTTAAAATAGAACGCAATCGGAAGGAGATTGAACTGTTTTCCATGTATCATAAAGCCCCAATTTGCGAGGTTTTGTATAGAAAAGCAGGAAAAAAATCTTTCATAAATTGCCTTAAAGGTACTCGATACCATTTAGCACCTATTTTCCACTTATGACTGTACATTGACTGCCTATCAGTCACTCAGTCAGGAGAAAGTTTTACATTTATTATTATTATTTGCTAGTAAATAACTAAATTAATAGCCGTTCATCTTTATTTTACACTATTTGCAGCACAAAACAAGATTGACTAAGCGCCGTTGCCAAATTTCAGTGCTTCCATTAGATTAATTTTAGAAATGCCTACTAATTTATACAGTTCGCACTCTAAGTGTCATGCTAACCAAATGAAACCAAGCTAAATCAACTAATTTGAGTTCATTCAACTTAATTGCATGACCTCTAGAATTGCATTTGACAACTGTTGCCAAATTTCACAAGGCAATTGCTTCAATACTGTTTTGTTGCAGACTGTACTTAAGCATTTACCAAAATTGTGCAGTTATTTTTCATTCGTTTTACCCACACCAAAGAGGCTACCCAAGGACTCGTCCTGTCCGCCATTACATCTTAGCTTCAATTTACACGTCTGGTGCGGCGAACGTGTGTATATATATATATATCTAGATGCATACGTATATATCATATATATATGTGTATTTGTTTTGTGCTTTCTCTTGGCATTTCTTTTGTATTATGTGTGTGTGTGTGTGGCCAGCATGTATATTTCATTTGCCACGTAGTTTTAATTGGTAAACCCAAATTAAAGCTTTCATTAAAGAATCACAACACGACGGACGTCGCGTCGGGCCAAAATGTGCCCGCGAGCGGGAAGTACCATATTCGTATACAGGCCCCCCTACGCTCTGCTCTCCCCTTTCGCTCCTCGGCTCGCTCTGTTTGTACTTGACTCGTATGCCTCGGGGGCTTTTGGAAGCCAACAGTCAGCTGTCATTGTGTGCATGTCATGTGCACGTGTGTTAGCTTATGTGTGTGTGTGTGTGTGTGAAGCGACACAACAACAATAACAACAATAACAACACATATAGCAAACATGGCAGCACCACAGGGAGGGTGAATGAGAGCGAAAGAGAGAGAGAGAGAGAGAGAGAGAGAGAGAGAGAGAGGTGAAGGGCAGGGTGTCGGAGATTGTAAAAAAAATCTGCAACCCGGTCAGGGCATCCATTTGAATTCATTGTGGCAAAGTGCCCATTGTAGCTGTTAAGTGGAACTGTAGAGCACCATGTTCGACAATTGACGGCCAGGGCAGCCAGGGCCATGCCCAGGACAGCGACAACAACGACAACGACAACAACGACGAGTCCTTGTCCACTTGTTCATTTTGCCAGCAACGAGGAGACAATACTTTAATTAACAATTCCCTTACCGCCCACCGCCCCCCGGTTGCCATCAACCATATCGCCCCCGCCTTATTCATAGCAAGTCTGCAAAAAACCTGTACAAATGACTCGGTTGCCCGCTGTCCGGGCAAACACTGCGGGCGGCTGCGGCAAACGCGCTAACCGGCCGGCAATCGCTGGCCAGCTGGCCAGCTGGCAGCAAAAACAACAACAACAACTCTTTTCGGGGGCAGTTTTAAAACATTTGCCGTGCGACAGGCGCAGCACAAAAGTCATTAACGTGGCTACGGCGCTGCTGGACATGGCCCAGTTGTAAAAACATGACCACTGTGAAAAAACTCAACAGTCATTCGGATGCAAAAAGGATACACGACCTCGGAAGTCGACTTCAAAATGCTCTTTACAAAAGCCCTGAATATGCAAAAAGAGCAGCTTGAAATTGTAAAATAAAATAAATTGAAAGTTTGGAAGGGAATTTGCCAAAAAAATACTGTTTTCAAGAAAAATGAATACTAACATTTTAAATCCCGCATCTTGCAATGAATTCCCATTAAAAAAAATATATATTAAATTTTAAAAAAGTCAGACATTTTAAAAACATGTTTTAATAACCTGCAATATTGAACTTGCTTATAATATTTATGCCGACATTTTAAGGCAACAGACCTTCCTTCCTTTTGTTGGTTTTAATGAGCATTTATTAATAAAGGACGTTACAGTCAGGACTGCAGCCGATGTTGGTGGTTCAAACCAACTTCTAGCCTTGAGGTTCAGTTTGTGCACATCGTTTTACACAGCCATGAATCAAGGTTTTGTTTCAAAACTTTGTTATCCTTATATTTTCAAAATTTCTTCTATGAAACAATGTTATACTTACTGAAAATATTTTCATAACCCAAAGCCTCTTATTTTTTTTGGCAACTAATCACGCATAAAGTTTGATTTGCAGTAAAAAAATAAATTAGAGTTTGCGACTTGAACCGATTCGCTGCATAAACGGTTTGGAGCCTTGTTCCCAATTAGAAAAGACAATACTTGTGTAGACATTACTTATACGCGCCATAAATATCACATAATTAGCCACACAGTCCCATAAAATAGCAGAAGCCTTTGGGCATCGTAGGGTATCAGCACGTAGAAACAAAGTGTGAAAAAGCCTGAGACGAACTATGCACACGCACGTAGAACAACATGAACAACAACAATAGCTGAGAGCCGACAACTAAAATGAAATGAAAGGCTTCAGCAAGGATTACAACCAAAAATTAATGAAAGCAAACTGGCTACAGTCATTTGGTGTGTGGTCAACGTTTGGCCAGGGACTTAATTGCCAAAGACTATGCAGGGATGAGCGTCGGCCGGCTGCGGTGTGTGTGTGTGTGTGTGTGTCAGCTGCTGGCAGCAGTATAGGAGCACAGGCACAGGACTGGAGGACTACAGGTGGCTGGCACTTTGCTGACTCTTGGCTAATTGTAAAATGCGCCGGTACAAGGACTCATTAGAGTCGTGGTTACGGCCCAAAAAACATGCAAGGATTGCAGCTAAACGCTTGCCTGAACACAGAATGAGGTCCAAGGTCTAAGGTGCTCGGTTTAAGTGCACTCGAATTACGTTTGGGCTTTTGTTAAAGCAGGCTTGAGCTGGCATTCTCAGTGCTGTCAAGCGGATACAATAGTTCAGTAGTTATTTTCACTGAATCGAAATTAAATTGAAAAATGCTCGCTCATCGCCAAGCTAATGTAATACCACGTCTGTCGGGTCGCGACAATTACAAGGAATGGAGCCACAAGGTGGAACTGCATATGCGCATCCAAGAAATGTGGCCCGCTGTGATCGCACCGCCGGTGCCTATTAAAACCGAGTTTGAACGTGAGGATTATATATTTGTTGCCTCGCGCAAACGCATTTACATACAGTGTCCCGATTCCTTGGTAAGAGCAGAGTAATGCACTATTCATTAATATCGCTTTGAGGTATTTTTCTCTTGTCAGAATCGCAAAGTGAAGCTATTTTTGTTTAGATTCATAGAACCTATGATTATTATGCCTGGTTATGCTGAAATGAGTGTTCCCTACATTTGGCATGAACTGAAACGTCAATATGGCCATCTAGACGAGTCCAAGCGGAAGCTGAATGCAAAGCTGCTGAAGAAAAGCAAGAAAATCAAGTTAGCCAAGGAGAAGGAAAACTCTTTCGGAATAGATCCATGAGATAAGTATCGGTCTATAATCCAGGTTGTTGTGTTAAATTTGTTGTTCGTTTTGGTCGTTAGTTAAAAAGCACAAATAAAAACAAGGTCTGAAAACCAATTGGCGCCTTGAACCGAGTAAGATTATTGCTATTATTGCGATCCATATTATCTTTTAAAATAATTGACTTTAGTACGAAAAAAATGGAATATTTTAATTATATTTGGTAGATGTCAATTAGTATGTGAACATAATTTCAAATATAGTACTAATTTAACAATTAAATTGTTTAATTAGATTTATTCAAAATACTGTTTTGTCAACTAATGTTTGAGCCAAGTTCACGAAACGGATTTAAAGATTGATTTGAGCTCATTCATTATTTTGTGTGTGCAGTTCTCAAAATAAGAGAAATGTACAAGTTATGTGTGCTAAGATTTCTGTGGGTCGGCCCACACCCAGATGTTGGCTTAAAGCTTCAAAAATCTTTTGTTCAGTAGTTTTTAAGTCGTAATCGTAGTAACATATTATTTTTTAAATATTTAAATTAGTACAAAGCCTTAATTAGGCCAGTAGCTTTAACATTTTGTAATTGTCTTTTAACAGAGAAAACAAAATTTGAGTTCAGCTTTAGCTTTGGCTGCTTTTTTTTTTAAGTAATCCGCTTAAGGGCTCGAATTTTGGAATTTCGATTCAAAATAGGTTTTATGGGTCTTGGACGGGGTAAGTAAAACAAGAGCTCTTTGATTTTATCATTCTAAGGAGCACATCTCATTAAATCTATCGCAATTTTATTGATTTTCTTTGTATGCTGACATAAATTATTTTGTTTAACTTGCCCAAATACGCAGCCCAGTCTCGCACACACACACACACACGCACACACATACACTGACACACACGTACGCACACCTCAAACTTTATAGCCCATTACGATTGTGTTGCTGTTGTTGTTGTTGTTGTTGCTGCTGTTGCATTGTTATTCCTCGTGTTGCTGCTCTTGTTGGCTGCTGTTGAGTCGAGTTTAGTTGAGTTTTTGTTTTGTTTTGTTGCCACTTGCGTTTTGCCATCTCAACGCGTTTTAATAATGGTCCAATTGTCCCAGAAGCGAATACGAAACGAAACGAAACGTACGCCAAGTTGGCGCTGCTAATGGCTAATGGTCAAGTGGTCAAGTTGAACCGTGTCCTGGAGCTGGTCTCTGTCTCGGTCCCGAACCCGGACCCGGTCTTGGCCCTGTTCTGGTCAGTCACTGTTTGCTGGGGCCACAAAACTTGCTCTTTGCCAAGCTTGTTTAATGTGCACGTAATTGAAATGCATTTACAATTGAATTATAAATAGAGCAAAATACACACACACACACACACACACGCACACGGATGCAGATACATACATATAGGAAAATTCACACTTGTGCAGTAGCAGACATACGTACATGACCCCGTTGCCCCCGCTGCACTTGAACAATAAAAGCATCGAGTCGCTTTGTTAAAGTTTCAGCAGCAGCAGCTGAGCTTGCAACTTGCAACTGGCAACTGGCAACTGGAATCAAATCAACCGTTCCCCAGAAGCATTTCAAGAGGTGTCTTTGTCTGTGTGTGTGTGTGTGTGTGTGTGTGTGCACCAGGTTGCCATGGTCACGTCGAACAATTCAGAGTCATGTGTGCCTGTGTGTGTGGGTGTGCTCCTATTCCTCTGTGAGGCATTGCCAATTCAATCATCAATGGGTTTTTCGTGCTCCGCTGCAAACGTCTGTGGCCTGCAACTTTCTGACAGCTGATTTCAATAACTAATATGCAAAGTGGCAGATTGGTCATGCCACGCCCACACGGCTCCTCTAACCTGTTTACCCCGGCAACTGGCGCTCCTTCCCCTCGACAGCCCCTCGATACCTGATGTTGAGTTTTTGTTGTGCTCTAATTGCCGTGTCAGTCGCTCTGATTGCAGCAGTCAGCAGCAGCAGGCTTTGTTGATAGGCTTTTTATATGCAACCAGCAGGCTCCACACACACACACACAGAAGCACACACGCACACATGAGTCTGAAACACACGACAGGCTCATGTGCCAAAATTCTCAGACTAATCGCTTGGTCTGTGTCCCATTTAGCTTTCATTCTGTTGTGGGCTCCTAAGTGGCTTAATGATTTTTGTTGCATTCAATTGAGTCATTTTAACTAATGCTGTGTGTTGTGCGTGCGTGTGCGTGTGTGTGTGTGTGTGGTGTGGCATTGTGTGTTTTGTGCTCTAGTCGAAATTGACATTAATTGAATTTATTTATGACAAGTGTGGCAGCTTTTCCTTCTTCACTTAAACGCAGCAATCTAATTAAACTTTCTGCAAATTTTCTAAACAGGTGTTGTTATTATTGTTGCCACTGTGTTGAATAGGATTAAATTAATTAAGACGATTTTAACAAGCAGACGGATGTGCTTATTCTTTCAAATTTCAGTTGACGTTTAGCTATCTTCTCTTGTGAGCGTGGCAAGGTTTAAGAAACAATTTTGATAGCTATTAAAATCTGCCCCATTAAATGCAGGTTTTTCCATCATATTTCTACATTTATCTTTGGCTTTAGTTTTTGTTTTCGAAGTTTTAAAACTCAACGAATTGTTTTTATTAACATCTTAAGCTATTAATATGGCTTTGGGCGTTTATTTTGAGCGCTTGGTGAGTGGCTTTTCTGTCGATTGCTTTGAAGTTTGAGAGCCCAAAAAAGTATGCAACAGAATGTATATTGCATGCTGCTTGAAAGCCTTTGGCAGTGCCACATCCCACACACACGAACACTCACACACATGCAGACAGAAACACTCACATGGCCATTAACCCAGCCATTTCAGTTGGATTTAAGCGTTTCTCTCACTCGCCAGTCGCCAGTCGCCACTTGCGCCGCTGCCAACCAAACAAAAATGCGCATAATTCCCGCTAAAAGTTTTAACTCCCGAACAAACTCTGAAGCTGGTACAGGTTCGGCCAGGGACTAAACGTTCCGTGCCATGCCTCTTCCTCTCCCACTTCCACTTCCACTTCCATTGCCATGGCCATCGTTCTCGTCATCGTATATTTGTCAAGCAAATGGAATAACCGTTGCAATTGCAACAACGTCAAAGCCAAACAAAAATGTTATTTGCCGCTTTGCCCAAAAATCAAGTACACAACCAAACCAAACCAAAACAGGCAAACGCCGCACCAGAGCTGGAGCATGTGTAGTCCGGACCCAAAAAGTGGTCGCTGTTGGGTTCTGCGACTCGCTATGATGTCCATGATGCTATTGTGTGGGTGTGCGCGTGTGTTCGTGTGTGTGTGCGTCTGCCTGTGGGTCTGGCAACGGCTCGCATAGTCGCTATATTAAAGCTAAAACCTGCATTGTCCCCTTTTACACATGAGTTGTGAGTTGCAAGTTGCTAGTTGCACGGCGCGGCGCGGCAAAGCGCAGCCTCCTCTTGTATAAACTGGCAGAGATTCGCATGAGCTCCACAATAACAGGCAATCGAAATGGTCAGAGCTTAAAATGCTCTATACGACCGCTGGATAATACACATTTGACGAATTGTGCGTACTTTGAATTGGGTACGTACTAGCTGAGGATTATTAAGAAGTCAAGTTCCAACAAGTCAAATTGCACAGAAACTTGTTATATGCGGCGAGCAGTGTTGAACAACGCTCTATAGTTATAGCTTATGTTACATATCAATTGACGATGCAAGCAATAGTATAGCTAGTCCAAAATATTTTGAAATATATAACAATTTATTGAATGCACTGAATAAAAAATTAGTGCATGATATTGAAACGAACCCTACGAAAATACGGAAATTAATCCAATTTAAACAACAAAGCGTATAGTATTTTACAGGACTAAGGATTGTGGCAAACAGTGTTGGAAAACTAACAAAAATGCTTTACCCATCGTTTCTTAAGTCCTCAAATGAAGTTTTATCAATGGTAAAAAATATTTGAAAATTTTAAATAAATATTCAACAAAGAAATGCCTTTGATTGGCATACAATAAAAAGTGTAACATTTTACAACACTGCTGCGAGTGTGTTTTAGGCCATATAAGTAGTTTCTAATGTAAAGAGAAGTTTGCAATTTTCAATTTCACACAAATGCATTTCCTCATATATTTTTGCTCATATGGAAATTTTGCCTTCAGGGCATTTGTGCTTCGGCTTGGCTGGGATTTAGCAATTTCCTCTTGTTGCGCTTCACTTTCGGGCTGTGATTTTCGCGTTTTGCGCGTAAAGTTTGCTCAATGTGTGTGGAGTGTGTTGTTGTTGCCGTTGCAGCTCCTGTTGTGGGCACTTGAAGTGCATGTGAAACGTGCGCTAGGCAAAAAAACAAAAACAAAACCAAAACAAAAAAAAAATCCCAGACGCAGGCAACACCAAAGCTAAACGCAACGAGAAATGTTTGTTTTAATGCCCTAAAGCGACAAATATTGGTGGAGCAGAGAAGAGCGAGCGGGTGGCGGAAAAGGGCTGCAATACAAAGCTCTGCGTGGGATTTAACAGCCAAAGTAATGCAATGACAAACAAAAGCAACCAGTGAGAGCCAACCATGAGTCAAGAGCGCCATGAGTTGGTTTTTGCTGAATGGTGCGGCTGGGCGCGGTTGCAATTTTTGGCCATTTTTCAGTTAGTTGAGTGTTTTAGCTGTTGTTGTTGTTGCTCTGTATTTGCTGTATTTTGCTGCAGCCAAGGCAATAAATAACCAGTCGAGCTTGCCAGCTGGATTAGCCATTCAACGTTTTAACGTGCATGTCAAATGCAACAGGCCAGGAGAATCAAGTCTAAAATTTGTACGTCTTTCGGGCGAATGTAATTAAGCCCTGACAGCCAGCTCCTGCTGTTCGGCAACGCCAGTTGCAAATACAAAATAATTAAATAATAATAAAATGGAAGGGAAAACCGCAAACATCATACGGTAACATTTTTGCCCCACCGAGCAGAGCTGTAAAACCAATTTGTTTATAAAAACTATGGGGTCAGACTCTGGCATAAAGTGTGCGCATTGTTGCTAACCTGTAGTTATTTTATTTTATTATTTATGGTTAAATGGTGCAGTGGGCCCCCAACCCCCACCCACGGCCTGGTTCGTCCACAAAAAGCTAACTCGTTTATTAAATTCATTTCGTAGTCGTCTTTTTTTGTATTTTATTTTGCATTTTGTTTATTTTTTATTCATTTTTATATAGTTTTCATGCCGCGCCAGTAACCAAATAAACCACAAAACCCGAGCAGCTAAGCAACTAAGACACACACACACACATACACACACAGAGATTGGGAGTGGGGGGCACACACACAAAGTAACCGCAAAAAAGTGGTCAGTTGGCCAAAAACTAAACGAAATGTAATAAAGCAACGGATATGCCAGTTTGCTTGAACTCTACAGCAAAGCTGGCAATAGGAAAACGGGGGGCATAGAGAAAAACTGTGCTATGCAGATAGTTGGGATAGCTCTTAGTGGCGAGGCAAAAGCACAACACAATAAATGAATATGAATTAGGCAACAAGCTTCATGCTAAAAAGGTCTCTAGCTTGGCAATAGAAAATAAAAAGAAACATTGCTGCAATATTTAAAGGCCGTTTGATATGTAAAGGTAAGGCTCGAGTCGAATCGCATGCGGTTCCTTGCAGTCTCAAGTCCAAATAAAAGCTGCAATCTCGAATTACTGCTTCATTCAATCATTAATTCTTTGTATGCTATTTACTCTGGCTGCAATTTAGTAATTTAAATTGTTGGCAATTCCCCTAAGTAACGAAGCGCTTTACAAAACTAGCGCAACTTGCTGACTGCAGTTGAAATGAGCTTCAAGGACTTAAATAACCTTAATCTAGCTGTAGCTACACCTTTGCTTGGCTTTCGGCCTTCCTAAATGTCATTTACTTTCAGCTGTGTGGGACTGCAACTACATTTCTAGTTATGGCCTTGTGATTTTTTTCAATCGAAAGTTAAAAGCATTTTCTATGCAATATTCTGCAAAATGTATTATGATTTTGTTACGAAATATGTAACACTTAGCAAAAGTGTTCTTCTAAGGCATAGATTATACATTGATTAGCAGCCTTGTGAGTATAGTTATGAATATATATAGGCTATAGCTATAGACATTCTTTATATTGATGAAATATATATACATCCTGGTGATGTCGTTATATGCCTGATGTATATATACCTGATGTAGGAATTACTGGCCGGAAACTGTTTTTCTCAAAAACATGTCTTGCTTCTTTTCCCCAAGATATTGTTATCATAGAGCTAATATGGAAACAATTGGCCTGAAATTGTATAGCTGTCTGCTTTAGCTATATAAAGGGTATATTATGTTCGGGAATCCGAAGAATTGTGCCTTATTAATTTTTATTTTGTCGCTCACTTGACTCAACAAACTCTGGATTTTAAAAGCAAAATTTAAATCAATTTAAGTTAAACTCTGTTGCATACTTTTATGTTCGTTTGGAAGTTTTTTTTGTTTTTTTTTTTGTTGCAGCGCTATTAAATTTTTAAGTGCCACGCGGAGACCACAAGATCCACAAACACCACACAAGCAACCACTAGCCATCATTTCCCCTTCCGCTCGGCCCTTTGCACCGCTGCCCAGCTCTCTGCCAGCTCCCCACCAGCTCCCCACTAATAATTCATTATAAAAGTCAGTGCTTTGGTTTGGTTTTTGCGTTTTGCTGTGACGCGAATTCCGCCTTAATACTCATTCAACCCCCTCTTTCCCTCCACCCCCTTCCGCTGTAAGATTCGAGCTTATGTCGTGACAAACTGCACACATATGTGTGTGACCATATATGTTATGTGTGTGTGTGAGTGTGTGTGAGTGTTTGTGTTCATGTTTATGGCACCATTTTGCACAAAAGTCAAAGCAAGAAAAAAGCAGTTGCGGTCATTCCCTTAATCCATTTCGTCTTACTTTCTGCATACTTGAAAGTAAATATAAACGAATGGTGATATTTTTCTTCACACGTTCACTTATCCCATCGAAATAGTACGTGATTTCAAATCGAACCAAACTGTAGGAGAAAAGGTTTTTGGGAATTCGTGACACTTATTGCGGACATTGCTATAGCAATGGGGGTCGACCCTCTTGTAAGTGTTGAAAATTACTGTCGACTTGACTTGTTGCCTTTTTGTTTTGCCAGCTTGCAATGCCAAACTACAACAACTGTAACAACAACAATAACAATTACAGAGTTTGCAAATGTGTGTGTGCGGAATGTGAGTGTGTTGAAAGTTATTATGGGTTCCCGGGCCAGGACCCGGACCCGGACCCAGACTCAGACCCGAAGGCCCATTAATGGGCAAAATTACTGTTTACAAGTGAAGCAGGCACCGAGCACCACTCACATGGAGACGCCACGAACCCAGCACCACTTTGCAGTGCAAGTTTCGTGTTAAAATAATAAACACATAGCAAAAATTGTAGCAGCATGTGTGTGGCAAGCAGACTGCATAATTCCATTACAGAGCCGCATGCCCCAAACTCGAGGCGCGCAGGCTGCCTGCCATAAACTATAAACTATTTTATAGCAATATTTTTTCGATGTGCCCAAACTCTTCAGCTTTAGTTTACACGGCAAACATGTACTCCTCTTCCTACTTATACCCAGCACACATAAAAAACGTGTGAGAAGAGTTTGAGAAAAAACAAACAAGCCGAAGCAAGAAACAAGCTCAAATATGGTCGAACGAGTCCCTAGTGCAATTTTTTTTTGCATATTAGCCCATCAATTTCGTCTTAAGGCCTGTGTATAGGGTATCATCTAGTCGAGCACACTTGATTGAAGCATTTTTACTTGTTTTTCCCTTGTTGTGCAAAATTTTTGCATTTTAAATTGCCAGACAGCGAAATGTTGTGGCAAGTTTAAACAATTACTACAACACCAACGGGTCGAACAACAATAACAACGAACAGTGTAGAACAATATGAAATTATTCTAATGACAATTAGTGTTAATTGTCACTTACGGGCTACAGAATGTTGTACGTGTGTATTGTAATTTGCCATGCTTAGAGAAAATTTGCATTTAAAATTAGTTCTTCTTTCTTCTGGCTGTTGTTGTTGCTGTTTTGTTTTACTTTGTTTTTGTAATTTTGCAATTTCAATTTGAGTTTAGCCCAAGCAAATAATAACATGAAAGTCATGAACAAACTGTCCGCATTAATGCATTAATTGTAATTACTTAATTATTTGCATAAATCAAAGTTTCGTTGCGAAGTCGCCCGAACATTAATTTTAATGAAAAAGGACATTTTCCCCATTTATTGAGAAGGCACTCAAAAAGTTTTCCATGACGCCCGATTAGCAGATCGCCGCATAAAGGAATAAATTAATAGATTGATGAAAATCACTCGAGCTACTTAATGACAATTTTATGTAGCTCGTCAAGTTGTCGTTTTGCGTTTTACGATTGGCTCAATTTAAAGGCGAAGGACTATAGAGACTATAATGATTAGCTGTGGATGGCAATTAAAATCCAAAAGATTTTAATTAATCGAAGGGAACTGTGTCTTTTGTTTAAAATATAAATTCAATTCAATTTATAAACAATAGCACAGAAGTTTTTGTGCATTAATCAGCAAAACAGAGGAATATAAATTTAATGTTTGGCTATAAATTCAAATTCTGAACGACGAGGATTTAGTTTTATATACCAGGTGTAAAGATATCGTAATGTCTGCATCTAAGGACATAATTGATAAATAATAATACTAATAATGGGATTCTTCTTTTTCTACTCTCGTTTTGCTCAAACAATGTTGAAGATAAATGGAATCCACCTGCGCATGCAAACATATACTAGCAAGCAAAAGAGGAAATTCATAATAATCACAGCTTGAAATAAACGGAAAAGATTGTTTAAATTGAAATAGTCCGGGAGAGAGGAGACCATCATCAAGATATAACCAATTCCCACTTCAGCTCTCAGTCTCTCTGTCTGTCTGCCGTATTTGACATTCACATCTCTCTATTTCTTTATCTCTCTCTCTCACTTTGTAGTATTCCTATGTAAAGTGGTTCCGTCAAATGGCGTCTGACAAACTTGGTAAATGGACTGCACGCCCCGCCACATAAAGTGGGCGGTTACATTTGGGAAGGCCGCGAAATCTGAACGCAAGAATCAAATTGAAATGACGCACTTAATGGCATTTATGGTTTATGCGCATTTTATTATAATGTGACTTCGATTCTCCGTCGGGCTGTCTGCAAATTTTCCACTTTTGGCCATTTTATTTGGTTAAAGGGAACGGGACCGAGACGAGGGTTGACCAACTGTCGCCGACTGCAGAGTCACCCTCTCGCACGACTCTTTTTGGCCAATTGGTAATTTTGTTATTAGTCACGCTCTTTGCGCTTCATTAATGTTCATTACACACAAATGAACCCACATCGATTGATATTTCTCGTCGTCTGGCGGTTACAAATGCCTGTTATACATACATATTCTATCTAAATATATATATATATATTTATATATAATTTTTTGTACGAATTGCGGTTGACATTTTGCGGCGTTTTATTTAGCTGGCTGGCGGTTTTTTTCTATTTTTATTTATGGCTTAAAGGGTTGCTCGCCTTTTGCATTTAATTATAAAAATAAACAAACACACACACACACATACACGTATTACAGTGTATTTATTTATATAACCACACATTTATATATATATGCATGCATATGGCAAACTTTGAACTTTTGGGTATGCGCCACATATGCTTGGGTCGAGCTCGAGCCAAGTTCGAGGGGTTGCCCGACGTTCACAAGAAATAAGAAAATAAAATTTATTGACGCTGCTTTCTGCACGCTTAATTGAACATTGGCAACTTGAAAGGCCGATCGACTGATTGACTGAGCCACTGAAACGTAATTTTTTATGACCTTTGAAAGTTTGAAGCCTGTTCTTTTACTGTTGTTTTTTTTTTCTTTCTCTTCTGCTGAATTCCCGGTAGCGAGTTATTTAAATGGGTATTTCATTATGCGCCTAAACAGCTGGAAATGTTGTTTGGCTCCTTGCTGTAGGTTTATTGAAAATGCAGGCGGATTTTAGTTTTCCTTTTCGTTTTCATTTTATTTTTCCTCCTTTTTTTTTTGTTTTCATATTGTTTATTTTGGGTTAATTTGGTTATCTAATATAAAATTGAACGAGCCCAAGGGGCTGCCAAAAGGGTGGATTTTGGTCGGGGGGTTGATTATGCCACTTGAGCGGCTTAGGTTAAAACCATATGGTTGGCTTCAGTGCACTTTGAAGTGGCATGGAAAATGCGATAAGCATATTAATATTCTTTTTATTTAGTTTTTTTTTTGTTGTGGAAAAACTTTGATTGAAAATGCGTAATACTGAAAATGGGATAAGCTGGAGAAAATATTTGCTGAATAGCCTGAATAATAGAATGTGCAGAAGCAAAAAGCGGATTTGCGATTTATAACTCAAAGCGAAAACTAAAAAAAGAAAATTGTTTGCGTAATTCTATTATCATATAATACTGTATATGTTTTTACTGATTTTTACTAGCTGAACTGAGATTTTCATAGCCTTAACATGAGCTATAAGCTGTAGTCTATTCTTATCATTAATTAAGCTATGAACTTCACCCTTATTGTATACTTTTTTTGTTTATTTTCCAAATAGCTTAAGTATCTTTGTGCCTCTCATTTAATGCTAAAGCACTCAAACTGAACTTTTTGTCGCCAATTTCCTGATTGATTTCTTTTGTTTTTGCTTGCCATACAAATTATTTGCTTTCCTACCCATTTGCATTCCCTTATTTCTTCTATTTTATTTAATTTGCACAATTGCCGCTCATTAAGCGTAGGTAAAATCCAAACAATTAATAAATTTTTAAGTGCAACGCAAATTATGCACCTCTTGACCGACCTCAAGACCCCTCCACAAAACCAACGCTCGTCAACTGTGGGGCGCACCTGCAACCGCTCTGCACACAATACATTATTAATTTAACTACCCCTAGCTAGCTGACTCTGCCCCGACGCTACAAACACGCACAACAAATGGGGCTTAATTTGCCAAATGGTTGTGACCCCTTGCGCCCTTCGCCCTGTTTGGGTAGCTTAAAGTTTTTTAGTGTTTATACTCTGTGCACGAAGTGCAAACGAGTGTATTGGTTGCATGTTATATGAATCGATCCTATTGAATCCTGAAATATATCTTCGTATACCTCCGAAATTCTTAGAGAGAGATGGCAGATAAGTCGCAGCTTGAAAGTCTCGGACTTAAATTTTTCGAGTCATCTACGTGATAAGCCATAGGACTCACTTCGCTTGCGTACAGGGTATAAGTGCACCCAACTTTTTTCTTTTGTGGGTGTTGCAGAAATATTAGACGCGCGAATGAACAAAGATGCAAAATACCTTGACTGGAAAATTTGCATAGATGGGTAAAGCGCAACTCAAAGTAAACGAACGGAAATAAAGTAAAGTGAAATAAAGCACAAATGCAAAGGGAAGCAAAAGTAACAACCGAATTTCCAACTTTGTGCAAACTTAAGCTTAGTGAAAGGCCAGCCAGCAACAAAAATTCATTAAAACTTTGCATTGTGTTTCAAAAATTACGAAATAACAACAAATACAGCAGCAACTTCTTATAGAAAGAAAGAAAAACAACAACCATCGAGAACTAGCACATTGCGAACTAATTTGTCTGGCGATTTAGTAAAGATTTGGGGCCCCAAAATACTCCCAGCCAATGGCTGTTGATGACGCGACAAAACCCAATTAATACGCCAGACAAATAAAATGGTCAGCCCAATCTGGCAAGCCAAAGACAAGTCGGAAAAACCGTTTAGATACAGCAATAACCCAATGTGTCTACACACAGCCAACCAACACACACACGCAACAAACAAACGCAACGGTGCATAATTTTCTTTTTTCCTTGCTATTTTCGTTTGTTTTGCTTGGCACCACATCTAAGTATATCTTAATATATGTATATGTTATGTGGTTTTAGGAGCGGGCCTTGTCGCGCGTCTACGTCGCCAGGACTGTCTGTCTGTCCCTCTGTCCGTCTGTTTGTCCGTCTGTCTGTCTGTCCGTGTGTCTGCATGTGTGTGCGTCTGCTGAGTATTTGTGCTTGTGCGTGGTGCCGTTTGTTTGCTTAAGTTAACCAGAAAGTTTTCTTAAAGATTTACGCTTAAGTTTTACGTGATAAAACTTTTATCACTATGACATTTTCTTCAGTATGATTCAGCATCAAGGAGTAGAGCTTTAGTCGGGCCAATTGACAGTGGCTGTCGATATAGAGGATTCTATCGAAATGATACTGTATAAACATTTGCTAAGTAACGAACAGAATGCGTTGTTTGCTTTTGCTCAATTATTTTAACTAGCTGTTAAAACAATGCATTTCGATTGTTTAATTGTAATCGATAACTTTGGATCGATTGTTATACTCTCTGTCATGTGTTTTTCAATTACTGATCGAGAATTGGTTATCGATAAGGGAAAGTGTGTGTATTTCACATATCGATGGATTTTACATTGCCAGTATTCTTCTTCGTGCTTGCTTTTCATATTAGCATTCATGTACTAAATAATCACAGATATGTATAATATATCACAGTGATACAATTACAATAATCGAAGACTTTGAATCGATAAAAGAAATTGTCAGTATCTCACTTATCGGTCAATTTATCCACGAGCAAAAGTAGGTATCACGTATATCGATCAATACATCCGCAAACAAATATTTTCACAATAACATATTCTTTCTAATAACTTCCGCTTTTAACATCAGGCCCCCTTGAAGTGGCACCCCTGGCTCTGTGGACAAGCAACTTGTGCTGATATTTGCCTAAAGATATTGGGCCAACTCGTGTACAACTCATGTTAGTCGTCTTTTGTAGTTATTTGCCAGCTCCATCCCAACAAAGTATTTATGCCCGCCGGCAAGTTGGGGGTAAGTACGTGCCGCTGTTTACTCCTCCCGGAAATCACTTTAGTATTTTGATGGCAGCGCTTATATCATCAGCCCAAGACTCAAGACATAAGAAACTTTTTATTAACATAAATTATGACGGCGCACACACTCACTCACTCACTCACACGCACACACACTCGCTATGAGGGAGAGATAGAGTCAATAGTCAAGCGTGGCACAAGTGAGTGCATAAATTTCACTTGGCACAAACTTTGGCCAATATATCTATTAAACGTCGACGGTGCTTACCGTTATGGCGATGTCATGGCTGGCATCGCATGTGTCCAACTTGCGGCGAAAGCGCAGGACGGTGTGGGTGGCATTCTCGTAGCCCAGCATCAGCATGTAATCCTGGGAGGGATCCACGACGGGCTCAGTTTCGCCATTGCGTGTGACGTGTCGATCCTGCAAGCAGAAAGCAGAAAGAAAATTGAGTGTGGTTTGTGGTTATTAATTGGAATGAAAAATTTACGAAAATATTTAATTTGCAGCATACTTTTGTGCGACAGGCTCCGCGCCCAGCACACGCTTCGGGCGCATATTCCATGTCATTTAACAAAATACACTGAAATTCTGCGACCGTTGTTGCTCGCTTTTTCAGAGTTCGCTCCCAACCGCAGGCACTTTGAAAATCCCCAGCTTGTGTGCATAACTTTTACGCAGCATCTGTGCGTTGCGTTTTTTTCTGCCTCATTATACCCTGCATTCATTAAGAGCGCACTAAACGGGTCGAATAGAGTTTTGCAAATGCAAGCTATGACGTTCTATGTATTTCTGCATTTCTAAATATTCATATGATGATTCGGGATTTTTCTAGATTTTTTAAATGAAATACATAAGTAAATATATATATATGAAATATATTTCATATGGCGTCTCCTTTAACCTAGTATTGTCCTCTTTTACTTCACAAATTTTCTAAATTTTTAAAACTTTTCTAAGATGAAATTATGACTTTTTCTGTCCCTCTCATTCTTTCACCTCTTGAAGTCTTTCTTGAAATATAATTATACGGTTATTGTTTAGACTTATGGAAATCTTATATATGGGATAACTCTCCAAGACGATCTTAAGTTTTTGAACTCTTTTTAAAAATAATAATTTTGTATTTCCCAGCGTTTTCTTTTATAACAGGCTATCTTATAGTCAATAACTCTTGATATTATTATTTGTTTTTTCTTACTTCGATTATTTTTATTCAAATTATTTTTTATTCCCAAAATTTTTCCGAGACGATCTTATGTTTCTTTTCTGCCTTTCTTCCTCTCTGTCTCTCCCTCGTTTGCTTCCTCTCTCTTTCTCACTCTCCCTCTCTCTCTACTATATATCACTATGTTTTGACAGCTTCACCACGTTGAATTTGAGTAGTTGCTCCTCCTATGTGGACACAAACCCCTTTCTTGAGTTGAAAAAAAAAGAACAAACATACTGAATTTTTTTTTCTACACTCTTGACTTGTTCGATTCTCATGCACATGTTGGCCAGGGCTCGACACAGACGCCAGATGAGTTTGAGTTAAATTGTGTGTGTGCTTGTGTGTGGGCGATGTAAATTCTTATGCATACATACAGACATACTCTTAAAAATATGTACATATGCATGTATGTATTCTTACAGGCCACTGTTGAAAATATTTGGTAGTCGTATTTTTTTTCGAGTGAGAGCTATGCTTGGTGGCAGGGGGAGGGGGAGGCTTTGGGGCATGCTCCGTGATTGTTGTTGGGCGGCTGCCTCGCATATTGGCAGTTGACTGCAAATGGGCGTAGTGTTTGGCATGCTCATGGCACATCCTTGCCAGCATGCGGCAGGAGCACTTGTGTTGTTTTTGGTATGGCAACAATTTTTTGATGATGTTGCAAAAGTCGAAAGTGCCCCTGCCACTGGCACAGCTCCAGCCCCAGCCACTGTTACCCTGCCAGCAGAGCCCTGGTAATTGAAGCTGATGGAATTTTTGAGTAGTTTTCTATGTAGATATTTCAAATTTTTATTGATTTAATTATTTGTTGTCGTTTGTCATTTGTTTGACTGATATCAAAGTTTTTCAGCTCTTAATGCAGTTACACTCACGTATATGTTATATGCGCAACTCTGGTTCAATATAGAGTTAGTTCAGTTTTTATTGCATTTACGATTTCGAGCTTCTTTGTGTTGTGTGTGCATGTGTGTGGCTTTCAGGGCTTATGTGACAGTAATTGAATGTGCTGCTGCCAATTCTGCAATATTGGAATAAAGGTTGTGGCTGCACAGATGAAGTTATCATTTAAAAGGCTTAAGGACAGGCTCTGCCCTGAATTGTAAATTATTCATATTAGAAATGTTTCTATTATTGAAATGTTGCAATTATGCCACAGCCAAGCATGCCTTCGACTAGCAATAGCTGAATTCTCTTGGATTTCAATATTATTGCGAGGCATTAAATTCAAACGAGTTCGTTACTTAGCCAGCTTAATGATTGCAATTAATATTGAATCGCGTGTTTAAACATTAGATAAACTTATCGCAGCTGTTGGGCAGTTTTTGTGCTCACACACACGCACACATATATTTGCCTACATTGGTTAATGTTTTATCATCTCGTTTCTATCTGGCACACAATTCATTAGAGGCATTTATAATCTCCACTCAAGCAACGATGTGTTCAGTTTCCCAGGCTTGTTCTTCTTCGTCTGCCCCCGCTTCTGCTCCACTGACACATTGCCCAACATTATGGAGTGAAACTTTTCTGCTTACAGCTCACAGCGTTTCCATCATCTAATTACAACTGAAATTTTCACACACCTGAGGCAGTTGCAATTAATTTGCCCCAATTTATATCATCAGCCCCCTCACAGATTCGGTATCCCATACACCCACCCTCACACCGACGAGGTAGTCCTGTTGCGTGTTTTGTTGCCCACAATTACATGCCAGCATTTCATTAATCATATCACACGCTGCGCCATTTGCCATTTAGCTGGCTAATTAAAAGTTTGCACAAAACATTTAACATAAATTCAAGCAAATTTAAATGCACATTGATATATACATATTTTGTATCTATGCAGGAGATAGACCTTTTCGAACTGCCTGTCCGTCTGTCTGACTGTCTGTCTGTCTGTCTGTCTATCTTTCTGACTGTTTTGCAATCTGCAAACGCATAATTCAAGATCTGTAACGCGCAGTTCCGTTCCCGCTCCCATTTGTGTTCCCGTTCCCGTTCCCCTTCCCGTTGCTGTTTTGCACAGTTTCCCTTTTAATTTTACATTATCTACCTCTACACACAGACATACATGCGCACACCTTGACATGTTGCTCGCTTATCGCAACAGCAGCCAAAAGTCGCGCATACGCCGCGTATGCCGAGAGAATTGTGAGCGTTGCGCGCGGCGACGGAAATTAAAAATACGCGCTGCAATGTTGCAAGCACCCAAGCGACGTTATCAAAATCAGCGTGTGCGTGGGCGACAAGGGGCGTGGCAGTGCCAGAGGAGCGGCGGCAGCGTTCCCGCCTGCGGATGACGCGTTGTGGGGTAATTATGCAAAAGGAAGGCGCATAAATTTGCAATATTCTCAGCTGCTGTTGCTGCTGCTGCTCACTTGTGCTCCGAAAATGTTTCAAATGCCAACGACGTTTTAACTGCTCACAACTTTTTATGCGTGCAGCTCAAATGCCGCCAATTCCGTCTTTAGAACACTTTCCCCACGTGGGTAGCCACAACATTGTCGTGTTGTTTGCAACAGAATAAAATTTTAAGTGGAACATAAAATTGAAATATATTTCCCTCGACCTCGAGCCAGCCAACAAATATTTTGATATATTTCCCTAAGATAGTTTTCTATTCGCTGCAGCTGTTCCAACCAGAAAGTAATAATAGCTAATTTTCTAAATTAATTTCCAACATGGTTTTCATTTCGTTGTTCGCTGTCCGAATTATTGAATAAATTGTCGGCTATTCGATTTTATAGCAATTAAAGCATTAAAAACATTTATTTATGGTTAAATTAGGTTAGCTGCAAAACAGTTTAATTTGGTTAGGGTATTGCAACTTCGGCCAGATGCTGACCAAATTTTCATTCATTTTAAGTTGCATGCCATGACTGCGTAGTGCGTGCAGAGTAGGAACTTTGTGGGCGTGGGGTGGTTACTGTTGGGAGAGTTCGTCCTGCTCGTGGTCGTCGTCGTCGTTGTTGTCAACGCACACGTTTTTTTAATTGCTGAAATTTTATCACACCTTCATGGCTGGCAGGACTCGTAAATTGTAATCCTTGTGCGCACTCTGCAAGGCTTCTGCTTGAGCAACGCTGACGTCGGCGTCGCCGTCGCCGTTTTCTTTGCCCTCGTTTGCCCTTTCTGTGCTCGATGTTGTCATTAACGTCGCTGCCTCTTAAGCATTTAATAGCCTTGTCAAGACTTTAATGCCTTTTAGCTGCCGCCCCCTAATATGTGAAAGAGCGGCGCGGTAAAAAAAGAGTGTAGAATATGGAGTGCGAGTGCGGGTATAAGTGTGTGTGTGGGCGGGCAGTGGGTGTGTGGGTGGAAATCAATAAAAGCAACGGCAAATTAAGCACCTTTGCGCTGCTTCTCGAACAACCAAGCCACAACGTGAATTTAATAGGATTATGCAACATTGACGTTGCGAGCAAAGCCAAACAAACTTATGTAAAGCCTGTCACTGCACTTAAGAGCAGCAGGGGGCTGTGTACCCGACCAGCCCAAGACTGAGCCTTGAACCCTTTCGGCATCATAACATGCGCCTAATTGTGCTGATTTTCGCTTGATGAAAACTTTTGACACACACACTCACACACAAATACACACACACAACAAGCATGCCGCCCATCAGCAGCAGCAGCAGCAGCAAGTGGCAGACCCAAGTTTTGTTACGCCAAAAACAAACTTTAGCAATTTATGATAATTCAACGTCAGCTGGGACAGTTCAGTGTTCACTGTACAGTGTTCACTTGAAGTACTCGGTATATATCGAAGTATGCAAGGGTAGCATCAAGGCTCAGGCCCAGCTCCCAGCCCATGACTGAGATGCTGCTAATGTAAGCTGGCAGGCGAGCTGGCAAGCAGGCAGTCAACCATCAACAACAACTGACAGCTGGCTAGCAGCGAAACGCTCAAGCGATAGAAAGAGAGAGAGAAAGAGAGAGGGAAAGAGGGAGAGAGAGAGAGAGAGAGAGTGCTAGCACGAGGCAGATTGATAGAGGAGAGAGATTCTTAAAATATGCTCGTAGCACACATTAAACTTATTACCCCCACAACATAACCCCTTAACTCTTTGCCAGCGTCTAGTCATACCCACTCACACACACACACACACATACACACACACACCCACACACCCGCCCAGTCTCTTTACATGTTCAGATTTTGCTTTATAAACAAATGCATACAGCAAAAGGGTTGCTTGCACATAGCACACAAATATCAAAGTGCTAGCTATCTATCTATCCACATATAATATATATTTGCCATAGATGTATATATATATATATATTTATATATATATATAGTTCATGCTCGTAAGGCCCTTGCATTGCCGTGGGCGGGGCTGGCCAGTTATTGTCATGTGTGTGCCGCAGCAAGTGCAGCAGCTGAAGTTTTGAGAAAGGTTCTCAAAATGCTGTCCGACAGCTTTGATTTATATGCAGTGGGCTCATGGGAGCTTCTCGGAAACGAGCAGGTGAACGTGGGCAGGCAACATGCTATTAGATGCAAAAGAAAACCATAAGACTAACTAGTTTAAAAGAAAGTTTTAAGCGAGAACTTAAGCGCAGATTTAAAAGGAATTTAGAAAATGTTCCCTAAAAACAATATGATTGATAAGCTCGAAACAATATGCATTAAATTTTTAGTAACTTTGTCTTCATTTGATTAATAACAAACTCGCATTTGTTTATGGCAAATACTCTTTGGAAATATATATTGAATTTTTTTAAATAATTAATTGTTTTCTGAAGAACTCTTATTTGACACGCAGAAATTCTTATAGTTCGCCATGAGTTTTAGTCATTTTTTTTACACATGAGCCTCAACATAACTTGCACTCTGAATCTTTTTCCTCTTGATCTCGTCATTGCCTGATTTTCATAAGCTTGATTACAGACCCTCTTTTAGCCACTTACGAATCGACCCTCTCTCTGTCTGCCATCTATTGCCATTTGGCAGTGCCAAAAATCTTGTGCAACATCTCCGCAGCAACTTGGTGGCATTGTAAATTGTTTTCCTGCGCTCTGGGCACTGTGTTTCTGCCCTTCTGTCGTTCTGTTCCTTCGGTCTGGCTGTCTGGCTGGCTATGCAGCATTTGATTTGTGTTAAAGGCGCTGTGCGCTCTGCTACCCCGTTTGTTGTTTGGGTTTCAGAATCGACGACGTTGGCGTCAGCAGCTACTGTTGATGCCTCATGTACATTTGATTACGTATACGCCATGTTGCGCCAAAAGAGAGAGTGGGAGAGAGTGTGCCAGCGGGCAAAGCCATCAAGCCAGACACCCCAGTCCAATGCGCAACCCTAAGCCCAAATCCCAATCTCTCCAAGTGCTCGGTGTCTGTGATGATGCTAGTATTGGAATTGGCAGGCTTTCGACTTTAGCTTGTGCAAATTATCGCTGCAAGCAACTATATCAATTAATATAGTTAAAGTGCCTTTCAGACTCGGCTCTCTGAGAGCCTCGGCTCAGGCTGGCTGCCTGCAATTCTGCCAAATTAAATCGTTTGAGTTACTTTTGAAGCTGTCTGTTTGTTGGCTTGCTGGCCCTGCCGCCTGCCTGTTTGTCTGCCTGTCTGTCTGTCCGCCTGTCTGGCGTAACTCATCTTCGGCTTTGGTTCAGCTTCTGTTTGCCAGCCCCTATGCCATCTTATAAATGCAGACACTGCAAATTGCTAGTTAATATTTTATAAAAGCAAACAGCAACAAATTGTGCAATGCAATGCATTGTAAATGCTCTTCAGCTGCAGGTTGCCAATATATTATATGATTATATTTGCCAACCTGAGCAGTTACCTTCTATACAGATGTACACAAATGGCAAACATTGAAAATATTTGAACTACGCTTCAGTATCAATATATATTGAATATTATATCAATTTACAATCTCCAAATTTTAACAATTTTACAACATTTTTACAAGTTCTGCTCTCATTTTTTTAATCTAATACAAATAATATTAATTAAATGTTATATTCCAGCGTTTTGCAATGGACTTAAAATTCTTTAAATAAAAGGCAAAATGCCAGCTCTTTGTACTTATCTCCTTGTGGAATGCATTGGTGCATAAAGCTTTTAACAAGTCGCTCACAAAAAGTGGCCTATTAAAATGATTAAAAATATGCATATGTATGAATATTTGCCCATGGAATATATATTTAATATATATATATATCTTTATATTCAATAACAGCCGTATTGTTGTATTGTGGAGGCTGTGCAGTGCAGCGCAAACAATCAAAGTAGTTGGTTATAGCAAAAAACCTTGCGTCCGGATTAATGGAAATTAACAGTAGTAATTGCTTTGAAAATATCGTTAAAAAAACATAATATTTGCCCATCAATTATCGAAAAGTTTACAGTTTTAATTAAATATGTTTGTAAATGCCAAATTTGCCAACCCTATCCTGATTTTATTTTAAATAAAGACAGTTATTTATTTGACTCTGCTGTGTTATCCCATTGCTGTTTAGACCGCAATCTCAGATGTTTACCCCTGGGAGACCTAAAGCCAGCCCCATTTGCATTAAACAATTTTTTTCGGGCCAACCCTTTGAGCAATTTTCGGTTGCTTTTTCTCTCTCTCTCTCTCTCTTTCTGTCTTTGTCGCTATCTCTATCCCATTCAGCTGGTCGCTCACTCAATTAATGTCATGTAAGCAACCCACTTAGCTGGTCCCCACTGTAACTCGTGCATCATCAAAACTGACTGCCACACACACAAACACACACAGTCGCACACATATCAAAAGGCAGGCAAATTCAATTAACAAACTTTGCACGTCACTCAAAATTAACTCGGTTGCGTTGAGGCGTCATTTCACCCGCTCTGCTTACAAACCAACCCCCCAACCACCCACACCCCTGCGGACAAATACCACAAAAAATTATATATATGTATAATATACGAAATAAAAGATATGATGACAAAAAATGTGCCACTATTTTATATAATTTTCAATTGTCCAGCGGTTGCCGCCCAAGCGTTGCTCTTGGCAGCCACGCCCACTCATGGGAGCGGGCGTTGGAGCTGGAGCGCAACGCCCAGCGCATTATATAATAATGCGTTTTTATAGTTAAATGAAATAATAAAAAAGACGAAAAATTGTATTTGTCATATTGTTAAGCTGATGGCTGTCAGTTTTGGGCGATGGCTGATTTCTGGTTTCTGACATTGACGTTGACGTTGGGTTTGCTGTGGGTGTCGCTTTCAGTTTGGCTCTGACTGACTGTGTGTGTGCGTTTGTGTGTTTATTGAGACCACTTTTTAAATGCGCTGTATAACGGCTGCCATCGAAATCTGTTGAATGTAACACACACACACACACACACAGAGACACACAGTAGCACAGTAGACACGAAACTAAAAGCAAATTCAAATAAATTTAAAATCCCCTTGTGCATTTTTAGCGACAGTCGAACTCAGCCTCAGACTGTGTATTGGTGTGTTTTTGTGTGTGAGTGCGAATGTGTGTGTGTGTTGACTGGCTACGTGTCGTTTAGCATAAAGGCAAAATGCGATAGGCAAAGTGAGCGCGGTTGGGCCCGGGGGGCCGAGGGCTGTGCGCCCTTAAGGGCTGCATTTATGACACTCCATTTGTCAAGTGAATGAACGGCGCCGAATGAAATGAAAGTGTGCAGAAACTGAAGGTTGGAATACGGAATTTGGATTTGGATTGGGATTGGGTCTGCTCTTGGGTTACTCACTGACAGACAGTCAGACAGAGAGACGGACAGATAGATAGAAGGACGAACAGACATGGCTGACTGTTTGACTGAGTGCGCAATTCAATTGCGTTGATTTTTTTTTGTATCCCGGCTTCTTTTTGTTTTTGCCAAACCAAAACAGCTGACAGTCCAGAGCGTCAGAGAGTGCGAGAGAGAGAGAGAGAGAGAGAGAGATTGACAAACCGCGCCGAAAAGTGTTTTGTTCAATTTTCTGTTTGGCAATGCTGACATTGACGTTTATTAAGCGTTTTTGACACTTTTGCCGCAAGCGTTATCTGCCCTGCCTTGCCCCGCCCCACCCCCGTTGAGACACCACTCAACCACTCAATGTCAGCTGCAGCGGTGCAGACGCAACGTCAACGTCTGTATTTTAAAAGTGTTTGGCATTAATGTTTGTGCAAAATTATTTTAATGAGCTCTTGGTGGTTGCTGGGCTAAGCTGGTTGGTTGGCTGCCTGCTTGGTTGAGCCAACGCATTTTCTTTATATGCCCGCATTTCGGTCGCTTAGCAGCTGCTCCTTTATTTTGGCTTTTGTTGTGGCAATTTGATAAACTGTCAAACTCAGGGTGCCGCCAGCTCAGTGTAGTCGCAAAGGCAAATACGACTGTGTCGAAAAAACTGCACGCCAAGGACTTAAGGACACATATGTGCGAGCGTAAGTCATAGGATATACTATACACATGTGTTTAGGCGACAAGGAAAATACATTCGCAAAATACGAATAATAAATGATATGATAAATATATAAATCCTATTTTATAAATATCTGTTTTTACATCGACACACATACGTATATACAAACATTCATACATACTTACATACATACATGCATACATAAATAAATAAATATATACATTTTTACATGAAAATATACTCAGATTGTCAACACTTTTTAGTATAACGCCTATAATCAAAGCATTAAGATCTGTGAGGCTTACTTGAATTTATGAGAACCACCCAGAAGAGCGGTTCAAAATAACATATTGCTCAGTTCGCAGCGCAACAAGCAGTTAGCTTGTTCTGCGCTTGATATAAGAATGCAGACCAGGCTTGCAATGCTTACATGCGTACATGTTTACATGCGTACATGCATACAAGCCTGCATGCATACATGCATACCAACATACATGCATGCATATATGCATACATGCATCCATTCATATGTGAATGCATCAGACCTATTTATATTAAAACTTTGCTTTTGATTTACAATATTCATATTAGTAATAATATTTCATTTCATTATTAACATTTTCTTCTTTTAAAAAATCCCTTTTAAATGCATTATAAACGTCAACATTGTAATACTTGTCGGCTGTTGCCATCTCACCCACACACACACACACATACACACAATTACGCCGAAGCTCACGTCCTTTTTATAGCATACTTTTCCGAGCAGAAACGTACAACAATTTTTATTTCAAAGCAAGACACAAATCCTTTGCCTAATTACTTGTCTGGCTTTGGGCTTTTGCGAACAAGAGAAACTCGTTTCATTTTTTTTTTGCCAATTTCCGCATCCTGTCGCTATGCCTTGCCCCCGCCCAGCGTCCTCTTTCTATTATTGAGGCTATAAATCCATGATCGCTTTGATATGAGTTGGTCCCTTTTTATTTCATTTTTATAAATGCCCAAACGTGCGCCGCCCTTCTGCTCCGCTCTCGTGTCAGGCGCTGTGTGCTCCAATTTCAAGGCAAATTTACGCAGCCAGAAAAAAACCCCCCCAAAAAAAAGAGAAATACTTTACGTAGGCAGATAAAAAATGTAAGTATCATTGTTTGCGTCATAGTAGAGAGCCGGCCGATTGGGCTGCGGGTGTGGGAGAGGGGTGCAAAGATGTTTTTGAACTTGGTGCAAAAAAGGTTAACAACGACATTTGCCATTGTTTCGCCCTGACACACACTGCCCCCGAGTGTTGAATCTGCTCTCGCTCTCTCTCTCTCTCTGTCGCAGCACGTTTCCCGTTCTTTCCCTGATTTTGGACAGTTTTCTGGAAAAGGTTCGACTCCAACGAACGCCAGCGCCCCTCTCAAAAAATATGCCCCAGGGAATGAACACCTTATCGCAACTTATTGCATCCGCCGGCAACAATTTGGAGACGGCCTTGTTGTTCTGCTCTTTCCATGCGGGACTTCCCCTTTCTATGTTGTTGCTGTTTTTTTGTTGTTGGACAATTCCGTTTTACACACACACACACACACAGTTTCACTTTTACTTTGTGCGCAGTTGTTGTTGTTGTTATTGTGCCCTGCGGCGTCTGCGAAAAACGTTTTAATTACATTTGTATGTTAAAACTCCAATTGACGCCGCCCCAAACACTGCTCGCCCTGTCGCCCCAAACGTTTTTGAACTTTAACAGGGTTGTGTGTGTGTGTGCGTGTATGTGTATGTGTGTCTGTGTGTGTCAGAGTGTTCGTGCGGGCGATTTAGATATAACTAGATTGCTATATAAGACGTTTTTGATGTAGGTAAAAGGCAATTTGAGTTTGTCGGGGGGCGGTTTGTTTAGCTCGTCCTCAATTTAATTTAACTAAACTGTCAAATCAAAAGCTCGAGAGCAAGCAAAATTAACCAAGCGCTTAAAGTCAGCTCAGTCCTTGAAAGTCCTCTGCTAGCTGCTCAAAATGCTGTCAGCTAAAGCGGCTAACACTTGTGTGTGTCAATTTTATTTGATGAAAACACAAACAGACACACACCGAGAGACAGACAGAGAGAGCCAGAGAGAAAAGAGTGAAGCAGAGAGGCAGGGCAGAATGTCGCATGAGTGGCTTGTTGCTATTTGTTGAGCGCCTGATTACTGCCAGGACATCCCTGGCAGGCAGTCGCCCTTTTAGTGCCAAGTGTTATCGGTAAACAAATAAAAAAGAAAAAAGGAGCGGGAGCTACACACACACATACACAAACACGCACACACACGCCTTATTTGTTAACTCTCTGTTTGGTCTAAGGATAATTTTCCAGCCACACACACACCCGCTCGCACACAAAGCACACACACACGTACTCCCATTCCATTTAGTCTATTGTTCGCATCAATTCCCCAATCTTAATTCACTCAAATTCGATTATTTCTCGTGCACTTTGGGGCACTTCGCCCTCTTGCCACCTCCTCGTTTCGGTTTTATTTCCAGCCAGGGTCTCGCATTGAGGTTAAAATAAACTTTCGAAAAGGCTAAGAAGTCATTTATTTTTACGTTTAAATTGCAAAAGCAACAAATGTAAAAAAACACACACGGCAAATGGCAAAAAGTTGCAACAATCAAGAACAACAACAACCACAATGAAAACAACGAAAAATTGCTGCAAATGAAAGCTTTGAGCCAATTTTAGACGATTTTGTTATGCTCTACAATTGAGCAGAGAGATAAATTAGAATTCGTTTATTGAGATAAACACAAATCAAAACAGGCTCAGTTCAGCTCAGTTTCTGCAACTAAATTCAAAAACTTGCTAAGGTCTCAAACTTTTCATTACCAATTTGTTACCCTTACCAAGAGCTATGCAAGGCATTAGATAAAAAGATAATGTGTTCTTCTTCAACAGAGTGTGATGCGTCGCCATCTGCATAATTTGCAGCATAACACTCTCGAGATAAGTAACGCTGAGTGAGTGCCAACCCCTATGGGGCACAAACCCCCAACCGGCCCTTTGGGCAAGGGAAACACTTGCACGTATCAAGACCAATTGCTTTACCTGCCAAACAACTCATTGCTAGATTAACTCAATTGCCTTAAATTGCAGCGCACATGGCGCACCCCTCAAGAAATAAAAAATAAATAAACAAAAATAACCCCAACGAGAGGGGAGAGCATAGCTATCCACCAATACGCCCAAAACGAATCGAATCGAAATGAAACGAAACGCGCCACACTCGAGTGTTTTGTATCTCTTTAAATTTTACTTTTGTGCACTCGGATGTCGGATGTCGGATGTCCAATGGCTGGCCCAGTTGTCCAAGTCCAATGAGTTTGGCTGGTTCGCTTGCTTTTTGGCTCTTGTTTTCAGCTGAGTCACGCCGCTGAAACGTACCGCTGAAATGGCGCCCCCAGCTCTCAGCTCTGGATGCGGGCAACCCCCAGATTCACATTCACACTCACAGACGCCTCCACACTCCCCCCCCCTGATCTGCTGTTGGCCGTTGCCCATACCAAGGAGCACACGCGCCTGTGGAGAGCAATAAAATAAAAATTGAAAACACAAAGGATTTATAGCTTCAATAGGTTTTCAAGGAGCTACCAAGCTCTGCACAATTGTGCGCCCACTGCACCTTTTCGCATAGGTGTAGTAGCTGGTGGATGAGGTGTAAGTGGAAGGGGAGGGGGTGTTGTTGAACTGGCTACACTGAAAACAATAATATTTGTAGTCCATCGAACGAAAGATATATGTATGCATGTATATATTGCACAGCCATTGTTTATGTGTGGGTGCGCCAGAGATTTTACTTTACTGATTATTTCTTCGCCTTTGCCCTTTGTGCCGCTGTCTCTCTTACTCTGTCTCACACTCTCTCTCTCTCTCTCTTTCTATGTCAGTCTGTCTCTGTGTATGGCAACGATGTTTATGTTTGTGTTTTTTACACTGATTGGTGTATTTTCCGTTTGGTTTTGACGCGCCTAGAGCCATGTGGCTTTGGCTTTGGCTTTGGCATTGGGTTCGGGATTCCGATTGGGTTCTTTTGCAAGCTGCGGCTTTTTACCTTTAGCACATGCAAAACAAAAGGGCTTGCAAATTGAGTTTTGTGGGCGGCGCTGCGGCAGCATGGGTCGTGGCATATTTCGTCCCTCAACCAAAAAAAAAAGAGAAGTAAACCAAAAAAAAGGTGTAAATAAATGCGCTGGGAATTCGTCAGGCAGCAAGCAGCCAACTTTTTGACTTTAATGAGACGGAAAGAAACTTTTTAAGCGCACACAAAATAAACGAAAGTAAAAGAAAAACAAATGACAAAGCTGCTTTGACTTTGACTGGATTTTTAAAAATTCTGCCTCACTCCGTCTCTGTCGCTCTCATTTCCTCTCATTTTCTCAGCTGCCTTTTCCTTTGGGCTTCTGTTTTGGTAACCCAAGTGCAAGAGCAATATAAAGTTCTGTCCGTTGTTGGCAAAATAAAAATGAAATTACTTTAAATTTGTCACAATAAGCTACCGCAACGCTTTCTGGCAGGCTCTCTAGCTCGTTATACCCTGCATCGGGCATTCGAATTCTGTCACAGCATCTAAGAAGCAGGTCTAATAATGGGAAAATTCTAGGTCTAGCCTGTATTGTATATTTATATATTCATTTATATATCCACTCATTGATCACATTTGAAGCAGCTGTCTGCTAGGGTATTGAATCTTCGGCATTAAGAATATAGCTCTTCTCCATTTTTATTAAAATTGTTTCAGCTTGAGGTCGTGCGGCTGGG
The DNA here is from genome assembly GCA_035045885.1 of Drosophila borealis. Lineage (NCBI taxonomy): Eukaryota > Metazoa > Arthropoda > Insecta > Diptera > Drosophilidae > Drosophila > Drosophila borealis. The sequence goes on from JAWNOR010000211.1 coordinate 1,823,077, forward strand.
CGCGGATAGAAGGGAGCTGCGGCACGAGTTGGGCACCTAGCCTCTTCTAATAGCACAACAAAAAGCACACTAATGGACCATATTGTGCGTTGTGGCTTTTTTTCTATTCCTTTCTTATTTCATTTTTTGCCTACTTCGGCCGGCGTCATTTTTATTGCGAATTTAGGCATCATTAGTTACGGTTTTTTAATAAAAATTCAAACAACAGCAAGTACCAAATATTAGATGTACCCAGCATATTTTTGTTCTTGTTGTTGTTGTAGCTGCTGCTGCTCGCTAAAAGTTTGATTTGTGAACATGAAGCAATTCAAGTGCGCCTTTGGGTGCCATTGTGCCAGCTCTCTTTGTGGTCAAGCTTTGTTGGTCCAGTTCCCGACTCGAGCCAGAGGTTGCCTTTAAGTGCCCCGGGCAGAAAACTTTGTAAAGTTACACAATTTGTTCAGCAAACGGACAAATGTATTAGCAAGAAGTTTTAGAAATGATTTCTGGGTTAACAAATCGCATGCAATGTCCACAGAAATATATTGTACTTATAATACACAAAAAAAAAAGGCAAATGGATTTAATAGAATTCCGAGCTAAGGCAAATGTATTGGATATAGAATTTATTGAAGCGAATCCCTTATGAATAAAAAGCTTTGGGATACCGAATTGAAAATGAAATATTATGCACAAAATTAATGGAAATAAACTGATTAAATAAATGTGAATATTTTTATAACATCCAAAGTTTATCAATAAAACAAATCTGTTGTCGCTTTTCTTTCTGCAAACCCAACATTTTATGTTTATTATTTATACTTTATCCTAAAAAATTGTTCCCTTTTCTCATTCTAATTGGCAACATTCATGAAGATGATTTATGCAGCCTTTTAATTTGCTTATTCCTGCTTATCAAATCTCATGAGAAATGAGTCATTTCTACTGCATTGTGCCACAAACAATCTGCAATGGTTTTTAAGCTACTTGCGCTAATGACCTTTAACGCATTTGGCCTTAATCAAGTCTTAGGAAGGTGCCAGCCATATGCCATTAAATGCACATAGTTGAGGAGCTTTGAAAAAAAAATGCCGCACCCTTCGATGTGGAAAACTCTAAACAAACTTAATGCCAAGCAAACTGCACTTGTCTCGAGTCTCAGTTTATGAGGCATCGTCCGGGTAACGTCCACTGGGTACCGGGAGCCGGCTGACGGGTGCCGGGTGACGGGTGCCGGGGCTCTGTCACATTTTTTAAATGCGCGGAGAGCCACAGAAGCCACGGCCACTTTAACACCTACCTAAAACTCCGACTGCTGACTGCTTACTGGCGACTGCGGACTGCCGACTACCGACTGCTGGTGACTGCTGCCGACTGTCGGCAATCATTTTTCATGCTAAGCTCCAACGTCAACCGTTTGGTTTATGGCCTTAATCCTTTTCTACATAAATGAAATGACGGCAAAGTCCAGCCTCAGACCCAGTCCAGAGTAGCGCAGAGACCGGCAAATGCCGCGCATTTCATCATTAGTCAGCGGCCATTAATGCCCGGGCAGGCAGCCAGGCAGTCGGGCAGGCAATCGGCCAGGCAGTCAGCTACTGGGGGATTGGGGATTTAGAATGGAAACTGGGAGTGGGACGACTCGCATCTACGCATATTGACGCGTGCAGCAGCCTACGCATCATATAAATACTTAAATATATAGATGTTCATATATATGTCTAAGCTTCATAAGTACTTGACGTACTCGCAAGGCACATGTATACGAATATAAGTATATATATATATATATGTATATATATATTAATCAAGAGGCTGCCGCGCTGACTAAGTACCCAGGAAATGCCAAGGTTGTTGCACTCCAACTCCAGCGTCCAGTGGCTTTTAATTAACACACAGGCCAGACGGCAGGGGATCCCATGCCATAATCATCATCATCATCATCATCGGCATTAACAGAATATTTCTAGTTTTTTCTCTTTTGCCGCCTACCGCCTACCACCTACCGCCTGCCGTTTGCCGCTGCTATTTTCAAATCAATTCCATGCAGTTTTTAATATACAAAACCGACAGCTACACATGGTCCATGACTGGATGACTATGGCTATATGGCTACCCTTTCCAATTTCTCGAAATGATGTCATGCTGTTTCTCGGCACTCCGAGTGAAATCCGCTCTAGGCATAAATGCGCACAGCGGGCGGCTGTTTAGCGCTTAATTAATGATGAATATAAAAATTGCCGCATATATGAGTCGTTTATATGTGCGTACATACAGATACATTTAATGGAAATTCTAATGGCAATGTTGCAACACGCACTTCCCGTCACTTTTGTGGACCCTGCAACGCGGGGGCGCGACAAACAGCCGGCAACAGTCAACCATTTGCCAATATTCTTTCTCTTTTCATTTTTTTTTTATTTTTTCTGTGTCATTTAAGTTGTTTGCTGTGTTTGTTGTTGTTTTTCTGTTATTTTTGTTTTTGCGCTCAGGCCTTTCAAAATCTATACATAAATATGCTTTCACGCAGCTCCGAGAGATATCAGATACTTTTTTCGCTAGCCCGTTGTTGCTGTTGGTGCACCGTTAATGCCAGCGACTCGTATCAGATGCAGATGCTGCAGTTGCAGTTGCAAAGCAGCCGCTTTGTGGCAGGCTGTGCTCTCGATAGTGTTGCGGGTATTATGATCAATTGATAAGCTTTGCCGATGCTTAGAAAAACAGCAATGGGAGACTTGAAATGATTTTGCGTAATGAGAGGCTATTGGCGAACTAGAGTTAAAAGGTTTTGATTGCCACGCATTTAATAACTCTTATTATCAAAGTTGTATTACTTAAAATGCGAAGTATATCCAAGTATTATTGTATTTTCTTTGTTAAAACAATAAGCCGCGCAGCATTTATAGCTCCAATATGGAAATGGAAGATTTCATTCTTTGAAATAAAAATCTTATTTAAAGCGTTTGGCTTGATAAAAGAAAAGCCTGCTGACGTATAGGGCCTAACCTTAAAACAAACTTAAAAAATAAATAAATGATTTGCAACTATTTTTGTTGTGTATTCATCTGTTACTTTGCTTAATGAATATGTAAAGTTCTATTTAAATATATGAAGAATTTATAGCAATTCAATATATCCTATATATATCTCATAATATTCAGAGTAGGGCAAGAGTATTAGCGTGTTTGTTGGTTTTCTAGATATCACTTGTATTTTCTTGTCTTATAATCAAAATGTGATTAGCATGGCAGGCAGAAAAACAACAACGACAACAATGTGGCAACAACAGCCTGGGAAGAAATGCGCAGCAAGCAACAAGAACAACAACAACAACAGCAACAAGTACAGCAACAACAACAACCAAAAACAGCTAACACACAAACACACTTAACGTGTAAACATGGCTAAAAGAGCGTTGACCATATTCGGGGCGCTGCTGCCGCTGTTGTTGCAGTTTGTTGTTTTCTTGTCGCACGCAGCACCAGAGACGACAACAGGTACAAACAACGACAACAAACAACAACAAATACAACAACGAACGGTACACGTTAATATGACTAGCGTTATTCTGAGAGTGGAACTTGAGACTGCGTCTGCCTGTGGAGACCAGGCGGAAGGCAGAAGATGCTGCACAATGGGAAACCGGTTCGTTTGCCGCTTCTGGGCCCAACATACGACATTATCAATATAATCAACAGGTTGAGTATGCCCCTCCCCCCGTCTATACCCGATCTCTGGCCAGCTATTGCCAACTTTGGCTCCAGCGCTGCTTCTAAGCCTTTTCAACGCTCATAAATTGTTCGAGAGGCGCACAAAAAAAATATTTTGCAAACGCAATGCGCGAGGCATGCGAGAAAGCCTCCTTTTTTTTTGCTTCGATGGGTGGCAAGGGGTCGCTTCGGCCGGGTGGAAAAGTGGAAAAATCTTTCGCATACGGCAAACGGTACTTTTTGCAATTATCATCGTTGTCTTTGGGGCTCGGGCAGATGCGGCTGCTGCGCTAAAGCAAATATGCGCACTTGGCATTGTACGCGACGCAGACTCAAGACAGCTCAAGACTTGGCAAGACAACGCACTAATAGCCCCAGCGGCCGTGCGCCTTGCCCCCCTGCCGCCTGTGGCATGTCCTCCTTTTCGGGTTGCATGTGGCAGCCAAACACTCACACACACACACACACACACACACAATTGGAGGCTGCGGCGACTGTGGCGGCTGTTTTGTGGTCTGAGGTTGAGGTTTTGCGTTATGGCCATGGCCATGTGTAATAGATTATCAAAATGCCAGGCCCATAGACACGATGCCAACGGTTTATGTCACATGAATGTAATGAAATTAAATTTCTCTCTCACACACACACAAACACACGCACGCACACACGGACAGGCACAAACTTCTCGGCCCGTAGACATCAGACAAGTTATTAAACTTTGCCTTGTCGTCGTTCTCGGCTAACTGCGATAATTTTAAAAGTCAACGTTGCAGCATCTAAAACCATCTACGCAAGATTGTGCATCAAGTGTGCATATTTACTTCCTGTAATTGAGCATTTATAGCCTTTATGGCCTAACGGATTTAGCCAAGCCAAGACAAGCCAGGCAGGCAGACTGGCAGGCTGGCTGGCCGGCAGGCTGGCTAGCTGGCTGGTAACTCCTTCTCGGCCCCGACTGGGTAATTGTTTTGTCTTTGGCTTTAATGCATCGTTGGCAAAAGCAACGTCTCCGGTTTTAGCCATGTCCACGTGAACGACGCTTAAGTCCATTGATTATAAAGTTTATGCATAAATTGTAAATTGATTTAGCAGTTAATTGATCAGCACTGATGACATTGCCAATTGATTCGCTCAAGACATTGGCCAAATTGATAAGCAACAGATAAATTGAACAGTTGCTTAAACAACATACATAGTTAATGCTCTTGGCATTAAATGTGTCAATTCCAAAAGGAGTTTTCAGCTCGACTCTGTGCAAAATGCAATTGACTGATGCAGCTGCAGCTGAAGTGGACATTGGGAGACGTAGGGTATGGGGCAGGGCGTGGCTTTTGCCAGACAAGAGCTCATTAAACAATGCAGCATAAAACTTTAAACTAAGAGTTAAAGCCAGCAAGATGCATTAAGGTTATTAAATTGATTTTCTTAAGTGTGTGCATTAGGTGGCATTATTCACTGTACCGTGTATCAATTTAATTTACTTTATTGCTCAATCGGCAAGTTGTCAATTGCTTACACTTTGCCCGTTTCCTAAGCCGATTCTAGAAATGTTTTCTTAAGCATATTAAATAATTTTTTCGGTCTTGCCTCACATGTTTTGTCGCATTCTATATTATATGTTATTATATGATCTTAAACTAAGCCCTCGACTTCATAACAGCCCCAGACAATTGGGGCAATTTGCTGTCTACGTATTTTCGGTATTCACATTCTATTTGGGCACAATTCATGTAATAAAAGCTCAAACCAACAAATACAACAGCATAAAATTTAATAACAAAATGTTCAGGCGTCTAACTGAAGAAGAAGAAGAAAAACAGAAAAAATTTAACTATTATTTATTCGCTGGCACTCAATGCGCAGTCATTGAAATTGGTGGGAGGGATTTTGGTAGCGGAAAGCGGGAAACGGGCACGGGCACGGGAACAAGAACTCATCTATATAATTTGCCGGCATATATTTATGATTTATTAAGTGTGTGCGTAGGCGGTGTGTGGGTGTGTGTGTGCGCGTGTGCTTGTGTGTGCGTGTCTACAACTACAAATAGTGCTTAGGGAACAATAGAAAAATGGATGGCCATTGAGAGCGAGCTCAATGCCCAGCACGCGAATCGTTTCGTCGCTTAATAGACAGTTACAGATACAGATACATTTGTGAGTGCTGGTGTATAAAACACGCACCCAGCAGCAACAGTAACAACAACAACCACGACAACAACAACAATCAAATTGGATAATGTATATAAAAACTAATTGAATTCTAAGCGCTCAGCACGCTATTCGCATTCTTCAACCAACAGCTGTGAGAAAGTAATGTAGAAAGTAAGAAAAAAGCGAAAAAAACCGAGGAAAAAAGCAATAGAATTTTCCCCCAAATAACTATAATAAAAAACTCGTCTCAAGTGATGACATGCAAGCTGTTGTGTGTGTAGTGTGTGTGGGCAGCAGTTGTTGTGCATTGTATGTAATGTAAAATAAAAAAAAAAACAAAACGACACAAAAAAATAGAAACAAAAACCAATTTCACACACAAATGTACGACGAGTACCAAATAGAGAATACACTGAGAAACAAAAAGCTCATTACTCATATGCCAATCAAGGGTACCCAGTCCGAGTCCGAGTCCGAGTCCGACTCCGTGTTCGAGCTGAAAACCAAACCCAAAACCGGGAAACACAAGTTGACCCCAGAGATGTTGGCGATGCTTTGGCGTTGGCATAATTAATCATTCACTTATAATTAACAGCACAATGCGTCTACGTAGAACAACTTGCTAATGTTAATGTATCTGCCAGATAGACAACTGCGCCAAGCAAAAACTCTAACAACAATGCGTATGAAACTCGCACACATCATGCCGCGGCCATGCAAAAGTTCAAAATGCTTACCACCAAATGGTTTTTCTCTACTTCCTTGTTTTTTTTTTATTACATATATTTTTGGTTTGCTCTCAGCGTGAGCATATTCACTTGGCCGTTGGGCATGATTGTTTTTTTATTTTAAAAAATATAAGCTGAGAACTTTCTACTCCGACTTCATTACGAAGTTTGAACCCGTAACTTCACTTTTTGTCTTGCCATAAGCCGAACCATGCAACGGATAAATTGGTTAAAAAGAGGAAGAAGTTGGTTCAAACCAAGTTTTTTTTAACAGTACGCTGAATAAAGTAAAAAAATTTCGACTAAAAAAATGCATTACAATAACAAGATTATTCAATTAAAGGTTGGCAAAAAATGCTTGTGGAAAACCAGGTGTATGCTCAAAATTTAAATTCATTTCTTGGAAACGTAAACTCTGAACTGCAAACAATATGTTTTTAATGTGTTTTCAGTCATGAGGTATGCATGCAAAACAATTGAATAATTTTGTATGGAACACATATCGAAATAAATAAATAATTTTATTTATGTACAATTTTAATGATATACCATTTATCCAAAAATATATAAAATATGTCTTAAATTCCTTAATAGAAACATTTGACCAGTTTTCTTAAGCAAACAAAGAGCATTTGCGTTTCGTTGTGATGTTTTATGCTTTTATTTAAACTCTTGTTTTAGTTTGTGCAGCGTAACCACTTGAAAATTGGATGGACAGCTGGCCATATGGATATTGAATAGATACGCAGTCCAACCCAATCCCAACCAGGGCCAGCTAGCCAGCCAGCCAGGCATACCGTCAGTCAGTCAGTCAGTCAGTTGAGGTTGAGTGATGTACTACGATGAAGCGCAACGCATCGCAGCGACACGCAGACATCGACATCGATGGTCATTAGCGAAAGATGACGACGATGGAGATGGTGAGGCGATGGCAATGGGGATGGCAATGGGTGATGTTGCGTACTCGTAATTCTTCTATAATGGATCTGTTATCTCTCTGCGCTTAATGGGTTAGGTTAGAGCCAAAGGGGCAAAAGCTCTTTTCGTCTGAACAGTGGGAGGGGAGGGGAGGGGAGGGGGAGAGACGGGGGGGAGACGCGTTTGGCATTTGCTGCGAGGCAAAGATGACTGACAGCTCTTGTTGGCTTCGTTACCCTGGTTGGTCGGTTGGTTGCCTCTGCCGGAGCATACTTAAAATTTGAAATTAAATAATTAGTTGTTGGCTAAGTTTTTTTTCTCTCCAGCTCGTTCGCCAGTCGCCTGGCCTGTGTGTAGTGTAATGACCTTTTAAGTACTTTTAAGATACTAATCGCCTGATTCTCTAGCTAATGGCTTGTTGTGGCTTGTTTTTGGGGCTCGTACTTTTGTTTCTGTAGTTGAAACGGGAGTGCAACAAAGTCGCCACTTGGATGGCACTAATTAACGTCAGAGCGTTGCTTTAGGGCCACAGAGCGTTAAAGCCCATTTTCGTAAAGTTTCTCTGATGCGTATTAATTAAAATTTTGATAAGCGCCAGCCTCCGTCGCCGCGCTTACAGCCCGCTCCAATAAAACTTGAAAATAAATTACACGAATTTGTATTTTATTTTTGTTGTTTTTTGTTTTCATTTTTTTTTTATAATGTTGCTGTTGCGCCTCGCTTTTTAGTCTCATCTTCTAGGTGTGGCGCTATTGTCGGGCGCGGCGGCATGGCTTATCGCAAAGTATCTACAAATAATGGACGACTAATAGGCATCTGCCCCCAACACCCTCCAGCCAGATCGCAGCTTGGGGCTCTCGACTATTATGTCAGCCTTTAAAACGGGCGCTTGCCATCGCGGCCATTTAGCAGCTGCTTGTTTTAAGCTGTGGGTGAAAGTGGCGCTCGTGGAATGTCTAGAACGGTTAGGCTTTGAGATATTGGGTTTCGAAACATAGGCAAACCTAAAAAAGCTGACTAAAATCTTGGAGAAAATCGTGGGAAGTATTAGTATTAGGTACTGTTAGTAAGCCGAACCTATGTAAAGATCTTAATGCAGCTAGAGTAAGGAATTACAGATTTTATGTAAATAACAATAAAACTATTAAAAGGATATAAGCTTGAAAATATTTGTGCATAAAAGCATTAAAAAACTATGCAAATTCCCTCAACCACTTTGTAATTTTAAAATTCATTTTAGGCTAAAAGTCTAGCCAAAGAAACTATTATCACAAAATGTTGTAAATGCCTTTCACAGAAAAAAAGTTAATTAAACAATTTACACAAATAAAATGATTACTATTATTCTAGCGAAGGCGGCTTCTTGTCTTATCCATTCTTGTGTATTGAACAAAAGCTTTATTTAAAAGCAAATAATCTTAAGACCAGTATTTATTTAAAGAATTTTCCGTTAGACATAATAAAATATCATCAATTCCCACACCAAGAACAGAAAATTCATCAACTTTAATTATTTGCAAATATTTAAGCCATGTCATGGCATGCAAATGTGATGAAATACCAGCAAATGTTCTCAACGCATAATTACCACACATTGTTAAATAGGAACTATGCCAATGCCTCCTTGTTCGGGTGCATAGTTATTTGTGCTACAGCACTTCGGCCGTTTGCCCTTGGGCTGACAGCGCGACTCGGCCTAAAATTTAAAATAATTTGGGTTTTGCCTGTTTAAAGCCAACTGCACAATTAAACGAATTCTCTTGTGAATACATGTATAGATATTCTGTGTGGTCTACTTGGAAATGCAAAATTGAAATGAAAATATGAAATGCCAGAAATGCCGGCGCCGTTTGCCAATCGAAATTTATTTGAATACCCTGTATAGCCGTCAAATGAGTATAGAGTGTGATAGGCTTGAGATTCCTTAACACAAGCGTATTAATATGTTCTGGATAGTCCAAGCCGGTTGCCCATTTGAGCAGAGTAATTAACTTAATTAGACAGACTCTCAATGTCACCTATGCTTCAAGTAGAGGGTATTTATTGGGCGAGCATCGCGGAACCGATGTCTTTGCACTTGTTGTTTATGTCTAGTATTTAAATATTTAAATTGCTTTTCACAAAATTAGCCAATTAACGCGAGTACGAGTTTTGCAATGCGTTAAACTGTTGAGCAATAAATATAGAATATTGATTTCATAATTCAACAATTGCATGCAATTACGAATTGTACGCTAGACAGACACACACACACACACAGATGGACAGCGAAGTTGCCCCGAGCTTGAGCAAACAATTGATATGGCTTTGATTCCGGGGCTTTTACTTACACTTCAACACTTAATTATTATATTAATAGGCATATCTATTTTAGCTCTAATTAACCTTTGACACATTGTGTGGGCTTCAAGCATAGCATTTTGACAAATCAGCAGACACTCGCACAAAAGCAACAAAGGTGATAGTTAAATAGGGGCCGGCAGGTAACTACAGCGGGGCATGTTATCCAAAAAGGCCGTCAGACAGACAGCCCAAACGGACCAGACAGACCGTCAGACAGTCACGACTCGTTATGCGGATTGTCTGTGTGTGCATGTGTGTGTGTACAATTTGAAGCGACTCGCAATTACCAACGACACGTCAAGATGTGAAATTAACACCGTCACACAAAACCCAGAGACTGACAGACGAACAGACGCAGCGAGTGGGCGGTAGGTGGGCATGCAGACATATTAATGTATCTGGTATTTAACATTCAGCAACAATCACATTGTGTGCGCGCCTGTTTGTGTGTGTGTGTGTGTGTGTGTTTGTGTGTGTATGTCCGTCTGGGCGTGTGTGTAGTTGACGTTGTTGCCTCGCAAATCATTAAATCACACAGACACAAGGAAAATGCAAAAGAAAAAAAGCGCCTGCCCCAAGTTGCTGTTTGTGTCAGCGACACAATTGGCCGCCCACCCGCCGCTTGCCACCCACGTAGGGCGCCACACGCATATCCTGCCAGGCAGCAAACAGCAGACACACACACACACACACACACACAGAGACCAAACACACGCACAGATATACAAAAGAGAGAGCTACGCAACCACAACACGCAATACTCGCATTTCATTAGACACTTTGCAGTGACGACTCCTATTACTCTTGCAGAGCGCCACAGGAGCAGGAGCAGGAACGGGATGGAGGAGGGGCAACAATAGCTATGCCAAGTGACGTCGCTGCTGTAACCGAAGGCGTTACCCACAAGCAAAAAAAAACCGAAATGATTGTCCAAGTCGAGCTTGCCAGACTGTGCGGTGCCCTGTACGCAGCTCTCCATTGAAGTGAGACTCATTCGAATAGGGGAAAAATCTATCTTTTGAATAAAATATTCTCGATCTCTTTTATACGTGGACCCAGAGAACAATTTTGATGTTTCTAGCTTTTTCAATAATAATTGTGTAATCGGTGTAAAAGAAACGAAAAAAACTGAAGCAACATATAAAAATTAATTTATTTCGAGGAGTTGGGGTGAAGTTATCCATAATTCGAAATTTATATGTAGCTCTTTTAGTCTCTTAGATATGGTTGATAGGACTTGATCCTATATCTATATATTTTATGGGCTCAGAGATGCCTTCCTCTGCCCGTTATATACATTTGCTCAACTGCAGTATATCCCCTTTTTAATCCTTCTTAATATGAACAGAGTTAACAAATGAAAGAGTTAGTTAAGCTAACACGTATGACAATTGTTCATCGAGCCTACCGCAAGACGACTTAGTTCAGGGACGGATTTCAGGTCCATACAAAGTCTCGTATATTCGATTCTGCCTCGCAACTAGCCACAAAATAGTGTGACTAAAAAGCAATTAAATTTTTAATTTATCATTATGAAGTTCTTTTAATTCATGCCACGCAAATGCACGCATTCCCACCTTTTTTTCACAGCAAATGACACGCCCTAAGACAAGGAAATATTCAAGGATTATCGACTTTGTTAACTACAACTGCTTATTAACGAACTAATAGGGAAATTCGTCTGTACTAAATGAAAACTTGAAGATACTTTGAAAATGTACAAATGTAATACAGAAGCAATCCGGATAGTTGTATATGTTATCAGGCTCAGATATGATACAAAGCTGTGGCAACCGGAATTAAGTTGGCAGATTGAAAATAATACATTTAAAATAATTTAAATATTTCTTGCTACTATATTATAAAGCTAATATAGAAACGATTGCCCGACTTGAAGCTTATTCTGTTTTCCAAGATATTTTTGGGAAACTCAGCATTAACGAGCTTTTTTATGCTGACATAACTGCAACCCCGAAGGTCAAGGGTATTAGATCTTCGGCGTGTCAAAGATACCCTCACTTTGTTCTTCAAATTTACATACACAAGATGCACAAATAAGCTGAATGGCGCACCAGTGGACAACTCACTCTATTTGGCTTAGCAGGGGGTTACAATTTTAAAACTTTTCAAATTTTGTCAAAATAGTGAAGCAGCACAGAATTAATTATGATTATATTTAATCTCTTTTCTAAACTAGATAGCTTCGGATCCAGCTTAATATATTTTGGATGGATTACTGGGTGCTGTATGATCACCTTATTTAATTTTACTCTAGTGCTTACTGGCCATGTTAAGCCCAGTTGGAGGACACACGCATAAAGCAGAGAGCTGAAAAACGCGAGCACATTCAAATATAAAGCCGTCAAGTCCTTACAAATGAGCCTGTCATTATTCATATGGCGCGCCGTCAAAGGACTTGCCCAGCTGAGACTTTGCACATATTTTGCGCGCCTTTTCAACGGAACTTGGCTCGTGTCCTGGGTCCTTTTTGCTGGCACTGCTGCCACCCAACAAATTAATTACTAACCAAGTTGAGTGGTAAAATGCTTTTCTTGTTTAGCTAACAAAATTTTTTGTGTTTTTGTTTTTTTTTTTTCGCTTTTTGCTGCGTATATTTATTTTTTAATATTATTTATCAAAATGTTTGCTTGAAGACTTGAAAATAAATTACATGAGATTAGGGCGACAACTTTTCATTTAGCTGGCTGCCTTAATTTCCGGCCGCACGCATTGGAAAATGAAAATGTAACCCGAACCGAAATGAAAAATGGTTGACCGGGACGAGAGTGAGTTTTTCTTTTTGTTATCTTATTGTGTTATCACTCACCTGAAAATATGTTTGACCCTTGTCCACCCAACCGATGGCCATATCCGCGCCAGCTAGATTCCCATCGGGCGAGAATCCAAAGCCGACATAACCTAATGTACGTGCTTGTATTTCAAATGTTATATCCTGATTAATGATTTGCCATAGTATGCGAAAATCCTCATTCAAATCGATGGCATGATCCCAAACGGGCGTCGCCTCTGATGCTGCTGCTGATGTCGTGTTGCTGCTGCTGCTGTTGCTGCGAGTGGTCAACTTGCTGGCCGCTTGCGCGGTGGCAAGCAGCAGGAGGAACAACAAGAGCGAGCTGAACGTGTGGCAGGATATAAAACATGTGATTAACGATGACCGCCTTGAACTTGAATGCGTGCCAACTTGTGTTGCTTTTGTGGAGCACTGTGTTGCTGTCGTCTGTGTTGTTGCCGCTTTTCCTGTTGTCTGCCTCATTTTGTGCGCCATTTTGTGCGGAGTTTTGTTGGCTGCTTGGCTTTAGTAAATTGTTGTTGGTGCTGCTGCTGCCAGCGATTGCGCGTACGACATTTATTAGTTTGAAAATCACTGAAACGTAATTACGCGCGGCAGCAACTGTTTAGCTTTTGTATCTGTATCTGTAGCTGTAGCTGTATCTGTATCTGTTGCTGCTTGTTGTGTATCTTTAGCCTTGCCGCTTGCCGCTTCTGCTTTCTTTGGTGCTATCACAGTTACGATTATTTAGTAATGATAATAATGGCCACGCAGTTTTACTTTCATTCCAAGCTACTGCTGCTGCTTCCTGTTTCCGATTTGTTGCTGCTCATTAGTTGCGCTTGTCACACAAACAGACGCATACATACAAACGCACACACACACACACGAACAGAGCAGCTGGAGTCTGGCGGATGTGGACGACCCTCTGTAAATAGACGACAAGTGAAGGAAAGAAAAATTATATAATTGCTATAATTTGATGTCGAGCTATAATAGCACAAAAGACGCTGCTCACAGTTAGCTTTCGTGCTGCAATGTTTAAATGCATATAATTACATAAATTATGAACCGGTATCTATAAGATTCTACAACATAGTTGACGTCTGCAGCAACCGGGGCTACAACTTTTGAACGCACCACACGGCAGTTCGTCAACATATTCCGAAGCTTTAATTAAACTGGTCACGCAGTTTCCCAAGAACACGGCCCGAACTGACTGACGGAGCAGAGAGTCACCCATGAAGGGAAACTAATGGTTAACCAGGCGACAAGCAGAGGAAATTGAAAAACAAGGGCGGAACTTTACAAGCAAAATTAAAGTGCAAAATGTGCCATGCACAGCCATACTTCAAATTCAGAAAACTCCATAGATGTGCAACATATAATTCTCATATTATTTAGTTCACATACTGTATTTCTTTCAATAGAAGAAAATATACTTACATACTAGTTAAATTTTGGAATTATTCCTAATTTAATATATAAATGCAAAAATTAATATACTTCTACGATAAACTATCTGAATTGAAGAGTGAAAAGCGAAGTGATGAATTCCTGTATAAAATAAAGAATTTCTAACAAGTTTTTATTCTAAAATATTTTGTATTTTATAACAGCTAACTCCGACTTCATCAATGAACACATCTTTTAGATCTGCCGCCCGACAATCCTCAGAAATTACTCATAAAGTCAGTTCGCAAAACTGTAAATAAGCGTTTTGAGTCATTCGAAAAGTGCGCCGCTTTGTAAAACCAAATGACTAACATGGCCATAACTCAGTGCTATCTGTGTCGGCGCAGACGAATTTTGATCAAGAGAACAAAAAAGCAAACCAGTTTGTTGGATTCACTTGAGCGACACTTGAAGTGTACACGTCAATTATGTGGAGCTCGAGTATCATTTTGCCCTGTCTCACACGCAATTAATGCGTTGCTCAAAGCAAATCGAAGATAATTACGGCTTGTCATAGTTTTAATGAAGAAGGTCGCGCAACCGAACTCGCGTCGGGCCTACGCCCAGAACCTGGGCCTTTGCAGTCCGATATATTGTATTAAATAGCCGTGGCTAACCCAACTACCGCCAGACCCACTGTCTGTCGGTGGATATTGGGCGCATATTTGGCGTGCGGTTACATTTGATAACATGCCAAAAGTCCGCGGTGGACTCTGGCAACGCCTCCAGTTTCAACTTCCCCTCGACAACACACAGACACACATTTAAATCTTTAATGCGATGCCAGCGTCGTTGTCGTCGGCGTTTGGTTAAATGTCAAACACGCGGCAATTTGTTATAAATAGCGCACTTCCGGCCTTATAGATACACAACAGCCGGCTACACTTTGGAGTACTTTATACGACTTTATTTGCACCAATTTTAAGCGCTTAGTCGCGTGTTCAAGTTGACAAAGGTCAACAAACGTAAGCGAGCAAACAACTCACAGAAATGAGAAAAACGAGCCAAGAAATTAAAGCGAAAAAGCTAATCTAACAACAAGTCGAAAATTTGATGCCCTTAAGGCAATTAGGCCGTTGTGGGGAGGATTTCCAAAAATGAGTATTAACTTGATGTTTGCGTATAAAATAAAAGAAAATATTACCTAACGTTTACCTTTGCTTATACAAATTTCCCATTTACCTGTACTTATATTGTGCTTTTGGTCTTATAAACGTTTGCAATTTTTTAACAATTTATCTATATTTAAAACTGTTTGTCCTGATTGATTGACTGATTGAATTGTGATCAATGCTGAAATATTTACTGTAGTTAGCTCCATCCCACCTTGCTGGAAAAGGGGGTCAAAGATTTGGTAGGTAAAGTTCAAAGTCATTTCCAAGGATTCTTTTGAATATACATTTTACACATGTTTCACATGTTTCGCAAAATCCACTACTACTGGGTGGAAAATGAGGATCAACGGTTCTTTTGGCGACGTTTAAGTTTTGTTCTGACCTGTTTTTAAATATCTAATCTATGTAAAGTATAACGCGAGTCCTTTTTCTCCAGCAAGTCCGAGTGCATTTAAAATTTTCCACAAGCGGAAGATGCGTGGAATAATTGAGTCTAAAATAAGAAGCAAACAACTTGGGTCGGGCAAGGCTGCGAAATGCCATTATGGGATAAAAAATAAATAAGTAAACAAAAACAGGTGCAAATATCCCGATCTCAGTCGTACGTATTCATGTGCATTCTACACTTCGCCAAGATCACATAGAAAAAAGTGAATTTCCATAAATTGTTAAGCCTCGAGTTAAAGTGTTTTTATGATAAACTCATTTTAATACAGTTAAATATCTGCATTTAGTGTTTTCTATAGTGCTGTTATATGTTCGTACTTCCATTCCATTCCATTTCTAAACTAATGACAAAGTTATTATGCCCTCTGTTATCAAAAATGTATCCAAAAGATACACAACAATAAGCTTGATGGGGCACTCTGGGTTTACAACTTGTTGTTGTTGTTGTTGTTGTTGCGGCTGTTGTAAATGTTGTAGATGGCGCTGAGTGACGGCCGGCAACGTTAAATGACGTTGATTATAATTATGCGGACTTGTACTTTGTACAGAGCTGCCTGATGGGCCACAGGGCTGCCTTGCAGCCTGACTCTGACTACCCATTGTTGTTGTTGTTGTTTGTTATTATTATTGCTGTCGTCATCATCATTATTATGAACATTATCATCGTCATCATCGTCATCCGTATAACATCCAGAACATCGTCATCGTCAGGCGTCTGTCGTCATTGGCATTGTGCAGCCGGCGCTGCTGCCGCTGTTGCTGCTGCCGCTGTTGCTGCTGTTGATGGGCGGGCAGATGAATGATGTCGCTTAAATACAGACCGAGGCCGAGGCCGAGGCGAGGCCAATCGTCGATTGTCGTTCCCGTGCTGCTGCTGCTGACAACAACAACAACAACAACAGCAGCAAGAGCAGCAACAGCAGCCGTAAAATTCAAGCCAATTTAGCCTGAGGGGCTGGTCCGGCAGGTTCTTCTGGCCATAATCGGGAGTCGGACTGGGACTGAAACTGGAACTGGGACTGCACAGCATGTTGCTCAGACGACATTCATAAGTACGAGTATAATATTATTACTTGGCGAATTAACTACACTTTTTTGCTGATGTTGTTGTTGTTGTTTGTTTCTTTCATTTTCTTATTTTCGCCAAAGAAAACAAACCGAAAGACATGGCCTGGAAACTGGTTACAAGTCGCCTGACTGACTTTTGCACTGACTCACAGCTAAAAGGCACGAAATGGCTTCCGTAGACACACATTAGTCGCTTTTACACAAAACGTAGCTGTCCGTCCCGACAGACGCACGGACAATGTTGGGGCAGGCAAAAAGATGCACTGAATGGGCATAAAAGCGTTCCAAGCGGCACAAAAAGCAGTTAAAAGAGACGAAAAAAAAATGGAAAAAAAAGAAATACAGAAGCTGCGGCGCAAGTAATAACAAAAACTGAATACAAGTCAAAGACTTTGTCCATGGCTTTCATCATTGCACGATTTGTAGGAAACGTCGGCACTGGAAAAAAGAGCTGCCGGTGCATTGGCTGGACAAGTGGACAAGTGGACTCTGGGTCTGGCTCTGGCTCTGACTGGTTCTTCTGACTCTCTCGAACTGTCTCTGGGTTTGACTGCGGGCAATGCCAACGACGACAACAACGACAACGACATTGATGAGGATGTTTTCTGTGCTGCACAGTGGACCGAATCAATATATCAAATAAATAAAATGAATAATGATTATTTATGACATTAACTACGATTCTGTGTTACTTAATGTGAAGACCCTTCATTCATCAGCAAACTAATCACAAAATTCCTAAATTGTTTTCTATGCTTAGCTGTTTCACCTTCACTCTTTGATCTACGAACTCCCAATATTCACATGCCTTTCACATTTATTCAGAGGGCAACCTCAAAGCCCCATGAAATCATGTATCTAATATTCGCAAATGCCAATCCCAGCTGCTAATTAGCCGTGCCCATTTCTTTAATGGCCTTTCAGCTGGTTATACCCTGCCACAATTAAACTGTCGAAATAGGGCTTGCCACTGCTAAAGTAGACTCTCGAATAGCCTAAGCAGTTAATTGAATTACAGAGTATCTCCTTGGCTAAGCTGTCGAGAAGAGCAGGATTTCTTGTGCCATCCCACTGTGCGTTAGGCAATCTCTTGTGCTTAGCCTTGCAGCTCTTGGAGGCACTAACTCAATAGTTGGGCCCGTGCAATCTGCGACCGCAATGTATGTTTTCATTTAGCAGCTACAAGCAGCAACCGACCAAGTGCAAGAGCTACCGGGCTGAGGAGCAACATCTTCAGCTCCAGCATCAGCATCGAATCGTTTCGGTTTTGCCCACTTGAAGATGCTTCATCATGCGCCATGTAATGCGTATTTGCGACGAGCAGCACGGAGCTGGAGGTCTTGCGGCTTGCTGCTTGATTATAAATGTAAAGGCAGCGTGTATGACATGTAAGTTGTGTGTAGCTATAAATGCGAGTGTGTGTGTGTGTGTGTATCTGTGTGCTGTGCAGCACAGGAGAACCCAGTTGAATCGTGGGCTACGAAAGAATGTCATTTTCTGTAAGGAACTTGGACTTTTTTTGGAATTAATAATAAATAACAAATGTTACTTTTGCTGTACATCGTATATTTGTATACTTATAAAGCGAAAAAAGAAGCAGAATTATTATTGCTAAATTTCATATGTCATGCGAAACTTGCAACTGTGGGAAGTACTTGGGCATGCTTAAGGCAAAAGTCCCACTGGGTCATAATTGCGAATTGCTTGTGCATTGCCTGTGTGTGCACGTATGTGTGCGTGTGTGTCTGTGTGGTTGTCACTGCACCTGTCATCCTGTGGCAATGCCACGGAAAAAAAAAGAAGAAATAAATTGCCCAAGCAGCAAGAAAATTATTATTTATCGGCGTTGGATGCGGCCAAGGTAGAAGTTGAAGTTGAAGCTGACTCGTCTTCGGCTCCGCCTCAGTTTTTTACGCATACATACATACGTATGTTTGTATGTAAAAATACTCGTATATATGAAGGCCTCACTAATTACTGCTCATCATTTGCTTACTCGAGTGCCTGCAACTGAAGCTACTACAGATTTAATTGAGTAAAAAAAAAAAAAAAGAGAAGAAATTGACTAATTAGAGTGAGTCCAAGCCACTTGCCCGCAAGCCAAAGAGTTAGCCATAAAAACAAGTCGGGGCTGGCTGGCTGGCAACCTGTGTTCATTTATTAAGGTCCGGTCAAGAGCGCTTTGAATCAAAACTGCGCTGCTGCTTCGGCTTCGGCTCCAGCTCGTGTGTCGTCTTCATCTTTAATGATCATTAAACAAGCTTCGAGCCAATTGCACTAAAAGCTGCAGGCAAACGAACCAAACAGCTCTCAGCCAGATGAAAACTATTTGCTGCTGCTGCTGCTTCTGCTGGTCCAAGTGCTCCAAGTGCTCCAAGCTGTAAAGTGCCGGCTACCTTTTTGTAAATTGCCCCAACATTCCGGTGGAGCAGGAGCTGCCCCGGCCCGCTGTTCCTCTCATCCACAGCCCGGTTTTGGCCACTGGCGCATAATTTAAATAATCATAAAAAATAATAATTTCTTCTAACGGGCGCTCCTCCAGCGGCTCGCTCTTGTGTCCAGCTCACTCTGTTGGATGTATGTGCTGCCGGTGTGCTCACCCTTTGCCATTTTGATTATTACACTAGCCTCGTATACTCGTAGTATGGTAATATCTTTTGCTCGTTAGCAATTTTCGTTTGAAATAAATAGTAATTAGTGTGCCAAAGAGTTGCCCATCTTTGCTTAAGTGCCGCCTCGTCGACGTCGAGCTGCTTTGTTTGCAGTTTTTATTGGCATGCTACTGCTACTGCTGCTGCCCCCCACTCAGATCTTGCTCCTGCTGCTGCTGCTCCTGCCGCTGCTGCTGCTTCACCTGTTCAAGGACTGACGTAGTGCTCGGTGCAAAACTATCGCACAAAGCTTTGCAATTTGCTGCTTCTGTTTTGGGCACTTTTATTTGACATTTTTCATTAAACACGAAATGAAAATGCCTGCTCTTCCAATTTTGTTTTTTTTTCTCTCTCTCTCTTTATTCGCTTTTTGTGGAACTGCGTTGACATCACATTTTTCGTATAGCCAGCCACTCAAAAGACTTTCTGGTACCGCTAAAGAAGTTTGGCATGAAAGTTTGAAGGCATCTGGGGAAATATGTCAGCGTTGTTTAAGTTTTTAACATTTTCGCCAAAGCATGGGAACGACGCGACGGTACGAGCAGCAAATGAGTTGACGCAAGATGGAAATCGAGTAAGGTTTTTATTTATTTTAGTATAATTGGCTTTCGGCCCGACAAAGTTTCATGCTGTTGAATTAACTGAATGTATACTAGTTGCGTCAGCTGCAGATCTCTAAATTTCTGCTTGAGAAACTTCTTGTTGCAGCCAAAGCAATTTGTGATCCTTGCTTATGTCAATAAATTCAAATGTATTCCATTCGGCCGACACTGCGTTTGCATCAGTTGGGAATTTCAAGCGCACAGCTTTAATTTATTTAACATAGTTTTGCACTCTCTTGAAATGTTTCGATTAACACAAAAATCTACAGCAAATAATCCATTATCGAAACTATAGACATGTCCTTTTTTGGTCTGGTAACTTTTGCTATTTGCCAGTTTTTTGTTTTTGACCCTTATTCACTTTTCCTTTTTGTAGTATTTTGTAGCGCATGATGTGAGCGAATGATTGATTGGCAACATTAACTAGAGAACTTTGGGACAAACTTGTACTGTTTTTTTTGGGTTTTTTTTTTTGGTTTTTTTTTGTGATGGGTATAAAGGCTGCGGGGTCATGACGAAATTATCGAGGGGCGGATATGGGTAGTCTAGGCTACTGCGGGCACATTAAAGTGTTTGTTTATATGATTTAAATTAGGAATAATCTATTGAATAATATTTATGTTTAAATTATATCGAATTCTTCGTCATATGACACAAAAACACTGCAACAAAAGCATAAATAGACATGCAAAGTTCAATAAATGATTGATAAATAATTGTTGTCATAAATTATAGTCCTCTATTTAAGTAGGCAGGTTGCTTACGACCTTCTGTTAGTATGGAATCAAAAGTATGGCAATAACATCCAGGGTTACAGTTTGAAAGTCACAGTTCTGCAGTTACAGTCTTAGAGTCAGCCACTAAACCAGAAGAATCCTTTCGACTGGTTTAATCGGTAATTGTGCACATTCCTAGTCGCAGTTGTAATTAATCACAACTTTCACAGATTTTCATCTCTTGTAAATGCACATACTTCGCCCTTTAAATAGTTTTTACCTCTCTGACAGATTTCTTTTGCAACTAATACTTGTCCCAGCCTCTGCGTTGTCAGCTTCTATTGCCATTATCTGACATACTTGTTTCCACATTTACCATCTGATAACCTCCTTTTTTTTTCTTTCTTGAAATTTCCATAGCCAGGGTCGTAGTCGGAGCCCACTTTTACCTTCTCGTAATGCAACTAGTTGAACCATGGCATGGAAGAATAGTTGAAGTAGTGTCTGCTGCTTCTTCACTCTGCGGCAGTTGTGTGTCATCTTTTTGACTTATCAGTTGTGCATCATTAACTTGTTTTTTTTTTGTTTTTTTTCTGCTTTTTTGTTTTTGTTCTCTTGCTCATCTTTCGCTTGTTGACTCCTTTCTCATTTTGGCATTTGGACTCCGTTCACTTTTTTTTGTTGTTTTTTTTTCTGGCCTGGCATGAAACTTTCTTTTGTGTTTGTATCTATTGCCAGCGACGCGTTCTTTTTATCCTCGCTGCTTACAAGTGGCGTTGCGACTGCTTCCTCTTCTTATTTTACCTTCCACAGTATCTTTACACTGTTGTTATACTCTGTTCGGGAAGTGAAGAAGAGTATGCTACAGTTTTGCTTGTAATGTCTCGACATAGTGGTATTTTTTTTAAATCCCTTCGAAAATCTGTATCTTCTTGAGCTAGAGTCCCCAAAACCAAAAATCCGAGTACTTAAGAACTTTTCGGCAGATCGATTTATAAATATTACGGACGTTCTTTGATCAAACTGCAAATATACAGTTTGACAGTCACTGTTTGTCGTTTACAGTCTTAAAGTTAACAAGCCAAAAAACTCATTTTCGACTGATTCAATTGGTAATTAGAATGTGAACAGAGTATGGCGCAGTCGGCTGCAGGCGTTTACAATTTTGTTGGCTGTTTGTTGTTGTTATTTGGCTACAGCAAGCGAATTTTCTCATTTTACACTTGAGATTGTTGCCTTTTCCCTGGCAGTCCTATCAACTAGTTGCTGTTGTTGTTGCTCGTGAGGCTCACTCTTCTTCTTTTACTACAGCAGTTGTTGTTGTTTTTTTCTTGTATTTTTCGGGCAAACTTTTCGACACTCTCTCTCGCTGGGTTTGCATTTCGTAGGCAGGTTGGAAATTTAATCTCGAAGTCGTCATCGTCATCGTCGTCAGCGCAGGCGTCACAAAAGTATTTAATTAATTTTTCGAATTTTAATTAAAAAGTTTCCGTTACATCGTCATCATTTTCTAGGCTGTACATTTAGTACGCCCCTCTTAGCCTAATGGAATATGTATTTGGACTACTTGCCGCTTGCCACTTGCCACTTTTATGGCCAATGTTAGCTACCTAAAATTTTGATGGCCAGGTGGGCTACCAGTTGCCTGGTAATTCAAGACTTTATTCACAACTTATCGCGCTGTCTGTCTCCCCCTCTCACTCACTCGCTTGCTCGCTCTGTCCAATTCGGTGGTGTCTGCCATCAATCAATTTGTTAAGAAGAACGCGCTGCGGCAAATCCATTCCAATAAACATAAAGCAAACACTTAATTGTCTGTCAGCGTTAACAAACCGAGCAACCCGACAACACAAATATCATATGACCAGCCCAATGGAGGAGGCGTTAGTGTTGTATGCTGGGTTGGTTGTTCGGTTGCCGGTTGTTTCCATAAGCAGACAACACATATATCACCTGCTGCGCACAAAATGTTTTCCACAAACTTGTAAGAGATGCCAGGGCTCTGATAGAGGCCCAAAAGAACTCATGTTGCCTCTTGGTTGTTGGCTGTTGGCTGTTGGGTGTTGTGTGTGTATATAAAAATGCATGCATTTGTTATCTGTGACAAAGATCTCTTGGCCATTAAATTAACACTTAATGACTTGTGTGTTTGTTGTCTCTGTGCGTCTGCCTGTGCGAGTGTATGTACGTGTGTGTGTGTAGGTGCTAGTATGGTGGTCGGGGCAGCTGGGCGTCTTATGCGACGATAATTCTCTATGGGATGTCCAAAATCTTTGCAGCAGCAGGGCAACACATCATTAAGAGATTGCAGGATAGAAAAAAACCAAAAAAAAAAAAAAAACGACCATGACTAGCAAAGACATTGCTGAGCTTTTTGTTCAGCTTCTAGTATACACTATAAAGCCGGATTTATATGATTGCAATGCAATGGAGATTGTCAAGTAAAGAAAAAGGTTTACGGACAGTTAACTGATGGCGTTAACTAAGTGAAATTTGAATAAATCAGTTATGAAAGCCTTACAACAAGTAAAGATGATGAGCTCAGGAATATGGAATATATATAATATATATATAACGGAATATAGTATAAATGGAAAGAAGATTGAGATGTTAAGACTTGAGTTTAAGGCAAGTCTTTAAGTCCTTACTTTTTACTTTTTATTTTTATTCATGTTGAAAGTGGATATTGTTGTAAACATATTCTTGGTTTTCTTTAAGTTTTATTCCACACTTTTTAGGGAAGAGTATGAAGAGCAGTTTGATTTACATGTAGGAGAAGAGCATCGATGTTTCGTTGTGCCTTCAAAATCTGTTGTTGTTTTTTTCTTTCTTATTTTATCTCATTTGTATCTATGAGCTGTCGCATACCATGATGCCGGTGTTGACCAGCGTCTCTTGTTTGTAGCCATAAGTTGGAATTGTTTTTAGAGTCAGACAAAATAAATGATGACAGCGGCGTGTTGAGTTTGTTTTCTGTAATTCCCTTGTCGCTAAGTTGTTCTAATTTTTTCATCGTCTTCGCCTCTTTTCCTGGCGGCCACAGCATTTAGTATCAGCCCGCGGTGTGAGATACATTTACTTATATAGATGAACAGATATATATAAATTTATATATATAAATTTATGTAGATAGGCGCATACGTGGAAACCGAGCTCTTCAGCTGAAGTGTGTCGTGGGTTGGATGCCACGGATACTAAACATGTTTTTGTCATTATGCATGCTGCGAGGGGCCATGGCTGTGGAGGGGGTTGGAGGAGGGGTGGCGACAACATTTTATGTTTCTCACTCAATTTGTTGTGTTGAAAAAATCAACAAATGCGTTGCAATTAAATTTGTTGTATTTTTATGTGCTTTTATGTTAATTTAAATGCGTCACGCAGCGCTTAAATTAATTGCTGCATCTTTAAGACGCAAAGCTAATAAATATTTCATAATTTCAAGAGCTCCAAAATGCATATGCATATATGAAATATATGAGAGGTCTGTGTTGAACTGCCGCAAATCCAAATAGTCCGAGCCAAATTCAAAGGAGACATTTATGAAAACCGTCCGCAAAATGTGAGAGAACGAGACATTGGTTGATGGCAAGGGAAACCGCAGGGCGGAGGCGGCGGCAGAGGCGGAGGCGGAGGCGCAGTGCATTCATCTGTGGATTGCGTTGCATTGGAATCAGTGATAAATTTATTGCATAATTGAACAGGACAAAATCCTGTTGAGGCTTTAAAATGCAGCCATGTAAATACAAACTATTTACATATAGATTGGCCTGGGCCCGGGTCGGGCCACTGCCTTGGAGCAGCCCCGCCCCACCACTTGCGCCCTTAGTTATTTATGGGCTGTGGTAAGCCGGTGGGGAGTTGAGAGCTGTGCGGTTCGGTTTGCATTTGTGTGTGTGCGTGTGTGTACCGTGTGTGTGCGCGCGTGTGCGTTTTGTTTAATTAAGTAGCATAACAGTAAACAAATTAATTTCAATATTAACAAAGAAGATTATTGAAAATCTCTCTCATTATTTACAATGCTGAATGACAAAACAAATAAATTAATAATTTTCCAAAGCAGACGGCATCATCAGCGCTGAATGACAATGCAGAGTCTCGGCAGTTCCCTTCCCCTCCAGGACTTGACAGCCCGGGCACAAAGCACCCGTTCAAGCGTAAATATTATGTATTATTACAACTTCAGCTACGCTTTTAATTGTGAGTATACCCCAAGAGAACGAGATGGATATACACATAAATTGACGGCACACACACACACATATTCTAGCAGCTGTTGTTGCCACTTTGCTAAACGTTTTCTTCAATGTCATCCTCCTTGATGGCAGGGGGCGACCTTTTATGTGCTTGTGTCTGGTTTATATGACGGAAATGTAGCTGAAAAGTGTGGCTTTGCCGGGGCGCTAAAGTTGGCTTTGCATATGACATACAACTACGCAAAGCGGGGCGGCTGCAACAACTAAGGGGCAATATAATCCTGAGCATGTCACTTGTTGAAGTGTTTGACAGTGTTCGAGTTGTTCTAGGACAATTCATACGCGTTTGTTGCAGTAGCAGAGCAGAGCTCTCTGCTTATGTAAACTTAAAATGAGGCCTTATAAATTCCGTAAAAAGTTGTTTATCCTATTTTAAAATAACTGCTCGTCATATATATCTGTCTCCACTTTGCTTTGTTCTTATTCATACCATTTGTCTTTTATAGAACAAAAGATCTCAATCCGAATCCTTTTATATAGCTCAGCTACACAGCTATGCAACTAATCGATTGATATCATTCTCGAATTCCAGCCTAACCCACAATAAAGGCTTAAATCGCTTTTCATCAATTCTACACCCAAAACTGGCCAATTCCTGTTTTGAATTTCAAACGATTGTCCCAAAAGGGGGCTGTGCCGTGGCCGGTGGGCGTTACCTTTTGATAAATGGCGCAACATTTGACAAAAAGGAACCTGAATTTCAAGCATGCGAAAAAGCATTCACGTAATTTGTGGAATATTATATGAAATTGGAAATTCAAACGCGCAGGCATGCCAATTATATTGGGCATAAATTGGAAAAAATGGAATTGTTATTGTGGGGAAATTATGAGATTAAATGAAAATTAAAAGCGATTGCAATAAGCAAAGGAACGACCAACCAAAATAAAAGAAGGCAAACATATCGAACAATTCGAAAGACAGAGAGAATCCGTAATAAATGTATTTATTTTTAATGAAACAATATAAATTGCAGTTAAAGTTCAGTCAAAACTCGAGGCTTTATGGACAATATGATATTTATTATTTAAATTTTAAAAGGCCTGGCATGCACACTTTTGTGTTTGTGTGTGAGTTTTTACACACTGGCGCGACGGTGCAAATTGAATAAATTTCGTTAATTGTTGTCGCGCACCTGTGTCCAGCGTTCAGCGTCCCCTGCGTCCCCTGCGTCCTCGTCCTATGAGCTCTCGTTCTGCCCGAATGCCTGCCTGCCTGCCTGCCTGCCTGCTAGCCTGCCAGCCCGGCCATATGGCCACCGGCGGCCTCTGATAGTGCGGTCGATTTGTGGCGTATAAAAAATATTAAGTGGCAATACCCCTTCCGCGCCCGAGACCGGGCCAACCAGCCATCGTTGTCTGTTGCCCTTTGACATGCAATATATAATTTGCCATGTATGCCAGTCGGTCGCGCCGAGCGGGTCCTAGCACATCCTGACGTGCCATGCCGCCGCTTCTGCCAATTTGTTTTTTGTATGCCAAGCAAGTTTAATTAATTTACATGGAATTTACAACAACAAGTGCAACAGTAACTACAACCACGACACGTGAAAGTTTAAACGAAAGGTGAAAAATGAAAATAATCGAATTGACCAAACGACTCCGTTCGGTTCGGACACGATGCACACACACACACACACACAGCTGACCAGAAACATCGATCGGCCTAACGGTCGACATAACTGGCTGTCAAACTAAACACAAAAGGGTGTGGGAGTCGGAGTTCAACACCAAAGTGGACATCGGCAGCAAGTTAAAACTGGGACGGACGTAGACAACACGTGTGCTGCATAAAATTCTAATTAATGTCACATACGAAATATTTTAGTTGACTATTTTCCAGTTGCCGCTTGAAGGTTTTGTGTCGGCCTGTTATAATATTATGCGAAAAAACGCGCATAGGAAATGTACAAATTTCATTTTATGAATCCATAAAAAGTGTAATAAACTTTAATTTTATGATTTTCTCTTACAATTATAAAAATTTTTATGCATTTTTAAAAAGGTTGCCCACATTTTACTAATAACTTTTATTGTTATGTGAGATATGCTCACGTTTGTGTTTGGGATATGTAAATTCTGAACAATATTAAGACATTTCTATATTTATATTAGGCTTTAAGCAAGATCAAGCGAGAGCCGACTAGAAGATACCCTCTGACCGGGCAGCAAGCTTGATATGCGAGTGGTTAAAGAGACTATAAATAAATACATACAGAAATTCATAAATATATATGTTTATACAAACATATGTACATACATGCATACATGCACACAAAGAGTCTGCCACTTTTTCTCCCATGAAGTGTAATAAACATGCTTGAAGCAAATTTGAGGAAAATAAAGCATTTATCCTCAATTTTTCGACCAAAGAGTGGCATTTATCCTCAATTTATCCAGATCCATTTGAAACACGTATTTTATTTCCTCAAACCAAGCTGATGGACAAGGCCTAAACTTTCACTCCCACAACCCCAATTTTGCACATAAAGTGTGGATTTTGCAAAGATTCAATCAACTTTTTTCCACATCTGCGACTGAAATGTTCCAAAACCCCATTAACTAAAGTAATAAATATATATGTATATACAAAAATTAATCAAAAAATCTTGATATTAACTTAGTCTATAAGAGAGCAATCTTTAAAAAGGTTTCCTTCAGACTAAGTCCTAATCAGTCGAAAATAATTCGCACATCAACAGACTTGAACACAATTTGGTTGCTCGTTTGTCAACGATGCCCGATTCGCACATGCCTTAAGTCCAGTTGGCATTTCAAAAATATAAATGCAATGCACAACTGAACTGATCTCTTGTCATCGTGACTTAACCTCTCATGACTTCAGCTTGGCAACTTTCATAGAGTTTGTTTCCTCCGCTTGACCTTGCCCGTAACCTTGCCTGTACACTTGGGTCACCAGTCTAAGACCAGACTGTTATTCCCACAGAGACACCCTCTTCAAAAGCGGTTCCAATGTTTCCCCCCCACATTAGCAGTCGCCTTGCTAAATAAGTTTGGGCAACAATTAATAAAGCTCAATTCGGATAAGTCGCTGCAATAAAGCAAAAACTTAAGCCGCACAATTAAAGATTTAAGCTGAGCTCTATGGGGGGGGGGGGGGGGGGGGGGGGGCCTGTCAGTGTCAGGAAGCCGTGTGACACTGTATCGAATATCTCGCACAAACATAAATAAAACCTATATGAAGAACAAACCTGAAGTCGTATATCGAATTTTTTGTTGGGCTCATTTAAAAAATTAACTACGAGCTGCGAGTATCTTAAATGTCCTTTCGGAGTGCGGCATACAATGCGATTTATTGGCTACGCAAGATAAATGGCGAACTGTTTACATTTCCTTGTGCAGGTTTTTCACCCTGCCGCCGCCCACATTGAAAACTGTTGGCGTAAGCATTTCCATGACGGTTTCAGTTGCTTACTGCCGAAAAGTTTCGGCAGGTTTTTTGTCGGTGTTTCTTCACTTTTTTTCCCTTCTATTCTTTTTTTTCTTTTTGGCTACACATGCGATAAAAATTGTTACAGCCAAAGCTCAAATAAACTGATGGCAGGGACGACGACGAGCAAAAACATCATTAGCATTACCAAATAAATCACATCCGCTTTTTCACAAGCGTTCTGCCCAGTCCGAGAGACGGAGAGCACACAAAAATAGCAACAACAAAAAATAAAACCAAAATGATAAAAAAGGATAAAAGCTTTGAACACAGGAGTGCAATAAATTTCTCTCGTGACGAGCATAAAACTTTTTAAACACAACAATGCCAACAACAGCAGCAACCGTAATAGCAACAGCAACAACAGCAACAACAGCAACAACAACAACAGAAGGCACAGAAACGCATAGTGAAGCGGCAACTTCCGTTTAATGCGACCACCCCAAACACACCCCCCCCCCCCCCCCCTGCAGTAATGCACATGTGAAAGGGCACGCAGTGAAGAAGCATAAGAGAAAAAGAGAGAGAGGAAGCGGGAGAGAGAAAGAGATGCCCAATGTGGCTATGTTTGTGCAGGCTTGCCTCTCTTTGTATACCCTGTACACATAAGTTGCTAAAGAAGAAGAAAGGGTATATCAAATGTCTGCAAGCTTCCGCTATAACTTCCGCTATCCGTCTTTGTTAAATGTAAGATAAACATAGCCCAACAAATGTTAATACGATCGGAGAGAAGTAGTACTTCTTAATTAAATAATAATGTATGTACACATTAATATGATTTTTATCAATATATATACCATAACATTAGGCATTAACCTTTAAGAAGTAGATTAATTAAGTTTAATTTGTTCATACTATACAGAAGCCAACGTACCAAAATATGTTTTGCCATTTTAAATAATTTTCGAATTATGCTTCGATACGTTTAATATCGATATTTATCGATATGATATAATAAGGCAGAGGTTTCGATGAAAGACAATTTAACAGAGAATATTTATTTCAAATTTGTATTTCTGGCTTTCTAAATTTCCTAGATCGATCACACAAATAGACGAATTTAGGTCTACTCAACTTGTCGCTTCGATCCAGGATACTTAAATATGTCGCATTCTGTGTTTTAAATATTCAATGGAATCGGCGCATAACACTGCATTACGATTAGAGGAACATTTTCCTACTATTCTAAAAGAACGTTTTTATACATTCAATCAGTGATTCACCTAGTTACAGGATATATTGTAGTCGATCACTGGCTAATTGAGCTTAACTACTTGTTTTTATTTGTATGCATCACTTTGGATTTTGTGGTTTGATCCTGCATCCAGCGCTTGGCCATCCTTCAGCGTCGTCGTCGCCACCGTCGTCGTCGCAGTCGTCGTCACTGATGATAAACTATGCCAACTGTCCGCCCCTTAGCCCAACCTCCTGTGCTGCCCCTGCGATACATCAGCTCAGCAACTTTGCCCAATAAATTTTGTGCACAGCTCAAAGGCGCCCCGCAGTATGCAATGATTTTTTGTTGTTGGCCAAAACAAGTTGCTTACTACGTACGGCCAAAAGCAGGGAGCTAAAAATTATAACAACTTTCGGTAACAACATGAAACGTTTACATTGTGGCTGAGGACGACAGTTGCCTGTTTAACACTGGCTGCTTTATGCCGGGCAACGTATATCCCATGTCTATGGCCGTAACCAGCTGCAGCTGCCGTCACAGTTCACTGTGTTTAAGGTTTGCAAATTTTTATTGTCATTGTTGTGGTGCTGGCAAAAATCTGCATTGGACATAAATGTCAACACCCGTGCGGCATTGTTCAGAGGCTGTGGCTGTGCGGCTTGCTCGCTCTCTCTCTCCCTCTCTCTTTCTCTGTGTGTGAGTCCTGTCTAAGCCAGTCCTGCAATCAGCTTGCACTTTTGTGACCTGTCTCGTATCTTAATTTTACACTGGCCCAGCCCAACGGCAGAGGCCTGCAAAAATGACAAAACTGGGAATGGAGTTTCGAGCGGCGAACGAGTTCACTGCAGACACTTTTTTCGGCAATCGCAAAATGGGTCAACCAAAATAAGCGCAATTCTCGCAATGCTCTTTTGGTAGTCGTCGTCGTCGTCGTCGTCATCGTCGACATCGTTGCAATTGATTGAATACGTGATGTTCATGCAAGGAGCAAACTTAAAAGCCAGCTAAACCCTATGAACCCCCCCCCTCCTCCACGGCCCGCCACGCCCACACTCATATGTAGTTTAAACGAAAGTGGTTTTAAAACTGAAATTGCTGCGAAAATGTTTGCACATTTTTAATCAATAATAAAAAGCGTTGCGCACAACACACCCAAAATGAATGACCGGTTGGCGTGTTCTGTATCCAAACCGGAGCCAAAATCGAATACAGTATCGTTTCTCGGCCAGCCTTGAAATCGGCACTGTGTACTTCTATTTGCCAATCAACGTGGCCAATCAGGCGAAATTTCACTCTAGAAAATGCTGATGTGTTGCATGAGCTTCAATCATCTACAAAGTGCAACAGCACATTTAAGTATATTCAAGAACTCACATAATTAAATAATACAAGGCCAAAAGCTGGTAAAAACAACATTTGGATATTCAGAGGGGGCCTTGGAAAATTCGATCTTCAAGTGGAGGAAAATGGTGGTCAAAGTTTCGATGAATGAAAACAAAAAAACAACAAAGGTACGGGCTAAGCGCCGGGCTAACAAGTGGTAGGTCGCTGGTTCAAATTCTGTAAAAGATGTTAGTTCTTTGGAGCGCATTTGTATCGGCCTAAACAATTTGAGCCAGGCAAATACGGGTATCATTTATTAGTTTACAAGTGAAGTTCTCTGAGTTCATTCATAATGTTCATAACATATGAATTGGAAGAATATTGTAAATAACGAACATTTTTAAACTATTTAGAGCTTAGATATTTAACGAAATATTTAAATTATTATTTACTGTGTCATTCATGCATATTAACCTATTCGTCCATGTAATACGTGTAAAATAGATAAATTTAATATTTCAAATCACCTTAAATTACATTTTCAAAATTAATGTATATCACAAAACGTAACGCTTCAAGTAATTGAATCGTTCGACCCTTTCAAAGCCGAAATTACAATCAAATTGAAGAGCTTAATGCATTTAATGTGCGTCCACAATAATTCGATATAAAGTTTTCATCTAAAGCAGCTTAAGAAATTTGGTTACAATAAATTACGTAGAGCAAACATAAGAAATGCATTTGCTTAATGCAAAATTGTACATTGCCTAATCTTTGGCTTAGGCACAAGTTGTTCGGTTGAAAAGTGAAAATATTTTTCCCAATAACAAAAGAAAACAAAATGCAAAAGAAAACAACCAAAGAGAAGAAAAAAATAACAGCAAACACAAAACAAAAGGCAGAGCCAAATAGGCAAATTTTATGGCATAGAAATTTAGGCAAAATTCGTCGATTTGACGATGCATAAAGCAAAGGATTTATTTTGGTGTGTGTGTGTGTGCAAGTGTGTGCGAGAGTATGCTAATCAATTATATTGTGGAGCATATAAGAGTTTCAATGAATTACATATACATATGTACATGGCCAGTGTGTCGTATTCATTTATCAAAAATAATATATTAAATTGCCAACATTGAATGATATTTTAATTTGCATCTCTGTCTCTGACTCCATGCTGTTTCCTTTTGAATAAAACATTAAAATGTGTGCTTGTGTCGGTATGTGTGTGTGTGTGTGTGTGTGTGCTAGGGAAACATTTTGTGCTCTGGCTCTTATCTTTATTTATTCAAAAGATAATTTTATGTGTTCCGCAGTCGAAGCATAAAATTACTATGTCGAATATTGTTTGAGCAAATAAAAACGGGAGAGACACATGCAAAGCAGCCTGTCGGAGAGAATAATGTTCGGCGAGCGGGGGCGGGACGCTGTACAATGAGAGGCAGAGGCTGAGGCTGTGGCTCATATACATGCAAGTAGCATCACCAAAAAATGGCTGCCTAACTGTGCATGTGCCTGCTTGTGTGTGTGTGTGTGTGTGTGAACGTGTGTGTTTGCAGGAAATGCTCTGTAGCAAGGACTATGAAACGGAAACGGCATCAGGCTGTGAACAGTTCAGTTCAACTCAGGCAAAGCAGTTCATTTACATTTATATGGTCTGCTTACAATGTTAACGCTCATGTATGCGAACACACACCCCCCCACCCTAAAATACAGTCCCGCTTCCCCCTCCGCAATGCTAGCCCCAAATCCGAAAACGGCTTTAGAGTCAGCGAGTCACATTGTCTATTTGATTGGCTGTCTGTCTGAGACGCTTTCAGTCTGTTTGGATGTCTCTCTGTCTGGCTGTCTGCCTGTCTGTTTGCTTTATCATTTGCCTCTGCCAGCTGATAATCTTTATTACAGTGAAATATTTAATTTAATAAAAGCTTTGCCAGACCCAAATTCACCCACACAACCCTTCAAGTGATATTTTACATTTTATTTAATTTATTGCCTTTGTTTCTGTCTGTGTGTGTGTGCGCGTGTAAGAAACCAAACACTTTGTCGCTTAGCTGTACAAAAAAGCGTATAAATGATAAACATGCATAAAATATGCCAAAACAACAGCAAGGACAAGCCAATAAGCCACACACATTGCATGCATGTACAAATAACATAGAGTACAAATAGAGCTTTCACATTATGCAGTTAGTTTTGTACCCAAAATGTTAATTTCCTGAAATCTAGAAATCTTTTGCTGCCTAATATAGATCAAGATCGGTTAAAGTCTTTATAATTCAAAGTTCATAAAGGGCATCATTAAAATAATATGTCGCATTATATAATATAATTCATTATATAATACTTATAACTAGCTAAACAGTTTTTTGATATACATTATACAAATTCTGAGAATTTTTGCTACCACCAACAATTCAGCAGCTGTCCAAAGATGTCATCCGTCAAAACTCAGTATAAAATCTTCTAAGGATTGTCTCACTCTATCAAATAGTTGCCGTAGGTACAAGTTAATGAAGAGTATTATGTATTTCGCACACCGTGAATAGCTTTCCTCTCCTGTAATTTTTTTTTGGTTTCATGTGTTTTTTTCTTCTGTGTGTTTGTTTGTTTGTGCCTGGCACTTTTATTATTGTTTTCGTTTTCACAATATACAGAGCATGAAATATAATTTTGCCATGGCAAAATTATTATTTGCAGTTAGAAAATGCGAGGCGCCGCTCGCATACTTTTTGGCAAATAAAAAAAAATTGTTGGAGGCCCAATTTGACGGGCAGTTTTTGGGTTCGGTTTTGGTTGCGGCTTCGGTTTTTGGCAGCCAACTTGGCGACAATGGCAGCAGGCGCCTTTTATTATGGCCGCTGATAAATTGTGGCTGATATAAATGCAAAAACCAAATAGCGTCAACAACAACAACAGCGAAAGTGTTCAACATATTAGCATAGATACAGATACATAGGACGCAAAAGTAATAGAGAGAGTGAGAGAGAGAGGGGGGCAAGCACGTGGGGCAAGACGAACAGTAAATAAATAATGTGGTTAAAAATTTGCCTGCATGTGTGAGTCTGTGTGAGCGTGAATGAAGTTTGACTTTGAATAATATTTGGATTGTCTGTGGCAGGCAGGCAGTCAGGACAGTCGGGACTGGCAGACTGGCAGCCTGGCAGCAAAATAAATCGAGAAATTATAGAACTGTGACTAGTATAAGAAATGGCCAGATATTTGCCAGCCAGCCATGCAGCGAGCGTGGCAAGATATATTACTGCCAGTTAAGAAGAAAACTCAGCCTCTGTCTTAGCTGCACGGGCCAACTGATGTCGTCTCCAGGTGCCACATGTTCCACCAACAACAACAACAAGAGCAGCAGCGGCAAAAATAACAGTCAACAACAAGGCAAAAAATATATATGTGACAGCTGTTGCCCTCATGGTCGCTGACAAAAAGTTGCTGAGATAATACAAATAAAAATACCAAAAGGAATAAATATAAGATTGACAATCCGAATATGCGACAACGAAATGTTCTATAAACAAAACATAAATCAAAGAAAATGCTAAGAGAAATGGAACTCCAGAATAAGATATGAGTTATTATAGAAAGTAAATATGAAGAAATGTAGCACCTACAACTAAATCTGACTGAAATCCATATGAATATACAGCTGGTAGGAGCTTCCTTTAGGTCAGTCGAAGAATATTATAAGAACTTTAGCATTAAAGAAATTGATAAGAGAGAGGATAATATATAAATATGGTAAAAGGAAACAAGCTGAAATCCATTTCCTTCAGGTCATTTAATTGCATTCTATTTAAACGATTTTTACCATATTAAGCTTTTATTACCATAATAAATATTAAAATTTGCAAATTTGGCAAATCAGTATTGCTTAGTCCTTGTAAATCTCGAGATTTATCCTTGCCAGTTGCTGCTTTTAATATGCCCTTTGTTACCCTATCAATCAAGGATATAAAAACAATAAGCGGCTCGGTCATAAAATTTGTTTTTGTCGTGTGAGTTTTCTGCTGAGCCCATGGGGCATAAAATTGTTTATTAACAAATCAACAGCAATAACAACAGCAGCAGGGTATCGTAACTTTGACAAAACATTAAAATCAGCAAAAAACATTTTTTTACTTTAAGCATTTTTCAATGGTCTTCCTACAAAAATGCAATAAATTGCAGACGTAGTATAGATTTTTCGCATAAATTGTATAAAAGCACAAGATGATACAAAAAAAAATAAATAAAAGAAATGGGAGTTTTTTATACATATACAATATATATAGAAAAAAATAAAATAGGCAACGACGAAGACGACGTCCAACGACTTGAAATACTAAGAAAAAATATCAAGAGCAAGCGAAAAAAATGCCAAGGCAGCTCGGAATACGCATGGGTTAGGTCATGGAGGGAGTTCGATAGGTTGCAGGGCCGGGCTTCCCATATTTATGCATTATGGATATTAGTTTGAACCACAGGAAAAATACCATTAAAAGCAAAAGCATGAAGTCGATTACGCGCCAAAAGCAAAATTGCATGAAAGCCAGGGCAGTCAATGGGCAAAAATGGCAGTAACGCAGGCTAGGGACGAGCCGGAGGACGAGGACGAGGAGTTGGGGCTGGGGCTGGGATGAGCATAGAGGACAAATACAATACGCTGCAAGGGACGCCGAGGACGACGGCGACGCGTTTTGAAACTGACAGCTAGCAGTGACAGAGCCAATGGCAGGCGGGTGGGGGGGGCTACGGCTGCGGGGCGGGGCGGTGGCGGGCAGCAAGTCAAAGCCAAGCATGAGAAAAATCAATTTACTTGAATTTTTCTTATTCGCCGCTGTTGGTTAGTGGAAAAAGAACTTGGCGACACACACACACTTATACACGCACACACACACACTCAGCTTGACTGTGACAAACCGCCAGAGGGAAGCGGTCGTTGGAGACTCCCCCACTCAATGGGGCAAAGGAGCGACAGCAGCAGCTGCTTTTTAACAGTGGGGGAGTTTGGGCCGTGTACCGCTGCCATTGGCGTTTTTCTTAGATTGCTGGCGACGTTCCGTTGAGTTGCAGGATTATTGTGTTGGGGCAGTCGCGCGGCGAGGGGCTGACAAGTGTCGAGATGTGCGTGTGTGGCACGAAAGGCAGCTGCGCTGCGTGCGTGCGCCCATTTATTTGATGTGCAACGTGTGGCAAACGGAATTTACGCAGGTTTCCCTACACCAAAGCAGCCGAGGTTTTAGCCAGCGTCTAAAGCAAAATGCCAAGCAAATGATCTATGATAAGTGCCGGAGCAAACCTTAAACGCCATAAAAACACAGCCAACCATTGAGCTATATTGAATGAAGTCAATCAGTTACAAAGTAATCGGAACAAACTGATTTCGCCCAAAAGATATGGAAACTAATTGGTAAAATGAATAAAAATAAATACACATAAGTTTATACCCTTCTTTGAGCTGCCCCAAAACTGTATGCTAAGAGAAACAGTTTATGTTTTAAATTTTTTAGCTTAACTGAATCGTTTTCTATAAACCTGGCTTAGACATTGTAAGCTGTTAGCTATATTGAGCATTCCAAAAATAATCATTCGTTCCCAGATGTAAAATGTATCATGCACGATTCTCATTTGCTAAGCACTTTTATACCCTTTAACGCCTATCGTTAGATCTCTGTTTTATCTACGCGTGTCCGGGCATATTCAATAATAAAAATTGACTTTTCTGGCACCTCTCACCTCTGTTTGTTTACATGCTGCACTTTATTATTTGCTGTGTGAAAAAAACCCACCCTAGTGTACTTGGACCTCTTTACGCACTATTGCATAATTAGACAGTAACTTTGGTCGCAAACACGGCTCCAGCTCTTGCGCTTGCTATCAGTTGCCAGCCGGTCGACCACTCGGCCAATTTCCAAGTTGAAGTTGACCCACCCTAACCACATTTCAGTCTAATTTATGCCGCACTTCTCCTCTAGTTATCACTCTCTCTCACTCTCCCTCTTGGACCGCTTCCGCTTTGGGCCGCCACATAAATATTCATCATTAATGCGCTTTACGCTTTCCGCTGCTGTCCCCGCAATCAACAATTCCACTCGCCCCTCCGCTGCCTTTCGAACGGCTTTCGCGACCCAGACCCTATTGACAAGGTCTGATAGGGTTTATGCGTTCAATGGCCGACCTCCAATAACCATTTAATTAAAAAGAGTTGGAAAAACTTTTTCATTTGCCCTTTTTTCTTATGTCTACTCAAATTAAGCGAAATTCTATTAAAAAGGGCACGAGTAAAAAAAAGAAATAAGCAAAACAATGAAAACAACAACAACTGTCGCTAGTGATTCGATCTCCCTTTCTCTTTCACTCCCTCTCCCCTTCTCTCTCTTTCTCTCTCACGGTCTG
The DNA here is from genome assembly GCA_035045885.1 of Drosophila borealis. NCBI lineage: Eukaryota > Metazoa > Arthropoda > Insecta > Diptera > Drosophilidae > Drosophila > Drosophila borealis. Next base: position 1,860,340 of record JAWNOR010000211.1, read on the forward strand.
TCTGGTGCTTTTTGCCACACGCACCCGTCGTTAATTTTAATGACTTAAAAGTCATGTAATTTTATGACTTTAAAAGCTATTTTAGAGCCTTTAGTTTTATTTGACAATTTCGGTTAGGCACCAAAATCGGTGCCCCCTTTTGCCTGTGATGTGCATAAAAATTGGCGCATAATATGGAAAACAAAATGAAAACAAACAATAATAAAAATTCTACTAAAGCAAGACTTCAAAATACCCTGTACGTTAATTTTATACAAATTATTTATTGACTAGCTGAAGTTGCTTAAGTTGAATTTTTTACTGTAGCCATAAATGGTATTAATGTGATTGTATAAATCTTGTTGTTCCCTTTCACTGTAGCCATAAAAAGCGTAAATGTGATTGTACAAATCTTTTGTTCAGTATCCGATCGTGTTTCCGACCCTGACAGACTGTATGAAGGTCACAATTTGCATAGGCTATATTCCAAGTTTCTCCAGATCAATTATGGAAAAGGAAGAAAAATGTGCAAAAAACTGGCCTCATGTTAGTGTTAAATGTAAGCTATAATCGAGACCTTCAATTTCGCCAAGGCGGAAAATGGGTGGAAATAGTGTGTAAAAGAATAGAAATTGGCCGAAACAATGGCAGTTATAAACAGCATTTTAAGAGAAGAACTCAAGTAAAATTATATTAATAAAATTAATACAATATTTAACTTTTTTGATAGTCCTTCGACTCTGTTGATTGAACTCCTTAATAGAACATTTACGGTGAAGATTGCTAACAAATAGAACGTTGCGTATATCAACAACTCCTAGCTAGTTTGTAACTGATATACCTCAGGTGCCTAGCGAACGAGGTAGCGCAAGGTCGTTCCACTGTGTCCTACAGAACGATGCATGAAAAATGCCTATAAAACCTAAAAGGCGTTGTCTATTAAACAATTTCTGAGCTCTGAGTGTCTGGACTTTTGGTCGGCGGTTGTTCCTGCCATTGCCTCGTTTTATAGCCATGAATTGGAGTCGCATAGCAATGAAAATTGTTGGGTTCGACTTTGACGGAGTCTTCATAAACCACACACGGCGGTAGTAGAGGTCGGCCTAATGGCTCGTCGAGCATAAAGTTCTATAAAGTTCGACTGTGATAAGCACAGAGTGCTACATTAAAAGGTTAAAGACTAGCCATTAGCCAAGTTTCGCTCTTATCGCTGGCCAGGAAGCAAACTGACTGGCCTCATTGGCGGGATAGCCATGAGAATGCATATTGAGTAGCACGTTGGGCCCCAAAACGTGCATTTCATCAGAACGTTTAACTAGCTGAGTCATCTGATAGATAACATGATGGAATATTCATGAATAAAAATATAAATGAAATGGAAAAACAATTAGAGAATAGGTCAAACAGGTAGCAAATGCCGTGAATGAAAGGCCTAAATAGATGTGTTACCCTAGATAAACGGCTTTTTAGTTCTGAAAGCAAATATCTGTCATAATTTGTGTAGGCTATAAGTTGTGGAAAAACATCTGAAGATTTCTGCTTTTAAACGAATCCTATGCAAAGAGCATTCTGAAGAAATGTTTTCAAGCGAAGCGTGTGGGAAAATATGCTCTGCCGGCAATGTTTTAAAAGAAAGGGGTTACAATTTTAGAGAATGGCTTAAATTGTGTGCATTTACTTACAGCTCTGCTCTGAATTATCATTAAGACATTTATTAGTTGTATTAAGCACCAATGCATGTAGGTATAAATTCCTATCAGTTGCCTTTTGTGAAATATTAGACTTGTGCTAATTGCATTGTTTTAGGCTTTGCACCTTGCATAATTAAAATATTATACACTAATTTTTGTATACATACGCTGAGTACTTTATTCATTGCTGGCACTTGCGCTTTTGTTTCCGATTTTGTTTAATTAATGAAACGCTTCTGTTTACGGCTTGTTAACATACCTGTAATGAAATAAATAGCAGAAAAAAAATAGTTATAAGCTTTGGCAAAAAGTTTGTTTGTTATTTACATATCAGACTGTCATGAGTTTAAAAAACGTTTGAGGGCGAGCATTTCTGTTAGCCGAATGGGCTTGTCAAAGCCCACCGACGCTTAAATAAACAGCGACAACGACAACAACAACAGCGACAACTTTGATGACAAAAAGCTGTGCAATAATTTTTGAATAGTGTGTCAACATTTTACAAATGCATAAAGTCAACTTCCGTCATTTATGCGTCTGTGTGCACTCGGAGTGCAAATATTGTCATAATCATCAACATTATTGCCATTGTTGTTGTTGTTGCATAAATATGTGCATAGACATCTATATGTATCTTTGTCTATGTATTTATGAATGTTGCTCGCCACAGATACATATGTTTCAATCCGTTGTGAGAGTAAAACTACAATGGATGCAGTTGAAATGCATTTAGTTTGCTGCCAGTCGCCTGCTGCTGCTGAAGCTGAGGCTGTGTGTTGTCTGTGTGTCGGGCTCATTACTTGGGTATCAGACGGGATTGCCAGTTGCTGCCAGAGACAATAAGTGACAGCATTTCCATTTGGAAAAGAAAGGAAAAAACAGGCAGAAATGTCAACAAGCCAGCCAAAGTTTCACAGGCAGTTACAATTTTCACAGCGCTCTGCGCTCTGCGTATTGCACACAATTTCCTTGCTCATTACGTAGACTAAACAAGACCGAAGTGAAATAGAAATAGACATTGGATAAGACGACGACGAGCACAACTGCAAGAGTGGAAAATAATATGATACTATTTAAGAGTCGAGTTATATAAATAGATATCCAAAACGTGGGTGAGACTGCGACAAATGCAGCAGAAAATTATCTAAAGTTGAGTGCCAGAAGAGATTACATATTTATTTAGTATTTTATTACAGTAGGAAAATAATGAAAGAGAACGCTTCTCTCTTCGTTGCTTATTTAAATTAATATACGTATTATTGGTAAAGGAAAAATGTTTACATAAATGAACAAACGTAAGAACACATTTCAACTCGAATTGGATTAAGTGAAACTTTAATAATTTAAAATAAAGATTGAAGAAATTTTAGGCTGGCAACGAATATCTCAATTAGCAGGCATAAAAACATATTCATAAACAAATAAAATAATATACTTTTTGCGTATCCTTATTTAATCCAAACAAACTATTGCAAACTTCCAGAGCTAAATGGAAATGTCTTTGATATCTCTATTAGAATGTAACTAACTAGAAGATACCCTGTAGCTAGATCCATATTGACAGAACAAAGATTCGCAGTTTTCTATATTTGTATGAAAAATGAACGATAAGTAATATCAGTTTATTTGTTGATTTTTTTCAAATTCAAGAAAGGCCTATCCTCTAAAAAAAGCCTTTTTGTTTTCAATTCTATGGGGAAGCATTCAATTTAAATTTGATGTGTCTATCACTCAAATTAACCTGTTATGCCCAAGAACTGTAATAGATGTCTATATTTATATATTGATATCTATATCGGGGCATAAACGGATTAAATCAAATAAATATTCCTTGCGTTAACAAATATGAACAAAGGCTGACTGATATACATGGCTAATCAAGCATATAAAAACTTACTGAACTAAATGAAAACCTTTTCTAAAGATTGCCTATACGATCTGAAAATACAACAACCGAAATTGCAATGGGAGTCAAAGCGCTGCACGTGCTCCTACTGCCACGCCCCGTTGCAGTGGTAGCTGCATTCCTCCAGTCGCATTTCGTTGGCAAAAGTTTTCTGCCGGCTGCTCATGGGGCAACTTTGTTTTGCTTTTTAGTACTTTTGATGACTTTCGCCGAACAGATGTCGATATAATGCTAAATGTAGTTATATGCCAGCACACACACACGCACACACAACAAGTAGAAGGAGTATAAGGAGCACCGGCACAGTCCTGGCAGCATCCATTGCATCCAGTTTCAGGCCACTTACATGCAGGCATCTGTAGCAGCAAAAACCACAAAGGCACGGCCAAAGAAAAGTTGTTGCGCGGGAGGGAAGGCATGGCCAGCCAGCTACTCCAACGCAGACTGCTTGGCGTTCTCTGCTGTTAGGTGCTGTTTTCTTATACCCTGCACAGCAAAGGTACTAAGCTGAGTATTAATATGTCTGCTCAGATTGATCATGAAATGGAGCCAGCATGCTAGGCAGGAAATTTGTAATATGTTCAGGTGTCAATATCGTAGTATCTAGTACTAGCTTTTTTTTTAGCAACTTTGGGCATTCCAGCGGCGTATTGAGCTTAGGTTTATATGTGACAACTTAAAAAAGGGTATTTTATAGTCGCTCGCTCTACGCTTAAGCGCTTTTTGTTTATTGTTGCTGCTTGTGCAGTTGGTTCTGCTTGCAATGGAACTCATTTGAAATTTGAAAAGACGTCGAGGCAGCAGCAGCGGCAGCGGCAGCGGCAGCCATTAAAGTCGCGCTGAGTTTTTATTATAAACGACATAACTACGACAAACTGAGTTACCAGCAAGCGACAACAACGATGAAGCAGAGCCCGCATTACATTTTACGTCATTTATTGCAACTTTGTTGGGGCGGCCGACCATTCCCTGTGACGCACTTACACTTGCGCCTTGCTGCACCTTTCATCTTGCCTGGCAGGCGGGCTGCCCACCCGTGGCAGGCGGGCGGGCAACAAAAGCGCCCATTGCCAGCCGTTTTTAACAAAATGAACAGCAACAACAACAACAACGATAACAACAGCAAATGCTACTCCATACTTAATTAGCTGTTTGCCAGTTAAAAATAATCAGCCAAGCCAGAGCAAAGCAAATGAAAGTCGGCACCAGGAGATGCTAAGAGCAGAATTGGGTGGAGAGCCTCTTGGCTAGCTGGGTCGGCTTGGGGTAGCTGCAACTGCAGCCGTTTCTTTGTTTTACAATGTTGTTGTTATTGTTGCCTGCCAGCGAACCAGCCAGCATTTTGTTATATAAAACTCTGTAACAAATTTTTCATTAAAAGAAATCAAGCAAAATGAAAGAAAAAGAGCAACAGCAAAAAAAAACACATTCAGCGTAAAAAAAAGCAAACAAAAAATGAGCCATAAAAAATGGTTGTGGCAAAAAGGAGTTGGCTTAAAAGAAACTGTAAGGCTGGGCTGGGCGAATAGAAGTAGCCAGAGCCAACAAGCCATAAGATCTTTTAGCTCGCATTTTATGACTTGAAGTTGCTGTCTAAAGAATCTGAATTTAAAAACTCGGAACAGTTTGCCCAAGAGCTTTGATAAAATACAAAAAAAAAGAGGTAAAACAGCGTTTCTGTAAATTAAATTAACTTAGAATCAAGTTGAGATACTGGAATTAATACAAGATTGCAGATACATATATGGACATATATCATGTAATAGTTGTATGCCATTTAAAGTTATGAAACGATCAAACAATTTTGTACTTTTACTACGTCTGCGCTTAAACCATTTGGGAATTATTAGGTAGCGCGCATATGGAGCAATTTTTATCACAATATCTCAATTAGAAAGTGTCGCTTAAGCAATTGCTTTATATAGGAAATAAAAAGCAGTTTGAAAACTCTTTTGAGACAACTTCAATAAAAACTATTCTTCATATGCAGCCACTGTTAACTTTTTTTTGTCTGCGTAAATAACTTCATCCAGCTTAAGTCTTGGAGTCCAGGGAGCCCGCTTTCATTAATACCACAACAAAGGCATCTGCATTTGAATATAGCTTAGGCAGATTTCAAAGAAACTGCGGGAACTGACTTTATTAGGGCCTGCAGTCACTACAAAACTCTCCAATAGTTTGTTTGCCTAAATAGATCATCATAAATGTCAAGTTTTAATGCGTTTTAGAGCTATTCATATGCTCCGATATACACTACCGTACCATCCATGCTCCCATGAGCCTAAAAACGCGCACAGCTGCCATATATCAAAACTGTGTATATATAAGCCGCCTCCCCCAACCACTAAGCCCTCATAAGTAAATGGGCCCCGAAATGTGAAAAAAACAACAAATAATGAAGAGAAAAACGATACACAAATCTTCCCCAGCTGCGTTGCTAAAACTATTAACTAAAGAGCTGTAATAATTAAAAGGCGTGATGCATTCGACTACTAGCCCCAAAGGAGGGGGGGCTCCATCATTTCTCGTATGTGCTCTCATTTCATCATCGGATGACGACTCGATTTCGATTTCAGGCACATTCCTAGGGTCATAAATAAAAATCAGTTTATGGCGGCGAAACTCTAAAAAACTTTTCTCCATGCGCTTTACATAAAAATAAAGCACACACACACACACGAATACTCTCACACAGTCGGGTGGAGAGAAAAACGCTTGAGCGAACGTGATATTAAGTTTCGGACATAAATCAAGCTCTCGCCCCCAATAGCCACACAAGCGCTTCAAGTCTTGGCTCCAAGTCAACATTTTGGCCCAAACACTAAAAACAACTAATTTATGAGGCGATCCATGGCGATGTTGACTGAACTAAAAATGCATAATAAATATTTTTATTAAATATTTTATGGTTTTCATTACACATCGACGGCAATGCCAGAGTTGGCTTTATTAAAGCACATGTGAACAATTTATATTTGTCCGTGGAATCAGCACAAAATCCCAGACAGATGCAAAACCCCAACATGCTACAACAAATATGTTCTTAGGGAGTTCACTAGGGAGCAGGGGGCGGGTAGGTGAAGAAAGAAAAAAAAAGAAAACTTTTACTTTCGCAGCGGAGGCACAAAATGTGCGAAATGCTTTTTGACAATTTCATTCAATTTCAAACTTATTTCAGCAAATTGTTTGGCTGTCAACGCGGCGAGCCATGGCCTCCAAAGCTGTTCGCCTGACACAACTTTTCTCCGACCGCAATTCGCATATGCACACCAGACTCCGGGTCGTGCACCATAACAACAACAACAATAACAACAACAACAACAACAGCACAATTGTCTAATTTTAGAATCTTTAAGATACACTCAAAAAGATACGCCAGCAGAGAGACTGCCAAGCAGGCGGCAGGCAGTCATCCAGGCAGAGGCCTTGTCATCGTATTAGGTGTAATATAAAAGTCATTTAATGACATTGACTGACATTTTGATGTTTCATAAAAAGCAACTCAAGCAAGCAGTAGACATCGACACAGACACACTCACACTCGCACACACACACACACACACACAGACGCACACTGCTCTCACAGGCACACATAATAGTTTGACAATAGCAATAAAAGGCCTACAGCAGCCGTCGCCCGACTGTTGCCTCCTCCGGCACAGGCACAGCCACAGGCACATTCACATGCCTTGTGGCAGTAGCGAGGGGCAGGGTTTTCTCAGGGACAGCACTCAATGGAAAAACTCGGCAGCTCTGTCTCGTTTGACGTACTTCGCTGTATCGTCAGGCATCTTCATCTTCATTTTCATTGTTGGCTTCGCCGTCTGCCATTTCCTGGGCGGCAACGACGGCGGCGGCGCGCGAGATTTTCCACATATTCAAAATTAATACGTTGCGCCATATCCTAGACACATTTGTTGCCAACAACTCGGGCAGCACGTGGCGTTGGCATCCCCGTGCGGCTTCCAAAGCTGTAAAATGCCAAGCGGGTGGTTAGCTCAGATTGTTCCATGCGTATAAAAGCATCTACATTGTGCCACATGCAAATCTGTGCGCTGTCTTTCGCTTTCGCTTTAACGTTTCCTTTTGGTTTTCACATTTTAAAGCTTATCAAGCCCAAAGTCGAGCAACTTCGTGGCATTTGGTTGGGCCCAACCAAAATGTATATATATATATGGTTTTCTTTTAGCCCGTGATCCTTTTGTGCTTCATGCATTTCTTCTTGCGTTTACATTGTTTCTAGTTTTCTAAAGATTTCCTACCCTAAAGTCGACAGCAGCTGCAGCTGCCCTTCAATTCACACATTCTATTGTCTGTGCATACGGATTCCAACGCCAATTCTTATTAATTTTCTGTATATGTTTTTCAATTCATATTGCGTCCATTTCATTTCACGCACAGTACACACTCTCAGTTAGATGGTTGTTTCGGGCACCTTATACGCACCTTTTGTTTACGGATTTATACAGCCCTAACTCGATCTGCCATCTATATGAATATGTCTTTGGAATTCTTTTTAATTTAAGAACTGACCAACTCAATCGCTCAGCAACCAATTCAGAATCTAATTCTCTTACCCAACATACCTTTTGTATACAGATTTATATAGCCCTAACCCGATCTGACATCTTTTATATATAAATATGTTTTAGGAATTCTCTTTAATTCAAGAACTGACCAACTCAATCGCTCAACTACTATTTTGAGTCTGATTCTCATACCCAATGCACCTCTTGCATACGGACTTACACAATCTTAACCCGATCTGACATCTTTTATATATAAATATGTCTCAGGAATTCTCTTAAATTCAAGAACTGACCTCAACTCAATCGCTCAGCAATCATTTAAGATTCTGATTCTCATACCCAATGGCTTGTCCAAGCATTTGACTTATGCAGACATTCTTAAATTTCCAAGAAAATTGTGCTGATTAGCCCGATTCAACTGGCACCTCTTATCGGGTTACGTTGCGTTAATAAGCTGTCTCAAATTCCTGTAGAGCATATTATTGATACCACATAATCCTCGAATGCACGTTCATTCTTAGCCCTCTCCTGCTGACCTTCTCGTATTTCAATTCGACTCTGCATCGCTGCATCGAATAAGTCCGCCTGTTCACAACTTGCCACCCAAGTTGGAGGCGTCGCTGCAGCTGCCTAAGCCGCGTTTAAATACCTCGCCTTAATTTCCACTAATCTGCATGGCGCGTCCCCCCACTTGGCATTGAACGAGGGCCACAACTGTTGCCAACTGTTGGGCAACGCCGGCAGAAAAACGCAGAAAAAAATGCGAAAAACCAAAAAACCTTTTAACGTGCATTAACTGCTGCAACTATGACAACAAAAAAGCGTTTTTTAAACGCCGGCGAGCTCGAGTCTTCTTATGAATTTAATTTCAGGCAGCGTAATTACTTTGTAAACACATGAGCAGAGAGCAAAATACATATAAAAAAAAAACGGCCCAGACGCGGCGCAAAACCCAAAAACAAACTTTCTGCACGGCCCAGGGATTTGGCCAAGTGCCGCAGTAGCTGCAGCCGCGCGGCAACTGCAATCTTGGGGTGGTCCCCGATGCCCACCAGGGACCTGGTCAACTTGCACTCGTCCTCAACCACATCGTCGTCTGCTTTTGGGGTGTGCAGCGGACCAACATAAAAAGTTATGAGTGTCTTGTGAGTTTTGTGCCAAAGTGCGGTTTGCAAGTTTTTCCTGGCTCTTTGCCTGAGCCCTGGCTGGCTACCTGCAGCTACTGCCTTTGCCTTTACCTTTACCTTTACCTTTTGCTACTTGCTAAAATTTATGCGGTAAATTCTTTGCGCGCACTTTATGTTCGAAGCAAAAGTTAGTGCTACGTGTAGGTTCCAGCCACAGTCAGGCGCGTCCAGCGCCCAGGCACATGCACTAAAGCTCATTGCCAGGGCCCAAGCTCTGGTCCTGAACTCTAGAATCTCGAGCCTGGGCCACAAACTATGCCAAGTGTCTGATGCGCTCGGCTTCTACGACTTGCTGAGCGTCACAGAGAGTCCGCAGTGTTCGCCAGGTGATAAATTCCTGGTGCTTGTCAAGCAGGTAATAAACGGAGATTTGAGTATTGTGAAAGTAGATATACTCTACAGCTCTTATGCCAATAGAATTTGCTAAAAGCTTCCAAGAAATTCAAATCAAATATTCATTGAATAAATGAATTATATTTTAGTTCACAACACTTAATTTTCTGTACAGCAAGGAGCTATGCTTGTTGTCCAACACTGCTACAACAGCTTTGTTAGCTTTGAGCAATATTTTTTTTCAATCGAATCTATTAAAAGCTCTCAAGAACTTAATCAACAACTCGTTAGATATATAACTTATATTTTACTAAACAACACTTAACTTCCTATGCAGATAAGGACTTTAATCGTTGTCCAACACTACTACCGCAGCAGCTTTATAATCTTAAAGCAATCTCTCGTTATAATAGAATCTATGAAGAGCTCAAGAATTTCATAAGCATTTCATTCATTGAATAAATTACTTATATTTTACTATTCAACACTACATTTTCTATGCAACAAAGGGCTGCAATCGTTATACAATACTACTGCAGCGGCTTTGAAAATTTCATATCACAATTCAATTAAATAAGATCTAAAATTTCATCAACACGGCATTGAATTAATAACTTACATTTTACTGTACACCCAAAAATATCTTATACAGCATCAGTTTATATTCGATTTCCAACACTGCTGTGTCTGCCTTTGTAAGAGCTTGAGAGATTAAAGCAAAATTTATTGTCAAAATGCAATACAAGTTTCTTTAAGCTGATAGCTCGACAAACAGAGCTCAACTCCACCAAAATGCTAACACTAAGCAACTCGATTTTATGGGCAAATTGAACTACTTGCAATAAACTCTTTTATGTAATCCACTTCTGGTTCTACCTCAGAGCCATTAAAATCATTCAACACGCCTGCGTAGGCCGCCCGACAGGCATTCGAGTGTCATTTATTGAATTTTAATTTCGCTTTGAGAAGCCAATGTCCCATAAATCGATGAATGCAACACGCAATGCCACAGCCAACACACTATTCCCTTTCTTGCCGCACATCTCACTCGTTTGCTCTGCATGCAGCTGGACCCTCTTTCCTGCCATCTTTCTATCCAGTGCCGTTGTCCGTCTGTCTGTCCGCTTGTCTGTCCGTTTGTCTGTCCGTCTGTCTGTCCATCTGTCTGTTAAGTGCCGCGACGCAAATATTATTAAAGTTTTTGGTGCGTTTCAGCGTGAAATTGATTTTCATACGCCTGCTCGGCCACAATCAAATTGCCGAAGCATGCACGTTAAATAGTAAAAAAGCATCAACGATATTTATTTGAACACTCGTCGATATATATTTATATATACATATGTATATATATCTGTGCATGTCTGCATACATTTGCCCAAGTTTATATATTTATATGTATATATATTTTTAATTTAATAAGTGGCGCAAACGCCAGCGCTATTCAAATACCCGAACCATGTTTGTGTTTTCTTTTTTTTCGGTGGGTGCCGGGAGAGGAGTTTGGAAAGGAGTTGTGTCCATACCGCATGCAAGTCACATTCCCGATTGCCAATCAGCGCACAATTGAAGCTGCATTAATATAACTGTTCGACGGGGGCTGAGCGTAAGGGTGCACCAAAGGGGAGATCCTGAACTGAAGCCAAAAATGCCAGGCTGCCGCAACAAAAGGGCGCGCACCTCTGCCAAAAAACACTAAAAAAAAAAAAAAAAACGCCAAAAAAAACAAAATGTAAGGAGAAAAAAAATGCAGTTGACATATAATATAAAAAACGACTAGGAATTACAAATAACAAACACAGAGATGTGATTTTTATGCACGTATAAAGCTTTCAATGCTCCGGCGTGGGGAGCTGCACAGTTGCAGCTTGGCTGCCATTGAAGACGATAAAAAAGACGTGCATGCGGTTTCTGGCTGAGCAAGCCGAGATATTTGTTAAAGGTTATGTGGAATAACAAGGGAAGCTATTTAAACGAAAAATAAGTAAAAATAACACTAAAAAGCCGCAAAGGTTGAGCAAAATCCTAGCACAAAGACTGATTCGAAATAAGAAGCCATTCAAGAGTAGCTTAAATTGAATCAAAGACAATGGAATTGGCAGAAAGTAAGAAGAAGTTTTACAAAGAAATTAACAGACATTTTCGAAAGTTCAGTTCGGTTCCTGGAACTGGTTTTCCAAATCGATGCAGCTGGGCTTTGGTTCAAGCCTTGATGCGTCACATTTCTAACACTTTCAGTTTCAGTTTGTGGGTTTAGGTTTAGTTTTGGCTGTTTTCAGAGTTCAGAGTTCAGAGATCAATTAAGCAGAAAAAGAAAAGACACATGTTCAAATCAAATCATATTTAAATGTTAGACATCATGTCAAATTTCCTCTTGACTCAACATCCTTTACTTCCTCTATGCTTCTTAAGTCTCGTTTCCTTGGCGAAACTTTCTTACTTTATTGCTGGCAACAATTTAGCACAAGTTGCCCTTCCGTATTAGCAACAACTACCGCAATTATAATACAAAAGCTTAGTTTGGACAACTTTGAAGGGAACTTAGTTTTACATAACTCCCGCAATCGCATTATCATTTGAATACGCACTCGAAACTTGTCATTATTATCATAAACTCCATTAGTTGAGCGCAGAAGCTAACAAAAAACAATCTGCAGCACATTGATTTTGGGGCAGAAAGAAAAGAAAAAAAATGACTGTAAAACTAGTGAGTTTCCAAATGGAAAGCAGTCAAATGCAAATGGCCAACAAATATAGCCGAAAACATTTCGTGGCCAAAGTCCCCGCACTAATCAAAACTAAATGCACAAAACTAATGCCATTAATTCCAGTAGACAAAATCTGAATAGCCCAAAAACTGAACCGACAACCGAGCGCTGGGGCATGCTGCTCCAACTGCTGCCATAATTGACCCACATCATTAGCCGAAAGGAAATGAGCTGCTTTTCAACTGCTGCAAGTTGAGCTAACCCCAAAAACAGAAAATAAAATTTGAAAAAAAAAAAACAAAAATGAGGAGCAGTCCTTGCAAAACTGAACACTGTGGCTGCGACTCCCGCTACAAATTACTCGACGGGAGCAACAAAAAAAAAATATAAAGGAAGAAGAAAAACTTTAACGCAGCAAAAATTTTTATTTTACCATACTTCAAATGAAATTATCTGCGCTGATGCAAGGGCTGTAGCAGATCGCAGGGTGTGTGTGGGGGGAGAGGGCCTGGTTTTGGGTGGTTCTATTTTACTGCGCTGCATTTTGTTGTGCAGCTGCTGAAAAGAGGGTCATGTGGAGCTCCGCGCGGCACGCACACTGCCAATTTGTGTGCGGCAATAAAAAATAAAGCAGCGCGCTGCGAGCTCAACGCTTCCACGCTGTTTACACAGTCCAGCAGAAGCAGCAGCAGCACCTTACCCACAGCCCGGCCCCCGCTTACTATAGTAGCCCCACCCCGTAACCTCTAACGCACTAAGACCCTGCTCGGCTCTACTTCTTCGGTAGACAAAAAGTAAACTGTGCAGCCTCCACTCGCTCTCCTTCTCACTCTCGCTCTGCGACTGCTTTATGTGTTGTCCTTGCCGGTTGCTACTTCAACTTACTGCTGCTTCGCCGCCCGCCTCGTTATGTGCCCCCCCCCCCCCCCCCCACCGCAGCCCCCATCCAAGCACAACAAAATTACTTTGCATAACCATGCAACGATAGTTTGCTTGTGTGAGTACACAGATGCACGGGTGTATGTGTGTGTGTGTGTGTGTTTATGTGTTTTATAAAGTAAAACAATCCTGGTGAAAACGAGAAACTTGGGACTTTATGATGGGCCACTTAAACTAGTTCAAAAATTTTCAATGCTTCGTCGTGCTCGTCAACGGCTTTCTTTCCACGCTATCATGTCAACTACACACACACACACACACACGAATCGTGTAAATACAAACATATATCTGTACATACATATATCTATCTATCTGCACACACATATATATATGTGTATATATATATGTAGTTAGTTGGCGCACATGTTGGCCCGGCATCGTAACTGCTTCTGTGCGGCACCTCTTGCCGTCTGGTGGGCAACTCTTTGGGCTGCATCGGTGCACGGGTCATGCCCCGGGTTTTGTTTATGTGCATAGTGTGCTACCCTGTTAGCATTTTATATTGGTCTATACTTTGCTTTATGGCACCCCAATGTACACAGCGTCTGCTGCTTAGTTGCAACTAAAGCCCCTCCACTCAAACAGCAGCAGGAGCAGCAGCTATGGGCGGTCTACCCAGAGTCCTGCTGAGAGTGCTGCTTGAAGGCTCTTGTCAATCCAATTGGAACTACCCAACGGGACAACAGTGTCAGCTGGCTGGCTGTAGTCTTAACCCTTGAGCACATTTGCGCTTCAACCAATTCTATTTAATGTATTGCCACAGTTCTTGCTCGAAAGAAAGGATGTAAACTCTTCATTATGCGACAATTTTGAGCTACCCTTACCCTGGCTGGGTAACTTGGCTAATTGCTTAACCATATCTAGCCGGGGGCAAGATGTAAGTACTCGACGCATTCTCAGCTAACATCGTTACAAAACATACCCATCATGTCCAGTTCGCTGATTGTTTCGCTTGGCTGCCTTCGGCCCCCGACCCTCGGCTAGCTGAAATGTCACCCCTTTTTTCAGTTCAGTTGCCAGCGCTATTTGCATTCAAGTTGAGCATTCAGCTACCCTCACCGAAATCCTGGACCTGCTTGGTGCCTAGATCCTAGCCCCTGCTAGACTCTTTGGCTCTTCTCACCCTTCGCGCCCTACAATTCAGTCTCTGCAGCCGCCGCCTTCGTTTTCGGTTTCGGTTCCCCCGCCCCTTCACAACCTTTGGCACCTATCGGTGCGACCCAACAGTTCCCGACTATCCACACTTTTATTCGTGCTGCTTTGCTGCTGGGTTTGCTGCGTTTGTCGCTTTACCTTTAATGCCAGTTTGTAGCATTTTTATTTATTTATTTTAGTGCTGCGTCCTTTAGGGGTTTTTTTTTTGGTCGCCGAACGCCCTGGCCACCGCAGCCTCCTGCATAATCCTGCAGCTGTTCGACGAGTTTGCTGCCTTGCAACTAGACTTTGGACACCACACTTTTATTTTGTTGCACACTTCTTTGGGACTTAGTTTTGGCACTTTATTTATATTTAAATTTTGTATCTCAAAGAGTATTTAGTTGCCAGCCAAGGCAACGACCACGCCAGCAATAATTTCAACGCCTTAAGCTTTACTTATTTTCTATATTTTGTGCAACAAAAGTTTCTCGGTCTTTGCGGCCTGGTTGCTTAGCTTCTACTCTACTGTGGCAGCCAAAAAAGGAACTGTCAACGGCACCTGATCTATCCCAGACCAAGTGATGCCTCGGGCCAAAGTGCAAGCAGCATCCCATCATCAACTACAACTTTTTGTGTGCCTTCCTGTTCGATATAGTGCTCAACCTGCAACCGGCACCCCCCACCGCCCCCAGCCCCCTCAGCCCCTTAGTAAAACACCCTTAGCCTTTTATAAGTTGTGCAAACTTTTAATCAACTGCTGCTGTGCTCATAGCTCGTTAGGTTCTAGTTTTCCTTTTGTTGTTGCCATCGCCCACCCATATATAATAATTTCAACGTAGCTAGTTTATGGTCGACAATGTCGTCTGGGATCTCATTGTTATTTGCACTCTGCAACTACAACAACAACACGAACAACGACAATAACAACAAAAGTTGCCATTTCATAAACTTTAATCGAAATGTTTTACTTCAATCAACGCGCGGGCTACACACGAAACGAGCGAAAAACTTTCACCACTTGCCACACACAGCACGGGTCGAGCTTTTCCAGCCCGTCTGGGGCATCATCGCCAACACCCCTCCCCCCCCCCTTCTTCTCTGTCTATCTATCTGCGTCTGCTGCTCGCTTGCCTGGCGCTTTTCCACTATTTATCATTGTCAACTTGAGTGCGACGTTTGGCGCTGCTGCTGAGGCGCCGCCGCCGCCGCTGCTGCTGCTGCTGCTGGTGCTGCTGGTGTTGCAGCGGCTTCGTTGATTTATCTTTCCGCTAAGCAGATGTAACATTATACGCCACAAATACATCCGACGTTCGTCTCTGGCTGTCGCTGCTGCTGCTGCACGTTGACAACTCTGGTCAGGACGGAACGCTGTTCCTGTTGGCAGGCCCATGCCCATGGGTGCAATATTTCGTATATTGTCAAATGGGCCAGCAGCAACAGCAGCAGCAGCTCCATCCAACCCACAATAAGTAAAACCTCTCACTCTTTTTTATCGACCAACAGCTAGCCAAGTGTCTGGCCAATTTTATAATGCCCTACAATGCCTTAATAGAGCTTGTTAGTTGCATCGAAATCGAAATCTGATAACGCTGAGCTGCTGCTGGGTGGAAAGAATAATGCTATATTTGACTAACTGTATTTCTCCTGGAAAAATTGCTTTTATAATTCTTGAATATTGTTCTATAAAATTCTACAAAAATAACCCAGGACCCGGTAAATTTCAATTATTTGTTTTCATTTATGATAAATAATGATACCTTTTGTTTAAAATTTAAACCTTTTTTGTATCAAACAAGAAATATTTGATACAAATATACGCATTTAGAATCTGAACAAATTTACATTATTTTAATATCATTATAATCAATATATATGTATATATATATATATATATATTAAAAATATACTTTAGAACAAGAATAAATAAAATAATGCAAATAGGTATTAAATCCGCAGGAGATATTTAAGTTTATCTACTTTTATCATTTCTCTCGAGTATAATATTTAAAGCTTTTCAATTTGCATTATCGCGTACATTTGTTTGATTCTGCAAATTCGGATGTATTTATGTACATTTTCAACAAACAGCTCAACACATTTATTATGCTTGAGCTCTTTCGACACTGGAAGAAAACTAAGAACAACTTTCCTAAAGTTTTTACCCTGCAGCTAACTCATCTAAGACTACCTACCTGGCTAGCCGAAAAAAAAATCGCATCTGTGATATGCAAATATATATACATAAATCTAGCTAAAGGCTACAGGGTATTGCCTGGATTATCAACACATTCCAATAGCTTGTGAAGTTTTTTTTTCAAATATTTTATTGTAGTAGTTGTTGCTGCCAGGCAAAATGTCGATTTTACCCAGGTCAAAACTTGTATATACGAAAATTGTTTTTATGCACATGGGCACGGCAGAGTCTCAGCAGAGACCAAGGCCTGGGAGAATCGCAGACGACGGCAACGGCAACGGCAACGGCGGCTTACTATTATATTTATTATTATTTTGTGATTCAAACGAAGTGATATAAATGTGTCACGTTTTACCAGTTCACACATACTGGAGGCCAATCGCTGGCCAAAGCTTAGCTGCCAGCTCAGCTCGCTGGTGCCATACAGGTAACAACAGCAACAGCAACAATAACTGGCAACAACAATCAGCCAACACCAACACCAACGCCTCCTTTTGTTTTGCCAGCCTCACGCTTTGGCTCTTTACTCTGATTTCTGTGTTTTTTTTTGTTGTATTTTTTGGCTGGCTTTTTAGTTTGCGCAACAATTTCGTGAGCGCTGGAAGATGATTTGTGTTTCGAACTGGGACTGCGACTGGGACTGCGCCTGCGACTGCGGCTGGGACTGGGACTGTGGCTTGAAGTCTGCCGTGAAGTTGAAGCCGCATCAGATACACGTCCAGCGGGCGTTGCGACCGGTCGTCGGCTGCATTGTTTGGGCTTCTTGGGCTTCTTTTGGCTGGACCCGACTTAATTTTTGTGCACCAAAGCCGACCGAAGGCAGCTCAAAACTATAGCAAAAATGCTTGGGTCTGGGCCTGGACCTGGGCCACGAGCATTGTTATGGCAATGCCCATTGTTGCTGTTGCTGCTTCTTTGCATTATTTCTGACTGCGACTCGGTTGGTATCAGTTGCTGTTGATCAGCATTAGCACCTCTATCGAGTGAGCCTCTGGGATGGCTGTGAATTGTTCGTACGTGTTGGTTATGAGGAAGGCATCAGGCTGCGCTCATAGTGTTTCCCCCATTCCAACCATCTCCCCCCAAAACTCTTTGGCTATCACCATGCACATCGGCATGCATCGCAAAATTATGTGCCATCAAATATATGTATGCAGCTGGGCACTTTTTTCCTCGCTGGCGTGAGTGTGGCCAGAGTTCGAGTTTAATTTGATTGAAACATGTGCTCCATACCGTGTACCCGCTTACCCGTGCGGATCTCGCAACTGCGTCTAATTTGTGATAATTTGTGGGAAGTACAACACAGCCGAACTCTACTCGTACACGAGGCAGATCTTTCTGCGCTGTGATTGTGCTCAACTAAAAATTACTAGGGCAGTGCTTTTGGCACTGTTGTGGGAAGTATTTTATTGTCTGTGTGTGTGTGTGTGTTTGTGGAGGAGAAGTGTTGAACTGTTGAGAGCATATGCTTGATAAATAAGATAATTGGGTTTATGATTGCACACAGAGAAACATATGTGAATGTAGACAATAAGCTAAGGCGGCACAATGAGTTCATAAGGTTATTTGAATGATATAAACAAAATATAAATTATTGCAAGCCAGGAAATATACGAGAAATACTAGAAAGGATCTCTCTAAGTGCAAACTATTTCATTATCATTTTTTATGCTAACATTCACTAGATTTTATTTAATAACCTATTTATTTTAACTGTGGAAACAAACTAATTAAACTAGATATTGTATTAAATTAAAAATTTGTAAATATTATGTTCTATTTAACATACTTTTTATTTAACCTTAAATTTGTTTAGAAATAATACACTTTTTGCAAATACACAAACAGGCTGTCATTATTATTAATTTTCTGCTATAATTTACTATGATTTATTTAGAGAGAATCAAATATGTATCCAAAAATTATGAAGAACAGCAAAAACAATGCTCAAAAAAATAAAAACGTTAGATTTAAGACCAAGTCCAACGAGAGGATCCAAAGCAGGTGTAATTAACACAATTTTGCTCTTCAAAACTAGACAAATAATCTCTAGAAATCTGCAGAAATCTTAAGCATCTTAACATATTGAAAAGTTGATTCATTTTTCTACAACAAATCAAAGCTTATGAGTCAAACTAGTTGATTTCCTTATGGCTAAGGTGCGCCCAGACCCAGTTGATATATAATTAAATAGCTGCATCTATTCGTGAAGCAAGGCCGAAACAAAGGTTCAACCATCAAACCCAACTCAAATTTATAATGCCACGACAAACAAAGAGCATTCCCAAAACTAAAGTGGCAAACCAATTCAACGAAATGCCCGCAGCACACACACTCGCACATACACACACTCGCACATACACACAATCGGCACATCAGCATATTTCGAATGACACTTGCGCCCTAACGATAAGTCGCACTGTTGCAGACAGCCTCCCCTGAGAACATTCCGATTCCTCTCATTCCCCCTCATCGCGCTTCCACCGCCAAGCAGAGCCCATTGCAGACATTGGACAAACATTGGCACATCGTCGGTGCCCTCAGCTGTTATTGTATTTTTTTTCAATTTGAATGATTTAACATAAAGCAGAAAAGGTAAGACACAAGACGAAGCTGGCTCGCATAATGCGGGGCATTGTTGTGGCAGGCCTTATAAGTGCCACGACGAGGCAAACACGCGCAAAAGTTTAACAGCCACAACAACAACAGCAACAACATCGAACGAGCGTACGGGGCGCGCAAATAATTTCAATCGTCGTGAATCATGAATAATTCAAAATCATCATTACCAACACCTTTTGAGCAAGCTCTCCTGCAACCACCTGAGAGTGTTGCCCAAAATGTTCACACTTCCCAGCGGCAACAGCAGCAGCAACAACAACAACAACAACAGCAACAACAACAACGACTGGTAACTGGCAACAGCAACTTTTGCTAAATCTGCAGCCGCATCGCGGCGTGTTGAAATGGGGGGCAGCAGCAGCATCAGCAGCAGGAACAATACAACAATATACAAATCCGTGCGCCCCGGCCAGAGCTGAGGACGCTGCTGCTCAAGTGCTAAACTGAGGCGGATTACCCCGGCCAGGGCAAAGGCAACAACCACCAAAGTACACACCTCCGCCCCCTTTGGCACGCCTTTCGGTTTTTCGGTCGTCTATTGTTCCATCGAAATATGAGGCACGACTCTGGCATTAAACTTCAAAAACGTTGCAAAATGCCAAAATGCAGCCGAGCTCCAGACTTTGCTTCGATGTTGGCCAAGAACAATAAAAAAGATAAGCAAACGCTGTCGGACAACAACAACAACAACAGCAACAACAACGATGACGATGCTTCGAGCCACTTCAGCTGGCTGCAGAGAGAGCCTGCCCGGCTTCCGCCTGCCTGTCTCCTGCCTCCTTGGCCATTTGCAACAAAAAGCGTTTGCGCGCAAGTGTTGGCCAAGAAATAAAAGTTGCTGACCTTAGCTACGTCTGAGGCTGAGGCTAAGAACTGAGCTGCAGACGAGAGTCTTTGTCTATGCAACAGCAACAACAAGAACAACAACAACAAAGTTTAGCAACGTCTTGCACTTTTTTCTTTCTGTTTTTGAAGGATATGAGGCAAATACAAAGTAGTTGGCTGCACAGGGCGGTGGCAGGTTGCAAGTTTTGTTGCAGTGGCAGCTGCTTAATAAGTTTAAGCAATTAAAAACAGTTTTTAGAGGTGGCCCCCAAGGAGCACAGCGGCAGCAGCAGGCATAGACCGAGACATTGATAGGCGCATAAAAACAGCTTAATGATTAGCGGGGGCCCGAAGTGGGCCGAGGTGCGAGTGGCAAGCGCTTGACTTTAATGGTCATAAGGCACGGATTAACGAGGTGAGCTATCATAAACGTTCGGTTAAAAGCAGCAAGTTGCAAATGTGGCGCGACTTGATGAGCACCTTTTCGCTCAGGAGGGGGCAGGTTAGTTGAACCAAGTGTTGAAACTGGATTGCCTAGGCTTGAGGAATAATAATCATTAACTAAATGGAAAAGGGCAAAACTAGATATCACGATGTGGTGCAACATGTGCGCTGCATAGTGAGCTATCATGTTAATAGACAATTCGCCAGGCTGTGCACTTATAATTCCCAAAAGGTTTAAGCTCTTAAGGCAAATCGAATCTGTCAACAGCACATTACACTGCAATTTCACTGTCAATTTAAATAGTTTTTTCGCATTTCATGACTGCTCGCTAAATGCTCTCAGCTATTTGGAAACATCTGCAGCGTTTCCATTTCAGTTCACACAAAAAGAACAATCACAAAACCTTTTCATATATATCCTTATTGTTGTCGATCATCATTATCATCATCATCATCGTCGTCATCATCATCAACATTGATCACATGCGCAAATTGGTTGCAGCTCAGTCATGCATGTGTTTTGATATAGGCTACCAAATTGATTAATCCTTCGGCAACTTAATTTACCCTCAGAACAACTGCTGCAAAAATGATCTAGGTAAACAGTTTGTGTGATTTTCACACGCACACACACACACACACACACACACAGAGAGAGAGAGAGAGAGAGAGAGAGAGGGAGAGAAGACCTCCCGTATTTGATACCTTTACGAGGATATTTCATCAGCCGCCTCGCTTAGTCAGCATTTTTCTGCTATTGTGACTTGCCAATTGGCATTTGGGATTTCTGGTCAAAGTCATTTTGCGCATTTTCAATTTGCCAAAAGTTTTCCGCTCCCCAGAGTTTTCCTGCTCTGCCTGCCTGCCTGCTGTTACACAGCTGCTTTGTAGTCTTAGCGCATTCGAGCTGCTAATTAGGCAGCATTAGAAGCATAAAATGGGCAGCGGCCCCGCCTCCCTATCCACAGGCAAACCCCAGCTCCTCATTGGAGGCCAAAGCGCATTAGATGCTTCAGTTGTGCTGTAGTCCTGGAGCGGGAGGTGGCGGTTGGGGTTGTCGCAAACTCAAAACGAGAAATAAATGCCAATAATTTGGTTTCGCTCAGCTCAAACCAATCACCCGCACACTAACACCCCTCCACTCCTGCCCCCACCCCCACCCCCACCCGACAACCAGCCAACAGAGTCTGCCTGCTGGCTGCCTGCCCTTTTTTGGGAAAATACAATTTAGTTTTTGAAAGGCTAACGAACTATTTTCACAGCCTCGAGAAGCTCAGTTGTGAGGAGCTCTGCTCAGCTCTAGCCACTTGGCAAAAGTGCAAGCGTGGCAAAGAAAAACCAAGGAAAATCAAAGGCAAAAAAGGTTCAGCTTGAGTTGTTGTTGCTGCTGTTGTTGTGTTTGCTACGTGCACACAAACTTAATTTGAAGTTAAAAATGTGGCACAAAGTGTGAGTAAACAAAGTATGACAAAGGGGGCGGGGAGGGCTAGTGAAAATGGAAGCGCTGTCAAAAAGGTATCGACTTTGTCTCATCTTGCCTTTTATGATCGGGTTAATTTGAATTTTTAACCAAAAACAAACAGCTGAAAAGCTAAGCAGCTGCCGAATAAGTGCGAATGACACTGGCTGACAATGGCAATTGGATTCATCTGGGCAAAGCAGACAATTTGAACCAATACTAAACGTTTTTAAGTTTTCAACTCCTTAAATATTAAATAATCATGGTAACGCTAGTTAATTTAATATATTTAATACTTGAATAGCAAAAAAAGAAAATCCATTTTAGCAACCAGTTCAGTTCAGTTTATCTAAACTTTTGGTCTATCCCCCATATCACCCTTTCGATGCTATAAGTCTTTGGGAATTATAACGAAAAACAGCCAAGTGAGCAAAGCACAGCTTTTGTGTTGGATGGTTATTTATATATTTTAATAATACGAAAATAATAACTAACATTCACTGTTAAGCACAAGTCAGCTCCAAGCTAACCAAAGCCAATGCAACAAGCAAAAACTAAAATATAACACAGATATGTTTAATTCCTATAACTAAGCAGTTCCCTAAGATTAATCGTATGCTGATTTTTCAGCTGCTGTCATAAGGTATTTTTCCTTTTGTTTTTTTTTCCTGATCAGCTGAGACACAAAAAAAGCCAAAGATTCAACTGGTATTACAGCCCTTCGTTGACTATGTTGCCCCATGTATATATGTATGTATTGTACTTTTTTCTCCTGCATGAGATTTCACTTTGAAAAGTATTTGCCGCATGTGTCTGGATAACTTTGGTGCTGCTGTTGTGGCTGGCTGTGGTTTTTTCGTTGGTTTTTTATGTTTTCTTTTTTTTTTACAGAACGTTTTGTACGTGCTCCGGTTTATGTGCATAGGATTTTCAATACGTCGCTATTGATTTTTATATAATACATAATTTCTTCATCTTTTTTTTCTGCGTTGACTGGTTGCCGTTTTGTTGTCGTTGGTGATTGGTTGGATGGGTGGCAGCCTGCATCAGTCTTTGTCATCGTTTATATGTAGCATAAGATTCGATTATGCGATTTAATCTGATTTCGCACAAACGAATGATTCAAATGCAAATGCAAACACGCACACACAAACGCGTAGGCTGGGAGCTGGTAGCTGGTAGCAGAACGGCATAGAAATGCGAATCCTCAACTTCTTTCCTGCCTTTTTTTTTTGGTTAATAGCTTGCGATATATAACAAGCAGATGAAAGCAAAAGATTTGCATTACAAAACGACAGGTAAACCAAGGCAGCACATGTGCTGAACGGGGTAAATTCTGTTGTGGCATGGGTGTGGGGATGGAGAGAAGGGGGCGGGCATGTAAGGCAGACGACTTATAAAAGCCAAGCTGTGCGTATACAATTAGAGGGCTGGAATGGGATTGGAAATTGATTGGGTTTGTGGGAATGTATTCGATTTGAAATCAAATCACCTTCGGTGTTTTGTTAGATAAATCTTTGTGCATGATAAATGCGTATTGCTAGAGCATGTTTTATGCAAAATGTTGTCTATCTGGCTGATAAGGGGCTTAGATAAGCACAGGCCACACCTACAACAGAAGCTGTAAAGCGCATCAAATGGCTGCTTGTTGCAGATGTTTTCAAAAATACCTAAATCAAGAGATTGTTACTTTAAGTGAAGAATTGTTACTATACAAAATATTGTTTTTTCAGTAAATTACTTTTCATTTAAAGCCAAGTCAAATGTTTTTATTCATCTTGAGAAAGTTTATTTAATTTTGTGGCAAAATCAACAAGATTTCGAAAAGACAAGCGTTAAACAGCACAATTTAAGCTTGTCTTAAGCGTTGTTTATCGCTTTGACTTTAGCTATATTTAAAGCTTTCATATCATAAATTTTCTTTCTCAACTACAAAATTACCGTTTGAATCTCTTTTCCTTTTATATATATTTAAAATTACAACTTCTGAGCTTGTTTAGGGTCGGCTACATCAATTATTATTGCCTGTCATGTTAGATAATTTTGGCAAGTAAAGTTTGACATTTACTTTGAGGAAAACTTTTGATACAACCACCTGCTGTTGCCACAAGCATCTTATGTTAAACTACAACATTTACCGGGCAAATTGCAATCAAGACACTAAGGCACCAGTCCATATAAACTAAATGCACATCAAATTTGAGTCATTTAACTTGAAAACTTTACCGCCAAATGCAGTCATTAAAATTGCCAACCGGCAATTTCAATGCCAAAAACCAAGAGCCAAAAACGAGGCAAACGCGACCGCAACAAACGCGAAACTGCCGAACAGCAATCAACTATTAAAAAACAAAATAAAAACGACAAAAAGGAAAAAAGGAAGAAACCATTAAAAAAATCAAACATGAAATTAAATTGATGTCCCAGCGGAGTTTCTGCACCCAGATCCTGTACCGATTTTGGGCATTTAATTTCGATGTTTGGGGCAAAACTTTTCGCCAAGGGTTCAATCAGAAAACATTAAAATTATGTACAAACATTTTGTCGGCTACGATATTATATGTATAAAAATGTATATTTACGAGACGGATACTTGGGGCCAAAATTTTCCACGGACTTTTCTTGTTTATGACCGGAAGTTTATGGAGCGACCTGCAGGTTATTTTATTATTTGGCGGAGGGCAACTTTCTGGACCCGGGCAGATAAACGGCAAACGCTAATTTGAGTCTTTGTCACGTCTTACCATATGGAAATATTATTTGTAAATACTTTTATGTTCGGTACGTGACCGGAGACTGGGCGGCACATGTGACGCCCTGCAATTGGATGATTGGGCTTTCGGCTATTGGGCATCGAAGGCGGTGCAGAGGGGGAGAGGGGGGAAAGGAGAAGGAGGAGCACTTGACAGTGCGTAAAAAGTTGCACAGCCGGCTCGGTTCAGTTCGGTTCAGCTGTGTCGCCAGTTTTATTGTGGCGACGAAATCAAATAAAGCGCTTTCAAGAGCGGGGCTTTTATATTAAAATTTATATGGCAATGTTCGCGAAAATCCTTGGAAACGAAATGTCATCATAAAATTGCCAGACGACTTAGCGGGCGAATAAATAAAAATTACTTCCAGATGACATATCAACGCGAGTGCCACTGCTGACACCTTAAAACCTAATGCGCTTATAATACAAACTGTGGCAGGAACAAAAGCGCCAAGTAACAGACGAAACTGGCAATCGGTATTGGGTATATGGGGGATATGGGGATATGCGCACAGAGAAAACCGGGCCGGGACAAATTGAAACGTTCTCGAGCCAAAGTCGAAAATAACAAAACGTTGGCGTTGGCGACTGTCAGTTGCCTGGGCCCCGACTCAGACGTCAACTTAACGTGAATAATTGTCTAAATCCCAACGACAAACACTTATTGTCCTGGATTAGCAGGCAGACGGCTGCCGGCCGGGCTGCCGAGCTGCCAGGCACAGGGCTCCAGGACCAAGGACTGCCGCAGACGCAGCGTGTAAAAAATGAGTGGCTAAAGGAAGCAAAAACAAAAAAAAATTGAGCAAGAAAACTTGGTGTTTTTCTTTTACCTCCGCACAATTTTCCTTGCAGCGGGCTGGCAAGCGTTTTAAGTTGAACATGCAAAGCGTTTGGTCAGCACACGGCACAGGATCAGGTTCAGGACAGGAACAGAGACAGAGGAGGGGGCAGGCAGAGGGCCAGGGACAGGAGACTGTGTTTGCCTGCTGCGTTCTTTGCGTTCAATTAATTTGCGCACAATTTGGATAGTAAAAGCCCCAAGTCCGTCAACTTTTCTTCTCTTTTGCTTTTTATCTACGTTTTTTTTTTGCCTAACTAGATATGCAAAGACAAAAAGCAAACTTTAAGTAGCAAAAGTAGTATATATATACACACACACACATTTATACATATATATATATACTATATATGAATGGCATAGTGAAAAAGTTTTTTAGCCAGCTTGACGGCGACCCGAACCCGCTGTGCACAAAAGTTTCAAAAACTAGCCGTAAAACCCCTTCACAAGGAGCGCCACAGAGTTAACTGCTAAAGTTGTTAGCAAGCGGGGAGAGGGGCGGGGGAGAGGTGACTGGAGAACAGCAGGTGAGATTCGATTTCATTGGTAAAATAGCTGGTAGCTATTCAAGTATGTGTTAAGACATAAAATGAGAGTGAAGCGAACTTATGACTGGATGAAATGAAATGAAAATTATATAAAAAAAAGTTGCGCTTTAATATTTTTCACTTAATATAACCGAATTAAACAATATTTAAATAAAAGCTAAAAATTTAAATGTGCAATTAACATTAATAGAGTTAGCTGGCAAATTGTTTTATTCTTTTGAACAAAACCAAAAACTATTAACATTTTATTTTATTTAACATTAAATCTTAAAAGGAAGAGGTGACAAATAAAAGCTGGTTAGCTTCAAAAATTTTAGCCTACGTCAAGGAAAAATTAACTTTGCTGGCCTTTTTGCTGGCTATATTATAATTCTCAATGGCTTATAGCTTCGAGCTGGTCACAAAGGCTTGCGAATCTACAGGCGATAGCAATGTCTGCTGATGACAGAAACGGGAGGTCCTTGAAATATCTAAACAGACAACCTATTCACTTTGTTGTTGATTATTTTTACACCAAACAGGTCATTCAAATATTTTGTCAAGCGACAAATTCGTAGCAAGAAATTCGCCATATTTTTGGGAGTCTAATGAACATAAAAATAGTTTAAGCTTTAAGTTTAGAAACGTCAAAATTGTGTCAAATGAATAGCTCTATGTTTAAGTAAGTAAGATTTAAATGAGTCTAAGACTGTAAGCCACAGGGCATTGACTTAAGCTGACTTTGGGGATAAAGATGTGAAAGATTAAGATGCAATTAAAAAATTATAAAATTTGCAACACCTTGTCAGAACCGGCTAAAGACGAATATAAAACAGAAGCTGCTCAGCCCTTACGCACACACGAACAGTCGCCCGAATAACTATAAGTATCCTGCACGGCATCAATATGCCCGTTTACACTTTCAGAACAGAGTTTGTACATCTGTCACCGGATTAGGCTTATCGCAGCCCTTCACCTTTTGCCCTATCAAAACCGAAACCCTTTGCATGCCTAATTTAATCAAACACAGGCGTTTGATCATTAGAAACACATTTCAGATATGGCTTTGAATAGCCCGCTGTTCAGGTACAAGAGCTAACTGGCCGGGATACTACCTGGACAAGAGCACAATTGCAGTTCATCAAGGCCGCAGGAATTGTGCTAACAAGCCGAGACTGAAAACTGGTTATCTTAGTTGAAGTTGTGAGTAGCCCATAGATATGCAAATGGATATTTTTTTATGTAACCCGTATAGCTGTTCACGCGCCGAAAAGGGATATGCAATATATAAACACACACATATACATATATATATGTATATATATGTTATATATAAATATGCAAATGGCATTTATTCGGGGGTAGTTGAATAGTTGGGTGCCATAAGTTGCGCCTAGCAAAAGGAGCGAGAGGGAGCGAAAGTGAGGCGACAAATTTCGCCGCCTGTTTCTAATGTCCTTTAAGGCCCAGGCTGCGTGTGACACAATACTCGACAGCACGGGCCCGGGCAGTTTGGGCAGCTTTTAAAACTTTTGCCAGCTCGGCCTTTAAGCTCAGCAGCAGCAGCAGCAGCAACGAATTTCAATTAATAGCCATGCGGAGCACAAGCTGAGAGCCACTTCCGGCCGAGGCTGGATGCCTTAGCTGCTCCTGGATACTGGCTTCTGGCTCCCGGCTCCTGGCTGCTGGCTGCCTCTGCTGTCTGACAGTAAGCCCAACGGCTACAATCAGCTCAGCTGTAGACCACCAAGTTCACTAGACAATTTATTTTGCTTTCGATTTTCCAAGCTGTCAGTTTACGCTTAAATGCGCACAGTTCAATTTAAAATGGTACCAGGCATGATATACCCAGGATCAGCAGCAGAAGCAGCAGCAGGACCTGGCTACATGACACGAATGCCTGTGCTGCAGTCGGCTCGCAGTTGCCGCCAGTTGACGCAGCCAAACTAGGTTAAGAGGTTGTTATCCTTATGCTGAGCGTTTTTTGAAAAATAGGCAACCTCGTCCTGCTGCTCGTCGCAGTCCACAGTTCGGTTCTCTTTTGGCACTCGGCTCGGCCTGTTTGTGATGCCTTCATATCCGTTGCAGACACATGAAACGTCCTGCGGCCCAGACCACAGCACAGTCTGCAGCGCCACCGCAAAGATGAGGCAACATCGTCATGATGACGATGATGATGATGATGATGAAAGCTCAGCTTGGGCGAGCACCGCCCGACTGATGCTGTTTATGATGAAATTATGAGCGCAAAGCATTTGCATTCATTATGTATAACATTTTATTTATTTTTCTTATGTTTTTTTATCTTTTCTCATAATTATACCCTGTACCCATTAGGCGGGGAAGGAACGGCGTTATGTGCAGTTATGCAATTGTATGCAACAGGCAGAGTAATTATTTTAAAAATATACATGATGTAAACATTTAAGCTCCCAATTTACGAGCAGCCAGCACAAGCTAAAATGATGCAAGAGCTCAAAGTATAGGGTATTCTCCCGTCAAGCATTAATTGCTGCATTATTTGTTTGCCACTGCGCTAGAATTTAAACTAACTTCGCTCGTTAGCCTCAGCCTCTGTCCCGGACGCCAGCGCAAACGCGGATGAGGCGGCTTAAATGCAATGCCACAAAGCGTTAATGGATTTTTTTCATCTCTCTCTCTTTGCAATTTTTATTATTATTTACACTTGGTAATGCGATGTGCGTGTGTGTGTGTGTGTGCATACATGTGTATGTGTGTCAATGTGCTTCATATGTCTGAGCGTAATTTTTATGAGCATTGCTTTTGCAATATATGTACACGCATCTTAGGGGTGTTCAGGCATAAAATTTAATTGATTGCCATAGAACATATGTGCATAAAAAAACGGCATTCGCAGTAGTAATATGTAAATAGAGGATTAAATCGTTTTAAGGATAATTTTCATTTTGCTATGTGCGAAAATTCTTATTCGAATAAAATGGAAATAAGGAATGAAAATACACAAGAAAATTCAATACTGCTATATGCGAAAATTCGTATCTGACAAAATGGAAATTATTTAGCGAATAGAGAATATAATGGATAAAAGAATGATAACCCAGACACGATATTGATTGTTTCATAGAGAAGTAAGCCGTTTGGAACCAATATTTTTAATTGATATATTAAAAAACCTCATAAGAAAAAGTTGAAATAATTTTAAAAATATATTTAATGGGCTAAGGAATGAAAACTCCCAGAGGTTGGCGCTTAATTCAGTAATTTTTTATAATTCTAATTGTATATATTAAAAAGATGGCATTATAACAAGGTATATATTACAAATATTTAAAAAACCTCATCGTTATTATTTATTATAAAATTTGTTATTAAGAATATTTGTTAATAAGTATTAAGTTAATTGCGTGTATTAAAAGATTATATATGTATCATGGGGCAAAAAAATCACTACACTATTTAAAATTGGAATAATTGTTACACAAACTTTTCTAGCCAAAAATATATTTCTAATAACCGCAAAGTCTGATTATAATACTCCCCATATTTTAAGCTCTCTACAAAAGGATTATATATATAAAAAGTGTTTTCAGGCAAGCTACATTCAATCAAAAAATTATACCATAGTTAAGACCATTTAGTAAGAGGTTAATTGATATAAACAATAATATTTCCAAGGCAAGATCTAATGAATAGATTTAAACTATGCTTTAGACTAAAATATGTAGCTATAATATCATAAAATTAATCAATTGGCATCTCATAAAAAAAAAACATACATTATATTAAAAATATAGAATATATCTTAAAGCTAGAATCTCATAAAACTTAAAATGATTTGAATGTTGTCCAAAAAACAATTATACTTAAATATAGTGACACACCCTAATGCAGCATTCGGTCTGGCGCACCCAAAAAACTAGGCAGCACTTTTTAATGGCATTCAAATTTTTTGAATATCCACAAAAAAGGCGCATATATGCGCATATTTATATATTTATTTTTATATTTAGCTTACAAAAATGTAAAGCTCTATTCAAAGGCATACTTGACTTGTTGTTGCTGTTGCCTTTAGCCACGCCCTTGTATTAGTTGCATTGAAATTCTAATTTGCGCAATTGGCAGAGGGGCGAGCGTGGGTAGGGGAAATATAAGCAGAGCAGCTACTTCTGACTGGCTGGAGCTTGCTTTTGTTGGCTATTGCTGGCATTTTTTGCGCTAAATGATTACACTTAACTGGATTTGCATATATTTAAGCATTTCCTTATACGCACTGAGCGGAAAACGAAATGTATGCACGTGCGCCAGCCCCCTGCTGCCCGCCCATCCGCCTGGCTGACTGCTGCACAAAAGGATTATTAAGGAGCTTCATATGTAAATGAAAACCAAATGCACACGCAGACAAACGGGCAGCAGGACAAGAAGCACGAGTAGGTGGAGACACACACAATCCAGTAAAGAGAAGAAACTGTGAAAGATAACCTGGCAGCCGCAGTTTGGCAAACACGCACCACAGAGCCAGCAGCAGCAGGCACCCTGCCCCGCCTGCTGGCAGACAATGTTTGGGTAAGGACTATGGAGGCCACCTTTATGCCTGGCTAGAAAGTAGGTGAAAAGGCAGCGACAAGAGAAGCTGGAGCTGGAGCTGAAGCTGGAGCTGGTGTTGTTGCCGGCAGACGAGACGTCGCACAAATGGGACCCGCACCCGTTCGTTGGCCCGTAATTTATGCTCAAGATAAAGTCCTTGAATAAATACATGGAAAATCCTTTGAAATTGAAATTAAATACGAATATAATTTTTTTTAAACTTATTTGGCCTTAAACGCAATTGCAGACAAAAGGCGCTCGGAAAATGAAATTAACATTTGAGTGCTGCGGCCAAAATTAAAAGCCTGTTTTCCACAGCCAACGCACACACACACCCACACACACCCACACACACACACACGCACACCAATCAGCTCAAATGGGACTTTTGGGCTTGGCGCGCATATTTATTGAAGCAATAGATATGTTTCCATGAAATTATAATATTTGGTAACCGAATCCTTTGCGCTAGCTTGTCATATTAAATGAATTTTAAGCTCAAGCCAAATTCGCATATAAAGAGCATATTAAATAAACATAAAAGTGGTTTTGAAGAGAAAGTGACTTAAAGCATATGCTTTTAAGGCACATTAAAGCTTCAGCTGGGATTCATAAGTGCCTGGCATTAATAACTTAAAGCTTCTAGTGGAAACTTTAAGTAAAAGCTTGGGACTTCATCAAACTAATGCTGGGATTTTAAAGAGCATTGAATGCATGGGATATATTACTTTAAGCTTCTATCTGTGCCTTACATTTTAAAAGCCATCTTCAGCTTATAAAAAAGATATTGGATGACCATATACATGAATTTGAAAAGAGGAGCTTCGAAAGGGATTTATAAGTGCCTGGCATATATTTATCAAAAGGCTTTTAATAGAAATTTTAAGTAAAAGCTTGGGGGCCATCAAGCTACCGCTGGGATTTTGAAATGCATCGAGTGCATGGCACATATATACTTCTCTTCTTCTGTCTGTGTTTTATATTTTAAGACCCAACTCCGGCTTGGATCATTTGGCAGTTATAATATCTTCAATCGAATGGTAATATTTACATATACTGCCAGTTCCATTGATATGTGGCCCAATATGTGTGTTTGCACCTGTTAGGCACGCTAACAATGTACAGGTGCGCATTGCTGTTGTTTCTTTTCGCTCTAACGATTTTTATTTTCATTGCAATAAACATAAATTTCAGCTTCGGATTTGTTTGGCATTCAGTTTAGAAACAAAAGAGGAGCAAAATCAATTTTCAATCTGCATGCACAACAATTTTATCGTATTTAAGTTGCAGTTTTGCCAGTTTCGTCCAATTGGCTCATGCAAATTGCATTGAGCTTAGGCAAACCGTTGGCAAATTTAATTATTAGAAAACAAACTCTATATGTTTTAATTTCATATTTCTACCTTTCTCCCTCTACCTCTCTTCTTTGTTTTGCTTAGCCGTTATTAAACTGTTGCTATTGTATGAATTTATGTTCTATTTGGTTTGAGTTTTAGCCAAAAGCCGCCGGCATTGGCACAAAGCAAATCGCAAAAATTAATAATTAAACAATTTTGCGAAACTATGTAAACGAAAAATAAAATGCAATGTAAGCAATACAATGCCAGTCACAGAATGTGAGCGAGCGCTTAAAGTGATTTATAAATATGCAAATTATGTGCGCAATTAACAAGAGCCAAACATTAAAAATTATTGTAAATTTTATAAATTAAACTGCCAACCAAATGCCATCACAAAATATATGTTTTTGATTCATTCCAAATTAAAATCAAGCATAAATTCTATGGTCAGCATATAATAACAAAAGTCTGGACTCGGCTTTGAACCTTTTCAATAAAAACCTTCAATTTATTATACATTTATTTATTTCTGTTTATATTTATTTGTCAAAACTAGTTAACTTTTCATGTTGAGAGCCCTTCGAATTGAGTTAAGTATGGAAAAGGTATTTCTACGTCTGTTCCCAAAATACATTCACAGATTTTATACAAAATCAAATTTAAAGGTTTGCGAAAAAGAATTAAAGCTTTCATGAAAGAATCAACACCTTAACAGCCGACAACATTTACCTAAGACACAAAATTAAGTTGAATATTTCCTTTGAAAACAAACAATAAAACAAACCCAAGTATTTACAGCATTTGCTCAGAGTGTAAAAACAACAAATAAAATAAAGGAAAATAAATTTGAGAACAACTTTGTCGCGCATATTTCATAACTTTCGGTAAGAGTATATATTTCAACTATATAAATGCCACACACACACACACTCGCATATATATATATATATATACATTTTGTTACCTAGACAATTTATAGTTATGCGAACAATTGCATAAATCTCGCCCTTTCTCTGACTCTCACTCACGCACACTTAACCTGGCCCAAAAAAAAAGCCAAACTAAAGCAAATCAAAACACATTTTTAGGTCGAAAATTGTCTAAAAATGTGCAATTGGCGCGCTTGGCTGGGCCAGAGCTAGCGGCTTTGGCTATATAAATTTCAATCTATCATTTATTCAGGTCCTAGGCCCTCCGCAAAAGATACAAAAAGGAAACAGAAACAACAACAACAACAAGTGCATAGCCGCGGCCCAACGCGCCGCTTCGCCATAAATCCCCATCAGATACGCGTATATTTATTTACTGCAACTCACACAGATACATTTACACCCACACACACATACACAACCACAGCAAAGACAACGATGGCGACAAAAATTGTTGCCGAAAAATAAAATGGCTGCTTTATATTTTATTTGATTTTGTTCGCCAATACCCTGTGCAGGTGCCTTAGGCTTGAGTATATTGATTTTAAAACTAAATAAAATAAAAAAATAAAAAATAAACAAAAAAAATTAATACATATATAAATTCTTGCATGAAATTCATTTTACATAATCTTGTAACCTGATGTAATTTTTTAATTTAATTTAAATTCGTGTCTGAGCTTTTATTAAGCATAGTGAAAAGAATGAGTGTTATGCCAACCCTTTGCTCTCGTTGCGTTTGTATAATCTAATAAATAATTCCCTTTAATTAAGAAATTTGGAATAGGAGCACATCAAATATTCTGTTAACCTGTTAACTATTAAAAATAAATCTCTTTCTCAGCAGCCATAAGTTTAGCTGCTAATCATAAAATGTATTCAAACTTATTTTGTGGTATTACACTAAATAAAACAATAATACTAATTACTTTATTTAATCAATGTTAAGCCGTCGGGCATTAAAAGTAGCCCCCATTTGATAATGAGCATAAGCATATCACATCAAATGTCAAGAGTCGCGTATTTGCTTGGAATAAGAAAATATTCTTTCGTATGCCCCACTTTGTGTGTTCTACGCCAGGTTCCTGCCTCTTATCTAAATCTTAAGCCAAGTGCGATATATACCCTGTAAATGTAACACGAATTAAGATAACTGCATTAAAGTTGCCTATGATACATTTTTCAAGCTCAGTCCAAACCATAAAGCCTTAATTTGGTATTAAATTATTTCAAGCACCTTTTTATATATTCTCTCTCATGCAGGATATGCTCTATTCTATCTGCTGCAATGTCGATTCTTGTCTAAATCTTATAACAAACGCGTTTTTGTTCACTAAGTATTTGGTAAACCCTGTACACGTAAACCGAGCCTTTGCTCGGTTCTTCTGGCGCGTCTATAATGAAGATATAACTTTATATCTTCATTATAGACGCGCCAGAAGAACCGTATCTACATTATTCAAGTTCAGCTTAAACGATAAAGCCTTGATTTGGCATATCCTGTAAGTATTTCTCTTTAGTACAGGATATGCTCTATTCTATCTGCTGCAATGTTGACTAGAGCATGTCTACTTGCTTTTTATCCTTTTGGTTAGGCTTGGGCTAATAAAAAGGGATTTCTGCCTGGGCCTCTCGTTCGGTTTCCGCCAATTTTATGGCCGCTTTTATTTTTGAATATTTTTTACAGATCCTGCTGCTGCTGCTGCTGCCGTTGTGTGTGTTGGAGTGTGGATGTGTGGTTCGTAGCCGCTAAAATATTTATGACAAGCGTTACCCATGAACAGCAGCAGCAGCAGCGGCGATTTTTCAATATTTGCAAAACAAAATGATAATAATAATAGTACAAAAAGTCTGTATGAGTAATTAAAAAAGTTGCCAGAAAACAAAATGAATGCACTCAAAATTGCAGCGGATTGCATTTCGAACTGTTTTCATTAAATTGTACAAGCGAAGGGTAAGGGTTTGCCGAGCTGGCCGAACTCAAATCAATAATGGTTCATATGCAGCAGAGTCTAGACTTGCCCACATTTAAACATACGAAAGTCTGTTCATTGACGACCTACATCAATCATTGTGACAATGAACTGATTAAAACATGAAGAGGATAAGAGGATTATATTCTATATGGCAAGCAGAGGGAAAACCGCATATGGGTTACGCTCTTTTCTAATGGAATGAAAAATATAGGCAAAAAAACAAATGTTTGTTGTATAAATGTTCAGTCGATTTAGTGTTTATTCCGTAAAGAAATAAAATATATTTCTGCAAAATTATAATTTAAAATTGATTTTAATACTGCGCTCACAATGTGAAGAAGAGTATATTAGTTATTTTTAAAGATGCCGTCTTGCCGGGATAAAGTACACAGATATTTTTACAGGGGTCCAGCAGGAATCA
Organism: Drosophila borealis; assembly: GCA_035045885.1. NCBI lineage: Eukaryota > Metazoa > Arthropoda > Insecta > Diptera > Drosophilidae > Drosophila > Drosophila borealis. The sequence continues at coordinate 1,895,639 of JAWNOR010000211.1, forward strand.
ATGTTATTATAAATTAAAGACAATCAAATTTAGCGGCTAGATTACAGATGATATTTTTACTAAACAAATTTGCGATTGATTGATTAATATCAAGAAAAATCTTTTAGATATGTTATTTCTTTCTGTTATTGCTCTTTTATACCGTATTAAGCAGTCGTTGATACCCGACTGGGAGTCTCTCACGTTTTAATTTACTTTTCAAAACAACCACAATGTAATTAATCTTATACATTATTATAAAATTTGCCATTTAAATATACATTATAATTACTCAAAGCTCAAATTTCAACAAATTGCAATCCTCCCCATCAGGAATTTCTTAATGGGAATCAGAATTGCGATGTGTAAAACTGTCTTTAACATAATTATCTGCCCCTATAGCTAATTATTTGCCTCTATAAAGTTTACACAAATATCTGTTAAGTTTCAATCAAAAACCAAATTTCTTTCTCTCTATTCTACTTCCATTTATAGATAATAAAAAAAGACAAAACGAGAGCTTAATTTTATAAGAAACTAGCACAACTTTTTGCAATTTCCCTTTAACAATAATCTATGCAAAAATCGTAGTTAGCTTTTTTCCGCTTTTACTCTTACATTGTCGAAAAACTTTCGTTTGGCTGGAAAACTTGTGGAGTTCACTTTTGTTCTCAGCTACCAAAAAAAAAAAAATTAATAAAAATAAAATTGGGTTAGCCAAAAATGATACCGAAAATTGTTCAATTAGTTTTTACGTGCGCTCATCTCTTATTCGCTTTATGCTTTATGCATATTCTTAACAAAAGTTTTTCTTTATTTTCCGCATTGAAAATGTGCAACTTTTAACGTGGGAAAAACTTTTGCATCTATTGTTGCACCTGCGGGAATTTCCCTTACTATACATTTTTTTATTATTCTGCACATTTTTAAAATTTACATTTTTTGGGTTTTTGCCGCAGTTGAACGAGTTTTATATGAAACAAAAATGTGCATTTGCCAAAGGGTAGTTTGATTCGATATGCAATATGCAACGCATTTTGGTAGGCAAGTGTTTTTTTTTCGGATTGTTGAAGTGCTATAATTCAGAGCTGTTCGAATCGCAACTATTTGAGGGACTTTTGAGTTTAGTAATTCGAGCCTTTTATCAAGAGGGTATGTTGTATTCGGTGCATATAACTTTTAACTTGACATGCAAAACGGCAGACTGATTGAGGGCATTCCATATTGACACATGGATGGGTTATTTATCTATTTCATTTCCTTTTTTATTTGCTTTGGGCCCAAAATTGAGGCAAGTCTTCTGCCTGGCAAAGTTAAAGCAATAAAGTTGCACACACAGAGAGAGAAAGAGGAAATATATGTAACTCCATAATGGATTGCACTTAACATGCCGCACATACATACACACACAGACACAGACACAAAGCAAACCGCAAGTGCAACATGCACATAGCAGCATAGGTAATACATCATTTAAGAGTGTGGGTCGAAAACTCACCTGTGTGGCACCTGACTGCAATGTTGTGATATTTTCTAAGCGAAGCCCTCTTTTTCTTCCCCTTCTTCTTCTTCTGCTGCTGCTGCTGCTGCTTCTTCGCCTACTGCGGCTGCTGTAATCCCAAAAATGCTTCTGTGGGTTTATCTTTCCCCCTTCGACCGCCGCTTCTGTTGTTGCTGCTGTTGTTGTTGTTGTTTCTTTCTAATCCTTTGTTTATGTTTATGGTAATCCACATGAATATCCAACTAGCACCAATACACACACACGCGCACAAACACTCTGTACGGCACACACGTATACGATTTCTGCAATTGTATTTGCATAGATGGCGAATTTAAATTTCGTCACACATTACGTGGGCGGCATATGATTTGCCTATTTGCCTATTGTCAACTCTCTGTCATAACACACACACATAAACGAGCACAGAAATGCGCGCACTGAATGCCACACACACACACACAGACACAGACGCACACCTACAGGCGAGTGCCGCGTAAGCGTAACGGTTAATGTCCGAAATGCTCGTCGCAGTAACGAGATTTTTGGCTGGTATGTGTTTTGATTTAATTTCGAATTGATTTTCGAACTGCACTCGCGCGCTTTGTTGACTTACGGATTTGCATATGAAACCGCAATTATTTAATTTAAACGTTTTATTTTTACTTTATATATTTACATAGTTTGCCCATTGCATTTCAGTACGATTTAGCTATCTCAATGGTATAGCACAGTAACATGTCAATCTATGCTGGAGAGCAGTTTAGTTTTTCGTTATTTTTTGCTGCTTTTGCTTAGCTCGACGAGTTTGCTGTTGTTGAATTAATCGCCGTCCGACGCGTGAACCGCTCGCTTTGAAACTTCGGAAGTAACTGAATTCGCTTTCAGCTGAGCAGCACCTGGTTGGGTCACCTCAGCAGCAGAGCCAAAGAGAATGAGAGAGCGGCAGCGTAACTACAAGAGCGCGCGCAACAAACAGAGAGCGGAGCATAGAAAAAAATCAACTTTTGTTTACAACACTCTAGCCGGCGAGCGGCATCAGTGCAGCAGGAGGGGGTTTGTTTTGCAAAGAGCGCAAGCGTCACAGCTGAGCGTGAGAGAAAATAGCTGAGAGTGACGCTGTTAAGCAGCGCTTATCGTTTACATAATTCAATTTCCTTTTACTTAAGCACTTACAGTGGCAATCAAAATACCGAGAGAACTACATATAAATGCAGTGAGCAGTCTGAGAGCGGTGTGGATGAAACATTTTTAGCGCTAGCAGAACAACGAACTGTTAAATTATGTAGGTGCGTAAAATTGTATATTTTAACAGTGCCCTGTTGTGGGCAACAACAGAAGCGTAGCAGGTGCATTTGCGGCATATCAAAAAAATTGCCAGATGGTTAATTCTTAACAGCAGCTGTTAATTCGTAACAGAGTGCTGTTTGGCTGGCATTTAAAGTTCAAATGCCAGGCACGTATGCTAATTATGACAAAATAAATACATTTTCCGGTAAAATAATGCAAATGAATGTACATTAAACACCGACAAAATTCAACGACAGAGTAGAATTTATATTTGTTTTTCTTTTTGTAATGTCAATGACTTTGCTGCTTTTGGGTATGGGCAATTAGATAATTATGTATATATTTGAAAGGAGAAATATCAAGAAACTTTCAACTCATAATTTTGATGATAAATTCTCGCCAGCCTATAAAAATTGAAGTGTTTAATGCAAAAACTCTTAAGTGCAGCATTACCCCTTTGTTGACGAAACACTTAACTCTATTTTTGCCCATGATTGGCCGCATGAGTCCTCGTCAAACCACAAATAAACAAGCACATCCCAAAGGCCATACATCTGCCCAGTCAGAAGCACAGGCGGCACATCTCCATAAACTGCAGCCTTTGCTTTTAGCAGTCTGTTAAGGCGCACAAACATGGAGCGCGCACACCCAACGGCTCATTAACATTTCAAATTCATGGCAGTGTTGAACGTAAAACGACCCATTTGTCTGACATTAACAGCAGCAGCCGCTTTTACATTGCAAACCCGAACGAGCCATTAACATTTAAATTGATGGCAAGCACTTGCGTGGGACTCAGTTCAGTTGCTCTGCAACAGAAATGTTAAGCAAAAGGCTGAATTGAGGAATTTTCTAAAAAAGAAATATAATTAAAAAAATTGATAATTATAATAAAGAAAAAAATGTCTAAAAATTGGTTTCACATAAACTCATAAAATAGAGTGATAGATTTTGCCCACAATCTATTTGAATTTAAGGCAATACTTCAGCTCTATCTATAATAATTGTAGGCTAAGATTTAAGATCAACTAGTCAGAGCTACAAAAAATAATATGTAAAATAATTTCTGCGTCCGTGTTGAATATACCCGTTTTCATATAATATTTATATGTATAGGGTATAGGAAGCCTACACATAGAATCAATTAAAAACTGGTATTTAATACCCCAGCAACATAAAACGCATTAAGAATCCTTCACTGTGCATAAGTGCAATAATATGCCTCGACATCAATCTGCAAAACAGATATTCAAGTTGAATATGTGGAAGCCTCAGCAATGTCCAGGCAACATTCCGGCGTTAACCACAAACAGCAGCCCAGCGAGGCGACAACTGCATCCAAATCGAAAACCAGTTCCAATTGAACAGGGATGCCAATGCAAAGAGCGGCATGCCAGTTTAAATAACAGCAGTGTGCTGCTGCTAAAGAACCGGTCACCTCTCACATTATGTCACACTCAGTTGCTGTAGTTAACCAGTTGCGCTCTCTTCCTCAACAATAATGTCGGCATCCCATCACCAGCATCTGCTGCTGTTAACAGTCAGTCACCCGCTGGCAAAGACACTGTACAAAGTTGTTCCCTGCACAGTGTGGCCCGAATTCTGTTGACAGACGACCACGGGGCTGTGTTTTCAATGTCATTATTACTGTTGGTGTGTGTATGGGTGGGTGTGCGTGTGTGTGTGTTCGAGTTGGAGCACCAGAGTGTGCGCTGCCCGCTGAGAGCGTTACATAGTAAAATGCATTTCCATGCTGAGCGCCAAGTTGATTAGAGAGCGCAGAGATTACAATGTAAATTTAACATGAGAGCGCGGTAAGCAGCTTAATGCTCTTCTCTTGCCTTTCGCTCTAGCCGGTCTCTGTATGCTGCTGGTGGGGGGTCCTCGTTGCTGTTGTTGTTTCTGTTGGAAATTGTACATTAATAAATGAGCGTTATATGCTTTGTCCTAGTTGACTTCATGACATTCATTCATTCATGCCAACGTCGGACGGTCGCGCACATCGCCCTCTCCAGACGCCACAGTCTCCGCTCCTCACAGTCTCGGCTCTTTTGGCGTTCGGCTTGTTCAATGGCTTTTTAAATGGTCTGTGCTCTGCCTCGTTTCGTCTCTGTTAGCCAGGCTGTTATCGTCCATGTTGTTGTTGCTGTTTTGGTTAATTGGGTTTTATATTAACTAAATTGTGTATGTTTAACATTATTTATTATTTATTTGCTCGCTGTGTTTATTTATGTACGTGCACATGCACATTTTATTTTGAATTCATTTCATATCATTTATCTATGCATTGTTTCACATTTGTTGTTGTTGTTGCTGTTTTTTAGACTGCTCGTAATTTAAGCATTTAAATGATTAATTATTTATCAGAAGACAACAAATTGATAGATTGCAATTTTAAAGAGTTCAGCTCTGATTCTGGCTCTGGCTCTGGGCATCGTGCCCTTTTTCCCTATAGCGAAACATATGTATGGTTGTCTGTCCATATATATTTGCATTTTTCTATGAATATGAAAATATAAATATTCATGCCATCCTCGACAGATGAGTTGTCCAAGTGATCCAGAGATTGAGGCAATTGAACAGCAAGGATACCAATGGGAATTTCATTACAGTATGTGGTAAAGTATTGACCCAGAGGAAGAGAGAGAAGAAGTTGGGACAGATGGCAACTATACAATAGCAATAATAATAACACGAATAATAAAAATAATAACAATAATAATAGTAATACCAATAATAATAGTAATAATAAAAATATTAATATTAATATTAATAATAATAATAATAATAATAATAATAATAATAATAATAATAATAATAATAATAATACTAATAGTAATAATAATAATAATAATAATAATAATAATAATAAATATAATAATAATGATAATGACAATGTTAATTCTAATGCCAATGCTAATGCCATTCCCAATGTCAGTGATGATAATGAAGTTGAAAATAATAATGATGATAATAATAATAGTCAAAATAATAAAAATAATAGTAAAGTAAAAATATCACAAATTACAAATATCTCAAACTGGTGTTCAAAACAGATATATTAATGCTAATAGCGGGTTTTTTACACCACATATTGTTACATTAATTTCTGCCGAGTTGCAAATATGTACTATAATTTGATACGCATTCCAGCAGGTTATTCTCTCCATTCATTCACAATTCCGCTTTAAATATACCTGTAGTTACAACCCATTTGCAGCTACTGTAGCTGACTGCTGATTGGTGGGTTCTTTGAAACAGGTAGAGCGTTAAGTTTTTGCGTACCTGTAAGTTAAAGAACTTGTTTAATGGACTCGCCCTATGAGTGCGAAAGAAACTTGAACAGGGGCGTGTTTACAGTGACCATGTCTTGAGTGTCGGCAAAGGCGATTGCTGCTACCCTCATAAGTAGCAGAAGGTAATTGAACTCATCTTCAATGCTGCGAGTGGCTCTGTGGCACACTAAAGGTTCACTTATGACTAACGATCTGTCATTTTCTGTCAGATGATGAGTAAATTAACGTCTTAATGAAAAGTATAAGGCTTGTTGGAGATCTTGATTCGAAGAAATGCGGGAGGTTTCGACAACTGTTTAGATTGTTTATTAAGATGAAGAGAGTGAGAGAGAGTGAGAAGGAAAGAAAGAAAGATCTTCCTCTCACCAGATAATTTATACTAGTTAATTTATTCTTATATTTTGGCTGGCTTCTGCCTGAGGCAGATCCCAATGATTTTACACTATTTGCAAATCCGTTCAGAAATAACTTCAATGTTTTTTGTGCGATTTTTATGAAATTTTCAAGACTTATATATGGCATCCAAGATATGTAAATACCAAAGCCAGAGGCTATAACCTTGATTTTTTCTCTGATTGTGGATAGATATTCCAAAAGTGAAATATGCCTTATTTTCATACATATCTAATCTCTATATACTTGTTATGTGTCTCTAGCTAGCTATGTGCTATAGAAGATATATATAAGATAAGATAAGATATATAAGATCAATTTTTATCGATTTCGCAAAGACGAATCAAACTTATGAATAAACATGATCGCCGTCTAAAAGAATTTAAAATCCCATATTGATGCATTTAGTTTTAAGAGTTCCTAAAGATGGGCTCGTTTAAAAAGATAAGTCTGTGGGAGGCCGCAGAGATAAACAGATACTCGGCTCTTTATGCTGATCCGAAATATATTTACTTAATGGGATTCGAAAAGCCCACCATCAGCCTGTTATATAGATAGCTGATATATACCCTGTATTTACCCATTTCGAATGGGTGGTAGGGTTAATGAAATGTATAAAACAAAAGTTTCATATTGATTATTTTTAATAGTGAGTCGATTTTGGGTTATTCCTTTCGGTATATTATGATTTATCTTTCACACATTATATGTTATTAATTACCTTAAGCAGGCACTTAAATAGCACATAACCATCCAATTTTCCCTTTTTTGTATACGCTTTATTTTGGTTGAGCTCCTCAATACGAAAAGTACCTGAAGCAGTTGCCATCATTGTATAATTCCATATTTATTATTAAAGATCAAACAAAAACTATAAATGAATCATTCCACATTTAGTTGAAATGAAAAGCTTGAATAACTTCGGTGCTTTAAATTCATTTCGAGCCATTTGCATGATGCATTTCCATTAATTTATATAAATTTATGCAATTACTTTTGTTTATTTACTTGGCCATTACCATGCTCCATTCTTTCCACTCTGCGGCAGTCTCGACTCTGGTGTCCTGTTCGGTTCGGTCCTCTTCTGTTATGGTCTGTCTGTACGGCTGTCTGTCTGACTTTAACTCGCTGTGTGTGTTCGTGCGAGTGTCTGTGTGTGAGTGTGTGTGCGTGAGTGTATTCATTGTGCAAGTGCATTGTCCTTGCAAAATATTTGGGTCACTTTTGTTGTCGCTGCTCAGTTTCGGCCACGACAGTATGAAGTGGAGGGAGGGGAGGGGCGCTTAATTTTTTATTGACTTGACAGTGGACTCCGCTCTCAGTGCTGGGGACACAATTTAAGCGCGCATTGTTTGTTTGCGACACATGTTTGACGTGTACAAATTTAATTTAATTTATTTAAATAATTATGCGCCGTTTGGCCAACTGCACAAAAGCAAAACCGGCGCAAATTTTACCATCAATGGGGACAACGACAGCGCGACGTCGGGAGCTGGGCGCTTGCGTTGCAAACCCATTGAATAAGTTTTAATGATGATTGCTGCAACGTGGCGGCAAACGCGACCGACATAGCCAGAAAGGAGACGTCGTGACCAAAACCGCATTTAAATTTGTCGCAGTTGCGTCAATGATGACCCCTGGCGCATACCTGTGCAGGACAACGATGACGACGACGAGGACGTCGACGACGACGACGACGTCGGTTAGCGACTTGATGGCCAGTCAAGCACAAGCTGGCAGGACAGCAACAAGACACATCACAAACACACATCACACACTTTACACACACATAGACAGCCGGGTAGACAGGCAGCTCGATAGACACATGCGAATGTCAAGAGAATTGGCCATAACTGAGAATTTTAGGGCAGGCGGCAAGTGGGTGCAGGTTGCTGCTGCCAGGCGTCACTTTGTCAGTCAGCCAGTGCGTCATTGACAGTCAAATAATTGACAGTAGTTGCGTGTTTGTGTGGCCAATCATGCGCCACGGCTGACCAACTGACCAGCTGCTGCCATTGGTGCGCCCCTCTTTCGAGATGAGCGCGTGACACGCTTCAAAAACAAAAACCTCCAATTAATCAAAGGCAAACAACATTTAATTTAATTAGAAATCGAATTTAATTAAACGACTTTTCAGGCAGTATAATTAAACAGCAACTTTTCATTAAATGAAGCGGAATGTCTATCGAAAATTATATAGAAATCCATTCTGGCAGCTTTTTTACTATTTAAAGTGGATATAATATAAATCTATTTCAGATATTTTGATAGACTAAGCCCATTGAAAATGGTAAGACTAAAGTTTTTATGGAAATGTGCAGAACAGGCAGAAAGAAACATCTCCGACCCAATAAACTATATCTTACTATATAGATCAGGACGACGAGCTGAGTCGAGCAAGCCGTGTCTGTCTCTGGCAGCGCAGAGAGCAACAACTCGACAACTAAAAACCCTTAAAACTAAATTTTGTAATACATGTTTTTCTGTACCACCCGTTGAAGAACTTTACTTAGCTAAGTCCACTTATTTCTATAAGATCGATTAATATCGATTTTAATTGATTTATGTGATCACATATAACTCGAAGATACTAAGAGCTAAGTAGACCAAACATTTTATATATGCTTTCGTGTAGAATGGACACATTGTCGATTTAACTTTTTTCGATATCTCCCACCAGTTCCTGACTATTTCATGGCCAGGCACTCACGATAGATCACACTTAAATTCTATTTCTTTAAAATGCATATCTGATAAATACGCAACATTTTAAAAATTGGTTAGTCTTCAGTTTCTGTTGACTCCCCCAGGCTTAGCACACCATTTCTTTAAGCATTTTATTTACTTTTTTTCGTGCATGTATTCTTAAAATTTCGACACGCACAGAATACGAGTTTTGTGCTCGTGTCACGACACGCGTTCAGCTGCAAGTCCTGCTCCTGGATTCACTGAACATTGTTTCCTTTTTTTCTTTGCGACTTCTCATCGTCAGAGGACAGCGTTTATTATGGCAGACACGACACCCAGCTGCAGTCGCAGCCGCAGTCGAAGTCAGCGAACGAGTTATGTTGTGGCTAGAGACAGACAGAGTAGGAGAGCGAGAGAGAGGTAGGGAGAGTGAAAGAGAGAGACGAGGCATGGATTTTAATTTTTATTGCACACCCGTCGTAATGGTCGAAATTGGTTAAGAAATTAGGGTAAATTAGGGGTTGGCACTGTGTTATTAGAGATACCCTGCTCAACAGCACAATTCTGAGTGTGCGACTCTGCCTCTTGCCTGATCTGCGAGCATGTTTGACGAGGGGCGTCTCGCACATAATTCGTATGTGCAATGCATTGGCAACCCTGCAACAAACAAGAGAAAAAACGCGACACTCGCTGCGACAATATGAACCGGTGGACACAGTGCCTCAAATCTGTCAGACGCTGCTCAGTGGCGTTGCGCTGGGATCTTCGACGGGGGTTGCCCTAACGGACAGACGATAATTAATGGTAGCATCGAGCGGAAAGTGTTTGACTAATCGATTGTTAATGAATGACAGTTGAATTGAGGGGCGCTTGAATCGTACCAAAATAACTGAGTCACTTAAGCGTTACAATTGCTCTAAATTAATTCGATACGTGTTTGGTTCTGTTTTAGCTACAATTTCCCAAAAAGATGAGAATGTTGCCGTAATGTGGGCAAATTGTTGCCCAATCAATATTAGCAACGATACTCAGAGAGGAAATGTAATACTGTTAGGTATTTGAACTATTCTGGCTTTTGGGTTAAATAGTTATATATTATATTACATTATTTAAATTTTCAACTGTTTAGTTGATAGAGAGCGTAACTCTTTGGCTAAAACACATAGAAATTGGAGTATGGCATACACACTACACTTTTTTCTGCTTAACGCTTGCAATTCTTAACAAGTTGAAGCTCCGAAAGGAGCAAAGTCTGCTGATAGATAGGTAAAACCGGGAGTTTCTTGACTATAGTCAATGTTTGTTATTTATGCTTAGTTTTTTGGGTTTTAATATATTTTGTTTTGAGAATTAACCAACTTTGGCCTTGAATAGGCCTTCTTAATATTAGTTTTTATGCTAAAAAGGCCACTAAAACCAATTGTCATTAGTAATATTAAAATATAGCTAGTTGGCTCAAAAACAGGGCAGGTTTTCAGTATAGCTATATCAAGAACTTTTCGGCTCTATTATCGGCAGACTTTGCTATGTAACAACTTTTCACGCTTTTGAAGCCTTAACTTGTTGAGAATTTTAAAGCAAGCCAATCGGTTGATAACGTTTTTGTGTACTTTAACTAGGCCTTCAAGTGTGCTACTGAAGGAACTTCTATTAACCAAACAGGGAATATATTCAATATTACTATTTAATATTTATATTTTTATAATGGCTATAGAGAGTATTATTATTTTTTTATTATTATTAATATTTGTAAGGCTATTTTTATTAATTTTATAATTATTTGCATGTATTATTAAAATCGTATTATTATAATTGTTTGATAAGTTCCCAGCGAAGTTCCCACCCAGCTCAATTGCTTAAGAAATATAAAGAACATATTTGTGAACTGCATATCCTTGAACGAATTCTCTGACCCAAGGAATGTGTTTTAAAAATTTAATATACTGCAAATACCTTTTGACTACGCCTCTGCAATTTTTGTTGTTGTTGTCAAGTACCCTTGGCCCGCATTTATGATATGCACGTGAAGGACGTGTCCACAAGAGCATGGACCAGGCCGAGACTGGGCCGCACCATTTGGTAGCTGCTGTTGCAAAGGCCTTCATTTCCTGTCCGGCCAGCAGGGCTACAATTTATTAATTTCGAAAGAAATGATTTTATAACTACAGCACCGGATCCGAAGACGGAGCCGGAGTTGGAGCAAGTGGGCAGCAAGTGGGCCGGCAATGTCCATTCGCCTGTTGCATATAATTAAAGCGCCTTGGGATTTAGCTGACAGGAGCTCGGAACGCGCACGACCCGAGCCTGTGCCTGGCCTGTGCCTGGGCCTGGGCGTTGACGTGCTGTGACACAAATTACCCCATCGGCGAAAGCTAATCAAAGCAAAACATGTCGCAGGCAAATTGCTTCGATAAAACGGAATAAAAATCGCACGCAAATGCGAGAGTAAATATTTAATTCAATTCGGTCGTTGGGGGCAAGCATTTTGCGGTTCCGCGGGGGCGTTGGCATTTGACGTGTGTAATAGCAGGCAATATCAATTTGTTTTATGAATTGCACTGGCAATAACTTGGAGTTGTGCCACCGCACAGCAACCCACACGCAGACCCACAGAGAGAGAGACTGACAGACAGACCGACAGACAGATAAACAACAACCCCAACGTGCAGCAAGTGTGGATGGGCCGGGTTATCGGAGCGGGTGGGGGGTGGGGGATGGGAGTGCCAATACATTTTGCACATTTCTTCCGCTTCATTTCCTGTAAAGGAGCGTAAATTCATAGTGATTGGATTTTATCAGGATGGCCTCATCTTTGACACACTCACACGATAGATCGAGCGACGCCTCGCCCCGATACTCAAAATCGGAAACTGAAACTGAACCTGGCATAGGACATGGACATGCCAATCGATTCGTTACGCAAGTGAAAAATTATTTTTGTTGCGTATTTTTTATGTGCGTCCATTACTGCAACAACAAAAAAAATTGTTAGCTACAAACTACACACACATATGTATATATTATATATTTTGGCTTCTTCACTTTTATGATATTCGGTTTTTTCGCACGGTTTTGGCTTTTGTCAAGTTTGCTCGAAATTGTTGGCATGTGGCAGGGTTTGTCTTTGCTTTTGATTTAATGCTGCATTTACATAAAATAAAATAACATCAAAATTCATGACAGCGGGGGTAATTGGCCCAGAGGAGAGGGCACAGATTGTATCTCCGTTGGCTCATCTCTTGACTTTGATGCATAAGTCACAAGTTTGCCATGTTGATCGGTTGCACTGATAAATCTTGCGATTGGATTACAATATTGCTGGCCTCTAAGCTGGTGGGCGTGGCCCAGGCGTGTGCTGTTCCAGCTGACAAATTGAAATTGCGCCATGAGGGAGCCGCAGCAACGGCCACATGGAAATTGAAAGCTGTCATGGCTGTTATGCTTAAAAAAATAGCGCAGCTGTTGAACATATCTAACACATCTAAGCCCTGGCTTAAATGGGGCGTTCCCTTAATCGAAGGGCAATCCGAAAACAACCCGTGCAATTGCCAGCTGAGCTCCTTGCCAGATTTGTCACACTTTCACAGAGACATATCTGCTTAGCATCTCAGAACTTTTGATTTGCGAGCATGCTCACTTAAAGATTTTACTTTTATATTTTGTTTTATTTACACTTTTACTTGATTTTGTTTAATGTTTTTTATAATATTGTATACCTTTTCCCTAGCATTATTATGATGATCTGATATGATCAGATATGTTTAACCATACTCATATATTTATAATAGTTAGACAAGTATACATAAAGTTGTCTCTTAAATTGATTAGTTTTAAGCACATTTCAAAGTAAATATTCCACTTCAATCACATTACACTAGAACAACTCCATGCTCAACTCACAAGCATTCTGACCAGCCCCAACACTTTAATTTAAATTTGATTACAAGTCAAATTTATTACCCGCATCGGCAGCAGAGCCACGCCTCACACCAGGCTGAACAGTCTCTAACTTTCCCACACTAAACAAGAAGGAAAAGCACAAAAAATAAAAATGAAACAAAGACTCGAAGGATCCGCACACAACATATGTAGCTTGAAATGGCATTGGAAACCGTCCAAGAGCCACGACCCCAGCCAAGCGACCGTCATTAACCACAAATCCTTTACTTAACAGTACGTAAATTTTTGGCACAGGCCGCCGCCTCCAAGATAAGCGATATACCATGCCATAGACCCCCCCCCCCCTCAAAATCACCCATGTTCCACACCCATTGCAAAAAGGGAGCGGTAATTTATATGCGCATATCATGTGACCTTGAGAGCGGCACTAACATTTAAGGTCTCCTTCGGGCTGGGGCGCCTTTAGAGAGAGATATAGAGAGGGGAGGGCGGGGGGGTACGAAACCCAGCAGAGAGTTCTAGGCCAGTGAGTCGCAAAGACCACCAACTGTCGCCTGTGAGGCGAACCGTCTAATTAAACACTCACATACAGACATAAATTTGGGTCACATCATTAAATAAATATAAATGGGAAGCCGTTCTGTCTGCCAGCGACGTTTGCTTTGCTTGCCCGGCAGCAAAGTTGTTTTGTTTTTAAACATGATTTACATAAAATCAACAGCAAAAAAGTTAATTCATTTCAAGCCTTTGCTGTTTGGCATTTACTTGACTTTCTGGCGTACCGAGACAAGCCCCGACAACCTGCCAGCCCTTGGCGAGGATAACACCATGCATCTTTCAAGCGGGCACCTCAATTAAGATATTAAGCTGCCATTGCACGAGAAAGTCGGCTGTAATACCTCACACAACACAGACGCACACACACATACACACACACACGCATAAGCACTCCCTAGTGCGTAGGGACTTAAAAACTTCTGGTGTGCGTGGCGTGCAAATATTGTAGCATACTTTTTGGGGCTCGACACTTGGGTCTAATTTTATTGCCGCCTATTATAACGTGTAGATATGTTCGCATGCGTACTTACATATAAGCGTGTCAACTTTTGAAGCCAAGCGATTTACGCCCGAGCACACACACACTCGCCACACACACACACACAAGCACAATACAAATCTGCACAAATGTGAAGCTCAAAGCAGCTTCACATGCGCCTCCCCCGCCAACATATGTAGAAGACTTTTGTGTGGCGTCCTGTTTGTTTGTTAGCGCTGTGGCAGCAACGTGTCTGCTTCTCGCTCACACTCCCAATGGCCTTTATACTGTCCTCGCCCCCGTCCCCGTCCTCGTCCTCGTCCGTGGCACCGTGCCTGTCGCTGTCCTCGTTGCTGTCCATATCTTTGTGTCTCTGTCTGTGGCTGTGCAAATTTTATATAATTACACTTTGCGCATTTTCACAATGAAGTAACAATGTTTTAATTAAACCGTTGAAGAGCCAAATAACTCTTGTGTGTGTTGTGGGATTCCCAGGAAACAGGCAAACAAACAAACGGTTTAGCGCTAAGCGCCAAAAACCAGACAACTGCACAGAGATGAGTGCAGTCTGTCAGTCGATCGCACAGCTAAACGGAACTTCACTTGGCAATACAAAATGTTGGATAAAGTGTGTATTTTAAGGATCTGATATATAGCACAAATTGAATTAAGTAACGTGAATAATCTGTTAATAATATAAACGCAATTATAATAAAGTTTAAAAGAAGTTTATAATATTAATAACTCAAGCACATGTTCATATTTACAAGTATATAATATTTAAATATGTACTTACCCAAAAATTGTTCGTTGTCTTCTTAAAGTAGGCGAAAGACATATTTCCAGCAACATATCACTAAAAAAAGAAAATAAAAGAAAAAAGGGAGCGGATTAGAGTAAGAGCAATAGAAAAGCAACGAAACAATTGAGACAGAAAATGAAAGAGAGAGTGAAAAAGGTACTCTCAAATATCCTATATATACATAGGTAAAAATTTCCCACCACCATAACTCGGTCAAATCTTATCCGATTGTCACGAGGTTTGGCTCTTTGTTCATGGTTTGGATTCTAGATCAATTTGGCCTCCAGATCAATATGACATCTTAATCTGCCAACATTATTCGTGGTCAAATTCATGTAAAAATGGTACCCTCAAATATACTATATAGACATAGGTCGAAATATCACACTACCTTTTAAATCAATTTGGCACATAGGTCGAAATTTCATACGCCCATAACTCAGTGAAAACGCAAGCGATTTTTATAAGGCTTGGATTTTTATGCATGGTTTAGCCTATTGATCAATTTGGCGGAAAACGAATGCATGAACGTTTTTTTTTTACCGCCCGATCAATTTCAAACTCATTTTCAAAGATTTTTGAGAGAATTTATTTTATACGTGCCACAGGCAAGGCCGGGGTATACCCTCTAGTTTATAATATATGGGCTCGAAATATATTCATATTCTTCAATGCTTAACACAATGCATGACAGCATTATAATTCGCTCTGCCTGGGTATATAAATGTATTTAATAATATTCAAATCATAATTACTATAAAATATGTAAGATTAAACCACATTAAAATTAACATATACTTAAGTAATTTATTTCAATTTAAACGCAAATTATATGAAAACTGATCGGTGACATGCACAAATCTGAAATTATATCAACCATATTCAAGCCAGTTAACAAATTATGCACATATGCACGCCCAAGCTGTATTTCACACTTGAAAAAATCGGCAACACTTTGTGTTAACGCGTTGGGTTTCGCAGCAGCTTTTAGTTTTCAGCTTTCGGTTTCAAGTGTAGCCAGTGAAGGCGGCGAAAACTTGTGGCATATGCGAGTTACGTATGCCCCGAAATGTATGCTACACAAGCAGCTGAATGCGGCATGCAGCGCAGCGGCAAGAGCTGCCTGTTATATGAATTAACACAGAGTGCAAACGCACAAACGCCCTTGCCACCTCCCCCACCCCCTGCCCCACGACCCCTGCCACTTCTACTAGACTTGCATTGCGCAAATTGCTCACGAAGCTTAAATTGAATTGTTAAGCTGAAGCTGGACGGGATTGAGAGTCGGTAGAGCGGGAGAGTTGAGCTCCGACCACGCATACTTGAAGTTTGCGGCTGCAGCTGTTTGCAGCATCTCAACTCCATTTCATAGATACTTTTGCTCTGACGCGCAACTTTTGCTGTGTATGGCAAGCAAAATTGCATTGCCTTTGTCAGCGCTGCGTTTGTTTTATCTAATTGCTCGCCCACATTTAACCCATGACACCCCCAGCTCGTCCGTAACACATATGGGCAGCACACACACACTCGCACACACACACACACACACAGTCGGCAAGTTGGTTTGGCCAGCAGATAAAGTATCTGCTTATATACGACGCATAGTTTATCTTCTTACTGTGGGTCTCAGCTGTGTGTTGTGTGTGTTGGTCAACAGCTTTTTACAAATTAGCTAGCTAACAGAATTGCAAACCTGGCCCAAAAGGGGGTTGCTTATATATGCGTGTGTGTGTGTGCTTGTGTGTGTTTTCGCCCTTTCATGCTGACTTGGAAGTTCCGGCGTATTTATAATTTATTTCCTTTCTGGCAGCTGCTGGTCAGATCCAACCCCCTCAAAAAAACGGTTTCCTGCTGCTGCTGCCTGGCTGCCTGCTGCCTGCCAGCCTGCTTGCTTGGTTGGCCAATTTATTATCCAGTTTAATTGGAAAATTCTGATTTCCATTTTAACGAATTAGCACCTGCGACAAGCGTTCTTAATGAGTTATACGACAACTCGCTCTTGAGCAACAATACGCAAAAAAAAAAAAAGAAAGAGAAGAAGAAAAAACAGAAATGAATCCCACAGCTTTTGGTTTGTAAATTACATTTTTCGTACTGCCTGGTCAACATATAAATTGCAAGATTTATATGACAAATTTTATTTAATGCATTTTTATGTGCCGGACCCAAAGGACACAGCGCCCAGTTGGTCCTGCCTATTGTGTGAGCACAATGGGATAAAGCGACACTTGTATATTATATTTATAATTATAATATAATAATTGCAGACATTTATCGATATTGCGTAACTCTTTAAGCTCGTAACATAGTTATCTCCCTTCTTTTTTTTAATCATATACATATATTGATAAGTATTATATATTAATTATATTCATAAGAATATGTTATTCAAGCTTTAAATTTTGTAAACAACACTCTCGGAGTGTAAATTAGATTTCTTAGACTACAAACAATTAATTTTTAATACTCGAAACAGTATTAATTTGTCCCATAGTACATTGGCACTGAGCCCATGTCTATTTTTTCCATTACGGCCGGCTTTTGTTAACCGCATAAAGCTTAAGCTTTTGGCCTTTAAACATTTTATAATGCGAATTCTAAAAAAAAAAATAAAAAAAAACAAAGAATAAAATTAAAATAAAGCAGATTCAATTGACAAAGCACAAAAAAGAGGTGCAAAAAAGGCAATCGTACAATTAAATTTGTTTATTGGCTTAAATGCATACAAATTGTTAAGCTCCTTTGCTATTTATTTACACGTGGCAATAAAAATAAAAATCCCTCCCCGGCTGTGGATAATTTTTTACTGATTTTTTGCTCATATTGCTCAGATTTTAAAAAGAAATATTTATGCGAGCTGAATTGAGCGTATGGGAGAGTATATTAATTAATGGCAAATTACTACATTTCATATTGTTTGCGCCGTAAATGAATCATTATCCCAAAGGTTTTACTTAATTTTCATAATTTTTTAATATTTAAAGCTGTTGGCTTTCCCTTGCACTTCGGTTATATTATTTGGTATATGTATATACTCGTTAGCTCTTCTATAATTATTAGTGATCCGTTTTGTGATTTTTTTTCTTCTATTAATCTAACAATTATGGTGCATTTAAGCTTTAATCAGATTTGCGCAAAAAATAAAATATTAATAAATGTGCACTTTTAACTTGCATTTCATAATATTTATTTGTCAGGTTTTTTGCTATTGAACTTTTCAATTGTAATTTAAAAAAAAAAAAGACACAAAATCCCGCTCTTAAGCTGCATTGTATTGCGGCTCAATGTGACTCTCGCCCGGGGCAAAAGTCTATGCTTAAAAAGGCAAACAAATAATAACAAAAACCCACCCACTATGCAACAATTGTTCATGCCTAGAACCAGTTACAGACCTCGACAGCCGTTGGACATGCGTATGGCATTACAAGCACGTGGATTGGGGCGCAAAGCGGATTTCCGTGGATTTTTATACCCTACACACAAAACTAATCACAATGTTGTATTGGAGAAGATATAAAAAATGGCATCGCCGAAAATATATCTCTATTTATAAACCTGTCTGGTAAGAAAACAGCTTCAATAGCAATTTTGTGTGCTTTGTCATGTTTCGGTTTCTCAAATTTGAATAATATATTATTTAACTGCCTTTTGCACTGTTTCGCAGAATCCGTGCAGCTAGGTGAAATTGTGTGTACAAACTCAAACTTTGTAACGAGCAGAATTATAAATTGGGCCGCACAAAGTCGGGTAATACCTGTCCATACTCATAATAAAGCTTAACAAAACTTGGCCTGAGCTATTTATAAAAGTCCATCTGCTGTTATTAGGATAAATATAAGAATATTATTATATTCAATTATATGTATATCTCTATAAATAAAACTATTTCTCCTGACTAAGTGAAAGCTGAATTTCTACCAGTAGTTATTAAACAGTTAAAATTAGCAATTTTGTGTTTTAAAAACATTTTTATACCATTTTTTTGAGTCAGTTTTCACTGTTTTTTTAGAATCCACGCCCATAGGTGAAAATGTGAATGTTACCTGGCACTTTAGCACAAGCAGAAAAATAGCTTTTGCGTTGACTTAATATTAATAATATTAATATTTATTAATACAGAAAACATCTCATAATCGCAATGTTAGTGCATTTAAGAGCTGGCTCGAGGGTATTCACGTGTCCAGCATTCTCAAATTCAGCGCTTGTTCTTATTGTATTGTTCATTTTAGCTGAGAACGCGTTCAGTATTCGATGCAGTTATAATTGCCAATGTAGTGGTTGTTGTTGCTGTTATTGTTGTGTTTGTATTGTTATTGTTGTTGTTCTTTTCTGAGCGCAACATGTTTGTTTTTTAACATTACACAGGGGCAGCATTTAGTTTCAATTAAAACACTGCAGCTTGTGGTCAACGTATGAAAACAAAAAACATTTCCAGCTGAACAAATTGGAAAAACCATATATATGTATATGTGTCCATATCAACGAAATGTTGAAAAACAAGTTAGTTAGAACTATGCAGGCGGTCCGTGTAATAATTTGTAACCAACTACCTTTGCTTTGACTAGGCCCAGGACCTTTGGGGCATATGTTCCCACCCCGCGCCCTCTTGGTCAAGTCCTGTCCATGACAGTTACGAGCAGAAACTGGCGGCGGCGACAGTTCGACCAACTGCAAAATAGATAAAAGCCAAACGCGTAACAAAAAAAAACATAAAAATAAACAGACTATATATGCAGGATAGTGTCATAAATTTAATTAAAATTTGAAAAATGTCAACAGCAATATCATAAAACATTTCAATTAGTGCGCGCGCCAAAATATGAATTTTGGTTTTGATAATGATTTCATTTGAGCAAACCCCAAGCGTGTGAATTTGAACAGCTTTTTGCTGGGCTACAAAATGTGGCTGCAATGGGCCATTAAATACTTGTATCAATTAGTACTTTTAATTAGTTTAACCTTAGCTTTAAGCATTGGTTTAGCTACACATGAAATTGGATAAGAGAGTTTGATATTGCTTGAAGCTTTTATGTGCTTTAAGATATATCCTCTTATTTAAAGCTTAAACAATTTATTATTATTTTAACCTTCTTGTGCTATCTGAGTGCTCTTAAACAAAAGCTTTACTTCAGACTGAATGTTACTACAGAGCAAGATCTTGTGGGAAGATTTAATAGGGTTCAGCTTCGTTAATGTAACTTGAAAAGCGGAAAATTTTTCCATACAAAAACTTATTAGCGAGCGATTATTCCTATAGAGCTATATGATGTAGTATTTAGGTATTAACAAGATTGTGATCATATGCAAGGAGCATGATTAAGCTCTAATATATAAAATGTAGTCAAAATATCTTGAAGAAAGAAAACCTTAATCTTTGACAGCTATATGATATAGTTTTTAGATCTGAACGATTTCTGCATATCAACTGTGTCCCACAGAAAGAAAACTTTATGATGATAGCGGCATAATTAAGACAGTTGTTTGTAAGTTTTATCTTTATAGGTTTGAAAACGCAACCATGTTTGAATGAGCTAAAAAAAATTGAACAGGTTAAGAAATAACCCGAGCCGGCCATCACCAAAATATTTTATAAAAATATGAAAAAGATCATCAAATTTCAGACAAAAGCAGACTAAGGAGTAGAACACTTGCCCAGATATTGGTAGTTTTTCTAAATTTATCTGTTTCCACTAGGCTTAATCTTACAGGTTCTTCTGTTTGAAGTCTTTTCTTGCTCGTATATAATCAGCAGATATTCTTAACCTTTTAACAAGTAGATAGTCCCCGTATATTGCCTTAATTTTACTCGATTTACAATTTAAACATACTTTGAGAATAGTCGCAGCCTTTTGCAATGATTGCTGACAACAAGTCTTGAAGCTGGCTTACTTTATAACTTAAATGGAGCCTTAATCCATAACTAGCATAACTTTAATTAAACTTGTGACAAAGTTTTTGTGATGACTCGTTCACCTGTAGAATAACACAACATTATTTCTTGTAGTGCAACTCGAAATGTTTTGAAAATCGTTTAATCTGTTTCGCAGAACTTTCAGCATTTCAGTATAATACCGAAATGCTTAACTTTGATTGTTTCGACTTATTGCTGCATACACAAAGCTATCTCTGCGATACACTCAAGTCGTCCTCTTCACAAGCTATCAGCAGCCGCTACTAAAATGTCTTGAGCAGATTCTTGACTCTTTGCATCCAAGTGCTGACATTTGTGGGACCACAATGAAAACCCTCGGGTGCAACTGCTTTTAGAGCTTTCTCTACATTGTGTATAAGTGTGAGTGTGTCTGTGTGTGGTAACAAAACGCGTTGTTATCATTATCACAGTCAGGCAACAGTCAAGTCGAGTCATAAAACAACAAAACAGTTCAACAGTTTGAGTTATATATATACATATATATATTATGTTGCATTGGGTTAATCTTTGGCCAGGGCAACTTTCTGGCTGCCCGCACAGACAAACAGCTTCTAGACGTGTGCGGGGCGGAATGGGGGGAGGGGCGGCGATTGTTACATCTGTCTTAAAAACTCATTATCTTTGGCAACTTTTTAAGCAAGTTTCGGCTGGCACAACCCACATGTATCAAATAAACTGTCTTTAATGCGTTCTTTGTCATCGCAGCCAAAAAGAAACTTCCAACTTCATATCTGACCATCAACACACTTTGACTCAGTCATTGTTTTGCCATCCTCAGACCTTATAAATTGGGGTGCTGTGGCTAAGCAAGAGCCCGCAATTAGAGAGTAGCAACAACTTCAAGTGGCCCACACATCGTCGCACCCTTAACTAGTTGTCGTAAAAATAATTGCCCACTACTTAGCGTCCAAATACCCAACTGGCTCTATCTGTAACATTCTCCCTCTCTCTCTCTCTCTCTCTCTCTCTCTCTCTCTCTCGCTGTCTCTCTATCTCTCTCGCTCATCTTGCTATCTCCTTTAGCTTCTGTATTGCAGCTCGAACTACGCAACGTTGAGTAAAGGCGCAGCCGGCTGGCATCTGCACTTAAAGCTCCGTGAAACTACAAAATAACAACAAATAGAATTTATTTCTATAGCAGTGCGAAGAGCCAAGCTAAAATGAAATATTTTCTTTAACGAATTTTCAATACCCTTAGCTAAATTATTGTATGGAGCACTTAATACAGGATGTGTTTGCCAAACGAAAATTTTGCTAAGCTACTTATAAACATATTTAACACATATTCAATTATTTACTTGAATTAATTCATATTTAATGCATATAAATATTACAGAATATAAGCAATTTTTTTCTCTAAAACTTAAAAATATGTATTAAATGTAGATTTATATTTTTTTAATTTATATTGATTATTATTCTGAAGTCTAATTTTGAGTCATTCGACGCAGAAAAACAAGCCAAATTAACAACTCTGTTGTTCCTTAATAATTTTTTATATTTTTGTCTTACGAATAAATTGAGCAATAATTTTATCAAATCAAATTTGATCGTGTTCTTCAATGAAAATAATAAAAATAAATTAATAATATTATTATTATTAAAAAATTTAAAAATATATAAGCTATTTTAAATTATCAAACTGACTTTTTTAAAGGACTTGCCTTCGCTAAAAACACTATAAAGCGGGGATTTGAACCGTTATCCTGCTCGTTCATTTGCCTAAATGTCTGTATTTGGCAGACTACAAAAGCTACAAAAAACTCTGGATGATTTACAAAATATGTTCTTCAAAAGTGCTTATAAAATCTATAAAAGAACTCCCTTTGATAGACATTTGTATATTCCTCGCTGCCTTATAGCCAATGCTATTAGGTAGTTATTATAGCCCATGGGCAAAGAAATTGTACATATTGCAGAATCAAATCCGAAATAATGTTTATACTCGTTCCACGTTGTCTTAAGGTGGTTCTAAGCGCTTTGCTCTGCTTTGGCGCTGCTGGTAAATAAAAATGGAGCTGGGAAGGACCTGAAGCTGAACCTGATAGCTGCTGGGCTGCTTAGCCGCTCGGCTGACTGGCTGGCTGGCTGGCTGCCTGGCTGCTGGACTTGAACCGGCAACAGTGGCCGGGGTCGTAGTTCATTTCGTTTTTCTTTGCTTTTCCGCTTGCTACTAAATTCAAACACTTTGGCCGTTAGCTACACACACAAAGCGAGAGCAAGAGCAAGAGCGAAGTCAGTAGCAGAAGACAATGGTTCACAAATTGTAGAAAAGTCGCATGTAATAAAAGTGCTGGCTGCAACCGAATTGTATCTGCAAGATACACAGTGGCAGTGGCAAGAGGCAAGAGGCAGGAGACAAGAGGCAAGAGGCGGTGGCTGCTACCAGCATTTATATTGTATTTACCTACTTGTTTTTTATTATCTACAAATGCTCTGTACTCTCACTCTACACGCTCAGCGAAGCTGAAAAAACAAGTCGAGCGTCGCTTGCACTGTGCTCCGGGTATAAATATTTATCTTTTTTTCCTCAATCGTCTTGATTCCTGTTTTGTACTATTTTTTTATTTTATTTTTGCAACGGACTCTTTTGTTTTAAGGCAATCGAAATCCGGCTGAAGGCAACGGCACGAGAAAATATTGTCTATTGATTGATTGTTTGTTCTATTTGCTGCCTGAGCATTGCAAATAGAACGCAATAGAACACACGGCCCATATTATTAGATACAATTTACGAGCATTGTGCATTAAAGTGGAATGCCAGCCGCTGCAGGATTATTGTTTATTTTATGACACGTGGCGGCAGCCGTAGCAGCAGCAGCGGGTGCCCCATTGACCGGAGAGACCCATTCATATGCCAAAGGCGCTGACACGCGCAAGGACCCTAAGCCTTTGCTAATAATGCCAATAAGCAGAGACTGGACCAGGCACACCACGCCCCCGCACACACACACACACGCACACACTCAGTCGAGCAGAGCCCTTCAACTGTATTAATAATATTTTGTTAACTTGAGAGACTGACACAGGCATGGAAATCCAAACTCATTCCAATCTTTGTCATTGCAGCTTACAAAATAAGAGAAAAAAAACACGAGACAGAGAAAAGGGCACATAAAAAACTCAACTCTATGCAAATATACAGCAAAAAGCGGCAACTGTAATTGTTGTTACAACAAAAGTTGCCTCCGCATGTTGTCGGGACGACAGTTGGCATGTGGCAAGTTGTGGTAGCTGTGGCATGTGGGAGTCGAGGATCGAGTCTATTTCCTTTTCGCTCGCCCCGCCTTTTTGCTTCTGCTGCTGTGTGCAAATGTCAGTTAGTTTAGTTACTTAATTGAATAGTTTGTTTTTGACATAATCTTTATGGGTCTTTTGTTTTTAATCCCAATACACACTGGCACGCACTGGACGCAAACAGAACAAAGACGTTACATGAAACTCGACACATCGTTAGCCATAAAGGCACTTGATTACCATCAAAATCTGCTCGTGGGTGGTGCGAAAAGTATTCGTATGCAAAGTAGCTCAAGTCTTACTTGATGTGGATTTAAATATTGTGGCTTAAAAGTTAAGTGGGATATTTTAATAATAATACTGAAATATTTTCCAATTTCTGACAAATGTTGACCAGACATCAATTAGTTATATGCCGAGATATAAGAAACGTTTCCCCAGTTATTTGAAGATAATCCTATTTATAAATATATTTCCCTTAACGTCTTATTTAATTTTTATGTATTTTCAAGACTTTTACTAAGTGTTTATGCCTATCTTCTATTCTTAAGTTATCTATAACCTTCTCTCCTCCGTTTCTTTTGCTTCAAATCATATATCATTCAATTTATTCATAATGTCTCTATACACATTTATTTTTTCTTATTTTTCATTGTTCTTGAACATTGAACAACTCAATGTATTCTATTATTATTTATCGCTAAAGCGATCATCGCTATTGTTCACATATTCCGCTTGAATTATTTCCCTTCAATGTTGTTTGACTTTTGGCTTTTGCTTTTATATTATGTTTGTATGCCATTCACCTGTTTTACAGGTAAATACTGACCTGCGATCATAACATTTATGCCTTCTTGAACTGACTTGTTACACCTTTGCGTAATAGTTTTTCCCCTTTTTCCTGCTAATCCCAAGCGATAATATCATAATAGCCCACTTATGTCCATTCAAAAAACTGCTCAAGCAGCCCGCTTTTACCTTTTACGTAGAGTGGAACCTACCCAAGTGCTGTCCGGGCATCATCATGACCGGCACAAAAATCTTAGCCACACGGCCGAATGCGTCCATTGAAATACGTTTTGGGACAGCCACAGAAGACCCCATTGTTAGGTAGCCTGTTAGTCAAACGGGGCAATACCAGAGAACAAAGGACCCAATCGAGAACGCCTTAAAAGACCGACCTGCCACTGTGAGTGCAAGTGTGTGAATGTGTGAGTGTGTGAGTGCGACTCTGAGTGTTGGTCTGACTATGAATGTGGGTCCTCAGTGTAAGCATTCATCGTAAGCAGCAAATTACAGCTCCAATTCGAGCTACATCATCATCGTCTTGTGGTCATCATCCTCGTGTGGCCCAGTGCGCTGTGTGTTTGGCACTTTAGGCGTCCTCGGTGGCAGCTCATTGAATGCCATGTAATGCGTTGATGGCGGGCAACTGCTATTATTGTTTTATTGTACGGCTGCAGAGGCTCGTATTGCGCTCAGAGGCTCACAGCTGCTAGTTAATTAATTTCTGGCCAATGCCGCAAAGGACAACCACTGGCCACGTCAAGTGGCGCATTCAAGTGCTTACATGTGCTTAGCTTCGGCATCCTTGGCCCCCTTTTTGTTTCATGAATTTAGTTACAAATTAGCCATGGCCAAAGATCCTAGGCCCCGGTTCTCTGTTGTCCTTGAGCCGCACAATTTCACGCTCGAACGCTTCAAACAGACTCGGATTCGTATTCGATACCTTAACCAAAGCCTGCAGCACATTCCAAAATGGACTTAAAAACCGTGCAATCGATTGCTCACATATTTAATCAACTTCATAGCAATGTCCTACAAATTAGTGGGACTTCCCTTTGCCAGAAGCTGCGCTCAGTTCATATGGTTCGCTTATTGAGTTGCTTTGGCCGCCGGCCATCGCTTTTTAGATGATTCAGCTACCATCTTTTTTAATACGCTGCATCCATTGAGTTAAGGTAAACGGGGTATATTGGTTTTTTGCCAGTGTCTGTAACAGACAGACGAAGGCATCTCCAAGCATGCAAGGAGTACATCTTTCTGGTCAGGACAACGATCTGAAAAAACTAAGCCATCTGAGTCGAGAGCTTATCGAGCTCACCTATATTAATTTGAGACATGGTTTTTTTAAGCATAGTAGGTCGAAGAATATAAGCGATAGATAAGGCAAAATTGGTAAGTATTTTACTCTTGGAATATCTGCCGTGAAATATTACTAAGAATCAAGCTGAAAGTTCTATATTCAACACTTTATGTGTCACAGAGTGTGACTGGGCGAAAAAATAAGCAGACCCGATGCACAAGTGTTAAGAAACAAGATTCGAAAACTTGCAGCGTGTCTCTTAGTCGGGCACTCCCGACCTAAGAACTTTTACGTGTTTTGTTTTATTTGTGCTCCTGGACAAAGCCTGCTGGGGCACTACTACAAAAGCGCATAAAGTCCAATAAAAAGAGCGATGCCAGCAACTATCTATCTATAGCTTTTGTCGGCTATCTGTGGGCCTTTATAGTTGTTGTTGTTGTTGTAGTTGTTTCTGGTTTCTTTTGCACTACTAATCCGGGCCATGGCAATGGCTCGTTCTCATACCCTTCCAAGTGCTGGATATGCAAGAAGTGTAGGGGGCATAGGTGGAGGCGGCGCTTGTTTGCTTTTGGCTTGTTACATTTTGATTAAAAAACGCCCCCGCGCGTAAGTCGCACACATACACGGCTAACCCACAGAGAGAGGGCAAGGAGAGAGAGAGAGAGAGAGAGAGAGAAAGCGACTGTAGACCCATATTAGTACGCCCTTGCATATCTATGTACATACTGATACATATAGACGTAGTGCCGACCCGGACAGAGTCAAATCTATGGGCCAAAAATGTCGCACAAAAAGCCAAAGGAAAAAGTGCAGCAATAAAGGCAAAACAAAGTCGTAAACAAATTTGGAACTGGGCGTTACTTAAATGCTCTGTAATAGACATTAATCAACATGGGCCAGTGAAATGGACAGATATAGTTATAATTGAAAATACCGATGAGTGTTTTTAATGGTTAAAAATAAACTGAAATAGCTTACAAAATGTGAGGATATTTTAAGTTTAAATCAAGAAGATGACGAGCATATATAACAGAATATGCAAAGTTCTCAAGTTAAGTAATTTAACAACGCGATAATCTTACAAAAAGATTAAAGATGCTTTATTAACTGTATAATTAATAATTGCTAGAAGCCCAATAACATAATTCTCTGGTTCATTTCGAAAACCGACCCGTGGTTTACAGATTCGATTTGGGAACCAGATTTTTCCACATCTATAAACCTGAGCTTGAACATAATGGTATGTCTCATTTAAAAAACAAATATAAAAAGATAATAAATTGTTTTTTACACACAAAAAAAAAGAATATGTTTGAGCCAAAGGAAAGGGTCCTTTATATCCAGCTTGCATTTCAATTCGTGATCAAAATAAAATAGTAATTTAAGATTTCAGCTCGAGTCGATTTGCTTAAATTCTATTTAACAGTAGATGGATTAGATTTAATTCATAATAAATGTAGCATTATAAAAAAGTATAAAAATAGATAGCAAATTATTAACTCGTTTCAAACAGATGTATATCAAATGTACTTAAATAATAATATACAAAACTGATGCGAAATAAAGAAATAAAATCTGGCAATTAATAAATTATCTAAAATCTATATCCCTGACCTTGCAATCATTTTGTAACGTGCCCTTATCTGTAGTGTATCTTCGACTCTTTGTGATAATACATGCATTTTCTCTTGACCCATTTCATATTAAAAGTCACCCGCAAAACTACTCGTACACCCGCACACAAAACGAAACGTTCATCAGGTTTTTCATTATAATTTTTTGCTTGCGAATATTGCTCGTTTCTGCCCTATTTTTTTCTGTTTTTCTGTTCAGCTTTCTATTTGCTCGTTTTGATTTTTGGTCGCAGTAAAAAACGTTTTCATTGCTTATTTGTGCAGTGGCTTTTGAGCCTGGCACGAGTCCTGATGTCCTCTGGCTGGGTTCCAATGCTCCAATAACTGTGATTGTGTTAATTTAAATGTCAGTCAAGTAATATTTTTGCACACAACGGACGGACGGACAGACGGACGGACGGACGTACGCAGGGTACGGTCGACCGAGAGGGTCCTGGAGCGAGCGGGGTCCAGGGATACTGAATATGGACCTGGAAGTAGATCTCTATATACCCATGCTCCATCTCAGTTTTGGTACGTGCCTTTTGTGCATTGTACGCCATTGACGCGTGTGTGTGTGATTGTTGGGGGGAGGAAGGGGCGTAACCGGCGGGCGTTGGCTAAAAGCGGATAATCTACGAAAATTTTAAAATTCCTAACAGGTTCAAAGGAAGTGAAAATGTGTTACTTGTTTATGAAGCGGGCAACAGACGCCACCGGCTTACCCAGCCATGGACAAACGCATGTGCAAACGCATGAAATTTCATTGCTTGATTGTCCCACAAACATAGAGAAACGCATAGCTGTATCTAAGTCTATATATGTGCCTGTAATTGTGTGTGTCTGTGTATCTGTGTGTGTGTGCGTGTGTGTGTGTGTGTGGGTAACTGTGGCTACATAATTTTGCGCTTGAATTCAGCTGTAAGCCGTGCGACGTTTAGAGACCCCAGTTCCCGAGGCCCAAAAGAGGCCCAAGACCCCAAAGACCTGGGCTTGCCTGCATTCGTTAGTGAAAGCAAATACGCAGATGTTCAGGTCTGGGCACTGGTACAGAGACCTCGTTTAGGTGCCCAAATTTAAGATACATATCTTAACATTGGGTATATTGAAATTTTCATTCAGGTTCTTCAAGAACAAGGTTTTTTTTCCGGGAAATCTGTATACCTCATCTCAACTGATAAACTTAGTTTTTGTTGAAACTTAATATATTGATGCATGTATGCATGCGTGTACGTGTGTATGCTTAAATGTATGTATTCTGATACTAAATACTGGTCAAATTTACTTTTCGCTGAGCTGCAAATTTAAAAGAAAATTTACTTTCAGCTGCCCTTCTATGCAATTCTCATGAATTCAAGTAAGCTTTTTCTGCTTTCGGTGTGTGTGTGTACATGCGTACACATGAAGCTATGTATTATGTAGGTATGTATGAATGCATGTAGCCATCTATGTAATTTGAATGTATGTATGGATATACAGATGCATTATGTAGATATGAATGCACATGTATGTGTACACATGTAGCTATGTATGTATGGATGTATGTATGAATATATGCATTATGTCGGTATGTATTAATGTATACATATATTATGTAGGTATGTATACATGCCTGGGTTCATGTCTGTCCGGATATATGTACACATGTATGTACTTATGTTCATATATATGTTTGCATATTTGTGTATTTATGTCTGTGTGTATGCACACCTAATTGAATGAGCGCTTATACCAAACGCGAACTGCAACTTTAAAAAAGTCGTATAATTAGGTATCGACCTACTATGCAATTCTCATGAATTCAAGTTTTTCTAGCCTTGATTATAAGAATTATTTTGCCAATAAGTTCTGTTGGCAGTCTAAAGACTTTATCTCTGCTCGTACTCCCTAATTCCCCTCTCAATTAACTGTCTTGTACTAAACATTATCCCTCTTTCTCTGGCTCTATCTGTCTGTCCCACTCTCTCTATCTCTCTTTATTTCTTCTCTATCTATAGTCTTTTAATTAAAATAATTTATTCTATAATTAAAGTTTTCTTAGTCTCAAATTGTATTATTATTGTCATGCCAAGCTTTTATCATTATACCTATCAATAGAATATACAATCTTCGGTGTTTTAGTGAAAAGTTTCATTTCAAGTTCCCACACTTAACATTGTTGAGGGCAATTGTAGGACAACAGAGGACAGCCAGCTAGCTAGGAGCTCGGGCGAGCGTTATCCATTGGGAACGGTATCCAATGGGCGCCCCCTCGGGCGTGGCGTATGCGTGATTTTTAACGCTCGCCATGCTAATTCAATTGTGTTTGCCTTGTCTACACGCCATGTAATGAGTAGCACAAACAACAACAGCAACGGAGATGATGACGAGGACGCGCTCAAAAACGATGACGATGACGATGACGATGGAAACGTTGTGGTAGCAGTTTATAAAAACGCCACCCCCAACCCCTTCCATAACATTTCGCTATTCCCAGCCACGTGCCACGCCCGTCACGTGCGTGGCAGCTCGTCATGGGTCGCGGATGGGTGGGCTGGGCCGGGCTGGGCACTCATCATTTTAACACACAAACGCATATTTATTTTTAATTAAAAACTTATTAAAAACTAGTTAAGCATCAACTGCAGCATTTTTAATTACTGTCGACAAAAGCCCTTTTGCATTTTCATCAATGCAAAAGACGTTTGCATAAAGCTCTTCAAATGGCTCGCGCACCCATCCCAATTTCAGTTGCCCCAAAAACAGTGGAACCAGTTCAACTCTAAATGTAAATATAGAATGTGTCTGATAAAGAAAAACATTTTCTGTATTCTTATAAATCTCGTATTTCTATTGGCATTTGATTGATGTAAAAAGTTTGCATAAAATATTAATATAAATCCCATTTGATGAGTTTTTTAACTCATTGGGTCAAAGATTCGGGTAAAAGTTCATTACAGACCAAAGCTCGTAATTCTACTTTTGTTTTATGGGATAAAAAAAATAAACTTTTTGAAAGATGTTTGACCCAGAACATAGATAAGATCGGTCTAACCATTGCAATTATCTAACCGCAACTTATTAAGATAAAAGTATCTTAAAAATTAATGACAAGCCAAGCTTTAAGCCAAAGTCCGAGTGAGCGGATTTGGAAAGGCAGGTTCACTAACCGAGTCTAAAGAAATGATGATTCACACGTTTCGGAAGTCAATAGAAGGGTGGAAATGCTGTTCCAAGCGAAGCTTTAAGTTTTCTCATTTCAAGCAACTTTTTCCTCTAAACAAGCTTCCAGCAAGTTGTTTGGATCCTCTTTTAACCCAAATTAAGCTGTAGAATCGTGGTAATCAAGTTGGTTAGTAAACACGTGAGACATTTTTCGAATTATTTATGGTTTTGTATGGAATTTGCCTGCACATGCTGATAGATTGGACCCCACTGTCTGGCGGGAGCAGCAGGCTGAGTCTATTGACTCATCGTTGATAGTTTAGCTGCTGGGCGTTGCATGGATTTCAATGGCCGCGTTTGCTGTGTCCTGCCCTGAGGGGAGGGGGGCTGCGTCATCAGGACATCAGGGACGGCCCCTGCCACAATACTTTGCTCGTATATCCCTCAACGTAGCGTCTGAAAATTTGCATTGCTGATATTGGAAGATTTTTTTCTGCCTTCTTTTTTATTCTTTTTGTGTTGTGCGCACACTTTATTCTTTATTTTCTTTTTTCTCTTTTTTGTCTATGATTTATGGTGGACCGTTGTGTGGGCGTGGCCCAGCCGAGTGGCGACGCGTCCGTGCACGTCTGTGCATGTTTTGCGGTTGCGTTTGTAACTGAAGCCAAAAACTGAGGCTGAGGCTGAGCGCCAGCACCAAAGCGATCCAATCCAAACTGAACTGAACTGAGCCGAGCTGAACTGAACTGAACTGACGAGGCGGCGCTTTGGCCGCCTGCTCTTTGCAATTGGAATTCAAAGTCATTTTTGGTTTGGCAATTTTGTAAGCGAAATTGCCGCTGTCTCGCACTCGTTATCGTTTTTTGCGCAGTTATTAGAAGAAATGCTGCCCGACTTTTTTTTGGAACGTTACCGGGAATGGGTCACAGTTGGCCAAGCGCGGGGCAGCGTTTTGTATGATGAGGGTTTTTCAATTCTATTTTCTTTTTCAGTTCAGTTCAGCTTTTTTTTGGTTTTCTGGCGTAGCAGGGTTGACATCTTGCGCTGGGAATTCCGGTTTCCGTTGCAGTTTTCTTTGTAAGCTTTAAGGGTTCTTTTTCCTTGCCTTTGACGCTAGGCAAATACATATATATTTATTTTGCCATACTTTGTGCCCATATTGCATTGGCCTTGCCCAAGTCTCAAGTTAAAGCCACAATTATTTATAAGCAAAGTTTGGCTGAAAGTGTTGCGCACAAGTTTTGAGAGATTTTTGACAGAGTGTTAAGACCACTTTGATGTGGGTTAAACAATATTTCTTCGCCGACTCCAATGCAAATCCAGCTAAGATTTTTTAATCAAATTTCTTAATGTGATGCAAGACTTCTAGATGTCAATAGCAAAAGCGGAACTGCAAAAACCAACAAAGAAAATTCAGCTGGTTCGAAGCAATTGCTTGGCTGCAGGCTTGCAGCCTGGAGGCTTAGATTCAAGCCTAGGCTTGTCACATATTCTACAAGTTTTTATGAAATAACTATAATATAACCCATATGTGAACTATTTGCTTATTTCATATAGCACAAGATTGTTGTATTAATGCAAGGATTGGGGCTCGAGCTTTTTAGTCCTTAGTGCTAGATCTTAAGAGACTTCCATTTAAAGTCAAACCGTTTTTGAGATGAAACATGGTTTGATTCGGTTTTAGCAATAAACTTCGGTTTATATAAAAAAATAAAAGTGTATTCCGAATTTGAAGCGTTTCATTTAAAACCCGTGTTTGTAGCCATGATTAATATGGGTAAGTAAAAGAACATGACAAGAACCAGAATAATATATCTAAGCACAATTAAAACTTTCATAAACTTTCCATTAGTATGTTTTGCTCAGCTATTTGATATATTCTCCAATATTGTTGCCCTGACGCCAACAATAGAAACCAACTAGCGCATTTGCCTACCGAAAGCTGAGCCTCGCATCGATAAACTCTTGTCTCCTAATAAGCCCCATAAAGCATCTTGACATCTTCCGCAAGCGATGCCTAATACCATTTGTCAGCTGCAATATTTATGTATGGAGCAATTGAAATATCCATAAATCAAGCACTTAAAGCCAACGCCTGGCCGCAAACACGAAATGTGTCACAAATGATGCCACTTAGTCATTTGTGCAACTATTCTGAGCTGGCAGCGAGCGGGGGAGGGGGCGGGGCCGTAGTCGGGGGCATATAAATAGATAAAAACCTAGAGGTATTTTATGGCCCAGTTGGTGGACCAATTTTCGTAATAGTAAAAGCATTTTACATATGTATTCTCGTATTGCTGCCAAATTTTCTTCATTCAAATGTGGTATTTATTTTGTATTATTTCTTATTTATTTCATCTTCATTTTTTTCTGTTCATGTGAACATAAACTTTGACCGCCAGCAGAAAAAAAAATATATGTATGTATATATTTTTGCCATTTGAGTTGTTTGCGTGCTTTGCTGATTTCACAGTTGAAGTGCTGCTCTAAAGCTGGCCGGAATTAAATAGCAAAGTTTTTCCGCACACACACATACACACACACACACGAGACGCTGCCAAAATAACGCATATTTTCTTTTTGGCCAGGCCAAGCAAAAGGGCCAAGCCCGCCTGCCGTCGACTTGCCTCATTCGCCATTCGCCATTCGACTTTCAAGTTTTTGGTCCAGTTTTTTTCAGCACATTTGTGTTGCGTTGTTATTTTTTATATGTGCCGAGTCCTTCGGTGCGGGGTGCCATGGCAAAAAGCGAAAGCGCAGACATAATTCCTTGCCATGTGTGCCTGCCTCTCTCTGTGTGTGTGTGTGTGCCTCTCTGTGTCTGTGTCGGCGTAATAAAAAGGTTTGTGCTACATTTACATTATGGCGCGCAACGACAACAACACTCCACAAACGGCATAATCTACGAAAAGGAGATCAAATTGCTTAAGCCGAATAATTTACACACTCCGAATATAAAATGACGTCACAAAACTAAGAGAAAGAGCCAAGAAAATGCAGGTTTAACGAAGTTTAAGATACATTTTCTAATATTTTGCTGAAATGAGTACATTTTTTTACTTGTGTACCTATAACAAATTCGTTTATTATTATCTATGCTGTTACTCTAGTCTAGCAACTTTTATCAGAGTGAGGATCGGTGGGCTTATAGTTGAACAAGAACTATGGTTTAAGGTAGCTTAGTTTAGATATATATTCAGTTAGTGGGTGGATTATTTATGTTTTGTTTTTTAGAGTAGAGCAGGTTCTGTTTTGTTTGGCTGAGGATCTATCTAAAAATAACCAAGTTGGCCAAGATATTAAACATCGAGCAAGAGACTCTAGCTGTTATAATTTACGATATTTTCTCAAAAAAATGATATCGATATCGATTTTTATCGATTGCTTGGTAACGGGAGAAGTTATTTATTCCCAGAAACAAACTCGTACTGCGCAGCACTAGGCGGAAATACGTTCAAAATTTCAAGAGTCCAGCTCTTATAGGTTCTGACATCCTTGCGTTCATACATACAGACGGACAGACAGACAGACCTGGCTGGATGAACTCGGCTACTGATGCAGATCAAGAATATATATACTTATGGGGTCGGAAATGCTTCCTTCTGCCTGTTACATATATTTACACAATACATGATACCCTTTTAACCCATTTTCACTGGGTCCAGGTTATAAAAGGAATTATTTATTTATCATATTTAAACTGAAAATGAACAAGTTATTAAGAATGTATGTTATAAAATTTTTTTAAGACAGCTGAATATAGGGTATCACGATACCATTTTATGTACTCAAACTTTATCTCACTCAAAGTTACAAAATTATTGTTTAAAAAAAAGTCAAAGAAAATGTTCTTTTAAAAAAGCTTTGCTTAAATAATTGAAAGTTCAACTTCAAATTGCTACACTTGAGATACATGCTTTTAAGCTGCGCATATCTAAGATTCCTCTGGCATCTATTGCTGGCAAACGTTGCAAACATAATGAGCAGCTGGTAATACCCACAATGCAGTTAACATGCTGGCACACTAACACGCCAACACCTTGCATGCCCTTTTTGGCGGGCATTACAAAACTTTTGCCATGTTTTTGTGACTGTGACTGCGACTGTGCCTGTGCCTGGTTAAGGGTGTGTGTGTTCGTCTGTGAGTGTGTGTGTATGTCAGGCTCAGGTCCCAGACATACATAATTGAATGCTTGAAAAAGGCAGGCAGCCTGGCAGCCAGGCAGGCCTGGCAGACCGACAAAAACAACATCAACAACAACACGAAGAGCTACGACAATGGCGAAATGGTTGCCTTCTAACATCCTGGCCATGCCTGGTGACTGTTGCCTGGGCCTGTGCCTGTGCCCGTGCCTGCTGACTGTGCCTGAGCCTAGTCGTGGGCTCACACTTCACAATGGGACACGGGGCGTGTGCATTGCTTTAGGCCAACAAGGAATGTTACAATTATGTTCTCTTCACACTTTTCAACAATTTATGTTGGTATGTGAATGTCTCCGTGTGCAAAGCTATCCCCCTGCCCCGGCATTAGACCAACGCTTGACACTTGAGATTGGGGCACAAAACCATAATAACAACAATAGCAGCATTTGCGGCTACAGCTTGGCTGTAGGTGGGCGTTGGGACGGAGGGGCGGGGGCACATTTTGCTGCCATGGCTATTTACAATTATATTTTTCTCTCTCGTTAGTTATTGTATTTATGTCGTGCGCTAAACTTGCAACTTTCGCCAGTGATTTATGTATCCAATTGTTTTTAGCCTCATTTTTTTTTTGTTCTTTTGCCGGCGCCAACCATAATTCATCGCAAGGCAGCAGCATGTGGCATAAACAAGTGGCAACAGTTTGTCAGCGGGCAAAAGCCTTAAAGAATCTGCCTGGCAAGCCTGCGAGCCTGGCTGCCAGTCGGCCAGCTGGAGCTGCAGCTTAGTCAGCGCTTTAAGACGCGAACTCCACGCAAATCGCTGTTAAAAATGTCTTAAGAAAATTGACGTTGCAGCGTTCCGCATGTTGCCATGTGCCACATGTGTGTGCAGGCATTTGCCTGTCAAGCCATAGAGTGTGCGTGAGGCGGGTGGGGCAGCATCATTACGTAAAGTCGCAGCGCCGTTTTGGCTTACGTTACGTATACGTATCGCCTGCACAAAAGCATCAGCGGACGAAGGGTCGAAGGGGGCACAAACGAGCGGCTGCTTGATGGTGCCGCCCTCGATGCCGCCTGAATGCTCTGAAACACACAATGGAGTTATTCCAACGGAAAAACACATGCACTTCCGTCGATGTTGACGCTGCCGATGATGCGTTCGCAGCCCGAGGCAGATTGTGAGGCGCCGCAGCATAGACACAGCCTGCACGCTACACCTAAGCGCTCAAAATGGGGCATGCGACATGCGGCATGCGACAAGCATGGAGTTGCCCTGATAAATGTCCACTTGTTGTTGGCAGCCCATCAAAATTCAGCTTCAGCTGACTTTGGCATAGATATTTTTTTGGCCATGATTTATTATGAAATTTGTCCCAAAATTTGACACTCAATTCGTTCAATTTTGCTATCCATTTATCATGCAATACGTAAAAATTCACATTTTACTTAATACTCAAGCAATTCCACATGGGCATAGGTCAAAATTTTACCAAAACTCAATCGACTTTTTATAGACAATCAAATATACTCAAATATATACTTAAATTATTAAGTTTTTATTTTAATTGATTAGACTTTTGCTTGCCAAAAACAATTATGGAACGGATTATCTAACTGAATCCAATTTTCCACATTTTATCCACAATATTTTTGACATTTGAATGATCTCATATTAATTACTAGTGGAATCCGCCTCTAGTTAATAACTTTAAGTCGCCCGAGTTAAATAAGATTGTAAATGCAAGGTATATTAAAATTTGTTGTATAAATCGATCCAACTTTAATCAGAGAAAAGCCGTTTAAATTGACAACACGCGAATAGTACAAAGAAAGCCTGGCTCAATAATTCTCACGTGGTTCATATTTATTTTTCTCCAGATACATTGCTTTAGCTCAATTGAACAAAAGAAGAAATTTAATATAATTGTTGGGATTAGAAACTCCAGTGAAGCATTCGCTATGTTTCTCCCTGATGACGTTTCTCGAGAAGAGTTTACATATATTGGAGAAGAATAGTTTCAAAAATCCAAGAAGTAGCCCAGTCAAATCAAAAATCTTAAAAAAAAAATAAAAACATCGAAGTAAGGCACGCCGAAGATTTAATTCGCTAGTAGACATTTTTCAATGGCAGATAGGAATAGTGAAACTCTTCAATACTGATGAAAATATCTTGAAAAACTGATTATTTTGCCATATAAGAATCTTCTTTTCGACCGATCTTTCCCATGATATAGTGTTCCGATTCGGCCGGTTCCGACACATGTACTTCTTGCACATAAAGACGAACCTATGAAAACATTCTAGACGACAGCCTTAAAACTGAGAGACTAGTTGGCATAGAAAAAGACAGACGAACAAAAGAACACAAGTATATCAACTCGGCTGTTGATGCTGATCTAGAATATATAATACTTTATGAGGTTGTCTCCTTCTATGCATTCTAGTATCCACAACAAAGGTATAAAAAAAGATAGTAGAGCCAGAAACCATATAATCTAGTATAGTTTGGAATATAGAGATGGGATAAAATGACTTATTTGCATACATCATACACACATGCATCATACATACATACACACATACATCACAATATCACAGGTGCATAGCTGCTTGGACAGTCGCCTATAACCGAATCCTCGTGATGAAAGGCTTCCTAACACACTTTCATCACTTTAGCCTCGGGGCCACATGGGTCTTTCCCAGGGTATCGTGTTGTTTCTTTTGCATGCCGCGCCCCCTGCACCCCAAGGCCCTGGGCTCAGCCCGTGCCAGTTGCCCCCCAGCCCGTGGCGGACTTCTCTCGTGGCAACGTGGCTCGCTTCCAACGTACCGAAAGGCAACTCGTAAAATGCAAATAATGCAACGATGCGGCGTCGCGACGTTGGCAACTGGCTGTGACTGGTGCGAGCTTTTTTAGCTGAAAGATTTTTCATATTTCTGGCTGCTGCTGCTGCTGCATGAGAGCGACAACTACCGAAAAATTTGCGCAGCTCCAAAATGAAACCGAGCATGCAAAACGAGGCGACGAAGATTCAGAGCTGCAGAGCTCGGAACGCAGAGCTCAGATTAATGGATGTTGATTTTACAAATTCAAATGGCAAAAATATGCAAGCAAGTGTAAGGAGGAAAAGGACTGTGGAACTTCAACTGCAACTGCAACTGCAAATGCAACTCCATGCCACGACACCAGCGCCAGCTGCGACGCCTGCCAGCCAGGGCATTGTTGTCGCAAATGCGATAACTTAGCTACCAATATGCGTTGACTGCCAGAACAGAGAGCAGCAGCGGGTGCAGTGGAAGCAGTCGCCACCAAAAGAAGATATAACTCAATGCATATGTGTGGGCGGGTGGGAGGTTGGGAGGTTGGGCCACCCAGTCTGGCTGCGAGTGGAGCATATGCACGGCTGTATTTGTCAGCGAAGCACAAAAATGAGACAAAGTGAGGCTGAAGGCAGCTCCCAGCGACTGCCCGGACGGAATCCTGCTGCCAACTGCTGCTCTGGCTCTGGTCGCCAACTGATCCGTTCAGTGTGCATTGTGCTCCACTCTCTCCACACACACTCGGCAGTAACTTGAGCAGCATAGAAATAAATGCGCATTTATGGCGAGCAATTCAAAAGTCTTTAAGATTTTCACATTCCATGCATTGTGTCTGCCACAGACAAGCGACAGCGACAGAGTCACTTTTTTCTACTCTCTAGATACCCTCTACAAATCATTTTCCATTGGGGTATCTTTCGTGATGTATTTAGCTTAAAGTCCTTAATCTATAGTAAGAAAAGGATTTGTCTTAACTGACTGTCTGACTGACTGACTAACTGATTGACTGACTGACTAACTGACTGACTCACTGACTGACTGATTGACTGACTGATTGACTGACTGTTTGATAATGAACGCACAGCCTAAGTCGTGCGAGCTAAGCAACTGTAGGTGTCTGAGCGTCGAACTAACGAATGGCAGGTCGCCGGTTCAAATTGAGCAGCCCTTTTCAATTTTTATCTTTGTTAAATTATACATTTATATATTATTTTAGTTATATATATTATATTATATGTATAAATGTGATCTATGTTAGACGATTTCAAGATTTCTTGATTTGGAAAAAATATTTTCTGTCAATATCCCGCTTACTAAAAGCTAGACTAAGTATCTAGCTAGCTATTCAACAATTCAAATATATATATTTTTCTTACATAGAGTCGGGCATATAGCAGAAGAACATCGAGTATATAATTTGACTTCAGCCTTAATTGGCTCCTGAGCAAGAAGAGCAAGCTATCTCGCAGACATTGCCCTCCTGTGGATGTACGGCATTCCGATCTGGCGAATTGCTGCCAAATCCCAACGTAAACCATGCAAAATAAAGCATTACGTTTAATCAAGAATTGTCCATGGTATGTCAGGAATTAAACTTTAAATAGAGACCTGAATCTGGCGGTTGTCGAGGACCAGATTGCCTGTTGGTTCACAGCAATCGCTTGGCCAAAACCCTGGCACCACTTTGGCCTTCTCCCAGGAGGGATAAAATCCGAAACTCAGGTTATGCACAAAATCGGTTGGCAGCCTTGATCAAAACCTAATCTAGATCTTAACAAGACTTGCACAATTGTTGAACCTTATAGAGAAAATCAGTTGGTTTCGTATATTCATTGTTATCACAACAACTAAAGGGTAACATCAAGTCCATCATGTTAGAGCCAAGCTATTGATTCAAAGGACTTTCTGCTAGTGCTGCGTGCAGTGCACATAAATCGAAATCCGCACCTTCTTTGGCATTGTCAGGACGAGGCAGCATTGGCTTGCCATTCTCTGGCTTGTCTTGACTTGGATTGGGCCGGGCTGGGCCTGGGCCTGGGCCTGGGTTGGTTTGGTTTGCCATGGCTTGGCTTGGTTAGATAGCGAGGCAAGTGGCATGACTATGACTATGAGCGACATTGTGCGATATGATAGCAGGACGCGCGTTTTATTGTCGTTGTAAATCGTTGTCGTACGTTTCGACATTAATAAAAGTTAGCAAATAACTTGAGAGCAACAGAGACAGAAATAACAGATTGATAGAGGGACAGAGAGAGAGAGAGAGAGAGAGAGAGAGAGAGAGCTCAAGTTCCCAGCGGCGACAGGGGCAGCGGCGGTTTCAGTTTTCATTTTTATTGTGCTCGTCATCAAGTTGATTGTTGATGACTGCCTCCTGGCGCTTCGGCTTGCATCTGACCAGCCGTCTATGGGGCTATGGATATGGCAAGCACAATGAAATTGAGTAATTTGTTGGGTCAGGCGGTCAGCGCTGTGGTTTGCATAGCAAAACAGGCAAATCTCTCCCGCTGCTCCCAGCTGATTGATGTGTATGCGTGTAGCCATACAGCCTCCTGCTGGCTGCCTGCTAATACAAATGCATTCGGATTGCAGTCGAAGACGTGGCCAACTGGGAGCAAAAGGACCACAAGGATAAGCCAGCACGCACAGACGCTCCGCTGTCAGCATCTAAGGGTTTTAAATTACACACAGCAAGCGAGAGAGAGCGAGAGAGAGCGAGAGAGAGCGAGAGAGAGGGGGGAGACAGACACCAGGTAGCACACCAGCAAATAGATTAGGCTATGAATTGATGCGTAGCTGCCAGGGCAGACGCTGAGAGTTGTGCGATAAGCCCCAAACCGCAAGGAGCAAAGGCAAAAGAAGTTGCCGCCTGGAGGCGAGCTGCAGTTGCATATTGAGCAGCACTTGATAAAAGGCTTAGCCAGGATATAATGTTAGTTCTGCCTCTTCTTCTTTGTGGTTGCGATAGGTATTGAAAAACATGTTTTCCCAGCGAAACGATGTGACAAACTATTGGATATATGCAAATCCTTTTTTGGCCTGAGACAATCTACATGCGAAAACAAATGGAAAGTTCAAATATCGAAAGCAAGTGAAGAACAGGAACTATTAGAGAGCTTTGTAGTTATAATGGATGGATGGTAAATAAAAGGATTTAAAAATATTTTAGCCAAAAAGAAATTTCTTCTTCTTTAAACTTGTTAGTCAAGCACTTTTGCCTAAAACACTTCTGTTTGTTGTAAATTGTACCCAATCAGACACCGAAAAATTCCCTTTTATATATATTAATAACTGTTAGTTATTTAAAGTCTTTTCTTTCGAACAGCAGAAAATAGTTGCAAAAGCTTTAAAAAGCAATTAAAAAATGTGGCTCTCTTAAAACTTTTCACTCCTTCCACACAATCATTAATTTCTTCTCTTCAAACGTTAAAGATTTCCCTTTTCATAGTCAATTACCTACGCACAAATTTAAGAGAAAAATTTCACTTACTTAAATCAACGGCATCTGCGAAAGCGCTTCCATTGACGTAATGATGCGATGATGCGCTGGAATAAATTATTAAGGATTTGCACAAGAACGAAACTCAAAAAGAAATAGAAAAAAAAAGAAGGCACTAGAATTTTCTGTCACAATCGCTTGCTAGCCTTTATGCACTGGCGATCCAAAATTTAACACAAGAAAAAAATAAGCAAAAAAGAAGGCACTAGAATTTTCTCTCACAACTGCTTGCTAGCCTTTATGCACTAGCGATCCAAAATTTAACACAAGAAAAAAAAGACAAAAAAACTGCAGTGCAACAGAAATGAATTAAAATGCGCGCATGTGACTTTTTTATGTTACACACAATAAAATAACGGCATATACAAATTTGCGCTCGAGGCGAATTCACTTACGCGCATAGCGATCAACATTTAATTTTACACTTTTTTCGTTTGGCTAACCACTTATTTCTTTTGAGAAATGTAAAACGCAGACACTACACAAAACAAAATTGAGTTTTCGCATTCATTTTTGGCGCAAAAGAAAAAACCGTAAGACAAAATAAAAGCAGCTCTTCCGACGACGTCAGCTGCCAGTGAACGATATCCAACTAATTGAACAGTTTCTGCGACGACGCTCGTCTTGAAATTCCCCAATTCCAATTGCGAATTCCAATACACCAGAGAGAGAGAGAGAGAGAGAGAGAGAGAGAGAGAATGAAGGGCGTACTAAGCGAAACGATATTCAACGGGAATAACTTGATAAGTGGTGAATTTTTATGGGATATTTTAAAAGAAATTCTTGTTGTAAAAAAATGGTACATTCCTTAGTACCTATTCACAAAGTATATAAAAGACCTACACAATAAAACTATTTTAATTATAACAAATCTACATTTAACACACATATTTAGTAGGTTAAATACCGATCGACATAGTTATACTTAAATGTTGACTTTAAGCTCCGCTTGATGTTATTACTTCCATATCCTACAGCCTTCGCCCCCTCCCCTTTAGTTTGCTTCGCACTCCTTTCATCATCAAAGACTTCACCTTAAGATTTTCTCATCAACAGCAACAACTTTATGATTGGATGTGACAACTTTTGTTACTTTGTTGTACTTGGTTGACGGCATTTGGCAAATGGGTTATTGATTTTTAATTTACTGCATACCTCGAGATACGTACTTTACCTCAAGTTTTCATTACTCACATCAGCGGAAAGCCGGCGAATTTCCGTATATGCTGTGTCTATCCATCTATTCGTCTGACAGTCGCTCATTTTCGCATTAAGACTCAAAAACTTTCATCATTTTTCAATATGACGCTGCAACTTTGCCGGGTAGCATAATCGTGGCTCATGCAACTCTCATTCCACGCACATACATACACACAGCAACTCATTAATAAAGCACACACACACGCACACACATTCAGCCACAAACAGTTATACACATATGCAGCGCGAGCAACGGTAACGTGTAATTGCATTGCTTTAAC
Organism: Drosophila borealis; assembly: GCA_035045885.1. Lineage (NCBI taxonomy): Eukaryota > Metazoa > Arthropoda > Insecta > Diptera > Drosophilidae > Drosophila > Drosophila borealis. Next base: position 1,938,472 of record JAWNOR010000211.1, read on the forward strand.
GCCGCCGGTTTCTTCACATCACATGTCATACGAGGTAACGGTAACGGTTGCGTCAACGACTTTTGCTTACGCCCCAAAAACTATGCTATAAAATGCAGCGAAGACAACCACAAAGCGCGCACCCGCTCATTAGGGATGGGCGAAAAGTCACTGTGTATCCGTGATTCGTCACGGCGTAGTTGCTCATAAATTATCACTACAAAAACAAAATGGCTGCGTGTTCATAGCACACATTTAATCAACAGTTATAAATTTATCAGCAATGGCGTTGACAGGAAATTGTGTTCATTTTAATGGTTCCATTTATTATATAAGTTGTTTTATATGACGCCTAACTTTCAGGTTGGCCGAAGGACAAATCATAGTGAAAATCTGAATAAATCACGTGTCAAAAACACTATAAATTTATAATAGTTTTCAATAAACCATAATGTAGTGTATAACAGTTAACTTGAATATATGAAAATAGAAATATTTTGGGGTAAATGTATAAAGTTCAGCACGGGAACCGTACCAGATATACTAACTGTTAACAATGGGTACCGTACCATATACTGTCTTCAATGGCAAGTCGAATATCTTCAGATATCGAATATCTTATAACAGTGCGACTCAGCTGCTTACAGTTTAATTTTTTGGAATATATAGCAATTTGTTATTTTATTTTGAAGTTTTGAATACCAGTTAAGCCTGTATAACAGTATAATTGTGCGGCTTTCTATATAACAGCTGTATCTAAGCTTTGCATACAATTTAAAGGTCCCCATCTCAGAGTATGTATAAAAAAAACTAGTAATAAGTAAATAGCTGTAAAGTTGAACAATGAGTTAAATGCCGAACACTATTGCGATGATTCACGATGATTCACTGTTTTACATTTCACTTCATTGCACTACACAGCAAAGCGACGCAGCGCAGCGCAGCGCACCGCATCGCAAAGCACACTACACTACACACAGCACACTACACTGTCGAGCTCTTTACCAATTACATGCGCTTCATTGCTCTCGGTGCCATTAGTGTGATTACGTTTCATTGTCTGCCCCGGTCTCTTGCTTTGGCTTTACGTTTGTGTGGGGGGGTGGGTGGAAAGGGGGGTAGTTTGGGCATGTAAGTTCGTTTATAACGGCGAAGGGGGGTGGGTAGGGTGTAGGTTGTGTGTGCGTGCCTTTCAATTGTGTGTCAAAATGTAGCCGTGACGAGACTTGACAGTCAGCCATACAGAAGAGATATGCATAGAAAAAGAGAGGGGGCGAGCAAGACAGAAAGAGAGACGGAGAGAGACGAGGAGAGAGAGAGCGAGTGAGAGCCAGCCACGTACATAATTGTATCTTAGTTACTTACGATTGCACAAATTTGAATTCAATTATGTTTTACTTTCGCCCTGTTAAGTTTTACGTCTGTCTGCCGGCTGCCCCAAAAGAAATTGCATACATTTCGCCTCGAATTGAATTATGCGCGCCGAGTGTCTTGCAAGAGACATTCCACAGCGTCAGATATTGGGCTAAGGCTGGGCGCCGCCCGAGTACACAGTTGGTAACTGTCGCTGCACTTTATTGGCAGCCATTTAATTTGCAATTTTGTAATTTAAAAGGAAATTTTTCAGTTCGATAACTCAAATGCAGCCAGCACCGCCCACCCAATCATGGCTAACAGACAGGGCTTAGAGTTAGAGTCAATCCCAAGCCCCGAAACCCCCTCACACTCGGCTAAATTGCGAAATTGCAATGCAATTTATTTTGGCCAAACCGTATCGAAATAAAACTCTAGCCCACAGACTGTGGCAAACATTTTATTTTCAATTTAATTTTGCGTTTTGTAATTAAAGCAAACGCCAGGCTTATTTATTTATTTATTAGAACGCACAACTGATTTTTGCGTTGATTATTATAACACTATGCCACGCCCATCAGCCCAACCAACGCCCTACCACTGATGTCCAGCCCATGCGTAGGCTGCTGCTGCTCAGTTGCCATGCATTAAATATTTACCATAATTGAAGTGACAAGCGCAAATGCCACTACATGGATAGACCATATACCATGGGCCGAGAACTCAGCCCTAGCCCCTAGCCCCTAGCCCCTAACCCCAAGGCCCTCGGGCCCTCTCAGGCCCAAGCCCAAGCCCAGGCCCAAGCCAGAGCCTGGCGCTGGGCTGCCTGCCAGTGACGGCAGCAGCTGCTAATTGTGTGCAAGCTCATTAACATAACCGCAGGCCACGCCCGACGCTGCCCTATCGCCCCCACCCCCCACCTCCTTTCGCAGCCCCCTCACAGACCACAACGTGGATAGTCACCAACAAACAGCTGGCGGGGTCAGGACGCTGCACTTAGCGAAAGGATGTCACGGCTTGGCATGCCGCATGCCAGATTGCCATATGCAACAATAGCTAGTGCAACAGTTTATTATCAAATTGCTATTTATAACGGGACTACTACAGCACTTAACAATTACATTAACATTAACAAATATGTGCAACTTTGGATTTAAATTTTATAAAATAAATTAATGGGTAAGGCGATGCGGGCTCGAATCTCAGATATGTATAGGGGTCTTAGGATTGTCTTACTCGGAGGTCAGAGTAATCAGAGATATTTAGAGAAATTTAAACTAAAGGTTTATAATAAAATAAATTTAATAATATTGATCATAAATATTATTAAAATAAATTATATTTTCGAAGTAAATGCGAGCTCGAATCCCAGATAAAGGTCTTAATATATAATCGAGGATTGGGGCTCAGATAGGTGTAGGATTGCCTTAATCGGAGGCCGAAGTAGCCAGAAATATTTGGAGAAATTGGAATTAATCACGAAAATTGTAAACATATCAATTTTAACATTGATAAAATAATTATAACATATTAAGCTGCTCTTTAAAAAACAATGTTTGAGGCAATTCTAGAGAAATCGAACTGATCTGTCTGGTCACGAAATCATGAGGTTTTATAACTATATCCCTTATCAATTCATATAAAAATAATCACTATTTATTCTATGAATAATATGCGATCTTTGCATCTTTAAAGTGATATTTGCCATAGAAATCTTCACAGCTGCAATGTAATATATCATAAGAATTTCTTTTTAAGTTCGATGTTTTATAACCATATTGCATACTCATATCCCCATTAAAATAATAATAATATCCATCACGAACGATCTTTCTTAGAGATCTTCATATTTAAGCTCCACTGTGATATGACAAACTGTCTTTGTGTATGTTAATGCCGCACTCATTGTAGGCGCATCGCCAAAACCGACATAATGAATTATAGCCGCTAAATTGTAAAATATACGCCAAATTCCGATAAATCAAATCTCGCATACACACGCACACAAACGCACACACACACGCAAACGCACCGCACACGAAATGAGTTTTGGTGAGAACATAAAAATATCCAGGCATATGCATTACGAATGGATATATGTGTATATGTGCTTATGCACAGCATAAATACCATATACATTTCTATATAAATCATGTTGGCAAGTTTTTATGCGCCCAAAAGACTTTCTATTAACAGAGGCGGCTGCTGTTTTCCCTGTATCCATATTTTGTAGGCTCTTGCTCACTTGCCACAGATTTTTATTGTTGTTCTTCTTCTTGTTGTTGTTGTTGTTGGCTCGTTGCTACGGCGAGAGTGCATGAATATTTATGACGCAACATTTGGCATAAGTGGCACTCATTTTCAATAATCATCTTAAGCAGATTAAGTTAAATGTCAACCATTAGTCATAATGGGCTGCGCTTTTGTTGCCTACCCAGACTCGACTCGGATGTATTATATATGTATATATACATATATATAGCTATATGTATGTATGTGGCACAGATCCGCCAACAACAACAAGAACAACTTGCTTACATTTCGCATTCGCATAAGCATTTCGCAATCTCAATTCGCATTTTATGGCCAAGCACAGTGCTCCATGGCTTGGGGAAACGCATAAAAATCAGAGAGCTCAGCGCCGAGAGCTGAAAGCAGAAAGCTTCCCGTTCTGGAACCGCCTGCCCCATTTATTATATGAGCTCGAGTCCAGGCGCGCCACTTGAGTTATATATATATATATATATTCATTTTTTTTGAGGGCCGCGGATTAGCCAGGAACAATCGCCAGGAATGTTACGTTTTCATCTTGCGCATATAAAAAGTTGAAGTTGCCTGGAATTGTTGGGAGCAGAGTTTGCTGTTTTCTGTTTTTTTTTTTTTTTTTTGATGTGGAGCCTGTTCGGTCAGGTGAAAAGTGACGGCTATTAATTTGAGCTGCGCTGCGCCAAATGACATTAGGCATGTTAAGCATTCTGTTGAATCACTTGAGCTCTAACGAGCAGCCATTCGAGTAGCTTAGCTGCCCAAACCAAGCAGCTGGCAGCTTGAAGCCCGCCCCGCCATAAGCTGCATCAGATGCGCAAAGATGTATATTTTTCTGCTAGCTGGCAATGTCCAAGAAATTTAACAAGTTACTTTGCGAACTCTCTGACAGCCTTGTTTAGAATAACTTCATTTGCCTTGCATCAATTAGCTGGAGGAGCTGCAAGCTTGTAGGAACTAGGCAAATATAAAAGCTGAAATGAGCTTTGGAAAAACGCTGTAAAAATATCCATCTTCAGCTCGCAGCATTTTAAGTACCTTAAAAGCAAGGCCGCATTTGGATTTAAGCCCAGCTGGTTCAAGCCCGAAATTCACATTACTTATTTTTATTGTTTTTCCAGCCTTACCTCAAACCAAAGTAGCTGCCTTAAAAAACAGCTTCACACAAACTGAACCATATTCTTTACTTTTTGTTGGTTCCATAAAAGCAAGGTTACAAACCTCTGCTGGCTCAAAGCCGGTATTCCAACGTTTATTGTTTTTCAAGCTGAACCTTAAAACAATGCAGTTGTTTCAAAAAACAGCTGAACCGAACCGAACTATATTCTAAATGCTCTCTTTTAACTATAAGTGATATTAATGCTTATTATTTTGTTAAGACTGGTAATAAGTTAATAAGATCTTATATGTAGAGAGCACAGTGAAGCTCGTGGCTGTCATTTTCTCTTTTTATTTAAAAAACTAAAGTTGTTCATGCTAGAAGTTAATTTTCGACAGATATGTCCGGAATAACATATATATTGTTGAACCATCCGTAGAATCGTGAGATCCGGAGATCCTGAGTGTATACTGAGATATATACAGCCAGGAACAAAAATAAATCCCTAAAACTAAGAGACTATTTTAAGTAGAATCAGACAGGCGAGAATGGCTAAGCCGACTAAGCTTTTGATGCTGATCAGGAATATGGATACCCTATGAATTCGAAAACGTCGCCTTCAATGGAAATATTACAGATTTCGAAACAAATGTATGTGTAATATATAAGATAAGATTATAATATTATTAAAAACTTTAGGAAAACTTGAAAAAATTGAATGAAAGTAAACCCTGGAATCATGTCATGTTTGCCTTAAAGTCGACAACTCCTCACCTCAATCTCGCAGCACACACGTATCAGCTAGGCGTATACACTGCTCCATATACACACATCTATATCAAGTGTGCGTGTGTGTGTGTGTATTGGGGCCGTTGCATCCACTTGAATCACTTTAGCCGAATAACCAACCGCAGACTGACAAATAATGCTAATGAGCGTACAAAAACTGCCATTTGCTAACCAATGAACTTCCGTCAATTGCATCGGGGGCAATGGCTGGCTAAAATGGCGGCGGCGTTTTGCCAAGTGCACGGACCAGAAACACCAACAGCAACGAACATTTTTGGAACTACCATAATAATAGTTAGTAGGGCAACCGCATGGCACAGACTGTCAGCCAGGATGTCGGCAAGGCGAGTCCCTCTAACGCCAAACAAAAACAACAAAAAATTACTACGGACAAATGACACTTGTTGAAAACTCCAGCGAAACTATGACAATGCAGTCGCTAAAGGGTATTCGAGGCTATTATACTTTCGTCAGGCAAAGTGTAACGCATGGCAGTTCAAGTCAGAGAATCCATAACGTAAATATATATGTTTTGATTCTCCGTCTGACTGTTTCTAGGAAATCTAATCTTTTTCAATCTTAAAGGATCGCACGGATCGTAGCCCTATATCTTATAGCTATCATAGGAACGATTGGTAGAAAAGTAAGATCTTGTATGATCTTTTTTTTTTTAATTTCTTAAGATATCTTGACAACATTTGCGTTTTATTAGTTTCACTATGCTATAGGAACGATCGGTCAGAAAGTATCTTGTCTTGTATGAACAACTTTTGTGTTTTTTAAATTGGCAGTTATCTGCTTTACTACTAATTTGATTAATCGGACTACTATATCTCAAAGCTGCCAGAGAAAAAACCCTAAAAAAAGTTCTCGTTAAAAAAACTGTTTCTAGAGAACTTCACAATTACGAAGAATATAGCGTTTCTTACATATAAGAAAAATCTGATTAATAGACTGATTAATAATCTGTCTATTAATAATAAAATAATGATGAATATTAATAGAATCGATCGAAAAATTAATTTTTGTATAGAAAACTTTGTTGTTCACCAAGATTTCTTGAACGAACTCAACAGCTACGAACTTCAATATTCTTTTAGCATATTATATCAAATCGAACTACTTTATCATAGGGTGTTCACACAAGAAGTGTATACAGCATTCCCCAATGCTGTACCAAAGTTTTGGGAACTATAGGAACAATCGGTCTGAAAGAAAGCTTTTGTATATCAGCAGAACTAAGCCATATGCCTGCAAGGGTATTTACTCTTCGGCTTACCGTTCTTTTCTTCTTGTTTTAGTGTGCATTGGACTCGACTTCATAGGAGTACATATCTTTAATCTTTAAACCCAAATTCTTGTCTTAAAAATACTTTTATATACAATGATTCTTGGCTCGACAAATGCAAAGCACTCATAGATAAATATTTGTCAGGCGCTGCATGATTAATCAAATGTCCTCAGCTGGTGTCATTGGATCTTCAGACGAATCCCTGCAAGTAGCTGGCGTTGATTGGACTCTCTGTGCCTGCCGCCGGGCATTTATGTCAGTTTGTCACGATAGGCGATGGAAGCACAGAGATTACCTTGGTTAAACTTAACAATGGCACGGGACCAGGCCGGCACACAGCCGGCAGAGAGTGGGCGACCGGGCGCGCGCACACACACACACAGGCATCATCAAAATGCAACGGCGTTCCGGCACCGTGCGGCACAGTTCTTGCCCCAAAGCATTGGCCAAATATGTTGAAGGCAGCCCGTTCGGTTGCGGCTAGAGCCACAGTTTGTGGTGGCCAAGGGGGGGGGGGGGAGGGAATTGGGGGAAACTAGCAAAACGTTTTCGGGCTAGCCATCGCGTGCCGAGCTGTTGAATCGCATTAAAATCAGTTGGTGCATCTTCACTGACTGCAATTTTCGGTGGCCCAGAACTGGTACCAAGGACCCTTCGAGCATTTTGGCTCCTGCGCGCTCGATTGGCTGCTGTCAGCAGCATTTTATGTTAATTTTCATTAGCGCCATCGACGCGCTGCCAATTTGTATGGCGAAGTGAATTTGAAACTGGCCCGAAAAACTATGCCAATTGGCCGTATCCAATCCTGTCCAGGCGCCGTTCATTCTGTCCGTCTGTCTGGGGGGATGGGTTTGGTAAACGATAATACTGCACACAACAAAGTATTTTTCAATTAGCCGGGCTAGATCGAGCCTCGTAAAAACAATAAATGTGAACGTATTTTTCGCTCTGTGTGGGTGTCGCTTGCTGTCTCGCTTTCGCTCTCTCTGTCTCCCTCTCTCTCTCTCTCTCACGGTTGCGTGTGTTTTGTTGAATTTGGCAGCAATTGGTGAGACTTAAGTGCTGGTACAAACATAAATTGTTTAATGGGCGTTGGCGGTTTTTTTTTTATTTTTTTTCTATTTTTTTTTTTGTTTTATTTTTGTTGTGGCCTCGAAGATTGTGAAACTGTGGCAGGGCTGCAATTTTAATATTTGTTTTTATGACGCCGAATAAAATGAACAGCTGCAGTTTTATGGCACAAAGTGGTCTGTTCTTTATTTTTTTTTTTTGGTTTTTTTTTGGTTTTAACCAACAGGGGAGCTAGCTTTTTTAATTGCCTGAACACTAGGAAAAATAGAAAAATTCAATCAAGCGTTGAAATCGAAAAGTTCCAAATGTTGCTTTTTTCATGGAAGCTAAAAGAACAATTTTTTCAAAAAGATTTTCAACTTTTTTTGGCAACCTAATGTTGTCTTTATAACAAGTCTATAAAACTAACTAAAAAAAACTACCGATTCGCGGCTTGAGCTAAAACAGATAGACGGACGGAAGGACAAAAGTATTTCAACTCGGCTAATCTAGAATATATATACTCTAAGAAGTTGGAGATGTATCCTTTTATGCGTTACACATTTCATGACAAAATCATAATACCCATTACAAGGGTTTACAAAAAACCTAAAACCTGCTTAATTCAAACCCTATTTGCAGTGCTTAACTAATTTTGTGAACAACAACTGAATTTATTATAATCTCATCTTCAAACATTGCAGTGGCTGGCCTTTAATGTTTATTTGTTCTCAACATTTATAAACAATTTATATTATGTCAAGTGCCAATTCTCGCAATTTTGTCTGCCAATATAAATTCTTTTGTTCGTTTTCAAGTCCTGACATTTTGTTTTCACTGTCGATGATGTTGCTGTTGTTGCTGTTGTTATCGTTGTTGTCGTTGTAGTTGTTGCTTTTGTTGGCAACATTATCATTGTTCAATTAAACTTTTCAACTGAAAATCGGCTTTTGTTTTATCGCACGGCACCCGTCGATGCCAAAAACAGAATAAAACTCGACGTGCATGTAGAAAAAGCCCATGCGATTCAGCAGCCGATTCCGGCCATTGTCATTGTCATCGTTATATTTTTTTTATATTTTCGTTTTTTACATTTTCATTTTGGCATTGCGATTTTTAATCGCCATATCACCAGATTCACGCTTGCACGATCTACTACGCACATTAAGTGCACTGCACAATCTGTGATTGGGGCGTGAAGGGTGTGGGGGGAGGTGCTTGGGAAATTCATTTTCCAAAGCTAGCACAACAATAACAATTACTGTTGGTCGTGTACTCTATGCAGCAAACAGCTTGTGGTGTATATTAAGCTACAGTAATTCGTTATACAAAATTTGCAACAAAATTTGAAGAAAGAAATTATCAAAAATAAAAGCTCCGTTTTTTTTCTAATTTTAAAATAAGTTCAATTTTTTTAAATTAATTTTTGCTGTTTACATATTGTGTATATACATATATATATATATATATATATATATATATATATATATATATATATATATATATATATATATATATATATATATATATATATATATACACCGTGTTTTAAAGTCTATGAAAGAGATCTGGGTATATTCTTATACCCTTGTAAAGGGTATTATAATGTTGTCAATAAATGTGTAACGCATAAAAGGAGACATCTCAGACCCCATAAAGTATATATATATTCTAGATCAGCATCAACAGCCGAGTTAACATGACCATGCCCTTATGTCCGTCTGTCTGTTCCTATGCGAACTAGTCTCTTGATTTTTATGGCTATCGTCTTAAAACTTTGCATAGTCCGTTTTTTATGCCGGAATATGTCGGAACCGGCCGGATTGGAGCACTATATCATATAGCTGCCATAGGAACGATCAGTCGAAGATATTTTCAGCGTGTTCGAGCTGCACTATTCTCACATATCTGTGAAAGGGAAGTGTCTACAAGGGTATTAAATCTTCGCCTTGCTGAAGATATTTACTTTCTCGTTTCTTATTATTTCTAGCAGCAAAATGAGTTCATATAGTAGGCTGAACCAAGATAGAGTTTTGTGTATTCGAATGACTTTTAATAATAGCTGACAACTATATTCCTATATATTTTTACAGGGTATTTCGTAATTGATCAGATCAGTCTGCTGCAATTTGACTTAAATGTTTTTGTTGTTGTTGCAGTTGCTGTTGTTTCTGCCGTACGCACAATTGTGCAAATGTGACATCATCATTTTCATGTTTATGTCGAACAAGTCATGTGCCATTTACACACACACATACACACATGCATTGGTGAGTGTATAATGAATGTGCCCAGCCTGCTGCTGACTGGCCTGAAATGCTGTCTAATGAAGCAAGCCTATGCCATAAAACCCACTAACTGCACTGACTTACTTACAATTCGATACGACACCCCCCCCCCCTCCCCCTCCTCCTCTTCATCCTCCTCCGCCCCGCTGCTAGTTCCCTGCCTGATTGCAGTGGCAATGTGGGGCCATCATCGGCGTGCGCTCTAATTAGTATTAAGTGGAAATTATTTCTTTGACTACATTCAATTTTTTATAGGCAACATGCCAATTGCTGTGCCAATGAAAATATGTGTCGTGCATCGAAGCTGTGGGAAAACTTCTCGCAGCGATTGCTAAAACTAAGCGATAATTAGTTACAATCAGAGGTGCAGAGGGGACATTTAATGATGGTTGACATGAGGAAATATTATCGTTGAATTTATGGAAATTCATTAAGATGATGTGTGCCCGAAATCATACATTTAGGGCTTTCAAGTGCATTATTAATTCCCGCACATTGCTCGTTGGGTGTATTTAATGTGCTCCCAATTACTGGCATTGGGGTGTGTTTTGTGTGGGCGCAATTTAGTAGTGAGAAATTTGGGTTATTGTGCTTAGTATTTTTCCAAATTTCCGCCATTTCGTATTATACTTTATGCACGATAATTTCATTGAAAATCAGTCTCGAAATATTTGACGCCTTATGGGTTAAGTCCCATTGAATTTCCATTGGGCAATCGAAGAATACTTTTAGTGTTGCCGTGGGGCATTCTTGGATTCAGCTGTCAAACTTTTTGCACTTCTGCAAACTACTCAGTGGGACCATTGAGCAACAGCATCTCGCTTGTCTTTAGGGAGGAATGCGTGTCAAGCATTGCTGGCGTGACACGTATTACGAGCATATCGGCTTATAATTAAAATTCCACTTTTTCTTGTAGCTGTTGGGCATATATGGGGAGAAATACTTTTAGGAGAATCTTGCATTTAGTTGACTTGACAACGGAATGCACGCGCTTAGTAATAAAATATAGCCTTTCTATGCGATTTTCATAGACTTAAATGAGGCTGAGCGATATTTGGTGCTGGCAAAGTTAGATGAGATGAAACAAAGCAGCGATTGAGAGAGGGACAGAAAAAAAGAGAGGGAGTGAGAAAATTAGAGAGACACAGCAATAGTGGGCGAATGAAAGATACAAAGATACACAGCTATAGGGTGAGGATCAAAGATGCAAAGCTACGATGATTAAATGTTTGCAAGGCTTGCGTATAATCTGTTCGTGTCATGCCGACAGACGCCCATCTCTATTTAATATATTGCCATTGTATAGAGTTGGAATTCGGTCCAGTTTCGCTCCCTTGATGGCTGCCTTGAGGCGTTTTTGCCATGTCGCCCCGCGGTGCACACAGCTGTTGTTGTTGCCATTGTTGTTGGGCCGAGTTGTTGAGGCAAAAGTTCCACTTCCAGTTCATTTGTTTGCCTTTGTTGCCACAACAATTGGCGACATCGTGTCAGGCCAAGTTTTGCACAGTTTGCACTAATTAAATATAAAATCTATTCTGTTTTCCTATATACACCAACACACACACACACACATGCTGCTCGCAGCAGACGAGTACATATTTATACATTAATTAAGACTTTAGAGTGTGGCTGACACACACAGACGCCACACACACACACACACACACACACACTGGCACACTCACAAAGCAAATATGACAAAACAATAATGAAAGCTTTGACACGACTAATTGCCTGCGGCGTTTGCTGTCTGCTCGAATCTCAGCTGAGACGACGAGCGACGACTAACGAATTTGTAATTGAAATAATGCAATTTCCGTTACTCGTTTAAAATACATTTTACAGGAAATCGCAAAGGGCGAACTACCCGCCGAAAACTTAAACCAAAATTCATTAAAACTTTGCATTGTTTTTGCCAGACCAATTATCTCGATTATTGGGATTGAGCTAACTACAAAAGTCCCACTCAAAAAAAAAATTACACATTTACATTCAAGAATATACAAAATTGATCGGAATATTAAAATAAATTTTAATATTAATACTAACATATTAAAATTAAATTATTAACGAGAAAGTGGGATATCTTTCGAATGCCAAAGATTTAATACCATTGTACAATATCGTAGATGCTAAGTTGTTGATTATATCTTGGAAGAGAAAATATTTTGCGATTTAAGAACCTTCTTTTCGACCGATCTTTCCTATGACAGCTATAGTATATTATAGTAGTAGTCCCATCCGGCTGTTTCCAAAAGAACGACGGGCCGATGCAAAGTTGTATGAAGATAGCTCTAAAGCTGCGAGACTAGTTCGCATAGGAACAGACATATATCCACTTTCTTCTGCCTGTTACATATAATTGAACATTTGTAATGGATTCCATACGGGAACTTAATTTTAAAGTGATAAATTCTATGCTATATATAACTATATAACTACAATGCTATATGACATAGTATTCTTATGTTGATAAGACTTTACTCATATGTAAATAGCATAGTGAATCTAATGAGTGCTAATTAATTAATCTAATATATTAAGTTTAAACAAATAAAGGCGATTTGTAAAGCGTCTTGTGCCACTGTGCCGTGTAATCAAATTGCTGAAAATGCGAATTGGGAGGAAGGACAATCGGAAACATTCCGTGCAAGAGTTGGAGTTAAGAGACCGAAGGACCCAAGGACCGTGTACTCCTCATGTATGTATGTGCATGAGAAAAGCAGCTTATAGCATCGCATTTGAGTATCTGTATCTGAGCATGTGTCTGTCTACATGCGCTTGACTATATCTGGGAGTGTGTGTATGTGTGTCTCTATCTCTATTTCTCTCTCTCTCTCTCTCTGTCTCTGTGTGTGTGTTGAGTTTATTTAAGCAAGTCGAAAGTTTTAGCTTGCAAGATTTACCGTGTGCGCTGCCAGGCAAAAACTTCTTTTGCAGCGCCATTGACTTTTGTATTTGTTACAAGTTTCGTAAGCATTTCACAACTCAGCCCAAAATGTGCAGCCCGCCAATCTCACGCCGCCCCACCACCCCCCCCCCCCCTAGCATTTCCACTGCACCTTAGCAGAGGCTAAGCTCCTCTTGTTTTTGCTGCGCTTGTAATTTGCTTGCGAAAAATATGAACTGAAATGCGCACGGATTTCTATGGGTAAACAAACAACCAAGCGGAAAAACAGCAAGAAATTTCTGTATATCATATATCCTGTAAATATTTTTTAATATCTACATAGCTTAATGAACAAAAAAAAAACAACAGTTGTTGGAAAATACCCCAAAAACTATGCAGTAATTATTTTCGTGCAGTTCTTGCTTAATGAGCTATCCAAGGACCATTTGGATACGAGTAACGAGGTTCCCAGTTCAAGTCCTTGACTAGTATTTGGTTATAGGGTTGTCTTAGCCAACAACCTTATTTGCCAGAATTATTTAAAATGTTTAGTCAATAGGTTTCCTGTACTTATAATCAAGGCTACAAACTGATTTTATATAAAACCAATTTCAACCTATATTTGCCATGAACAGAACCTAAAGCCGAATTAGCCTGAGTCGAACCTAAACCACAGCCGAATCACAGTTTTTATTAAATAGTTTGGCTTAGGGATTAAACATTTTGCCAATGTTCTTGCAAACTTTATTTTCAAAAAATAAATATGCATAAATATAACAAAACTTATTCGATATTAAATTTAGTTTTTCTATTCTTATTATTTTAGAGAAAATGTTATACCCTTCAGCTTAGACGAGTACAGGGTAAACGCAAACAGTTCGTCAAACTTGCAAATACTTTTAGCTCAAAAAGCAACTTTCATTCAAGGGGTTAATTGGTTGAATTCAAGTCAAAGATGGGCAAAGGATCATGAACTGTGACCGCCCCTCTCGACATGTATCAACAGCATGTTAATCGTGTGATTACTTAGCAAAGAAATTAATTAATTTGAGTCATGTATTTATTTATGTGTGATGTATGCGCCAAAATATGCAGATACAAATGTATCTGAAACACAGTAGCAAAGAGCAGCAAATATGCTGAGCTAAAGACTTTTGGACATATTTGTTTTTATTATTATATGCATATGCTGACATTTACACACAGTGAAAATTTGCTTAGGGGTTGGTTTTTTCGGGATTCGGGGGGGACATTCTCATGCTTTGCAATTTGGTTTAGCTATGGCAAATAACTTTTATATCTATGGGGCCATCAACGAATGCAACCAGCAATGCCAAAAACTTTTCATTTAACACATGCACAAGCTGACAAACAAGATTTTTAGACAAGTTAAGCACTAAGCTCTCCCTTTAACCCCCAAGGGACAGACGCCCATACTCCCACTGCTATTCTGAATAAAAAGCCATTGCCCAATGACACAACCATAAACCAAACACAGCAAAGGCATTTAAACAAATCAAGCAATGAAGCTAAAAGTCTCTCAAGCGTATCACATATAGAGTTAGTGCCTCCCCCCCCCCCACCACCCCTACCCCCTTCTCAACATCTCCTTAGAACACTCTCGTTTACCCCTTTTACCAAAGGCGAGTTCGAAGAGTTCGCTTCATTTAGCCAAAAATTCATGGAAGGGACTTTCGTTTAAGAGTTTGAGTTGAAAACTGGTAACTGAAGCCGTCTGTTGTCTAAAGTGATGAATTTGAGCACTTTGGTTTGCCTGTGCAGAATTTAAGTCTAGTTTCCAGCTGCTGTGACTATATTATTGGAGTTCTACAGCAATACCCTACACATATAAAACAGCTCCTAATTAAACAGACGACTCTCTTTGGTCTTTGGTATTGTGCATAAAACAGGTGTGTGGAATGCTTTTCTTATTAGAATATGCCAACTTTTTCTTTGTGGTGTAAACCTGTCTTTGAATAACAATACATTTCAGGCATTACAAATATCTATACTCGTTTCTTTCACAAGACCCAGCTGTAAAAACAATTTCCTTACAATTTAGGGGACATTAGAGAAATGTACCAAAAATGTGAACTATTTCTGATATAGCTCCTATAATCCTCGAGTTATGTATAAAAAAAACATGTCTAAAATTCGATATTTACTGTTATTATAGACATAATAATATTATGAACCTGTTTTGCGTGTGATATACGATAACATTTATTTAAAATTTAAAGTCTATAGCTTTTTTAGTTTCCGGGTTCATACAGACGGACAAACATAAGCATGCGGCTAGATCGACTCGGCTTGTCGTCCTGAT
This sequence comes from Drosophila borealis, assembly GCA_035045885.1. Lineage (NCBI taxonomy): Eukaryota > Metazoa > Arthropoda > Insecta > Diptera > Drosophilidae > Drosophila > Drosophila borealis. Next base: position 1,953,799 of record JAWNOR010000211.1, read on the forward strand.
GCATATATATATTTTTTTAAAAGCTAACATTCTCTGTACTGCCTCTTAATAGATTAAACCTCCCACTTCGGAGTAAGAAAGTCGTATAAAATGCTGCCATCGTGCCCACCTGGAGATACGGGATTCAGATTAGAATCTCGAACCGAAAACGGGTCCAGACTCTTCAGACAGTGATTGGCGGATCGACGCTTCACCGAAACCTTGAATTGATAAAGCATGGCCTCTATATATACCCTACCTGTCGAGCCAAAGAAGGCGGCCGATTCATGCTCAAAAGTATTATAGCCCATTTCGATTTCCATAGATTGAGGGTATAAAAAAGTAACACCTTCAATGACAGATTTTGATTTTTTGGGATTTATTTGGTAAATAAAGAAAATGTGTGTAAATTTAAAACAAATTTACGCTTTCATTTACCCCACACACACAGAGCTAACCAAGTTGCCCGGATCGGGTGTGGGACGCATTTATTTATTAATGTTCGTGGTGTTAAAATAGTTATGCACAGCGCTGGGTACAAGTTGGGTTGTTCCCCATGTTTGCTTATCTTATTGCTGCGACGAAATTAAATTCTACACATTAATTTGTGTAAGTGGAAACATTTTACATGACATTTAAACTTGCGCTGCGGTGCCCAGACGAGGCGCGTGCTCTTTGATGCTGCATTCGAGTGGTCTGGCGATGTTCGGCGGTGATGTCTGGTGGTGTTGGTGGTGGTCGCCTGCACAACCACCGAAAGACACACGCACAACGCTTTGCACTTTGTCTGGTGAGGCGGAATTGGAATATGCGCGTGTAGTTTTCACTTTGTGCTTATTTTCTCGATGTTAGTTTTTTGGAGGTCCGGAACCAAAGTCGAAACTTTGCTGCTGCAATGTAAGTGGTCTCCAGAGAGAGCTAAGGGAGAGAGGGAGAGAGAGAGGGAGAAAGTGGGTGGCAGGTTAAGAGTTGCGGTGGCATGCGGTCGTGTAGTCAACTTCAACTTCACTTAAAATCCTTTTTGCCGTTACGTTTCGATGCATATAAGGTTTTGTTTAGAGCCCGCCCCGACCCAAACCAACATCGAGACAGTCAGCCAGTCAGCCAGTCAGGCAGGCAGCCAGTCAGGCGAGTGGGGCCGGCAGCTTATTTATAATTTAAATTTGGCAAAAGTTTGCAGGTTGCATTCAAATTTTCCGCTGCCGTCGAGTGGGTGAACTTTACTTTTATGCAAATGACACTGCAAACACTAACACACACACACACACACACACACACACACACGTAGACTTTAGTCTCGGTTTCGGTGTCATTCGCAAAGTTTCCACTTTGGCTGCATATTACGCATACGCACAGTGGTGCCGGCAACGGTCGGTTCTGGCTCATTCTATCCATGCAATATGAGCTATAGTCTTAGCAGCAGCAGCAGCAGCAGCAGCAGTCATTATGGCTTATGATTATGGCTATTAGTGCGAGTTAGCTGAGCTTAGCCCATCCACAGTTCAGGGCATTTTATGGCCAGCAATTTGCCCCAACGCCCAACGTTTGTGGTCAAGTGGGGTCACGCTGGTTGGCCACCCATTCAATTACCTTGGCAACATCAAGAAATGCATATTAGCCAGTTTCAGCGGCAACGCTGAGCTTAGTTCGAGCTTAGTATTAAGAAAGTGCATGGTTTTTAGTTCCACTTAATTGGCATTTAGTTAACTTCCAGAAAAGAAGGTCGATGTGTTTATAGTTTTGGAAACTTAGGTGCCAATAGTCTTAAATATATCAAAGCTTCCAACTTAGCAACTTGCGCTTATCATAATTAAACTCTATAATATAGATTTGTTAACTCATTCAGTCAAAAAAAACGCGTTTTAATCTTTAGCTAATCAACAAGGTTACAATCCCATAAAATCGTTTGTCGGTAGTTCACGCTTCGAACCAGCAACCACACACACGAACCCAGCTTTTGGTGGGAACCTGAAATTTTTTTGAAATCATTTCAAAACTATGACTCGATTCTGTTTCTGGCTCATGATAAAATATTATTTGGAACTGGTTCAGTTCGGTTGTCGAACCAGTTTCGAATCGGTTAAGTTTGAAATCGGTTTACAGCCTTATTCAGATTTTTCAAATCTTTAGTTATATATAGCTAGTAAAATCATTTATCGGTAGTTCGGTTCACGGTTCGAACCAGCGCCCTTTCTAAGGTTCAGTTCATAAACTTGGGTTGCCGCACACACAAATCCAGCTTTTGCTGGTATTTATTTGGAAACATTTCTGAATCAAAAAAATGACTCGATTATGTTTCTGACTCATGCTAAAATACAAATTGGAACTGGTTCAGTTCGGGAGTCGGTTCAGCTTCTTATTTTTTAGGGTAACTGGTTTAATTGGAATTGCTCCTTCGAACCGGTTCAGCCTTGTTTCAATATCAGATTTTTCAAATATTAAGTTATATGCACCTGTTTATTAAGTCGATGAGCTCTCTGTCAATTGGCGCTTATTTTCGAGGCAAGTCGCGCCGCACAAATGCGCTTATCAAAAGCTTTTGCTGATTGCCAGAGCTGTTGAATGGAATTGCCGCAGACCTTGGCAGCAAAATAAATACATTTTGAACAGCTTTATCAAATGGCAGCCTAACTGGAACCGCACAGGCGACAGTTGGCAAACTTCAGCCAATAAAAATTAAAATATTTAAGCAAAGCGTAGAGATGCAAAGCCCTGCAGTAAAGAAAGATACATGGCCGGAAAGTGTGGCGGTGTGGCATCTGTAGAAGGTTTCTCCTGGGTTGCGGTGGTTGTTTGGTTGCCGCTTCAGCAGATTAAAAATTCCACACAACCTGAGAGTGGGTGGCGGTTGGGCGGCGGTTCGTTGGGCGGGTACCGAAAAGTATCATTGCAAAGTTTTGTTCGCCTTTCATTTTACTTTTTCTGCTGCATGCGATTCGGTGCTGCGGTAAAAATGCCTGCGAGGCAGAGACCTTGCCTCAATGCTCCGGTGTCTGAGTTTGTGTGTGTGCGTTAAGTATTTTCTCAGTTAATTATGCAAAGATATACGCTTAAAATTTTGCAATATTACGTGCATATTTCAAATACCTAACGTAAATTCTCTTGCTGCGCAAGAAAGCTGTAAAAATGCCTCAAGGATACACGGCTGCCAAATGCGCTCGCTCGCTCGTTCGCTCGTTCGCTCGCTCTTTCGGTGCGCGGCGAAGGTTATGCCACGTACGTCGGGGTTAGGGCTTACCCGGTCCCAACCTTGGGCCGGGGTCGCATCTGGGTTGCCAGCGGTTCCCAACGGTTGCTGCGCTGCACGCTGCTCGGCAGCTGGCGCACGGCCTTTTTAATTGCTCGTTTGCCTTGCAATCATCGTACGCCGTAAATGTTGTCGTTTATTGTTGCCTTTACAGTCTCTCACGTTGCGAGCCAACAAAATATGGCCAAGACTCTCAAGTCTCTAATTAAAGCGATGCGATTTTAATAAGATTAGCGAACACGACTCAACCCTGTGCAAGTTCTTGACGAGCTATCTGCTTGAAATATGGTTAAAACAAAACAATTTTCCCATAAAACAACAATGCAAAAGAAAAGAGAAAGAAACAGATACTTTATAAGCCGTCTATATAAAACAGTTTGTCCTGACCGATAGACGAACTCCTTGCATAGCTACCCTATTTGATGTAAATGCATGCTAAGGCGCAGTTGTGAAAAATCCCACCGGATAATGTGGAAAATTGATGAGAATTGCTTGTATGAAACTGCTCATTTGCAATCAAATCTTTGTAAAAATTCGTTGAAGACGTGCTTTTATTGTAATACTCTTTATACTTCTTGGTAATACTCCTATTTAGATCAATCTGTACATATGTAATCTGTATATGTATGTTTGTAAGTTTATATGTATGTAGGTATGTATGTATGTGAGTATGCATGTATGGATGTATGTATATATGCATGTATGTATGTGAGTATGTATGTATGCATGTATGTATGTATATATATGTATGTATATATGCATGTATGTATGTGTATGTATGTATGAATGTAAGATTGTGTTAATCTATATAAATACATATGTATGCATGTATGCACATATGTATGTTTGTATGTATGATTATATGTATGTATTTACACATTCGTATGTATGTATTTATGTAGGCGTAACATACGCTGACCAAGTATAACTCTCGCTGCACTGAAAATTTCAAATCGCCGTTCTATGTGAATCTCAAGAATTCAAGTAAGTCTTGCATGCTTTCATGCTTTGATTAAACGGGTTGGTAATCTAATAAGCTAGTATATATTTGATCACGCTCCTCTTATTTTATATATTTATCCGTATATCTCAGGAGACAGGCCTTAAATGTCTGCATCGTCCCATCTTTCAAATTATTAATTTAAGCGAAATAACACAATATAGCTCTAAATCACTAAAAATCATATTAACTGCTATCTCTGTTCTGGTTTTAATTAATCAATTTTGCAGGGCACCGCCAAAAAATGTGCATTTGCATGCGAAACTCGACTAAAACTTTGATTAAGTTCAATGCAGCAACTGAAACTGGTTTACTCTGCATTTCATCCACTTCAACCTGACCCCATGGAACTCCTCACACCATGGAGCAAAACGTTCCGAAAGGAGCAACAGAAAATAAAACTTGCAAAATGCAAAACAAAAGCTCAACTTCAGCTGAATGCGGCGGGCGAGAGGGGGAGAGAGAGAGATAGTAACAATTGATGGAGCTGCCGCTGTTGGCCAGAGTTCGTTGTGAATGTGAGTGTCGGGGAGCTCGGGAGCTCGGGAGTCGGACAGCAGAACTTTCGCTAGCAGCTGCTGCACCTTTCAATGATAACTGAAAATCTATTTTCTAACTGACTGACAACCAATATATTTGAATGGGGGGGAAAAACAAAACATAAAAAATATACATATACATATATACATATATATATATATACATGTATGTGCATAAAACAAAGAAGCACGACTGTGATCGACACGTCGAGGATTAAATACTCTTTTAGACATATTGCTTAAAGGATTTCAGATATGTGAGATGAATAGTGATCCTCGCCATCCGGGTCTACATATTTTGAAAAATAGATAAGCTTTCCATAGAAAAGCCCATTTTAAGGTTGGCTCTTTATATAGAGTTATATGATATAGGGATCCGTTGTTGATTAAAGTAAGCCTTGGTGCGGTGCCTTGTGAAACAAGTAAATGCCAAGTTACGTCGGTTTATTTTAAAAACTTAAAACTAAAAGGAGTTTGACGGCACAAAAATTAAGACAAAACCCAAAAGTTTTTCATCGAAGAACTTTCCTCTAGCAGCTATAAATAGTGATATAGTGTTCCGATCCATCTGATTTATATGGTCCGGCGACGGAGATGTCTCTTTTTGTGCGTTACACATGTCATGATAAAATAATAATACCCCGTAGCAGGGTATACAAAATATGGTAAGCAATTTCTATGCTGCTGGTTAGCATGTGATGTTCACCTTGCCACGCCCAATTTAGTTTCGTCACATCAAAATATTTGCTCTCCCACTTCACTGTGTTGGTTGTTGTTGTTGGTTTGTTGTTGTTGTTGTTGTTGTCAACATTTTGGGGCTTGTGGGCGCTTACCGCGTATAATTTATCTATGCATATGTTTTGAGTTGCCAACAGCAGCCAAACGAGAACAGGAGAGCCCACATAAATCACAAGCCCCTGCTCAGTCACACCCACAGACACATTCTCTGCCCTATCCCCAAACACACACACACACACGCGCACACACACACACGCACACACGCACACACACACACGCACACACCCCTTTCATGTAACAGCAGTTATCGCCCTCGCGCTTCGCCCAAAAATTCTAAAAAGCAATTGCTCTGAATTTATTTCCACGTGCCTATTATAAGAAGAACGAGATTAGAAGGGGATGAGTTTTGTGTGTTGTTACCTTATGAAATTATCGAGTTTCTAGGAAATAATAATATATAGACAAAATGACAAGGCTGGTAAGACGATCACTAAAAACAAAAATAAACAATTTATAAAAACAATATCGGCTCAACTTTCTCCAATATTAACAAACACACAATTGAGCTGCGATTTTTTATAATTTATTTTTTTTTAATTTTGTTAATTTTGTTGAAATAATAATTTTTTTTTATTTTATGAAAGCTTAAGCCGTTTGGATCGTTGGGCAGTGTCCATTCTGTGGATATTGTGGGCAAGGGTTGTGCACGAATCTTTTGGTAAAACAAATCTCAGCTGGGGGGACAAACATGCATGACAGCAGCCATCAACGTTATATCGATGGCATTCACATGTTTAGCACACAAACGAAATGCCAAAGCAAAAATATGCATACAAATCTATCTATCTGTGCGTATTGATAGCCAAAAACCGAGACAAGTAGTGTGGAGACTGGGAGTCGGAGTCCAAAACTCAAATCTGACGACTGTTCCACATTTTGTTGTGCATGACAGCCATTGTGTGTGGCAGTGTCTGTGTGAGTGTGTGTGAACGTGTGCGCCCGAGTGTGTGCGTGTGTGCGTGCGTTTCTGTTATCGAATATTGTCTATATGGGTCTCTAGTCTCTGACTCTGAAATCTGGTTGCTGTTTGTTCGTCCGTTTCGTGGCGTCCCAATCAATTGTCCAAATGTCCAAACTTCATTTGTTATGCGCATCACAAAAATTGAAGCAAATCATTTTGCCAATCGCATTTTGATTTCGAATGTCAGTGACGGTATGCTAGATAGAGCACGGTTGGTGGCGGCAATGGAGGGCGGCGGGTGGCAAGCCACCCCACAATTTATGTTAATTTTTGTGTATTTGCCGCCAGCGGCGCCTAAAATTATGCAATGCCTTTATTAATTTATGACAAACCAAATGGGGAATCCAGCTAGTGATGGGAGCGTGATATATAAATATTGGCCAAAGTAATTGTAATGGGAACTAGATTGTCCAAATATTTAACAGACAGATTACAAACCGGTTTTGAATCGAACTAATTTAAGCCCGGACTCTAAGTTGCCTATTGACCATGTAAGGAACTTTTAACAGCATGAGTTGCACAAGGAACGCTCGAATCTAGACCTGAATCGAACCCTTTAGTTTTTGCTATAACTGTTTCAAACATATAGCTTCGCAACAAGCATAAAGCGTAAAATAAAACATATTTAAATTGGAAAAAATATATATAAATAAATATATTATAGAAAATTGTTGTACAACATTTGCGTAAATCAAAAATATTTTGTATGGTTCTCTTAAAGTTTACCAACAAATATCACGTACCATAACTCGAACCAAATCTAAACTTTTGGAAAGGCTATTATAATTTCTAATAGCAGCTTATGTTACTTAACAGTAATGCTAGCTTTCTAACAGTTAAGCTAATCACAGCTCCTGTTATTAAACTACAAACTATCGTCTAAGCATCGCGTGACCAACTCACGCGCTCAACTGTAGGTGAGCTGGGATAAATGGATTTATTTATCCATAGCAACTGGGCCCTCGGTCTCGGCTAGTTATGCAGTGTTTAACTTTGCCCGGGGCTTCTGTTGGTTGGGGGCGTGGCATTTTCATTTTCACGCGCCAGCCGCGTAACTCATTTTCGCCTCAGAAAAAGTAGGAGAGCGAAAGAAAAAAATATAAAAATAAATAAAAGGGAAATAAAGTTTCTTTTGCTGCTACTTGGCACATTCTTAATTTCTTGCGTATTTTGTCAAGACAAATTGAATTTTTATGAGCGTCGTCGACGTCGACGCAAAGAAATCGCAAAAGGCGTCGCAGCCCCAGCGGCAGCAGCAGCAGCAACAGCAGCAGCAGAACCAGCGAAAACTTTAAACTTTTCTCATCTTGTGAAATTCATTTTATCACAAGTAATTACTTTGTAAATATATGGGGTGGCAGACAATGCAGCAGACGTCGCAACGTTACGTGAATTGCACACGCAGCCTTTTGCCATTTGAAGAGGGCAATAAAATGGCTGGCGGCGCAAAAAAAAAAAACTTAAAGACTGCAACATGCAACAAGGAGTGAAACTAAGAATAGGCACAGTAGAAGTCCAAATGCTCTATATGAAAAGTATAGAATACAATTTAGAAACCGATTGTGTTAAGAAATTCACTTATACTATGTTTATATCGCCCTTCTATGCGATTTTCATGGCCTTAGGTACCATCAAGATATTTATATGATTTATAGTAAAATCTGTTTCTCTTTCTCTATCTCTCCCCCTTAGAATTTAATAGCTAGTTATCAAATTGAACATATACCCTCTAGAACAGTACAAGTTTCTTTTATTTTATAGCGAGAGACACCCCCACCCACCCGCGCCTGTTCCATGCTATAAATAAAATAAATGAATAAATGTGGAAGTACTCACCAATTTAAGCCACAATCAAAATGCCTTTGTCTTCTTACAAATATACGAATATTGTACAGCACAATGTCTACTGAAGAAAATTACATCAAGTTCCGTTAAGAAACGCAGAAGTTATTAAAGGAAACGTGTGGTTACATAGGCAGGCCCCGTGGCTGCAAGAATCTCAGCATACATGTGCACACATACATTAAAATGCGATTGTATTGAATTAGGCGCTGTGTGTGTGTGCTGCTATTTTAACTCAGACGGTGGCAGAAATTCCAGTCGGTTCAAGTTTGTTGTGAGTTCGACTCCGGATGAGGGTTCTTAATTTTTTTTTTTTTTTTAATTTATCCTTATCTCGAATTAATCCCTATCTCCCTCCTACCTCCAACTTTTGATATTCTTCAAAATATATGAGCGCTGTTTGCACAATTCAGATCAGATTGCATGCATTTGGTATCTGCCTGCACTGTCTGCTTAACATTGTTGCCAAGAAAATGTTGCTAGCAACATGCACTGTAAGCCTTGAACATAAATCTGGTGTTTAAGATGTCCCTTACAAAGTTATCCATGAACTACAGATGGGCGGTAGCTTTTAGGACACAGATGCTCCGCTCATCCAAAAGAAGACAATGGGTATTTGAAAAAGTTGGAATAAAGTTGACACAAACTTCTTCGTTCCTAAAGCCATTGCATTTTGGTATTCAGCAAAGCGATGCGCATGGTTTAAAACACATTGATAAATATCCAGTTTACACGTTTATTGTTGTTATTGAATGCTCACTGCAAATGCAACTTGCCATTGAGTTTGTCAAACCGCGACAATAATTTGCATAGGCAGCTGGGCCAAAATCCATGTAAACATTGAAATTGTAGGCGAGCGCACACTGGAGAAGATTGTGGCGCTTAATCGAAAAGGCCAAAGCCCATGTCATCATCCTCTTCCTCGGATTCGGACTCGGCCTTCTTGGCCTCCTCCTTCTTTTCGGCAGCGGCGCCACCAGCAGCTGGTGCCGAAGTGGCAGCAGCAGCAGCAAACTTGCTGGGATCCTTGATGTACTCCTTGATGGTGGTGGCCTCCTTGAACTCAACCTCTGTGGTGGCAGCGATGGCCAACAGGTTCTTGAAGCCGTTGGCAATGCTGTGAGGTGCCGAAGCGATCGTTGGATAACCAACGGACAAACAGACGGCAGCCAGATTGGCAACGCCTTGCTGGAACTTGGCGCGCAAATCCTCGGGCTTGATGTCCAAGATCTCAGGAGAGAAGATTGAACCCGAATCATAAACCTGGCTCACGAGCAGACCATACGAGAAGGGCGAAATGTTCAACATGTTCAGCAAAGTGGCCTCGGAGGCGCCCACTTTGTCACCAGGCTTCAAGATGGGCACGTCGTTGATGATTTCAATTGTACCCTTGGAAATCTTGGTCGGGATGGAGAGAGCCTGGAAGAAACTAGTCTTCTCTGGACCAAGACCAGTATTCTGAGCCGGAATTACGACGGGCAAAGGTGCAATGGCGCCTGGACGTGCGGGAGCGCGCACCTTCGATTCCAACAGTTTATCGCGAACCTCAGCCAAATCGCCCTTGGTGAACACAAATCCAACATTTCCCTTGATATGCGGCAACAGTTTCTCCAACTGCGGGTTGTTCTCCAAATGTCCACGAATTGCTTTGCGCATCATCGTATTCTTGCCCATCAATACCACAGCGAGGCCACGCAGGCTGGTACGGATGTTCTGCATCTGCTTGGAGCCAACATTGTCGGCGCCCACAATGAAGCACTTTGGGAACTCATCGAACAGTTCCTAAATTCATTTCGTTAGTGAATTCTCAAATATCTATGCAAATATTGTTTCTTAAAAAGTTAAAAAATCAACATACCACAACTTTGATGAAGTACTGAGCCTTCCATGCTGCTTTGTTCTCCCTAACCATTTTGTAGTTGTATTAGGGACTCGTCTGAATTTAAGAACTGTAAAAATGGAAACATTTTATTACCATTCGGTACAGCAACGTTTGCTTTCTTAAAAATTCTTGTTTTTCATGCAAAAACTATTAGGATTACATTTATTTTTTAAGATTTTTACTTTTCACTTACCAAAACACAAACTATACGCGTTGATGACTCGGACGAAATGGGAGAGATGTGCGATAAGTGCAGCGAAGCTATCGATAGGGTGCGACATTGTTCTAATTAATATCGATTAGTAACTGCTCAATTGACATAAGAGGAATTTCATATTGCATATGTAATTATTTAAAAATTACCTGTTTTTGCTGTTGTCATTCTATATTACATTTTAAGAATACCCATTTTTAATAATATTTTACAACTCGCGATACTAGCTACCAAGGTATCGATAGTTTATGAAAAGTGTTACCCTACAAAAAAAATTGGTGAGGCCACACTGTTGTTCTGTGTGTTGCAAAATATTCTTTTTTAAATCAACCCTACTCGCGAACAGCTGTTGGTAATTTTTATTTATTATCGATAGCTGTTTTAACAAAATTTAAGCTATGCTTAAATCGTCATAAATATAGTTGTGCAATAATCAGGTACTTAGAGCATATTTCCTTCTTAATAAGCGGCGAAACACATGTTGAGAATCGAACGACCTTGAAGAGCAAACTATATTTGGCACCAACACTTAAAATCTTATTGAATTTCACAACAATTCATAGGATGGGCAAAAACTATTATCAGATTTTAGGCATTAACAGGACGGCAAACGATGATGAAATCAAAAAAGGTTATAAGCGAATGGCCCTTAAGTATCATCCAGATAAGAACGACCACCCACAGGCTGCGGAACATTTCCAAGAGATTGCCGCCGCATTCGAGGTACTGTCAAACAAGGAAAAACGCCTGATATATGACCAATATGGTGAAGAAGGCCTTAAAAACGGCGTTGAGCAAACGCCTTTTGCACAACCAACAGCGGACATGCTGCCGTTTATGTGTGCCGTTGGGGGGACTGTTTTGTTTGCTTTCGCTGCATTCAAGACATTTCAATATTTTACAAAAAAAAAGGATTCTGGAGAACACGAAAGTGACTCGTCTTCGGAATGAGAAATTTAATATTTTCGAATTTACGCGCTTGCATCTCTAGCATGTTATAAAATTGTTAAATTGTATTGTGTAAATTTCTTTCTTGTGGAATGCCAAAGTGAATAGTCCATAAAATGACTAACTATTTTCGAATTTAGATGCTTGCGTGTCTTTATTAATAAATTGCTTGAAATGTATTTCGTTGTTTGTTGTAAATTTACTCAGAGAAAGATCTTATCAGTTTGCCTATCGCTATCGATAAAAATGTGACAAATGTGCCTGCTGATCCCGCTGACCATGTCCAAGCTTTCGATAAGGCTCCCATAGTCGAGCCTGCAACAGTGCTGACAGAAGTAGAAATGGAAGAGGATGCCTCTGAGTCACCACTTTGCGATGACAACTTGCTTGCGGTCCACTTCCAAGCTGTGCCTGCCGATCCCGCTGTCCATGACCAGGCTCTCGATAAGGCTCCCATAGTCGAGCCTGCAATAGCGCTGACAGATGAAGACATTGTCGAGGATGCTTCTGGTTCCCCGCTTTGGGATGACAACTTGCTCGCGGTCCACTTTAAAGCTGTGCCTGCCGATCCCGCTGTCCATGACCAGGCTCTCGATAAGGCTCCCATAGTCGAGCCTGCAACAGTGCTGACAGAAGTAGAAATGGAAGAGGATGCCTCTGAGTCACCACTTTGCGATGACAACTTGCTCCCGGTCCACTTCCAAGCTGTGCCTGCCGATCCCGCTGTCCATGACCAGGCTCTCGATAAGGCTCCCATAGTCGAGCCTGCAATAGCGCTGACAGATGAAGACATTGTCGAGGATGCTTCTGGTTCCCCGCTTTGGGATGACAACTTGCTCGCGGTCCACTTTAAAGCTGTGCCTGCCGATCCCGCTGTCCATGACCAGGCTCTCGATAAGGCTCCCATAGTCGAGCCTGCAACAGTGCTGACAGAAGTAGAAATGGAAGAGGATGCCTCTGAGTCACCACTTTGCGATGACAACTTGCTCCCGGTCCACTTCCAAGCTGTGCCTGCCGATCCCGCTGTCCATGTCCAGGCTTTCGCTAGAGCTTTCATAGACGAGCCTGCAAAAGTACTGACAGGCGAGTCAATTAACGTAGACGCTTCAGATTTTGCAGCTGAGTTGATAGCTGAGCCGATCGTTAAAAATCCTTCTGAATCCACAGTTTGCGTTGACCATATTCGCAATTCTACGCCTGATAATTTTGCTATCCACTCCCAATAATTCGACGGATAGGTAAGTGTTGATATCTTCGCTGTGCTTTCAGAGAAAACTGTTGACGAGGACGTTAATAAAGCTCGCTTACTTAACGCTCTTCCAAGTTGAAACGTCTTGTAGGCTGCGAAGCCTAGCAAAATAGATCCCCCAACAATGGAGACTACAGTCAAACAGTCTGAACGTGTCCATTTTGTCGGACTGGTGCGAAAAGTTCGAATAATAGAGTGTGGTGGTCGTGGTGTGGTGCTCTCGCATTTAGCGGATCCTGTTATGGTCTCGCTGTTTTGATGCTCATTGCTCTGTTTATACCATCGACCGTGTGACTGGCTTCTTTGACTCCTTTTTGGACTTTCATTCGCCTTACTAATGCGATCATATTCTCTGCGCTGATCTGGATCCGAAAGTACTGTGTATGCTTTATTTATCGACATACAATAGTCAAGTCCATGCTTAGTTTGCCCTGGGTTCTTGTCGGGATGCCAACGCTTCATAAGCTTAATATAAGCTAGTTTAATTTGTTCTTGAGTGGCTTTCCGGTTGACTCCAAGGGTGCCATAGTGATTTTCCAATTTTTTGCTCATTTTAATCGGTGTTTTTCATTACTTTAGAATTATAGTTTATAATTTGTATATTGCCAGCCACTTCCAATTTCCAACAATGAAAACGTGTGACTTACCACATTTTACCGATATTTGGTGGTGCTTATTTTCGATATGTGCAAAGTTAAAATTTATCGAAAACAAGAATCGATTCCGGGCGCAAAACTGTATTAAATCGAAATCTCGACTCATTTTGAGCTTCTTTATCATCGGGAACAACTAAGAAATAACCTAAATACTAGCTTAGCTGACAAAACACCTAAATATCTAACTGATAACCAGCGATCACAATAGATGTTAACATAACAGACGAATCGCACAAATGTTAGCATAACATACAAATAAACATCGATAGCACAAATGTAAACATAGCAGACCAATAAGCCACGATAGCAACCAAAAGTGCCGTAATGTGGTGGATCACACTAAAAGCAAAGTTTCCACCGGTCAGCATAAAGTGCATTGAACACCATAGGTTCGCCAAAAACATACCAATTATAATGAGCAATCAATTTGAAGATCACTATGGGACCCTTGGAATCGATCAAAAGGCAACAAGAGAACAAATCAAAACAGCATATTTTAAGCTAATGAGGATATGGCATCCAGACAAGAACCCGGGACAAGGTGCCACGGGACTCGAATTTTGTAAGGCGTTAAATAGAGCACACGGAGTACTTTCAGATCCTGTGCTGCGCAGAGAGTATGATCTTATCTATAATGTCCATAGAAATCAAAAGCAGAGTCAAGAAAGCCAGTCACAAGGTCAAGGGAACAACAGCAGCCATCATCAACAGGAAAATAAGAAATCTAGCAATGATCGTGGATATAAACAGGGCAATAAAAATCAAGACGAGAATCAGGATCAATATAATAAAAAAAGTTACCACCAAGAGAACGCAAAATCTAACAATGATCGTGGGTATCAACGGAACAATCAAAATCAAAAAAAGAACCAGGATCAAGAGAATAAAAAAAGTTACCACCAAGAGAACGCAAAATCTAACAATGATCGTGGATATAAACCGAACAATGAATATCAGAAGAATGCCGGCAATCAAGAATATAAAAAATATGATCAACACAGCCATCAAGATCGAAACAACTACGAAAATCAAAGAGGCTACCAAAATCCAAATGATGACTACAGTCGTTGGCGCGAGCATGGGAACAGCTCCCAATATGAAAACTTTAATGGAAATCGAAGCGGTCCAGACAACACCAACTTATATGAAATTCTCGGTTTAAAAACGAATGCTAAAAAGCAGGATATTGAAAGTGCATTTCGCAAATTGGCAATGCTATACGGCAATTGTGAAAACCCTGCGGTCAAGCGACAATTCCAAAAAATTCTTGGGGCCTATTTAGTTTTAAGTGATCCAGTCTTACGTGCCAACTATGATAGGGAAAATCACAATAACAGTGAAAGGAGAAGTAACTATGGAACATTTACATTTGTTAGCGTCGAGCACTTTGATGAATGGCTGTCATCATTTTTTAATAATCCAGGTATTTGGGAAGCTATCTGTCTTGTTTGCATAGGTGGCGGATACGTATTAATCATTGTTTGCAAATGGACGGTTATTATACTATATTATTTAGCAAAGTATATCATTAAAATATTGCCACCTCTGCTGCTGCTACTAGGGAAACTAATTTGTATTATTGTTCCCCCATTGTTCAAGGGGTCAATATTTTTGCTTAAAGGCTTAGCAATATGTATTGGCTGGAGTTTCAAAACGTTATTGAGGTGTGTGATTGGATAAAGTAAGAATAACCTTTTAAAATCGAAAGATAATCAAATTTGTAAGCCTAAAATAACAGGAAGTTGTCTTATTGTATTGTCTCATTGTAATCAAAAAAAAAAATGTTTTAACTAATATTTTAAGTTTAAAGAATATGAATAGAATATTGTTTAATTTTAAGAATACCAATATGAACGTGCTCTTCTGCCTATTGCATTTAAAAGCTATTTTTATTTTAGAAGATGAACATTGTATAATCGAAAGATCGGCAAATTTCTAAGCCTAAAATGACGACCAGTTATATTGTCTCATTATAACCAAAACTGTGAATATAAAAATAAAAGTTTAAAGTATATGAATAGAAAATTGTTATATTTAAGAATACCAATATGAACGTGCACTTCTGGCTGTTTTTTTTTTTTTTTTTTTGTTTTCAAAAGTTATTTTTATTTCAAGAGAAATTTCACAAATGTTGCTCACCTAATGCTAAATGAGGGGAATGATTTGATCGATTTAGTTTCCAATCTTTTCAATATCATCCGCATTATCGGTGTTCAAATAAGTAATATCCTTTTGGAAGTGCTTCTCGATTGTGCGACACACTGCCATGCTTTTCTCACCATCTATCAGATTTATAGCAATCCCTGATTTTCCAAAGCGACCAGTCCGACCAATGCGATGTAAATATGTTTCACAGTCAGCATTGCCACGCAGATCAACAGGCAGATCAAAATTTACAACAATTGTAACTTGTTCGATGTCAATGCCGCGCGACAGGACATTCGTGGTGATGAGAACTTTCTCCTGTCCGGACCTAAAACGATCCAGAACAGCGAGTCTCTGCTCAACGGTCAGGTCGCCAGAAAGAACAGCTACAGAATGGCCATCGGCAGTCATTTTAGCTGCCAGCCAGGCAGCTGTTTTGCGTGTATGACAAAATATTATAGCCTGGCCGATGCTAATGCAACCATAAATATTCTGGATTGCATTGTATTTGCCATCTTCGTTTTTGCAATTAACATAATATTGTTTTATGTTATCGAGAGATTCTTCCTCACGCATCAATCTAATTATTGTTGGCTCAGACACAATCAAACGAGCAAAGTCCATAACCTCCTTGTCATATGTTGCCGAGAAAAATAACATTTGACACTGTGAACTGAGCATTTTATGAATTCGTATGCATTGATCGTGATGTCCTTGCGTTGCAATCATAACGTCGGCTTCGTCCAATACAAAAACTCGAACTTTTTTCATATCGAACAGGCGCATTTTGAGACCCCAATCCAACATTTTACCAGGCGTTCCAATTAAAATGTGTTCTGTAATCTTTGAGTTCCGGTCAACTGGAAATAGATTTTATTTGCTATAAGCATAAATATGCATAAAATCACATTTTGGCTTACCTTCTTCACCGCGAACTGCAAATCTCAGCTTTATATCCGGACAAAATTGACCCATGCGTGCGGCCACTTCCCCAGTTTGAATCGCAAGCTCATATGTGGGCGAAAGGCACAGAACTTGAGGATGGTCCAAGGCGACGTTAACGCGACTGAGCATTGCCAACACAAATGCTGCGGTTTTTCCCGTGCCAGATTGGCTTTGCGCTATCATATTTTGCGGTGGATCTGCAAGGAGTGTTGGCAATGCAGTTTCTTGAATTTTCGATGGCGTATTGAAGCCCATGGCGTAAATGCCTTTCAAGAGTTCCGGTTTAAGGTGTAGTGCCTCGAATGTTTTAACTGAATGCAATGGCGAGTTCGGATTTTTTTGTTGAATGTCCAAAGACTGGTTGGTGTTAACCAAACCCTTTCCCAATATCTTTATAAGAAGACTGGTTTCCGCTGGGTCCGCGACATCCGCTTCATTGTCCTTATTGGCTGCTGTTGTCGACGCCGGTTCATCCTCATTTAGGTTAATTTTCAATTTCGGCACCTCTTGGTCTTCGGCAATTTTAACCCAGTCGGTCATTTTAGATTCTTTTAATATTTTCCCTTTTAAAAGTCAAAATGGAATTGCACAAATATGTGGATAGAGACAGTCAATGCCTGATGCAGCTGTTTTCAATAAATGCGTGCAACAAAAAGTATCGATAGTAATTTAAGAGTTTCGCTTGGTATGCTGGTCACGCAGGCAAGGCCTGATGTGGCCATCAAGCAAGGAACGAATCGATACGTATTAATAAGAAATCTGTAAGCATTCAAGACGTAAGCGGAATATAATAGTTGTAGTCGATAAGCGCATTGAGCTTCCATGTAAGCCGCACTTGCGTGCTGTTGCTATTCGTAATCAGCATAGAGCTGATACAGTTAGTGCTACAAACATATCGACATATCGATACTACAATCGGACATGTCGTTGTTTTGTCGACATATCGATACTGCAATCGGACATGTCGTTGTTCTGTAATGTACATTGTACAATGTTTTTGGAAAAGTTTACTGCTTTATTTCATGGTATTCGCTCAAAATTAGCTATAAAATTAAAGTTTTCTTAAGATAGTTAATGCGAAATCCGAAGCCTGCTATAGCTACAAATCGAAAATTTGTGAACATTTTACATCTAGAGGCACTAAGGTGAAGTTTCGTATTTGGTTTCAACATTTGTGAGGATCCTCCACTGGCGGTGTAGCTGCGAGCGTTGCTAAACAAGATAACTGCGCAGTTATATATATGTATTCTGCACATGTATGCATGTCCTTCAATTTTGATGCCAAGGCAAAAATATACGCTAGAAACCGAAAGAAACTGCGAACACAGCAAAAATGTCTTCGGCGGGAAATGCTGCTGAGCAAGCAGAAAATCTGACGCGCTGGTTTAACGAGAAGCTGACCGTAAAAGAAGAGAGCAACAACAACAATTGCAACGCAAACAAATACATTGCGCCAGCAGCAGCTGCCATGCCAAAGATGTGTCCAAGCAGCACGAACAACAACCAAAGCAAGGAGTTTAATGAAATTTGTAAAAAGGCTCAAGCTGGCCACAAAATGATGATAATTATGCGCGGTCCACCGGGCAGCGGCAAATCCACAATGGCCAAAACACTACTACAACAAATTCATTTGCTGGAACAGCATTCGCTTACCGATTTTGTGCACAGCAGTGATGATTACTTTCTAACGCCGCGTGGATACCAATTTAATCCGAATCTGTTACCGGAAGCTCACGACTGGAATAAACATCGGGTACAGCGTAAAGCCGCCGCTGGCTGGAGTCCCATAATTGTGGACAACACGAATACAATGGTATGGGAGATGCAGCCCTATGTACAGATTGCCGTGCAGCATGGTTACCTTTTGGAGCTGCTTGAGCCCCAAACGAGCTGGCGCAAGTCAGCCACCGAGCTGGCCAAACGGAATGTCCACCAGGTGCCAAAGGAAAATATAAAACGTATGCTGGATCGCTACGAGAAGACTAGCGTTGCCGAGCTGATTGGGGTAAAATCATGAATATGCACAAATTTGCAATGTCCAAAATTAATTTATTTTCTGTTAACAGTTGCTTAAAGAAACAAAGTATACGGTGTCCTTACCGCAGCTGCGTTTAAAGCCGCCTTTGCCAGCTTTGCCGGCACCAGCCACACCTTCGCTGCAATCAGACATCTCCAGTGCGCTTTTAAGTTCCCATTCGGATGGATTTAAGCTGAATGTGAATGCTCAAACTTGGATGCCGTATGAGCAAAATGTAAACAGCTACTGGGCGCAGACGAACGATCAGCCGATGCCAACAACAGTTGCCAGCGTTGCGGTAACAAGTGAAAGTTCGCTGCTAGATTTGTTGCGAGATGAGCAACCGCCCGAAACGACAAATCCAACTGTTGCGACATCATCATCAACAGATACCAGCAACAAGGCCTTGCAGCGTCACAGCTTAAACTGCCCGAACGAGGCGGCTGGCTTTGTAGCACTGCGTCAAATATATCCGAACAAGCAGTTGGCAGGCCTCTGGGATTTGTATGTCAAGTGCAATGGTGATGTGGATTGGGCAGTGGATATATTAATCAAAGAAGATGAGCTCACAGCAGACGTCGCCGACTATGCTGAGGAGGCTTTGCTCTTGGAAAGCGAAGAATTTCGATGCGATTGTAGCAGTAGCAGTAACAAGTTTCAATTGCAAACATCAGCTGTGCCGGCTGCTCCACCCACACCAGTTGTTCACAAAAGCCAAGCTAAGCCACAGCGTCAGCCGCGTACTAGACGCAACGCTGGCCTTGGCTACGCGAACAGGGAACTGCAGCTACAGATTGAGAACAGTTTTGTTTTGGCCGATGATCAGTACTCGGAGCATACGCGCAAAATACGCGACATACGCAATGGTTGTTTAGATCAGCCGCTGCCCCCAGTTGAGCCGGCACCAATGGCTGCTACTGATGAGGATGATGATGATTCAGAGGATAATGCACTGCTCGAAATGGATCTGGGTAAAAATTTTATCGAACAACTCCGTAGCAATTTTCAGTGGGAGGGTGAATTGCTGCCCGTAGATCCAGAGTCGTTGCCCACAAAAGTGTTTGTGCCGTACAACCTGGCCAAGCAATTATACATGCTTTGGATGGAAGCGGTGCACAATCAAGTTGAAGAACAGCGTCAGCAAACCTTGCGCGATGATGAGCAATTTGCACGTCTACTCAAGCATCCCAAATACGCTGAGTGCAGCGAATCGCCCGGCAACGTCAACGAGCTGCTCGATATGGAGCTTGCCTGGAGCATCTACAACAGTGAACAACAGGCAGCCAAACAGGCAACCCAATATAAGCCCAATGATATTGCTACGCATTTGACTAAAATGAAATTGTGCGAGAAATTTCCCGAAATACCCAGCGATACCGTGCTGCAGGTCTTTGAAGCTACTGACAACAATTATGTGAAAACCGTTGAGGTACTGGACAGCAATGTGCAGAGCGATTTAACCAGCGCTGAGCTTTACGAGCAGGCGCAGCGCGAAAACGAAAAGGTTCTTACCCCGTTTTAGTAATTCGATATTTTAACATACTTCTTATCAATATACATCTCGATAACAGCTTAATCAACAAGAGCAACAGCAACAGCCACCACCTAAGGCGCCCAGTCCACGTTCCGTAGGAAACGTCAAGTTGCAATCGCCACAATTGCACGAGGAGGCGAAATGTGCAGCATTGCGAGACTTTGAGGAGACACGTAATCTGGCCGCCCATCATGCCCAATTGAGAGCCGAGTGCAATTTGAAAGCCAAGCAGGCTATACAGCAGGGCAATGGTAGCGTGGCGCTGTACTATTCGGAGATTGCGCAGCTGCATAAGAAGAAGATCGATGTATTCAATCATCGTGCAGCCAACTGCATCATGGAAGTACACAAGCATACGCAAAACAATCCGGATTTGCTTGATCTACACTATTTGCATACCGTAGAGGCGGTTAGCAGTCTCGACTTGTTCCTGGATCGCCATATCAGTGTGCTGCGCAACAGCACGCGAGTGTACAAACATGTTTTCATCATAACGGGACGGGGACTACATAGCGCAAATGGTGTGTCCACCATCAAGAGAAATGTGAAGGCTCGACTACAGGAGCGACGTTTGCGGTAAGTGCCTTTTGTTTTTAGAGGATTAATATGAAATGCATAACTCTTAATACTTTATCAGCTGGCAAGAGGTTAATCCGGGTCTGCTTCGTGTCAAAGTTTTTTCAGCGTCGCGTCACTCCAAAAACTTTTGACCATTTACATTAAGCGTCAATATATAAAGCTGTATGACTTTCAGCAACAATGGATACACAATTCATTTAAAGCCATCATATTTTGCGCTACCTCATTTTAATATTTTAAATTTTTGTATAATATTTCTTACAAAATTAACAGTCTATCGATATTTACATTCGTATTATTTTGTGTGTTCATCAAGACATTCCCCACACTTTTTAATAAGCACCTCTTCTTCATTATTACAACTATTTTCTATTTGCTTTTAAGAATGTTTAACAATTAAGTTTTTCAAAATGAATATACATATATGCGTATGTATATATTTATCTTCATTTTGTATTTTCTTTACTACAATTATCAAGAAATTTGATCGTATATATATTTTTTTTTTAAATAAGAGTCACCAAGTTTTTGGGTTTTCGAAAAACCGAATGCGCCACTTTTTTAAATATTATTTCAAATACGTGAGATTTATCTTTTAAGTTTCTTAAAATCTTATAAAATCAAAGGTCAAAGTACTTTTTTGTTTTCAAATAAGTGTGACCCAAAGTTTTTGGGTTTTTTAAAGACAGAATTAATGCGCCACTTTTTTCAATGTTATTTTTCCAATTCGTATCTAATATATTTCAAATACGTGAGCTTTACCCTTTAAGTTTCTTAAGTTCTTATATAATCAAAAGTCAAAGTACTTCCAACGATATGTATATCGAATATGTATAATATGCAGGAAAAACTTTATATAATTTAAGATTTTTTTATATATATATATATATATATATATATATATATATATATTAAATTTAAGTCAAAAATAATTATTAAAATAGTTGTATAAGTAAAAAAATGGCACTTTTACTTCGAAAGCTCAAATACCTTTAGTGCATACAGGTAAATTTAAAAATTTGAATAATCATGATAAGTGGAAAATATTTTGCATGTTAAGCTAGCATAAACTTAAATATGTGGCATAACATGTGCTAGTTTCTTATGAGGTCGTGTCTCTTATAGTTTAGGTAAAAACATATGTACAAACCAGCTGCCTAATGATAGCACCTGCTTGGATCTTAATGCAGCCTGTTCTTGATTCCCGGATTTTACACAGGTAACTCATGCAGCTACAACCTGAAGGATTTTATACGACTCGTACGTTTCGCCTACCTAAAGCCTTGAAAATTGAAAAGCCCCCTCATAAAATAAAACACACGCCATTTAATGTTTAAAACATGGAAAGACAAATGTTTTACTATTTAAACTCAGCATCAGAAATATAAATACATATAAAAATGATATTCTTAAGATACACAAAGTGTACATTAGCGCATGCTTACACATATATCGAAATCTTAGGTGTAGAAAAATCAGGGACAGTTTAAACAAATGTGTCATATATGGCTTTGGTTCAGGCCTGAATTACCCTACATATAGGAACTAGGTAGGTTCATCTTGTAGTTGGTTGCATGGCGACTGGTTTTCCTTGCCGTCAAGGTTCAGGCGATTCATGGCCACCAGTTCCATTAGGTTAGCGCGACTGCGTTTCGGCGTGAAGCGAGTAGCAGAGTTTGAATTCGAGCCGCAACCAGCGCTTTTGTTAAGCTTCTCACGCGGTGGGGTATGCAGAAATACGCCCTCAAAAATAGTTTCCAAACTGTTGGAGCGACTGATGCCACATGTTGAATCATTTGCATTGTCGCTAGGCGCGCTGATCTGTGCATTGATCTCATGCAACGCCACGAATTCTGGGTTGTTCTGGCGCCCAGGACTGCGCTGCTGTGCCGGCTCCTGTTTTGGCGTTTCAATGTCCGACATATTTAGGTCATCAATGGGAGATGGCGTACGACCATGTGGCGAGAAGGCACGTATTTCGAAAGCGGGCAGCTCATCACCGTCCGCCGGTTCCCCCGGTTCAAAGGCCAGCGACAAATCACTTTCGCTCTCTAGCGAGGACATCGAACACTGAAGGATATAGGAGCTGTTTAGCTGTAGCTCAATACTGCCCATATTTATTGTATTTACCGCATCAGCATCCGATGTTGTGTCCATGTTGTACGTTGAGCGTGCTGTACTTATATGCAATGCCGAGATATCGTCAAGCATTACAAATATGTGAAAAGGGCGCTGCCTGTTGATTGCTGGCCTGTCAGCGAATTGCCTCTTTTGGGTTGCTTCTTTCGCGTGATTCGAGGGATCTCAGCGCAGGTAGTCAATAAACTAACGCGCTTTAACTTTATTGCCGCACCAGTCGGCTGGTAAACAAAATATTGTTATTTATCGAAATGTTATCGATAATTAGAAGTCCGAGTCAGTGAAAGCGTGACCATTCACTGCAAACAAAAAATACTAAAACTTTTGTATGGAGCAACATTTCAATTTTATCAGTGACAATTACATATATCGTTTTTATATATACAAAACATTTTTCTAACTGACGGATTGGTGATCACTGTTCAGCCCAAACTGTACATTATATTAAATATGGTAACTTATTCTTTTCTCCTTTTTGAGGGTTTTTATATCAAACACAGACCAAGTTTACTTTTCCCACTCTGCAAATAAAAAAGGTATTTGAAGATATGCCCTTCTATGAAGTTAAGAGCTGCATGTTTTCAAAGTTTTATGCAGACCTGGGCAGGAACTTCAGGTATATATGTATGTATATATATATATATATATATATATATATATATATATATATATAGCTGGAGCTGCCGAATCCCTGAATAAAGGCAAAGGGGCGAATTATTCGGCAATAAGGGAAACATATATTCCTAATCACGCGCTAGACAACACCTAATAACATTTTATTTAATTCTTACTATCAGCTACATTGTAGTAGTTATTATAATTTATGATACGTATTAGGTCAACTATTTTCTCTTGATAACCGGAAGCAGCAACCTTGTTTCCCAAGTAGATCGCATAACGAATGAATTTTTCAAACTCGGCTTCTTCGTATACCAATCGCTTGTAGCGCGGATGAACAAACTGTTGTTCTTCATCCAAAACAAATGGCTTTGAGTTCAGAATTCTAAAAGAAGAAGAATATTAAGAGGTTTTAATAACTGGCTAAAATTCCTTTTAAATTTTAAATAGTAACCAACTTGCAAAAACGTAGCGCAATCACAAGTATGTTATCAATCGTCTCCCGAAACTTGGCGCTCCGACGATTGAGCAGCGAAAAGAAGGCGATCTCCTTTAGGTATTCCACGTGGCGCTGGTAAAGACCTTCAACAGAATCGACGGTGATTAGCTCATCGGTAAAAGACTTCCACGTGCCCTCCAATGCATTTGTGACCAGATGATTCTGCAGCGTGATGACAAAATGCGACAGTTTGTGACGCACCATTTGCAAATGACGGTACTGCGATGACTGCTGCAATTTGCGGCCGTGCAGTCTGGATGACTGCTGGAAGTCCAGATAGGCACGCTCCATTATGAAGCTGACGTGTCGCAGCTTAATCAAATGTGAGAATATTTGCGCATACTTGTCCATGGTTTCCCCGCTGAATACCAAATTCAGGGGCCATTCCATTTTGCGATCAAGTTTAAATATGGACAGGACATTGATGTCCATTAGATCAAAAGCCTCCGGTATATTCGTGCAATTCAATGCGAGATTATCGGCAACTAGAGCTGCACCAGATCCATCGGCCGCTCTGTTGATGAGTGCATTGTTGAGTATGGCGTCGAGTACACCCTTTTGGCATAAGCTGTGCGGCACTACGCCAGATTCGATTTGCTCCAGGATTCCCACAATGAGCAGTGTGCCGAATTCGCCGTCTAGCAAAAAGAAATATTTGCGTAGCTGGCAAAAATGCTCGAAAATGTGTTGCTCGTGGAATATGCGCAGAACCTCGTTGCGCAGCAGTGACAGGTGCGATTTAAGTGGTATCATAACCGACAGTTGCATGTAACGTTTGATTATAAACGGATTATGTCCGATATTTTGTATTTGCTCGGATCCATTTGCCTCCGACGTATCCAATTGCAATGTGGGTAAGCTAAAGATAGGCTTTTCTCTTTTCAAAGCCACAGCTTCGGGCTCAACTACAGCAGCTACTGCTGTCTGATTCGTATTATCGTGATTAGTATCACAGTTGGCACTACTATTAATACTGTTGTTATTGGCCGCATCAACCAGCTCGTTTGGAATATCAACTTCAATCTCTACATCGGATGTGGTAGACATGGGCGTTTCTGTATCCAGCGTAGACTCCACGCATAGCTTGTGTGGCTCCAATGGCAAATGCATGGCATTGCCTAAACCTCCACTGATCGTGAAGTCTCCTTCCATAACATGGCGGCGATTTCTTGCAAGTTCCGTGTCCGAATGTAGCAGACGCTTCTCGGACTCACTGGCCGCATCCTCTTCACTATTCAATGAGCCGAAAGTGTTGTGCTGTTGCATGCGCTGACGATTGCGCTGCAAATCTGTGAGATCCTCGAGATTCATGTTCAAATCTGGCGGCAGCTTAGTTCGCTGTTCCGTACAATTAAGAACTCGCATCCGATTTCGTTCGGCTTCTGTGTAACTGGTTGCGCTGGTCGTCGCGTCTTTCTGCAGCTGTACTTCCATTTGACATTCTTGAAACTGTTCAGAGGAATTATTGCGCATACGATTGCGAGTCATTTCCATATCGTTCTCATTCGAGTTCAGCACATCGGCTTGATCAGGCTGTGATGTCGCTGGCACTGGCTTAACCTTCGCCAGTTCTTCGGGGTCTAATTCCTCGCAGGAAACATAGCTGCGACCACTGCTTGTGCTGTCGTCTGGGCTCGTGTCCGCGACAGGCATTTCAATCGGTGCTGTGGCCTTTTGTAAGGCTGCAATTTGCTTTTCTAAACCCTGTTTCTCCTGTTTCAAGCGCATTTCTTCCAGCTGATCGCACTTGCGCTGGTATCCTAGCTCAAATACCAGTCCCATACGTTTCTGCTCCAGACGCAACTGTTCCTGTTGCTCCCGTTGCTCGTTAAGCTCTTCATAGCGTTTTTGCTTCACTGCGTTCGCTTTCAATTGCAAATCACGCTGGCGCTGCTCCCAGGCAGCAATGTGCGACCGAGTGCAGTCCCACATGCGATTACCAAAGCGTCGGCTACTTTCTGTTTGTTCCTCTAAGATGCTTTGCATCTTAAATGGCTGGATGTTCTGCAGTATCTGTTCGTAGTGTAGCTCCAGCTCTTGGCGCATTTTCATTAACTGTTGCTCCGAAAGGCATACTACCAAGTCGGGATACTTTAAATTAAAAACCACATGCTGTAAGCGAACCACTGATTATTATACACAGCATATTTCAATACGTATCCATGTCAACTTACCTGAGCATTGTAAGTCTTAAGGAAACGGTTGTACTTTCCGCATTGCAGAATGGCCTGCTCGCAGCCCGCCAGAAAGCCAGGCACTATATCGGACCGAACATAGTAGCCCTTGTCGAAAAATTCCTTGCTGCGCTCGTGCATCATCTTGTGCGGGCAACACTTGATGAAAAGCTCATTAAAGGGTTCCTCGAGCTCGCCCTGGTAAAGCCAACGCTGTAGCTGGGCGAAGTATGTACCACACAACGACCTCAACAGGTACATAAGTAATTGTGAAAATTCACAGTTAATGCCCACATTAATAGCTGACCAAACGAAGCTCAGCAGGCTCATTCCACACATTCCGTTCATGCCTTCAGCGATGTTCACTGAAATTTCCCATGAATGTTTAGTTAAGCGGTAGAACAAATTTGACTTGTCTTCTTACGACTGGGCTCAGCCTGAAACATCTGATCCATCTGCTGCAGCATCTCCATGGCCGGGCCTGCGCCGCGTAGCAGTTGTGGCAAATTTTGTACAGAGAGCGACAGCAAAAACAGTCGGCTATTCATAAGGAATGTAATTATGGCCTTTCGCATAGTCTTTTGAAAAAAATAAGAAAGATTGAATTTTGGACTTATTAAATGTTTTGCGGGCTGGCCTTACTCGGTTCAAAGGACGTTCGATACGATTTGGTGCGTGCTGCCATTGAGTACGGGCGCTCAGTCGCCGATAGGCCCTGCCAGAGGCAAGAAATGGCTCCGCAAATTCTGCCAGCACCTCGGGCAGCACAACGCTCAGAGTGATATGTGGTTTCAACATAAAATAGCCATCGTCCGTGCAGACAATCGTATCAGATTGCAGACCAGCTAAGCAATGAAAGAATTAACAGGTTAATAGGAGAAAAATGCTAAGGCAAATATGCTCACCTGCAGCCTGCTTTAAATGATCAATGAGGAGGGGCAGCTTAATATACATCAACTGCAATGTCTGATCCTGGTGCCATTTGAGCTCGTTACTTACAAGCTGATCCGTGACAAAATGCTTCTCAGATGTAACGGTCATCGTTAAGCCCATATTAGCATCGGATTCTTTTGCTGACACTTGGCCTTTGTCCCGCAACGGCAAGTTAATCTTAACACGTCGTGGTCCTTTCCTGGATTCATTTATACGTGACATGGAGTCCTTCAGTACTGAGCTGGCCAAAATGGTTTTCTTCTGGCTCTTTTGGGCATTGCGCATCACGTCCAGATCGCTCACCGGAAATTCTGACTGCCGGCGAAATTCGATGGGCTTTATTGAGTCTCGCATATTTTCGACCGATCTTAATAGGGGTGGGCCCAGCGGTCTACCCGGGAATTGCCAATCCTGGCATGGGTTTGGCAGCAGTCGTAGCGGTCTGGCCAGTAAAATTTGGTTTTGCCAGGATCCGTAGGATTTTGATGGATCTTGTTGTTGTTTTTGTTGCTCTTGAGCTGAGCATATGTTGAGAAGACAGCTTGGAACCTCGTTGCCTAGAGTGGAATTTAAATTCGCGCACTGCTCGTCTAATAGCTTCTGACACTCAGGTAGCCTATCCAATCGAGGAGGCGATGGATTCGCCGAACGTGGCGACAGCAGAGATTCGTAGATTTTTGTGCGTTTATTGGCAACTGAAGCAGGCGAAGGCATCTCTGCAGCTGCAGCTGCTTGCTCGGCTTGGGCGCGCTCATCCTGCGACAGTAACACGGCTATTTTGGTGACTATGTTGAACACGCTCTGGTTGGAATTGTAAGCTGCTTCCATTCAAACTAATAATATTATTTAACAAAATTTAAAATTCAAAAATATTGCAAATACAAATATTCAATCGTTCTTTGCGTTGAATTGGAGATGGACAATATTTACCTAGCTGTTACTCATAAAATATATCGATAACTATTATATGCGCCTTAATACTTTTATCTGATACTGGTTTTAACACTTGCAAATTTTTTTATAGGGTATGTACCAAGAGCTGTTGGCAGACAGCGCCCATCTCTAGAGTGCATTTGGATAAAGAAAATGATCGATTTTCGTTTGTGCTGGGATGACAAATTTAAAAAAAGCGGGACCCAATTGATTACAAAGTTGATTAAAAGGCAATTATTTTATTCACATTCATTTTATTTTTTCATTCATTCTCTGAACGCTACATTTAAAAATGTTGAACTGAACTGGTTACATCTTAAGTTTATTACGTTTTCAATAACTTACAACTACATACAATCAGGATAATATATTGTTAAATAGAACTTTTGAAAGGTTACGTGCTGCCATAATACATTCAATGTTCTTGAGATTGGCGTAAGCTAGGTGTAGGTATTAAACATTTTATTAGAGCAAAGAAAAAAAAGGAAAATGCGGAGTAATTTGGAATAAACCAAACAAAACTTGCATAGATTGTTTACAACTCGGCAAAACGGGCGCCAGCGCAACGGCTTAGTGCACATAGATCAGCCAACCTAGTAATAGACTACAATATAAGGTATAGAGCATTGGGGGGCATCAAGGGAGCTTGTGGGTAATAGATCTCTGAAAGCTTAGCTCGTCGTTGGGAACTTGTTGCACGGTTGTATAATCGAGGTCTTCCGAGCAGGCACCGTTTCGGGCGTTGGTATAGCGTCGCCGGTGGTCACCTTATTGGCAAACACCTGCTTAACACTGCCGCCCTTCTGCTTGGCCATTTGATAATCGCCAGAATCGAAAAATTTTTGCTAAAAAAAAAGGTTATGAAAATTGAGTTAATATATGTGCGAGCTGTCAACTTACTCCCTTTTGAAGACGCTTCTGAAGGAAGGCGGAATGACCGCCAGGCACTCGAACACCACTTGGATATTTCGACTTTAGCTTCTCTTCTTCAATTTTCTCCAAGTCCCTGGCATTGGCTTGTTCAGCTGTTGGTTCGATCTCCTGCGGCGTGGTTGCCGGGCTGTTTTCTTCAGTGGAGCTCATGATGTTCTACGACAAAATAATTTAAATATCAGATAATTTAATAATGTTACATTCTATTTTTATGCGAACCAAAACAAATCATGTACATACAATTGTAAATTACAAATATGGCGATATTTCAACCTAAATTGCATGTATACGCGACAAGGACAACTGAATTTAAAAAGCGAGCGAAAATGGCCTGATAAAATTGCATTTCATGAAACGCACACTCGCATATGTCTATACATGTATGTATATGCACATACATGTATGTACATATGTATTTACATAGACTTGCTAATATATAGTGTGAACGACGACGACGCGTAATATAATCGTATTAATTTCATGTGCAAATAATGTTACGATTTAATACTTACGCAAAATATTCATGCACTAATAAGTGTATGTATATGAGAATATGACTTTTTACCTTTGTCTGGTGTGATGCGTCAAATGTGACAAGTAACTGTTGTTTTCCTTCTTTTTGCAATTAAGAACACATGTACACCGTACGTCTTAAGCTTTTAATTGAGTTAGTAGACGAGTTGGTAAGGACACAATGACGTTATAGACTATTACGATGCAAATTATTTGTCCCAGATACACTTTTAATGAATTAATGCATAGAAATTCAAAATTTCCTCTTCTCCTTGATACAATTAGCACACTTTTTGGTAGACGCTACGAAATAAGTTGTCGCCGATTATTCGGAATAAGTTCATTTGATATAATGAACGAAAAGTTATGGGAGTCGGAACGTACGAACTAAGCTCGTGAGTCTCGTGCATTTATATCTAATGTTTTTTTTTTCTTAATATGTTATTGTTAAGTTCAATTTCGCACCTATAAAGGATTATTTATATTTTTGTGCAATTTAATATTTGATAGAAAAGGGTCAAAGAATAATCATTGCAAACATAATAAATTGTGGGGAGTGAATTATGTTAACTGAATACACCGTTGCAGCCCTAGTCGCTGTTAATGTCAGCAAATGTTAAGGTATTTGTGGCAACTCTTTTTTGCTCAACACAATCATGGTGGCAACACTAAAGCCAGTCTTGCTACATTTTTTTCGAGGAACACACGTTTTGTTTTTTTGCGCGGAATTTTGAATACAATTAATATTAAATAATTAATTAATACTCAAAATGAGTGCGATATCGAAATAAACCAAAAAAACGATAGGCAACAGTGGAAAAAAAACGAAGCAGATAGCAGTGTTTGTATACTGTGTTGATAGTGTGTGTGTGCGTTTGTTTGTGTGTGTCGAGTGAGTGCGTTATAAATAAAACGCCAAGAAGCTGCGTGCAAAAAGTAGACGCCAAGAAAAATAAAGAATGTGCCCAAACACCAGTGCAAGAAAAGAAACTGTTTTTATGTTGATTTTCGTTGTATTTTTAATACATTTCTAATTATTTTTTAATAAAGTAACGAAAGGCGAAAGTGCATTTTTACATGTAACGCTACTAAAGGTGAATATCGCGAGGGAAAATCATTTGCATTCTGCGACGACGAAACCAACGAATGAGGCTGTCAAAGCGTAATTGTAAAATTCCACTGTCTGGCACAGGCAACAGTCGCAGTTACAGTCGACGTCGCAGTCTGCGTTACACACATACATGCATATGCGTATATAAATGTGTTTCTATATAAAGAAAACATGAAGTTTTCTAAGGAAAATGTGTGCAAAAAATATGTATTAATAATGTGTATGTGTATTATTTTGTGCAGCTAAATTTACAAATAAACGTTTTTGAAACTTCGACCTGTAAACTTTATTTGGATTTAAGCAGAGGACACGTTCAACTTGCAACACGCTGTGTAATGGATGCAACATCAATAATAACACAAGTTTCCCGCGATGATGAACAATTGAATGTCTATCCAAGCGACAAAGGAGGTAAGAGACAACAACTATACACATTGAGAGAGAGTGAGCCCAATGACTCATGCGACAGTCCAAACGGCGTCACAACAAAGACGAAATAAAAATACTTAAAGGACAAGTGGTCACAAAGTTTGGACTGCCCCCCTTCTGACCTTAGCAATTGTTCAAGCTCCCACCCCAAGCAAGCTCACTTGATAGCTTTTGTTTTTCTCTCACTCGCACACAATGTGTGTTGTGTGTGTTTGTATGTATTTTTGTGCGCAGCTGTTTTCTTGCCTATTGTGAATGATCTAACCACTTGCTAGCTTCTGACGTCGCAGTTTGCAACTCTCAAAGCGCCACCTGTAATCAACTGTGACGTCATTCTCTTGACAAGTGCACGCGAACAGCAAAATCAGCGGCAGAACAAATTGCGTTGCTTTAACTGCCATTCCATGTCCTAGCGATTGTCAGGGAGAAAAAGAGAGAAAGGTAGAGAGAAAACAAGCACGCCTAACAATTGAAACCGCAATTAAATTGCATACTATTTACGAAAAAAGATAAAAAGTCCGACAGGGAGAGGGCGAAACCGGTATCGACTAGTTTTCGTGAAAATAACAAACAAACAAAGCAACAGACGATTAACAAACCGTAGCTTACAAAAAAGCTTGAATGAAAACTGCAGAGAGCGCGTTTTAGTCTCTAGAAAGAGAGCGAAAAGTAAAAAAAAATTGCATACTCTTACATATTTGTGTTTGTATGTTTGCAGTTATATGTTTAAATATGTGGGTATATATATTCATACGTATTACGTATACACATGTGTGTTTTTTATATTTCTTTTTTATTTGTGCTGCAACAGCAGCAGCGCACAAAGTACAAGGTGGGGCCCGGCCGAGACGAGACGAGACGAAACTTGCGCCTTAAAGTAACAACAAAATTTAATCTAATCTGCGGTCGCAAAAACAGACGACAACTATACTTTACACAAATGTATGTACGTATACGTAGATGTATATAAAAAACACACATTGACGTATATAATGGCAGAGCGTTTAAAGCTAAACAAAAAAAACTTTGCGGTTAGTTGCTAATTGACATCTCTCGTTTCTTGCCTAAATAAGTTTGTTCGCTTTTGAGTCGCTTTTGACAGTGCTGCCAATACAGCTCAAACTGAAACCCAAATATTTATCTATAATGGAACACACTTCCGTGTGCATACATATGCATGTATGTACATATTTATGTAGCGTAGGCATTTTTTCACTCTTTGACTTGTTGAGCTATGTGACAATAAAAAACAGCGACGTCATCAACGCCACCCTGTCTCTCTGTATTGCTACGTTTGGCTTGTGTAGGTGTGAGAAGAGGGCAGAGCATTAGAACCGGCAAAAGATGAAATGTGTGTGTTTTTTTTTTTATTTTCTTATTCGTTTTTTTCAGTGTGGGTGCCGCCTAAGTGCTGCCGCCCGACCGTCCGTTTTTGAATATTTATATGTGTAGATACATATATATATATATAATATATTTTTATGGGCAAACGCTCTAGTATCTCATTTCTCGATGGGATTGTCTGTGATTTTCAATTTTCCAAGGTCTTAAAATTAAATGACTTGCACACGCACACACAAAATAGCAAATGCGTGTTTTGCCCTTTCCAAATAAAATTAAATTTCATTGTTATTACAAATCTACGTATGTACATATGTATATACTAATTTGTCAAGGCAAAGGTGTTAATAAAACAGATGAAAAAGTTAACAAAACGTATATAATTTGTTTAGTATTTGATTTTAAAAGAAATTTGAAATGAATTTTTTAAATGATTTGCAAATTTTTATTATATAGTTTATTTTTATGCATCAAAGCGTTTTACCGACTTATGCATTGTTATACATTTTTTTTAATAGAAATGTTTTTAAATATCCATTTTTATTTCTCAATAAAATGTGAAATGTATGAGTTAATCTCATGTTTATGTCATTTCGTTGACATATCAGGATAAAAAGCTAAAATCATGGTACATACGCTCAAAAGAGGTCGCACCGCATACAAACATAGCTGAATGAATACTCACTCTCGTTCTGTAGCTTTTGCTCTCTTGTGTGTAAGAGATGAGAGAAAGAACAAAATTTAATTGAATTTATCGTAACTGTTTAAAATAACTGTTTTTGGCTTTATAGTTAGAGCGAACAGCTGTTACATTAACGGCAAGAAAATAATTTGAATTCAGAGTTGAAGTTTTAAATGCATAAAGATAAACAAAGCAGTTTTTAATACATATTTAACGTAAAAAGCTGTACAACTTATTTAATTAAAAGAATGTTTTTATTGAAAGCAAACTGCATAAGAACAAATTACAAAATCTCTTTCAACGCTTGAGATTTTCATTTAATTTATTGATGTTATTTTGTTGGCTTTGAAACACCTATCGTAAAAACTTATATGTATCGGTAGAAACGGCGAGATGCATAATTATTAAAAAGAAATTTTGTGTATTTACAAACATTTCTACATAGATTCTCTATAAAACTATAGGCATGTGAAAAATAAACTACATAAATGCGTACCGCATGCTGTGCAAAAAATTTTGATGGTCTCGGTAGAAAAACATTTCCTATATGTTTCTACATATTGATAGATGTATGTATGTATAAATGTATACAGCTGAAAAAGCCATAATTAATTTATTTTTGGTGCTTTCTTAG
Organism: Drosophila borealis; assembly: GCA_035045885.1. NCBI lineage: Eukaryota > Metazoa > Arthropoda > Insecta > Diptera > Drosophilidae > Drosophila > Drosophila borealis. The sequence goes on from JAWNOR010000211.1 coordinate 1,987,273, forward strand.
ATCCATTCAACAGCCAGTTAAAACAAACTATTGCAGCTGCCTGTATACTATCCACTTTCAAAGGGGGAGGCTTTGGCGTTCAATGACCTTTGTATGGGGATTTGTATATTCCAACCCCCAAAGCGACATCTTTGTGCAAATGCAACAAAGGGGTCGGCAGCTTTTTCTCTCCGCTTGGCCCCCTTGGGAGACCTGCTCTTTCATTTGTGGCAGGTGTTTTCCGAGCTTGTGCAAACATCACGTGCAAAGTTGAGCAGACAAAAAAGAAAAAAGAAATGAAACAAATCACATTTTTTAGACATTCGTATGTCTATCTGTGTGTTATTGTGTGTGTGTGAACTTTTCAAAAGCTTCATAAATATGTTGAAGGTCGAGCTGGTGCCCATTTAAGGCCAGCGCGCAAAAGAATTGGGAATGATATCATATGTATGCCCAGAAGATAACAAACATTGTGAACGCGATTAGATAAGGCAGCAAAATGTTTAAAGTTGGGACGTTCTCTTGCCATTATTCGACTTTAATTTTTGTTCTTTTTATTTTCATTTTCCTGAAATTAATTATCAAAATACACAATCGCACACCAATGTGCATATCTATATGAATGTATTGCTGGCAAGCAAAGAATATAAATTAAAATTAACATTAAAAATATAATATTGAAAAAAAAAAATGATGAAAACAAAAGAAAAGCTTGTCATTTTCATTGCCATTCCGCGTCGGCAAGCTCAAAATGCGAAAGTGTATTTCCCAATTGACGCGTAAGGCCGTTTAACAGTCTGCTGCGGATTTCAGATTTGCATAAATTAGTGCAACCAACTCTGTTAATACCCTGTACACTGTATGGTATAACAGGACTCTGTAAAAGATACTACTTGATGTTTTGGCTTCTGTGTAGAATACAATTATAAATATTTAACTTTCGTTTAAATCAACCAACAATATTTATACGAATACAGAGTAACCCCTAGTCAGGCGCTCTCTTTAGGCATTTTTGTGTTCATTTTGTTACATAAATCTTTTATTTATTTGTGTGCACGATTTTGCAAAAGGTTACAGATGCAGACAGCTGCCGTTTTGTGTTAGCTACATACATATCTAAACAAATACATTGAACATACATCAAGTAGAACTGGTTAAAGAAAAATGCAAATACTTGAACTGGAAACATGCTTAATGAACCTTTAACTCAATATTTAATTATATCAAACCGTTCTGTGTCTTGATTATATATAATAAATTATACGAAATTTGCTTATAGACTGTACAATCGTTTTCTATAAATGTCCAATTTAATCAGTTCAAATGTAGAATCTAATAGTTGAAATAAATTAATATGAATAATTATTTAGATGATTTTAAGAGAGCGAATGAGCGTTAAAAATAGCGTAAGAGCGCGGGTGAAGAGAGAAAAAAGAAAAAAACAAATGTGGGAGACAAAAAGAGATACAAAGAGAAGCAGTTCTCGAGCTTACATTAAATATAAACTGTTAAGATTCGAAGGCCATCAAAATTGCATAGAGGGCGTTCCACTTGTTAAACGAAAGCAGAAGTGTTAAATCCATATCGATAAAACGTGTTCTTAAACTGAGTTGCTAAAAAATATGTAATATATGGTAATTTGGATCTGTGAACGCTGCAAAAGAATACACAAACCAAACTTGGCATCTCTATCATTAATAGTCTCTGAAACAAATCGACTTTTATGGCAAGATTGGCAAGATTGTCAAAATTGACTTGGCTGATGATACTGATTAAAGATTAAAGATGTATTAATAAGTTGCCTTATTTATGTCTGTTACAATATCTTGCCAACTTTGCAGGGTATACATTTTAGCTTTATATATTTCATTTGAACAGTTTTCCAACTTTACCGGGTATACATTCAAATTGAATGTCAATGAAGAACTTTTTATTCATAATTTGTGTACTTTTCCAACTTTGCAGGGTATACATTAAAATAGAATGTTTATGAAATGCTTTATATAATTAATTTGCCCATTTTCCAACTTTACAGGGTATACATTTGCGTTGAATGTAAATTAATTACTTTGCCTATTTAATTTATGTACATTTCCCACTTTACAGGGTATACATTTACATTGCATGTAAATGAAGAACTTAATATGTTTTATTTTTTAAGATCTAAAGTGATTTCGGAATAATGCTTAGTAACTAAAAATTGTGGCACTTATCGAAAACATAAAAAATGGCTAAAGCACGAAATTCGTGACTGTGGTATTTCATATTTGATGTACCTGCCCACGGATTGCGTTATTTGCGATTATTACGGTCAACTAGCTGCCAAATTTGGTGTCTATTTAAATATGATGGACAAATTGTGCTCATAAAATGGACCTATAAATGTGGCCAAAAAAAAGAAGAAAAAAACAAAAATAAAAACGCCCAGGCACAGAGCCAGCAAGTCAATAATTCAATTTAAAGCCTTAAAAATAGGACAAAAGCCTATTTGAGTGTGCTTGTTTGTTGTGGGCCACAGGGAGGGAGGCAGATGAGGAAGGGGGAGGAGGCTGCGCTTGAATGCGCACCGCATACCCCGCTCGGCGGGCGTGCGCATCTGTTACGAGCAGAGCCCACAAACCTAAATATAGATATGGGATATTCTTGGATATATGTATATGTATAGGTATATGCATGTACATGGCGGCGGCCTATCAATATATTTACGAGGACCAAATGCTGTCGATGTCAGTTCAACAAGTAGGCGACAAATTGACAAAGCCTCGCACTGACTTTTATGCAAAGCTATGCAAAATGTTATGTATTCGAAGTATGGTCTAGAGATGGGCGCGTGACCCGATCTAACTGGCCCACTGACACGAATCGTGCACTAAAAAGAAAGCCTGACCACGGAATCCTTCGCCGTTTCGTTGAGGCATAGAAGTGACATTCGCTGCGATCTGAAGATATTGCCTGTTATATGACGTAGCTAGGTATTTAACAGGCTTTATCGTGCCTTTATTTTTCATGCTCGTGAGAGGCCACGGTAAAAAAGAAAGGCACGCGCCCAGCTCTGGTGTGGACCTACTTTAAGCCTTAAAAGGGCGGGTCGTTTCACCTTTCACCTGGCTACTAATCAATGTGTGAGTGCGTGCTTCCATCACGCTTTCAACTCGTTATTGTTGTTGTCGTCTGGGCTTTCATTATGCTTGTTGCGAAGAAGACGTCGACGCTCATCAAATATTCAAGTACAGCTGCACTTCAGAATGTCGCCCGCCCGAGCAGGGCGCTCAACAAGGGCTGCTGGGCGCTGCTCCAAGCTCAGTTTATGCTAGCCAACGGTTCATTGAACCGTTCTAATGTCTGGCTTAGCTGCTGCAATCCTGCTTGGCCAACAATTCGCAACATGTAACATGCAACATGCACTTCATTCATGTTTTGCCCAAGTCAAGTGCTGTTGCAAGCTTATTTCCTTTGTTACCCACAACAACAGCAACAACAAAAGCCACAAGAAGAACAAGAAGGAGTTGTAGTTGTTGGCTGGTTTAACGCTCTCTTTGGGGCCGCACCTGAGGTGCCGACCAGCAAGCAGGGCTTAAAGGTCAACCGGCGACCTTCCTACCTGTGCGTGTCTCTTGGGCCTGTCTGTGTGTATGCAATTATAGCATTTACCATCGATTAAACGCATGCATGTATTCTAAATTTGCGACAACACAGACCTCCAAATACCCCCCATCCCCTAGCGTGTGGGTTTTTCCTCTTCATATTTCATTTCATTTGAGTTTTCTATTTTAAGAAATATTCACACACCAAAAAAAAGGCCACATATGAAAAGCCATTTACATGTATATTTCCATATTTATATATGTCATTATCTTTATATATATGTAAATATATATTAATTCTTTTATGGCCACAATAAATGGCCGATCCAGCGGTTAAATTCAACCTTGCACATATTTAGCTACTTTAGGGGCGTATTTGGTTAGTGAGCGGAAATGGTGAAATGCAAATGAAAATGAAATCAAAATGCGGCATTTATTTATGGCTTATTCGCTATAAAAACGTTTGTTATAAAAGTAAAAGTTTACCACTTGAATCGTAGAATCTATTACGAAACTTATAAATACTTTAAAGTCTCAAGTTTACAGTAAGAACATACATTCTGTTAGAAAGACGTTAGCATTGTTTGAACTCATGAAAATCGGATAGGAAGGCAATCCATATAAAACAGCTGAGAAGAGAAATGGAGGAACTAAGAGAGTAAAAGACAATATGTGAGATAAAAAGAGTGGAAAAGACAGAGAGAAACAGATTTCTAGCTAACAGAAATATCAAATCATGAGATTTAAAGCCTGGTCTTAAAAGGAAATGAGAAGTTTTTAATATCTATATCTCAATACAATAAATATGATTATAAGACAACGCAATGCACTTGACGGGCATTAGAATGCTTGAACAACAGTTTTTTTGTCCAGGAATCATATTTCATCTGTTAGCCGAGCATTCGCAGCTTGTGAATTCCTTTCTTATATATTCTTACATATATAATATATCACATTATTATTTTCAATTGAAATAATCAATGTAAATTCCACAAATATCAATTCATTAAAAAATGTATTTACTTTAATTTCGTGTGGTCAACTTCTAACCGCAAGTGTTTATGCCCTACCCTGGAAATTTTCAGCTATGGATAAATAAAACTGTAATTACGAGAATAATGTATTTTTGAAGTTCGGCTAGAGGTTAGTTAAGTTATTCTTTTGGCTTTAATAAGATCTGGTCAATTTTGTATTCCTCTACCCCAACTGACGAACGTAGTTCTGTAATGTGTAAACTCTCGATTCTTTATATATATACATATATGCATATTTATCTTAATAAAAGATTCTCTTTCGTTTAGAAGATGTGGATCGTTTAAAGCCACAAAAACGGGGAATTCTACAATCGTTACTTTGCTGCTGGCGTCGAAATCGAACGAAAACAAATCAGAATGGCACACAGATCGATGGTTCAACAACACCGCCACCCTTACCGGACCAACAAAGGTACCTACTACCTCAGGTTAGGCACTCCGATATGCATAGGAAGTGCATGGTCATCGATTTGGACGAAACTCTAGTGCACAGTAGTTTTAAGGTATGTACACAGATCGTAATACTATCGTAACTACTTCAAATAATAACAACTCATATATCTCTTTACCCTTAAAGCCTATACCTAATGCCGATTTCATAGTGCCTGTAGAAATCGACGGCACCATTCATCAGGTTTATGTGCTAAAGCGACCGCATGTCGACGAGTTTCTACAAAAGATGGGCGAACTGTACGAGTGCGTTTTGTTTACAGCATCACTAGCCAAATACGCAGATCCCGTTGCTGATCTGCTAGACAAGTAAGTTATATCATATAGCAATAAGATTCAAATATAAGTAGAAAGTAGTGAGAGCTGTGCTTAAATAATTTGGATAAATTCCCTTCATAACGATTAACTTACCTTAATTAATTTCATTCTACACTTGCAGATGGAATGTGTTTCGTGCAAGACTCTTTAGGGAATCATGCGTTTATTACAGGGGTAATTACATAAAGGATCTAAATCGTTTGGGAAGGGATTTACAAAAGATTGTCATTGTTGATAATTCACCGGCCAGTTATATATTTCATCCCGATAATGCAGTAAGTAAAGCAAAGTATACAAAATATATAAATCAGCACTAAACATTTGTCATTTTCTTAAATTGCATTTGACAGGTTCCTGTCAAGTCCTGGTTCGACGATGTCACCGACTGTGAACTGCGCGAGCTAATACCGCTCTTTGAGAAGCTAAGCAAAGTTGATTCCGTCTATTCGGTGCTCTGCAATTCGAACCAGCCGCTGAACAATCAAACGCACGAGCTGCAGCAGTCGCCGCAGCAGCACCAGCAACAGCAGCAGCAACAGACCATCTCTGCCACAACAGTTATTACACAGGCGAGCACACTGTCTGCACCGACCATGCTGAATGCTGCACAACAGCAGCCGCCACAGCAGCAGCAGCAGCAACTGCAGCTGTCCAGTCCGCCCAGCCCACAGAGCGAGCTGCTGCAAAAGACGTAACATCAGTGGGAATTAATGTTTATAAATATATGATAAAATTTATACATATTATGAGACCAAGCAAAAGCAAACAAGCAAAGCCTGCAAAACAATACATAACCATGCGCCGACACACACACACACACACCCTCACACACACCCTACACCCTACACACACACGCCAACTACAATAACAATAAAAACATTGCTACATTTATATAAGAAATGCAAACAATCCTCTTTATGGCATTGCTATGTAACCCTTCCTAGTATAAGCTCAAGTTTTTATTTTTTAATACTATTTACAAAGCACATTTGTTATTTATTTTATTTTCTTTTTGGCTCTTTGCTTTGTTATTTGTTTTTTACATATGTGCGTGCGTGTGTAATTTTTATAAACGAAAGCAAAGATACGCCACGCTTACCCATTGTACTGGGTATTGTACCCACTTCTTATATTTAAAAGAAAAGCAAGCATACATAAATATCTATGTATAACTAATAATCATTGAACTTTTATATACACCATATATATATATACATATTTTAAGTGCGTATATTTAACAACAAATAAGAGCAAGGGGAAAAACTAAGCAAGCTAAAAGATATAAAACAGCTAACAAAAAGAAAAACAAAAACAAAAAAAAAACAAAAATTAAAAGAATAACTATACATATGGGCAGAGAGATAAAATCAAATTCAAAATAGCATATATTTATATATATTTTTTATTAAAGCGAAAAACAAAAAAAAACACATACTTAAAGAAAAAGAAAACAATTTACGTGTACTACAAAAATTTATATATACATCTTATATATAATAATGATATATATATATATATATATATATAGATTAGGCGTATGTATACACCACTTTGCTTAAGCTAAGGCATGTATAAATAATTCGTAAATTTATTACCACGTTTATGCGGTTGTTTCCTATTCGTGATTTTCCGTTAAAAGTCCAAAAATTGTAAGAAACATTTTCTGCCGCATGGCTAATCACGCATACGAAGCTTGGCATAAACGTAGTTTAATTTATAGCATGCCCAACAAGGGCAAAAACATACACACACAAATGCTGCAATAATTTAAATTTGTTTAGCATCAATTTATAAACTAAAAACCAATTGACTCGTATGCCACTTGTTGGGCATCCAAAGTCTGCGGCATGAACGCAGTTAGCTGCTTAAAGGGCAAAAAAAGGCTGCGCTTATACGTCTGTCAATATCATGTATTCTCGAATTCGCAAATAACTTAAAAGCACAATTAACGGTTTCTCACATAAATTGAAAATATGCACAAAACATATCCATCAACTAAAAATACAAAATACAGACCGTGTTAGGGTATCAAATAAAATTTGTGAGCTTTAGTTCCTCGAATCATGAAAAAAACACAAAAATCAATCAATTGAGATTCTTGATGTTGGGTTGCGTATAAACGCAGCTTTTTTTTTTTAGCAGGCTTTTTAGCTTTATATATCTAAAAGGCAAATCGTATACACTTAAACATTTATATTTAATTTGCTTTTCCTTTAACAAGTGCGCTTATGAAACGCATTGCAATATTTCATCTTCTATATATCTATCTCTTTAAACCTTTAAACCTTCTACCCAATACTACCGTGCGGACATGTTTCGTGTTTTCTGTGCAGACAGTTCCATACCATTCTTACTCCGACCAAGTAAATAATAGAATACAACAAACGGTATATATATATATATATAAATATATATATATATATATATATATATATATATATATATATATATATATATATATATATATATATATGTATATGTATATTCTCGTAAGAAACACTTATATTGAGCTCAAGCTGGCCACGCCGCAACCCACCTAAATATAATATATATGTATGTATATATATTTATATATGCATAAGTATATAAATATATGTATGTATATTGATGCGACTACCGTTAACAAAAGAAGAAAAGACGCTAACGCTACCCACAACGTGAACACCGACCAGTGCCGTCACGGCTTTCCGATCGTACGACAGTTCAGTCTTGTTTCTACACACTCTAATTCTCAACTAGTTTTTGCAAACATTTCTAGTGCATAGGCTTTTATATACTTGATACTGATAACAATACAAAATTCTGCACGTTGTAAACGCGCTATATTCTCATCATATAATTTGCATGGAAGCAAGAAAATTGACCATAAGGCATACTTAAAAAAAAAAAACAACAAAAACAAAATGGATATTTCATAATATTGTATATCATTTACACCTGCTGCTAAAATTGTAATAAACGTTAGCAACTAATAACAAGCAAAATTTAAGTATAAAATGCGATAATGATAATGTATTTAAATAATGCATATATTTAACTGTTTTACATTAAATAACAACAAAAAATAATAATAATAATAAAAAAGTATAAAACAAAAACCGAGCAACACTTAATTTATCATAAAGTTAAAAATTCTATTTTTAAAACGAGCCTATAAATGTAACGCATAAATGTCGGATAAAAAAAAAAACAAAACAAACCAATTTAAATCTACAAAATATTATGTCAACAAAAAATAAAACAAGCAAACAAAAAAAAATTAAAACCCAAATAAAATTGATTTTTACTAAACTCAGTTATTGGTTTTGTGTGTAAAGTTTCGAAATACTCCCAATTAAAACTAAGCGAATAAATTAAACTGCCGCAACATTCAAACAAATCCAATTACATTTCAAATAATCATCATATTGCGTTCTTACCGACCGTCTGGAATATGTAAGTTTCATAAATGCTTATTATGCAGTCAAACTAAACACATTATCTATTGTTTTCGAATTTGGAATAAAGTACTATTTATTTTTAAATTTTAACGCACATTGTTACATACACCTCGCATTTCGTTCTACATACTATTTAATACACATATTTTTTCTTGAACTTAGTGGATAAACTAAAGACATAGGCAATTGATTTTGCTTTTGCTTTTAAACGGGCCGAGAAGAACGCTTAAGTTTATGTTTGCCTTACTGTTATTTATTACATTTCTTTTGTAGTTTTCTGAAAGCGTTTATCAATTGCATCTTAACAGGGCAAGCAAAAGAATTATAAAAATGTTTTAACAAATAACTTTGTAGCAAACCGCAGAGTGAAAATTACGCTTTATCGCCTTTTTTTTTGTATAATCTCAAATACAAAATACATCGAAAAGTTTTGAGTTATTAGATACATACATATATTTATTTAGTTTATTTAGAAATTGTTCTTTAGGTAATCTATATTTCATATATTCAATTTGTTATTTAAATTTAAATGCATTTAAGTAACGTGTTACATTATTTTATTCATTTTTTAGCTACATGTTTGTCAGGTTGTTGCACTGTAAGAAATTCCTTCATTGATACTTGATCGTAGGTGTACATAATTTCATAACTATATGTATATTATATGTATATATTTGTTTATATATAAATATGTATATATAGCATGTATATTTTAATATGCAATATTGTTTAAATGTCGACTTTGTTGTTACATAATAACATTTTACTTAAACGATTGCTGACTAGACTAGTGCGTATTGAATCGGATCGCATTTAGAATTGGGTTTCTTTAAGTATGCAAGTCGCTTGGTTGCCATATATGTTCGCTTAGACATTTAAAGTATTTGTTTGGTGTTTGTTCTTTTTGGTTTTTCTTTTTCTTTTAACTGCTTAAACGATAGCTTGGATACCTAATCTCATTGTTATGCGGATTCAAGCTAACACAAAGGCATCTGCTATTATTTAATTTTTTGTATAGTTACTATAATCTTGCTTTTAGAATACACATAATTTAGAATACAAATGTGAAAGTTTCATACTTTGTTTTTATTGTGCGCTTTTTAGAAAGTTCTTAATCATTGAGTTCGAAGTGTGTGAATGGAAAATTTAAATATTGCACGCCTTTTAACTATACCTTTTTGATTTTGTTGCGATTGTTGTTGCACATTTTGTTCGGTGCGGGTGTTTTTACTTTTTTGGTATAACAAATACTTCAGAGTTACAAAAAAAGTGTGTTTTTCGTGTTTCAGTTAAATTAAAAATTATGTAGAAAAATGTACACAGCTTTGTAATTACAGATAAAATACATTCACACTATATGTACTCATGTGTGTGTGAGTGTGTGGTTGTGTGTTCGGCATTAATGCCTAATTTGCTCAATCCGATATCGGTCAGCGACGACGCTTCTGTCTTGTGTTGTTGTTCTTTTAGTTGTTGTTAAATCATTGTGTTTGCAGCAGCGCGTTCCAATTACAAATCACTAGAAATAATACGGAGCTAATCGGGTGGGCATATCTAAAGCATTGTCTTTTTAGCACATGAAACGTTAGACATGCGCAATGGGCATTTGAAGCGTCTTCGCATCCCGATAGGATTTATCCTACACGTACTGATGATCCCCGGCCAGTCCATCGGCATCGGCACAGTCGGTGCGCAGCAGCGGTTCCTTCTCAATTGTCTGATGCACCTGCGCATCGTAGTCATAGTAGTTCATCCAATCCACGCGACGCGGCTGCACTAAGCCAAAGCAATTGCAATCCAGAAAGTCAACTAAATTAAGTAGCGGTCCACGCGTAAACGGGCTGTGTCCACCCTTGGCCTGGAAATGGCGATATCGACCACGATTCATGCGCTCGTTGGTAGTCATCCCCAAGCAAATCACTTGATACGTTTGGCAAACTGTCAGCAGTATGACCCAGGACATGTGCAATAGTGCATTACCCATGACCCAGCCCACCCAAGCATTACAATTGCCAATAGCTCGCATGGCGGTAAGAAAATCTATCAAAACGAAATTAGTCATTTATTACTAAAATGGAGATTGGGCAAATAAACAGCACACTTACCGTCAAAGTGCACATTACACTCGTTCACATAGAACTTGGAGCCACCGTACAGCATCCAGATGCACATGATCAACAGCATCCAGAGAAAGCCCATAAAGTAACTATGATTCTTGAGACCGATGCAATTTCCTACCCAGGGGCAGTGATGATCGAAACGTGCCACACAACGATCGCACACGGAGCAGTGCTTAGAGCGTATAGGCCGGCGCACTAGGCAACCCGAACAGAAGGAGGCGGGCTCAAAGCCAATGCCACCTCGTTCCGACAGCTCAATAATCGTCTGCAAAAGAAATCAAACATTGACATATAATATTTAACGATAAGTTAACCAATTTAGTAATATACCTTGAATCGCTGCTCTCTGGTGGGTCGTATAATGCCCGGATCACCCTTCCAGGACTTGAGAAAACACACCCAAAGGCCCAGCGAGCTGATTAGGAAGCACACAGTGGTCGCAAGCGACACAGCATCATCGATATACATAAGCCAGGTGACGTAGAACCAGGCCTTGGTGGCCAGATAAACAGAGAGCGGCAGCAGCGCCATCAGATGCTCATCAAACAGCGTTTTACCAATGGTATGGAATATGGCATACAGGCAACCCAGCAGGAAAAATTTAATAATGTACAGCGTGTTTAGGGTAAAGACAATACCGGCCAAATAGAATGCGGTAAACGGACAGGCGACCATGGACCACCAGCGCAAGCGTTTGTCATGGCGTAGTTTCGAGACGAGAGATCTGCGCTGCTGTGACGTAAGCGATGCATCCCTGATACGATCCAATACCTTGGCGCCAATCCAAATGGCGCCCGCTTGCGTCTCCAGCATCGAAAGCGGCGTCTCGGCGCGCAAATTAGGCACATCCAGGGAAGCTTTCGACTTAAGCACCAGCGTGGATATGGCGGTGGAATTGCGCGCCAGTATGGCCCAATGCAGTGCCGTGTTGCCGTGTGTGTAATCAACCATGGCGGGATTCGCGCCCAAAGTTAGCAGCAGGCGCACAGGATCCAAAGCACACACCTGGTAAGTGAAAAAAACATTTAGACAAAAAGTAACATTTCCTAACAATAGTAGAATTCTTGCAAGTTATATTGATTAGGTTTTATATAGTTTGATAAAGTTAAAGTGAGCATCTGCTTTTAAAAGCTGTTTTGTTAAACAGTGTAAGGTGTTCTATTACAAAGTTCAAGACTTTATTAAACAAGTAGATTTGAAAACGGTTTCATTGTCAGAAATTCTTACACTTCATTTGGATTTAAATGGAGAATGAATTTTCAAGTCTTTTTATTATCTATACAAAATATGAATATTAATAATTATATTATACAACTTTTTATATTCAGGGCTTACAAAACTTTTTCAACAATACAACAGACCAAAAGATTCAAATAGATTATGCCTCTAATGCATATTTGAAAGTTCTACTTTCCGAGCGACATCAAATTTGGAATAGAATGCAGAAAAATATATGTTTCGGAATCGTACACGCTTCTGTCCTATGATTTGTTTAATGTTTTATCGACAACTGTGGCAAAATCAAAATAGAATCACTTGTCAATTGTTGCACTTAGCTTCAAAATGCGGAAAGATTAGGGGAATTTGTTGCCATATTTACTCACCTTCCAGGCGGCCCACATCAGGGCAGTCATACCGCCGCGATCCTGTAAATCAGGATCCACGCCCTTGGCTATAAAGTAGGCCACCAAGGCGGTGTGGGCAAACTGTGCGGCAATGTGTATGCAGGAGCAGCCCTCCGCATCGCGTATACGCGGATCTGCGCCTGCGGCCATTAGGAGAACAACGGCGCCCAGGTGACCCTGCCGTGTGGCCCAATGCAATGGAGTCGCATTTAGTTCACCGCCAACAGCGTCGACTGTGGCGCCTTTTTCCAGGAAATACCTAATGATATCCCGTCGATTATTAATAGCCGCCCAGTGGAGCAAAGTAACCGTTTCACTGTCCGGCTGATTAACATCCCAACCGGACTCGACCAGATCCCGAACACGTGCTATAGCACCGTACTGTGTGGCCTTAACGATGTCAAAGCCACTGTAGTCAGGCTCCACGGGCGCTGTGGGTGGTTGTTGCGCTATCAGCGCTGCCTGGCGATCGGTATCCGTTTGACTGCCCGCACCGGGCACACACGAGCCCGTCGTGGCCGCATTGCAGGCGCTTTGGTACATTTTTGCAGCGTTATATTAATTATGTGATTGTGATTCACTTAACATCCCCTACAAACACACATACACACCCCCGCCAGGTAATAATGGTATTTGGCTGATATTCACAGGTCAAGCATTTTGCTGGGTATTATTGCCTGCAGCAGCCAAGTGTTAAGTGAGTACTAAGAAACAAACATAGACGCACATTTAAGTTCTCAAGTATTTACACAATTATAACTTTTTAATGCGTTTTACATACGAAAATATCTGCTGGTGGTCGGTGTGACCGATTATGATAACGACCAAAATACTCAACCCAAAACACGCAGAAAAATAATACCACAAATACATAAGAAAAACTTCAATAAAAATGTATTCAAATAAAGCTTTTATTTGCAACGTTATATTTTGTATTGTGCATTAAAATTTTTCAATTTTAGGCCACTTTTAAAAGAAAGCAAGGTAACCAACAATTTGTAATTTGCTAAAATTCAAAGGTATTAAAAAAAGACAATTTGAAATCAGCCATACGAAAGACTTCAAATACCATAAGCTGTAGAAACTGCCAACCTGTTTTAAGCAAACAGTTCCTGCCTGATTTCCCGCGTACTTGTCGCGTTGTTTTTGCGGCAAATAATTTGCGAATTGTTTGTATTTTAGTTGTTATATTTGTTTATATTATACAAGAAGGCTAGCATGGATGCCAAACGGAAGTTTAATGGCAATGGCCCAGCAAATGGCCAATCTAAAAAGCCCAGGTAGAGTACTGACGATTATTAAAAATATTCCATTTAAATCTTGTGTGGAATGTACAGAAAATACGATGACGACGACGACATGGGCGGTGGATTTGAAGCGGAACTGGCCACTTTTGAGGCAATTGATGAGCTTGACCAATCACAGCTGCTTGGTGAGGGACCTGAGAATCAACAAACCAGCGAACGCTGGTCACGCGCACCGCCTCCCCAGCTAGACCCTGTCAGAGACTGTTTAATCTTTCAGCAGCTGGATGTGGAGAACTATGTGGGACAAGCTCTGCCGGGCATGCCTGGCGCACAACTGGGTCCTGTGCCCGTGGTCCGCATGTTTGGTGTCACAATGGAGGGCAACTCTGTATGCTGTCATGTGCACGGTTACTGTCCGTATTTCTATATAACTGCGCCACGCGACTTTGAACAGAGCCACTGCTCGGAGATGCACGAGGCGCTGGACAAGAAGGTAATCGCCGACATGCGTAGCAACAAGGATAATGTACAAGAGGCAGTGCTAGCCGTGGAGCTGGTTCAGCGACTCAATATACATGGCTACCAGGGCGATGATAAGCAGACGTATATAAAGATTACAGTAGCTCTGCCGCGTTTTGTGGCTGCCGCTTCGAGGCTGCTCAAGAAGGAAGTCATAATGGGCAACTTTGACTTCCAGGACTGTCGAGCCTTTGAGAATAACATCGACTTTGATATACGCTTCATGGTGGATACGCATGTGGTCGGCTGCAATTGGATTGAACTGCCTCCGGGTGTTTGGCGTCTACGTGGACGTAACTCCAAGCCGGCGACCGAATCGCGTTGTCAAATAGAAGTGGACGTCGCCTATGACCAATTTATATCGCATGAGCCTGAGGGCGAATGGTCCAAAGTGGCGCCCATACGTATACTAAGCTTTGACATTGAGTGCGCCGGACGTAAAGGCATCTTTCCGGAAGCCAAAATGGATCCGGTTATACAAATTGCTAACATGGTCATAAGACAGGGCGAATCGGAACCTTTCATAAGAAATGTTTTCACTTTAAAACAATGTGCGCCCATCATAGGCAGCCAGGTGCTGAGCTATGACCAGGAGACGCAGCTGCTGGACAAGTGGTCGGCTTTCGTGCGCGAAGTGGATCCCGACATACTAACTGGCTACAACATTAACAATTTCGACATACCCTACCTACTAAATCGCGCTGCCCATTTGAAGGTGAAAAACTTTGAATACTTGGGACGCATTAAGAATATACGTTCGGTTATCAAGGAGCAGATGCTGCAGTCCAAACAAATGGGCAGACGCGAGAATCAATATGTTAACTTCGAGGGACGTGTTCCGTTTGATTTGTTTTTCGTGCTGCTGCGTGATTACAAATTGCGCTCGTACACACTCAACGCTGTGAGCTATCATTTCTTGCAGGAGCAGAAGGAGGATGTGCATCATAGCATCATTACGGATCTACAGAATGGAGATGAACAGACCCGACGTCGTCTGGCCATGTACTGTTTAAAGGATGCGTATTTGCCGCTACGTTTGCTCAGCAAGCTGATGGCCATTGTTAACTACATGGAAATGGCGCGTGTGACGGGTGTGCCGCTTGAATCGTTGCTCACACGGGGCCAGCAAATCAAAGTACTGAGTCAGCTGCTGCGGAAGGCCAAGACAAAGGGTTTTATAATGCCATCCTACACCTCGAGTGGCTCCGATGAGCAGTACGAGGGTGCCACGGTCATAGAGCCGAAGAGGGGATATTATGCGGATCCCATAAGCACACTCGATTTTGCCTCACTGTATCCGAGCATAATGATGGCGCACAATCTGTGTTACACCACATTGCTGCTGCCTGGCACAAAGGATAAGATGGGTCTGAGCGATGACCAAGTGGAGCGCACGCCCGCCAATAATGTTTTTGTGAAGGCGGAATTGCGTCGCGGCTTATTGCCCGAAATTCTCGAGTCCCTTTTAGCGGCACGCAAGCGTGCCAAAAATGATCTAAAAGTAGAAACAGATCCCTTCAAGCGTCAAGTACTGGATGGCAGGCAGCTGGCATTGAAAATCTCGGCAAATTCTGTGTATGGCTTTACTGGTGCTCAGGTTGGCAAATTACCATGTTTGGAAATCTCGGGCAGCGTCACCGCCTATGGACGCACCATGATTGAATTGACCAAAAACGAGGTTGAATCACACTATACACGCGCCAATGGCTATGAGAATGATGCAGTTGTTATTTACGGCGATACAGATTCGGTTATGGTTAACTTTGGTGTGAAGACACTGGAGCGCAGCATGGAGCTGGGCAGAGAGGCGGCCGATTTGGTTAGCTCGAAATTTGTGCGGCCCATCAAGTTGGAATTTGAAAAGGTCTACTATCCATACCTGCTGATTAACAAGAAGCGCTATGCGGGCTTGTACTTTACCAAGCCCGACAAGTATGACAAAATGGATTGCAAGGGCATTGAGACAGTGCGTCGCGATAATTCGCCACTGGTGGCCAATTTAATGAATTCGTGCCTGCAAAAGCTGCTGATCGAACGCGATCCGGATGGCGCTGTTGATTATGCTAAACAAGTAATCGCGGATCTGTTATGCAATCGCATAGACATATCCCAGCTGGTCATTACCAAAGAGCTGGCCAAAACAGATTACGCGGCCAAGCAGGCGCATGTGGAGCTGGCGGCCAAGATGAAGAAGCGCGATGCTGGCACAGCGCCCAAACTGGGCGATCGTGTGCCCTATGTCATTTGTGCAGCAGCTAAGAATACGCCGGCTTATCAAAAGGCAGAGGATCCGCTGTATGTGCTGGAGAATAGTGTGCCCATCGATGCTAATTATTATTTGGAGCAGCAGCTGTCCAAGCCACTGTTGCGCATCTTTGAGCCCATACTGGGCGATAAGGCGGAATCAGTGCTGCTTAAGGGCGAACATACGCGTACACGTACCGTGGTCACATCCAAGGTAGGCGGACTGGTGGGCTTTATGACCAAAAAGGCTTCCTGTCTCGGCTGCAAATCGCTTATGCCCAAAGGCTATGAGCAGGCCTCGCTATGCCCACACTGTGAGCCAAAGATGAGCGAACTTTATCAAAAGGAGCTGGCTTCCAAGCGGGGCTTGGAGGAAGCCTTTTCGCGCCTATGGACAGAATGTCAGCGCTGTCAGGGCTCGCTGCATGAGGAGGTCATCTGCTGTAATCGTGATTGTCCCATTTTCTATATGCGACAAAAGGTGCGCCTAGAACTGGACACACAGCAGAAGCGTGTGCTTCGCTTTGGACTGCCTGAATGGTAGCTGTTCCATATACACATATTTGCATACATTATAAACCTATAATTTAATAATTATATTACTAGAAGTTATTACAAAGTTGTGTGTGTGTGTGTGTGTTTGGATATTTGCGCAAGCGTTATAGAACTTCCAACTATCTCTGGGTGACACTTTGGACAATTTTACAAGGGGGCAGGCTCATTTAGGGTTTTCGGGGCGTGACTATTTTCGGGTTTGCAGCGTATTTGATAACCAGTCCATGGCCTGATCCAGGCCCTCGCCTTTGGTGGCCGATGTTTTAAATATTTGAAATGTGCGATTTTTTAGATTTTCCAAACCTAACGCATGGTGTACCTCGGCCACGGTCATGCAACCCTCCATGTCCTGTTTATTGGCAAGCACAACGAGTATCGCGCCGGCGAGCTCCTCCTCGCGCAGCATGTACAACAGTTCATCCTTCGAAATGCCAATGCGGTCACGGTCCGCCGAATCAACCACATAGATAATGGCGTCCGTATTGCTGTAATAGCAACGCCAATAAGGTCTGCAAAAAAAATGTTTTTAAATATTTTTTCCAGGAAGATTTTGATCTATTTTTTTGACCAATGAGTATATTGATTGATTGTAAGGAGCGAGCACATATTAAATGTTCAGCATCTCTCACCTAATACTTGTCTGGCCGCCCAGATCCCAGACTTGGAACTTAAGGTTCTTGTATGTGACCTGCTCCACGTTGAAGCCTATTGTGGGTATCGTTGTAACCACCTCACCGACCTGCAGCCTGTACAGTATTGTTGTTTTGCCGGCACCATCCAGGCCCAGAATTAAAATGCGCATCTCTCTGGATCCGAGCAGACCACGAAAATAGCTGAGCACCCCACCTGCAATAAAAATAAGAAAATTAAATAAGAAAAATGATAGGTGGTGACTTTTATGACAGGCGCCAGACACGATAAACGAGAACCATGCAAAGGTTAGGCCGTGTTACTACTGGGGTGCCTTACCTACCCATGATTAAAGCTCGATTGCAGCGTACTAATTGCCTCTAAATGCTTAAGTATTATTTAAAACTAACTATTTTATTTTGCTCTTTAAACGAATTCTGCTCTTGTTTTCACCAAATGACAAAAATTCTGCCATTCACAGGTGACGTAAACATGACGTGTCATAGCATGCGTTCAGCAGGCCAAAAATATTTTTATTCAATATAATAAGATAATTAAAAAATTATGCAACACTGTTACTAAAATTAATAGAATTACGCGGTCTATAACAAACTGTGCTTCTTTATAGCAATATTTTTGCAATGAGTTATGTTAAGCTGAACGTAGCCAATTTTTGCCGGTGCATAGGGTTGCCACAGTTTTTAATTTGTTATACAGAGACGTCCGCCATTGTCGCGTCTATCGCCCAATAAAAAGTGTGAAAATCGGGGGACCTAAAACGCATTCAAATTGTGCAAATAGGTAAAATTTCGGTCTAAATATTGTGCAATATGGTGCCTGATAATATCACTGATATGTGTGTCGTGTAAAACAAGCGCTGCGATTGCTTTATACATGAGTTTTAAGGCATGTGCAAATAAAGTGTGTGTGCGGTGAGGAGGAGAGCAACAAAGCCAAATAACGATTACATATACAGTTTATATACATTTAAATGGACTTTGCGCAAAACTTAGAGCAATGAAATGCTGAAATCTAAGCAAAAATACTGTATTTATATGTTTGCACAACTTTTTAGCTAACATTTATAGGGGCTGTCCAGTGCAAAACGAACTCATATAAAACGCAGCGAAATGGCCTCGCCCTCGCCGGCGAATAGTCCGATGCCGCCACCGCAGGCACCCAGCCCTATGGCGCCACCCTCTCAAAGCCCTGCGCCCTCGCCACATAGTCCCTATCCGCACCAGCCACCCCAAGGACCGCCGCAGGGACCACCGCCTGGTGCACCGCACATGCAAGGCCCACCCCCGCCGGGTCATCCAGCTGGCCCATACGGTCATCCCATGCAACATGGACCGCCCGGACAGGGTCCACCGGGCCATCATATGCCGCCGCATCATCAGGGCATGAGTATGCGCATAATTCGTTAGTTTTTTATAAGCACATTTAATATCTGATTATCTTATTTACAGCGCCGCATATGGGAATGCAAATGCCACCAGCTGGACCGAATATGTCGCCAATTGGCTATCAAACGCACGGCATGCCGCCCAATGTAAGTGCAGTTATTGGCATATAAACTAAGTGAATGTGTAGTCCTTAATCTGAGCTGATTGCTCGATCAGTTGTATGATCTCCTGGGCAAGCGGCTCTGTGCCGGCGGCCACAAGGTTTGGTTTCATCAAATTAAACACGCTGCCATTGGTATTATGTACCACCCCGCCGGCTTCGCGCACTAGCAGCACTCCGGCAGCTACATCCCAGGGCTTTAGATAGTCCACGTGATAAGCATCCAGTGTACCCTTTGCTACATATGCCAGGGATAAGGCAGCACTTGCTAAGCATCGCGTGCTGTCCATGCATTTGTATGTTTTAGTTCGTGAATCATTCATCATTTTATCATGGCTTACCCAGCAGCTACAGAGCCCAGTTTATAAGCACGTTTAAGGCACCTATCACGCAATGGAGCCACATTAATTAGCGTTATTTCGTGTCCTACCACCGCGCTGGACATCTGAAATATCAGAATTCGTTAATTAACCCCTGTTCTTATGTGTCCATATGGTATAACAACCGTAACCGCACTGGATACTTTAATGGGTTCGCCATTTAGAAAGGCGCCATGTCCTCTCCACGTCGAGTATAATTCATTTGCCGCTGGGTTGTAGATAATGCCCACCACCAGCTGCTTATCGATGACCAAAGCAACCGAAATACCACAATGCGGAAGTCTGTGTATGTAATTTGTGGTGCCGTCGATGGGATCAATGATCCATGTAGGTGCATCTGTCAGCTCCGGCAGCTGCTTCGTACCAGCCAATGCTTCCTCACCTATGAAAAGTGATTCAGGGAATGCTTTCAGTAGACCCTCGGTTAGCTTTTCTTCAATTTGACGGTCGTAGACGGTGACAAGGTCAAAAAAGGCCGCTTTCACCATAACCTCTTTATTTGTTTTATTGTATCCCTCCCTAAATATGGGACCGCATTTGATAACCAAGTCCAGAGCAACATCGTAGTACTCCTTGATCTTTGCGTCGCTTATACGGGTCATATCTACAGATTTCTTGGAAGCTAATATAGATAAATAGGTATTAATTTTTAAATATTTGGCTGATCGTAAAGTGAGACTTACAGAAAGGCTTGCGGTCTGTTCAACAACTAAGCGAAATGTTAATTTATCTACTATTTTGATTACAAAGTTTACAGAGCTTTTTATTCAAAGCTCTGCCCAACAAAGAGATAACATATAAAGCCCAAATTGAGCTTTTTGTATGCATACTCTTAAATTATTTTAATTGCCGAGCTTTATTTGTTTCTAGTTTTTTTCCTTATATATTTGTTGATTACGTTTTTTTTTATAAAATTCTAAACTTCTCCGCCCCCCACAGAACGCTCTTGGTCCGCCTTGCGGAGCAGGTTTTCAATTTCTTTTCGCAACTCTTCGGTCCCGGCGCAAATTAAATCCGGTTTCATTATGTCGAAAGGTCCGCCAAAAGGGTGTGTCAGCACTCCTCCTGCCTCACGCACCAGTAATGAGCCAGCGGCACAATCCCAAGGGTACATGTCCTCAATATAAAATGCATCCAAATTGCCAGCGGCCACCATGCACAGCTCATCCACTACACAGGAGTAGGCTAGCGTGCTGGTCATGGAATAACAACTAGATTAAAGCATTTCAAAATGGCATTATAAAGCTAACTTACCGCCTAGCATGCAATCCCACATGGTAGATGCGTTTGATATGCTTGTTGGCAACCTTGTGAACGTGCAGTAAAGACACCTCATAGGCAACATTTGCGTCCCTTAGACGCCTACAATTACTCACATGAATGGGCTTACCATTGCAGAAGGCGCCTTGTCCCAACTTGGCTGTGTAGAGTTTGCCCTGGGCTGGATTATTCATAATGCCCAGCACAATTTGCTTGTTGATGGAGAGTCCTATCGAAACCGATACATGGGGTATCTGTTTAATGAAGTTGGAGGTGCCATCGATGGGATCTATGATCCAAGTGGGCACATCTGTCAGCTCCTTGGACACATTATTGTTCTTGGCCGTCTCCTCCTCACCAATAAACTTATGCTGCGGATATTTGGCCAATATTTCGCCCATAAGATACTCCTCGATTTTGTTGTCATAGTCGGTGACCACGTCATAAAATGCACCCTTAATATCCACATTCTTCTCTGTTCGCTCGTAGCCCTCGAGCAATATTTCGCCCGCCCTTATGGCCAGCGGGTAGATAAAGTTATACAACTCCTCAATTTCCGTTAACATCTTTTAGCTGTATGCAAATGTCAAATGCTGTATGCAATCCGCGCGGTCGTTGTTAGCGTCTTGGTTCCAGCTGCCGACTGATCAGTGAGCGAAGCTCCGACAATTTCAACAATCTCTCGCATTTGTTTACATTGAGCTTTGATTGCTCCACTGAACTGAAGATGAACTGAAAATTGAAATCAGTTGCTTGCTGCTTGCTCCAGCTTTATCTCGTTTAGTTTGACGACTACAAATAGAAGTTTCCTTATCTTTAACAGACATGTGTCTATTCTATAGGGTAGTCAACAAATTGCGAGAAAAAAAACCGGTTTCAATTGATAACTGAAAAGTCATCCTCATATGATGCAATTTTTAGTGTCTATATCTAGAACGCGAGATGTTTTTTAAGCCCCTTTATCTTAAGTATTTTTTATTATATTCTTTATGCATTAAGCATTAGCTTTCTATACTAAACAATAATTATTTTTCAAGTAAAACTTGAAATGTTTCTTAGCATGAGCAGAGTCCATATATATTATTGAGACCCTTCAAATACAAGCTTTTGGTTTATTTTATTACATCAATTTTACTTAAATGTATATTCCGTAATTTGATCGGCTTCTTCAATGAGACTCATCACATTCTTGGCCAGTTCATCTGTGCCGGCGCACACAAGATCCGGTTTCATGACATTAAATTTACCGCCTTTGGTATGATAAATAAAGCCGCCCGCCTCCTTTAGTATTACGGCTCCGGCTGCAATATCCCACGGCTTCAGGTCTTCAATATGATAGGTATCGCACTGTCCAGTCGCCACATAGCACAAGGCCAAAGCCCCGCTGCCAAAGCTGCGAGTACTGCAAAGCAAAAAAAATGCGAACGCTTTAAGTGCTTTTTCTACTCTCTCGCACAATTAAAGCTCAATGTTGAACTTACGCGGTGGCATTTGAGCCCAACTTGTAAAGACGTTTTACATTCTTGTCTCTCACGGCGGCGGCATGTATCAGCGAGATTTCGTAGGCGACCACAGCTTGTTTGATCTGAAAAAAGCTTCGAAAATGAAAGAGCAACAGAAAAAAAACAACAACTGAGAGACTCGAAGACTTTTGTTTATGATTCGCGGGTGCATGCAAACATTTAACGAATCTTTATCATCATGATTCTTGTTTTTTTTTTCGGCAATTATATAATGATAACCAGCCAGAACTTACCGTAGTTACTTTGGAGGTGTGTATGCGCTGGCCATTCAAATAGGCGCCGTGACCCTTCCGTGCCGAGAACAACTCATTTGCCGGCGGATTATATATAATGCCAACGACCAGTTCTTTGTTGATGGTCAAACCGACCGAAATGCAGCAATGTGGTATACGATGTACAAAATTTGTGGTACCATCAATGGGATCAATGATCCAGGTGGGCGCATCTGTTAATACGGCTTGCCGTTCTGAAGCTGCCGATTCCTCCTCGCCAATGATCAGCGATTCGGGAAAGGCTGCCTGCAGACCCTCCGTGAGGGCGTCCTCGATCTGTTTGTCATAAACGGTGACCAAGTCATAAAAGTCTGCCTTAACCGTAAAGTCCGCTTTGGGCTTCCTATAACCCTCCATCAGCATAGGACCACATTTCTGCACCAAATCCAGAGCCACATCGTAATACTCCTTCAATTTTGCCTCACTTATTGTGTTGTTGCTCATGTTTCTTGTTTTGGACTCGACAAACTGACGCTAACCAATGAATTTCAATATCTAATTTGAGTTCGGCCATACAGCTTTAAAAAGCTTTGCCAAAGCTCTTGCATACAGAAAACTTTGAACTTTGAAGAGTAGAGTCGCGTGAAAGGGGTATTGTTGCTTTATGATTAAGTCTGATCCAATTCGGGATGATAGTCAAGAATAAATGATAAGGCTAATCTTGGACTTAATTACCATGTCTACATCTCCTTAAAGCTATAAAGCTGTTGTAACATTGATAAGATACGCACAATGTAAATTTGTGTCACTTGATAAGAAATCTTAATAATACAAAGTAGAAAGCTATTTATAAAATAATTTCACAAAATTATTGCAAAAAATATATATTAAATAATTGTAAAATAGAAAGCGAAGGTCAGTAAATTAAAAATTATAAAATATTTTATTTTTAAAAAATATTTTAAATATTTGAAATGCAAGTAAAATGCTTGATTTAGCTGGAAGTTAAATTGCGTTAGGTGCTGTCACTCCTTAAAATATTGACAATATGGCAACTCCACTCGTATGCGTTGCGAGGTGGCATCACTAAATTCAATTTAATATTTTTAAAGAGCGGAGGAAAAAGCACAATTTGGATCTTAACTGTAGCTAATTTTATAGACATACATTTTTTTCTCGTACATACGAAACTTGTTTATTGTCCACACCAAAAAAAAAAAACAGTTTAGCCAGAATATAAAATGTATATAAATCAAGAATCCTCTTCGCCTCCCACAGACTTAGCTTGATCTGCCTTGCGTATAAGAGTTTCAATTTGCTTTCTTAACGCTTCTGTTCCGGCGCATATCAAGTCCGGCTTCATAATGTCAAAGGCACCACCATAAGGATGCGTAACAACGCCACCAGCCTCACGTATAAGCAGATAGCCAGCGGCACAGTCCCAGGGGTACATGTCCTCAATGTGGAAGGCATCCAAGTTGCCAGCGGCGACCATGCAAAGTGAATCCACCACAGCGGAATAGCCAAGCAATCTAAGCAAAGAAACATTAAATATGCTAAGTAGAGTTTGAATTCCATGTGAATGCTTAGATTCTACGCACCGTCTCGCCTGAGAGCCTACATAGTATATGCGTTTGATATGCTTCTTTCTAATCGTTGGCTCGTGCAGCAGACACACCTCATAGGCCACATTGGCATCATTCAGACGCTCACAATTGCTGACATGAATGGGTTGTCCATTGCAGAAGGCTCCTTGCCCTAATTTGGCTGTGTAGAGCTTGCCCTGGGCTGGATTATTCACAACGCCCAGCACGATTTGCTTATTGATGGAGAGTCCTATCGAGACCGACACATGGGGTATCTGTTTAATGAAGTTGGAGGTACCATCGATGGGATCTATGATCCAGGTGGGAGCATCTGTCAGCTCCTTGGTTATGTTGTTGTTCTTGTGCGTATCCTCTTCGCCAATAAATTTATGCTCTGGATAGCTTGCCAGTATGCTAGTCATGAGAAACTCCTCAATCTCATTATCGTATTCGGTGACTACGTTGTGAAATTCGTTGCGCTTCAATGCCACCGATTTTCCAGAATTTTGATAGCCTTCGAGCAGTATTTCACCTGCTTTTACAGCTAGCGGGTAGATGAACTTGTAAAGCTCCTCAATTTCCGTTGTGCTTGTCATTGTTTCTTTCCAGTCTAAAGATTCTGGCAGCGTTGTCACCTGCCTTCGAGAAATGAATTCGCACTGAGCTGTCGAACTGGATTTTTCACTCATCGTGGCTGAGATTTTTTCAAGTTTCGTGAGATGCAAAAAGCTTTTTCTCTAATTGTTTTGTAAATTAAAACCAGCCATGTTATCTTTAGGGAACTGACTGTTGAATACTCTTGCAAAATATTTTGTTATGTTGTTGTTATTTTTTTTTGAATTATAGAAAAAATCTGCGGGGATAGAAGTAAAAATAAAATTTTAAATGCTTGTAAGAAATCTCTAAAAATCATGTCATTAATTCGCTATGATCTAAATAAAAATCATGATTTTCTATAAATTAACATAATAATATTTTAAGTGCATCAGGTTGACTTAATATGAAGCTATCGAAAAATTTATATAAGTAAAAGAAAGTGTGAGTGCAAATAATTTAGTGATCCTTAAAGGATAACTCTAAAGCAGTAGTGTTATATATTGGATTAATTCATCAGTTATCTACTTAACAAATTGGCGTTATACCCAATGTTTGGACTCCCTTTTTATCTGAAATCTAATTTATGCAGGGTCCGCCACAGCCTGGTCAGGGCCCTCCTGGTGGTCCACCTGGCGGTCCGCCTGAGCGTTCTGGCCAAGAGAATCTGCATGCCCTACAACGGGCCATTGATTCCATGGAGGAGAAGGGACTGCAGGAGGATCCACGCTACTCACAACTGCTGGCAATGCGCGCCACCTCCAAGCACCAGCATCTCAATGGCAATCAGGTTAATCTGCTGCGCACACAGATCACTGCCTACCGCATGCTGGCACGCAACAAGCCCATTTCCATGCAGATGCAGCAGGCGTTGCAGGCGGCACAGCAGCAGCAACAGCAACAACCTCCGCCGCCAATCGGACCGCCGGGTATGCCGGGTGGACCGCCGCCGGGTGGGCCGCATGGGGGTCAGCAGCCTATGCAGCCCCAACAGCCGCCCTCGACAGGCACCCCGCCCCAGTGTTCTACGCCACCAGCTAGTCCATACGGCC
Source organism: Drosophila borealis (assembly GCA_035045885.1). Lineage (NCBI taxonomy): Eukaryota > Metazoa > Arthropoda > Insecta > Diptera > Drosophilidae > Drosophila > Drosophila borealis. The sequence goes on from JAWNOR010000211.1 coordinate 2,013,191, forward strand.
CGCCAGTGCCTGGACAGAAAATGCAGCCAGCACCGCCTCCGCATATGCAAGGGCAACCGTTGCAGCCGCAGCCGCCGCTGATCGGTGGCGCTCCTCCGCCGCCGCAGCAGCAACAACAGATGCAGCAGCAACAGCAGCAGCAACAACAGCAACAGCAACAACAACAAATGCAGCAGCAGCAACAACAACAACAGCAGCCTCTGCAGCCCCCACCAGACCAGCTGCAGCATCAGCAGCACAATGGCGGTAAGCCGCTGGCCATGGGTGCGGCTGGGGGCCAGCCGTTGATACCAGCTACACCTATGCAGGTGCAAGGCGTGCGTCCTGCGGCACCAGGTCTGCCTGGTAATCAAGTTGCGCCGCCAGGTCCGCCACGACCAGGCGCACCGCCCGGACAGCAACAGCCGATGGCCAAACCAAACCGCGTGACCACCGTGGCCAAGCCGGTGGGTCTCGATCCCATAACGTTGCTGCAGGAACGCGAGAATCGCATTGCCGCACGCATATCGCTTCGCATGCAGGAGCTACAAAGGCTGCCGGCCACAATGTCTGAGGATCTGCGCCTTCAGGCGGCCATTGAGTTGCGTGCTCTGCGCGTTCTAAATTTTCAACGACAGCTGCGCATGGAAATTGTACAATGCACTCGCCGCGACACAACGCTGGAAACTGCCATCAATATGAAGTTCTACAAGCGTACCAAGCGTCAAGGGCTGCGCGAGGCTCGCGCCACCGAGAAGCTCGAGAAACAGCAGAAACTCGAGGCGGAACGGAAACGCAGACAGAAGCATCTCGAGTTCTTGTCTGCAGTGCTGCAGCATGGCAAGGATCTGCGTGAATATCATCGCAATAACAAGGTGGGTACAAATAGTCCAGGAGAAGTTTTTCCAAACACTAAATCTTAATTCCCACTGTGCAGGCTCAGCTGGCGCGGATGAACAAGTCCGTGATGAACTACCATGCGAATGCGGAACGTGAACAGAAGAAGGAGCAGGAGCGCATCGAGAAAGAGCGTATGCGTCGCTTGATGGCCGAGGATGAGGAGGGTTACCGCAAGCTGATTGATCAAAAGAAGGACAAGCGCTTGGCATTCCTGCTGTCGCAGACAGACGAGTACATTAGCAATCTCACACAGATGGTTAAGCAGCACAAGGACGACCAGATGAAGAAGAAGGAGGAGGAGGGCAAACGTCTGCAGCAGTACAAAAAGGAGCTGCTCATGACCGGCGAATACGTCAACATTGATGAGAGCAGCATTGCCGCCGATATGCGTGTCCATGTGGTGGAGCAATGCAGCGGCAAGAAGCTAACCGGTGATGATGCACCGATGCTTAAGCATTTACATCGCTGGCTGAACATGCATCCCGGCTGGGATTGGATAGACGATGACGATGATGATAACGACGGTTCGCCAGAGAAGAAAGCGAAAGCAAAGCTTGAGGAACAGCCACAGTTGGAGCGTAATTCTAGCGCGGAGGGATCTGAAGACGCCACAGACAAATCAGCGCAGCCAGGTGATCCGGAAGCCAACGATTTGATTAACCAAGTCAAGGTCGAGGACGATGAATATCGTACTGAGGAGCAAACATACTACAGCATTGCGCACACCGTGCACGAGAAGGTCACAGAGCAGGCCGCTATTATGGTCAATGGCCAGCTGAAAGAGTATCAGTTGAAGGGTCTCGAATGGCTCGTCTCGCTGTATAACAACAATTTGAATGGCATTTTGGCCGATGAGATGGGTCTCGGCAAGACCATTCAGACCATTTCACTGGTCACCTATCTAATGGATCGCAAGAAGGTGATGGGTCCGTATTTAATCATTGTACCACTTTCCACACTCCCCAATTGGGTGCTGGAGTTTGAGAAATGGGCGCCCTCCGTTGGCGTTGTCAGCTATAAGGGCAGTCCACAGGGTCGTCGTCTGCTCCAGAATCAAATGCGTGCAACCAAATTCAATGTGCTGCTCACCACTTACGAGTATGTGATCAAGGACAAAGCGGTGCTGGCCAAGATACAATGGAAGTATATGATCATCGACGAGGGTCATCGCATGAAGAATCATCATTGCAAATTGACGCAGGTGCTCAATACACATTACATAGCGCCTTATCGACTGTTACTCACGGGCACACCGCTGCAGAATAAGCTGCCCGAACTTTGGGCGCTGCTCAACTTTTTGCTACCTTCCATTTTCAAATCTTGCTCCACCTTTGAGCAGTGGTTCAATGCACCGTTTGCCACCACCGGCGAGAAGGTTGAATTGAATGAGGAGGAAACCATTTTGATTATTCGCCGTTTACACAAGGTGCTGCGTCCGTTCCTGTTGCGCCGTCTCAAAAAGGAGGTCGAGCATCAGCTACCCGACAAGGTCGAGTACATTATCAAGTGCGACATGTCCGCACTGCAGCGCGTTCTCTACAAGCACATGCAGAGCAAGGGTGTTCTGCTCACTGATGGCTCCGAGAAAGGCAAGCACGGCAAGGGTGGCGCCAAGGCTCTCATGAACACCATCGTTCAGCTGCGCAAGCTATGCAATCATCCATTTATGTTCCAGCACATCGAGGAGAAGTACTGCGATCATACTGGAGGACACGGCGTAGTCTCAGGTAATTATTTTACAATTGATAGTAAGCAGTTCGGTTTTCGAAAATAACACGATTTTTTTTGCAGGGCCCGATCTTTATCGTGTGTCGGGCAAATTTGAGCTGTTGGATCGCATTTTGCCCAAACTGAAGGCGACGAATCATCGTGTGCTGCTCTTCTGTCAGATGACCCAGTGCATGACCATTATTGAGGATTATCTTAGTTGGCGTCAGTTTGGTTATTTGCGCCTGGATGGCACCACCAAGGCCGAGGATCGTGGCGAACTGCTGCGTAAATTTAATGCCAAGGGCTCAGATTATTTTGTCTTCTTGCTTTCTACACGCGCCGGTGGACTCGGTTTGAATTTGCAGACTGCCGACACAGTGGTCATCTTTGATTCTGATTGGAATCCGCACCAGGATCTGCAAGCACAGGATCGTGCTCATCGTATCGGTCAGCGTAATGAGGTGCGTGTGTTGCGTCTAATGACGGTCAACTCGGTGGAGGAGCGCATTTTGGCCGCGGCCCGATACAAGCTGAACATGGACGAGAAAGTCATTCAAGCGGGCATGTTCGATCAGAAATCCACGGGCAGCGAACGTCAGCAATTTCTGCAAACTATTTTGCATCAGGACGACAACGAGGAGGAGGAAGAGAACGAAGTGCCCGATGATGAGATGATTAACATGATGATAGCGCGCAGTGAGGAAGAAATTGAAATCTTCAAGAGAATGGATATTGAACGCAAGAAAGAGGATGAGGATATTCATCCGGGCCGAGACCGTCTAATAGATGAGTCCGAGCTGCCCGACTGGCTAACGAAGGACGATGACGAGGTGGAGCGTTTCCACTACCAATATGATGAAGATACCATATTGGGTAAGTCCATTTTGTGTTGTATTTAATCTTAAAACCATAATCTAATTATTTTACTTGAATTTTCAGGTCGGGGATCACGACAGCGCAAGGAGGTTGACTACACGGACAGTCTGACCGAAAAGGAGTGGCTCAAGGCCATTGATGATGGCGCCGAATTTGATGAAGAGGAGGAGGAGGATAACGACTCCAAGCGCAAGCGTCGCAAACGCAAAAACCGCAAAGATGAATCGGATGATGATTCACTCATATTGAAGCGCAGACGCCGCCAGAATTTGGACAAACGATCCAAGAAGCAAATGCACAAGATCATGAGCGCTGTCATCAAGCATACTCAGGATGGTCGCACGCTCTCAGAGCCATTTATGAAGCTTCCCTCGCGCCAGCGGTTGCCCGATTATTATGATATTATCAAGCGGCCGGTGGACATTAAGAAAATACTGCAGCGCATCGAGGATTGCAAATATGCGGATCTCAATGAGCTGGAAAAGGACTTTATGCAGCTCTGCCAGAACGCGCAAATCTACAATGAGGAGGCATCTCTCATTTATCTAGATTCCATGGCGCTGCAAAAAGTTTTTGTAAGCGCTAGGCAAAGGGTAACAGCCGCTGCGGATGCGGCTGCTGTGGCCGCTGGCGACAACACGAGTGATGCCCACGGCAATGGCGGTGGCGGCGGCGGTGGTTCTGACAACTCGGACAATGATGACGATGAAGGCGATGATAACTCGGATGATGAGGAAATAGCCACCACCTCTGCGGCGGCAGTTAAAATGAAGCTGAAACTCAACAAATCACTGGCCAGTGCACCAGCCACGCCCACACAATCCTCAACAGCTGCCTCGGTGGCTAGCAGTGGCGCAGCGACCACATCCAAGAAGCAAACGCGTCGCAAGCGCGCCCAAAAGAAGTATACCATATCGGATGATGATGACGATGATATGGACTAGCTGCCACTGGGCGTCATCTTCAAACGATCCGCTATGGATGCGTCCAACGGCGCCGAATGCAACTAATATTTAGTTTACTTTAAGTTCTTTTAGCCACCCAAATTCAGTTCGCAATACCCGATCCCGTTCTTAGTACTACCCCAAGATCCCAAGCTGCATCGCAATAATGAAACTTTATACACTTTTTCGCACATACAAAATACAATGATATATTCATATATATTTAAAGAAAATACTTTTTAAATAAATCTACAGTCTGTCTTAAATCAACCAGACTGTCTTTTATAGAAAAGAAAATAAATCAAGAGTGTCGACTACACTGGAACTTACATAAAGAAATATATCTAGGCTCTATGCCTATTTAGAGTACATTGTATTTTAATAAATGCAAAAAAAAAAACATCTATAAGAGCTAAGCTATGGCCACCTACAACAAATAGTGAAAATATTCATCACAGAATTCGTGTATGGATGAGGCATATTCCTCATCACCGCTCTCGCTACGCCGCACCGGAATTTTGTGCGCATTCGCATATAGATCCTCATCGATGTTGACATCATCGGTTTCTGAAAAATGAAATACGAAATGAGTGTGTTTAATTGATTGTCAATTGGTACAGAAAAAAACAAGGTCTCGTAACAGAATTATATAATATATAGCTGGAGATAAAGCTAGGGTATTGAGGGGTTACATAGACATAGCTACAAAATATAGATTAATTATTTGTAATTTAAATTAAGTAAGTTCTAGAATGATTTCAGTAATACAGTTAAAGGTTTAAGTTATCCAGCCGATACATACAAAGCAAATAACAACATTATCTCCCTCCTTAGATTAAATGTTAATGAAATTCGTACCTGGGTTATCTTCTATATATGTATATGTAAACAGTTTAATATTTATAAGTTAAGGTTTAGTTTAAGTAAATGAAATCTAATACTTTCTCTATCTTTGTCTCGAGCAAAAGCAAACAGAATTACAATAGATAAAGGCTATTTATTTACTTCTTAAATATTTGTTGCAAATAGAGCAAACCATAAACCTTAAACACGATAGTGAAGCATGATTACAAATTGATCGAGAATAATACAAGAGAAGTGTATATGATTATTTCATAACAATTGCTTTTATTAATTTGTACTCGATAAATGTATAACCACGTTAAAGTGCCTCACACAAGCAGAGTAATAATATTGCAAATGTTTTAATAAGTTCAGATTTCGACATCCTGTATAATTTGTCGCTTAACTTACCTCTATATTTTTGCTTTCTGCCCAGACGTAGTTTGGAGCTTGGCAGCACCGCCTCATCGCCCAGGTCCAGCTCGAGGTCCGTTGAGCATCTGGAATAACGCACGGGTGGAGCCAGAAACCAATACGATTGCATTATGTTATTCAAGCCGGGCATTTGTCGCAGTTCATCGAGTTTTTGCGGCTGCTTGGCTAGCGCCTCAAATGCTCTCAGCTGCAGTGTAGCCGGCTGTGATGTGGAGTTAATCAGCCGTATGACAGACTTCGCAGCTGTGGAGCAGACCATCGGATAGATTTTGACATGGGGATCTGTTGGTATATTTGTGTAGGCAACACCCAGTGAGCGGCGATTCAAATAGAACTCCAAGTGTCCACGCGTGCGGTCCAAATAGATGCCCACCAAGCAGCCCTGGGAAAACTTTTGGCCGTAGGGCAACTGGTCACCACAATGCTGAATTTTACCATTGTATGAATAGCCCCAGGATTGAGCATTGGTACCCAATGCAGAGACAAAGTGGAACTTGAATTGTTCCAGATTAACGCTGTCAGTGCCTATGCCAAACATCTAGAAAAGATTACGCGATAGAGAAAGAAATTGTAAATAACTGGGACTATTATGTTTGCAATGACCTTTTTGTAAGAGCGCGGGTCGAGAGGGGATCATGATTTGCTTATCAGCTATGTCATTCGGTTTCTGGCTAGCAATGTACAGATTTCCTCATGACAAAACGGACAGACAGTGACAAGTGTGTCCCTGTTGTCTTATCTTTACAATGCTGCTTATCTCGCTGACTATTTAAATCCCTTAAGATGCAGTTGCTGTGCACTAGAACTTACCACATCTGTACCTGCCAGCGCTGTAATGACGCGCATCTCCCAGAAGTGCACTTTGTCCTGTTGCAGTGGCTGCTCGCCACGCACAATGGCCGTGCCCTGACTGTATGTGGGATGAAATATGATATCTCTGCCTATGATTTGTGCATCGGACTCTTCCGCTTGGTGCCACTGCCACTGCAGACCATTAGCATTGTCCTCACCACAGCGGCACTTTACCAAGTCGGGTATATGTCCTTTGTGGTTGGCTACATCGATGCAGCTAGGGAAACGGCAATCGCAGAATCCAGGGCAGCGCAGATCCTGATCTGTACTTGGAAGCGGCAGCATTCTGATATCTGTTTATATTTTATTTGTTTGGCCTGGTTACGCTCTACTCGCTGACGAGGTCGCAATACAACTGATTATCGATTTGCTGCTCAATACACTGCAGTTACAATGGAGCGCTGTTTGTTTTGTTTACTTTTACTTTATAGTAAGTACAGTGTGACCAAAGCTATGAAAAATTAGTGTTGAAAAATGCAAAACTGTTAAAGTGTGCATCGATATAAAAAAAATCGATGCCAAGCGATGCTAATAGTATCGACTCAAATGCAACCCTATCTCGCAGCCAGTCAATATACAGTGAAAATGCCGAATATTTGTACCGCGTAAAAAATTGCAAAAACAAGTTAATTCAGCACATAAAAGCTTACAAAAAAGTAAACAAATATGGCGGATGCTGCAGCACGTCAATTACAGTATGAGTATAAGGCGGTAAGTGTTTTACAAGAGTTAAAAAAAGTGCTGCCACATGGGGTAAACGTTTTCCGAAAAATGTTGATATATATTTTTTCTTTTTCTTGACAGAACTCGAATCTTGTACTGCAAGCTGATGTACGTCTCATCGAGCGTCCGCGCCGCGATGAAGCCACCGGTGAGGTGTGTTCATTGGTGGGCAAATTGGATGGCACCCGTATGGGGGACCGCTATCAACGCACAAAGCCGGAGAAAACGGAAGAACGCAAGGTGAAGCGGCAAAAACGTGACGAGGCACAGTACGATTTTGAGCGCATGAAAGGCGCTACACTGCTTTCGGAGGGTATTGATGAAATGGTAGGCATTGTATATCGCCCCAAAACGCAGGAGACTCGTCAAACATACGAGGTGCTACTTAGTTTCATACAAGAGGCGCTGGGTGATCAACCTCGCGATATATTATGCGGCGCCGCGGATGAAATTCTGGCTGTGCTCAAGAATGATCGCCTTAAAGATCGCGAGCGCAAACGCGACGTCGACAGTTTGCTGGGCGAAGTAACAGACGAACGATTTGCACTGCTCGTCAATCTGGGCAAGAAGATCACCGACTTTGGCAGCGATGCAGTGAATGCGCTCACAGCAGCAACCAACAATGAGGAGCAAATTGACGATGCCTACGGCATCAATGTGCAATTCGAAGAGTCCGAAGAGGAGAGCGACAATGACATGTACGGCGAGATACGCGATGATGATGCCCAGGACGAGGGCGAGGAGGCGCGCATCGATCATACGCTGCATGCCGAAAATGTAAGTAATATCACACCCACGCAAATCACGTACTTATATTATTATAATTCACAGCTAGCCAGCGAAGAGGCTGCGAGCAATGTGAAAAAGGATCGTTTGCTTCATCCACTGGACATTGATGCCTACTGGCTGCAGCGCTGTCTGAGCAAATACTATAAGGATGCTATGGTCTCGCAGAGCAAGGCAGCAGATGTCCTTAAGATATTAAAAGATGCCGCCGATGAGCGCGATTGTGAGAATCAGTTGGTGCTGCTGTTGGGCTATGATTGCTTTGATTTTATTAAGCAGCTGAAGCTGAATCGCCAGATGATTCTCTATTGTACCATGTTGGCCTCCGCACAAACGGACAGCGAGCGGCAGCGTATACGTGAAAAGATGCGTGGCAACATAGCGCTGGCCAAGATACTGCGTCAACTCGACACAGGCAAGGCAGATGAGCAGGAAGAGGCGGATGCACGCGCCAGCAAGCGTGGCAAGGGCGATGCCGATGATGGCGGTGCGGCGGCTGCTGGTCAAGTGGCCGGTGTGCGTCAACTGCTGGTACTGGATGAGCTGGCCTTTACCCAGGGCTCGCATTTTATGGCCAACAAGCGATGCCAGCTGCCCGATGGCAGCTATCGCAAGCAGCGTAAGGGCTACGAAGAGGTGCATGTACCCGCTTTGAAGCAGGTGCCCTTCGATGCAAATGAGGAACTACAGCCTATTGACAAGCTGCCCAAGTATGTGCAACCCGTTTTCGATGGTTTCAAGACTTTGAATCGCATTCAGAGCCGTCTCTACAAAGCCGCTTTGGACAGCGATGAGAATATGCTGCTGTGTGCGCCCACTGGTGCTGGTAAAACAAATGTAGCCCTGCTCACGATGATGAGAGAGATTGGCAAGCACATCAACGAGGATGGCACCATCAATGCTCAAGATTTCAAAATCATCTATGTGGCACCCATGAAGTCTCTGGTACAGGAAATGGTCGGAAACTTCGGGCGTCGCCTGGCGTGCTACAATCTTACCGTCTCTGAGCTGACGGGCGATCACCAGTTGACGCGTGAGCAAATTGCTGCGACTCAGGTGATTGTCTGCACGCCAGAGAAGTGGGATATTATAACACGCAAGGGTGGCGAACGCACGTTTGTCAGTCTGGTGCGTCTGGTCATCATTGATGAGATTCATTTGCTGCACGACGAGCGTGGTCCAGTTCTGGAGGCGCTGGTGGCACGTACCATACGCAACATTGAGACCACACAGGAGGATGTACGTCTGGTAGGCTTGTCTGCCACGCTGCCAAACTACCAGGACGTGGCCACATTTCTACGCGTCAAACCCGACAAGGGCCTCTTCTACTTTGATAATAGCTATCGGCCAGTGGCACTGGAACAACAGTACATTGGTGTCACGGAGAAGAAGGCATTGAAACGTTTCCAGGTAAGTCTTCATCTGAGTACAGACTATCCAGATTTCTCCATTGCTGACAATTATTTAATAATAATTTCCTATGCAGGTGATGAACGAGATTGTGTATGAGAAAACAATGGAGCATGCTGGTCGTAATCAGGTGCTGGTATTTGTGCACTCGCGCAAGGAGACTGGAAAAACAGCGCGCGCAGTTCGTGACATGTGTTTAGAGCAGGACACGTTGGGCAGCTTTCTGCGCGAGGGCTCAGCCAGCATGGAAGTGCTGCGGACCGAAGCCGAGCAAGTGAAGAACGCTGAGCTTAAGGAGCTGTTGCCCTATGGCTTTGCCATACATCACGCTGGCATGACGCGCGTGGATCGTACGCTGGTGGAAGATCTATTTGCTGATCGGCATATTCAGGTGCTGGTTTCGACTGCCACCTTGGCTTGGGGTGTTAATTTGCCGGCTCACACGGTAATCATCAAGGGCACACAGGTCTACAATCCGGAGAAGGGTCGCTGGGTCGAGTTGAGCGCCTTGGATGTGCTGCAGATGTTGGGACGCGCAGGACGTCCTCAGTACGACACCAAGGGCGAGGGCATACTCATTACGAACCACAGTGAGCTGCAGTTTTACCTATCGCTGCTTAATCAGCAGCTGCCCATTGAATCGCAGTTTGTTTCCAAGCTGCCGGACATGCTGAATGCTGAAATTGTTCTGGGCACCGTTCAGCATCTGCAGGATGCAGTCAATTGGTTGGGCTATACTTACCTGTACATACGCATGCTACGCAATCCCACGTTGTATGGCGTTTCGCATGATGCGATTAAAGCGGATCCGCTGCTGGAGCAGCATCGCGCAGATTTACTGCATACCGCAGCCTGTTGCTTGGAGCGCAGTGGTCTGATCAAATACGAACGCAAGACGGGTCACTTCCAGGTCACCGATCTTGGACGCATTGCATCCCACTATTATCTTACTCACGAGACAATGTTGACATACAATCAGTTGCTGAAGCAAACTCTTAGCGAAATTGAACTATTTCGCGTGTTCTCGTTGTCGTCGGAGTTTCGTCACATTTCTGTGCGCGAGGAGGAGAAACTGGAACTGCAGAAGCTCATGGAGCGCGTGCCTATACCCATCAAGGAGTCGATTGAGGAGCATAGCGCCAAGGTGAATGTGCTGCTGCAAGCCTACATTTCGCAGCTGAAGCTGGAGGGCTTCGCTTTGATGTCCGACATGGTTTTCATCACACAATCCGCTGCGCGTCTGATGCGTGCCATATTTGAGATTGTCCTGACCCGCGGCTGGGCGCAGCTGGCGGATAAAACGCTGACGCTTTGCAAGATGATTGATCGCCGCATGTGGCAATCGATGACACCGTTGCGACAGTTCAAGAAAATGCCCGATGAAATAGCCAAGAAGCTGGAGAAGAAACACTTTCCCTGGTCGCGTCTGTACGATCTGGAGCCCCATGAGTTGGGTGAACTAATACGTGTGCCCAAGCTGGGCAAGACCATACACAAGTTTGTGCATCAGTTCCCCAAACTGGAGCTATCCACGCACATTCAGCCCATTACGCGAGCAACGCTGCGTGTGGAGCTCACAATTACCCCCGATTTTCAATGGGATGAAAAGGTGCACGGTCAGTCGGAGGGTTTCTGGATTTTGATTGAGGATGTCGACTCGGAGCTTATATTGCATCATGAATTCTTTTTGCTTAAGCAGAAGTATGCCCAGGATGAGCATCAGTTAAAATTCTTTGTGCCCGTTTTTGAACCTCTGCCGCCGCAATACTTTCTGCGAATTGTCTCCGATCGCTGGATAGGCGCTGAGACGCAGCTGCCCGTGTCCTTTAGGCATCTTATACTGCCCGAAAAAAATATGCCACCCACGGAGCTGCTGGACTTACAACCGCTACCCATCAGCGCTTTGCGTCAGCCCAAATTTGAGGCATTCTATTCGCAACGTTTCCCGCAATTCAATCCCATACAGACGCAGGTCTTTAATGCGGTCTACAACAGCGATGAGAATGTATTTGTGGGCGCGCCCACGGGCTCTGGTAAAATGACTATTGCCGAGTTTGCCATAATGCGTTTATTTAGCCAAAGCAGCGATGGGCGTTGCGTTTATCTTGTATCCCAAGAGGCGCTTGCCGATCTAGTCTTTGCTGACTGGCATACCAAGTTTGGCGGTCTGGATATTAAGGTGGTTAAATTGACTGGTGAAACGGGCACGGACCTTAAGCTAATAGCCAAGGGACAACTGGTAATAACCACAGCGGATAAATGGGATGTGCTGTCACGTCGCTGGAAGCAGCGCAAGAATGTGCAACAGATCAATCTGTTTATCGTCGACGAACTGCAGCTGGTGGGCGGTGAGGAGGGACCTGTTATGGAGATTGTGTGCTCCCGCATGCGTTACATCAGTTCACAAATCGAGAAGCAGATACGCATTGTTGCCCTATCCGCATCCCTGACAGATGCACGCGACGTGGCCCAGTGGCTAGGCTGCAATCCAAATGCCACATTTAACTTTCATCCAAGCGTGCGGCCCATACCACTGGAGCTGCACATACAGGGTTTCAATGTAACTCACAATGCCACACGCATAGCGACCATGTCCAAGCCCGTCTATAATGCGATACTCAAGTATAGCTCTCACAAGCCCGTAATTGTGTTTGTTTCATCGCGTAAGCAGGCGCGTCTCACAGCTATTGATATACTGACGTACGCTGCCTCGGACTTGCAGCCGAATCGCTTCTTCCATGCCGAAGAGGACGACATACAGCCCTTCCTCGAACGCATGTCGGACAAGACTCTTAAAGAGACCCTCGCACAAGGCGTTGCCTATCTGCACGAGGGTTTGTCTGCCTCTGATCACCGTCTAGTCGAACAGCTCTTCGATTCGGGCGCTGTGCAGGTGGCTGTTGTTTCCCGGGACTTGTGCTGGGGCATGAGCATCTCGTCACACCTCGTTATCATCATGGACACACAATTCTACAATGGCAAAAATCATTCGTATGAGGATTATCCCATTACGGATGTGCTGCAAATGATTGGACGCGCCAATAGGCCCAATGAGGATGCGGATGCCAAATGTGTGCTAATGTGTCAGAGCTCCAAGAAGGATTTCTTCAAGAAATTTATCAACGAGCCGCTGCCCATCGAAAGTCATTTGGATCATCGCATGCACGATCATTTCAATGCTGAGGTGGTCACAAAAACCATTGAGAACAAACAGGATGCAGTCGATTATTTAACGTGGACATTCCTCTATCGGAGATTAACCCAGAATCCAAACTACTACAATCTGCAGGGTGTAACGCATCGACATTTGTCCGATCATCTGTCGGAACTCGTAGAGAACACGCTCAGCGATCTGGAGCAGTCCAAGTGCATTAGCGTTGAGGATGATATGGACACGCTGCCCTTGAATTTGGGCATGATTGCCGCCTACTACTATATCAACTATACGACTATTGGTAAGTATCAGGCTGGGCTGGTATTTCATATTGAAAATCAAATCTAATCTATTGATATTCCCTGCAGAGCTCTTCAGTTTGTCGTTGAACAGCAAAACCAAAGTGCGCGGTCTGTTGGAGATCATTTCATCAGCAGCAGAGTATGAGGATGTTGTGGTGAGGCATCACGAGGAGCAGGTTCTGCGCACACTCTCCCAGCGCTTGCCCAATAAACTAACTGGACCCAATGAAACAGCACCCAAGTAAATATGTCAGCTAATATTCAAATGTAAATGTTTTAATTATTTTCGTTTTTCAGATTCAATGATCCTCACATTAAAACTAACTTGTTGCTTCAGGCACATCTGTCACGTCTGCAGCTAGGACCAGAACTTCAGGGCGATACTGAGCAGATACTCAGCAAAGCTATACGCCTGATACAGGCTTGTGTGGATGTGCTGAGCTCTAATGGCTGGCTATCTCCTGCTGTCGCTGCCATGGAACTGGCACAGATGGTTACTCAGGCCATGTGGAGTAAGGATTCGTATTTACGGCAGTTGCCACACTTCAATGCAGACATCATAAAGCGCTGCACTGATAAGGTAATAATAACGTACTTAGTTACGAGCTTGCCTAATAATTGTACTTTTTTGCAGAAAATTGAAACTGTTTTCGATATAATGGAGCTCGAGGATGAGGATCGCATTCGGCTGCTACAGCTGTCCGATGTGCAAATGGCCGATGTGGCGCGTTTCTGCAATCGTTATCCCAACATTGAACTTAACTACGAGGTGGTCGACAAGGATCGCATCAATTCTGGTTCCACGGTGAATGTGGTAGTGCAGCTAGAGCGCGAGGATGAAGTCACCGGCCCTGTTATAGCGCCATTCTTCCCGCAGAAACGTGAGGAGGGCTGGTGGGTGGTAATTGGTGATCCCAAAACCAATTCGCTGCTGTCCATTAAACGACTTACGCTGCAGCAAAAGGCTAAAGTCAAGCTTGACTTTGTGGCGCCCAGTCCAGGCAAGCATGATTATACGTTGTACTATATGAGCGATTCCTATTTGGGCTGCGATCAGGAATATTCATTCTCCATTGAAGTGGGCGATTTTCAATCGGAAAGCGAAAGCGAATCCGACTAAGCCCAACAGCAATGACCCTAACAAACCAATAAAACTAATACACAAACATTTTATCAAAATGGCAGTTGCTCGATCTATTTCGGAGTTTGTGGAAACTGGTTAATGACAAGTAAATGGTAAGCAAATAAGGCATAATAAGCCGTTACGTATATGTTGGTAAAACTTTTATAGAATTATTTTCGACGCGGCCATTTTATTGCTTTTTTACAATATTGTAAGAAATGTATAAATAGGGTAAAATCACCTGAATTTTGTTAAAAATCGGGTATACATATTTGCACAACATTCTTCGTAATACTTTCACTGTGGTATGGCATTACCCACTCACAGATACAGCTCCACCATGGCTGTTGGCAGTGTTGCCGAATCCACTATTAGCGAAATTATTTGTGGAGGCAAAATTAATGGTTTGACCGTTGGGCAGCTTGAAGACTTGACTGTGTGATGCGCCCGCAGAGTTGCTGTTGCCAAATGGATTCAAATTTTGCGATTGGGTAGCCGTGCTGGCGGAGGATGCACCAAATGAACCAAGTGCACTTTGCGATTGAAAGCCCTGGGCCTGTGCATTGGCTGCCGATGAGCCGGAATCGAAGCCATTGTTGAAGTTGCTATTGGCCGCACCATTTGAGGCCGACTGCTCCTGGTTGTAGCCATTAGGTCCCAGGGGACCGAGTGGATTAAGGTTGACATTGGCATCGGCAGTGCCGCCATTGGGACCAGCGCCCACGTTAACGCCGCTATTGGTGCCGCCGGCCTGGGTGCCAACTTGTGCATTGCCTCCAAACCGACCATGTCCAAATTGACGTTTCACTCGCTTGTGTGCAGCATAGATTTCACGCAGCGTGTCATCCAGCGCGGATCGGACGCGTCTGACATTCTGACGCGCCTTGGGCTTAATGTGCAGACTCGACTCTAGGACTACCTCCTCGATCGTGGCGCCTTTTGGAGCTGTTGGGTGTCAGATCAAATAAGTATTCTTATTCACAATAGGAATTGATTATAGTCTGATACTTACGCAATCCCTCCTGAACCTGCTTCTCGTTGCGCTGCCTTAGCTGCGGCGCCGCTGACGTCGCCATTAGGCAAACGGCTACAAAGATTAGCATACAAATTGACAGATTCATTGTGGTTTGTTAATCGTTTTAAAGTGAACACTTCCAAACGTTCAGGGCACGTCCAACAGCTACGCAGCACCACAGACGACTGTTCGAAGCTGCGCGCGCCGATTGCGGTTTATTCCACTAAAACTCTCACTTTTCAAACGCCAGGGGGCGCCCCCTGTTAGTTCGAAGTGCTAATTACGCTTATAAATATTTAAATGTTTCTAACCAATAGCTGTCTCAGCATATCATAATCGATTTTTGGCACATGTAACAAAACAAAAGATGGACAACACACCAAAGACAAAGGTTTAAAAAACTTTTTGTATAATCAAACGAGAGAGAGAGAAAAAAAACGTCTACAAAAGCCGTAACCGGTTTTCGTTTTTTTCAAAGCTCATGCAGGAACTAGTTTGATTTCGTTGATGCTGCTTTTGGTTGGGCGACTTATTGAATTTCCTTTTCGGGAACAGATGATGCCCAGAACTCGTGTGTGTCTGTGTGTAACTGTAGGCTGGGGTTGGGGGCGACGAAAAGTTGTGACGGCGCAACCCAGTGAACTTTTCATTGCGATTGCGCAGCTGTTCGTGATTTTAACTTAACTTATGTGTGATTGCCCTTTAATACATTTCCAAATTAATTTACTGTACATGTACATTTACATGACCTGGTAAGAGGATTTCCTGAAATTGCACAAAACATATTTTTTACTTTTCATATAGGCATTATTGTCAGTCAAAATCAATCAGAAACTATACGATGAATAGATGGATATTCATATATTGAAAATATTGTTTTTGTGTCGTAGCTTTTAATTCCTACGTTAGCTGAAACATGCCTTGCGTACCCAATACTCTTCATATTAATGAAATTGCAATGAAAATTGTAATATTTGGAATTTCTTAAATTGTTTTAATTAAATTACACATTAAGTAAATTTTAAAGTTGCTTAAATAAAAGACACAATTAATTAAAAGACACATATTCTGTGCATCGAGCGCGCTTAAGTGAACAATAACAGAATTTGTTTGCTGAGATCGCTTAATTAAAAACTTATGGTTGCTACACACACACGAATGTGTGTAAATGGAATATGCACATACATATATAATGAACTATGTGTATATGGAAATAAAGTTAAATATAAATTTCAACTTGAGATTCGTCATGAGGCGCTTTTTATAGTAGTGAAAGTGCTTTCGAGTTTAACTTAACGCTACAATGATTAATATGACAAATGTGTTTTATGCTTAGGCTTATGCATTAGATCAAGGAAACAACAAAACTGAGCACTATTTGACATACAATAAGTATTTAGTTAAATGTAGCTGCCGTACGGTTAATGCCTATTCGATGCCATGCGCAAATATCATTACCAGGCCCGGCTCGACCATCACATCCTCAGTCATGTGCACATTGTCACAGCTGAGCACAAGCACCGCCTGTTTGCCTGCCATAACAAAACCTTTTATTAGTCAGTGAAATAGTTGCGGATGATTTGCTGATCAGGAAACTCACCTGGTATGCGGCGGCATATGTAATTGTCGTAGATGCGTCGATTGTTTTGACGCGTTTCCAGTGAGCTAAGACCCCGGGGCCAGCGCCGTTCGTGGCAGTTCTCCATTAAGCTATCCAGTATGTGTGGCGGGCAGCCAGACTCTGACAGGGCGCGTTTGATCATAAGCTGTAAAATTCCAGCGGTTAGTTATGTCAGTTAGTTGCTGCTGCGGACTCTGTTTCTCTTACCTGCAGTGCATCATCGGGTGTGGAAATCATGCCACCCCAGCGTGTAACACGCGCCCTGGCCAAAGCGCTGCTCCAGCGTATCACCTCATCGCGTTCCATTTGATCAGCAATGGCACGCATGGCCGGATTTGAGACGCGCATGGCACGCATAAAATCTTTGAATAACTGCAGCTCACGCTTTAGCTCATTGATGGTTAGCTGTTGATCAGTTATTTCTGTCTTGAGTTGGCCAATTTGTTCAGTTTGTTTGACAATTAACACGCGCAGCTCTCGCACACAGTTGTGATCTTTAAGCTCATCCTTGGGTATGTCAAAGCCACAACCTTTTTCACAGGGAAACGGCCGTTTCGGGTTGTGGACGCAATCTTCCAAATGCGAATTGTAGGCATCCAACTTTAGCACAGCTGTACAGCCATAGGGCGCATTGTCACAGGTAATCGACAGTCTATAAAGGCACTCATTAACTTCTTTTATAAAGTACATATATGTGTGGGTGACCTACCTGGACAACAAGTTGCGCAATATGCGCGGCACAGCTCGCAAATTCGCGGTTGTTAGTGCATTGCGATCTACGGGACATGTGGGCTGGCGTGTTAGCCATTCGTTAATACAGCCACGGCAGAAGGCGTGTTCGCACATGACCGCCTGTGAAATATTTAAAGCCCCAAATGAAGTGTTTTGTGTTGGTTTTTGTTGTTATCAAACCTGCAGCGGATCCTCCAGAACACCTGAGCATATGGGACATGTTAGCTCCTCGTCCACTTCGCCTTGGAAGCGATTGACATCATAGCCCATTGCAAGATTTATTTAATTTTAAGCTACATTAAAATTTCTTCAGCTTAGGTTGCAAAATCTTTTCGTGGTGCGCTTGTGTTGTTTAAGTGCTGGCTAAAGTAAACTTTTAGTGTTGCAAACTACAAAAAGTGTCTCAACTTATCGATGACTCGATACAAAAAATATACTCTTTTATGTTCTAAATTATCGATAAATAATCCCAAAATACTGAAAAAACGTCTCAACGAGGCAAATTTAAAAAAGCGTGCTTCTTTATTCAAAATATTGCTCAGGCAACTGTTGAAATAGGAATTGTAATATCGAATTCACACAATATCTGTTTAATGATTTGTGCTTGGTATAAAAATACTGAGACTATGCTAGCTTTGGCATTAAGCTAGAAAAATTCGTTAAATGGTAGAAAAGTACAACCATAATTTAAAAACTAACACGAAAGGAACTACAAACGACAACAAAAAACGTGTATTTATATCTACATAGCCCTTGCTAGATTTCATTTCGATCCTTCCAGCCATACTTCTGCTTCTGTGGTTTTTCCTTGCTATTCGCGTACTTATTTCCATTGAAATTAGTCGATTTGCTAGGAGCACAATAACATGAACGGTGCTGCGAATCCAGGTACGATTTACAGCCTAGTGTTAATGTGCCTGTGAACAGCATCTTGGCGGCCGCCTTGCAGCCCTTGGTCATCAAGTCGCTGGCAATAGACTTCTCAAAGCTGTCGCAGTGTTTATACAAACAACGCTTAAAGTCCAAGTCGCACAGCTCTTTATCACTATTGCAGGTGTCGTAGCAAATGTCGTGCGAATTGCAGCATGGCTCCATTTCGGCAGCGGGAAGGTATTCAGTACTGATTCTCAAGCCCAAAGAACCACAGCCATCAGCGGTGGGCACATAGAATTTATTTTGTACGGGCCGCGGCGCTGAAAGGCAAGAAGCACACGTCAGTGTAAGGCTATTTGATTTACATAATAAATATGTGTGTTTGCGTCAAATGCTTACCCGTGCCACCGCCATCGGGCGCCGGGCACTGAAACACGCAGTTTTCCTCGACGGCTGCATCAAATACCTCATGCACGGTGCGAAACTTGCGAACAATTGTGATGAAATTCTTAAAAACGTCACCAAATATTGCCTCCGCAGCTATGATCGCATCCCGAAGATGCACAATTGTGCTAGATCCGTACCCAGAATATGCGTATGTTAGAAATGTTAGCACATAAATGGCCACCTTCATCCAGGAAAACTGCATGCTTTATCTTGTTGCGAGCGTGCCGAGTTTTAACGAATGTATTACGCCTTGCGAGCACTACGTGTTTACTAGTTGTATGTGGACTTTTCCGAATATTTGGATGCTGCAAACAGCTGTAGCTGCAGCAGCTGCACCAGCTACAATCAGCTGTTTGTAAGTATATTTGACCAATTTTTTTGTCTGGTCACACTGGTACCATGAATAACAACAAACCGGCTGTCTTTGCGTAATTTATGAAGAACTAAAATTTGTGCGTTGTCCTAAATTAAATAATGATTTCTTTTCAACTAAAACGCACACTGCGTGCCTTAACAACTAATTATGTGCGCCAGTTTGCTAATCAGATACCAACGGCACCCATAATCGCCAACGATACAGAGCAACCCATCGAGCTACCACCTTATACAGAGGAGCAGCGTAGGCTTATCCTGGATGTTATCAACGGAAACGGCATTGATCAACTTCTAAGGTTTTCGTCACCTGAACACCTCAAAGTACCTTGTTAACTATGTTTAACTTATAGGTACGACATAACAAAGGCACGCGCAAACAAGCTGCACAACTGGAAAGCACGCAATGGTCCACTGCGTGAACTTGGAGATATACTTTATGTCGAGGGTTTCGGATTAAAGGTGGCAGCCAAGTTCTACAAGAGTCTTCTGGAGCCAGCGCCCAGTACCCAGAGCAGCGTCAAAACTCAAAAAGCTCCTCGCACGGCGCCATTTATAACACCCGCTTTGGATGAGCAGCAGCGTCAGGGTATTAGTTCCAGTGTGGGTGTGCGTATTGGTGTGACGAGTGTTAGTTGGGCGCGCCTGGAAATACCGGACACTAAAAATTCACCATGTGTGCTTAGCCATTGGCAGCATCACGAGATAAACGACAAGAAACTGCATTTAGCCGAGCTCGTGCGGCGCTGCCTTTATGTGGCGCATCAAATTCCCCAGGCAGACTGCTATATAATGGAAAACCCGCAAATGGCGCAGCCCAGTAGTAATCCCGGCAGCATTGATCAGCAGAATGTGAACATCCAGAAGGCCCAAGTCACCTCAATGCTGAGTTACGCTCTGATGGCGCGCAATGCTCCCGGCGAAATCAAGACAAATCTCTTTTACCTGCGTCGTTTCCTCACAGCTCGGTTGTTTAATCATCTGGTGGGCACAGAACGCGTTTCCTCTGAGGACACAATTCTGGGCATGATGCGCACGTATTACAATATGGAGGAGCAACTGGATCATGACGAGCAGATTAATTTGCGTAATCAAGTGCAGTTCCCTTCAAATCTGCGCACTATGTACTCCAAGGCCGAGCGTTATCAACGTGAGCTTCTTAGTCAGGCCTTCCTTCTAAATTTGGCCTTTTTGCGTCTGGTTATCTTACAGGATCCGGCGAGCATAGCGTGCGTGTCACGCAGCTCTAAGAAGCTACCCTCCGATCAGGAGTTGAAATGACCAAAGCACACATATTCAGAATACACTTGTTGTATAAAAACATTGATAATTAATGTTTATTAAATTAAATGTTTATTTCATTTAAAAATTGTTAGAATTGTCTTTGTCTGCAACAAAGGAGATTTGTTAATACAGAGTATGCAAACTTCGGCGAATCAAGTTTAATTTTCTTTGTGGATTTTACATTTTTTGATGTTTTGGCATTTACGACTTGTGGTCACACTGCAGCTTTTAGTATGATATTTTGTTTCTCCGTGGGTGGACGTATCGGCGCATTGGCGTGTTATTTATTTGGTGCGACAAAAAGTTCGTAAATACAAACCAAATTGTGATTGCATTTTAAATTCTCTGCTGGCTGTTTTTTTTTTAGCACTGCTAGTGTGTATAAATTTCAAAACAATTCGCTTTAGGCAGCGATCCAGTTATATATGTTTTTATTAGTTAATTGAATGAAAAATCAAAAAACGGTTTTTGTTTATTGAAGTAAATTGAGTCCCCGCTGTTTGTGTGGGAAAAAGAGTAATTCTTCTTTGGCGGCCTACTTGCAAATTGCACGTGTATTACCTATTTATATATAACATATTTCAAATTCAAGCAGTTCAGCAAGTAAAAGTGAAATTTCTTCGAATGACAGCAACAAAACGATGCAAAGTGAAAGACAAAATGAAATGCCAATAAGCTGTGTCAGAGAGGGGAACGGGATATACAAACAATAACTGTAAATGTTAAAATATTTGGGCACATTGCAAGCCCAAAATGAGCGCCCCCACAACAACACTGGCACTGAGCACAGACTACAGCAGCAGCAGCAACAGCAACAACAACAATAACTATAAAAATAACACATTCAGATATGCAAACAACATTAACATGCACATGCACAAATACAAAAAACCCATTATGGATGATTCCATGGTACATATCGGCTCAACCTCCACCTCCTGCTCATCCCTGGCCTCGCCACAGCTGATCAAGAGCAACAGCTACAGCGGCACAAGCACGCGTTACCCCCTGGAAGCTAACGGTAGCTGTTGTGACATCGTCGCCAGCGAGTGCATCCCAGCGACAGCTGCCGACAGCAACAGCTGTGCAGAGATTGCGAACGAGGAGAGCAGCGAATGTGATGCGTTTTTAATAAATCCCGTCAGCAGCGCAAGCAATCGACGCCATCACAATCGCTCCTCCTGCTCCTCCTACCTGCGTCGCAATTCCTGCTGGCTGCGCGCGCATGCCTTTATCATGCGCAACTGGTATCTCAGCTATTTGGTGCCCATTGGGCTGCTGGGCATTATCGTGGTTGCCGGCTACCTGACGCGCAACTATGCCAAGGAGCTGCTCTTCTGGATCGAGACACAGAATCGCTGGCTAATCTTTGTCATCTTTATGGCGCTCTTCACACTCGTCAGCTTCCCCATTGTCGTCGGCTACCTTGTGCTACTGATAACTGCTGGTTACCTGTTCGGCTGCTGGAGAGGCTGGCTAACGGTAATGCTCGGCGCAAACGTGGGCATAGCCATCGCCCATGCGACAATACGCAGCTGTCGGCATCGCATATCCGTGCACAAGTAAGTAACAAAAAATGGGACAGATCCGAAAACGGGCAATTCAGTTTTATAATATTAATTTCAATCTCCACGTCAAAAAGCGCAGACGTGTAAAATATTTTGCACTAAAGATGGTTTGCCGATGTGCAACCGTAATATATTGGAAGCGAAATATTAAATTAAATTGTTTCGACTTTTAATTTTAATCATCGATCCAGCCAGCAAAATAATTAAAATATTAATTATACTTCGCCAAAATATAAACCCAGCTGCTTCTTTCCATTTCGAATTATGCCTAAAATATATAGGCTGAAAAGCGATGTTAATTGATTTATGGCAACAAGCCCAGCTATTTCTTTTAATATCGAAATATATAGTCTGAATATTCGATATTAATCGATTTATGGAAATAAACCCAGCTACTTCTATCCATTTCGAGTTATACCTAAAATATATAGTCTGAAAATCGATGTTAATCGATTTATGGCAATAAGCCCAGCTATTTCTTTTAATTTCGAGTTATGATTATAATATATAGTCTAATAATCGATTTATGGCAATAAACCCAGCTACTTCTTTGAATTTCAAGTTATGCCTAAAATGTATAGTCTGAAAATCGATATTAATCGATTTATGGCGTGAAATCGTTTTAAAGGAAACTTGATCTGTTTGTTTTTTCCCAATTTGACAAACGGACATGGCTGTATCTACTCGATTTTCAGATTTGCTAACTTTCTCTCAATTTCTCTCGACACTGTCATAAATGATTATATGTATATTTTGGCCAGAACAGAAATTGGCACTGATAAACTGTCATCGAAAATTTGTTTATTAGACAATTTGAAACAATGGGTTTTTTCCTACCATTGATTTATTTTTCCTGTTCGATCCAGTCCAAGTAGGATGAAACTCGTGTATACACTGATGGTACACCTTTTTCACACACATAGACAGGGGAATGCGAGGTTATGCCAATCAGTAGGGGCTTGTTAAAGGAGTCCTTCACAACTAACGGTCCACCAGAATCTCCCATACATGGACCTGTGCCCTTCGGCGGCAATAAACATACGAATGAGCTCGTAAAGAATTTGCCTGGGACTCTTTTATGTAATTCAGCGCTGCAGTCATTATTGGACATGACCGTTACATCGAGTTTTTGAAGTATGTCAGCTGGTCGTCGATTAACAACTAGCAAATAAAAGGGTTGCACACATAATCAGTCTAAAATGTTGCATTTTAAATAGTCTACTCACAATCGACCAAACCCCAGCCGCTGGCAATTGCCGCCCGATGTGAGTAGCTGGTTAGATCATCTTCGGGCAGAGCAACTGGTTGTATATAGTCATCGAATTGTAAATTAGCTGGTAGTTTGATTAGCGCTATGTCGTTTATACAAGTGTTGGGATCGTAACCCTCGTGGAGCACCACATGGGATATGTCTAAAAACAAACTTTGTCGGCCTTTTTCCTTAATATTTGTAAGATTATTCGCGCCAAAATAAACATCAATGTGAGTACTTTTAGGGCGAAAAAGAAAACTTATTTAACCATTCAAAATATGGTCTATTACCTACTTACATATCGCCCTTTAGGCAATGGGCAGCGGTGAGAATTAGGCGCGGGGAAATTATGCTTCCACCACAGCTCTTTGCCCAGCCTTGAGGTATAACAAAAGCATAGATATACACTTGATATGGCAGCTCCTTTGGCTCTACCGCAGACCCATTGATAATTCGCTCCAAGCTCGCAGAACTCGTAGAGCTGGAAATAAATGCTATTGCGACAATTGCCAATTGCAGAACTTTCAAATGCATTGTGGACAGTGTCTTTTCCCGAACTAAACTCGCTGGTTTTATAACAGGCTCCAGAAATTTGCAGGGTAAATAAAATAATACACTTTAGGAGCCTGCCAACTATTTATCTTTTACATTACGTTTACTTATTTCTGCAGAAGCTTAAGCACTCAAAATTGTAGCGAATGTGACAGATCTATTAAGATTATAGTTCAAGAATTGCCCACAAATTAATATAAATAGTTTTCCACTTTCGCATGTGCTTGTCAAAGTAGATGTTTGTTGACAATAACTTAAAAGGCGTTCTCAATGAGTTGAGTTGGAATAATTAGTCATGTAATTGCGCAATTAACTTGCGAACTGAATCTATTTGTTGTTAAAATTATCTAAACCTAAACATGTTCGTCTGTCCGTCACGTTGATACTCATGGTTGCACTCATTTTGACATAAATGATCACGAAATCGATAAACAGATCTGGTTTTGTAAGCTTAAACCGGGGATTATGAGAGCCAGAGACAAGAAACTCAACTCGAAGCTGGGCACAGGGTATCTGCAAGTCGAGCACACTTGCGCATGCTTATGCTTAACTCTCACAAACATATATTTTTATATAAATGTTTGAATTTAAGCAGTTGACATTTAGTTTTTGATTCGCACCTGTATTATTTTAATTTTGTCAGTTATGTTGCGTGTAATACCAAAATTCAAAGGTTTTCGAGCATGGGCCAGCATGCTGTTGCCTCAAAGTCAAATCTGCAACGACAATGTCTCTGGAATCATGCAGCCAGCGCCACCGACCATCGATACATCGGATTTTGTGCAGGAAATGCATCCGTTGCCGTTGCCCGAGATACGGCAACAACAGGTGGCAACAAAGTGGACAACCGGCGACTATCTCACGGGAGATCCGCAGCGCGTCGAGGTGATGGTGCCGAAGGAGATCAATCTGCATCGTTGGCGAGTCATGGATCGGCTGGATCATAACAAATACCGAAGGCGTGGCAATACGCATGCTGTGATTGTGGCCGGTGCCCAGGCCATTACGGGCTATCCCTTTCACCAGAAATCCGAGTTTCTATACTTATGCGATTGCCTGCTGCCGGGCGTGGTCCTCCTGGTGATGCGCAATCGACAACTGGAAGTGCGCACCATACTCTTCCAGCCACTGGAGAAGGAGGAGATAGATCCCGCTCTGGCCGAGCTGGCCTGCCAGCGCTTCAATGTGGACGAGATTTTGTCGCTGTTAAGCCTAAAGAAAACGCTGCACCAGCAACTGCAGCATGTCACCGCCAAACTGTGGTACACCCAAGACAACAGCCCGGTGAGTGACGTCATAAGGGAGGTGGCTGCGGAGCTCAAGCTGCCCATCGATTGTCCACGTCATTTGATGCAGCATGTGCGCAGCTTCAAGACCAAGCGGGAACTGCTCGCCATCAGGCGCGCCAACTCAATAGCAGCTCAGTCGCTGCAGGAGCTGATGGCCGAGCACGATGCGCAACATGATGAGCGCCAGCTGGGCCTGATGTTTGCTCACAAATGCCGCCAGCGATACGCGCATCAACCGCTGCCGTATGAGCCCAGGCTGGTGCCGGGCATCGGCAGTATTTGGCTAATGGATGCATCCTGTCAGTATGCCGGCTACTATGGCGGGCTGTCCAGATATTGGTCGATTTGTGGACGCTTTAAGCCGCCGCAGAAGATGCTCTATAACATGCTGGTCGATATGCGTTCCAAGCTCTGCATTATGATGCGCACCTCCAACTCGGTTGTGCGCACGCCCCGCGAACTGCACGCGGCCTATCTTATACTGTTGGCGGAGCACCTCCAGGAGCTGCGTGTGCTACCCTCAAATTTGATGCGACGATCGGACTTGTTGAAGGCAGTTGCTAGATTCAACTGTTTTTCAACTTTGGTCCGGCATGTGGGCCTCGACTTTGGGGACAGCAGCGATCAGTTGCTCAACTATCATTTGATGCCCGGCAACGTGATCTCGCTGCAGCTATCCATATATATACCAAACGATTGCTTACAGGCCTATCCGGAATTCCGAGGCGTCTTCTCCGTTCTCAACGATTGCATTCACATCACCGACGGTCGAGAACTGGAGCTACTCACGGGCGAATGCGTGTCCAAGAGTCGGGATGTCGAGGAATTGCGCTACTGCAAAAAACGCCCAATCCCAAAAAGTTTGGTCAACTAACTGTGTTACCCTAGTCCAATTTCCAATTTCAACAAAATAGACGAATACGTCATTTAGCTACCAATGTGTCCAGCGGCCCCAGAGCATGAGCTCGTATTGTATATGATAAGGGGATTTGTGATAAAAGAACAACAACAGAACAAAGGCAGTTACTGCTACCAAATTTTTTTGTTGCCTTTTTTTAGTTGGCATTAAATAACGATTTATTATAAATGTGCGTTTATATTTTTTATAAACGAGGGATAATATTAATAAAAAACGTTAAGAGAATGCGATAGAAAATATGATTCCTTGTGGCTGGGCCTTCAAATTTGGGAAATATAAAACAATATACTCTCTTTGCCTACGTGTACAGAGTATAATGAACCTGACTGGCTCTACCCGCATGATCAGAAATAAACATTAAAGAATTTAATAAATAAGTTCATTTAGTTTTCGTGTAGCTACAAGTGAACCAAAAAAAATCATTGCTTGGCGCATTTGTATATTTCTATATACATATATAAATATATGTCTTATCAAATTGTAAAACGCTTCCATGCATTGGCTCCCGTACCCAACACAATTGCTCCATGGTTCAATTGCTTTATCAGTCAATAAAAAAGCGCTTTATAGACTGTTATAAATAGCCATTTGAGTAGAAATTACGTATGTTTCTTTGCCTGCATTTCAAAGTTTGTTCAAATAATTGCAATATGTCAATAAAATAATTGTTAAGGTACATTTGAATACCCTGCAAAGGTAAATTTCGTAAACAAATTTGCTATGGCAAATTTAAATACCCTAAAATTGTTAACAAAGGGTATATGTGAGCGGGGTTTTTTAGGTTAATAGAGCAGACATTTTGCACTAACCTGCTCACTAAATTAATTTAAATACCTATATTCATATACACCTTGCTATCCGAGCTCAGCATCTATAAGACTTCTGGATATTATGTGGCTTACTTACCTCTATACAAAACCGTTTGTCCTGACTGACTGATTGACTGACTGACTCATTGATTGACTGACTGATTGGTGATCGACGCACAGCCTAAACCGTAAGAGATAGGAAGCTGAAATGTTCACTGTATTGACCTTATATGATGAAAGTGCACGTTAAGACGGGGTTTCGGGAAATTCCACCCGCATGTGTGGAAAAATCGCGAAAAACGTTTGTATGAAATTTTGTTGCTTACCATCCGATCGGCTTCAAAATCATTTTCAAAGAGCTCTGTCAGAATTTGTGTGATACGTTCTTGGGTGGCAAATGCGGGCCAAAGGTTTAATAAACGAAAGTTTATTCTTCAGCTTCAAGATTCTGACCGCAAGACTTACATGGGCGGAAACATTTAAATCTAATACTTGGTTCTTTATTCGATGCACTTAAAGCATATTGTTAAATTGGAGTGGAGATCAAGGTGGGTGGAAAGGTAATATCTAAAATGTTTAGCACAAAACGTTCCACGGGCAAAGCCGGGCAATACCCGCTAGCTTATCACATACATTCGAAATCTCAAATACAGGGTATTTTCGACGCTAGCACTCTTAGCGTTTGTCAATTTTTAACTGCCATGGAAGACACCAAATAGAGCGGAAATGAGATATGGGCGTACACAAGAGTTGCATATTATTTTTTTTTTTTTCACAGTTCTACACAGTTTCCACATTGATTTGATGAAAGCAATTTCTGGGCGTGTGCCGTGCGACCAATTATAACTAATTATGATAATTATTAGTCGCATTTATTGATATTTGAGTAACGAAACGTGCTAGCTATCAATAGCAGAAACTATCTGCACATCGAATCGAACAAATGGGTAACAAATGAGGTAACCATAAATTAAGGCCTGGCCACTAAATGACGAAAATGTTGCCCCTTAATTTGGGTATTTGGTGCTAAACTGGTTTACGGGCGGGCCTCAGCACTTGATTGAACTCTGATTACCTGTATAAACTCACATACCTCGATAATTGATAGGTGCCCAACCAAAGTTGGGCATTCATGCGTAACGTTAATCATAAAGGTGAACACTAATAACTTAAGTGTCATTTAGATGGGGGTATTTACTGTACCAGAAGCCCGAAAGTGGTTGACTAGGCTAATCTAGTTTGTAGACAGTTAACGTGAAATTCAATTGAAACTGGTTTCAGTTACGATTTACAGCATAACCAGTTCAAAAATGGTTAGGAATTTTATTTAAAAAGAGTATAGCCTATGGGATACCTGGCCAGATGAATTACCATAATTCAAATATGATTATAGTCTATAAAAGACTGTGTTTTTTATACCCTGAACCCATTAAAAATGGGTAAAAAGGGTATAATGTATTTATGCAAATGTATGTAACAGACAGAAGGAAGCATCTCCGACCCCACAAAGTATATATATTCTTGATCAGCATCAATAGCCGAGTCGATCTAGCCATGTCCGTCTGTCTGTTCGTCCATCTGTAGGTTTAGCTGAAGGTCCTCCTAGTCCCCGCGCAGATCGAGTTTGTTTCCGATATTCGATATCTTGCCCCGATTCCAAGTAATCGATAAAAATCGATACCGAAATCCGGGTTTTTGAACAATTTTGGAAAATAATAAGAGCTAGAGTCACCAAACTTGACATGTAGCTTCTAGAATAGTATATATGTATATATATCAAGTATCTTTCTTTCATTTTAGCTATCGCCTGTTGGAAGAAGAGGGTTCAGGGTATCCCCTAGTCGGAAGCTCCCGACTAGAACCTCTTACTTGTTTTTTGTTGTATTCTTTATAACTTGTCCTGGCAG
The DNA here is from genome assembly GCA_035045885.1 of Drosophila borealis. Lineage (NCBI taxonomy): Eukaryota > Metazoa > Arthropoda > Insecta > Diptera > Drosophilidae > Drosophila > Drosophila borealis. The sequence continues at coordinate 2,041,868 of JAWNOR010000211.1, forward strand.
CTTCTTAGAATTCAATTATGGTACTTGCAATGTACACATTTGTAAGGGTATTTTCGTTTCGGCCTGCCGTTTATAGCTGTTTTCTTATTTCTTTAATTGCTTCATTTCTGCGCGATGCTATTTTCAGACTGATCAAAAATGAGACTGGACGAGCTATACTGCGCGTTATATCTGGACCCAAGGCTTTTCGGGTGGTGCTCTTTACGCGTCTAACGCCCATTCCATTTGGATTGCAAAATGTCATTTTCGGAGTAAGTCAAATACATTATAATCTGATACTGATAAACCTACCTGCATAGATTGTATATTTATATACTAAAGCTCTGTCCAGATATTCAGGAAGCGTATCGAATAAGTTGCTCGAACTCGAACATTGTTTCGTCTTTGACCTGAGCTGGAAGGCAGCTCGCGATTATCTTTACAACTTTCAGTTTAATTTTTATTGGCGACTATCAGTCAGGGCCGAACATATGTCTATACTTATGTACTCGCATATATATATATATATATATTCACAATCGGTATAGTCAAGCGTCTGTTTGCATCTGTGTGGCGTTTCTTTTGTGTATATATTTATTCAGTTATTCCGATGTTTACGTATTTGGAATGCGTCCACAGAGAAGTTTCTCACATGTCTCACATACAAAATAGGTCGAACGAATTACGTAAAGCTCCCAAGTTATTTCAGTTTCGTAGGGCCGCGCTTGTAACAAAGTGTATCCGTGTTCAATTCAACCTAAGAATTGAAATTGCAAATAGTCACACTTTATAATGACGCATTAGTCACATTTACGCTCAATTTCTCACAAGAACAACAACTGCTATTGCCAAACATAATAAATAATAATAATTAAAGTCCAGCTGAAAGGTAAATGAGAAATTGAACTTGAAATTGTACAAACTGGTTTTGCTCAATCTTCAAATACGGCACAATTTTTAAAGTAAATAAAAGCAAGACAAAGTCAATGAATGTCGAGCGTTAGCTCTCTTTAAATTAAATAATATATTTTGATTGAAATGCGACGATAATTTCCTAAAAATTTTTAACCTTGGTTAAAGAATTGCCAATTTCCATTTTTTTATATAATACTAGCTGTTATTTTGCGGTCTTGGATTTTTTCTTATCTTTAAGACATCTTTATTTTACGCGTGCAATCCTCGCAAAATAAATAGCTCAGAACCGCCAATTTTCCACAGCTGCGAGTGGAATCTCAAAAATCGCTGAAATAGGTCTTCATTATATTTTAATGTAGGGCTTTAAAAGTAAGTTTGGAGTCGACCGGACGAATCTCAGAATATCTTTGGACTTCATTTTCCACCCAAAAACGGGATTATATATTCCCAAAAAAGGGGCTGAGTTTTTAAAAGTTATTTATTTTTAATATCTATAAATATATCGTTCGGCTGCGCTCTGTTTTCAGTATCTGGTAAAGGTAAGGGTTCAATTATTGAGTAATAAATATAATTATATTACATTTATTACTCAATGGGGTTCGGTTTATGGTCAACATCAGATTGAAAACCCGGGTGCGATCCGATTTGGACATGGTCTAACCATATTAACACTCCTTAATCCATTTATTTTACAGATCAGTTCGATTAAAGCGCGGGACTATCATCTGGCCACATTTCTGGGCCTGTTGCCCGCCCAAACGATAAATGTTTATCTCGGCTCCACGCTGCGCTCCATGCACGAGGTGCTCAATGATCACAATACCAAATTGACGGGCTACATTAGCTTCGTGATCGAGGTGAGCTGCATTGTAGTACATATTTAGTATATATTTGTTAACCTTGTGTAAGACGCTTTGCAACCATTTGGTTTGGCTTTCTAAGACTTATTGATTTTTGTTTGCCTTGCACCTGCACCTGCACCTGCACCTAACATGCCTTGCGTGCCAAATTAAGTTAACAATTTTCCAGGGCTTGTTTTGATGGTTGATTGCGCAAAGTGCATTAGTTCGCTTCTTGCCCTTTTATTGGGCTTTAATTTCAGTCAAAAGGATGAGGAAATGCTTTTTGCTTTGTTTACTTTTTTCTGTTTCACAGTGGGAATGACATTTTCAAGATTTATAAAGAGTTTTCTAATATTCGCGCACCGCCTAAAAGTATGCAATGTATTCATTCTAATTGTATCTTAATCTATACTCTAAGTACATATTTTAATTAATAAGCAATGCTAGCAATGTATAGAATGCAAGTTAATAGTTTTATTTTATATTCTAAACATAAGTTCTAGTTAATTTAATATTCTCTTCATAAACTTAAGGTAATTTGTGGTCTCGCGTTGATGTTTTGGGTGGTGCACAAGGCGCGCAAGGAGCTGTCGGAAACGTTGCTCTCGTCGGACTACGTCAATGATGGCAAACCCATTGATATACAGGTCTAGCCAGCGGAGATCGGGCTCCTGGCTCAGCCACAAGTGACAACAACACCCGCTGACAATGGCGTCTGCTGATTCGAATAGGAATTGTGTTAAATAGTGTTAAGATATAGTTTGCATTTGCAAAATGAGTTAAATTATTGTTAACTAATTAAATTAGAAATTTAGAAGCAAACAAAAAAACATACCAAATGCTAAATGAATTGTCGCAAATACTTGCGAGAGTTCAACTATTGTACAGTCTTTGCCAAAACAGGATCGAACTCTCTTTAATGAAAATGCTGTGCCTAAAATATCTATATACAATATATATATACAATTTTAAAAATATCTACATTTAAGGTGAAGCCTCGCTCAGTGTCATTGGAATGTAGAATGCTCACAGTCTGCTTTTCAATTCGATTTGCGCTCTCTAAGCTGCTCTCAAATTGAGCTCAATTATTTTGATCTTATGTTAAGTAATAAATATTATAAAAAATATTGTAAATGTCAGTGATTGCCACGACTTCTGGTTGTTATTGTTCTCCAGCTGCGTGGCCTTTTGTTCATGTGCTCCACGAAAACTGTTTCTAAAATATGCAAAGTAAATTCCACATCCTCGTAACTGAGGCACAGGGGCGGCCTAAAGCTGAGCACCTGTATTAATAGAGTAAAGTCAATTGTTAAGCAATTAATTAAACAAAAGATTGGAATATAATTATAAGATTATACATACTTGAAGTTAGGAAATTGGCGTATGAGCATGAGTTAGGAAAATAAACCCAAAGTGTTTACGAATTAGATCATGGTGTTTTTTAAAATACTGTGCATATTTTACTTATATGATATGTTAACGATATTCTAGTACGCATTCCAAATAGACGAAATCAAGGTAAATATATTGGAAAATCGAACCAGTTTTAAGATATTTACGGTACAAGTCTTCAATTTGTTCTTTATTACGTATAAGAATTTCAACGTAAAGCTATTCTATAAATGCATTCTCAAATGGCAAAGTCTCTTCCTCTAGTTAATTGCCAATTTCAATCTGAATTTCGATATCTATTTCTGCTTGGCCAATGTATCCGCTATGGCTCGGCCGAGAACATCCACAGCGAACCTGACATCGGTGCGGTTAATGCACATGGGCGGCTTTATGCGGAGCACCTGCAATGAATTGTGGGTACAACATTCGATACAGAGAAGATGCATGAAGAAAGGGATAGGAACAGAGAAGGGAACATAAACATAATACTGATTAGTTTGTGTAGGATCTTATGGCAGAGTTAAAACAGACAAACACAATACAATGGGCAGCCCGAAAGATGATTTTATACACAGATGAAACATTTGATGAAATGTTCAGGCGCAGCCAACTTAACATGGACACACAATATTCAGGCGCAGCCAACTTAATACGGACACACAAATATTTTGGCGTTGCCAGACAGCCACAACTTACATTGCCATGCAGACCACCGCGACCGAAAAGCACACCCATATCCTTGCACGTCTCCCAGATGTCCAGCACATGGGGAGCAGCCAGCGGAGCACGCGTCTCGCGATCGTTGACAAGCTCGACGCCAATCATCAGTCCCTTGCCGCGCACATCGCCGATCAGTTCGAAGCGCTGCTGCAGCTCCTGCAAGCACTTGAGGAAAAAGGTGCCCACCTCCAGGGAGTTGAGCTGCAGCTGCTCCTCCTCGATGACGTCCAGCACGGCCATGCCCACGGCGCTGGCCATGGGATTACCGCCGTACGTATTGAAATGCAGCGCCATGCCCAGCGAGGCGGCGATCTCGGGCGTGGTGACAACAGCGGCCAGCGGGAAGCCATTGCCAATGCCCTTGGCCATGGTGACAATGTCCGGTGTGTAGTCGTGCGCCTGGAAGCCCCAGAAATGGTCGCCCGTGCGGCCAAAGCCGGTTTGCACCTCGTCCGCCACAAAGAGTCCGCCATTGGCACGAACCAGCGCTGCCGCCCGCTTCAGATAACCCTTGGGGAACTGCACTGTGCCGCCGACGCCCTGAATGGACTCGGCAAACATGGCGGCCACCTTGCCACGGGGAAGCGAGTACTTGAATGTCTGCTCTAGCTCATTGTAGTAATTCGTGCCCGCCTGGCAATCGTCGGGCGCGCAATTACAGCTGCGCGTTGTCTGCACGGGCGAATCGCGGCAAGCCGAGCCGCCCCAGATGCCCTGATACGGATCCGGATTCATGACATGCAGGATGCCATTGTTCACACCCGGCAGCGGATAGCGCCACGTGGAGTGTGCCGTCAGACCCATTGTATAGGGCGACATGCCGTGGTAGGCATTCCGGAAGGTTAAGATATCCTGGTTGCCGGTATGAAGACGTGCCATTAGCATCGCCAGATCATTGGCCTCCGAGCCAGAGTTGACAAAGCACACGGCCTTTAGATTGCCCGGAAACTTGGCTGCCAAACGCTCGGCATACTCATGAATCTTGGGATGCATATAAATGTTGGTCGTGTGCCACAGCTTGGAGATTTGCTCACTCAGCGCCTGGTTCACTTTGCTGGAGGGTGAGTAAATCCTTTAAAGTGGATCCAATGACGAATAAAATGGATCACTTACGGATGACAGTGGCCCACGGAGACGGTAACAATGCCACCAAACATGTCCAGATAGCGCCGGCCCTCGTGATCGTACAGCCACTGCATGTGGCCGGCGTGGATGACCAGCGGCTTCTTGAAGTGTGCCACCAAATTGGGCGTCAGATGGGTCTTGCGGGTTTCCAGGATTTGCTCGTAGCTGGGCCCACTGTACGCCGCCGGCCGATGCTCACATTCGGGCATCTCGATCTGCTGCTGCGACATGACCGCCGGCGCCGCCTTCGAGTGCAATGTGGAGCTGGTGCGGATCAGCTGGCGTGTTGTCTGAGCTGTAAGCCAGAGAGAAGCAGCAAGATAAGTTTCAAGTTTCAGATACCTTTTGAAAGCTCAATTAGCAGGAACTCATTAGCTATTTTATTCTCTTAAGCAATGTCGATGCGAAAATAGTTTTAATTCATTCGTATGAGAACTTGGGGAATTTTTTATTAGGAATATATTATTTCAGGTGTAATGCCTACATATTTGTATTAAATAATTACATTTTTGATTAATAGATATGATCAAATTATAAATGGTTCCAATTAGAATTCAAAACAAACCCAGTTTTTATAATTTGATTCATTTATTCAATTATATGCCAATTTTCTGCTCATTCTATGCCAGATATTAACATTTTTGGTACACCGTAGAAAAATGTTGATTTAGTTCCGATTTTTATATATATTTTCGTAGACCAAAAAGGAAACTGAACTATCGAAATATTAAACCCATGAAATGTTTAACGCATAGAAGGAGTCATCCCTGATCTTATAAAGTATATATATTCTTGATCAGTATCAACAGCCAAGTCGATATAGCCATGTCCGTCTGTCACTTTCTTGAAACTTTTCATAGTTCTGTCTTTCTGTAGCAAATCGGGCCACTATATCATATAGCTACCATAGAAGCGATTAATCGTAAAGTAGGTCCTTGTATAGAAAACTTGTTTATTTATCAAGATATCTTGAACACTGCATACACTGCATTTATTAGTTTATCTATGATAATTACAAATATGCAAGATCTTAACTATCTCGGACCAGCTGTCAAAGGAACGATCTATCGATAATACAGTTCTTATATGAAAAACTTCTTACTTATCAAGTTATTTTGACCAACGACAGCATTAACTATTTAAACTATGTGATAAATCTTATTAAGATTGACTATATTACTGAATATAGCTTTATAGAAAGAATCGGTCGAAAAAAGGGAATTTGTATGTCAAAAAATGTTTTCCAAGATATTTTCATCAAACTCAGCATTCGCGAGCTTCACTAAGGCTTCGTAAGACAAATGATTTTGAGGGTATATAATGTTCCGAGTTTCCGTTTTGTTTCCGTTTGTTATATAAAAGATTCTTAAAACATTCATCCAGCATCGACAAGCTTTTAAGTTAATGAACTATAGCTGACAAACCCAATAAAAAACACATTAAAAAAACAAACATCTTATAAGAAATCTCCATTAGAAAGACGTAATAATTGTAGGTAGGTCAAGCGTGAGAGCCGTTATTTCTTTACGACAGCGGACTCAAAACACGTGACATTCAGTAAATATATTTAAATGAACTTAAGCAAACATGGTTCATACGTAAATAAATAAATAAATGGAACGCTTGAGAATGCAAATTGACAATGGTCAAGCGCCAGGCGAATGGACGAGGGGAGCCGCTAAATAAATTGAAATCGAGACCCATTTGTCTGGGTTGAACCTGGTTGAGTCGCAGTTGCTGATCTGGCTATATATGGGGTCTGTCTGATATCTTAGTAATGGGATCTCGCCATTGTGCATATTCAATGAGTTGTGCACAACAAAACTGGCTGCGGTGCTGCAGGGAAATTGCACTTGTTGTTATTGTTGCGTAATTTGAGTCAATTGTTGATTAATGCGCACATATTTCTGCGGTCTTAAGTTCCTTAAACAATTGCGTTTAATTAAATCTTTTAATTTAAATTCATTTAAACACTTTTAAAGAGTTTAAAGTACGCAGATTTCTGTGTTTAAATCAATAAGAAAGTCCAGATTGCCAACTATCTAATACCCTTGCCAAAATGTTTATAAAACTATATAAAATTTTAAAGTTTTTAAATATGAGTTTTACGTTAAAAAACGCTTGATAGATTTAATTTTTAAATTATTAAAATAATTTTTAAATTATTAAATCCTAAAATTTGAATCCATTCAAACACTTCTACAGAGTTTAAAGTACGCAGATTTCTGTGTTGAAATCAATAAGAAAGTCCAGATTGCCAACTATCTAATGCCCTTTGATAGATTAAATTTTTAATTATTAAAATTTTTTTTTAAATTATTAAATCTTTTAATTTAAATGCATTTTAACACTTTTATACAGTTTAAAGTACTTTGATTTCTGTGTTTAAATCAATATGAAAATAAAGATTGGCAACTATTTAATACCCTTGCCAACATTTTTATAAAATTAAATAAATTGTAAAGTTTTTGATAGAATTCCATTAAATTCAATTCCTGGAAATGTCAAAATGCGTTATATAAAATGTCATAAACATAACTTCCAAACTTAAACAGTTCATATAGATAACTAGACGTTTAGTTTATCAACCTATTCGAATTATAAATATTTATATTTAGTGAGCAGCTGATAACACCCTCAGCAGGGGTATAATAAAAGAACATTCGATTCTTTTACTGTAGTGTACACACGGCAACATGTCCTAAGGTAACAATTTATAAAAGTAATTAGATGCGATACCCCCCGGACAAGTGCAATCATATCTCTCGCTCTCTTATCAATGAAAAACAACAACAAGAGCACCTGCCAAATTATCAGCCACGGCGCCTTATCGCACGCTGTCCACGCGAGCCGGCGTGATTAGACCCGTAGCACTTGTTGGTGCAGGGATTGCAGGGTATTCGGGTATTCTCATATCACGTTCCGCATTTATGTGCGCAGTTTCCAATCGGTCGGGCAAAGCCGTCGTGTGCGGAAGGTCGACAAACATTTCTATTAAAGTTGAATTTGAATGAATAATGTTAATGAAAAGTTGACTAAGTTGATAGCAGGAATACTTTTGCAGGGGATTCATTGAGGTGCTTCAGCTTATACCCTACAAATGAGGCATACGATTTGGTAATAGAAATAATAAAGATAAGAAATGGATGGAAAATAAGAAAAATATGCTAAAAACAACATCAAATTTAGTTAAATGTTTTGTTTTCCATAATTTTTGCACACATTTCATGTGTAGTTAAAACTGTTTGGGAAATGTCTATTCAACAATATCTAAAGAATATTTTCACAGTTAATTTATTCTGTCAGGTTGCTCGCAAATGTGATGAAATTTGTTCAAAACCAGAAATATATTTATTGATAAGACTGTTTTAATTTATGAGCATCACAAAGGGCATAAAATATTAACAGCATAGTCCAATTATGTGATTATAAGAACGAATTTGCCCCACATAGACATGTTCTAAAAATAAAATTTGGAATTAAAGATAATCAAAATGTTTTCGTCGTGTTAGGTGAAATGGGCAAATGCTTGTTTTCCACTTTTCCTTGCTTGTGGGTGGAAAGGCAATTAACAGTCCATTTTTTTAATTAAAAATTCTTTAACGTTAACTGTGATAAACACAATTGTAGGTGTATCTCTACAAAGTAATTATTTATAAATAAGTACTATAATGCAACATTTTCACTTACCCAATATTCTCTTCGACATCATGTTGACAGTTGTAAATTTCCTGATGTTAATGCAAATGTTGCAAGTTAATGCTACACTTCCTGATTAATGTGTCTACTTGTCTAGAATTTAACAATTTTGCTTTTGCAATGGAAACTGTAAAAAATAAAACTGTTATTGGCCGCCGATCTCGCACGAATCAAATGGAATCGGACCGCGCGTAACGACGTCAAAACCCCAACTGAACAAAATGGAATGCAAATCCAGCACCCGGCTGTCACTGGAATAGTAAACAATCCCCAATCGGCTGGAAATGAAAGAGAGCAAGAGAGATTGTGAGAGAGAGTGTGTGTGTTTGTGTTGTGTGTTATACAGAGATGTCTTATCTATTGGACGCTCAACAATGTCAAGGCTGGGATTTCTGTGGGTTCTCAATGTCTTACAGGTAAGTGAGGAAAATATGACTAAATATTATGCATGATGTACTCTCACTTTCAGCTTTCATTTTCCACAAGTCTTTTTCTTGAGAGTTGTGAAAATTATTTCTTCTTACATATAAAGTTTTACAAGATCTGTTTCGATTAAACAGCATATCTTGATCTAGCCCCAATTAATGCTGCAGCAAAATTCATGAAAATTAAAAAAAAAACAACGTATATTTGTTTGCTCAGAAATTTATTTCATTTGTTGGTTGAAGCACAAACTACGAACACAAGTGCACAGATTCTTGTTCTCTATTATTTATTTAAATATAATTTTGTTTTTAACAAAATATATAAATATATGGATTCGGTGATCCAAAGTGTTTGCTGCAGTTTTTACCGTTTAATTGTTTATTAATTCCCTTGTTAGCAGATTTAATTCAATATTATTAAATTATGCATTTCGAAATGCAATTGTGCCGTGTGTTTGTTGATCTTGCATTTTGCACTAATTTACAATTATTATTTTCGATAATTTTTTATAAACATTTGTTTTTTTTTATACAACAAAATTAAAATATATTCTACACTTTGTTATAGTATAATTTATATATCCGGTAATTCAATCAACATCACGAGTCTGCGCTTTGATGCTCCCATCGCCGTTTGCCTCCAATTCGGATCCTTCACAATACACTTATTTGTATATAGATATAGTATGAATATATAGCTCGATATAAAAAGGTTTTCGGTTGCTAAAAACAAGCGCTAGGTGGCGTAGGTTGGGCGGCTTACAAATAACAAAACTGAATCAATTTGAGTAAAAAGCACACACAGCATCAACAACAACTGCACCCAAAACAAGCTTCTTTGCCTAATTAAAGTCGGTGTACGAATCAGAGTTGGGGCTTCGGGGCGTGGCTGCTGGCGCCGAGGGCTGCTCCAGGCTGGCAGCCATTTGGCGTAGATTATCCACGCCCGCCAGTAATTGCCTGTGGCACAGAGAGAGAGAGAAAGAGAGAAGGGAAGAGTATAGCTCTGAAAGTGGTCATAGCCAACTCTCGAAACACTCACCTCAAATTCTGTTCTGCATTGTCGGCGGCGCGCAGCAAATCGCGCGACAATTGATGCGTTCTGGACGGACGCGATGTGTTGCTGCTGCTGCTGTGGCTGCTGCCTGGCGTTATCACCGATGCCCCACCGGCTGCGGCTGCTGCACCACCCGACACCTGATCGCTGCTACCGCGCAGCTCAAAAAGCTCCGCCTTAAAAAGATTTTAAATTATGTAAGACTTTGTATCTATGATCGAGAATTCAGAGAAATTCACCTCCAGCTGTGCCACCTGACGCCGCAGACGCTGCGTAGTTTGTGTTTGGGCCGTGGATGCCAGTGTTTCGCGCCGTCGCGCATCGGCAAGTGCCAGAAGCTGCTGTTCGAGCTCCTGGGCGCGACGCGTTTGAACATTTAGCTCGACACGGATCTCCTGCAGCTCGCGTTGCAGTCGCTCGTTTTCCTGGCGCAGCGTGGACGTGCCTCCATCAGCCTCCTGCGGCGGCGAGTCTATGGAATTCGAGGGCAGCCCAATAGCTACATCTGCCAGACGCTGGGACGAGTGAAGGATGGGGCCGTCGGACAGAAAATCGGGCAGCATTTTACCCGTCGAGCCAGCAGCCTCGCCGCCAGTCGCTGACAGCGTCGAGACGCTGGGCAGGCCAGCGGCCACGGCGGCGGGTAATAGCAGGGCCCCACCGCCCATAGCACCGCTGCAGTTGGGCGCCTCCGCAGCGCCCAGTGGCGAATTGGGCGGCGAGCTGAGATGTGCCTCCTGGCACCACGCGTCCGGCAAATGATCCTGCACAAAGTCCGGCAAAGCCGATGCGGCGCCAGCCACGTTTGACGCGTCTAGCGGCAGATCGAGCTTCATTTTGGGCGCCGAGGCCAGAACCAATCGATTCGGACGCAACGCAGCGCGACGACGTGGCGATGCTGCGGCGCAAGCAGCTTGCGGCGGCATATCATAGCTGGAATAGGAGCGCGGCACGTAACGCGAGCTGCTTGCAGCCGCGTGCAAATTGGAGGCAGCCGATGGAAATATGTCTAAAGAGAGGATCATGTAAAGCGATATTAGAAGCACCTTTTACTGTTGGCAGCTACTCACCATCATCGGCGCGCTCATCGTAGAGGCGACTGTTTCGGACTTGGGCCAGGCCCACATGATCATAGTCGTCGTCGCAATCTAACATAACACCACTGCGTTCCACCTCGAGACGCAGGTCCGGACGTAAACGCGTGCCGGAACTAGAGCTACCGCCGCTGCCGCCGCCACATGCCGCATACTCGGCCAGACTCGCCTGCGAGTCAAAGGAGCTAAAACGCGGCGAACGTTTCATTTTGGAGGCGGCGCTGCCATTCAAATCTGGCTGCATGTGGCTAACGGATGCCGATTGCGGCACTTTCGGCCGTGCGCCAGTCGACGTTTGCAGCGACGTTGACGTTGCTGTCGCAGATACATTTGTGCTGCTGCTACTGCTGCCACAGCCGCCGGCGCTGTTGCCGCTCGTGCCGACCGCTGGATCCAGGGATGTAACTGTGCTGCTTGGCGCTATTATTGTGCCGCTGCTGTTGAGAAAGTGTTTAAAGGAAAACGTAGATGTGGAGGTGGAAGAGCCAACATTCGAGCTGAGTGTCGCACTTGTCGTTGCCGTTGCCGCTGCCGCTGCGGTCACTGTTGCACCTGCTGCTGCGCCAGTTGTGGCCCGGATATTTGTGTAATCGCCGCGACTGCTGCTGTTCCCGCTGCCATTCAACCACAAGTCTGCGACCAAATCGTTAACGTTGCTTCCGCGCGCGCTTGCTGGCACCTTTACATCGCCGCAGGCTCCGCTGCCGTCGCCGGTCAGGTGCTGTTGCTCTTGTGCTGTTGTCGTTGCAGCCGCCGCAGCAGCAGCAGCATCGTCCGTATTGATATTGTTCCCATTGCCATTGGCCATTTAAATTTCGCCAGCCGCCGATGGTCGATAAATACTTGTGTCAGCTCGTTTCCTGATGTTCTCCGCCGATATTCTGTGGCGTTGTTGTGTGTGCCTTTTGTGGGCTTTTGTGTTGTTTTTCGCTACAAATTTAGTTAATTTGGCGTTGCATTTCTCTGCCGACTTTTCACTAGAGTTGTTGTTGCTTAGAGCTGGACACTTACGATTCCCTGCATTCTCTGCTGTTATCGATATTTGGGGTTAGCCTATCGATAGATATATTGAATGAGCGCAAAATGAAAGCCAAGATATTTGTTTAAAAAAAAATGACAGCAATAGGTATTACTTTCCTAAAATTTTGAATTGAAAAGTATATTGTGCCCCAATATTTTCTTTCTGATTAACAAACGAAGGATTTATTGTTGGTATTTTTAAATGACTAAAAATATGAATTGAAAAGCTATGTTACGCTCATGAAGTTTTGGTATTTCTAGTTTACCCGCATACGTTCACATTGCTCTCGTGGTTTTTGTTTTGTCTTCGTACTGCTTGCCTATTGCTTCCGAGGAGAACGGCGATTTCGGGCATAAACGTTGCTAATTGGCGCAATAAATGCATAATTAATGTAATAAAAAGCGAAAGGCGAACGTGTACGTTTTGTGTAAATAATGAAAAAAAAGTGAACGTTGCAACGGAAAATAATTAAATACGAAACCAATAATCAAACATCCAATAACAAAAACAGTGCAAGGGCGGCGTAAAGAAAGTGGAAAAGAAAATTCTGCGTAGCAAACAAACCGGTCGGCGGGCAACATACATACATACAAATACATACGAAAACGTCGTCAATATATCGTATGCAAAAGACGCATTTTGAACAAAAAAATCAAATAAAACAAAACTCGTATGCTCAAAAAGTAAAAACGTACGCAAATAATATAATATATACATACAAATATCACACAGTGTTTTCCACAGCTTTATATTTGCGCTGACCAAACGAAAACGCAAAAGGCGGCCGCCATATGCGACTGCGACTTGGATTGCTGTTGCTGATGCGGGGGTGACAGCGCCAGAGGCGTACCAAAGGTGGTGAGAGCTAGAGCCAGAGCTGAAACGACGCTCACCTTTCGCGTATTGTAAATTGTTTTTACAAACACACACAAAGTAACCCCTCCAAACGAGCGACCGACCGCCCGTCCGCGCTGCAACAGCTTCGTGTGTTCCACTTTTGTTAGGCAGCGCCCCTTTTGCTACTATGCACGCTGTCCTGATTTCGATGCAATAAACAGAGAGGCAGAGAGAGGACTAAATAGTGAAAATGTATTAGTATTAGTGATCAGCAGCAGCAGCAGCTTTTCAAGCTAAGCTCACTCTCTTGTTAAAAAAGAGAGAGGATCACTTGGTGGCCATGTATTAGTGATCAGGAGCAGCAATCCCAGCTAAATTCACTCTCTTGTACTCTCCTCCGTGTGAGTGTGTGCTTGTGTGTGCCAATTACATTTTTATAAAATGCAACGGAGCAAGAGCGAATGCAGCAGGCAGGTAAGTTCCAATTAGGACTTGGCTAAACGCAAGTGCCTATCCATTCATCCTTCCATCCATGCATCCATGCATCCAACCATGCTTCTGTTTTTTTTTTTTTTTTCTGTAGGGTTGTTTCATTCTCTTCTATTCAACTTGGCAGCAGCCGCCTGGCCACGGCCCCATTTATTGACTTGTCTACATTTCTTCTTCGCCTTTAGCTGCTGTGTCTGTCATTGCCGTAGCCGTCCCCCCCTTTCCACTGCTCCGCTTTTGTATACAAATTATGGTGCGCTTTGCTTCATGTTGTTCTTGTTTTTACAGTTGTTGTTGTTTTAAGCTTTTATGGCGTTCGCTGCTGCGTCGTGCATTCCACTCATTTGTTGTTTTTATTGTTGTTGTTGTTGTTGTTGGTACATACATATGTATATAGTGTAAACGTTATAAATATAGATTTTAATTTGCTTTTACCGCATTCGAAATTGATTTTGGTTTTGGCCCACAGTTAATAATTGCCCTGCCCCCTACCTCACCGGTCAATGCGCCAAGAAAAGTGAAAATTGAACTGGGTCGGGCGGTTGGCATGGGGACGAGGTAGTGGCGTTTTATATATCGTTTTGCACCTCTGCCCTAACCTGGCGGCGTCTTCTGCTGCTGGTAATTCAATTAACATTCAGCTACAATACTTGACTGGCCATCTCCGACCTCCCTCAGGCCTCAACCCCCCGCAACAATTTGTTGACCCATTTCTGGTATTTCTTGGTTTGTTCTGATGTTAATTAATATTTGTAATTTTCGTGTTTCCCTCAGCTCGTTCGTTGGCCGCGATAAGCAGCTGGAAATTAACAGTTTATACTACATGAAGCTTTATGGTTTCATTATCTCTTCTTTGGATTGGCCGCTACACTTATGGCTCGCAGTGCGGGGGAGTGGGTGCGCTTGGAGGTGGAGGTTTATTTTTATACCCTGTAAATTGGTGAAAAGGGTATACTGGTTTTGTTCAACATAGGAAATATATATTTTTGAACAGTGTAACAAGCTGAGGCGATCAAGTTAGAGACCTTAGTTTCTGTATATGATATAAAGAAGAAATTTATATTTCTCCTATTTAATGCCCTTTCGTTCAGCATACCTTTTTAAAGATTATAAAAGTGGGAGACATAAACTTTGGCATTGCGGTTTCCGCACAAGGTTCAAGGTTGTGTTTACTTCTTAGGTATCTCTTTCAATCCGAGCAAAATAAAAGAAAGGAATCTAATTTTTAAGAGCATTGCTATTATCTGATTGTATACACATTTGAATACCATTTTTAGCTTTGCATGTCATAGTTCTATGTTGTTTACAGGGTATTTGCTAGTCGGGCTCTCGCGACTATAGCCATTTTTTATTGTTGCTGTTGTATTTGTGTGGGTTGGCTTACGTGATTAAGTGTCGCATTCGACAATCAATAGCAGCACTCACGGTTTATTCATTTTCCATTTTCTGTGAGTTTGCTTTTGAATGACACTTTTCCAGTTTTCACCAACGTTTTACGGGGATTTCTAAGCTTCGCTATGTCTTTTTGCAAATTGTGTTTCTGTTTCAATGACGCGCTCTATCTCCTCTCGCTCTCTCACTTTCCCTCTGTTAAATATAGCCTTTCTATGCGATTTTCATGATGTCAGGTTAGGCTTACGTAGTTTTCATGTTTCTTTGGAAATGACTTTATATAACTGTGGCACTTTAAGCCATTTAATTTTCATTTGTTTTATTATTTTGGTAGTTACGAGCTTTACTATGCTCCTTAAATATGAGCCAAACATTTTGACAGAAGACTTTTAAATAATAAAGCTTCTAAAAGGAACAATCAGTCGATTAAGGATTTGTGTATTAAGATGCCGTAAATGTATGTGTCAAAGATAGCTGCTCCTTTATATTAAACAAAATATATTTAGTTTAAGTCACAATTGACCTGTTCAGCGCATAAAACTGCATTGAAAGCTTTCGTAGGATATATTAGCTTCGTTTGAATATATTGTTGCTGAAAAAAAATGGTGTGGAAAAAAGGATTAAAGTAAAGTGTTGAATTAAATTACATTCCTCGCATTTCGCTCTTTGCCTTCCTCCACTATTGACAGTCGGCTAATTGCTTAGGACGATTAAATGTTCAGGTATCCGTTTGTGCTCCGCCAATTGCCATTTCCAATTTGCAACGTTTTTTATTTCTATGGATTCCTAAACATGTTCCTTTTGTTTTTTTAATTGAAATTCAATTTATTCTCTTCCATTTTTGTAGCTCTTGACGCTGCCCGCGATTGCGGCGCAAGCATAGAAGAGCAGTAGTAGCAGGAGCAGGAGCAGAGGACGGTCGGGATTCAAATGTCGTCGTCGAGCAACGGCGGCATCAATAGTGCCACAAATGGCCGCAGTGGCAGCACTGGCAGCGCCAATATAAGCCTCAATCTGAAGGCCAAATCGGGAGCAACAACAACAACAACAAACACGACAACGACACACAAGACGTTGCCGGATCTGAAGACGCAACGGAGCAACAGCAGCGCAGGCAGCGGCATTGGAGTCGTGGCCAAGACCTTGGCCACACATCGACGCGACAGCTCGCATGTGGAGAAGTCCCTGTTGCCGGAGCGACCGCTCAGCTATGGGCCGCCGCAGCAGAGCAAAGCTGTCGGGCTGAGCAAGGAGCCCAGGGAGGGACATCTGGTCTACTGTGAGGGTAAACTGCATTCGGGCACGCTGCAGTCCCTCATCATGCATATGGTGCCCACGCATGACTACTATCCGGAGCACGGTTATCTATTTGCGTTTCTGCTAAGCGGACGCTTGTTCATACGGCCATACGAGCTGCTCGCGCAGATCTCAAGCAACTGGGAGCAGCAGCAGCAACAGCAGGCAACCGGCGGCGGTTGCGATGTGGTCGATGATGCAGTTGCTCAGCCGCCGTCGCTATCGCTGCACTTGAACTCCGCCTCGCCGCTGACACAGCGCAAGGGAACAGCGGCTGGCGGCCCGGAGCTGGAACTGGAGCCAAAGCCGCAGCAGCGCACTTTGACGCAGCGTTCGGCGCAGCACTGCATACGTTTGCTATCCGAGTGGATTGAGATCTTTCCATATGACTTTCGGGATGAGCGCCTTATGCAGCAGGTGCGCATATTGGCCAGAAAATGTGTCTACATTGACAACTCGCTGGGCAAGCAGGTGTCGCGCATATTGCAGCTGCTCGTCGCACGCCTGAAGGCTCTGGAGCAGTACGAGGAATTTCTGCAGACGCTCAACAGCGAGGCCATCGAGCAGCAGGCCCAAAGCCAGCAGCAGCAGCAACAACAGCCACATCATCATCATCATCAGCATCATCTTCATTTGCATAATCCATTTCAAACGTTTTTGGGCAGCTCCCATGTTTCAGCGAGTGGCCACACGACAACGAACGGAACTGCAACGAGCGGCGGCTCCGCGAGCAGCGGCAATTCCACAAATAGTGGCAGCAACTCCGCATCGAGCACCCCGCAGCCAGATGAGGTATTTGGCATTATGGACCTTTGTCCCAGCTGCGAGCACTTGGCCCATCAGCTAACGGCCATCGAATTGGAGCGTCTGTCGCATATTGGACCCGAGGAGTTTGTACAGGCCTTTGCCAAGGATTATCAGCAGGCCAAATGCGCATCAGTCACAGGCAACGCGCCAGTCGATGCGGCCGCGGGCGCGGTAAGCGGCTCCTTGAACGACATGAAGAAGACACGCAATTTGGAATCGTATGTGCAGTGGTTCAATCGCCTCAGCTACTTGACGGCCAGCGAAATTGTTAAGGTGGGTGGAGTTGGGAGTTGGAGGGATTAGCGAGTGCTTAAAATGATTGCATGGCTGCAGGGATGAAAATGATGCGAGTGATAAACGTATGGAAATATGTTTGCTCAGGCCAAAACCATAAAAACGAAATTCAATTTTAAAAAGAGCTAAAAAAAAAAAAGTGAAACCAATAAGTTTCTTCGTGGGTTGCTTAGAAATCAATCCCGATTGATACACAGGAAATAATTTGAAATACGGACAGAGTATCCCAGTTAGGATATTCTTATCAGTTAGCATTAGCTTTTTAGAGAAATCCGAAATATTTCTTATTAACATGCAGATCCAGGAATCTGATTTTAATTAAAAAATTATTATCAAGAGCTCAGCTAGTTCTGTCATTTTGTATGAAGCTTTTCATCGTGACCAAATGAAATTCCACCTTTTTATTTCGCCTTTCTATGCGATTCTCACGTATACATTTATGGATGTTTTTCCGCTCTGTTTCTATCTTTAATTTGGATCGCCTTTCTATTCGATTTTAATGTTTTCAAATAAGAAGGAATAAAAGAATGTTTGGGCTTTCCTTTTTAAGTCAATCCCAGGTGAAGTGTTGGGTTTTAGCTTGCTGCACTGCATCCCTGCTTTCAGCGCATGTGTGTTAGGGTACCAGTCGAGCATACCATTTATCCATTTCCTTTGTCCGCAATAGTATCCGAAGAAGAAGCAGCGTGTGCGCATTATCGAATACTGGATCGAGACGGCACGGGAATGCTTTAACATTGGCAATTTCAACAGTCTGATGGCCATTATAGCTGGTCTAAATCTTGCTCCAATTAGCAGACTTAAAAAGACGGTAAGTTTCAAATATTTAAGCTGAGTCGTATACTTTATTTAAATTTTTATTTGCAATTTGCAGTGGTCTAAAGTGCAATCGGCTAAATTCTCTGTGCTGGAACATCAAATGGATCCAACATCGAATTTTAATAGTTATCGCTCGACGCTTAAAGCTGCCATGTGGCGCTCCGAGGGCGCTACAGAGGATCGCGAACGCATAATCATTCCATTTTTTAGTTTATTTGTTAAGGATTTATATTTTCTGAACGAAGGCTGCTCGAATCGGTAAGTGCCACAATTGCAATTGAATTTGTAAAATAACTAAATACCATTTCGTTCGCTTTTGCAGTTTGCCAAACAATCATATCAACTATGAGAAATGCTCACAACTAGCCAAACAAGTCATGGAATTCAACGAATGGAAGAAGGTCACGTGTCCATTTGAGAAATTGCCGAATGTAATTGCCTACCTGCAGCATAGTGCGGTGCTCAATGAGAATACACTCGCGATTGCATCCTTTGAGTGTGAACCGCCCGAGAATACCGAGGAGAAGGATCGCTATAAAACTGTGAAAGCCGAAACGAAGCAACAATTGATGCAGCAATTGCAAGAGCAACAACAACAACAAATGCAACAACATCAGTAATAGTTGACTCTTAAGCTATTTAGTATACATACTAATTTAAGTTACGCTTAAGCGCTTGCCATGTTTATTTTTTTTAAACTTAAGTTTTACATAAGTCGATTATACATTTTAAGCCGGGTTGAGAATTGTTTAGGCTAAGCTCAGCAATTAGTTCAGACAAGACGCATGCGCTGCAACTTCTAAATGACTTCAAAAGCCATTTACTGCATCCTTGAAAGCCTTTATCTGTATATTATTTTTAATTAAGCCCATTCTAAACATCCATTTGAAAGCGACTATATCGTGGAACCTATTCTGTTAGTCTCTATACTAACTGGTTTTCACTTAACTCACCTTTGATGCTATTTAACTCTTAAATTTCCCATTTTCAACACACATTTTGCTTTACTTTCCATTATCCAACACTGCACAGTGGCGCATGCGCGAAAACACAAAACATTATCTAAGAAACGCGAAGCATCTCCATAATGTTGCCAGTAATTAAATTAATTGAGTTAAGCAGATAAGAAGAAACAACAAAATGAGAAGAAAGAAACGAGACAGAATGAATGTATGTACTTAAAGCATTTTATTGCTGCAGCTTATCTTATATTTAATTGGTTAAATGTATGTAATACTTTATTACGGCGACGGAAAGAAATCATATTTATACATAATGTCATAATTTATTTGGAACATTTGACAAACTTGCGTGTATGCGTGTTATTTTGTAAGCGAACAGTATTTATATTTATATATTTACACAATTTTATAGCTAAATTAAATCATTTTTAATATTCGATCGTTTCGACGACGCTTTTGTCCTTGAAGCTTCAACATTTATTAACAATTATTAGCAGTGCAGCATATTTCACAAACACACACATGTTTTCTATATATAAGATGAAGAACAACAAAAAGTACACCTTGTGGTAGCTACAATGATGCTTATCCTTTTAAGAAATAATTTGTAATCAAGGAAACTACTTATACATAATAAGTATACTTACTTATATTTCAGAAGAAAACAAAAATACAACAAATAGTGGTATGTGCGCGGTATCTCTACGATATTAACTATAAAGGGACTAAATCAACAAACAAAGCCCAACATAATCGATTTAAAAAAGAATCACTGCTTTTGAATAAATCAACTGATCAAAAACCATTCTCAAAATACAATTTCCAAAGTGCCTTTCAATATGATGTGTAAAAGATTGTTTAAATGTTCATTTTAACGGCGTGTGTGATTTTAAAATCAAAATATCGTTAAGGAACATCCCTTGAGTGCTACATGACAAAAGCTTTTTGCTGTGTCAGCATTCACTGCGATGAATAGTGTTGCCAGACATACAAGAATCGATGGTTCCTCGTGTGATAAAATTTACTTCGATAACTTTTTACCCCAATCAGCCCCTACAGCACGGGCACACAAACACACGCAGCGTACCAGTCATAGGGGGAAAGCGGCATCGGTATTGGCGCTGTGTTTTATACGCGACGCGATTCTGTTGGCGTGCAGACGTCTTTACGGTAAATGGTAAATTAAACTAGAAGTCGGCAAAAAGCGCATAAATCTATCTAATTGGAAACAGAACCGAGAACAAGTGTATCAAATCGAATTTCAATCGTAAATGCGAAATAATCAACAAACGCATTGTTCATAGGTGTGTGTATGTGTGTGAGTTTGTTTGTGTTTGACATTGTAAAGTGCAATTGCAATTTGATGTGTGTGTTTGCTTATGTTAATTACGTAGCAGAGAGGTAAAACGGTGCCGCGACGGCACCTACGAGCACCAGGACGATTGAATTGGAGTCAACGAGTTGCGCCCAATTTGTTGCATTGAAGTGCAGCTAAGACAAGAACCTGTTGTTGTTGTTGTTATTATCGCTCGTAGTGGGGCAAAAACAAAGAGAACGCAGCGACAAGGCGGAAAAATCGATTGTGCTCATTTTGTTTTGGTTCATGTTCACGATTGCGTGTTTGTTGTGTGTGTGTGTGTGTGTGTGTGTGTAATTTAATGAGTAAGAAAGCAACGCGCGAATTGCAACAATAACAAATCAAGACGATAACCCGATAACAGTATCCATTCTCCTAGGACACTTCTGCACATGGCATGACTCATGCAACACTGCCCATACAAATAAGCAGGAACAATGAAAAATAATCAAAAGTATGCAAAACTGCCCCAAGACTTGGATCTAAGCTTTCAAAGTGATTTAGACTTGCTGCCGGACACAGCAGCCGATATCGATGTCGATGAGTTCAATGCGAGTGGAACGCCACCTGCTGGTTTAATACTAAACGACGACGACGTCGACGCCGGCGACGACGACGACGACGACGAAGACGACGAAATTGTCATTGCAGCGCAGGTTGTGGGCGGCAGCGACGGCAGCGGCGGTGGCGGGGGCCTGCGTTTAGCCACACGTAAGCAGCGTAGACAGCGCAAGCAGCAATACGAGCAGAAATTGTACAACAATAAGAACAAGATCTGCGGACTGGGCAGTGACAGTGTTATCGAGGTGAGTCAATAACTGATATCGATAACAGATTAATGCACTAAAATTTGTGCGATGCTGTTATCGATAATATCAACGATCAAATTAGTTTAAGAGACAAATATCTTAAGGGGGTAAATTACGAAAATGGTTTCCCATGCCCATTTTATATTACACGTTATCATTATATTTATTTTTTTATACTATTCATTCACACCCCTCCCTAAAATAATCTCTGAATTGCTACCTAAAAATACCTATTTAGCCAAAGCGAAAGATAAAAACAAATTGCTAGCACAAATTACAACCACAACGCAAAACAAAGAACCAGAAAAAAAAAACAACGCCGACAACGCTGCAACGAAGAAAGAAATATAAAAATCGATTTGACAACAAAGAAAGAGATATTCAGGCATTCGTAGCAGCTCACCTGAACGAACCAAAACCAAGAGTTCAAAAGTAATTTCTATTGTTTATTTAAATGTTAAAGCAAACAAAAGCTTCGGGTTGCCAGAGTTTGCAGACTTCAGCTCTGGCCAAGGAAATCACTTTTAACGCGCCAGATATTAATGGATTTATGTTGTTGTCAAAGTCATTTGGCGGCGGGGAGACGCGTAATGACATCTACTTAAAATGTATTTGAAAAGTCCAGGGTTTTCCTTTGTGTGGCCGCACAGTGTGGCATGCTCGCAGCGGCTTATATAAGTTCTATTTTACGCAGCTTATCTCTTAAGCAGGCAAATTGCATACACTGAAAAAAAAAAGTTGAAAAATATCGAAAAACTAACTTACATAGCGAACAACTCGAATTCAGATCTTATTTTAAGTTGATTGAAAGTTTAATAAGACCCCGCACAGTTTGAATATTCAAGGCTTATATGCCTTGTTCCTTTTAGATACTTTGCACAGTGCATTTTAGGGGCATAAAAATCAATAGCAATAGGTATCTATTTTCCATTTACCCAAGTCTAGGCTAAATATGTACATAACTAATGGAATAAAGTTTTGCGTACTTAATGACAAGGCGTTCACACCTGGACATTAACGAAATGTGTATATGTATTTACCTTTATGCCAGCTATGAATTTACGTACATACATATTTACGCTTTACCCCGCCTCCTTCTACGGCTCAGCTCAATCAATAATGCGTCAAGCCCATGTCAATCATAGCCGTTGTGAAATTGCTATGCATTTTAAAATTAAGTACAACCCCCTTAGAAAAGCGCTCAATAATTGTGGCACGCGTGGGCGTAGCCCCATCTAGTGGTTGGAATATTAACTATTCGAGCGATAGAGATAGTTCTGCAGACTACATTAATGTAAATTAAGAGTTTTTATAGGGGAAATTTGAATATTTAATGATTTTTTCAATGATTTTTTTTGGCTTATTTCAACTACTTAATCAATTTTATTTCTGGGCTATTCCAATTTCCGAGTTTCTATTTGTAATGCCAGTTGTCGATTCTGACAAAATTGAGGCAAATTTGATAAGCCTGTCAATCTCAATGCAGATTATTCGTATTTCGCATTGCGTGCCAAGTTGTACGGCCTACAATTCGGATAATACGAATAGCTTTGTTGGAGGATTACTTATGAAGGTGACAAATAGGGCATGTGTGTGCGTGTGTGTGTGTTCTCTGCGTGCAATTAGTGGTAGTATATATTTATTTTGCATTAAGCTTTATTTCATTGGCATTTCATTGCGAAATTTGTTTGGACTTCAGAGTTCTGATAGCATTCGCTCTAATGGCCTTAACGCTTAATTAAGCACATAAGCCTAATGGAAAACGATTTAAATGACACGTTTTTGCATTCTATTGGGATCGTTTCATATCATTTTTAATTAATAACTATTTATTCACTAGATGATTACTGAGTGCACTGAGTTTAATGATGATGTTGACATTTCTAGAACTACACATTATTAAATATTTAAATTGCAATCAGTAGATAACTCGGCCGCTCTTATAATCCTTCCAGCATTTGCTCCAATGCGGACAATCTGGCGTTCGGAAGCCTACAAATTGATAATAACACAATCGTTTTTCTCCCAAGAAACTTAAGTACACTCCATAACTCACCACTAGCCAAGGCAATCGTAGTGAATACCAAAAATAATGCGACTTTAATCTTCATGTTGTCTATGGTTTGCAGTCTTCGGCAGCTCGATTTCAACTGATGCTCGGGGCTTAAATTGATAATTTATATGCATATTTTTTACAGCGCATTTATTGTAATCTCTGGGAAAGTCCTATAGTATACATACTTATCGCTAAAGAGTCTGTCTGGCTACCTTGGGTTTTTTATTTTGCATACTCTTACAAGGGGTATTTTATTTATTGAAAATGCTGCCGATAGTTAGTACAGTTAACTATATCATTGTTGTCTTTACTTTCAACATAATTTTTTTTATATAAGATCATATTGTTTCATGTTTTTTAATCTGACAGCGTATCAAAATTTCGGAACTCCGTTTAAATATGTTTTTCCTCGTTTTGATTTTCGATTTTACTGGAATAAAAATGAGTATGCAAATTAACATATATGCATCGTGTCTTATCAGCACACATTAAAATATGTAAATCATGTGTAGGTGTTGTCGGGAAGTATTTCTATTTTTCAGATTGTTGTTAATTTGACTTATAATTTTCTTATTGATGCTTCAGCGAAAAACAACGCAGTTTAACGGGCACTTGCGGGCGATGCTTGACCTGAGCTGTATCAACTATTTAGGTAGATTACAAAAAATCGTACCACTATATCATGATTATACGTTGGAATAATCGGTGAAACAAAGAGTTTTTTATTTGGAAAACTATTCTGATCTTTTAGTTACCCTGACCAATCTCCGAGATTATGAGCTTCACTAACGTTCGGCTTGTCGAATAAGCCCTTTTCCTTTTTCTTATGATAGTATTACCTACATTTATGTCTTAATAGATACCTTAAGAACACTTGTTTAAGGCTCTATTGCTACCTTGTCCCTGTTCTCATTCGCCCCTTTGTGTGTGTGCATGTCTGCGTGTGCATGTGTCTGTGTGCGTGTGAACTAACCAATTAATTTATGCTCTGGCCCCGACGCAAATGTGGCTCGCATAAAGTGCCGCTCATTATGAACGAGAGACTCGGCTGAACCGTTGCAAGCTAACCTACATTCTCGGGCAGCGTTGTCCTCGTTGCAGGCACACGTTGCACGTTGCAGTTGTTGTCGCTGTCGCTGCCGCAACACGCATACGCCCCTTGCTACGTGCTACGTGCGGAGCTTCATTTCTGGCTCAACTGGCCGTTCAACGTTGTGTTCTCTGTGTGCTTCCCCTTTGTTTGTTTATTTTAGTAAACACAATGCACAAAAAAAAAACAGCAGAGCAATAACATGCAGCAAGGAGGCGTGGCAGTGGCAAGTGCTTTTGTGGCGTTGCATAGGCGTTGGTGGGCGTGGCCGCTGTGTCGCCTGTCGCCTGTCGCCTCGGTGGCCTTTTGTTTTTGGGATTTGTGACATGCAAAATAAATGCAGAAAACGCTTTGTGGCACATGAATTTATAACAGGGCTAAGAAAATGTTATCAACCGGGCTTACAGTCAACGGAGCCATCCAGCAGAGCAAAAATCCTACATTTAAGCGCATTATACACAATAATAAAATCATAATATAATGTGCATTATTATGTGCCTTCGCTCGGCTACGTGTTGGCTGTAATGAAGACTGAATCACGTTGATGGAGGCAAATACACACATTTCTACAGCTTCTTCTTCTCGGTATTTAACATAATTTTGCATAGCTTGAGCAGGTATGAAATTATGGGCTGAAAAGGTATTATATATGTATGTATATGCTGCACCCATATTATGATAGTCGCATTAGATGCTGCTCCTTATATGTGTATTTATTAATTATTTATAACCTGAACATAGGGATATTATTATTCATGGTTTTAAGTAATATGCATTTGCAATATATTTCTGTATATATATATAGGATATATATATGATATCCTGATATACTTATCCAAAGTTAATAAGATTTTGTTTTGCGAAGAGCATAGCTTATCGCTGAGTTTGATTGAGATTATCTATCAAATATTATATATATATTAAAGAGTTCAATTCTCGACTGATAATTGCATTACAGTTATTTGATATAATTTTCCCATCCGTCTACTCTCAATAAGTTCCAGTTAGCGTCAGGACCGTGAGACTTATTTGTTTCGGCTATTCATACTAAAGACATCTTAATTTTCACAAAGTTCAGAAATTGAGCCGCGACGTCGGCATTCGTTCGTGTTGCTTTTGGAGAGCGTTAAGCAAGTTACCGGGCGTGTCGTTTGAAGAGTTAAAAGCCAGATGAAAAGCCAGGCTAGAAATCTTATAGTTTATATTGTCTTTGTTCATACTGATTAAGAAGATATATACTTTATGGAATCACAAATGTTTCCCTCTATGCATTACACACTTACGGACAGTATATAATGATCCTCAGCAAATCGAAATCGATATATTTTATAAAAAACCCGCGCGATTTGTTATCAGCTGATCTTTTGTATAATCCATCGATTACATTTCTGATGGAACTTCTTGTCAATAGGTTACAAGCTTTTTTTTATCAGTAAATAGAGCTAAGCAGAGTCAAGCTTTGTAATCCTTATCCAATTTCAATTTAAAGCTGAACAGGGAGGAAGTAGGAAAAAAAGAGACGGTGAGAGAGTGAGGGAAAGCGTAACAGGAGATTGTTCAAAGCTATCTGAAGTTTCTTATATAAACATATACCAAGGTCAAAATTAACTTTATTTTATTTTAAGCATCCACGATGATCAAACTTTATTTTATGAAATTGGAAAATGAAAATAAAATTAAATTAGTCATGACTTTAAATGCACACTGCCTTTTCGGAGCTATAAAAGTTTTTAAAATTTAATTTATATTTTTTTCTCCTGCCACTTTTGCAAATATAATTTGCACTTTTAATTGGTCATAAAAAAGGGAGAGAAGGCGAAAACCCAACCAGTTGGCCAGTTGGCCAAATTGTTAACTAGCAACTTGCATCCTGCAGGCGTTGAGCAAAAGTTTGTTTCCCAATTTCATGTTGTATTTTCTCCAAAAATATTCCTCTCCCTCCCTGCTGTTCCCCCCATCCCCCCGCTGCTTCTAGCTGCATGTGTTGCAAATGTTGTCGCGCAATTGTGATGTTCATATTATTCCCGGCTCATAATGTTGCCTTTCGCCTTACTGTTGTTCCCAGAAGGATAGAAATATCCGTGTGCTGGCAAATCCTTGCTGGGTGGCACAACAAAAAGTTTTCCGGAGTTTTTACGTTAGTTTCTGATGCAATTTTAAACATTTTATGCTCATTTATATTTCGCAACACTTCTGTCAAAAGTTCAGTATATGATTATAATATGTATATTATATATATATATTTTTTTAATTTTTATCTATTCATTCTGTTATTCATTTAGTTTAAGCTTTTAGAATGGGTTCTGTGTACATTTATGTAAATACAAGATTAAGCTGGGATTCAGATAATCCTTTTTTAAGATAATTTAATGGATTTCAAATATTTTAAAATATTTTATAAATAGTCTCTTATTCGTGCAGAAGCGAGCTAGATGTTTAAACGCTTAACAATTTTTATAGAAAATCAACACCAACTATAGCTGAAGCTTCTACAATCTTCTACATTAACTATTTTGACTACCTGGTTTCTAATTTTCGTGCAATTTTAATGTGTATCCAAAAATGCCGTAATATTTGTGGCCTCAAGAATTTGGCATAAAATTTAACAATTTGAATTAATTGGGTGCAAAATTTTAAAACGCAAAGAACACAAAAGCCACTAAATGTCGGTTACAAAAATAACATAGAACCGAAAAATAACAAAATAAAAAGGAAACCCAACTAACCTACCAAAAAGTTATCTAAAAGTTGGGTTTGAGGGCAACAACAAAGTGCAGTACGCTCGCAGCAGATACCCTGTAAAAGTTCTAAGGCTTTATAATTATTTTATGTTGTTATATAGACTTGTGGATAAATTGATGCTGCTGAAGAATATATATATATATATATATGTATATTTTATGTGGGAACATATATATACATATATATCCTCTTTTGCATATAACATAAATTGGTACACATTAAAATTACACTTTTTACCCAGTTGTATGGCTAAGGGGTATATAAATGCGCTGGCAAAGAATTTTGTGAACATTTTGTATGAAATCAAAGTTCAAAGGGAAGGCACAAAGGTTGCCAGTTGGAGAATGTGAACTGGCAAGCCTTGGAATGTACGCAATGTATACGCAGCTGCCCTGAAATGTATGCTACGAATGTCTGGCAACTGCAACTGCATTGTGTATACGCGTCGAAGCCTGCTTAATGCGCCTGCATGGCAACATAATTACCATTATAATTATCATGATATATAGCAGCAATTAAAGGGGGCAAAGTCTTCGAAGTCATTTCATATCCGTCTGATTTTAAATGCAGCGTCAAGAGCAGCTGACGCCACATGCAAATGACAGTTATGAGCACGATGTGGGGGTTGGGTTGAGTTGGGCTTGTGATTCATGGATAGTTGGGCGTACGTATGGCTATAACGCTGCTCTGTGAGCCATAATAAACAATACAATCAACAGGAAGTGAGCACAACGAGCTGGCAGCTGCAGGAGCTGCCGAAAGGAAAAAACTTCCGCTGCGCCAGCCCTGATAAAAGAAGCCCAAAAAGGACTAAGCTTGGCACGAGTTGCGATTGCTCCTGGATTTTTGCCGGTACGCCTGCCTCTACCTCTGCCCTTGCCTTGTAAACATGCAAAAATTGTCAATTGAAAAGTAACACAGAGGCAGCAGCAAAGTCATAATATAACGTTGTGGCAAAGAGCAGGCAACCATATAACAAACAACAGCAACGCACGTACAGCCAACAATAACAACAGCAACGTACAGCATACAACATGAGGCAAATCTGTGCTAAAAGAGCCCGCGGGAGCCCAGACCCAACTCTAGGTGGGGAGGCCTTTTGTACCAATGCTTTGTTGCTGCCTTCTCGGGTTGCTTTATACCACTTAGCTAAGCTCCAAAACAGGGCATATTCATTGTAGATTCCTTGTTGATGGTATTATAAGTTAGAATAGCCATATCCGCCTGTCCGTTTGCCTGTTTTTATGCGAACTAGTATCTAAGGCTTGAAGCTATCGTCTCGACACTTTGAATAGGGAACCGGCCGGATCGACCTACTATATATATGATATATAGATGCCATACAAACGATCGGTCAAAAATAAGGTTTTTGTATGGAAAATTCTTTTGTTGATCAAGTTATATTAACCAAACTTGGCGTTTATTAGTTTAAATATGCTTTTTATATATGTGACAAATCTCATCAAAATATTAATAGCACTATACAAAGAATTGGTCAAAAAAAGTTTGTGAATCGCAAAATTCTCTATTTTCTTGGATATTTTCATCAAACTCAAATTTAACGAGCGCCTCTATTTCCACATATCTGCAAACCCGTAAGACATTGTTAACAAGGGTATAAAATCTTCGGTGTTTCAAAAATACCCTTACTTGCTCGTTAATAGTAACCAAAAGCAGTATATCTTGCAGTCGGTTTATCAATTCGCCCATTTTTTTTAGCAGCCCTCTTAAACATATGTGTGTTCTCTGTTTTTTGTGAGCTATAACTTGTTTTGTGTGAAGCATCTGAAACAAATTTAATTTTTTACCATTTTTGCGTATTGACTTTTTTAGGGAAATATCAGAAGGAAGGCAAAAAACAATCTGTTGAATACTTAAAAACGCGCGAGTAAACATAAAATCGGTGCACACATAAGTATTTTTGTGAAAAAATGTTGGGTTTATTTAACAGGAAATGGGCAAAAAATTACACCATTTGTATGAATGCACTCTGGCTTAACTTGACTGTTCCGCAGGGCTTTACTTTTATTTGAAGCCGAAATACATTCGCATACAATTTTATTTATATAGAGGTCAATTCAGGAACATACACCATTTGTCCGAATGGCTTTTGTTAACTTTGCAGCTCATTTTTTTATATAGACAACAATGAATTGCTGCCAATAAACATTAGTTAAGCTTATGATTTTTTCTGTATAATTTAATACTACAATTTTTTAAGCTAGTTCTCAAAGTCAGGTCAAAGTCATGTATTCAGTTCAGAAAGAAGACAGAAATTGTTATTGTCTTGTTAAAATCCCAAAACAGCTGTTTTCGACACAAAAAAGTTATCGATATGTATTTTTAAACTTATCAAATTGAACGTTAATTCAAGATTTCATATCGATTTAATGATCATTAAACTAAAATTAGTTAATTTCAATCAAAGCTTTTGAGTTATACAAATATCGATACATATTCTTAACTATCGATAAACGATAAACATTTATCAAATTATAATTCATACATTTAAGGCTGACAATTTTGACTTTCGAGTTCTTTCATTGCAAAGGGCAAACAGTCTTGATTACAATCATAAATTGTTCTACAAATTGTGTGGCCGGCTCAAGGCGTTTCTCACGAATGGTTGCCATAACGAACATTAAAGCCATAACTGCGTCAGGCCACGCCCACTTATAAAATTGTTTGTAAGACACCAGTTAAGGACATTTGCAGGCAGCCAAAGACAGTCAGCAGCTGAGTGTGAAGTCGTTGAGGAAACAGCTGCAAGTGTCACTCGGAATTTTCCAGTTTTTCCTTTCTTTGACAGTTCTAATGACAGGTTCAAGCAAAGGAAAACTTGTAAAGGCAACATCAATTGTCCAGCCGAGGGGCGGCGGGTTTGTGTATGTGGGAATACATAATGAATTTTTCACATGGCAAGGCAATTTTCATAAACTTATATAAAGCCAGGAATGAAGCAGGCGACCATAGCCTTGGGGAGGAGTAGCATGTGGCATACACAATGTTATGACAAGCTGGAAATAATTTTGATTGACATTTTGTTAGATCCTGTCGCAGGCTAATGGAAAATTAATAGTTGCTAAGTAAAACGTAAGCACTCTTTCCTCGAAAACTGAAGCCTGAACCAAAGTGGGGCACCCCCCTCAAAATTCAATTGGCGTAGGTGAAAAATGATTGTAGCTGTTGCCATGGCAGGGCAGGCGGTGCCTAGTTGTTGTCCTGTTGTCGATTCACCATTCAGCGCACAGATCCTGGCCAAAGGACATTAAAAGCTTTGTTGGCTTCGCACTCAGCTTTCTTCGCTTCGTTTGCCCTTTGTTTGTTGTCGCTAGAGCGTTAAGCGGATTATGCACTTTGCCCCAGCCGAGCACCGACACATCCTGGTCTCCTGCTGGCCTCTATTAAGCGACAGCCAACGGACGGCATCAACTGCTGAGAAAATCCAGCCAAATGACGCATTAAGGCTTATAAAACATAGCCAACTAATTTAAATGCCACCGTAGAATGTCCCCACGGCGGCAACAGGCTTTGCTTGCAGCCATGCCAAATACTCGCCCAATGTTATTCGAAAGATAAAGTGCACAAAGAGCTGCGTACATTTATCATGTCTGCTAAAAGCTGTGCAAAAACTATGGAAGAAAAAAATTATATATATATTTTTTAACCGAATTGCGGCAAAAATATAAAAAATAAATGTGGGTCAGTTTCGCTGGCGGGTAAAAATGCATGCAAAATTTGTCAGGCTTTTAAAATCTGAGCTTAAAAGCTTGTGTTACATTTTGTTGCCAGCTAAAGGAATTAAATAAAATGCGAACTCGGTTTCTTTTGCTTCAAATATTTTCTCACAAAATGTGGCAATCTGTAATATAAAAGAAATCCAACTTTGAGCCAGTCAAGTTATATGTTAGTTTTCATCACTAAATTTAAGGAATATACTTAAGTTGGATCTTATGTGCTTTAATTAAATTATTTTCCAATATATTTCGTATCTCCTCAAGAGTCATCTTTTGGGAGGAAGAAAAAATGTATACTTAACTTTTCGCCTCAATCTTTTTAAAAATATTGAATATTTTTCAATCTTCCAAAAGCTTAAGTCGTATTTCAGCTTTTCAATCATGTTTATCTCTGAAGGGTACTTTAATGCAAAGGGTCCTGTTTTATTATTTCTAAACCATTTTTAAACCCTGAGCCCATTCAAAATGGTTAGAAAGGGTATAATGGTTTTGTGCAAATGTATGTAACAGGCAGAAAAAAGTATTTCCGTCCGTCCGTCCGTATGTATGAACCGATAACCAATAATTTGCACCGTTTCCAAACAATCGATAAAGGTCGATATCGAAATCCGATTGAAGTTTATCTCCTAGGTATTTCTAGAAAAGAACATACAAGTATCTTTCAAGTATCGCGTATTCCGACAAGAGCAGTCTTCCTTTTTATAAACATAGTCCATTCAACTCAGTCTCCATGCTTACGTTATGCTCAATCCTAGACCCAGCCTCATAACAAGTGAAGACGCTTAAATTTATGTATACAATTCGGAATCGTTAAACTCTAAGTAAAGTATTCGAATATGTCGTCCAGCTTTATTTATGTGGAGAGTGACACGTGTCAAGTTATTGAAATTGTCACAGGGTATCAGCTCGCGATTGAATGAAGCAAATGACAGCTGTCAGTTTCAATGACATTTCATATTATCAAAGAGAGTACATTGACGTATGTCAAATGACGCACATTGCATTGAAAATGCGGGATGGGATTCATAATCCACCGGATACGGACAGCTGTGGTCAGTTGTGGTCCAAGCTGGTTCTTCAAGGCGTATACTTAACATAGCCCTTGGCTGTGGCATTGGCATTGTTAACTCTATATAAATAGGTAACATTTGCGCTCAGGCGGCAACTAACAAGCGCATAAACTTTTCTATAGAATTCGCCTTCAATTCAATTCTCCTACACAGGGGCCACAAGCTGACCAGCAAACCGGGGCCGGAACCTTCGCCAACTTAAGTTGGCACTTTATTGTAGCACACACTTTCTTGGCCAAATTGCCGTCCATAATTTGGCTTTTTTAACGCCCTCAAAACGCACAAGTTAAGCACTTGAATTGCCCAAATGTTTATTTCATTTAATGAGTGTCCTCCTGGGGCAATTACGAAATGTTCGATACTTAAGGCAAGTTTACCTAAATCTATAAAATGTTAAATTCAAAAATTAAAAGATGAGTTCTTGGCACAGTTCAGAAATTACCCAATCGCAATCTAAGTTAGAATTATATACATACAAATTAAAATATTAAATATTAAGATATTTTAGGATTTAAACAATATGTTTATGTTTTAGTTTTAAGTATTCTTTATCAAGTACATTTGTACTTCAGCCTAAACTAAATGTTATCATGGACTCTTATATTTTTAAAATTGACTATTAAATTGCTACTAAAACTATTAAATCAAGGCAATCAACAGAATGGAATTATAATGAATTTATGTATTACTAACAACTAAGCAAATAACTGCTTTCCCTGCAATTGATTTTGCCCAGCCAAAGGTTTTTGTTGTATTTGTTGATTGAGTCAAATCTACGACTAGTGCATAAATATTTTATTAGACCAAAGATTCCAATGTTTGCTGTCAGCAGTTGTCCCACAGGCTCAGGGCAACACCAATTTACCCATTGATGTTAGTCTCTAATCGAACTGGACCAACTGCTACCCTGTACTCAGAAGTTAAGTATCTCATGTGCCCAACTATGAATCGGTTCATTTTTGAAAGCCATGCATATTTAAGGAGAATTATTATTTTTTAACTATTCAGCATACTAAAATATTTATAACAATTGATTAATAATTAGGAAAAGTTTCTTGTTAATTTAAGGCAGTAAATTATGAAACAAAAGGGAGCTTTTAAGAATTGTGTCCATAAACTAGATGGTATACATTTCCGTAATCTTGCCACTACAATTATGTGGTTTATAGGATTAGACAAATCGTCTACTTGTCTTTACATAAGTTCATGATGCCCATTTTCACAAATTTTATAGGGTATTAACAAACAAATACGACAACTAAATTCACAGCGAAATTGATTTTCTATGATTTGTCAAGAGAATCGAAGTGAGTGAGAAAGAGACTGAGTATCGCTCACTCTCACTCGGAGTGAGAGAAGGAGTGTGTGAGAGAGAGGGAGGTTGCGAGAGAGTGATAGAGAGAGAGAGAGCGAGTGGGGGAGTGGGGCAGATGGCGCCTCGCAGAATCGGAAGTTTGTTTGCTAGTTTGCAGCTGCTTATTGAATGTGTTTGCTATGTCGATGTGCTGCACCTTTGTTTGTTCGCAGTTCGAATGGTGACACAAATTAATTAAAAATGCTCAACTTGCAGTCCTATTTCGACACGCCCCCTCCCGCCCCGTGTGCACACAATGTGCGCATCAAATGACGCACGCAGCTCATTCAGAGCTGTCACAGCCATTTTGAGTTTCATTCATTTCGTTGTGCCGATTGTCATGGGCTGTTCTTTTATGCGTTCGCCACCTTCCCTCACGGTCTTTCACTCCAGTTTATTCAGACATGTCCTTAATAAAAGGCCAACACACATGCGCACAACCCGCCCAAAGAGCCCCCATACACCCCACACACACTCCCCCACCCCATCGGACGTCCTCACGCAGTTATATTGTTTTAATTGATTGACGAACTTGCCTAGAGCTCGTTTGACATTGTTATGAGGCATTATATTTATCCATGTTGCTCACATGGTGTCGGGGAAACGTAAATATTTGTGTTGTTGCAGCTGCAGCTGCATTTCAATAATCGATTAAGAAATTCATTTCATTTGAATTTCACGCTCTGTTCATAATCGTTAATCAGTTTTAAATGTTGATCAACTGGCCCCGTACAGCTAACGAATTCCCAAAAGTTACCCAATTTATTAAATGTTATCGAATCAATAAATTATAAATGCGTGTTACGTGTTATAAATTACGACTAAAACCTAATGGAATTGTTGAATATGATAAAGTTCGGTATTACCCACAGAAATTATAACATCATAAACAGTGGGATTTGCATAATAAAACTGTTTTGAATAATGGAATTTTGGGAAAAGCATCACCAAAGTTTGAACAAGTGGGACAGATTAAGTAAGTACATTGAAAAGGGAGAAATAGAAAATGAAAAAGAGGAAAAATAACATTATGTGAATACAATGTCTATTATAAAACTATATAATGTAAGAAAGAATAACAGGAATAACTGCTGTCGGTAATGGAAAAAAAGTATAGAGAGACGGAGAGAGCAGCTAATCAAATTTATCTGAAAGGCAACAGAATGAAAATGAGGAAAATTTGTAAACACAGTTGTGAACCCAATTTAAAATAACAACTGAATTAAGCTATTTAAAACAAAGTTAATTGAGCTTTTGAACCCTCGATTACAAATAGATTACAAATAACAGCATTTGTATTTCAATTTCCTTTCCTCTTCGTTTTGGTTAAATTCCTTTATTTGTACTAACTTTCACATGTTTCCGATTTAGTTTTCAATTAAATTTTCACATTGCATTGTAGGTGCACTGCCAGTCAAACTACATCAAATAATTTTCATACATTTTCCGCGTCAGAGGCAACATTGCAATTTCATTTTGAGATGCTGCAGTCAAAGAAATAAAATAAATATTTGCACTGCGCTGCGACGTTGACGAGAGGACGTTACGAACAGCGCGGTAAAACCCCTAAGCCCCTTATATATATATTAAGCTTGCACATCCAAGGGAGAAATCCCATCAAAATATAAAAAACGGCATGTCAAACATAAAAGCCCAAGCAGCTCTCCACAAAATGGGTGCTTCTTGTTGACCTTAACAATGGCCTGGGAATCCTGGCACGGGGCCCTACATGGATTAGTCGCAGCTTACGACCGGCAGACGCAGAGTGAATTAAAAAAAATAAAACCAGTACAGAATGCCAGAGTTGTGGCTGTGGCAAAAGAAAACAGGCCTAGCTCAGTTATTCTGGATGCTGCCAACATCTGCAACCTACTGGCAGCCCTCCTTCCCCTTTGTCATCCTTTCGCTCGCACCCGTTCTTGGTACCAGTATTTGCTGTCGGTGACATACACAAAAGGCAAACATTCTGTACTTCCTCTGATAATAATTCGTGAGCACAAACTCACATGTGCCCTTATCATAGCTGCCTGACGAAACACGCAGCTTAGAGATGGGCGCGTGCCGTGTCACGTAAGCGCAGCACTAGAAGTTACGAGCACGCGCTCATCTCCGGCAGCCAGCTCATATAATTTGTGGCCGCACAAAATTCTATTTTAGGTTCAATATTTTAATCATTTGTCGCAAATTTACGGCCATTATTTTCCCAGTTTGGCAATTAGCGGTGCGCTGCTTGAGTGAATCGCTGTGGTTCAAATGGTGGTTTAATTTCCTGCTCAAATAAATAACACCAGACATGAGTTTTAAATTGCGTGCAATAAAAATACACATTAAAATTCTCAAGCTGTTCTAGCATATGTCGC
Organism: Drosophila borealis; assembly: GCA_035045885.1. Classification (NCBI taxonomy): domain Eukaryota; kingdom Metazoa; phylum Arthropoda; class Insecta; order Diptera; family Drosophilidae; genus Drosophila; species Drosophila borealis. The sequence goes on from JAWNOR010000211.1 coordinate 2,077,608, forward strand.
TTTAAGCCACACAAACCACAAACATTTGTGTGTACACACTGACACACTCGATGCCAAGCATTTTATGAAGATGGGGCAGCCCTGGACGTGGCATTGGGTATGGCAATGATAGCAACATGTGCAATATGTAGTTATAACCACAACTACAAGAGCGACAACAAAGCGCGCATATTTCCAACTCCTGGCTAGGACACACAAAAAGTGTTAGTTGGAAAAGGCCTGGGAAAAAACGAGAAAACGTTTTGAGCTACAGAAGTGCGATTAGAACGAGCGAGCCATGGGTACAGCCGTTGGCGAACGTTTGAAACTGCAAAACAATTAAAATGGAGCGACCCACAGTGGACAGTGGCAGACCAGCAACAGGCACGGAGCAAATCGACAACGTAGCATACCATATGTACGGGAAAAAGCCTCCAACGTAACCCCCACCCCAACGTTACCCTCACCCCACACTCTAACTGGAAACCCGGCAACAATTTTTACCCTGTGACAGCAGTTTTCAAAGCTTCCGCCTGCTCCTGCTCCTGCTCCCACTGAAGCTGATGTTTTGCTGCCTGGCAGGGGCTTTGCTTATGTCAATATGAGAATGGGTGAATTGTCTCTTTTTCTCTCTCCAATCTCGTTTTCTCCCCATGTGCTCGGCATGTGTGTGTGCCTTATCAACAGCATCCAAACCCACGTAAATTCCACTGACTAACGCAATTTTATTGATGCGTATGTTGACGAAAGATGATGGCGAATGTGGATGCAATGTTAAGCCAAGGTGTGTGTGCGTGTGTGTGTGTGTGTGTATTGGTAGGCGTGCCTTTGGGTTTGAGTATTGCGGAAATTGTCAAACGTTTGTGGTTGGATATGTTTTGTCACACAATATGCATTAGAACAGACAGCTAGACTGATGAAAATTGTAAAAATTCGATTTCTAGATTCAATTCACGCTCAGAAGCTTAAGATTTTGATCAATAATTGGAGAGGAGGAGGTGAGGTAGATGGGCGAAACTTGACAACAATATTCTAGTTATTGCTTAAACCACATTATTCTCAACCACAAAATCTAATCCTATCTCACGCTAAAAAGTATCTCAGTTGTGATTTTGTTCTGTCTATTTGAAGCTTTTTATGCCACAAATAAAAGTTTTAACTTGCCGCGCCGCTGGGCAGCTAAGAACTAAACTATATTCATAAACAGCCAAATATATCTTTTTTATACCCTGTACACATAAAAATGCGTAAGAAGGAGCGCGGACCGGGATATACATCTGTGACAAAGAGCTGAATTAGTAGCCTTCTTTTCCATGCCAGCCTAGCCGGCTTCGTTTATTAATATCTTTGTATCGCGTTTTGTTTAGTATGAATATTAACGCACAAGAGGGTATCTTAAGTCTCGATCAAAGCACATTTGTGCTGGTTTTTCTCTTTTTTTGCTGACCAAAAGTTTTCCAATTTAGATTCATAAACCATCAAAACGAGTGAAGAAAGGGAAATAGTGAAAAGCTATAGATAAAATGTACTTGTTAAAGCTGCCTGGTGAGCCAAATATGTTAAGGAATATTTAAATGAACAGTAAATATGTTTGACCTTAGTCCTCAAATCTCTATTTTAATGGCTGCCAGATGCAATTTACAAACAATTTGAAAAGGCACCTGGTACAACAATTTTTAATCCAGTCGAGACGCATCGAGTGTTCATAAATGAAAGTTATATGTGTATGTATACATGTATATTTATATACACAAGACTGTTTGCTATTCTGGCAACTTCTGCTTGCAAAAATGTAGCCAAATATTATGCAAAGTTCGCCCACACGATGCGGCTTCTCGGACTGGGAGTAGACCCCTGCCTGACTGCCTGGATGCTAACCAAATTTGTATCTGTTTCCAGACTGCGTGTGGTATGCCGCTGACAGACATTAGCAGAGCTTATGTTGCGCCCCAACCTTTCCTGCCCGCTGAGCCTTGGGGGGCAACTACCTCTCAGCCTGCCACATGGACAGCGAGTCTCTGTCTAATGCATGCGAAAATTGCAAAAACTGCAAGTTAAAAGTGGAATTTTCCGACAACTATGTGAAGGTGTCCGTGTCTGTTTGCCACACTGTGTATGTGCGTGTGTGTGTGTTGCTTCTGACAGTTATGCAGATACTGGCATCAGTTATTTTCATAAACTCGCCCCAGACTGTTGCTTCTGCAGTTGGTATCTCTGGACGGCAGCCAGTTAATGTTTAGATAGGGAGAACACCTTCCGCAAACTCGAATGCAATTTAAGTTATACATTTCTCAGTTTATTGCATTACATTGCAATTACAATTAGTTGCAGCTGAGAAACGGGCGTTACCTTAGAACTGAGGGCAGATACTTTCTCACTCAGTTGTTGTACATAAAAGTTTCTGCATACTCTGAGGCGTACATATATTTTTTAGCGTACTTTTATCTCAATCGGGCCTGTTTTAGATTTCGATTCGGTTTGAAAAGTGTATGTAGCTATAATTTTGCTTGCTGTATCAATAAATAAGTAAATGAATAATGAATTTTACAATTCTTTTGCTAATAAGAAACACATATGTATATTTGTGTTAACTTGGCCAATTACTTTTCATTCCGAAATGTTAAGGCCAAAACTTTTGAAAACATCTCATTTGATCGAAAGAACATCAATTCATTTTGATTCTGAAAAGTTTGATGTAATTCCAAACAAGTTTTATTTTTAAAAGGCCAAGCCTTACATCCTAAACTTAAGGTTTTCATAAATTCTATCTTTATAAAAAAAATCTTTTTTAATTAATGAATGATGAATAATTAAAATTTAGGGATGTTCCTTACTTCAATAGGGTTATATGTGATTTTTTCTTATTTCTTTATGCCCAAGCTTTTTGTCTTCTTCCTCTTAAAATATGGTATGTAATATTATAGGAATCTCACAATTATTGTAGAACTAATTTCCTTGTGAAATTTCGTTTTGAGTTATTCCCAATGAAATTCAAACTTTTTAATTCAACTTTTTTTTGTACTCTTACCTTATACTTAAAATTTAATATTATCTGAAATTAGAATAAGTAAAATTCTGAATACCCTTAAATTAAAAGAACGAGTGTATCGAAAATTATATTTAAGCTTCTGAGTGAACCCCATTTATTGCATGCACATTATTAAAGAGATTATTTGCATTCTATGCTGCCTTGTTAATATCGACATTATTTGCTCAGCTTATGGGGTAAATCAGTTCGTATATGTTATTTATGAACCCTCACTTTAACCAAACAAACCGTAAATAAAGCCCACCCCTTAACTCCGCACATATCACTATTTGCCATCTGCACTCTCCCATATTGTTTGTCACTTAAGCTCGGGGTCATATTTTATCTCCCTCCCTCTCCCTCTCACTCTTTCTCTCTGACGCAAAACCTCAATGCAGTGCGGTTTGCACTCGCAACCAGGGGAGCGGTAGATTTCACCTACCCAATGCCTAGAAGCTCTTGGTACTCAATGACACTCAAATTCCAATAAATAACTTATGTAACGCCAACTGCGACGACTGTCAAACTGTGAGAGGCAAGGGGGGGGGGGGGGGGGGGGGAAGCAACGCGGCGTATGAGCGTTGTGGTTGACGCCCAAAACTAACTGCAACTGCGTTGGCTATTACCCGACCTCACCTGGCTGCCATTTTGTCTAAGAGATGTGCAAGTGTCGAATTTTTCAAACACGAAAAGGAATTTCTGCACAATATTTTACAGTGTGTACAATTCCAAAATAAAGTAGGACCAGAACGTGTTATTTAGAGAATCATTATTGAATTATAATAGTATCGTGCCAGTTGTGCCATTTGTAATATGCAATTCGATACGAGCAGAAATAATACGCTGAACTTTTTCAGTTTTGAGAGTGTGACCAACGTTAAAGGAGCTATTTTATAATTTGTTAAAAGTGTGTCCAAAGTTAAGGAATTTAAATCAAGACCGTGCATTTTTCAAAATTTGTTCAAACAATAAAAAAAAAACAGAAAATAGATTTAGTTTGTGGATCATATTTAAAACCCAACAGGCTCTTATGTCCATTTAAAAGGCAAATGGGGAAAAGAAAGTAGCATAGAAAAGTACACAACAACGAGCTAAAAAAAAATCCAGTTTCAATGTTAAAAAATAAAATAACAATAATGTTTTAACGAAGTTTTCCTGACATCTGTTAGCAATATTGTTAAAGGTCTTCCAACAAAGCGTTTAAAATATCTTATTAATGCTTTGAAAGCAGCAATATATTTATTTGTCTTTAGTTGCACAAATCACGATAAAAAACACGACACGGGCACATCTCTAAAAGCGACCCATCTATCGAATGTGCCCAGAATTCAGTGGCAATGTAATTGTCTCAATATTTCGTTACGACTCGTTTCGTTCTGCTATCAACTGGGTTGGTCTTGGGACATGTCATGTGAAGTTCGGTTATTGTTGCTCTTGTTGCAGTTGTTGCTTATTGCGTGTTGTTTGTTGCTTTCACCGCAGAAATCTACGTGGTGCACTTTCGTCTTGAGTCTGTGGTTTCTATATCTTTTGAGCCGGTTTGCGGTTCTGCTTCAACTTTTGTGTAAATCCCTCCTGTGCGTGTTCGGGTAAAATTAATTTCGAAGTGTGCACAATTAAGTTCAATTTAATTACAGTTGAAAGCAACGTATGCTTACATTTTCTGTATCAATATTACACCTGAGGAAATTTATTATAGAGTCCGCATATACAAATATATATTCACTGAAAGATTGTGTATTTCTTCCAATAATCTACCTACTTCATTATACAATTTTTAATATAACCCTGATAGGGACATTTTGGAAGAGAATCTGAAGTGAAGCAGATAAGAAAAATCAATCTTTGATAACATTTTTCTTCTATTACGGGCATAATTTGCGGAATTTTCTTGTTCTCTCTGTGAATCACACAAACGCATTCTATAACAGCCTTACCATGTAGTGCTAACTTCATTACCGCCACCCTTCCCAGTTTCTGCGAGCTCTTCGCCTGGCGTTAATCAACTTATTTATGGGCAGACGACATGTTGGCCATTTTATGGGCATTATCAGTGCCTGGCATGCGTGTGAGGCGGGTTCATTTGGCTGGGCGTTTTCCAAAGTCGCCATGCAGTTAGTTCAACGCACTCTGCGTTAGACTTTGATTTGGGTTTGTGCCCCTTTAGGATACGTTGTGTTTTACTTCAATTTAAAGTAGTGCTATAGGACAAGACCTCCTGAAAACTCGCATAACTCAAGTATGAGTCCAGCCGCCGTGCCAGCCAGTGCGACGGAATTGCAGCCACTGTATCCACGGCCACAGGACGAAATCCCAGGAACAGGAGCAACAAATTTGTTGCGCAATCGTAGGTTAATGGTCCTTCAACATACCAGCAGCAGTCTTACAGTTTCACCAGAGACGACCAAATCCCCAGATGAGGACGATGATGACAGGGCAATAGAACATCCCAAAGAGGTAAGGCTCCTCATCCTCCTCTATGCTTGAAACTTGAGTCAATTTGCCATGTGACTGCGATGTGAGAGAAAGTTTGTTTCACTTATTTGTCAGGCTATTTTCGCAGACTCTGAACCGTTGAATATTTACCTCGCCGTGCTCTGGCATAATTTTGGAGCATAAATTAAATGCACTCATTAAGTACACGTGCGTCCCATTCAACATAACTAGCTTACACAAAGGGCATCGTTTCTGTGTCCCAAACTCATAATTTTCATCTTGTTGTGTTCTTGTTTGACTTGGAGCTGCATAACAACACGTTAAGCCAATTAACTTAATTGTTGCTCATTTGAAATATTTTATCATTGCTTTTTGGAAGCTTGGCCAATTTAAAGGGTGCCTCTCCTAATTATATATCATAGTAATTTTTAAATTCAAGCTTAATTCTTAAAACGTCAAATTTTTGTTTCATTTCAGGTATGTATGACCACGCTTCATCCCTCTTTATGCTGCTAGCAATTTGCGTAAGTAAGAAAACAAATATCAAAATCACCCTGTATAAGTTGTACATCAGGTAAACACCTACACCGAAAGAAAACAAGCAAAACAATCAGGATAAAGCTGCCCTAAAGCATATTTCACACTAAAAATAATTAACAAAACAATATAAAGAACACACAAGCAGACTACAGACAATTACCATCTGTGCTATATCAGAGCCCAAATACTCTTTCAGACTCCAAAGAGCCAAAAAAATCTTTCAGACTCTAAACAGACCCTCACATATCAGAGCCCAAATACTCTTTCAGACTCCGAATAGACCCTCACATAGTATCCTCTTGGTTTGATCATAAATCATCTGATCTTAACCAAAGTTTATAAACGGTTTAAACAAATATGAAACAACTTAATGTTGTCTATTTACCATCTAAGACGGAATCTCTATAAAATAGTTTCTGGTGTCCGATAAACCTCTTCAAAGGTCTAGGACAGGTTTCTTGAAAATGCTTAAGCGACTTTAAGAAATGGCAATTGGGCTTAAATTTGTATAGTACCAATTTTCAAAGAACACGCGTTTTTCTGGTTGTTTAGAATTCACCTTTGCGGGTGGATAAAGCGTGTAAATCGGACAGCAATAAATTCGAATGAAATTTTTTCAAGACATATATGTGTAGGCTTGAATCGATATATATAGGCTTGTATCTGTGAAGTGCCCAACGTGTCGCACATTTCATGGCTCGCTCGGAATACCCACTGCTAGGGTATTTTGTGGAGCTTGTGGAGGCACCACAAAAGTTAGCAGCAGAGCTACACATGAATAATCAAATTTTTTAAGCCAGCCGTTGCCTGGCCCAAGGCAGCAAATTGCGCAGAAAAAGAGAAAGAAAAAAATACGTTGGTTGTGGCAGTAAATGCCAGAGAGGCAGTCACAACAGACGTGCAGAAGCAAGGCAAAGGCAACGTTACGTATACGCAACGTGTGACGGGAACAAAGACACAGTCTTTGAGCAGTCGTGGTAAAGTTTTGTGACTTGTTCAATTGGCTGTGAAAATGACAGGCGAGCAAATTTAACTTTTCTCTGTTTTAACAGTTCGTTCGGCTCTAGTTTTTGGGCAAAATTGCTACTGGATAAGTTGTCGCTGCAATTAGCAGGGCTTTTCAATTATTCTCGGCCACATTTGCTCACATTGAGTGCAACTTTTTATGCCCTGCAACTCTTTGAAATGGTTAACCGAGGATTGTAGAATTGTTGGTGAGGATAGACAGTTTGGTCAATATAGGTAGATCTTTTGTCCGTTTTTTTTATAGATTATTAATATTATATATAGAAAAAGTTGATTGTTTTCAATAGCCCCATGAATACTTTAAGAAGGATAAATGCCGACTGTCAAGCTTTTTTACCACATATTCTCAGAGCTTGAGTTATATATATAGACTCCTCTGCATTCTCTTTTTAAGTTTCAACACTAGTTATATAAAAAGGGAGTGTCTCCTAGTCGGGTACTTGTCAAAATCATTGGACCTTTTTCATCTGCTCGTTATTAGCATAGTTTCACAAATTAGTGTGTTAAGAAAAAAAAAAACGAACCCAAGTCCCTCAGTCGGAAATGATAAATTAGTTAAAGCAAATGCAACTTTTATGTAAGCGCTGTTCGCATTATCCGCAGACAACATAAGTGAAAGAGTAGAAAATAATATAAAATGGAAAGGGAGGGAGAAGGAGAGAAAACGAAAGGGGAGCAACTTAGTTTCTAACATAGTTTTATGCCAGCGTTGGGACGTGGAAAAAAATATGCTATATTAAAAAGTTTTTCGATTATTTTGTAGCTATTTTTATTTTTCTTGCTTCAAAGTTTCTCGACTGGATTTTCTTAGTCGCTTCGCACACTTGATGAATGCTGTGCTAATGAGAGAGCTATGGAGCGACAGAGAAACTGAGCTTTAGAGAGAGAGAGAGAGAGAGAAAAAAAACAAGCAGGACGAAAGGATATCAAGTGCATAGCGAAGCACAAACTCTGCAGGTGATGAGCGAAGCAACTAAATTAAAAGTTCCTAGTTAAAAATGCAACCAACTTTAAATTGCTGAAAATTGTGTTATTTAGTTCTCCATGGTTATTTTATTGAATAATGTCATTGTTAAGAACTTAAGCTGAATTTTTATAGTTATAGTCTCAGTCTGAACCTTTTTTTAGTTGCTTAACGGTTAATTGGGAGTTCTCTATGGTCACTTTTCTATACCCTGTACGCTTTCAAAGTGGCTAATTAAGGTTATAATAGTTTTTTTTTATATATATACTTGGTTATTATTATAATTATTATCTGATATGCTGTTACTCTTTCTTCATCAGAGTGAGTATCGTGGGATTCATAGTTTAACAATCGTTTTTGGTTTAAAGTAGCTTGGTTTGGATATGTTCAGTTAGTAGATCGTATACTATATATGGTAGTTTATGTTCGTTTTGTTTAGTCGAGGCTAGGTTCTAGTTTGTTTGGCAGAGCATATGCTTGCTGATAATAGACCGACTAGATCTGTTGGGAGGGTCCTGTTAAGTCTCCTGCTCCTTCGCCCCCTTAGCAGGTTTCTTACAAGAACTTTGTGATGGTTGTGAAACTTCGATAGATAGCTCGCTGCTTGTCTCTTGACGTCGCGTCTCGTTGGTACTTTAAGGTCTTTTGTGATGCTTTCTTCCGTCTGTGGGAACGCAGTAACCTCAGAACAAACGATACGAGCTGGAGATTATTCCAAAACAATTATTTAATATTTTCAATTTTTTTATTTCAATAATATCGATAGGTATTATTTTTAAAGCAAGCTTTTTTATTATTCTATTTTGAAAACAAGTCTGTTACTTTCGAGCAGAACATTTTTTCCTTATTTTATACTACATTGTATTATTACAATATTAATTTAAATGCTTTTTAGTTTTACCTTCATACAATAGGTTCCTAATGGTCAGCCCATAATTGACTCTTATTCCTACTCAGTTTTACTTGCACACATACCTTGATTTCTCGTGTTCTCTGTGGCCACTGAAAGTCGAACATTTATAAGTTAATTTTGATTTCAACAGGGCAAAAAAAAAAGTTCCTGGTTCAAGAGTTTTGTTCTTCCTCTTGTAACGTGCTATTGAAAATTAACAATTTGCCCAGCTAAGCTGTGCTCAACTTCAATCGGCTTGTCAAAGTTTTTTGTCTTACACCGCCCGAACAACACTCGAGTGTCCTTTGTGGAATGGATTCCCCTTGCCGCCGCTGTGCTCCGCTTCTAGCACCTTGTCGTTTCAATCGAATGAACATCAATATTGATTTTGCTTAGTCAGTTTTGCCGGCAAGTCTTTTGTTTAACTACGCCCAAGTTGTTGCCCCACGACGTGTTTCTAGTTCCTTGTTCCTGGGCTCTATGCCACATCCTTCGATGCTCCGCCTTTAAATCAACACTTTGCTTCAACTTGGCCCCTTTATTGTGCCCACTGTTAGCTGTTAGTCCCCGTCTCAGCTTTGCTGGCATATTACTTTTGCGGCTTTTCCGCTATCCTTGCCGCCCGCTAAATGGAAAACTTGTGGGCTGCTCATGGGGCACTTAACGGCTTTCATGGGTTCGGGATGAATGGCTAGAACGTGCGGGCGGGGCGCTGCATGTGAAAGAACATTTTATGGAGTTGCAAACTTGTGCTCGATGATGTAAGTGGCTGAAAACTGCATGCAGCTAACCTGCTCCCAGCTACGAGTTCTCTTTCTCTTACCTTTTTCTGTTTCTCATTTTCTAGCTTTTTTTGTGGACTTCAGTGCATCGTTAACGTGTTTTGCTGGCTCATCAGCTAGCTAGAAATTGTAATTTTTTAGCTTTGTCTTTACCTGAAACGCATTGACCTGAATTTTCGGCCAGGATTCGCACTCGTTTCTTATCAAGTGATTACTCTTGAATGATTTATTAAAAGAGTCCGCAGAGACTTAAAAGGATTCTATCATTTTGCAGGTAACTTGTTTTTGTGGTCTTATATTCAGCACACTAATCAATAAATATAGAAAAGAATATAAATGACTGCGTGGAATGGACTAGGAATATTACAAGTTTTATTTGCTTTTCATTGAGTCCAGTAGCTTTTAGTTAGTTCATCTTTTTCAAAAAATATTAATAAATCAATTGTTTCGACTATTTGTGTAAATAATGTCCGTGGCAAGGATAAAGCGACACCAAAAATTAAGCCAAATTGCAATTTATTTGAACAGACCGCTGCCACTCTATAAAAGCGTCAGATTTAACCCAACTAATTATGCGGCGTCTGCTGACAATATGTCAATAAATTTTAAACCCTTTTTTTGCACATGCACAATTAATATTTATTTTAAACATTTATATTTTTTTGGTTTATTTATCCGGCTGTGCATTAAAATTGTGTGCAGCACACGAAAACAATTAAAATTAAATAAATTGTGAGTGTGGTTTCTGGCTTAATTTGATGAATGTGCATATAATTAACACGCGTAAAATTGTTATTACAATAAAAAACAATCGAAAATGAAATTTATGAACCTGCTGACAGCAGCAGAGCGGGGCGGGGGATGGGAGCAGCTGTAATCCAAATCAATGCGATGTATTTAAGAATTTTTTATTGGCCTCGCTTTGAATAAAAGCCGCCCAAATAGGTCGAAATCAGAGTTGTTAAGCTAAAATTAATTAAATATAAAGCTGAAAGGAAATAAATAAATGAATTCTGTTTAGGTATCACGTTGCTTAACCCGTTAATGCCAAATAAATTAGTTCATTTATTCAAAATTATATTTATTTGAGAGTTTTTTATACTATTGTATGTCTAATTGATATTGGTATTTATTGAATATTAATTTTAAATTTTATTTGTTTAATTTGTTTTCTAAATAAGCTTTAAGCTCCCAAAGGATCGATCCATTATGCTTGCAAAGGTATTTAGTATTTGATATTTCGAGGATAAATCCTTTTTGTTTTTGCAATATTATGTTTTTATTATTTTAACATTTGCTTATTTGACTTTTCGCTCAATAATTAAACAACCCAACGCATAGTTTCTCGGTAGTTATTATTTTTGGCATGCAAATGTGTGTGCCAAAAATATTTGCAATATTTTCAATACATAATTGATTGTACTTTTGTTTTAAGTTCTAGTGTTCAAGTGCTGTTGTTGTTGTTGCCAGAGCCTGGCAAATAAAAATAGCATTTCTCGCTGTAATGTAATTAAAAACACACAACAATCGCAATGCGTTTGCCGAGTCCTGCGCTATATTATATCGGCATGTGTTTATTTTGCTAATTGAAAAATTAAATGAATATGCGCATAACGCTAAATTGTAGTTGCAATTGAATTATCGGTACGTGAATATTGTTGTTCAAATTAAATATAAATATTAGTTGAGTTTCGTGCTGAAAAATTTGGCAATAAACAACAATATAGGATAAATTTGATGAAATTATATTGGATTTTAATGTTTTTAAATTATTTGCAAAGTTGGACCAATTCCATCTTTTTAATTTATTTTCTAATGTTTCTTTACAATGTTGAAAGTATAGATTTCATTATATATATGGATATTTAATATATGATATGTATATTCATATATACTATACTGTACGACATATACGATTTACAAAATATTTATTTTACAAAATATTTGTATATTCTCCCAATTGGATTTTGTAAGCTGATATTGTTTTTTCTGATGACGGGTTATTGTTTCTGATTCTTAATTGCATTTAAAATGTGCCATTAATTTAAATAAAACAAAAGTCTTGGTTATATTGCATTAGGATACATTATTTGATTTATTGATATTTATTCAACCGCTCATGAGTATTTTGCCATTATTTAAATTACATTATTTATTGTTAAAACCAGCGCCTAAAAGCAGGCTGCAATAACTTTAAACTAACTTTTAAGAGTGGATTGCAGTCGATGCATTGACTGAAGATGTATGTGTCCGGTTAATGTTCTGTTGCAAGGAGTTGCAAGGTGTTGCAAGCAGCATCCTTTCGATCGGGCTTCTTCTTGGAGCTTTAGCTGCAGCTAACCGGCAACAGGTGCAATGAGCCAGACAATTGGAAGATGCCAAGTACCGCATTTCCCGACCTAACCAGCCCCCAATTGTTGGTCTGTTCTTTGGGGGGCAACCTTTTTCAACGGTTTAACAATGCATACTTTTGCGAACTGAGAAAACTTTAGTTTTTTATTGAAATTGTGCTGCGCTAAAGGAATTTCCTATTATTATTTTTATGTTGTGTGCTCTCTTTTGCCAGCACTTTGTCGGCAATTTATGCGCATTATTTTCATTTTGCAATAAGTTTTCAATAAGGGAAAATAAGCATAATATAGAAAACTTCACGTTCTGCAAACTACAGTTTATTTCCCTCGGTGCTCTCGCATTTTCCCAACCCAACAGTTACCTTTAGAACTTTGGCATCAATTTTTTTTTTGTTTTTTCTACTTTTGCATTCACAAAAATTGAAGTACTGCGTTTTCTTTGTTTCTTTATTCTTTTTTTGTCGTAGTTTTCTAGTTCCTTTACGTGCCCCAGCAGTATTTCAACTTGTTTGGCTTTGTGGCAAAGAGAAGCGAGATTGGTTTTTTCGCTGTGAAAGTTATGATTATTTAACTTTGTCATAAAGAAAGCATGTTTAACATAATGTTTACTTTTTTCTATAGTTAAGGTTTGTCTAAATATAACTAGACTACCCTCCACTAATTTTTTCGAAATCAGAATAGTTTCCTTTGGATAATTTAATCGAAACAAGGACAATTGGTTTTCTCTTTTTACGATATCTTCTGCAAACCTAGCATTTATTAATTTCATTTTGCTTCCATATAATATAAATCTATGGGAAAATTCAGTTGAAAATGGTAAATCGTTCTTTTAAATTTAATCTTAAATTGAAAATCTTTAACTTCAGTTATAATTTTCATTAGCTCTCCTTTGTGCTGCTTTAGGCCAAATTGCAAAAGTAATTTAATTCAATAATACAAACGAACGATTCGTAATTACAGCCCGCATACAACAAAACTTGACCAGACGCATACAAAAGACATGAAAATGGAGCTCAAAGAAATTTCCACAATTTCCTCAACAGGAAAGAGAAAATACATACATATTTTTATATATACATATAGATATAACTGAAATCTGAACTTAATTTAAAAGCGGCATTCATCATCAACTTTCCTGTCACGAATTTATATGTTAAAATGCGACAAACCGCAATGAAAAATGGGCAATTCAACTGACAGAGCGAGACGGATAAAGGCTAGAGTTATTTACAAGAGAGAGATAGACTGAGGGAAATAAAATATAACATAATTCATTTGGAAGCGGGCAGAGAGCGTAACACGTCGGGCAGTGCACCGTTGAGAGGCTGCCCAGTTAACGAGTGCATTCAACAGGATATGTGGGCGTGGCACTGTCTACGGCTAGGGCGTATTAAGGTGGGCGTGGCTGCTGCCAAAGGCGACCATTAAGTGTGCATAAATTTTCATTTTACATGCACAGAACAAACGAATGCATATAAATTCCGTTCAGCCTGCAACGATAACTGCACACACACAGGATATACGCGCACAGACGCACACACATGCACACACACGCCCAAAATGAACTGCACTCAATTATATGTAAATTATCAGTCTGTGCTCTGCCCCAGCAACTGGAATTTCCCATTTTTTTTCACTTCCCGTTTTCTCTTGCCTCAATATTATTATTAAATAATTTCAATACCATTAAATATTCAATGCTCACGCTTTTCGCTTTTGTTTTGTGTAGCGGTGTGTATATCTGTGTGTGTATCTATGTGTGTGTGTGTGTGAGTGCGAGTATTAAATATCCCCCCACTTCAATGTAATGCTTTTGTGCGCTTGATAATATATACTGAAAATTATGCAAAGAAAGTGAAAAATTATAGAATAGCATGTTTTTGATTCCTGATTTCAGAAAAATATATATTTTATATGATCCATACATATACATAAAACATACATATGCCTAAGTGCTTTTACAGACATATCAATCTCTCGCAAATTTTATTAAAATTGTATTAGTCCAAAAAGCTATAGAAAAAGTGAGTTGAAATTTGCATTGTTGAAAAGAAAAGCTATTTCATATTAACAGACAAAATTGTTGCCCCGATCAGTATATATATCTTTCAAATATTATATATATTCTTAAACTCTCTAAACCTCTCAGTTCTCTCTTTTTGTTTTCACCTTGTCACTTTATAACATTTTCTATTAGTCGCACGCGGCGTATACGTAATTTATCTATGCAACTTCTGTAGCTGCCACAATACACGCCTTTCGAGCTGATTTCACTTCCGTTTCTGCCGGCAATTATTTGCCCCATGGAGTTTTACGTTAGTTGTGAGAAAAAGTTATCGGGAACTTTGTCAATATATATTGTTTTTGTTGTTGTGTTCTCTATTGTCTGTTGTCAAAGTTTTGCTTTGTCGCTGGCTGGCTGGCTGTTTGCACTTGAACATACTCTTAATTAATTAAATTTACAGTTTAGAGAGACTTTTTTATCACACTGCTTTATTGTGATTGTGTGTTGTTCTGGGAATGTGTGGATTATATAGCCTTTGTTAGAATTTCCCTTAGCTTGCATTTGAATAAATGATCGTAAATTGCAGTAGATTTTATATAGCTATTGTCTGCCCTATCCTCTATTACATACCACATACTGTAATTACTACTAATGTCTGTTAGCCAAGCTTATGACAGATACTCGTTTTTCTGAGTACCTGATAGTAACGAGTTTTTTGTCTTTTGAAGCGAACTTTAAAGCAAAGTTTTCGAGTGGTTAACATTGAAAGATGGAAACTTTTTGCAGTAAATCTCTTTCCTCTTTTTCCTAATTGTGAAAATACAATAAATATTTAAATAAATTAAGTTTTCTCATTCGTTTTTACTGCTGCCTGATAATTTCATTTGTGATTGAAAAAATATACGTTAGTTAAAATGTTAGGAACTAGTGTCGGGTCTCATGAGAGATTTTAGTGTCTCGCAGTTGTGCTTCAAAAGTTTTACTGTACAGCTCACATTACGCAGTCGCACAATTGCAATTTACATGTTTGGTTCCCACATGTGTCGTCTAAATTGTCACTTAAGTGTCACGCATTTGGGGCTTGTGCTCAAACTCGGTTCCAACTCTGATTCGACTGTGCTCCAACTGTGCATTGCCTGTGGCACATACATTGAAAATAAATTTGAATGCCACATCTATTAGTGCCGCTTGCCTTACCCTAAAACAAGCGAACGACAGTCAGCTGCGGCTGCGGCTGCCTGCTTCCTTCCTTCCTTCTGCTGCTGTTCCTGCTGCTGTTGCTGCTGGTTACGTGCATCTAATGAAGCTTGCAACAGAGACAATGCAGGAGGCAAGAACAACAATTGTCTGCTTTACATTTTTCAGGCAACTTCGTTTAGCATTTGTGTTATCAACGTTCGTCCGTTGGCAACAGATTGCCACAAAAATTGACATCGAGTAAAGAATTGCATGGGCTGTGCTCCACATGCCTTGATTTGCATTGACAGCACTCTGCCAAATTTGCTTGCCATTGGCGCAATGACACTAACTGAAAGTTACAGAAGCGCACAGCCAAAGAAAGCTAATAACAAACCTGGCATATGCGAACAGATCGTAAACCTTAAGTTTGCTTTTTTTATTGTGAGCTTTGACCTTTTATTGAAACTAGGTTAATTCAAGCAATAACAAATAGATTAATCTTATATTTTAGTTCCTTCAGGGAGCTTTATCTTACCCAATCGATACAATCTAACTTGCATTTAGCTTCTTTGAAAGTATTTTCTAATGTATAAAGCTATTTTTGCCCAAAGTTTCATTTCTTTAAATCCTTTTAAGATACTAAGTTAAGCTATTTTATTAACTCTATACGTTGAATATAATAATCATAAATCATAACAGACACTTTATGGTGCATTCCAATCATATTATTTATTTATTTATTTGTTTTTTTGTTTGTTTATTGTATTAAATCAAAAATAGCATACATTTTTATTACAGCACAGTTTATATAAACCGTCTAATGACATTACTTTTGATTGTTTTCATTCGGCTTAAGCTTAAATGTGCTTTCCAAGCTTCTTAAAAAGTTGAAGCTAATATTTGTGGAACTGGTGTAAGCTATAAATCTTTAACGTACCTTCGATACCTAAGGTAAAGCCGGTTTTGAAGTTCACGTTTCGCCTTTAAAGCTGTAAAAATGTGCTTTTATGTGATTTAAAAGCTTTAGAAAGCTTTAAGGTAGTTTCGACGTCCAATATAAAGGTTGAATGTGCACTTTCCGTATTCAAAGCTGCCTTTATCTGCTTTTAGAGCTTCTTTAATGTGCTTTGCAAGCTTTTTAAAAGGCTTCAACTAATTTGTTTGGATCCTTTAGAAGCTAGCATGCTATAATGTGCTTTCAACGTTAAACATGCATTTTAAGCTGTTGTCTAAGATTAAATTGTTAACTTGCTAACTGATAAAATTTACTTTACGAACATCATGCTATTTATACTTAGCTGGTTGCCACGCGGCGTATGCGCAATATCATATTATGCAGTTATCTAGTTTAGCTCTTCCAATGTATATTTTATATTATTTTAAGAACAGCAAGGATAGCACACAGCATGTTCGTTCGCTTTACGCTTTGTATGCAATGCGTGTTGTTGTCTATGCACTCACTTTACACCCCAGACAGGCATCGTCTGCTGTCCGACTTGCAGCCATTTTTATCTCGTTGCGGCTCTCGAGTGTCAAAGTGAGTTTAACCCCACGCAATTTCTCTCGCAACACTCCTTCGACACGGGCTGGAGGCGTTGCAAACTATTATAATGGTCCTGACTGCCTTGCCCCGGCACAGGGCCGAGCAACAGCAACGGCAACGGCAACTTGGTGATTTCTTTTATTTCTTTCTTGCTACATAAAGTGTTGTATAGAAATTTGTTTTACAGCGCCCTCCCATATCTGCCCCATGCAACAGCCTCCACATGACGGCAACGGCGACAACAACAGCGTCGCATATAGCAAATATTTGAGGCATTCAAGATTTATTCGTTTCCATTACTTGGCGGGGCTGGGCGACTGTATCTAGCGACTGCTGCGTCTAGTACTCGGATTCACATCCACTTAGTGAGATGCATTGTGCTATTTCAGCTCCCCTCATTCAATCCCCACGCTGGTCTGGGGTGGCATCAGCGGAAAATCCATATGTAAATACAATCCATTGCAATCCATTATTGTTTCTCGTTTTACGTTGCTCCCAGTATGTTTGCCTTTCTATGGGATAGTTTTTTCAGCTTTAAAAAGGCGTATTGTTACCCACAAGAATCTTTAAAAAGAAACCCAGACAAGTGTAATTATGACATTGTGCATGGTGGTGCTTATAATTGAAGGTCTGCCACAAAGGAAGCAAAGCGAAACCAGCAAAGGGCAAGAAAACTAAGTGGGAATTATTGTTGTGTGGTGAAAAACGCAGCTAATGGGTGTCTATTCAGCTAGAAATGCTTGATGAGATTTCAACAGATGATTAGAGCGTATAGAAAGCTGTGTAATGCTCAGGGACACTTAAATACATGAGAATTGCATAGAAAGACGTTTTATCATTTTGAAAAGTCCCAAAGTTTTAGTATCACTTATATAAAGAATTTAGTGTGCATGTGCATGTGTGCATCTGTTTTATATATAGAATAAAAGGCTGTGCTCAGGGGACACTTAAATACATGAGAATTGCATAGAAAGGCGATTATTTAATTTTGAATAAGATTATTTAATCCTAAGAAATGGTCCTTTGGGATCATTTACCTATAGAATTTGGTGTGCATGACTTTGCTCTATGTATAGAATTTGTAGTGAGTGCACTTTAAAGAATCTGAATTCTTAAAATGCAACCTAACCTCACTGTTTGACACCCATTACGGCACAGGGCCGAGTGAAAAGTGTCGTAAAACAAAGCAAAATTCACAAATTTATTATTCCTGCATAAAGTGCAACCAAAAGGTAGTCGAAAAAACAAACAAATGGGTTGCAAAGAATGGCAACACTTAAAAGAGTGCAGGCCCCACCAACAGGAGGGAAGTTGCATGTAATTGCCCGGCAGTCGGGAGCAGCAGCCCGCATTTTAAGGGATTTTTGTTTTGGGGCAACAAAGCGGCGCATTTTCGCCCGCACACAATTAAGCCAGGCAGGCAGCATACTTTATATATGCGCATACATACATACATATATTCTAACTACTACATCTATGCATTTCAGCTGGGTTCCCTATTTTTCCTTTTTAAATGCAAAATTTGCACGTTCCGGAAAACGGAACGAAAAAAAAGTTGGCAAATTTTTAAAAAGAATTTATGGTTTATTGTCTTAAATAAATTTGTTAGATTCATAAATGAAAAATCTTAAATCTTGCAGTTTTCTTACCAGCAGGAGATTCATATATTTTTATTTTTCTTAATCAAAAATTAACTGATAATAATAGCCAATTTCTTTACGTATCAACATATTGATCACAAGAAGGTATTGTTGAAATTTCTGTCCCTTTCCTTTCCTTTATGTTTGCCTGATAAAAGTTGTAGGTTTCATGGAACGTTTTAATCGTAAGCCCTTGAGTGTG
Organism: Drosophila borealis; assembly: GCA_035045885.1. Taxonomy (NCBI): domain Eukaryota; kingdom Metazoa; phylum Arthropoda; class Insecta; order Diptera; family Drosophilidae; genus Drosophila; species Drosophila borealis. The sequence continues at coordinate 2,096,175 of JAWNOR010000211.1, forward strand.
GCCAAAATGCAGGCTTCTTTCGTGCATGAAAATCTGGCAGCTGCTGTTGCGAAATTGGTTAGCAAATCAAATCGTTGTATTTGCTTGCCTTGGTTGCCTCTGAATTGCGCTTGGGATTGATTTCAAAGCCAAAGGCCAAAAGCTGCCTGCAGGCATTTAGCAATGCATCCACGTCAAGGCCCACGTTAAGCTTTGTGCCTACTTAAATGTCAGAAAGAAGGCCTGCAGTTGGCTTAAACCTCTTGGCTTCTGCACTAGCTCGAGTTGCATTTAATAGCGCAGAAAATGTGCAAATTACCACAATGCCATAGAACACAACTTGTGTTCGGGGCACTTTGTGCGCTGCCCCAAGCGATTTGGCTCGACTACTTCAAAAACCCCTCAGGCTGCCATGAAATGGGTGTGAAGTGCACACAGCTTAACAGAGCTGAGGTTTATGCCTAAGTAAACGTATTTTAATAATAGAAATTTAAATGGCCAAAAGTAAACTTAACTAAAAGTTCAAACTTTGCATACCTAATCGTATCATATATACTTAAATGAGTTTACAAATAATCCTTTTTATAAGAAAATATAATAGAAGTAAAAGTTCCTTTTTCACTTAGCTTTTCTTGAATACTGTCAGTGCTTAATGTCTGATATTTATATGTTCAGATCCTTCATATGGCACCCAAATGTTTATATATACCTAAGCTCAAGCGCACCCCAATTGTTAATATATACCAAAGCGTAAGATTCTTTTAAGAATTGAATTAGTTCACTTTAGGGGAGGATCAGGCCACAGTTATCTAAAAATAATTCTTTATCTGTATATACTATACGAGAATCTACATACCCAATTTGCTGTCTCTAGCTCGTATAATTATCGAGTAATGCTTTAAGAACCTCATGATTAAATCGATATGTATCGATTTCATGAAAGTCCCCTCATAGTTATCGAAAAAAAAGATAAGCTAAGAAAATATGTTTTTCAGTTTTATGTCTTTATCTTATTGTTTGCAATTCAGCTGGTTGTCCTGATCAAGAATATATACATATATTATAGAATTTGATCATTTCACAAGCCAAAACTGCGCGTTCTATGAGAAACTAAAGCTAGTCATAATTATGTTCGGATTAAAGTCTAGGATAAGCTTTTGATTCATTCGCGAAACCGCCATAATGCAATTTGTCTTCGGTTCTTTATATTATAGGTTTCTCCCATCATCAAGTGGAAACTCATTTCCAATTTACATATATATCTAGATAACAGCGAGTCGTCGTTTGATATCTCTTTAAGAAGACTATTTGCTCATCATTAGCGGTCCTCCCCGCCTCCTCAACATTTGATGTATTTCTATTGAATGGCAAATAATTTTTCGCACATTTTTTACACGCTTCTCCCACACTTTTCATTTGATTTTCCATTTTTGCATTCTCTTGTGCATTTCCGTTAAGCTCGTTAGACAGCTGCCTGCTCAAAATTTGCGTAGTTTAGGCCACGGCTGATGCCGTTTGGCTCCTCGGGCGATTCAACGATTTTTCAGCTTTTACACGACATTTGCTACGCAAACAAAATAAACTGGTTGCCATGGAGACCAGGGATCCTGTCCGCATTTTGGCCGAGAATAATGGACGCACTTGTTCGCCATTTGTTATGCAGAGGGGGCAAGAGTGGGAGGGGGGAGCGGTTCAGCTCTTGACCATTAAGTAACGCATAGCACGGACCCCGCATGGGTTTGCGTTTGGGGTTAAAGTGCACGTTGGCTTTGGGCGTTGTGAACGATTGCATTCGGATGATGTATGCGTCTCGTCTAGCAGCCATTTTTTAGTTACTTCGTTGGTTTAGTGGCTAAAAATGCAATTTGAAGCTTTGCCTCCATAACAAAGTTTTTGGCTCTTTAAAGAATAGCCAAGTGGTAAAAGAAAATGATTGATTTGCATTGGAATCAATTAGTCTTCGGAAAAGTGAGACGCTGGATTGAGTAAGCTTGCAGCTTAAAAACAGCTTAATTCAAGTTGAATTCCACTTAACTAACCTGAAAGCTTTTATGTGTTTGTTTTTCGGTTGGGCTGCACTTCGAGCCAACTGATAATTATATAGGCTCTAAGTCAAACAAATTGTATTGAGTCGTGTCTAGGTCGAAAATGTGATTTAATTTGGTGATATTTTAACAATTTTTGATCTAATGAAGCTTTAAGCCAACTCTAATGTGTCCTCTCCAGGACAATTAATCAGAGCTTTTACGTGCTTTGCATGTTTTCGTTGGCATTATGGAAGATATGCATCCAGAATACTTTTGGGGTGGAATATTTGGACGTCTTAACCTGTTCACAAGATTTTCACTGATTGCGTTTTAACCAAGAGCTCTATCCAAATGAAATACGAATTTGCCTAATGCAACAGCTTCTGAATGGGACAAATGGCTGCTGGTCATGAAATGCGTTGCCGCATAATTCGACCAGCAACGAGATGAGCTTAACAGACAGACAAACAGGCAGATAGATGGACAGATAGACAGACAGGGAAGACAGTCAAGAGACTAGCTGAAATTGAATCGAATTGCACAACAAACGACGCTTGCGGCTCGTTGAAGTGTCAACGGATTCATTGAAGTGTGATTTTTGGGTTTGAAAATCAAATTTCAGCTATGGCAAATGGCTGCTGATAGCAGGCTAACTGTCAGCAGGACAATATATACCATGGCTGGCATTTTTCAGCCGGTGCAAATAAAGAATTCCCATTTCGAGTGGCTGTCTGATTGCAGCTATTGAGCTAGAAAACGCCTGAGAACTGTCAACACAGGTGCATGCCTGAGACCAGCCAATTGTGTGTGTTTGATTGTTTGATTGTGGGCCCCGCCCACTTCAGCTGTGTCTTTTGCTACCTCCTGACAAACAAAAGATCCGTAAGATTTCAGTTCTCATTATGACCATAAAATATGTATGCCAATTAGACGCCAGCTAAGTTGCAATTTGTGTTTCGACGTCCCACACAAATGTAATCCCCTTGCCAAGGCGCAACATTACAAGCAGTTCCCTGAAGACGCTGTCGACAGATGTCTCCAGGCAACCAGCCAACCAATCAACCAGGTCTACCTGCAATTTCTTACTGTGGTTGAGAAATCAAAGCAGGTAGCAACTGCTTATAACATCCTTGAACTAGAATTATAATAAATAGAAGTATAAAATATTATTTTGAAAACTCCTTTTAGCATTTTAAATCTATCGGGCTTGCATATTTATCGATAAATATTTTTATTTAATATTATTTTAGGATTTTCCTTTTAAACACATTGCTTAAGTGTTTATTCGAAGTTGTATTTAATGAATTAAATATATATACCTCTGATATTTTATATTTTAGACTACTTTTGCGGTTAGATAATTCGAATTACTTCATTTCAAGCACATGCAAGAAATTTAAATATCATATAATCCTTTTTTGTCCTCTTGTAAAATAGTTTTCCTGTTTAGTTGTCCATCCAAAATTAGTTAGTTAAAATGCGATATTTTTTATATTATTTTACCAAGTCCCTAAATTTGAAAATCCTAAGAATCGAGCGACTTTTCAGCTTTGCCATTTTTGTGAAAACAGGGACTGTGATATTTACCACGGTGCTTTGTTGAGGTAATTGATGCCGGAAATTGTTGCAACTATGCTCAAAAGCTTCTTTCGGCGGCAACCAAAATAGTTGCAACTTTTCCAAACACAACTTTTGTGCAAGCGACGCCCACCTGCTGCCCCACTCAGCCCCAACTCCCCAACTCCTTTCATATCCTGCAGGATCTCTAGAAAACGACGTAAATTAATAATGACTCGCAAAGAAGCGCCAACAGTTTGCGGCAGCTGCCTTTGACCTCACTTTGCTGCCATATTATTGTCTCTGTATTTAAAAGAGATAGAGAGAGAGAGAGAGAGGGAGAGGAAGAGAGAGAGAGAGAGTTGTAAATTGAGGAGAATTGCCCCTGGTGAGCAACAATTGTGGAGTTGAAGACGAACTCACACAATTGTCCGTCAAGACAGCATCATTAGTCAAAGTTGTTTCCCGCCCAGCAAAAGGAAAAGTGCCTCATGAAAAGCTTAACGGGAAATGAAAAGGTAGAACCAAAACGAAGAAATAAAACAAACTCTCCTTAAATGTGGCAGGCAGTTGAGTTTATCTGTGTTGGGTGTCCTGAAGTACGCGAGTTGATTAGCATGATTAAAATTTTCCTAATTATTTGCGTACTCAAAGAAACACGACACAGCCACAAAACTTTTTGTGTCGAGAAAAAGTGCTTGCAGCATTAATCAACAGGTGTTGCCTTTTTGCTACGGTTGCCAAAGGGACAACAAAAAAAAAGATTCCTACTAATGAGCTGTCTTTAGTTTTAAGGCAAAAGGCAAGAAAGAATAACTTAGTCTTCAAGATTCACTTTTGTTATTGTCTTTAGCTAATTGGATATCCATGTAGACCTTCTAAATGATGTTATACAAATGTCAAGCGCGAATTATTTTCAATTATTGTATTCTTATTGTGCAAAAAACTGAACATCGTATAACCCTGGGATACAAATCTTTAACACATGATTAAGGTCCCAATTGAATGCTAATTAGAATGCCAAATCGAACAATAAGAAACATCGGTTGACAAGCCAAGAGAAGTCATTTTTACGAATTGAGCAATTAGATAGGGCAAAGCAATTGTAATCATAACTAGTAATAATTTAGAATACACCGACTAACACCCGCGTGTACATATGTATGTTTATAACTTCCGATTGCCGTTGAATCACATCACGATTCCATTTTATTATCACTCGAACTTGACCCATACTCAGACTAGCTCAAACAAACAATGTGTTCCAATAGGATTACTGAGCGTCAAGCCTGTGTGCTTGGGATCTTTTCAATGAACATATCCACGCTCTCTGTTGCTCGTTCTCTCTCTTTTGCTTTTTTCTTGTTGTTTGCATTTTTCTTTGCTGGAATTGCTCAGCATTCTTTGAGTGGCAACCTATTGCTACGCTCTCTTTCAAGTTAAGTTATTTGCTAAAATCAAACCTGCATTTGCCTTGTTACAGTGGTACATTGCGTTAAATGTACAACTCTTTTAGGAAATGCTATATTTATTAATTATTATAATTAGCAAAATTAATTGAATTTACTATTTACATTTGCATTAATATTTATGTGTTTTGCCTATTAAAAAAGCTCTTACATAGTAAATATCAATTACAGTTTATGATAATATACACGATTGGCCACATTCTCATATCGTTCGCAAATTCAAACTATTCTGATGCCAATGTGCGAGTATTTTTTAAGCTCTCTGCGCTCACTTAATTTGCGCGCGTTCTTCTTACTGCCACGTTCGCTCATACGCTGCCTCTCTGTCTCTGTCGCTCTCATGCTCCAGCTGCTGCGCTCTTTACAGGTCAGCTTGGTCGCCTCAGTTCGTTATTTGCCGCCGTTGTGTATTGTACACGTCGCCTTCGTTGTCTTATAATTCGTAATTACAATTTTGGTATTCTGCTTGGTGTAAATTAATAAACAGTAAGAAAAAGAAGCAGTTAAATATAAGATAACCCAGGAAAGTGCATAACAAATCGAATTGAAACAAAAGGCCATTGAATTCCAAGTGCTTCAAGTGGCATTTCATATTCCATTTGTCGCGTGAGTAAAACCGACAAATCTCTCACGCGCTCTCTCTCTCTCTGGCTCTGGCTCTGCTGTGTGTGTGTTTGTTTGTGTGTAAATGGCTGTCTGGCCGCTCTTCTGGTTGTTTTTGTGCCGCTCTTTTTGTTGTTCCGCTTGTCCATGATTGTCGCTCATTTTATTCGTCTATTTCTACCTGTCAATGTACATACTTACAAACATATGCACACGTCTATCTCCCAGCCATTTATCAAAAATATGTACTCCCATCAGAGCAATCATCAATTCAATTTTGTAGCAACGTTTTATCGCTTTGTTGTTTGACAATAGGAAAGTGTCTTTTTAGTCGTGTTCGGAGCTTCTCAATCGCAACGCCGGCAAAGCTCCCGAAAATCATTAAAACTCAACATAAGATCATAAAAAGTGTCCACTCCTGTGCCAAGACAACAAACACGTTGTTCGTCTTACGTTTTTTATTAAGTAAAAGTGTTTCACGCATTTCAAAACAACAGGAAAACCAAATATCGCCGTACCCTGCCTCAGTGCTTCAATTCCCCGCCTCAGTCCGAATACAACGGCCACGTTATCGTTTTTCTAACAAATACTTCAAGCAAGAAGCAAAACATTCGCACAATTCTTCAGAAACTTGACGTCACTAAAAGACATTCATACATATGTACATACATGCATAAATACCTTCAATACTTGTGTATGTTTAAGTGAACATGTGTGAGTGTGTCTGCAATTGGCATACCAATGCATGCCAGTGATCGCTCCAATTGGAGTCTGCTTTTTGTCTTATTGGCAACGTTCTTCGTGGCATATTCCGATTCAGCCGTACAACAACAATTTGTTTATTTCGCTGTCCGCTTTGTTATTGAAGTGAAATTCTTAATGCGAAATGAATAATCAATTCCATAGGTGCTTATAAATATCTATGCACGTAGGTTCGTAGAGAGCTGTCAATGACCCACGTCGCCTGATTAAAATATTCATCATACGTTTTGAATTAATCTTTGCTCTGATGATAACCTGATAAAAATTATCTATAAAATAATTTGAGTCAATTCTTTCTTTGTTAAAATGTTTATCGCAAGCGAGGCTAATTAACGTTAACTCCATACGCAATCCCATTAGCAAAACTAGCCCAGACGTTAGATTTGCTATATTTATTTTATAAATATATTGATTTATTAAACATAAATTCGTGAACATGCTTATCAAAATCAATTACGTCAAATGAAATATCAAAACATATTATTAGCATTGTTTCCTGAGAATCGTACTTCAATACTTGTGCACAATAGAAAATATAAAAGTACTAGAATAAAATATATATGCACTCCCACGATATTATTCATGTTCGCAAAGCTCTCACAATTAAAGAAATAAAATTGATTAAAATAAAACTAACCTCGACAGGCCCCTGCTGGACTCCTAGTACACTGCAAAGTTTTGATTAGCGTGATATTTTGTGTCGTCTACGTTTGTTAAATGTCGAGTGAGTGGGTCCGGAGCCCGCACTAATGATAAGAATTCATCCCATCGACGTCATCGTCTTTGCTTTATCAAAATGATAGTCATCAATACGTCTGATGTAAGTGGCATTTATGATTGTTATTGGTTGTGGGTAGTCTTCATCTTATACTCAACTTTCGTTATACCCTGTACACAATTTAAATGTTGTTCTACGTGCATCTGCGCACAGGCATTAGAACGTAATTCTTACGTCCGTGCGTCCATCTGGGGACTACAAGAGCTAGCCACTCATCGTTTGCCTTAAGCCGATCTATATCGATTTCATTATCTCATATCGATAGATGTTTCATAATCAAATGTTCATGCCTGTTTGCGCAGCAATTCAGAGCTGGTACAGAGTATCAACTAGTCGAGCACTCTCGTCTAGAGTACCTATTTTTGTATTTTTGTTTTCGTTTTGATGTGGTTATGGTGCGTGATTCTTCTACTCAAGTGGTGTCGGTATCAATCCAAGAATGTATATATTTTTAGAGCTTTACTTGCAGGAGCTTAGAACGATGCTTAGAACAAGGCGTGCGATAAGCATATACATTGACGATGATCAGGTATACAAATATATCTGCTTTGAAATGATCAAGCATTTTGTGAACGTCCCGTTATAAGTAAGGTTTTCTTGGCGTGGGGAACCACTCGAATATATCGGACCCTCCGATCAGCCTCACATGCATGCCTTTTTGGCTTCAATTACGAATCATTATAGTTTTGCATTGCTAATCAGCTTAATTAATCATTATGAGGCTAGACCTGAAAGTACTGGAAAATAATAAGTTTTGTGGGGATAATATAGTTGTATGCTAATGTGAAATTTATGTGCAAGTAGCTGGTTTTTAAGATCGGAACCGACTGGTACGGATTTTCAAGCTAGAGATTTACGTACAGAGTGTCAAAACCGGCTAGTGCTAATGAAACTTTAATATTAATTAACTAAATGCCATTATCTTATGCCATAACAAATATAGTGTGTTGTGTTAAGGGACAGATCATGCAAATATACTTATTCAGAATTCTTATTGCACGTGTACAATAAAAAGTTAATTTAGAATCGTGACAGAAGTTTTTACTTCTTGTTGCTTATCAAAGCAATAACTAGTCTTTTGTTTAACCTGGAAAACATCTTTCCATGTCTATAAAGTAGATAAAATAGCTCAATTCTGGCTAAAACGTTTTAAAGCTCTACACAGCCGCAACTATATACATATTTGAGTTTTGTGCTACGCGAAACTAGACAACTTTTAGTTGTTTTTTGAAACTATTTTTATTTTTTCGTATTTCACGGCTGTGTACACAAAGCAACTATGGCAACAGGGGGTCAGGTGGGGTTTAGAGGGGATGTGGTAGCTGTCAAAACACCAAAGTTCAATGTAGGCCAGCACAAGAGTTGGAATATTGTGAAAAAAAAAAACAAAAAAAATATAGCGCAAATATAGTACAAATAATTGAATAGAGGTAGAAACGCGGTTTAGTGTCTAAAACTATAGCGGGGCAAGGGTAGACATAACATTTTTTAATAACCAATATTCAGTTTGTGCATAGAGTATGCATAGAGAAAAGTTTTCTCATTCATCAGACTATTTGTAAAAATCTGATACTCACAGAGAACACTTTTCTAACAGAACAGCTTATGATAATAAACTATAAAGATAATGAAAAAATATTGTTAATGTGAAAGCTTTATTTTATGAGCTGGCAATGAGCGATTAAGTGAAAAATGTGGGATATTTCATAAAATGCTCTAAATGCTCATAACAAGACAAAATAGATAACCAATTTGTAGGGTATCACAAACACTTGATATTAAGCGGAGTAGGCAAACTCTCCAGACCAAACACGGACGGTCTTTTATGTTGATATTGAGCTTGGGGCTAGGTCTGGCTGCTGTCGATGCTATTTTAATTTGAAGTAGCCATCGGGCAAACAATCTGATGTGGCACTTGACTTGTTGATGGATTTGTGCCCGCGAGGGGCTTAGGGGCTGGCAACAAATCTGATAAAACCAGCAGCTAAATTCGCATAAAACTCCGAATTTAATTTCGCAATTAGCTGTCTGAAATTTTTCAATTGACTAAATACTTTAAAACCAGACAGTTGAACAATTCACAAAATTAAATTAATATAGTCGAACTTCGCTAAAACAAACAATGAATATCTCGTATATTTTATTGTCTATTTTAGCAGTTTCAATCATTCTGTCTACATTTTATTTACTCACACTGCCAATTTCGCTTGATTTGATTTTACTGATTCTCTATAGCGTGGTTTGACTGTATGTGCATGCATAGTATTTAATTTGCAACCGCAGCACAGTTTATACGTTTAAATGATGCATGAAGCCTAAATAAACCAAACCGATTATAATTCCCACTGCCGCAACTGCATCTGTGATAGTTCTATGCACACACTTGCAAAGGGTATTAGGATTTTTCTATGACATGTGATGTTTATTTAAAATGACAGAATTAACAATTTTTAAACCCACATGCATACACTTTTGAACAGTATGTCGAGTCAATAATCATGTAATTCTTGATTGAAATCTAGTTGTCTTCGATAGGCAGTCATCAATTATTATGTATGCAAGGGTATGTAATACTTGTCATAAGGCAGACACTTGCTTCTATCTGATTTAGTTTTGTTCATTTCCATGCAATCATGAAAATTCTCCATTGCATAACATGAAGCAGTGTAATTTACGCCCGCGCGCTTTATTTATAAACCATTTGTTTCCATTTTAGTTGGAGCTATAGAAAATTTCATTTAATTAAAATGCGCACAGCATAGTTTCCATAATGAAATGCCTTTGCACTAAATAGTTAAATGCTTTACCTTGGTTCTCTGTCTGGCCTTATCGACTGCAGTCCAAATCTCTACCCCGATTGCTTGTCGGACTCTGAGAGATTTGGCCAAAGTTAAATGCCAGTGGGCGAATAATGATGGGGTTGTAAAATTGGTTGAGTAGAATTCGGAGCTAGTCTCTAGATATTCAGAGAAATATCTTGGTAGCATGGTAAATACTCAAATTATGAATAACTAGTTGAAGAACAAGTTGGAATTCCAAATGAGTTACATTTTATTGTGCGTTCGCAACAGTGGGGCAATAAAAAGTAAACTAAATCCGGGACTCCTGCAAATTAAAACCAAACCCCAAGCTGGAGATTCCAGAAGCTCCCAACACAACTGCATATCACATTGGCCGCACAGAATTTACGACCTGTTCCCTCTCTCACACACGCACACGCACACACACTCGCAATTTGAATTTATTTTGCATGAATGCAGCCCAGACACAACTTCCCAAAGCCCAAGCACTCCCAAAAAAGGGAGCGAGATCTATAAAAAAATATGAAAAGGAAAAAAATAAATTAAAATAAGAAACTTTTTTATGCCACAAAGTCACGTATTCAGCCATTTGCTTGTCGAAATCACGAGTGGGTGGCAACCCTGGCTGATGGTTGACTCCCACCCCCGCCAGCTGGACATGACAGAGGCAGACCGGGTGCACATAACAAATGTTGACAACTAAGGAGGCGAGGGTAGAGCTCATGTGGCAAGAGTTTCGGCTTGGGCATTGTCTGTTTGTCGGCCTGGCTTTGTGCAACGACATGAATGATTACAAACTTGTTGGCGAGTGTAAATAAGCTGCAAGTGGTGAACGGGTTGCTATGGCAAAATGTGCTGTTGTCAAGGCATTCCATTTGCGGTCAACAGGAACATGAAATGGAACACCCAAAGACTAGAAAATCAATAAAGTTATTGGACAAACTTAATGGAAAACTTTGTCTGGATTCATTCAGAATAGTCTATGACTCCATAATGAAAGTTGAATTCACAATAAAACAAAAAAGAATGAGAATGTGTTAGGAAAAAATATGGAAATAATGAGGAGAGGGGGGGATCTTAATAAGAAAATATATATGTATAACTCATGACCCCGAAGAGCTTATGGAGATCGCCAAGAGCTTAACAAAAAATAATCATGGGTGTTTACTGTGTGATAAACATATGACTAAGATCAGCTTACTATAACATATACTTATTTTTCATCATTTTGTATAAATACTTTTCTGCTCAGGCATATCTCCACTGAGAAGATCTATTAATATGCATTTATTCTGTCATTCATTTACCTTGAAAGTGAATATTGTAAGTTAATTGGAGATTTTTCCTGGCTTTCCCACAGACGGGTCTAACCCTAACACCCGAAATGCTGCTCTCCACCTCCGAGTCATCCACGCACAGCGCCTCCGAGGTAGCCGGACGCTTGCAGGTCGATGTGCGGACCGGCTTGAAATGGACAGAGGCAAAATATCGCGCCAAGATCATCGGCCACAATGAGCTCAATGTCATCGAGGAGGATCCGACTTGGAAGAAGTATATCGAGCAGTTTAGGAATCCTCTAATCCTACTGCTGCTTGGCTCCGCTCTCGTCTCGGTGATCATGAAACAGTTTGACGATGCCGTCAGCATAACCATAGCCATTCTCATTGTGGTTACGGTCGCCTTCATCCAGGAGTATCGTTCTGAGAAGAGTCTGGAGGAGCTGAAGAAGCTGGTGCCGCCAGAGTGCCATTGCCTGCGCGAGGGACGCCTCGATACATTCCTCGCACGCGAACTGGTGCCCGGCGATGTGGTCTATCTCAATGTGGGCGATCGTGTGCCCGCCGATGTGCGTCTCTTCGAGGCTGTCGATCTCTCCATTGACGAGAGCAGCTTTACCGGCGAAACGGAGCCGGCACGCAAGATCACCGACGTGCTGCTAAACAATACGAACGTCAAGGATCACAGCAACATGAAGAACATCGCTTTTATGGGCACCCTCGTCCGCTGTGGCAATGGCAAGGGCATTGTGGTCAGCACGGGCGAGCGCAGCGAATTCGGTGAGGTCTTCAAGATGATGCAGGCCGAGGAGGCGCCCAAGACCCCTCTGCAAAAGTCGATGGACATCCTAGGAGCCCAGCTGAGCTTCTACTCCTTTCTCATTATTGGCGTCATCATGCTGCTCGGCTGGCTACAGGGCAAACCTCTCTCGGAGATGTTCAACATCAGCGTCTCGTTGGCCGTTGCCGCCATACCCGAGGGTCTGCCTATTGTGGTGACTGTCACCCTGGCACTGGGCGTCATGCGCATGGCCAAGCGCAACGCGATTGTCAAGAAGCTTCCCACCGTGGAGACATTGGGCTGTGTCAATGTCATTTGCTCGGACAAGACCGGCACGCTGACCAAAAACGAAATGACGGCCACAATTATCATTACCTCGGACGGGTACATGGCTGACGTGACTGGTGCCGGCTATAATGACCAGGGAGAGATACACATTCGTCACTGCAACAACGTAGAAATGGCCAAGACGAATATCACGAATCTCCTAGAGATTGGCGCCGTTTGCAACAATGCCTACATACAGAACGGCACGCTCCTGGGACAGCCGACAGAGGGAGCTCTCGTTGCCGTTGCCATGAAGAATGGCATGTATGCCACGGCCGAGAACTATGTGCGCATCCAGGAGTATCCCTTCAGCTCGGAGCAAAAGATGATGGCCGTCAAATGCATACACAAATACAACAATAACAAGGAGGAAATCTTCTTTGCCAAGGGCGCACTTGAAATGCTGCTACCCCAATGCACCAAATATCAATTTGGCACCCAAACCGTGCCCCTCACCAAGCAGAACGAGGCCGAGTTTCTGGCCGAGGCCTATGAAATTGGACGCAAAGGCTTACGCGTGCTGGCCCTGGCCAAAGGCAGATCCATGCAGGACTTGATCTATTGCGGCTTGGTCGGCATCACCGATCCGCCGCGACCCCTCGTCCGGGAGTCCATTGAGATGCTGATGCAGAGCGGCGTTCGCGTCAAGATGGTCACTGGCGATGCCCAGGAGACGGCAATGGCTATTGGTAAGTTTTTGACAATGATTTACTGAACGAAAAGAAAAGCGGTTATATTTTGGGAAACTTTTATTTATCCCAATTACGTTTTCCTTATAATCTTGATACCGAAATGCCATTAATTAACCACTAAAGTAACTTAAACGACTTGGCTATATCCATTGGTCTCATATATCCGATCCCTCTCTGCATTACCTATGCCTAAATTATACAAAATATCTGCCACAGTAACAATCGGTCGATAATAAATAATTACTTTGCCTATATTATTTGATTGGCAGTCAATAACTGATATTTTGAATGAGAAAACATGGCCGAAAGCCATCAAACGTTTTCGGATAAAGCCAAGACCTCACGCTAATGTTCATTTCGTAAACCTAGTTTTGCATATCCTTGAACCTTGGTATGAGCTCGAACGTAGTAAGCTTAATATTTTCAAAAACCAAAGAAATCCTTGGGACCAAACCCGGAAAAACTTGAATCGGTTCGCGTTTGAGTTGGGCTACTTTTTATTCCACTAGTCCGGTCTAAAGTTCGATTTAATGGTTAGATTTGGGTCCGGTTTTAACCCCTGTAAATATAGAAAATTGTCAGGCATATATTTAATCTTTTGGCACAGCTTATTCGCTGCGTTTTCATCTTGTCAATTAGCTGAAAACGTTTGCAAAATGATTTTCCCATAGAAGTTTTCCCATTTGTCTCTTCGATCAGCGGCGCATCTGCCAAATCCAGTTAAAAAACGATTTTCTGCGCTCGGTTTCAGCTGGTTTGGGCCGACAAACTTTTCTGCCTAATTCAATTCAAATGCCAAATAAGCCAACAAATATCTCGGACTGAGCTGACAAATTTACTTTCTTTTTGGCATAACCTTAACTCAAAACTCAATTAAAAGCTCTTTAGGATGTGCTCATGTTAGCCACAAATTGTTGGCTTTAACTTAAGTGCCAGCGAGCCCAAAACTATGCAAATAAATTTGTCAACGCTGCGTAATTAAAAGTGGCAGCCCGGCACGCCCACAAGTGAACCCCCCCCCCCCCTCCACCTCCCTCTTTGCTTAAATCACCGCAATTTATGCCCGGCACTAAAATGTTTTCAAGACTGGACTATGATGTGAGGAGTGCGTGTGTATCTATGTGTGGCTGGCACTCAGAAGTCAAGGGTTAAGGGCGTGAGCCACATACAATGGCTGCCAGCCTGTCCTGACAGCCGGACAGCCTAAAAGTATGCAAACAGAATTAATTAACCATGTCAGTTGAAGCTGCCGAAAGTTTTCAGAGCACAGTTCTCAGCTCTCATCTCTCATCTTGCGGCTCTCAGTTAGCCGCAAGTCGAGTTCCACTTGAAGTTTTTAGTTTAGTTTAGCTGCACTTGGATGCAAGTTGGCTTCGCCCATTCCCGGAGGAGCGTGTGTGACAACTGTTCTTGAACGTCTCCAGTGTAACTTTCAAGTTTGCAAGCGAAATTTTGCTGCGAAAGTTCCATAAAATTTGCTAGCAAAGTGCAGAGTGCCTTCCTAAGCTGATGACAACTGGAATGCACTTTGAGCCCAACTTTTTCATTAACTACAAAGATCTTAAGTTTAACCATATATAAGTACCTAAATAGAAGCCGCCAACGGCTCGTTTAAGGCATGCAACGAAAAATTCACCAAGCTCAAGGAATGTACACTGCCAGAAAAAGGTATTTCAAAATACAAAGGGTAGCACATATGTTGATATAAATCAACATTGAATATAATATTAAGAGAAAATAGTTCTTGGCATTTTAAAAGTGTGGTTAACAGAAAAAAAATGAATTAAAACAATCTAAATTCGTTACTTTTTTCTGAGTGTACAGTAAAATGCGGTTAGGTGAACGCAGCAAATTGGAAAAGATACTGCACAAAGCGCGCTGAAAACAACAAAAAATGAATCAAGAAATGAGGAAGAAAAGGGAAAAAAGGTACAGGAAGCTAGCACAGGTAGCGACATTCTCCTGCTCAGCGCCGTCTGTTGTCCTGGCGCCCGCAGGGCGAATAGAACCAGACCCACATCTAATATCCTGCCACGCACAGGGGTAGCAACAGAAGAAGCAGAAGTATCTGAACCATCAGCAGCCGCATCGTCAGTCGCTGAAATAATTAACTGTGGCCCAAACTCCCCATCGTCATCGTCAGCGTCATCGTCAGGAGTCATCACCATCACCATCATCGCCATCGTCATCATTTTCGTCTGCAGCAAACAGGAATTCATCAACATGGACAACAACTTTTGCTCCATTTGTAGCTCCAGCTTCACTACCTTTCCGTGCAACCTCTTGCTTCACAATACCCCACGTTGAAAAAACTTCAATTCACTTTGCAGCTTTTTTATGTGCTTATACGAGGGGTATAATGAGTTTGACAGTTTGTTTGTAACATGTCCTAATATCTTTAAACTTAAACTTAGCTTAACCTACCGCAGCCAACTTAATAGCGTGCCCATCACTTATGCACTCTCAGGCGCAGCCAACTTAATAGCGTGCTCATCACTTATGCATTCTCAGGCGCAGCCAACTTAATAATACGTTAAATGCTGCATATACTAGTTCGCAAAAGTGTCTTTCGGTTATGTTTACTCTTTTTAGCCCAAATATTGCTATCGACAGCTTTTTGTTTATTTATTAAGTTTGATAGCTTTTAATCAATTGCTTTTAAATTATTTTTCGGTTTGCTACAGGGCATCTAAAATGATTTACTTGCTTAATTTTTCTCTATCAATTTTTTTGTTGCTTGCAATTTTCCTCTTTGGAGCAGTGAATAACGGCATAATTATAGAATGCCCGTTTCATCGGGGGGAAGTAACTGAATTTGATTTAAAGCCTCGAGCTGCAGACCTGCATATTGATTGAAATTTGACGTTCAAATTGCAAATGAGTTTCCGCTACTCTCCCCTCAGCGATGTTTCCCCCTTTGCCCGGCAAGTCTATCTGTTATTATAAAGACCCCAAAATCCGCTTATGGGGTATGCCCTACCTAATTGGCCACTAGCTTGGCCCCCCACGGCCTGTTGTCTAGTTACTGACCAGTTTGGTTGAACTAATCCCCAGTAATTTGTTGTATACGTATACTCGTATGTA
Organism: Drosophila borealis; assembly: GCA_035045885.1. Classification (NCBI taxonomy): domain Eukaryota; kingdom Metazoa; phylum Arthropoda; class Insecta; order Diptera; family Drosophilidae; genus Drosophila; species Drosophila borealis. Next base: position 2,112,312 of record JAWNOR010000211.1, read on the forward strand.
CGACTAAGTATGACTACTTAGGACGATGACTGCACCCAGACAAATAGGTAGACAGATAGATAGATGATGGACAGACTGACAGGCGGACGGCTATATTGAGAGCTGGAGCAGACTTAATTGAGTTGGTGTATTTCATTTTCAATTTGGTTGCCAATTATGCTGCCTGCTTGCCTGTTTTGTCGTTAGCTGCTTAAATAGAGCTGCTTCTGCTTTACGGCTAATTTAATTTGCGGAATGTTTCTCTGACTCAGGTTTTTCCGTCTCAATGGCAACCGCAAGCTGGGTGTTGAGCCATACCGCAATTGTAAAGTATCTAAGTATTTAAAGATTAATGCAAACTAAAATGTTCTAAAGCTTTCGATGGTTTTCCTATTTGAGTAAAATAATGAAAATCTCGACAGTTCTATCGTTACTGTTGCCTGTCATATCGATTATTATGAGAACACCTAGCATTTTCTTTTTTTAATTTCTCATATTTTAATTATATTCTCGACATTTACATCCTATAATGAAGAAATGTGGTGTTCATTTATATCTACAGCTTAAACTTACTAAACCTGTATAAACTTACAGAGTTACAAATATTGAGTACGTTGTTTAATCGATTATATCGATAAGTATATCGATTTGTTACATTACCAAAAAAAACGCTCGCATTTTCGTTCTTGCCAGATTGTAAATTTTAAAATTTCGCTCATTTGTACTATTGAAGTTTTTTCATAAACTTCGATCTTTTATGCCTCGATTTACCTTTGTTTATTTACTGCCACATTTAAGTCGAAATCAACAACTAAATCGCCAGACTGATGCTTCCTGCATTGTTATTTTATATAAGCAAATTGAAAGTTACTCAATTTAATTTATCGATTTTACATCGTTTAAAGATGCATTAATGTATGAGCATTTGTCCGAACTTATAGTCACGTCTTGATAGAAAATTAAGCAAAAAGCATCCTTTCGCAAAGGCCAAGCACAAGCAAATCTTAATCAATGCCACATATCCGGACTGGAGTCACGCCTTCAGATGTTGCTGATGCTGGCGATGTTATCGCTGCTGCAGCTGCTGCTTCTGCATTTCCCTCAGACTTGACACATATCCAATTAGCGAAGTGCATTTGGAAATGCAGTTGTAATCCAATAGGAGAGCTCTGACATGCAACCGAGGGTGTTGCACATCAATCGACGCTACGCCTGGCGCTGGTTAACAAGGCAGACTGACTTCTGCCCAGAATGTGCCCGAGCAGAAAGCCAAACGGAAGCCAGAGATAATCTCGCATCGCTGGCCATGGCAGCAGGAAACATCAAGGGAGCGAGTCGAAAGTCATCATCAGCAGCATCAGCAGCGTTGAAAGAATTGTCACGTATACGAAAGTCGCTTAATAACACAAGTACAAGAGGCATGCAACAACCCAATCCCAATCCCAATCCCCTCCCCTCCACAGCAACTCGTCAGTTGGCAGCTACCGATATAAATGCAAATGTCACAAACAGTTCGCTTGGGGCGAACTCCACGCCCACAAATTTCCATTACCAAATGAGAACATTCCGTGCAAGTTGTTGCAAGCGCTTGTTTTTTTTCCCCATTTTGCTGCTCGTTGAATTTTCCTTTGTTTTTTGCTGCTTTGATTTTATTTTGATTTTTGTATTTTCATTTTCTCTCTCTTTTTCGGCTGGCAACTCAAGTGGCATGCTGCATGCGCTTGTTGCATGCGGCTCGCTTAATATTTTCATAAACTTGCCCGTCGTCATTTTCATACGCTTGCAACTTTTGCCTGTGCCGCAACCAAAACCAAAAACTTCTCTAATCCGCTTTTGGCCTGCGGTTTTGTTTGCTGCGACAAATTTTTAAAAACTTTACAAAGTTTTCCAGCTCTTTCACTCTCATGTTGCTTTCAACTTTGTTGCATGCATTTTCCACATATTTTAGCCAGGCATTTATCAACCATAACAAAGTTTCAAATTTGACGAATTTGTTCGTGCTTTTGTTACCAGCCTCTGTGTCATGCATTGAGGGCCTGTTATACCAGCTGGTCGACGCCTTTTTGGATATTATTTCCACTAATGCACTTTTAAAGCATTTATAATGATACGAATTTGTGTACAATGGCCAAATATTTGGCATTTTGTACACACAGTAAATATTCTAAATAATATATATTAAAAACACCTGCGTTGGGGCAAATTAATATTTATTTATGCATAATATTATGAACATATTTATTTTTTGAATATTCTCGACTTTAAAAGCCGTTGCGCGAATTTTCCAATATCATGTCATGGCACAATGTAATAATGAAAAAAATCCCAAATTGCAATTAAGTCTTTTTTCCAACCTTTGTCACAACGAACACGGTGACAAAAAAGTTTGATGAAAAATTGTTTTTCTACTTTTTTTTCTCTTTTATGGTTGTGTGAAAACGGCAGCCTTTGAAGATTGTAGCTTGTAGCTGGGTTTAATGACTGTTCGTTTCTGGGCGTGGCAGATGTGCTGCTGTCATCAGCAGAAATTGAAAATCCATTTGAAATTGAATTTTTTCTCTCCACATACACACATATTGCCAATATTTGCAGATTATGCTCAACCTGCGGTTGTTTGCTATTGATAGATTTTGCGGTCAATGGCAAACATGAATTGCACGTGAGAAAACTGCTGGCACAGGTGTGCGCTCAACTCCAACTGGCAATCGCAAAAGCCAAATGCCAAATGTTATGACTCCTAATTTAATAATAATTATTTAACGATTGCTTAAGCAATATAATTGTACATAAAAGTGTTTGTTAAACGATAGGGCTGGGACACTTAAATGTTTAGAAAAGCTTCCTTTGAGTCGAGGGCTCGACTTCAAAGAGTGGGAAGGCGTTGCTGATAGTTTGTGTAACTAACTGAAAGAGATCAGCGGATCAGGTCCTATATAAATTGAATCTATAAATAATAAATTAGTAGAAACTAAGAAATGATAGTTGATTGACGCGAATCACAGAAACAATTTAAACTTGTCTTTTAAATATTATTAATAATATTCGGGCAAAGCCAAGTAATTTCTGCTAGAGGAAAAAGTATTCTTTATTCGAGCGATTAATAGTAATAATACTTGACAAAAATAAAGCAAACATTTAAATCGGACATTAAAATCAATCAACATGTTCTTAATATTCAGCTTGTTTTATCGGCTCTGATATAAACGAAGCATAAACTAATAAAATATGCAAATAAAAACTTCATTTAGGTGCTAAAATTGTTCAATTATAATAAACGTAACAAATGCTCGACTAGAGAATACGCTGCTGCATGGATTTTACTAAACGAAATTTGAAAGATTTCAAAATTTATCATCTTAGCTGCAGCAAAGAGATATTCCACTAGTTAAATTGAAATTTATTCGGTGTTTGCTATAGAAAAAACTACACATCACATTTTAAACTTTAAAAATTTAATTTAATTGAATTTACCTTAAAAAAGCGTTCTCATTTTTATGTGCACAGGGTATGCTAACATAAAAAGGGCGCATAAAAATATTCCGAATAAATTTAATGGATGGTGAAGTAAACTATTTGCCAGAATACTTGGCTGAAGCGGACGGACGTTGGGGTGTTCAGCTTGGTGGATGGGTGGCTTGGTTGGTCGGTCGGTGGATCGTTTGGTCCGTCGCTTGTCATAAATGGCAACCGCCAACTGCTTGGCCAACAAAATGGCGCACATTCAAGTTTTGCATTAATTTTAATTTAGAAGCGAGCACCAAAGGAAGATGAAACAGTTGATAGACATTTACGGGGAAGCCGTGCGGAGGAGTGAAGTAGGCGGCCAAATAAAGAGGTTGCTGGATGCTGCATCGCGTCCACCTTCGCCGTTTCCTGCTGCAGAATGTGGCAGCAAAAGATATCCCTCGGTAGCTGCTATGCTCCTTTTAATTGTCTCTCGCGGCGTCCTGTGCGCCATGACGATGCCGAGGACCCGTTGGGGATGATGAGTGTGAAGACGACGTTGAATGCGTTTTAATTACGTTCCCTTTTGCTCATTTTGCTGCACATTTTTGCCCATTGTGTGTGCTCGTTGTTGTTGTCGTTTTTGTTGTTGTCGTCTCTGTTGCTTGTTGTTATTTACTTCAGTGAGCTTTCGCTAAAAATTTTATACAAACAGGACAAGAGATTGTCCTCGCACTTGCCAAGACAAATACGCGGGCGCCATAATGAAAAATGGCGACGCGACTTTTGCAAAACATCCTTTTGTTGTTGATTTAATTGTTTTTGTTGTTATTATTGTCTGTAGCAGCTGATGCTCCCTAGCGTACTTCATAAATGCGCTCAAGTGCAAAAACAACAGGCCAAAGGGAATCTGTGGGAAATGGCAATTGGGGAATTCCTTAACTCGCAGTTTCCCTTTGAAGTTTTTCATGTTGATTCACAAGTGAATTTTAAGCAACGCCCCTCACAAATTAACAATTTTTTTTTGCGCAGACTTCAAGTTTTCAATTTCAACTCCTTCCCCAATCCCATTTCCAACTCCAACTTTATTTCCAGTTTAAATCTTTGTTCGCCTGTTGCTTTGTTTGCCTCTGCGCCAATTGCTTGGAAAATTCAATGAAAAGGGGAATCACTTGCTTTTCATTGACATTCAAAGAAATATCAGTACAAGTAAGCGATTACTTGTTGGATTACGTGAAACTTAACTAGATATATTGCAACCCATTACCTTTATATTATATTATTATAGCTTACACGCATTTACTTATTTATCAGTTATTCGAAATACAATTCTTTTGATAACCAATTAATACTTTAAGTGATTGACAAACTTAGTTATATGTATATCTTTCATTAATATTAAGCAACAAATTAGTAAATAATCCTTTGTGGAATGGCGTTTATTAACAATGCTCCAATTATAAATTTCAGCAAGTCTGATTGGCATTGATACCATACATCACCAGACCCTATCTGGTCAGGAAATGGATCAATTAAACGAGCATCAACTCGACAAGGTGGCCAACAATGTCAGTGTTTTCTATCGTGTCTCGCCGCGCCATAAGCTCGAGATTGTCAAATCACTGCAACGCACTGGCAACATTGTGGGCATGACGGGTGATGGTGTCAACGACGGGGTTGCCCTCAAGAAGGCGGACATTGGCATTGCCATGGGCAAGAACGGCACCGATGTGTGCAAGGAGGCGGCTGACATGATATTGGTCAATGATGATTTTCACACAATTATGTGAGTAACAGACAAAGCTCCTTCATTTGCGTAAGTTCTTAAGCATGCAACTTTCGCTTTGCTTATAAAAGATCTTTATCCAATATTTATTAACTTTATTCACTTGCTTGCAGCGCTGCTATTGAGGAAGGCAAAGGCATCTTCTATAACATTCGGAACTTTGTGCGCTTTCAGCTGAGCACTTCGATTGCGGCATTGGCACTGATTGCCCTGGCCACGTTGATGGACATTGCCAATCCGTTGAACGCGATGCAGATACTCTGGATCAATATCATAATGGATGGGCCGCCGGCCCAGTCGCTGGGCGTAGAGCCCGTGGATCATGATGTGCTCAAACAGAAGCCGCGCAACGTCAAACAACCGATGATCACCAAATCCGTGGTGGTCAATGTGCTGCTCAGCGCCAGCATAATTGTGCTGGGCACATTGTGGGTGTTCCAGCGGGAGATGGCCGATGGCACGTTGGGCAAAACGAAGCGGGACACGACCATGACATTCACTTGCTTTGTGTTCTTTGACATGTTCAATGCGCTCTCCTGTCGCTCGCAGACGAAGAGCGTCTTTACCATCGGGCTGACCACCAATCGGATGTTCCTGCTGGCCGTTGCCTTCTCGATCATTGGCCAAATGCTGGTCGTTTATTTTCCACCGCTCCAAATGGTATTCCAAACAGAAGCGCTCACCGCCTACGACATACTCTTTCTGGTCACGCTTACCTCCTCTGTGCTGATCGTCTCCGAGATAAAGAAGTGGTTCGAGCGCTCCCTGGAACGCAAAATGTACAGCACCCGGTCCGAGTTGGACTTTGTATGACAAAACGCAAGCGCTAGAGCTGAGTTGCACCCAAAAGCCGAGTAAATTAAAAAATTAACAAACAAAAAAATCACAAAAAAATAGCAAAACTATGCAAAAACCAAGTGAGGAGCGTGGCAGCGTGAACAGGGGAGAGAGCGTGAGAGAGAGAGAGAGAGAGAAAATGAGCGACAAATCAGCGAAAAGTGTGTTTAATTTTACATTTGACTTAGTCAGCGCCAGAAAACCAACATCAACTTAGCAGCAACAAACAAACTTAAATTGAAACAAAAGGAATTCAAAAACGACAAAACAACAAACCCAGAACCAGATAATTGACAAAACAATGGAAATTTAAATTCGTTAAAATCTTGTGATCCCGCCAATTCCAATCGATTTCGTATGTATCTATTAGTAGAAAAATGTAAGCTGGAAATTATGTGTTGTGTTTTGTGCTGCGTCTCTTTTCAGTTTTTGGCATAATTTATATATTTTTATTTTATAATTTTAAATTCTTTATGTTGTAAGTAGACAAATTTGTAGTTGTATTTCATGTTTAATTGAGTTTTAAGTTTGCGCAAATCCCATTTGAAGAATTGCTTTAATCAATTCTTTATAAAAACAAAGAAAACTAATCTCTGCATATCTCAGCGCAACCGAATAATATTTCTATTATTTTGAATCTTTTTTAATGTGGTCCCACTTTTTCCATACATATTAATATATCAAAATCTTTTCCATTTACGCGCTTTAGTAAATTAATGATTTTTGTTTTAAGGTCGTATCAAAGTGTTTGACATTCTTTATGAATGTCTGCAAAACATTTTAATGTGATATTATTTTAAGCACATAAAAACGAGAAATATTTCACACATATTTAATATAAAGTTATTATAATTATTATTCGCTTTTAGCTCAAAAGGTATTTTACATTTTTTGAAATAAATGTTTCATTCTTAAATCAAGTCAAAGACACCCAAACTATGTTTTCGATAACTAACCCAATAATTATTACCTTTCTCCAACAGCAGCATCCAGCAATAATTCAAAGGCAGCTGCATTCAGCAAACAAATTCCCGACAAAATGTAAAATGAAATGTGCAATAAGAGTAGCGGGGAGAACGCAAAGCGTAGCAAATGGTTTTTTAATAATTTTGTTAATTAATTTATTCGGTAATTCAGATTTGTGCAGAACAACAAGCAAAACTCTAGCGCGTTGACAACAAAACACGAGAGAAATTTTCGTAACAAACAATTTTGATCCAGAAATTTGACATTCTGTTCAATAGACAATTCAAAATATTCAAATATTTATTTACAATATTACGCTCTCAATAAATATTTGTGTACTTTGAGTTATCTGAAATAAAATTTATTTATCAAATGAAATTTATATGCAATTAATAACCACAACAGTTAAAATATAATGTTAAATATAATGCCTTAGTTGCAAATATATATATATATTCATAAGAACCAAGTGGTATCACCAGCTATTTATTTATTAACAACAGCAAGTCGCAATTAGGTTAACAGCAACAAAAAAGCAATAAGGAAAACAATACAAATGGTTTTATTCGAATATATGTGTAAAAAATAGGTTCTCATTAGAGTTGAAATTCAAATTTCGTAGATTTCTCGAATCAGCAGCAAACATTCAATAAGCAAATATTTATTTATTGCTAATAAATATGAACCATATTGAAGGTTCCGTAACCAAAACTCTTAAATATTTAAAAAATCAAAGTGTTAAATGTTCTTTAGAGCGTCAACCAATATCATTAACATGCAATTCATATCATAACAGCTCAGCAAAATCACAGAACCGATTACAATTCATAATTGTCAATTTACGACGATAGTATTTGAACGTTACACAATGCACCGAAGCCTTGGAGCACCATTTCTTCTAGACATTTGAAATCAATTACCAATTAAGGAGATTAGATGATGCATATCACATTTGTACTAAAAAGGCAAAGAAAGCTACTCAGCAATCAATCGCCTTTGATCGCTCGCACTTCAAACATCTATTGCACTCTTTGGCATTTTGTCGATCAAGTCAAGTTCTTAATTACAAACAAAATTTGTATACTTTGATGGACCAAGCATAAATATTATCACAATTGTTTACACACACTAACATCAAGCTTAACTCTGACACTGCACACACTCATATATCATGGGAATGGAAATGAAAACAAAAAAAATTGAAAATTACCAAAAAAAAAAAAAAAAAATTAAAAAAAAAATTTAAAAACTAAGAAAGTATTTAAACTAAATTTAAAGGCATCATCCTAAACAAGCAAGTAAACGTCTCAAATCATAATCCACAAAATATACAACTAATACACAAAGTACACAGAACATCTCATCCACAATGGTAACAATAATTAGTGAATTAAGTGTATTTAATTAATTAACAATTGCATATGTGAATGTCTGAATAATACAATTAATAATAATAACATACGAATAAATTATTAGTGGAATATTAGCAAACAGGTATTTATTTGTATACCACATATATTTATATGTATTTGATGAAAGCGGATACCCAATTTTGGACAATTTTACAGATACCAACCAAAATAAATTCGTCTCGCTAATCAGTTTATCTATAAATAATAGTACGCTTTCAAATAAAATAACAATTTCTCAAATAAAAAAAGAAAAATCAATATATATATATATATATAATTGTTCGATCGTAATCATATGTGCTCTGTGTAAATGTCTAAAAGTAACTCCACACACTTGCACACGACTAACTTATAAATGTCGTCAAAAATTGCCGCGAATTTATGGTCTATCTCTGTAGTATTTCGATAAAGCTCAAATAAATGGCCTTTCAATTTCTGCTCTATTTAATAGATCTTATATTTTTAATTAGTTAATTGACTCGAATGTCTTGTACAAATCACTGGAATTAGTTTATTTTGGTTGTTTCTGGAAATTATGCGCTAACTTGAAAAATGAGAATACTTAAAACTATAAAACTATGTCTAACTGTGCTATTAAATGTAAGCTTATATGATATATAGATGAAATATCCGTATTAGAGCTAAACGATGCAAATACTAATATTTTAAAATATATCTTAACCTTCGAACTGTTTGTTTCTGTTTCTAATAGCTTTCACGATAACACTTAACTAAACTTACGTAAATCGACCTACATAGCTTACCTAAAACTGAACTACAACTCAACCAAAAATTTCAAAACTTCTCGTTTTAGTTTACTAAAATGCGCTCTAAAAAACTAAAAAAAAAAACAAAAAAAAGGAAATACTAAATAAATTATACAACTAACAATATACAAGTATATAATAATTAAAACCATTATAAGTATTTAATGTGTATCACCCAAAAATTAACAAAAAGCAGAAAACAAATATTTACTAATAAAACTAAATTTATGTAGTACAAAACAAATGTAGCTTTTTGTTGGAAATTTCTAGAGCATTATGCCATGGTATTTTAAAAGCTCCAGAAATTTTGTAATCCCTTAAAGGTATATCATTCCAAAATCGGGCCGAGACATTAAAAAATCTTCAGAAAATGTTTGACATCACAACCGATCCGTTTTTTGTAAGCGATTATAATGTAATCCTCGATTTTGGAATTGTTTGATTGCCAATCTATTTGACCAACCCCATACCCCATACGACATAGCTTCACAGGAGACGCATGCATATGTATATACATACACATATATGTATATATATATACATTTAGGTAAGTTATTTTCATTTACAAGGTATTTCCGTATTATTGATTGATTTCATCTCAACAGGCACCACATATACATATTTAGATGATTGCATGGTCGCTACAAACAGGACTTTGGATTACTTAGGCACACATTGCATGGATTCGTTTGAACAAATCGGAATCGGAACTATGTCGGACTAACTTAAATTCGAAGCATTCGATGAATGTGCTGATGTCGAAGATTTTATTTCCAGCCTGGAGAGCAGGAGGCCAGATGCCTTTAACTTAGAGTGGAATAGCGCCACATCAGGTTGCGCCCTGTGATACAAGGCAAGAGCATAAGCTTAAGGTCTTTCTGTTCATATTACATTATCCAATAATTTCAGATATTTTTGTGACAACGGATTTACTTATTTTATGTCGGATGTATTAAAGCAGCCAAATGTGAGCGCATTTGTTGCACGCTTTCCAATGATCTGCGTGCAATTACGAGATCGCAGCCTGAAGCAGATTGTTGGCTTTTTCTCTCCCGCCTACTATAACCAAGGACCCGGGGTAGATGAGGCCACGGACTGTGGCATCCAGGCATCCTGCATGAACGACTCTTGTGCTGCCATGCTAGGTAAGTCGCATCTGAGTCTCATTGTAAGTAGGTTGCATTCGTGCGGATCACAGACTGTCCTGGGTCAAACGACTTGTATTAAAAGCGCTGCTGTTTGGCCAAAGGACATTTTTATCTTTATCACAACTCATGAACATTGGGCCCAAAGAACAAAATCAGTCTTCTCATTGCAACTTCAAGAACTATCCTGATGACCGATCCAGACAAGTCCTGTGTTAAACGACACATTTTGTGGTTTCCGAATGGGTTTTTGTTAATAAAAGGGCATTAAACACAAAATCGTCCACAATTTCGCCATTTAAAATAAAATCCTTGCCCTTTGGCCAATAGAAAGTCCATATTCCCCCAATTTAAAATATACAGCCAAAAAGGACGAAAGTCCTTTAAAAAGTCCTTTAAAAAGAGATGAGTCCCTACAGAAAGTAGCCCAAAGCTTTTGGATCCTGACGAGTCCTGCAAAAAACAATTTTTAAAGGCCACGGATACCAACTGTGCAAAGCATGACAAAATCATCCTTGTGGGTTTCAAGATATCTCTATATGTATAAAAAGGACATTAAAACGGCCATTAAGTGGCCGTTTCAAGCCCAATCCCGAAGTCCTTTGGCCATCATGTAGTCCTTGCCTTGCCAGCTTAGAATATGTAATAAAAAGGACGAAAGTCCTTCAAGGAACTGAGTAAAAGATATATTTGCCAGTAAAGAAAGAGACCTGTTGATCAGCCGTATCCTTGCGGATCCGGATTTCCTTTGGCCAACCGATAGTCCTCATCTCCCTAATTCAGAATATACAATAAAAAGGACGAAAGTCCTTCAGACTGTCTAGATATAAGTAAAATTCTTTTGTAAATTAACAAAGCCAATACTCGGCCGTCTCCTTGCGGATCCTGACAAGTTTTGTGTCAAACAAATCGTATGAACAAGGACCATTAACTGACCAAAGGACAACAAAATCGTCCTCGTCGTTTCCGAAATATGGCCAATTTTCTAAAAAGGACATTTTTTAAATGGCCATAACTCGGCCAAATCCTTAAGGATATCGAAAGGATATGCCTTTTTGAACTCGTGGGGAGCAGAACTATCGAATGGCATGCAAGGATTTTAAGGATCCGACAAAAAATTTTACCAAAATTTTTCCTAGGGGTGTGGTCACAAAAATGGCCAAAATCGAAAATATCCGGGCTAACTTCGCCATTTGAAGGACTATCGGGATGTCCTTTGGCCAGCAGATAGTCCTCACCCCCCCATTTAATAATTAACAACCCAAAGGACGAAAGTCCTTCAGACAAAAAATTTTTAAGGACAATTTTGTTTACTAAAAATAGGCCATAACTTGGCTGTATCCTTGCGTATGCTTGCGAGTCATGTGTCAAAAAAATTGTATTAACCAGGACTACCAACTGGCCAAATTTCATTGAGATCGTCCTTGTAGTTTAGGAAATATTTAAGGATTTGTGTTTTCGGGCAATTTCCGTGCGCTCCGCAACTGAAATTTTACAAATGAAAATACAAGTCCAGGGATTCTTAGATGACCCCATATTTTTTTGATGCAAATCGATGCAGGGGGTCTATACGATCCTAACGCACCATGTCCTTTGAAAATCTGCAAGGACATGAGCGATTTATGGTCTATTTTCCTTACATAAAATGCATTTATATATTTATTTACTTATTTAATTTAAATGTGTTTTTATCTTTTCAGACTGACAAATTAAGGACTACAATGAGCTCTAAGGACCTCCACGACTGATAAAGCAAATTTTTCCAGGATCGGACTTTAATTAAGCCAGATATAGCTATTTTAAGTTCATATAAGCAAATATAATTTATGCTCGTTTTGTATAATTAATTTTAAGAGAAATAATTAAGAAAATTAGCATTAAAAAACAACAAGTTTGTAAATTGAAACATAAATAAATCAATTATTTAAAATAAAGCAAGAAATTCCTGTTTTTTTTTATTTAAAAATTCAAAAATCAACGGTCTTTAGATACCTATTGCATATCCGTGACGTCAGTTTGTTGCCAACCGCTGGCTGCCGAGATTTTTCATTAAATCTGCCAAAAATACCAGGCGAACAGAAACGCCCAGAAGGTCGAAAAAAAATATTCTTTTCTGCCGCAAAATTTCATTGCATACCCAAAGGGGCGCCCTCGTGGCCGGCTGGGTCCCAAATTTTTACTAAAATTTCCCAAAAATACCAGGCGAACATAAATGCCCAGAAGGTCGACAAAAAATATTTCTGCGGCCGAAAAATGACGTAGTAAAAAGGGGCACCCTCACCGCCGGTCCCAAATTTGCCCTAAATTCCGCTCAAGTACCAGGCGAACATAAATGCCCAGAAGGTCGACGAGTTCTTCGAATAAAAATGTGACTCAATCAAAATGAGAGCTGTTAAGTAACAGTTCATGTAAAATGAGTTATTTAAAGCGACTGTTAAACAACAGCTGCAGCTGCAGGTAATGTAAAAGGGCTCCTAAAAGAAAAATCATGCATTTTTTGGACCATTTCAATGCACATTTTGCAGGGATTTGATCCTTTAGGTTAACAAGGACTATATCAATGGTATGGTACAACCAAGGATATGCTAGTCAACTAGAAACCATCAAGGGGGCGGCTGTAAAAAGAAGCATACATGTTTTTGGACCATGTTCTTGCGCATTTTACGAGAACTTGGTCTTTTAGGTTCGCTACGACTATATCCTTAATATGGAATAACCAAGGATATATAGGTCAAATAGGTACCATGAATAGCGATATGTTGTCCATGGGCGTGGCAGACTTGGCTGGAAAATAAAATATAAACAATTTGTTAATTTAAAATACGTCCGATTTTTAAAAGACATACATGTGCGCCAGTTTTTTCGTCGGCTTAAGTCACTCACAATTTAACAATCAACTTAATCGTATTGACGATCATTTTTATATTAGGACCTGCTGACTCGGGGGAGTCTGAAAGGGTATTATCCTTTTTTTATTTAGCGTATTAATTAGCTGCTTTCTTAGGAATTTGTTTAAATAATTTTAGCTCGTCATCGTTCTTGTAAACAAAAATATATTGATTGGATACCTTTGAGGATTCTACAAATTTGGATTTCAGAACCAGATTTGGCAACAACTTTACTTTTCTTTTTTAATTGTCTATATATAGGAATTTCTAGGTACCGATCATACTGAAAATATTACATTAGCTTAGCAGATTTGGCTGAAAGTGAACAGAATGAAACATGAATTAGTTTAATTACGTCGGACTTTGGGCAAGCCTTTAACTCTTTCAGAACTGACCCAGACTGGTAAAAACTTTTATATAACCATTGCCATTTGGTCAAAATATAAAAAAAGATTTTGTTAAAGGTATATCCATTGTATAAAATAACCAAGGTCATCTAGATACCAACGTTTTTGAATGTTTCCTTGACCATGGGAGTTTTGGCTACAAAATTAAAAAAAAAAAGAAATTAGTATTTTGTTTTAAACGACTGTAAATCGGTTTTATTACCTTTTGAGAACCCTAAAAGTCTTTCGAATCGACAGAACTCTTAAGAATTTAGATTTCACAGCCGACTTAAATTTGGCAACCACTTTGACCTCAAAAGCCGGTTTTTACATGTCAGTTGATACGCCCGATACGTACGACTCCGAAAACGTATGCCATTACAGCTCCGGACGATATTAGCCGGAGAATTTACACTTATCATATTTTTAAAGAGCTATTCTCGACTGCTGGCATTAAACTAAAATAAAAAAGACAAAAATCGCTGCACAGCAACTTGAGTGACCGCCGTTCAAAGGTAGATAACACATAAGCAATCACACACAAGCAAAGGTAAATGTACCATATATCAATTGCGAAAACACACACCCAAACATATGTATGCAGATAGAATCGCCAAATATGCACGGACATATGTGTACATGCGTGCTGGTGCATTATCTACTTATGCATCACATCCACAACAACGTATAACATAATAATAAAAGGCTTAACAGATTGACTGATGTAGCCACACTAACTCAGAATAGAGTTGCGCAGGTCCACAGCGCACAAAAAAAACGGCGCTCAGGAAATAGAGCACGCAAACGAGCAGACGAGAACATCAATGGCAGCAATTATTGATTGGACCAATCAGCGATCAGCACCGAAAAGCACCGTGAGCGCGTGAGCATAAGTAGATAAATGACAGCGAACACCCACACAAACAGGTGGCTGCTTATCTCTGGCTTTGGCTCATCTCTGCGCATACACCTGTTTATGTGGGTGTGTATGCTAAACCGAGTGGTGCATCGCTCACACTCGAATTTTGATCGCTTGCTTATTGTCTGGGCGCCGGATTTTTCGTCTGCTTAAGTCACTCACAATTGAACAATCAACTTAAAGTCAATACGAACATTTTTCTATTAGGCCCTGCCGACTCGGGGGAGTCTGAAAGGGTATTATGCATATTTTATTTAATATTTTCCTTCTTAGGAATTTGTTTAAACAAAAGTGTAACTAAATATGACGAAAGCAATCACCGCCGCATAATTAAGTAAACGTTGAGTTTTACCTTCAATCTCTTAATAGATTTTTATTTTCATAACTAAAGGGTGATGTGTATTGACGAATGTTTAAAAGGAGAACTGTAAGTTCTTCTGCTCCGGCACCATTGCACATATACATACATACATTTTTATATTTTCGCTTTGCCCAATACATACATACATACATATGTATATGCACAATTTTTACTCCGTGCACAGAGCAAGCAGATGATCACAAGAAGCGATAAGCCAAAACAATAATTCGAGTGAGCGGTAGAAAACGCATAAGCAATTACACACAATCATAAATACATACATATGTAGATATAAATTGCGAAAACACACACCCAAACATAAGTATGTAGGCAGAGAGAATCGGCAGAATTGCACTGCCATTCAAATCAACCGAACTCTTAAAAATTTGATTCAATTTCTGATCAACTTTAGAATACCACATTTTGAAATGTAAATTAATACTTTCTAGTCCGAGTCCGAAAACGTATAGCACTAGAAATACGGACGGTATTTACCCGATAATTTTTAATATTAATATTTTTAATCAGCTTTACTCGACTGCTGGCACTCAACTAAAACAGAATTACGCAAAGTGGGAAGGAATCATCGCTAAGCAAATTGAGAAAGCAAACTGTAAACTCGAGAGAGCGCCATTCGAAGGTAGATAACTTACAAGCAATCACAACACATATGCATAAATAGAATAAGGGCAGAGGCAATCGTCAAAAATGTACAAAATTATGTCTGTTTGCGTGTTTGTGCATTACCTACATACATACATACATACATACATACATATTCGTCGCGCACTCCCGCACAAAACTTGCTCTAATTGTTCCCTTTTTCGTTCCTCGCGAAACTAAGTTTTGTGTAAGTACAAAACACACACATCCATAAATATGCACATGCATACATGCATAGGAGACATACGGAATATGTATGTGGGCATGTGCACATGCGCTTATCGCTTTAAATAATCAATTGAACATTAACACAGGGCGAAAATTCTGCACAGAAGCAAATTGAATGTTGCTCGTTGTGACCCAAAAGGGTTAGATTTTAGATAACAATAATAATAAATAAATATTACTTTAATTTTGGGAAGCAAATTAGCAACAAAATATTATTATTAAATTGAGCAAGCAAACAATTCTATGATTCTACCAATGTGCGATAAGCATCAACAAAAGTTTGTGATCTCCATGCATTGTAGGCAGATCACACAGTATTGAATATAATCGTATGAGTTTTAAACCATAGACCATGTTACATGTACATGCTATTTACTTTAGAATTTCACAAATTACATACATATATATTATAAACCAGCCAGAAGGTAAGTGCGGACACAAACTGGACGAAAATCAGCTCAGCAAATTGAGAAAGAACAAAATAAGTTCAAGTGAGCGCCATACAAATGTAGATAACGCATAGGCATGCACACACAAGCATAAGTATATATAACTCAAGAAAACACACACACAAACATATGTATGTATGCAGAGATAATCGCCAAATGCGTACATGTGTATGTGTATATGACTGCTAATAGCTCAAAACGAGACTTGTCCATTTGTCCATTCTTAAGTTCGCTTTGCGCTCGCTAATGTTAGTTCTCTGTTAGTTTGGCACTCGTAGTCAATTTCACATTAATGCACATTTAGAATTTTGCACAGCCCCAAGTTGTAGAATGTAAAGAGCGGCTCCTTGCTAGTAATATATTATATAAATATATTTATAAATATTTATATAAATATTTAAATATATTTATAAATATTTAAGTATAAATATGTATATAAATATTTAAATACTTTATTATATAATAAGTTAATTAATAGTTTTTAAGGTATTAGTTAAAAAGTAATCATTTTCAAAAAGGACAGTAGTTGCCTTTACAAACAAAATAAATATTCTATCAATCACTGCATAACATCATGCCATATTGACTAATGGGGCCACACAAACTCAGAATAGAGTTGCGCAGGTCCACAGCGCACCAAAAAAACGGCGCTCAGGAAATAGAGCACGCAAACGAGCAGACGAGAACATCAATGCCAGCAATTATTGATTGGACCAATCAGCGATCAGCACCGAAAAGCACCGTGAGCATAAGTAGATAAATGACAGCGAACACCCACACAAACAGGTGGCTGCTTACCTCTGGCTTTGGCTCATCTCTGCGCATACACCTGTTTATGTGGGTGTGTATGCTAAACCGAATGGTGCATCGCTCACACTCGAATTTTGATCGCTTGCTTATTGTCTGGGCGCCGGTTTTTTCGTCTGCTTAAGCCACTCATAATTAACATTCTGTTAGTTTGACCAAGCCACTCACAATTTAACAGTCAATTTAAAGTCAACATGCTTTTATTGGGAGCTGCTGACTCGAGGGAGTGTGAAAGGGCATATTTTGGGTATGGCTTTTTTATACATATGTATTTATATCTATAAATACATAGGAAATAAAATATATATCAAAGGTGGCATAAAGATTGAATACTTTTTTAGTAATATTTACTATTTTATGTCACTTAGTTGTTATACATCTTTTCATATTTTTACATTTTTCCACAATAATTTTTGTTTTTACGTTTTCGTAGAAGATGTTGCAAGAGGAGGATGATGTCAAGAAGGATGCCCGTTACAGCTATATTGACACAAAGCCACTTTACAGCTGCGACGTTTTAAACGGCAACTGGTTCCAGGCGCGTTATGACAATTCTCCACAGAGCAGCACGGCCATAGTGCCATGCGTCTTGGAAGAGACCGTGCAGCAAAAAGGATGTGAGCGGCATGTGACAACTAGCCAGGAGGCCTATTCAGTGGAGGGCTTAGAGAAAAACGACTTGACACGCATCTACATCGATTTGAGGCTGGGACAGCATGCCAATTTTATGGCTCAACGCTCCAGCAGTAAGTACCTGGATGCCGAGAAATATATGAACAACTTTACGTCACTGAATCATTTGGTGTACGAGTTGTGGCCCAAGATACTGAAGGAGGAACGTGAGCTTGCACAAAAGAAAGTGTCCGAACAGGATGCCCTTCAGAAGCATCTGCATGACCGCCAACTCGACAGCCTCGATTCGTTTGGCAGTCATAGTTCAACCAAGCGCTCGGTTTACACTGAACCAAGCCTGATGGGCACAAACTACAAGCTTCACTTCACGGGAAGATATGCCAGCCCAGTGAAGAGTGCCAAAATGAAAGATATGATCGACAGACTGACATAAGGAGCGACTGGGTTTTATATCTTAAATTGTAAAATTAACCCTGAATTAGACCAGTTGCGAATAAATTGTGTCGAGGACAAAGCTTGATTGTAAAAATATACTTTTAAAGATTAAGAAATGTTCAACTCGGGATCTTGCATGTTTCAAAGCAATATGTAGATCTGTTCATCCAGGCATTTTGAGTATGTTTTGAAGCATTTGTATTGTGTTACTTTCAGAGCGTTGTGTTAGAGTTTTCGAAACAATTTACAGATTTTGTTTTTTTTTCGTAGTTTTTGTTTGGTTCTTTCTTTGGGGGTTAGCTTTTGAATAAGTTCCTAATGGATAATATAGTTGTGCCGCCGTATAGCAAGAAAGTGTTGATTGGCAATTGGGTGGATCGTCGCTATGCGTTCGATGAGAAGACCAGCGGCATTTTGCCAGGACTATGTCCATCCGACCAATGCGAGAAGCTCCGCTCTCTCAGCCAGGACACGTACACGAATGCAGCCTATACGGGTGATTGCAAGCAATATTTCATGGAGAAACACGTAACGCGTGTTCGCAACTTCTACGCGGGCACCACATCCAATGTTAAATTAATGGATACTACGGAGCTGAAGGATAATTATACAACTACCAACACCTTAGTCTTCGACCTGCTGCCCAGGTTACGGGAAGAGCTGCGCGCCATGAAGGCGCAGCCGGAGCGTGGCATACCCGAGCCCCAACAGAATGTGGACATGCTGCAGTGCTTCGGCAATCGCACAAAGACCCACGACTATGCGAAGCATTTCAAATGCCAGAGGCAATATGAGGACTCGCTTCGCATGCAAACCACATACGGCACTGCCTATAATCACTGCAAGTAGACCAATCAAGAGTCTACGACCATCAATTGACATATCAATTGGCCAAATTATCAATAAAGAACTGAGCTGGGAACCCTACAACATAGCTGTGAAGCCAGCAAGCCACAAGCTAAGCTAATGCTTCACAGCTAGCTCCACAGCTGTTTTGTTGAGTTCGAAGCACTTACATATATTCACACAAGAGATTTGGTTTTGATTAATTCCTTATAGTATATATTGTACATAGTTCACAGGACTTCTCGCAATTGAACCTTGTATAGAAATTATGTTTGGGATATTTACTCAAGCTAAAAACGGAGTCAGTTTTTAATGATCTTTTGGAATATATCTCAAGTAGAGAATGTCTGATTTTGGATTTCCACAAATTGTAAAAGCATATTCACTTGCGATATCAGGCTTCGATTAACGATTCAGTCGATTGATTGATGTTTGGCTAATCCACGGTCCAGGTCGGGACACAGGACACGTTCATAAAGTTGTCGCACCTGTGCCAAGGTAAATAAGCTAGATTTTCAAAACTTGTGTCTCGCTTTAGTGTCAACAAATGAACATGTTTCCAGTCTGTTTTTTTTTTTTTTATATTACAAGATTCAATTTATTTCATTTTCCATTTTCTTGTATAATAATATAAGTTTTTATTTTCGTAATTTAAGTAGTTTCTATTTTTGTTTATGTTTTTGGATGCCAGAAATTCATTGAAGTTCCATTTGAATTTTTAATTGTATATATATTTTTTTGGTTGCACATGCCGTTGCATTTCTTGCTTAGATTTTTTTCTTTACTTTTCTTTTGAAATTAGTAGGTCGATTAGACGTTTACAATACTTTTGCCATGTTATATAATATATATGTCTTTAATATTAATAATTATTACAAAAAGTAAAATTTGACGACATTAAACTAGACGACGTTTTGCATATGTTATACTCGCTTAAATATTTTACTTTTGCCTTGCTTTTGTGTTTGTGTGTGTGTGTGTTTTGTTTTGTTTTTTTTTTTGTTATGTATTTTGCCTTAAAATCGTATGCTGGAGTAATTTTGGACAATTGTTGACTGCCTGGAAATTGTTGTTGTTGTTGTTGTTTACTTTGGCTGACGATTACATTATTAAAATTATGCTTAAAATCTAAACCAATGGAAAGAGTTGTGGGCGTGTCTTGTGGCTTGTGGGTCTTGAGTGTTTCGTGTTCTTAAGTCTTTTTTAGGTGGTCAAAATTTGCAGTGTTTGTTTGTGGGTGTGGGTGTGTGAGTGTAGGTGTGTGTGGGTGGTTGGTTCTGGTTTGATAAGTAGAATTTTCATCAGTGTGGGCATTTATGTTAGTGTGTTGTTATTTAAGAAGTGTGCTGATTATATGCTCATATATAGCTTTTGTTTTGGTTTTTGCTTACAACAATTAAAATTTTGAATTTCCGTTTTGTTTTTTTGTTGTTGTTTTTTTTTTTTGGTTTTTTTCTTCGTTTTGTTTTTAGTATATTTCCGTTGTATTTTTGAGATTTTATATAGTATATACTTATTTACTTTTGTTTGTGTAATGATGTTTTCTTGCTGTGCTTTTTAATTTTCCGTTTTTCCCCCATTTCCGGTTTCAAAAATTTTTAATATTATCGTTTTTTTGTTTTCGCGCTTACTATAATTTAGTAATAGTTTTAATTTTAATACCTAAAGTATTTTATTTTAAGTATTACTTAAATGTTGCTGAATTTTTTTTTGTTTCCGCGTTATTTTAATTTTTTTTTTTTTAATATTTTTGTAACTTGTTTTTTTTTGCATTTTACTTTTTAAAAAATGATGCTTAAACATTTGGCTTAAATGTAAATTTTGTGTTATTTGCTCCGAAAATGTAATTTAATGTAAATTGTAGTTGCCATGAACGCTCAATACATATTTTCGAATTTTGTAGTTGCCGAGAGGACGTTACCATTTATGTATTAGCCGTGAGTTTCAAAGTTTTGGAATAGGCCGAGAATGTGTTTGTTTCCTTTTATCTTTCTTTCTTTTTTTTTATCAACCGTTTATCGCATCAAAGAGGTTCTTCTTCTTTTTTACTTTGCCTTTAGGTCAAGCCATCATTTTTTATCTAAGTTTATGATATTCAAATTATCGTTACAAAAAATGCCTTTTAATATTTCTGAAATGACCAAACTTTTCCTTGACGATTCTCGCAATTTTGGGACATTTTTTCGTGTTTATGTTTTTGGTTTTTTGTTTTGACAAATGTTGCTTTCTCTTTCAAAAGTTGCTTAAATTATCTTCTAAATGCAAATTGTTTATCATACTTTTCTTTTATTATAGCCACAAATATTTTTTAAAACTTGAGTTCGAAACTTGCTTTGCCAGTTAGTTTTGAAATGTTCGCTATGTTTTTTGTTGCTTGTTGTAGTTGTTGTTGTTGTTGTTGATCTTGTTGTTGTCGATGTTGTGTGCAAAAAAATGAATTGAAAAAACTTCACATTGGAAACAAAAATTGGTTTAGATTCAAAATCAAATCGAATTATAAGAACAGAATTTTCAAATTAGATATATAAATTGTTGTAGCCAGTTTTATTGCTTTTCATGTGCATTTTTTTTTTTTTTTTTTTTGGTTTATTTTCGCTTTTACCAATTATTTTCAGTTTTTTTTTTTACCAGTAAAGTGAGATATTTTATATTTGTTGATTGTTTAAGGTTTTGTCTCTTGTAATATAAAAAAATGTTTTTCTTTATATTTTTCTTTTTCATTTTTATGGTTTTTGTTTTTTTATATATTTTTTTTATACATACATATGTATAATTCGCCTTTCATATGAATTAAATAGAAATCATATAAATTCATATATAAAAATTGTTTAACAATCGTTTTTAGCTATTGTTAGTTTTGCTTTATTAAAAAATATATGTGTATATAGATTATTTTTTTTGTTTTCTTTTAAATTTTTATACTTGTTGAGTTTCGCTTTCTGTACTCCTGTCTATTTAAGTTGCATACTTCACGCTTTTGATTTGCTTCAACTGATTTCTGTTTAAGGGCTTGCAATTATTTAGAATATGTTTTAAATGTGGTTTTTTAATTAATCTGTTTGCTGTAAATTCTTGCACTCCTGTCTATTGCTTTGCATTGTTGATTGGCTGTATAAAAGTTGCTCTCAATAAGAAAAATGTATTGTTTATTGTACTATGGTTGCTGTTTTGCGGTATATGTTGCATTTGTTGTATGTAACTTGTAACTCGTAAGTTTTGTTGGTTTTTCAGAAGATTCGATTGGTTTATTGTTTGAGTTGAATCTTATTTACTTTGGTTTTAATTGTAATCAGGCTATGGCGACTATACAAGGTAGTCAGGCTGCTAAAGTGCACCTTTTCCCACCTGTACAGCTGGTATCACTATTGCTTTGTTTGATTTATGGCTTTGATCTCTTCGTACACTGCTCAACAAACAAACTAAATAAATGTTATTTCTCACTTTCTGATAAAAAAAAAGTTGCTATGTTGTGACAGAACTTAAGTTAAGGATTTGGGTTTATGTTTAATTGGATATGATGTTGCGATTGTTCAACTGAAAACTGAGAGAAATTCATGAAACTCTTACGATTCTCAACTGGTTTTGGGCGAGTGTTCAGTGTGTAACACTCGTGTGTGTGTGTGTGTGTGTGTCATTTAGTTTAGAACATAAATTTTAGCTATGTATTTTTATTTGTATTTTGTATTTGTATTTTGTATTTGTTTGTTTGTTTTTCATTTGATTTTATACAACGCACTTGGTATCTTGGCGGAATGGGTATAATAAATAATTGATTTACTTACTTCGGTACTATTGCAGTTTTCTTGGGATTCTTTGTAGCTTTACATGGTATTTGTATGCACTTGTATTTTGCGTTTTGCGTTTTGCTTATGTACAGTTACAGTTCAGTATTAATAATAATTATATGCATAATAAGTAAGTAAGTTTGCACTCTTAGCTGAACCCTAAATAAAATTTGTTGCTATTGTTCTGTCTGTTTGCTCAGCTATTTCTATGGTTATTATGTGGTAGTCCCTGTCAATCGTTTATAATAATTAATTGCAAACTGTACTATTCACTTGAAAACATATAATATGATCATCTTTAAATCTGTAAACCTGTTTATCTGTTCATCTGTTCATCGGTTCATCTTTAAATAAATGCCAACATAACAAATTGTGTTTGGTTCTTCGTTTCGTTCTATTGATTTTGGATTCTTGGTTTCATTCTGTAGAACTTATTTCTTTCTTAACTTTTCTCTTTGAACTTATTTATTGTTTATGCTTTAAGCGACCGCAAGTTTTAAAAATATTTGTTTGCATATTTCACTTAACACTTAGTCAAATATTTTGTTTAATTCTTTACTTATTTTTTTCTTTCTTAAAGGGTTTTAAGTAAATGTTACTATTATTGTGTTTATTTATATTCCTTTTTTTGTTTTTGTTTTTGTTTTTTTTTTTTAGTTTTGACTTTTGCTATTTTTTTTGGTTTGTTGTCTCTGTTTGTATTTTTGCTTTATTTAACTATTGTTTATGGCTAATTTTTATTTCTCTTGCTGTTGTTTCTGTTTCTGATTGTAAAAAATTCTGTAAAATATTTTCGGTACTATTTCTCTTGGTTTGTGGCTTTTCTGTTGCAAAAACAACAATTTACATATAAGTATAATATAAATAAATCATTTGATTTGTTTTTACGTTAAATTACTTGTTCTATGGGCACATTGTGTGTATTGCAAAAAGTTTACCATGGCTTGTTTGATATTATTCCTTGACTCCTAAGGGCTCTGGCTCAGTGCCTCGTATAGTAGATATATAAATATAAATTCAAAAGAGTTTTGCTTGGCGATATTTAGGAACAAGAAATCATTTGTTGTTTTGGCAAATTCATCTGGAAATAACCCAAACTAAACTATTTCACAACAAAGGTGTAGGTGTAGATAAGGGAAATCTCAAAGTTGAAAATAACTTAAGGTATTTGGATGAATTAGGTACTTGGTTTAAATGCCAAATACCCGAAATTCAAAGTACATAATTCATATAAATATTAATCTAATCAAAGTATATGCTCTACCATACACTGCAATAAATTCGAGGTAGAATATTAGTAAACTCTTCTTCTCCTCCTCCTCCTCCTCCGTCTCCTTCTCCTCTGCTATGGCTTTCATTGTTTCATGTAAGTATTATATGTTCTATTTATATTCTCAACTCATTTGTGATCTGTACAATTATATGTCTGTATCGTATGTCTATGTTACATTTAAGTAATGAGGAACCATATTTTGATTGTTGCACAAAACTAAAATTACAAATTCAAATTCAAATCGTTTGACCTAACGAACGAGCACTATTCCAGTAGAAGAAGCCCAGCCCAACTCTGTTCATAGAGTTGCCAAGTTTAACCATTTTTCAACTTTTTGCAATATTTGCTTGTATAGAGTTATTTTCACTGTTTCATTCGTATTCATTAAAAACTAACGAGGCTATTGTTGTTTGTTGTATGTTAATGTTGGTTTTGTTTTGTTTTCCTTTGTTTTTCTTTTCTCTTTGCTCTTTTTATTTTTCAGTTAAATAAAAACAGTTTGCTATTTTACATGTGTTCTGGTTCATATTTTTTTCAGTACTGTTCTGTATATTTTGCTCTATTTCTTTCTGGCTGTGGAGTTGTCCCAATGTTTTAATGATTACGTCAAATATAAGTAGACACATGTATATATATATATATATAGTATATATATATATACATATACATTTCGCATATATATAGAGAGTATGTATTAAATACGTTAAAAAATATAATACACCATACATATAATATAAGAGTTAAGGGTTTTCCATGCACTATATGCTATTTTTTTTCTTTCTTTAGTATATACTGTAGTATATAGTAAGTATCTAGCGTTATTTATGTATATATTCCATTTTATTCTTGTTGTTCTTGTTGTTGTTGATGTTGTTGATATTTGAGAATTCAACTAAAGGTCAAATAAAATGCATCAAATCAAGTTTTGACTCAATTTGAAATCAAATCAAACAGCTTTTCATGGGGCTTCTTACAACGCTTTGGGGCGTTAGATATATCATTTCATATTATAGATAGCCTTTTTTAATTTCTCATATTATTATAGTTATTGTTTTGTTATTATTAATTTCAGTTAATGCTTACCGTTTCTATTTCAATGTGTATTTATCTATAATTTAAATATTTCTCATACTGTTGCTTGATTTGCTTGAAGTTTTACGTTTGTTTCTTGATTTCTTTGATGCTTTTACGATGGTTGTTCACTTAAAAACTATTATCACTATTGCAGAAAGCGAAAGCGGCTGTACTCAATAATACGAGTGTATCTCCCCATATGAAACGGTATAGTAGTGTATCCAGAAAGCACACCCTGTATTCCTTTCCCTGATACTCTACTATACGAGTCCATATCATACACTGTAGTTGTTATTTTATTGTTGTTGTTGTTGTTGTAGGCATTTACTATAAATTTGTTTTGATTTTGTTTTTTGCTTTGGTTGTTGTCCAGAAATGTGATAATTTTTGGAAATTTGTTTTGTTGTTTTTTTGTCGGAAAACATTATCTTTGAATATTATACTGAAACATTTGTTTTTATCATAATTTTTATGTTAAGGATTGAGTTTTTTTGTTTGTTTTTATTATAATTTCTCGTTTTAATTTTAAGAAGAAAGGATTTTCTCGAGTTGTTTTGCTTGTCAAGTTGTTTCGAAAAGCAGCTTTCGAAATTTTACATTTCCATATCTTAAGTTTTTTGATTTGCCAAGTTGGTAATTTTTTATGTGGTTCTTTTTTCATATCTATGCCTTTGGGTGTGTTGGTGTGTTTTGGTGTGTGTGTGTGTGTTTGGGTTATATGTCGTTACATATTTGTTTAGTGGATGCTTTATTGAGACTGCAATTAAAATTTCTGCTATAAAAATTACTTGTATTTGTACTCTTGGTTATTTAAATTGGGCTATTGTTGGTTGTTAGGTATGCTTGTAACTTTGTGTGTAGAACTCTGATCTATAACTTTAACTATTAATTCAGGGTTCTCTCTATATATGAATCGAGGACTGGTTCACCTATATGGCTTAAACTACGTATTTTGTTAGCCCCTTTGTCTGTCCAGGCTGTTTTGTCGTGTCTCAAGTTTAACTTTTAAGATATCTTCGTGCAGTAGACGCGTCTACTCGTCTTCTAGGTTTTGTCATTGCCGGTTTACTTTCGTTTTGATTTCCCTTTTTTGCTTTAATTTGAGCTCTCAATTCAATATTTATTTTCAACTTCCACTGAAGCAGCACATTTTTGGAGCTTTCTATGCGATTTTCACATGATTCCTTCTCTATGAAATTTTGTTTGCAACTACAAAAATAATAATTATCATGGAAACCAAAAAGGGAATTAAGAGTGTGAAAAACCAAATAAATTATAAACTTAAAATAGCAGATTTTTGTCTGCTTGCAATATTCAATGGAGCTTTTTGGAAAATTTTGGTTAGTTTTTTATGCTATGATGTGGTTTTCTCTTTTTGTTTTTGGTTTTTTAATAAATTTTTAGCGCCTAAATTTATGTTTTTGTTTACTTTTGATTAAGTGTATGTGTTTAATTTTGTTGTTATGCCTAAAAATTTACAAAAGTTTTATGTAATTATTTAATTTTTATCGTACGTTTCGTTTTGTATTTGTTTTTTTTGTTTTTTTTTTTTGTTTTTGCATTTATCACAGCGACATTCAGTCTAAATTTTGCTTTTATTGGAATTATAGCATAATTTGCCATAATTGATATAAATATTTATAGTAGATATTCATTTTAGTTAACTAAAACTAAACATAATTTTGATTTAAAGCCAAAAGGTGTTTGTTTTGTGTTCGTTCGTTTCTTTTTGTTTTGTTTTGTTTTTTTTTCGATTTTCAATATTCGATTTTCGTTTAAAGCCAAAAATAATTGTTAAAAATTTCGTCTAAAAAGGCCTAAAAGTATATAGCTTAGTGTTAATTTTGGTAATACTTATAGCAAATCATGCTGTTCTTGAATTAACTTGGTCTAATTCCAATAAAAGCCTTCATATTGGATACCATAGAAATGTATGTTGTTGTTCTTTTTGTTGTTGTTGTTCTGTTTGCCACATGCAATTTGTTGTGTCTCAATGTGCCTAAAAAGTGTTTTAAAATTTTGACTAACCTTTTTCACAGGTGTTTAATAAAATTTTTACAATGCCAAACAATTTCTCATCATTTCCTTTTCATCTTTTGCTTTTTCATTACTATTTTTAAACTATTTATAAAACTTTTGCACATGTTTTCGATAAATTTGCTTGCCAAAAAGATGACTATTTACAATTTCATTAGCCCAATAATTGCCGAAAAGTGTTTGTATTAAACTGAGCCTATCACAAAAATCAGACGCCTTGCCCAAGCCGAAAAGTATATTTTGTTGTAATTGGATGTTGTGTAAATGCCAAAAAATGTTTCAAATGTTTCAAGAGTCAAAGGTTACTCCATAAACAGATTCGAAATTATATTATATAAGTATATATAATTATTTGTTGGTTTATTAAAAATGATTAAATAATAGATGCAAACATAATTTTAAAAACTAAAACAGTAAAAACAAATCAATTTCGTAATTTGATTTCGAATTGAAACTTAACATTAACATTAAGAAATAAAAATTGCATACATATACATATGTATATATATATTTTAAATTAATGAGTAGATTACTTGCAAATTGGGGATTGCTAAATTATAATTAATTTCTGTTCATTTGTTGTTATAGGAAACATATTCTATTAGATTAGTAACAATTATAAATGCTTTGACGGTACATTGGAAAATTTGATAAGAAACTAAATTTGTTGTTTTTTAATTTTTATATCCACACAGATAGAGATGGAGAAATACAGAATATCAGATTTGTGAACGTTTGGATAGTTCGTAGAGGTTCGAGTGTTTTCTTTTTTGTTAAGTGCATCTCTGACTATTGTTTATTAATGTATGGCACCTGAAGAGTCACATCTGGATAACCTTTTGCTATTTGTATAAACATTTTGTGTGTCGGATTTGGTGGGTGGGGGATGGGTCGGGGTTTTGTCTATGTGTGGACATAATTGGACATATTTATATATTTATATGTGTATTGCTAATTACTAAAATAAAATAAAACTCAACATAAATTACACACAAACAATTAGGGAAGACAACAAATGTTTGTTTCCAATAAATTTACAACTTAAAATACAAATTGTTTAATTGCAAATTGCATGTTAGATTTTTGTGTTAATCTTTTTGTTTTTTTTGTTGTTGCTTTTTAATTATTATAAAAAAATCACATCTCAATCAATAAAAATAAGCAAAGTTTTCGCTAGCTTGTGATACGAGTAACTCCCAAGATAAACTAATAGGTTTTTATGTGTACATAATTATAATAAACTATATAAATAAAATCCTTTATATTAATTCAATTCAGTTGTCTGAAGATCAATCAATCAAATGAATATTCCAATATTACAGGACAAGTGAAATTATATATTGTATATATAAATATATATAAATCATATAAGTTAGCTGCTGTCTTCTTGCCAAAAGATATTAACATAATTTGCTCAGCGCAACGTTAACGCCTTTAAACCCCCCAAACCCCCTTCCGCTAGCTGCCCCATACAAATCTCTCACTCCCACTCTCTTTCTCTATCTCTCGCTCCTCACTCTCGCTCTCGCTCTCCTTGTCGCACTCTCACCAACTATCCTAACAGTACGCCTAGAAATCGTATAACTCGTGTTGTGTGTTAATGAACCTCCTTTATAAATATGTTATATTTATACGATAGTTTTTAAAAGTAAAGTTCCTAAAACGAAATTTTATAGAAAAAGGAATCGTATAACGTTGTGTTTTGGTTAATCTACGCAAAGTTCTTGAACCTCATGGTTCTTATTTTTTTTATTACCATTTTGCATTTGATGTTTATGGTTGTGTGTGTGTGTGTGTGTTTTCGTGTGTATGTGTGTGTGTGTCAAAGGAGTTTAGAGTCCTTTTCGAAAAGACTAGTACTCGTCTGTTCATGCTTCGTTCTGTGTCTGACCAAAACTGTGTTTTGACTCTTTTTTAAAAACTAGGAGAATTTCGTGTTGTCGCATTTTAAACTAAAAAACTTATCCAGAACTATCATGAAAACCTATTAAATAACGTGAATATTTTTTTGTTTTATTTTCTGCCTCATTTTCACAGTAATTTCGCAAATTTTCCGATTCTCCTGCGAAAACGTGTGGCTGGAAAACTCTTTTCTTTTTTGTGTTGTTTTTTTAGTTTTTTAGCATACTCAAAATGTGGGCGTGGCTGGAGCATTGTTTTTCTTTTTTTTTTGCTATGCTTTGTTGCTGCTGCTGCCGTTGGATGATGTGAAGAGCTGGTTTACTGATGACATCATAGAGATCCGAATATCGAGTGTATGTGTGGGTGTATGGGTATTGCATGCGACAGTGTGGCCGACGGCGGTGCGGGCGCAACGCCATTGGGCGTGGCCGCCAGCGCATGTCCTGCATGCGGATGCGGCGGATGCGCCGATGGCGGCGGCGGCGGCGGCAGCGTTATGGACAATGTCACCGTCTGCGGCGCTGCCACCGTCGAGGCGTGTGTGGATGTGGGCGGGGCTGTTGCGGCACCCGTTGCCGTGATATGATGCGCACTTGTCGGCGGCGCCGGCGGCGGGGGATGAAGCGTTGTTGTTGTTGCCGCCACCGATTGTTGTTGTTGTTGTTGCTGCTGTTGTTGCTGCTGCTGCTGCTGCTGCTGTTGTTGCGCTCCAGCTGCTCCAGTGGTGGGATGTCACTGGGCCACCACAGAGGTGGCCGCATTCTGTTGCACCACAACGCCCGGTGCCACCGCATTCGCCACGGTGACGGTCACGGGTGGGGTGGGGCCATTTGCATGTGCTGCGCTCGGCTGCTGCTGCTGCTGCTGGGCATGGAAGGGATGCTGGAAGGGCGGGCCGTAGCACTGCGGAAAGTATAGCTCATTCTTGACCACCGATTGCTGAGCAACCGCTGCAGCGGCCGCCGCATTGGCCGCCATGCTGCGCACGGGCAATATGTTGGCCTTGTTGTCCACCGTGGCGGGATTGTTGTTGTTGAGGAACTGCTGCGCCACCAGGCTCTTGGCATCGTTCATCAGATGATTGGCGACCACAGCGGCCGAGGCGGCCGCATTGTTCTGCTGCTGCTGTTGTTGCTGCTGCTGCTGCACCTGTTGCTGCTGCTGCTGTTGTTGCTGTTGTTGCTGCACCTGTTGCTGCTGCTGCTGCTGCTGTTGCTGCTGGCGCCGCACCTTGGTGCTGTTGGGATTCATGTGGTTGTCAATGTGCTTTGTCACCTCGTTCTCAGTGGCAAAGCGTCGCCGGCAGTTGGGCATCGGGCAGCAAAACGGACGATCTCCCTGAGAAATCGAAGAAATTGAAATGGATTAAGACCTGTCTTCCATTTGCCGCTGGCGGGCGCATCATGTGTGAGCTTCGGCTAGGCTACAACTACCTGGTGGGTGCGCGTATGCTGGTCCAGAATCGCCTTCTGTCTAAAGTCCTTGCCGCACTGCCCGCACTTGTAGGGCTTCTCCCCGGTGTGAATGCGCAAGTGCTGTGGGAGAATAACACAATCAGAACAGTTCCACATGACATACATCGAGAGGAGTTTCAAGTAGGCTTAGATTCCATGCTAAATGTATTTATATCCAAAGGTCTATCGACTCGATCTAATTTCGTTTTTCTGCCAATTGAAATCTCCTGAATTTCCACAGAGGGAGCGTGGATTCCCTTTGAACCCACCTGATTCAGAATGGTTCGCTGGCGGAAGAAGCGCGGACAGTACATACATCCGAAGGGCTTCTCGTTCGTATGGATCCTCAGATGCTGGGTGAGATGGGATTGCTGACGGAAGCGCT
The DNA here is from genome assembly GCA_035045885.1 of Drosophila borealis. Lineage (NCBI taxonomy): Eukaryota > Metazoa > Arthropoda > Insecta > Diptera > Drosophilidae > Drosophila > Drosophila borealis. The sequence goes on from JAWNOR010000211.1 coordinate 2,143,173, forward strand.
TGCCGCACTCCGGACAGGGATACGGCCGGGATTCGATGTGTATGCAGCCGTGCTGGAGCAGCGTCGTCTTCTGCTTGAACTCCTTGTCGCAGATGGGACACCGCACGTAGAGCGGCATATTCGCGGGCCGTACGCCAATATGTTGCAGCACCTCGGGCAGTATCTTTTGACCTGCTAGAAGTTCCAATTAAAAGGCTGCGCACGGGGGGAGGAGTGGCCAGCTCGTCTACTCACCCTTGCCATCCTTAAAGTAGGAGGGATAGTGCATGCCGCCGCTGCCATCGGGTGTGCCCTGGGAGTCATCGTCATGGTAGCCACCGCCGGCGACGGCAATGTCGCCCTTCGTGTCCGCCTCCTCGCCCGGAAAGGGCACGTCCGAGGGCCAGAGCGTCGGATGCGGTCCGTTCTTGAAAATGAGATGAGGCGAGACATCTGCAGGAGGGACGTGTTGTTCCGCAGCCGGGTGAATATGAAAGTAATCAAGCCAGAGAGTGCCACTGTTAGCAGCGCTTAAATTTGGCTCGTAGCCACTTTCGATCTTATCACATAGGTCGCCTAGCATCTTGTACTAAACTAGAGATGTACTAGCTTTCAATATTTGTTTTTTTTTCTTTCGTTTTTTTTTTTAGTAATTTTGTTTTTGTTCTGTTCACTTTTGTAAAGTTGTTGACTGTTTGAGACCCCCAAATGGAATGCTCTTTTTTAGTAACTTTTTTTTTTTTATTAATTTTCCTGTCATCTGCAAGATTTCGTAATTTGCTGAGTGATATTTCAAAGATTGCTTGGGTTTTATATATTTTTGGTTTGCTTAGAGTGTTTGGAGTTGTTAAACTCCGGAAGTCGGAAGATTCTGGTAAGCGTATAACAAATTGGTAAGCGAACCCTTTCGAATTCAAATATCCAAACTCAAATTCCAGATATCCGTTAAGTATCATGATCATCCGTTTGGAAATTGAATTTATATTTAGTTACTTGTTTTGCAAATCTTTTCTGATAAAGTTCCCATTTCTGTAACTATTTAAATTGAGGGTATTCCGCTGTCGATCCGCATCCTTTTCCTCTTCATCTATCGGACTCTCCTTTCCTCTTCATTCCATTTTTAAGGGACCCTCAAGAAGCCAACAACTTGAATTTGGAATAATTTAAAAATAGGTTTAACAAAAAACAAAAAAAAGAGAAAAACGGCCAAAATATCGCTCAATTTGTTTTTGTGTTTTAGAATTTTGCAAGGGATTTGCATTGCTGCAAACGCTGTTAGCCAAACGTTTGCGAATCTCACGATCCGCGCTAGCACTACGAGAGCGGGAGCTAGCAAATGGGTCAAGTAGCTGGTTTGCCTTGCGGCCCTGACTATCGGGCGGATATCGCCCATTATCGTTATCGGTAATGGATGTGTTAACTGTCGCTCGCCTTGGTGGGTGCGCACATGCTGATTGAGGATGGCCTTCTGGCGAAAGTGCTTGCCGCACTCGGGGCAGGCGAAGGGCTTCTCACCCGAATGGATGCGTATGTGCTGGTTGAGTATGGCGCGCTGCCGGAAGCTGCGCGAGCAGTACGGGCAGGTGAATGGCTTTTCGTTCGCGTGGATGCGCAGGTGTTGCGTCAGGTGCGACTGCTGGCGGAACCGCTTGCCGCACTCGGAGCACGGAAATGGACGGGCGTCCGTGTGTATCCGATCGTGCTGCAGCAGCGTGCTCTTCTGCTTGAAGTCCTTGCCGCAGGTCAAGCACTTGAACAGCCGCAGATCGCTGTGCGGCTTGTTCTTGTGCGGGCGTCCCGGTCCCGTGCGTCCGCCCGGCGTCCCCGTGGCGCCCGCAGCGCCGGCTGCAACCCCATTGGGCGCCGCTGCGCCCTCATTGGCATTGCCATTCGCCGGGCCACCATTCTGGTTGCCGCCGTTCGGTGGTGCCCCATTCTGCTGTTGCTGCTGCTGCTGCTGCTGTTGCTGCTGTCCCGGCAGCAGCTCGGGCAGCGCATACGCCTCGCCTCCGTTCTGCTCCAGCTTGTTGAGATAGTGCAGCGGCGGAAAGCCAGGTGGCGCCAGCATGCCGCCCTGCGGCGCTCCATGGCGCGGCGCATAGTAGTCGGGCGTCTGGAAGCCATTGCTGGGATCACCTTGCGGCTGCCCACCGCCATTCTGCTGCACGTGCGGATTCCCCTGCCCAGCCTCGCCGCCATTCGCCGGCGCGTGCTGCGGCTCGTTGCTGCTTTGGTTTGGATTTGGCGCGGAGTTCTGTTGGTTGGCAAGCTGCAAGTGAAGAGGCGCCCAAATTGCGATAGATTAGTGCACATATAATTGAGTTATTAGGGGTTTGGTTTACATTGATGAATGAAATTTTGATGCCGCCTGAATAAATGAAACGACTATAATCAGGGCTGCAAATCGGGTTTAAACCAACAACTCGGTTCAAACTCGGAATTGCAAATTGTTTTCACCAAATCCTGGGTTCAACCAAATTCAAATACAGAGACTTGGTTCGAATCGTAAGCTGAAGCAGCGATAATTTTGTTGTTTTTTTTTAGTTCAAAGTCCTGATTATAGTTATCAATACTTGTAAGTGATGTATTTTTATATTTAAATTAAAAATTGTATTAAATTTTAATCGTGTCTTTATGATGTTTGTGTCTTTGTGGATATGAGCATTGTGTTCCTTATTCAAATAAAATTGATGCAAAACGATGAATGAATACATTTTTGTTCAGCCTGAAGTGTACGTGAGGAGTAAATGAACGGGAATAACGGGGATAATTATGCTGCAGTTGCAGAAAAGTGTGTATGCTCATCCTTATCCCTCCTCATCCCTGCTCACCTGATTCATGGCATCATCTTCGGCATTGCCATTCGCTCGTTGCTGCTGCTGGACCGAGGGATACGGACTGGAGGATGGCGACACCTGCTGCTGGCGTCCGTCGCCGCTGCCATTGTCCCGTGGCTCCTGGCCGCCCGGCGGACTCTGCGGCTGGCCCGCCGCCGCCGCAGCTGCTGCTGCCTGCGCAGCGACTGTTGCGTTCTGTTGCTGCTGCTGCTGTTGCTGCTGCTGCTGTTGTTGCTGCTGCTGCTGCTGTTGCTGGGCGCTGAGATGTTGCTGGGCCTGTTGCTGGATGTTTGGATACATGTCGCTGCCCCATTGGGCTGCACTGGCGCCGATGGCGCCGGCATTGCGTTCCGCGTCCTGCGAGTCCTTGTAGAGAACGTACGGCTGGCCCGTGTCCTGCGTGATGCAGTACATTATCTGGCGGGGAACCTTCAGGCCTGCCGCTATGCAGGCCGCAAAGGAGGCCGAGAAATTTATGGCCATTTTGTGGTAGTTCTTGTTCTTCTCTTTCTTCTTTCTTCTTACTGTTTGGGTATTTTTATTGCTGTTGTTGTAGATAGTTCTAGGCAGCGTCCTTTTTGGCTGCACACCGATTATCCTGTGCTGCTCTTGCACTTAGTTTTAGCTCTTCGCTTCTTTGTCGTTGGCTTTTGTTTATTGACTCGTGTTGCACATTTTTGCAGTGTTTTTTTCTGTTTGGTTTTCAGTTATTATTTTATTTAATTATTTTGTTTATTTTACTGCTTTTTTGTTTGCTTGCTTCATTTGTTTCTTTTCAAGGCTCGCATTTTATTATCATTTGAAGTTCCTTTCTTCTTATTTAGTTTTGTCTTATTTAGTTTTGTTCAATTTGTTCTTCTTCTTCTTGTTTTGATTGAAATTATATTAAAATTTTGCTCTTTAGCCTTTGCTTCTTTTTTATCGACTTCAATGAGTACCCAAAAAACATGTCATTTTCACATGATTATTCGAAATAACTGACTGAAATATAATTTCTTGCGCATTGGCTCTCAACAACTAACAGTTTTTACTCTTTCTGGTACAGCTGCAAGAAAGTCAAAATCAGCTATTTAAGACTTATTTCAAAATTGAATTTCATTTAAAGATTTCATTAGATTTTTAGTTTTAAGACACGCCGAAATTAAAGTTTGGTTTTGGTCCCCTTGCTGTTTTTCCGTTGCCTGACTTGTTTGTAATTCTCAACTAGTAAAAGTATCACAAATATAAAGTTGTTGACAAAGCCAGAGTCAATAGCAAAGTCTGATGATCTTAGAACCTTTTTATTTTTCTTTGTTTAATATTACTTTAAAGATACAATTCAGTAATAACTTATCTTTCCATTAAAGCCTTATCAAAATACATATATTTCCCAAATAAATTTGCGTGCTTAAAGCATTTTACTAACAGCCAATAAAATGTTTCATTTTTAACTGCAAACAAACTTTTGTAAAATAAATGAAAAAACTAGTAAAAAGCTACAAAAATGCGACGCAAATTAAAAACAATGAAGATCATCAGCGGCTGATTGAGAGGAGTGGCGCACAAATGGATACCGCATGCCAAGCAGGCTGGCACAACTCCTCTCCCTCCCCCCTACCCTTCCCCCTCCCTTTCCATCTATCCGCTAGAGCCCCTTCTAACCCACCCGGAGCCCGCTATTCGCATTAACGCTAACTCGTTGCTGCTCCCACACCCCCAATCGCAGGCGACTCGCCGCTGGCTGGCTGGCCACATGTTGTGCCTCCTTTTGTTGTCATGAGCTGCCTTTGGCTGGCTCTGGCTCTGGCTCTGGCTCTGGCTCCAACTCTGACTCTTGTGTCTTTTATCTTTTTGCAATGTTCTTTTTACTCTGTTTTTTTTTTGCCATATTTTTCTTCGTTTTTTTTGCTGCCTCACGACGACGTGCCAACTTTTTAATGCGGGATCAAGGTCTCGGCAGATACACAGATACACACACACACACACACACACGACGTCGCAGAGCGGGACGCCGCCCAGTTCGTGGCCTGTTGTCCTAAGCGAACAGATCCATTAACAATATACAAGTAAAGTGGCATAGAAACATGTGGCCATAGTTAAACATAGACATGAGTTGCCCAATTATTGGCTCTCATCATTTGCCAATCTTTAGACAAGCAATAGACGAAACTTCAGCACAGCTGAGTTATTCGACTTGAAGGAACTTCAAAGACTCTGATTAACTTGTTGAATCCATTTGACATTAGGTTGAAGTAGCAAGCAATTAGGCATTGGGATAAATCAGGTTTGGTAAAGGCAATTTTTTGTTTTTTTCTTTAATAATAACCAACACACAACAAGCTATAAAGGTATAGTTAGCTATTTCACGAACCTGCCTGTCCTATAGAGCTATATATATGTATATGCTATATCAGCTGATGACATGTGTGTAAATATGATATATCATGAGGCAACTTTGCGTAGTAGATACTATTTTTGTTTTGTATCGATCCAAGAGCCATAAGAAAGTTACAAAACATCTATTTATATTAAATTACACAGTTAGTTATTATTAGTTACTACTAGTTAGTATTACTAACAAATACAAACAACAAATGTTGTTTTGTAATTACAATTTGAAATTAATAGCACATTATGTTTTGAGGGACATTTCTTTTCAAGTTGGCCGGCTTGAGAGGAATCGCGGTCAAAACCCCCACCAACAAAAATAAAAAGGTATAAACAATAAGATCGAGTACTATTTCAAGCTACTTCAAGAACCTCCCAGTTTTATGTTCAGCAAACTTTCTATAGACTCTAGATTTGCAAGGTCTTATCCTTAGTCCGAAGCTATAACAACTTGAGAATTATAAGCACCGAAAAGGTGACTAATATAGCTAATGTCTACTTAAGCCTGCGGCATACGCTGTGTTTGCAGAAAAGAGCATCGCTTCTTATCAACAAAAGAGTGGCAAATAGTTTTTTTGTTGTGTATATATAGATTATCAAAGAATATGAAATTGTTTACGAAGATTGTAATATTTATCTTAATTTTGTAAATATCGATGCATCAACAATTTATTTTTCAACTGAATGCCTGCACAATTGTTGTTTATTGGAAAATTTCAAGAATTATTTAAGTTAAGTAAAGTCAAAAGGTAATGTTCGCCTGTTTCGTGTTAACTAAATTGGTTAAACTGAAAATAAACTGGGAAAAGCAACCGATATCGTTGCTAAATGGCGAAATGAATTGGAAAAATTAAATTGAAAACGCAATGCGTGCCCGCAGCAACAATAAACTAAAGCAACAGCAACAGCAACAACAACAACAATTACAAGAGCAACAACAATTACAAGAAGTTGGCGCTACCGCATCGAATCGCAACGCAACGCAACGCATCGCATCGAGTTAAGATTCGAGCATGAGTATGCATGAGTGTGAGTGCAAGTGTGTGAGTGTATGAGTGCGAGTGTGAGTGCCAGTTCGATTCGTTTGAGGCGAGAGAACTAAACTACCTTGAACCCGTAAATGAACGCGTCGCGCTAGCCAACCGACTGCCAGATACGATACCTCAACAGAACAGTCTGGCATGGATCGGCGCCCGAGCAGGGACCGACACTTCGACTGCCGGGGCGGGCGGACAGTGGGGTAGGGAGGGTGCGGGGTGTGCTGCAGTCAGTCAGTCGCTGGCAATGCAGTTGCACTTCGTGCCGTCCAAGTCGCTGTTGCTATTTGTGAATTATTGCGCTCCATTGGCAGCGCGACAGCGTTTGCAATTTATGCGTTCGTTGCCGCTGCAGTTGCCCCGCCTGCCCCGCCTGCCCCTGCCGGCCCTCAGTCACAGTTTGCAGTCCCAGTCGCAGTTGCAGTTGCAGTTGCAGTTCCAGTCACACTATCTATCTATAAGCACGGCATGTTTGTTTTATTCTCTGCCTCGCCCCACACACTCTGGCTGCCTTTCTTCTTCCGCTCCTCTTACAAATGTAATGAGCGCTTTATTTTTAAATGCGTGCGGCAATTTAAATGAGTGTTAGCAGATCCATTGGGGGGAGACGATCGTAAATGCTGAGCAGATGATCTCTAACGACAGGCAGCTAGAATTAATCACATTAACAGTTAAAACTGATTTAGGAGTTGCATTAGTTAAAAGACGCTTCAAATCTTTGGGGTTAACTTTCGAGTGCTACTCTTTGGCTTATTTACACTCGCTCTAATTTACATTTCCTTTTTGTGCTGGCATCCTTAAAGATATATCTGTCAGCACATCTTTGCTTCAAGCCTCATTAAGACACAGTTGCTTAGCATAACATATCATAACATAACTTAAAACAATCATGTTAATAAAATAACATTTAATAAATGCACATATTTAACAGATTTCTTGTTGAAACCATTTTCAAACGAATTAAAATTTAATATCCCATGACAATGGGAACAAGAGCCCACACATTGAACATTAGAGTGCATTCAGGATTGTTTCTTCACATATTTGAAAGGTTCAGCCAAGCAAATCGAAATGCACGCTTTGTAGCAACAGACAAACTCCACCTACTTTACACCTGACGGGTGAGGCACAATGGACACGCAGTGTGGTAGCAGCAAAAGATACTAGATAAAGATACAAGATACAAGCTAAAGATACAAGATACTCATATAAATGCACATGCAGCAGATACAATGATGCGAGAGATGGATGCCAGATATTAATGGCCATAAACGCCGCCTGTCATTGGCTGAAACATTGGTTGCCCACACGCCATTGAAATTGAAATAGAAATAGAAAAAGTCGCAAAAACTAGAGTAGAAATCGTGGGGGGCGTTAACGTGGACGTTGACAACTTTCACTGCCGGCGAAGCGTGCACAGAAATTGGCAAGAAAATCGCCATGCCGTAAGAAATCAAAAAGTGGAGCATACGAAACATAGGATATATATTTATCTAATAATTTTTCGAATCAAATGCGGCGTATTATAAATGCAGCAAAAGGTAGATCCGCGTTATCACAACAAACTAAATTCCAAATTTAAGGATTTCCTTGGAAATTCTTTTAATTATAAAACTTTTAATATATAAAACTCTGCCAGAGTGTTAAAATGAGAGTGTTATAGAAAGCGCGCCATTTACTGGCAATTCTTAATAACATTTATGTAAAAAAGAGCACTGTTAATTAACATATGTTTATCGATTGACTCTGTTTAGCAGTTTGAAGCCAGTTAAAATGGTTTTCATATCATAAAACACTTGGCAAACACACATATTCCACTCCATTTAAAAATATTCAAACCAGCTCTAAAGTGATTCAGTTCTTCCTTCAATTACCCGCTCCACTTCTAACAGATCTCCAACAAATTTAACTTTCAATTTGATTTACAACTTCAATTTTTATGTAGCCAATTTTTTGAACTAAAAGCCAATGCAAACACACACACACACAGGCACACACACAAGTGCTCACGGGCCTATCTCTATATTCTATTTATCTGGCAAAGCAAAAAAAAAACTAGAAGAAGCAGAAAACACGATACAACAAAAATTTGGTTTCAAGGTTAGGGTATACAAAATAACAAAAACAACAACAACAATGAAAAAATGGCAAACTTTTTGCGCCAACAACAAAAACGAGCGCCAAAAATTTAACGTAATTTGTGCAGTCGTCTAATTCAATACATAAAAGCTTCCCCCAGCCAGAGAGCGGGTGCTCAAGGGAGAGAGAGAGAGACGCACAGAGGGGACGAGAGATTGAGAGAGAGAGAGAGAGCGCGCTCACATAAACTACAGGTAAAGCACAATTGTTAGATACGCCGCACGACCAACAAAAAAGAGTAGGAAAAAAAATGTGAGTCATGGAAAGGCGTCCAATTTTTATTGTTTTTTCTTTTTAACCATTTTTTTTTGCAATCTCTTTGCCAAAAGCAAAAAGTTTTTGGTAGAAGAACTCCGCAAATACACCTAGGCAATGGGTTTTATGGGATTATCAGAAATTTGTGTTTGGCGTGTAGCAGATACAACAGCTTTGGGCCTGGACTATGTGTGCACGTTTGTGCATGGCTTGTTTTAGGTATTTTTTTGTTGGTAATCAATACACAAACAAAGTCTATAACATAAATTAAAGGAATATATTGAGATTGTAATACCATCAAAAATGGGCAAATAACAAAATATGTTGTAGAAAATATAACTTAATAATTCGAATAACTAACTTTTGCCATTCTATTCAGCGTTTTAAATTTAAATTTAAAAAAATACATATATAAATATATATAAATATTTATAACAAATATATAGATAATAAATATTAAGTATTTGCAAACAAACATAATTTCGGCTTTCCACATTATAGAGAATTATAAAGCATGACAGCTTAAATAGATTTTCTATGCTTTTTTTTTATTAAATATTTCTCGCAAGTCGTCTTTTCTTTAATGAATCTCAAATAGTTGCAAGTGTTGACTCAATTGCTTATTTCGAAGCTAGGTTAGGGCATTTGGCGCTCGTTATGTTTCGCGTTTCCTTTTCAGCTCGCATTCTATGTAAATATCTATACATTTAATTAACGCGTCGAATTTTCGAACTCGACGTTCGGTGACAAACAAAAAACGAAAAATAAAAGGAACGAAAAATTTGTAGCCGGCTACAATTCGAACTAAGATCTCGTGTGATGATAGATGGGGTCTCGATTGGATGGCAGTTCCACACGCCACACATGCATTAGACTATTGCAGATGTATCTGTTAGATACACAGCACACACACGCACGCACACACACACACACACACACACACACACACAGTGTAACACTTGGGGCTCACAATTAAGTGATTTTGCTTGTTTTGTTGTTGAACATTTTGTGGATTTTAGTTTTTTGTGCGAAAAATTTGTTGTTTTTTTTTGTTCACGTATAATTCATCATATTCCTTTATGGCCTGACATTCGCATACAGCATTTGTAGATACGCACCAGCACAGATTATACGCCCGCCCACCGTCCCCCTCACACACACACACACACTCACACACACACACCCAAAATAAACGAATTTAGCCCCAGGGGGAATTTCGCAAAAAAAGAAGTGGAAAAAAAATCGCAAATGATTTGTGGCAAATTTTTCGTTTCTTTATTTGCTTTTAGTTTTTGCGTATTTCGCTTTGCTCTTGCTCTTGCTTTTTGTTGCTGCTCATTAGTGCCGTTTTCTATGTGTGTGAATGTGTGTGTGTGACTTCTCTTCGCATCCTCTCTGCTGCCCCCGCGTCTACACCTTCTACTGACTTTTTGCATTTTGTCAACTTGATTTACGCGCAAAAAATTTTCGGCTTTGCGATTTTTTTTTGTTGTTTTTTTTATTAATACTTGATTTCCTTTTAATTTTCGTTACGGTCCAGCAATTTTTTGTTATATTAATTCGCTTTGCACTCACCTGTTTCCACAATTGTTGTGTTCTTAAGTTTTCCCAAAAAAAATATCCCAAATGTTTATTAAATTTCCTTTTTGGTTTTAAGTTGATTTTTCATGCTGAAAAGAAAACATATTTGAGAAGTTAATAAATATATTAGAAAAAATTAAATTAAATAAATTAAATTTAAACCTGAGGAAATTTGAGCATAACTTTTAGTGAGTATATGAGAATCCCACCTTGAATTAAAGTTTTCTATAGAAAGACAAACTAGCGTGACTTTAACCGGGCTTTGCTTTAGAACTAAGAAGTACCTAAGTCTTGAAGTTGTGTTACCTCTTATCATTTGGACTACAAACACATTAATCCTATCTTTTTGAAACATATTCTAGGCTTACGACTATTTAAGACAGAAACAGATCGAATCTGCTTGAAAATTATCAAAAATGTCGAATGCATTTGAAGTAGGAAACAGGTTAAGATACTTAAGAGCCTTAAATTGCTGTTTAAAGAAGCTATTTGGCTATAAGTAGAACTGGTGAAAGGAGCAACGCCCCAATAAACCTAGAGTTAACAGAGTGCATTAAAATCCACTTTAAGTTCAAATTAACTAATTGACAGGCCATAAAAGCAACTTGGTCGACATTTAACCGCCACGAAACACCCAACCCAAAAAACTATAAAACCAAACAAATAACAATTTTCGGGTTTCATCCGGCGACGGCGACAGCAACAACAGCTACAACTTCGACAACAAGAACGATAAAAACGATAACAACGATAACTTTGTGTGTCGCATAAACAAAAATACAAACAAAATTCGGACGCAGGCAGGTCTCCAGAGCAAATGCATATTTAGGATAGCCAGAGCAGGGGGCGGGGGGTGGAGTTTTGGGCGGACTGTATAACAGCTATATTAGCGCGAGTATACATAAAAATATATGCATATGTATGCATGTGGGTGTGTGTGTGGCTAACACTAACCTCAAAAAGTTTATTGCGCGCAGTTGCAGCGGCGTGTAGACAAAAAATTGCAAATTGCAGCGGCGTTTGCTTCACACAGAAACACACAGGCACACACACGCACACACACAATCAAGCAAAGTCACACAGAGAGCAGCGAGAGACACTAATACACTTAGGCAACTGCACGTGCTCACAGTGGCTCACACACGCAGACACACACACATACACGGAGAGTTACAGATGCAGACACCCCCGCGTACCGTTGTTGCCACAGCTACATCAAATTTTTATGCACACACACACGCACGCACACTTGAGCGTTTTTTAGCTACAGTTGCAGTTGCAGTTGCAGTTGCAAAATGCTGCAAACGTTGACAAAATTTGTAGATTATGTGCACTAAATAATTTTTAATCGAACTGTTTTATGTTGTTGTTATAGCTCTTGGCGGTTTATCGACAGCTGCAGCTGCTGCTTCGTTAGCCTGGCTTCCTGGCGTTGCGTATACGCCGCGTGTCTCGCACACAGATCCAAAAATTCGTTTGTTTATTCGAAATACTTTTTGTTGTTTCGTTATTTTCTTGTTTTTTGTTTGCGCGTTTGTATTTTCTTTTTTTTTTGTCTTTCCTCAGCTTGCGACTAAATTTTGTTTTTAGTTATTTTATTGCTGGCTATTTCCACGCAGTCTGCGCTCTATAATACAAGTACTCGGGTACTCTCTATATATAAACCGTGTGCAGCTTTTTATTAGATGTCGACGTCGTCGTCGTTGGCGGTCGACGACTGCAAGCGGCAGCGGCACAAAAATCGAACAAAATGCCCAAAAAAAATCGTAAGTACAACAAACCGAATCTGAATCCGAAACCAAAGCGAAGCGAAACGAAACGCAAAGAAACTCAGCGCAAGGCGCAGCGGGGCGACGTCGTCGTGTCTTTTTTTCCGTTTTTTTTTTGTCTGTTTTTGTGGGAGCGGAGCGCGCGCCAACTTTTAGCTATGGCTATGGCCACGGGTCTGGGGGTCTCTGGTCTCGCCGCCAACTACAAATATAATGTCTACACACAAAAAAAGCAAAACCAGCGAGCAGCGAGTAACGAGCGGCTCTCTCACCCTCTCTCTCTCACTTAACGCACACAGTCGCTCACTTACACACACACACACACACGCGCTCTCTCTAAGCTTTTTTAGTCAAAACAATTGCAAAATTTTTTAACTTTTTGCCGGCGGGTCGAACCCCGGCCTCCAGCTGTGTGCTTATGTGTGTGAGTATGTGCGAAGCACAAGTTTATTAGTGTTAGTGCAGTCGCTGCCAAAGCTCTCTCAGCTCACGCTCTCGCCGCGCAACATCAGCATTACGCTCTCCTCTCAGCTTGTGGCGCTCTTTTGTCGATTTTCTAATGTTGCGGCCCCATGCCGCTGTTACAGCGACGCCAATGCTAACGCTGACTGCGCTGCCAGCGCTGCTGTTTTTAGCGCGTGCTGCTGCTGTTGCTGCTGCTGCCGCTGCTGCACTTCGCGTGCGCTTTCGTTTGCTCCGTTTGATTGTGTGTGTATAAAGTTTTTTTATTCTTCTCTCTTTTAGTTGCTTAATACGTCTGCTACTATTTGGGTTCTACGATTAATGCGCAGTTAAGACCGAAAAAACGTACTGCAAATGACAGCTGCTGCTATTTTGGGAAAGGGCAGCTGATAGAAGGATTAAAGCTACCGCGACAGCACATATGGCAGCTTTAAGATCACGTTATATTATTTTTCAGATTGATCAAGGATCTTTTTATCTAAATTTCGATTTGGTTGCAGAGCTGCTTCCTTATATTCCAGACAATACTCATAATACTAAGATATAATTCTTTAGCTATATTTTACTTATATTTTCGTACAGAACATATTTGTTTTCGAATTAAATTTGAGTTATCTTTAAACTCAAAAAGTAAAAGATGTATGCACAATAGTTAAGTAAAACTCTCTGTCTGATCTGCTGGCTATCTCCCTCCCATTTCGCTGACTGATATCTTAGCTGCAATTCGACCTCAAGACCTGCTGACCAATCCCTCAATCGGCCCACAGTCAACCGTTTAGGCAATCTGTTAAGAACGACACCCACAATGGCCAGCAGACAGCTAAAAAACGGCTTATTCGTGTTGGCCCACAAAAAAACGAAAACCTCTATCTTTATACTCCCCCCACCCACTAGCCCAGCCACGCCCACCACGACGAAATTGTGGCAACGCCCACTCAGTCAGTCACTTATCGTGAGCGAAGAACAGAAATTTGCAATTGTTCATTTGATTTCGTTGTTTTCCGGGTTGACGAAAACGATGAGCCGCAGGGGGAAAGCGGGGTTATTCAATTCAGAGGGGTGCGGGCTAGATTGACAGGTGCCGTGGTGGGCGGGGCGGGACGGGGCGGAGCAGCGGGTGGGGGAAAGACACAAGTACAATATAAAGTAAATTATTGTATGATGTGTATGCAATATTTTATAAATAAACAACCAATTTTTTTGTATAAACAATCGAAAAACAACAAGAGAGGCACCCGAAAAAACAACAACAACAACAACAATGCCAAATAAGTACGAAACAAGTTGAGCGTGCACAACGCTAGGGGGAGGGGGAGGTGGAGGGAGGGGAGCTACATGTAGAAATGTGGTTATACAGATATACATAGGTCAATTTGCTGGCAGATATGTAAAATATTAAAAAATAATATAAAAAACAAAAAAACTAAATTATCTACAACAACTGCTGACAACGTCTCGTCGTGTCTTTTCTGCCGTTCTTGCATGATGTTTACTTTCGATTCGTTTCGTTTTTTATTTTATTTCAATTTTTGGCAACGTTGCAAAAACAACAACAACAACAAAAAAACACGCAGAACGACAAGTTTAAATGTGATTTCAAGACATGAGCAAAAAAATTAAATAGATTTAAGAAAGAACAGACTTCCTTATACACGACTGTGAAATGCTCTAGCATGCATATTTAAATATTAAAGCTGATATCTGAGAATATACAACTGTTTGTCCTGATTGACTGACTGACGACCTGACAGACAGATTGACTGATTTACTGATTGACTGACTGATTGACAGACTGACTGATTGATTGACTAACTGATTGACTGACTAGCTTATTGACTGATTAACTGACTGATTGACTGACTGTCTGACTGACTAGCTTTTTGACTGATTAACTGACTGACTGACTTATTGACTGACTGATTGACTGACTGGCTGATTGACTGACTGACTGATTGAATGACTGACTAACTGACTGACTGACTAATTGACGGACTGAATGATTGACTGGCTGACTGATTGAATGACTGACAGACTGACTGACGGACTGACTGACAGACTGACTGATTGACTGACTGACTGATTGACTGACGGACTGACTGACAGACTGACTAGCTTATTAACTGAATTACTGACCGACTGATTTGTGATCAACTCACAACCCAATCTGTAATAGCTAGGATTCTGAAATATTACCAACCAGTTTTATAAAAGCGCACACTAAGGCGGGGAATCTTCCACGCGCAAATGTGAAATGTGGGTGGAAAACTGTTGTATACAATTTGTTTGCTTAACAATCAATGGGGCTTTAACTCATTAAATAAAACGCTCTGTGAAAATTTATTAAAGCCGTGTTTCACTCTTCCACTCGCAAAATCTTCCCCTCCGTGAGGAAAATAGTTATCAAAGGTTGCATTTGCGAAATTTTGTTTTTTGGCGTAAAGTTCAGTTTTAAAGCTCCACATTAATCAAACACAAATTAACTGTAGCAACGAACCGAAACCGAATTGCGAGGAATTTTGATTCCAATCAACTGCAAACTCATTTAGAAATATCTATGCAATATATAATTTGAGGCGTGGAGCTCAAGGAAGTATGATTAGAATATTTTAGCAAAAAAACTGAGCCCGGGCAAAGCCGGCCTATATCCGCATAGTACTAAACAAAATTTGTTTAAAAATTAATAAATATTATGTTATTGAAACTAGATAGAGATTAACAACGGGAGTGCCCGACTAGGAAATACTCTGGTATATAAAGGACTTACTGCACTCACTTAATGTCGCAAACATCGCATTCTGTATTGCACATTTGATAGTTGATATCACCCACTGCAAGGGTTTATAAACTTAGTCAAAGGAAAAAAATGAACATTTTCAAAAAGTTGTCTTAAAATAAACGTATCTTCAAGATACACAACAGGAAAGTTTCTATTGTGTTCGGCATTATAAGATGCAAACTATGCTTAATTTTAGAATTTCTTGGCAACACTTCTAGCTATTTCTGCTAAATGTATATATATATATATATGTATCTGTATCTGCTATGAATATATGTATATCTGTATCCATGCTTTGCACTTGTTATTGCATTTGCACTATTTGTATGTATTCTTTATTTTATTTATTTTTTTTTGTTTTTCGGTGTTTTCCTGTTTCAGTTGCTGTTTGGCTTTGCTTTTTGGTTCAGTAACCTATCGATTTGATTTTGTTTACCTTTCAGACATGGCAAAAATATAACAAACAAAAATAAAGAAAATGCACAATTTTGAATGAATATTATGACATTTCCGCCAGCGGCGAAGGGTGTGCGGGTGGACGATAATAATATTGCTGTAGTATCTATGCAGTCACAATTTTCATTCACAGTTGCTGGCTTTCTAGAATTCTGATTTGATATTTGATTACACTAGAGTATTATTTTGTTTGTTCTTCTTTTAGATGTTGTTTATTTTTCACGCTTATCGCAAATGTTTGAAGAATACGTCTCTTTTTCCTTTTCTTTTTTAGTTTTGTTGATAACAAGCCTAAATATACCCGATTGATAATTTTGTTTTTACTTTTAACCAATAAATTATATTAAGTTAAAGGAATGCAAGAGAAATAGTCCGCACACATATTTAAATTTAAACAAATATTATATTCTTAATATAAGACGTAAAAAAAGCTTCTCCTGGTTAGTAAATGGGATAACTAGTACATAGTACATATTTTCCTCCACAAAATCTACTACCCAAAACTGAGTTTGAAAATCACTTTTTGTATTATTTTATTTCCCGGTATTTTGCGCTGCCTTTTGTCTCGTGGCTGTCTGCACGAAATGAAAACTTTTGCCTTGTATTAAAAACTTGTTTTTCCATTTTGCCATTAGTGGCAAAGCGGGGGAGGGTACGCCAATTGGGGGAACTAAGGATGTGGGCTGTTCATAGGCAACGGCTCAAATTGCCCCGTTTTCACTTTCCGGCAAAATCGCAGCGCCAAGACAGAAGACGGCGTGTTAAAGCTTATTATAAAATACACAAACAAACGGAAATGGTGCAAAAAATCCAAAAATAACGTGCCATAGATTAAATATGAACCTTTCGAAGCAATATATTGCAAACTAATCCTAACCAAAATCTAACCCGCAGCGCCAGGTCTTATCAGCATAGCTTTAAAACTGATAGAGGGGTAACGAAGAGGGCATATCAGGAATATACACATTTATACATGTAAGCTACTAATATCCGGCTTTACACGCATAAAACTTCCACCCGCAATTCCCCTTAACGGCGTGGATCTTTTGCAATCGCTGAAACATGCTTAAGAATGTTTGAAATTATAATGTGGTTGACTTGTTAACATAGGCGATCAATTCATTTGAAATTTTAATTTTGAACAAATAAGAAGATATCGGGTTCATATTTTGTTCTTCAATCCCGATGTTTCAGCTAGGAAAAGCGGACTTGCGGAAAGTGTGAAAAGCCTCTCAAATAAATTCACTCAAAAATCTGCGAAAGTAATATTAAAGCTGATCGGATGGTAAATCAAAATGTTTCATACTAGACTTTTCCGCCCATTTTCCACGCCCGCCGTGTGCTGATCACCAATCAGTCAGTCGGTCAAATAAAACTAATTTCGAGGCAACATTTGAAAGGCGCATAAATAAAATAGCAACAGGCTGGCGCACGATAATTCTGACGCGCACGTAATGGGCAGTTGATTTGCTTGCTATAAGCTCAGATATATAAAATTGGATAAATTTATTTATTTTTCTTCAATTTGCAATGCGACACACTCGCCGCGAGGGGCGCTCGACAAGTTGGGCTGTTCGCTTCTGACAGCTACTTAGGGGTCGTGACGCCGTGACCGACCCCTGGCCCGTTATGTCAGCCCTTAAATAATCCTATTATTTACATGAATGCCGTTAGACAAATCCCAGACGTAGGGTGCGTGGGCAGCGGCGCCCTTTGTTCGGCTTTGCCACTCGCTTTTCCGCCAGGTGCGTGCGGATTTTCACACTTTACGCATGAGAGCGCAGCAACTGATAGCTAGAGAGAGAGAGAGAGAGAGAGAGAGCGAGAGGTTGACTTACGCACGGTTGCATTTTGTCACCTGTCAAATGGCAAACTGTACCCGCTTAGTTTTTGTATTTCATTTTTTTACTATCTTCCCGCTTTGCGAATGCCTTTGTTGATATTTTCTGGTATTTAACTTGCTCGCTGTCGTCTTTTGTCATGTAGTTGAAAAAATACTTCGCTAAATTGCATTTTCCTGCATTCATTTAAGTTAATTGCATTAGACTCGTTTGACACGTTGCTTTATGTATCGATAATAGGTCGCAAATTGGCTAAAAACTAAGCACCTTCAATACAAGATCAAGCTAAATATAAGTAGATTTGCAACAGAGTCGTGGCAAAAGCGAAAGAACGTAATGAGAATGTTAGACATTCGTGAACAGTTCGGCAGAGCCAGTGAACTTATAAAGCTTTAAGGAAAGCTTTAAGTGATAAAAGCTACATGCTGCAAGCTTTAAGCTTTTCTTGAATGTTTTAATAAATACATTAAAATTAAGTAAATGTCAATACATATACTTAAATACAATAAATTGCGCTTAAAGTTCATAGCTCTGTTAAACATAAGACTCATATAATCTTTAAGGAAGTTTTAAGCTCTGCATAAATTATTTAAAGCTTTTGCTGTGAATGCATCAAAGGCATTGCAAAAGAAATTATTGTATATATTCAATATACATTTTCATAAAATAAATCACTCTTAAAGTTTAAAGCTCTGTTTAACAAAAGACTCAAGTGAAGATAGATTAAATATATGCACTTAAATTAAATAAATATCAATTATTGTTTAAAGATCTGTTAAGCAAAAAACGAATATAAATATATATATTTAAAAAAAATAAATCACGCTTAAAGTTCAAACTGTTAAAGTATGATTTTTTTAGCTACTTTAAATTGTATTTAAAGTAATATTTAAAGGTAATTGGACAGCTTTAGCTACTGTGCATTCTGTGGGTCGTTGAAACGTCAATTTGGACATTGTTTGGTCTTCTCCACTGACAGCTTTCAATATAAATCAAATGCAATGCAACAAAAAAAGCGGGAAAACTAAGTAAAGGAAAATGCTGCCTACAAAGTTGCGTTTGCAGTTGCGGGTTAAACATTTTTATTGCCATGTTAGCAACGCCCACATTTTAGTGTGTTGCCCAAGGTGGGGAGCGCAGATAGCTACTGTGTTCTTGTGTCTGCTCCATTGTGGAGCCTTTATACCACGCGGCAGACACTACAAAATTGTTTTTGTTGTTGTGTTTTTTTGTGCCGCTTGGCAAAAAGTGCACTTGTGAGGGGACATCATTGTAGTCGTAGTTGGTGTTGTTGTTGTTGGAAATGCAGTCGATATCAGAGAAAGAACAAATACTATACAAAGGAGAGGGCGTGGGTAAAAGTCCTCATCATATTTTCATATCCATTTTAGTTTTAAAAGCTTTTGTTGATTGCGTTTACTTTGGAAATATCTTGTGTTTCATACTTTTTAACAATTTGGAGTTTAGAATTGTGCTACAAACTAAATGGAATGGAATCAAAGTTAAAATTCGATTCGTTTCTCATGTGAAATGCGTTCCATTGTGTTCCTTTAGTTTATAGCATAGTTCTTCATACGATATACATGTAATATTATCTATTTTTTATATTCATCCTACTATTTTCCACTATTATATCTAACACAGCGTCACCTTTGTCAGAGATTCACACGCTGCTCATACTATATTAAATTTATAATCCCAACACATCTATTTATCTCTGCTTCTGCTGAGCTTTGTTAAATATTTGATTAGCCTGAAGGCAAGGTCTTACTCGGGTTAATTCTCTTATGCACAGCATATTTATCAGCAACATTTGCCTCAACTTTCTGGTTTCCCACATAGCAAAAATGTATACAGAGTGAAATATGTTTGAATGTCCTCATTTGTTTGGGGTTTTTGCCTCTGGTTGAGGCAAAAATCATTTGTTGTTGCAAGCCAACCGACGACAAGCGAACACAAGTGCACGCGACAGAACAATCCTTGACGCTACAAAAGAAACGCATTGAGTTCGACGCAAAGTGCAGCAGCCCACGAGGCGTATGGAAATATTACGCATACGCCAGCGTTGCCAGGCAGAATTTTGATAGGCTGCTGACATGCAGTGGGCAGCCCTGCTTCTTCTTTCAAAACAAAAATAAATTCATTTTTAAGGTTGTTTTTATTGTGAACAGAAACCTGTGAGGGCTTTGTATGGGAACATATATATGTACACATATATGATAGTCTGAATTCAGCTGCGGATTAATGGATTGTGAGCTTGTTCGCGTGAACTGGTTAAAAAACTAACTCAATAGTGATTCAGAAAAAATCAAACAAGTTTTAACAGCTAGTAGGATGTATTTATGGGATAATAATGAAAACTATGATGAGAAATATAGAATACTTCGGCATCTGATATAGCTAAAGTTATTATATCTAGAATGTATTAACGGGATATTAAAAAAAAAACACTCTGACAAATAATATAAGAAATTTCATATAATTAGAGATAAGATTTGCATAATTAGAGATTTGCGTAAAGACATGTTGAGGAAAAAAACTCCTTTGCCCTATATAATACCAACTTATTCATTTTGCTTAACAGTCCGCAATTTGTGAGATCTATTCAAATATGTTCAGCAATTAAAATAATTTATAACAGGCACACTTCTCATATTTAGGAGAGCTCTAATTAAGCACTTCCCATATGCAAATGTATCTGTATCGCATATACATATACATGCAACTAGATACAAAACCAAATCTGTGACACAATGCGTCGTGTTGCAAGTGAAAGTCATGAAAGCAAATAACAACAACAACAAACAAACACAACAACAACATCTGAGCCTTGTGCTCGCCGTCGTGAGTACGTGTAGAATGTCAAAACACAAAAGCGAAAATGTGCGCGATGTGCAGGCAACAGGAAGCGAGGCAGACATGGCGAAATCTCACACCACCCCCTTCCACCCCTTAACTGGCTAGCTCCACCCCAAGGCTTGCCCTGCCGCCCAACTAAACCTTAGATGGGATGAGGATTGGCCAGCATTTAGAGCCAGCCGCATGTCGTAGCTGCAGGTTGGCCTTGCCAGCGAGCTGCTGCCACAACGGCGCATTGGGGCAGCAGGCAGCGGGCAGCGGGCAGCGGGGCATGTTGCATGCCTGGCAACCGTCAATGCAACCAGTTGGTTAGCACCGCATCCTATTGCCAGCCAGAGGACAGCTATGTGGCAGTTATGTTCGTTTGGGTCGGGGGCATTCAACTTGCAGCGCCAAAAGTAAAATAAAAAATAATTAAATGTGCCCCAAAATGCTTTTGAAGTTGTCAAAAGCCTGCGTTATGCGAGTTGACATACGTAGGGCAGGGCCGAGACGGGGTGGTGGGGGGAGAACCATTCTAAAACAAACCCAAGCAACTTTTCTCTATGATCTGTAATTAAACAGGCTAGACTTTAAAGTAATTTTCGTATCAAACTAATTATTGTAAAGTTCAAATTGTATGAGAGGGAAGCAGAAGAAAGATTGATGTTGATGAAAATCAGATTAAGAATTAAAATGTATCTCTAAAATGGATACCTATTACAGATATTTTCGTATAAGACTAATTTTAGCTATGTTGGAATTGTATAAAAATGGGCAGAGGGAGATAGAAGAAAGCTTTATATTTATGGAAATTAGACTAAGCATTAATATCGATTTCGATGTTTTGGGGAAATGCACCCAATTTTCTAATAATATATAGGTACTAGTATTACCGGCAAAGAATTTCTAAAATTTGTCTATACTATTTATTAATTTAATAAATATTTAATAATATTTTTTTAAATATGTTTTAAAACTTCTAGATTTTCCCTTTATTGGAATTCTCTAAAACTCAATTCCGTGCAGAACTTTAAATATAATAAATATTTTGTCTGCACTCCAAGTACATAAAACGTTCGACAACTTGTACCATCCCACCGCCCATTGCCCCTCCTCCCACCCCGCGCAGCTGTACCCTAATTTTGCTAGCGGCGAAACAAAAGAGAAAACCTTCGTTGCAAAAGAAAAAATAAACAATGTTACAATGTTTTCTGATGTTTTAGCCCAAAAAACTGGCGGTTCCCCCCTTGGCTTTTAGCTGCGGGTAATGATATGTCACGTTTGCTCTAGACTTTGTTTTATATGTAGTCGCACTCAATGACACTGCAAGAAAAAATGTGGCAAAAAAATGAAAATAAAATGAAAATTTCGCAGCAGCTGCAATAAAATTAACGAAATGGCATGGAAAAGAATGCAGCCGAAAAAAACGAAAGAAAAAAAACGAATGAGGAATAAAAGAAAAGCACAAAATGTGCAATTTCTGAGTGGTTTTTTGGATGCGTCGCTTTGGGTGGGTGTTGGCGGTGGTTCGCTTTTTTATGCGGTGCTGCAGCTGCAGCTGCTGTTGCCAACTGCACACGCAGCGGAAATAAAAGAAAAAGCGCAAAGAAAATAAAAACTAAAAGACAGCCAGGGAAAAAGAGAAAAAAGAAAAGCAATGTAAATTAAAGCTGTCGTTAATGGCAGGGCTCACGCGTAGACCCACAGAAACCCGCTAGAATTTGTCAACATGTGGAAAATACCTGGAAAATAATCAGATATATTCTAACGCTGGCCAACGTAATGCTCAAAAGGCGAGCCTAGTCACGTAATTTGGCTACAAATACAAAGCCAAGGCATTAGGCAGTTGCTCTTTAACTGATTCGTTAGGGCTTAAATTAACTAGTAAGACGCTCAAATTTTAACAAGTGGCTTTAGTTCGAGCTTTTAGGCTATTCTTATGTATTAAATACTTAGGCTGTCATTCGTTATGTCGATCGTTAATAAATAAATAATAGGAAAGGAAAAAATTGAAGTTTTATAGAGATTCTTCATAGTATAAAAGTCATTTAGTTAGTTTAGTTGAAATATCATTAATAAAGAATAAAATAATAAAAAAAATAAGAAAATTGCCTTTAAAATACAACAAAAGCTGAAGTATATAATTCAAAGACTTGAGAAACAAACAAACATCAGGCAGTGCCTGATGGTTTGCTGCGTTCTGCATGTTCTTCAGGTACACAAGTGCTGCTGGGTGCACTCACTCACACACACACGCACGCACTTATAGAGCAATATAATGGCGCTCGTTTGGAAAGCAGGCAGACTTCCAACCATTTAAAATTGCAGCTACTTGCAGTGCGTGGGCGGCGGGCGTGGAAAAGAGCTATAATACCGACTGCAGACAGTCAGTCTCTTTCACACTTACGCACACACTCACACGCACACACACACAGTTGAATGTGTGCAGACCACATTCGACGCTCCGTCATGTCAAAAGGATGCTGACTGACCAACCCCTTCCCAGTGTACGCGTCTACCCCTTCCGCTACGCCACTGCCTGCTGCTGTCATTTGCTGTTAAAATTGTATGGCGTCAACTGTACTTTTATGCACACACACACACACAATCACACACACACACACACTCACACGCACACACTCGAACAGCCACATACGTAATTCATTTCATTCTCTCGCACATTTTTATGTACGAAATTTTATTTTAATTCATTTTAAAATATGTGTAATGCTTCCTTTTTTCCTCTTCCTTTTTTTGTTGTTCGCTCATCCTTTCGACTTTTGTGCTTCGATTTTCAATTGCCAGGCGCAGCAGCAGCCTATCCAGCCCGAGCCCGCGCCGCCCCGCACCCCCGCCCAACCACTGACCGTTGCCCACTGGCATTTTCGTGTGCTCAGCCACCCCCCTCCAAAAGGGGGATTTGGGGCTTTTTGGGAGGCTTGTTTCACCCTTCTGCGCTCGCATGCTTCTGCCTGTCCGCGCAATTTTTTCAATAATTAATTTTTTGCGCGTAAATGCAATTTGCATGTAGATGAGCGCTCACACACACACACACACACACACACACACACATGGCCACATGCATATAGTGGTCATATATGTGCTGATATGTACATAAGTCTGTTATATAATAGGGGGCTATTTGTTGAATGGCCGCAGCGTTAAGCACCGTTTTTATTGCCTGCTTTTTGGCGCGCATTGGCGCCATCTCTTTCGCACAATGCGCCGACCAAGGCTCCGTCTCACTCGCACACTTTATGCGTTTATTCTGCTTTGCGACAGTCTGTACTTTTTTTATAATTATTTTTTAAGAGGCATTACTCTAGAATTATATAGAGTGTATTTTAACTGGGCTCCGAAACTATGGGATCTATTCCGGGGCATTATCATAAAAATATTTTATTACCAGGCGCAAATATATTGATAAGAACTTCATGTACTACCTATAAGAAATGAGCATGAACTTAGGATTCTTATAAAAAAATGGGAATTTCGTACTCCAATAAATAAAAGTCAATATGTTAGGCTCAATAATACTCCAAAATTTGTTTTGGATTTAGATAACAAACTATGAGAAGCAGTGCACAAAATTCTGCCACAGTTAGTTAGTTATATAGTTATACTAAGATACAAATTTATCTAAATTAAAAAGGGCTAACTATTACGTTTACGTGAACCTTATAAGCCATATAAACAGGTTTAAGGTTTTAATCAAAATCTTTAACAAACAGTATTTAACTTTGATGATAAGGATATGCTCCAATATATTAAGACCGGTTACCTGATGTTGCCCGGCATTGCTCAGTCCAATATATATATATATATATATATATATATATATATATATATATATATATATATATATATATATATAGTACTGTTTGATAGCCAATTTGATTATTTCCGGAATACTGTTTATAAGGTTTGCATAACAATCCTGTTTATAAGACTTACAAGATAAGACTGAATAACATGGTCAAAAAGAACTTTACTGCATGTTTCATAAATTTTATCGAAATTTCCACAGACACCCCTAAAATCTCCCAAAAATAACATAGATAGTTAAGAACTAGTTTGAAGGCCCATCTCATGAAATATTTTTATGTTTCATATAATTATTACCAACCAATTTTTTCAATATGCGATTGGATTTTTTAGAACCCTGCCTATATTAACGTAACTACGGGTAACTTAAACTGTCCTTTAGATCTTAGTATGGGCAATCAATCAACAAGCAAACAGTCAGTTAGCATAAGGAGTTGTATGCATGTAATCTACCCTAATAAAATTGTACATAACCAAACTTTTGCTTCAATTAAAAAGGGGTTCTCGTCTT
Source organism: Drosophila borealis (assembly GCA_035045885.1). Lineage (NCBI taxonomy): Eukaryota > Metazoa > Arthropoda > Insecta > Diptera > Drosophilidae > Drosophila > Drosophila borealis. The sequence continues at coordinate 2,167,849 of JAWNOR010000211.1, forward strand.
TAATCTTAACTTTAATAAACACTTACCAAAATTCGTTATCCCAAACTGAGTTTTTAGCTGTTGTCTGTAATTCCTGATCCAAGTGGGTTTTAAAATGACTCAAAACTGTGTCCGTGGGGAATGTTGTTAATTTTAATTTGGCCCAAAAACTGTTTTTAAATTCTCAAATATGCTTTTTGTGTGTGTTGGTTTTCAATTGAATTCCTTTTTTTGTTGTGTTTTATTTTATCATAAATGTAATATAATTTAATGTATAGTTTAAAACGTTTTTTTTTGTTTATAAGTTTTTTATCTGAATGTGTTTTTTTTTTGTTTTGTTTTTGTTTTATTTGCTTTCTGCACTACGAATAATTAATTACTTTGATTTTTGGAAAATTGTTTTTACATGTTACTTTTTTGTTTTTTTTTTTTGTGGTTTTTTTCTGGGTTTTCTTAGGTTTTGCCTGCTTTTTGCCACGATATGAATATTTTTGCCTTTAGTTTAGATTGTTTTTAATACACTCGAGAGATATATTGCGATATATGCATACATACATTTATATATATATGTATATGTATATGTATATGTATAATACCTCAAACTGTCTCGTGCTTTGTTTAGCCAAAAAACACACACATTAAATGGGTTTTGCGCAACATTGGCACACAATAAATTTTATTTGGTTTTTTTTTTGTTTGTTTTTAACTTTTTTCTCCTTCTTTTCTTTAGCTTCTTCTTACTTGCTCTGCACTGAACACACACGAAATGTTTAATACTCTTTCTGCTGCTTGTTTTGATCGCTTTTTGTTTGATCGCTTCAAATTGTTCACCTTTTTGTTTTCATCAAAGTTTTTAAAATTGTTTGTTTTTTTTTCGTTTTGCTTCTTTTAAGCTTTGCTCCCAGACTTTTTCAGAACATTTTTGTTGTTTTACGAACGTAAATTTAAAGACGAAAAGACGAAAATTGAAACCGTAACAAAAAAGTTCAATTTGTTTAACGACAAAAATTGTGTATTTTATTTATTTTCTCGTAACTCGTAAATTTTTTTTGGATTTTTGTTAATATTTAGTAATTTGTGTTTTACAGTTCGTTTGAATGAGACACAAAAAATTTAACAAATTTTGGCTATTTCTTTTATTTTTTATTTTGTTATTGGTTTTGCTTTTGGCTTTGGAATTTGACTTCTGATTTTTCACTTCTTTTTTCGGTTTTCGGTTTTCTGTTTTCGTTGCTATTTTCTATTTTTGTTTATCTGTTCCTGTTGCTGTTTTTTTTGTTTGTTCGGTTTCGGTTGCTGTTTTGTTATCGGTTTATCGGTCTATCGGTTTATCGGTTTATTGGCGTTTTTTTGTAGTTTTTGGTGTTTTAAAGGCTATTTCGGTTTCGTTTCGATTTGTTGCTATTTCTGTTGCTTTGTTATATTTGTTGTTGTTGTTGTTGTTGGTTGTTTGTTGCTTGTTGGATTGGTTTATTGGTTGTGTTTGTGTTTGGTTTTATTTCTGTTTTGTTGCGCTTTGATTTTTGTTTTTGATTTATAGTTATTATTATTTCGTTTACAGTTACGTTTAGTTTGTTTTCTTTTTTGCTTTTATGGTTACAATTCGCTTGCTATTATTGTGTTCTTTTCTTTTACTTTTATATTTCTGCTTTTATTTTGTTTAATTATTATTTGTAATTGTTGTTGCTTTTATTGTTGCTGTTGTTTGTTGTCGGTTGGTTGTTTGTTGTTGCAGTGGTTGTAGTTGTTGTTGTTGTGTAGTTGTTGTTGTTGTTGTAGTATTCCAAATTTTGTTGTGAATTTTGTTTGTTAAATTTTGAGAAACTAACTTAAAATCACTTTTTATTTTCGCTTAAAACTGAAAGTTAACTTTAATTTTCTGCTATTTTTTTTCTATTTCCCGTTTTATGATGTTTGTTGTTGTAGAATTTTTGTTTTTTTTTTTTGTTTTTTAAATTATATACAAATTAATTGATAGAATGATTCAAATAAATTAAAAGTTATTAACTGATTGCACATGAGTTGTTCAATTATATTATTATTACATTTGTAATTGTTATTATGATGACTTGTCGTAGTATTATATAATTGATTATTATTATTATTGTTATTTTTATTTTAATTAACAAAACAATATTTTAATAAGTATCAACAACGTTTTAACGTAATCTTTAAAAATGTTCCAAACAGTCAAAAAGCACCTGTGATAAAAAAGTTGAAGAAAACATAAAACGATTAGCGAAAATTACAAATTAGTTAAGTGCTGTTTAGACAAAAATGCAGCTCATAAAAAATCTTTTACTTTTAATTCTGTGCATTTTTATCAGCTATAACAACGTAAAAGCCGTCGGCAATTGGTCAAAACCACAGTGGGCCGACGGCACTTGGGCAAAGTATTTTAATGATAACAGATTCAATTATTATTTGATAATAATTATTATAATGCAAATAATAGTGTATTATCGTAATCAATATCATTTAGTTCATTAGCATGCTTTGCCTCACTTCCTGTTAGACACGCACAACTACAACCACAGACAACCGGCCGCTTTACCGCCCACCCCGCCCATTACATAAAAACAACTTCAGCAGTAAGCACAATAGACGAACCTAACCCCAGACACCCGCATTGTCTAAGCTCGGCGCGCGAGCGACAGCACGCGAATGTCGAAGTGGAAGAGAGTGGAAGAGAGCGCAAAAGCGCCAACGGCAGGACTACGGCATAGACAACAACAAGCAATCGAGTAGGGAAATGCAAAACTAAAACGAACACACAAAAATTTCAAGTTCAAAACGCCGCTGTTTGCCACGGCGAGGGGGTGGGGCTGGAGTGTGGAGTGTGGGCGGCGGTGCCTTGAGTGGCCAAATAACAAATAGCAAACAAATAAAGCATTCCATTACGGTAAAAGTGGCAGCAGAAGTCGCCAAAAATAGTGATACAATTTAATGCTGCAAATCAAAGAGCAACGCCGACGCGCGTCGTCAACGCGCTGCCGCCGGCGACTGCAGCGGCATCGGCAAATGCAGAGTACACTTAGAGCCACACATACAAAGGCAGACGAATCTGTCAGCTACAGAGCGCATTTACATTTGGGCACAAAATGAATCAAGCGATTAGATGACGTACAATGGAAGAAGTAAAATCAGCAATAAAAATACATGCACACGTACATACATACATACATACATATTGGAAAAGTTCATATAAATGGGCAAAAATTGCCGAACCGCAACGATAGTCAATACTCCCCATGAATAGGTACTCAATCAATCCGTAAAAATACATACATACATATGTATGTCTGTACATATACATGTGCATACATATGTGTTTTGTCATTAATTGAAACTGTTTTCTGTACTTATTTTTAGAACTCTCTCTCTCTCTCTCTTGTTTCAACTTGTGTAGCACATTTGCCAAACAACAAATACTTATTTTTGGTACTTTTGTATGCTGAATTGCATTCACGGATAATTGCTTTTATCACTTTCTATGCTCTGACACTTTTGTATATAGTTTTATAAGTTTTACAGTTAGTTAAATAACACATTTATAAAATTATATGATTAAACTCTATACACATTTATGCATACATTATATACATACTTCTATAATTGTTATTTTTTTAAATTGTTAAATGTATTATTTAAAAGAATTTCATTTTCGCAAAAACTGTATTCCTTAGAAGTAACTAGTTTTGTGCTCCTGCATTTTACATATATGTACATAGATATACATACATACATATGTACATATATATTGCGTATTTATGTGTGTATACATATGTATATAGAGCTGTAGATCACTTCAGTAATTTATTTTGCACTCATGAAATGTGGACACACTCAAGTCTTTAGGCTCAGTGGAATATTGATACTGTTATATTTTACACATTCATACAGACATATTAAAAGTTTCTTTAGCAGCCTTTTTACGTTTGAATATTTTTACTTTTAATATGCACACATGTACACACATACATATGTATGTATGTATGTATATTTGGGTCTGAGTACTTTTTCCCTTTTACTGTAAATTCCACAAAGTTTACTTTAAGTTTTATGTGTGAATGGTGTTAAATTCACCGTTTGCATTATCACCACTGTTACATTTCGGTGTTAAATAAATGTATCACCATTTCATCTATTCCACTATTCGTTTGCTTTGTTAAGTATCCTGTACACCCACAGCCACAAGGCCACAACGCACAGAAGCGTCTCCGAGACATGAAATTCGCAATAAAACATCCTTAGAGATTCATTTTTCGCCACTTCTGTTAATTTTTTAGACGCCCCACACGCACACACACACTCATACACTCGAATATATTTATATATGTAGATATATCTACACGCAATTGTAAGACGAACGAAACAAAACACACAGTAAATAAAAATAATGGAAACAACACGACGAGACACAAGCGAAAAAGGTAGGAAGTGTTCTCCGTATGTATGTACGTATGTATGTGAGTATCCCAACTGAAGCTGATGTATCGGCATCTCGGCAGACGCACAGAAGGCGCAAAAGACGAGAAATTGGACGGCATGAAGCGGAATCAGAAGAAGATGCAGACAGCAGACACAGATAATCAGAACACAGAACAAAGCGAAGACGAATTTAGCGCGAAAATTGAAGCTGAAAAGTTTGCGCGACGCGCGCTCCACGATACGCACCGAAAACGGCCAAAAAGATGAATATGTGCAAAAATCTTTTGCATACGCTCAAGAACCCCATGAAAACGAACTGCCAAGCCAAGCAGAGACGCTGACGTTGACGCTGGCAGCGACCGCGACGCCAACAACGACCGCAACTGGGAGAGCAAAAGAAATGGAAAAATACAAAAAAAAATTAAATGCTGGCGGGGGTGTGTTGGGGGCGGCAACAACAGCAGCGACAGAGACTTTCAAAGAGCTTTTTACAGACGCGCGCGCTCAGACCACAAAAACGAAACGAAATGAAACGAAGCGAACGCAAAAAGACGATGATGACGACAACCACGACAGCGGCAACGACGCTGCTGCGGCCCCCCACTAGACACACCGATACACACAATAAGAGCGGCGAGAGCGCCAAGACCTGATACTGTATGTGTACATGTGAGAGAGCACAGACAAAGGCAAGCAAAGCGAATAAAAAGCATCGACGAAAAAAGTTTGCAAAAAGCAACTTGGAGGTGTGTGCATGCGATGTATGTATCGGTGCCTGTGTGTGTGTGTGTGTATATATACAGATGGATCTGTATTGGTATCTCTCTGTGCGTGCTTGTCGCGCGACTGCTTCTGCTGACGCGCGCGTCGCTGCTGACGTCGCGTGTCTTTGGTGCCCGTTGGAGCCAAAGTTATTGGTAGTTTGGGAGGCTTCGCAGCCAGCAGCAGTGAAGGGTTCACGTTAACAGCGCCACTGTACCGCTCTCAGCGCACGTCCCAATGCATTCGTGTGTGTGCGTGTGTGCATGCCTGTTTGTGTGTGTGTGTGCAGTTGCGACAGGTCTGACGTCTGAGCAGCGTCATAGCCGTGGTTGTCTCCTCGCGCTGTTCCTTTTGGCGCGCAGCGCGTGAAAGTGTTACGATTTGAAAATTGCCAAGCTTAGAACTGGGTAAATCAAGTGCACCACGGGCTCTGGGGGGTGGTTGGGCGCGCCTTTTAAATTTTTGACATGCCACGTGCTGCATGTTGAAGCTGAAGTTATGCATAGATAGGCAGAATAGAAGTGAAAGAATGCCAGATGTATCCAGATACATTAGAAGTCGAAAACCTATGAGGAGAAAATACCCTTTTTCCCATGCGCACTTATTATTATGCTTATTTTTATTGAAATTAAGAAATTATCAAAGCACGATAAATATCTGTTTTAGATTAAATATTCTTTGTAATTAGAAACATGGCTAACAGTTTTCAGGATCTCTGAGAAGTTTCTTCAAGACATCTTAAAAGACAAAAAAACTGGTAAAGAATATACATATATTATCTTTATGAGGTCAACGATGTGTTCTTTAACAATATGAAAATTCAATGCCCTTTACAAACTGAAATAGAATATCCTTACCCCATTAAAGAGTCAGGTTCTCTTTCTTGTTTCTAAAATCAAAGGAATATTTGCTTCGTAACTCAAAGACAGTTCGAGTTTAAAAGGTTTTTGCTTTCTGGATCAAAACTATTTTAATAATTGTAGCTGGTTGTACATATTATTAGTAAAAATTCAAGAAAGTGAATTAAATGCAAATCTAGACAAATTCAATGGAGCACAACGTGAAGAGTTATCCAACAACAGATGCCATCAAACGAGCTGTCGAGCAATGCAACAGGATCGAGAGCTCCCTAGAGGGCTGTCTGCAAGTCCTGCAGCAGAGCCGCATGGCCAGTTTGCCCGAGATCTCAGATGTGTGCAGCAAAACAACTCCACAGAGTCTCAACAGGAAGCTGAGCTACACAGTATGCGAGGGCAAAAAGTCGCCCGAGCTGGTAGAAGTCGGCGAGGTCAGCGATCTGAGAGACAACTCCAACATACACTATATGCTGAAATGCGCCGATGTCAAGCTGCAAAAGGTTCTGGCATCCCAGCGGCGCATCATGCAACGCATGGGCGATGTCCACGACAGCCTCGTGCAGAAGCACGAGCAGCACCAGGCGGCATACGAGCGAATCAAGCAGCAATGGGATAAATTGAAATAGTTAACCTCTGAATTTTGTGAAAATCACATAAACAATGCGAAATAAAGCTAAGAAGGGTAACCACTAGAAGGGGCTTTTCAGTCTGTCAGATCTGTCAGCGATCAGCGACTCTGTATACCCTGTACCTCTTGAGTATGGTTTAAGCGGGTATATTAGCTCTGTACAGCTGTATTTAGAATGGAGAAAAGAAAGCATTAACCAATCCCATGTCCTATAGATTCTCCATCAGTAGGACGAGCACAGTTTATTATTATCTACAAAAGTTATTATTTTGGTTTAAAAACAGCTCCCTTCGGGCTTAGCACATTCTGTACAGGGTATCTTTAGCCTGACACTTGTCATTTTATTGTACTTGATTTGTTGTATTATTCTACTTATAAGTAAACATGTTCGTGCACAATTTTTCTGCTGATAATCACAGCCTATATAGACTTATCGAAGGCACACATGTGATGCCTGTTGTGCACAAGCAACAAGGGGCACAAAAAGTGCCCCATGAGGCACGATAAGGTAGATAACTGCGCTACCTACAAGATACTACTTTATTGAATGAAGAGATGGGGCTTAATTAATGCTTGCTGGGAAATGCCTTTTAACCAGATCTAAACGCACTCAAATTCGCGAGCATAATTGAATTCGTGAAAATCGCATAGAAAGGCAATAAGAGACCATTGCAAACTCTTACTTCAGGCCATGAAAATGGAAAATGAAACATCTATAGTTTACCCTTTTTCCAGAAAATGCATAGGTATGTGGAATGTGTGTATCAGCATTATAGAGTGTTGGAAAGGTTGGGCACGCCTGTCTTAGAAGCTACTGCCAAAAAGTGACAGTTGCCAGTTATTTATATTTAACTCAAAGCGAAGTTTCGTTCTTAAAACCCTTAGTTTTAATCACTATTCCTTGAAAAGCACGAGCAGCCAGAAATGAGGAATCAACAGCATTTGAAGAAGAGGGCACGGAAACCGAAAGGAATACAGTACAAATGCACACCGAAGTTCGCGCCGCGCAAGGTAGAAACCATGCAATGTGCCAATGGACACACTCTGTGGGACTTCAAGTGCACACGCCTGAAGCTGCTGAGGATCCTGCGGCGTCACGAGAAGATCGCATCCATCTTGAAGGATGTCAAGCACCGAATTGAGCCAATACATTTTATGCTGACCACGGCCAAAGAGAAGACCCTGCTCAGCTCTGCGGAGGCGAAAAAAGTGAATTTTCTGATATTTGAGGACCATTTGGATGGCGGACTCATCAGATGGGACAGCAATTTGGATCTGTGCAATTTAACATTCCACAACTCTGAGCTGGAGACGCCGTTCAGTCAAATGCTGCAGCATAATATAGACGAGCTCAAGAAGCTGGATCTGTTGGGCGAGGAGAGCTTTGCAAAGGAATTGAAGCAGAAAACAATTGGGGTTCAGGTTGATGAGGACAACATAGCTTGGAAGACATTTTTGAATGACTGGTACAATATGGAAGAGATCAAGCATGTGGATCTATTTGCCATAGAGTTGAAGCAGAAGGACACTGGAAATCAATCCAATCAACAGTTGGCAATTCAATTTGAAGAGGACGCTCTCGATAAGATCTTGAGGGGCTTGAGCAACAAGGATGGGAGAAAGAAGAGCTTTGCGGAAGACCTGATGGAGACTAGGGATAATATGGGGCAGCTGTTGGACATTGAAGTCAAAGACGACTCTCAGGAGAATGCGAGTAATAGCGATTGGAAGAAGATTTTGAACGAGCTGAACGATTGGTGTGACCAGATGGACAACACGCAGATGACAGAGTCCGAGTCGAGTCTTCTAGATGTTGGCGAGGCTTCATTATTCAACAAGAGTAGCTCGAATAAATAATAAATACATACTTACATACATACATATGTATGTACGTCATATGCCCCATAACAAGTTAACATTCTAAACTATGAAGTTTGGCAACAGCGCCAAATATTTGGCGCCAATGTTAAAAGCACAACAAACACAGCAGCATAAGGAGAGCGGAGTGTGTGAGTGTGTGTGTGTGTGTGTGTGTGTGTGTGTGTGTGTGTGTGTGTGTGTGTGTTTGTGTGTGTGCAGTGCACACAAAAACATTTGCCGGCTGTTTAGTTTTTGTGTGCCGGCACAAAAAAAGGCCAACGAAAACTGGCAACAAAGCACACAACACCAAAGCTCCCACTCTCGCTCTCCGGCTCTCCCACTTTTTTCTTGTCTGTCAGTCTCTCTCTCTCTCTCTCTCTCTCTCTCTCTGCTGTTGCTCTCACTCGCCATTTAGAGAAATTTTGCGCAAATAGACAACACCAGAAATAGAAGCAGGCAAAAACACTTCACCCACACACACACGCACACACACACAGCCACACACACAGCCAGCGCGCTGTAAAGAGTAGCGCAAATAAAAAGACTACTTCAAATAGTTGACTACACACAACATGCATATGTATATGTATGTACGTATGTATATATGTACACATAGAGAAACTTTTGTTGTTGTTAGCTTTTTGCGTGCATTGGCATTTGTGTCTGGCATATTTGTTTTTGTTATTGTGCTTTATGCTCTTCTCGTGCGATTACCTCTTGGCCTCGGCATTCAAAAAAAGCGTCTCGCAGAGAGCGCCTTTTAATTGTGTTTTTGTTATCGCAATTGCTTTGCGTGGTATAGGTTAAGAACAAGCATTTTCATGCATTTACTATTTGCACACACATATACATATGCATATGCACATATGTATATACACACATTTGCTTGTTGAACTGTTTATAGCGTGCATATTATACATACATATTTATAAACAGCTGTGATAAGGCGCCCTTTGTCTTATCTTATCGCTGCCGCTCACTGCTCAGAAATGTATTCCTTTTTAGCGCCACTTTTTTCGCTTTACTTTTTGCAAAATTAGTAAAAACAAAAAGAAATATTAGGTCGCTTTGAGCACTCATGAAAAAAATTACAAAAAGCCGGTTTTGTTTTGTTATCTTTGCAAATGAGCGTGTATATGTGGGTGAGCTTTATCCATGTGTGCTTGTGTGTTTGTGTGTGTGTGTGTGCCGGTTAGGGAGCTTTATGCTTTGTTTTGCGCTGTGTTGTGTAGCTTCGATCCGGTTTTGTTTTTTGCGCTTCTGACTTTGGCTATGTATGTAAATTTGTGAGCCCAGACAACAACAGCAACAACAGCAACAAGCCTGAAACCCCGTTGTGACGCTCGTCGAGCGGGGGCGGGCTGGTGGTCACAGCATATGCTCTCAATGTGGAGAGGCAGCTTCATAAACTGGGCGCGCAGCCAGACAAAGCCGAAAGAACAACAAGAAAGAAATGGAACGGCAATAAATATGAATTAGCCAAAATGTTTTTATGTAGCTAGACATGGGAATTCCCTAATGGTTTTCTATATGCGCAGATCTAGGAACTACTTATAAATAAATACATTTAAATAACATAAATTGATTGGATAGCGGGGCAAAGTGGAAAGTCCAGGTATCAGACGCAAAATACTAATTTAAAAAGTATATTCTTATAAGCCCAAATCATTCTGAAGCCAACAACATACATAGATAAATCTAGATATCATTTTTTTGGGGTTTCACCATTTACGCAACAGTTGGGCAAAAGAGAAATATCGGAATATTTTGTAAAATTTTTAGACCAAAAAAGATTAGTTAGCTAAGGGACCCAACCACAGCTAAAATTTCTCTTCGAATTACATCCTAATGTATGGAACCCGAAGCATAGTACCCAGAACTATTTAAGAATAAAGTATATATTATTTAATCTACTAAAATACTTAATACTAAATACTAATTAGTAAAATACTAAAATCTGAAAATACTAAAGTACCAAACACTAAAATACTAAGAGAAGTTTATAAATGAGCAAATTATATTTTTGTAAATTCCAAACTAATCCCAATTAATTGTTCAGCGATTAAAATATATATGTACATATGTATTCCTTGGAACTAATTTTTTTTTACCGCTTTGATTTTATTCAAACGATTTTTGTATTCCCCAAATCTGCCTTACCCCATCAAAGAGCATCAATGGGCCAGCGGCTAAATTTAGTCACACAAAGAACCATTTAAAAAGTACCTAGTTGGAATATATGAGAGTATGTATTTAGTAGACACACACACACACACGCACACATAGAGCATTGCATGTGTGTGTGTTTAGCATAATTGTAATTTGGTATGAAAGGGCTTTTCACACACGTGCAATTGCATTAAGTTGAGGTTTGGGGCTGGAAGTTTTTGGTCATTTAGCATTGACCACACAGCAGCCCCCTCCCCACCGTGCCACCCACACAGCCAGGGGGTTTGGGGTGGCAGACAGCGGCAGCTTATGCTCTGCTGCTTACCCCTCCCGCCCTGTGCAGCATATGCAGATAACGGTAAATGGCTCTATGTGCCAGTGCATGTACTGGGTACATACATATGTGTATGTATGTGTATGTAAAATATATGTAAAGGGCGACAGTTTACAGTTTTTGCTGTTGTTGCTTAATTTACAGCCTTATGTCACTTTGGTGCATTATACTTTTCATTATCGCGCAGCAGCACCCAAAAGTGTGTGAGAGAGCGAGAGGGGGAGCGAGAGAGGGAAAGAGAGCACGCGCGAATGAGAGAGCGCCCGTACGCTCTCTGTCTAGCTTACGGAATACACATGTGTCTGTCTCCCTTTCTTTGTTAATGTCGGCTGTATCGGAACAAAAAGGAATAACAACAATTATAACAACAACAAGGAAAAACATCAAAAGGAAATGAGTTTTCATTTAGTGCACACAAAAGCGGAAATGAATCGAAATAAATAAATAAATGCACCTGCAGCGCCTCCCAAGCCCATCGCCCGAACTGATCCCAGCGCCCACCACTCAGCCGCCAGACTCGCGCTCGCGCTCTCCCTCTCGCCCTCTCGCCCTCTCGCTTTCTCTCTCTCTCTCTCTGCCTCCCTCGCTAGCCCTCTCTGTCTGTCTCAGCATCCGTGCATGCATCCCAGAGAGTGCATCAAAGCACATGCGCCCTGCCTTCTCGCGAGAGAGAGAGAGAAATTTGGCAAGAGTCAGGCAGCTAACCTGCTTGCTAGCTCGCTCGCACCTAGCTGCTGCCTTCTCTATTGCACGCGGCGTGCATTCAACCCGGCAGAACAGTAGCAGCAGCAGCAGCAGCAGCAGCGGCGGCGGCGACAGCATCAGCACCTGACTCACGCCCACATTCGCAACCCTTACCCCAACCCTTCCCACACATGACGCCCTTTTCATCGTCTCGCGGCGTTTTCATTTTCGCGCTGCATTTCGTCGTCTTCTTTTCTTTGCTCGTTTTCTACCGGCGGGCACAGCTCTCATCTTGTTTTTGTTTTTGTTTGTTGTTTACCGTTCTTGTTTTGTGCTTTTGCCCTGTGACGCGTTCCTCGACGGGTACCTCACGCCCCCCTTCTTGCCATAGCCCACTCTTTCCCTTCCTGTATACCCTTTTCTGGCTCTCGGTTGTGTTTTGCTTTGGCCTTATCAAAACTTTTTGGCGCTCTCTGTTTTCTAGTTGCCTCCCCGCACCGCACCGCACCACCCCACCACGCCCCACCACGCCCTGTCACGGCGCCACGTTTCGTGGTAGCGTTTTATGTTTTGTTTAGGTTTTTTGTTGCCGCTTTTACTTTGACTTTCATTCAAGACGAGTCTTTTCGTCGGGGCCCTCGTCGCCCGTCGCGCGACCCACAAATGCCAGAAACGAGCGCCAAAAACTCTCGTTGCGGGCAAAATAGATCACAAAATGGTTAACAAAACCACATCCTGCCCTCCGTTGGGAACGCTTAGAATACAAACAGACAAACCAACACACACACACACTCATACAACAGTTGAGCACGGGAACAGTTTTCTAATGAAAATTAAAGTGCGAACATTTGCATTAAAGACCTAATTACAAATTTAAGATGCCACTTATGAAATTATATATTTTAAATAAAATTCTCTTTAATTTATGAATAATTATTATAGACCATAAATTGCCTAATATCTAATCATTGATTTTAATTAATAAATTTTTGAATTAAAACTGGTTTTCCAAAAATATGTGTGTGTTTTGTTTAACCACTTGAAATCAAACTTGATTCCGTTATACCAATCAAATATAAGACTTATGTATATGTATATTAAAATGTTTACCAATGAATATATACTAAGTAATGTCTAAATATATGAAGAATTTAATGTATTTATTGTATAGTATATCAAGGAGTATAATGTATAATGTATGTTATGTCCAAATATATCGACAATTTGTTGTGCCCTTGTAGTGGGAATTATAACTTTGCCACTAAAATTTGTAACGCATAGAGGGAGAGACATCTCTGATCCCATAGAGTATATATATTCTTGATCAGTATCAACAGTCTATACAGACGAGTCGCTATAGTCGCTATAATATATAGTCGCCCGTCTGTCCGTCTGTATGTCAGCTATCCTCTTGATATTGTTTATAGGCTTTTTCATTCTTTCTTTTCCTTCTGTGCCAGCAGGCATAGAAATATTCGGATTTCGTATGAATAACTTTTTTTCTGCCTCAAGTTATGTTTACCAAACTCTGCATTTACTACTTAGATTCCCCGTGCTGCATACGTATGAGTAAAATCATATAGAAATCGTTTAGTATATATAATAATCTGAAATATACTAAACTATTATATATACTTTACTTTTATATATACCAAAGCTATTATGATATGATAGCTTGTCTGTTGTGCTAAAGACTTTCACTACTCTTAAGGTTCCATCTGTAAAGCCGTTTTTAATCGGAATACTAAATCCTAGAAGGACACTCGGTCTTAAGTAAAGCTTTCTTTCTTCCACATGTATATTTAATTCTAATATATATTATAAAATTTATATATAATTTATTCAATTTTCGGCGTCAGGTAAAGAAATTACCAGAGGTCTGAATTCTCAGGAAAAGTCTCTCAAACACTTTCACTATACGCCTTTAATCTGTGCTAAAATACGCATAATACTAGTTACTATTTTTACCATCATTAAATATATTATTTTAATGACTTTTCTATATGTTTTGCTGGTAAAATCACGCTGAAGCTGGATTTGATTTGGAGTTTGAGGGATAACACAAGACCCAATCATGATATACATATGTGTGATATATATATGTTGACTTTCTTATGGAATCATAGCTAAAAATGCGAAGAGGTTTTAGAAACCAGCGTATAATAGTAATGAAATATAAAATATATAATAAAAAATTAAATATTTTTCTGTCTAAATTAGATATCTATTTTTAAGGGATTAATTATTCGCTCTCTATGCTTTGAATAAAAAACCCTTGATTTTAAAAAACTGTAGAATTTTTACAATTTAGAGAATGCTGTTTATAAATTTGTCAAAATTGATTGAGATTGAAAAATCATAATCATCATTGATTTGATATATATCAAACATTTATTTTTTAATAAACTTCACTTAACTTGATCAAGTTACTTGAAAAACCAAAGAGAAGTTTTTCTTAGATTTCAAAATGTTGCATACCATATTTAAATCAATCTAGAAATCCAATTGTTATTATTAAATCGGTATGCCAAGAAAATAAATATTGTGAAACGCGCTTGCACAACTCTAAATACATTTTCCTTATTTATTATTTAGTTCGATTTGTGTTTCCTTTAGTTTTAATTGATTTTTTAGATTTCAGATGCGAAAAGAACCGAACAAATTTTTTGGTTTGTTTCGAACGCGTGTGCAGAGTTTTCTAAACTAATTTTGTTAATCAGTTGGCGCGTTGAGCGCAGCTAAGGCCAAAAAAAAAAAAAAAAGTTGAATATAAACGGGGGCCAAAAGCAAAAAACCACAAAATAGCGACGACGACGTCGACGTCAGCGTAATAGAGAAATAGAGTGGGAATTCAATAGGGCAGCGGGTGGAGGGGGAGGGGAGGCTTAGGTTCAGTAATTAGGGGTGGCATTTGCACCACACACACACACACACACACACACACACACACAAAAGGGGGGGGGGGGGGGCCGGGGGGGGGCGGGGGGGGGGGGGGAGGGGAAGTTGGGGGATGGATCCTTGGAGATGAATTGGACGAAGCAAGGACAGAGGGCAGGGGAGAGGAGAGTGAGAGACGCGGTAGTGGCACGAAATCAAGCGAGGGATTTTTGTTAAACGAAAGCGGAGCTGGGAAAAAAGGGGGGAGGTAAGTCATTAGTGGGAGTTTTGGAGCTGCGATGTGGGGCAAAGCAGGGGGATAAGAGTTGAGATGAGAGGATGAGGAGATAATGGAGGCATTGAGCGAGCGGGCGAGGGCGGGAAGCGTGCAGATGGCTGGATGAAAAGGAGAGAGGGGGCGCTGCTACAAAAGGAGACCCCGAGATAGGCGGTGCCGAGTGAAAGAAGGAGGCGAGTAGAAGAAGCGCGATTCGCGCCGAGATGGGACAAGGCGGGACACGAAAAGAGGAGGAATAAAAAGGGAGAAACAATGGAAAGTTGGAGCAAGAGAAAGAGGAGAAAAGAAAAGAGAGTCGACAGATGATTTGGTAAAATGGGAGCAGAGGATATCACGTGTAAATGTACAGAAACAAGACAGAGTAAGAGAAGGTTAGGGATCATGCGTACCGAGGGAGATCTTCTCGATGAGCAAGAGAGGACGAAGCAACCAATAGAAGGCCGTAGATGTGGGATTATGCAGACGTCGAGATCTTGACAAAGTCTCAGAGATCGGACATTCGGAATGGTCAAATAGCGACGACGTGCTAGGAGCCGTATTCACAAAATCGAGGGGACCTCTTGTGAAGCCTCACCGAGCTAAGGAAAGCATACCGCGGCACACAGACGGTACTTGTACTGCCCAAGAAAGTCGCAGCGATCTGGAGGTAGCGAAGATACGTTGGATGGGCGGTTGTCGTATACGCAAAAAGTGGAGCCGAGGCGATGCTTAGTGCTGGACTTTGGGCACGGCTGCACGATGCCGCGTAACGACGCCTCGAAACTGTGTTTTGTGGAGAAGCCACCACTCGGCGAAGGAGTGCACCGGCAAGTCAATGCTAATCTGACGAGATATGAGACCGTGACACGGCCACTCCCTTAGCGGGCCTGCGTGGTTCATTAAGGCGTCGAACAAGCTCAGTTATAGATTACGAACCGAAGGGCCGGACCTTCGACCAAACACTGGAAGAAAAGACTTCGCCATCGTCAGTGAGCCTACCAGCCCAAACTGAGGCATCTGGACCCGAGATGGCGGTGGTGCAGCATTTGGAGCTGGGAGCCCACCAGCGCAACTTACAGACAGGCAAGCGGAACCGGATATACCAGAGAAGTGTTGGGAGTCTATATTTAGCTGCTATATTGCACATGTGAATCAGCGAGTTCGCCACATACTCGAAACATTACGGACGACGAGACCCGTTCACCCGTTCTGCGGGCGATTTCAATGCGTGGGCAGTTGAATGGGGAAGCAGCAAAACAAGTCACGTGGGCGTATCCTGCTAGACGTGTTGCAACCCTCAACGTGTCGCTTCTCAACGTTGGTAACAGGCAAACCTTCACAAGCAGGCAGAGGATCATCATCGACTTGACATTTGTAGCATGTCTGGCGAGACGCGCGTCTGGATGGTGTCCGACTTTCACGCGACCCCTGCGATTAGTCACTTCGCCGACCAGCACAAGGACCATACCACCAGCGTGGCACATGGAGCCAGGTACGCTCAGCCAGAAGCGCTGCTGCTAATGGTCGAGAGCATGCAACTCCCAGCCGATGGAGATGCGACCACTGGGCAACTACAGGAAGAACGGTAGAGGAGGCATGCAACGCATCCATGCTTAAAAGAAGGCGGATAACGGGCGCAGACCTGTTCACTGGTGGAACCATGAAATAGAGATGGCCAGGAGAGAATGCCACTAGCCAGAAGAGCTACCAACGGGCCCACGGGAGAGCAATTGCCGGAAATGCAGGAAGCCTACAGAGCGAAGAGGGCCGCACTTAAGAAGGCTATCAATCGCAGCAAGGACGCCACGTGGAAGAGCCTTGCGCTGAAGCCGACGCGCAACCTTTGGTACAGCCTACAATTGGTCATGGGAAGACTGCGGATGCCATGCCCACAAACGAGGTCCAGCTAAGGGCTTGTCACCGCTCTTCCCTCGCACCAACGCTGCACTACCACCACGTACGCCGGACGTCGACGGTAAAATGGACGGGCGCAGAGGAGTGCTAGGTCTTGCGCGGATACAGCCAAATAAAGCCCCAGGACCTGACGGGATCCCGACAAAAGCTCTGAGCTATAGTGGCCAAGCAACCAGCAGTCTATGCAGCGCTATTTAATAAGTGCATGGAGGATCGCCGCTTTCCTACAAGGTGGAAACGCCAGAGACTGGTGTTGCTCAAAGGCGACAAGCCCCAGAGGACCGTCCGCATCAGGCCACTGTGCATGCTCGACGTGGTTGGCAAACTGTTCGAGCGCATCATATGCAACAGACTGCAAGACGACTAGAGACGGCAGGGCTATCTGAGTACCAGTTTGGATTCCGGAAAAAGCGCAGCACTGCCCAGCTATCAGCCATGTTGTGGGATCGCCCCAAGCCATCGAGGGTCCCGATGGCGGATGGTAGCAAAAATACGCCTCTTCGACCCTGGACGTAAAGAACGCGTTCAATGCAGCCAGCGGATGAGTATCATACGCACGCTTCAGGGACTAGATATCCGAGTACCTGATAAGCCTGATTACGGATATTTCTCCAATCGTGTGTTTGTATGACACCGCCGCAGGACAGCGGCGCACACCATAACTGGCGGCGTTCCACAAGGATCAGTCCGGGACCTACACTATGGACGTGATGTACGACGCAGTTCTCCGTTTGACATCCTGCAGGCCTCACTCTTGGCTTTGCGGACGACATTGCGGTGGTTACGGTCAGCAAGGAGCTGCCGGCTGTGGAGGAGAAACAAACACCGCTATCCGACAGGTGGTGACTGGCTCGCGTCAATGGCTTCCTGGCGCCCCAAGACGGAGGCAGTACTGGTCAGCAGCCGTAAGGTAGTGGAGACAGCCACAATACGCGTCGACAACTGTCCTACACCGAACCAGATCAGATGGAGTATTGGACCATCGGCTCGTTGCCTGGAGTTCGTCGGGGGAAAGGCGGCGAAAGCCGCGATGATAGCCAGGAGATGGCATATGCGGGCCCGCGGCAGAAGAGCAGGTGGTTGATAGAAGTGTGGTCAGGTCAATCTACTGTATGCGCAAAGTCTGGGCGCCGGCCTGAGGATCCAGCGTCGGCCGAAGCAGCAGGCTGCATACCGCAGGTGCGCGCTCGATTTCGCTTCCGTACTGTCTCGAGGATGCCACTATATGGCCGGAATGATCCCCAGATCTTGGCAATGGAGACGAGGAGCAACAGCTCCCAACGTAGGCGGGCTGAAACCATGGAAGAATGGCAGGCGAGGTGGAGAACAACCAACAGCGGACACGATCGCGATCCGGAACGGGGAGAGAGGGTAGTGGACACACACACACACACACACATACACACCCGCACACACACACACACACTCGACTAAGCCAAGCGTTTTAGATAAAAGCCGTGCACCACATGGCGTATGCGCAATTGTTGATATTACGCCCTTTCACTCACTTTTCACGTTGGTTGGCGGAAATTGATTTAGATTTACATATTTGTTTGATGTTTGTTTGGATTGCGGGTTGCGTTGCCAAGTGCCAAGTGTTGCGAAAGTTGCAATGTTTTACAAAATGTTTTACAAAAAATTAAAATAAAACTTATGCGACTAAACCGAAAATTTTGAATGTGTGTTGCTGTTGACAAAGCATTTTCGAAACTGATTTTTTGCGTGACGCAACGCTGCAACAAATGCGGCGCGGCAACAAGCAGCGGCAACAACAAAAGTTGTGCGTGTTTTTAACGGAGACGCAGCCAACATAAAAAAACAAAAACAAAATTAAAAATAAAAACCTCATTATGAGTTGCATGGACTGCTGCTGCAGTTGCAACAAACCGCAAAAGTGGGTGGTCGGTGGGCGGTCGGGTGGGTGCGGCCAGTGGGCGGGCGCTGGCTGTCAATAATTAGCAGCCCTATAATTGCAGCGCCATACCAGGCCCCTTCTCTCCCCCTGCCCACCACCTGCCAAAACTGTGCACACACTGCAATTTTCACGCACACGCGATTGAAATTTGTTTTTTGCCTCACTTTTTTGCTGCATGTTAATATATACGATTATTTTGTTGTTGCTGCAACATCAACATAATCAGCAGACGCAGCAGCAGCAGCAGTTGCAGCAGCAGCAGCTGCAGCAGAGGCGACTGCAACGCATTTAATGCAGCTCTCATTCCAGCTGCTGTGCTGCAAGCTACGCAGCTCCTGCTGCGCGCATGCCTCTCATTCGTTGCAACAACAAAATGTTTTTTAAATTCTTTTTTAGATGCGTTTGTGTAGCATTTTTTTAACGCGCATCTCATTTACAGCTCAGCTGGGCATATTATTCGCATATAAAGTACAGACTAACAAACAGTATGCAAATTTGGATAAAGAATCGAATTGGAATATTGTTGTCAAGAAATCTTAAGTTAAAGAATATAGTTGGCATAAAGTTGTAAAAGAATATTATGTTAGTTGGCATTTGAGCCAAACTGATTAAAACCTTGAATTTCCATTTATTTTTTGGGCATATTGCTGCCAATCTAGTTATAGATGAAGAAAGGAAGTTGTAATCTTAGAACATACTTTGGACCCTTTCTGGGACTTTACCACGGATCTCTTTACAAGAGTTCAAAAAATGCTTAAGGTACTAATTTGATAATATGAAAGCTAATTTAACTTTCTGTCAATTCAATTTGGCAGAATTTTCAAAGATGTTTACAAATCTCTTTGTCAAGGCTGCAAGCCGGGTTTCGAACCAAACTGGTTCGAACCTAAAATCTCAATTAATTTTCTAATTTGAAGCGAAGCTCAAACGAAATCAGTTGGCTAAGCACACTATATTTTAATAGAAAGTAGATTGATTAAAAATAAAACCCTTTTAACTAAAACTCAACTCCAAAGCATAAATAACTAAGGATAAATAATCATATGGGCTTATGACTTGTGAAAAGCCACGTGGCTCAAGAACCGAAATTCAAACCAGGAATTCGGTTTATGTTGTAAAATAAAAAAACTGTTCTTCACTGAGTTTGCAGCCCGGATAAAAACTACGAAAAAAATAGTCAAATAATAAAATATAAATATATGTTTAATATATTAAGTAAATAATATATAAAAAATAAAATTGTTCCTAAGTAATTCTTTCTTACTAGAATTATAATGAATGTAGTTTGAGTACGTTTTAAGGGGTATGTTTTCAATTTGCCATATTAAATACACTAATAAGTTTCTTTCCTTCGGTTTTTCACAATCTTCTTTCTACTTTCAATCAACTATTCATTCCGATATCGATAGCTTATCACAGTGCTGGTCGATAAAACAGCGAAGCAGGGCTGCATGAACTTACAATCCAACTAGCTCCTACATAAAATCCCTTTAAAGCTGCCCAACTTTGGGTAAATGATATTCAGTTGCATCTCGCCAGATTTATGCGTATTTATTTTTGTTTTTGCGTGTGCTGCAGCCAGCGCTTTTCCATAAAAAAGAAATTATAATACAATTTATTATTATATTTTTTTGCGCTGTTGTTGCATTCCCAAAAGCCGACCAACCAAAATCCGACCCACCGAGCGAACCACCACACCCCCCGCCCACACAGGCCGCCTGTGGGCGGGCCAACCGCACGCACGCACCGTCAGCAGCAGAATTGTTGCTGTTGTTGCCCTTTTTGTTGTTGTTCCTCTTATTGTAGTTTATTTATTCTCTTTATGTCTTTTTTGTTGCTGCGCTTTTCATTTGATTTTATTGTCATTTTGCGTACGCCATTCCAGAAAATTTCCCTGTACATAGAGCTCGCTCGTATATACATATAATTGAAAATATTTTGGGCGGCAGTTTCCCGTGCGTGTGTGTGTGTGTGTTTTATACAAAATGCATTTTCCCAGCTCAATTCGGTATAAATGTATAATATATGTATCTAGTGTGTGATTTTTACAATTTCAACTGAAACTGGCCAGTGAAACATTTCTTTATATCGTAAACAGTTCTTAAATACCTCAAAAAACCCGACTTACAATATTTAATTAAAAATTAACGACCTTTTTGTGCAGAAGTCCTCGACTTTTAACTGTTTGATCCTCAGCTTAAGCTTTTATCTTTAGTAATTAAGTAATATATCGCCTTTTAATTTAACTGTTAAGCCTTTTAAAATCCTAATTAATGTTTTTCGGAATGGGCTTTTTGACTTTTAAGTTTTTACTATCCCATTCTTTATATTTTTCTTAACATATTTTGTAATATATCTCTTTTTAATTTATTATATCCTGAATTCATCTTACGATGGGTAAAGCAGGTATAACAGACAGAAGGAAACATCTCCGACCCCATAAACTATATATGTATATATTCTTCTTCAGCATCAAAAGTCGAGTCGATCTAACCATCTCAGTCTGTCTGTCTGTCCGTTTGTCTTTCTTTCTGTCTGTCTATAAGAGCTAGAGACTCAAACGTAGGTCCTGGTCCTGGTGCTCGCGCAGTACGAGTTTCTTTACGATAATCGATAACTTGCGCCATTTCCCAGCAATCGACAAAAGTCGATATTGAATTCTATTTTTGAGCAAATCTCTCGGTTTAAAGATCAAGAGTCACCAAATTTGACATGTAGTATCTAGAAAAGTATATACAGATCAAGTATATCTCAGCTAACGATATTTGACTGTTAAAACTTTTAAAATCTTAGTAATTATTGCTCTTTAAGGATTTTTATGCAGAAGTGCTTTACTTTTAGCTTTTAGTTATCCTAATCCTTATAATAATCTTAAGAAATATATAGCTTTTTCAATATATTTTTAAATTTGACTTTTACCTTTAATTCATCCTAATCTTTATCTTTTTTCTAAAGAAACTATAGCTAACAATATTTGACTGTTAAACCTTTTATGTTGCGCTCATAATGTCAATTTTAAAATTGTTCTTTTTACATATTGTAGAACAAGCTCTTACCCGTTCGTGGTCCTGACGCACACGTCTATAGAAGCTGGACTCTATTTAATATGCATAACCACTCGAAACTATATAATTTTTAATATGCGTTGCCACAAAGTGTGCGTAAGCCCCTTGAAGTAAATAATTGGTTTAAAATGTCATAAAAAATAATGCATAACAAGGCATACAAGTAATCATAGTAAGTATATAATTCACGTTGGCATCCAATCATTATGCACATTGTAATTATAATTAATTAGTGGGCCGCGGGGCTTATAGCTGGAAAATACAGAGAAGAAGAAGTTGTCTGTAATAAAACAGATTATGAAATGACAAAAATAACGTTCATTGGCTAATTGCAAATTGGGAAATGGCAAATGATTGGCTCCGTATCATTTGATTTTAAAATTCCACTCGCATTATATATACACCATATGCAAATATATATATATATATAAATATATGTAGATTTATGAATATATAAAAAAATATGCGCATATTTAGTTGGGTATTTGAATAATGCTGTTATTGTTGAATATATTCAATTAAAATTCTACAGCTCTTAGCCCTCTTTTCATATTTTGAGTACAGTTTTTTCGACTAGGGCGCTGCCCATTTTGGGTGTTCCCTTGGTTTGGGCTACGCACAGCTCAAAGTATGCCCAAAACTCTAGCCCCCCCTCCCCCGCCCAAAAAAAGGACTTGCTACATACATAGCATCAGTTGCATGCTGTGTACAACATGTGGCATATACGCGCCTGTCTACATATGTTATGGGGCATTGTACATGGTATATGGGTTGACATTAAAATGAATTCTTTTTTTCTTCGCTCATTTTTGCACATTTTTGTTTAACTTTTTAGCTTGTGTGCCGAAAATGTTGATGCGCTACATGTTGCGGGAGTTAAAGCTATCAGAATCATTATGCAAAGACATAAAAGAGATATATTTTGTGAAACGAAATGCTAAATAATTAAAGAATGTCGAATTGTTTTCATCAAATTAATCAAGCATTTAAGTCCTGAACAGCTTCTATTTTGCTGAAACTGGAACTTCTTTAGAGAAAGTTTGCTTCTCTCTTAGTCGCTAGGGCCTTTAGCAGTCGTCAGTTGCGAAACGTGGGCACATTTTATGGTTTTTGCCTTCCTGTTTTTAACTTCACGTCAAGTGATTAACCATGCCCCCGCATGCAGCCGCCTCTGTTGCAACTGCTGCAATGCAGCCCACCAAAAAAAAAAAAATTTGGCGCATGTGAAACATTCTTTTTTGTCATATTTGTTTGCTATTATATATGTATGTATGCATGTGTATATATATACATACATATGTGCATGTAGTTATTGCATGCAACTGTAAATATTGTAGACAAGGGTGTAGTAAAATTGCGTAACAGTGGGATACTTTTAATGATATATAGAAATTTCCAATTACACCTTTATTGGGAGTTGAAAGGGAAGAAATCGGCAAAACATAAAGCTCGTGTTTTCCAATACAATATTATATTCTTAAAATTGTTGCTTTGTCTTACAAAAACTTTTTGTAGCCTTTAGTTTGATGGATAATATTAATACACAGCCAGACTTTTCTATATATTCGATTTCTATTTGTTATTTTATACAAATAACAATTCTAATCTTTTTTTCAAGCTCTTGTAATTAAAATTTTATTTATTAAGTGTCTTTAAAATTATATTTTCTTTTATTTTTAATCAGTTTTTCTTTTTCTATAAAAAGAGATTTGTTGCGCTGTGGATTTATTTTAATTATGGTCAGTCAGCTTATATTGCGTTCAGCGGGGGCTCTCAAGCATGTCAGGATGGCCGAGTGGTCTAAGGCGCTGCGTTCAGGTCGCAGTCTACTCTGTAGGCGTGGGTTCGAATCCCACTTCTGACAAAGATTTTTTGATCGTGTTTATCTATATTTAAGCATGCATTCAACAATGAAAGCATTTAAGTTAATTTGTAAAACATGACACCAAAATATATTTACAATAGAGAAACTAACTGAGTATTATATTAATTTTATAAAAACATCGTTTATTATTTTATATAATCAAATGCTTTAAGCATAGGAAAACCCCCATTAACAATTATAATTTTCGTCTGCGCTCCGCTCAGTTTAAAAATGCAACAAGATTTTTTGTTGTACTGGCACCCAACACACAACACACACGCACACACACACGTTATGTACCCGCATATGTATAGGCATTGTTGCCATTTACAGAACGAAAAAAAGACCAAATTGATTTTCATACAACATTTTCGAATGTTTGTTTTTATTTGGCGGCAAAAATTGCAACCCTTAAAAATGGTTCGCCTTTTACACATATGCGAATTTTTGGGGTTTTACATTTTTATTTTGCGGGGTTTATTTTTAATGATGCGAATTCGATGTACGAAATTTTTCATTAATACAAGCCTATGTTTATTTTTTCATTGTGGTGTGAGAAAGAGACAGAGACAGAGCTGCGTCCAGTGCAATAAAACGCATCAGAGGGTTGGAGCGGGGGCGCCGCCCAGACGCTGGTGGGCTGAGTACGGAGCTTGGGGATTGTATTTGTGTAATGGACATGGGCTTTAAGTGCGTTATATACAGAGCGAGTAAATGAATGAACGAGAATCCCCCGGTCAGTTCAGACAGAATGCTATATACCATATATGGAGGATTTTATGTGGCATCTCTTTTGGGGCTGCTTATGCGGTTTATTTGCAGCTGGTAGAACAAAATTTGTTCGTTGCTTTCATTTAATTTGCCCATCACTGGACATATTTCTTGCACTCCTTTCTGCGATAATTTAATATTATATTCCATTAAATGTTCGTCAGACTCAGGTGCCTACCTAGACATAAGCCCCGTACCCTTTTGGACTGAGCAAAAACTTTTGCCAATCAAATGTGCCTCATCGGGTTTTTAAAATTCGCATTCCCATTCACGTTTGCCAGGAATCTGGACACGGCTATAGCTTATGGGTAATATGGACCCGTAATTGGATTATTGGCAACTGAATAACTCACAGGTGCTTGTTGGAGGACCCCACAGCGGGCTACCACCGACAGGTCCTTTGTGAGTTGTCAATGAAGATGAATTACAGTTGAATCAATTATGTCAATTCATTTAACTGTAATGTCAGCCTATAAAATCTGACTGATTTAAGACATATGTAAGAGCCTATTTATTTTGAGGAATACATTTACATGAAACATTTCGAGACGAAGGGTGAATATTTATCCCAATCGTCAATATAACAGAGTAAATTTTCTTAGAACAGGAGTAAGAAGTGAAAGATATTTGAAATTCATATAAAATAATGTCAAAAATTTTTTTCGATATTCCCATACCGGGAATGGAACCCGGGCCTCCCGGGTGAGAGCCGGGTATCCTAACCACTAGACAATATGGGAGGTATGATATAGATCAATTTGAAGTCATTTTGAATGAAATTGTCTGTATATATCCTTTAAATAATCATTTTTGTACATTCTGATTTATGCATAACATTTTCATAAAATAGAAAAAAAATTGATCAATACTCTTCCCATACCGGGAATTGAACCCGGGCCTCCCGGGTGAGAGCCGGGTATCCTAACCACTAGACAATATGGGAGTACTGATCTACAGCAGCTTAGAACCTTATTTATTAGAAATTTCTATATTTTCAGCCAATTTGTTAGAATCGCAACCAACATATTTTTGAATACATTATTTTTACATTATAAAACCTAGAAAATCAATAAATATTTGCATCAGTGATTTAGTAAATCATAATGCCACTATCATTCGAATTTTTCGCACATCAAATATGACATAACTACAAAATAGCATACCCCAGTAGGCTTGCAATAACTATAAGGAAACAATATCATAAAAAGGTTCACAACGAAACAGCATTTTGTGTAATTAAAACCTTTGGCAAAACTAAAAATAAAATTATGAAGACATCTTGGATTAATCCTACCCCATCGCAAACGTCGTTTATTGACGCACTCGAAAACATTAATTCAACCGCTAAGCGAGTTGAAGAAATCGAGATGCGTGTGCAAAATATAATAGACCAGTATACTGACCTAACTCGGCAATGGATGGAGTACATAATCTACAAAACAATAATCGACATAGTCGACAAAAGAGAAATGGATCGTGCCACGAAGGTGAATCCATAACTGAGCACATTCCGGATTCAAAAAGAAAGGCACGACTTTGAATCAAACGGCTGCAAAGGATCATAATCATATCATAAAAAGTTAACTTTCCCAAGAATCATCTTAATGCCTTTGCACAGTACTTTTAATAAAAATTCATTTGAATTAAAATATACGGTTTCAAGTACTTCCCATACCGGGAATTGAACCCGGGCCTCCCGGGTGAGAGCCGGGTATCCTAACCACTAGACAATATGGGATGGTTGTTGCCACGTCCGCAAATATACTTGTTAAAACATATGAGTGCATACACATAAGCACCCCAACCACATATCTGCGCCTTCGTCTATCAGACGAGATATTGCCAAACAACCGAACAAGGCCTGATTGAATTAAATTACCTTAAAATGTAAAGTGCAGTCTCTTTCAATATTGAGTGCAAGCCTACAGATGGTTTGGGTACTCCTCGGCTGCTGATGCCGCATACTGCACGGTATGCGATAAGGTCTGATCCTTATATACACATATGCAAACATGATTTATATACTTTATAGTATTACATACACGTACATATAGTATGAGCTGGTAAAAAACGGATATCAACAATGGCAACATGAAGTGCATTTTTCGCAAATTTTTGTGTTTATCGATTTTTGTGGATGCACCAGCGTGCGAAAGAGACAGGAATAGCAAGCACAATAGCTGCACAAACTGCAGCAGGGAAAAAGAGCGACAGAGAGAGAGAGAGAGAAAGAGCTGGTGCACATACAAGCTGTGGATATAAAAAATGCAAATGCGCCCGAGCAGTCACAGGGGGACAATCAAGAGGCAGCGAGTAAGCAGCAAGCCGTCAGCAGAGCTGAATGCAAGGATGCAGCGCCTCCAGCCACCCACGCACACCCACACTCACTCACACACACACACACGCTGCCCCACCCTCAGCTCAGGTTGCCAAAAAATGCAACAGACTAAAGGCGCAGCCAAAAACCCACAATAGGGGGTTGCCACACGGCAATACACTCAGCGAAATTTGTCTAGAGTCTTAAAAGAAATATAACTTTCTCACAGTTTAATAAGATACTTCTGCTAGCAAAATTTAGCTGGTGTAATTGAGAATTGGAAAACTATCTGAATATATGAATTTCGGGCAAGTGTAGTTTCTTTTATGTATGCATGTGTAGCAGGACGTGTGTACACAAGTGCCTGCTGCTTACGATAGCATCCCTGTAAAAGCAGGCAGCTGCCTTTTGATATACCTTTTCATGTCCTCCAACAGCAGGCTACACCTAATGAAGTTGAGAGCAGGCTGCTGGTCAGCAGCAGGTGGTGCGGGTGGTGTGGGTGGTGCGTCAGGTGTGGAACTGGCCATGCAGCATGTTGTCAGCAATTCTACCGCACAGAGGCGATTGCCAATTTTAATGCATGTTGTAGTCAGGAGTCAATTGCAACAACAACAACAAAAGCAACGCATGGACAAAGGCTTTTGCATTTTTAAATAAAATTGTCTGGTAAAGCTATATATATATATATACATTCTGAATGGTTCGGGCTGGGCCCCTGAAATGAATGGCCATTTTGTAAATGAAGTTTGCGGTTTGTTTCGCACAAATCCAATGCAGGGTTGAGCACAACAAAATAAAACTCCGGAAATGAGAGATTGCAATGTGCATATGTTCGGCATAACAAGGGTGCTGTGGTCAATGAATAGAAACTCGAAAAGCATTTGAAAACCCAAAGTAACTTCAGATTGTCTAAATTACAAATGCCGAGAGCATATTAATATTGATATATGATTGCAATTTGCAACGATAAAATTGCCTGTTATGTAGCCCCAACCCCCAGACCAGACTCCTCCAAGCCTTCGACGTGAAGTGGACAATGCCCGTCAACGGCGCCACTTGAAACCCCATTGACAGACTGTCTCGTAGCTGATGCTCAGTCTGGGGAAAAGGGTAAACCATTCATAAGCTAGCTCAAACGTTGGCTGGACTTCTCTGCATATAAACATACTTATATATATTTGCGTATATTTAAGCAAATTAGCATTGATGCATTCATGAGGCATTGCTTTATGTCGGGTTTTATTTTGAACTGCATTTCAATTTAAAGCTTTAGACACGTTAGCCTTTAACAAATTATTTTCAATCCCATATAACTTATACTTTAATTCAATGCAAATCCGCTTATAAGTTAAAATGAAGTTATATTAATTAGTTTATAGCAGATGTTAAACTCATTAAATTGAATGAGAATATAT
The DNA here is from genome assembly GCA_035045885.1 of Drosophila borealis. Taxonomy (NCBI): domain Eukaryota; kingdom Metazoa; phylum Arthropoda; class Insecta; order Diptera; family Drosophilidae; genus Drosophila; species Drosophila borealis. Next base: position 2,195,971 of record JAWNOR010000211.1, read on the forward strand.
GTATAAATATTACTTTAAATCATCTCTTAATTACCTTAGGACAGAAATCTGAAAAATATTTAATAAAAAATAATAGTAAAATGAAAAATATAGTGAAGATCACTTCCCATACCGGGAATTGAACCCGGGCCTCCCGGGTGAGAGCCGGGTATCCTAACCACTAGACAATATGGGATGGTTGAAATGGTCTGCCAAAAAGCTCAACAAAAGTCAAACCAATAAAAAAAAAACTCTGCTTCTTACTCACAATCTACGCAACAAATAAACGAACCTCACACAAGGCAAAGCAAATCAAATGCACTGCAATGGCTATAAATAGACATCGCATACAATTACGCTGCTTCGCTTACAGCTCGCAGTCTACGCATTGAATAATTGAAAATAAAAACAAAAGCAACAAAACGTTGCCGCTGGCCACTGAGCGACATCAACAAAAGCTACAAAATAACTGTGGGCTGTAAAAGCTTAACAAAGAGCGAGAGCTGCAGCGATTGGAAGGGGGGGAGTCGGATATTTATTTTGTTGCATGCTTGAGCGAAGGATTCTTACTGTACCTTGGTATTAACACACACATGTGTGTGTGAAAGTATGTATGCATGTGTATGTTTGCATGTAAATAAAATATTGAAATTTAGCCTACGGGCTTGTACGAATAAATATGAAACAATAAAAACGGAGGCGCCCCCTCACACAAGCACGGCGCTTGCTCTGAATAATCAAGCGAAATGTGCTGGGCGCAGAAGTGGCGCAGAGGCAAGGGGAGGGAACTGTGTGGGGGTAGGCTTGACTGTGCTGCATAAAGTAAAGTGCCGCACTCGACATATTGAAGCATATTAATTAAAAACATTTTCATTTATTAAAAGAGCAAGAGCCAGGATCCGAGCCGGCGACAGCAGGGATGATGAGGACAGCAAAAACGATGGCAACAGGCGGACACAAAGTGCCCATGCAGCTTGCAACAGGCTTGTATTAAGAAGAGAGAAACCTTAAATTCAGATAAGCTTTACAGAGATCGTAGATGAGGCTATAGATGATGAACTTGTGGATTATCGCTAGGTATTCAAAGCTTAAGATGTTGGTCAAGTGAATAACAAAACTAGAAAGTTAATTACTCTCACGAGAGAGTGAATGCGGTAGAGAGGAAGCTTTCTTGTACGCCCAACATACATTGAGTAGTTACATAAGTTAAGTATTTTGAGAAAGAGTCTTTGAGCAATTCGTCGGCTCTAAATTAATATCTAGAGACTCAATTACCCTCATTAGAGAGTAAATTGCGGTAGAGAGGAAGCTATCTTAAAAATCCCAACGTCTTTCGAGTAGTTTAATACGAAAGTTATTTTAAAAAATTACTTTTGAGGAAATCTTCGGCTGTTATTCATAACTTTTACTCTCCCGGGAGAGTAAATGCTGCAGGGAGAAAGCTATTGTATATGGCCAACATATATTAAGTATTTAAATTAGACAAGTATTCCGAGAAAGAGCTTTGAAGCGAATCTTCGGCTCTGTATGCTTATTACTCAATGCCAAACATATATGAATACGAGATATACCCTCACATCTGCCCGAATACTGTGATTAGAAGCGTTTCCTTTAAACATATGCGCAAGAATGATAATACTTGTGCCTCTAAAGCCCAACTATTGCCCATAGCCGCCATAAATAAGCCCGGTGTAGAGCTATAATTTGGCCAACAAACAAGACCCAATGATAACTATAAGGCTCAGCTGGCACACCGTCCGGGCCTGCAGCAGCCGTTAAGCGTCCAATGCCATCCAGTGGCTACCGATCTTGTGGTCCGAGCCCACGAGCAGGCTCAAACAATTTGTCCCTAGTTAATTTTCATTGAATGCTCGCCGTGCCGCAACCAGCCGCAGACCAGGTTGCATTTTATCTGGCTGACTGCATCGCCCGGCTCCTAACAAATTACCCAACGCTGGCCATAATCGTAAGGTATGCCAGCGGGTCTGCACTCCGGGGAGCGAGGAGCTGTAGAGAGTGGGCCGTAACAAATATATGTAGTACCATAACATAAATTTAAATGATAATAGCGAAAACATACATTGCCAGATACTTTGTTGCTAATTGCAGTTGAGGACGACTTTTGCTCTAATTGAAATACAACACATACTCAAACCAGGTAGCCAGGTTAACCAATTAATGTTGATCGGCTAGCAGATACCCTGCTCACTCTTCAGGAGTGATCTTTAATATCGGAACTTGAATAACTGTTGACTTTACTGTCTAATTGTATTGATATTTTCCATATATGCTAATGTTATGCCAAGGTGTGTCTGAAAAACCAGATTTGTGATTCAGATTTGAGATCTTTAAGTTCTCTCACAAATCGACAGGTCTTCATCCGGATAGAGCTATGCAACTCTATTCGCTGTATACAGGGCATAAAACAGATCGACAGAGAGTTGAATAGTAGGGGGGTTGGGGTAGAAAAAAAAAGGGGGGGGGGGCAGGGTGCACATCCCAGCAGCCAGTGAACTTGTTTCTCTTTTGGCGCTACGCTAACTAGACGCCATTTATCATTCCGAACTGGGAAAACTAGATTTCACGGCTTGCCGGCCTGACCGACTTGAATGCAGTTGGATCGCTCGGATAGTACGTTGGGGCCTCACTTTACTTTTTTTCATTTTTTTTTTTTGCGAAAATTAATTTTAATTACCAAATGTCGATGTCACCAAAAGCTGAAAGCTTGTCCTGTCATTTCTCAACATAATCAATAACATCTTTGTGGCATTTCCGTTTCTTAATTAGTTGAGAGCTGATTATGGGTCAAATTGGTATAGAATATATCAAGATTGATTGTCTAATTTCTTCAAAGTGGACATTTAAGCATTCGAGCAGACATTTAGAATATATGAAAATTATTTCTTAGCAATGACTTGTGTAACATTCTTTGTAGCAAATTAAAAGTACACCCTGGTAAAAGACAAACATCCAGGTCTGAATTGCCTGAACATAAATATATATTCTTATTTTTCTATGAATATATACGTAAATAGGCACTTACCCCGGATCGCCATGAGCAGTTAGTTTATTGACATCTTTCAGTAATTTATATAAATACATCACTGAAAAACAAATGGAACAGAAAGCGCATTTAAATAGGAGCAGGCAAAAGACGGAGCAATAAAAGGAATAATAAGAGAGAGAGAGAGAGAGAGAGAGAGAGAGAGAGAGAAAGAAAGAGAGAGAGTAAGTTAGAGTGAGAAAAAGATCAAAGATAAAATTTGTTAGATTGTCAATATATGTTACTTGCTAATAAAAAACTTATAATTTAAGTGTGAAAGCCTGTGGGCCTGACTTGAATTCATGAGAATCGCAAAGAAGGGTGATATTTAAAGCATGTAACACATGTTGCACATATATGTACATGTATACGTACGAAATGTTCTTCAAAATACGTTCATTATTTAAATCTTTGTACAAATCTCTATCATATATAGCATATTAGACCCACATATTTAAGTCAACCATAAAGCGGCTTAGAGGTACATGTCATCACATAATTCATTACAAAAACTCAAGTTAATATAACTTTAGCACAAATTTTGGCAAGTATCCGTAAAATTTTAAAAATTTCTCATTTCTATTCGATGGAATTACGAGTCCCAAGCATGATTTATATTGACGTATCTGAAAACATGAATCAAACCCTTCAACGTGTTAGAGAGATCGAGATGCGTATGCAAAGAATTGTGGAACATTTCCAGAACCTAAATCGGGCAGTGAGTGGACAATTTTTAAATTGTAGGGCGCATCGGGATGTTTACAGCAAAGAAGTAACAGAACGCATAGCAGAGCGGTTGCCGTTCCGAAAGGAGAAGGCACGCCTATGGCGAAAGAGGTTGGCCCTGCTTCTGGAGGACGACCAAAACTGGCGTAATAGGTCACAGCAGACAATGTATCATGATATCCCTACTCCCAGCTGCAAATCGGAGCTCTTTGAAGACAGGATGCTCCTCCCAGCTGGATAGGAGGCAGTTCAGACCTCCCAGGCAGCATCAAAAGGCAATTGAGAGCACCATAACATCTGACTCTATTAGATTTGGGCCCAATTTTAATGAGAGTGGACAACAGGATATTTCCAATTCCTGCTCTTCACATATACTTTTTCTTTAAGGTTGGACCCAATTCTGGAGAGATTATTTACCTAACTAAAATATTCCATATTTAAAACTCGGAGCATATTTGAGTTCCCAACTGTTCCTGAATGGTAACTGATGAATATAGTTTCAGGGATAGAATAATTTTTGAGCATAATAAAATTTGCAGAATACTTGTATGACTTCCGAAGGTGAAATTTACCAAATACCTGGGCGTTATTGTAGCCCAAATACTGTATTCACAAATGAGAGTTGCATGTATAGTAGCTGGTTCCACCCGACTGATGCTGTTCAGGAATACGTATATTCGGTTTATGGGTTACATGCAGCTGCATATGCGGCTCTTTCCACTCGGATTCATGAACTCCCGACTTCTCGCTGGCACGCCCCCTTCTAAGCGACGCCACTTGCCCTTGACCGTGGCACAAAGATGCGACTGCTGCGTTTTGACATTGGGGCAGGGCAGGGTAGGAAAGGGCAGGGTATGGTTGAAAATACCAAACAGAAATGTGCGCAACAAAACAGAAATGCGAAGAAATAAGAAAAGTACACACAACACACACACACACACGTACAGACACACAGACGTATGCAACGAGATGCAAATGACGATGACGACGCCAACTCGTTGACTTTGTCGACGATGACGATGACGACCCATATCCACATATTAGAGACCTTGTCGGTTATGCCGGGCTCCCTGCCAAGCAATAAAACGACGTCTCTGTCTGAGAAATGTATGTATATTTATGTGTGTGTGAGTGTCTGTGTGTGCTTTTGAGTGTGTATGTGTGTGGGTTGTGCGCGGCTCTCGAAGCTACTTAGCATGCAACAATGTGAACGACTTGCGGCTCACAATTATCAAGCAGTAGTTGCACATAGACGCACACCGCCGCTGTGTACCCTTTCCCCTGCAGCTCGTCTTGAGAATCACTTGCGCTTTTTTTATGCCAACTCGAAGCGTCGCATTCATCAAAATGAAAACAATACGAACGCAAACTCATAAAAAAAAGAATTTCAAACACAAAGCAGGCTGTTGTCGAGGGTGCACGACGGTGTAAATACCCTGCAATCAGTAAAGTACACTTTACTCTCTTTTATTAACTTTTTTATTGATATAAGATTCTTGAATTATTTGCATTTTTCTCAGCGCTTTTCGACTGATCAAAAAGATTACCGAAAAAATTCGATGTTCATATTTGGAAGGTTTCGAAAATTGAATTTAGAACACCCAAAAATACAAAAAGAAATAAGCTCCATTCTAAAATTGTAAATGTTTTTTATTTCAAAAGTGGCCAGAGGAATAAAAAAAGGACAATATGGAGTTTACTCTGTTTATATTTCAGTCGTGGTTCGATTTTTTAGAATTCCTAGATTCTAAAAGATTCCAATCCTTTGTCTTGAAAATTGCAATTTAATATTAACAATTTATGATTCCTAATAAAAATAATTGAATCTTTAAAAATCTTTAGCTTTTAAATTTATATTGGAGTACCAAAAATCTTGGCTTTAGAAGATCTGATCAAACTTGGTTTAGAAAACATGAGTTATCCAACAGTAAACATTTCTGAAACATAAAAACGTAATTATATGCCATACAAAATTGTATATATTCAGTTGATGGGTTCTCCAGCCTGTTACATGCAGTCGCTCTTCCGATTAATGGGTATAAGAAGTCAGTTCGGGGTTTGGTTCTGTTTTTGTGCTGCAGCCAGCTCTTTGTGTGGAGTTGAAAAAACATTCAGGGAAAAAGGCAAAAGGCAAAACCACAAAGCTAAACACGAACTGAATGCAAAATTCGCAAGCATGCGTCATTAAGCCGCTTGGCGAGGGAGTGATGGGAAATAGGGGGGGTTGATTGGGAGGGTAGAGGTGGAGCTAAGGCAATACCAGGAGTAACTGCTGCCGTTTCGGGGCACGCTTCGCCGCTCAGTCATTAAGTGAGTCAGTCAGTTGGCAGTTGGTTTCCAGTTGGAGCTTGGAGCTTGAAGTGCTGACTGACCAGTTACCGAGTCGGCGGGCGGAGGTGGAGTAGACAAGGGGAGCAGAGTGTGGGGCGAGTCAGTGGAAGCGTTTACGCCTACGCAGACAACATTTTGAGCATTTTTCCTGTGGAACCTCTGGGCGAGACAGGGGGGGGTGGCGGGTAGCTGGTAGGCCTAACGTCTGGGCTCGTTAAAAACAATTCGTAGGTGTCTGATAGGGGGGTTACGGAGGCAACAGACTGCCTCTGGTCGTTAAGCAGTAGCTGTAAAGGCGACGCTTAGTCATTAAAATCTAGGTGTGAGTGTGTATGTGCGTGCGCGTGTGTGTGGTGTGGGGGCAGTGCTGTAGCCGAGACTAGGCGGGGCAACTACAGATAGTAGATGCATGCAATAATGATAGTAGGGAGTTGTTACAGCTTTAATTTAAGTTGTTCCACATCCCAATTTCGTGGCTAGCTTTGGGTCAATTTAGAGGGGAGAAAAGTAGGTGGAAAACTCAAGCAAAACTTTTTACACATAACATAAAGCGCTTTGTTTTAGCATTTTTTTTTAACGATTTAAGGAAATTACCAGACTGATATCATACTACATACCACCATATGGATACCTAATTTTGTTCTAATTTCACTTCGATATTTTCATTGTATTATTTAAAGATTTTTAGGATATTTGTTAAATTTAGTTAATATTTAAACTTTTTTTTCGACTATTAAAAATTGAACAAGAATACAAATTCAAAGAAATTTTGAAGAGTTTACCAATATAGAGAACAAGTTCTTAATCGGGTCTTTGGCTCATGAATTGTTTTTATCCGATTTTGTCTGTTGCTCGCTTTTTTAATTCATTAAAATTAAAAAAAAAAAATTTTAAATATAAGCTATCGTGCGGCCCTTGCCCTAAAATAAAAAAAATTCCTTGCCCTCAGTTTAATAAGTTTTCCTTGTCCCTCAATTCACGAATACTTAATGAAAGCATTTTTTTTGTTGCTACTCGTTTGCTGGCAATGCAAAGCACAAGCATAGAGCGAAGTATCCTTGAACGATATCATTAATCTTCTTGCGTTGCTGTTTTTGCTGCTGTGCCTTTGTATACCCTGTAACTACCTATATCTGTAAACAGGGAATACTCAATTGAAATGCTTTCACAAATTTTCTTGCTCTTGGATAACTTATTAAAATGTAACAAATTAAATAAAAATATAGATGTATGTCAAAACTGAAACAAAATCTAAGCTGAGCATAACCCTTAACCAGGCTTAACTCTTGAATAATTATAACCATAATCAAAAAAAAAATTGTTTATGGTACAGGGTAGATCCTCTTCAAGAGCTACACCATCAAGCTTCTTACTTGTTTTGTGTGTCATTCGCCGAATACATAGTTTTTTTCTGTGCACGACTTTTTCTCTCTTTTGTGCCAAATGGCAGCCGCTGCGCCGCTAACTCCCCCACGGGCAGCGGCAATAGCAGCAGCAGTAAATACTGCAGCAGCAACAACAATAAAAGCTCCACAAACTGCAGTTGGCCGTCGTTTCTGTTACTGTTGTTGCTGCTGTTGCTGCTGTTACTGTTGTTGTTGTTGTTGTTGTTGTTGTTGCTGCTGTCGTGGACGTTTTTTGTGGATTTCACTTTTTTAGTCATCTCCATTTACTTTATTTGCAATTTTGACTTGAACTTTTTCAGCTCCCCCCCTATCACAGACATCAGGCACGAGAGTGTTGCGAGGGGCTCAATTCATTTGTTGTTTTATTTATTTGTAGTTGTGCGAGTTTGAGTTTGTGTCTGTCTGTGTGTGTGTGTGTGTGTGTGTGTGTGTAATGCAATGACCTCGAACTTCGTTTACTGTGCATCTTTGAGTTTTTTGCATTCCATTTTTGCATTTGCCCGCTGGGCTATTCATTGGCTTTTGGTTGCGGGTCGCTCGCTGTTTCGCCAAGTTTAGTTGGTCAGTTAAGTGCCAGCGAGTGGAACGTGGTGGGATTTGTGGGCCAAAAGGTTGCGATAAGTTTGCTAAGTAAACCTTTTTTAACTCCGCGCATTGGAAAGCCCAATTGACATAGCTTAAGGTGCGAATTGATGGCGTTCACATACTTAAGTTTTTCTCAAAGCTTTTTTCAAAGTTTGCACAAAAGTTTATTTAGACTTGATTGCAAGTGTTGGGAAAATGCGTTTACTTTGTGCGTGTGTGTGAAGGAGAGTGCGAGGGAGAGAGAGCGAGAGAGCACGCACTAAAGTTATCTGCAGAGCAGCTTTTGTATGTGCACTAAAAGAATATTTCGGCTGCACTTTTGGCAGCTGTCCGCAGTATGTGAGAGAGTGGGAAAGAGAGGGAAATGCGGGCGTTGAAAATAGGGTACGGCTGCTGTCAAATTATGCAGGCAAGTTTTGTATATGACAAACTTTGTGCTATGCAAATTTGTAAATAAACTTCTAGCTTATAACTTTAATTTACAGTAGTTGATTATGGTTATGACTGTTTCGCAACATTTTAACTAGTTCCATTTCGGTCTACCCCACTTTTTATCATTGCCAAAAACTAAATTGCATGCAATACTTTTTGGTCTTCATAAAAATCAATAAAATGCTCCTGCTCACAACTCACACGAAAACACACAGACACAAACATGGCGCTGCAACTACTACCAATGCAACAAAACACAGACACAGCATAGACACTCAACCCTTTACACACACACACCAACGCACACAGCCATTAACAATGCCAATAAAAACTGCAATACTATTTGCCTGTGTGCGTGTGTCGGTGTTTTTGTATGCATAAAAGAAACTCCACGGACGCAGCAGCCACTGTTCCAACGAGTTGGAGCTCTCTCTCTCTCTCTCTCTCTCTGTCTGTGTCGCTTATTCTCTCTTACGCTGACGCTCACCAATACACGCTTAAACGCCCCCAAGCTGCAGTTATATGTACCATCAATATATGCTCTCAACTCGTTCGCTCGCGTGCAGTCACTGCGCTCTGCAACTGCGACGTCGACGCTGCGTCGGTGCCGCTGCCGCTGTTGACGTTCTGGCAACATTTTGCGGTTGCTCTCGAAATCTAAATTTCAAGTTCGTCTCCTGCAATTTATCAGAGAGTTTGTCTGCCTTTTGCACTTTTTGGCCAACTTCGTTTGGTTAGCCCTCTTCATAACAGCACTTCAAAACAACCCCGCCTCACACCGCACCCCCTCCCCGACCCAACCACACAACCCGCTCAACAGTCGGTGAATTTCTGCATCCATCCTGTGGCCCGTTTTATGGGCAAGCGCAGAATTACGAGCAAAACGAGCAGCGCGTCGCAACCTTCCAAACTCACAACTCTCGTTCTGGTTGAAAACGAAACCGGATTTCTTATTGGTTTTTTCTCGTTTTTTTTTTAGAAGTTTTGTCTTGATCGTTTTTTTTATTTTTTACATTTGACTGAGTTTTTGGAATGCAGTTTTATTGTATTTCACCTTATTTTGGTTTATTTTGCTCTTGCTGCAATTTGGTTTTAATTTTTATTTTTATTTATTTTGTTACCTGATTCACCGTTTCCGTGTAGTATTTTGCATACTTGCGTAGTAGACGAGTTTTTTATTTTGCTTTTTACTGGGAGCTGGGCAAAAAAACGAAATTCAAAATAACTTTGTTTTGGTTTTGAAATGAAACTGGTTTTCCTGGCCATCGAGCCAGGAATTTCTTGAATGAGTTGGGAGCTGAATGCAAGCTATTTTGATTATCTAATGGTTACATTTTAGGAACACAGCCGTTCTGGACACCCGGCGTACTTGCCTCAAGGAATGACATGAATGAAAGCGTAAGATAAACATGAATCGTTCCCGCTCTCTGCTAAACTCTTTGAACCTTGGTGCAACCCCCGCAGGAGCTCACCTCGTGGGTGCCTTGGTCCTTTATAATAGTTTAACTCCTTTGGCAGTCATAAAAAGTGTTTGCTTTGAGGGGCGTGTCTCTCTCAAGTCGTAGCAAACACAAGAATTTGCACATTTGAGTAAGTGCCGGAAAAGAATAAAACAATTGAAAGACCCAGGCAGTTGGATACTGACAGCTATTCGTAAAATACAACTAGGAATTTTCGAGGAATTAAGTTCTTCGATCTAAAGAAAGTATTAAATAAAATACTAGAATAGTTAGGACCATAAGAGGCTTTACAAAAATTAATTGAGAACATCTATTACTTTTTTCTATATTTCCGCCATTGAGAACATCTGAGAAACTAAGTTCCGGATAAGTATAACACAATTGGAAGAAGTAGACAGTTGGACACTTAGGGCTATTCGTTTATTCGTAAATTAAAAGGAACTGTCGAGAGGGAATAAAGTTCTTCAATCTAAAAGAAAGTATCAAATATAATAATTGAGCAACTAAGCTTTTCATCTACAATAAAGTATCTAATATTAGACTATAAGAACTAAGCGACTCGTATATTCCTAAGGGCGAGAAGGAATTGAGTTTATCAATCTAAAACCATAGAATAGGGTCACATCTACGAACCTCTATTTCTCTCTCCGCTCTTTTCCGGGAAGATTAACACAATTGGAAAGAACAACAACCTCTAATACTATATTCAATCATTCCTATAAGAGCTCAGCCCAAACAGAACATATTTGTCGCGTTATTTTTATTTGCCCACCACGAAACAAATGTGTTTAAACATTGGGATAAAACTAGTGCCTCGGTTTCTTGTCTAAGTGGAGCTCCTGGCTGTTGTTATGAGCCATAATGCGGTTTGCTTCCACGCTATAAAGTTGAAATTCGACGTAAGGTTTCCGCACATTGAGGGTAACCACAATGCAGTAGAGAAGCATCAGCAGCTGCTTGGCACGCAGGACATAGGAGGCGCCCATGTTGTCGGGAAAAAGTGGCCTATCCCACTCGGTGCAGTCATAGAGAAAGTAGCCACCGTCCCGGCTGGAGGAATACCCAAAGGCTATATATCGATGTTGGCACACAAGTATGCCCAATTGAGAGCGGGTGAAGAAGTAGTTGAGCGCCTCGTAGAGACCCATGATATTGCTGGCGGGGGAGCTGTAGAGCTGGCCAAAGCCCACCAGCTGCAGCTGGACCATGAAGCTTATGTCCTGGAAATCGCACTCCAGGGGCAAATCGTTCGGGCCGATCTGCTTTTTGTGGCCGCGGCTGTTTAGCAGGCTCTTGCGATAGTATTTGTCGCCGTTGATGACAATGGCGTCGAGGAACTTGGACGTCCACTCGCCCAGGCTGCGAAAAACGCTGGCCGCACAGCAGGCGACCACACAGCAGGCCAGCGTCTGGTGGCCCCGCGTGAGGCCTTCAAACCAGGAGGAGCGCGGATGCAGTCCACCCCAGAGCGACCAGAGGCGCTCGGTCACCTCGACATCGTACTTGAACCACTTGCTGTTACTCTGGAGCCGTCCCGCACCCACCATATTGCGAGGCAGTCGCCTGCTCCAGATCGGCAGGCTCTGCTGTGCCGTGAGCCACGTCATCGACTCGCAACGGCCCGTCGAGGCTTTGCCGAACTCCAACTCCCTTATAATAGCGGCGATACTCATGTGTGCCCAATCTTTGTGGTGCAGCATGCTTTGGCAGCTGGGCGCGCAGTGGCTGGAACTTGGGGCGATCTGATCCGTACCAGCGGTTGGAAGGCGTGGAGGAATACAAATCGCCAGTCAGGATTTCACGTACAAAATTTTTGCTGCAAGGCACCATATCGAAGCAACTGCCTGTTGCAAGTATCTGCTACGGTCAACACGAGCCGATACTAGCTTCAGGACAAGAACAAAAAAAAACGAAAAAAAAACAGTAGACACAAAATTTTGGAGGTATTCTACAACGGGCTAACAAAAACCGACTAACTAATCAGGCATATACCGTATCGGAGTTGAGTTAGGCGGCCAACTTAGATTTACACAAACTAATAGTGAATTCTATCTTCTCGTATTACCTATATTCGGTAGAACTTCAATTGCCGTTATATTTGGGGGTGCTCAAAATAAATATCGAATTTTTAACATCGGTTAACAATATCGATGCCTCAGTGTATCGTTGCATCGACTTTTCTTATATGTATATCGATAATAACGGTTTCTGGAAAACACTGATAAGCCGGTATATCGATGCTTTCTTAACTAACTATAAGAAATATATTCTTCAATAACTTTGGTATTAATAGGCCGATGTTTACGAAATTTTCAAGGCTTAAATATCGCATATATATCCGATTTCATGATAACGAAGCCAACTTTCGATGAATTTAAATAAACAACCAACTTATACCATAGGTCCTACGGTCAAAATGTCGGCGTCTATAGCTCTCAAAGAGACGAACAGACAAACGGACGTAGCAAGATCGTCCCAGCTCAATTATCGATTAAGTATATATACCTTTTTACCCAATTTGAATTGTCCCTCGGGATATAAGTAGAGCATCATATGGAAGATCGATTTTCTAGCTGGACAACAAGGGGCTAAGCAACTCGTAGACCGTGACAGAAAACAGAAGATACCTATTTAGGATATGATTCCCAGGCCAGTTCCGCCTATCTAATCAACCATCAAAGAGTACGAAGAGTACAGTACAAGAGAAGAATGATTCTGAAAGCCAATTATTATTGAACATTTGGATATTTATTTCTTGACGTTCGCCGGTTAATAGTTGAAGACATACACAGAATTTGAGTTGCCCACATTTCATGACTTTACCTCCGAACATAATTACGTATGCAAAGTGCCATAACAAGGTCCATAATCAGGGTAATTGCATTCGGAATGGCGCTCATAAGTGTAATTGGTAAGCTGAGAAAGCTGTTGATATCCCAGCAGAAAAAAAAATAAGAAGCTACCGAGTCCGTTCCGATGCTTGAAGGGAACCCATAATTTAACAAACAAGCCCTATTTCTTTTCCGTGTGACCCTGAAGTAGTCGAGTTTTGGATGTGTGAATTTCCGTCTCGATCCGCGTGAGTCTCTGTCCAATTCTTTCGCGCATCGACTGCAGCGCCATCATATCTTCATAGGACTTCTCCCTATTGGCGAGAGCATCATTATACCTGATGTTGAAACTGTCCACTTTTGTGTCCAACTTGGTGATTTTCTTTTCGATGCCCTCAATGCTATGGGTAAGTTTTTCGGATCGCAGGATGAGCTCGTTTAATGGCTCCATCATTTTCTCAATGTCGGCCTCGACTTGCGTTAGACCTTGACAGACATCCAAGTCCTTGTGCTCCGTCTGCTTATTCAGATTTCCCTGCACACCGTTATCGTCTTTATCAAACATTGGGTAGTCGAGGCTCATGTAGTATTGATGGACTTTTTCGATACAAGAGTTGAACTTCTCCCATTCCTTCATGCCTGGATGGCTGTCGATGCGCAGGGTGAACTCTTTTATAAACTTATTCATAGCTGCTATTTCGTCCGGGATCTCATTTTGGGGCTTCAATTTTCTGAGAATGTATTCCTCTAGTTCATTTTCCAGATACATTTCCTCTGCAAGAGACGTCTTGATGTCGCTGCTCAACAACCTTATGAATTCGTTATCTGAACTTATCTCAATGGTCTTCACCTCCTCCTGCGCTTCTTCCTCGGTAAAATGATCGGTTGTCTGCTCTGCATCGGAACTAGACTGTTGCATTAATCCCTTCTGCAAATATTGTATTATTTTCAGCGTTAACTAGACCTACTAAAAACCCGCACAGACCTCTATTAGTATACCCTTCACTTGGGCATAGCTGGAATCCAAGCTCAATATCTCAACCAATTCGTCACGCGCCTGTTGAACCGTTTCTTTCCCGCAATCGCCAATTAGCTCCGCACTACGCTCCTGAGAATGGGAATATTCAGCGATTCCTTGCTGCAAGTTACGTTCAGAAGAGCTCATGAATATATTCGAAACGAAGAAACGTGCTTATACCTCTATTAGTATGCCCCTATGCTGCACTTCCGTAGCCCCGGAGCTCTGCTCAACACACAGCTCGTCTCTGCTCTGTTTTACCAATTCTTCGCCCTTGCCCAAAGGCAGCTGCGTACGTAGATTCATATTCTGGGTGTTGCTCTTTAAACGGGCAAGTTCGATGTTTGCATTGTCCGAACCTTTGGATTGTTGTTCAATGCTATTATTTACGAAGGTGGGCATATCTTTTTCCATGATATCAAAATTTGGAGAATTAATTTTAAGGTTTTTGTTTTCAGAAAATCCAATTCAAACTGCGCCTGCCGCACGAGTTTTAATGAATAGCACAAAATTTTTATTGACGTAAAACGCAGAGAATTCTGTCAGCAATATCAGAGCAATTGTGACGGAGATTTTTCTATCCAAGTAGTATAGAGTATAAAGATGTAAGAAAATATCGAAATATCGATAGTAGATACCCGAGAGACTCCCAAACCATTTCAAGGGGAACCCATTAGCTGTTGGAAACGGCAAACAATATAAAAAGCACAGAATTTAAAAAAAATTCTACACTGTGCATACATGGCATACAATCAAACGACTTGTTCCCATTTATACCCAATATCTGCAAAAACTCTAGACTTAACTTTACATTAGAGATCAGGGATCAAGCAGTAAAAAAAAGCTTTCAAAATTAATATCCTCAAATAAATTCAAGTTATAAATAGCAACTATTCCGATATATCGAAGCATCGATTGTTTCCTTGGCTATTTGTTTATCCGATAAAAAAAATCGATATACACCTCGGACTGACATCACTAACGAAATGGCAGCAGTATTGCAAACTGCAAAAAAGTAGCTATTCAATAGCCAAATATAGCTGGAGAAGCATAAGTTGGCTATCAACAGGATTGCTAGTACTCGTCATTTAGATATCAGCAAATAGCTAGATCAGTTATAAATTTTAACTGCCTAAGGCTGACGCTCTGTCAAAATAGACTAATTTGACGAGAAAGTAGTTGAATTGACAACTCTAAATGCCAGTTCAAATTGTTATCGATATATATATATATATATATATATATATATATATATATATATATATATATATATATATATATATATATATATATATATATATATATATATGTATTCGTGTGTCAGTTCCTTATAACAAAAGAGATTGGTTTTAAGCTCTGAAATTAAACGAAAATATAGACAACATTTGTAAAAGAAACCTTTTACATAGGTGTGGATGAGCTCTTAAGATATTATCAATAAAAAAAAGGTATTATCGATATAAGACAGTTACTGTAGTTGGTAGCAATTCACAAGAGAGAAAGTTTTCAGTATGGAATAAATTTGTATTGATATTGGTATTATAAACAAATCAAAGAGATTTCCAATAGCCAAGAACTACTGGGACTTGAGATGTCGTGGCCAATAGATTGAGGCTCCGAAGAATATCTTTGCTAGAGAATGAAGAATGTCAGCGTTTATTGTTGGTTTTTCTGCTGCATGATTTCTAATTTGAGGGTATGTCCACGTTGTCAGCTATGCTTGGCACTGCCGTAACTACCGTAAAGTCGTCTACAAGAGAACGAGTGCGAGTAAATGAAGTTCGCGTTGCTGCCACGCATTAGGGTAACCAATAATTTAAGACATCGTAAACACATCGTAAATTTTGCACAAGCAAATTTAGGCTTTAATTTTCTATAAAAGACAACGGACATGGAACTCGAGACTGAAGACGTTGCCGTCTCGGTTGGGGCATTCCTTTTCCAGTTGCTGGCTTCGCCGTGCAACTGCAGCACGTAATTACAGCCCATTAATTTTTGTGTGCTTCTCGCTGCTTGCCGCTTCTTTAGCTTCTTTCGCTTGGCGCATGCATGATAAGTGCCACTTGCCCAGCCCACAGACTCCAGTAACTCCGTACCACCGTGCCACAGTGCCACCGTACACACTTGAGAGACTGAGCCTCCCCTTTGACGCCTCCCTGTGCCCCGTTGCGTATTTGCTTTGATGAAAATGTTTCCCATTACTTGGTTTCTTGGTTGGGTATTGCCTGCCCCTCATTCGCCTGGCCGCCGCCGCCTCCTCCTCCTCCTCCTCCTGTTGCTCCTTCTTGAGTGCTCACTATGCAACGGTCTTTGTCGAGGTGTAACCTATATTTTTCTGTTATTTTTAATTAGAGGCTTCTCTGTGTCTGTCTGCTGCCTACCATCGTTGATTATTGTGCAGCATGTGGCAGCATGCCTGCGCCTCGGACAGTTGCCACTTGTGCAACGCGTGAAGCCAATTTGAGCAGCATTGGGATTCCAGCTTGTAATTACATAACTCGCAGCTGGAACTGCGACTGGAGTTAGACTTGGACTTGGACTTGGACTTGGCTAGCAGCACCCTTCGCCTCTCTGACCCCACCTTTCCACCAAGAGTGACTGCATCCGCCAAGGCCTTCGGATGGGTTAATCAATTTATTTAAATGCTAAATGCTAATGAGCCTAATTATAGATTACCCACAGATTGTTATCCTAAAGCTGATGGCAGCGTAAATAGCCTCAAATGGCGTGTAGTACGTGTTATGTCTGGTATTTCAAAAATGAAGAGATTGGAATGCTCCATAGGAATCAAACAAATAGACCCATCAAATTATGGAGCGCATTGAGAAAGGCATCTCACGTTAAAGTATGTAGAATTATACAGTTTTAGTTACTCGCGGATTATCCGTACACATGCTTGGATGGCCATAATATATATTCTTATTTATATTTAAATATATAAATTTGCACCTACCTTACAAGTTCACTTAAAATCGCCCGGTGTCTTCTATCAAAAGGAAGAACAGCCTATTATTCAGACAACACTGCAAAAAAATGGAAGAAAAAAGTGGATTAGAATGAGTACAAGACCAAGAAAAAGATACTAATATGAGAGAGAGAAAGAGAGAGAGAGAGAGAAAGAGAGAGAGAGAAAGAGAGAAAGAAAGAAAAAAAGAGAAGAAATTGAGAGAGGGAAAAAATAAAGTTTTTTAACTGGCAACACAACTTGCTGAAACAATTGCAATCAAAGCATTAAAGTCAGCAAACACTACTTGAATTCATGAGAATCGCCTAGTAGGGCACTATTTAAAAATAAATTTTTTTCAAGTTGAGGCGCAGTGAGAGGAGGTATCAAAGAAGTATGGATACATACATACATTCATACATACATACAAACAAACATATGTACGTGCATACATACATACAAACAAACATATGTACATGCATACATACATACATTCAGACATACATACAAACAAACATATGTACATACATACATACATACAACACATTTGTGTCTTGTGACGCGCTCTTTTCATAATCGGGGAAAAGCGTATTCAATATTCAATCTGACGGATATATATATATGCTTATGTAGATAAATCAAAATATTTATTTCTGTATAATTTTGTAAGCAGTCAATTGTGATTTTTAAAAACTTAATAAATTTACTTATTAAAAAATTTTGTTTATAAACAAATAAATTGGTTGATTAGCGGATGTTTTATATAAAACAGTTATTGTTTCTTTTAAAAAGTTAAACTTATTCTGAAATTAAAATTTGCGTTTTATTGAAAATACTAAACATAAAAAAAATGATTCGCCATTCGCAGTCGGTAGGATTCGAACCTACGCTCCCAGAGGGAATCTGATTTCTAGTCAGACGCCTTAACCGCTCGGCCACGACTGCCCGTTGGTCATTGGCGGAACTTTTGCCCATATAAGCACCCGAAGACAACGATAACCACAACAGGGCGAGTTATTAATATGATTAGTTCTCAAGTGGGTCAATTGAGTAAAGAAAAAGAGATATGATAGAAATAGAAATGAATAAATTAATTAAAAATAGTTTGCAAGAATGGAAAAGATTTGATTGAAAAAATTCCATAGAAAATGTTCATGAAGAGCGAAATGGACAGCGAAGAGGCTGTAAAATGTGCTGCAACGAATCGGCTGCAAATCAAGGCGTCAATTAAGAGGAGAAACGCTGGCGGCAGGCCGCAGCAACAAAAAGGTGGAGCCAAACGGCGATCCACTATCTCAGCCACGCTCCGACTCTGATCTTGCCGAGACGACGGCCAAAGCGACTGAATAGCGAAGATCGAAGACCCGCGGCTGTCGACTCCTCGACTACCTGGACTCTTCATTGGCACCTGTAACTTTTTTCGTTTCTTATTTTTTTAATTTTTTTTATTTTATTATTATCTGACGGCGGTGATTCACTTTGATGCCGTTCAGTCAACCAACCCGCCTCCTAAGCCGCCGCTGCTGCTGCTGCCTATCCAAAGATATTGATAAAGTGTTAACAGTCGAAATTGATTGCCAGACAGTTGGCCACTGCGGCATTTGTCGCCAATTTGATGGAGCTGCATTTCAACAGTTGTCCCCGACTAGTGAGAGACAGGACTCTTGATAAATCGTTGCCTGCACTCTGATCACCAGATAACCAAGACAATTGTCCAGGCTGGACGGACAAATAGTAAAAGAGCCTTTGTGGGCTTTGATGAGAAGCAGCTATCTGTGAGTTTCAGCCGTATATCATTATTTAATTTATTTTATATCTGTTTTTTAACTAATTTTAACAAGGAAAAATACCCGGACTCTACCTCTTTCTCTAAATCTATTAGTTCCAGAACCTCGTTGAGGATGTTCTTAGATTTAATCGTCTATTAAGAATCTGAAGAAATGCCTGAGCTCAAATAAGTTTCATACTTTACATATAGCTCAGCCTAATGTCCACTTAATCTTCAACAGTTTTTCCTAATTGGGTTTTCTTTGATTTTCCTGCAGCAAAGTTCAGATCGTTACCGTTAGTTGCATGAGCCAGCAACAATGCTGGCTGGTGGATAGCTAACCCAAATACCAACGCATTGTTGAGGCTAATGAGCTAAGCACTTAATCGCCACAGTACCAGGCAATTCCAGGTAATTCCAAAGTCGAAAGACTTCGCCTCGCATTCCTGCAATTCATTCTGCGCGCAAGTTTAATTTAGCAAGCGCTATAAATCAAATCCGCGTACCCATCCACAGCTAAATGAAGTAGTTACCAGTGTCGAGCCACTGCCCCCGGACCCATTCATCACCAGCGGGGAATTCAATTCACGCCTGCCAGGAATGCCTTTGACACACGCTGACCAGGTAGATCTGTACCTGCTGCTGCTGCTGTTGTTGTTGTTGTTGTTGTTGTTGTTGCTGTTGTCCGAGGCGATAATTAGCGCTCAATTGTCGAACGTCATCTCTAGGCTGTGGCCTGGTCTAGGCCCTGGTCGCACTCGTAGTTTCATTCGCGATCATCAGGCGGCCTTTTGTTGTGTCCGGGCGTACGTGACGAGCACCACAATTGCAGTCCATCAATGACGCAGCTCGAAAACTCTGCTGATGATCACCTGTGATCACCTGCCGCATGCCTTAGCAGGCTAAGACTCCAGCACAACCCAACCCCGCCCAACCCAACCTCTCGCTTCCTTCGTTCCTCTAGCTGCCATTGTAGACAATTGCTGGCTGATTATGGGCGCGCCCAATTGTGATTATACGCATATTGAATCGGTTCTATTTTCTCAACAAATCCGGCTGAAGCTTTCGTAGTATTTGCTATCTAAAAGGAAGTCTCAAAAATCGAGCTATGTATTAAAGATGATCTCTGGCCAGAAGCGTACTGTGGCAGACGAAGAATATGATAGAGAGTTCCACATATTTGCAATTTATCTCAAGTTTAACTGAAGTTCGAAGCATATATTTACAATATAGAATTTTAAAGCTGGCTTCTAGGGAATTATATAGAACTTATATATCATAAGAAAAAATATGTGTAAATTCAAGTTGAAGAAGGGTTTTACCGAATATGATTAGATCGATCTTTTAATTGGAAGCAACTTGTAAATTTAACAGGAAGGTAGAATTGCGAACTACTTGAGCATTGTTTTGGGTTAAAATTTGCTTAGTAGCTGCAACTTCTCACTGAAACATTCCGGAAAGAACTTTGGTTTAACTTGGTCAAGCAGAAATCAATATATTTAAATTATTTTCACCTGTCGATCAGGATGTAAACAGAATTCAATATATTTAAATTCTATTGTAAGTCGACAAGTGCTTAGATGTGCTTTTAACGATGCTTATCAACATTTTCTTTGGACAAAGCGCTTCGGTATAATCTTGAATCTGCCGCCAATCAGGCTTTCGGGTCTAACTGAACAACCCATCTGAGCAACTCTTCCAAATCACTGACAAATGTTGTCAAGGCGCATTTCGCACTGTTGCATCAACAGGATGACAAGAGGCGATAAATCTGGTTGGGGATTGCGGATTGGGGATTGGGTATTGCTAAGAGCTGAAACATAAATGGCCTGGTGTTAGGTGTCAGTTATAGCCACTGACAACTGTCAATGATAAGACCACACACACATCAGGTTTGGCAGTGAAAAATGAAAGAGGGGGCCACAGCACGCAGTTTTTCAATTAGCCAGCGCGGCACGAGAGAGCGGGGGTTAAAAGCACTTGCGTGCCTGCAAACAATTTCTCGAGGGGGATTTTATAACAAGTTGCTGGAATTTGCAGAGTTACAACATGCGATAATTGTGAAATTGCCTGGAATTCTGTTTTACATAATTGTATCAATAGTTGAATTAACAAACATCACATTAACAAGCCCAGTGTCGGCCTCGGCCTCAGCCTCAACCCCAACCACATTCTCTTACTCAACATCGTCAACATGCGCTCCTTCAGTGGCCATATGAGCTGTCAGTTTGATTTACTTGCAGCTGATGTGTCTATATAGCTGCTGGTTCTGGTAATGGGGGGTCTAACCCGGTAGAACCCCTTCGAACCCTAATTAGCCACTTGACAGGCCCATGGCATGACACGTGTCCCTCGTGTTAACTCAAGTGTTGCCAGCGACTGCGGCTTTTGGTTTGTCATTCGTTTGCTTCGCTGGCAGCTTTGTTATTTGAGACCAACAGCCAGACCAGAGCAGACGCGACCAACCTAACCCAACCCAACTCGTGCCATGGTCTCACTCCTTGGATCTGGTTCCTGACATTTCTCGTTTCCGGTTTACTGCATTTCGTCATCGTCGTCATCTTCGTTCTGTTGCACTTTTCTTAATTAAAAGCCACATTGAGTTTTGTATTTGGTGTTGTTTGCCTGTTTGCACCACCTGCGTTGCACCACTTGCCCACTTTTGTCGCCCTATCAACAGCTCAGTCAGCCCATAGCCCATAGAGTGGCTCTTAACATCGAATAGGGCGCAGCTCGCTCAGCCACATTGAAATTAAAGATCTTTTTGTGGTCGTTTGAGCCGCAAGCTATTCGTGCTTGCCAAAAGACAGAGCACCAACTGAATGGGAAACAGAGACAGCCCTTATCTCGTGGACTTACTCAATCACTTACTCTCTCTCTGTAAGTATTACCTTAATTTATGAAAATCACGTAGAAAGGTGCGATTTAAGAGAAGAAGCGATTAAGAGTAGAGGAGAGAGAGAGAGAAATAGAAGCATAACAAGAAAACATTTTGGATGCCGAGTAATACAAAGGAATATATAAATATCAACCAGGGATAATCCATGCACAGAGCTGAATTGCCTATTTATGTATTTACATTTATATATGAACATATACTATATGTAAAATTACTCCAATAATTGGAAACAAAAAACGTATAATCAGAGTATCGAAATGAGTAAGCCGTACTTTAATTTGTGAGAATCGCATAAGAAGGCAGGAAAATAGCATAGATGCTCGAAACGAGATGAAGTTGATCGAAGGATAAATAACAAATATTAATCAAACATTTCTAATAAAACTTCCAACAGTTCTCGATATTACAAATGTAAATTAATCAATAAAGGAAACTTCAAGGAACTTCATACATTTTCAACATTGCCTTTAAGGTGAGACCCATAAAAAAATAGAGTTCATTTACCTTTTAGTTAATATATAGCTAGACAAAAGGTATCTCCTAATGGAAGATTCTTATCAAGAGAATTTTAATGGTTTTTGTACAGCCAACTTTATTACTTTGCTGATTTTCAACAAATTCCTGACCACGGTGATCCTCTCCAATCGTGAGAAAAACGGCCCACGACTTTCCACACAAAAATTTCACTCGAACTTTAAATGCCTTGCTGAGTTTTCACCGAATTGGATTGGCGGGTTCATGACACCACGTGGGCAAAAACAACAAGCGCGAACACACAACATTTGGTGACAAACAACAAGTTGTTGTTGTTTCAGTTAGCTGTTGCTGTTGCAGTTAGCTGTTGCAGTTAGCTGTTGTTGTTAGCTGTTGATTGCCAGCAAGCAACATGCAACAAATCAGGCAACAGGTTGCCGCAGCTCTTGTTCCGCCAGATATCAAATTTCAGCTCTCGACAGGCTAACTCCGCATCGAATGCTACTTTCGGACAAATAAACTCCACCGAACGGTGGACCAGGTGTGCCAGGTGTGCGGCGGGCAGGCGGCGCGCTTTGGAGTATTCGCACATTGGTTTGCTTGGCCAAACGGCAAACGAAATTTGTTTCAAGGTTAGTTAAATACAAACTCGTAATTTACATGACGCGCACAGGAATTGGAGGTTTCTTCTTTTTTTATTTTTATTTTTGTTGAGCACAAACTCAAAAGCGAAACTCATTTAAGCAAATAAAAGGCAAATGAAAAGCTTCCAGCACGCAAATAAATTTTTAAAATTTAATACCCTTATTAGGGGTATGGCGACTTTGTCAAGCAACTAGTTCGACACTTTTGAAATAACTATAATAGAAATATATCTCAATTATTGTTAAGCACAAAGAGCTGTCTAATTTAAATATTTTTCAGTTGGTCAAATAATTATATTAGCTGCAGTTCGGAACGGATTTCTATGTCTGCCCTATATACGACTCCATTAAACACTGAAAGCAACAACCGCAAAAATGACAACATTTGTGGTCTCCTTTAAAGGCAAACATGTCAAATTATACAGTAAACATTTCCAAATGTGTGTTAAATATTTATAGGTTTATATCTTCTAGTTCCTTTTATGGAATATCTAGTTTAGAAAAACAAACTAGTTATTTTAAGACATTATTAAATAAATTTGTTTGCTTTCCATAACCAAATAGCATAATTAAATTATATATGGATATCATAAGGTCTACCATAATTTTAAAGTAAAATTAATTTAAATTAACATCAATTATTTTTCATAATTGGGCAACAATTAAAATTAATTATATGTTTAATAAATTTTGTAAAAATGATTTGATGGCAATTTTGAAAATATCTGTATTTTTTTTAGTTCCCATTTTCTTTCTGAATTTTGCATTTACTAATGAAAATGTTAAATGTAAATAAATTACATTCATCTTTATTTCCTTTTAAAGGGTATTAATAAATCGCTTATATCTCGAATTGGCTGTTTTCATTTCAGTTTTTTTTTTCATGTGGATTTTCTGGCTGGCAACGTAAACCAGATTCTGAAGCTTTCATTACAAATTGTATTTGATTAGCTGAGCAGCAGGTTAAAGAGGAGACACCCTGACAGGTTACCCCACTCCAAATGGCATACGAAATTTTAATTGGAGCTCTCGAGTGATTCGTCGTATGCTTGACTCTGATTAAAAGAAAATACGGACGCACATAGACATACAGACAACTCCTAAACAATGCCGGGGAATTGTTCGAGTCGCTTTCTTATCGCGGCGCAGAGATGCAGATAGAAGTGGACACATTGCTGATGACCGGCTCGAGTCCCTGACCCTATGGCCAGTGAGCATGCCAAAGAAATGCCAACAACAGCATGATAAGAACTCAGAGCTGAGAGCGTGTCTAGACTCTGTGGTCCGATTGACAATAGCTATAAACTCTTCTATTGGCTGCGTTTTTGTTCTTCTCTTCTGTTTTTTGCACTATTGTTCTTTAGTTTTTCTATAGATTTAATTACAGATAAAAACATTTGCTATAAAAAACCGTCATTTAATAACAATTTCATTATTAATTGTTTGTGCTTAACCACATGGGCCAAATGATGACAAGTGGAATGCGATAAAGTCTCTAAAAAAATCTCATTATAAATACACTTTTTTCTTCATATTTACATATAAACGGCATTTATTGCAAATCATGCTACAACTATATTTGCAGCTTTCAACATATTGAGACCCGCCAATCCGAACCCGAACAGTTGCGTTCCCTTAGTCCTAGGCACATCTTGCCTTCGGTCAGTCTAGATGTCAATAGGAAACTCTTTGATATTCATACCCTGAACCCATTAAAAATGAGTAAAAAGGTTAAATTGGTTTTGAGCAAATGGATGTAACAGGCAGAAGGAGGCGATCTAGCTATGTCCGTCTATCAGTCCGTCTATCAATCCGTCTGTCTGTGCGCCTGTCATCCGATTGTACGAATGCGTCGATCTCCTATTCTATCTTATTTTTGAGCAAATATGTAACTTATAGAATAGAGTATACAGATAAAGTAACTTTTAATGTACAGCTATTTATGGCTGCGTATGCGACGGTGACAAGATTGAATGGAGTCGATGTTGGTAGAGAAGAAGGTTCAGGGTATCTCCTAGTCGACTAGGGCCTTCTTACTTGTTAAAATTATTTAAATGAAACTTGATCCTGTTGTTAATAGTAGTTGTTGTAGTTGGTACAAATATCGAAACGGACGCATTCAGATGAATGTTGTATTATTTAATTCATTTAATTATAATTCCTCGCAGGCAGAAGATTATGTTTGTAGTTATCGGGCGTTATATAAGCAATTTTATTATAATATATGCACGAGTATTTAGAAAAGATTTTCTTTGTTGCGCTGCTTTTTTCAATTAATTTATTATTAAAATGCTTCTGATTTTCTACCAAGACTATATCCGATTATGTAATTAATTATTATTGTTAAATATTTGTACATTTATGCAAATTGTGCGCATTTTCATGTAATTTTAATTGCAAATATCCCCCATTTTTTTTTCGTTGCTATCCTTTTATAATTAATTTATGGGATTTTTGTTTGGTATGCAAAGCCTTAAAATTTTTTTAAAAAATTTACGCGCAAACATAATAATATATTTATTCAACCAAATGGTAATTTTTCTGTTGTATTTAATTACGGCCACACATCATGCGTATGCACAGAAAAACCCAGCGAAAAAATGTTATTAATAATTTATTTATAACACGCATGTGTGTGTGTGTATATATATATGTGTGTGCATGTCTAGCCGTTAAGGCAAACCAACAACCCGCAGAAAGGTAATAATTAATAAAATTGTCAATGCACCAAAATGGCTATACATAATAAAAATTGGGTATATATTTAAAATCTTAACTAACGCCCAATTTACGACTTTTCATTAAAAACTGTCTGATTCATTTTTTAATAAACTTAGTTTGAATCTATCCCTTAAAAATATATATTAACAAAGTTATATAAAAAATTCGAATAAATTAAATAAATTTAAATGAAAAACAAGAAAGTAAGGATATATTTGGCACGCCGAAGATTGAATGCCCTTATAGACAATTGCCTTTTGCAGTAGTATATGAGAATAGTGAAAGTCGTATAAGCTGATTTCGATGAACATATCTAGATAAACCGAATATTGTGCCGCATGAGAAACTTCATAGCGACTAATCGTTCCTATGAGAGCTATATGATATAGAGGCTCGCTGTAGATAAGATATTGCATAGTGAAAATTATAACTGCCGAGTTTGCTCAAGTTATCTTGATGAACAAAACAGTTTTCCATACAAGAACCTATTTTACGACCGATCATTCCTTTGACAACTATATGATATGGTGGTCCGATCCGGCCTTTTCTGACATATGTACTAACTCAGCAGAAAGACTGACATATTCAAAGATTCAAGAGAATAGCTTTTAAATTGAGAGACTAGTTCGCATAGAAAATGGACCTAGTTATATCATCTCGGCTGTTGATGCTGATCTAGCATATATATATGTATACTTTATGGGAACGGAAATGTCTCCTTGTATGCATCACAAATTTCATGACAAAATTATACTTTCTACAAGATTATACAAAATATGTAAAAATTATTTAGATATATGAAAGTTAGTTTGTGCCGAACTACTGTGATAGACCTAGTTCTTACGGGTTTAATCATGATCATGTTGATCATCAATCAGTCAATCAGTCAGCCTGCCAATCGTTGTTTTGTAAATCAACGATCAATCAGCCAGTATTTGAGAAACAATTCCTTGAGACTTGAGACAAATGTATATAGTTTAGTTCTTTGTTGGAACTCGATTGGAACTTTGTTACAGACCTCCCATTGAACCAGGTAGACCTACAACCAGGCATCCGAGTGGGGTCGTTTATCTTGCAAACGAAATCTGTCACATGTCCAACATATTTATTGGCATATCGCCCCCGGCACATGGCACATGTGTCTGGCTGGGACCAGTTTGGCAGTTTAGTTTGCTCCAAATCATGTACAAATAAATGCGCCAATAAATTTCATCATTAAAATCACTTAATTTTGATCTACGATGAAAATAGTGAAAAATCACCAATGCCAAAGCCAAAGTCGAGAGCCGTCTTAAGAAATACACAGAACCGGACCCAAAGCAGCCAGGACCAGAGCAGAATCGAGCTCGCTTTAGCAGTTCCGCAGTCCATATAAATCATAAAATAAAAGACACTAAAAGCAAAAATAAATCACAAAAAAAAAAAATACAAATAAAGAAAAATGTAACACATGCAAAACCGGGCGAACATTAGAGAAACTTTTTTTGCGCCCATACCGAACCGATCCGGTCTGGTTTCGGTCTTGGTCTTGGCTGCAGCTACCAAAGTCCGCAGACCTGGCCGCAAAATTAATTGTAAAACGCGCCGCAAACACGCTCCAGCTCCAACTCCAGCTGCAGCACTGCGTCCAGTCCATAATCTACATAATTCCCGCAGCGAGCCACCGTCCAGTCCAGTGGCCCACCCCGAGACCTGGTACTCGGATACTCTCGAAACTCTCGAGACGCATGCGTGGCCATTGGCCGTGACTGTCTTTTGAAATATGACGCCCAGTTCTTTGCAATAGATACGAATGTCTCGCCCATTTCTAATGGACGTCTTCCAAGAAGTCTCCAACGGCCCATTTAAATGGAAGTTTTTCCTATTTTTCAATTGCCCGCAAATGAATGTGGCATCTGTGTTGCCCCTGTGTGAGACTAGAGCCTGCCAGCAATTTTGAATCTCTGATCATTTGTTGGCTAATTGCACATATAACAAGTTAACATAGAACAAGAAAGTGCCCGACTAGGGAATACCCTGAACCTTCTTCTACTAACACCGAATACAGCTCGCGCAAGGGGGAGGAGGGGCGATAACTATTAAATAAAAGATACTTGACCTGTATATACTGTTCTGGAAGCGATATGACTCTAGCCATTAAAACCAAGGAGTTTTACTCAAAAAACAGGATTTCTATCTCGATTTTTATCGATTACTTGGAAATGGGGCAAGTTATCGATTATCGAAAAGGGAAGAACGATCTACTTCAAAATGTAATGTCTCTAGCTCTTATAGTTCCAGATTTCGACGCGTTCATACATACTGCCGGACGGACAGTATGGGGTCGGAACTGCTTCCTTCTGCCTGTTACATACATTTCCACAAAACCTTTATACCCTTTTTACCCATTTTCAATGGGTTCAGGGTATAAAAAGATGAATATGCTTAAAGCAATAGCTTGGGTTAGCAGTTAAAACTAGTTGACCTGATACTCTACAAGGCGCTGACTAAATTTATAGTTATTTTATTATATTTAGAAGCCTTTTGCTAGCTATTTCTCAGCTAGTTCTGTAGCACAGGCAATAAAACATTTAAGGACAACGGTCAAAAGGGAAAGAAGAAAAGAAATTCTGCACAGGCAAGTTATAGCATGTAGTTACAACTGGATAGAAATGTTCGATAGAAAATATTATCTTAAAGGTCTAAGGTTGAAGTTCCTAAAAGATGCACAATAGCTAAGAAATCTAGTACGTCTGAATAAATCGTTTACTTATGCCTCACACGACATCTGCATATTGATTCTCAGCTAAGTTCAATTTCTTGATGTAAGTACCTAGAAGTATAGTCCTATATAGACATTAATTCCATCAATTTGTACAGTTTAAAAAAAGCTTTTAAAGCTTGAATAAAGATGTTGCTACTTGTAAGAATTTACCTCAATTGGAATATAACCAGAGTAAGATATGCTAAATAATTTGACAGACATTTAAATAAGCTAAAATCGATGTGAAGAGCCCATTAAAACATATTGAATGCATGAATATACTTTGAATATATGAATATATACTGTATATACACACTGACAGCTTTCAGGCAATGGTTAAGCGCATTTTTGCACCCAAAACTAAAAAATAGACAGTTCATTAAATCAAAGCACAGTTGGTATGGAATTTTCCTTATTTGCAACGCCATTAGAAGCACTTGACTCTACGATATTAGAGTCTAAACGTGCTGAATTCGCAGTATATCGAATGGCCCATAAACTGAGCACTGGCTGCTGTCAACTGTCACCTGTCCACTGACTACTGTGCCCCGGTGTCCACCTGCGAATGCGACTGGGCTCCCGTTGAGCCACGAAATAAATACAATAAAAAAAGAACATAAGCCGGCAACTGCATCGTCTTTTGGCTTTAAAGCCGACCAGTTAAGAGCGGATAGCGGCGAGTGTAATTTAATAAATTAATTGCAACAATTAGTTGCTTCATTTTTATTGAAATCCTTGTAAATATTGTGCTAGACGCGACTCCAAGGCAATTGGCTGCCATTTCAATTGAATTTATGGCGCATTTCTCATGCGGCCACCAAATGGAGCAGTTAGCCGGGAGGCGGTTCCAGTATTAAATATGGCAAATTTATGCAGGTGCCATGAAAAATTCGATAATTGATTATTGTGCATAGATTCATTTGGGGGGTGTCAACCAAAGGCGTGAAATTGCATCAGAAACGCTTTATTTTAATTAGTTTTATGTTCAATTTGAAGATATGCGTAAATATTCAGAGATGCGAACGAAAAAGCAGATTGGACACTTCATTTTAACTAAGAAAATTAAAGAAAATCAAATTTAAAAACAAACGAAAAGTCAAGAATATTTCCCAAGCCGAAGATTTAATACTCTTGTAGACATTGACATATGTCAGAGTTTAGTGAAAATATCTTGGAAAACAGAATTTTTGACATAGAAAAGCTAATTTTTCGGACAAAGTATTTTCAAAAACATGTTAGTCTGATAGAGTATTACTATATTTTATAATACAAGCTTTAAAAAAAACGTTAAGAAAGTCAAGCAATAGATCTAGATTAAAGTGAATATGGAGGATACTTTGATTGCAGACTGTAATATATCTTTATGAAGGGAAATAAGGGTATAGATAGCATAAGCTCGCGCTGGGACTATACATTCCTTAATAACATATAAATACAGGAAATATACTAAAAGAACCATATTAGCTAAAAGATTAAGCAGATAACTGCTGAGATGTGACCTTGGGCAATATTTGGCTATAAACTACAAAAAAACATGGAACATATCACAAAAACAAGAATCTATCCTAGGATAGCAACTGATAATGTCTTTAAGGTCACCTCAGCCTACATAAGCCCCTTCATATGAACGGCTAATACCTAAAATTTCCAAGTAGTCAGTTCGTAATGCGGTAATTTGTGCGTTTGCTTTCATTACACATTTTGTGTCACCTGCATTTGTCGCCCTGGACTCGAATGGGCTCCACTACATGTGCCCCATGTCAGATGGGCTAATTTATAGTGTTACATTGTACGTGACTAAACTACAAGTCCACTTCAGTCTATTGTCTGAGCAAAACAATACACCAAATGCTGCTGCCTCCCCAGCAACACGTGGGCAACGGGCCAAAAAAGCCCAATAAAATGTTAGAACATCAACTGCATATTGATGACAGGCCACAGACGATGCGAACGATGACGACCGCTTCAGGCACATGTGAAGCCTGCAATGTTATACCCTATAATCACTGAATGTCATAAAATAGGCATCTTCAAGGTCTAAAAGTAATGCAAATCGTATATGGAAGACTTACGAGCTAAAGGCCATTCTTTTGTATTATCTCCCTCAACGTTAAATGCTTCGATTTAAAGTATACTTATTTTATTTTAAAGATAAGCTGAGGCTTTTGGTTTGCATAGAAAATGCGGAAAATGTACAGGGCATCGTCTAGTCGAGCTTTTGGTTTGGTTTTTTCGATTGGTTTCGGTATTGGATTTGGGTTATGAGCGAGGCATCGCTCAACTGCAAAACGCAAATGCAACAATTCAGTTTTGGGGTTTGTTTTTGGGGTCAATGTCAATTTTGTTTTGCTGGCCGGCTGGCCGGAGGAGGTCGTGTGTGTGTGTGTGCCTGTGTGTGTGGCGGGGCTACCCCCATGCCGCCCCGCGCCGGGACGCGTTTGGCATCTTAAGCAGCCGCAGCCGACACAGACATATATAAAACCAAGCGGGGCGACTCGCAGTCAGTCAGTCAGTCAATCAGCCAGTCACAACAATGAAACTCAGCCCTGTGGTCATCGTCTTACTCGCCTGTCTGCTGAGCCTGGCGCAGGCGGACGTGCAGCAGCAGCGACGTCGCTACCAACTGCAGCAGCAGCAGCAGCAGCTGCAGCGGCAACAGCAGCAGCAGGCGGGTTACAACTATAGGCCAGCGGCTCAGAATCTGGAGCAGATTGCACAGCCGGCGATCAGCTATGCAGCGCCACAGCCGCAGCAGCTGTACAGAGCTCCGCCAGCGCCTGCCCAGGCAGAGGCAGCTGCGCCACAGCCGCAGCAGTTTTATAGAGCGCCCGCCCAGGCGGAGGCAGCCTCCGCGACGCCCGCACGGCTACAGGCTAAGCCCGCGCGTTTGGTGGCCAACAGCGAGGCGCAGGAGGAGGACGACATCGATGATGCCGCCGAGGAGGTGGAGGTGCCCAAGGCGGCGCCAGCAGCTCCGGCTGTCGCTCCAGCGCCGCTCGCACCCGTACAGCCCCCAACCATTGTCTATTATCCGGCAGGCGCCGTTAGCTTTGTGCAGCCCACGTCCTTTGCCAAGTTCATAGCAGCGCCTCAGGCGGCACCAGCACCAGCTGCTGCCTATGTGGCCGCGCCCCAATATTATGCCGCCTACTATGGTTAGGGATGTGTCCGCTTTTCTAAATAAAATACCAACTTTCTTTATAATCGATTTAGGTTTATCCTGAATTAAGAATTTCTCCATTTGTTCCATTACGTTTCTAGTTCTTAGTTTTGAATTGTTGCATTCTTTATATATTGTTTATTCTCTTTACATAAATTATTTCGCAAAACTAGTTGTCTATTTGGTTTATGTGGAATAGGATATAGTTATAAACTATTAAACTGGGATTTTAACCAAAATCTTTCGTGTTCAGTAGCCCAAATAACCGATGAGTCATCTATTTAACACCGCTAATCAATTGTATTTGCTAATTTTTATATATTTATGCCATTTACAGCACTGCAAATAATCAGCGATCTTTCCAGCACTGCAGTGTTAATCAACGTCCCTTTTGTTATGAAAAATATGATAAGATATGATAATATAATATGGCAAAATAAATAATAATTTCGCTTATACTTTCATAATTTATTCGGTTAGTTAAAACTTTAATTTTACTGCATTTCTCGTTATTTTTAATAGTTTTAATCATATTCCGCCGTTTCGGGCCACCTTCCTTCCTACCTAGACTTGCGTGATTAAGCTGCAACAGAACCAGCCATATCATCATGGCAGATTTGAGTACCACTCCGACTGCGGGAGCAGACAGAAAGCTGTCTTAAAACGGTAGGCAATTCCACGAGAGCCTAACGAGCATTTGTCGAAAGAAGATGCGAACGCGACTTAAGGCTCGGCAGTCTGACAATGAGTGAGCAAAGATAATCTATTATGACCGTAACAAGAAATAAATCCCAACTCGGTAATCCATCATTTTACGACTTGGCAATCAAAATAAGGAGTTTAGCTAAGTCAGTTAAGGAGTCGGACGGCCGGACAATGGCCGGCCAATCAACGGCCAACAAAATTGGCTGGCTACCTCGGTAACTGAGCCCCAACTAGAGATGAGTTCGAATCGAATTCCCTTTAACTGCATACAAGTATTAGAGGGTATTTTATAGTTTAATACGGCAAGCTGAATCCGACTTAATCTTGATATGTTTTATGTAGTTGTGTGTAAGTGATGCAATGTGTGTTTTCCACCACTAAAAATGTTCACATTATTAAATAAGCAGATGTACAACACTGGTTCTTTTACATATGATAAATGACAGGCACATAAAAGAATGTGATAAATGGTTCACTCTTTTATATTAAAAACAAAGAAAGCATTTGCAAAAATATCTTAGAGTATTAAAGCTAACCCTATAACTCGTGTCACGCGCCCATCACTAGCTGAGTCTAACGAACAAGTCGAAAATCATGTTAACGTTAAGCCCGAACTAGAAGCGAACCCACAGATTGAGCAGAGAGTTGCGATCAGGAAACATGCATTTTCGACATGCTGCATACACATTCAGGCCACATTCAGCGGGCGGGTTGCAGTTGCAGCAGGGAGCAGAGACGAATTCAAAGCTCAATTTACGGCAGCCTGACGACTTGGACAAGTGGCAGCTTTGGGCCATTTTAGCTAGAGCCCAGCCGCTGATGGCTGACTGCTTGTTGGCCTGTCTGCCCGGCTATCTGTCTGTCTGTCTGTCTGTCGCATTGTCTATCTGGCCGACTAAATAGTTGCCAATAATCCGTGTCCAAATTGATCGGGTTGCCGTTTATGGTAATGGACGAACTTTGGATGCCAAAATGTTGGCCGTTGGTCACTGGCGGAATGCTTCATTACCGATGCACAAACTTGGGCGTGCGTCTCGAATGATTTGCAACGGTTTTCAGGCGGCATTTTGCATTATTATTGCTTCATTTTCTACTCCATTCTGGGGCTACATGCGGCCCCAGCAGCCATGAAGAATGCTGTCAATTAGCGTAAGAAAGGAGCAACAGTGGATTCTACTCCCCAGCAGATTGATATGCTGCTGCAGCTGATGATGATGCTGCTGCTGCTGCTGCTAGATGTGGGTTGGGGTCGGAGTGAAATTGCGAGCATACCGGAAACCCAACTAGTGACAGCCACCACGCCCTTTGCTGGGACATAAGCCCATTTGGAACTGCTCATACATTTTCAAAATCGCATTTAAAGGTGAAGGTGCAACAGTTAGTGGTGGGCATATCTGGTTCGCTGCCTCTTGGAGCCATGCCAATGGGGCTTAGCAAAATGCTCAAAAATTAAAAAAGAAGAAAAAATAGATAGAAATATGGGCTAGAAAGGAAAAGGAAACAACACGAAACAGCCATGGAAAAATCAACATGTGGGCGGCACATGCGAGTACTTTAAGCAAAGAAAAAGGCAAAAAGCAACTTTAATATTAGCCAAGTTTATGCAGTGTGCAGTATCAGTTACAAAAATCAGTAAAGTGTATGAGTGTCTGTGTGTGAGTATGTGTGGGTGTGCGTGTGTCCATGTGCGCGCTTGTTTTTGTATCGGAGAAATTGTATTTTCAACGTCAGCGCAAGAGAAAATGAAAAATAAGCAGCTGTAGTGGCAACGTTAAATTAAAAAATAACACAAGCTAGCAGCGTAAATTATACCAAAACGTTTACAAGAAGAATTGACTATTTTTCAGTGGTTTCTTT
Source organism: Drosophila borealis (assembly GCA_035045885.1). Taxonomy (NCBI): domain Eukaryota; kingdom Metazoa; phylum Arthropoda; class Insecta; order Diptera; family Drosophilidae; genus Drosophila; species Drosophila borealis. The sequence goes on from JAWNOR010000211.1 coordinate 2,229,697, forward strand.
AATTGTCATCAGCTAACATCGATTTTGATACACTAATTTTGATTACACTAATATATTTGCATGAACCTTCTTTTGAAATATTTGTTTAAACCGCGCGCTATTCATTTAATACTTTTACAGCACAGCATGCACGTTTTTAAAAGATATGGCAACACTGGTCAGTTACTCGTTCATTCGCTTACTCTCACTCGCCACAAGCTACTCGTCAACGTGTGACGTCATGTACGTCTATGTACTGTAAATATACATTAACTGTTTTTGGAACGAACGAATGAAGTATCAGTGCCTTATGCTGCCCATTTTTAATATATAATTTATATTTAGAAAAATCTTTCAAACATGTTCTGTTTTGCGGCTCTCACGTGCAATTCTACGCGTAACCTTCTCATTTGGATTGCCTCCCGACACAGCTGTGGCGACACGCCGACAACAACAACAACAACCTGCACAACTTTCTTGAGCGCGTTCGACGAGAAGAAGAGGCACGAACACGAAGAGATGTGTTAAAATCAATCCAGAAACTACTTGTTGACAAAGCCAAGCGGCAGCCACCTAAGCGACTTCAGCGCTCTGCCCAACGCTGTTTGCATATTCTAAATATATGTACATACGTCGCACGCATAAAAACTCTACACGTCATCAGACTTTCTGTCGCGGAACGTAAGTTTAAATATTTAGCCTAGCGAGCGAGCAGCTAATATATGAATTAAATATTTAAATTTACCCAGAATATGCGTCAACTAAAAGGCAAGGTAAAGGAAACGCGAAAGCAAAAAAAGGAGCGCAAATTGGAAAATGCACAAATGCAAGCAAAAATTGGAACTGTTGTTCTGCCGGCGCTTGGTGTTATTGCCATGATTGTGAGTAGCGCCGCAAAGTGTAATATCTTAACATATTTACGTGATTTTGAATATTGTACAGATAGTGGCTTTTATTTACCTGAAGACGAGACCTGCAATCTTGGCGTAGAAGAAAAACCAAAAGGAGGAAACTTGGCGTAGCTTAAGCTAGTATAGGCATCAACGATTTTATTATGTACTTGTGCCCGTGTTTAACATTAACCTTGTAATCGCGTCCTTGTGAAATGTGCAATTTGTTTTTAAATATTGTTTTAATACACATATATTGTATAAACACCAGTTGAATAAATAAATGCGAAGAAATTGAGCGGACTAGTTTAGTTTAGTGTTGTACAACGCAAATATTAAGGCAGTAATGAAGCTGCTTGGCGGGTCGTTTGAATTTTTTTAGGAATACATTTTTCTATATTTGTGTGTATTGGGCTAACACACATATGCCGCGAATCACACTGATACAGCATCTAACAAGTTTTTTTTATTTTTGGTTACACTTTCTAGCTATTTACACGTTGCTCGTTCGTTGCGCTGAGTCAAAGTTGCCTACAGCATTTGTCAACCAAAACAATTTGAAAAAAAGTTGCTGAATATAAAATTACGCGCCAAAAATAAACATTTTCGGATACTGCCAAACAACATTAAGCAGTTAACTAACTTATAAACTCTGCAGTTAATTATCTTTGCTTGTGATTAGATAACACACATATAAAACAACAGCAGCATATACATACATACATAAGAAACCGAGTGTGCCAGCTGTTTTCTGTACTCTCTTACTCTCATTCACACACACACAGACACAAGCATACAGACGCCAGCTCGCGCTCACGCGGCGCGTTTCGATTTGTACGTTTTGACATTTTCTTCAGCACAGTTGTTGTTTTGGTCCTCACACTGGCGCGTGCGGGTGAAAAAAGTGATTTTTACTACTGGACAATGCTTAAGTTTCTGGTAAGTAGCATGAAAAACAAGTGAAAGTTTGTGAAATACGCCGCCGCAATATATTGCAGAACTACGTGGTGTGCTTGCGATAGTAACAATAGCAAATATCGCCGTTCTTTTTATGGCGATGATTTAATGCCAAGAAATCCCAACAACATTTTATGCAAATGATATGCGTCAAAAATCAGCTGTAGCAAAACAATTTCAAAATTATATAAATTGTTTTTAAGTATGTGTCTTAACTTATACTGCTCATACGACAAAAATTATGTGGTCCGATTTATTCACCCATAGCTTATCCTTGTCCATAGTTCAAAGTCCAGAAAGCAAAGAAAATCATACTCCTGCAAATTATTTAGACTTCTTGCGACACAGTAATCGATAGCGAAAAGTGTACAACAAAACACAAAGCTTCCTTTGGGAAGGTAGAAGTGTATTTTACTTATCCCGCCTTCAATACATTTGTATATGTGTATATAATGATAAGTAAATTCAGTCCAAAAATGTCAGACAGTAACTGCCTAAGCATTGCTCACATTGCCATACACATATTTATTTAAATTTTGGGCCCGACACATAGGAGAACACATAAACATAAAACACTAAAATGAAATTGCTTGGATTGGGAATGCAACTGTTGAAACGTGGTCAATCCTCGTGCACGAGTGGATGCCAACAGTGTGATGCATTGCCACCATGTCCACCTAAACCTTTATGGACGGGCGGGCGCGTGTTGTTCTTCTCAATGGTCAGCGGCACTAATTTTAATTCTAAGCTAAAACCACCCGCTGCCATCAAATTAATATTTCAAACATTTTAATTGCAGCTTACTTTTGGGGCCGGAGTTTACACGGGTCTCTACGTGTCGCAGAACTATGAAGTATGTGTTCAAATATTAAATCTGTTGGTTACAATTAATCGTTACGCTTTTACAGGTGCCTCGTGTGGATGACCCCCCCAAACTGGTTGAAAAAATGAATAAAAAAATCCGAGAGCTTATTGACGGAAAAAAGTAACGTCATTTAGGGATTCGTAATTTCATATTCATCAGGCTTAGACCAGGCAGTTTTTTTTAAGTAACCCAATGGGACTTTGAACCACGCACGCTAAAAAAAAATTCAAAATAATAAAATGGGTAACAGATTTTAAAATTTGGACTGATTATTACAATGTTAAAACCACTCGAAGTGCGAAGTTGCGTATCTATTGGCACAGTATTCAAGAATTTTTACAAGGACTTTCTCTACAAATTTTAAAATTGAAAGGACTCCTTAAAATGCCAGTTAAATATAAATTGACGATCTACTCATCAAAGCAATAACCATTGAAGACGGTATCCATTAACCAAACTAACTATCTTCATTTGTAGAGAAAACAATTTAAAATAAACACGATATTAATAACAAATCCATTATCAACTCTTACATTATTCACAGAACGCCCGTCGAACAAATTGTGCATGATATCAAAACGGAGGCGAAAAAAGTTTTGGACGACTGAAGAACGTATTTACTTCCAGCTCGAGACGAAATACAATATATTTAGTTATTCAGTGTTTAAACAAATTTATCTATGATCCAATAAAGGAAAGTTCAAAGTTACAATCTAGATAAAGGAAACACCTCCTCCATAATATTCTAAACGCGTTTGAGGCTGCACAAATGCTAGCCAGTCGGAAGCGTGCGTGGGCAGAAGGCCCATACTGTGGCACTTATATAGCGCAAGGGCCACATTTGCCAGATTGCCCAGAATATAGATAATGCGCTGGCCCGTGCCTTGTGCACCCTCGGCCATTTTTGAAGTGACTTGCGTCGTGAACATAGCCTTAATCGGGCGTATTAACATCATGCCCACCATCATTATTGGAAAAATAGAAATTGAATTACCTGACATGTACATTATGAATAGATTCATTGGTATCTGGAAGAGTTTTAAAGGTTACAGCAGGTCTTGCCAAATTGAGGACACCGCTTACCTGTTTCAGTGGTCCCAGGGCCAAGTCCCATGATTTTTTAATTACCAAACGTTGATCACGTACAACTTCCGTTTGATTTACCAGAGCCGTAGGATTGTAGCCAGGCGGGGAAGGCATATCTGCATTTTTGCTACATCATGGGAGAGAAAAGGATTATCTTCGTTGAAATTGCTTATTTTGACACACATACCTAACATTAAAGTCCAGCGCCCACTTAGATTTCTTGGAGTTTTGCTTAGCCGACATTTTTATAGTGTTTTTTATCTAGTTTTAGTTAATTTAATTGAAGAATTACTTATGAATTGGCACCAGCAGCAGAAAAAAATTTCTTTTATCGTTATCGGCAAGAGCAACTCTGAATGTGCCGGCACAGTGTTGGCAAACGGTGACATACAGTTAGGGTTGCCTTCAACTTATTATCGATAACAACCACATCATATACAATGTTAATTACAAATTTTAATTTTTCGTGTATCAAAAGTGATTCAGCATATTTTGTTTATTTAAATTTTATTTAGAATTACCTTTATAAGTATTACTTTCCGTTTTTATATTGTTTTAAGTTTTCTTTTTGTTACTTGTTTTGCAGTCAAGCGTCGGATATAAACAAAAATAATTCAAATTGTTTTTTTCTTGTATTTTTAAAGGGCAATTACAATTACAGTGTTTCTCATTATTATTACTTTTATATATATAAAATTAAAAAGAAGTATATATTGATGAGGGAAGGGCAAAATTAACCTAAAAACGTTACATACTTTTCTTGTTGTGGTGGTTGGTTTTACTTTTTACTCAGTTAAACATCCAATAATTATATATATATAAATTTAAATTAAATCATAGCGTTCTTTTATATGCTGATGCTGCTTTGAAAAGTTTTTTTTTTGAGTGTGGTGTTTGCGATTCTTAAACAAGTTTTAATTATGCGCGGCGCGGTTTTGCGGGTGTTTTCGAAAAATGGAAATGCGCAGAACCCAAAGTTCGCTATTCTTCTTGTTGATATTACTTCCCACTTATTTGATGCCGTTGTCTGTTTCTGTTTCTGTTGTTGTTGTTGTTTCTGTTGCGGTTGAAGATTTTGCTGCTTTGCTTTTAAAATCAAAGTTAGTGTATAATTATTTTGTTGTTGTGGTTGCTGCAGTTGTTGTAGTTTATTTAGCGATTAGCGTTCTTTAGCTGATTGGACAACCAATCAAGCCCCTCATAGAGGCCATCGCCGCTGGTTGCACACGTCGCCTGTATATACCAATTGCGGTTTCTGAGTGAGTGCAAGCCTAACTTGTCGGTGATTTCGGCCGCATTCATTGCATTTGGCAGATCCTAAAAGGATGGCAGAGACAAAATAATTGAGTATTGAGTATATAGCATGTATAAATTCATTTAATAACCATTAATTAACGGGAGTGCTTTCTCGAGGCTCTGTTATCTCGAAAAACACCTTTTTCTTTCTTATCAACGACATCCAACATTTATTTTAAGCACGTGCGTTAGTCTAGCTTGCTCAATGTTTTTTTTTTTTAAATGCTGACATCATTAAAAATATTTAAATGATTTTTCAAAAAATGTGCTTAATTATAAACTTCGGTGCAAAACAAGTTTTCTATTAAGAGATTTGTCAGTATTTAGCTCTACTACCATACTATATCCCGTCAATTAAGTAAATCATTTATTTGTTTAAGGTGTATATCATTCATTTCCATACCTGTTTGTTGGCGAATATTAGTAGGACTGCATCTCTGAGCTCGTCCTCGGCCAGCATACGCATCAATTCCTCTCTCGCCTCACCGATACGCTCTCTGTCGTTGCTATCAACGACGAAGATAAGACCCTACGTGATGAAGAAGAAAGAAACAGCACGTAGAACATGTTAGTTAGGGGGTAAATTTGAAGTTAAAATCTGATAAGGGTCATTATATGAATATCAGTCCCGTCTTGAAACAAAATTAACTTTGAATAATCATAATTATAATCATTATAAGTTGTTAACATCATCTAGAAGAGGTAGGCCGGCATATCTATTTAAAAGGAACGTTAACGTACTTGTGTATTCTGGAAGTAATGCCTCCACAATGGACGAATTTTGTCTTGGCCGCCCACATCCCACACTGTAAAGCTAATATTCTTGTATTCTACAGTCTCCACATTGAAACCTGGAGATGAAAGATAAAACATACAATATGTTGCATTATTTGTATACATTGATTATTATTATAATTATTGCTTACCAATAGTAGGTATCGTTGTAACAATTTCGCCTAATTTGAGTTTGTACAGAATTGTGGTTTTACCAGCGGCGTCCAAACCGACCATCAATATTCTCATTTCCTTTTTGCCGAAGAGGCCTTTGAATAGATTCGCAAATACATTTCCCATGTTGCTGGTTGTTGCTTCGTGTCTTTCAATGTGGAGGGGATGTTGTTTAAAATTGTTACACTAGTGTTTCTTCTTGTTTACGGTAATTATAAACAAGTTCAAATCCGAGTTGCAACTGCTGTTAATATGCAACTCCTGTTGGATTTGTGTGCTTGCAACTTGAAGAAACTGCAAAGAATGGAATAAACAAATGACAACGTTAGTGTCTCTCACTTAGCTTAATTCGATTAACTGCGGTCTGTGGCATATGGACAAAGCAACCCCCCATAGACACTTACGATCAATAAAACTGACTTGAATTACAAATGTTATGAGTAATGAAGTTTTAGTCAAACGTTGTTTAGGTTTTGCTGGTTAATTGCAAACTGTTTTGATCACTTTGCATCACTTTAGCTTCGATTGTTAAGGCTGACGTGTTGAACAAACGGTGAGTAAACCGGAAGGTCCGAAACGAAATTATGAAATCTTCCATTAAAAATGTTAAATAGCAGCTACGAAAATACTTCAACCGAGCGAGAAAGTGCAGAAATGGCTACAAACGCTTTTACCAAAAAGTTCATTGACAATGCCAAGTTCAAGATGTCGGCTTCAAAATAGAAACAAAGAAAAGATCTGATGTTAAAGGGCGATTGTCAAAGTAAAACAACAAGTTTGATTTGGCTGCTAAGCTTGCTGCCGGCGCTAACGCTCGGTTGACGCTGACGTCGCAGCAACTGATAAGATATTGATTTTTTTTATTATTTGTTTGTTGGTGTGCGTGTAGTAGCGGCTACTTTAGTCGGAGAAAAACGTGCAACGACAAAACGCGCAATTGTTTGAAGTGAGAAACTTTCGACTTATCAGTGCAAATGCGAGCAGGATGACTAGACCGACCATTGCCCAGCGTCGTCGCTCCAAATCTGTGGTGAGTCAGCAGCAGCGGCGACTTTACATATTGCCTATGCTTGTGTTATGTGTGTAAAATACACACACACACACACACGCACGCACGCACGCATACACACATGTGCTTCAATATGCAATTCAATTGAAAGTTTAATTGACTTCACATAGAAATAGACAGCAGGCAATGGCAACAACAACAGCAACAACAATTAGGCAGCACTGAAAGCGCTAGTGTTGCCTATCAAAACGAAATGCGCAAATAATAACTGAACACGCTATCGAAAATACATTTACGTTTTGTTTGGTTGCATTTGATGCCAAAAAACTCAATTGAACAGAAGACTCAATGTCGCAAAAAAATATGTGTAAGAAAATGAAATCTACACGTAGCAACTTTTATATGCCGCCGCAGCAGCAACACCCTGCAACGCACACACAGTCACAATTCATAAACACATATACGCACATGAGAGTTTAGGGTTGCCTTACGATTTGTGTGCGTGTTAAATTGTAGTCATTTAGACCGAGTTTTAGCACACGACAATCACATAGACATTTTTTGTTGGCATTAAAACTAGCGCAATTTCTTAAAACTTTTTAGTTTCCTTTGTTTGCCTGGCAAATTAATACACTGGTGACCCACGAACACATTCGACAGCCCTATCAATTTATATGTGTGTGTATGTGGCTGCCTTTGTATGAGTACCAAGAAATGATGACGGCGACGTATGCTTTTTTTCATTTGCTTTCGTCGAACAGCGGTAGCCTTGTTTTGTTCATTTTCAGCGGAAATATTTGTTTGGTTTACACTTAGGACATTGCCTTAGCATTATGTTTGGATTAATTACACTTTGCACTCATTATTTACCGTTTTCTTTGCAGCTTTTTATAAATTTCCCTCTGATTAAATTTTCTGCTGCTAAACCGACTGCGAAGAAGAATGTACAAATTGGTGATGACAGAAATGGTACGATACCGCCAATCGATTCCAATTGAGCGTGACTATCGATTACTAACGTTTTAAGATAACGTATTTAAAGAGTGAGCATTATATAATGGATAATTGCCACACAAATTCAAGAAAAACGTAATTTGAATAATCAAGCAGTTTTGATAGTTGTGCTATATATTGGGTATTTATATTCCGGACGATAGATCGTTTTCAAGCATTCGATTGTATTACCACTCCCATCGCCAGTTCCACACGTCATATGCATGTGTGAGTATGTTAAAATTTCTACACCAATACACCAACATCACCCACATTGCTGCGGCAGCATTTTCAATAGCAAAAGGTAAAAATGCTACCAGCTTTTTAATAAAATGCGCCATTTCGCAACATCACCACCTAAAACTTGATTGAAAATCCATACGCACCAAATAATTGTATCAAATGCACGCCAATTTGAGCAGAAATTTTAGAAATTTCTACTTGGAAATGTCTAAAAATCACAGAGCGAAATAAAACTTGACCGAGAATACACTTGCCTTTGAAAAAACTGCAAATTCACCAACGTTGAAAATGAACTCAACGCTGAGCGTGGCTGTATGCTAGAACAGCAACACTATAGTATACGGTGGTGGGTATTTCATATGGCACTCATATGCTGCCACGTCTTGTCCACAAGCGAGGCCGGTGTGTTGAATTTAGAGATGATAGACGACCGTGACTGAACGTCGGATATTTCAATCGATTCATAAAATGTTTTATCCCAAGACTCCATTTTATGGCAAAGGATTACTGCTGGAAAATGAAATCCTGAAAGTTAATGTGAGTCAACAATTGAAATAATGAAATTGTGTTGCGGGCAAGGGCAAACAATTTAGCACCAAATGTCAATATGCTGGCTATAAGAAGCAGACAACCACGATTCGATATTTTAATAACTCTTTTGTGTTTAGTGGGGTAACATTGGCAACAATAATGTAGAGGTTCGCAACACTGTTTTTTAAATTTTTAGATTGTTTTGCTAATAATAATGATGGGTCTTTGTTCAGAGTGCGGCATTGCCGAAGTTGTTACCATGGCTTTGCAAGACGCCACGCATTACAACCTATCGCGTCAACACTCTTCGCACCAGCGTAGCGGACTACAAAGCGAAACTGGAGTCCGAATTACGCGCGCTTTACGGACCGCAAGCGCCCCGAGTGTATGGGCTGCCCGAGCTGCCCGAAATGCTATGCATTGCACCGTTGGATATTCCAGATAATATTAATTACGTTGACTGCCGCAAGGAGATTATTGTGGACACAAGTTGCGGCGCTGCGTTATTGCGTGGCGCACATATTTATGCGCCCGGCATTTTGGCCATGGAAACAGGCACACAACTCCAAGAGCTTGTCAATGTGTATGCGGATTTGCCAGGCAAATGCAAACGCGGCACTGCCACGCGCTACGACTGCACTGATAAGATCTTTCTTGGCGTGGGCCAAGTACTAATGCAACGTCATCAGCTCTACAACAACAACAAAGAGCATCCACCCACGGGAATTGCCGTGCGCATGCAATCAAATGTGAGTGGGGTGCCCACATTGGGCGATCTAAGCGATGCGAATGCATTACTCCAAAACCTACCCTCCATGGTGTGTGTAAGGGTGTTGGCACCACAGCCTGGTGAACGCATTCTGGATATGTGTGCAGCGCCGGGCAACAAAACAACGCACATAGCGGAGCTCATGGGCGATGTGGGCCATATCATTGCCCTGGACAACTCTGCCAGTCGCGTGCGTGCCATGAAAACGAAGCTGGGCAACTACAGCTGCATTCAGGCGCATCAATTTGATGCAACGAAGGCCTGGGACGAACACAGTGCCATAAACTCAACAGCTCCGCCCTTCGCCTCGAGCAGCTTTGATCGCATCCTGTTGGATGCACCCTGCAGCGGCCTGGGCAATCGTCCGCAGCTCTGTTGCAGTATCAAGCAACCCAAAGTGCTTCAATCCTATCCGCATATTCAGCGCAGCCTGCTGGCACAGGCAGTGCCACTTTTGCGTCCCGGCGGCGTGCTAGTGTACAGCACTTGCACCATCACCGAGGCAGAATGCGAGCAACTGGTTTCCTGGGCGCTACGCAAATTCCCCCAGCTGCAACTGGTGGATGCGACACCGAAGCTTGGTGCACCTGGGCTGCCGCTACCAGAGCTGGATGCTGCACAATGTGAACTATTACAGCGCTATGGACCAAGTAATGAGAATCGTGTCCAGAACTTGGATGCAGTAGGATTTTTCATAGCAAAGTTTCAGAAGTCTTTATGAACTGGAAATATATTTATATATATTAATTTTTTAAGATAGCCGTTAAATGTTCGGCTAATTGTTCTGCACAGCGGAATAAGGTGTATTTTTATAAATAAAAATAATTAAATTATTTTTCATTATTATATACACTTAATTTTAACTTGAAACTTATTATATATAATATGCAAATACCCCCAAAGTGAATGAAAGGAAAAGACATTTTTTCATCCTTCACAAAGGAAAATTTCTTGAAATTTAAAGTTTGTATCCAAAGTCCGCTGAAATTGCATGAATTTCTTGTTTTATTTTAATTTAAATTGCAGTTTATATATTTTTGTTTATATTTTACAACTATGCATCTTGTTAAGTTTTTGTGGCATATCTCTCTTCTTTTTTAAAAATAATGAATATAAGCGTTGTTGTTGTTGTTTGCTTTTAGTTCATTCAATTTTAAAAAATACTTAAATAATGTACAATACATAATAATAATAATCATAATATTACAATTACAAGTTCTAAGTCTAAATTGTATGTTGTTTTGCTCGTTCTGTGTGTATGCGTGTGTGTGTGTGTGGCTGTGTGTGTTTTTTGTTACGTGTTGCAAATTCTAAGGTTTTGCTGAGTTTTCTAAATGTTTAACTGTTCTTCAAAATGCAACAGCTGCATTTAGTTGTTGCCTAGAATAAAGAATTGCATAATGAATTACATTAAGTTAATTAAATTAGAATAGTTTTTTGTTTGCTTGTTTTCTCTTTCTTTTTTCTTTTATATATATATAATGTTTTAATTAGTACAAGTACAAGTTAGTTTGTAGGTAAGTTTTCTAATGCATAATTGCTGCCGATGTTTATTGTTAAATCTAACCCTTTGAATATCGGATAGATTTACTCACTGCTAGCAAATTGATGAAAACTATACAATCTTAAAACTTTGCATAGTTTATAATCATATACTACTACTATATAAAACAGATCCCCCAACAAGTCGAATAATAATTACTTTAGTGAAGAACTTTCCACTTACTGCAAAGTACTCTATTTGTTTGCATGGACATTCGGATGTTAAAATTTGAATAAATCGAATCGAAATGCTAAAAGATACGTTTCGAGCAAAGGGCGGGGGAATGCGAATGCTCAAAAGTGCGATATGATTGGCAGAATGGGAGCAGCTACGGGATGCTGATGCTGGGTAATGCTCAATGTTTCAACTTTAAGCGGCTTCCTTTCTTTTTCAGGCGTATCTTTACAACAACGGCCCGTGCTTTATCATAATAATGCTTATGGACTACATATATGCTATATATATTCTGTTTTTTTTTTTTTTGTATTTATTTACGTCGGGATATTTAGCGTCTTGAACTGATCCTCCTGCATTTCAGTCATCATGAAGGTGCCATCCTGCAGCAACAAAACAACGCGACGCGTGCCACCTGAATATGTAAAATTAGTGAAAAGTTAAACATCATTGAATTCCTTTAATTTAATTCCAATTTTGGATACGGCCGCTTACCCGGAGATGGGAGATCCGCTTGCACCACTTCGGCGGGTATTTGTGCCTCGGTGCCGTCGCTGTCCGATGTTGTGATGTGAATTTGCGCCGTATGCGGTGTGCTGCCCGCTGGCGCTGCCTCCTGTTGCTGCTGCTGCTGCTGCAATACCGCAGCCTGATGCTGAGCCAGTTCCTCCTCTGTCATGCTGACAAGTATGTGTTCACCATCCGCATTGGCATCGCTTTGCTGGCCAACGGCAGCGACGGCCTCAGCGACAGCATTGTCTAACGTGAGCACATCCTGATCCTCACCCTCGGCGGCAGCCACATAGGCGAACTGCTGTTCGCCGTCGGGGCCCTGGGTGACGAGTATTGTCTGGCCTTCGGCATTCTTGCCGGCAACCTGATAGACGGTGCCATCCTCGCCGCGCACCAGCAACGCGGAGCCATCCTCATTGGTGAGCACCTGCTGATCACCACCGAGCAGTGCCTGTGCGGCAGCCTCTAGCTGTTCGCGCTGCTGTTCCTGCTGTTGTTCCTGCTCCATTTGCAGCTGCGTCTCCTCCTGCCCAATTAGTTTGCCAGTGATGGGGCATAGTTGCGCCTGATGCTGATGCAGCTCCTCTTGTTCCACTTCCATCTCGATTTGCATGGGCTGTGCCTTAGCTGCCGCCGCATTTACCGTGCGTTGCCTTAGCGGGGTCAGCTGTTGCACTTTCTGGATCTGCACCTGCTGCTGCTGCTGTTGCTGCAAAGCTTGCGCTTGTTGTTGACGCTGTTGGCGCACCTGCGCCGCACGCTGTGCTAGCAGATCCTCGCGAGTCATCACTTTGCGCGTCACCTTGAGATCCCCAGACTTTGATAGCTGCAAAATCTTTTGCTCTGGCGTAACAGCCTTGGCTCCGGCTACTTGTCGCTGCTGTGGCGTATTGGCGCGCGTGACCAGCATGCGTGCTCCGGCTCGGGCGGGCATTGGCGCCTGGCGCAGTGGATTGGGCGCGCTGCTGCCCACGGGCCGACGTTGCAGTGAAGCCGCCTGACCGGGTGTACGCAATAAATGCGTTCGCTGGCCAACGGTCACCGGTGAGTTGTTGCCGGATGCTCGAGCAACAGCCATGCGCTTGGCAGGCGGCGCAACGCCTGTTGATGAAGTGGCGGCGGGACTCATCTTTGGAGCAGCTGGCGAAATTGCGCTGCTTTCCGATTGTTCTATGCGAAAGATGCCGCTGTTGTTGCTGGCCATTTCAGTGCGGGATAAATAACGCACCGGGCACTCGAGTTTCTGACGTTTCTGAACATTGATAAGCGATCGATATATATTAAATCAGATTGAATAGTTATTTTCGGAGTGCCAAAGATAAAATGCCCTTGCATATAGTCACACAATAAGTTGTAGACAAAATATCTTGAAAGGTGAAAAGATTTTTTTTTTTTTGTTAAGAACCGATCCATTCGGTTCTACTAAGATTATCTACTACAATGATGCTATTTGAATGGAACAGACTAACGGCTATGGCAAGCATGGACTCGACTCAGATGTTGATGCTGACCAGAAGTCATTTATACCCTCGGCAAGGCTATAACATCATCACGATAGCGATACAATATTTACAAGGAAATAAAATATATGTATGTACATCGGCATGTTATTTGTACGCACTTCACACATATATGTATATACTTATATATACATCGTTGTTTCATCGATCACTATTATGATTACTTACTGTTTGTATAGTATTGGGCATTTCGGGTTTTCTGAACATGCCGGTACTTGTGCTGTCCTCCGTGTAGATGATTTCACCCATTTTTGCATCCTTTTCGCTAAATATGGACCCAGACGAGGAGTTGCCATTGATGCGAGCTGGCGTTGTTGGCATCGATTGCATTTTGGGCTTATTCAGCTGCACGGAGCTGCCGCCGTTTTTTAAACGCTTAACTGTGTGCGACGGTATTAAATCCTCTTCGAGATCTTCCAGCTCCATTGATTCATTGGAGGCATTGAGACCAGTACCCTCGGCACTGGAATCTGTGTGATTCAGTTTGCGTTTAATGGCCGTTGGCGTCGTGGCAGCCGTAGACCATTCCTGTTCCGTAGCCGACTCATCTTCGTTAGCCGAAGAGGGTGATGTGGAGCCCTCGCCTGCGCCACTTTCGTTAACCCATTGCTTGAACTGATCCATAGCTTTGGTCTTGGATGTGCGCGACGGACGGGATGCGCCAACGCCCGACGAATTGGGTGATATTGCCGATGATTCTGGACTGTGCGGAGCAGAGTCCAATTTGCCACCAGCCTGCGACGCCTGCTGTTTGTCCTGCTGCGGTTTTTCCTGTTGCAAGCGCTTCAGTGCATCTAGACTCTTCTCACGCTTTAGCTTTTGACGAGCCAGTTGCTTCTCAAACATCTGCAGAAAATAGGGCACACGCTCTAGATTGGCCATCACCTCCCAGGTGTTTTCATTGTGCGTACGATCGATCCACTTCACAAGATACTCATGCGTCTTGCGGCGTGGATTAAATCGTTTCGCTACAATACTCTCCACAGCCTCCTCAGTGCGTTGCTCGGTTTTTGGGTCGACGCGTGTGGCAATGCGATTGCTATTCTTAACAACGCCAGTGATTGTAGTTTGCCCCGATGCGCCAGGGGGTGTGGGCGTGCCGGGTTTTGACTTGGGCCGCTCATTTTCCGTATCCTTCAACTGTGAAGCAACTGTCGGCAATTTTCCAGCGGGAGATTCTGCATATGCAGAAGGATAGTGTTACATTTTGCAGAAACAAGAAATAATAGAATACATATCATATAGATCAGTTTTTTAGTTCTTACTTCTTGTGGGTGAAACACTGGAGGACGTGTTATTACTATTTGCAGTGTTGTTGTTGTTGTTGTTGTTATTGTTGTTCGGATTTACAACGGTTTTGGTGATGCGTACAGGCATATCTTGAAGTTGGCCATGTCCGATTTTGCCAAACGACTGTATTGTCCTACCGGCAACAATCCAAGGCTCGCGCACGCTCTCGTCTAGCTTGACCCAATTCTGATAGAGTGCCCATGAATTTGAGGAGTTGCTCTCCTTCCGTGTGTGCAACTGTGTGGCCTTCCAAAGCGTAAATGCCCAGATTGTGGGTTTGGTATCCAGCGATTCCTTTAAACTCGAATTTTCTTTTTCGCAGGCATCATCCTCCTTATGAGACTGAAATTCCTCGACAAAGTTAAAGGCGCGCAGACAGCGTCCACAAACAAGCACATCCATATTGGCTAATTCCTCTTGGGCAACTAAATGGGGAGTATAAAGGTTTAAATTTCGTTCCTTTTTTTTTTTTTTTTCGTTTTTCCATTGAGAGTTGACCACTTGCCTCTTATTATATTTGCGTGTTTGCCAATTTCCGTCGGTGCAATCTCCTGTGCCAACATTATACACAACACCAACGTAGTAACTAAAAAATGTTCAATTTGAATATTTTTGTGTCACAATTTAAAAACAAATAAAAACCGTAGAAAATACGCGCACAAACACACACACGCACATGCGAGCAAAAAAAAAAGTACAGTGCCGTGGTGTGTTTATGAAACGAAGTGGCAACATTAACAACTGGCAACAAAGTGTGGTGAGTTTAAGCCGTATGTAATGGCTGCAGAGAATACAGCGCCTAGGCAGAAAAACGAGCACAAAGCGTGATGACCAAAAATGCAACGAACGCCCGCACAAAGATACACACACAAAACAGAGCAAACCGGGCGCGAAAAATGCAACAGCTAAACATAAGCTCAGAATATATGATACACATTTATGAATCTTTATCAATGTACCTACATAATAGCAAACTCCTTTATTTTATTCTTATCTTAAACTAGCCGCCATTTTTAGTCAAATAAGCCGCACATTGCATTTTCAATTGCATAGAACAAACTAATAGAATGAATACATCCACACACACACACACTAAACTCAGCTCAACAATTTTAATGTTTTATAGATGATTTAAGACATAATCTGTTTGTTAGGAACATTTGAAACGAAATTTGCCATGTATGGACGCTTTTTTGCAAATTTATGTATGCATTTTTCACGTTTTCTTTTGGCTATGTTTTTCTCTTTTGTATTACACACCTTCATATACAAATGCGTTATGGGAAAATATAGAGAGCAACTAGTTTGTTTTTAACAACTAATTTTAATTTAACTGTTTTTATTCTCCAACTCGCGCAACGCTGTTCACAATTGCACGCGCGCCAACTCTGAATGCCAAAAAAGTTTGTACAACTGAGCGAAGTGGCCAGTTCTGTTTTAGGGGTATGGCCAGGATGAGACTTGCGTGCGCTACATTATATATGCGCATATGCAAACCTCAATGAAAGTTTGCAGCTGCTAGACAAGCACTGATTTCATTTGATTAGTTATATTATTCACTTAAATTTGACACGCTCAAAACTTGTAATGTGTCAGAATCTTACAATTTTAGAGACTTTAATATTTGAAGTGTGTCGTATATGCTCAAACAACTGTGTAGCGCCGTTTTCCGTTCGTCCGCGTTTTGTAGCACTTTGTAAGCCAATCACATGGAGTGGTGTGTTTGCGCTGTCAGTATGGCAGCACTGGTCATTTGACAGTAATAGAAATAAATTGATTTTAATGAACTTAAATATTGTTTTGTACATTTTCCCTTCACTATTAACAATATTTATAATTTGATCTCTTAAATTATGAATTATTAACCAACATCTGAACTTAGTTTTAGTTGTAATGTCAACTCTACATACCTCAGCTGCTGGATTTTTTCACTTTGGGTTGTGTACACACTTTTTTAGTTGCCGGTGCGTGCCGACCAATTTTGTTTAACTTTGTATTTATTGAAATAGCTTTACATATTAAAGCAACAAATATGGCTGACGATGAGCAAGATGATCAAAAAGAGTATCGCTGGGAAACCGGCTACGAGAAGACTTGGTAAGCCAACATGAATGTTATTGTTGCTTTTGTTGTTTTTGCTATTACCCCCAACTTGTACAACAGGGAAGCCATCAAGGAGGATGACGATGGGCTGCTGGACGGTGCCATTGCCGAGATTATACAAAAGGCCAAACGCAAGCGACAGGCGGATAAGATAAAACAAAATCGCCTGGGAATGATGAGGCACATGTTCATTGTCCTAGATTGTTCCGAGTCGATGAGCGTACCTGATCTGAAGCCTACGCGTTTATTATGCACACTCAAATTGCTAGAGATCTTCATTGAAGAGTTCTTCGATCAAAATCCCATCAGTCAGCTGGGCATTATAGCATTAAAAGCAAAGCGCGCCGAGAAGGTAACCGAGCTAACGGGCACTTCGCGTGTACATCTCAAGGCGCTGGCTGGGTAAGTAGCTAATCTGCCGTACTACTAAGCAAATACACTGGATTCCTTGATTATCCTGCCCTTTTGCAGCTTGGCGAATGTCTCGCTGACCAGCGAACCCTCATTGCAAAATGGCTTGGACTTGGCGCTAAAGACACTCAAAGTGGTGCCATCTCATGCCTCGCGCGAGATAGTCATAATCATGGGCTCGCTGACTACCTGTGATCCCGTGGATATCAATCAAACTATAGATGAGTTGAAAAGGGAGCGCATACGCTGTTCGGTTATATCGTTATCAGCTGAAATTCATATCTGTCGCTATTTGACACAACAAACAATGGGCACATTCGGTGCCGTGATGGATGATGCTCATTATCGTGATCAGCTGTTGGCCCAGGTGGATCCACCGCCAGCTGCCAAGACACAGGACAATTCACTTATACGCATGGGCTTTCCGCACAGCAAGAATGCGGTTGAGGGCAAGGATGCACCGTTATCCATGTGCATGTGCCACATTGAGAATCTCGATGAGCCCAGCGAGCTGTCCACCACCGGCCATCATTGTCCCCAATGCAACAGCAAGTACTGTGAGCTGCCCGTGGAATGCCAGTGTTGTGGCCTTACGCTGGTCTCTGCCCCGCATCTGGCACGCTCCTATCATCATCTGTTTCCAGTGCCCAACTTTGAGGAGCTGCCATTTGAGTCGGTGCCGCCGGCAGCGCCTGATTGTGGCAGCCTGCGCAAGTGCTATGGCTGCATTAAAGTACTTAACGCGCAGACTGACAAAAACGTCTTCAAGTGCGGCTACTGCAACCAGTTTTTCTGCATCGATTGTGATATATTCATACATGAGACGCTGCACGCCTGCGTTGGCTGCAATACCATTCCAGGCGTCGCCGGCTTAGTCTATCAAAAGCAGGGCGGCAAATCAACCGCCGGCACCCATCAGCAGCAGCCACAGCAGCAGGCCCAAATGCTCCAGCCATCCACCTCCAAGCAGCGCAGTCAGTTCAACATGTAATCCTGGCCCCTTAGCATGCAGCATGTTAGCTAATTGCGGGCACATTTGCATTCAACTGGCAGCTGTCGGGGTTGGACGCAACTATGTTTACAAAATAAATAATTATATGTAGACCTAACTATTTTAAGACCTAAAGTTGCATTTACTTTGCATACAAGTTGTTGCTACCAAGTTTTTTTTATTTATGTATAAAATAAAAAAATTGTATAAGTAACAAAATGTTACCCGACCTCCAATTGAAAGCGAGCAGTATAAAATAAGAGTTGGTTTATAGAGGAACAAATTTTTGTAACACTCAAAAAGCATACAAAAAAGAAACTAGAATATGATTCTTGAAAATCGCATAGTAAGGCAATATCAGAGCTAGTATGCCAGTTAGAGAGTAAGAGAGAAAGGAACCTTTTTGCTCACGCACATTAACTCTCTTATGTCAAATGTGTGTCATGAAAATCGCATAGATGAGCGAAGTTTCCTTCATTTTTTCAAACGTGAGAAGAGAACGAAAAATTCAAAGGACTAAAGTTCTAATGAATTAAATAAAAATAAATGTATTGTGATCCATTTTAAAAGATTCCCATTTTCTGAAATTTCTGGTTAACTTTGATGAGATAAAATATCATGTAAATATAGGACGTACATCTCCTACATACAACTTTACCCATACGATGGAATTGTTCAAGCTTTTGTGCCAATTTAACTTATAATTTTCAGCTTGTTTTTCCACTCATTTGTGTAAAATGAGAAATATTTTCAATTATTTGTAGAGCATTTCAGTTACGGCCAATTTCAATATTTTATTACATTACTACATTACATTACTATAATTACTTAATTATGAAAAGTTTTTTGCTTTTTTTTGTTCGGTTTTTTTTGTTGCGTTTGTGAATGATCGTTGCCATTGTTGTAGCTATAATTGTTGTTGTCGTTCATAGTTAATTCTTGTCATTTGTTTCTATGCATTCAGCTTTTGAACTTGGCGAATCTTTTATTTGCGGCTCGCACGAGTTCAACGCCAACGTTCGCCGCACTCGGTCGCGTTTTAGATAAATTTATTTTATATTTTTAGTCTCCCTTGTGTGTGTTGTGCAGGTGTTTTTTTTCTAACGCTTAATTTAGAATAATAACAGTTAAAAATATCGACGCGAAGGTGTGTGAATTTTCGAACAATTACCAGGTATGTGGAGTTGACTTTATTGCCTGGCTTAGAGTATATAGAATGTATCATAAGGTTGGTGTTAAAAAAAAAAACAAATTATAAGAAAGTCTTTAAGATCATACTTGATAAAGTCCCCAAATTAACAGAATCGATTATGTTTGAAATGGGATACGATAAAATGAGATAAAATCTTATTTAAATGTAATAAATATATATGATAATATGAACTTACCCAAAAATTGTCATGCATTAATAAATTAATGAATTAATTAATTATTATTGTATTGTATTTTACATATACACATTACTGAAAAAAGATCAAGAGAAATAATGAGAAATAAATTGAGATATATAAAATTAATAGAGAGAGACTGCAAGAGCTTAGTCCAAAGATAAAGGTAACTAGATTGCTAACACAACCTGTTAATGTATATAATTAAAGAATAGACTCGTATTTTAGACTTGCTTTACTTGAATTTATGAGAATCACATAGTAGGGCGATATTGAAAAAATGTTGTTTTCTATGTAGCGCAATGGCTGCGTATACATACATACATGCATACACACATGCATACACAATTACACACATTTATAACTAGAAAAATAAGATAATTAAAAATTGGTATAAGAGTACATACAAAGCCCAGCCAAGATTCTATCTTAAAACCACTTTTCCCGTCCGTGAAACAACTAAGATCCTGCCCATCCTTCCCCATTGCTTTGAGCCCCATTTACAATCATCTTAATAGATTTTCGGAATCAGTTAAGCACGTTACTTTTAAAAAACTATAAAGGTTCTTAGTTCAAACACGGAAATTTATGAGAGCACTTTATTTTGACTACTGTATTCCCAGTTCGTGCTATTGTTAGGTTACTTATTTGATTATTTGTTTTGTTTACATACTGCGAAGCCATAAAATTATACGGCTTAAGCCGAACGTCAATGACACTGCCTGAAACGAGTTGTGAACTGGTTTTGGCCAAGCAAAACCGCAGAGCGTCATTCATAATTCGAGTATATAGAGCAGTCAAACAACGCGAAGTAAAATAATTAATTGGACTAGAATTAATTGTTAAAATAATATAACATAAAATATTTATATATATTATACATATAGAAATACATTTTATTATTTTAGCAATTCAACAATATATATATACAAGATCTACAAGTCTTTAAAAAACGAATATCATTTGCGTAAGTATAGAAATGAGTTTTTTAACTGATAAATGAACAGTCGAACTTTAATTTTATGATGTTTTAAAATATGTCTTTTAGCTTAGATAAGTTTAAAAACCTCAAACACGGCTAAGTAACGCCTGGAAGAGTATAACATGTGACTGTAGAGAGATAAAAACAAATAACATTTGCTGTACAGAAGATTAATTGATTCTCCAATTTCCCAGTTACAAACACAGTCAACAACCTCTAAAGTGCGTTCGACTCTTAACCTCAAAATTTTGTACAATTTGTTTAAATACTTATTTGACTTGGCTCCGAATATAACACTTCCATATCAAAAATCTAGCGTCTGAACTATGTCTGGCTGAGTGTAAATAGAATGCAAATAATAGTTACTGATTCTACATTCCTCTATATTATAGACGCCGTTAATAACCTTTAGAACCGGTTGTTAAATCGCGATATGCACCCCATATAACATGCATTAGTCAGACTTAATATTACGGCAATTACATATAGACTACCCCTGACGCTTTCTACTGTGGACCTTGGGCCAATTCTGGTTGCCCACATGCAAAATGAAGGCATTTGATTGAGAGATCTCTACATTTAGTCACTGAATAAATAGGCACAATCCGCACAGTTAACTGCCAGACAGGTCAGCTCTATTCTAACTAATTACTGCAATAGCCAGCACAATGTGCTAGTTCTACACTTAGTCGTACCTCTTCCGCATTTGGGTTGCGGCACCTGTTTCTGATATGCAGCTGTGAATTAGCTAATAAATAATACTTTGGACACTTGTACACTGAGAAAAGTAGGTGCAGCGCGTAAATCGTAAATTGAACTACAACAAAAAAAGAAATCTAAAAAGCACTTCTCCATTAATACTGATTTTAACTGAACTAGGGAGATATAAGATATTTCTTAATAAGAAATACCTTTAAGCCTTTAATGTTTTGGAATTTTCTCTGAGTGTATATAATATATACTTTATTATAGAATTGAGCAGTTCAACAATAGCCAGCAACTAATTTAGGTAACAATTTGGTATAAATTTCCTTGGGCTTGTCGCAGTTGTTTAAAGTTTTCTCATCATTAGTGAAAATTGCATAGGCAAATTTTCACTTGAATTTGAATGCGCAGTGTTTCCATTAGCTTGGCCTAAGGGCCGAAACTAACCAAAAATGTTCACCGTCTCATAATTTATGCCCGAGATGCGCCTAAAAAGTGTGCCGTCTAATTTGCCAGCCAGGCAACCGAAGGAACTTTTGATGCTGCAAAACTTTCGGCCGGCTAATCACTTGTTAAGTTATTTGTTGAGGCATCTACGGGTTGTGCTCCACCACTGAAAGGGAAAGGGAAAGGGGAAAGGAATATGCTGCTTGGGGCCAACCCAAGTATTTTTGGCATGCTAGCTATGAGCTATTTCAGCACCCGACCCCCGCAACCCATTGATTCCTGCCCACATGCTCGAGATATTCAAACAAATTGGCTGTGCATAATAAAATACAGAAATTTATACAATTTATAACAACTGATTAGATGGTGGGCGTGGCTGCTAAACATTTAGTCCAATGAATTTCTTGTAAGCCTCCATTTGGTAGTTAATTAAAGATTCCTTTCTTGTATTTAACGAATCATCTATACATAAGTCATGAAGAATTTGAATATAAATAAGTTTGGCTATGTACCCCAAAAAAGATATTAAACATGATCTATAGGCATACACATTGGCTTATAAAGAATCTTTTAAGATAAAAGACAATCGTAAGTGAAAAAGCAGAACAAATTTGTGTTTAATTCAACCCATCTCAATCTAAGGCCCTGAAATAGTTCTTAACTGGATCGAACTCAGCTAGTTGTAATTGACGAAACTCGTAAAAAACAGTTCGACAACAGAGAAATAAGAAACGATTGCTTCAACATTCACCAGTTGATGCCAAAATCCAATAAAAACAGAAACAAGTTTTTTAGTGGAAGTTCATTAAGAACTCAATTCATAAAAAAGGCTCGTGCATTAAGAAAAGCCAAATGAATTATAAAAATTAAGGAGTTTATTTTCGAGTGTCTGATGAAAATAAGTCTACGGCATGAAAGACTTATTAGCATTTACTTCTGGGGCTGGGCCCCCGTTAAATTTAATTTCGCTAAACAAATCAATTAGTAAGACGCGAAAAAAAGGCGTTGCGTCCAATAAAATATCAATTAGCAGCTCAAAGGTAATTTTTAAGTTTAAAGGAAATCTCACTCTGAGTCGAGCTTAAAGAACATTAAGCTAAGAGTTAAGTGTGCCGCTTAATTAAAGCTTAATGGGAATACTTTGAGAATTATGTGAATAAAGTGAAGCTAACGATAAACAAATTAAATTGCCAAGGTCCGTCAATTATTTCTATTAGTAACTAGTTTTCTCAGCAAAATATAAGCATTTTATTTTCCACATTTTTCTATATAAAGCGGTGTGAAACTTTGGAATGGAATTAATATATATGTGATAAAGCGTTACGAAAGATATAAAACATATTTCAAAAATATATTACTTACAAATTGAGAAAATGAAACTTCATTTGAATGGAACAAACGAATGGAAATATAGATTAATATACGAAATATAGATTCTACAAATTACCCTATAGCTATTTAGTTTCCTGCCGAGCATACCCTATAGCTACTCTAGTTTCATGCTGAGCATACCAAATAGCTATGCATACCCTATAGCTGCTCTTGTTTCTGACCAAACATTCCCAGCTACTCTAGTTTTTCGTCAAGCATACCCTATAGTTACTCTAGTTTCATGCTGAGCATACCCTATAGCTACTCTAGTTTTATGCTGAGCATACCCTATAGCTAAGCACACTCTATAGCTACTCATGGTTCTGGTTAAGCATACCCTATAGCTGCTCTAGTTTCTTGGGTATTAGAAGTAGTAATACTCTTAAAATAATTCTGCTCATTAAAACAATTTAATTATATGCTTTTTTATGGCGGCATCTATCAATTTAAGTCCTCTTTGTTATCTCTTTTTAATTTGTATCGTTTTTTAGCCATGTTTGTGCTTTGAATGTTTATTTTGTTATGCATGACATGTTATTAATAAACATTATTGGGTTTTTTTTTTTTTGACAAAAGAAATACCACAAAAATGGTCGAGGAATTGTTTTTGTTTTTCATTTATCAAAGCAAAACGGCAAAACAGACGGCAAATAATTTCCGGTTAAATGTAAATTGATAATCCGCACCGATAGACCCCGTCGAACATTTGGCCCGTGGCCCCTCCAGAAATTGGCAATTGATGTCGTAAATTCAGTTTATTTGGTTAGCTATAGTGAATGCATTTGTTTAATACATTTTGCATACAAGCCCAATTATTTTCAATTGCCCTTTGGTTAATTGCAAAATAGAAAAACGTGTGGAAAACAAAGCTGGAAAAAGTTCATCATACTTAGTGTTACTCTGTATGCTTTTTATGGCAGATATATTAGTCTAAGCTGCAAGATATCAGATATCTATGACATATAACTAATTTAAAATAAAAGATACTTGATGTGTATGTACCATTTTTAAAGCTGCAGCCCAAATTTGGTGACTCTAGCTCCTCAAACCTAAGGCATTTGCTCAAAAAACATGATTTCGATATCGATTATTATCGATTGCTTCGTAACGGGGCAAGTTATCGATTATCGGAAATACATGCGGACGGAAAGACGGACAATGATAGATCGAGTCGGCTATTAATGTTGACCAGGAATATACTTATACGAAGATGCTTCCTACTGTCTGTTACTTACATTTGCACAAAACCAATATACCCGTTTTCCCATTTTCAATGGGTTCAGGGTATAAAAACTAAATACTTTTTTCCCACTGATCTTTATGCATGAATACAAATTTTACAGTTGACAGATAATTTCATATTGCAGTAATAGGAATAACCCAGTAGCTGTTCCCGATCTCTTCGTCAACTTTATTTCCAGTCGAGCGGACTCTGAAATGCAAAACAGCTGCTTAATTTCAAAGCTTTCAAATGATGTAGCTAGACTATGCTTAGTTTTTCATGATGAATGAAATGAAAATTAAAATTAAAATTACTAAATACAAACAACTTTGAATCTACTCGATCTAAGAATAGATATAATTAAAGATGATCTTTAAGTGTGTGCATTATACATTAAACATATACACATACATATGTATAATTGGGCTTGGGACACGATTTGGTTATAGAGTAGTTGTTGGCAATAATATTTCTGGGTATTCACTTATCTAATCCACATATTCATTGTAGCAATTTATGAGTCAATAATTGTGTTTTTTTCTTTGTAATATTTTCCTAGCATTTAATCACGTTTGTTTTATTGCAGGAATGCAGTTTGTTATAAATGTTTTTAAGGTTTAGAAGTAAAAATAGTTATATCACTTTGATTTTACGTGTATTTATAAGCTTAACGGAGCTCAGGAATTTTCAGAAAATTATACAGTATAGTTTGACTTAATAAGGTAAGGCGATTGAATAGGTAAATGCTAGTTAGTTAGTACGAATAAATACTCTGTAAGCTTAAGGAGATAATAGAGCATGAAAAGATTGTATTATTAATATGAAGGTCTCATGTTAATTATATAAAATGTACTTATTATATTTTTAAGAAATGTGTAGGCAATCAAAACAATTCATTATTAAATAGTAAAACATATTAATAATTATGTATAGAGATAGACCTATTTATAGGTTAATTTTTTTCTTAAGAAAATCAGTAATAAATACATAGCTTTTAACGTTTTTTTTACTTTAATATTTAAGCATTGATCAGGAAATATATAGATAAGTACATATAATATATATTAACTGAATAAATGTGCATGAAACTAACATACCTTTTGATTACAGGGTATCTTAACGATTTAAGATAAAATACACAGTTGTTAACGTTTTCTGATTTATTCTTATTTCTTTTTTCTCTTTTCGTCAATTTATCGTTATGTTTGTCTTTATATTTTCAACTTCCTTATTATTCGCATTTTGTTTTTACTATTTAATATTAAAGAATAGAGCAGTAAGAATATAAGTAAGAACTAATATACCCTTGTCGCATTGATTACAGAGTATAGTAACGATCTGCGATAAAACGGATAGTTGTTAATGTATTCTGCTTTGTGCTTGTTCTTGTTTCTTTTTTCGGCAATTTATCGTTATGTTTGTCTTTATATTTGCATCAGCCTCATTAACATTATTCGCTTTCTTACGCATTTTCAACATTGCTGTTTGCTCAGTTTGTATTTTTGAAATATTATATTTTACTTAATTTAATTTCTCTTCTGCCTTGCTTGTGTTTTTGTTTTAAAAAGACAATCGCAGAAGAAACGCTGTAAAAAGTGCGAATGCACGAGTATGCAAAAGTTATAAAAAACGTGAATGTTGAATAAATTAAGTAAACAAGCGCCACACTTGTTTCCATTTTTTTTTAAATATATTTTTCCAGTTTGTCACTTCACAAGTCTTGACTCTTTAGTGTTGTTTTTTTAAGTATAAAATAAAAGTGCATAACAATTTGTGAATATATTTCATACAAAGTCATTGTCGAGTGCATTTCGTTAAATGTTCTGATTTACGTGATCGAATAAATAAATTGCAAATAAAACAAAGGAAGCGCAAACGAAAATAGGTAAGTTGCAAAAGTAAATTAAGCTTGGAATGGAAACAATTTTAAAAATATCCGAAACTGTCTAAGTACATTTTTCAATTTAATGCCACAATTCGATTTATATGTCAGTGCGAGCTTTAAATCTGCGCCAATTTATATATATATATATATAAATATGTACTTTTTCCACTTCCTTTCTGGTTTACTTTGTGTGTTTTTTTATGGCTTAACGATCTTTTTAGCGATCTTTTCCCTTCTCGTTTTTGCTTGTCAACCACTTTCTTTCTCTCTCTCTTTCGCTCTTCTTTATCTTTATTTTAACATCAACTAAGCAAGATTTTAGAACATAAATGACATCATTTTTGGTCTTTTTTTTTGGGTAAAATGTTTGTACATTCTCTATTCTACATTTGGGAGCATCGCATATTAGTTTTGTTGCCGGAAATATAATTTTAAAAAGTTCTCGTGGGTAGCTTTGCGTTCTTTGTCTATGTCATTGCAAATCTCGGCTGGTTTGTACATTAGAACTGAGTATTTTTCCCTCCATTTGCTTGCCAAATGAGTGGCTCTTAAAGTCTTGCAAAAATGATGTGGCGTTAAATTGAAATAAAAGCAAAAAACACTTGCAATGATGAATGAATGATTTCAGCGACCATTATTCTAAATAGCACTTAAGTTCTATACTTTATTAAAAGTAATTTATGATCGAAGGTCCCTTAGGTTTTGCTATTTCATTTCTGGCCACACTTCTGGCTGATTGTATTACAAAGAATTTTTATTGAAAGGCCCCCTGGCAACAAGTTCTTAAGCAGGTTCAAAATTCGCAATATCACTGATTAAAAATAATCTATTAAATTATCGGCACATGATTAAATATGATTTATATTTGTTAGTCTAAAGGGTTTTTTCATAAATACTTAAGCTTTTGATGCTTATCTAAAGCTCACTTCTAGGATATTGAAATAACAACTAATTTTCATCGATATTTAAAGATCATAAAACGTTCTAATGTCAATTAGGTGAAATACCCATAGACATGAATATATATCATTTAATATGACGTCTGATAATACAAATTAGTCCTATCAAATTTCAGCCGTGGGAAACAATATAATAGCCATTCTTATCAAGTGCAAAGACACGTGACAGTTTTGTATTATTATAGGGCCGTAAAAGGTCTTACCGAATTGTCTGTCTTACAATGTAAATGCAGATAAACAAGTCAATGGGCTGTGCCATTTAGTTATTAGTCAGTTACTATATACATATATATAAAACTATATATATTAATGCACATTAAGGAACATTAAATTCTGACTGAGAAATAATGGTTGAATACCAAAGGATGTACAATTTATACAAAAAGGAGTAAAAAAGTTCGAAAAGCGAACTGAGAAATATCAGAAGAACAGGCGTAAAACCCCAATATACTTCAGCTTCTTATACACTCTTCGAAGAGTTACTAGACTTATTTTGCTTGGTTGGTAGGTAGGTTTTTTTTTCTTTCCAGCTCACGAGCGCTTTCTTGTAATTAGCTCGCTTGAATTACCCTTGCAACTGCCTTTGACTTTTTCGCAGCCGGCATGCAAACGTCAAGAACGTTCACCCATTCATAGGCACCGTCAACTCCGTCATCTCTTAACCCTTCTGCCCCTTCTGAATGAAAAAAAAAAAAAACACCGCATACGGTGCTTCAAAGTCACAAACAATTTTCAAGCAACGCTGAGCACTCAACATGCCGCATTAAAATACAAGCCATTGTTGTAAATACCCGAACAGACCGCAACTCCCAGGTTTTTCTCCATAGATGAACAACAACTCTTCCATCTAACAGGCGGCCGTTAATTTCAATTTCGTCGTTTTTAATGGCAAATTATAAACAATATTTGTTACTCGACTCTTCAACTAAACTCAAACTTTTCAAAAAATAACCTAAAAAAAGTATATTATTTTTATTGTATTATTTATATCAGAGTTCAGTGCCTTTACTCGGCTACTTTAGAAAATTACATTGTGGGTCTCGAATTTCACAAGACTTGACTGTACAATTTGCAATAACAGGCTGACTGCACAGATAATAGGTCTAGAGATAGCAAAGTTGCATTCCAAACTTGAAAAAGGCATTTTATAAGTATGTATGTAGTACGTATTGAAGGAGGGTACTTTAGCAGAGTTGCATTAATAAAATCACACACTCTTATATACTCTATATAAGAGTGGAACATAAGTTATATCATAGCAGACTAAGTTACATTAGCCTTGAACAGCCTATAATTGCAGACGTTTAACAATGTATAAGAGCTAAGTGAAATGTATAAGAGATCTACTTAACAGCTAAGTATCAATAGGAACTCTACGAATTACAAATATCTTCTAGGTCAGGTAGCTTTTGTACTTGAACTTGGTATTCTTCTCTTTCTGTAGCTAAAATTGATTATACTAGTATATTATCCTCTGTTCACTCTTATAAGAGAGGAATAAAGTGTATATCAATATGGGCATCCACACATTAAAAGCTGTTCCTGAATGCTTTAGAATAAAGGCTAGAGGATAGGATAAAGGAGGATATAGTGTACAGGATAAGCATATACACAAGAATATAATGTAATTTGTTGAACTTTATTACTACAAGTATTGTCAGCTAAGATAATACTAATTAGTATATCCATATATTAGCATGGAACTCGATTCCTGAACCTCGTTAATCAGTAGAAGTCTACTATATATCCAATGTGAGCTCCTGAACTTGAAATTCTCCTCTAGCCGTGGTAGACAATTTCGAAAAAATGATTCCGTAAGCTACGCCGGATGAGCTTAGTATACTAAGTATGACAATAGGATAGAATGATCTACATACATAGGTGACTTGTTTGTGTGTCACCTTTTTGTATTCTTATCGTAAGGTAACCTTAAATAGCATTATTAATGGCTCAAAATAAAACCCCCCGCAATAACTGTAATCACCTGAACTATATGCTATGCAAGTTAGCGATTGTGAACTCACATCACGAGTCGCTCGTGCCTTAAAGTCTGTAAATATTTGCCAGAAAACGCGTACATAGAGCAGATCATAAATTATATATGCCGCAGTGGCGTAGATAGATGGGGGTAGGGTATGATATATACAAGTACCCGTTAACTGGCAAAGGTATTCTAAGTAATATTTCGATTGGTTAAAATGTTGTACACTAAACAGTTCTTTGTACCTGAAGGGCCCCTTTCAAAAATACATTGTGACACCGCTAGGGAAAGAAAGTACTTCAGACTTTATCTAAACAAGACCTTTGCAAAAGTCTTTACATTCCAATTATCAACACAGGCATACACATGCCCAGATAATTCCAAGACACGGGTTGACTTCAAGATAATGAACGAAAAAACCTAAAATTAAAACAAAATATAAAACAGACCAACTGCTAAACGAATCTGTTATCAAGTCGTCGACACAACATGGAAATTATGTTCGCCTCAGTTGAAATCGTCATAATGTGCAATTATCTCTTATCTGAAAGTCTGGCAAATGCTTCATAGATGAATGGTGCCTACTTTTATTGCAATGGCTATAAAGGGAATCAACTTTTATAGCCTAGAGGCCGACTTTGCACTTGCCAAACGCGTGTTTCCCTAGACTTAGGGGTTCTGACTGTCGCTTTATACTTAAGATGTCTGGCCAGATGAAGCACCAATTACGCATTTGGGAAGCCATATAATTTATACATTTATCGCTAAAGAATTCTTATGGTACCAAAAAAGAAAAAAAAACAAAACTTTTTAAATTGGAAATGTGTACGATAGCTATTAATTAGGGGGGATTATAAAATAACTAATGATTTTGAAACTATATTACTTGAATATTGTGTCTTAACCCGTGTGGTAAGGTTATAGTTTTTAAATTAGAAAAAGAAAATTTTTTTATTATTTCGTTTTTAAGATATAGAAGGGTATTGTAAAAGGAATGCAAATCTCAAAATGTTGGACGTAGAAAATTCGCTAAATCTTAAAATGATCAACAATGTATAAGAGCTAAGTGAAACATATAAGAGATAGATATGATATCTGAGTATCAATATGAACTCTATAACTAATCTTCTGCTAGGTGTATTTTTTATATCACTTGAACTGGATGTTCTATTTCCAATTATTATGATGGTATATGATATTATAGTCGGTGTGCTCTTATAGGAGATATTTAACTGGTATATGTGCACTTTTATACGGAGGCTAAGAGGATGTTCAGGATAGGAAGCATGAGGTTTATTGATATAGGCAACCAGCTGCTAAGTATATTGGTATACTAAAGAGATATGGCATATATATTCAATGATATAATGATATGTAGATTGTAATTATTATTATAGAATAGTATAGAATACAATACTATGTCCATACTAAGGCACTTGCCCAACGCGTGTTACCCTAGACTTTGGAGTATTGAGTGCCGTTCATACTCAAGATGTCTGGCCGGATGAAACACATGTTACGCATACAGGAAGTCATAAAATTTATGCATTTATAGCAACAGAATTCTTATAGTACGAAAACATTTTTAAATTGGGGATTATAAATTAACTAATGTGTTTAGTAGAATTTTAGGTACGATCTTTTTATACTAGATGAAAATTTAGAAAGAGAAAGCAATGTAAAGTTCGAGTAAAGGAAAAAAGGGACGAATTGATATATTTTTCTTAATTTAGTTACGATTTAGTAATGAAAATCTCTAAATAAATAAACTTTTCTTGGAAGTATTCCCGAATGATTGCGAATGATTGAAGTGCTTGATTATTTCATAAATATGATACTTTGGATTTACTACGCGGCTTCAGAATTATTTAGCGTGTGCTATGCCTAAATAAGCTGATTAGTTTATTACCTAGTTATAAGTTGTTGACATTCCCATTGAGCGCATTATAAAATGATATAGTTAAGCATCGAAATTTTGATAGTTAAGTGTGTATCGAATCAGTTAATCCTGCTGACGTCCGGGCTAAATGGACGTAAAGATAATTATGAATATTGTGTGTATTTTCAGCAAACAAATAGAAATCGTAAATTAGGGTATTTCACTAGAAATCATATAACCAACAAGTGTTTCACTTTTATCCATTTTATGGTTGCAGTGTATAAGTAAATACGTTAGGTAAATATAAATCAAGCTACAGAAAAATATGCAACAGCGATCCATAAATTAAATGTATATTATAGATATGATATCAATAGTTGTCATATATATTCAGTGAACGATACTGCAGATAAATGTATCTAAGGCATGTGAGAGTTATACAAAATGACAATAGAGACCGGACGACACCTTGTAAAGGTGTCAAAATATTTGCGGAAAGCCAAAACAAATTATTGTCAGATATAAAGAGTTGACAATAAATAGTGTAAATATTTGCAAATAATTGAAAAAAATTAATTGGGCGCAATTCAATTAGCAGATAAATTCGATATGCCTAATAGGGAAGGTAAATTGTGTCTGTGACGTCCCTGGCTTACTTAATGTCTCACCTGTGTGCGTTGGTGACGTCAAAAGATCTCATCGAACTGTGAATTGAATCCGTAATGGAGCTCTAATAAAAGTTTAAATAGTGATTGCGCTATAAATGTGGTTGGCTTGAGTTGGGCTGGTTTAGTCTGCGGACTTCTCGATTTCATTTGATGTCATTACTCGTAAACTGGGCCTGTTGCATGTCGATTTGTCTATAGGCCAAGAAACTCACTTTGGAAATCTACTTATGTGCGGCGTGATTTGTTTTACAAGTTTGTCTGGCAGTTCATTTGTGTTTCTAGCTTTGATTTCTTGTATTTGTTTTTTGGCAGTATTCCATTTACAGCTCTACATTCGAGAAGTTTTTTAAACATGCACAGAAATAGAAAAATGCGTCAAGTCATTGATCTTGCTCGAGGCCTGGCTCTGAACTTTGGAGTCTATTTTGAGCCATCTGTTGGTCAAGTTGATGTTGATGTTGACTGGTTGTTGTTGTTGTTTTTTTTTGCTGGCAATTTCGCCATAGAGTCTAGTGGGTAATGGAAAATTACTGGGCTTGTTGGAAATCTTGTTATTCAGCATGCAAAGGCGTCGATCTATGCAAAAAGTGACTCCATGGTTTGTGTCATGTGATCTACCAATCTACCCACTGTTGATATTCGTTGCACTTTTTCATCTCAAGATTAAACCTAGGAGTTTGATGGATGGCTTAAGTTAAAAGTTTTTATACCCTTTAACTTTGTAACGCTTAGAAGGAGTCGTCTCCGACCCCATTAAGTGCATATATTCTTGATCCGTATCAACAGTCGAGCTTGTTTCTTATTCTTCTTATCAGGAAACTCGGCAATAAGCTTCACTATTCTCCCAGCATATCTGCGAAATCGCATCAAATCGAACTACTTTATTGTTTGGAAATAATGCTTTTCTCATCCACAGGGTATCTAATTTTCAGCTTTCCGAAGATAAATTATTCTTGCTCGTTATATGTATAATTCATTTGTATTTTTTTATGATAATAGTAAAGCTTCTTTCGTTTCTATATTTAAACTGCTTAAAATACACTTTTTAAATTATCCTATTTATTTTGAGCTCAATTTCAAAAGTTAAAAACAACTTCTGATAGTCGGAGAACTTGATTTAATATTTACTTATATACTTTAAGAGTTTCTTCAGCAGTAATAAAAATAATCTAAAAAAATTTTCCATATCTATCAAAACGGGTAGCTCGTTTTGCTTAACCGTTATTAAACAGTTATTCAACGAGTATTTTTCCAGCTGTTTCTAAAATCAATATGCATGATCTACCAGTCGATCCGAAGCGTAACTGTGCCAAGGTTAATTCCTAGGCGCTTATAACAACGCTCTAGTTTAACCTGGACGCATTCTTTGACTACGTGTGTTTTGTTTCACATTTTTACGTTTCACAAATATTGTTGTTGTTTGTTCGTGATTTGCAGAGTCAGGGGTTTGGTTTAGTTAGGCCCGTGCTGGGGGACGGACGTGTCTGAATGTTTTCGGCGCTTATCATAAAGAAAGAGCCATAAGCTCGTTTACAAGCGGACAAGTGGTCAGTAAATGTGTTTAACAAGCTGTCAACGTTTTCCGATATGCGGCCCAGAGTCGTGCGACTAATCAATGGCACGAGCGCCATACGACAGCGAATGCCACAAACATATAACTAGCCCGACTCTGAGATACCCTAGGCTTACACGATCAACGATACCATAAACACAAAGCAAGTCTAACTGTGAGATGCCCTAGGCCTATATGATATAAGATAGAATAAACACATAACCAGCCCAACTCTGAGATACCCTAGGCTTATATGATCAATGATACAATAAACACATAACAAGCCCAACTCTGAGATACTCTAGGCTTACAAGATCAAAGATAACTCAAACACATAACTAGCCCAACTGTTGGATACCTTAGGCATATATGACCTAAGATAGCATAAGCACATAACCAGCCCAACTGTGAGATACCTTAAGATGAAATAAGATAGCATAAACCTATAAGGAATCTAACTGTGAGATACCCAAGGCTTATATGATCAAAGATCAAAGATAGGAAAAACACACAAAAAGCACAACTGTCAGGTACCCTGGGCTTATAAGATATAAGATATGATAATCGATATCATCTGTCATGAAAAAACCCGTCAGTTAATGTAAAGTGTTTAACGATCAAAAAAAAACAAAAAATTTGATATTCTCAAAAAAATTTACAAAATAAATAAAATAAAGCTACATATAAAAATATTTTAAATATAAATTTATGTGCCTAAAAAAATATATATTAACTATATAAACAAATGCTGAGCTGTATATTTGTTTACCAACTAATAAGCCCTATCCTTACTTCATATCTTCACGCAATATACCCTGTAAAGCTAATCAAAGCTAATGACGTCAAAGGTCGTTCTGTTTAACTTATCTCTGGCTGGCAGGGTTCAACAAATTGATACAAGACCAAACCAACAACTAATCTTGGTCAAATTCGCCACAAATCGGTTTTAACCGGAAATCCAGAGCTGGATGGAAAATACTGCAACATTCAGTCGACGTCGTCGTCGCCGTCGTCGTCGTCGTCGCCGTCGTCGTCGTCGTCGCCGTCGTCTGTTCGCTTTCGTTAAGAAAAAGTTGTTAACAAATTATTGTTGCTGTTGTTGTTGTTATTATTATTATTACTGGCCGGCAGCCAGGGCAAGGCTTTAAGCGTTCCAACGCCAACGCCGCACGATCAGAATGACTTTGGAGCGCGTCGCGCGCGGTCGTTAAAATTAAGTTGAGTCTGAAGTTTTGTTTGGTCGTAAAAAAAAAGCGCTACCAACTTTTACTGTAGCCGTCAGTTGATGTCAATTTGTGCTTAAAGTGATATTTTTTCAGGCCTAAAAAGTAAAACAGCTAAAAGCCTAAACAAGTATGTGAATATACAAAAATGCTCAACAAATAAAATAAGTATTAAGGACTTTAAGAAAACTTAGCAAATGTTTTAAATGCAATATTTATTGTGTGTGTTATTACCTGACAATTTAATAGAATTTTCAGTGTTTTCTTGTCCAATTGAAGAACTTGACATTAATGTTTAATCAAATAAAATGCAAAAGTATCTCGCGTACAAACTCATTAAAGAATATACAATAATTAAAAAAATTATCTATAAAAGTTTACAGCCGCTGATAAAATTGTGCAATTTACAAACCGCAAAGGTTGTCAAAGTTAAACGCGAGCTTTTATCACAAGAACACTTCAAAAAAAAAAATAATATAATATAATGATAAAAGTATATACATTATAGGAAAAAGAAAAATAAACTCGAAATAACTGAACACGCAAGAGCCACATGCTCAAATCCAACCCACAAACAACTATATAAATTTATTACTGAAAAACTAGTTTCTTTTAGTTCTTGACCCAATAGATCGGGATTCATGGATCTAGCCAATGTCGATTTAGACTCGTCGCTTATGAGATCATGTACAATATTCTAATACGAACTTTAACCGTGTTTTCATTTGGAGTGTTATCAACGCACTTGAAATCAAGTACAAAAATTATCTCGGATCGATTAGAGTTGAAGTGAAAGTACTTTTGAATGCATACGACTTTCATATATTTTGTTTTTACTAGATAATACTTGAGTTTTTCAAGGCGAATCATAAATACTGGCTGGCTAATTAAGTGTATAACTACAGTAAATCATACGAGACTAAAAGGATTTATAATTTCATTATGCTCTGCAATGCCAATTATAATTTTTAGTTAACTCACTTCCTCAAGCAGCTGATAAATCCTATATACTATATACATACATATATATATATATATATATATACACAGTTATGGTCTTAGCCTTGTATGGCGCGTGTTTAGCATTAATTAAACGGATTCAATAAAACATTACTATAACGAGTCGATCTGTCCTAATTTGTATGCCCAGCAAGAGTCTATAAAAGCGATTCAAAGTTGACCCACAAAATAAGTGACCTTCGCACTGAGATACGTGGGAAATATGAATAGTAGATGCGCTCATTAATCAGATACTACATCGTCCAATATTAGATGCGGAAACAGGTCTGCCATATTTGGTCTCTAGTCAACATGGGTTCAAAATGGAATACGTTTTGTTGTTATTGGTTACTTATCAGCTGTGTCCATGAACAAAAGCCAGATTAACGGCAATAAAAACGAACAAAAAATGAATGGTACACGATATTGACTTTGACTTTTCGACAGTTTTATAGCAGCGCTCGATTCCATAAATAAATCCAAAATTCAATTGTAATTATATCAAATTCAAGTGTTAAAACCAAATGCTATGGATTATGGATCCGCACAAAAAAGAAAAAAGAATAGAAAATAAAATAACGATTAGATAGGCGTTGTGGGCGCGTGCTTTACTAAGTTCCTGGAATTATTGACATTGGATTATTGTGCGCTATCAAAATGTCTGAAGTATCGCTTATGTCGTAGGCGTCGCCGACCCAATATAATAATAGCTATATCTAACAAATTTGATATCAATTTATTAGTTTGGATAGTAAATACTCAGCTGTAGTCTGCTGATAATTTGTGTTCTAATGTAGAATAGAGGGCATGATAATGCCATGAATTATCTGGCGTTTAAGAACTAATATTAAGTTTCTGCAGATTGTGGTTGAAGTCATAAAATAAAAGAATACGATTTAGAAAGAAAGCATTTTGCCTTTTTCTGGTAGCTATATCAACAGGTTGCTTAAGTTCAGCAAAGTCTTAAAAAGTTCTTTGAAAGCAATTTTAAAAATCTATTTCATTAAATTATGAAAAGAAAAGCATGTGCTCAGATTTGAACCTAGAATAAACTTTCATTCGTATTCTTCCAATTGAAATATTACGAATACATCATATAGAACGAAGATATGTATATATTTAATATCCCTTGTTATTAAAGGCAATATAAATATTTTGATTCAATATCTTTGAAAGTTACCTGTTTTATTTTGTCACCTGTTTTAAGGTACAAGCATTTTCAAATTGCGCTCATATTACTTTAAATGTGTTTAAATATATACATACGAAAATATGTATATATATACATACCTGTACAGAGTGCTAATGACTTTTGTAAATTACAACAATTGTTGTTCTTATATCTATCAAATAAGCAGTAAAAATTTCATTCCCTTTTGCAAACCAAACGTATTTCTAATCACGAATTTCAATTGCAAAACAAAATATATATGTATAAATTGTTTGAATGTTTTAAAAGAATTGATTCGCGTGGATCTATAAAACTCAAACTAACCTTCAATTTGCGATTTACTTAAGCGCGTCTAATGCTTTGTTGTGTCTGTCTTATTAAATGCTGTTGTTGTTGCTGTGTGTTGTTACAGCCGTGTTTAGTATGTATGAGGTATGACAAATTGCATTCAGTTGGCCCATTAAAATAACTTGTTTCGAAATGGAAAAACTTGAGCTCGAGCGTCACAATTGCCGCTTGTAGCTTATCGACAGATATTGAGGGCTCTGAGGGATAAGATAAGATAAACATGACCTGGACAATGTCTAAGCGATCAGTTCGTTTCATATCTTTATAAAGCATATCAAGTAATGCAGCACTATGTGCACAAATAAAAATATTCCATATGATTCACATGTTTCTAAACTAAAGAAATTATGTAGTACTTTTCCAAGATTAAAAGACTCGAGCATAAGAAATCTTAAAGCCCGTTAACAAGTTGTGTCGCACATAAATTATTGATTAATATATAATTAATATTTTTTCAAATGCTTGTAAAATGAAATATATATTAAGGTTTAACATGTGCCGTGGACATGTCTATATAAATAAATATGTATGAACATAGATATATACACTTACCAAAAAATTCAGAGCCATGTAGGAGTCTATTCTAAAAAACACATCACTGAAACAACAAAGGAAGTAAAGAGTGTGATAGAGTAAGAATTAAAATTGAATTAGTGAGAATCGCATAGAA
Organism: Drosophila borealis; assembly: GCA_035045885.1. Taxonomy (NCBI): domain Eukaryota; kingdom Metazoa; phylum Arthropoda; class Insecta; order Diptera; family Drosophilidae; genus Drosophila; species Drosophila borealis. The sequence continues at coordinate 2,267,258 of JAWNOR010000211.1, forward strand.
GGGCATATTTAAAAAAACGTTTTACTAGATATCCATTTTCAAAATATGTTTAAATAAATTTAAAGATGAGTAAAAATGTGTTATACAGGAATTAAAATATAAGTAGCAAGACTAGAATTCAATCAATATAATCATAATTATACGAAATATAGTAAATATTTCAATTATTTAAAAATAAAATAAAAAGAGAAATTGAATAATAAAATATAACTAATTTTAATTTGCAGTCATGTTTAACTTATGGAAAGCCCTCACCCGCCGTAAAACGGACGATGTGCATGAGAGTGAATCAAAGCTGGCCCGTGTGCTCAATCTCTTTGATCTGACGGCGCTCGGGGTGGGCAGCACATTGGGCCTGGGCGTCTATGTGCTGGCCGGCCAGGTGGCCTACAATATAGCAGGCCCAGCGGTGACCATATCCTTTCTGATAGCTGCCGTCGCCTCGGCATTTGCGGGCATATGCTATGCAGAGTTTGCGGCACGCGTGCCCAAGGCGGGCAGCGCCTATGTGTACAGTTATGTGACCATCGGCGAGTTTGTAGCCTTCACCATAGGCTGGAACCTGATACTGGAGTATGTGATTGGCACAGCTTCGGTGGCACGTGGGCTAAGTGGTTACTTTGACTCGTTGATCGATAACAACATGTCCAAGGCGCTAAGCGAGACAATGCCTATCAAGGTGAGCTTCCTGGGCGACTATCCGGACTTCTTGTCCTTCGGCATGGTCCTGCTGCTGGCCGCCCTGCTGGCCTTTGGCGCCAAGGAGTCCAGTTTCTTGAACAACATATTTACCACCGTTAATCTGGTGACCATTGGCATTGTGCTGGTTGCTGGTGGCATGAACGGTAAGTAATTAGTCTAGTATATCTATATTTTGATCACTGTTTATTTACGCTCTGCCCCTCTCATTCACAGCCAATCCGGACAACTGGCGCATTCCAGCCGCCGATGTGCCCGATTGGGCTGGCACCGGCGGCTTCATGCCCTTCGGCATTGCTGGCGTGATGGCTGGTGCCGCGAAATGCTTCTATGGCTTTGTGGGCTTCGACTGCATTGCCACAACCGGCGAGGAGGCCATCAATCCCAAGAGGAATATACCATTGGCCATTGTGGTATCGCTGATCATAATCTTTCTGGCCTACTTTGGTGTGTCCACAGTGCTGACAATGATGCTGCCATATTATCTGCAGGATCCGGAGGCGCCATTCCCGAAAGCCTTCGATTCGGTCGAGTGGTATACGATCAAATGGATTGTGACGATCGGAGCTGTGTTTGCGCTATGCACCAGCCTGTTGGGCGCCATGTTCCCGCTGCCACGTATACTCTATGCCATGGGCAACGACGGCATTCTGTTCAAGCGTCTGGCCAAAGTTCATCCATATACAAAGACGCCGCTGCTGGCGACAATAGTCTCGGGCCTATTTGCAGCGGTTATGGCCATGTTATTCAACTTGGATCAGTTGGTGGACATGATGTCCATTGGCACACTGCTCGCCTATACGATTGTGGCCATTTGTGTGCTGGTGCTTCGCTATCAGGATGAACAGATGACCAAATTGGTATCGGTGCGTGCCCCGAATGTCCTCCGTCAGCTGTTCTGCAACTCTTTCAAGGAGCCAAACACAATGACCTCGGGCATAACCAAAGTTGGCATTGTGGTGTTTGCCATCTTCGCCATCATTTGGTGCATCTTCATGAAGGTCTTCGAACTGCAGGCAACCGGCGGCATTGTCGCCCTGAGTATTGTCGGCCTGCTGCTCATCTGTATATGCATTGTGATTGGCTTGCAGCCGGTGTCCACCATAGAGTTGACCTTTAAGGTGCCACTGGTTCCGTTTGTGCCCTGCCTGAGCGTTTTTGTCAACTTGTACCTGATGTTCCAGCTGGACTTGTACACCTGGATACGTTTCCTTATTTGGATTGCCATCGGCTATATCATTTATTTCGCATACGGCATTCGCAAGTCCACACAGATCACACGTAATCGCAATCACGCCGAGGTGGCCGCCAATGCCATGCAGAATCCGGAACCTTTGGAACAGCATGAGAATCGCGCCTTCGAGCCGGACTGGAAGGTTGAAAACGGCATCAAAGCCCTGCAGCCGCCCCCCTATGAGTACTCCGAAAAACTCTAAGTCGGCTGTCGGAGACTCAAACAAGTATTATAAGTTGCCTTGTAGATTTAAGCTGACCTCACACCTGACTTATAACTGAGCCGACAGAATTTTTATTCAGATTTTAACTCTTTTTTTTTGCAATCAGTCGATCAATCAGTTTCTTCAGAAGTTGTCTTGCAATTTGTAAATAATTTAACCTTTTGGTTTAATTACTTTTTTTGTTTGTTTATAAATCTTCCATTTAACATTAGTCGAAATCCGTCAATCAGGCTCCTTTAAGATTGTAAATAGATATTTTGTTCCGTTGAGTGGCATGTGTGAAGCCAGCTTAAGAAATTTAAAGTTAGTTGAGAACGATTTTCGCCCCGTAGCACCCCCCACTTATCTTGCTAGTAGCTTCATTTATACTCTGAGTTTAGCTTGCATGTGTTTGTGAGAGAGATGAATAGATTGCGCATAAAAATTAAATGATTCGCCTTGGATGCACGGGCAGCTCCTGTTCCAAGTAGAAGACTCGTGAGTTGCTGCGTTCGACGAGGGATTTGTTATTTTTATGCGCCAGAAATTTAGACACACACGACTTCCTAAAGGCCGCTTAATGCAGACTTTTAATATTACTTTCCTTTGATATTTTGTATTCGCGCTTGATTTTTATTTTCGAGACTCATTTATGATTTTGTTTATTTTTATTGTGAACTTTGCTGCTTTCATTTCTGTACATAATGCCCCCATATTGTTGTGATATTTGTAAACATATATGTATATAGAGATTTATAATGTTCGCATATATTTATATATATTTGTCACAATTCTTGTTGCCGTTATGTAAATGCAATTTGTATCATAATATTAATATTGTCATAGATTTTTATGCAATTTTACAATCCTAAGCTAGTTCTGTATTTAAGTTATTTAGCTGATAAGTTAATGCTCCTCCCTCCCCCAACAAGCCCCCTACCGAACACGTTTTTATAATTGTTCAATGAAAGAGAAACGAATTTTTTCCCAAAAGTCATTTGTTATATAAAACGATATGTACAAAAAATAAAATTGGTTTGTTTATTGGATTGTAGCTATAAATCTTATCAAGTTTGGCATAAAAATAGTTATAGCATGAATTTACTGTACCCCACCTGAAGCTTGTGTTTTTTCTTTTTGCTTATCTTATCGTTTAGATTTCATTTATAATCAAATGAGTCTTGACCAGCAACAAGATTTCGAGAATTGCCTTGTCAGGATTAGCAGAAGAATCAACGAAACACCATATTATAAAGCTGTCAAAAAAACTATTGGCTAAATTTGAACCGGAGTCTTTTCGCTTGCTAATTCGACACGCAGACGCTTAAGCCGCCCAGGCTCATGTATTTACGCTTCCGCCTGTTGTGAGGTCCAATTTTTCAAATCTGCGACTTTCAAGTCAAAAAGACGACAGCTTAGGCTGCCAGTCAAAATTTTCATTCATTCATTATTCATTCATTATTTGATACATTTTTTTTAATTTAAAAAAATTGATTATAGGCACTTAGAATGCCCAAAAGGTTGACTGCGCAGTTGTCGCGGCGCAAGGTCTTAGATGATGATGGCCCCACCTTGGCGCGTGTTCTCAGGCTTCACGATCTGACGGCGCTCGGAGTGGGCAGCACCTTGGGACTGGGCGTCTATTTGCTGGCTGGTCAGGTGGCTCGCAATGTAGCGGGTCCAGCGGTTGGCATATGCTTTGCCATTGCGGCGGTGGCTTCGATCTTTGCCGCCCTCTGTTACGCCGAGTTCGCGTCTCGCGTGCCACGTGCCGGCAGCGCCTATATCTATAGTTTTGTGACTATGGGTGAATTTGTGGCTTTTACCATTGGCTGGAATCTGGTGCTGGAGTATATTATCGGCACGGCGTCCGTGGCACGCGGCCTCTCAAGCTATGTGGATACGCTGGTCCAATACAAGATTTCGGCAGCTCTGCAATCGATAATTTCATTCGATCTCGAGTATATGTCGAAATATCTGGACCTAGTGGCCTTTACCATGATTCTGCTGCTGACCTGCCTGCTTGCGTTCGGTGCCAAAGAGTCTTCTTGGCTGAACAACATCTTTACCGTTCTCAACTTGGTGACCATTAGCCTTGTGATCGTTGCTGGCGCTACAAAGGGTAAACATTTGTCTGGACATAGAACCCGATTCACTTTTTCAGAATAAGTCCGTCTCCTCAGCTGACATCGAAAACTGGGAACGTACCCCTAGCGAAGTGCCGGAAGGATATGGAACTGGTGGATACATGCCATACGGCATTGTTGGTGTGATGGCGGGCGCAGCGAAATGCTTTTTTGGCTTCATTGGATTCGATTGCATTGCCTCCACCGGCGAGGAGGCCGTCAATCCCAAGCGTGATATACCCCTTGCGATTTTGATTTCGCTGCTAATCATCTTTTTAGCCTATTTCTTAATGGCCGTGGTCCTGACCATGATGATGCCCTATTACCACATCGATCCGTTTGCACCACTATCCAGCGCTTTTGATTATGTCAACATGAGCACAATCAAATGGTGCGTAACTGTCGGCTCCTTGTGTGCACTTTGCACCGCCTTGCTGGGCGCCATGTTTCCGATGCCGCGTATCCTTTATTCGATGGCACAGGATGGGCTCATGTTTCACTGCTTTTCGCGCATCCATCCGTGGACTAAGACGCCAATGATAGCAACCATTGTCGCAGGATTAGTCGCTGGTAAGTTTCCATACTAGATATTTTTTATTTATTAATTTACAAATGCAAGGTATTGCAAACCAATCTTAAAAGGCTGTTATTTCCCGGCTTTGCCCCGTGCAAGTTTTTGCTTTCAATTTTTGACACCACTTTTCCACCCATTTTCCGCCCGTGGAGCATTTAAAATTTACCCGTTATAGTTTGAATTCTAAGTTATATTTTACATAGACCGATGAAATTGAGCATCGAATTAGGGGCTAACGTTTCTGCCCATTTAAGTATTAAGTTTCGTGGTATAAAGTATCTCAAATGAGTTATCGCAAAGATCTTTCGCCAATTTCCCACAGTCGGGGGTGGAATTTATCAGATCATCTTTTTGGCCATTAATTAGTTATCAACACAATTCGCACTCGCTATTCTTCCCTTTTATCTTGACAATCCCTGAGAAAGAGAGTGTTAGTGAGAGAAGGAGAACTTTCTCAAAACAGAAAACTTTTAATGCATTTTACTTTTTACTAAACTAGCAACAATTGCGATGCTTTTAAATCTGCATCAATTAATTGAACTGGGAACAATTGGTGTTATGCTGGCCTATACGATTGTCGCCATGGGCGTTGTAATGATGCACTATAAGGACGATGGAGCCAATGTAGACTACGTGGAAGTTGGCTTTGTCAAGGTGTTGCAACAGTTATTCAATATATCACGCGAAAAGGAATCGAATGCCTTTACTGATTGCATTTCTCGCATTTTTCTGCTGATTTACGTATTGCTCTGTGTGCTGTTTTGCACATACATTAAGTTTCTGCATTGGGCGACAGTATACAGCATCATTCTATTGGCAACTACACTATTTCTAATGATATTCTGTATGTTGGTCATCTTTATGCAACCGAAGAGCACAGACTACCCAGTATTCAGGGTGCCTCTGGTGCCATTCATACCCTGTGTCAGCATTCTGGCTAACATAGTTTTGATGTTTCAACTGATGTCATTCACCTGGATAGCCTATGGAGTCTGGATGCTAGTCGGCTATATCGCATATTTCGGGCTAATGGCGGTACATTTTTTAGTGACGGGCCTCAAGGGCAATTCGGCAATTTAAAATTCGTGGTGTAAAATCGCAAAATTTTCATATGTAATTTTTTTGTTCTAGAAACATTTTTAGTTATATTAGTATGAGTATTTTCAACTTTATATCTATTTTGATAGCAATAAATTACAAAACCTAAACCCGCATCAAAAGAAATAAATGTCGGAAAAAAAACTGCCATAGACTAGGCTTAAAACGGGTGGAGCTGCTGCATCCGACTTGACTCCAAATAGTTGGCTAACCCGCTTAGTTAAATGGCAAATAAGCTGGCTTTGTGCCCTTTCGCACTTCTGTGAACGCAGTTGGGTAAATAACAGAGGCAAGTCAAAAACACAAAGTCGAGCCGAAAAGCCAGAGGAAAGTTGCAAGGATAATGCCAACCAACACACACGCACACACACACACACACGCACACAGACACACAGTCACACATGTTGGAAAACGGTCAGCAAAGCGCCACTGAGAAAATAAAATCGTTTTGTGTATCTTTCTTTAGACACGCTTTTCATTTTTCCTTTTCTACAGTGCTCATTTATTCATTTTCAAAGGATTGCAAATACTGAGGCGTCAGCGTAACCGCCGTTGCTGTGTTTCTTGCAGTGTACTGTCACTTGACTTTTTGTATCTACTTTTGTATGCACATCTGCGTATGAATGCATTTTTTCACACGCTGTCATTGAGAACATTTGTTGTTTTTTTTTTGTATTCTGGCAGATTTACTTTTTAGTTGGAGCAGCTTAGCCTTACAGCGGGACTAATCAAAAGATACTCAAATGCACAGTGTATATTCAATTAACTGTACTGCGTTTTATCTGCCGATGCTTTGGCATTGTTAGATCTAAACTCAATCTGAACTGTAGTGAAGCACTAAAGCATATGGAAATATAAATTCATATGAGTATTTAAGTAGATACAAAGTGTTATTGATAGGTAAATATCACGCTGAACATACTTGACAAGGTTTATATTACGATCGAAAGAGAAAGATAATTTTAAATTGCGCCGCTTGACCAACGTGGCGTATGCGTAATGCCGATGCGGCCGAATTGAATTACAATGCACGCTCAATGTATGCAATGCCAGAAATACCAAAATAAACTATTTTACGCCCAATTGCCGCTTCGCAGTCTCGCAATGCCCTAACCGTGGGTTCATCCATAAAAGAGGCATGCTTTTTTTTAAGCTAGTTTAAATAAATTTGCTTTAAATATATATTTAAAATATAATATAATTGGACGAACCGAATACTATAGAAGATAACTCGACAAATGATAGATAACACATCAGTTATTTTATGTTAACTAACTGGACAAACATTTGGCTTTCAAATTTTCAGATTTCATTTCTCAAAATTTAATCCTATCTATTTTCCATTTAGAAAATTTTTATATTTTTGATATTTTTATTTGGCTCTGAGTAAGAGTGTTGGCCAGGTTAAAGTGCCACGTTAACCGATATTGCCCAAGCACCAGATGAAAACTCTTTAGAAGACCACACACTCGCACACCACACACAACACACACCACACACAACACACAAACAAACACACACACACACGCACACGGCGAAAGGGATAGACAAATACAAATACACCCGTGACTGTAGCTGTAAATAAATAAACAATAATTTGAGCCACGTTTATGTACGAATGTATGTGTATGTTTGTGGGTGTGTGTGTGGAAGTGTGTGGGAGTGGGAGTGTGTGCTAGCATAAAATGTAAAATGCGAAAGCCCAACACGAGAAGTGGAGTTGTTGGAGGAGGCAGCGAGCTTGGTGCTCATTGCGCGTTGCGGTTTCATTTGTGAGTTTTAATTAAATACGTTTAAATATTTGTTATTTCCGACAGGCAGACAAACCAAACGACCATCATCAACAACAACAACAGCAATAGCAAAGAGCTTCAGCAACAGCCACCTGGCAAATATTAGCGAAAAATTAGCAAAGTATTTTAAGCGCAACATGTTCGTCCTGTGGTTTTCAGCGTCAAATCCTCTGGCTGCATCCTCATGTGGCTTCAGTTCCAATGTAAGTGGAGCCCTGCGTCTGTGTTGGGTCTGTGTATTGGGTGTATATACACACACTCACACACACGCACACACACACACCCTCGCGAACACACATCATTTTGTGTGTTGTGCGCTTGTTGCGTGTGCATTTTATTTATTTATAAATAACGCATAATTAATTTAAAATGCGTGCCTGAAATTGCCGTTAAGTGCTTAATCCTGTAAAATGCAACTGGACACGCACCTAAACAGACAATTTTCTGGAATCCACGTGTTTCAAAATTCATTCTAAACAATGCAGCTGCCGAAATGAATGGCTTATCATTTTTAATACACTAATTGCTAAGGTCTCCCCAAAATGTTTATGCGCAAATAGTTATGCGAGAGGAGAGTTATACTTATGAGAGGAGCACGATCAGCGCAATTATTGTTGATTATTAAATAATTGTAATTATACTAGAGAATTTCTTAGTCATAAAATGAATTGAAGAGAAATGAAGAGATTCGACGTCCCTCATAACAGTTTTAATTAGATAAGTATATATCTATCCATAAGTATCTATCTTATCTAATTAAAACTGTTTCGAGAGATTGCAAATTTGAACTGTGTTCCTGAACCCAAATATTCTCATACATGCTAATAAAAGAAGATCATATCAATATCCATATCTTAAAAAAAATGCAGTCTGGCATACCGCATCCTAGCAAATTTTCATTATTTTTTAGAATTCCTATAGAAAAACAAGCAGGAGTACACGACTAGAAGGTACCCTGCAGTTTGCAGGGCATACATAAGACTTCTAAAATATGCTTGAATATTAAAGCCCAAGTCTAAGCCCCTTATAAATGGGTTTTTTTTCTGTTAATTTTAGGGAAACGGGTTGAGGTATCCAAAAAGTTAAGTATTCTCATTCTGTGCGAGAGTCTTCATGTTAACCGAAACATTTTATGATAATTTTAAACAGACTTGATCATATGTTCTATAGTCTCTGAGATGGACGTATTCAAACATACGGACAAATAGACGGACTGACAGACACACAGACAGACAGAAAGACTTGTCTCGATCGACTCGGCCATTGATGCTGAGTAAGGAAATATGTACTTAATGGGGTGGAAGATGCCTCCTTCTGCCTGTTACATACATTTGCACAAAACCAATTACCCTATTTACCTATTTTCAATGGGTAAACGGTTACAAAAAGATAAATTCGTTAATCTAAGGTAAGTTAACGAAAATCTACCATGTCACATAATATACTATTAATTATCTTGCTTTTCATAAAGCGTAATAATGTCGTTTTGATGAAATGAAAATCCATCATATCACATTATATTCTATTTATTTGCATAGAGCGCCAAAAAGCGTAATCAACTCTTTTTTGAGTTGTTTACCAAATCGTTAAGCCTTTTTCTAATTACAAAAAAATCAACAGCAAAATAATCAATTAAATAACTAAAGTCAATTACAATTACAACTACAAAAATTTAAGAGCTCTCGAAAAACCTATTTGTTAGCCAGTGAGGAGAAGGGTCAAATAAACTAAAGCCATAATGATTCCTGAATACCGCTGCTTGATGGCATTTTGGGCCTAACCTCTCGCTCCTCTGACTGTTTAGTTTGGCCTTAAAAATTGTCAAAGTCGAAAAGTTAGAAATTTTACATGCGGTCAAATTAACTTTCATCGCGTATAAAATTGTGCGACCACAACTCGAAATAAGTTTTAAAAATTTAATTTTAAATACCAGGGCAGCGCTTGGTGGTTGAGGGGGGAGGGGACTGGGCGTATGCTCGTATAATAGGCCGATCTGCATCAATTAAGAAAATAATCCGCGCATTATGCGAATAGTATATAAATATTATTTGACAGCAGCCCAGTGGCAAAAACTGTCGTCGACTGGTCAAAAGTGCAACAGGAGACGGGAGATGGGAGAGCGGGAGAGCGGGGGACAGTTCAGCAATCCGGGTCGGGGATTAAGGGACCATTATGCGAACATTTTCAACATATGCTAAACGAGCGGAAAAAACTCCTCCTGAACCATGTCATGTGGCGGTCGCAAATGATGTTGCTGATGAGGCCAGCGGATGCGGATGCGAATGCGGATGTTTTGGGGCAGTTGATGATAATGGTGATGACAGGTGTTTCATGAAGTACACATGACATTTATGAACTGCAAGGACACACAACAAATATGCTTGACTAACGGCGATTATTGGCAGAAGGACAAAAAACGGATTGCTTTCTGGATTAGTTGGAAATGCTGCAGAGTATAGACTTTTAATATGGATAAAAAAACAACAGAGAAAGATATACTATAATAAAACTAGGCATATTATTCTTTAGTTGAAAATATAAAAAATAAATCGAGGCTCTATTAAAGTGACATGTATTGAACCGAATATAAATAAGGGACAGATAAAAATGGTGTAAAAATTAATTATCCTTTTGGTATTTTGTTATTAATTTCGAAGGGATTATTTATGCTGATTCCGTGCAATCATTTTTATGATATTTGTTTTTGTTTGTCACGGCACATGCGAATTTCCGTGAATTGTCATGACAAACTATTTTGATGTATTTTTGATCTTTTTATTATGGTCATCAAAGTATACATATTATCAAAGCTCCGCTTCCCCCGCGTCTTCTCGCGACATTATGCGCTGTTGATTTGATTTACACCAAATGCAAAATTCAAAACTGTTTTCGGTGTTGCTGTTGTCGTTGAGAGGTGCCAGCTGTGCAACTGGGCGTATGATGAATTTGGTTAAATGCCACAATGCGCTACTCTTTCAAAAACCGACAAGCATTTCATGTATGTATGTATGCACACACATTCCTGCGTTTGTGTATATATTTACATTTGTATAAAATTATTTAGTTTGTTTATTTTGTCAGCCGCCTGCTGTGCGTAGATAAATATAAATTGTAACCATTTTTATGCGTTTATGTATTTAGTCACATCAAATGCAATTAGTGCGCGTTCAGCTTGTTACAAAGGTGGCAGCTTAATTGGCTAGCTGATTAATTTTCAAGCGCAAGAGAGGAAAATATGTAACGCTTTGAGCTTGGCTGCGGTCGCTGCCAACATTCCTTGACACAATTTACTTAACCTCTTGCTCGGCTATTATATTAAATTGTTACTACTTGCTATCTTTGTGCAAAGAATTCCATATAAGGAATTTCTTTTATCAAATTATCTCGTTCTTAGTTGGTCGTTCAGACAAAGAATCATCGAGTTTAATCTCTCGACTCGATTTGTTTATCTCTCACATCACAATATATTATTCTCTCAAGGCACCCATTTATGCTTTGTCTACTTAACAAACGAAATCAACTTAATTCAACAACTAATTGCGCTTGTTGACCGCGCGAAAACTCAATTTACTTGAATTTACTTTGCCTTGACAAATTTGGCTTTCAACCATGTCAAATGCCATCAATTTGGCCAACAATATTCACGGCCAGCACTGTTCTGCTGGGTAATTATGGCTCGCCACGTAAGTCCGTGAGCTGTCGGAGGCATCGTAAGGACAACCGTTGAGGGCCAAACAGTAATGAGAGCAATGAATGAATGTTACGGCCCTGTAGAATAATCAGTATTATTATCTTTACTTCTAAAGGCGCGGGGAAAGGATTGTAAAACTGGTTGTGTAAAAGTGTCTGCCAAATGGAAGGTTGTCTACATGTCAGACGTTCCATTCATATCATTTGAAATCAGGCACAAAGCTTAGCTGTATCCGATATGTATCTCTCATTCTGGCTGAGTTTGCCTTTCAGCATTTTGTCGGTTGCCATACGATATATCTATCACAAGCCTAAATGGCTGTTGAGGCTATTGAGCAACAATAAAATGTAATGTTTAATTATAGTTGGCAACTTTTTTAATTGTCCTGCTAGCAGCTAATTTAGGCATTAGCCAAAAATTAGCGTCCAAAAAAAAAAACGAAAAAAAGGTTGCGGCATCAAAAGTTAACGTTTTTAGACAACCGCTGGCTGCCGAGATTTTTCTTAAAATCAGCCAAATTACCAGGCGAACAGGGGTTTTATTTAGCCATTTATAGCCGTTTGTAGCGGTTTTTAGCAGAATTGAAATATCTCGGGTACCATATGTCCGATTTCGGAACGATATACCTCTTTCTTCTCGTACGGATCCCGAATATCGATTGTGACCAAATTCTAATCTGAATTCTAAGAAATGGCCCAAGTTGGGAAAAACTACTATTTTTTTTGCAAAAATTACGATGTTAGCTGAAAATGGCTGTGACCACGAGTCGAACGAGACCAATCTTTCAAAGATCGGGGATTATTTGGCCGAGATACAGCGATTTAAAAAACGCGAAAAAATGCCGTTATAATTTTGAAGATTTTTCGTTTTTTGCCGATAATTCGGCTAAAAATGTTCCGATTTTGGAAAGTTATACCTTTTTGAAGTCGTACTGATCTCTGGAATCTGGATCGACTTGCATACCACGTTTTTTGATTTTGTTTGGAAATCCAAAATTTGTTAAAAAAAAAACAGGCAGACGAACGAAAATCAAAAATTTCATTGCATACCCAAACGGAGCGGTGGAGCAGCTGGTGGAGCAGCTGAAGTACCAGTACGAATCTGCTTTAGGGAACTCTCCGCAGGTAATATATATGTCCAGGAGTCTTCCTGCGCGATCAATTGACGCACCACAACAGCTACAAATAAATGCAACCATGTCAAACAAATGCCATCAATTTGGCCAACAATATTCACGGCAATTAACAAATTAATTGCGTATATGAGGCTGCACTTGAAGCCCGCACACAGACACTATGCACACAGATGCCAGTGCAGGCTTTGCTGGTTAAGCTAATTCCCAATGGCATCTTAGTTTTATGGGCAACAACAACAGCAACAACAACAACAGCAACAACAACAACAAAGCACAAATGCTGAAACGCTAATGAAATTTCCAAGCTGAGCTGCACAGCTGCCCAGGGAGTACAACTTCTGCCCGGTAGGTGGCGTATTTGCAAAGCTTTTAATATAATGACACATTATCAAGGCAGCGAGTCAAAGACACACGAGACGACACAAGCACACAAGCACACAAACACACACACACGCAGGCACACATGCACACAGATAACGTAAGCCATTCAGCGTGAGCGAGACAGCTTGTTAAAGCTATTGTTACAGAGGGAGATGGCAGCTCCAGTGACTGCAATTGTTTGCTTTGCATATACCCTTTACAAAGGTTGTGCAACACTGATGCATTTATAACGTTCGTTCACATTTGTGCGTTGAATATGGAATTGTTATCAATGCAAAGCGGAAATATCGTATTAATTTGTAAGGTCAGTTTTGAATAAAAAGGATGAGTGGCCTAATCATTAAGGAAAATATTCTTGGTCAAATATTGACATCATATAAGAAAATATTTTTACTTTCCATATATATAAAACAAACTCTGGTACTTTAAGCATATAAGCATACTATTTTAAACATTGAATATATAATATGTTTATATAGATACCACAGATAATGAGATTGTCTTTAAATTGTTATTATTAATTATTATCATTTTAATTTCTTCTTATTTTTATTTTTGCTGATTTTATTCTCAGGCTTATTATATTTTTTTTATTTTTATTCTTACTTAAATATTTTGAATCCTTCTATTATTATTTATATTATTTTTGTTATTATTCATATATTATAAAATTGTTATATATTATGTTATTAATATAATAATATAAATTACTTTTTTTTCTATAAATTATCTCAATCTAAGTTCAGAAATTGCGAGTTTCACTGGGTTCCTTAAATATGAGCGTAATGTTTTTCTTATAGGACCGGCACCTCTTAAATTCATTATTGGAAAAATCGATTGGAACTCGATTATATATAATTATACAATATTATATCTAAAAATAGTTAAATATGTGCTAGACTTTTCTGTCATTGACAAAGCAAAAGACTTTAAAAAAATGTATATAGGTAATATATCTTGCAAAAAACAACTTACTTTATGCAAGAATAGTGTTATATTTTTTCAATATTCAATGAAATGAATATATTTCATGATGCGTATTTACATTGATGTCTGCATTGCTCAAACGTACACTAACAATATAAAACTTGCTTCATTTTATATGGATTTACTGTCGATTTATTACTGCCGTTGAATTTGTTGTTGTTCAGGTTGGGTTGCTGCTGATATTACGCATACGAGCTGTCAGACGGCCTATTTGATTGCAACTTCCACGTTGCAAAATGCGATTTAAATGGTTCCCCCCAAAAAAATGCAAACAAACAAGCAAACGGAGTGCACCGCCTCGACGCCCTCCTCCCCCGCCCGTCTATCACACTTTTGCCTTTCATAAAATATGCAACAGCAGCAACGCTTGTTGCAACAATGACAGTATCAACAACAACAGTGCAACAACAACTACAGAAATTGCCAGCGCATCCATTTAATTTCATTTTAATGCACAGCATATCCTGGCAAGGTGCAGCGCCCCGCCCCGACCCGACCCGCCCCCTGTCCGGCTCTTTGATTGGCGTATAGCCCATTGTCCTTATGCAGAGTGTAAACAATTTTGCCTTATCAAACAATCGAAACATGGGCGCACATTCCGACTGCAGTGGGCGTGGCCAATTAAATGACTCTCGGTTCTGTTTAATGCACAACTTTTGGTCAGCTGCATATTATTGCATTTATTGCTCTCATTATTATTATTATTATTATTTTTATAATTACTGTCACTTGTATTTGCCCGCTGTCTGTGTTTGCCAAGTGTTGAGCGCATTTTTACGAGCTCTCGAAATGAATAATTGTTGTGTTGTGTTTCACAGAATAGCGACTGAGCCACAATGAGTAGGGAATGTAATCCAGTTAAAAACAAGCAGAATCACTTTATTCGGAAGTGATCGACTAGGGTATATCCTAAACCTAGCTATAAGCCTTCTTTTATACACAAAAGTCAAAAAACGTGAAAACAAATAATATAAAATACCAATCTCTAGATCTTAAAGTTATGCGCTCAGATAGACGGATTGTTTCTGCCTGGTTTCCACCATTTGCAGAGTATAAAAAGATTGTTTCAATTGCTAACGAGTATAATAAAAACTAAAGAAACACGAAACTAGACAGCGGGCTTAGGTTTTATAAGGATTAAACGAGAACAGACTCTATATAATCCGATAATCCGGAGAAAGAAATTGTTTTTGTTTGTTGCTATTGTTTTTCGATATAAGTAACGGCCACATTTACGCATGGGGTATTTTAATTTTGTTAAGAAAAATATAAACTCATCGAAGGGTTATCGCCGACCTCTTCAAGTCTATATATTCTGGAGAAGGATAACGAGCTGTTTGGATACAGCTCTGCTGGACTGCTTGTATTTGTGTTTCCATACAGTCTAGTTGCTCATTTTAAAATCTAGCACAGCTCATCATTCCTATACATTAAATGTATATTAACTTAACTTGGCATATATAGATTTATTTTGCTCCAAGCAGATGGGCAAATATCATTAACATGCATCTACTATATCAAATATCTTATATTATATACAAACATCTGCTCAGCTCTGCTATATGTCTAGAAGGGCATATATTTTACTCCATAGTTGACTTTTGTTTCTTGTTTCTGTATCAATATCGGCCATTTTCCCAAGTTTAAGTATTATTTAATATTTATTTAAAATAATATTTAATAATTATAGTTAATTTAATGCTGTTTTTGGCGACATTTCCATTTTTAAATCTTTGTTTAGCTGGTTCGTGCTCCGGAGTTTGGTTTATTAAAATCAAAAATGAAAAAACAATTTTGTTTATATATATATTTTTCGATATATTTCGGTTGCGCCTCTTTAACCGTCTACAGGTCAATTATTGTACACATCTGCGCTCTTTGAGGTGAAGGTTAAAACTGATATTTAATAAATATGTGAATCTGAGAGTTTTGATACAAAAAATAGGAAGAATAATAGCTCATGAGGAGTTGTTAAATGGATATAAATATGAATGATTAATCTTCTATTATCGGAGATTTACCAAATAATTTAATAAATAATTTAACAAAAAAGACCAATAGGACACGAAAGACTCTCGCTCTAGAAAGTTTTTTTTTCCTTTTTTCTCTCATGCCCAAAAAGAAATATGAATAATTGCTCTACAAATAAATCGCAAGCTTGTCAAAAATAGCCAAGAAAAAAAAGAACTTCAAAATTTGGCAAAGTTGAAACGACTGAAACGAAAGAACCGCATAGACGCTACATAAATGTAATCATATTTTTAAGACGTATTAAAATTACATCTCAAAGATTACAAGATCATTCTGCTTACCGAGCTCTGACATTATAATGCGCAACAAAAATGATATAATAATACTCGGCAATACTCATGATGTTAATAGCTTCAAGTGGCTGAGCACAAAAGCAGGAAACAAATTTGCTGAAAAGCCAAAAAAAAAATCAAATCTAAAATCTGTAGCAATATTCAAGGTCAGAGAACGTTTCGAGTGTTCTATTGAGGTACTTGAGCAGAGAACTTGCTAAGTGAAGTGGTGAGAAATTGTTGAAAACGATTTAAATTAAACAAATGTAAACGCAGTTATGGAAATAATATTACATTAATGATGCTAAGCCATTAAATAAGCCTAAGACTTAGCATTTACTATCCATTGTACTGTAATTTAAGCCATTATACGGTAGCCAATATATTACCAACAATTGTAACGAAAAAAAAAAACGTTCCATTTGAAGCAAATACAAAAGCCACTTCACATGCAAAAACCTGATCCAAAAATAATTGTGCTCAAGTGCGTGGCCAACTAAGATGAAGGCGGACGTTTTACCAAACGGATCGTGCGCTGGCTGGTTAGCTCGTCATAGCCACATTATCAAGTGGTTAATAGAGCCCAAGACGGGCCGTCGTCATCTTTTTGTTTTCTTCTTTTTTTTGATGCGCACTTGACTTGGCTCCATATTTCATATGTTTAATTGATCGTGTGCTTTTTTTTTTTTGGCTTTACTTTAGAGACTGTTAATGAAAACCAGATATTTGAGCTCAGATGTGAATGATCCATTTTTCGCTATAAATACGCATTGCGAATTGGACCAAGGCATCATTGGGTTCAATACCTACGACACAGTAACATCTTCAGTCAGTTCGCATAGTTCGTTAGTACAAAAGAACTAAAGCTACAGCATGGTGAGTGTCCTAAAATAAATTTAGAACAACTGTAATAAAATATAGAACTCAATATTCAGCCGCAAAACTCCGTAGTTTACTTTTAAAGTTTTTTCAAATGAATATCTTAAAGTTTTTAGTTCATACGTACTGAAATGAAAAGCTTTCAATTTTTAGTACAGTTGAACTAAAAGTTAAAACTCAACACAAGTAACGCACTAAAATTTGTAAGATATAAAAATTCATATAAAAATTCAAAACTCAGTAGAATCTACTTTTAAAGTGAATGTTTTTAGTACTTTTGTATTGAAAATGTTTTGAACAACTGTACTAAGAGTGAAAAAATATGCTTTGCAAAGCTGTTTTAGTTTTCCTATATATAGCGTACTAATTAGTTAAAAGCTATAATTTGAATATCTGTCTTTGACTTTGGTACATATGTACTATCAAAATAAGCCCCTTTATATATTTAGATCGTGTTGGGCAAATATTGAACTGTTTTCGATCTTATACTTTTATAGAAACTCTTTATCGCCGCAATCTCCCTTTGCCTGGTGGCCATTGCCGCAGCTCAATCCGCGGATCCCGCCGTCCAGGACCCTTCGGTTGAGTACTTGCCGCCTGTTGGTGATGCCGAGGCTGCCGCTTTGTCAGAGGATGGCTACCGTTACAAGACGGTGCGTCGCCTGAAGTTGCGCCATCGCCGCGAGGTGCCCAGCCAGGAATATCTGCCACCCACACAGGAGTATCTGCCGCCCGTGGATGCCGTCGAGGTGGCCGACACCAAGGTTGCCGACGATGGCTACCGCTACAAGACCGTGCGCAAGCTAAAGTTCCGTGCCCGTCATCGTCGCGATGTCTCCGAGATCGTTGAGCCCTCCAGCGAATATCTGCCACCCGTTGATGTTGAGTTGGCCCCCGAGTTGAAGACCGTGCTGGGCGCTGATGGCTACCGCTACAAGACCGTGCGCAAGCTCAAGTTCCGTCGTCATCGTCGGGAGGCCGATGCCGCTGCTGAGGATGCCGCCGCCGCTGAGGCAACCAATGGCGAATACCTGCCCCCCGCTGAGGCACCCGCCGCTGAGGCTGCCGAGGTCAAGACTGTTGAGGTGCCCGCCGAGGGCACTGAGGTCGGCAAGGATGGCTACCGCTACAAGACCGTGCGTCGCATCCGTTACCGTTACCGCCATTAAGCTGCTGACACCCGAACTTAGGCATATTGAACCAAATTGATCCTGTCAGTACACAGAGCGTAGCAGCCAGGCATCGGAAAAGTTTCCCATTTGGTTAGTTTCCACTTGCTTGGCTAACGCTCGACCCTGTTCCCCCCAAAGCATAAGGAATAATAAAGTTTATTCATGAAAAACGATCTCGCATCAGTCGGATATAAAAACCTGGGTCTAAGTCAGAATTCTTTTAATATAAACTCTTATATCTTATGTATAAATATATATGTAAGAATGTACTTACCCAAAAATTCAAAAAAGTATGGGAAAAGACAAACATAGTTATGTACATCACTGACAAAGAAGTAGAGAGCGAATTAGTTTCAGAGCAGGCGAAATATTGATAACCAAAATGAGGGAGCATAAGCGAGAGAGAGAGAGAGAGAGAGAGAAAGAGAGAGAGAGGAAAAGAGAGCATGAGAGAGAAACAAATAATGTGAGGGTATGATCAGAGTTAATGCCTATTAGATATACTTAAAAACCTATATGCCTTATGAGAATCCATGAGAATCGCATAGTAAGGCAATACTTTAAAATACTTTTTATTATTCAATTTACAGCGCAGCGGAACAAGTTACTAAGAAAGTAAACTACGCTTGGTCGTTTGGTATATGAGAACATACAAAAGCACATACAAAGAAAATAAGATACAAATTTGGGTGTATAAGGGTGTATGAGAGTGCATACACAGGCCAAGTTTATTTTTCGTAATTTAGCAAATTTTAGGTGGATATAAAAAGCACCTGAATTTATATTGAAAGTTTACTAAAAAAAACTTTTTTCCCAAATCAATATAATTTAAGCTCTGTGATAAAAATCATGAACCTTAGTTAATAAATTTGAGCATATTTCAATCATCGACCGAAATCTAATTTGGTAGCACCAAAAAGAGCTTTTCTACCAACTCTGCTGCTTCGCTTTCCATTTGCATAATCATCGATGATTGTTATGAGAGTCGTTTTGACTATTTGTGGTACCGAAAAATCAAATCAAAATAAAATTTTTGCTCAATTGCACATTAAAATGGCAGTCGAATAGGCCAAGAAGAAAAAAAAAGTAAGAAGAAAAGTGCACACAAAAGAAGCCAATAAGCAAAAAATTTGGAATTGAAATCAATGGACAAGTAAGGACCAACCAATGGGCAGAGCGAAAAGCGAATCTCAAAAATAAAAAACTTTTGGCAAATTGCAAAATTCTATTTAGAAATGAAGTGTGTGCTTTTAGGCGCACCAGCTGAGCAGCAGAAAGTGCAACGACTCGGCGATGGCGACCGCCCCCCCCCCCCCCTCTCTCAAGCATCTTTCGGTAGTTTTCAGTCAACTTTTCGTAATATTATTTTGCATTTATTTGCACAACGTTCGTATTTCTTTGTTTTCTTTCGTTGCTTTGGCTGAAAAAAAAACAAGTGTACTGTAGTCAGCGCTGCTCGACTAGCAGATACCCTGAACTCAGGGTCGAGCTGACGTCACAAGTAATCTAGCACGTTTTCGTGCAGAGAACCGGTATCTGCTGTCCGATCTTTGTATAATTTCAGTGTATAAATGTGCATCCAAATGAAACCAAGTCTCAAAAGGGTCTCCCATTAATATAATATTCGTGATTAGTGTATGGTAAACGAGACCCGATACCCAATCAAAAAACAGAATTTCAATATAGATTACTATCGATTTCAAGGAAACGAGGGAAGTTATCGATGATTTCAAATAAACTTGAACTGCGCGAATCATTAGGGGATCAGAGTTCAAAATTTACATCATCTACATATCTAATACGGGCGGACGGAAGAAGGACAGACTGTTACATACATTTTCACAAAACCATTATACCCTTTTAACCTATTTTCAGGGTATAAATACGCGAAATTACAATATGGCAGCCGTGCCTTGGGTCCAGAGCCTCGCTTTCTCTCCTCGTCATGTACATCGGCGAGCTAGCGAAAAAAAGGGGGAAAAAAGAAGCTAAATAGAACATTTTGTGAGCCAAAACATAAAGTTACGTAATTGAGCGCTTGACTTTGTGAAGCAGCGGCTTGAAAAGGTCGCCAGGCCAAAACCTTCAGAATTCTATGAATGTTAATTTTCCAAATGGTTCGCTTCGTTCTTGTTATTTTTTTATTTTTTTTTTTTTTTGCAAACTGTTTAAATTGTTAGCCAGCACTTAAAGGTGTTTGCTAATATAATGATCCAAATTATTTCATTAAAGTGGTGGCCCAAAAAAAATGAATCAATTGTGACAAGAATTATTTGCCATTATTTAAGCAGTATTACTTTGCGCCTTTCGAGACATTGTGTATAGGCAGCAAGGCTTCAAAGGGTTTTTAGCCGAGCCGGTTCGAGTCCGGAATTCCTGTTGAAATTAAATACGAAACCCATAGTTGCTCATAAAAAAAATTAAGCTTAAAATTAAGAAAAATAAAAAAAATTCTTATTGTTTAATTAAAATTAGGAAAATGTAAGCGCGCAAGCCTTTGATTGAACAAAAACATGGATTCATTGACAGATTTTCGAGCCAAGGGGGTTGGTTTTTGGTTGAAGGTAACTATATATAGTTTCCGGAATTATCGAGCTAATTAGAGGATCTTTTCTAATCGTTCTTACTTAATTTAAGTTACAAGGTTGTAAGTGGAAAGATAAGTATCAGATAATTACGAAAAATATTTACAGAGACTGTATTTTCTATTCGTTCTTACTTCATTTTAAGCAAGGTCTGATTTTCATTTTCACGAAATGTCTAAAGCAAACTTCCAACTTCATTCTTGAACAATCTTAACAGTCGTTTCGATTATAAACCTAGAATACGGAACTATGCGACACACAACTGGGTATACCCCGGCCTTGTCCGTGGTACGTATGAATTTGAAACCGATCAGACGGTAAACAAAAAACTTTCATACAACCTAGTCAACACTTAGAGATATTCAGCTTTCAAGAGTCCTTAAATAAATATTTTGTTTCTCCTTTAAAGGAGTAAAGCCGAATAAAAGCTGCTTTTTGGGTTTCAATCAGATTTCTCGTACATCAATTGTTCTTGCCTAACCCCAGGCAAAGCTGAGCAACAATTGATAGGTTATTGGGTTATTATGCATTTCATATTATAACTACGGGGTATTTAAGCCTTGCCAAATCCAATTAAAATCAAAAGACCATTTGCTTGTATCATTTACGCCTCAACGTGAAACTAGACTAAATTGAAACGCTTGACTTGACTGGAACGCCTCGATAAATAATTTATTGAAACTGGATTGTCTGTGAAATTTGAGTGAAACAATTTGCAGCTAATTTCATTGTGGCCATTTGTAATTGCAAATGTGGCAAATGCATTGCAATTTGCACCCACAATATTATCTAAATGCTGGCATATGTGTACTTGTAAAGTCAATCAGCAGCAGCTTAAGTAAATTACGACACGAATTTGTGTAATTTTTCTGGGAGTCAGCAGTGCGTTAAGATGCCAATTAATTACTTAAATAAGTAACGAAAATAATTATGCTTATAGCTCATTAAATGCTTCTCGGAGTTATCTTTCGAATTTCTGAAAGTCTCGTCATTTGGCTAAATGTCAAACGGAAGCGTAGCGACGCGACGTATGTGGCAAAAGAAATCGCACAAGATAATATTTAAATGGATTTTTAATGGAAACAGAGAGCGAGCAGCTGCCACAAAGATGATTTTGAGTGGGGGGAAGGGGCACTGAAAAATCTCCGACCGAAAGATAACAAAATCCGTTGGCCTGGGTCTGTGTCTGGGCAAATGGCAAATCAGAAATTGTGTCTTTCATCTGCTCGCCAGTCGGTTTATGAGTCAAGCCTCAAGCCGATTTGCCTTTAAATACTTCACCTCAATTTGCTGGCAAATGGTAGACACATAATTGAAAAAATGCCAAGTACTCAGTACTCAGAGTACTCCATTCCGGGCTAGTTTAGTACGCTGACCCAGGCCAGTCCGCAGGCAAAAAAAAAAAAAAACATGCAAGAAAACTTGCCTATATACAGAGCACAATATTAAATAATTCACAAGTTTTCAACTTAGAAACTTTTGTGCTGCTCCCGCCCAGAAAAGTTTTACCTATATATTTTTTTTTGTATTTGACTTTTGAATATTTTTGCCTTGATGATGTTGTTCTTGCTGTTCGGGGGCATGCCAATCGCTGCTAATTGGACCAGAGCAGGCAAGCTGAGATTCAAATATATGGAAAATACATGGCCAAAAATCAGCCAGCTATTAAAACTGTGTGCCTCAAAGTCAAATTGGCTGGCTGCTTCAGAAAGAATAACAGTTGGGGTAAAAAGGCAATCAGCTGTAGTAAAACTATTTTAAGACATCATTTCAAGACTTAAGTGGAAAATTGATTGACAATTAGTACGGTGTATGGTGGGTTTAATATATCAAAAAGCTTATGTTATAGTATGGCAACGAAATGCAAAGAAAATGCATTAATATATACATTAAAACTATTGTTTAGTTATAGGAAAGGAAAAGAATAGGAATTCTAAAAATGACTTCAGATTGGCACAAATATATATGTATATGTTTATAAAGGTATAAATATGTAAAATATTGTTTAGATCCATCTATTACTTACTAATTTTCTAAGCCAGTCTTTTATACATGCACATCATTATAAACAATCAACAAAAGTAGAGAACGGCATAGCGAGATAAAAGAAGACATTGACTCTGTTGACAAAGCAAATTAGAGTAAGTGTAAGAGCACAGTGAATGTTTATATTACAACGAAAACACTACTAAAAGTATACTCCAAGCATGTAAGTCCGTAAGCCTTACTTGAATACATGAGAATCGCATAGTACAGCAATGCTTAAAAATAAAGTAAAAGGAGATCTGCGTTAAATCTGCGTTATGCAAACATACGCATAAATAGAGTACATATGTACATAATTATAAAAATATTCCAGAAAAACAGATCCCTTTTTAAATAAAAAAAGTGAAACACTCCTCAAAAATATTATAAGCTGATTGATCATTAATTTTCCATATTAACGAGTGAACCGAAACTTCGTCTTACATTCCACTTACATCACATAAAATAGCCGCAGTGGAAACTTTTAACATCCTAGCTAGCGATTGGGGCTGTACATCGGTCACCAATCAGTCAGTCAGGACAAACAGCTTGATATATAGTATAGTTATAGATATGCATATGTAAATGCCCGTACTAGATGTAATTTCTGCATTGTTGTTAATTATTAATCTCATTCAAAATATTGGACCGTGTGTCGAGCGCTGTTCGCTTCATCAGCATCAGCATGCACACACACACACACACACACACACACACACATACGCAGAAACATATGCGCGCATATGAATGCTGATAAGTCTAACAATACGAACGGAGGGAATAAAATGATGGGCATATACATATGCCTGTAATGGCCCACAGAACGATTGATAAATGCGAATGCCGGCGTCGACGCTGACGCTGACGTTGACGTCGCAAACGTAGCTTATTTTTCAGATGACCAAACGAGACGGCGACGACAGAAGCAAAAAGTAAATAACAACTGCGGCAGCATCGGAGGCAGCGAGTAATAAAGTTGATTGCAGGCAGTGGCAGGCGGCAAATTGAATATTTGTCTTTGTGTGCGTGTGTGTATGCGTATCTGTGCGCGCATACGTGTGCCTTGGCTCTGTTTGTATTTGTTCGCATTGTTAAATGTCAGTAACAGAGACGCAAGAGAGCAGACCCGAGCACTCCCACGCTACATGCTGACAAGCCATTGTTAACGGTAGTCTCAGTGTGGGGCCTCTGCCAATCGCAGACTCTTAGCGCCTGCTACCAACACACGTCGTACTTAGTTATTTGGTCCAGTTGCCAAGGGTAAACGCAACCCTCGCTCTCAACTGATGTACTCTCTTTGCTTTTCTCTTCGGCTACTCGCCGCAGTTTCGTTCTGCTTGTTGCTTTGTTTTTGTTTTGTGCACTGTAAATTGTTGCTGCTGCGGCTGCGACTGCCGCTGCTGCTGCTGTGGCTGCGTCTTTTGCTGCTCTTGCCAATCTTGGGCATTATCGATTTTCTTTTGTTTATTTTGCTCACTCACATTTGTTTGTTATTCCTGTTGTTGTTGTTGTTCTGTGGGTGCGTGCCCTCTTTCGCGTTGGTTTTAGTTTTTGGTTGCTTGTTTATTTGCTTTTGCCAAGCGGTTGTTGATAAGCAAAGGCGCGCGGGCGGGTTTATTGCGTTCTATTCATGTCTCTGTATTGTTTGCAGATATGAAGAGGATTTATGGCTAGCAAAAAAGAAATATACTCAATCATATATGTATGTATGTGTGTTTACACATTTATTTGCTTTGTGATCAGTTCCTGTACTTTTCTTTTGTTCTATAATCACTTAATGGAAATATAAGGAGCGTATGGTATTCATTTTTCTGATCAGCTGATTATCTTCTAGAAGGAGCCTCAAGAACTATAAGGCCAAGACAATCACAGTCTATTGTCTATATCTTAACTATAACATAGCACTATAGAACCCCTTTGGCTTTAATATCGCCGAATGTTTTTCTTGTTTTGTAAATATACACAAATATTAATTAATTAAATTAAAAAACAATTGATTTGATCCACAGCAACTAGTAAGCAATATATACACACAATTCCTGGCAACTTTTTACGTATACTACATATAGTAGAAATGATTATCTGAAAATAAATTGGATTTAGGGGCCACGATTGAAACTGCAGCTGCTCCTGCTTCGTATTTCAGTTGACAACACGTTGCTAAGTTTATTGGCAACAGCGCAAAAGTTTCCACAATTGTTTACATCAGCAGAAAGCTGACCGAAAAGCATCCTCTCAGCATTAGAAACAGCCGGACCGACAACAACAACAACAGTAGCAGCAGCAGCATATTATAACAACTAAGAGAGCCGAACGCAGCCCCCAAACAACGCGTGGGTCTTTCTCTCTCACACTCGCTCGCTCTCTCTCTCGCTCTCTGTGCCACTTATTGCATACACAAACAAAAACATTGGCAGAGCGCAGCAGGCAGAGCGGCGCTCTCTGTGTGGATTACGTGCGCTCAGCAGCGGCTGCTGCGCCGCCAATTTGCAAGAAAATTTAAGTTCGTTTACAGTTGGTTTTGTGGGGCAAGTTGTGAAAAACAGCGGCGAGCAGCAGCTGCTGCCAAGAAGTGGCAACAAAACGTTGGCTGCCGCAAAGTCAAAGCGACGCACCACATGCATACATACATATGCACAAATATAATAAACATTTTTAAATTAATAATATACGAATATCAATTGAGCTTGCAATTGTGCTGTGTTTGTGTGTTCTCGTTTGTGTGTGTGTGTGTGTGGTTGTTGTTGTTGTTATTGCTGCTCTCGCTGCGTCCGCCCGCTTATTTGAGTGTATACACACACGTATACGCACACATACGCAGCGCACTGCAGCTGTGTTTGTGAATTTTGTGGTACATTTTGCTCTCGCATCGTTTACAGATTTTTGTGGTGGCAAGTAGTTGTTGCATAGCCTTCATACAACACACAGCAACAGCCACAATTACTAACACTGCGACAAGTGGCAGCAACCGAGCGAACGGGCGAACGAGCGACCAGCCACAACAACAACAATCACAACAATAACAAGCAACGTTTTGTTGTTTTGTTAATTGAAATAAATTGATATAAATTCTCAACGTGCTGCTCATATTGTTAATAAATACAACAACAAAATGAATAAACAACACGGCAGCAGAAAAAAATTCAACTAAATTTGTGAACTAAAAAATAGCTTATTTTAGTTGCCGGCGAGGCGCCAAATGTTTTACAGTTAACATAAATAAAAACAATTAATAAACGCACAAATTGGCCGCAAAACAAAATTAACAGCTAATTCAAATTGCAAAAAAAAAACATTTTAAACATATATACAAACACATCTTCTACAAATTAGATTGGAATTTTGGCAAGTGCAAGTGTGTACACAGTGCTAAAGTGTGTACACAGTGCTAAAGTGTGCACAAATTGTTTTTATTATATCAATTATAGTTTGTGCTTAATTTTTTTTTTTTGCTACCAGCAACTCGGCATTTCTTACTTTGTTGTGCGTATTTTTAGCGCTTATGCATTAAGTGTGAGGGTGTGTGTGTATGTACGTGTGTGTGGTGTGTGCGTTGCAGCAACCACACAATTAAAAATCGGTTGAAACAAGAAATTGGCAAAAAACAAAAACTAAAAAAAACGCATTACAAGTAGAAGGCAAAAGAGGCGGCAAATCTGTTACGTAAGCTGCGAGCGGCAACCAGCGTAGGAGAGAGAAAGACTCTTTGAGACAAACAGAGAAAGACATATCGAGAGAGAGAGATAGAGGGATGCTGCTAAAGGATTGGTAAGAAGTATATGTATTACATATGTCCTACGTAATTTGCACATAGAATAAAATAATGGATAATTCAGCTTAAATAGCCAATAGAAAGTGAAACTAAAAAGAAGATATATTATATATATATAGAATAGAAAATGCTCTTAAAAATGAAGATCGATTCCTGTTGAAAAAGTTCTTGAGTTGTCAATAAAAATTATATTAAAAAACCCCGACAAATATGTTCAAATGATATCACGATATCTACGTAAACTTAATAATCACAATTTCCCAATTGGTTTATCAGTCCGAAACTGCTTTTCAATGAAATTCCGGAACGGAAAGAAGCCCTTTTTAACTATAGACCAATTTTCTTAACATCTCTAAATTTTAATCTGACTTTGATTATCAAGGGATTTTTCCCTTCTTTCTAGTTGTTCTTCTCATTTGTAGTTAAAATCTTACACCCAACGCATTGCACATACTCATATTATTCGGAACAGAACTATTAGGAATATGTATTTTAATATATATAAATGCATATATATACATACATATGAATACATATATATGTTTGTATACCGATGTACCTGCACATTCTCGACCACAACGCTTCGATTCTAGGAATGCGAAGCCAGAACATTGCAAATGTTTATTTTATACGATTTGTTTGGCTAACTTATAATTGTACTTTGTTTGTGCGAAGTACTTATACATATGTATATTTATATATATACATATCTATATGTGTATTTACGTATAAAATAATATGGTTTTATACTCATGAATTTTCACCTGAATCAAATAGTGACATGCTAACACTTCCCATATCTTAAACGAGCGAACGCCTTTGCGAAAACAATGTTAAGAGACACTTTATTATATTCTTCTAATATAATCTTTTTCAAACATAAGTTAGTAACTTAAGAACAAATTATTTTGTATGGTTAATATGCAAAAACTCTTAAAGAAAAGAAAGCGATCGTGTTCTGGTTATAAGAACATGATTTTCAGAAACCTTATTCTATAAAGGTTATTGGAGATTCCTCTTCCAAATAACACTAGTCAAGTTTTCAATATTTGTTTGTTACCAAAAAAAATTTTTCAAAATAATATAATATATTCTCTTTTGTAAATAGAGAACTTTTTTTTATAGAAATATATATATATTTCAAACAATCTAGATCAATTAAAATTGTTGCTAAACTTTCAATCTGAATACCATAAGTCATTTGAAAAACTCAAATTCTTGATTTTGATTTTTGGCAACACTTTCGTTGCTTTAACTATTAGGATAGAGGTTTATTCCGTTTTTCAGCTCAGTTATGTGCACTTCAAGTTCATTTATTTCAATTTCTGTTTTTACACCGAATTTTAATCGATTATTAAGCTAATTTGCATAGTTATTGCACTTGATTAACCCCAGTACGCAGAGCCTTACAATTGCATTTGCATTTCTTACGTGTCTTGGCAAACAAATACCCTCCGTTGTCATTTCCCTCCATCTACTGATATGCAGGCATTCAGTTCATTGAACTCGGAACTCAGAAACAATGAACAAACAAATCGCCTCAAACCCCTATAAAGAAGTGTCCGAAACGTTGCATACTTTTCGGCCAGATGACCATCAAAAGCAATAACAGGCAACAAATAATATTAACGATTTTCTCACTTCACACATCTTGCGCAGCATCTGAAACGGACCAACACACACACATACACACAGTGTCATGCGCAGAGCGCATTTTGGTAGTGGCAGCAAAAGAGACTCCACTTAAGAGTGAGTTAAGAGAGCGAGAACTGCTTTGGCCATGGCCTTCTCGCGCCACAACATCGAAAAGCGCCGACTCATCGAGCTAGTTCGCCTCAATCCCATACTCTGGGACTGCCGCCTGCCCCACTACAAGCGCTCCGACAAAAAGAAGGCCATCAAATGGAACGAACTCGGACGCATGTTCAACGTGAACGGGGAGCGAGTGCAGCGCACCTTCACATCGCTCCGAGAGATCTTCAGGCGGGAGCTGAATCACGAGAAGATGCTGGGCACCACGCGATTCAAGTCCAAATGGGAATACTACGATGCCATGGCATTTCTCAAGGAGGTCATCAGGGAGCGCAAGTAAGTACAATGCGCAACAAAATCAGAGAATATCGCAAAAGTTTGCAAATTAACAAAGAAAATTAAACAATAAAAGAATGCATGCAATTTTTGTGAAATATTTTAACTGGAACATCAGTTTAAGCCTATTTATTTAAAGTTTTCTGTTTCTTAAACAAGACCTATTTTCAGTGTTCTTTATTAACACTAGATATGCTGCTCTCACGCTGATATTTTACTCGTTTTCTAACACTATAACAAGCTTTTGAAAAAAAGTATAAAAACGCTTTTATAACTGCTCTAATCAAATAATTTTCAGCTTAAAGCTCGAAGAAATTACAGGCCATCAAATGGAATGATATCTATATATATGTCAATCTGAATACGACACCTATGTTTTAACATATTTATGAAAACGTGGAAATTGCTTAAAAACTTGCTTATATCATTGCTTATTATACTCTTTTATAGGGTAGTACAAATCTGCTTTAAATTTTTCCTTTACCAAACTAAGCAATTGCAAGCTTATTAGTTCTACCAATAAATCTGCAAAACCGTTTGGCATACCTACATTTATTGTACGGCGAATCCTTTTATTAAGTTTCAATTTCTTTTCTATGTGCTTAAAAATGCTCTTTATATTAACACAGATTTTATTACAGAACATATATACTTAATTCATTTTCTTTATTCATTCTCAGATCTCGTGAACGCATCAAGAACAATTCTATGGAGTCTGCCGCCAACAACAACAACAACACAAACAATACTAGCAACAACAACAATACAAATATCAGCAGCAACAATAACAACAACAATACAAGTAGCAACAGCAACAGCAATAACAACAACAATAGTGTGGTTCACGATGAATACCAATATTTTGCGCCCAGCGATCCAAACAATCCCAACAATCAGCCATTGAAAGCGAACATCGCGGCCGTTCCTCCGGCACCGCCAATCCTGCCCAGCATTAGCCAGTTGCCCGTCGGGCTGCAGCAGCAGGCGCAGCATCTGCAGGCGCTCCAGCTGCAGCCGGACGTGACATTGACATCGCTGCAGAAGACGACGCCAGCCATTGTCCTGCCCCTGTCGGTTGCACCAATGCCGGCCACATCGCCCGCTGCGGTGCAGCTGTGCAGCAGTTCGCGTTCCTGCAGCAGCTCACCCTCCATTTACATCAAGGACGAGCCAGACTCGCCAGACGAGGCGGGCAGTCGGTCGGCGTTCAAGTCGCGCCAAAAACTGGCCACCATACGTCCGCAGACCAAGCAGCAGCTGAAGGAACGCCTACGGGTGGCCAAAGGAGGCGGCGGGAGCGGGCTTTATGCAACGCCACCGCCTCATCTGATTATCAGTACCAACAACGAGCTGATCGACGTGGATGCTGGTGACTTGGAGGATGACGACGACGACGATCTGGAGTACGACGATGATGACGATGACGATGATAACCGGACGGCCTGTCCGCCCAATGCCGGCGTTAATATGCTCGGCACCGACGGTCAACTCTCGCCTGGCAGCAGCTTCACTGGCGCCGGCGCGACAAGTGCGCGCCATCAGCCTGGTCCCCGGGAGCTGCTCTATATTAAATTTGGTGACTTTCTTGCCGCACGACTGAATACCCTGCACGAAACGGTAGCCAATGAGCTGATGAACAAGATCCTACTGCTAATTGCCGAGAAGTGAACAGTGGAGAGTACAGTTGGCCAAGTGAATCGAGGGATCTAATCCGTTCTAGCTGTGCGAGCGACGGGTAAGTAAGCAAGAAAAACAGATCCTAGGTCTTCTCTATACCCAGTACAAATAGCGGGGGTTTGAACCTGCCATTAAGATTTGAGCATTGAACATTGTGGACTTTATAAGGTTTTTGTAAAATATTACGAAATATTTTAAGCGAAAGTTCAGCTTTCATCGATTCAAGTCACATTAAAGCTTTTTCAGTGTGCTTTCTATGGTGATATGATACACAACAAAAACTCTATTCATTTAAAAGCACGATAAATCTATTTAAATGTTAAATACAACAAAGGCTCTGCTTAATTATTTAAAAGCACGTTAAATAATTTAAATGAGCTTTATAAGTATGTCATATTTGCTGGCTTTTCATTACACAATTAAAGCTCCGCTAAAATACTAAAAGCTAAAAAAAGGTTTTTAATGCGCTTTTTAAATTATGATATATTTGCTTGCATATCATAAAATACAGCAAGAGCACATTCAATTTAAAAAAGTATATAACATAATATTTAGTAATAGTAAATCAAAAGCTCTGCCTTAACCATTTAAAGCACATTAAAGCTCTCTAAAATATGATTTTTATAGAATAAAATATGCTCGTCGTCGAATTTTTAAGATGCTCGAAATGTAGTAAAAAATACAATATAAATACATGAAAAACACTTTAATGACACGATAAGATAAGAATAGTTTCTTTCCATCTAAGAAATCTACACTCTTTAATATTATATATGCCATTAAACAAGAAATTGGTATGAGCTTTCGTAGTTCTATCACCTTCTATTTAATTAGTTCATTCAACTTTCTCTCAAAAATGTTTGTTGTGTCCAAGTTTTCCAATGTTTCTATTAACTTATAGCTTGCGTGTGCATTTGTTGGCCCTAAAAAACTTGTAAAACTAGTTAAGTTCTACAAAATTTATTAGTTTGACCAATTTGTGTGGTCGCCACTTGAATTCGTGGCAAGTAACAACAATATATTTAAATTTATATATACATTTACATTTTTTTTTTGCTTTTTGCACACACAACATGCCAAGACCATAAAAAAGTTTTAATTTCCGAACGCTGAAGTGGCCCAGACACACACACAGACTGTGGAGCTGCACAAACACAGGCTCAAGTGCACAGACACACATGCAACATATCCGACAAAACGGAGCGAGTTGCAAGTTTTGCAAAAAATTTAAAAGCATTTCACGCATAAATAAAAAAACACCCGAAGCTATGCAGCATGCCAAGTGAACGAAACCCAACTGATTCGAAGCCGGACAATGACCGAGACAAAGTAATAAAAATGTATAAAACTAACGCAAAATGCATAGTCTGAATAAAAAAAAAAAAAAGCCCATAAATTTCACACATTGAAACGATTTCAATTTGAAATTGGCTAACTGAATATCAGCTATGAGACCAAAGGAATATTATCGTAGAAAATGCCTTTGATAATTATAGCAATAAGAAAAGAGAAATAAGAGAGAGAAATAGGAGATCTAAGTATAATGTATTGTGCCATAGTTATATTACGTTTACGTATGTGTATAATTATATTTTTGTTGAATAGTTCGATTGATTTGTGGGCTATAGTTGCCAAGCGAAAAAAAACTGGATATTTTTATCGGTTGGTTTAATTTTGAAGATATATTTAAAAACCTTGCAATTTTTACTGCAGGCAGTAGATAAGTCGGTGTCAATAGATTGAAATCATCTTATCATATTTATGCTACCAGAGAAAATAAACGGTGGGAAAAAGAGTTCTTATGCGAACAAGTTTTGTTTACTTTGTGAGATATATTACAACTATATAAAGTAGCTAACATATCTGCTATATGTAAGAAAACTTCCAACTATACAAAAATTTATATACATATATATATTTCTTAAAAATTCTTGTCAATTCAAACCTGTGGAAGTAGTTCCTAAACCCATTTTCCATCTAGCGGAAATGTTGAAGCTATGAACTTGTGTTTCAGCTATTGCCGTTTGTTAATTTTTAAAAACCTCTGGGGAAAGGTATAATTACTAATAAAATATTTGTTAATACCCTATAGAAGTATATTTTTCAGAACCAGCCTCAGCTTGGGCAGGCGCGATCAAAAAATAAAGTATTTATTGTATTGTCTTTGGTAATACCCTATATATATTTTGTTTATATACAAAACTAACCTCAACTTGAGCCGAACTAAGCGCTGTCTACGCCTCAAGATCTTTGAGTTGAAAATATCTGCAACTGTGCGAATGACTTCACACAATAAAGATACACAACATGCACACACACACACAACACACACTCACGCACGCACACAAGCTGAGATTCACAAGTTTTGGGCGTGTGTATTTACGATTTTGTAATATTTATGCAGCGACGCTTCTGTTGTCTCTGTATGTGTGTGCCCTTTAGATGCCGATATGGCTTTTCCGTCAACTCTCCTCGTCTATATGCTGCTCCTCGCCACATCCCCCACCCCACAGTGCATCTCCGCCCTTTGCTATCTGGTATCTATGGCAACAGCTTTACGAGCTCAGCCTTAATTCTGGGCAAAGTAGCGCAGTAAACGGCACAGTGGGTGGCTTAAGTGTATATGTGTGTGTGTCTGTGTGTGTGTGGCCTTTTATGGATAGTTTCAGCAAGTTTGTTGGCACTTACAACATTATAAATTTGCCATAAATTATCGTTATATGAAACACAGCGCGTCGCTGATAGAGCAAACAGAAGCGAACTTTGATTCAAAAAACTGCGGGATAAAAATTTATTATGCTAACGAGTCTAAAATATATCCAAGAGAGGAGAGGAAGGGAGAGGCAAAAAAAATAAAATAAAGGCAATATAATTAAATGATTAAATCAAAAATTAATTAAACCTCTCTAACATCAGAGCCGCAAAGCTTATATTTAAAATATATAATGTTTAACATAAATTAAGGACACTCTACTAAAAGCATACTTAATCTATCAACTCGTTAACTTTTAAAAGAACTTGGCAACTGGCCAAGAAGCTTTGTCTAATAAATATGACTAATTAATAAAATATAATATGAAATATAAATTTATAATAATAATAAATATAAATATATAAACTGTAAAGTCCAAAATATATAGAATACAAAATGCGAATTATAAAATATGAAATACAAACTGCAAAACTTAAAACACAAAAATAAAAGATAGAATATAAAATATAAAATTTAATATACAAAATATAACAAATATAAAATATATAATATAAAATATAAAAAATAAAATATAAGATATATAAAATTTTAAATATAAAATATGTTACATAAATTGCAAAACTTAACGCTTAAAAATTATATATAAAATTTGAAATATAAAATGAAAAATATAAAATAAAAATAAGAAATATAAAATATAAAATTATAATATATTAAATATTATATAAGCGAAAAATATTCGATCAAGTCTTTGATTTCGATATAGAGTTTCAAATCTTGCGATCCATATCTATATCTCTCTAGCTGTCTCTTTCTATCTCTCTTTTTTTGTAATTTCTCAATCTTCCCCTCTCTCTCTCTCTCTCCCTCTTTCTCTCTCGCTCCCACTTTCTCAGTCTCTTTTGCTATCTTATTCACCGGAAGTTACAGTATTTAAATGAAACACTTCCTGGTCCGAATTTCCTACAGCATATTTTTTACAACTTTCTTGCTTTAGTGTTACCAAAAAAGGCCAATGCAATCGAATCACAGTTGGCTACAATGTCTAAGGCCCTGGATAAAAGCAGCTATAGCCAGAGCCTGTCTAGTTCGAGGATGGGTAGCTGGAAATGGCGCCCGAGTTAGGAAATTGTTGCACAGCCCGCGGCGTTTAGCCCTTTGCACATAAAATTGCATATGCAACTTAATGTTTACACTGGTCGTAAAAGTTTAATGGATTTCGCTGCTGCTGCTGCTGCTGTCAGTATGTAAGAGCAGAGCTGCGTCTGCCCCGCCTTGCCCGTCTACTGCTCGTCAGCCTAAACTTTTTAGCCATAATAAAAACGCATCTATTTGATTAATACGTCGTTTTTTCATTTTATTTCCGCATGCTCATCATTAGTTTTTTGGCTCCGTGATTTAAACAAACAAAAAAAAAGACCGCAAAGCTTTTTAAAATATTTGAAAACTTTGCTGATTTATAGGATTTGGAGTTTACTTTGCGACGGGGCTTACTTAGTTTAAATTTTAATATAGTATAATTATAATAATAAACATAAC
The DNA here is from genome assembly GCA_035045885.1 of Drosophila borealis. Taxonomy (NCBI): domain Eukaryota; kingdom Metazoa; phylum Arthropoda; class Insecta; order Diptera; family Drosophilidae; genus Drosophila; species Drosophila borealis. The sequence goes on from JAWNOR010000211.1 coordinate 2,301,931, forward strand.
ATTTCTAATATCCAATCGCAAATTAGCTGAAAGTCTGAATATGTGTGTGGCAAGCAGTTAAATATATTCATTTGAATTATTACAATGGGTAGCCCTTGTCTTGGCTTTGGTTAACCAAAAGCATATTTGTATACATCTATTATTGAATGGAATTTCAACATCTGAGAATATTGTATGGTGCACACATACATGTATATAAACATTAGCATAATTATAGTTGTGTGCAGAGCAACAAAAACTTGGCCAATTCACAAATAATACAAATTGGGGTTTCTGATAAGAGACAGAGCAAGAATTGCAGCAGTTACAAGGCAGCATGCAACATGATATATAGATAGATAATTGAATGCCAGGATCAGATGAGACCAGACTGAAACACAAATGAGACAACAATTGCAGACCATCAGACCTGCAGAGCACAGAACACAAAAGGATGATGGCCATGAGGAGTATCAACATTGACAGCCATTAATATGGCCAAGTTATACAATAAGCAGTCAATGGCAGCTCGGGTTATTCATGTAGCCAGGCAGGCACACAGAGTTCTCTATGGACTATTGCATTTTTAATGAGCAGGAGGCGCCTCCGATACGCTTCCGCTGTTGCCTGCCGACTGGCTGATGACTGGGAAAGGCTTCCGCCTGCGTTTGGGATATTTGACAGCATACGTAAAGCAGTGGCTGGTATCAGGTTAATTTGAGACGCAGCCATAGGGAAAAGCCAACGGAAAGGCAGCGGAAACGCAGACACACACACGCACACAGACGACCCACGACTCTGCATTGAGTACTCTGTGGCAACGTTGTCGTCGTCTCCTTCAACTCAGCCTTAATGGCCGCAGGACATGTCAAAAGAATTGATGACGTGCAGCGTCTTCGACGTGCGCTGCAATCATAAAACTGGCAACAGCCGCCCCAAAACCCACCCAAGCCGCCAAATGAAAGAAAAAAATTTACTGCCAATAAAATCGTTTTAGAAATGGATTTGTCAGCTCCTTTGCCAGCGATTAATTTGATTTACCTACATTAGTTCTATATATTGACATTGGCTGAAATTGATGCTCAATGCAAGCCTGGGAGGTCTTAAAAATCCAGTGTTGTAAAGCATTGCAAAAAGAGCTTTGGTTAAATATGTGAGCACCTTTCTCTCTATGCATAGCATCTGAATATGGAACATTTATTTATCAATTATTCTGTTTTTCCAGACTCTTAAGCTTTATTCTGCACATTCCATTTTATGTAACTTTGCAGTACTAGAAAGTCTTCAGATTAAAAAGACAAACTAGCCTTTAAGAGCACAACAAGCTCGCCCTGTGCCTAACAACAAATTTTAAAGGGAGCTTTTAACGGTCCACTGATCTTTTATAGATTTTTAGGCTTTTATTGCTATTGTCTTCTGCTGGATTAATCCAAGGTTTTTATCCCCACTTTCAGCAAGTGTCATTGGATTATTTTTGCCCATTGGCTGCAACGCGTTCTGAATATATTGCACATCAATCGGGCGTAAAACTGACGCCAGTTGGCGCCATTTTGTTATGCAATGGCCGGCACTAAAAATGGCGCCTTGGCCACACAACCGTCAACCATCCTCCAGCTTCTCTCCCCCTCTCTTTATCTCCCTGTCCCTCTATCCGTCTCCGTCTCGTTGTTACTCAAATAATTGCAAAATTTATTGCTGTAGATTTTATGCAAGTTTACCTTCTGGATGTGCTCATAACTTGGCAAACGGATTCTAAAGTCAACAGAAGTGCTTGAAATTTTTGTAAATTTTCATGAATTAATAATTTTGATTGCCGTCAAGCAGCTGTCCCGCTTGGCTCAGAGCTGAGAAAACTTGTTTAAGTATTTCATTAAAATCATCATCATTAGCTTTGGTTGCAACCCGTCCAAAAGATTTAAACATTTTCGCTTTGGACAATCAGTGTTGAGTGTTTTTTGAATTTTTCATTGCTTGTTTTATTTTATTTTTATTTTTTGTGAAGGATATGTAAATATTTGGCGACGTTTATCCTTGACTTAAAAAATGCAACTGCCTGTTAATTAAAAGTTGTATCAGCAGAAGTCCTTATAAAGCTTCAACAGCAGCAGATGCGCTTGTAAATATTTTACAAGTCACAGAAATCACAGATTTTTTCTTTAAGTTTCTTGTATTATGAAAGGTTTTCAAATTCTATTGCGGAGAAAACTGATTTGGACGAAGAAAGAAAAGTACGGCAAGCTATGTCATATGATATTTAGAGGAGTACATAAGTTTATATTTTATTCTACAAATTCCTTGACCTTGACCCAGCTAAACTCCCTAATCAAAGAGCAAAAAAGGTCTTCAATTAAAAAAAAGAAGAAAAAATAAAAGATGCCACGATATGCCTTTTTTATACTTTCATAACAGTTTTTATTGTCTCCTGTCTCTTTAAATGCCAGATCTCAAGTGTCGCTCACTTGCCTATCGGCATCTTATGTTACCGGAAAATACAACCTTGGTAGCACATCGGAACTAGTAGAAGATATCGCTATCAATTACTATCGAAAATAATATCAGAGAACATATAACAAAATACTAGAAATACATGTTACAAATTCGAAGTAACAAGATCTAACAAGAGAAATGTTCTTCGCAATTCCTCTAAAGAATGTTAGCTTATGCTGAATAAATATAGATTTATCGGCTCAATCCCTTATCTCCTTCTGCCATCAACCTTATAATATTTTCCATTAAAATTGGTGCAGAGCTTGACAACAAATTCAATCAAATGTGCAATCTTCAACAATCAATCAATCAGTCTTTTTTACTAAGCTTACGATTGCATTGCATTGCTTAAAAGCCTGAGTATTTACAAACTACCCACACATATACTAAAAACTAATTGAGTACACAGAAACCGTTGATAATATTTGGGGTATTGGATACCATTAATGGTATATCAGGCGGAGCCACAGAAATTGATTGCCGTAAAAGCCGAGCAGCAAGTAAAATAATATTTGTTGGTATTTTGCGGCATTTGCCAAGCGAATTGGAACGAAGCGAAACGAAACAAAATCAATTGGAATGAAAGTACACAACATTTATAAATTGGCAAATACGTTTTCAATTTTATTCGGAGCCAAGCGACGGAAACAACTGCTGTCAATTGGTCAACTCGAGTACAGAAATGTGGACTTTGAAATATTTTTGGCAATTTGCTTGTCATTTCGTTTTGTTGATACACAATTAATTACCACTAACAAGTGCGGTGAGTGCCACTTGCGGCTGCTTGGCAAGAAAATACCCTGTAAGTGGATCAGAGGACTCCAATCTTTGCTAACTGCAGAACGATATAGATACAATATTTATGTATATCATATAAGTATTTAAATATTCAGTTAGAAGGTTGTAAGATATAAATATCTTTTGTAAAGGTGGCGTGAATAGGTTGAGCTCCTCCGCTAGCCATTCAGCTAGCGCAGGGTATTCAAATTGCAGTCAATGATGAATGGAAATGCCAGACTAATTACATTAACTGTCAGGGTAAGTTCTTCTTTGACTCAATCAAATCCAGACAACACTCGACTCTCTTGAGTCCCCCGTTGAGCAATATTTAGAGGCAAATCAACGTGGACCGTAAAACAGCAGGTGCGCCTGCAGCAGCCTGCAACAGTTCTTGAGATGCTTAAATTGGCTCTAAAGCTGGGTGGGCACAAGGCGGAGGCTCAACTGTTTATGCATTTCCCTAATGAAATGCAAAGAAAGACCAAAATGGGGCTCAAAAATGCCCAAACGCAGTTTACAGAATATGAAAATCCGCCCACTTTTCCGTACCACGTGCCAGGCCAAACGAAAACATTTACAAAAGCTCTTGTTGAGTGGTAATTAAATATTTAATTTCTCTTCAGCTATTTGTTTTGATTAATAGCCAAAAACCCACAAACCGAAAACTGTGCAGCCCTTGTTGTGCGTTCTGTTGTGCTCTGTTTGTTTAAAATATTTTTCAATTTTTCAATTTGTTTGTCTTTTGTATTTATACCCTATGCAGAGGATATTCTGATTTGGTTAGCCTTTGTGCTAAGTCGTAAAGTCGGAAACTTACTGATCGTAATACTATATCGCAAAGCTGCATTGAATCCTACGGATTGTTGTACTATATCACAAGGCCGACACATGTAGATATTTTGTGTTAGTTTTTCTTAACTTGTATTGACAAAAGTTTGCAGTAGAGTAATGAATGTGCGGTTAATTGTTCAGAATTTTTGACTTTTCTTATTGTATTTGTCTTTTTGATTTGCTTTAATTTCGATAATGTGTTTTTCCATTGGATTGTGGTGGAAAAAAGAACGAATTTTTATTTTGTTTGAATTTTCTCAGATAACTTAAGTCAATTGCTGAGAATATGTATAAACAATTGCATTAAGAATGTTTTAGGTTTTCTTGGCAGATTAAGTAACTTAGCTTTTGATATATTTTCTTGTATTATTACGATTACTTTTATATTTTTGGATATTCTCATACCAAGCTTAGATAAGTCTAAAAACCTCAGTCCAAAATCTCTTGCATTTGAAGATTCAAATTGAAAAGTGTTTGGGAATAGTTTGTTATTCTTGGAGTGCATGCTTCAAGGCGCCAACAGGCGATAAAATATGTCTGCCAAATGCGTTGAAACAGTTCGCACATGCAAAATAGCCAGCACTCGGCGCAGACGAGTACACCACATCATTATGGGACCACAGGGAGCAACTGACTCCAATGGACTCCAAAACTTTAGCTGGGTGCGTAGCAAATGTCGCCACAACGTCGGGGATGCAGTCGCTGCACCGAAGCATCATTAACTCAATTTTGTGTGCGGGGGCTGGAGCTCAACTTAATGTGCAGCCGGGGAGCAGCCAGAGCAGTCATTGCTCCAATGGCCAACATGGACACACCAATTATCCAAAATGCCAACACATGCAACAACAGCACAGAAAGCAAAAAAAAAGGAGACAAAAACGGTTGCTGGGGGGCAAAAAAAAATGAAACAAAAACCTATCGGTTGGGTGTATTGTGGCTGCTACACCAAAAAGGAGATTGCGCTTTTGCGGTTGTGTTAAGTTGATTTCCGGCACGTCTGTTGCTTCACTTAAAACCAGTCCGGCTCCAGCTGGACAAAACGCCGCATGACTTCAAGATGCACAGCGGCAATTATGCGTGCTGTCATCGTCATCATCATCGTCATCACCGTCATCATCGTCATCATTGTCATCATCGTCACTGGTCAACGTTACATTCATAAACAGACGTAGCCCCATTATCATCGGTGTAGGTGTTTAGACACGCCCCCATCGTCGCCGCTGTCAAATGCATCGATGTGCGGACTTACCATCGTGGCACAGTGGAACACGCTACCAAATATTAAATAAATATTTTCAAGCAATGCTCAATAGAAATCCATATGAATGAAAAATATAAATCTTATTTTAACTACATTTGTCCCCAGAGGCATACTCATTGATACTCATCCATGTCGACTCGGGCTCAAGTTGTATACCCTTGTTGGAGATATTAAAGTTCTGTCCCAGTTCATAGGGCCATATCTGTCTGTCCATCTGTCTGTCCATCTGTCTGTCCGTCTGTTTGCTTAAATGTACACCAGCCTTAGAGTCTAATCTTTTGTTTCTTTCTGTTGCAGGCAGTACATGTGCTGCCATAGGAACGATCGGTCGAAAAGTAGTTTCTTGTATGGACAACTTTTTTGCTTGAAAAGATATCTTGCCAAAACCAGCATTTTACGTTTACTATGCTACATAGATGCAAATCTTATCAACGTCGGACTACTACTATATATATATAATATAGCTGCCGAAGATATCCCTACCTTCTCGTTTCATTTTATTTAAGGGCCAAAAAACATATTTTCAACATTTTATTTATATAATTTTAATTAATTTAGCCTTGGGCCATTTTTTATTGCATCTAGATTGATTTGGCATTCTTATTGGAATCGGTTTCACTTTTTATTTAAAATGTTGTATGAATTAAATTTTGATAAGCCATTATTAGATTAGTTTGTGAATATCTTTTCGGTCTATTTAATTTAATGTGGCTTGTATACGGATTCTAATGCATTTGGCCCACTGTACGTTATCTCGTGTCTGGTTGAGCCCACACCCTGCCTACTGAGGTGTGCTGTAAATTATACGGCTTTGCGTTTAGCCTTCGTAACCTCGAAGTTGCCCCTGTCACGGCCCTGGTCGAGGTCCAACCAACCATTTGCCTGCTGCTGCAACGCAGTTTGATGTTTTGCGGTTGTGTTGATGCTGTTGATGCTGTTGACGTTGTCAACGTTGGCGACGTTGTCGTAGGCCTATCCGAAAATACTGTGGTGCACCGTTTTTGGCTTGGCTTTAAATATTCAAAGTGTGCTTTTAGGCGCTGGCATATGGCACGTTAAGAGCCTGGCTATTGTCTCGCTTGCCAATTAATGAGATTTTTACTTGAAAAACCATGTCAAGACAACAACTGGAATATGTCAAGCATAAAAGGTTTACAATTTAAGGCCAACTCATGTGGAAAAAAGCTTGAAAAAGAGTTATGTTGAGTAGGTTTTTGAATGCTACAATAGTTTGATTAAAGAAATAGCTCTTGAAATATGAAACAATATTTGTGTTTAGTTTCTATCATTAAACATTCATTGTCAAATGCCAATTGGTATGCTCCAAAGATTTGCTTGGGCGCCCTTATAACTCAATTACCAACTCCCCGTTTCCCTAAACTCTTTGCTCAAATGTGTCAATTGCTGACACCTGCAAGTTTCCACACAATTTTTTCCCTTTTTCTTTCTTTATTAGACCCCTTTGTGGTTGCGACACCCCAAGGGCAAACGCTATGAGAGTTCGCAAAATGCGGTGGCATTTGAATAAACCACTTGGCTTGGCTTTGCATGCGGAGACACTGAGACTGGGCGAGTGAACCAATCAAACCAAATATTTTGCAGCCACACGGGTTGACACAAGAAAAACTTTCACACTCGCCCGTGTGCTGCGACGTGTGCCCCACGACGTTGCATGACTGGCATTTGGTTGCCTTAACCTTTATTTTCATTAGCCAACCGACTAAAGCTGCAGCCGGAGCATCAGCTACAGCTTCAGCTTCAGCTGCAGCTGTCATCTTGCAACCTAGACGAACGAGACCAAACCAAACCAAACCAAACCAAAACCCAAGCAAGCCAGCCAGTTATCCAGTCAGCTAACCGCAACGCTGTTGGAGCCACTGTCATTTGTTATGTTATTGGTTTGGACATTTTGCAAATTGCTTATTTAGCAGTGCGTAAAATCCACAGCACACACACACTCTCACACACATACACACAGCGATTCTAGTATCTAGTATCTATCTAGTCTCCATCTCTACTATTTTTTTACTCTAGCTCCAGGGACACACACTCAAACACACATGTCAAGTGTGTGGCGTCTGTTATTCTCTGCTCTTCACGTCTGCCTTTTGCAAATACCCTGTAACCGAACGAGTGCCTAAAGAGGTTGTACCTCTGTGTGATGACAGCTGAATTTATTAACTGTGAATTCGTAATATCACTGAGTGGGACTTTGGAAATCCACGCTCACGCTCGTAAAATGGGTGGAAAACTTTAACTGTTTTTTGGTTTTACAAGTAATTGGCCTACTTTTAACGATCTCTGCATTTTAGATGTGTCTTACCATATTATCAAAGCTCTACAGAAACAATTACTAGGTAGGTCTTTTGTGAATTCATTTATGAAATCCGCCGCAACGCGTGGAAAATCGAGTTAAAAGAAACAATTTCAATATTTAAATAGTTATTTCAATTTAAGATTGTACTGAAGCTACAGCTGTGAAACATTTTAAGAGATAAGTACGAGATATGCCCGAATATATCATCGCCGGCCGCACAGCTCGTGTCTTTACCCGCTGTAACTTTCATTAGGCGAGAACCCTTCAGTTAACAGCATGTCATGCAAGTGGTTAGTTGTTCCCATCTATTATCAGCTCAATGTCAGAAAAAAGAATGAAAAAAAAGGAGGAATATTTTGAAAAAGGCCTGCGAGTTGTATGGGCAAGTGTTCGAATAGAGCTCGGTACATTTTTGGCACTTGTCATCCAAAGGGCTTTTCCCGTCCATAATAATATTTGGTTTTCATTCTGTGCTCCTCTGTTGCCCTGCTTCTTGATTTTGCATGCTGCCTAATTGCCTGGCTACGTTTTACATCGTATCTTTGTGGTCATAAAAGTTTTTATGGCTAATATTCTGTGTGTGAGCTCTTTTAATTAGACGAGCGAACCATTAAAACTGATCGATTGCATATTAATTGAGTTTTTTCGACTGGACATAAAATGAATTAAAGCTTTATGACTGCGATTCGATCTTAAATTTACAATTTATATGCCTATTTCTATAATCTTAATGCCAATCATTTTTTTTATTTAATTTTATCTTTTTGCAGTTGCGTTGAACTGAAGCAAGCAGCAATCGTCGATTGTGGGCGTGGCTAAATGTTATGTAATCTCGCTACAGCGTTTAGCAATAAATGAGTCTGTATATGTGCCATAGAAGACATCTGATAATGTGTATTAATAAATTTATGATCTAGTTCTAAAAGAAACACAATTGACGGGCGTTTTCTTTTTCAATCTTTACAGCTCGCAAACTTATTTAGATAAAGTGAGAATAAATCGGAATAAATAATAAACTAAATGAGAAAAGTATATAGATAGTATTCCAGAAAGATTGGGCAATAAATGAAATCTGATGATTAAGCTTCAGCCGGACATTTGATAAGTTAAGAGGATGATTATTTTAATAAAATACAATAAACAATACAAAATCTGAGCCGTGATATAAATTAAAATAAAATGCGAATATTTATGGATTAAAATATGTGTTTAAATATGCTCTCAGTATTATAAAAGTAATTGCAATTGTAGTTTTTGTTTTTCTGCGTAAATTTTTCAATATATGTATATATATTTCACTTTCTTTACATGTACCAAGGATATTTCTACAATTTCTAGAATTTATATACATTTTTTATAAACAAGTTCTCGGAATTCACAGAAATATCTTATGCCATTTGCTTGACTTTACAAAAACATGAATGCTTTTGCCTCTACGTAAGCCCATTCGAATATTCTCTGAATAATTTCGGCTGCATTTGTTTGGCTAAACGATGTATATTCAAGTTTCACCACCAAAAAAGCAAATCAATTTGAATTCAATGGAAGTCAACTACGAAAGTTAACTTAGTTCTATGCCCCGGCACCCACTTGAGCAACTGGGGAGCAGCTCACAAGTTTGTCGCCAGCAAACAAATAACAACAAACCTAAACTTTTTATTTTGGGCGAGAGGAGTTTGGGGGCCGGTTCCAGGCTCAGATGCTCCCATAAAAGGCAACAAGAAACAGTTGCCCACCCTAGTACGTAGCCGTTAACATAAAAGCCTTTAGGCTCTCTCTGACAAAGTCAAGCGGGAGCAAATAGAAAAAGTTGTTGCGACTTTTTAAATTGAAAATAAGCTGCCAGGTAGCTGTAGGTAGCAAAGATTAAGCGTGGAATTTAAGACTATTAAAATAAAAATAATTGGCATTAAGATGACTGACGGAAAGCTACCCTGTTCGGTGAAATAAGTGTATAAATATCTTGCGTGGAGTACACAAGAGTTAAATTTAAAAAATAGTTTCTCAAATCAATTACGTGTTAACTGGGATGCTGCGAGCTTTATTTTAGTTATATATTAACTGTAATGTACCCCCATTATCAAAAGGAGAGATTTATTTCCTTAAAAGTCTTCTTAACGAAGGTATTTTATTAAATACAATAATATATTTGATTCTGTAAAAAGTAAATCGAAATAATAATAAAATAACAATTATTATATTTATATGTGACATCTTTCAGCCAGAATTTTCGGATATTTAACTCTGTTCAAAATAAATATAAATAAAAACATTTAAGAAAGTTTCTTTTAATCACAATTTTCGGTTATCCGTAATCAAGTTTCAACTTATAACTTTACATAGGCGATAAGTTAAGTTGTCCCTGCCTTTACACATATTAACACCCTTTCACGATACCCTTTCTTGCACATACTCTGCGTACAGAGTATAGAAAGAAAAAAATCTTTAGCACTTGTGCCTTAATAATCACTTTAATTACAATTAAAATGAAACCCTAAACGACTTTGCTATTGTTGTTGCTGCTGCTGCTGCTGCTAATGCTGCTGCTGCTGATACTATGAAGATGAATGACTGGCCATTCATTAGCTGGGCATCGGGGGTAAGCGGAAGTCAGCGGGGATATGGATGGATACTTGAGCTTCACGTTCAAAGTCAAAGTCGCCATGCTATTATAATGCTAATGACGTTTAATCGTTTTTAGTTAGGGATTTTCTCAGTTCAGCGGGCGCGAGGGAGCGCTTAGTTAATTAGCATAAAGTTAAAACGTTTTGCGGCCTGGCAGTTGCACAACTTTTGACGATTGCTATTAAAAAAGAGTTGCCTTCTCGGGCAGCACATTTTAAACAGATCGAATTGCCGGTTCGTCTATTTAATGTGCGTTGTACTCAAGAGGATTTGAACATTTAACATTTCATTAAAGTCGATAAAAAGTTTGACTAAATAATATCATGAGCCGCGATTGGCATACGTATAGGAATAATATTAACTCCAGAACTAAAGTTAAAATCAATAAACAATTAAATATTTGAACTTTGATGTTAAAGAGAGTCGAGTTCGAAGGGGCAACAACATTTTTAACCAACAACTTTTTACCATTAGAAACGATTTAAGATTTGAAATTAAGAATACTATAATTTCTAAACCTCAAATACAACCGGCTCAAGAAATTGTACTCTTAAATATTAGGATCTTTAAGGGAGTTAAGTTTGATTAAGGTTTTTATTACTTGGACTTATTTAACATCATTTGCTGTTATAAGCCTTAAGAACTGTGCCTTTTTATTGAATTTGGACACTGAAATAATAAATATGGAAACAGGTACAATGCTTGGGGACATGCATAAAAATCCATAATGAAATTGTGCAGAAACCAAACGCAAGCCAGCACTGCCTGCAGCCACGCCCACCAAAACTGGCCGCACCTAGGTGTACTGGCAAATGGCCATAGGCTGCAGCAAACACACACACACATACACATGCACACACACAAAAGTATTCACACAGCGAATGCAATGATGGCCGCAGTGGAACCGAAGCATCTCCTCATTCGAGCTCCGGTCTTGGCTCCTGCTCCCTGGTCCGATGCTGTTTGCATTTTCCGCATGAAATTGACGTTTCATTTGTTATAATATGCATTGAGGCAACATTTCGATGCTCATAAATATTTAACAGACATTCATCTGTTGGGAGAAACGTTAAAGGCGACTGAGTTGGGGGCTGGCGGACAGCCTGCTGCCTGTTGCAACAGGATATGCGGATATCGCATGGATATTGCGATACAGATACACATATTCGTAGATACAAATACATGTGGATACGTGTGCATACACATTATGGCTATAAAAAAAAACAACTCAAGGTTCAGCCCCCCACAGCTCACTTTTCACGTCTGAGCATGGGCGTTGACATGTGCAGCCCAAAAACAAAAGCAAGAAAATAAAGAAAAAGGCACACAAGAGCCAACAACACGTTTCAGCTCAAAGTATCAGACGGTCAACGTTGTCAAGTGCATTAACTATTAATTGAAGCTATTAAACAGCGCGTCAAGAAGTTTTTACCAATTTCATGTACTTGCAACTCCTCGAAAAGACTTCTGAAAGCAAGCTTAATAACTGGGATGAAGTATAAATTTGAGGTAAACTTATATAATTTTATCATCTTTAATATTATTGCCATATCATTCATGCGGATGCCTATCTGCAACCAAATTTTTTATATGAAAGCTATAAAATATCCTAAACATTCAAGAAAATTGTATTAAAATGTAAAAGATCTAGTTAATTAAAACATTTTTTACGTAGATCAATCGACTCAAAATATCTATTTAAATTTAAGAATATTTTTTTAGTACATTTTCCGTTCTTTACTAAAGTTAAAATACAAAATTTCATTTAATCACCACTTTCTAAACTTTAGAAAGAAATGTATTTGGGATAACTTCACATATTTTTCTAACATTTTGAAACTTTTTTATTTATTGTCGGTTTTCCAAAATTTAGAAAACTTTGTTCTTCAAACTGTGTTCGTTTGAAAGTGGACATTACCATGTCTTACATATGTAGCATGAAAATTTGTAAGATTGGGTTTCAGACTAAATTTTCAAAAATTTCCACCATTAAAATAATTTTTTTAACATTTATAAACTTTTTCATAAAATGTCAATCGTCTAACATTCTCCGAGGAGTCCGAATGCGGAGGACATTGCGGAGGTTTGACCCAATCGAACTCTCAGATCGGTTTATATAAACTACCTTGCCTTGTAAATATTGTATCGTAGACTTAAAAGTAGAATAAGTTTATTGTATATATTCATATAAATTTAATTTAAGTTGTTCCACTAATAACAGTAAAATTGAAATAAAGCAAACAAAATGTAAATAAAAAAAAATAAAAGAAAATAAAATGTAACTTTCTAGACCTAAAATTAGGTCTTAAACTAATTGAAAAACAGCTCTCATCTGGCAAATAAGAAACTCAGCCTGTTGCCCTGAGCAAAGAGGCCTACTTTTCTCTAAATCTCTTATTTGGTTTAAATTTTCTACCCCAGTTGTTCTCTGACATAATTTGAGAGAACAGAAAACTTATGTTTAGCTTGGCGGCTTTGGGTTGATAAACGTTTCAGAAGAGCTCGCAAAGAAAAATGTCAAATAATTGCAATTGGCAAAATGTGTAACACTTCTCTAACGATCGCCTTTGTACATTTTTCAACAGCTGACTGCAACATATGGGAGCCTTTCAAAAACTGCAGCACCTGTTCGTTTAGTATAGTACATCCATCTTTTTCCTTCGGCTGCTACCTTGTTAAAATGGAGCCTCACACGCGCTGTTTGTTTTCTGTTAAATCGCAACAATCAGCGCTAATTGGAAATTTAACAGTTCATAAAAAGTTTTTGGCGCGCCAAAGCTCCCCTATCGACGCCCGACGTCGATTCTGCCTGCCAGGGCTGCCCAGCTCCACACCCAACCAGCCATCCAACCAACGACTTCCCCCTTCGACTATGCTGGCAGTCGCAGTCGAGTTGTTGACCCAAATATCACGCTTTATGAAGCTGACGACTCGCAGCTCGGGCATTTGCTAAGCTTCTGCCTCACTGGCGCTGAGGTGGGGTCTGAGGGGGTATTGGGAGTGCGAGGGGCTGGCTCCGCAGTGATGGAAAGTGCCTTGAAAGCAGCAGGGTTCATGCCGGCATGGTTACACCTGCTTCTATTCAGACATCACAAGCACACACACGCACACACATTAAAAAACTATCAGCGTGTGTTTCATTTCACTTTTGTGCCCGCTGCTCGGAGCTGCGAGGGATGAGACTAGATGGAGAGGAGGTGTTGTGGGATTTTTCCAATGTTTTTGCGCTCGAGGATAACACTAATTTCGCACCACTAATTACAGTTCTTTTTTATGCCCCCCTCTCAACCCCCACTCCCAGGCGCTGCTTACATCCATTCGCTTATTGGGCCGACTTTTTTTAGCGTTCACTTTGCGTAATTATGCGATATGAGGGTGGGAAAATGTGCGAGTCTTTGCTACTTAACTCAGTTGGGAAATAACGTTATAAAAATGTTGCAACTTGCAAAAAGAAGAAGAGCCACAACATCAAGTAGCACATGCCAAACGTCTGGGCCAGCAGTTGCACTTCCGCTCTTCAGCTCTTCACATAGGTCCCCGACTCAAATGAGTTTTAAATGCCGCGCGTAATGCTAAACGCTTTAGTTTCTCAACAACATGTTTTCCCTTCATTTCCATTTACTTTTCGTGTTCTCTTTTTTTCTTATTTGATCTTTAATTATGAGCTGCAGCTCAATTGACATTTCAAGTGTGCGTGTGTGGCCAGGAAATGGGCTAAGTGTTGGGAACTCAAGATGTTGGGCACATTAACTTATTAAGTAGATTGTACCTAGTTTTAACTATAATTAATCATGATCCAGTGCTTATAGCAAATTAATGTATATATATACCTATATCTTCTCAAATAAGTCCAATTAATTGAATTTATATGTTTATGCATATATTTCAACATATGTACATAATTTAAAATGATTCATTTTATGCTAGATATAAACGTCTGTCTATATGTCTTTCTGTAAGAACAATCTATGAGACATCCAATTTGGAATGTAGACTTCTATGACTCTCGCAGATCAAGTTGATAAGAAATATATTATCCCTTACTCCCACAATTTCCTCAAGATTAATTGTCTGCATTGAAAGATCAATCTTTTGGTTTTAAGAGCCAGAAACAGATTCGAGTACAAATCACGTTTATTTCATCTCATAAAGTGAAATTGTGTAGAAACAATTTAATTACTTTCGGCTTTCGTATGGTTCCTATTTTTAATTTAAAAAATGGCAGGAGCATAAAAAGTGGTCGAATTTTTGCAAAAGCAAATGATAACATTTACAAAAAAAAAAACAAGAAAATATTATAACAAGAGCATGTCCGAGAGTCAGGGAAGCAACCGGCACATGCAAGCATTGCAATCAAATTTGTGTATTGGATTGTAAAACGCGCATAAAAAGGCTAACAAAAATTCAAAAAACACAAAACAAAAGGATTTTAAATTGCCTGAAGAATTTGAAAGTAAGTATTTGTACAATTTGGCAAACAGAATTTAATTAAAAAATGTCTCTTTTAGTCATGGCCATATTTTCAGTCTCTGTCTTTTTCTCAGCCTCTAACTCGTGCCTTTTTGCTTTGCACTTGAACTGCCAAAGCAATGCAGGCGCAATAATTTTGCAGGTTGCTGGAACACTTTAACAAAAGACCTCCAAGTACAATGGGCCTAAGCCGGAACGTATACAATAAATGCCAATAGGCAAAGCGACAACAACAAGATCAAAACACTGGACTCGGTAAAAACTCCCTTCCAACTTGAAAACTTTATACAAAAGTCAAAAGATTTTGCCGGCACAGAAGTATCAGACAATGGGACCAGAGGAGTCCTAAAGGGGCGATTGCTTGGCTAAAGGTGTTGCTGCTATGCCATAGATACACACACACACAAACACACACAAACACATACAACAGACACACACAGAAGAGCATACAAGCAATTTATAAATAATAATTTTGTTGTTGTCTGCTTACAGGCGCCGCTGTCCTCTGCAGGCAACTGGCACGCGCCTTTGTCTAGCCAACAACTGCTTAAGAGCTAATCAGTGCTGGGCTATGACATACCCTATGACAAGCCATAATGAGTATGTCGTGCGTAAGGCTCACAGATGATATAAAAATATATATATTCTCGAAAATAGTTTTAAAAGAGACGCTCTTTTGTTCTATAAGATATATCTTATATATAAATAACTTTTTTTTGTCATTAGCATATGACCAGGATAATTTGTTAAATCCATTATTTAATTTTTTGAATATTAACTAACCGAACAGATATCTTTGTAAATTACCAACAATAAAGTTCACTTGAGAGCAACCTGATAGCTACTTATTTTCACGATGAATTTCTACATCTTTGCAGGGTATTAAAAAGCGCATTCATGAACAACATCGTCTTGCTAAATGCCTTGAGTAATGCCAACAGCAGTTGGCTCTTGATGATGAAGTGCAGACAGGGCCGTAACTAGGCAAAAGTACCTGGTCACACCTGTTCTGTTGGCATCCCAGCCGTTTGACTGTCCACTTTTCATTGTTTAATTGTTTTGCCTTGCCTTCGAAAATTTACGACAAGATTTTAGCCTTTTGTTTTGGCATTTGCTGTAAATTTTATAGGCCAGTGCCTTGTTGAGTTCTCATCGTCAATCTTATGAGGCAGTTCATTTAGTCGGGCATATTTATAAGCCAAACTTTTGTGTATCTGTGTCCGTTGCTTTTGTTATTAATGTGCAGTATTTAGATAGACACAACTGCGCTAAAAGATGCTTGAAAGACACTTGAAAAATCTTTGTTAAGGCCTGAGACAATTGAAAACTGCATGAGGCCAAAGGGTTCGATAAAAGGTTGTATCTGAGCCTATACGTTTTTGAGCTTTTTTAAAAGGACATGCTGTGATATTTACATATATGTTTAGATATGTCTTCAAAATATTTCCAATAGGGAGAATGGCTTAAACACCCCTCAAATGAATTTGAACAAAGATTTTTGAAAATAAGTTTGAGGCTGATCGGATGGTAAACAAAAAAGTTACATACAAACGTTTTTCGCGATTTTTCCACACTTGCGGGTGGAATTTCCCGAAACCCCGTCTTAACGTGCACCTACATCACATAAGGTAGCTACAGTGAAAATTTCAGCTTCCTAGCTCTTACGGTTTGGGCTGTGCGTTGATCACCAATCAGTCAGTCAGCCAGTCAGTCAGTCAGTCAGTCGGTCAGTCAGTCAGTCAGGACAGTCAGGATATATATGTATATATACATACAAACAACTTTTAATTAATGCATGAAAACTTTTAAGCCTGACTGCAAATCATGAGAATCGCATGGAAAGGCGACACTCACATACATACATGCAAATATATGCCTGTATACATATACAGAACATACAGGCACACATAAACATTCAAAAGCAAAATTGATTAGATTAGAACAAAACTTATATACAAAGAATGAAAACTTATAACTCTCACTTCAATAAGACTCGCATAGGAGGAAAATATAAAAAAAAACACTATTTTTAATTACATTTTCATAATATATTACAATTACCTATAAATAAAACAATTCGATAACCTCTTCATTAGTGTTAAAAACGTTATATTTGCTTAAAATATTTCGTAATAATAGCGCCAAATACCATAATATTATTGCATTTAAGGTTTATAAACACTTGCTAGCAATATACTAAAATGTTCATTTTAAATTCTCCGTCAAAAAAGTGAGCTTAGTTCTTTTTTCACCAAATACTATGATGTGTACTTAATGATACATCAGAACATTTATTTAAAACTCCATGCCAAAAGAGAACTTTATGTTGAGCCCACCCTCTCCCATTCCCAACCTTTGATATCAATTTGATTTTATCACATTTCGAACTCGTGGACGCAACATTCGATTCTTATTCTATCATAGACAATTATTTTAGAGCTAAACATTTTATTTTTTCCTCTATCGTTATTTTGCCATTGAATTCAAAACGGAAACGAACAATTTTTTCACAGCATTTGCAAGTGCGCCACATAATCCAATTAGGCGCATAAATTATTAATTACAATGCATTCGAACTAGCCGCAGTTTTTGCTGGCATCAAAATGTAGATACTCTGCATTTGCAACTAAAAAATATTCGGGTCTACATATACCATATTTTCTCTGTTTAAACTATTTTTTTATTACCCATTTAAACGGTAAAAAAATGTAGATTATTAATATAAAAACTTGTAAATTATACATAAAAAATTGTATTAATTTTCAAAACAAAAGTAGAGCGCGGGCAAGTGAAATTTTTAGCCAATCAGTCATTAAATTATCGACGTTTTTTATAATGAGTTGTTTTTATATAGGACTAAGTGTAAATTATAGTACACATCGGTAACATGAAATGGTTCACCCTTTGGCAGTGCCGCGCGGTCTGAGTTCATAATCCATACAAAATTGATGCACCTCCACTAACCAAACCTAGACGCTGTGCAGAACAATTGAATTCATTGCTGGTTTAATATTTTCTGTTAATTTTACAGGACCAATTGCAATAAATAAACAAAGCAAAAAAGTGTAAATAGAAATACAAATGCAACAGAAATAATAGACACAACAATTTATTTTATTGATGACAATTTCTACATGGCACTCAATGTTTTTGTGCATACGAAAGCAGAATCATCAGCAACAACATCAATAGATGTCCAGAAGTGCCCAAACAATGCACAACTAGACCCAGGCACATGTTGGCCGAGCACTTCTATTGCATTATAAATACAATTCGATAGTAAAAAAATTATAGAGCAAATGCAAAAGGTAACACAGACGAGAACTGACTTGTTTATGCTCTAATAATATGTTGTCTATTTACAAAATAAGAGAGAATCCAAATTTGTTGTGAAGAAAATATTTGCCTTAACTTTTTGGGAATTATAGGTAATAGAGATAGGTAATAGCTCTGAGATACTGCTGCAGCCTTGCTTTTGTAGCTTGTTTAAAACTATAAAACGATTTTAATTTATCAAATATTATTGGTTTCTTTTAAACAATTGTATTTTCCAACACTACCTAAAAGTATTGCATACCTCCCTGCATATTAACTGCTATTCTCTGGCCAGACTTCATACACAACAATAATTTGTCAGCGCCTTTGAAGCATTTGCTTTGCTTGCATCGTTGAAATTGACAATTGCGATTCATCAAAAATAGATTAGATATTCATTGTATACAATGCCATCCATATCGATAGCTAAATCTCTATTCATATCCACATTTATATATATGTATGTATATCCATATCGCTGATGCATAAAGGAAACTCTATACAGATGCCAGCTGGTCTCTGTCCGTGTCCTTTATGCTCATTTCCGTTGCACGTATTTGTCATAGCCATGGTTCGAGCAGTAATCAAACAATGCTATGTTTATTGTGTATCATTCTTTTTATCGGCCACATAATGTAGTTTTTACTTTTTTGCAAACTTTTTTGAAGAATAACTCAACATAAGCTAAGGGTCGGATTGTGGCACATGACAATCAATATGCAAATCAAAGGAACAACTGCAACAGCATATTAAATTAATTCTCGTAAGATATATGCTGTTACAAAATTTGCAGGCACTTAATAAAAGCTCTTTAAAGGCCAATTTGCAGCTAGAGTGCTTTATAAGCCATATTGAATTACAAATTATGTCTAGTTTTAATACTGGAGGCTGTTAATATAAATTGGCAAACGTTTAAACGTCTTGAATGAACTACAAAAATTAAAGATAATATATGAAATGAGGTATTTAAGCCTGCGAGGGCAATATTTAAAATACTTTTTGCTTAAATTGCATTTCTTTTTCATTTATGGGCGGAAATTGTTTAGCAATAAATAAATACCATTATTTATTATAGAAGTTTGAATTTAAATTATTGTTGGTGGAATTCCACAGCATTCGAATTATGAGGTAATCTTACATCTATATTCTATAGCTACCATGAAAATAAGAATCGCTCAAAAGTTGACCTCGTGTTCTTCAAGATATTCTAACCGAGCTAGCACTAATTTATGTGAGTGCCTGTAAATGAGGGAACATCAGGAATATTTTTACTTTTAGGCTCATTACAAACAATTGCAAACATCAACCGAATCGTTTCACTCACTTATGCACGTAATATCCTGCCGTTGGGCACGTCTCAGCTGCAGTGCAACTCAATTCCGAGTACTTGTAAATACTCACACTGCCAAGTTTTGAGCCAAAGTTGGAGCGTCGGAGGACACGACACACACGCAGGACACTTGACCAAACCAAAAAGTGGTCACAAGCAGGACACATCGACTGTGCTGAATAAAAGCAAGGAGAGCGTCACAAGTTTTTGGCCGAGATTTTAAAGCGTTACGCAAACACTTGCAGGACAACTTAGTCAAATTAATTTAAAAATGCGCTGCAATATGCGCAAGGACAGGCCAGGCGACGAGTTTAAAGTGCAAGTGAGCTGCTCCTTTTCTGGACAGGACAGCAATGCGCTTAAGTTATGCGGCATTCATAATGCAACAGAGCCGAGAACTTGCATGTGGCGATGCTGCCGCTATAGCTGCTCCTGTCGTTCCTCTTTGACATATCCTTGCGCCAAAGTCTACGAAATTCAGGCACAGCCACTGGCATCAGGCATTAAATTTTATGCCCGCTCATATCCTTGAGCAGAGCACACATCCTGCTCCTGACTGGCTGCTCCTTCTACTGCTTCCGACTGGTTAAACTCAACTCAACTTAATACCAAGGCTTTTGGGCCCATTATTTCAGCGCGTTTTCTTTCCCCCCAACCACCCAAACATTTTGTTGTACATGAGTAGCCAAGTTGTCGTTGTTCTTGTTGGGCCTGCACTCGATATACCCTGTAAGCATTACTTTTTTAAAGCTTTTCCTAAAACTGATTCTGGAATATATTTCTAGTTTTTTCAGGATTCGAAATTGTTTGTGTTCTCTTTTCTAAATTTCGATAAGGGTCAAGGAAAGAGTTTACATTATTAACAAATTTGCAGCTACTTCATTTACTAAATAATGAGAAGAAAACCATTTCATTCAAGCGCAGTTTGACTTAAGTTTTAATAATTTCTTTTCTGTTGTTGGTATATAATAGAATAGATAAAATATTTGGCAGATTTGTGTAAAAGGTATATCCAAGTCGAGATTTCTCTACTAGAGCATTCTCACTTATTTCCCACACATAACATTTCTTTTTTTAAGAACTTTGTTGCTGTAGATTTTACTTTTTTTACTCCACTTGACTGCTAAAGTCAAAAAAATTTATTTAAAGTTCAAAGTTTGTTTTTGGTTTTTCTTTTTTGATATTATTTTTCTGTTCTTTTTTCTGTGTCTTACATTTTGATTTTATTTTACGACACTTTTGTGCTCGGTTTTGTGGCATATTTGAGCTGGTTTCTTGTGCCCAACAATTTGCCCAGCTCAGCTATTAGGACTATGCTAAAGTATTTGAATAGATAAAATTATCAAATTTGTTGGATAGTCGAAAAAAACTTTAACCTTACACTAAAAACATTGCTAACAATTTGCTAAAAAACTAAATTGAAGCTCAATAAACGGGAAATGGGTGGTGCGTCGGGCTAGCAAATGGCAGGTCGCCGGTTCAAATTCAGTAGCAGTTCTCAATTTATCAATTAAATTAGAACTTTTTTACTTTTGTGCCGTTGAGGCGAGACAATATATGGGGGAATTGCACGTACCCGACTTTGTATCCGACTGAGGTTGCCGTAAATTACAACAATTATATATTATATATAACACATCGACGCTGGGCAACTCTCTCTAGTTTAAGCTAGAAGATTTACATTTTGCATAAATTTGATAGGCTTAGTTTGGCTTCAATCACCTCTTTCTAATTCAGCTTGAACCAGTCCAATTGCTAAGTGATTTCAGTGGTCCCAATTGCTCCTCTGCTGCCCTGGCAACTGCTGCAGTGCTCCACATTGAGATGTAGGGCCAATCAGCGCTGGTTCCTCTTAGGACTGCCATAGTTGGCCGCACTTACGCAGCTGTGCAGATTGTAGATTGCGGATTGCATGTTGACAATGCGGCCCCGTAACTCAATCTTGTGTGGCGGGCCGTGGCGTAAAGTGCACCTAACTACGCCCCATCGCCCACAGCAAAGCTGACAGTTTTTCTTTACTTTTACGCGCGGCTGAAAGTCGTGAAACAAAGCGACCAGAGAAAGGGGCAAGCCGAGATAGAGCCGAAGGAGAGATAGACAGAGAGCGAAGAGGGAGAGGGAGACGCACGTGTGGCAGGAAAGTCTACAACTCCATCTGCATCTAAGAGTTTTGC
The DNA here is from genome assembly GCA_035045885.1 of Drosophila borealis. Lineage (NCBI taxonomy): Eukaryota > Metazoa > Arthropoda > Insecta > Diptera > Drosophilidae > Drosophila > Drosophila borealis. The sequence goes on from JAWNOR010000211.1 coordinate 2,323,500, forward strand.
ATCTACGGCAAGCTCATGCCTTGGCTGGGCAATGTTTGCCGCACGTGCCACACGTAAAACTTAAAAATGCGGCACCAACAGCTGCCACCAGCTGCTTCCGGCTGCTACCGAACTGAAGACTGCAAACTGCAACTGTTGCTATCGATACCAGTTGCCGCATGCCCGTGTGCCCGAGTAACCGTGTGCCCGTGTGCCTCAACCTGGCTGCCCCTTGCCTCCTACTCCCTTTGTCTGCCATTCATGCCACATTTAATATGCCATTTTTATATGCTTGCATAGAGTATTATGACTCTGTTATGAGTCTCTCTAAGCTTAGTTTCGTGATCGCAAATAGAACAGATAAAAGCAGGCTCAACTTTTTTTCTTTAACGAGAATTGTACAAAATACTCGATACTGATACGTATTCGATTCTGGTATAAGGCACACTTTATTTAACATGAATTGAGTTTTGTATCAAGAATGCAGGAATACAGACCGATATGAAAATACGTTAATAATAAATATAAGAACTACGTTTGGAGCAAATCACCAAATCCCAAAAATTATAAAAAAGATGTTTTATCCATTCCCAAGGATCAGGTAGTATACCTAATCGAAATATTCTTACATTTACACTCAACAATTTTTTATCAAATATGATATCAAATCTGAAATTTGTTTTTTATTTTCAGAAAATCAAAATTAAGACATCTTAAAAATAATACACAAACAAATCAATCTTGCGTTTTACTTAATATATGGAATATTTTATTTTTGATTTTCTTTATATACTAGCTTTAAGGAAAATAGCTGTCACTTTTAAATAATTTTAATAAACGTAATTTTATAAATTGAGAAAATTAGCAATATAAACGCCTATAAAATTATATATCAAAGGGTATTCATATTTCGATGTGCCGCAGTCCAACAACTTTTCGGTGTCTTATTTTCGCAACATACTTTTAGATACTTTTCCTAGTGCGTTGGCACTTTGCATTTTTTTGCATCTCTCTTAGTTTCTCTACCTCCCTCTCTCTCACTCTAACTCACTCTTCGCCCTTTCCCTGTCTCTCGTATTGGCTAGTTTGAGTTTTTTCTCGTGACAGTGCATGCTGCGAGTCGCAGGTTGTGCCGTAATTTACCAACTATATCCGCTTTGTTACCTCGCTCGGTCTCTCTGGCTGGGCCAGGCCGGGCCGCTGGGCCGGATGCGGAAGCGTCCCATAAAAGTGGCATATTTGCCGCATCCTGTTGACAATAACTGGGCCATGGCGCCTGTAAGTGCCACACCAACATGCACACACACACACACACACTGCAACACCATATGATGCGCGATTTTTGATATTTTAGCTTTGCTTTTAACGTTGCTTTGTTTAAGGATTTTTCACATTCGTTTATTGTTTTCGTTAATAATTCTCTTTTGATAAGTGAAAAGGATTTTTTAAAGCTGTTGTTATTTTGCTTTGTCTCTTTCGCCTTTGTCTATTATTTATTGGAATAAGCCACAGTCGAGATGAAAAGTTGTTATCATATTAAATATGTTGTCTACCAAATAGATATTCCTCACGCTAATAATAATAATAAAAATAATGTTAACAATGATGATAATACTGTTAATAATAATTAAAATAATACTAATGAGATTAGTAATAACAATAATAATGGCAATAGTAATAATAATAATAATAATAATAATAATAATAATAATAATAATAATAATAATAATAATAATAATTTAATAATAATAATAGTAATAATAATAATAATAATAATAATAATAATAATAATAATAATAATAATAATAATAATAATATAAATAATAATAGATAATAATAATAATAATAATAATAATAATAATAATAATAATAATAATATTAATATTAATATAAATAATATTAATATAAATAATAATAATAAAAATAATAAGTATAATAATAATAATAATACTAATAATAATAATAATTATAAAAAAAATAATAATTATAATAATAATAACAAAAACAATAATAATAATAATAATCAAATTCTCATTCTATATATTATCGTACCGTATTAAACTCATCTTCAAATTACTTTTTCGTTCATTATTTTAATTTTGGTTACGTTGTCGTAACTTTTAGTGGTCCACTGACCCGCCAAATAAATAACTGCAAATGCAGAACAAAACTAGACTAAACTGAGCACGAGTACAGTAATTCGTACAAGTTTATGGCCCAGCTATTTAATACTTTTTTGCGGTCCATAAATTGCCAAAGTGTTGGTGCAGAGGCGAGTTTTCGATTTGGTCCCTGCTCGGGCGCCGCAATACAAAAAAAGGAATGAAAAAAACCACTCAATAATTGACACATAAATAATTTTAAATAACATATTTTCAAGCCGGCAGCGGCCAGCAGTGTATAGAGATATCCGTGGCAGTTGCGGCCACACGCCCACACAATCTTATTAAAAACGTCCCCGGATAGTATAAAAGGGGGCCAGAGTTATAGTTGGCCGCATGTTTGTGCAACTTTGAACTGGCACCGCTGGGATAAATCATAAAAGGATATTTTTGTGGCGAGCGCGCAGAGCACTCGAGGCGTAAAGAGGGCTAAAGATTGGGGCTGTCCAGGACATTACTTGCCAGCAAAATATTTTTACAAGCTCTATTTTAATGTGGCCAATTGGCGTTGCTTCTGTGGGATTGTCCCACTCTGTCTCTCGCCCACGCATTTTTCTCCATCGCTTGCCTTTCTCTTGTGTACATGAATCTTTATTGACATTTCTTTGGCACTTTGCGTAAAACTACTCTGAGCTCCTTTACACAGATTTTGTTATACATTTGATGGCACATAAAAAAGAAATTCATCAATAAGCTCTGCTCTTTGGCAGCGTCATGCCACAGGTGCCGGCAAAAAGTAGACTTAAATATACAAAACTCGCACAACTTTAAGCTGGAAGCACACTAAAATTCTATCCAATTCTCCTATTCCTAATGTCGAAACAAAACAAAACCAAAAAAGAAACAACTGTCGAGCATGCCGAACAACTTCCTCTGCCATTTGTGTTTAAAGTCCAGAAAAAAATAGGCCAAAAATTGCATACACAATGGGAACAATGTGAGAATTGTTAACCGAAAAACTATTCACACGCTTTCGTCGGAATTTTATCGATAAATTCATTAATTCAACGTTTCCTAACACAATATTTATGTATTCATACAACATATGAAGAATATAAAATATATTCTCGATAAACTTATCGCTAATTGTTTCAGGTATTTTGACAAAATGTCTGCCTGCAGTTAGTACGTGCTTTTCCTATGAGTGCTTCTTGCCCATAACGTATTAATTTTACTAGAAATTGGATAACGAAATCGATCATTTTTGTCTAAGTTATCGACATTTGTACCAACTGTACTTTGAGTTGTTGTTTTGAGTATGCGTTCGCGCGCCTCTTGGTAACGCACTGAAACTGAATGAAATGTGCTGCATATGCAAAAGGCGCATTGCTATGGACAGGCAATCCAAAAAAGAAAGAAACAGATAGAGGGAGAGCGATAGGGAGAGTAAGTGAGAAACGGATAAGAGAGGCATAGAGGCAACAAAAGCCTAAAAGATGTTGATGGAAACGCTGATACAAGCGGCAGCACAGGCGTCTCGAGTTTGATTGAAAATTTGCATTTACAAAAAAGCGCCACGACAAAGTTGGCTCCACACACACTATATCTCTCTCTCCCTTTCGCTCGCTTTTTCTCTTTCTCTTTCTCTCTCTCTCTCTCGCTCAGCTCTATTCGCTGAATGCGGTAAGAAAAGTTGTCCGCCACTGACAGCTGTCAAATAGATGTTGCACGCGAACCGAAGACAATTTTGTAGCATTTTGAATTGTAAATTCTTCACATCAACTAACAAAGAAATGGCTGACTGAAATGCTGACTGCCTGGCTAGATGGATGGTTGCATAGATGGATGGTTGTCTGTCAAGTGCGGCAAACTACTTGGCGTCGTCACATATGGCACTGTGGTGCCACCTGCGACAACACGGCCCAAAAACACCCAGTCAAAATGGTTTGTATCCATTCATTCCACCCGAAATGCTAAATCCACCAAAAATTGCCACCCCTGCCGCAGCTGCAATGCAATTTACACTTGAATACAAAGTGGGCGACTTCATAAACCGACCACTCCTCCCCCCCCTCACCGTTGCTCACAATCTTCCCATTCAAAAAAAGAAAAAAAGCAATGCCAAAAGCATAAACGTAACTGCAGCAAGGGATTGCAGTTTCGTATGCTAAGCAAAAAGAAAAAAAAATATGAAATCTGAAGGAATGATTTAGGCAAAAGTTTTAGACATGAAGATACCCATTCGTTAAGCCGTGATATTTGTTGCGATTTTTATACAATTCTAAGGATAAGAAGATGAATTCTGAAGGAATGATTTAGGCAAAAGTTTTAGACATGGGGATACCCCATAGCTAAGCCGAGGTATTTGAAGTAATTCGTATGCAATCCTCGGGATACGGCGATTGCCTCACATATTGGCCAGAACAGACTTAACTCTTCCACTGTCAGGAAAGGAAATCTGATAGGATGACATCCCCAGGACCTTAACGTTTTACTAGAACATTAATACATTTTAAAAACCATTAATCGAGTACATGTCTTGAAAAAATGGGATGCATAAGATTCAGGAATACAGTATGATGTTAAAAGTTATTTGAACGTTGTATTTACCGAAAGAAGATTCCCAAATTAACTTAACATAATTTGCAATTTATTTAAAAAGGGTTTACGTAGCTTTCAACTATTTCGACTCCTTGATATCGCACAGCTGAAACAGGCAAACACTGTGATACCCTTCATTGTAGTTTTACGTTTGCAGGGTAGACAAAATTCTATAGAAAATATGCTAAAAACTCTGGCACTCGATTGCAATTGCGCATATTAATTGAAAATTTCTCACGCAAAATGAATCCATAGCAATTGTTCAATGTGAATTTGTCCCAAAAACTGCATACATAAAAATTGCACATCTATGTGCATTGACTGGGGCACAAGGGCAGGTGCCGTAGCTGTTGCGAGGGAAGGTGGGGCAAGGGATTCAGTTTTGCAAATTCAAATCTTTATTACTTTGGCCAAATGGAAATGCTAATCAAAAAATGCAATTGCTGATCGATTTATGCACAGTTGTATTTTTTCTGCTTTTCATATTGATGGAAATTCTGGAAATAGCCAAATGCTAATCAATGTTCTGTAAGGTCAAAATATTTGCATATGCTTGTTATTTAAGGCACATCAATGTTTGTAAACATTTTTCGTTTATTTTTCAAATAGCTTAAAAATTGAGCTATTAATTTGCAAAATAATTTGTTCTGAAAAATTTTGAATTTAAGATTTAAGATACAATTAAACAAGAGAGAAAATCTATCTGTGATAAGGCGACAATTAAATACCCTTGAATCCGGAAGAATTCTTCCATTTCCACAATTATTTGACTTGTTATAAGAAAGAAATGTTATATTTAGTGAGACGTGCAGATAGTACATATGTTCGGAGAATATCAAGACCTTGCTTACAATTCTCAAGTGGTTATAGTTTTGGACTGAGGGCAAGGCCTTGCAAAAACTAGAGTCGGCAGCAATTTCTGCTGAACCGGTTCGTTCTAGAAATAGCTATATAGACAACCTGTTCACTCTTGGTGCTTAAACCTTGTTGTTGTTGTTGGGTTTAATCAAAATTGACATCGAGTCGGCCTGCTTACAAAAAAGTTGAAACTAAACAGGTCACTTAAAACATTTAATGGAGACTATAAAGCTGAGGGACTATTGATGCTGATCAAGAATATATAAGCGTCATGGGCTCGGATAAGCTTTCTCCTAACCGTTACATACATTCGCACAAAAAAAGTATACCCTTTTTACAGTCCTCAATAGGTTTTAGGGTATACAAAGTAAATGATTTCTGCTTCCTTAAAGGTAAATTTGATAGTCCTTAATTGACGCAGAACGCGGTGCAAACAGTAAATTACAATTTCTGAAACATCCCTAAATTAGTTCTACTCAGCAAATGTACAAATTGTAGCTGCCTTTCATTTGGCTTGTAATGCTAATTCAATACTGGGTCGCTATTTTTAACCAAAACTTTTAAACGTTCACACCCCGCGGAGTCGAGTCTCGACCTCACAGTGATGGGTCGCCCCGTACATGAAGCTAAAATATATATATATTTGGAGGTAGTACATCCAGCGTTTTGTGCACCCTTTAATCATTTTAACAGCTGCCAATCATCATTAGCGCCCGGCGCGAATGCGGGTGGCTGCCAATTGGTGGTGCTGTGGATCTTGTTGGCAGCGCGGTTTGACTGGCGGCTGCCACACGTTTTCGGGGCATTTGCCAAAATTTCAAAGCCATTACAAGCTAAAACTATAAAACCGCCAATTAGCAACGCGTTGGCAATAAACTAAACAACGTTCGTTCGGCAGACCCAATGCTGGATCTGTCCTCTAGCTAAAGGCTAGAAAATACGGACTGGTATTTCCTATGCATACCCTGTAACCAGAGTGCTATGAAAAAGAGGTTATTATATTGCTTTGACTCAGGGACCGCATAAGCAAACCATTCAGATGAATGCAAAATACACAATAATTGACTATGTATAGGATATTTGTAAACTAATGTCCCAAGTTTTGCATATCTTTCCCTACTCTAAAATCGATTCAGACGCACAACTTTATAAAAAAGTTAAGTTACTTCAGTTATTTATAACAAAATCTTGTTCAAACACAACTACAGGGTATTTCGCAGCTGCACACATTTTACCAAAGCCCTCTTAATGTTTTTTTTTTTTTAAATTGGACCCTTTAGTCTTTGGTCTTGTATCTGCCTGCTGCTGTCTACAGTTGATTCTCTGCTCCCTGTGTGCCTCTCTCACTGTGTGTGTGCGTGTGTGTTAACCACGCGTTTTTAAGCCAATTTACCCGACTAATCAGTATAAACCACTTCAAAGCAGCAGCTACAGAGGAAGCAGCAACATTTTCTTCTTTGTAATGTGCGCAAATTCCAATATGTCTGGCGCATTAAAAGGCAACAGAGCCAGAGCCTGAACCCAAGCCCGAACCAGAACAAGTCGTCAATATAAGGCCAACTTAAATGTGCAGAAGCTTTTTTAGCTTTTACTCCTTTTCCGGCACGATGTGCTGTCAGTCATCAAATAAATTTACTTCACAACTTGGGGTGGATATGATGGCTACAGGAGTTTGTTTCAGATAAATATAAATATAAATAAAATAAATTGCATGACATACAAAAGTCAGGATATCTTAAAAATCTCAAAAATTAATTCATATTTTTATTTTTTTCTAGAATTTTCAAGTTCATTATATTTTAATGCAACCAAAAGTATGCTTTTATAAATGTTCTGATTTGCAGCGTACAACAAAATCGTGGGAGATTTATGATATTTGGATTAAAAGTATAAACCCATATCTTGACGTACTTTTATAGGGTAAAAAGCTTATCCCCGAAGCTGTCTGACCTGATTTTCAGAGTATTTTCAGTTCGAGCATCTTCTGTTTTAAAATTGCTTTTCCAGTTTATGGCGAGTGGCGCCAAAGTGTTAAGTGATCCGTGGCAAACGTGTTAAAATGTGTAATTTAATTTCCAGAGCGCTTTAAATGGAGCCTTCGCGTTTTTTACAGCCCGACATGAGTTGAGATTTAAGCAGCGAGCAGCGAGCATCTAGACAACTTAGTGAACTTTAAAACATCGATAAAGCCGCATTGCATGTACGTACCGTGCACGTCGAAAAGTTGGTCAAAAGTTTTTGGCCCTGGCAATAAGCAAAATAGACAAGCGGAAAAAATTGGCATTGACAAGACGGCGGGAACGACAAACGGCAAGTTTAGTCAAGTTTCGAGGCATCCAAAACTAAACTTCAACGCAATATGTCAATTTGGTGTAACAACTCGTTCAGTGGGACCATATCCGGCACACTTTACGGCGCCCGAGCAGGGACACACACACACACACACACTCACACAGCACACGCAGCTCGCAGTCCCCACTCAATTTGGGAGACGCCACTGATTTGGGGCGTCACGACGACAGCGCAGCACGCGTTGGGCTTCCACAAAAAAAAAAAAAAATAAAATAAGAACTGGAAGAAAAAAAGTTTTTAACAACTTGGTCAGCCGTTGAAGTTTTCTAATCTCTTTCTTGTAGGTGCTCATGGCCCTCGAATCGAATTTCTTTGCTGATTTTTAAACGGCCCCGGCCATTGATCTGTTGTTCGGCTGTTCGGGGCAAGTGTTTATTTTCCCACTGCTGAGCCTTGGGTTTGTTTATTTCTCGAGTTGGGCTGGGGGTAGCAACTCTCAAGTCAACTTGTATAGAAAGTCAATAAAACTGTTTGACAACTCACTGACTGCCAAAGTCTGGTGCGCTGCGTAAGTATGTGTGTGTGTGTGTGTGTGTGTGTGTGTGTGTGTGTGTGTGTGTTTGCGCCTTTTGGGCACATTAAATTTACAATTTATGGCTGACAATCGAAAGGAAGTTTTATATCTATCCATACATGGACGGTGTTATATAGCTGCAGTTAAGTAAGGAGCTGAAGCGGAAACAGCACGAAATATGTTGAGCGTCTCAGATTAAAGTCAAATAGAAACAGTCAAGTAAATTCAAATATAAGCAACTAATCTTAAATTTGAATTCAGTTCATATTTTCATATATTTATCAGAACATTCAAACAAAGCTTATTAATATAACGATCATAACTCAAAGCCAAAATACCTGTATACCTTACTTGAAATAGCGAGAATCGCATAGAAGGGTGCTACCGACACTAATTCAATTAATTTTAACAAAACTAGTGAAAAGAGTTTGAAGCAAGCAAAAAAGTTGACTTTTTATCTCAATTTATCAAGTTTACAGTATAGTTTTTTTAAAGCCCCGCCTTGATCACCTTTTATAACTACTCCAAAATTTGCAGCTTTCTAGCTGTTATGTTGTTTTGCATTCTACAACAATCGGTCAGTCAGTCAATCAATCAATCCATAGAACACACAGGATATATGTACGTATCGAATCTGGATCTGTTATGCGTATGTTGAAAACTTCAGAATCAATCAAGAATAGTTTTTTAAAATTCAAGCGTAAAATTGAGTTAAAAATGAAATAAATTTCATAAAATAAAACAATTGCCACTTGCCGCATATCATCAGAGCTCATATATCAGCACTTAAAGTGTGCAATTGTTGCATAATGCAGAAATCATGTCTGCAATTTCGCGATCTCATGCCTTCCAAACACAAAATTGCGCCCACGAGCCAGCCAAGTGAATGCGAAATCATTAAAGTTATTTTCTCGACATAATTATGGTATTGGAATGATGATGAATATATATTGACGCCAATGGCATATGAAAGGCGCACGAAATGTTGTTAAAAATGGTAATTAAGTGCATACACAGATGCAAATAGATGCTGTGTGAGCAAAAGATACACACGGCGCTGCATTTACGTAATTTATCATATTTTTACACACAGTTTTATTTTCATTTTCCGCATGGCGTATTTAATTTTCTCCTTTTTTTTTATTTTAATTTTTTTTTTTTTTTCTACTTAAAATTCGATTTATAACAATTTGCGGTAAATAAACTCACGTTATAAATTGCTGCATATTTTTAAGAGTCGGCCGCGTGTCAGCAGCAAATATCTTTACATGTAATTTTTGTAATCGTTACATTTAAAGTGCATTGCACTCTGCTTCTTCTTGTTGTTATTATTTTTTATTGAAGAATCATTGTTGTTATTGTTGCTGCTGCTGCTGTATGCCCCTGTTATTGTCCGGCACGCTTCCATATAATTAATGCATAAATTATGCAGACAAAGCGATTGCAAAAATACAAAAAAAAAGCGCGAGAAAAAAATGGCATAGGGCAAAGGGTAAAGGACTTGACTGTGTTTTTCTTATGGCTTGTAAATACTTTTAAAACTCGTAAAACTTTACAAGGCCATTTAACCGTAGGCGCTTTTACCACGATAATGACAATATTTTACAAGCGACTCGCAACAAAGATACAAATGAAAAAATAAATAAAGAAAAATATCGAATAAAGCAACAGATATCAGACTATTGACCACGGTTGAGTTATGGTTCCTTTCCGCTGATTGGCCAACTCTTTTAAGCTGCAGTCAACAGAAGAATAGTTATTGAGAACTAAAAATAAATTCAAGGAGAAAGTAAGGATAAGACGATTTTATACCCTTGTAGACATTTGCCTTTTGCAAATATGCGAAAATAGTGCAACTCGCAAATGCTGGTATTGATGAAAATATCTTAGAAAACAGAATATTTTTTCGTACAGGAACCTACATTTCAACCGATCGTTCCTAGTGCAGCTATATGATATAGTTGCCCAATCCAGCCGGTTCCGACAATAGAGAGACGAACCTATTCAAAGTTTCAAGGTGATAGCTAGTTCGCATAGAAACAGACAGATGGACAGACGGACGAGCGGACGGACAAACAGACAGACATGGCTATATCAACTTGGCTATTAAATTGTCTCTGAGATGAAATAAAATATTAAAAATGGAAGTTTTTTATTTGTGATTTGAGTTTTCTTTAAAAACTGTCAACTAAACTCATTTGTTAATGCTTCTATGGCATTTCTCTGAGCTTCGAGCTATATTTTTAAATTTTTTTAATATTCAAATATTATATTTTATATTTAAAAATTTTTATTTTCTATTCATGAGTATAGGCTAAGTATATATTGAAGTCAATTTTATATCTTTTCTGCCATAAAGAGCGCATTATTATTTAACTGATTGCTCAATCTGAATTAAACAACCTTTTACTGAAATTGGTTTGCGCAAGCTTACGAATTTCCAGCATAGTTAAGCGCCACTTTGCAGCTGGATAATCCAATATTTATAAAAAGAATATCCATATATCTCAATAGAAATCATTAACGCTTTGGCTTGACTATCGAGCAGCTATTCAAAAATTTATAAACTGTAAACTATTCCAGCATAATAAAAACTAATCTCGACAACGCCCCGGCAGTGAACTGACAAGCCACAAAAAAAGTAAGAAAAACAATTTAAAAAAGGGGCAACAAAAATTGCACATTGCCACTTGTCAGGGGAGGGGGCGGAAAAGCTGGGCGCTGCAGGGGGACGGGGGCAGCAGCAAATGGAAAACCATTTAGCCAATTTAAATGTTGTTCGAACAAGCTAAAGAAAGCAACACAAACGCTGCGTAATAGACAAACCAAAAAATCAACAAGAAATGCCAAGAGAGAAAAAAAAACAGAGAAAAGACAAGAAGAAACAACTAGATAAACTTGCGTCACATGCAGCACAGGAAAGCAGCAGAGAGCAAAGCGGCAAATTGCATGCAGCAGCACGGCAAGGACGTCAGGACATGCAGCCCTGCCTAGAATGGGGATCATCTAGGATGCCAACAGATACGCGCGCACACATACGAGCACTCATCGTTTTGAATCCATCAGTAACTCTCCCAGCTCCCCCCCCCCCTTACCCGTTGCCCGAACTAACCCTTCTTGGTCTACGGTCTACACTTCACTTAATTAGATTGCGCTTCGGGCACATGTTTGCTCTGTACTCTGGCAAAAGCAGCAGTAAGGAAAAAACTTGCAACTGGGGAGAAAAATCGTCGACACAAATGAGAGAACAAGCGAAATGCAACGAACTTGGCTGCAAAAAAAAAAAGGAAAACCACTAATAAAACACATTTCGCCAGTGAAAGTGAAGACACAACGAGAAATGTGCCACATTTAAAAGTAGTTCGACTATTCCCCGATCCCCCAAGCCCAAGCCCAAAACCAAGCGCAAGCCACAACAAGAACGCCTCTAATAACATAATAATAATAGAGAAGCAATTATTTCCCCAAAGTCAGCTCCCTACTCAAGGGGCTGGCCTCGAAAAGTTTTGTGTTTCTTTTGAAGTTCCCAATTTAAGTCAAATAAAATAAAGAAGTTTCAATACACTAACTTTTAACGCAACATATGGTCTAGATCTTTGTTTGATTTTAAAAATATTGTGTTTTTACTTCTTGGAATATTCTTTATTAACTAACGGCCAACTTTTTATTCATAAAAAGTTATCAGTAAAAACTATGTAAAAGTCAATTATTATCTATCTGCTTACATATTATTAAACAGTTATGAACAATTAACATGGGGTTCCATTTGTAAGGATAATTTAAGTTAAATAAATTCACAGTAAGAACATTTGTCAAGAACTATGTGGATTATAAATGTAAGAAAAAAGGAATACACAAGAATATTTTCTTAAAAATATTTAAGAATTTACTTATAAGCACAATATAGTATAAAGTATTTAAGAATTTTTCTTATGTAAACGATTTCCTTTCCCAATAAGAAAATTAGAATACCTTTTGTATTAACAATACATAAATTATAAGAGCTTTGGTGATTATAAGTAAATAATATAAAATAATAATATACTAACTTATGTTATTCAAGAATATTTCTTTTGCAAAAATATATATATTATTATTCTTACGATATTTGGGAATTTTTCTTTGGCAATTATATACCCACGATTTTCTTTCCCTATAAGACCCACTATCTACTCTGAAAAAGAAATAAATTGGGAGAACTATGAGGATTATAATAATAATTTAAAATAATAATTAACTGACTAATAATATTCTTTTTCTTTTCATTTCTCAAAATATAAATACCCACAAAATACTTTTCCTGGAAGAAAATTATAATATTTTTCTCTTCAAAATAAATAAACTATGGGAACTATTAGGATTTTAACTATATAATATGATATTTAATAAATTTGCCTATATATATCCTTATGATTTGCTTTCTCTATAAATACTTAATAAGAAAATAAATAATTGATTCGAATTTTAAGAATGGCTAATGGATTAACTACTTTCTGTCTTAGAAGACAGAAAATACTGATGTATCCGTGAATCGTAATTAATTGTATTGTGTTCTAAACTTTTCTTATTTTAAACTGATTGTCATCAAGCACCAAGTCAAATATTCTCGTTGTGTAACTCGTTAACCAAGTTCATCCAAAAGTTAAGCTATCCTTTGTCAAGTTAGTTGCTTAGCGCAAAATGAAGTCAAAAATTTCATTTCTAGTTTCGGTTTCTTATATCTATTTGGGGAGCTGCTGCAGCATTGATAGCACATGTTGCCGCAGTTTTCCTCTTTTTTGACTCCCCGCGGGAAACTTGCCTTGATTATGACAGTTGGTTAACATGTGCCAACAACAAGAAGAAGAGGAAGAAGAGGAAGAAGAAAAGAAACAGAATAACAACTAACAACTAACCCATTGTAAGGGTTTTGCTTGTGTGTATGTTTGGCTTGGTCAATGTCATAATTTGCCACATGTCTTTTGGCTTTGACAAGGACATTTCTTGGGGATTTGCTGTTCAAGAAATCTGAGCTCCTTCGTTGCCTGATTGCTGTTTGTTTAAACTAACAATTTGGTTTGCCATTAAAATGTGAACGGACCCGAACAACCCCACAATCCAATAGCCTTTCACATGAGCACATGCCTCTTCTTGGCATGTTCTCGTGTAATTACTTGGCCTGGCCAAATGCGGGCTGTGGCAACTGTTGGTGGTGGCTCTGAATAGCGGGACGCTAACTGGCCCCGATTGTTGAGTGATAAGTGCTGCTGCCTCTGCAGTTGCATTTGTCAGTTTTGGTTAGGTTTGGTGCAGAGTGCAGCCAGAAACATGGCCAACACACGCCAGCTAACTAACTCGCGTCCAAGGGTCGTTGGCGTTGGCGGTTTGTTCTATTTTGTATACCCAGCAAACTGCGTGAAAGGGTTAGTTTCGGTCGATAGGCAACTTGCCAAAGGAAGTTATATGAACTCATATAAATATTGATACACTTACATGAATCTCAATATATAAAACTGTTTGTCCTGACTGACTGACTGACTGACTGACAAACTGACTGATTGGTGATCAACGCACAGCCCAAACCGTAAGAGCTAGGAAGCTGAAATTTTCACTGCAGCTACCTTATGTGATGTAGGTGCACGTTAAGACGGGGTTTCGGGAAATTCCACCCGCAAGTGTGGAAAAATCGCGAAAAACGTTTGTATGTAACTTTTTTGTTTACCATCCGATCGGCCTCAAACTTATTTTCAAAGATCTTTGTTCAAATTCATTGGAGGGGTATTTCACACTTTTAGGAAAATGCGTTCCTCCTTGGTGGAAATGGAGGTCAAAGATTTGGTGGGTGACGTTTCGCGCTCAAATTCATTTCCAGAGATCTATAAGAAAAATCATTTGATACGTGTTTCACACTTCTCGCAGATTTAAAACTTCTTCGGGGGGAATGCGATTTAAAGATTTTTTGGGCGACGTTTTAAGTTGTGTCCGATTTGCTTCAAACTTATATTCAAAGTTCTACATAAGAACTTAATAAATATGTATTTCAGCGATTTGGAAAATTCCAACCGCAACAGTGGTAAATTGGCGGAAAACGGTTGTATGAAAGTTATTTGTTTACCGTGCGATCAGTTTCAAAATCATTTCAAATTTGTTTGAGAACATTGATTTTATAACATACGTGCCACGGGCAAGGCCGGGTTATACCCGCTAGTACTTTAAAAACTTATAAATCGACCAAGAAAATTTCTATATCTATATAAAAGAGATTGACCTGACTGACTGAACAGTTATCAACCTCCAAGTGGGGGAAACAGGGGTCAAAGCTCGTAAGAAAGACATTTACAACAATACGGAAGATGCTTTACAAACGTGACGTAATGAGTCAGTGAGGCTGTGCGTCGGACTAACAAACAAGAAGTCACCGATTCAAACTCATTATGAATTGCTTTCGTTATAGCCAGTTTTTAAGTCTGCGAAAAAGTTTAATAGTTGAAACAAAGGACTTTGCTGCTTGTTTAGCACACCTTAAAACAAATCACTCCAAATAGCAAGACAAGGGTATAGTTAATTGTTTTATCCGGATCCGAAAGGTACAAGGTTTTGCTTTATGCTGGCGCGGCAACTTGGTCAAAGTTATGAGACGTTTCCTAACTCTGGCTCTGAAGTTTGCCTTGACAGGAGACAGGAACAAGCCGGCCTTCTTGGTTGGCGTTGACAAGCACCCCCAGTTGAGGCGTTACTTCCTAGTCATCTTGGCCTCTGTTTTTGCTGCTGGTGATAGCTCTCTGTACTCTATCTGCTTTTTGGACCTTACTTGTACTCGCTTGGTGGCTTGTAGTGCGGCTTTGGTGTCTTTGTCTAAGGTACTGTCATACTTTGTTTTCTACGATATTGTCTGCCACTTGCCGCCCGATCGCGCACATTACCAACGTTTTTTATGGAAATGCATCCCTCAAGACTTTTAGATTATCATCTAGTAAGGCTTTAACATATGACTAATGTAGATCGATACTCATTTAAAACGAATCAAGATAAAAGTTTCTGTGAATAATTTATAATTTTGATATATTTAAAGAAACGTGCCGAATCATTGCCTAATCAGAAATTGAAATGCGAAAATAATGCCGATTGCAAATAAAATGTTCTCTTTTATGAGCTGTAGCAGTTGCAAACCTCACTTTGCCGAGTTCGGTGCTTGGCAAAGGCGTTAAATATGGTTGTGAATCGGTTATATGGTCTTTATCGCATAATAAAGGTTTCCGTATTCATATATATGCCGACTTGGTCTGGCTGGAATATATTCGAAAGCATATTCTGCACGAAAATGCAAATGCAAAATGCTAGGACGCGCCAGATGATGAAGAAAGCACTCAAGCCAATGTTCCTGAGGATTTGAAGCTCAATTTTGAGTATATTCGTCGAGAGAAGAAAGTTCCTGGTTCCAGTTGCCCAAGATAAATGTGATATTCTAATAAAATACCCTAGAAAAATATTGAGCTGAGAATAATGTTTTCTTAATTTGAAGACCTTTAATTTGATTTTTGTTTTGTGTTGCTCTTAAGAAGAATAAATTCCTTTACAAATTAAATTTTCCAAAAACATAAAGGGTATATTAATGTCGGTTATTTAGCTGGTTGTCTATATGCTCTTGTTTTTAATTTTGTTTTGTTGTTTTGTGTCGAAATGTTGCTGTAAATTGTTAATTAAATTTTTCTGTTCTCATTTTGCAACGGACGTGTGGGCCAATGTGCGCCAAAAAGGAAAACAAACAAAATGCCAGCCATGGGGTTAAAATTAAAGAAAGCTTTTCACCTTTTTTATTTCAGTTGTTAAGCATTGTTTTTTTCTCTCTCTTTTAGGTAAGCTGAGTAATTAACAACAAATGGAAGTTGTTCGTGTCAGAGAGTAAGAGAGCGGCTCCAGAGATAAGCAGCATATGGGGAAAGACTTAATATGCAGCTTGTCTGTGTGGAAAATTCGAGGCAGGCATTTAAAAGTATGCCCGAAGCCAGCGACAAAGCCAGAGCCTGAGCCCTATATTATCAGTAAATACGGCCAATGGCCAGCAGCAACAACCGCAACAGCAACAACAGCAGCAACTTAAAGCAATTACAACAATCAACGTCGCCGCACGATAAGCGATAGCAACAGCAACAACAATAGAACAACAATCTATGTATGAGGCTTACCCAAGTGCTGGCCCACAATAAACCGCGATTACAAACACAAAACCGAGGGCCCAGCTAACAACAACAACAACAATGGGCAATAAACGGAACTGAGAGCGCAGCAAAACGTTTTTGATTGGTGACTGCCGCTGGGGTAAACTAATGAATACAAGTATCTCATAGATACACACACACATAATTGTATATGTATATGCATACATACATATGTAACGCTACTTAAGTGCCGACTGCCGACTGCCAACTGACTCAACTCATTTTGTTTATTAATTTAAAAATGCAACAGCCAGCAAAAAGCATTGGCAACACATGCAAGCAACAACAACAGCAACAACAACTCTTGGCAACATCTGTTTGTAGAGCGAATTTGTTGAATTATGCGGGCTGCACGTGCAGCTTATGCGGTTTGTGTCTTGGCTAAGCTAATTTTTATCGTGATAACCCAACAATCGATTAATCAGCGCACTCTTGCGGTTTTTAGCTCTTGATTACTCTTCGCTTCATTAGCTATTTTAGTAATATGGAAGAAAGCCCTATTTTTAGAATTGTCCTTTTCTATTTTTAATAAAATATTTCATATTTAAGATATGAGCATAAAATAATATAGCAAATATTGTGTGACTTACTCTTTTAACTGCACTTACATGTAGCAACAGAATTATGAGAAAAGATTTATATTTAAATGCATTTTCCTTTAAGTAGTAAGAACAGCGCACTCTGTAAAAGAGTTTGAACATATTAATTCTCTAAAGTAATTAATAATTATTTCTTAATTTAGTTTCTCGTTACGAATATGCAAATATACTGTAGCTCGCCCTTTACAAATAACCCTTCTATGCGATTTTCAATTGAGGCCAAAATGTTGATATTTTATATTTTGTAAAGGGCCTCAATATCTCTGCTGACATGACTTTAATAGAGCCGCTCGATTTATCTCTTGCTCTTTCGCCTTCTCTGTTAAATGCTGCCGTTCTACACGATTCTGAAGAATTTCAGCTGGGCTTAAAGAACTCTATTTTTCAGCTGTTGAAAGCTGTTTCCATTTTCAAAGTTATGTTACATTGAAGAATTGTGTAAATATAAGTAAATGTAAATCTGGGTACGGTCATCTAGTCATGCTTTCCCGGCTAGATCTCTCTACCAAGTTAAAGGTAAATGAAGTTAAACCTAATGCAGGCCATTAAATATTTTACTTAATAAACTAATTGACTGATAATTATATAAATATAAAATTTAAGATAATGACAGATAAAGAAATAAACTATAAAACTAATTTTAAACACAGTTATCAAAGCATGGCTCTCTAAAGAAACGGAAATTAAAAGCAAAAGTTCATATCCAAAATAAATGGAATTTAGAGATTATGATAAGCTAATTTTAAAGACGATTCTCCGAGCCTGACTCTCTAAAACAAATTTAAAAACTATTTAATTAAATTTAAAAATATAAGAGAAGTTTACATGGATACATATCAAAAAAAATTTGTTGACTTCTATGGAGATAGGATCTGACCAAAAATAAAAGTACACGCGATGCAAATGATCCGAAATCGAAAATGATTTATGTATTTAAACGAAAATGGACAATTGTGGGAAGGTGTCAAGCCCTCTAAACCCGATTCCCAACTGTACGCATACATTTACATCTCGTCTAAGTACATCTCTGTTTTCGACAAATCCCTCTCCCATGCTCTTCGAACACTCCGTTACGAATCGTCAAGCACATGGCCAATTTCGATACTGCGACGTTTCTTCGTTCGCTTTATGGACGGACGCATTGTCGATTTTCGGTTCTTAACGATATGCGACAATTTTTGACCCCAAGAGACCAAAATGCGAGTACAGCACGCAGAGAAAACCGAAGCAGAAATTGAAACTGAAACCGTAAAGCAGAGAACCGAAGTAACCAAAAGAGACATTGAGAGAGAGAGAGGGAGGAGTATGAGTGAGCGAGAGAAAGAGAGAGAGGGAGAGCCGCACACAGCTGCACGCATTACGCCACAAATTTATTTGGATTGGGGTTGGGTCAAAATTTAAATATTTCAGCGCCAACAACAAAAACAACGTCAACTGATTTTTCGCGTTTCAAGCTCGTTTTGCTTGATTGCTCGAACGGTTCTTGAGTCGTTTACTCGATTCCCCATCTATTTGACTATTTGTTACCCAAGTTGTCTTCTTCTTCCTCCTAATCGGCTGAAAAATGTTGCGCCTGCGTCGATTGCTTCATCACAAAATGAACCACACAAAATGTTGGTTGGAAATATATTTTCAACTTGGTCTGGATGGGTCTACCCTAGCCCCCTTTCCCACTCTTCCGCTGTTGACACAAACACATTCCCCATTTATAAAATTTTTATTGCCTGATTGAATTTAGTTGACTTGGGTTGGGCTTGGCTTCATTGAGGGTTCGTTTTCGGGCTTATCGAATCCATAGGCCCGGGTAACGGGTAACACTGCAAAGCGAAAACGGCAACAGTTACGATCGTTATGCCTGGTCTCCCCTACCATCGGCTCCCTTCCCACTTGCCGTTCGTACCATCTTCGTGTTCGACTCTACTCGGGTTCTGACCTGTGTCAATATTTATTGGCTTTATTTACAGCCAGAGCCACTTTGGGTATTTGCATTGAATTTGTGATTAATTTGCCTGATAAGCAAACGCTGCGCCGGGGCATAGGTCTGGTATTTCCGATTGTACCCACAAATTGTACCAAACAACAAGACTTGTCCTATTTGAGTGAATATCTAAAGCTATTTATGTATAGGTTTGTATGTATAGTATATATATATATATATATATATGTATATTAACTTTATTCTGTTTTTTCTTTCACAAAATACAAATTATCCGAATGATTTGTTGATTGATTTATGAAGAAAATATATGTATTTACGACTATTATTCTTCACAATCTTGATTATCTTCTCATTCCTCATTATTGCAGAGCATCATCCATCTTCTAACTCATTTTGCCATCATATCATCTACATATGTATATAAGGTCTCTACATTTCCATAACAAATTTATCATTCTAACTGAACTGATCCTCACCCTGTATCACAACCTCGCCCCCTCCTCAGCCAACAGTTGACAATAAGCGCTGGACAAATTCCAACAAACCGTTTTATGCTTGTCCAATTAACGGCGCAAAGAGAGAAATACCAAAGCAAGAATAAAAAAAATATACAATATTAAAAAAAAATTAATCTCGTACAAACGAAAATTTAATCAGCAGTAGAAAACAAATTCCGCTTGCATGACTTTTAATTTGGCTTGAAAAAATGCAAAAGAAGAAGCAGAGAAAGAACGGAATGAAGAAGAAAGAGCAAAGGCTGCAACGGAAACGGCAGCTTCGAGCGCGCTCTCAAAAGTGCGAGTGAACGACAGGGAAGGGGAGTGTTGGGGTTTACAGTTTTTTTTGTGTTTTCTTTTATTTTTGCCAGAAATGATCATCACAATATTTGTGCGGGCACGTTGTTGTTGTTATTGCTGCTGCCCCCTTGTGCCCTGTATGGGGCAGGCCGAGGGCCAGAATACACAGAATACATTAATTGACACTTGGCCGGAAATAGTTCATTAGGCATAAATTACATACAGACAAAAGCCATTCTCCTCTCCCTCTCTCTCGCTCTCACCCACTCTCTATTTTTCGCCAGCGTCGATTTGTCGCTTATACTTACTATGTTTCTGCGGCTTAAATGAATGCACGGGAATTTTGTTGTTATCGCCGCTTGCAATGGGCAGCGTACAAAACGTTGCAAGACACAAATGTTGGGCATTAACATTAACAAGACTCAAGATACGTTGACACTCACTCACACACACACACACGCACGTACAATAAATCGGACTCGCTTCTACGCTTTATCTATATGTGCTCTCTCTCTCTCAGTGTCGTCTTGTTCATTGGGCTCAACATGTGTGCTCCAAATGTTGTTTGTAAATTTTTACAAGAGCCTGAACTACGAGACTGCGCGACCGCGGCTGCAAAACAAGGCAACAAAGCGCAGACGTAAAGCGAAGCAGAAGCAAATGTAAAACACACAAAAACAAAAACACAAAGTGGGCATATTAATAAATTCAACTAAAACGCAATTGAACGCGACCTCAGGCACACACTGGCACAGACGCCAACGCCGCCGCCACCACCGTCAACGAACCAAACTGAAGAGAACCATCACTAAGCGGGCTCAAATCTGCCGCGCTCCCCAACGCTCCCCCTCTCACAATCACACACGCACACACGCAGACAATATTTCACTCATTCCCTCTTAAGAACTGCAGACAGTCGAATGCAGCGAAAATGGAAGATGAAATATGTTTGTATGTAAGTGCAACTATTGTGGAAAAGGGAGTGGAAAAGTGGAAGAGCGTGAGCTACGGCTCGAGCTTCAGCCGCTAGCTCAGCTACAAAGTAGCCGATTAATGAATGCAGTCAAAAAAGGGCGGCAATGGCAGACAAAGAAAATACCCTACATCTATGAATTTGTAATTAAATATTTTTTAAATTTGGATCTTATATACTATATATGTACATAAATAGTTGCAAATTGATATGCGTTGCCTATTAACCCCTGTATAATGATATATAAAAACTCTTCTGTACAATTAACATGTAGTACGGCATATTTTGCTTTATTAATTAATCACCCATCTCCCGTCAAGCTATTGCAAAATCGATCAGCCTATTTTTGTGCTCAACAATATCCTAAAACTCGAGCGTAGGGTGCCTAGAGAATAATTTGCCCATCTCCAACGATAACAACGCAAAGTAGAATTGACGAAGGCTACTGAAAAACGTCAGCGATGCAAACGCGTCAACTGATTTTTGTGTTACACATAATTTCATTTCTTGATTTGTTTTTGTATGTGTGAGTGTGAGTGACGTTGTCGTCTCGGTCGCTCTGTTTTTTTGCGCTCTTTCTTTTGCTCGCTTTTACTTTCTGTTGCAATTAAACGGCGTTTTTCCGTCTGAACGCCAGCCAGCCGAGAGAGAGAGCCGAAGCGAGCCGAGCCAACGGCCTGGACTGCTCTTCGAGCTCAATACGCGCATCGTGCGATATCGTTCGGGCTGGCGACGCCGGCGCAGGCGTCGATAACGGTAATGCCGCCGCGCACACACGTTGTGTATTGGCCCAAGCAGAGGCGAAGAGCGTAATCGACTGAGAGAGCGGCAGAGTGCGCGCATGTTGAGCGCGCGTGATTTTTGTGGCTCTTTCGCCTGCGCCTGGTTCTTTATTTGGTTCGTGTGTGTGTGAATGTGTGCGCGTGTGTGAGTCGTGTTTGTGTTTGCATACCCTTGCGTCGAGCATTCGGATTTTATCATTAAGTCCGAAGCATTAGCGTCGGCCTCTAAGGCGTAATTCGTAAAGCAATTCGCTCAGGGTATTGCAAGTTCGGCATGCTAAGCCAGCATTTCTTCTAGGTTTTGGCTCCGCATCGAAAATGCGGGCTTGCTGCTAGCAGCGCTGCCGACGTCGTCGATGTTGTCGTTGTCGCGGCCGTCACAACTCGCGGTGGTTGTTATTTTTTTGGTTTTGGTTTTTAGTTGCTGTTTAAACTTGGTCGTGAGAGGGTAGCAGCCCCCGTCGTCATCTATTGCCACCCAACCGATCGCGCTGGCAAAACGCAACAGTAAAGTGAATGTGATAAGTGAACTTTGGGTCAAGTGAAAAAAAAAAGTGAACCTGGTTGTCGCGCTGGCCAACAACAAAAACAACAACGTCAATCTACAAATACTACAGCAGATTCTGATGGCGCCCGCCGCCGTTGCCGCCTCATCGGGTTCCTCACCCACCACAACCAATTCGTTGCAGGACATGAGCGCAGCCGCCGCGGCCATAGCCCTGGATATGAAGCCCAAAGTCGAATTGGCCGTGGTGCCCGCTCAAAAGATCAAAAAGTGTGCGTACAACCAGACTCCGTACCCCACATCCTTGTACCCAGAAACAAGAACAACAACAACAACATTTCCTCTCATTCTCTTTCACAGTGGTGCGTCGTAACGCCTCCGACAAGCTGAAGCTCATCCAGATGGTGCACGATAATCCCATTTTGTGGGACTCCCGTCTGCCCAACTTCAAGGGCGCCGAGGAGGAGAAGAATCGCGCCTGGGAGCACATCGGCCGCGAATTCAATGCGCCCGGACGCCGTGTGGCCCGCGCCTTCAAATCGCTGCGCGAATCTTATCGCCGCGAATTGGCCCATGTCAAATTGATGGGCAATGGATTTAAGCCAAAATGGAGCCTGTACGAGGCGATGGATTTCTTAAGGGATGTCATCAGGGAAAGAAAGTGAGTACGAATTGCATACGGAACAAAATCAAAACACAATTTTTACATCAACCCTTAACAAGTTAATATTATAATTAGGCTGGTCCCTAAAAAAAGCTCGACTATAGACACTTGTTGATAATTAAAAAAAAACCCATATATATTTGCATATATTTTTAACTCCCCTGAAATTAGTAGAAGAGTTTTTTTTAAATTTTTTTTCTCAGAATGTTCAGCAATAGTTCTTAAGGATATTATAGAATATTAAGTTTTTTTTTAACGTACAACTACAATTATATGTTATAAATTTTCTTTTCTTTTATATAATTTTTTTTAGTCTCTAAATACATATCTAAATTGATTTATCTTTAAACGCATAAAAATCCTTTTACTCGACTTAATTTTTGTTGTTGTCAGCTTTAATTTTAAGGTTCAGCCTAATCGAATTTTGCTTTAAGCGTTCCATAACAACTGTGGACTCTAGATACGTACATATGTATGTATATAAATAACCTAGAAACCATTCGAAAACCTTGTTCGCAATATATTGCGGCTGTCTTATCAGGAGCTCGGCTTACACCCACCTGAATTTGGTCACTTTCCAATCATCGTCTATTCCATTGTCTGCCCTGCCCCATGGACGAGGTCTTTGACTAATATTACAAGTGGCGTAGTGCCGATAAGCGATATATAACAATGCGATTTAGAATCAGACTCAGTAACAGGCGAGGGGGCAGTTCGGCGGGGCGGGGACAAAGATCGGCCTCAAAGTATGAATAACGGTTCTTTCTTTTGAGAGCGTCGCTTTGTTGGTTTTGTTTTGGTTTTGGTTTTTCAGGCGATACATAATTTTAAACCCTAACCATTAACTACTGTCATTGCATTTGATTCACGTCCGATTCACGCCTTGGACTCCGAGGCCCGAACAAAGACCACATTTAATATGAAATTTCCAGTGTTTTTCTTGTTTTCTTTTTATATTTTGCTGTCTTTTGCATTCCGTTTTCAGCGCGTTTCAGTGCAAAGAGCAAAAGCTAAGAATCTAGAATCTAACCAAAGCCACAAAAACGTTTCCTTTGCCACGTTTCGCGGATGACTCAATCGATCTTGTTTTGAAATTGAAATTGAAATGATGGCGCATATTATATTCTTATTGTAGACGTATACGCGTATTTATATACATATGTATTTATGGATTTGCAATACATATAAGGTCTTTATTGTTGTTCACTGAAGTGAAACATGGCAGAAGGCGATTCATTTTGTGGGCTCCACCTGAAGATTTCTATGGTGCTTATTCTCCGAAATTGACCTTTAGCTTAGTTAAATTAAGGTTGAATTATATAAGTCATATATTATTGAGTGTATTAAGGTAGCAGTTGATAGAGCTATGCAATGATCAAGTCTGTTGCTGGAAGCCTTTTCGTTGAATTTTTCTTCTCTAAGAGCCGGAATTATTAAGTTAAGTTTAACATCTTTTATCTTCAAATCTAAGTTTAATTCATTCTAGATTGTCTTTAAAGTATTATCGCAGTCGGTGCTCATCAATTCTGTCATTTGCCTGATACTCATTTCAATCACAATATTTACATATGATGAGTCACAATATAAAAAAGTTACTTAAATTAATTTGGCTGAAAGTACAGGAAGAAACAGTTAAAAACCTTTACAGAGCACAATTATTGCAAATAATAATCAATTATATAGACTTGTAACAATTTTTGGTATTTTTTTATAATTCCATATACTGTTTTTTAAAATGAGTTATCTTTTAACTTCTGAGAGTCCTTCGCATATTTTGTGATGTTTGTGACCATGTTGGGCCCCTATTATCGTGGCTGCATCTCTCTGCAATTTGCATGACGAGAACCTGAAGCACTGCAAACCAGACAAATCTCAGCTAAGCCTCTGTAAAAACATCTGCCCAATACACACATACATATATATACACACACATACAGCATGCATATGTAAATATGCGAGTACGCGTACTCGTTGCAAAAATCTCGAAAAACGTTGGACGGAAAAAACCAATTCGAACAAAGAAATGACCAGGCTCAGGGCATGGGGCCGCCAGTTTGTGATTCTGCGATGTTGCGGCTCATGTGGAGCATACGCCCCCCACTCTGCCCCTTTGTCGTTCTATGAGTGAGTCTGTGTGCGAGTGTGTTGTACTTTATGTACATATATTTATATGAAATAAGGCCATTTCCTTTCAATTGACTGTACCCACATCGGCAGCAACAGCAACCAGAGCTGAGGCAACACAGTCGACAGTCCCGGGTCCACATATGCCCGCACACACACACACACACACACACACACACTCGCAGAGAGAGCCATACAGACACACACACACACACATGAACGTATTTAAATTTTTATTATTTTGAGCTGATAACAGACAACGGAACGGGCCGGGCCCGGGACCGCGGCTTGAGCCATAAAAACAGATCTTGTCCAGAGCGAAAATTATACAACGCCTCCGCTGCTGCTGTTGCTGCTGTTGTTGTTGTCGTCGTCGTTTTTGTTGTTGTCGGCATCGCCACTTGAACCAAAAACAAAATCGAGGGAAGCTGCAAAAACCAACAAAACGCTTTAGCCTTAGCTGCTGGTGGTGGCAGAGCGAGCAAGCAAGCGATTGAACGAATGCAGCGAGAGCGAGAGCGCGAGCGAGAGAGCTAATGAGAGCGAGTGGGCAACAGTTAGAGAGAGAGCGTGATAAATTAACGCAATGAGAGGCAGCAAATATGAGAATGACAATCAGCAGACGGACAAAACGAACGCGCAGCGATGAGTGATTGTGGCGAGTGGACCAAGTTTAGAAAGAAGCGTAGATTAAAAATTTGCTCGGCATGCCAATGTGAGTGTGTGTTAGTGTAAGTGAGCGTTTGTGTCTGCGTGTGCGAGCGTGCGCGCTTGCATGTGTGCCTGTGTGCATGTGCGCATGTGTGTGTGCCTGTGTGTCTGTGCGCTTGTGTTTGGTCGAGCAATTGAAGCGTCGCAGCCAAACGGCGGACCAGGGTTAAAAATACATATGTACATATGTATACATATAAACGGGCATATAACTATGCGCTAACGGACCAGCCAACGGGGTTGGTCGCCAACGCTGATGACCAGGGTCTGGTTCGCTCTTCCCTGCCATAGCTTTCGTGCTTTTCGCTCTCGTGTCGTGCTCGGTTCTGTGTCACGCTTTTGATTTAATAAGCAAATGAGCTGAAAAATTGATGAAATTATTGTTGCCCTCCCAACACACCCCACACACCATGCCACCGTCGAACCGAATCGCTTGACCAGCCGCGCCCCATAAAAAAATCTCAGCTGGCATCCAGAGGAAAGCAGCTCACAAAATGTTTTTGCATATGCGTCACTTGCGGCCCCACAAAATACTGGGCGTATACCCAATTTGCGCAATGGCTCTGGCTACATGTATCGTAAAGGTTATGAAAATATTTACTCAGATTAAGTAATTGACGTTTATATTTAATTTGATTTTGTAATTGTTGAGAATATTCGAGCTTGCTTGTCAAAGGTGTTGTTTCGTGTTTGGGTGTTCAGTCATTTTTAACTTTATTATATACTGTTGTAAGTGATCGTTAAGAGTTTAGGCTTATCTCCTTTACTTTGAACAAAATCTTGTGATTATCGTATTCTCCTTAAACTTGCTTGTTTTCTACTGATCCAAGTGATCTTTTTGTTTGCTTGCATCGATAATTATCGATAACTATAGCGTATAGAAAATTATAGTATTCCATTGTAAATTATAAAACTTCTGTGCAAATCAATATTTCTCGAGCTACTGTTCTCTTATTCAGGAAGCTTACAATTCTCTATCGCAGTACAAATATTTTGTTTAATATTTTAGCAGAGACTTCATATAATAACAATCCCGATTAAATTATTGTTATAATCATTAATTAAATGATTAATAGATATTTCAAAAGGTGTTTCATATTGATCCTAAGAGTATTCATATGTAATATCTATACTTCTGGAGAATATCTTCGATTATAAAGGCTACTTGCATCATTATCGCAATGCGAACATTTTGTACTATTTGCTTTTAGGTTAGGTACACTATGAAACCTATATTTCATATAATACTAATCCAGAACTACCATAAAATATTAAACAAGTTCAATTTAATTGTCTAAGACTCACGCTTTGGCTCATATTTGAAGGGCCATCAATAATTTTAAGCACAAAACCTATTTGTTTTGACTTGACTTAAACTTTGTCCATTTGTTTTGGCTTATCAAGTCAGCTCAGATCAGCTCAGATCAGCTCAGTTCAGCTAACAGCGGAAACTTGACCATTGGTTTGGGCGACAGTTGTTGGTGCTGATAAACCTAAAAATTGGAATTCCTCGTATTGAGCATAATGAGCTACGCAATTAAATAGAAATGCAAACTGTCCATTATTGGGTCTGGCCTGGGTCTGGGCCCAGCGGAAGCAAACATTGATAAGACATAGAAAAATAGACGAAAACAAACAGAGAAGTATGCTGAGAATGTCCAAAGGAACCGCAGAAGCCACAAGCAAATAGAGAGAGATTCGGCTTTTGGAACATGTGAAAATGCATTTGGCCCTGATTATTTAGTTGGCAGTAGATGTGGAAAACATGAAGAATGTGAAAAATGTGAAAAACGCTCGCCTCGCATATCATTTTACAGTTCCAATTGTCAACTACCTGCTCCGGAGCATACAGAAAGTGCCCCGTCCTGGATCCGCTGCCTGTTTCGACTGGGCCAAGCCCCGACCAGACGGGGCAACGTTTTTCGTCTTTGGATCTAAAAATAGCCACGTCTTTAACGTTTGAGGCATCCAGGCAGCTGTGCCGTGGCACTGGAAAATGCGCCTGAAATTTGAGTAACGCAGCCGCCTAAACCAGCCCTGAATCTAGACACCAAACCGGAGCCAAATCAGGTCGAATACACGAGTTCTTTTTTGGGTAGTTTGTTTCGTATTTTGCTGTTGGGGTTTGTTAGAGCACGTTCCTTTTATTGTGTCTTGGGGTTGTTGGCGTTCATCCTTATTGTCTCGTTATTTTTGGAAACAGTTTCTTTGTAAATGTCTGGCAGCATGGCAGAAAGAGGGAGAGGGTGTTTAGGGGCACAATGTAAACAGAATTTATGTAGATCAACGACAGATCGAACAAATGTGTCCCATTCGAAACGAATTCAAGGCTGCCAACTGGCTTAAGCCAGGAATTTCAATATTTTTGTTACCATAAAAAGATCCTTTGAGCGAATTAGTTGGATAATCAACAACCGAACCTAAAGTGAACCATATTTTGTCTTCAGTTCGTTTTGGCCTATTTCCCGCACTCACGCAATCATATAATAAACTGAATTCTAATCTCCAATTCTTCCTTCCAGGGGCGCCTCACATGCCAGCGATCTCAGCCTGAGCGCCTTTGCCCAGCACTTGCACAACAATAACAACAACAGCAGCAATAACAACAATCACAGCATGCTGAGCGCCAGCAAAGCGGCAGCAGCTGCTGCTGCCCTGAAGCTCACCTCATCCTTCAACGACTCGTCGAGCACCGTGCTGAACCTGTCCAAGTGCTCGGCGCTGAACATGAGCAACGATGATTATTATTGCGATTACTATGTGAAGCCGGAGCTGGATCTATCAACGGGCGGCGGCAACGCTGGCGGCGGCGGCGGTGAAGGGGGCGGCAGCAGCAGCAGCAGCGGTAGCAGCAGTGGCAGCACTAGGCCCATTGACGCACTGCAGCCCCTGCTGCCGCTGCCCGCTCATCAGCAGGCGCTGGCGCTGGCGCAGGCGCAGCACAACGACAGCCGCGTGAGCTCCACGCGCAACGACAGCGGCGCCGGGCACGCAAACCAGCCGAGCTATGACGACATGGACGCCAGCTCGTTGCGCAGCGGCGACGAGGATGGCGGCAATGCCTCCGATGAGGTGGAGGAGCTGGAGGCTATCGATGCGGACTTTCCCTATCCCATCATACTCGACTCCAATTCGCCGCGCAGCATCAGCGGCGGCCCTGAGGTGGGGCAGACGGCAATACCGCGCAAGCGTCGCCGCAACGGCGAAACGGACGAGCTGGAGGATGCGGACCTTGACGGTGACGACTACGAGGATCAAATGCTGCAACAGCACCGTCATCTGAGGCAGCAACAGAGCGTCGCAGCTGTGGCTGGCGGTCTGGAGCTGCCGCCACCGCAAACGGTGCGCGAGGTGCTCAACTCCAAATTCTGTGGCTTCATATCGGCCAAGCTGAACAGCATGGAGGATTCGGAGGCGGACAATCTAATGAATCGCATACTCCTCTTGGTTGTTCAGATGCAGCAATGCGAGGCGGCCAAATAGGCGCTGGGTTGGGTCTCTAGGTTTGGGCTGGGGTCCGGGTTTTGGGTTAACTCTAGGTTTTTAGTCGTAGTAGAGAAAAGTAGAGCTCATTATGGATTAATGCAGCTGCTCAAAGCAACAAGTTTTCTTGCCATTTATTT
This sequence comes from Drosophila borealis, assembly GCA_035045885.1. Classification (NCBI taxonomy): domain Eukaryota; kingdom Metazoa; phylum Arthropoda; class Insecta; order Diptera; family Drosophilidae; genus Drosophila; species Drosophila borealis. Next base: position 2,352,821 of record JAWNOR010000211.1, read on the forward strand.
ACCACATCTATTGCCCCGCTCTATTGTTTTTCTCTCTCTCTCTCTCAATTTGCCATAAAACGAACAATTTTCAATGCCAAATTTGTGCCATGCCAAAAAAGGAACAATACGTAGTTATACCAAATGTAGCAGCCCCTATGGAAAACTTCTTTAAAGCTATGCCCAAAAAAGCAAAAACACAAAGAAAAATAAAAACAAATACAAATATGAACTCTATGAAAAGACACAACAACAACAAAGACAAAGAAAGTTAGCAATGTATGAGATTTAGTTTATTATAAACGTTAATTTAGTTCTAAGTCGATCTACACACATATATATACATATATACATACGTACACATATGTATCTAAACAAACTGTTCCAGTTTTTCGCTGCAGCCTGAATCTATCCTTGAATCTTTTTGCCTTTGAATATATATATGGAAAAATAGCTTGCAACATTTATTTCTTAAATTCATCTTTTTTTTTAAATAATTATCTATTTTCATAGTGCTGCCGAATTAAAACCTTTTAAATATCAATGCTGGAACATGTCTATATAGATATTAAAAGTTTATCTTAGCCAACGTCTCATCACATGTAACTGAAACTCGTAATTTTATGTTAATTTCTCCCTTTTTTTTTAAAATAGTTCTTAATTCAAGTTAATTTCGAACTGAAAACATTTGAAATCTTGCCAATGCGTAGAGAATTGCAGCATTGTGATCTTTTAAGTTCAATCTAAAGTGGCAAATACATATTAAATATATTAGCATTTTATATAAATATATTATTAAATCTATTTATAGTTTCTTCTACAAATATTTTCGTAAACATTTTCTGAACCGTTTGCAAAGCGTTGTAAATATATATTTATATAAATATATACATATATAAAAGAAAAGTTAAATAAAATACGTTTATTATAGAATGGACTTGTTGATTTGATTTTGTGTAGATTTGTAAAAGTGAATAATACACATGATAACAAATATGAGTATAATAATAACATAATATTCATATATTGCTTTTAAAATATATTTCGAATAAGTAAGAAATTACTTTTTAAGGATAAATACGGATTAGCCCAAAAGTATTGCCGTATATACATATATTATAATATGTATTGTAATTAGAGAAATCGTATCTTTGTGTTGTACCCCGACTTGTAGTTCATCCCATATCCAAATCCGTGGCAATGTTTCGTTTTCAATTATCTATTGGTATCTTATCTACCATCTTCACACAACAAACTGCATTTATCTCACATTGTTATACGAATACCATTAAACATGCCAGACTATTAGCATATCTGACAAAAATGTGTGTGTGTGTGTTTGTGTGTGTGTGTTTGTGTGTGTGTGTTTGTGTGTGTGGACGGTTAACCCCTACTCGTATGGGCCCAACACACACATTTGGCCAGATGTCAGGCAGAAACCCTCAGGACGGGACGTTGAGACCATTAAAACGGAAGGCGTCATAAAAACCAGTCGACAATGAGACAAAAGATAAGCCCAGCAGCGCATGCGCCATGGGACAAGCATGAGGATGAGCAGCGGACGACGGCGAGGGGTAACCAGATGTGGGCATGCCAAAAGCGTTATAGACCAACTTAGAAAGAGGCCCTTAAACAGACAGGCCAGACGACGGCACAGGCGCACTCATGAATGAATGGACGGATGGGAAACTGAAAGAACAATGGGGCAAGAGATGAAGAGAGAGAAAACAACCCTCAATGCGGTCCATACGATCTGGCCCTTTAGACGGGTACGGTACGGTACGGTACGGTCCTCTACCTAACAGACTGCAAAAATACATTCGACATGCGCGGAAAATTGCCAAAACGCTGGATGCGACGCGTCACAACTATAAAAACTGGTTCCCTTGGTTCAGGCGTATTGTGTGTTAGCCTTGGTAGAGAGCGCCGGTTAGGGGATGCTGTCCGGGGTTCAATGACCATGGCCAGCAGCATTTAGGGTAGCGTACAATCCGTACGATTTTGAGTCAATAAAATTGTTGGTTTTGTAAGAGATTTGCTGGCGCTGGCAGCGTCGATTCTATTATGCCTGCACTTGGGATCGCCAAATAAGTAATAACCCCTGTCTTGATGGTGCGAACCAAACTGACAGTACCAATTGGGGATTCAGTCATGTAAAGGTAGTTTCCCAGTTGAGCAGATTAAAAATAGCATTTCGAGTTGAATTATGAACCACAATATATAGAGAGCTCTTTATTATTTTACTAAATATCCAAACACGCAAATGCTATATAATGACAGACGCATAATTCCCCGACTTTGCACTTTGATATTCTTGGCCAAGATCAACAGTAGGGTCCAGCTTTCACGCTGCTTATAGCGAGATGATCTCTGAGTACATAATTTAATAAATACTTTTGAATTCTTCTCAGATTATCACTCACCTAAGACCCTGTGCATGGCACATCTGCTGGACTTGAGCCCATTTAACATTAAGTACGGCTTACATCCCATCATACAATATAAATCATACGACCTACCACATATCGGAAGCAAGTATAATCCTAAACTAAACTAAAACACTTTCAAAGTGGTTCCAGAGTTCCTGCCATTTGAGAGTGTTTTAAGATAGCTTATGATTATAGCTTAGCTAGTCGCCAGTTTCCATCTTTTGCGCCCAACTCTTTAGCCCTGAAGTGAGACCTTTAAGACAAATCGTTTAAGCTGCGCTTTCGGAACTGAACTTTTGTTAACTTACTTTAGTTCTTGAAGCACAGACTCGTGGCCTTGGAATGTGGACGATTGAGGGAAGGGGTTAGTCAAGCTCTCGCTTATTTTAAGTTCTCTAGGCACTTTCTTAATATCTTGATCTACCACGGTTTTGCTAAACTTGTTACAAAACAATCTACAGAAACGTCGTCCACACTTGTTATTAGTTTGAGATCCATATTTAGCGGGGACATTTGGATAGATTAGGTAAGTATTCTTCTGGGTCTCGACGAAGTTGCGCGGGGCTTTTAGTGCTGATGTCAATTGCTTTATGTCTGATATCAGAGTCATAGATTTTGATTTCGAATCCTTAATGTTCTCTTTCTTTTCGGGCTTCTTTTTTGCTTGCCTTTTGGCCTGCTTAAGAGAGCAGGTTTCATTGTCACAAGTTTTCAATTCTTTTTTGCTTGCTTTTTTACTCTTTTCGTCCGGCTGCTGATACCAGCATGTGCCAGTTTTAGAACAATCAGACCTACAAGATCGCGTGTCGCATAATGTTCTGGCGTCACGTTTATGAACAAACTGTGTGGACATCTCTGCTAAGGTACAGTTGTACTTTGGCACCTGTTTACTTTGGGTATCCCCCTCCTTATTTTCCGGACCCAGGCTGAGGACGGTAGCTAGGCTGTTTTGACGTCCAGAACTTAGTTCCGACTCGCTTGAGCATTCACATTCCATGATCTGGTATTGCACTTTTTTGGCAGGGCGTTGTTGTGATTCCTTAGATCTAAGGCTGGACTTGCTAAACTCACAACCATCTTGAGCGCATTGCATTGTCTCATTTTGAGGAGTACTTTGTCCGCTGGACTGATTTCTATTTTTAGATTTACTTGCCTTTAGGCTCTTTCTCTGTGATTCACAGCTTTGTTTGCATTCCTTTTTCGGTTCTACTCGTCTGTTAGGACATTGGATTTTTAAGCTCGGTGAAATACTTCCAGGTGAATTGTTACGCATGCTGTTATTCTTGGGCTCTACTTCATTGTCGGGGGATTGAATTCTTGGACTCGGTGAACTACTTCGGGGTGAATTGTATCGACTGCTGTTATTCTTGGGCTGTACTTGATTTTTGGGGGATTGAATTCTTGGACTCGGTGAACTACTTCGGGGTGATTCTCTAGCTCTATTATTACGCATGCTTTTATTCTTGAGCTCTACTTGATTGTCGGGGTATTGCGCCATGCAGGTCTGAAGAGTACATCGTGTTGATCTCTTGATAGTCACATTATGTTTTACTTGATTGGCTGGGCACATCGTTATAGAGCCCTGAGCGCAACTTGCTTTGCAATTTGTGGACTTGCATTCTCTTTGTACCTCAACATTAGTTTTGGAGTATTGCATTTCCGAGCCCTGCGGACTTAGTCTTGGTGATTCCTTAGCTTTTTTGATATTCATGTTTTTATTTTTATGCTCTACTTGATTGCCAGACAATAACGTTATGCAGCTCTGGGGATTACATCGGATTGTATCATTGGCTCTATTCATATTCGTGCATTTCGCTTTATACTCTACTGAATTACTGGGGCAGCTCTGGGCCCTCCGTGTTGGTTCTGTAGCTGTATTACTTTCTATTTGATTGCTAGCAGATTTCATTTTAGAGCTCTGAGGACCTTTTATTGCTCCATTGCTAGACTTTCTCTTTTTCAGCTCACTTTGACTCTTGGAGTTTTGCATTGATGCTAAGACCCTTGGACTACTACGCTTTGATCCTGGACATTTACAATCAGGGACGCACTTCTCTCCACCCTCAGCTGCAATTAAACCATTTTGCATTCTTGAGCTTCTTTTGCATTGCAATTGCCAGCACTTAGAGCTTTGCGTTGATGGTTTCTGCGATACACCTTTCTTTTGTCTTTTGATATTCTGATTACTTTTGGAAAAACTTTTACTGTTAACAGAACTTCCGCGATTGAGACTTCTAGCGCTATGTACCCCATTGATTCGTGGATTTTTGTGTGTGGAATTTCTTTCCTTGGGGTTTTTTCTACCATTAGCAACACTTACAGCGGAGCGACTTATATGGGAGCGACAGGGAGTTAAAAGGTGACTTTCTTGGCTTATCATTTTCTCCAGGCTCATTTTTTTTGGCTTTTTCTTCTTCTTGGCTTTGGTTTGCTCGTCAATGTTGTCCTCGCTCGGCCAGGTCTCTGTCAAATAGCCCCGCTCATAGGCTGGCACTTTGCATTTCTCCTCCATACGTTCCTGACAAACGACACACGAACAGTTCTTCTCATGTTCCTCTGTGGTAGGTAATGGTTCGTCCTCGAAAGCTGCTTCCTCCAGCTGTCGCTGATGATTTTTACGCAAATTATAGCTACTCTCGGACTCTGCGCAGAAACACACATCGGCCACTTTGGCCAGGTTCGTGAGCCGACTCCTAATATCTGAGATGATCTTCTGCTGCTTGACACGCACATTGCCAAACCTGTGCGAGTCGCTCAACAAGTTGGGCAGCTCGTCGTGTTGCTGGCTCTTATCGATGCCCTGGCACGTGATCCGCTCTAGTTCGCGCAGCAGACACTCCCGCTCGTAGCCCGAGGCTGTGGCTATCTGACGCAATCGAAACTGAATCTTGGCATAGTGCGAGGATATTGAGAATAGAGCATCCTGCAGCTGTTGCACATCATCCTCCAGCTGGCACTCGTAGTCCGTCAGCGGACGACTGACTACGCAACCACTTGAATTTATCCAGGTGTAACAACGTTTCTTGGTTAACTGGATTTGTGGACACTCGGCGGGGCACTTGCAGTCGAGCTTGTCGCTCTTAAAGCATGACATTTTTAAATTGTGGTTTTAGTTCGTAGTGAATAATATTGTATAAGGTTTACGTATAAGTATTAGTGTGGTTTCAGTATTTTGGTAGTAGCTTTTAGAGCTGAGTTTGAAATTTTTCTCCATTTAGCATAGAAATTTTGAATTGTACCGAAAAATCACAAATGCCAAAACTTTTCAAGCTACAATGCCATAGAAAGGAAGCCTTGAATAAAAATAATAAATCCCTCAAAATAATGTATTGTATTGTATAACTGATGAGAGGTTCTCACCTTCAACATGCACGAATTTGATTATTTGAATACCTCGTAAACAATTCGCATAAGGCATATCAGGTTGAGACATGCTATGAATATAAAAAACCTTACAAGTGAATTCATTTTATGTTTTTGTCGCACTTTAGGTATAGCTTTCCTTTCAGCATAAGAACAAATTTGGAAATTTTAAAAATGCCTTAAATATCGAAGTTCGAAATTTTATGTGTGAAGTTTATTTGAGAAAAACTAATACATAAATAATAATTAAATAAAAATACTAACAACAATACTCTAGACGGTTATTGGAAGATACCTTGTAAAATGATTTAGGTCGGAGATTCTGAATAAGCCCTCAGGAAAAAGTGCACATTGAAAAGAAAAGGGACCAGAATATTTGTGGGTTGCCAAATAGTTAATACACTTGACAGATATGCAATATCATAGCGACACACTTGAAATTTAAGGAATTTGTCAAGAAGTCGTAAGGTAAAAGTGGCTGCTACACAAGAAATTCACTTATTAAAGCTTCTGACATATTTGTGTGTACTTCCTGATCTATGTAGATGCAGATAATTTTGTATCGCTGAGATACGTGAATATATGAATATCTCACAGGTACTATTGAAGATACTATTGTAGATACTATTGTAGCTCACAGATAGTCTTGTGTGGAATGTGTTGTCATGCAGATACTTTTACATCTCAGAGATATATTTATATCCCAGATATGTATTTTTATATTCCAGAGATACTTTTGTATCTCACAGATACTTTTGAATCACAGATACTTTTGTATCTCACAGATACTTTTGAATCACAGATACTTTTGTATCTCACAGATACTTTTGTGTGTAAAGTGTCATTGAGTCATTCAGAGATACTTTTGCATCTTAGAGATTCTTTTGTATCCCAGGGATAATTTTGTATCTCAGAGATACTTTTGTATCAGTTGTTCTTACATAAAACAATCTATCTAACAGTCTAATCCTTGTAAGTACATCGCTTTAAAGCATTCTTGTTAACGTATATCCATACGCATATCTTCCTTTGGTTTATACCTCTGCTTCAACGAAAACTAATTTAATGATTTATGATAACTAAATATGAATTAGTAATATTATTCACTTCGATAATTAGCTCCGAAATAACTCATTTTGCATGCAGCTTGCATTATTTATATTATTCGCTTCAATAATTAGCTCTGGATAACAAGCAACATAAAGCATTCACTTTGAATTGTTAACATGTTCAGATATTACATATTCACTTCAATAATTGGCTTCTGTGTATGTTTCTTGCAAGCTTCCAGGTATTTATGTATTAAGTTAAAATACATTCCCCTTGTAGTTGGCTGTATTCTGATGCTTATGTGTGCCTGCGGCTACTGCTGCTGCTGCTCATCACACACAATCGACTTGGACAACAAACACCTGGCCCCAGCGAAGCCGCACGTTGCATGCAACATAACACGCCAAATGTGCAACAAGCTGAAAAATTGCCAGTTGTAATCAATGCCCGGTCCATCGGGCATCCCCACGCCACGTCATGACACGCCCACCATCCAGAGCCCATTTCACACGAAACGCGGGGCGCCAAAGCAGAGCAAACTAAACAAATTTCATGTATCCAAAAGATTTAGTCATGTTGCGAGCAATTGATTTGGGGCCACCCTAGAGGTAGCACCACTTGCGAGTGTGTTGGATTGATGAGGGGGGTGCGGAGGGATGGGGTGGGGATTGGGGGCAGTTGTAGGCCACGCATGCCATGAAATGGAATGGAACAAAGGCCGCGCTCTGTAAGCGGATGAACGTGAAAACTATATACGAATTTTTGGGCATTTGTGGTCACAGGTGTGGGCCAGGTGGCGCATTGTCAGTTGTGCGTGCAAACGAGAACGAGGTGTGGCAAGGGCTGCAGAATTTCAAATGGAAAGCTGATTACCGTTCGTTAACAGTTTCAGTTTCAGCTTCAGCTGGCAACAGCGCCCACTGTTCTCATCATTTTTGTAGCATGCTTTAAGGCGCGCCCCCCCGCGTACCGTTATAATTTTAAATCGCAAACCGCAAATCTCTAAACATTCCCGCTCTCCATAATTTATTGCCGAGCCGGCCGGTGTGAACCTTGCGTTCACTGCTTTTTCTTGAGGCAGGTTCATCCATGTGAGCGGCAGCAGCAGCAGCAGCAGCTGTTGTTGTTGTTCGTGCCACGCGACGGCGACTGTCTTTTGGCTTTCGCGCTTCGTTTGCAGTTCGTGCTCGTAAATCGCCGTGTGGCGCCTTCGAGTGGCCTCCGTGCAGTTAGGAGTGACATCTCGAAAGTGTCAGCTGCCAGCAATTTGTGGCTTTGAAATGTGGAGCACAGCATTTTGGGGAGAGTAACAGAGCACTGTTAACAATCTCTCGGCAGTCCGAGAGAGTGAGGGAGAGAGACAGACAGAGAGAGAGAGAGAGGGAATGTTAAAAGACGAGCCTACGCTCTTACATATGTAGGTGCTCCTGGAAGTTTTATGGCAGCTTCGGCGGAACGTTTTCGTATTGTGAAACACTGGAAGTTCGCTTCCAAGTGCTTTATAGCAACGCGATTTAAGAGCGCGTCTTTGTTTACTTAAGAGAGTTCTTGACTGGAAGCGGCTTTTAGTTAATTGTTGAAAACTGATAAAGAGTCTTTAAGTTTAGTTTAAATAAGCTTAAAATATATGTTAAATGAAAAATATGGTAAATATGTTAATTTTTTAACTAAATTTTACACAGGTTTAAAATATTAACGTGTGAATTAAAATTGACTTGTTTATTTGCTTTCTTATAGTTTCTTGTAGTAAAACAAATTTTCTTGAAATTTTTACAGCGCATAAAACAAGTATTCTTTACATATCCCTAGCTAGCTCTGCTATCCTTCACAGCTGCTTGCTGTCAAGTGAATGTCAATTTGTCTAAATTGCTCAACTGGCGAAACATGCACTGTCAATTCCACTTTCCAGCCGTTTCCAGTGCATTTCCCGAATGTGCAACAGCATGCAGAGCGCCATAAAATAAGCATGAGCGTGAAATGCATTTTAAATGCTCTCTCTCAGCAAAAGCACAACAAACCATTTATAATGCAGCCATATATTAAATCATGTTTGAATTATTTGCATAAAGTTTGTCTTATTTGTGTTATTTTAAGAAAATTAATCAGATTGAGAGCTCTTTAATACGGCAACAATAATATTAACAGCTGCTTGTTAGACAACAGTATTCGCACAACTCGTGTGCGGAATGTTTTGGGAATGGAACACGAATGCGTTTAACGGTAACCGGCGCCATTTCTCTGTTATGTTTGCTTTTGGGCAACATTCGCCCGTTCGCTTAAGCTTCGGTTCGCATTGGAAGCCTTTGGCTGCTGCTTCTGCTGCTTCTGCTGCTGTCGCCTCTGCTGCTGTCTCTGCTGCCTCTGTTGGCTGACTGGCTGGCAACGGTCGCGTCTCGAACGAGTGCAGCGATTTTGGCGAGCTGTGTGCAACGGTCGCTTCAGTTGCAAACGAACGATTTAAGCGAAAAGTTCGAGAGTTCTCTTGCGCCGTGCGGCCAAAGATAGCGGCAACATTTGCAGCGCCCGAAAGCGCCAAGCGTATCATATTTGACAAGTTAGCCAAACAAACAGGCAGCAGGCAGCAGCCACACTTCAAGCGAACAGGCGTGTAATTGTTAAATTAATAATATAAATATTAAATAAAAACGATACGTTTGGGCGGGCACAAAGCTCTGTGTAGTGTAAATTTCCTTAGCTGGCAGCTGGTTTTTCATGCCTTTTTGTTTGTATTTGCTGAACACAACTTGAAAATAGCATCAGCTGTGCCGCATTCTGTAATGCATTCCATTTCGGTGCCGGGCTCCCCTTGCTATGCTTATGACAGGCATCTGCATTTTTTATGCACGAGTATTACGAGTATTGTTTTAGCAGCTGTAGTTCTCGGCAGATGAGTTGGCCAAGTTAACAAGCTAACTGAAAATAAAATGGGCAGCCGGCTTTGCATCCCAGGCTTGTGTAAGGATAACTGGCACAAAGTGATATTTTTAATAGTTGGGTTCATAGTCTGTAACTAATTTAATAGCATAAACTACATTTTTAATAGGACTAATAGCCAAAGGGCTACGATAAGCCGAAAAGTGTGCTTTAAAAATTTGAATTTATTTATAAAAAGCTGGCCATGTTTTTTTTATACGCAGAGTTTCTGAATAAAATATATTATACATTCCAATTTAAAAAAAATAAAATATATTTAATATAAAATTTAATATTAAATACCTTTTATTTGGTATACGTTTTTTTTAAATTTCCTTGTCTAAAATTCTTTAATTTGTATTGTCTAAATGCGCCGCTTTCTAATTCTTAAAATCACAAATCTTAATTGCAATATTCTTCAAACAGCTGCACAGTTTCTCAGCAACTCATAAGCCCATATAAAATATATATATATTAATTCATACAATACAAATAAGAGTTTGTGTGTTATTCAAAATAAAAATCAACTTGAAATCGTCAGTAAAATACAACGTCATAAATCAATTGAAAACAAGTGCGGATATTTAAACAATTAAAGCGAAACTAAGATTTAATACAACGAACTAAATTTAGTTGTCAAGCGTAGCTGCAACTAATGTTGGGTATGTACAAATTTATGCACAAAATTATTTATCTATAAGTCGGCTAAATTTAGGCCTGTTTATCTCAAATCTGATTAGCTAAATCGAGTAAGTAAATGAGCTCTGCACTTCGCATACACGTGGTTGTATTGTGTGTGAGCTCTTAATCAACCTCAAGAAGTTTAGCAACATGTTTTTGCTTTGAAATCGAAGAAAATTATAATTAATTACACAAAGAAACTTCACGGCGCCACTGAGAATTAATTAAAACTCAATGTAAGGTGTGTGTGTGTGTGTGTTTGGGGGTAAATAGCATTTAATGAGCAAATAACGTTCGGTATGTCTATTACAATCAATTAGCTTTAGCAAAATTAAAAAGTAATCGAATTTAATTAAAAGTGTATTAGAAATGCGTAAGCAACAATTTTTCTTTGAATATTAAGAAGCGAGTTTTTTTTGTATAGCTTATTAGACATGAATTTGAAAGCCTGACGTAGTCCTTATTAATTTCCGTGTATTTAATATGCATTTAACAAAAGTTTCCCGGACCTTTTGTAAGGTATACAACGAAGGACAATTTATATGAAATTAATTGAGTTAAGCTTCAAATATAATTATAAATGAGAGGCTGCACTTTAAGATGTGCTCTAGGGAATTTAAAATACAGACAAAAGACATAGACATAGAAATTTGCAATGATTTTTGCTTAAACAAATGAACGAAAAACCTAAACACCCTTTTCTTAATTTCACTTTAATAATTTAATAATTTTTTAAGTGAAGAGAAAAATATATATACAAATTTCTCATAAATATATCTCTTTATTTACTTAAGTTAAAGAGTGTAATATATTTTGAGAGCAATTAAAAATAGCAGACATTAAAGTTAAAGTGAAATACAAAAACTGTTCTATAGCTTAACTTTGATACGCTGCCAAACTGGCAAAACGATTCAGCTTTAATTTTAATGTATAACATTTTCATTTCAACTTGCCGCCTAAAAGTTACCTGCAACAGACAGCAGACAAAAGTACAGACGACGCTTAATGAAAATAGCTGCAGCAAATGTTAAACGAGATGCCAAAAACTATATTAAAATACTTTCAGTTAGCAAACAATGCAAATCATTTTTAACTCATGCACAATGCTGCAAATGGCAAAAAATGAGGAGAAAAACAAAAATGCCGGAGGAAAAGTTTTCAGTTTGGCAGTCAGTGAGTCAATCAGTCAATCGTCAATCAGTCAGACAAACAGCAGCAAAGGGTGCTGGCAAAATATGCAATCAACACAGCCAAAGTGTGAAAAGTATTTTAATTAAACACAAATACACTTAAAAATGCAAAAAACAAATAAAAAATAGAAAACAAACAAACAAAAAATGGGATGCTTCTTTTTTAATTGTGATGCGGTTCAGCCAAAGGAGGCGGGTGGGTTTGGGTATTGCTGCACCCTTCGATTGTCATTTATGGCATAGATTGGGCGAGGGGGAGGGGGGGCGTATTGTAAACGGAATCATTTCACCTGGGTCGACTCTTCAGGTGAAGTGCGAATTGAAGCGCCGCTTGAGTGCGAGCAAAGAAAAGCTCGCTGCTCAAGTGGAAAAGCGCTTGAAGTGCGGCACGAGATGCAAAACAAAAATAATGGAAATGATGCAACCGACCAGGACAATAAGTAATACCAACAGCAACAACTACAAAACTGCAACAGCCTTTGTTTGTCCCGTGGGTTACAAAAAAAAAAGAAGAAAAACAACAGCAAAAAATTATAAAAATAAACGCAAAAAGAAGCAATTGCTGCTGGGAATTTTACAGGCATTATGCGAAGTGGGTGGCGGAATATGGAACAAAAGCAACAAATACTTAAGTCTATGCCACAGTCCATGAAAATGAAGCGAGGCTATTGATATGCAACCTAAACGTTGGGCGCATTAAAGAGTTGCTGTCTGCTTCTTTAGAGAAAAACCTAACTATTTAAAACTAAATTTATGTATGGATATTTATTATACTCAATTCACCTAATCAAAGTTAAAACTTAAGAGTTCGATTATTTTGTATTTAACAAATTTGATAGAAAAACTTATGCGACTTTTAAAAAATATTCTGTAGCTTGACAGCCCTATCAGAAAAATGTTAATAAACATTACTTAATTAAAAATTAAAAAAGAAAAATAACTTATTATTTAACTTATTCACTACATAAAAGCATATATATATTCATTAACTTACACAGTTTGTTATCTGTTATTAAAGATTCAAATTGAACATGTTTTTCTTCCCGGCTTTGCCCGTGGCAAGTTTTAGGCTTCAAATTTTATATATAAGTTACCAATTATTCCCCATGCAAAATTGAAATTTACCCAAACTATCCCGAACTCCTCGTCTAAATTTATATTGAATATGCTTATTTAAAAATGAGTTTAAAATCCAAGGTATAAATAAGAGTTTGATCAACGACTTGCGCCCATTTTAGTCTTTTGGTGAGAATCTTAAAGTAGACAAACAAATTTTCATTCATTTTTCGACACAAAATTACATCAAATATCGGTGGATTTCGCGAGAAGCGTTTTAGATAAATGTTCACAAACAAATATGAATAAGTTTGAAGTTAAACTGATTCTTAACAAAATAGTTGAACATTTTTCGTTAAATTTCCACAGTTGCGGATGGAATTCTCAAAATTATCCGAAATTATTAGTGCGTTGACAAAAAGTTTAAGGCGATCAGACGAAACCTTAAACTTCGCCCGTTCGTAACTTTCACTCAAATTTGTCATCCATAAGAGCCGCATTTTCAAAAGTGTAAAAAGTCAAATGAATGAAAATAATTTTTAAACGGATTGGATGCTTATCAAAAAACCTTAATACGAACGTTTTCCGCCTATTTATCACAGTTGCGGGAATTTCCGAAACCCGTAAAACACGCATTTGAAAAGTCCTTATGGAGGGGCTTCAAAAGTAAGTTTAAGGCCGATCGAACGAGCGCTGTGCGTTGATCACCAATCAGTCATTCAGTCAGTCATTCAGTTAGTCAGTCATTCAGTCAGTCAGTCAGTCAGTCAGTCAGTCAGTCAGTCAGTCAGTCAGTCGGTCAGCCAGGATAAACAGTTTTATGTAAAGAGAAAACATGAAATTCGATTAAAAAAATACAAATATTGTTATATGCTTTTATTTCTTTTTTCATTCTTGTCCTTTGTCGAAGAAATAAATTGTTTGTTATGAAACGGAAATAGAAATGTCTAGAAACGTTTATAAAAGCGTTCTATTTATCAAACTTGACTTCAGATATCTTGTTATAAGGAAGGAAACGACTTTTTAGTTAAGGATTAGTTTATCTTTTATATTTGTTGACGAACTACTCGCCTTCAGTTTCTATCTGTTTGGTGAACCTCGTTTTTCTTTGGTTTGAGCCTTTGTTTTTATAATTTATAATACTTAAAAACTTGTAAACGGCAATTCTATAATTGAGTTAATTGGATTTGCTGAAAGTTTATTGAGAAACACCCTGTTCTCCCTGCCAAAAATAATGTTCAATCAACATTAAAACAAATTTGGCACGATAAACCAAATGAATTAAAAATAAAAAAAGAAAGCAGGCGGAAAAGCATCTGGCATTAACACACACACACATCACACACACACACACACACATTTGCAGACAGAAATTACCCAATTGACCCGTCTCATGCGAAGGCATTTTCAAAGCTTGCGCTCTGAATTTTATTGAAATTTAAATGGTATCCGCTTAAACAACGCCAAACCAAATAACCAAAGCCAATAAATTTCAATAAATAAACTGCAACATTTTGGCAAAATTGCGACTAAAAACTAAACGAAAAGCCATAAAAATGTCAGCGCGCATTTCAATTAAAAATACACGCAAAATGCGAAAAATTAAAGCGCACATTTGGGCGTTAACCAACTTGTACAGTTTTACGTTCGAGCCTGGGAGTGGGGGAAGGGAGGGGGGCGGTCATTGAACCATGCCCACGAATGGCATGATTTGAAAATTATTCACATAATTACAGCAGCGCCTGCAAATCAATTACTAATAATTACGCTCGCCCGTAATCAGCAACAAAATGAACTAAACAAAACGTTTGGGAAAGCCGAAAATTAAATATACTTCATATTATATAGTTTTTTGATGCCAGGCAAATTCTGTACAGATATATATTCTATATTGTATACCAAAAGATGTTTGCTAGAACTGGAATTGTACTTACCTTTATTATTTATGAAAGATATCTGATTTTAATCAAATGTGAGGCAGAGTTTTAATTTCCGAAATCAGATCTGGCCAAATTCGACATGTCTGCAATGCATGACAAAAAAAGTATTTGTACTTAAAACTTATAAATTAAACTTCAAAATTCGACTTTAAATTCAGAAAAGAATAGCTCAATTCTGATTGAGCTCTTTTAAATTTGCTAAAATCATTGACAGTAGCAATTTTGACTATCGATCATTTGCCTGATTCTTATACAAGGGTTTAATGTATTTGTGCGAATGTATGTAACAGGCAGAAGAAAGCATCTCCGACCCCATAAGGTATATATATTCTTGATCAGCATCAATAATCGAGTCGAGCTAGCCATGTCCGTCTGTCTATATAAATATTTGCCTGCCATATCTGTCTGTCATATCTGTCTTTCTTACCTGTCTGGCAAATATTTCTGTCATATCTGTCTGTCTTACCTATCTTTCATATCTGTCTGTCATATCTGTCTTTCATATCTGTCTGTCATATCTGTCTGTCTGTCTATCTACCTATCTATCCATCTATCTCTATATATAACCGACTGTCTGTCCGACAATAAGTCCGTCAGTCAGTATCTATTAACGAGTTTATCTCGGAAGAGATAGCGACTTTAGCATAGGTCCTCCTAGTACTCGCGCACTACGAGTTTGTTTCCGATAATCGATAACTTGTCCCGTTTCCAAACAATCGATAGAAAAGGGTTTAGGAATATATAAAATCGAGTATCCTTCATGTTAAAGCTACTGCCGATTGCGAGCTGCATTTTAATTTATTTAATTTTCTAATTTCACTTGAATGTTATAAATTCTTAAAATTATTCAAGTTAACTCTACTTTACTTTACTTTATTCTAATTGCCTACCCATTTGTGGCATAGCCGAAATGCCCACTGCAAGGGTATTTGGGAGGGGAAAAAAAACGTGGAATACAAATATTAACTAAAGTTTAGGTTTTTTTTGTTGTTGCTGGCGTGTTATAAATATTTCCTGGCCTTTTTGCATGTCAATAATATTTATTGTTATTATTTCAAAAGCATTAGCGTGGTTGGTTTGAGTTTTCCAAAGGGGGCGGCTCAACGCCCATCATTCGTGCTTGCAAGCGGCCGCAAAGTATGCCACAGAAATGTGCAATAATTGCCAGGGGGATGCGGGCGCGCGGGTGTTATATGGGCAGGGGGGTGGGGGGTGGAGGGCACCAGGTCCTTTGTTAGTGTGTAAGGAAATTGGGCTGCTTGTTTTGCGCCTCGTAACGACCAATAATTGTTACAAATCGAAAAACATCGCCTCAAAAATGCTCCAATTTTATTTTTTTTTTTGCCTTTTTTGTCATTTTTCTTTTTATGCTTTGTAATTTTTCACATTTCCAAAGTACGTTTTTTTTTTTTGGTTTGTTGTATTTTTGCTGCTGTCATGTAAATCGATTTGTGGCGTTTGGCACGCGAACTTTGAAAATAGAAGCAAATTGAAGAGCAAATTGGTTGGATTGTGGCAGCATTTAGAAGGGTGCTTCAGTCCATGTTGAGACCAAATCTCGATACATATATATATATATATGTCTATATTTTTGTAGCGTGTTATTCAAAGTGCTCGAAGCTGTCCATTATGCGAACAGAATATAATTGTCATGTCAATGGTCAATACTTTCCGTCGGGCTTTAAGTTGACTTTATTTCAGCGAAAATCAACTTTGAGTAAAAAAAAGTCTGCAATATTGTTTTGTATCTTTGGTTGTTTAATAGGCACGTTTCTATAGATTTTAAAAATTAATTTTAGTTTGATTTCTGGTTTCGATATTAATATAACTCAAATGGAGCTCACTAAAAAATCGATAAATTATTTTCTCAAAAACTCGAACCAAGTATAATTAAAAAGTGTTTAAATATTTGAAAATAATAGATATCACTTGTGAATTAAATCTTCTAATCTGTCACCTGCGGAAAAGAGGTAAGAAGGTTTTTTCTAATTATATTTTACTTTTCTCCCTTTATATCTACGTATGTTTCAATTTTCCTCCTCGCCCGTGTCGGCATATTCGCTTTCCCCGTCTCCCTTTAGCACCTAAGCCTAGACTCAATTCTGGCCAAATTTGAGACGCTTAATCCTCCAATTAC
This sequence comes from Drosophila borealis, assembly GCA_035045885.1. Lineage (NCBI taxonomy): Eukaryota > Metazoa > Arthropoda > Insecta > Diptera > Drosophilidae > Drosophila > Drosophila borealis. The sequence continues at coordinate 2,369,559 of JAWNOR010000211.1, forward strand.
TGATTTCAAACTAAAGCTGTGGGGTTCTGGGATGATTAAAATTATCCCAGATACTTTAATCATAAATATCTTCGAAAAATATTTTCAGATAAAAGTTTTAAAGCACAAGTTTAAAGAATCTCCAATTTGTTGATCGGTTTTGTTCTTGCTTCAATAAATACGAGCACGAGACCGTTTTATTTGTTTTATAGTTGCAATATTTTATTGTCTTTGTCATGGTTTGCTTTTTTATGCATATCTTGCGAGCAAAGCTCAAATGGCAACCTATCGTATGGCCCATGTGCATATAGTGTATATATATTTAAGTGCTTATAAACTGGCCGATGTATGACAAGCCGCAAAAGGCAGCCTCGGGTTTTGGGGCTGCAGCTCGCACCTCCCCTGCTCCACTTTGGGAACTGCAAGCACACATACACACACACACTTTGGTGCATTTATGCGACAAGCGGCACGCGGCACGCGGCGATGGGCCGTGGGGCACGGGTTGCGAAGTTTTGGCCACACAAAAGCGCGTAAGCGTATTATTAATGGCATGCATCTGGGGCGGGGGGTGAGGTAAGCCAGTGTGTGTGTGTGTGTGTGTGTGTCGGCGTTTTCAATTGTGCGGCACAAAACCCGGCAGGGTTTCTGCCAACCGCCCGTGCTTTGGCCCAGTTCATATTTACTGCTGCGTCGAATTGGCCAACATTATGGCCAACAGGCCACGACTGCACTGGGCCTATTTATCAGCCGGTCGCAACCCAATATTGGTAGCTTGTATATGCGTGTATTGCCTGGTTCCAAATTCAATTTCAGTTTTCCACACTCAATATATTTCCCTTCTCCTGCTGCTCTATGCATTGGTTTGTTAATTTTCCGTTGGTTTTTCATTAGAAATCACTCACACGGGAAATATTTTCCAGTGTTTAATTAATAAATTCCTGTTTAATGAAAACCAATTTACGGAGGACGCGGACTTTTTTTTCGTTTCACTCTTTAAACGATTTTTCAATGCGCTATGTTAATGTTAATAAAAACAGTGATTGACTTTTTCTTAAATAAATTAATATAATTCAAGCTGTATCAATTATATAATTATATTTATTTATATTTATAATATATTGTGTTTATATTTACATATATAATTATATAATCAAACATATGCAAATTCTGACTTTTAATACGTTTAATTCAGGGAATTATTTAGAAGGAACGGTGGATATTTTGAGAAAAAAAAGCTTTCCATTCTTCCCATACGATAAAGTAGTCCCATGCAATAAGAAAACAGATTTACGTAAGGTTTCAATAGAATAGTTAAAAAAATTAGGAGAAAGGCAGACAAAAATATCTATATCGATTCGGCTGTTGATACTAATCAAGAATATATATACCATATATACGCATAGAAGGAGACATTTCTATGCGTTACACATTTATTAACAAAAATTTAAAATTCCCTTTGAGTGTGTAAGGAAATAAATATAAATTCCTCGCTGTTTAAGAAGAGCTTTAGTACTCAGTGTTTTAGTACTTTTGTACTTTAGTTCTTTAGTACTCACTCGTTCTCTCCACGCTCTGTCTCTCTCTCTCTCTCTCTGTCGCTGCATGTGCAAGACGAAAATGCGCCAAAAAGAAAAAGCTCTGCGACACAAAATTAAAGAATTTCACCGCATTTGTTAAACACACAAACAAAAAACACAAAAAACACACGAACTAATCACGTTTAATACAATTGTATTATTATAATTAATTTAATTTGGTTACAAAATCGATTTTATACACACGCGCACAACAAACGACCGATCAAATTGACGCGCACAAACAAAATTGCCGCATTTGCAAGAACACAATAACACACAAACAAAAAAACACATATATAAATGGCCAACAATGAATCACGCTAAACAAAACTAAAAAATATATAAAACTAAATTTTCTTACGAAACCGATTTAATACACACGCGCACAAGAAAACGACCGATCAAAGGAGATGACGCGCACAGACTAAATCGCCGCACTTGCAGAAATGCAAAAACAATTTCTGCGCTTACACCAACCGCGCTTAGCATACACAAACAAGTAACGGGACCAAAGTGTTACGATAATTGGCGTAAGTGCAATAGATATATGAATGAATGTCCACATCACTTGCTGTCTCGCTCTTTAGTGTCGCTGGTGCCTGCAGTCCGCAGCATTGAAAGCATAAGCGGATAACTCAACGTCCACAAAGTCCACTCTCTGGATAGATGCTCTTTGCAATGAACCAATTATTATCCACAACAATTACTATCCACAACTTTTGTTCTATTTGCATGCAGCCTGCTGTTGAAAACAGCAACAAAAATATTTTTTTCATGCTGACAACATTCACAATATCCACTATGTAAATGCTGGGTAAATGCTCTCCGCCATTCCGTTGATCTGTGCTAAAGTACTAAATCCTAACTGTTTTCTTAGGTCGTGAATTGGGTAATTCTTGAGTTATTTAAAATGAAAGTTTTTCATAATTAATATTCCCTTTATACCTTTAATACCCTTGAAAATTTTGGAAAATGTATTCTAGAGAAGTCTCCGACCCCATTAAGTATTACAGCCGTGTCAATGATTAGGCAAACTTAGATGGCTTCTTAGTCGGGGACGTTATAAATATACTGTCTACGAACTATATTAGGCGGCTTGGAAATCATCCAAATCGTTTGGCTAGGCGCCCTCTGAAGAGGCGTAGAATTGGAGGAGTCCGAAGGCGGAGGAGATTGCGGAGGTCTCATCCAATCGATCTCCCAGATCGGTCTATATAAACACCTTACCCTTGTAAATTTTTAATGTCAGACTTAACAGTAGATTAAGTAGTTTTGTAAATACTCATATAAATTTAATTAGAGTTGTTTACATAATAACAATAAAATCGAAATAAAGCATGAGTTAAAAAAAGTCACTCTGCCTTAAAGCTTTTGCATAGAATCGTTTGTTATAGTTAAAATTGCTCGACTTTTAAGTAGTTCATTTATTTTGGTAGTTGAGTAAATTATTTCACTTGAACGAAATGTATTTTCAAACAAATTGTTTGAATTTTTTCTTATTTATATGCTATATGTGTATTTATTAAATGTCTTATCGCATTCGACTTATTTCCCCATTTCATTTTCTATCTGAAATATTCATCGCTTTTCAATTATATGTTGGCGCTGAAAAGTGTGCTACAAATTTTTGCTCTAGAGCACACTCCAATAAGGCAAACGCCCAACTAGCCAAACGCCAGGAAAGTTGTTCTTGTTCTTGCTCCTGTTGTTGTTGTTGTAGTTGTTTTTTTGGCGGTGATGTTGAGTTATGTTGCCTTGTGTTCGGGTTGTTTAGTTCATATGTGTGGAAAGCGACTCCCTATAATTTCCGTTTTGATTAATGAATGTTGAAATGTCGAAAATTGTTTGTTGACGTCGAGGAGAGCACGCTCATAGTAGAACATGCATGTGTATAAAGGTATGTGTGTGGGTGTTTGTGTGATTGTGTTTGTGTATCCTTGTATGTGTGCAAATAAACAACATGCGCATTTGCCCAAGGAAAGGAGCATAACGAACGTGCCGCATAAATGTCAAATATCAATCAAAATCGCACTTGAAGCAAACAATGGACAAGGCACGCCCACTTTTGAGCCAGGTTAATTGATTGGGCCAAGGTGCGAGAAAGCCTTTGACCTTTAACCGGAATTACATATATGTTATTTAAAGCTGCGTTCCCAATAAAATATGACAACAAAAAGCCATTGTGGAGCTTTAGCTCTGTATTCTCGCATCAAATGCAAAGTTAATTTGTAATTTTAAGCTGCTTAAATAAGATTTAATTGAATTCATTAGCTATGACATTCACAACAATTTAAAGTAATAGAAACTAACTAAAATTAATGCAACAAAAAGCACTTTAAACCAGATTAATTTTGTTTCAACCGGATAAAATACGTAAACGATGAATGTATGTGTGCATATACTTTTTTCAGCCACTTGCAATGCATTTGCCTTAACCTATAATTTGATAAAAGGCGCATTTTATCAATACCAACAACAATAACAAGAGCAAAACTGCAACTAGATCATACACTGAGCGCAATAAGTATATGTCTGCAGGCGTACACAAATTATAGTCCATGAGTTTCACAATTTGTTGGGCCTCCGCCCACCCCCGGGCTGCCCACATCGCATGTCAATGCTGAGTATTCTGTAACGAAAAAGGAAAGAGACCATCCCCGCAACCCGCCCACCGCCCACATTTGCGTGGTTGCATTGGCTGGCATGCCAAAGTTTAAACCGTTTTACAAAGTTGCTTTTTTTCGCCGTTGTCTTCTCCCGATGTTGTTGTTGTTATTTTTTTTGTGGTTTTTTGCCAAAGTTAATTGAACTACACTCACACACACACACAGAGAGAGACACACCCACGAAATTTATATAGCAAAGCAAAATACTCGCAGAGAATTGAGTTTACGTCAATAGAACGGCCAAGTTTTGTATATGGTAGATTTATCGGAGCCAATGTTGAGTAGATTGAGTAGGCAGGATTACTTCCTTTTTTTTTATATGCGGGCACAAATCGCCAGAAAAGAGTGAGGGTGAAATTAAGAAAATCATTTAATTAAAATTGATAGACACAAACTCAAATAAAGAGTTGTTGTGTAAAGAGTATTCGAGAGTTGGCATACTGGGGTAAATAAAGAAACCACTTAAAATCTCTGAAGTTTTTGTGAGCAGTTATCATATCTTCTATCGACAATCTAATTAGAAAATTAGCAAAAATATCTATAAAATGGAAAAGGATATTATATATATAAGGGGCTTAAGAAGCTGCGGAATTTGCAAGCAATTCTCATATGTTTGACAAACGACGCGCCGATCCCTCCTGCAACGATGGATGAAGTTGAGCAGGAAATAGTCGCACTCAACATCAGAAAATGCTACCTGCAAACTGAATCCAGTTTTAACGTATTTATTAAATAAATGCCTACAGTTTGAACACTTGTCTACACAGTGGAAACGCGCGGAGGTTATTTTTTAACCCAACCCGGAAAAGCCTGAAGCCAAACTCGCCTTCTACCGTCCGATTAGTCAGCTGGCAATACTCTACAAAATACTCGAAAAAGCATTTTTGCGTAGACTGCTGCCGGGTCTGGACGAGGCCAATACGATCCCTGATCACCAGTTTGGCTTCAGGCGTTACCAAGGAACCCCGGAACAATGCGACAGGCTTGTGGAGCGCATTATGGAAGTCTTCGAGGACAAGAAGTGACGTCATGCTCGACGTGAAGCATGCTTTTGATAGGGGACGGCAGCCCGGTCTACTGCATAAACTTAAGGCAAACTTGCAAGCATCCTACTTCGAATTTCTTAAATGCAACATCTCCTGCACACAGTTTTACACCAAGTTTATAAAGAGTAACAGAGCCGGAGTCCCACAAGGGAACACTGCTATACATGGTGTACACAGCCGACATGCCTGTCAGCCCGGACAGGAGCCTCTTGGTCGCCACGTACGCGGATCGCGGTCAACCAGGAAAAGTCTACCCATACCACCTTCACGCTGCGCAAAGGAAACTGCTCCCAGTCTTCTAAGACAGATCCTCGACATCCGGCTGACATGGCGCGGGCATATTGTGCGCAAAAGGAAGCAGGCAGAGAACTAGCTGAAACAATATTACTAACTGATCGGCAGGCAGTCCAAATTGAAGCTGTTAGTCAAGCTGTTAGTGTATAAATCAATTATCAAGCCAACATGGACTTACGGTATCCAACTTTGCGCTACCGCCAGCAGGTGCAACCGTAGAACGATATCGGCTTCAAAATGAAGCGCTGCGAATCCTGTCAACTGCACACATCTATGACGACAATGGCACAATACACAGCCAACTAGGTATTCCGTGGGAAAAGGAGGCAATTGCCACGATGAGTGAGCGCTACACCGCCAGATTACACAACCACCCAGACAATCTTGCTGGAACTATGCTTGATCGAAAATGGGTTGGCTAAATGGAGAATTGTGGTCTATGCCCAGATATCGGTCCAAGTGACATTTTCATTAAGGCAAGGAAACTGCCCGTTAGTAACATAAAATGGCTCCACTATACCAGTTATTGACTCTGTAAAATACTTGGGAGCGTATATGGACCGAAGACTCACATGGAAGCTTCATATAAAATAAAGCCAAGTTAGAGCATATGTTCCACCGGTCCAGCACTTCAACCACCTACCCTGAACAAACAAAGATGTATTTAATAAATAATTGTAGTTTTGCCAAAAAATTGAATTATTGCCCAATAAGTGGGCAGAATTTAAATAAAAACGAGAAGGAAGGGCTATCTTCGGCACACCGAAGATTTAATACCCTTGCAGACCTAACCTTTTCATTATGCTCATAGTGCTTTGTCCTTATCTAAGAAGCACAGGGAAATTTGGTAATGACAGTTAATTAACAGAGTATCGTTAAGATGTCTTGAAAAACAAAAAGTTTTCCATACAATTACTTAATTTTCGATCGATCCTTCCTATGGTAGCTATATGATATAGCGGTCAGATCTTAATAAGATTTTGCATATATATGAGGAGCCCAGTAAAACAAATAAATGGCGAGTTTGGTTAAGATATCGTGAAAAACAAACAACTTTTTCGTACAACAACTTAATTTTCGACCGATCGTTCCTATGGCAGCTATATGATATAGTTGTCCGATCTTAATAGGATTTTGCATATATATGGGGAGCGTAGTAAAACTAATAAATTTTGAGTTTAGTCAAGATATCTTTATAAACAAAAATGTTTTTCATACAAGAACCTACTTTACGACCGATCGTTCCTATGGCAGCTATATGATATAGTGGTCCGATCCAGCTGATTTTGACAGATGAACTGCGTGCAACAGAAAGAGGGAATTCTGCAAAGTTTCATAAAGATAGCTTTAAAACTAAGAGACTAGTTCGCATAGAAACAGACAGACGGACATGGCTATATCAACTCGGCTGTTGATACTGATCAAGAATATATATACATTATGGGGACGGAGATGTCTCCTTCTATGCGTTACACATTTCACGGCAAAATTATAATACCCTCTGCAAGGGTATAATGATAATGTTGATAAAAAATAAAAGGAATATGTTTCGTTAATGCACATATAAATTAAGAAAAACAGTTTTTTACCTATTATAGCAGTATGTAATAAGTGCAATATTAGTTGTAAGAATATGTAAGAATATTTATATGGGTCTATCGATATTTATATGGGTCTATCGATAGATAGGGCAGTCAGGCAGGCAGGCAGCAGCAGTGCGATCTTGAGTTATCGGCGAGCAAGGTATATTGGAAAACATATAAAGAATGAATTGTGAAAAAAATACCTTTTGAGGTATCTAAATAGGTTATACAATTATGAAAATTGTATTAGAGCAAAAAGTCTAGTATTTGTTTTTAATTATGACAATATATTTAAATGAAATTTTAATCAAAATCGCCAATTGAGTGTCTTTAATTACTTGATAACAAAATCTTCTAATGGTTTTATGTAAAAGCTAAGTAGAAAATGTTTTTTCCTTTTTGATTTTTAGCGTGAACTTAAACCAGATTAACTAAATCGACTAGTCGAACTCTTTAATGAATTTTCTGATCAGAATACTGAATATGATGTGTTTGTAGCCAATCGTATAGCAAACAAAATAGTCGTATACCACCCATTTTTCACAATCGCGGGTGAAAATTTTCAAAAACTAAACATAAAATACAAAAAATATAGCTTCCTAGCTTTACACCTGCGCTTCAAATATATCAGGCAGGAGAAACGGTTATATACATATAAGGGTATAGATAATTGTAATATCCCTTAAAAATTTAATAGGAATTGTTTTAAGTATATATTAAGAGGTATTACGCTGTCTGATATTAACAACATATGCGCAAAATGGCAAATGTGTATGTATGTAAATAGAAAAATAAAGATATACTTTCTTGCCTGGCAAGGTTGCAATTTAAATGTTCATCGAAATACCTTAAGAATGTTTTTATTTGCGCTAACAAACTAGACACACACACACACATCAGAACAGGGTGTGTGTTTGTGTACGTGTTGGCATTGCAGTTGCATTTGCACAACGGTTTGTCAAGGAAATTTCGCTCAGGGAGCAAAAATAAAAAAATTGTGAGGAAAAAACAAAACTTTATCTGTGGCTTTGCATTGTATGCATATTGTTGGCATGCTCTCTCCTCACTCTTCACACTGCTCTCTCTCTCTCTCTCTCTTGCTCACAGCTCGTCTCTGCGGTTACCCATGCGTCCGTCTTTCCATCCGTTTGTCTCTTTCTGTCTCTCTCTCTCACCCTCTGGCTTAACGTCTGCCTTGTGTGCTTAGTCATTGTCTTTGCGTACAACTTCCGTCTGCCATTCGCCGCATGTTGACGTTGACTTTGCCAAATGCTCTCTATGCGCTACCCCCCTCCACCCCTCCTCCCCTCCTCCAACACCATTTACAAAACTCTAGCTTCCTCTTGCTACGCAAATGTCTAGCCAAAAAAATGTTTCTCGTTGCATTCTTTTGCGTGGAATTTCAAACATTCCTCATGTTTCTGTGTGTGTGTGTGTTTTTTGTTTTGGTATATTTTTCTGTTATGTATTTCTTTTTTTTTGGGTCTTGGAGTAAAAACAAAAATATTTTCGGAATGTGCGGCAAATGTGCGCTGCAGCAGCAGCAGCAGCGGGAAGCCCAGTGAACAATGCAGCAAATTAGAAAATATTGCAAAGGTGCGCGAATTGTTATAAGCAAAATACGGAAACTTTAAATAAGTGGGAGGGTTAGGGAACAGAGACGGTAGAGGTGTTAAGAGGCTCCAGATTTTAACAAAGAGCTTGCATATAATCAAGACGCAAGAATTGAAGCGATCTCTTACTGAAAAGATGGTCTTATGCTAAAGAGATAACCCCGAAGGAGAAGTTAACCCCTTGGTATTGACAGAATGAAACACAGAGTGCCTCCTGCTCCCCAAGGGGTTTCTCTATAGGTTGGGTATGGCTAATAATAAACAACTTACATCCCTGGTACACAAAATCACAATCTTGATGCGGGCTGGCGCCACTGTTCCTCCAATTGCATTAGTTATTTCGACACTAGATTCTACTGGCAAGATCATTTGTAGAGATCTTAATTTCAGCAAAATTATCTCGGCATTCGACATGTCTCTGAATCTGTTTGCTAAGCACTAGTACTCTTATATTAAAGTCGGAACATTCACAAGTCGATAGGAAGGGTATGGTTTATTGTATTCAGTCCCAAATGAATATATTGTGTGGAATGAGGGTTACTTCCCTTAACAAAGATAATAGAAAAAGGCGCCAATATTCAATTACGGCAAATCCTTATCTTCACAACGCTCTGCATAAAGTAAAAGTAACATAACCTTATAACGTAAAAGTAACATAACCTTTATTCGTTATAGTAACGTAACCATGTTTCGTTATAGAGACAGTTACAACAGTAATAACGTAACAGTAACAGCTTATCGAGTATATAGAAATCGACTGTCTGATAACTGCGTTCACTTCAAACGATTGAGTTTCCCATGCCCGGCAGCCCATTTTTTTTTGTGGTTTTGAAACCATCATCGATTTTGAATGCTCCTTGTGACAGTAGCGACAAGGATGAAATGAAAAATTAAATTAAAAGAAAAACAAATGAGTCGAGCGATGAAAACAATTAAACAGTTTGACAATTAATAGGCACATAAATGAATAATTACCATCTCCCACAACAAGCAGATGCAGATACAGATACAGATATAGATACAGATATAGATACAATTACAAATACATGTATGCAGTCAAAATTTATTGTTAATGCGCATCACATTAACGGGCTGCATAATAAATTAATAATGAGTGTTCGTTTCGAGTTACTATCTTGATGCTCGATTTGCATTTCAACATTTCCGTCAAGTCGTTGCCGCCAACAATTGAGAGAACCCAATGAAATGGTTCAGAAAAACCTGTCAATGGCTGACATAAAAAACTCACTTGAAATATTTAAATTTTTTTTATATATTTATTTTAATTTTATAAAAATTTCAATGAAGAAATATGTATTCGAATTTTATTTATACCCTTGCAAAGGGTATTATCATTTTGCCACAAAATTAACCAATTCAGATCCCGAAATTAGATGTTATTGGATCCTTTAATATCCAATTATAAACGGATCGAGCTATTTATATTTTTAGCTGGTTCTGAATGTATGCATATAATTTGTTCGACAGAAGTTTTAAATTTCACTATTTGACTTCTTTTTTTCTGAATTTTTAAATGGTGTATTCATAATTAATGATTTGTTGATGTGCTGCCATACGAGGGAAAACGAGCTGAGGAAAATGATTTTAATGTTCAACATTTAGCATTGTTACCAAACTGAATTAATAGTTAAATGAGTAAATCTGTATTCATACGAGGCATCAAATTAATGGCTGTAATTTAAATAACGACTCTTTGTTTTCAAAATTAAGGTAAAATACAAACAGCACAACTTTATAGCCCTTTTATCGTTTTCGAACTGATTTAATTACCCATTTAAAATCAACTACTAGAAAAAAACATTCAAGCTTTACATTAAGTAAAGTTAGTCCAGCAAAAAAATAATGTATCAGGCTTAACAGAAATAGTTTAAAACCTCAGCTGCGCTGGGTGGATTACCTCTGTGATTGTCACTTTCCGTAGCAAAGCCAAAGACACTGAGCCTTTAGAAATATTTATTTTATTGTCAATTTAATATAAACACAAATTTTACAAGCCCTTTTCTTCCCCATGGGCGGCAAGTAACACACTAACAAGTTGCTGACATATAAGTAAAAAATTTTCCCGTTTCCATTATGAAACAAATTACTGTCTCGTCCATTACAACTAACAGGCAAAGCCACCGCTTCAATGACTCCATCAACATCCCGACTAAAATTAAAAAATTTAACGAGAACAAAAGCAAAACTTTCAAAAATATACATTATGATTCACAAAATACAATATATGTATACAAAATTTGTAAATACCAAAATGCTTTGAAAACTGCTATAATTTTGAATTATAACCAAAACACACAAAAATACCCACCAACATCAAAACACTCAACCTTATACACCATACCCCCATACCATCACACCAGAACAACACACCACTCCATCACACTATACCACCACTCCATCACACATTAACCTCACAATAACACCATCACACTAACACCTCATACCATAACACCATCACACTAATACACCATACCATAACGCCATCACACTAATACACCATACCATAACGCCATCACAACAACACACCATACCATAACACCACCACCACCATACCATCACACCATACCCATACACCATACCATCACACCATACCATCCCACCATCACCCACACTGTTCCATAATACCACAGCATTCTATAACTACATATCATACCATCACACCTTACCACCATACTATCTCACCTTACCACTATCCCAAATCAACGCTATACACAACTATCACGCCCAATATCCCATCAATAATATAAATAACACACAACAACCACAACAACACACAACAGCCACCATACAACAACCACCATACAGCAACACAACACAATAAACACAAAAACAACATAAATCTCAGAATGAACTCTTACAAAATACTTTTTATAATTATATTTATTTAAAAAATTACATTTATACTAAATATCTACCCTTTTGGCGCCTTGCGGCTTAAAACAAAGAAATTTCCCCCAGATTTAAGGAAAACTACAGCAAAAAGTTTAAAGCAAAAAATAAATCAATGTCTTTTGGTTACAATTCGAATATTTGCCAGGTAACAAAAAGAAACAGCAAACCTGGTTCGTACTTTTAGGCCGCACTTCACAAACCTAATCAAAGTTTTACACATCAATTGTTCTAAGCCAGCTACCGAGGCCTCGAATGGCGCCCCAATGGGGCACCGTATATTCCGGGAAAGAAACGGTAAATACACTCAGTTTCCCCAACAGAGGGGGAGAGAGAGAGAGAAAGAAGACATAAGTAAAGAAGCTGTGCGCTGAATGAATGAACAATAAGTAAAAGGAATTGCTTGGATGTGTGTGTGTGTGCTTGGGCCATGGCCAACAGCCAAAAAAGGTATGAAAGTGGAAAATTGTGAAATCTGTCAACGGAAAATATTTGAATATCGATACGAGTATGAGGCATGCCGCAACAACAACGGCAGCAGCAGCATCCGCAGCCGCCATTGATGCGACTGTCAGGACTGTCAGCTGGCGGGTCCTTTGGCCATGTGAATGAATGAATGTTGAATGAGCAGCAATTCAAGTGTGCAAGACATACAAACAAAGAAACCTGAGGGAAGAGGAGGGGGAGGGGGAGGGGGCGGGGGGTGGGGGGTGGCAGCCACAGAATTTGTTGTTGCAACCCGAGTGCTACTTCCGTCTGCTCTGCTCGGTCTGTCTGTCTGTCTGTCGATTTTCGGTTTCAGTTTCGATTTCATTTTTTGCTGTTGCCGCCGTCGCCTTTTTTGTGTGTATGTGTTTCTCTAGCCAAATGTTGGTCTTAAAAGTTCGCCCTGTAAATATTGCACATCCACATTTGTTTTGTTTATTTAGTTACGCAAATCGCATTTTTTTTTCTCTGTCTACTTTGATATTCAATTCGATTTTACACCTTTTCCCGCCATATAGCATGCGAAAAGCTTCCATTTGTATTTAATGGGTAATTTTTACTTGAAAGAAATCTAAACTACAACTACATATTAAAAATGCCTTTAATAAATACAACTCAACTCTGCTGGCTTCTCTTTTCCGCAGAAACAATCGCACAATTCTAGATATATTACCTTAATAAATCAAAAAACAAAAACAAAAGCGAAATAAATTAAAGAACTACATTTAAAGGGAGCTCACAGTAAGTAAAAAAAATACATTTATAAAATTGACGGGCTCCATCATAAAAAAAGACTAATCCTGATTGCATCAATTATAAACACTACCTCTTTTTTGTATAAAAGGACACGCACAACCGTTAGATTAAAAAAATAAATCCCAATCACAAAAAGAAATAGGCAAATAAATAAAACCTAATTGGTCTCTCGCCAAGTCGATTGCACGCAAAATAAAAACATAAATAAACAAAAAGTATTAAAAAGAAAACATAAATAAGTTATTTAAGTTGATGTGTTTAATAGAACCCAGTCAAGTCGAATGAAGGCTGCAGTAGATGCAAGCCTCCTTATATAGTCGAGAAGGTTTGTGTGTTCGATTACATATCGATAGCAATCGATAGTTTATTCAATTAATCAGCTAATACAGTTGCTTGTTGCAGCCCTGTATATGTGCTTCAGGGCTGCTGTACGCTAAAGCAAAGAACATTTTTTAGAAAGCATTTGGTCAATCAACAAAGCTCATTAGAAGGCAACAAATTGGTAAAAAGAAGTAAACAGATCTACAACATAATGCAATCGAAGGCAATATTAGCAAGTAAAATCAACACTAAGAAAGCCTTAATCAACACTAATCGTTGCAATGTGATTGTTGCAGTCCTGTTGATAAGTTTCAGGGCTGACGAATGCTACAGCAAATCAATTCTAAGAGAAAGCTCATAAAAAGGCAACAGATTAGTAAAAAATCTAAACGATTACGCAATCACGAAGAATGCATGTAACTGATCGCCCATTATTGTAAAAGCCAAGTCGAATCACTTAAGGGGCTGCCATAAAAAACGAAGTCCGCAATAAAAAAGCCTTAACCAACACTAATTATATACACAATTTCCTTAGTCGTTGCAATGTGTTTGTTGCAGCCCTGTACAATTCCTTGACGTATCCTTTACAGAAAAAAGAAAGAAAAGCCATTTGTAACAAATTTGCGGCTATTTAAGCTAACAATGATACAAAAGAAACGCAACTAAACAACTTCTATGGCTATTTAAACTAATAACCGCTCAACAATTTACGGACTGCTTGGCCAACTGGCCCAAAGACGCTCAGGCCGTGGTCAATGGGCGGCTGGAGAAAAGAACTTTGAACTAATGGCAAATTTATGGCCACACAAAATGGCCAAATTTACGCTAGTCACGATTTTGTAATTTGCAATTGTTGTTGCCTGTTTGAGCAAATGCTCGAGCAGCAAAGAAAATGAGCCAAAAACTTGATGTAAAAGGTAATAAAAAAAAGGCGCCGAAAAATGATTAAACATAAAAATGCTGCACATATCAAAATATACACACGCACACGCACATACTTAGATATTCACAAGCATACACACACTCACACACACACGCATACAGTGGGCACTCATTAATGTGAATGCGTTGAAACATGCTGGCAATTACTCATTTTACGTTGATCGCACAATGGCCAACGGGGCGTATACGCAACGGTCACGTGAATTGCCCAAATGGCTTTAATAACCGCAGAACGCAGCGCCGATTGTCATTGTCTGTCCGTCTGTTTGTCTGTCTGTCTGTCTGTCTGTCTGTCTGTCTGTCTGTTCTGTTTAGCCAGGAGAAGCAACAACAACAGCAACAAAAACGAAATGAATAATGTGGATTTAATGTCCTTAATATCCGTAGCAGCCACAAAGGGAAGCAGAAGGCGCACCAAAATCCAAATCCAGCGACAGTTTTTGCCTTGCCATTTGCTCTTTTTTGCTACCCTTTGCAACAGGCTATTATGAAATTGTCGATGAGAATAATACGCCTAATATGTTGAGTCTCTCTTACGTTTGCCATTCACAGATCAAAGCTGAAACTGTGCGTAGCTATGGTGTTTAATACTATTCATAATTTTGTAATAGATTATTTATAGCAAATTTTTTCTATTTTAAAGAGCAGGGAGATATCAAAGTAAAGGATAAAATATATTAATAAATACATATGAAAATATATATCTATACATATATGAATTATAATTCACATATTTTGGAAAAACTTAAGTTGTTGGCCATAAAGTGTATCTATAAGTCGGATATGCACTTTTGGCTAACCGGTTTTTGTTTGTTGTAGTAAATTAGGCAACACTTAAAGCAGCTGCAAGACAAAGTCCTGCCACAGGACATATACACACACAGGCGACAACGAATACACACACACACACACACACACACAAATACACACAGGAAGTTTGAATTTAATGGCATAGCCCTTGTTGTGACCACTTCTGTGGGCGTGGTCTTCTCGGTCTCGTTCTTGTACTCGTTGTCGGCCTCGGTCTCGGTCTCGGTGTTGGGGTCCGGAAGTGCGCGCTTAAGTGCTCATTATGTTTAGTTAATGCCGCTATTTATTAGAAAATCTAATGGGTTTTTATCTCGCACAAAACTTAGCGGCTTGGCTCTGCTCGGTTTTTGTCTCGGCATAAAAATGATATTTGTGTCATTTATTTGGTTATTTGTTGATTTATGCCTTGATCATTTGTTAGAAGTTCTCGGCCGCAATTTGTTGTCTCACCATTAAAAGTGGGCAACTTGTGGTTTTTGCATAATTTAAATTTATGCACTTTATTAGGCAAAT
This sequence comes from Drosophila borealis, assembly GCA_035045885.1. Taxonomy (NCBI): domain Eukaryota; kingdom Metazoa; phylum Arthropoda; class Insecta; order Diptera; family Drosophilidae; genus Drosophila; species Drosophila borealis. Next base: position 2,385,058 of record JAWNOR010000211.1, read on the forward strand.
GTTGCGGAATGTTCAGACCTGGCTGGCAAACAGGCTGTGCTCTTTCTCCTGCTCTTACCTCTGTGCTTGAAGTTTATTGGAGGCGCACGTTGTAAACGATTGGCGCATAAATAAATATTAATGGTATCGGACATGAACGGGAACATGGAGATGGACGTGGCTTTGGGAATCTAAAATTGTAAGAGATGCGCTTAAGGGTTGAGTCCGTAAGACCTAATGTCTGAATATTATTGGCTCAAGCTTAAGCGGTATAAATAAAGATAACAATCTAGGTAGGAATTCATCAATTTATTGCATAATCTCCTTTTATATATTTAAAGCCGTTTCTGCGGGCTGTCAGATCTGGGAAGCTATATTTTGAAAATTGATGTAGAGCACCAAGACGTAGATTCCGAAAATTCCACTCCGATTCAATTTTTTTTCATTCATTTAACCTATTATTTTTTGTCGCGCAAGTCCTCGTGCACAGTACTACATCCCACTACGACAAGGCCAAAAATGAATACAAACTAAGACGATAGGCTAAGACTATATGCTTGGTAAATTGCTTAGAATAGAAGAATTTATATGAGGAAGACTCGGAGTGACTCCGACCAGAATACTCTGCCATGTTTGTTGTAATCATTACATAGCACCCGGAATGTTTAATGTTGGTTTAACAAATGACTTTTTAGTCTAGTAAGGACAGATAAGTTTAGTTGACTAGTAAACCCAGAAGAGCCGATTTCACCTGTTATTAACTTATAAATAAATATGACACCAATCATAGTTCTACGATTAATTGAAGAATCAGCAGAATTCTAATGGAATGAATACCGTCATGGTAAGCGCACACGAGGATCGCAGTTTAATGCACGAAGGTAAAACAACAAGAATTATTTCTGTGCAGTTTTAATTCTGTCTTGCTGAATGGAATATTGTGGAATCAGAGACATGGTCGTACAAGACAGGAAAGAATTGTGTACGGATTGTTAAACTCCTTAGACCATCGCTTGATTGAACTCAAAACATTTCTGGCCTTATTGGCCACGGTCGCAACATGAGATTCAAAATCAAGTTTATGATCAAGATAATAAACCTCATTACTGCTACTGTTAAGAGGCTCGAGCGGCAGCCTGTCAAGGCTGTAAGAAACCGATTGGGGAGGACCTCTATAGAAGGTCAGACCTTGCATTTGAAACAGTTTAGATTAAAAAGGTCCTTTTAAATCGTTATTGAATTCAGCAATTTCATATCAATCGAGCTAACTTTTTTTGTTGTAATCTAAAATAGCAACATATTTGCCATTTAAACCGAATTAATAGCAATAATTTATAGGCAGTTGTGTAGGAATTGGCCAGCCCGAACAATAGCCACACATCTATCTGTATTTATAGAACATGAAAATCCGAAAATCAGTTATTTATTTGTAGAACTCAAATAGGATGACACTTTGCGTGTTGCCCAAACATAACTCAAATGATATTAGCTAAAATCACAAGCGAATCGCTCGAATTTTGTGATTGACGCATTTAATTCAGCGCGTTGGCAACTGGCAAATGAAATGCAATTTTGGATTTATATTTTTGGACATACACACACACATATACATACATATATATATGTGCACTTATATATTCATGTTGCACTGTGTTTACATGGTGCATATATTATTTGACTAAAAGCGGGGAAAAATATAAAAACAGCGAGCAAATCCATTCGCGAATCTGTTTATTTGTAAACAACAAATGCCAGCCAGACCCGGTTCGTAATTGTTTATATTGGCTAAATCTATGGCAAAGTCTTGCCAGCGATATTGGAACGTAAAGTGTCAATGTGGGGCAGAGAGTAAAAATTGATATACGCAGATAATTGGATAGTCAAAATTGATGCACAGCTTGACATGCTTTTGGATTTGTTGCCAGCTAATGGCCTGAAGTGGCTCTGACCAGCCAGCGCCTGTCCATAAATCAAACCACAAAAAGACAGACATATTAGCCGGCCTAAAGACGGCACAATATATATACAAAAAAAAAGGAAATGAATAGAAACTGCAGCGTACATAGTGAGACTGTAAGCCAAAAAGCCAAATTGACTGAGTGATTGCCCGCCACCAGTTTGACAGCAGCATCAGCAGGCAGGCAACATCTGCGGCTGTTGCGAAAAAAAAAAAAGAAAAGAAAACCGATAGCTGGGCATGTCAAAACACCCTGCCTAATGTCCTCTGCACGCGTTGAATAATGCGACGGCATCAGCGGCAGACGATGGATAGAGGGGCGACGGGCTGGGTATTGGGATTAGGATTAGGATAAGCACAAAGGTAGGTAACTAAAATGCTAACACACAGTTTGATAGACAAATAGCCAAAAGACGTTGACTCCATGGGGCAACCGGTCACACGGAAATTTATTAAAAATTTCCAAGGTACAAGAACTTTTTTTCTTTCCCCTTGCATTGGGGACATTTATTTTTCTGTGCAGATCTTTGTTGTCATGAAATATATAATGCACATAGAAGGAAACACCTTCCGACCCTTTAAAGTATATATATTTTAGAACAGCATCAACAGCCAAGTTATTATAGCCATGTCTATATATCCGTCTGCCTGTCTGTTTCTTTGCTATCTAGTCTTTCAGTTTTAAAGCTATCCTCTTGAAATTGGCAGATCGGACAGCTATATTATAGCGCTATATTTGTTTATCAAGATATCTTGAACAAACTCGGCATTTATAAGTTTTACCATGCTCTCTACATATTTACAATATCTTATCAACTATATCATATAGTTGCCGTAGGAACGATCGGCCGAAAATATTTCCAAGATATTTTTTGATCGAATTCAGCATTTACATGCTTCACAATTCCCACATATCTGCAAGGGGCAAACATCTAAAAGGGTATTAAATCTTCGGCGTGTCGAAGTCATTCTTACAGTCTCGTTTTTTTATTCAGTTTTTTAAATTGTAGTAACAATTATTTTGAAATGCAATTTCATGGCTTTTCATGCAATAAAACGCCTTAGTATATTTCTTTCGAAAGTGCAGCATTTACAACGCAATTTTTTATCTAAAACTAACTAAAACTATATGCTTTTATGCATCCCAGTTGTCAAAACTACACCCGACTCAACGCTAGATGGAGCCACTTAATCTTTTTCGCAGCATGCAAAAGCACGAACTTCAAACAGCCACAGAGACACCAAATCCACAACACGAAATAAATCTCATGTCTTGGGCGGAAAGTTTTCAAGACCGCATTGCCATAGCCTGTAGTCAGTTGGCCCGTAGTCGGTTGGCCCGTAGTCTGTGGCCCGTACTCCCAGTCCAGTAGAGTTTTTTTTTTGTCGTTTTCGTGGGGCGTGAGACAAGTAATACGTCGCACGCTCTTGTGTGCAGCTGTCAGGTGTCAAAGTGTTGCAGTCAATGAGCCTGCTTTCAACTTCTTTGCGCTTTTGCCACCACTGGCTGCGGCCTGCTCACGTTTTTCCCTTATTTTTGGGCTTTTGGCTGCCCAAGATGATGATAAGGGCGATTGCATCTTCTCTCAGCCCGAAGCCAACAGTAGCAGCAGCAGCTGTCCTTTATCGCCATTTTCTTAGGTCCTTTTTATTTTATTTCACTTTTTTTTTTTTTTTTTTTTGGGATTCTGGGCAACAATCCATAAACGAACAAATTGCCTGAAAATCAATTTCGTTGCCCGCTACGACGGCGGCTACTTTTGTATCAACTTTTCTTTAGCGAAACTTTTCTTTTGCCCCGCTTGAGCTTTTCTTCGATGTGCGGCTTTGTTAAGGCGTTTTTCTTGGCATTGGCATAAGTAGCTGATATTATGTGTTCGTCGAACTGTCGAAATTTATGCACATGTTTTGTCTAGGTGTGTGCCAATTGTGTGTGCCCTCCAAATGTGTCTGGCTGCTCCTTGGCCATAAACTACAGTCCCAACTAGTTTGACGGCCATCAGTTTCGGTTGCGGCAAAGTCAAGTGATGTCCGGCAACATTAAATATATTTGGTTTGGTTTGTTTTAGATACTTGACTAATGAAACTAGCGCTGAGCAATGTTTAAACAATGTATATTGGGTAAATAAAATGGATTTTAAATGTTATATTATTTGAAATAATTCATAATCATATTTGGAAGGTAATATTGATTAAATTATATGAAATGAAAGGCTGCGCTTCGAGCCCAGAATTTTAATTTGTTTTCTTTCTTTACTGGGCCGAAATTAAAAAACTAAGCTAGTTGCTTTATTAATTAGACAAATTAAGTAATAAAAATTTGACATCCTTAAACTCGACAGCCTTTTCCATACTTCTGACTGAACAATTAGCCACTGAACTTTAGATTCGAAGACAATTAACTGCGGATGGCAGCCTTACGTGAATAGCTCCGCAGCTGTTTAACGAGTATGCTCTAAATGTCACCTTAATGTCAAGCGATTACATGTTGATGTTTCGAGATGAACTCGAAGAGATGGCGATAGCATGCAAGTGGAAGTGTTCAGTTGGCAGTTGCTGTGCAACCATAGATGTCCAGGTGAGCAAAAGGTGAGCAATTATCGGCACTTAACCGTGAGGCAAACAGGCGGGCGCAATAGTCCCACCGGCGGACCGGAAGCAGCCAACTTGCTTGCCCCTGATGCAAGCAGGCAACGACATGTTGGCATAATTTAGCTGGTAGTCAACAGAGCGCAGCTTCATTTCCTGCAGCTTCAAATGCAGCTGAGCGTACATAATTAATTATTTGTGCAACTGTATGAGTGTGTGTTGCTGTGAGTGTGTGTGTGTGTGTGTGTGAGTGTGTGTGTGGGATTGGCTGTGCTTGGGAATGTGCGTATTTGTGTTTGGAAATGCGATTTACTTTTCTCGCACAAACACTCGCTCGCTCCCCGTTCTGTGGTCAATTAACAAATGTTTGTGGTCAGAATTGCATACAAATTGAATGACTTGGCCCGTGCACTGATTGACTGACTGATTGATTGATCAATCGATTAGCGTCTGAGTGCTCCCAAAAATAATCAGTTTGCAATTTACTGAATGTCTGCCATTTCAATTAATCGGCCAAGTTCAAAGCTGATTCGCAGCTTTAATATTAACTTTTTTCCAAAAGAAAAATTATTATAAATTAATTAAGCAAAGATAAATGCGTTTAAAGTATTGAATGTGTGTATCAAATTAATACAAAATGCTAAGTCTTTACTTTTTATCTAAGTTTAGACAGGTTTCTAATTCACAAATATTTAAAGTAATTAAGAACAATATTATCTTACTGTCGGAATATGCGGTAAGCCCTTATAGATTTAATTAAAAACTTCAAAAAGTAAAATATTGCATTAACTTTGACTGTTGATTGATATTGAATTTTTGTTGTTGTTTCCTTTCTAATCTGATATAATTATAAAATACTTCATACTAAATTCTTTACAAAAAAACTTAAGGTTTAAGTGTTTTGTCTTGTCTAGAGATAAGTCTTGTATTTTTGAATAAAATATATTAATATATGAATTATTTCTACTCCGACCGTGGATTTTCCAGCTTTAATTAAAGTTTAATCATAGTATGGGAACTTCAGAGGGCACAGATTATGACCAACGCTTCAGTTGTTTTACACTTTAGCTTGTCCCAAAATTATCGCCTATATAAAAGCGTCGCCACTGGGCGAATGTTTTACAAGTTGCAATTAATGTGTCTGTGTGCTTTAGATTGTGTTTTGTACATAAAATTTTGCGGCACATACGTGACCATAATTACAAAAAGACAAAACGGAGCGTATAACACACAAACACAAGACCATAAAAAAGTATTCGAAGCTGAAGTGGCAAATGGATGGGAAGAAATAACCGCAAAGACCGAGCTCTGATGCCGACATCAACAACGAAATGGCGCAATGCAGAAGCAGTAGCAGGAGGAAGAAGCAAGAAGGCGCTTCCAAATGGAAGGACATCGCTGCATAGTAAAAATGCAGCCAGTGGCTACATAAAATGAGGGATAACAAGGATTTACATTAATTCAGTGGCGACATCGTAAAAAGCCAAGAAGAGACAGAGCAATAGATGCGCCACCGTCATACAAAGTTGTTGCCGCCTTTTGGGCGCCCGTTGGGGGCACGCCCCACTAAAGTGCAAAGTTTTTTTTAATTGAAAACTAGCAGCTACGCCAGCTGTCAGCAGACAATATGCTGTGTGTGTGTGTGTGTGTGTGAGTGTGTGTGTGTGGTCTCTGCCATGACCCGGGCAATTAATCAAATGTTGCTATGATAAACTTCAAACAACCACACACCTACCCACACACATAGATAGAGACACACACGCACACTCGCATTTCGGTGGTCGGCAATAGAAACCACATTCATTTATTAAACTTCTTAGCTGACTGGCAAAAGGCGCCAAAAGGACAGCCATCAATCAAAGTCCATTTTTTTTGGTTGTTGTTGTTGTTCATTTCGGAGGCTTGGCCTTAAAACCGGGCAACTTGAAAGTATTTTCAATTTAATAAGTGCAAGCCGTTCGTCGATTTAGTCAAGCATTTGATGAAACTGATGTACCATCGATTTTTTCTAGTCTGGCGCCCCGAACGCCCCAAAGGCATTGTCCCAGCCATGCCCACGCCTCCATTCTTGGGCCGGGCTGTCCAACACTCCACTCAAGTGTCACTTGGCATTCATGGCTTTGGCACGTCCATTGACTTTTTTCTCGCACTGTGCATAGAAATCTCTTTTGCCCTACTGCCATACTCTGTCTTTCTCGCCTATCTCGCATCTCTGGCTAAATAGGACGCGACACTTTAAAAGCGTTGGCCTGCACTGTGAGAAGAGAAGTGGAAAACTACAATTTGTGTCAGGCCGCGAAATGTTCTCAGTGTACTCTAAGGAAATTTAATTGAAATATGTGAATATATGTAGCAAATTTCTCTTTAAATATTAAATTTCTTTTTTCTACGAACATCCTCTAATTTTTTTTTGAGTGTATTGCCGGGTTGCTGTTAGGCTCAAACAAAACTGATTTGTTGTTGTCCGCCCGAAAACTTGACAAAATTGATGTTACCAGATTCTGTTTACTTGTCGCCAGAAATTTCTTTGGACTTGTGCCTGACCTTTTTTTTTTCTCTAGCCAACAGCAAGACTTGTTCAATGGCTTCGCAATTTTTACAGTTTGTTTAGATCTTTTGGGCTTGATAGCAATTCGTATTTTATGTTTACAAATTGCGTGACTGATGATTATGGTGAAAGTTCTCTCCCGAGTTGGCAGACGCGAGTCGAAGCATATTTTAAGTGCTTGTTGCTCAGATTAGAAATTGTTGCTTAACTGCCGCATAGTTTGTGCCTCAGAAATACATTTAAAATATTTGAAATTAAATGGAACTAAGCTTTAGAGGCAAATGTTTAGAAATTTATGAAATTATTTAATGCATTCAACCTTCCCTAGATTGTTTGTCCAAGTGACCCAGTTAATTATGTTCGAATCCCAGGCTATGGGCTATGCATGTGGAATTGTTTTAATCAATAGCCTTAAAAGGCAGTGCGATTTAAAAATTTTGGTTAATTCAACCTATGCGCACAATAATATTATCAAGGAATCGAGATTAGTGGATCGATTGATGTAGCCATTATATATTTTTGTATGATACCCTGTATTTTCTTGCAAAAGAGATTGTAGGTATTGATTCAGACATTGACAATCTTTAGTGAAACTACCAACTCTTCCTTTAGATATATCATCATAACACAATAATGATAATACTTTTTATTTTATTATTGATTAATAATTGAAAATAGGCGATATAATAAAATAGCCGAAATGGTTTTTAAATTAACTGTCGGCAATTTTTCTTATTTGCTTTTTCAACAAAAAGGTTAAATTATCTACTTAAAGTTCGTTCTCCTTCATATAAACATATATTTTGTTAAATAACTGCGATTTTAAATCCTTGTTAGGTAATGTGGCTAGTTTCTTAGCAGAATGTGGTGTGGTTGGGTATCTGGCGGTTCGCCTCAATCTCGTTATTTACTCTCGCAGGCAATCTGAAGTAGCTTGGCATCCACTTTAAGCAAACCCACTTCAATTGCACCTTGTTGGCTCTTCACTTCGCCCATTTTAATTTCATTTTCCTCATTGCATTTTCCGACTGTGCAAACTTTTGGGCACACCGACTCGCTCGTTCTCTCTCCCTCTCGATCTCCCTCTCTTGCTGTACACTGTCCCCTTCTTTCCCCACAACACTGATAAAACACAAACGAGGCAAAAGTTTAATTTTCGTGGTTACTTTGGCTCGAAAACTTGCGGCGTATTTCATTTGTAAATAGCGCAAAATGGCAACAGGATATTGATGCAGCCTGCAACAGCAGCAGCAGCAGCAGCAGCAGTTGCAGTAGCAGAAGCAGCTGCAGCCGCTGCATCCTTTGCACCATTGTCTGTCTATTGTCTGGCTCTGCTTCGGCTACTGCTTCTACAGCTACGTCTTTGGGTCTAATGTGTCCGAACTGGTGCTAGTTGGCAACTTTTCATTAAACACACCTTAAGGCAGCGCAAATGGCGCAAACTTTGTCCTGGGACGAACAGGACACATGTGTCCTTTCTTTTCGATTCATTTTTGGTTTGTATTCTTCTTTTTTTGTTTGTTTGTTGCCCCACTAAAGTAACTCAAAAGAAATTCCTTTCTTTACAGCTAGGTATTTGGTAGCCCCCATTACTCCGGCCCCTGTCTTCTATTTGCCTTTGGCTCGCAGTGCAAATAAAAGCGGAAATGAAAACTGTATGCCTTCAAGCTTAATACCAAGTTCTTTTGCTCCTGAGGCACTCACAGTCTCGAAATAAGTTAAAGCAGCTAGTATTTAACCCCCGTTTCCCCCCTGCCCCTCCGCCTTGCACTGCGTTAAACGTGTCGCTTTTTGTTACCGTTACATTGCACTCGTGTCACGTCGTCGTCCTTTTCCCTTTGACAGTTCGCAGCGTGCAAAAAATTGCTCTAAATAGCTGCGAACGTTATTACATTGCTGCCTCAGCCAACAGAGTGTCCCTTACTTAGGTTTGGCTTCTCGCATACTCTTAGCACTTGCAATTTTCCCATGCATGCGACTTGTAACTGTGGCCGAGTTTCGCTTTCCTTTCAGCCAACTCAATTGCCTTGAAGTGTACTTTGATGAAGGCGGCGAAGTCTTTGTACTGCGCCATCTTGTATCAATATCTATTTGATTCAATCAGCGCATGCATTCAATTCGAGTTAGGCAATACACGTATACTCAATAGCTGTTGCTTGTCTGAATGTCGACGAGTTACTTCTAGAAAATATTGAATCGTATTTCGGGGAAATATTGAGTGCTAAGTCAAGTTGTTGTCCCATGCAACTTGAAATAAATGCAAACATGTTTTACTATGTTTCATTAAAATGAAAAGTTTCCTTTTTTTTTTTGTTATCAATTTATTAATAAATTATTTAAAATTAATTAAAAACTGTTATAAGCTGAGTCTTTGCCTTGCGCTGGGAGTGTAATCGGAATTGTTATGGCAACTCGTCTTGTTTATGATTTGCTTAAAATCGTGTAGTATGTTCCCCATTTAAGCTCTGCTCAGCTACTGAATGATTGATAACAGCTTGAAGATTGATTGATGAATTTGATCTAACAATTTGAATGCAATGGCAGCTGGTTCAGAATATTAAGTATGCAGAATAATGATTGATGACCTTATAGAAAATGCCGTTGAGAAAGGTTTTGCCAATTATTTTGTAAGCACGAAAAGAGCGTTTTCCATCCAATTTCTTGTTCTCATGTTCACCAACTAACTGACTTTCATCTGCTAATTACTCATTAACATTGAACAAGCAACTGTCAGAATCTTCAAAGTGCACGTCTAAGCCCTCAGATTCAAAGACCCCCAGAGACCTTCGCAGACAGGTTTACCTTAAAAGTCGGCAGCACCTCTGCCTAATTGAGCACACTCCACACTTCACTCGCACACCGAAAAGCAATTTCCATTACGGCCAGATTCCTTGGGAAAAAGAAAGCACAGGTCCAGGCCATGTTCCGTTCAATGGACGGGACATTAATAGAGCATTAGTGCTAATAACTCTGATGACATGCAATGTCGGGCAGTAGTCTCTTATCCAGCCCCCAGTTTCTGTTTCAACGGTCAATAACTATTCAAAGAGCGATTCATCTAGCTGTGTGCCTCATTGGGCAGCAGCACAAACGAAAGAAGAAGCTAACAGATACTGCTCAGCTCAACTAGGAGATACTCTCTAAAAATATAAGTTTAGTAAAAATATGGAGTACGATTCTAAAGCATTCTAATAAATTTATGCACAAAACTAGATTTCTCCGACTTTTTGAGCTTTTTTCCTCTTGATTACAATATTTGATTGTACCTTATGCACTTAAAGTTCTACGAGGTATAACAAAAATCTGCTGATAATCGGCTTATAGTTTTCGGTTTGGCCAATTTCTATGGCGCTTCCATAATTTTGCGCACACGCGCGTCTTTTGGCGAAAGAAAAGCAAAACGTAAGCGTGTAATCATTATTTGCAATGGCAACAAAAGGCAGAGCGGCGGGGATATGGTGAAATGAAAGCATAAGAAAGCATAATGAACCCTAAATAAAAGTGCGAGCACATCGAAACTTTGGCTTGAACTTTTCCACGCTTAACACTTTTCCGCAACAATTTATCGTTCTTGTCGTTCGGCGGAAGTGTTTGGCATTGCCAAAAGATAATGTTACACAGCTCCCCAAGTAGCTGCAGCAGGAGCAGCAGCAGCAGCAGCAGCCCGGCAAGGACCAAGTTTTTTGAGAGACCCGGCAAATCCTTGGCAGGCCGCCTTAGAGCCTGCCACAGACACACACACACACATACACACAGCCAGAAAGAAAACTTGCCACGCGGCTTGCATTTCAAACAAAAACTATCGCCAAGTGGTGGGCGCCCAGACAGCGTCTCCTTTTGGGAAATCAGTGGAAAATACGTAAACGAAACCGCCATATTATTTCGACATTGATTGCAAATGGCGCGAATTCCCGTTATGCCGCAACAGCGACAACTTCAAAGCCGAAAGTAATTCGAATTTAATGCGACAATGGATTTCGTTTACTACTTGTTTTTGGGCTGATTATCAGCAGATATCTATGTATATGTTAATACCCTCCTACATGCTAAAGTTTTCCTCTGAAATGTTTTTAATGCGATAATGATTAGTTCCTGAGATTTAAGCTTTGATTGCGGCTTCAAGTTTACCTCAAAAAAAATATAAAAATTTGCACTACTGAGGTTTTGAATTTCTCTTATTCTTAGTAATAATAAAAGTAGATAAGAAATATATATAATATAATAATATATAATAAATATATTTTTGGGAATATATTAAATTTTCTAAAAAAAAATTGTCTACAATTCATATTGATAATAATACTTCATAAAACAAATAAATATAACATTCGATTATTTTTTGTAGAATTCAAGCAAATATTTAAAACTAAGAACTAATTTAACAATAATTAAACAAAAACGAATTTCTTAGACTGAATTAATTTTTAACGATTCACTTTCTTTATAGTCAAACAGAGTGCTGCTTTAATCGACAGAGTTAATTCAGGCGACTGGCGCAAGTAAATCAGAGCTCTTACGCATTATACCAAAATACATTACGCATACGCCCCGTAAAACATAAAATAAATTCACGGTACTTTCGGGCTGTGAGCCGAGACAGAGACAATTGGATTGACTTTTCTATTAAAGCTAAGCCACTTGCTAGACGTCTGGCATAGAAATTACACGCCCTTTTTGCCAAACCAAATACACCCGTTTGCAGTGGGAGAGAAGGACTGAAAACAAGATTTTGACTGCATCAAAATTGAGTTTAAATAAACTGGCAGCCATCGTCTTCGGCACAATCAGAACAAATCAAATATGTAATCGACATGTGAGTTTCCACATGCCAAATGGACTTCTACTCAGTTGCCACGGCGCTACTAATCCGCAAGCTCTTAACCCTCCACTTAAAACTGTTTCCAGGCGACTTTCTGCCATTTCATTTGCTGTGGCTTTCATGCCGAATAAGCGTATAAATAAGTAAGCAATGTTGAAGCACGTCTCTCATTTGGCTTGCCGAATATATAATACTCTGCACATGTGTGGGACTTGCTGATATTATATTCTGAGAAAACGTAAGATTCAAGCCTTACACATTGCATATGATAAAATTGGGATACCCTTGCGAAGGGAATACGGATAACCGTACATTAGTTTAGGCAGCCCCAAGTAATCCTCCCCCCAAAGTCATCTAATAAAAGACGCTCGCAGTCGCAAGCCATAAATGCTTGGGGGCAACAGGCGGCCAATATGCCATGACTAAAATGGGCGTGGCCCCCAGCCAATAGCAATGGCACACATCGAAGCGGCAACGCGTAAAAGCGTTTATTACTATAAATATTAAAATGGGATTATCAAACAAACGTACTTTAGGTTTTTATTACATTCTGCCAAGGATGCAGCCGGCGCTTCAGACTCGCTCTTCGCGTCGCTCTCCAGAGATTAACTGGGCGGGACTGTGGCGGGGCAGGGGCGGTAGCGGGGGCGAGGGCGAGGGCGAGGGTATTGTCCCGAGGCATCTCATTTGCTGCGCTAACTGCAGGGTTGCAATTTCTTGTGTTGACTTTGCCGTCACTTTGACTTTTTGGCTACACTGGCACGTAATAGCAAAGTTTTTTATTCGTAACGCCAAAGAATGAAAAAGTGTGAGACAGAAATAGAGATAGTGAGAGAGAGGGATTTACTTATGAAAAATAAATTTGCGCTTGAGACTACCATCTCAGGCCCTGTGTAACCAAGCCCCCCGCACGCCGCCCTTCGCTCCTTTGTTAGTTGCTTCTTCGCCGCCTCTTCAATAGTTTCGCTCGCTTGTTATTTATGCTCGTGCGCGCGTTAATCTTCAAATGGCGGCAGCGACCAGTGTTGGATAGCGGCAAATTTATGTGCATGCCGCGGCGTGAGGTTAAAAATTATGTTGCATACCCCCCACCCCTTACAGGTAATGCGAAAATTTCTATGCCAAGCTGTTTGCCACTCAACTGCAGCACAAAGTGTGATTAAGGGTTTGTACATATTTGAAGTAGGGCAAATGCGGGATGGCTATAGATAAATGGCTAGCTAGATAAATGGGCAGGGAGGGGGAGTAACAGAGAGAAGGAGAGAGCGGGAGAGACTATGCGAAAGTAGAAAAGACGAATGCTTTAGATATTCGAAGCCATTAAATTGCATAAACCTGAAGCTAATCAAAAAAAATCTGTTTGGCCACGAATAAACTAAGGCAAGAGCTTAAACAAATCTCATAGATTGTGCGCATAATGTTTATTTTTGATTTTGAAATATAACTCTAATTGTAATTAGAAATTTTGAATTCCTTTTTAATGCTCGAGTAAACCTTCATCCAAAATAATACCTTTTTAAGCAATGTTTTATTTCATGTTAACCTTTATTTCGTTTTTAACGATGTTTTGCTGTATTTTTTTGTGGAGTGCAATTCCCTAAGCAATTAAAGCAACAAAAGGCCACAACAAAATGCCAGTTTATGGCCTAAACAATAAACTCAATTTAAAAGTGAGCCACGTGACACGTAAAAGCTCGATGGCATTTGCCAGGCTGCTAACATATGCAAGCCTCAAAGGACGCATGCCGTTTGCACACGTGTCCTGCTTTAACAGGCGCACCTACACACACACACACACGTAGAGTAACAAATTGAGCTTGACTTAATAATTAAAACAAGGGAAAAAAAAGAGAATTTACTTAACCACACAAAGACGTAGCAACTTGTAGAGACACAGAAAGAGAGTCCTAGAGTGGGGCGGTGGAAGGGAGTTAACGTGTGTGTTGACCCAGCATAGATAAAAGATAAAAACACTCGCAGACACCAGAGAAAACCGAAAGAAAAGTTTTTAATTTTAACACATGCGGAAAGTTGCGGGACACGAAAGCGTTGAGCGCTAAGCGTCGACAACGACACACGAAATAAACGGAATAACTTATTTTCGTTGGGGAATTAAGGCAATTTGTAGCATACTTTTTGGGGCTTGTTGGCCGCATCGCCGCTGCAGCAGGAGCTTTATGACCGCAGTCAAGCGGCAGCAGCAACAACCAAAACGGACATCCCAAATTAATTTCACGTACTCACACGCGTGCACACACACACACGCACACACCGACAAGTACAATTGTGTGCGTGTATGTGTGTGCGTATCTCATACATATATGAGTAAAGCACAGTTTTAGGCAATATAATAAAGTTGCCTAGCTATGAGAGTTGGATTTGAACGACAGTTGAGTATGTAGAGCCTGCATTTAAAATTTGACTAGCTATTTGTTACTAATGGGACAATTAAGAATGTGCATAAAATTTATTATTATTAATATATACTTCTAAAATGTTTTGCTTGGCTAAATTTTGGTAATGAGCACGTTTGAAAAGCGAGAGATTTATGCATTATTATGTGTGCCAGTCGCTGATATTTTCAATATTATTTTTATATAAATACAATATTTTTATTAATTTTAATATTAAATGCCTTTTTAATATTAATAATTATAAAGAACTTTTTAGTCTAACGAAAGCGTTTAATCGAATTCATTTGAAAGTGAATTTCTGCTAAACGAATTCTAATTTAATATTCTTATTTTATTGTCAGTTGTTCAACACGTTGATACGTTGATCCCACACTCATAAAACAGTGCTCTTAATTTTAGAAAATAGCCCAAAAATTAAATTTTAACAAATTTCTGAAAATTGTCTTCCTGTTAAACAACTTTCCCATATTAAAATGACCCGAAATATTTGTAGAATATTCTACAAATGGATAAAGACATTTCTTGAGTGTAGTACAATTTAAGAAAACATTTAAATATTTGGAGGTTTAGACAATAATAATGTAAGTAGGTCAATGGGATAATTGAAATGGAATAGTCTGACGTCGTTAATAAATGAATGTTTATTTTATATTTTATTACTATCATTTTTAGTCTAAGCTGATTTTAATTGTCTGTGTTGTGTAATAGTACAGGGTATTTCAAAATCGAGCATTTGTGACTCTATATCTTATTTTTGCTTACATACTCAACTATTCAAGCAGAGTTTAGCATTTTTGTGGACAATATGCCTTGGTCAGGTTTGGCTTAGCTATTTTCTCGACCGCAAACAATGTGACTGCCAAGCGCGTGTATGTGTGTGTACGTGTGTGGGCTTTAGTTTAAAGCCTCGTATTCCAGTGCTCATATTGAAAGTTTCACATGTGCGTATGTGTGAGTGTGCGTGTGACTGCCCCATTTTGCTGCTCGTTTTAATTTAAAGCATACATTCAGGCGCAGCTATTTACCTCTCAGTGCTGCCGTGAGCTTGCAGCATTTTCAATTTCAATTTCCATATATATATATATATATATATATATATATATATATATATATAAACATATTAAATGCAGGCACTCTAATTTAGTTTAGCTGAACATTGCCGCCAGCATTTGAGTTCGTGTTTGTTGACCATTTAAAGTTAATCATTTTCTTGTGTAAAAATCATTTTAATTGTTGTTCAACACATTAAAAATTTTGTTTCGAAATGTTGTCGCGGCTGCCTGTTTAATGCTGTTGCACCTTTTTCCATTTTTTTCTTTCCAACTAGATTGCATCGAAACGAGGCATTATTATTTTCCTGGTTTTCTTTAATTTATTTCAAGATTGAAATCATGTGATAAAAGTGTGTGATTAATGGGGCAACAAGATTTATGTTCAAGGAAAGGGTAATTTAATATAAACATGCCCAGATATAATGCGAATTAACATTTGACGCAAGATTGTATTCTGGAGCATGTGTTTATTGGGGTTAATTAATTGTTGTTGAACGGCAGTCAAATTGTGACTGATCAAAGTTGGAATTTCGTAAGTATTCAAAATAAACTCTTTGTTCTTTTCTTGATAATTGATATTGATTCAACTGCGAAAGTCAAGCTCACCTATACGAAAGTCTACCTTTCGTTAGTATTATTGTATATTCATATTCCAATCTGCTTAATCTTAAATCGGATTTGTATGTTCCACGTTGAAACGGAAGAGAACCACACAAGGACAAAGAAGTCTCGCCTGCTCCTTTACAGCCAGACAGTCAAATGTTTTGTAACCTTCAAAAGCTAGCCCTACCGAACACACGGCCATCTCCGATAATCCTAGAAACCAAATAATTTTAAACGAACTGAAACGTACATTTTTTTGATTTGATGAATTTACGAATTGGGCGCGCTTCAGTTTTAGTGTATATTGCATGGGAGCGAAGGGAGAGAAACGAAATGAAAAGGAAAACCCTAAAAACGAGGCGCAAATGTGCAGCCAAAGCGGACGCTGGCGTACACAGGATATGACTTTGAGCCACATCCGGCACCACATACACACATACGCACAAGTACAAGCACAAGAAACATAGCCAACGGCCACGCCCCGCTCGTGTTAGGAGGCCAACTGGTTTGGTGGTGGTAGAAGCAGAAAATTGACTGGCTGCTGCCTGTGCTCAAGGCTATTTAGGCGCTCGTTAGACAAATTCAAATAAAGTAACGGCTGCAACAACAACAACAAAAACGACAACAAAAACACAACTTGGCTGCTCCTTCGCTTAGGACACACGAAAAACGAGCGGAAATCCTTTTTTTGTTAAAGCCAACTGCGATAGTTGTGCAACGAGGCAATAAAGTTTATTGGATTCCGTTTTTTCAAATGGTTTCTCTTTTTTTTTTTTTAATTTTGTATTACACTTCGTAGATGGGAGCCAGATTAGTTGAAACCAAGGACAATATTGAAATAGGTTTTGTATGATCTATTTATATTAAAATAAGTTAAGAATGTATAATTAAATGATTATAAAATTATTATTATATAAATGTTATTGGTTGGTGTCGATAAAGTGCTTCATATATTTTATGAAAAATTAGAGACAATTTGGTAAGATTATTTTCTGTTAACCATATTTCTCACGCTTTCTCCAAAGTTTGTTGCGCAAATTGGCGAAATAATTAATCTACTCAGGCAGGGAACATCGTTTAGACTAAGCTGATCGAGGGCTAAAACCATGCATTTAAATTTTTTTTCAATGAATTTGATTGTTTTTTAAACATTTTGTTATTTGCGAAGAAAGTCATAACTTTGGCAGAATTCAAAATTTTATAAAAAAATTTTTTGAATTTATTGGAATTGTGTTCTAGTTGGTTTTAGGCACATATTCCTGTTAGATTCACATTTGAGCTACCAATGCAAAGCAAATGCCAGCCCATGATGGCAGCAATCGAAATGGCAATTGGGTTTTTGTAGAGCTTAGCTACAGGTATAAACTGTACACGCAAATAATGGCTCACATGAAGTTCTTCAACATCTGGATTTCGTTTTGTTCAAAGTTGCCTTTTTATTGCTTTTGTGTGCTATCTAATTTGGCGCGCACATGCGAAAATTTGACTGGTAACGCCTAGAAGAACTACACACGAATGCCAGCTGGCCCTCGCCTAGTTTACTGGCGCCACCTGTCGGTTGGCTCCCGTACCCGCACCTGCACCCGCATCCGCATCCGCACCCACACAGAAATCGATTCGTTGTACTTTGGGCCAATGCATTGCAGTTGACGCCCACGACAAGTAAAACAAAAGTCTATGTGGGCGTGGCGGCGACAAAAGTTTTCCCGTCTGATTTCGGTGCACGCGTGTTTAAGCTTAGCAGCTGCTTTTACCATGTGGCCGCAAAGTGGGCGTGCCACATGTCCAATTTGCCAATTTAAGCTGCTTAGCGAAAAGCAGCCGAAAAAAATAAAACAGGAAAAACGAGAGAGATTTCTCTTAAACTTTATTAAGCAGTTGTCCGCTTTAATTTTGTTTGCCATGTGGCAGGGGGCGTGGCAGCGGCACAGCTGACAAAACTTTTATTCGGCTTGCCATAAAGGTTTTCAATTATTGCTTTTTAAATTGTTGCCTTGTTTACACAAGTTTCTCCGCACTCGAGTAGCTGGCGACACTTGTGAGACGAGCTGAGAACAAGCAAGGAAAGCAAAAGAAAAGAATTTTTGGCAAATGACAGGAGTGGAAAAAAAATAGAAGAAAGTTTAACAAAGCATTTAATTTTTTTCGCTCGTATACTGTTCGCTGGCGCTGTCCTCTTTTCTTGCAGGAGCAGAAGTCCTGAGTTCTAAGAATAACGTGGGCAAAAAAAAAATTAGAAAAAAAATTGCTGCACAATTCTTGTAAGATGATTTTCTAGCGAGTAAAATAATACTGACAGATTTCATTAGCGCAGAACTAGTTCATTCAACAAAAGCAAAATCTTCCCTTTAGTAATTATAACAAAATAATATTTCAATTCTCCCATGGAAGTTTTAGTTTTGTTGG
This sequence comes from Drosophila borealis, assembly GCA_035045885.1. Lineage (NCBI taxonomy): Eukaryota > Metazoa > Arthropoda > Insecta > Diptera > Drosophilidae > Drosophila > Drosophila borealis. The sequence continues at coordinate 2,403,425 of JAWNOR010000211.1, forward strand.
ACTCAATTTTGAAATGAAGCTAATTAATGCTTAGCTAGTTCCTAGAGTTTACATTTGAAATGAAGTAAATGAATTATGAACTAGTTTAGAGCATTAGATATAAATATTCTTTCAAGTAACAACTAAAAACTGCTGAGCTTCAGACAAAATATTTGAAGCAATGTTTATCTATACTTGGCATTTCGGTTTGGAACACTTAAGCTGACAAATAGTTCGATGTGAAGGACATAAAAGGCGCCAATTTTGGTGGCCATCGAGGCCAAAATCAAAAAGAAAATCTGTCAATGGCACTCAAAATGGCTGTCCCTTCAATTGTGTAGTTATCTCTGTATTGGTATAGATAGCTGTATGTGTGTGTATGTGTGCGTTTGTTTGTATGTGCGTGTGAACGTCAAACACTTCTTGTTAGCAAGTGTTATGTATATGTGTTAGGTACTTTCAATTTATCAGCCCCTCGAAAAGAGAATTGTTTCGATTTTGTTTTGTGCTTTGCTAAGTTCGTTTCTCTTCTCTTCTATTTTTGTCGATTTTAGCGTAATTTTTAGCGGAATTTTCTCCGAAGCTCTGTTTATGTTTGAGTTTCAGCGCCTGGAAGTGTGCTTCAAAACTTGAAGCCTGCTATTCTTTGGTCCCCAGTGTCAATAATCGGGTACTCGCACGTGTCCCGCGGCTTCGTTCGTGCTCTAAATGCCCTGTCAATGGCCAGCACCAGGCTGGGAGCAGCAGCCAGGGCAGTATCGTGCTTGTGGCACATTGCTTCTTCTTTTTAATAGTTGTAATTGTAGTCGAGTGTTGGGGCGTAGCTGTAAGTGCTCCACTTTTATAGCTCTCGGTTGGCCGAGCAACGGCTTTGCGCCGCTTGACTCTCACGGAGATTTCAGCTTGGCCGCTTAGCGGTCAATTGTTTTAGCCCTGCACATTCAAAGTGCTCGGGACAATAAAAGGAGTGCAATTGACAGGCAAAGCAAAATTGATAACAGATAAAAAAATTAAAATGAAATTAAGAGAGATACAGTGGAAGTGCGATAAACCACTGAGAAGAGAGAAAAGTTAAACCTATTAATAGGTAAAATAAGAGCATAATAAGAAGAAAGGAATATAATGACGAGGAGGCCAAGAGCAAAGATAAAGTTTATGAAATATCCATGGCACAACTCTTAAGTATATTACTTATAATCAAGGCATGAAACCCGAACTGACCTTACTGATGTTACTTGGATTTATGAGAATCGCATAGTAGGGCAGTATTTGAAAATAGTTTTAATAATTTGCATCGCTGCGGGAAGCAAACTTGTTTTCAGCTTCGTCTAAGAAAACATGAATGTCTAGTTAAAGCACACCTCACCCGGTTTATTTTTGTATCCTTTAATTTAAAACATCACAATTCAATCGATGTCCTGTCTGTGTAACTATTTCCCTACTGGTATAAACTCCATATTCAATATTTCATTTAACATTTAACATTTAAACGAAAAGACGACCTTGGGTATGGATTGTTCACAATCTTCTGTGAGTTTTTAGAAAGATATTTAAAAAAACAAATTTTTAGGCTGATCGAATGGTGTACAAAACGTATTATAAAAGTCTTTTCAATCACATTTTTTAAAGCCCCGTCATAACGTGTAAATAACCAATTTAAAATATACCAAAGCTCTTAAGCATTTGGTTATTTTGATAACGAATCAGACAATCAACTTATCAGTTCGGATAAGCAGTTTTATGCATAAGAATATTTATAAATTGATCTATACATTATAGTCATCCAACAGTCTCTAACATTCTCATTTCAATTTTCTATTTATTTTAATCTCTTATTTGAAGTATACCTCTATATTTCATTCACCCCTGCCAATCAGCTAACCACAAACAATTTTCTCCCAACTTTCACTGCACTTCAAGCATTTCAAACCACTTAAAGTGCTCTCCTGGGAAACATCTATTCCACAAATTTTCATTCACGATTGAATATTAATAGGCCATAAACACACACACACACACACACACTGCCAGACATACACGTAACCGCTTCATTTATGGTGGGCTCTAAACTATTTCATTTAGACGGCACTAAAAACCAAAGTTTCATTCCGCTAACCCCTGTTGACGGCTGTTCAAATCATTAACATTGCCATATTCACGTTGCGCATACGCCACGTGTGACAGGGGCAAACAATGTGAACGTGTCAATGAAGCGACTGCCTTTTTGCCGCACAACCGCTTAACCGAACGCACGCACACACATACACACACACACACACACTCAAACACACACACTCAAACACACACAAGCAGTCAGACACATAGAGCAATCAATAAACATCAAATGCTGTGTAAATGTCACAAGCAATAAAAATCTGTAGGCGCTGAAAACTGGCAGCAAATAGAACCCTGAACCCGAACTAAAACTGAAACAGAATCTGTGACTTGACGAGCACCGTTAAGAGTTTTGTTGGCAGCGACAATCTGTTAACCAACAACACATACAGAAACCGCCGCCCCTCCCCCCCTCCTCCCCGCGCACTGAAGCCCCTTGGCGCCCACCATTGCCAAGCAGTCATTTGCCTGAAATTGTCGTTCTTCGCATCTAATTGCGAAAATTTTTGGAAACTGTCAAATTCTGCAGCAATTGCTAAACCGCAGGCTCTGGTCTCGGTCTGGCTCTGGTCTAGGTAGAAGTTCGCCTGCTCGGTGTCACGCCCATACGTCCTTTGAGCGTTAACTTTATTACGTGTGCGGCTTGCACGCAGGCAGCACGAATATTCGCGACTTTTACTTTTTCGGCGCACACCTATTCCTCTCTCTCTCTCTCTCTCTCTCACTCCCTCTTTCTCCCTCAGTCGCTCTGCAGCGCGTTTTGTCTTTGGCTTTCTGTCAGCTAGTCCGTTTGTCCGTCAGTTTTTAGCTGGCTGCCATTTTGTAAAGCTTTTACTGCCGCCTTTTAATGGCAGCGGTTTAATGGCTGCTCACAGCGTTCGATTTGCCCGAAATGAAAATAGTTTCGGTTTAGATTTATGTTGCTTACTTTTACGGTTCTCGCTATTTAGCTTTTTATTGCTTTAAAGCTGCAAAGACTCGACCTCAGCCAGGTGCACCATTGCATAATATTTGGAAGCCGATTTAAAAATTGTTTTAAATACGTGCGAGGCTACGCGGGCTGCTTGTACAGAGTTATATAGATTATTTATTTATTTAAAAGAGCTGCAGGTAATTATAAAATACGCGCAGCTAAATAGAGCTATGTCAATTAGGGTGTTAGCTTTAGTTAAATATATAATTCCAGCATTAAGCCGATTGTAAATGGTTTTAAACAAATTTTAATATCTTTTTCAACAGAAATTTTGATTGTGTTTTGAGATAAGTCCATGGCATTTTACAACAAAGAGTTGGTTTAATCCGACTGACTGTTAAAATGCAGCTAGAAAAAGCTAGAGTTTTATTATATTTTAAAATATTCAAATTACTCAGACAAATGTTTTATACAATTTTTAAGCTTGGACTTAGTTAGAAAAGTAATTATCCCGAATAATTCTATGGCTTAGTTTTGGTCCTTAAACTATTTTGGCATAATTAAACAATTTTTGTAAACTTTCGAACTTATAAAGTTTTCTCAATATGTGAAATTCATATATATTATGAAGACATGAAATATTATAGTAGATATTGAGCTTTGGAGGGAAATTCAAGTACTTCGTATTTCTTTTAGTCCTTATGTATTAAAAATCACTAATGGAACAGACAGAAGCTTAAAAATCCCAGCAAAAAATAGTTTACAACTGACTTCAATTTAGCTGCTCTTGTTCTTCAAAATTAAATGCAAATGTCTCAGTTTAGCAGGACTCAAGCTCTGAGCTAAAGGATTTAGAATTTACCTAAGCTCTGGAGATGCGCGGCGAGATTCCGCTGCCGCCAAAATAGGGAAAAAAGCGGGGCAGCAGCAGGAAGCTGCTGGGCTGCCATCCGGGAACCCTGTACTTGGCATTGGCTTTGGCTTCTACTTTGGTGGCGCGTGTCGTGTCGAGTCATCTAAAACGGAAATGGCAGCCATTACGCAGCAAGGACGACAACTTTGACGTCAGTTGCTGGCGCTGCTGTTGCGCTCTGGCTTACATTTCATCAGCGTTAATGATAAGAAAACAATTCGGCGAAAGGGAAAAAGCTGCGCTGAGAAGTCAAATGGCAGCCGAACACAGAGCAAAGCCCCAAAGTCAAGTCAAGGGATGTCCCCAGCTGCTTAGCGCGCATAAATATTGTAATAAGCATGAAAATTACAATTTCAGCTACAGCTTGAAGCTGACGTGTCTGCTGCAACGACAATGCTACTTGCGACTTGCAACTTTCTACTTGCTGCTTGCTGCTCGCTGCTTGCCACTTGGCATTGAAACATTTTGTAATTTACATTTAATTAGGGGATTTTGTGCAGCGAAAATTGCAATACGAAGACAAAGACCAAGACGTAGACTCCGACTGAGACTGAGACGGAGACGGATACTGAGATTCAGATTGAGTCGTGGGGCAGGAAACGTAAGTCGCCCGGATGTCTGGCCCTTTTGTTGGAGGTGTTGCAGTAGCAGCGGCAGCAGCAGCGGAGCGTATTTGCATTGGGCACAGCAGCTCCTGCAAGGGCTTAAAGTCAACTCAAAGGATTTGCCAGCGCAACAAGCTGGCAAACCCTGCCGACTGTGCCCTGTGGCCCGCACCACGTGCCGTATGAGCAACATTTAATTAAGTGACTTTGTGTTGACTTCGTTTTTTTTTCCTTTTTTTTCTCCATTTTTATTTTTATTTTTTAATACTGCAGACACCCCAACTGCCTGCTCACCTACAGTGCGTGTGTATGTGCGCCTGAATGGCGTACCTACTGCCTGGTTATGACTGTAAACAGGAAATTAAGTTCTAAGCCGCATGCCGTCAGCAAAGGGTTAGTTCCTGGGCTGATGTAAGTGGTGTGGTAGGGCGAGGGAGTTGGGGCCTACGGTCGTTGGAGTTTGTTGCAAAGGTTAGAGGCAACATGACTTGTCATGTTAGTTGCATGCTGAAAGCATAATTGAAGGCATTTGGCTGCAGCTTAACTGTATTCATTGTGGCAAATGGAATCAGTGTGCGGATTAGGATTAGAATGTGTAATGGGTTTTATGGATTTAAGCTTCATTTTAATCAGGTTGAACCTAGCACTAATCACTAGCAGATTGGTGTAGTACAAAGCACGCGATATGAAATTATTTATGCTGACAGAAAACATAGCCCTTTTTTTTCTATGCTTGTGTAACAACAGGTGGATTTGGTACTAAGAACTCTCTAACATTGGACATTAATTTTAAAGAAATAGAGCTTAGAATATTATTTGCAAGGATTAATAAAATCATCACAGCTATTCTTATCGATGGGGCGCTGGTTAGAAAGCCAAGCTGTCACACCTTTTGGGATCAGAGCAAAGATGTGAAACTGACAACTATTTAATATAAGAATATTTACACACTATCTGTATACAAGAAAACTATTGTATTTTGTTGGTAAGGAGCGATTTTGTAAACACAGCTTTTGCCGCAGGGGTATACATAAGCCTTTTCGTTGTTTATATTTCACAACTGGTTCTAGCTTCGGACTGACCAAATGGCCTTCAAATTTAATGTGGATAGCAAATTCTGCTTATTATATAACCGGGAGGTACTTGAACAGACAACTTGCTCACTATTGGTGTTTATACCTTAGCTTAGCCAGCTTAAAGTTTAGTTAAGAATATGTTATTTAAAATTATGATATTCTATGAAATCTCATATTTAGCGGGTACTCCATGGCTTTGTCCGGACCAAGTTTATTGTCCCTTTTCCACAAATTTCCCACCCATACAAATTTAAATCTACCTTTACTACCTAGAATAAGTAGTTTGTAAATATTCATATAAATTTAATTTAAGTTGTTCCTGATAATAACAGAAAAATTAAAATAAAGCAAAACTTAATAATAATAATAATAAAAAAAAAACCTTTACTACCCTGAACAACTACGTCCCAGATTATATTAAAGATATATAATTAAAGAAATAAATTGAAATTTCATCAAATACCACACATTTTAGTGCCGTGATGAGAAGATTAAAGCTGTATTTTAATACAAGAGGGATGGATATTCCGAAAAATGTGTTAAAAATGAGCGTAAAGCCTATCGGATGGTAAACAAGAAAGTTTCAATAAACCGTTTGTCACGATTTTTCCACATTTTTAGGTGGAATTTAACAAAAAAAAACATGAGGTAACTACAGTAAAAGATTAGGCTACAGTCTGTCTTGGATCTGTGCGTTTATTACCAATCACTCAGTCCGTCGGATATAGATACAGTTAACACAACTTCCTAAATAATAAGCTGATAATCTCTTGTGCCACTTGACGCATTTGCAATGCCAAAAATGCCAAGCAGGCAGCCAAAAACAATGTAAGCTATGTTCATATAATCGGAAAACTCTCCAGTAAGCGCAGTCTGGCAGCTGGCGGCATTTAACCATGAAAATGCCAGGAATATTCAGAAAGGCACACAAAAATAGTGGCGGGCAGAGGGGAAACATAGTCGGATACCGAACAGGACGGTTAACAATTTTGGCACAATATTATTAGCAAGTTTTCAGATTGTAACTGCAATTACTACTCAATTATAAGCAGTAATTGTTGGACCGGAAAATAGTATCTCAAAGTATCTCAGTGCAGAAACTTTAAAAAATTCTTCAGCTGCAAAACATGCTGGCGGCTGACAGAGACACGAGATTCCTCAAAATATGCGTAACTGTTGCCAAGCAATGTCTTTGAGGTGTATACTCCTGTGTGTGAGAGTGTGTGTGTGTTTGCGTGCCAAAGAATGTTGTAGCTACCGAAAAAGACAAGAACATTGTTGCTAAAATTTCTCGAGTTTTGTGCGTTATGCAAAGTGGCCCCGGAATGAGGCGGCAAACCTTTGCTGGCAGAGATGGGTTCGGGTTTTTTGGGGCACCAGGCCGATCAACCACACGTTGAGAAGGAGCTGTGCGAAGGTGTATGTGGCGACAGAACAGCTTAAATTCACTTTAAATACGTCTTTTGCTATTGAGGCGTATCTTAAAGATATTTAATTTATGCTTAGTATCTTTTAAATACGAACACACTTGTTAAGCAAACATTTGTGTACGAAATTTAAGGCTTGTGAATTGTATACTTCTTAAGTATTATTTACACTCAATTCACCTGCTTCGTGGAACGCTTCAGTAACATTTGGTTAAAAGAAAATTCACTTTAAATTCATTTGATTGCAGCTCGTAAAGTTGCCTTTTTATTTGGCCAGCTTTCAATTTTGGCCATTGAAAGGCATTTGCGCATCTCATATGGACGGTTAGACAGAAGATTTTTGCAATCAATTGGAACACAGATGTATACAGTTTTCCCTCTCAAATATGCAGACAACAAAGTATTATTATTAAAATCTGATCAAGTGAGAAACTTATTACAAATTTTATTTAATTTTGTATTTTACTTTAAGAGTTCTTCTAATGTATAAATTTTTATAAGCAAGCTGTTATTTGTACACAGAAAACATCGATCGATACATTTATTAACAAGTAAGAGGCTCTATTCGGGAATTCCCGAAGGACCCTAACAGAAATAAGAATAATACTTATAATACCTATTCTCTCCATCTGTTTTGTAGCTTGATAAATAACTTGATGTTGCTTAAACTCAACTCAATTTGTTTGTCATGAAATGTTTTGTGTATTAAATTTGGTTAAGTGACTTTAAAAATAATTTATATATACATATTATAAATATTGCTGATATTAGGTCAGTTTATTTTAATATTTTACACTCAACCATTTTCTACTTTCAAACTTTAGTTGAAATCTATTTTTTTGGTTAGGAGCTTGAACTAAATGCCTACTAAAGTTTCTCCTAAACCAAACAAACCAAAATTGGCCCACAAACACACGCACACACACCGCAAGCATTAAAACTTTAGTGAACAAAATATTATATTATAAAAGCTCAGAAAAAAAGAAAATGGAAAATCAGATACCAAAAGCGTTTATCTCTGACCAACTATCTCTACAAATTACAAATACCCAAGCACAAGAGCTGAACATTTTGTCATTCGTTTCTAATAACTAAATGGCTGGTTATTATAAAACTTTTTCCATTTTGCACAAGTTTTACGCATGGAAATGCGCCCTATAAAAAGGAAAAAAAATTGTAGAAAAAAAAGTGAAAACCCAGCGACACACGCACAAGGCAAATGAAACGATCAAAATGTGGAAAAAGTGAAGCAATTTACTAGAACACGTCCGAGCATTACGTAAGCCAGCTGGGAGTGGGTTAGCGGGTTGGCTGAGAGTGCTTCATAAAGGCGTGAGAGGGGGTTAGGGGAGTGTTACTTAAGAAATTTCATGCACCACATAGAAAAAGTTTTGCACTGACTTTTGTAAAGCCTTTGCTGATGTTTCTTCTATTCGCTGAAGTGCATGTGTCTTGATTACAAATGTTGCCAAGCGCAGTGTGTCCTGTATGTCCTGTGTGTCCCAGTGTATCCTATATCTATGCGCAAACTTGCAAGGACAGCATTTGAATTTGAAATTGAAAACAAGTTTATAACGTGAATTGGCAAATAAAGCGCTCAATGGCAGTGTGGGAGGCAGTGCATAAGATTTTCCTGCTGCCACGCACGAATGACATTGTCAAACACCCGCACACACACACATACACACACACACATATACTATGGCACCCTAAGCTGTTCCATATTGACGCACTTGCAACTGAAGTAGCAACTCTTAAAGGGACTTTGGACTTTGGTTTTCTCTTTTAGCCCCTTTGGGCTTGGACTTGAACGACTTTTGGACGCTGCAAGCTAGGCAGCTGCCTTTTGTTGTTGCATGTACTCTTTTACCCACATAAACACACGCATACACACACACACACACCACTTTCATTTGCGTAAGTCGTTTTCAACGTTTCAACGCCGTGGGGCAAATTGTTTGCTCGCCTCGTTTTCCATTCAAATTGCTTTCTTTTTGCCTATATAAATATAAATATGAATGCAGCATATAGCATGCAGATACATATGTATTTCTACATGGAACATATATGCATTGCTGATTTATGTATACTATATAACTGCACATGTTGTTCGCCGCCGCATTGTGTTCCATTTACCTAGAGAAATGCAAATATTGTTGACGCAGTTGCGACTGCTCTCAAGTTGTGGCAAATACAGGTCAAGTTTCTTGCTCCTAAGTGTGCAGCCTGTGGCATGGGGTAGTAGGTTATCGAGGGGGAAATTGGAGCAAAGTTATAAAAGCGTGTAATATATGAACATTATCTACGATTTCTTGTTGAAAAAGTCGACTAAGTTTTTTTCAAAAATAATAAAGTATTTATGTGAACCTATCTTAGCGTTCACTATAGACCCGAGTGGAAGATTTTGTAAAAATCTAACAAACTCATATATTTGTGTATGAAAATATTTCAACTCAATATGGAAAATATCTAAAGCATATCCAAGGTATATTATTAGCTAGTGGTATATTGCCTTATGTTTATATTATTTGCACTTGAGGCTTTGCGTATTTTATGCAAAAGAAAAATCAATTTTCATTTATGCCCATTGACTCTTTGATATTGCTATTTTAATTGTTGTTTAGCCCGTGGAATATTCAATTAGTAGGAAAATTCTGCTACTATGTAAACACAGACTTTTAAGTCGAGCCAATGTCTGATGAATGGAATGCATAGCAGAAATTTGCGTGACGGCACCTGCTGGACGGCCAACTGTTAAATCACATTGTAAAACAGCTGGGATCGTACTGAAAACTACAGAAGTTGATGGTATATAAAGCTTGCTCTTCACAGCTAAATGGTAGTACAAAGCGATCAAAGCATTTGACAGCAATAAATACGATTGAAGCAGTTAATTGAAAAAATAAATCAATCAACATGAATACCCTGTGCCTGTTTGCCTACATTGCCGTCATCGCTGTGGTCTTTGCTGATGCTACTCACAGCCTTCATCAGGCCGGCAGCAAGGCTGGAGATGTTGTGCACTGGACCACCGGCAGCAACACCAAGGGAGCTGCCACACTTAACCACACAGGCGCAGCATTCTTTAAGGTCTCAACTGTGGCCACGACTGTGTCTCCGACCACGCCTACAACCACTCCCAAGGCGGCCGAGGACACCAAAACCACAGATGCAGCTGTGACGCCCGTAGCAGCTGCAGTTGCCAAGGACAGTGCCGAGACTACCACCGGCGGCTCCACCAGCACCACCACCGACGGCACCACCACCGACGGCACCACCACTGCGGCCCCAGTGACAACTACTGTTGCTGGCCCCACTGTTAAGCCAAATAAGAAGTAAATATCTGACACAGAAGCTGCGATATTGATTACGTGTTGGCATGACAGCTTAATAGATATTTAAAACACATATTATATTGGACACTATTTAATTAGAAATCTATTACAATTTCTGATTATTGTTTATTGGTAATAAATTAACGTGCAAAGCAATATTATTCGCAGTTCACTGCTTAGCTTAGCCCAACTCAAAGATACACAATTCAAGCGCCATTTGTAAAAAAAGTGGCCATACTGTGTGCCATGTAATCGGAGAAAACTAGCGGTAACAAGAAGATCACGTATCCTATTCCTTGCAATAAACACCAATAGCACAGGGAGGGATAAGTTAACCTCGACTAAGTCCTGCACATTGTCTTCCTATTGTCCTGTGCTCACCTGCAGCATCTTTTTGCTGTCGCTAGGCGGAAGGACAACGGCAACTAAAAAATTAACAAAACCAATTATTTGATTTTAAAATTCCATTAAAAGATAAAAAAAATGCACGGAGGTGAAAGAAGCGAGAGAGAGAGAGAGAGAGAGAGCTGCGGCATCAAGGACTGCTGCCAGGATTGTTGCTTGTTGTGGCCGCCTGTTGACATGCCAGGCCGCCCTCAAGTCAAGGAGCAACTGCTGTTGTCTTGAGAGATAAGCTGGCAAAAATAGAAAACGCAAAAAAAAAACCTAAAGGGTTTAACACGTGCTTCAGTCGCCACTGTCTGGAGCCATAAATAAAAGTCGCACTTGGCGACTGGGCACAAAAAATACAAAGAGGGAAAAAGTCAACTCAGGGCAAAGGACGTTGACAGAGGCCAGCATTAAGTCAGTAACGGCGACAGGCCGACACTTTGATAATGATGACAGCCAATTGTGGTTGTCGCAGCTGCCCGACTTTAGTTTTTTTTTTTACTTGGATGATATTAAGAAAAATTGTACAAGGATAATTCAGAATCGATAGTGTAAATCAAGTTTTAGTTGAGTTTAGTTTTGCTTATGCTCTGAGTTGGTGATTGAAAATATCTTCGCAGCAATAGGAAAGTAATTTAATATCAAAAATATTACAATACGTAGATAATTACTTGGGATTGAATGTGTGTAAAATAAATCAAACATATGCCATGCCCATTCCATGTGCAATAAATGGGTATTATATATATTCTTAGTATTCTTAAGAAGGCATAAAGAAAGACTGGAAAATACTCACATTTTTAATATTTTCTTTTACATCTTTAATTATGTTTTAGACTTTAGACGTATGTTATTTTAACATTTTACCTATCAGACTTTTCTCATTTCAGTTGAGACATGACAAATGTTTCAAAAGCCAACTCTTTACTCCCTCTCTCCCTCTCTCTCTCTCTCTCTCTCTCTCTCTCCCTCTCTCCCCGTCACTCACACCATCACAGCATTTCTCTGTCATCAACAGCAACCGTGTAACTGTTACTAAGACGTCAGCAATTTATGTGCTGGCTTCTTTTTGTTTATTAGTAGCTGACTAAAAGGTACAAACACTGGCAGCTGCGTACAACTGGGCGTATGAGTCGAACACATTTAGCTGGACCACAATTAGAAGCCATCGGCAACCACTCGGCGCGACAAACCATGCTTTGCAATTTTACAATGTGCAATGTCAACCAATGTGAGCCACGCCCACTGCATACAGCACATTCCTTTTGATACATTTGTTTTTATTCTAATACCCTAACATAGGGTATATTCATTTAATACGAACTTGACAAGTCTTAATTATTTTTTAATTTATCTGCAAATTTTATTCGAACTTGCGTAGCTAAGAAGATATTGTCAGATCAGCGTAGATGAAGTTCTTGCTTACAGGCAGGACATATTTAATATAAGGAATTTCCAATCAAAATAATGGCTGCATAGAGCTTGCCAAGATTTTGGCATAGAATAGATTACAATATTACTTATAAGATATAGAGCAAATAAACATGCTGACAAAGGTATTTAATAATCGACGACATTCTACAAATTTTTGTATTTTATTTTGTTGGCACTTAGTTTGGCTCCCGACTTGCTACACTTTGCGCCAAAGTGTAATTGAAATGCACATTGAAACTTTGAGCATAATGCTCTTACAAGTTTTTTTCTTTAGTGAAACTATAAAATACATTTTATATGGAAACGGCAGCAGCAGCAGCAACGGGCGGACATGGTAAGGGACGAGAGGCAGCAGCAACAGAAAAGTACATAAGTAGAAATTATGTGCGCATGAGGGTAAAGCTGATGCAGACGGCATAAAAGTCAGACTCAGAGCCACAGTCAGAGTTGGCATATGAAGTCAACGGCAGCAACAACAGGAAAAACAACAATAGCAAGAGCAAGAGCAAAAAAAAAAAGAGCAGCAACAACAAATGCAGAAAATATGATTTAATAGTGGAAAGTACTTTTCCCATCCTTCGAACAGCATCCGTAACTTTTGCCAAAGCTGCTCTCCGAGCGTAATTTTGTTAGCAACTCAAGTCGAGGCTGAGTTGCAGGCGAGAACCGGGCTTGGGGGCGAGTTATCTAAAGTTTCTGTGGTGGCCAGCGTAGCGCCTGACAGCCAGCTGTCAAGTTCTGTGGCTTACACAAAATTTAAATAAATTGATGAACGGCTGGAGACGGCAAGGGCCAGGAGGTGTGGGTGGTGAGCTGGCAAGTGGCAACCGACTCGAAGCCAAATCCTGCTGTTGACTTGCTTGGCCCGCTGGCTGTAAGATGCAGCGAGTGAACATTTTTTGAAGCAACAGCGCTGAAAACTTGCCACAAATTGTATTAGCGAGCAGTGGATGAAACTCAGTTGGCAATGCCTGCAGCTAACTGCAACTACTGCTAAATTGTATTATGCATAAGAAAACGGCCGGGCCGGGCCAAGCCGGGCCAAGACGGGCCAGCCACAGCCGTAGACACATGCTGCTGAAATGTGGTAACTGAATGCTCCCACAGCTGTCAGCTGGCCTGGTCTGAGTTGTGCTGCGGTTCTATCGGGTAAAACAGCCAAAGAATGCCATATGATTTAAGTTATATAAATACATAAAAATCAAAGAAAATATTCAATAGAATCTGCTTTGCTAAGGAATCAACTTTCTTAAATTAAGATCTATGTCGATTTATACAGTTTTTTAGAAGCTTATAACTTCAAATTTTCTACATAGCTTTAAACAAACGTTATCTTATGCGATGTCTAATCAATTTATTGGTTGCTTAACTCGACAGCAGACTATTCTTTACTTATCCTCTAAACAAGTTCTTATGATCTGATAGAAAAGCCATGCATAGTTCAGATTTAAGATGTAAAAAGACTATACAATGTTACAAAATTAGTTTTTACAATACAAAACTAATTTTTTTCTCATTAAGGGTTATCAATGAACCAAAATATTAGTTTCCAGTCTTCTATTTTGGCTTTAGACCTTTTTGTATATGCTTATTATATATTTTCCAAATATATTTGTTTAAACAAAGGCCAAGCAAGCAGCAGCAAATTAATTCAATTGCTCAAACAAGTTTTTTGTAATCTGTAAAAAAAAAAAAATTTATACGCCCCGTTACGCCAGTTGCAGGAAACGCGCCTCTTCACATTATGCACACGGCTAATCGAACGCGTCATTAAACTTTCCATCAATGTGTGACGCACACGAACAAACTGTGAAATGGCGTTGACAAGTTTTTGTTTTATTTTTTTTATTTATTTTGTTGTTTTTTTTTTGTTCATCATGTCTTTGCTGTGAGCTTTTGGGTTGGACATAAAACTTTTTGCCACCCAACACACATATGAGCACACACAATCGCACACGTTTATAAACAATTTAAGCCGTACATGTGTTGTTTTTGCAACACAAGACAAACACAGTAGAGCAGAGCTGTGCTTGCTCCCCCCTTGCTCGGGCACCCTTGCCACCCCCTCTTGTTCCCTGGCCAACAACCGGGGCCGCCTTCGCTTAACAGTTTTGTGCAGCCAAAACGTGTTTATGTCTGTTCATTGTCACATTTACTTGTAAAGTTTTCTTTTTCCTTAACCCCACTTTTGCTGCCCTCGCCGCTTGCTGTTCGCTAAGAAACCGCCTGGTGCTGCCAACGCTACTGCCACTGCCACTGCCACTTTGGGCCAGGCCAAGAGTGCGCTCCTTAGACATGTCAGCGACACAACAGACACTTGCAGTCTGCAGCAGAGTCAGGCGAACCAAGCGGCAAAAAATAGAACAAAATTGAATGCCCCAAAGAGGCGAGAAGGAAAACGGAAGCAAATAAGCACAGCATAGACGACGATTAAAAGTGCAGACATCGCAGCGACATAAACAAGGCAGAAAGTTGTAAAAAATACACACACACACACACGCACGCACAAACACACACGCTCACATACACACACACAAGCAGGAGACAAACTAAAACAAAAGTTGCCACAGTCTCAGCATCAGCCAAAAGGAGTTTTTTCCTTCTTGACGTTGTCGTCGTTAACTTTGCGCCAAAACTGCTCACACACACAAACACAAACTCACACATGCAAACACACACACATATAATTAAAGAGAGACTTACAGAAATAGCTAGGCAGGACATGTTAGACTCCTGTCGATTTTGAGTTCAGTAACCAAAAACGGAAGGAAAAAATATCTAAGCCGAATTAATATGTTTAATATAACATTAAATAAGAGTCTATAAAAAAAGACGAATATTATAAAAATAAATAAGAATTAGGAAACTTATTTTTACTATAATTATTTCATTCATATATCTGAGTTTTAAATCTAATTCTTTTTCAGATTATGTTTTTATACCCTAGTGGAGGATATTTTAATTTTGTCACGAAATTTGTTATGCATAGAAGAATATGTTCATATAGCCATGTCCGTCTGGCTATCTGATCGTCAGTCTGTTTCTGTGCAAACTAGTTCCTCAGTTTTAAAGCTATCGTCTTGAAACCGACCTTATGTTGCAGGCTGTACATATGTCGGATTCAGCCGGATCGGACCACTAAAGCATATAGCTACCATGGAAACGATAGGTACAAGAGTAGGTTGTTGTATGTTTATCAAGATATATTAAATAAACTAGGCATATATAGGGTTCACTATGGAAAGTCTTATCAACATCGGACCCCTATATCATATAGCTGCCATAGGAACGGTCTGTTGTATGGAAAAATATTCCGTTTACAAAGATATTTTGATCAAACTCAACATTAACAAACTTCCCTATTCTCACATATCTGAAAACCCATGAGGCAAATATCTACAAGATTATTAAATCTTCGACGTGGCGAAGATATCTTTACTTTCTCGTTGAGAACTAAATTCTGTACAGCAGAACTAAATACTGAATAGCGATACCTCGATATTTGCTGTAGTTAGTTGTTATTTGTTTTTGTATTTTATTATATTTATATTATATTATTTATCATTTACCATTTGACGGACTTAAGGCGAACCATTTCGAGCCCGGACCTTAAGCCAAACCTGAAGTTAAGAAAACAACCGAACTTTAAGAGGAGACAAACTATACTTAAAAAGAGAGAGAATAATAATCCGTTTATTTCACCAAATCTAATGACAGGGAACTGCTTTTTTATTTTGCCTTAAAGCCCTGATTTCAGTTTTATTATCTGAAAATTATGATCTACAATAAAATGTTCATAAATTTTGTGATTTCGCTCCAAACTGATTATA
Source organism: Drosophila borealis (assembly GCA_035045885.1). Taxonomy (NCBI): domain Eukaryota; kingdom Metazoa; phylum Arthropoda; class Insecta; order Diptera; family Drosophilidae; genus Drosophila; species Drosophila borealis. The sequence continues at coordinate 2,419,442 of JAWNOR010000211.1, forward strand.
GATATTATTGTAGTTCCATTTTAGAGGATTTTAAGCGCGACAATTCCATTTCAATTGCTATATTTTTGTTTGCTGCTTTTATTTTTGTTGGCAGCCAGGAAACGTCTGCTTAGCGGTTGCATTTCCGCATGGACGTCCTGTCGCACAACCGCAGCTCTCTTACACCTAAGACCCACACACACACACATGCACAAGCCAATGCACACGTATATAAATATGCATACGTGCGCATAGAAACGGCCTGCCGTGCACCGTCCCTGCTCCCCCCCTCGGCACCCAAGGCAGCCAGCTCGAGCACTTCACCCACTTGAGAAATAAGGATTACAATTTCATTTCAATTTCCTGCTTCTGCTTGTTATGCACACAAACAAAATGCAGCAGCATCAGCAGCAGCAGCAGCAGTAGCAGCCAAGAATGGCAGCTACTTGCCACGCCCATGCGAAACTGGGCGCCAGCTAAATGTGTGCGTATGTGTGCATGTGTGTGAGTACGTGTTGTTTACTTGAGGCTTAAGGTTTAAAATGGATTTGTTTGACTGGCAGCAAGCCGGCTTGAGCACGGCTACATGCCGAGCTGAGATACCCAGCAGAGCTGCACCCCTCCCGCTCTATCACCCTCCCTCCCCAACCCCACTCACACTAGCACCCCCGCTCCCGTCGACAACGCCTATTGCGAACACATGTCGTACACGCTCAACGCCATTTAAGCTATTTAACAGCTTCCTTGAGCTGCAGTTTTCCTCTTTTGCTCTGCTTTTCAATTTACTTTAGCTTTTCTCTGCGCATTGCATTTCCTTTTTGTAGTTATTTTGTCTGTGCCATGGCTTAATTAGCTTTTGTTGGCTTGGCAAAAAGTTTTGTTTTTTGTTTTCAGTCTGCTTTTGGCCTTTATTATTATTTTCAAGCGTTTTTTAATTTGTAATTTTTATGCCGCTTCCCCCCCTTTTTTTGTTGTTCCTTTTTACCATTTCTTATCAACATTATCATCTTCTTCCTCTTTGTCGCGGTGCACATTAAGCGGTTGCTGCTTCAGCTGCAATTGAGTTTGGAGTGTAATGGACAAAGTTTAATGAAAATTGGGTAGTTAGTTGGAATTTAAGTTTCTTACGGCTTGGCTAAGTGAAATCGTTTGTGGCTGAGCTCGTAACTCCCTTGCCCTCTCGCTTTTTGCCCCATTTACGTTCAGAAGCAATTTTAGGTTGCATTGTTTTTTTGATAATTAGTTGAACTATAATAGATCTTTAGTTTCTAAATGGGAATATCAGTTCAGCGATATTTCTCTTTTGTGTATTATTGAGTGCGACGCTGAAACTGTTTGAGATTTGATTATACCTGACTTTGTAGGGTAACATTATTCAATTGAATAGTACTTTCCGTACCAGGAAACAAGTTTTTAATCGCAGACTGTTACTTATTCCATTTCTTTAAAAACCATCTGGTTGCCATAAGCCTGACTCACATAAAAGCTCATGAAGAAACACAAATTCGATTTAGTCTCGCATTCAAATGTATAAAGTAACGATATTAACAATAAGCGTAGTGTTAGCTTTGGTTCTTCCGGGATACCAAACAGAAGCAAGATAATTCCTCTATAAACGAAAAGACTGCGACATTAATAAGAGAAGCTAATGCGAATCCGTTAAAAACGTAACCACTGACAACCAAAGTTTAAAAGAAAATCGAATGAGCAGAACAAGAAGCAGGAGAGCTTCAACAGCCTACACACCAGTCAGACGGTCCAGAAAAAAATGTAAAAAATGCAAGACCAAAAGCAGAAGGCACACGACTTTATCAATTCAAAGACGACGACTAAATTAAAGAATATTGTATATTTGTCGTTAAAATGCAAAAACAGCAAATATTTAAGAAAAACCCAAAGGTCTATTCAACTGTCGAGACAATATTCTGAACATACAGATTGAACTACATGTTATGTTTATTTCCAATACCCCAAGTGAAACTCCCTAACAAAAGTAAACTTTAAATTTATAAATGTATAAGTTTGTATAAAAATAAAATGCATTTCTTACCACGTAATTTGCACGAGTTCGTTGGATCCTCCCACAGAAATTGACATTCTATATTTCTAGTATGTATGTATATTTTTATTTGAAATTTATTCATTGTTAAAAGCTGAAAAAAAAGAACACAGTCAGAAAAATACAATTTGCGATTTTAATAAATTTGATAGACTTAAATACGGCATGCAAATGTGTGTAAAATGCAAAGAGAAAAACTATATTTTTTTATTTATTGAATAAAAATAAAATTATGTTGCGTATGACATACGCGTATATATATTGATCAAAGATAAATAAATGGGCTTGATAGACGGACAGGTATGCGTAACAGATTGATGAATCAATAGACGGACAGATCAATTATGTATATATGATAAGATGTCAGAAATGCATTCCTCTGCATTAATGTGTTCATGGTATAACAAAGGCAAATTTTATATATATATATATAGTATATCCAAACTGACCCGGACCGCTTAAGAAACTTGAAATTATATTGCATATGAAAAATGTTAAGCAGTTATTCACTTTTTAATACAGTTTATTGTTTATTAAAATACGAAATGTTTTTGAAATGCGAATTTGTTTCAATAAAAATTCTTTTACTCTTTTAAAATTCAAATTGTTTTTCTGAGTGTAGAATCATTCGTGGCCATAGAGCAAATGTACAACAAAAGACAAACGACTGGGAAAATTGTAACATTGCGTTGGGTAACAATTTTCTGGTCCTCGGGCAATGTCGATGGTCGATGCTTTTGTTTCACATTTGCTGCAGCCATGTGGCCTGGTAGCATGGTAGCATGATGCATGTAGCATGTATTGAAATGGAACACATTTTTATGCAACAAATATGAATTGTGCAGCGGGAGCTGGGAGTTAGGCGCCTGGCCGCTGCTGGTTGTTGTATTTGGTGGCTGTTGCTGCCACAGCATTTTGTGGCGCTGAAAATCGGGCATTAGCGTTTGTTTGATTTAGGTCAGTGCGACTTTGTATGGCCCCCTGCCACGCCCAGTGAGAGAGTCAACGTTTTGTTGCTGTCGAGAGAGGAGTTTACTGTGGCCTGGGCGGCTAAGGTGGAGACCAAGCGGTGGTGGCGGCGTCGACGGGCTGGCTTATCCTAACGAATGTGGCTGCTTTTCATTTAAATTTAAATGAACAACGTTGTATTGTGCTTTGAGGCACTGTTTGCAACTCACATGTTGTTGCTGCTGCGCTTTTAATCTGTGTCAAAATATTTTCCATGCATGTGCCCCTCGTGTTGCCTTTTGTATGCAACATTTTAACGCTTGGGGAAATGTTTTTCGACATATATATGTATATATGTACATACATATATATAAAATATACAGTGTACTATAAATTTGTTCTTTCCACAGTTTCCACAGTGTCCTCTCTCTTTTTGTTTACTTGCAAATTTATTTATGCTGGAGTTTTACGTACGGTGTATTTTGTTTTTGTTTTATTTTTCAATATTTGAGCAATTGCTGGCGCCTCTGTGATTTGTGAGCGCCACTTGTCCCCTTGTGTGTGTGTGTGTGTGTGTGTGTATCTATTTGTATGTCTGAATACGTGTGTTGTTCCTAGGGATTAGTTGCTGGAAGTGCCAAAATATGAATTGCTTGCATTTAATTGCTACAGCGGTCGTCGAGAGATCACAGGCTTTAGAAGAGATTTAGTGAGAGGTAAAATTAAATGTTTCTATAACGAATACGCGAACCATGTTGTCGCTTTCCTTTTAGGTGGTTTCTAATAATTTAGGTTTGCAATGTAACATATGTTTATTATTTTCAGACATTTTCTCGTTTTCTGTGTTTCCTGGTTCTCATGATGTAACTGAACAAATTCCTTGATTAATTTCATAAGTTAAATTTATCATCTACATGAATGTTTATTTACATTTAAAATTTCTCATGCCGCTGTGTTCCAAAGATTTTAAAGTAAAATATATGGCTGTTCTTTAGCTGTCATAAAGTAAAAATAGGATTGAATTAAGCTCTCAACCTTGAGATTGACCGCTGCGCTCTGATTGGCCCACATTGAATCCTGCATTCCGAGTTGACAGAGCATTCATATATGATTGCCTTGTAGTTGTTTGATTTCCAAAGAAATTTAAAGCAACATTTTTCAACAGGTAAATTTATTCAAAGCCTGATTTCTGAATCAGAAAGAAACCTGGTTTCTTTATAAAACAAAAAGTTCCGCTTAAAACTTTAAAATTTTTATTCTTTTCTGTGCTTGGTCTTCGATTTTGTTTTGTATTTCATATTTTAGTCTTTTATAAAAATAAAAAAATTATTCACAAGCTTTCAATAAAATTTTTTTCAGCCTTATTTATGAAACAATATTCAAATTGATCCATCGTTAGTCTATAAACTTTTTCGTTATATTCAACATTGAATATAGCGAAAAAGTATAATATATTTCTCTCTCTCTAGCATATCGAGAATTTATGTATTTGTTGTAGCTATTGTTGTTTCAAAAATTGTTGTACAATAATTTATGACTAAAACAGTTAATGAATTGAAAAAATGGCATGTGTCAGCACAGTGCATGAAATGTTTTTTATACAAATGTCCAGTCTTTGGTGCCTGGTGCCGATGTGTGGCTACGCCCAACCCGCTGTTGCTATTGTCGGCATTTGTTGTGTGCGGCTGCCTGGCTGCCTAGCTGCCTCTATGATTGGCAGTTGCATTGATAAGTGCCTCGGGGCCATAAAAATGTGTATAGCCCGCAGTCCGACTGTTGATCTAAATGTAGATTTCAAGCTTGGGAGTTGGTTTATTTCAGCTTTTCGTTTCTTTTCTTTTATTATGTTTATTTATCTAATTTCTATGTATACTTTTATTTTGGCTAACCGCCTTCTGCCATGTAAAACATGACAAGAAACTTTTGTAAAAGGCAGCCAGCTGGTTCTACGGTGCCTACCACAAAGTGCTGTGACTAACTGAGGCCTGCTTTGCATTGATTAGGCTAACAGTTAGGCACCTAAATATTTGTTAAGGTACTATAAAAGATGTAACTACCTTAAGTGTTTGTCAGTGCACTTCAAGTATTTGCTTCAGTACAATGCATAGCATACAACTACTGACTTTCTGCTTGCTACTTGCGGCGCGTTCAAGAGCTGATGATGCAGTGACTAATGACCAAGGAATACAGAAGGAAGCGGCGACAACGCCAGCGCTAGTATACGTTAATAGAATGACCGGCAAGACCAATCCCTCAAATGCATTCAGCTACTTTACAAGAGCAATCAGCCCCACTGTAGCCCCCATCACCAAGAGAACAACAATCCTACGATACACGACAAGAAGTCTAGGTCTCTTCAATTCTACAAATAACTTACAAAACAGATATCGATCCAAGCCACAGCTCATGAACAATAAGACGCGATCGTTTAGATCTTTTATCAATCCCAGCACCGAGGGATTGTTGCAAACCACAAAAACAATAACGCCTGGATTTAGTGGAACTGCATCGAACTTTTCAGCAAACTTCACAAAACATCTCATAACTCGTCCAATTCGCAATGAGTATAAATGGCTAAATCGGACAGCAGCAACAACGAAAACAACAGCAGCAGAAACAACCACAACAACAGCAACAACCACAACAACAGCAACAACAACAACAACAGCAGCAGCATCAACAACAGCAGCAGCAACAACAACAGCACCAGCAACAACAACAACAACACCAGCAACAACAACAACACCAGCAACAACAACTACAAAACGTACATCAACAACAACAAAAACCGCATCAACAACAACAACTAAAGCTGCAGCTACAACAACAAAGTTCAAAATGCTGCAATCAGCACCAACAAGTACTTGGAAACCCAGACAGTACCCAGAGATTAACCTGGCCTCAATTTCTCACAAGCCTAACAAAACCCAAAATTCACACCAGATTCACTTATACTCAACCCAACGTCACAATTTGCATAGCGGTCATCACTGCAGAAATTCATCCAAGACGGCGTCTTCCAAACGGAAGTTCAAATCCAGCGGCAGCGGAATTCACAAGCTAAATGCATCTATTGTATTGCTCCTGATTCTGTTTGGCTACGAATCTATCCAGGAATATATTGTTTGAGCTTGTGCGAAATGTGCTAGACATTATTTATATATTTTATATATAACATATATATACATATATATGTTTTAAAAATAGTTATTTTAATATTAATGTAAGTGAGACTAACGACAATTTGCACAAATTATGCGCCTATAATTCCCAAACTGTTTAAGCTCATTGTTGTATACATATTTTACTGCCCAAATGTATGCCAGAATTTAAAAAACCTAATAAAGCAAATTTTAATGCACTGATTATTATTATTATTATTAAAATTCGGTAAAAATATTATTTCTTTAATATAACCATATATTAACTGAAATGCAAGTGTTTTCTTGACATGGCAATAGACAGTAGATACCACTTGTAAATTTAAGTTGATTACAGTTCGCAAAAAAAAATGTTTATTGCAGTATTTAAGAGCCATATGAAATATTCAAAGAATATAAAAAAAAAAGTTATGTTGGGTGTGGTTTTTGATGGCATTTTTAATTATGATTTTAAATTGTGTGCGTTCAATTCTCATGGCGATTTCAATTAGAGCTCTAGTTTATTTGGGTTTTCATTTTTATTACTATTTATGCGAACACAAAAAACAAATTGGGGCATAAAATAGGATTAAAGCAACGCAAAAAATTAGCTAAAAAAGAGCTAAATCGAGATATGCATATATCTATTTTTTATGGTCAACAGCTGCGCCCATTTATATAAGCCCGACTATAGTTTATATGGCTTATGGATGTATATACATATATGTATATGTATTTGTATAAGGTAAAATATGTCACAAACTGTTCATAAATTCATTTAGCTCATAAAAAATGGCGCCGGCAACTGGCGCAGCGAATGGAATTGCCAGTGAATTATTCAGCATTTAAAAGTGCATCTCGTATTTATTTATGTTTATTTTTGTTTGCACCTTTTTTTTTGGAGGCGACAGTCCAAAAACGAGTAAGCAATCTGCAAATTTGTGTATAAATACATGCATACCCTGCTAAATAAATATTTTATGCACGTTCACCATTAACAGGAGCGTGATGTCATCGATGAACATTGAAAGTTTTGGCCAACACGGCCTGTTGAGTGTCAAGTTCAGAGCATGAAGTGTGGCAAGCTGCAGGCGTACCTGGCTAAGCGGCCATCAAAATGCCATTCGACACACAACACTTGACAGCTGCGTTACGTATACGACATGTAGGCAAAGGGAGAAAAGTCGAGTTAAATAGAAGAAAAAATAGCTTCGGCTTAATGCAGATTGAATACGCTTGCGGGCCTATTTATACGATTTTCTGCAGATATAATATAATCATATAAAAATATGTCATATATATTTCAAAGTTTATTTAATATGGGGCTACGATCTGAAACTGAGTTCAATAAGAACACAAAATCGAATGTAGACATGGTTTGCACTGAAGAATATGAATAATAAATATATGCAAAGTACGCTACAAACGTATTATATCTCTTTGGTTAGGGTATCTAAAAAATAGTAAAGAAATTTGCGCACAGCTGTTGCGATTTGCACCTTGTGAAACTTTGCATTTGCTTTGCCATTTCTAGACGTCAAGTTCACACGTTTCGCTTTTAGCCATGTTGACACAGCTGACGGGCAACAAAAAAATAAGGAAGCCAGAAAAGAAAGGGCAACAACTTGAAGGCAACAGCTGCAATGTTTGCAACATGACTTGCCAAAAATAAAAGTTTAGCCGGAACTTTGCATATCACAAGGCGCCAAAACTTTGACTAGACGAATTAAATTTATACGTGACCTTAAATTATTGTAATTGAAATATTTGTATTTTGGCAAAAATTTGTTTGATAAATTAAGCATATTGAAAATTTAATTCCATTGTTTTATAGGGCTTACAAAATAGATTGCAGTGCTATTTTCTAAAACGCTCGTACGGAGTCGTGAATGGAATCCTTGGTAACGTGATCGACATATCAGTTATTGTCAGTGAATCAGAATTGGTCGTCTGCATGACCCCCGGCAAAACGGCATCTGTTGCATATGATTCACTCTGATAGGTATATGTCTGTGTTTCCACAATTGGTATGCGGTTGTCTGGTTCCCTTGTTGTCGTAGGATTTGTGTTGGCCATCGATATACAAGAAATTGCAAAAAATCCTACGTAAAATACGCTGAACATATTGTGGTCGATTATTATTGTGGGTAGGTTGTTGTATTAAGTGTTTCCCCTGGAGACTGCTGCCGTTTGCTAATACGACTTTGCATTTATACATTTGGAGCCGGCTTTGAATTCGTTAAATAATGACTAGCCGGGAATAACATGCTCGATGTTAACTTATCAGCTGCTTTACAAATATGGTTTGAGGTGCGATGCAAACATGAGTCGGCTCGCTTAAGCTCACTTTTTATCGAGCACAGTAAGCAAAGCAGGTTTTTTATAAACTAAGAAAACAGGGTATCAACGAGCTATTACGCATTGCTTATATCTCAAATGAAAAAAAGCAAAGAGCTTAATTCTGTTTGATAAATAGTTTTTAAAGTGATTGAACATGGTTTAAAAAAGATAGAAGAGAAGAAAATAAAAGAAGAGAAGAAAGAAGAGAACGTAAACTCTCCATCCAAATATATGTGTATATTTTTTATCAACATCATGGAAGCAAGTTTCTCTTTATTCCTGAAGTATTTTTAAACATTTGAAATATACACAACTTTTTTGTTTATAATACACAAAACAAGTTTATTAATTGGCATATTAATCAAACCTTTTACTTAAGCATGGATCATTAAACAAAAGTTAACATAAACACATGCAAACATATGTTAACTAATCATATTTCTGGGACTGAGAGTTACAACTAGGGTGGTAGCTTTTCGTATGCCATACAAAGACTATGAATATGCCACTATTTGTCCTTCCAAAGAGGAAAAATAGAACTCACTATACTATTTAAAGCCTTGTTCTTTGTTAAATATTTGGTTCCTATTATTGATCGTTAATATCCGATTATGGGAATTGAAGTTAAAATCAATGTTACGTTCGCTCGAAGCCATCTTCTAGTTAGGAACTGCAGTTTTTATTTACTTCTATGAAATTAAAAGTTAAAAACATGCAACCATATTGTAGTCAACAATTTCCAAGCTATGCATTCATATATTTCATATTTATATTCACTTAAAGAAAACCAACAAAATTATTTGAATCGATAATATTTATTTTTGAAATACGCTTATGTTGGATTAAAATCAAAAGTTAAGATTTTAAATTTTTGTCAAAAATAATTGCTATAATTTATTGGATCCATGATCTGTGTTTACGTCCGTGCTTCTTCTTCTTCTTGGTCTTATCCTTGGCAGTTGTGCTTGGCATTTGTGTAGTAGATGTTGTCGCTTCTGTTGTTGCTTCTGTTGTTGTTTCTGTTGTTGCTTCTGTTGTTGTACTAGTTGTACTTGTAGTAGTAGTGCTGGTGGTAGTAGTGGTTGTGGTCGTTGTGCTGAGCGCATCACTCTTGAGCGTCTCGAAGGCCAGGTCATCGAAATTCACATAGGGCACATCCATGGAATGCTGGTATTCATTGTTCGATTTCATAAAAAAGGACAACAAATCTGGATCCGCCATTGACTGAGCAGCCAAAATGCTCAAAATTAAGAGGAGATAAAGTGTAAGTGTCTCCATAGCGTCTGTTGTCTGTTGAAGTTGGGGAGACGAACTGACTTTTCAGCGGCGAATCTTCCTTTTTATATGGCATATTGAAAATGTGTTTTGTGGATAACATCATTTTTATGTGTTGAATGCATATCTGTTTTTCTATTTGTTGGTTCTTCAAGTGCTTAACGAAACTTTAAAAACAGTTGCACATTACCATTATCGGAGGTGAGTCAATCCATTGAAAGCCTCCTACCCAACGAATGCGGTATAAAAGTAGCTACGATCGCAGCAAGTAATCAGTTCGCTCTGAACAGTACTTGTAACAAATTATCAAAATGCGTTTTCTACCAGCATTGGCTATTCTCGTTGTGATCGCCGTGGCCTTGCAGTCACTGTCAAGTGTAGTAGACGCTGAAACACTACCGGAAGCGGCAAGAGCCATTCAGAATAAGCCAGTTCCAAGGGGACCAACAACGACTACGACATTGTCACCAAAGGACATGTTCCTGAAGCACGCCAAGCCAACAGGTGTTAAAGGTCGGTCGAAGCCGTCAACAGTTAAAACAACTGTCGCCTCAGGCAAAGCAAAACCTAAGGCCAAGGGAGCCAAGCCAAAGGGTAAGGGTGGTCGTAAGAGCCGCGCCCAATGTACCCAATGCACCCCAACCACAGTTGTGACACACATGGAAAAAAAATCCAATGAGACACCCACTTCTCAGGTTGTCATTGACAATCAGACTGTCGTGCTAACACACACTGTGCCCCACAACAACGCACCATCAGCTCCACTGAACCAGTTTTACTTTGGTCAAATGGAAGACATGGAAATGAGTGCCAACGCACCCATCAAAGGTATTGCACCTTTGGATAAAGTGCAGGGAACCACCACATTGCTTGCCAATGGAACTTTAAAACAGGTGCTATCCAAAGCCGATCTTATTGCACTCGATACCGTGAATGCCACAATTGATAATCACAATGTTTTCCCTTGAGCAAATATTGTTTGAGATCGTATGTTATATCAATATGAGTTATAAAATATATGCAAATAAAGAATTTCATTAAAAACTCAAATCTATTTTTATTATTGCATTTTTCAATTAAAAATAAATGCTAATTGATCAGAAAAGAGGTGAAAAACAGTGAAAGCGAAAGCTATCAAGCAACTGGTGACGAGAAATCCTAAATTCTGGAGTATTCATATTATATTATAATTTTTAATATTATTGTTATTAGCGAGTTTGATTCACTTTTCAATCAATAATATTTTGACTACTTGTTTCAAATTAACAGGTTTTCAAATATCTTTTTCAAATAAAATATTAAATAATAAAAAATATAAGCTAATTACCAAGCATTTGTTATATTGATTAGTTCACGCATTTATTAAAAATGAATTTTGCCACAAATTCGTATTCATTTGAATTAAATTAACATCTCTTTTCCTCAACTCCTACTTAAATATTATGACAGAACGAATTTGATTTTAGTCAACTTCTGAATATAGCTAACATAAAAAGCCCCTACTCATTCTTTAAACAAGGCAGTAAAATTGTTTATGCTTAATTTAGGCAGCTCAGCTCTTCATGGCACTCTAATGAATACAAATTTTGAAATTCATATTAGCTGAACTCAATTAGCATTAAAATGCAATTAGGGTCAATTAAAACACTTGAAAGGCCCAAAATGCTCGAACACAATCCAATGATAATAAACATGCAATGTCCCCGAAATGGCAAATGCAAAATATCAAATGCATAATGCCAAATGTAAAATGTAAATGCCAAATAACAAATGCAATGCACAACTTTTTAATGCAAAACAAAAGTTAGATAAAAAACGATACACAAAAACAAAAAAAAAACTCGATAGCAATGTTAATAAACGCTGAAACGTGGCCATAATTTCCAGTTACTTCTCTAATCTGCTGATAATATTAGAGGCCATAAATTTGCGCTTGCCTTCATAAATTGTTCGTGCATAAATTCTTGTGCTGAAATCTCGGCTACAGTTATTTGGCCCGCGGTGTACCCCGTCGCCCAGCCAACTGCCAACTGCCAACCCTATTTGGAGCAATGAAAATATTGTTGGGTCCTGCAGCAGCTTTTCAAATATTCATTCATGCAAATTCATTAACGTACTTTTTTTTTCTTTGCTATACCAACGCCGTCGCGTTATGAATGCAAAGGCTGCACATCGAGCAGACAGCAAAAAGAATATTACGTATACGTATTGTATATTACGTATACGCCACCGCAACGAGCTAAAAAATACAAAAACAAAATAAAGAGCCGGGCAATGTAAAGTGGTTTGTTTTTTATAGCCGCTGCAGACGATTGAGTTTTCTTCATTTTGCTTTGCCGTAGATGTGAGTGTCTGTGTGTGTGTGTGTTGGTCCACCGCCATTTTCCACGTAGGCAACTCTTAAGCATTGAGGGAAATGCTTGCAAAATGTGTGTGGTAAAAATAAATTTACAGAAAAAGCAGCTGCCGCTGTTTGGCTGCTGTTATTAAAAATACAGCGTAGTAAATTAAAAAAAGGAAACTACCAAAGAAAAGTAAAAATATTAGAAAAACGCAACAAAAGTTGGTGAAAAACTCTTGTCTGGCCGTTGGCGTTGCCATCTTGGCGGCGGTTTTTCCTTGAGCATTTTTTCCACGCTCCTATTTGCATTTGCCGCTTGCTTTCGTTTCGTTTTCGCTTTTGTTTTTTCTGGTTTGCGTTTCGTGCATTTGCCCCTTTTTTAATTTCTCAACAAGCTTTTTGACGTCAAAATAAGCGTAATATTTAGTTGTAGTCGGGAGGAAAGAGGGGTTTTTGCAGAAAACAAGTAGAAGCAGCAGTAGCAGCAGAAGAAAATTATGTTTAGCAATGCGGAAGTAAGCATATTATTTCGCTAGAGTCTGAAGAGCTGGCACTTCCTTCCATTCATTTTTTTTGTGGCGAATGCACTTTTAATTATGCAAGTGAAAATGTAAATTTCCGTGAATAAGCATAGTTTAAACTTTGCATCTTTGTTTGTGATGAAACGCTTTTGATTTAATATGGAGTTCCAAATTTTACGTAATTAAATTGAACATTGTTTTGAGCACAGTTATTTAAATGTTACTACAGAATGATCATTAAGACAGTTCTAACAATATTTTATTTCTTTCCTTTTCAGGTAAGTTACTGAGAAAGCTGAGAGAAGTTTAATTTGGAATAACTGTATTCTTAATATACACTGAATCGGGCTGTTATCGATATAATGTTGTATGTATTTAAATTTTCTTCAACAAATACACACTAATGTAAGCACCTAGACAATTCTCAGAGTAAGATTTCTAAGCCTTTGTCATCGTCGAATCATCAATATTACAATTCTATTAAGCCACCTTTTGTTTTTTTCACTTACGTCAATTGCAATGAGAAAAATGAAACCATATTTAATTGCAATTCTCTCAATAATACAAACAACTGCAATTTCAATTGAGCACAAACCGCATTTTTATTTACAAGTCACAAAAATCTCGGCTTTCCCGCTCTCAAGCTTAACAATCGCTGCTATTCCTCCCAATTTTTATGAGTCAACCACAAAAACTGGCATTATGAGCTTTTAGTAGACAGAAAGCCATAAATAAGCGATTACCACAAGTTTTTATAAGCATTTAACTGTTGAGAGCGCGTCTATAATTTGGTTTATAGTTCGATATGCTTGTAAATTTGCGTAAATTTAGTGGCGTTTTATCATTTTCAAAAACCTTTTCAATATATTAACTGTCAAGAGCACAAAAATTATGCAACAAAAATGGGAGAGGCGAAAGCAAACGAAAGCTGCGATTGAGATAAATATCGTGCATAAACATCATAAAAGAAAGCACCATAAAAACGCGCAGATTATCTGAGAGCATGTATGGGATAAGTTCGAGGACTGGGGACACAAACTTTGAGTTTAGATATCAGCGACAGTTTATCTCTGCGTATTTCTGTGGCAAGGCGCAGGAACAGCCAGAGCCGAGGCAGGGGCAATGTCAAAGCATTATGAAAAATGTAGCACGCCTAAAAATATGTTTGAAGCAAAAATGCAAAGCAATTTAGCGTAAAAAGGCAGCCAAGTGTGGGCAAGGGGGAAGGCAAAGGCATTGGCTTGGGCAAAGGCAAATTTCGATTCAGCCTGCTGGAAATATTGGGGCCGTTGTTGCCTCTGCGGAATGCCTTTGTGGCTGGCGTGAAGGCTTTCAAATCAAATGAGTGGGCACATTGTGCGCCCATATGAGAGAGAGAGAGATAGGGAGACAGAGGGAGGGAGTGAGAGAGAGTCGAGCGGGGGCCGGTGCTGTAGATTGTCATGTCGTGGCAGCCGCAACGCACGCCCCCCACCTCAAAAAAACTAATTTATTACTTTAATTCGCGTTCAAAGTGGCTGCCGTTTGTCTCTTCCTGTTTTACAATTTTTGTTGAGTGCCAAGTTATAAATGATGCGTCATTCAGGACTTATCCCACCCCAAGCAATACCCTCATTCCCCGCCTACACTCCCATTGCTATATCATATTATGCGCAACCATGGCGTCGTAAATCGCTTTTCGAATGTTGCATCTATTGGCATTTTCTGTGTGTGTGTGGGGGCATTTCGATTTTTATCAGTTTTGCGGCATCATGTAACCCAGTTTCCATTCTGTTGAACTAACCTTGTAAGCGTACACAAATTTATGTGTACTATTCGGGCTATAAAAAGGAGGCGATTGCTGCCTTCTACTTTCTATACAACTGTCTCCGGCTTTGTGTGCTGCGCTTTGTTGTGATTTATTGCATACTTCTTGGCGGATTTTCCTATTTTGTACAACAGTTTTTTCCTCTTCTTTTTTTTTGGAGTTGATACTTTATTTCGTTTTTCTTCCACACTGACTTGCCAAGCTCCAAGGCTTAAAGTGATTTCTAGTTTAGTGTGTGTGCGTATGTATGTGTGTGTGTGCTTTTGATTTACTGTTTGTTGTGATTTAAATGTTTCTGTGTAGGAGCTGCCAAATCAAGTTGTCTTTTCATGGTCGTCTCAAGGCGCACAAGAACCTTGAATTCAACTGTGTCATTTATTTTTAAGATTTACTTGAATGGACGTTTTTTTTTTTAGATACTTTTTCATCGAATACTATGTTAAAAGCTAAAGTTAGTTACTTTAGTTAACATAATTTAATATTTTTTAGCTTTTCTTTAAATTTTCTTAAGGGTTGTACGCAAAAAGTCGTCAAAAGATTCTTATGCTTATGCGTGCACTTATGGGCTATCGTTATGTCGTTTTCAAACTGTTATGGGAATATGCTTGAACCGAGCATATTTAAGGGAATTGCCCATAATTTGAATTGCATGCCATGATAATTTAAGCATTCGACTGACAAGGGATGCTTCAACAGCTGCACTTCACTCGGTTTAGTCCCTTGTGTCGTGTGTGTAATATCAGTATAAACAAAATCTAATGCAAATATCACTTGAACTGTGCCACCTTAGGCCCTGCCCCACACTCGCACACAGCTGCATTCACAGGCAATCCGC
Organism: Drosophila borealis; assembly: GCA_035045885.1. NCBI lineage: Eukaryota > Metazoa > Arthropoda > Insecta > Diptera > Drosophilidae > Drosophila > Drosophila borealis. The sequence goes on from JAWNOR010000211.1 coordinate 2,434,687, forward strand.
AAGCACCGCTAGACCAATAACCACTTAACACGTACACGACATCAACGTCTTTTCGTCCTTTCGTGCTCTCGCACTTCGTTCACGTCGTCGTCAAAAGCGCAAACAGCGCCGAGCAGAGAGCAAAAACGTTCGGCGCGCCAATAACAATCATACGCCCCATTGTGCAGCTTTCCTACAACAACTACAAAAACAACAACAGAAAGCGAGGGCACAGAAAAAAAACTGAAATCAAATTTTCAACCTTCATTAAACGCTTTGTTGACACGGGGCCAGCAACTTTAAACAGGCTGCCTCCTTCTGGTCTTTGCTCTGCTCTGTCTGCTCTGCTGCTTGTCTCCTTGTGACTTGCTGTTGCTGCTGCTGCTTAACACTTTTTATCATTTAATCCTGCTGCCGCAACAGGGCAATGCCAAGCAGGATGGCGTTCGAGAGCCAGCCAACGGTGGCCTGGTAATAAATTTTAAGGACATTAAATTTGTTAACAGCAATTTAACTATTAACGACAGGTAACCAGCACAAAAAAAGGACACACTCTAGCAGGTCAAGCTGCCACACTAAAATGAATTGTTTAGCTAAAATTATATTTATATAAATAAAATAAATATTTAATAACAATTTAGATTGTAAGAAGTCAAGATTTTAATTTATTTATTTATTAATTTACTATTTAAAATATCCACCCAATTTAAAAAAGAACATATAAACGATCATATTAATTCCTCAGATTTCCGACATTAATCAATATTTATATAATCTATTTATATATACCAATATTTTACGTATAACGGAATTGTTCTCTAAATGTTCACACCCGTCATATTTATATGAATGTTTAGCAATACGATTTCTTCGAGTGTACTAGCTCATCCATTAAGCAGGATTACCTTCATCTCCATCTACATTCCTTTCGGGCTTCTCAGTTTCTTCCCATTGACTTGGCCAAGAAACGCGCGCATCGTATATGGAATTTTAATTCGATGCAAAAGGCGGAAGCAGTCAACCAGACCAGAAACAGCCTGTACGGAAGTGGGTTAAAAGCAATGTACACACACACACACACACACATACTCACGCACACACACGCACACATGCAGTTGTTTGTTTACTGTCTGCCCCTCTTGTTCTCTCTCCACGTCTCGTGTTCTTGTAAGCCATAATATCGATTAAGGATTATGATAATGATTGTGTGCTTATGTTGTAATTGCAAAACTCAAACAGCTACCGATGCACACACACCCAAACGCTCACACACACAAACAAACACATGCACATAGAGAGCAGAGGTTAGGCACACACGCAGACGATGTGCGTGTGTGAGTGAGGTTTGTTGTCGCGCAGGTTTATATGCATGAATAAGTCGTGAAGATTGATTAGGAATTTGTGTCATGGTATTAAAGCGCTTGTTGTTGTCCCTTATAATTGCTCAATGTCGCGTTGTCGTTGTCAGGCTCATGAAAACACAAGTCACACGCACACACACACTAGCATATATAGGCATACGTGGGTACGCCCCCATATGGTCACAGGAATATCCGCTTTTTGGTTAATTTGACAATATCTCAAATTTGGTAGAGTTCTCCTTCTCTCTTCCGGTTTCTACCCCCGTTATCCATGCCTTTTAATAATTTATAGTTAATTAACTGCTGACAAAATGACAATAAGCTGCAATTTCTTGTAAGTTACCAGGCTAATGAGAAATTGGTAATCAGTTCGATTAGAGTGTGTCAGAAACTTTATTATACCTAAAACTTGTTCATCTAGTAAGTGTTAAATAATGCTGCTTAGTAATGGGGAATACTAATATCTCTTATTATACTCCATAGTTTCACTCATTGGAAATTTGATTATAGGTAGTAATTGAAAGAACAATTTTGTGCTGTGCTTATGCTACTCGTTAGATTTGGAAACGTTTCTAATTTATGAATGTGCCTTTTAATACTCTTCTATAATTTTGTCATGTAGTGTGTAACACTTAAAAGGAGACACCTGCGACCCCTTAAAGTAAATATATTCTAGATCAGCATCCATCTGTCTGTCTTTTTCTAACCGAACTAAAAGTAATCTTGAAACAGATCGGACTATTATATTATATAGCTGTCGTAGGAACGATTGGTTAAAAAGTAGGTGGCATAAAAGTCAAACTATTGTCTCTTCCTTTCCATTCATTAAACTTAGCATTGACTAGTTGAACTATTCTCGCATATCTGCAAAAGGCAAATGTCTACAAAAGTATTAAATCTTGGGCGTGCCGAAGATATCATTAGTTTATCATTTTTATTAATAATATACTGTTCTGCATTCTCATAATAAGCAGCTTTCTACCGCTATGGTTATTCGCTAGTTACACCTTTTTCTTGTAGATTCATTTTTTCTATAATCATTTCTTTTACTCGCTCTAACTTTCTGCAATACTCGCCGAGGATTATTGTGTTCTCGTTAATCATGCTCACTTATAGTTAGAATAAGAAATATCTAATTGGGCTGATTATAATGTACCCCTTATAACAAATGCTGTGTCTGCATACACATTATTCCGGCTTCTTACTTGTTACCAATTAGAGCTATCACCAATTTGAAAATGACTGGGGTAGCTGAACCTGTTCCACAATTCTCAACATGGTTTCACCATTTATGCAACTTTTCTTGCTCTTCAAAGGCTTTTAGTTCTGTGTCATATTTTTTAGTTGTCAGTTTTTAGTTTATAAAAAACAAGAAAAAACAGCGTTGGGGCAACCAACTGACAGCTTCTTTTGTCACTTTTTGCTGGATGGTGCGAAGAACGAGCCACGGGAAAATGCCGCATAAAAAGCCGGAAACTTTGTTGCTAAACAGCCAAACAAATAGATATGAATATACGTGAGTCTGTGAGCTGAATGTGTTTGTGGGTTTGCTATAGTTTTTGCCCTATTTTTCCCCTAGCTGTTTTTATAACAAGCACTTCTCTTTATTTTTTTTTTTTTTTGTATTATTTCGTTGCTGCATTGTTTTTCATTAGGCATTAAAAATTGTTTTCCCTGCGCTGTCGACTTAACGCGGCTACTTTGTTATGAAGCGAATTTTTGCAGCTTTTCCTATGAGCATGCAGCGAAGCGAGGGGAAGAATGTGGGAAAGAGACGTGTGAGATTTTCTGAGAGCATGTCAGGCTAATGCACGCCATGCGCTTGTTAAACTTTTTCCTGAATCCAGCTTTGTCTCCCTACTCCAGCTGTTGGCAGCTGTGATGATGCCAGAAGCTCTTAGCACTAATTAGATGCGGGATAAGGCATGTAAATTTTGTTAAAAGTCCGTTCGGCTTGTTACGTGAAAGCTGCTAGCCCAAGAGACACACATTTTAAGATTTCTATGAAATTATAAATTATGAACTTATTGAGAGATTACTGCATAACATAAAATACGTGCCTGTTAAAGCAAATCTGATAATTGCTGGTAGCTTTAGAAATACAAAGTAGTCCTTTCTGATCGTGAATGGACGCGTTTCAAGTGCTGAGTTTTCATATTTTTTTAAGACACACATGTATTTGTATTATCTTTTTATTACATTGCCTAAAAATATTAAAACTGTAAGCCTCGAGCTCATGAAAATCGCATAGAAAGGCGAAGAGAGAGAATAATTGTTGAAATGAAAAGACATAAAATTCTGGATCAGGCCATTTCTATATGATTCGTTATATCAACAAATTGAATTGTTTATCCAAAACAGAAGCAACATAGAATAAGTCTTCATACATTGTAATATATATAATTTATCTAAACGAAATGCTGCCTGGTCGTCCCAAATGGCCAACAAGCGACGAGTTATTTTAAAAATGTTACAATGTCTTCAAATTGGGTACAGTAGAACGCCCCTAAATGCCAACACGTGCCTGACATACGGCAAATTATATCGATTGCCACAATAGCAGCATCGGAGAAGCAGCCAAAGAACGAGAGGGATATATAGGGAGCGCGTGAGTGAGAGATAGTCCCTGGTAAAGGACACCTTGGAGCTTTAAATAAATAAAATTTCTCGCTGCCAGCGAAATCCCCTTAAATCCCGCTTTGTATGGCAAATTCAGGCTGAGAATTCAAAATGTGCGTCGAATTCTAAAAGCAGACGCAGATAAGATGATAAAATATCACATAAAAAAATATTTTGCTTTATGTGCGCGCGGAAATTTTCCACTTGATGTTCCTTTTTTTTTCCTTGGCTTTGGTGACGCGTCGCGAGCATTTAGCAGGTTCCATAAGGTGAACTCCGCCTGTCTGTGTGTGGAGTGTGTCTGTGAGTGTGCAAATATTATGCCATTTCCGGCCAAAGTGGTTTCTGATAGTCATCCAAGCCAACAACTCCACGACCCCGCCCCCCATCCCTGTTGCCACTGGTTAGCCTAGTCGTCTGTGGGCCCACTTCAAAATATCGATTTATGTCTTGAGTTGAGTGGCAAAAGTTTTTTGTTTGTTTGCATGCCGCAAAATTCAAATAGCTGGATTAAGTCAGAGTCACATTTAGTGCCATGGCTAAGAGCCAGCTCCATTGCCAATCGATTGATGAGCAAAAGATTTTTCTCCAAAGCATTTTGGCATTTTACTCTCAATGGTTTTCCTTCCCGTTTCGCTTGACTTCGTAGCACGTAATTGTTGAGCTTTTGCTAATTTGCTCAATATGCTGATGGCTCTCAGCCATTTAGTAACTACCGAGTGCATCCTTTCTCGCATTATAGAAACTACATTTTAATACTGCGTTCAAAATACCGAGCACGTTTCAAGTTTTATACAACTTTACGCTCTAAAATGGCAGACAAAGAGCCAAAAGGTGGAAAAATTAATTCAGCAAAGAGCGTTCAATAAATGCTCTGTAGCTGATAGCCTCGGGGTAAGGTATACTAGTTAATATGAAAGTTTTCCAATATCATCTACATCAAGTGGAGAAAACGAAAAACTAATCAAAAACTGCAGAGTTCTAGGAAGTAAGTCCTTAAAAGTAATTTTTTTTGGGTTGCCAAATAGCTTATTAATGTGACATAAACCTGCGTAAAATCATTTAAAAGCAAACCATAAAAATTTAATTCTCTTTTGTGAACTTTCATATGGATGGAAACATCATTTTCATTAATATCTCATAATCTTGAAGTGTTACAAGCTGTATAACAAGTTTGTGCTACCCTCCAGGAAAAATGGGCATAACTCCAACTATTTGCACATATCCCAACACCCAAAGAGCCAGAGGAAGAGTAGCAGTATCAGGCGCAAAGCAAGGACAACAGCCGTTGGCTAAGAACATTGCTCTGCACATTTTTATCACGTATTTCTAATTAGCACACGAAATGCGCCACTGAGCCCAGAAGCGAATGTCAGGCAGCTGCTGTTCGTATGCTTCCCTGTCACTGTTTCCCCTCCGGCAGCAGGGCAAAAGTCAGGGGGAGTGCATTAGAGTAGGATAGGAAAAATGCGCCAATTGCATGAGGGTTGCTTCTGGGACTGAGAGTTAAAGCTGAAGCTGCAGCTGGAACGCAGCTGCGGCACACGCCAAATAATATCAACGTCAATTCGAAAATTTTGACATTAAACTACAGACAGTGAGCGGAGAGCAAGAGGAAGGCGAGAATGTGGGGCATCGGAGTCGAGGAAGTGCAGTGAATGAACCGTTGGCGATGGCGATGGCGATGCTCGGGACGTGCTTTAACGCCTGTCTTCCAGCTTTCAAGTTTGTTTAACCCATGCAGGCGGCGACTGTTTGCCGACAGAGGATCAAGTTTGAGTTGCCCAAGCCCTGGCACGTGTCTGCTTGGCATGGGGCTTCTCATGCCCCCAAACTTCCAGCCCAGTAGCCGAGTTCTTGGGCTGGAGATGGGGGATTTTAAAGAGCAGCGCTTAATTGCTTGAAAAATTGACCCACAAATGCCGGCCGTCTGTCATGTTTGCCCAATGCGAGCCAATCAATTTTCATTGATTTTATTAAGCAAATATATAAATTAAATGGGGGGAAAACAAAAAACACGCACCATTACTAAAGTCAAATAATATGCGTTAACTTTTCTTTTATTTGAACAACTTTTAACTGCAAACAAAATGCAATGACACATTAGCTTTACCTGGTTATACTCTGTATTCAGGCCAATAATTTTATAGCTGATAAGTGAGCATTTAATAATATTATGAATCAATTTATTTCTATGCCTTTTATAAATAAATAAGTACTCAATCAAACGAGAATTCCGATAAGTTTTCGTCACTGAGTAATAAATTTGTAAATAATTCGTACAGGGTATTAAAATTGCATTCAGTTGCTAAGTGTATTCAACGCCCTCCACATTGTGTGTTGTATAAAAACAATTGGCTTTTTGCATAAATAAATAACTTTTGCGAAAAATTGCGACTGCCTGTCACGTGTTGCTGTTGCTGTGACTGTGACAGATGATGTCATATGTGCGTTGTCCCTGTCGACAGTACGAGAAATTCGGCCGCAAAACTTACATGAGCATGAATTTAATTAAGCTACATGGAACAATATTTTGGACTTTATAAAAATAAATATAAAACACTCTGCAGATGCAAAAAATGCAGAAATACATGAATATTTGATGTTCTTAACAGAAATAGATTCTAGCGGACTGCAGATGTCAATTTTTGGCAATTCTCGAAAAAAATGCATTTGTATTCTGATTCAAATTTAAATAAGCAGCTTTTTGAGTTAAAAGCTAAAACTATTGATTATTTTATTTTACCTGCTGTTAATTGTTGTAAGTTTCCGAGAGGTTATTTTTCTGTTGCCTAATTAAAATTTAGCCAGATAGTATCGATATTCAAATATCAAGCACATGTTTGCACGTATTAAAATTGTGTTTTATGCTATTTGCAGTTCATTTTCCTGTTTAAATAGAATTCTAATGCCAATTAGGCAATTCGAAAACCGAAATCAAGCGCAAAAAAACAAATTCAAAGTAAACAAAAAATTTGAATATTGGAAAATTATGCTGTTGATCATAATATGAAAATACAGATTGATTATGATATATATTAAAATTGGAATTAATAGTGCATTTTGCATGATAGCTTTTAGTAATCAAGCCTAGGTACAGGGTATCTGCTAATGGAAAACACTTGACTTGACACATGCTTCGTATATTGCTCTTTATCTTGTATCTTGCAGAGCTTTCAAAAAATTAAGAACAAAATTAAACGAAAATAGTGAAAGATCCATTTAAGTTGGATTTTTCCAATTGGATGAGTTGCTGCTGTTCCGGCTGCTGCAGTTTTCCGCACCATCAATTCCAAATCAATCAATGTCATTCTCCTATAAATCATGCACATAAATAAAGGTGTATGAAAAGTTTTGTTAACTCAACACACACACACACACACGTGCAGCACAAACAGCTGCTGCATTATATATTATTAATAATAATGTGTTGTGTGTGCATGTGTGCGTGTGTGTATAGGTGTGTCGTCTATCTTGTATACCATTTCCATTTTAAAAGCAGCAAAACTTTGTCTACCAAGATTTTCTCGAGTTTTTTACAGTAACGAGTCTGTGCGGGTTGTGTGTGTGTGTGTGTGTGACGCATTTTCAATTAGTTTCAATGACACTCAGCACGTGGCATCGTCGCAGGTTGCCTCTTTGCAAATGTATCAACGTCATTCACACTGCAAAGGAGCAGGTGAGTGCTGCAGAGTGGGAAGAGATGAGGGTGGGGGCATGGCTGATAGTCGGCAAATAGATTGGCAATAAATGCACCGTTAAATCAGCACCATTGTGGCAATAACTAGAGGTAGAAGTAGTTGGATGTTGTCGCAAGAGCAACAGCTCATGCCCATATATTGAAAGCTTGTGCATGAATAATCAGTTGAAAAGAGGAGTATATACACCGAATAGTACTAGAATAAAGTGCTTGTGAGACGACATATTCTCCTTGTAAGACTTAAGTTTACATCATGTGAACTTGTTGTAGGAATAAGTTATAGAGGCTACAAGTAGCGCTGAGGGCATGGAAATAATATACTTGAAGTAGTATAGAATGCACGCAACTCAAAGATTCTTGCTTCGAAGCTGCGATACAAGGAGAAGTGTAGAAACGCATCAATTGCAATGAGCGTATCATAGGGCATAGTTAGGGAAGAAATCCCAGCAAACAGCTTAAAGATAAGTTAAATAGGAGAAGAAACAAAGCAATATGGAAATGCAAAGTAAAATAATTAAACTTAAATCGTATTGAGAACCGATATAACTAGAAATGTAAGCTATTTTTTCATCTAATCATCGCTTTTTATTTATATTTTTCACTGCATGTTACTCTTTTATCACACTCTCTTTCAAGCATTCTTTTGAGCAGCTTTACATCATATTTTCTCCCCATTTTAATCCATCTCTATTCCAAATTTTAGTTGTCTCCCTTACATTACCTACTCTTGGCTAGTTGTTGCGCTTTCCCACACTTTAAGCTCGCTTTTCAGCTTCTTTAATTTATTAACAATTTAAGTGAGACGCTTGTTTGTTTTAAATTCATTTTTTAATTTGGCCCACATATTTATGTAGAGTTTCCTGCACTGCACACACCATTTTTTTTAATGTGTAAAATGTGCTTTTAATTAAATTTTGTTGAGAGAACTAAAAAAATAAATTTAAATTAACGTGAGTGTATGTTTGCTTAAGCGCTGCTCAGAGCATGCACACGAGGGCCGTATGTATTTTATATATACACAAACGTATATATAAACGCGTATAAAACAAAGCATTCTTTTCATTTGGTCATACTTTTTGTCAGTCTGCTCAAAAAAGATGTTTAAGTTTTTTTGATAAAGTGAATATTGACAAAAACTAAATACACAGCAATTTCTCAAAAGGCCAGCATCCGATATTGACAAACAGAATTGATGTTTTGTATTATATATATATATATACATATATTTTTTTTTGGTGGGGATTAACTTTAAATCATTCATAAAATGCGCATAATAGCAACACATTGACCACGAACGATTTGCATAAGTCCGTTTACTCGTTTGCAGCTCTCGCTCTGTTTATTTTTTGCGAGGAAAACAATATGCATTTAAATGCCGCACATGCATTTAATAGCCTTGCAGTTATTTAAAGTGAGAAACTGTTCGACAAAGTCAACAGGCTGCAATCGATTATATTTTTATGAATATACTATGCCGCACCTGTGGCAAAAATAATAATATTTTGCAGGAATGTGTGAAAATGGCGGCAAAATCAATCTTTTCCAAGAGGAAAAATCAATATTCAAATATATAATCTGCTTACAAAGATTTTAGAATAGATCAATAATAAGATAAGAAACATGTAGTCGCCGTATATAGCGATAAATACAGGAAAATGTCGTGAGAACACAACGTTTAGTGGAGGTGAGGGCAGAGTCCAAAATATATATAATATATATATATATAAAAAATATATATCTAGTTCCGAGCTATAAACATATTAAGTAAATGTAAATGTAGAAAACCTTCTTTTGCTGATATTAAACTTGCATATATTGGAGGCTCAAACATATTTATAACATGCATACTATTCATCCTTAAGGAATTAATTGACCATGCCTAAAATCTTAGATAATTTCAATATAACAATCAACATTCCATGAAACCCCTTTATTAAAACAATTTCAGGCATTTACAGATGCACTTTACATTCCTTCAGCAAAAGTCCGCTTCATATTTGCACGGCGGGCGGGCGGTTAATAAAATATGAGAACTTTCCTGTTGCCGCGTTTCCGGCAACCGAATTTTTGGCCCCGCCAAAGCATGCATCGTGTGGGAAAATAAACCCAAAACACAGCACGCACTGACCCACAGTTAGAGAAAGAACGAAAGGAAAAGATGAAAAAACATTAGCACAACCCCAAAATAATATGCAATAAAATAATGAAAATCTAAGCAAAACTTTTTGCAATTAAGCGACATTTTTATTGCTTCCTCAATCCGCCGAGAGACACAAAGTGAAAATGTGGGTAGAGTGAGAGCAGGGCAGAGAGAGAGAGAGAGAGGGAAGGTTTGAGGAAAACGCAGATGGCGTTACAAATTTTTATTACATTTTCTTGCCATCTCGCGTTTTTTTCATTGACAAGCGGCAAAAAGGAGCGAAGCAACGATGAAAACTTTTGTCCTTTTTTTTTCATATGCTGTGTCCTTTTTTTCGGCTTGACACTTGTATTAGGGTTCTTCGCTTGATGTTGTTGTTTTTGTTGTCGCTCTTGTTGCGCTTGTTTCATCATGCCAACTAGTTGAGCCCTTTGACGGCGTGTGAAGCCAGCCTGGGCATCCAGTTGTTTTTTTTTTTCATGCGCCTGTGCATTTAATTTGTACTAAGTGCTCATTAAAAGCCAGCCAGGACAAAGGCGCCAATTCCAACTGCAGCCGCCTGCTTTATTAATTAAATTAGTTCACAAATACTTTTTGCTATCAACCCAACAAAAAAAAACATTCTAGGGTTTTACTGGATGATTGGTCAAAGTTGTTTAGTTGCCGCTGTCAGAGCTGAGGCGAAGCCGATTAATATACATTTCATTCGCGTGAATCGGGTTCAGGGGCCAGGGTTCAAGACGCTTGGCCAAATCTAATAAAACAACTTTTGCGTTTGAACTTTAAAAAAGAATTTCAATATTGAAAGCGGCGTCAATATTGAAGGGCTTAACAAATATTTCGACGTACCGACGATTAAATATACTTATTAGAAGCGATTTATATTCAACATGAGCAAACGGAAAAAATGATATTTTTAAGAAAAAAAAAATAGATGATATTGTAGCACGTGTTTTTGTTAAAAGAAAAATCAAAGCCAATTTTAATAAAAATCGCTTAAAAGCTGATATTTTATGGGCTCGTAATTTCAAAGCACAATTGCTGAACCCTTCGCAAGGGTATTAAAAGGCAATTTCATTAAGGGAACATTTTAAAATTATGGCAGAAAGCAATGAAAGAAATATGCATGCAGAAAAAAAGAGGCAGAAATTACCAATAAAATTCAATAAAAATTTGTTCAGCTGTTTAGACAATTTCTGTTTACATACAGCCCAAATCAAAAAGTTGTTTGTTTAAATTAGAAAAGAAAAACCTATGAACGGTAGTAAAAAGCGAACACGTGCCTAGCCCAATATTTTTCATATTTACCACCAGCTCTCAATACATTTTCACCTTTAAGTAAAACTTAAAGAAGTTTGTTCCAGGGAAAATCAATACAAGCAAAATCAAAGAGAAAATAGTGTAAGGGCGAGGGACAGCGGGAAATTGTGAAAAAATTAGTGCGGAGCACTAAACGTGGCTCCGGTACATAAATATAATTTCGTCGTTGTCGTCCGGGTCGTTACTTTCATGTAACAACACACAAAAACTGCGCTTTCACTTCCGTTTCCGGTGTTTAGCCACACTTTGGCGAACGCTGAACTTCACGAACTGAGCTTAGCTGAACTGAACTAAACTGAAGCGTTCGCTGAGTTTGCCCAGTGAATGTGTCTGCAAAGGTCTAAACGATTATCAGCTGAATGAAATGAACGGCATACGAAATCCCGTTAGCTAGTAGTGTGTCGCTCACGCACAGCAGCAATAACAACAACCAGCAACAACAACAACCAGCAACAACCAAGTTACCCAAAAAGGGTTAGGAACACAATAGCCCAGGCCAAAAACAAAAGGCATAAAAACGTCTGAAATAACTTCCGCTGCCCTGGCACGCACAGTAGCTGCAAGTGCATGGAGTGAGAGCGAAGAGGAGCGGGCGGGTGGTCGGGTTGCTGTTTGGCGGCCGGGCTGTTGAGGGTGTTGCATAGCTAATACAAAACACACACAACTGAATGCCAAACACCAAAGGCCATTAGGCGTTGCCTTATCAGATGGACAAAGTGCAACAGCCTAAAACTATGCAGCACACGCAGAGAGTTCGAGGCGTGGCACGGCAAACGTTGCATTCTTTTTGGCAGGCGCCAAGCGGCCAGTTGCCACTGCTTAAAGTGCTTCGTATAAAATTTAACAACTCCGAAACTAACTGCTTAACATGAGGCGAAATAATACAATAGAAATAAGAGTTCGTTTTTTGTTGAGCAGCAGTTTTGATAAATGCCGAAAAGAATATTATTTCGATTCGGGTTCCAATCAGATTTATAGTAAGTTAATGTGAGATCTGAATGTAATGCATATCAATATATAGGTACGCAAATATACACTTACGTTGTTGGCAGGGTCAGAGACTCTTACATTGCTGAAAAGAAATATACAGAGAATGGGTTTGAGTAAGAGCAGAATGATGTAAGAAATATATTTTATTTTAATATAACTCATAGACAACAATACTTTAAAGATATCTGTTGCTAAGAGCTCCAAAAGAAGCAAAATAATTTTGGGAAAAAAGTGATTTAGGAACTTTTCTAAACTACATTTGCACACTTATCTATATTTATATTCGCATTCGGAAAATGTGTTCAATGTTAACCAAAACCATAACAACCATATCTAAATGACAATCCGATTGCAGCTGTTTCGACCAGAAAAGGCAAATTTAAGGTTATGAGAACTGCATAGAAAGGCGGCCTATATTTTAGAGAAATGTTTTAGAGGATTTATTAAATAAATTTTCCAGTTCAACTTTTGGTCAGTGAATTATGTGGACTCATGTCAAAAAATGCCAACAAATTATTTGAAGTCAGCAAATTAAGTCGAACAATATTGTCTGCCTCTATGTCTAAGCAAAGACTACACCTTGTTTGTGGGAAAGTAACTTCGAACAACTTTGGCCTTTAATTAAATTTGGAATTCTTTTAAAATTGTCGAAAAGCAAATGTTTGGAGAAGCCATATGAAACGTTGTCCTCAATTTCCGACAAAACGCATACGCCCCAAATATTTTTTACTGACTCCCACCTCCCGACTTTGCTTGGCACTAATTATACAAATTGTCACTCATTTGGCGGTGTCCTCTAGGCTCTGCTCTGGTTCGTCGGTTCTTTTTAATTTTCATAAATGCTTTGGACTAAAAACGTAATTGAATGTCGACCGTTACGGCAACAACAAAGCGAACAATGGACAACAACAATGGAGAAATTAATAAACACATCACGCACACACGCATACACGCAAACGACAAACATAAAAGCAACAGAAGAAGCAGAAAAAAAGAGGAAAATTACTAGGGTAAAAATATGTAACACACCCGTCAAAGGTCAAAGCTAAACGACGTAATTCATCGCGGCCCACGTGAATCAAATTCCTCGATGGGAGTTAACTTTTATGCGTTAAATACGCCCTGACGAGTAAGCGCTGCGTCCGACAATTATTTATTGATGTGTTTTTTGGTTAATAAAGATATTGAAAAAGACAAAAAAATCTATTTGTTAAAGTAACAATAGTTAAATATATATTTAACCAGAACTCTTTGGAATATTTTCAGAAATATTTAATAATTTGTTTTAAATTATTTTAATTTCAATTACAAAATATTTATAACTTTTGTTTGATTTTTTGTATAGTACTTTTTAATATATTTCGATTTAAATCGCCCATTTCTTTGAGCTTAATTTCTATTTACTTGTTCGAGCATTTTTCGTGCACATCTTTCATTTTCCCATTTTCTCGTTAGTTATTATCAATTTTCACCTTTGTTGGTATTTAATTGCAAATTTTCCAGCTCATTGCGACTCTTGATGAAAATGGTTGCGAACCAGAATTTCTATTGAACTATTGTCCGATTTTTAATCAATTTTACTTTGATTTAAAATGGCCCTGCGCATTATTGATGCCAACTGCCCCGCTCTATGTCTCTCGTTCCCCCTCTCTTTCTCTCTCGCTCTCTCATTTTGCTTGCCTATTTGTGCCCATTGAAGTGCACGAATTGAAATTAATTGCGTAACTGTAAATAATGCCAAAATGCAAAACGACAGCAGCATTAAATTTTAATTATATATTGATATTTGTAATACGAAAAGGTGTCCGCATGCCCAGAATTATGCCATGCGTAAAATATTTTTGAGTACGCAAATAGGGCAGAAACAACAAAATATCGATTACTGTGTCGCATATTACAACAACTAATTGAAAATGCCTAAAATATTAATATTATAAAATTATTTTTCAGTTTAGTTTTTCTCATTTGTTTTAATAAATTTAACCTCCAATAAAAATATCCGCACTACCTGTTTGAGCCATGTAATAATATGTTAAAAGAAGTTTACAAAGAAAAAACAAAAACTTTATTAATTTTGCAGCGCAAATAAGCGGCAGAAACAAAAAATCGCATTCGCTAAGCACGTGGCTCACGTAGCGGACCGAAAAGTAGGCAACACAAATCAAAGAAATGTCAGACACACAGTTTTCATAGTGAGATGACGATAGAGCGAGCGAGAAAGAGAGAGACAGGGAGAGTGCGAGCCCCTCTCGTTCACCTGTTCTATAAACGTAACGAAATTCATGAGTTGCATACGAAATTATGTTGATGCCTAAAACTGTGCCGTGAAATTAAAATGCCACAACATGAAATGCTGGTCAAGAGTCACAGACAAAAGAGACCCACACACACACACACAGCTGCTTCCTCTTTTTCTCTCTCACGCACACACACACACATACGTTCTGTTCGTGTGCAGTCACTTGAAATAAATTACGTTACATTTTTTTTGTAGGTGACTAGCGCAAAGTTCTTGCCGCTGCTGACGCGACGCTTCAAATGCCAAGTCGTCGGCACTAGGCCAAACCGTGGCTGCTGCCACGCCTCCCCTCCCATCCCACCAACACATATGCACATGCATAATTCACTTAATTATGTGCGAGCACAAGCACTCACTCATACACACACACACACAAAATATATGTTCCGGTCTGCAGCCTGCAGCCCGCTAACGATTTTAAATGCTGCGGTCTGGCTCAAACATCGTCAACTTCGACGCAGCCCCGACTGCAGCTCGCAGTGCGTTTGCCAGCTGAATTTCAAATTAATTTCAAGAGCAGCTCGCCGAAAAAAGAAAAAGAAATCTAATTTTAATTTCAAAGCGGCGCTCATTTAGAAATACTTAATGATGTTAAAATAAAAACCAAGCGCCATGAAGTGCGTGTAGCCCGCAGTATTACACACCATGCCGCCGTAACCCCCCGCTGGCCGGCTCAACATTTGAGGTATATTTCGCACGGATCTTGCTTTTTTTTTTTTGGTATGAAAAGCACGTACACGAAATACCGCAAAGCGTCGCAATGGAAGGGATTTGGGAGAAAATCGGCAAAAACCTTCAAGACGCAAGTCGCAATGGGCAAAAGATTTGGTCGAAGAAACTAGCAGAACGCGCGAACTGCACTTAAGAGGTGGGGTGAGGGGCGGTTGCCGGGGCTAGGTACTTCACGTGGTAGGTCGGGTCATTGCTTTTAGCGCGGTGATTATTTCTGCACCACAAAAAAAACGAACGATGGAAACTTCGATGCTCGCTGTCGTTAGCTGTCAGAGAAGTGACCAGGCACAAAAAAAAATAGAACAGAAGAAAATGTTGCCCTTTGAAGTTTTGCAAGTTTTTTTCCTCTTTCTTGCTTTCATTCGGTTTGCTAATGGATTTGCGCGAGGAAAACTTAATTTGAGGCTAAAGCGGTGGCTCACTGAAGTGATAAATATTAAGTGAGCTCAGGAGCTTGAGCTGCAGCTCAGTTATTGGGCTTATCATGCTCAGTATTTTAAATCTTTGCACTAGGATACTAGACAGGACTGGAAAAGTAAAATGGCACGCTAATGATATTATATATATATATATATTGTCTATTGTCTGCATAAAAAATCCAAAGCATGTCTAGGTAATTTTGGCAAATAATCAAACTGTGTAAAAGGCTTTCCTTTTAATTTATCAGTAAATTTAGTTACCTAAAGAAGTCCTTTGCATTATTTAAAAGTGAGATTCAACATATATAACTTAAATCCTTTCGTTCACACACATAATTATTAAGCCCCAAAACAATTTATGTGCCTCTAGGCATTCCCCAATCCCATTTGGAAAACGTGCCAGGGCTGCGGAAGTGAGGATTAAACAAAAGTTCGCTTCCCAAAAAAGATAATCACAAAAATTGAAAATTATTTGATATCTTGCTTAAGCCATAAATATAATACAAATTTCGAAAAATTATGGCAAATGCCAACAAATATTTTTTTTTAACAAAGTGCATAATTTTGTGCATGTGTGTGTGTGTGTGTGTGTGTTGCAGCAAAAAAGTTCAACTATAGGCAAACAATTTTTGTAATAAACCAAAGCAGAGCGCAAACAAATTTTGCTGTCTAGACAGGCAACAATTTTGTTGATGCACTTGATGATGCCACCAATTTTGCTGCTGGCTTGATTTCATTATTTTTTTTTTATTTTTGTAGCACGTTCCACAAATTTTTATTGCTTAAGTTTGAAGAGCAGCCGGCTAAACTGTGGCTAAATATGTATATATGAAAATTGTTAGCAATAATAAGCAATTTAGGCTCTTTAAGGCACTGCAGACGGGCAGGTTAAATTTCATAGCCTACTTTATCGATTTTCATTCATTGGCGGCGGGTGCAGAGCTACGCCTCCACCGCATTTGATTTATGCGCTACTTTCGCCGGCGCCCTGAAAAGTATGCCACGGGTATTTTTTGTTTTTTACTCTGTTTGGGGCCAAACTAATTTTGACCGCAAAATCTATAAAAGCTGTTGAGGCCCAGGGCCCCAAAGCACTCGATACAAGAGCTCGAAAAAAAAAGTTCAAGTGTTTGACCCGAAATATTTCATTATATTCTGCAGTTTTATTTAATTTTATGATTTTCAGTTTGTTTATTTGTTTACCTTTTAGTTCGTGGCTTCGTGGCCAGAAATTGAAAAATTTACTTGTGCTTGGCTGTTTTGCTTGTTTATTTGTGTGTGTGTGTGTTGGATTTAGTGGACTGCGCCTGACGTTTCCAAAGTTTTTAATTTTGTGTGAAGAGACAGGTAGAGCTGAACAGGTGCTTATATTAATTACGCTCTGCGCTTGACGGCCCCAATGAGGTGAATGGAAAACAGGTTGTGGAAATAAAAATGGCTACACAAATTGTCGGTCTGGCAAATGGCGTGCATACAGAATATCTAATGTTCAGACACTTGTCCGGCCGTGAAAGATTAATAACTAAGGTCTTTAGTAAAGTTTGACAACATATTATATAATTGATTAACATATTTTTTTGTTTGGCAGGGCAAACGTATCAAGTGTTTAACAAATAACTGAAAGAGTTTAGGAAAGAAAAACCAATACAAGTAATTGTGTTAACTAGTTGAGCTGCCCATAATGGAAGTATAATTATTATAGAAAAGAAATAAATGTCGAAGATAGACATCAAGTTTTAATACGGAATGCGTATTCAAAGTTATTGAATGAAGAAAAGGCGACTTTAATAGGATATAGAAAGCATACTTTTCCTAAAGCGTATGCATAAAAATAGCCAAGGTCCTATTACTATATTGAATGGAGAGCACAAATATTTGGAATCACTTTTAATGAGTTTGTTGGACAATTTCCTTGGAAAGGAAATGGGCTTCGCAGCATGGTTACATCGACACGCGGCCGTATAACTTACTTAGATTTCTTTGAAACTTTTACAGAACAATCATTAATCACGTCACAAAGTAGGCAAATGATTTATGGCCTGGCCAATGCGACAAACGCAAACAATTAACGAGTTAAATATGCCACTTACACGCTAAGTAAATGCAATTCTCAACGCTAGATGGCGCTGCAGCAGCTCAAACGGAGAGAAAAAGGGAGCGAAAGAGTGAGAGAGCCGAACAGACTATGTTAATTATGTTACACACTGCGTTAATCGCTCTTAAAACCCGCCTCGTTTACTGACTCACTCACTCGCTCAGTCACTCACTCACTCACTCCGCAAGTCAGTCCGACTCCTGTTGCCTGCCCCATGACGCACAAAGTTGCGTGCTGAACGGCCATAAATTATCAACAAGCGTCTTCATTAGTTCTCAAGCGACTGGCAATACTCGTAGAACTTCTGCCGCTTGACTGTGCCGACGTCTCACCATTTAAAAAGTTAAATGCCACAAAATGTAGCTCCTTGATGGAGCTTGATGGTTTAGCCGTCAGGTGAGCCACCCCCTTGCCACCGCCCACTAACAGCAATTGCGTGTCCTTTGTTGTGGGTCATATTTGAAGCAACCCAGCAACAGTTTTTCCCAGTTTGGCCTCGTCGTCGTCTTAAGTGTCCCGCATAATTTTTGATAATTCAATTAAGATAAGTTTATGCTCTCTTTTTACATGGCCATTTCTTGTGTCTTCAGCCGCCCCTCTAAGCTGACATTTCATTCAATTTTGGTCAACCTTTCGGGTTCTAGGGGAATGTCGACTCCAAGTTGAGACATTAAATTTCATGTTTATTTTGCTTGTTTTGCATATTGGCCTTCTCTTCGTTTTCGACATAATTTTCGTAGGCTGCGCATTTTCTTTACAGAATGTCCACAGCTCGTAACACCGTTTATTGGACATGTATTTTGTGACACTTGATTGTTTAGGGAAGATAATTATTGTGGGGATTTCCCTGGAGGTATTCTCTTAGTATGAAATTAATTATACAGATTACAGTTCTTTATATCGATACTATTTTATTATTTCACTTTTAAGAATTTGTAAATTCTGTTAAATGCATTTAAAAAGAACGGCCTATGCAATCCAATTTCATGATTGTTCACTTGTCAGCTCAACGAACATTTTCCAATGTAATTAGCCTAATTAGATTACCTGATTTTGATCGCTTCAATTCACTTTAGCCAATAAGCTTAAGTCCAATTGAAATTCAAATTCCGGACCGAGCTCCAATTACATATGCCGGATTAAGGAACCATCAAACCCGCAGTGGAGCCCGCCCATCAAATAGTTTTTCCAGCCTTTAAGCATTTTTGTTACAGATTTTTGTGGTTTCGGGTCGCATATTTACCGCAAAAATTACACACACACACGCCAGGCCATACCCCAACTCCTGCCTTCTCCTGTGCATCAAGTTACTCTGCAGTTATAAGCCTGGTTAAGCCTTTCATTGAAGTTAAGCTAATAAAGTGTTAATTAAGCGTTCCAAAGTGGCCCCCTGAATGCTTTTAACTAATACGACCCGCCTCTCTCTGCGCTTCTCAAAAAACTTTTACTTGGCTTGGTAGGCATATCTAAATATTTGCTGCATACTTTGCGGCTGACGCATAGCCCCAACCCCAACAACACCACCAACAACAACACGCTCAACTTACCTACGTAATGGCAGGTAAAGTTTTTGGCCTTCAGGTTCAGCCCCAGCTCCGTGTTCGTTCAGTGTACCCCGAACCGCTTACTGTCCTCACCCACCCCTTTCTCACATATCCCAACACACAAACACAAACACAAACTGCCCCTGGCGGTAATTAATGGTAGGTAAACTATTTGATTTCCTTGTACCCTACTTTTTTTACAGCTTTCCACACATCCAGCTTTTGACTAATAGCATGTTAGATGAGGAAATGTGTTAATGCAGACATTTGCATACTTTTTGGGGCGTTGAGTGAATATATAAAACAAAAAAAAAAGCAACACACAAATTGAAAAATAGCCACAGGGCAGGGCCATAGTTAACCCTTTTGTAATCCAAATTAAAAGCATAATTTCATTTGCAGAGGGCAGAATGCTTATCTTTGAGCCTCGAAGCGGTTCATTGAACTAGTTTGCAGTGTAGAACGTTCAATAATACTTTCTACCAACTTTATAAAAACTAGCTGAAAAGGCTTTTCACATGCGCCTTGCACTGGGCACGTAACAGCTGCAAGCTGCATTGACACAAATTGAGCGTGAAACGCGGCCCAAAATGCTGGACTAGAGAAAACTTCTTCTTATTTGAGCCACTGCAACAAATGACCACTAATCACATGTTTCGAAATCCAAAGTTGACGGGCATATATATATGATATTTATAATGTACATTATTTATTTGGAGTGGCCTATTAAAATATGTTGTCAATAGTATATAATTATTATAAGTTTTTAGCTAAAGTTCATGGTTAAGTGAATGCACCCAATAACTTTCCCTTTCTTTCATGTTATCTTACGCACCTTATGCAAAATATCTCTAGAATTTGATTGAATAAATGGTGTGCACATATACATACATTTACAATCATGAATATTTAAATATCATTATTATTATTAAATATCAATATTATTATTAGCTTAACAAATAATTGGCAATTAGGTTCTTATTAGCTTCATTTTAAGCTTCTTGTTTCAAAAAGTGACACATAATATGCTTTTCATTCATATTATGATTCATTTATCTAATTGTGATTAAACAACTTGATTAATTAACTAGCAGCGAGCCAGATCTTTGGCCCCTTCACAACTTTAGTATTGATGTACAGACGCTTGACTAATTGCGTGCAATGGTTTTGCCTACATTGGCAGCTCAACAATTCGTGATAGACCTCAAAGTGCATCGGTGCAGTTCATAAAACTCTTAAACTGATTTAGTTGATGTTAAGCTATACATTTTCGCTGACTCTGATCACACACATAAAACCGCAGCTGAAATGGTGTTAATTGGTAGACAAGAATTGTGGCAACCTCCCATCTACCCCCCCGCGGCTGCATACAAACCTCGCCAATCTCATCAGCTTTACGTCCCCTCGTTCTTATCACACACATCTAACACAAAAGTGCTTTTAAGTGCGCCCCACAACAATTTCGAGTTTAATTAACAGTAATTTGTTTGCGCTGCACTAAGTATGTACGGGTAATCCTTGTGGAGAGCCAGGGCAAATGCTATCTGGCCAGGACGATCATTAGAGCACTGAACACTCACACACACACACACACACACACACACATGTGAGGCGGGCTAGTTGGTTTATTTTTTATGACGAACTTAACGATGATATTTATATGTCTATAAAAAGTCGCTATAATAACGTTTAAAGCGAAGCACGGAGCCAACAGAAGCTCTGAAGTGCGCCATTAAAAAATACCAGAAGAAAAAAAAAAACAAACAGAAAGTAGAGCTATTTGAGTCGCACCGAAGATCTAATACCTTGTACAGTAAAGCATATTTACAAATCAAACGAATCGAATTTGATTTAAACTAACAAATTTTGTTTTAGACGCAAATACTAAGTAATAGCTTTAAGCCTCTAATTACTGACATCATAGTTTTTATTTCAACAAACCTACTTTAAATCAATCACGCACATAAAATGGAATTTCGACTGCGCTTGACCTTAATACCTTAAAAAATAGAAGCAAACTAATCAGACCGAATCAGCTTGACAGATTTAAATTGAATAATTTTCTGGCATGTTACTTGTTACACGCGGACATTATAATATCCTCTGTTAGGGTATATAAACTGGAGGAAAAAAACCGCTACAGCGGTGTGTAAACAAGCAGGCTGGAAACTATAGACCATAAGCTGGAGAGCAGGAAGTTTCCAGTCGGCAGTTAGACACTCGAGCACATGCACGCCACTCAACAGGACATTGACTTTTTAGGCAGTTTGCCGGGCAGATCCCTAGAAAAGGTGCCTCAAAGTTTAGGTCTGCGTTTGAATAATGACAGCCTGTCGAAAGGCGCGTTGGATGGGGGCAGAGTGCAGGGAACGGAATGAGTAGCAAAACTTTTTGACGGCTCTCGAGTCGCCTGGAGCTGTGTGCAATGCCACATAATTTGCACAATTTAAATGCAACCCGGTGTGGCGCACCGAGAAGTTCAAGGACATGACCAGCTGTTGTGCCCAAAGATTTCATAGCGTTCTTTTGTGCGCCTCGCCTAGCATTAAATTATTTAATTTTATGGCCTGCCTGGGTTGCCTGGCCTGCCGCACGCACATGGCAAACAGATTCAGTTTCAAAGGACCTGCCCACATTCCACTTTCTTGTCGTACTGCTGCTGCTGCTGCTGCTCGCTGTTGCAAAAAGTCAAAGTCAACTGCCGGCAATGAGCAATGCGGGCGAATGGGCGTGTCTTCGATGTTGCCCCCTCCCCAGTTACTTATTTTCGCTTTGAGCATACAATTCATCATCATCATCATCCCCAGGGGAGATGGGGAAACTCCAAAATAATAACCATGAAATTAAGTTCGTAAACAAATATGAAATCAGATGCGTGTGCTTTAAGTGCGACTCTCATGGCACAATATAAATATTGAAATCAAATTATATAAATCTTTAAAGATCTACTGGCTCACGAAAAAAATGGGTAAATATATATACAAGTCAATTAAATCATTGATTGTTGTATAATAATTATTTATAATTAATTGATTTGGTAGTTATCGAATTGGAAGTAAAATATTTTGCTTCATTCTTGTATTATCACATATGAGAATGTCTAAATGCCTCTAAGGATATTGAGTCTTCGGCGTGCCGAAGATATCCTTACTGTCTCGTTAATTTATACCAGTGAGTATTTAACTAAGTAACTTATATTATTAAAATAAAATCTATTAGTTATTTCCTAATTAATTATTTGTAACAAAAAAAATTTTTTAAAAATAATTAATGAAAATATAATTTCTCTAACTGAACTCCCTGCTAGAAAATTACTGAGAAAATCTATGCAAGATCTCAACGTTCGTCCTTCGAACTATCTGTGTAAACCTATCGCATAACAATTGTTCTAATATTTTGATTTCCCATTCATTTGCCACAATTCGCTGAAAGCCCTATTATGCAAGGGTCAATAGGTGAACATGCGCTAAAATGACAAAAGCCGCTGACACATGTCATCCAATTAAAAGATAATAATTCCCACGGTCATAATCCTGGTCACACAATATTGCGTTCTCCACCAGCTGCTTGAAGTCCACGAACTGACCTCGCTTTGGTAAACAGCAGCAGCAACAATAACAGCAACAAGAGAAGGGAACGACTTTGAGAAGTTCATTGTTGAAAATTGTTGCTTCATTGGCAGCGTAGCTGATGGCCATGTCCATGTCCATGTCCATATCCAGGCGCAGGGCATTGCCAAGTGTCCAATGTTATTGTTGGGTTTGCGTCGTGTACGTGACCCAAGGCATAGCTGGGTCTGTAGCGACTGAAGGAAACATGTTAATTGAGTCAAAGTTTGCAGCTTCAAGTTGATGCGGAACGTGTGTTGATAGCTTAAAGTTGCCTTTGGCTTGTTAGTTTTTGGCCATACGTGATTTCACGAGTCCCTTAATTGGACATGTGAGCCTTTGTACACCACCCACACCCACACATACACATACACCTACACCTACACCTACACCTACACCTTCAAGGAGGCACTTCAAGGTGCTTTCCTGGGAATAGTGTTGACGTTGGGATGGCTCATTAATAAACTCATAAAACCGTACGACACCTTATTTCCTCTTCTTTTATTTTTTGTGTGTGCGCTCTTTTTTGCTTATTACAAGCTTAATAAATATTAGCGCACGACATGTAATTACGTCGAGCTACATAAAAATTATAATAAACATTGTGTAACATTACATAATTGACAGTTTCGAGTGCTTGTTGGCGTTGGCATTGGCGTTGGCTGTGCGCCCACAGGTGGGTTCATCACTTGGTTACGGTTGGGGTGGGACAACTTTGTTGCCTCTAGTTGTGTTTATTTTTATGCATGTCTTCCTTTGCGTCCTTTGCCGACTCTTTTCGCTCCTTTCTGCCTTTCTGCCTTGCGCCTTGCATTATCCTTTTGGCTTTGCCCTGGCAACTTGCCATATCGCTGGCGTCATCATCCTTAACGCCTTCGCCGTCAACGTTGTCGTCGTTGTCGCTTTTAATGTCTGTTGATTTCTTTTTACTGATTTTTAATGCCCAAACAGCTACCGTGGCACATTGGGTCGCAAACATACGTATATGCTACTCACGGGAATTACAGATGATTTAATATTTGGCCTTAAGTCTGTTGATCTGTTTGTGTTGTAATATCATATCTGTTGATTCCTTTAACAAGTAGTTTAAGGTGAGGCCGAGGCAGTTTGAACAAGGGATTCCAAGTATTTGTATTCTATAACCGAATCTGTTACCAAACCTCTTGTCCGACATACATACAACATACAGCTGAATCGATACCTAACCCAAAGCGTATTGAATTCAGAACAGGTCTATTTCAAGAGGAAAAAATGCTATGGGAAACCCGGTTCTCAGCACCATGGACTCCATTTCTCCATTTATTTAACCAGATTTGTCAAGTGCAAATTTTGAGGCTTATTCAAAATTAATAAATTAAAATAGGTCCGGGTTGTATTATATTTTCGGTAGAATACGAAATAGTTAATTATATATTGAGTTTGTTCATTAAAATTTGTAAAATAAAGCCTGGGTTCAAGCAAGTAGAAAACCGGGCTTACGAACGAATAAGGAAAGAAAGGAAGGTGGTTCGAACCATGAACCGAAGCATCGCCGTCTATTAATTTGGGTACGCTGGCTGTTTAAGACATATACAAATGGTATACAAAAAATTGTTATTTTATATAATAATTTCGTAAGATGTTCAATGCTATGCAACAAGAAAATTCCTTAATAACATTATTCCACTGTGCCTTATTGCTGTGGCCACGCCTGTAATTCCGCAAGAAGCCGTGCCTCGTTATTGCGCATATGCACACACGCTATATGTTTACCGTTATCTCTGGCAAGTTGTAAGTGCGCCATAATTTGTTCAAGTGTTTATGTTGGGTATCGAGCTTTTATTATATGTTCTTATTGCAATGCTCGTACAAGTTTAATTAACGCTTATGGCCCAGTCGTTTCTGTGGTTGCTTCAATTTCCCAAGTTCAAGTCATTTAATAACATACAAAAGTCCAATTAACCGTAAAGCATTCACTTGTTGAGTATTGTTTTCATATATTAAATGACAGTTAACTGGAAGCTAGCTTTCAGATTTGAGATTTATATTAAATGGCCATAAGCGATTCGTCCACAACTAAAATTATAGCAATTGGCGGCCATTTATATTTAAATCTCTTAAACGTGCATTTCACATGGAAAGACTCTTGAAATAACTCGGCTATCTTTAAATCAACAATGACTCTCAAGTGAATCTTGCAACACAATGTTAGGCATCTGGAATGCGAAAGGAATTTTCGTAGAGAAAGTGCTCAGCAGAAGTATTTAAGAATCACTTTTGCCAAGAGGTTCATCCTTGCGAATTCCTGTTAAATTTGTCGACCCATCATTCGGATTACCTTTGGACTAAAAGTATTTAAATTCATATGCCAATTCATGCCAAGTGATTGCCTGATATCTTCCTTCTAAATCTAACTGGGTATAGAACAGATTTTATGTCCTCACAGGAGGATTGTTGGAATGGCATTTACTCCATTCATATAAGTGTCCGTCAAGTCGAATTGGAACATTTTTGAACTCTTAGTATTCATAACTAGTTAGAGCTTTGTTGACACAAGATTTTTCACCAGCAGATCGTCAAAAATAATGTTAAAATTTCTTAAAGACAATGAAGACTTACAGCTGTTTAATTGCCTTGCGCGTTAATTGTGTGCCGGGCACATTTTTAAGGTTTATCTTGGGCAACAAGAAAGATGTGGAGGGGAGCCGTAACTGAGTCCATGGTCGACAGAAATTAATTATGACAAACAACAAGAATTTTTGCGCTTGCACTTGCGAATGCTGCAACTGCCGTTGGTTGGCTGCACTGTCAGAAAAAACCAAACATTTTGCGTGTAATTAGCAAAGTTTTCCGCTCAAAAGTTTTCCACCGAAATTTTTCGCTGTTGTCGCTCCGTTTGCAAAAATATTTGTTCCTCCCTCCTTTGCAAAACAATACCGAAATAAGGGAAATATAATAACAAAAAAATAATATGATGCGCGGCATTGAAATGGGGCTATGCTGAGCAGCCCAGAGCCGAGTCAGGCCGACCCAACGGGTGGAAGGACTTTCTCCAGTGGCCGTTTCCCTGGCGATGTCATCGTTGTTGCTGTTGTTGTCTGCTGTCGTGTTGATGTTGTTGTTGCATTGTTGTTTTTGTTATTGCCGTTGTTTTTGTTGTTATTCTTGTAACTGGCATCGCCCACAGCTCAGCGTTTTCTGCGGTCCGAAAGAGTTTCCGCTCTGTGGCTCTGCGCTCGCAGCATCGTATCGCATCGCTTGGTCACAGTCCTCCAGCTGGCTCCTGGTCATAGCTTCTCATTCTCCAGCTGGCACTTTGTCATTTGCAGCGGCTGCTGCTGGTGGCTATGTCAAGTTCATTCTTAACACGATGCGGATGCGCGCCCCAGTGCACAAAATGTTTCCTGTTCGCACAATTTTGTTGGCGTTGTGCATTTACGCTTAAAGCTGCGCTTTGTTTTAAATAATTTAATTTGTAATTGCAATTTATCGATGAACTATTTTATTTTTTTAGTTCTGTGTTCATAAAATGCACAATATGCAAGTGGAAATATTCATTAGAGCCTTTAATACGCCCCTCAATTGCCATAATGATGATATTGATTGGCTTGTTGATTTAATTTTTGAACACAGCGTCAATTTAAGTTTCAGCATTTTGGCAGGTATTTCTGGCAAATTCGGACTGTAATAAATTTGGAAAACATAAAATGACCTAAATAAGCAAATGTGTTTTTCTTCTGCGTCGGTTGGCAAACATGGCACCAGGAACCGAATGCATGGAACAGGGAATCAGCTGTGTTTTCTGGGACAGTCGCATAAAACAAATGAGCAGGTGCTCATACACACACACACACACATACACACACTCAGACGCACTTCCAAGCAGACAGGAGTAAATGGTGTAGAGGAGTGGGAGGGTGGGGTAAATGGGGTCTGAAGTGACCGCAAAAATTGTGGAATGTGCTGCAGCAGAAAGCATTGGCGAAATATTTTCAAGTCAGCAGAAAGCAGCAAACATAAAACGAAAGTAAAAACCAAACGAAAAATGAAATGCATTTTCCTAAATGACATGCACACGTATGCGCATATGTATGCGTGTGTGCCAGTGTGTAGAAAACTGTGTTAGAGAGAGAGAGAGAGAGAGCGAGTGCAAGGGGAGCAAAGTTTGCATTGCCATGGGCACTTTTCACGTGTATTTTGCTGTATTTGAAAATAAGTTTATTGACTTTTCTTGTTACCATAACGTAAAATCAATGTATGTCTACGTACGAGTAATAACTTCTTTTACAACTGCAAATGCAACTCCTCAAATGCTACCGCTTTATAAAAAGCTAAACGCAAGAAATAAGTCGAGTAACTTGAGTGTCAGAATGTTCTGGACAAAAGCTGATGAAGAGTGAGTAAAACGTTGGAAAGAAAGATTTTCTATAAAACTTTTAAAATAAAAAGCTATTTTCGTAATTAAAAATATAAAATAAAAAAAATATTGTGTTAATGTATATTAATAGAATTAATTGCAATTTTACTCAAAAATTCAATTTATGACAAAGCTTTTCAAAGTTTTTTTTAATTATATTAATCTTAATTGAATATAAGATACACTTTTAGGTTAAATATAAAGAATCAATTTCAAACCAAATTAGATTTAGCTGGATAAAACTGCCACCATCAGAAATGCAAATTTGAGTTAAATTTTTATTTAACACTAATTCAAATTTGTGGACTTAATTGGAATTATAATTTGAGGTTAACTGCATGTGTTTACGACTTGTTGGGCATCGGCATTTAATCTTGCTACAATCGGAGCGCGAAACAACAATATTAATTATTTAGGACGCGTAACAGGATCTAATAATTTCTGAAATCCCTGTGCATACATTTGAATTGTGAGATTTAGTTTAATCCTCAACAATTTTCGTTGTACGCATGCATTAAATTCCCTAATGCAAAGGAGAAAAAGCAAATACACAAGCGCTGCAAGAGAAAGCGAGGGAGAAGGAGAGAGAGAGAGACAGAGAAGAAGCAAGAGGGAGAGTGAGACTCGAAAAGCTCAGCTGCAAAATTATGCTTGTAAGCTTTCGAAATTACCATAAAATGCGTTGACCTTTTGAACTTACTAAGCTAGACACAGTTAACGGGCGAATCGACTGGCAGGAAATAGAGCGAGAGAGATGGAAATAGGCAGAACAAGTATTAGGGCGAGTGAGAGGGAGAGAGAGTGCAGGCTGAAGTTTTGTTCGACTGTTGTCTGCAGCTTTGTTTTGATTTGCCTGCTGCTGCTGCTGTCGTTGTTGTTGCTGCACTGCTGTTGCATCTGCTCGTTCACCCTAATCCTGACTTGTTACTCAGCTGTCAATGTGTATGTGTTTGTGTGTGTGTGTGTCTGGTGTGTACGTGAGTGTGTAACTGCATTGTAGTTTGCAACGTCTTTGCCCTGTAATGAATATAATGGGTCAGCCCCAAAGGAGCGCGAGAGGCGGAGTAAGTTGGCTCCATGTTGGGCGATGTCCTGTGCATTTATTCAAATGCCAAACGCACACACACATACGTACATATAAATGGCCTGACTGTAGAATATGGCCATAAACAGCAGGTAGCCTGAGCCTTTTGTTTATAATTTAGCATTGCAGCCTTTTAGGCGCCAACAGCAGCAGCAGCTTTCACTTCTCAGCGCTGTTTTTGTTGTTACTTTGTTAGCTCATTTAACATAACTGTTAATTTGCATGCATGTTTGCTTGTGTGTGTGTGTGTGTATGTTGCCCCCGCAACAACAAAAGAAAAACTTTTACTGCTTTGCTCATTATTTTTGGACTGCTATAAATTTAAATTTATGTTCATGACGACGATATTTTGTGTGCCCGGTCATAAACCGAAAAATGTTTACAGTTTTCAGTCGCATAACTTTATAGCTTTCCCCTAACCTGCCCCGATCCCCCCTCGCTATGGTACTTTCTTGTGTAGATGACCCAAATTTCTCGCATATGGTAATGGTTATTTATATAAACAAATAAATGTTAAAACTTAAACTGAAAAACAGGCATATAAAACTATGCAATTTATTTTTGCTTTTAAGCACATGTGTGTGTGTGTGTGTGTGTGTGTGTGTGTGTGTGTGTGTGTGTGTGTGTGTGTGTGTGTGTGTGTGTGTGTGTGTGTGTGTGTGTGTGTGTGTGTGTGTGTGTGTGTGTGTGTGTGTGTGTGTGTGTGTGTGTGTGTGTGTATGTGTGAGGGGCGCACAGCTATTGTGCATTATTCTGGAATATATAAAAGTTTCCATTTTTTATTTACAGTTGCATTTTTCTATAACATTCATTTTGTTTGCCGGCAGATTTTGCGGTGCAATTTCATTGAAATATTTTGTGGCACAGGCATCTGTGGCGGCTTTGTCTATATTTTTCAGTGTTGCTTGGAGGCAAGTCGTGAATGCAAGGGACACACTTTTGTGGCCCTAAACAAATTTCTCATCTGGTTAAATTCTTGCTTAGCTATCAATTAAACTTGCATAGCTCAGATTGGTATATATGGTATATGGATGTGATTGATAATTGAAAAGATAGAAAAGGACGAAGGGTAAAAGAAAGAAAGAGAGAAACTGAGAGAGCAGTGCGATAAAAAATGTCTGTAAGCCTTTCTTGAATTTATGAGAAGCGCAAAGAAGGGCGTGCCTCGGAAAAATAAAATAAACTTAATTTTCGGATGGTAAGAAGAATCCTTTAAATAATTTTCAAAAATGTTCAAAATGTTTCAATATATCTTTGATGTACATTTTACTATACTTTGTATCTTGTTGGGATTAAAATTCAATTTTCTGCTAAATAGAGTCTACGGAAAATAAGCTTTGAAAAACCATTAATAATACTTCTATTTAATGTACGCACTCTCAGTTGTCTATTAAGTGCAACCTATGGACCTGCCTCACTCTGTTTTAACTTTCTCCACGAGTTTCTGACACGCCCTCCCCTTTCAAGTGGCACACTGAGACAACGGCGACGACCTACAAAAAATATTTATGGTTCCCACAGCCGCAAATATTTGCCACACTCGCACAGTCAACGCTCTCCCTTGGTGCCGCTGGTTTGGGTATGTGTGTGTTTGTGTGTGTGTGTGTGTTTGTGTGTGTGCGTGTATTGTGCCTCCATGGTAGCCATTATTTATACGCTGCTAATCTTCCACCATGTGACTAGTGTGGCTGGTTGCCTTTTTGGTTGCTGGCTGCTACTCTCCTTTGCCTCTGGCACTGCCTGCACTTTCACACTCATTGCGCGCCCTGCACTATGCTACACTTTATTGTTTATTGCGGTTGGCGAACAGTTCAGTCCCTGGCTAGCTGTCTGGCTGTCTGGTTGTATGGCTGCCTGCTAACTGGTTCCCTGTCGTGGCATTGTTTTTGGCTCTGGCTGCAGTTTGCTGCAATGCGCTGGCTACCAGAATGACCGCAAAATGCTAAGCGTCTTTTCAGTTACAGTTTAAGTTTGCCGCATTTCAGCTAAAGTGCATTCAGTTCCCCCAACCCCTAACCCCCACGCCCAGCCCCACGCCTCTCCTCTTCAACCTGGTCCTACTGTGTCAATTATGGCAATTGCTTTGTACACTTGGCCACAAAATGTTGCCATTTGTGTACCTCTACATAAGATACGTTTGCACAGAGAGTTTTGTGGGGTGGGGTCACAGCTTTTGTTTGTTTATGCTAAAGTGGAATTTGCAAGGTCTAACAGCCATTCTCAAAAGGGGCGTGGCTTGATAAAATTTATGTGCAGCCAACACTTTGCCTGACAAATTGATGATAATTTGTAGTGTTTAGTTTAAAAGGATCGTTACGAATTGATACCGATTAGAATATATGACAAAGATATTTATTTAATAAATAGATGAAGCATTCAAAAATGATGTAATTGAATTTAAGCATTATGAATCGTCAAATATAATATTCTTCTGCAGAAAATGAAGAAAAACAACTGAAAACTTTATCGACTTTTTTAAGAACTTGAATAATTCTTCCACAAAAATTGCACTTTTGTACCCTGGACCTCCATTTAGTATTCGAATTCTTGATCGGGACACGAAGCTGCGTCGCTTTAGTCGTGTCCATCTGAGGCAACGCTTCGATCTCGCAAATAACAAAAGTGCATTATCGATATCTCATCCCGTTTTGGAAATATCGACTTTTGTTAACCATAATTCAAAAGCTTTAGAAGATATATAGCACAAAGCTTTTATGTAGGCTCCTAATCAGTATATGCAGATTTTAAATTATTCATGTCCATTCCCACCAAAATTGAACAAAAAAAAAATCCCAACTTAAAGGTAGAGATGGAATATTTGGAATTTGAAAATCTTATAAGGATAGGACTCTAAAGAAAACTATCATTGAAAATTGCATTTAGAGCAGAAGTTTCAAATATTTGTAGCGGCAGCTCAGCGGTAGGTTGAGGGTATCTTGTGTTCGGGCACTCCCGAATAAATTCTCATGCAGCTTAGCAGTGTGTACACATTGCTTAAAAAGGCATTTCTCGTGCCTTTATTTATAAATCTCGTCACACTTGAGGGCCACTTTTCAAATATAATTTGCCATCATCTGCCAACACTCGACACCATTTAGAGACCAACCTCCGCGCACCTCCCCGCCCCATATCGTTTGCCGTGCATATAAAAAATGGTCTACAAATTTCAACACCTGCTGACTGTTGCCAAAAAAGGTTGAACATGTTTGTTGTTGCTGCTATTTGTCGACTATAATGGGCAGGGTGAAAATTGAAATATATATTGTGTATATATATTTATATATGTTTGCATTAAATTGTTACAAATTACGTTTCCAGTAGGTTGAGGAATGGCGCAACTGTGATTGTATTCTAGAAATGAAAAATGCGCTGATTTGTTGGCGGGAATTGGCCAAAGAGTGGGAAGTGCGAGTGCAAATGCGAGTGAAAAACTCAGACACGTGAGGCTCTGCACAGATATGAATATGAATGCCAAAAGGTCAACAAACAATTCCACTAAAGAGTTAAAACTCTAGGGCAGGGCCAAGAAGTGCTAACAATGACAACGGAGCGGTAGCCGGAGTTTGTGAGGCCAAAGGGGTCACAAGGCAAGGCAAAGGCTGAACAGAAAATGAAATACAGGTCGACAAACAATGAAAGGCTGCGCCTGGTTGGCAACTGATGACAGCAGCGGAGCCAACGGAAAAGCGGACAAGTGGACAAGCGGAGAGCCGGACAGGCGGCGTAGAGAGCTGGCTGAAGTGCTTGCTGCCAAGGACAGGAGCAAGAGCAGAAGCAAAAGCAGTAGCAGGAGCAGGACCAGTTCCGGGACTTTTGCTCTGCAGCAGCCTTTTCACAGCCTGTGCGCTGCACTTGACTGAAATGAATTGCTCATGCCCCTGCTTCTGCTCCAGCTCGTCTCGAGTAGAGGCCTGTTAACGATTACGTGATGAATTTGCATTGCAATAACAGAGCACCTAGCCCCCTCCTCCTATCCAGCAACAATATGCCAGACTTTCGACTTGCAGCTATCGGCGAGCGGGAGGAAAAAGGGCAAACGTCAACGTCAGTGCCGCTTTTGCTGTTGCTTTTGCTTTTGCTGCGTGCAAAGTAATTTAACGCCAATTTTACGGCCAACGTCTAGGAGACCCAAGACTTCATGGCTGGCATATTGTTTCTTATTTATACCCCGGTTTCATAAAATGGGCACAAGAGGGTATGCTAATATTAAGCGAGGATATGCAACAGAGAAAAGATGGAAGCCGAGCGTTTGATCTTAGATGGTTATTAATATACTCATTGCATACATTTTCGTGTAACTTTTAGTAAAAGTAAAAGAAGTAAAATACTTCTATGCAAAAAAAAAAGGAAAACAATTAGATATTCGCAGCTGTCTACTAAGTGCAACCTATCGACCTACCCATCTATAAATTCGATAAAATGCACAACTTTTCAGAACCTTTTATACTCAACAAACAATAGTTTAGTCAAATATATTCGTATACAGGGTATCTGTTAGTGAATCATTCCAATCGGTCATTTTTTTCATCTTGCCATTTAATTTTTTTTATGCATTGTTGAAAGAGTTCTGGAGTACGCAGGGAATTGCGAAAGTGTTGGCAGCAGCGGCGTGAAAAATTATTTTATAATACAAATCAACGAGTTGCTGGAAAATGCAAAATGTTTCAGGAATAGTTCGCCCATCAACGCGCATGTTGGCAATCAAACTGCCAGCAATTACAACTGGCAAATTGCAATAAAAAAAACTGAATGAAAATAAAATGCAACCTAACTGGCAAGCTGGTAGTCAAATGCCGGTTACACTACACCTGAGTGCGTGCCAAGGCAAAGTTGAAGGTTTGTTTGCCTATCTAAAAGGGTAAACAGGCTTAAGGTCGTGTATATCATAAAAAATTCTAATTGGATGGCGCATGGTGTTGTGCGAGGCGTGTACATGTAACATGTAATGAAGTGCAAGGTAGGTAGTTCCTCGTTTTATGTAAGCAATGAAAATGTTAACTAGCAAATTGCAACTGCATCCATAAACTCAACAAGCTGTTTAAGACCGTCCCAGTTGCCTGAGAAGTCTATAAAATGGAGTTACTCAGGAATGTCTAGAGTTACGCGTGGTAGACGCTATCTCAAGGTTTTAAAACAAAATGAGGCATAAAAAAAGACAAGAGTATATACATGAGTGGGAGAAGCCCTGTACTCAGATATCATTCGTATTTGCCTTTAAAAAAATACACATACATACACGATTAATCCCCGTTTAATTACAATAAAAATATCTGTAATTATAGCATATATTAAATCTTTAATATTTAAAGCCATCATATGAATTGATTAAAATTATGTGAGTGAGAGATAGGGAAAGGGTAAAAGGATAAATCTGTTATATTACTAACAGAAACTTTACATACATATATTGTGAAAATACCACTAAAAATACTTTAAAGTCGACAAGATAATCGCAAGGATAAAATGTAATTAATTTTTATTCCGTTGCAGAGAGCATTATAATTTTATCATGAAATGTGTAACGTATGGAAGGAGACTTTTACAACTCACTTTTTCGTCTTTTATTATGTTTATATCTACGTATGATTAAAAAAGCCCCACACATGAAATTTGTTACATCTGGTCGTGATATACACGTTATCATACAAATCTATACAGGCTGGATACATATCAAAGTTTCGTATACTTTGTCAAGAAAAGCTTTTGCAGACGCATATATTATCTATGTCAGTCTCATTAAATTTCTAATTAATTGTTGATTGCAGTTGATTGAAGGCAAACATTATATAACTATTAAGATGTGCACATCAAAGTTCCTTTAATAAAAGAGCAATCCCGTCTTCTCCCTATACGAAATAAATAAACCAGACGAAATTGCTGCATTGATTTGCAAGTTCTTGCCTAATCGGCCACTAACCGAAGCTCAGCTAAAAATCCGCTCAATGGGGCAAAAAAGCAGGAAGTGCTTCATTTTCATTTGAGTCTGACTGTGTGTGTGTGTGTGTGTGTGAAGGAAAGCAAATAAAATCTCGTTGAACAGTCAAAAGAAATCAGCGTTCAATTAATGCTAATCATGTCAACGAAGTTGTTGGGGCGATTGTGGAGCAGGGGGCTGCGGGGTCAGCCGACTGCCTGTTAAATCAAGTAAATAACAAACTAAAAGCGGCCAAACAATTAGTTGATAGAATCGGGAACTGTGCAACAGAAGACGATGCCAAAAACAAAACAAAACATTGACTATTGCAAAATCCATTTAGCGCGAGAAAAAAAAAACAAAGTAAAGATAAATAGGGGCAAAAGGAATAAGGGCCTGGTTGATGGGGGGAGGGGGAGAGAGAGGGGGAGGTGGACAGAATGAAACGGTCCCTGATTGCAATGACTATAAAACAATGCCAATGCAATGTAGCACAGTGTACACTGTGCATTTCAACGCTAATTCAATTATCGCTTATTGACATCAATTTGCAACAGAGCGCCAGAGATTGAGAGGGGCCAGCGGGATAGCGGCTCTCGCAAGGTAAAGCTGACCGGACATTGGCTCTGGAATATGCGCCATAAAAATGGGAACAACTCACGCCCAACTCCCCTGGTTTGCTGCTGTGCGAGCTGAAGTGCAATTGACACTTTTTGTGATTTAGTAGAGCACATTTTAGATTACCAAATACACAGTGGCAACAACAGCAACGACAAGTACCCATCGGAATGACAATTGCTAATGCGAATGCGAAATGGAAAACAGTTGGCAGCAGGTGTGTACAGCCATTCTGTTGGCGTAAATAATTCAAAAGTGTTCAAGAGAGGGCTAGCCGAGTGGCCCCTTCCTGCAACTGGGTACTGGGCACTAGATTTAGATTTAAGGGGGTGTCGATTTGTTGAGGTCTGCTCCAGGGGATTGACAAGTGCTTAGTTCTAATTACATTAGCTTTGATTTATTTGCTTCGCACGCAACGCATTTGTAATTTCAGTCGATTCTCTAATTCAGTTAGGAATGTGCTTCGAAATGTATTAATCAATAATAACAATAATTGTAACGCAAATGTTATGAAACTAATATTATATATATAATAATTTTCTCTACAGTTAATTATGATTAATATTGATAAAAGGAGGGAATTAAAACTATCAATAATTTACGTTTTAAAACTTCGAAGCACAGTGCTATGAATGGCTCAATCAAAGTAATTACTTCTATTGAAAGGTTTCAATCTTTTCCTTAAATCAATTTTCTTGCTATCAATCAAAGCATAGTTAGTGTAATCAATCAGTCTTAACCTACACTGCTTCGTTGTGACTCGACTCAATAATATACATTTTATATTTTTCGGTCCAACTAACATCCACAAATTTTAACAAAGCAATAGCACATCGTGCTCAATCAAAATGTATGCACAAATATGAATGGGCCACGACTCCTAACCTCAATTCAATTTCCGTAAGCAACTGACATGCCGCACTCGGCACATGGTATCCACACAACACTGGGTCCTGCTCAACTGCCAAGTTCACAAGCAACAAGGTCGTCGGGTCGGCTGGGCTAACAAACTCGTCAATCAGTCCGTCAGTCAGTCCGTCAGTCAGCCCGTCAGACAGTTGCTCAGGTAGTCATTCATTCCGCCGTTGGCATGAGGTCTTTCGCGTGTATCGCGTTTGGCTGCTAGCCGCCATACATCCATCGAGTGCCAAGTCAGAGGCTGGTCCTGCAGCGCGAATGGGTAACGAGTCATTTTGGCATGCCTTCACCTTGGCGGCTTTGGGCCAACGCAAACAAAGCTGACGTACAACAACCATGTGGTAAGGAGGAGCCACGGGGGGTAGGATAACCGCTGCTTGGTAACGTGAGCGGCAACAGAAACGAATCCTGATTGCGATACATGTGCGCGGTTTTTCAAACTGACAGATTTTTATATGTCTTTCGGTTGGCGTTGCAATTTTTTCGTCCTTTGGTGCAACTGTCGAAATTTCAGTTGAGCTCAGATGCACAGAGAAGTGAGAAATGTACGAGTACACGGTGCAAAACTGACGCGGCTTGGATAAACGACTTATGTACGTGGGCTGAACCAAAGACAGACAAATTTTTATACAAATGGAATGGAAAGAATTGATGAGAATCGGTCGTACAAGTCAAAATCAATCATCTCACTTACTTGTTAAAAAAAAACAATCGATATTACAAAATCTGCTCCATATGCAGAGCATCAATCGTTAATCAAATTTATTCGACTAACAACCACAATCAATCAATTAGTTACTCTTACATTAAGATCACAGGACGTCACAAAAGAAATAACATTATTGATCTCTTTTGAACATCGGCCAAGACATCAATTAACAAATTTAATAAGCCATCAATCACATTCAATCAATCAATTGCTCTCATATAATAAGCTCTGATAAGTCACATAATACATAATAATATTGATCTTTTGTGATCATAAGCCAATGCATCAGTTAAAAGCACTATCAATCATGATCAATCAATCAATAAATAAGCAGTAACATAGTTAATAACATTGTTGGTAATATGTGATCATCAGCCAAGGCAATAATCAACCAATTGATTTAACTATCGATCAATTACCCTCACATTTAGAGCCCAATCAGTCATCTAATTAATGGTAATAATAAGTTATTGTCATCAGCAGCCAAGTCATCAATCAACAAATTTATTCAACTATCAATCACAATCGATCAATCAATTACTCACACATTAAGCGCTTAAGAAATCACATAATAAATAAAAGTGATCATCCGTCAAGGCATTATTCTAAAAATGTATTCAACTATCAATCCCAATCAATCATCCGCTTATTTTTCCAAGTGCAGTTGCAGCTTCTTTTTTGTTGTTTTACAGTGCTAGCGGTTTCTCCGTGCCTTTTTCGGGTGATTTTGTGGGTTACGCCTCGCTTGGCTACGTTACGGCAATGGCAGCGCTTTATACCCCCCACAGACCACCATTCCCTGCCCTAACGCGCCCCCATTTCAGAGCGTCGTTCCTTTGGCTTGTTTGTGTGCTTGTTGCTACAAAATTTGAATGCAAATATGCTTTGAGTGTGTTAGTGTTTCACTCACTCCCTTCCTGAGTGTACTTATATGTATGTGTGTGTGTGTGTGTTGTGTTGTGTGTGTGTTATGTGTGCGTTGGGCAATGCGTTTATCCTTTTGGAGCAGACATAAAACGTTTGGAGCTCAGTGGAATTTGTGTCGATTTTATTTTGTTTATGTCTGGGCGAGGAGTAGTATAAATGAAATTCATTAATTTTCCTTTTTTACGAACTTGTTTTACTCGTTACCTTCCCTGCTTGAGATGCGGTCGGACGAGGAGCTCCCTCAGAGACGAATTAACGTCATTCGAGCGGCAAATAAGAAAATTTCACTGCCATTGCATTGGGTACACAGAGGACACACCCACTTGACCCCATTACAAATGCATCAAATGTCAACTGCAGAAAGCAGCCACCAGCCACTTATAGACAGGCAGCTTTATCAGTATGAGAGCGGGATTTTTCCACCACAGTTTTTCTTAACTCTCTTCCGGTTGGATTAATTGTGTACATTCTGTGTAAAGTTCAGCATCCTTTGAGATCAGCACAAGAAACAGGATGTCATTAAATTGCTGATTGGCAAATAAGTCATAAAGTCGACCAGACACAAAAATGACATGGAGCAAGAGTTATCAGTGTCATCAGCCGAAGATTCAATACCCTTGCACTGATATACCTTCAATTAATTGATTATTTATGATTATATATGTCATGTTATTTAAATATATTTTTATATAAAATTGAATAGAAAACATAAAAATATGCCTCGCTATAGTGCTCGTTATATTTATGAATGCATTAAAAATTTAGTTAGCTCATTAAAATACCCTTTTAAGATAAAAGTGAACGAATTTCGACGACGGAAACGAGGAGAAAGTCCCCTGAGAGCTGATCCCACTGCGAACCTGACAGAGTGTTCATGTCAACTGTGGTTCAATGACAATTCGAGCGCTTGACTGGCAGCTCCACATGTCACTGAGTAATGTCAGTTATGTAAGAGATATGTAGCTGATTTAACAGCGCGCACAGCCCACAAACACACACATCCAACAAATTACGCATACGACGCGTACTGCAATTGAAATATGAGACAAAAATTTAAATTGAATTTTTTTTCAAGTATTATCAGCACCAACCTCTTACAGGACGCAAAAAAGTTTTTCGCGCTGTTCTTTGTATTTGTTTGTTATTTTTAATCAGATGCAAATGAGCGCAACTTGAAGACCTTCCCATTCTAATTATTGTTGTTTGTTCAGAGAAAGTTGTGCTTAAATTATTGAAAATTGAATTTCGTGTAATGCGTTTTGCTGCTCGTACTTTGACATAGATGAAAGATATAAGGGTACAGGAAATTAGCGAGAAAAGTAATTTGCAAGCAATATATACATAGGTTGTCATGCAGGTGTCTTTGAATATTTGATCAAAGCTGTTATAATAACTTTAAGTTCTGATTACAATCAGATCGAATGACATTTGCTTGACATGAGCCTTAACTTCAGATTGATTTTGAAATGTGCCTTAACTTCAGGGTAATCTTGTAGTTGGTCAACAAAATATAAAACAAATATATGAAAGTATTACAGATTATTTTTATATTTTGAAGAAGTTAGCAGAAGCTTTAATGCTTTAGGAAGAACGAGCCTTAGAGCTTTAATTTAACATGGTGCTTTAAATAGATTTTAGTCTTGCGGAGTTTGTCAGTTGCATTGTATTGAATTACTTTTCTAATTCAATTGTTCTAATTTACAGCTGTCCGAGCTAATAAATTGCACATATATTAAAATTAAGTTTGAGTAATCGATTGACAATTTGAATAGGCCTTTTATTAGATATTTTAAGCCGGTTCAGACTGCACTTGCAATGGCTGCCACTTCACTTTTAATTAACTGACTCGATTTGCGAACCAGTTTTCAACTGGTCAAAATCTCGTTTTGAGCCTCAGCTGGCCAAATGCAGTGCGCCAAAGCAGATTCTCAGCTTTTGCCATTGTCAATTAATTTGACAGTTTAATGCAAATAAACCTTTCGGTCCACAAACGAGCCCGGAAGGCAGCCCAAATGAACTCCCGAACTGTCTGCGTGAGTGGAGTTAACGCCAATTGCGACGCGACGTGAGTACGCATTAATTGGGCTAATTAAATGGCCAGCTCGCTTGCTGTTGGCCAACTAGTATGCTCGCTGCTGACTTGTTGGCTTTAAGTTTAAAGCTTTGCGCAGCTGCTGCTGCTCAATTACGAGCCAAAAACTTCTTTCGGCCAAATGGGCGATGACAAAGTGAAAGTGTACAGCAGCAGCCGAACACAAAAATGCCATCAGCCCGACACTGAAATATCTCAAAAATGCGCCCAAGTCAGCCAACTGATGGGCTTCTATACCCTGTACATAATTTTGTTCCAGCTGGGATATATGCATTTGTAAATCATGTAAGCTTTGGACTGTTTTAAAAGTAAGACTGGGTTTGATTCAAAGTTTCGTTTTACTTAAAGCAAACTTATTTATCGTTTATCTCATTTACTTGGGCTTTTTTCAAGACAAAATTCGTTTGGTTTAAGGATTCATTTTTACTCTTATCAAGAATTGTTTAGTTCCAAGCATTCGATTGGTCCCAATTGTAGATTTAAATAAATGTTGTTTCTTTTTTTTAGTATATTCTATCTTTATGCTGAGCTAAAAGGGTATTTCACAGTCGAGCACTCAACTTTACTGCATTCCTAGTTGTTTGCATTGTCTACGTTGCAAAGAGATGAAAAATGTATATAGATATTAATGCCCAGCGAAAAGGAGCTGCATTTAGGACATGGCCTTTAAGAAATTGCAAGCCTGGCCTGTTGGACAGCGATTTATTGAGACAGCTCTAGGTTTATATATATATATTTTATTTTTTTGATAGCTGTGGGGCAACTGCAGCTAAAAATTATTTGTTGTTGTTGCCGCACTTGCAGCTGCTGCCGCTTTTGTGACCAAAAATTGTATGTGCTTGTAAGAGTTTATTGAATTGAAAATGCATTCTGTCCATAAATGGAGCAAGGAATTGAATTGAAATGTGTAGAAGGAAATAAAAAAAAATTCTGCGATCAATATTTTCATAATGGACATCAGGTAACAGATGGCGTAGTATAAAAAAATATGCCAAAGATTTAAAGTGGAGCTTAAAATTCGTTGAGTGACTGCTTACAAAATATAAACTATAAATTTATATAATAATTCGTTAATTTATGCCCAATTAATGGTACTGATTTTTTTAAATTTCATTAATTCATTGATAGTTTAATAAAATTAAACATTAATTCATGCCTTTGTTAATATTTTCATTTTCTGAACCTTTTATATTATTTAATTCCGGACAGAAAAACAGATTTTATCTTTTGCTCTCAAACTGTTTTCCACTTTGCACGCAATTAAATTTTAAAATAAATTCCCTCTTTATTTGATTCTATTCAATTTCGCCATGAAATTTATAAATTATTTGTATGCCCTGCATGTTTTTTTTTGTTGTTAAGCTGCCCTTCCATTAAAATGTAGCCCCAACGATTGTATAGCAAATGTGACATTTGCCTACGGTCAGACACGGGCAGGATATGCAGGACATGCAGGATATGGCAGAGGTCTGGCCATATCATTTGAGTCCTTTTCAATTATATGTCGCACTAATTACACGCTTTAAGCCGCCGCCGGGCTGAGGTCGTAATTAAATTCAAGCGCCAGCCAGAGGATATCAAGGACGGCCACAGAGCCCAGGAAAACATTGTAAATTTCTATTAAGCGAAAATTCCCTAAGCTGATTTTGATGTCTGGCTGTCAGTCAAGCGTTGAGGAGAAACACAACAAAGAAAAAAAAATATATATATATATATATCGAAACCGCAGGCAAGGCAACCAAAAATAAAACAGATAGAGGCGCGGAATATAATCGAGTGGTGAGGGGAATGTATAAGGGAAACGCACGCATAAAATTTGTATAATGTTTTACAGAAATCCAACGCGAGGTCTACGAACAAATTTTTTGGGCCAAGCTTTTAATGCGCGCAAAAAGGATTAAGACACACACACACAGAGCCACAGAAAGAGCCTGATGAGGCGCTGAGGGGTGCAGTGGAGTAGTATGTTTCCGGGCGGAATTTAACACATGTACACAGTTCTTGTATGCAAATGCCGCGCCAGAGACGTAGGCGTTGCTGGGCAAAGGCGACGGCGACGGCAGGGGCAGCGGCAGCGCGAGAAGCATACGATTTACATACATTTAAATTTGCATGCCAGGACATGCCGCCAAGGGTGGGGATGTGCGGTGAGGGGTGCAGCGCAAGAGCAGGGGTAACGAGGAGAGCAGGGGAAGACGCACGTATTCCAATTTACACGCGCGTTCGACAGGCGACAAACATCATTAAGCGGTAAACAGTCAACGCCCAGCGCCATCACGACCTTACGTCAGGCATCTAGAAAAATCAGTTTGCTCTGTCCTGCTATCAGAATATTTCTCGATTTGTTGCGCAGCAAAAAAAAAAGAAAATATCGCAAAAATCGCACACAAATTGATTTGCGCATTGCTGGAAATTGAAAGGTGCGACTGTTTGGGCCGAGGATGGCGCGGGTGGAATGCCGGGCGCAGCCCCATCAACTGCAATTGACAGCCAGAGTAACGCACGTAGCTGCTCGAGCTCGCCCACCTTCTCTGCTGAGTTTTGCTTAAACAAGCAAACACACTTCGCTTTTGCTTTTGCCACGCCCCCACCCACACCCCACTGCCATTGCCATTGCCGCTAGTCAGCACCAACCCAGCAGCCCTTTGAGCTGCTCGCAGGCAGCGCTTCGTGGCTTAAGTGGCTGCCACTTGCCATTTCATTTCTTTTTGCAAATTGATGTGATGTGCACATGATATGACAGCCCAGCGAAAGTGTGTGCGTGTGTGTGTGTGCGTGTGTGTGGGGGTGCCGCAGTAAAAGGAGCCGAGTGCTGAGTGCGAGTGCAAGCCCTGCTAAGTATGCTATGTTTTTTTTGTGTGCGATTGTGTTTGCGCGTATGGGTAAGAAGACGACTCTTGTTGTGATAGCAACTAATTAGATTTTATGTAGATGACAACAATGGATATTTAAATTAGGTAAAATGGGTTTTGCCTTGGGGTCGCCTTAGCGGTAAAAATTGTGTTTTTTCGCAGACACATAGATTTGTTAAGCACTCCGGATAATTTAATATAAATAAAGTATACAATTTCGACCAAATTTGAAGGCTGCGGGCTGCAATTACATGAGTTCTAAACTTTAAACAATTTCTTATAAATAATTAAAGCTGAAAATATATATCACCAAGTCTTCAACTAATTGTTTATAGTTTACTTAAATGTGCTGGAATGTATAACAAATTAAGTTGGAATTTTCAAGGGTTCAAAGCTAAGGTTGGGCCGTCTGCTTTTCTATTTTTTTTTGAA
This sequence comes from Drosophila borealis, assembly GCA_035045885.1. NCBI lineage: Eukaryota > Metazoa > Arthropoda > Insecta > Diptera > Drosophilidae > Drosophila > Drosophila borealis. The sequence goes on from JAWNOR010000211.1 coordinate 2,477,435, forward strand.
AACTAATTGACTAGCAATAAGTCACTGACGCGACACTTGAATTTAAATAAATGTTATGTTTGACATTTAGAAAGTTCATATCATAAAACTGTGCATCATGTCACAATATTTTATACCAACAGCCCTCGAGAGTTTACTGAAAATTCGTTGATTAACTTTTCACGCCCAATAGTCATTATCAGAGTTGGGTTTCCTTAACGAACCTTTGTACGGTACGACCAGAGCTCCATTCCATTCAACAACAAATACAACAACAATCAACAACCACTCGAGGCTCCATCAATACAAGGCAGTCTAATTAGGCTATTAGATGGCGTCGCTGCCTAAACAAAAGCCGGCTCATTATAACACTTTTCGCTGACCGATGCTGGCACACCCCGAAAAGGGCAAGTGTAGCACCCCCAGCCAAAATCGGCACCCTCTCCCAGCCCGATTCGACAACAACAACTTGAACTTTTGCTGTTGTTTTTGCTTAGTTTTTTTCTTTCGCCTTCAGCCATTCAACTTCAAAAACAATACAACAACATTTGCATGATGTTTTCGTTTTCTTAACCGCTCCTGAAACACCTGCCCCCCCACACCATCGGCCCTTGTAATTCCCATGCGCTTCTTTTGTCTGGGTTTTAAGCGGCCGGCGGGCATTTAATTCTCTTTTTACCCAAAGTTTCCTTTCGCTTGTCAACGGAAGGCGCTCCAAAAAGGGAAACCGTCTGCTTGAACCCACGAACGGGACGTCGTCTATGTCCGGAATCCCTGACTACATCAAACAGGACCGACGTTGACGATGGCGTGGACATGTTGTCAGCCATTCAAGCAACCAATTTTGCGCTGCCCGCGGCTCTCTCTTTCGCTCTCTCTTCCTCTCTCTCTCTCTTTCCCACGCTCTTATTCTCTCTCAACCTCCCTCTATCGCTATTCTGGTCTCATTTTTTGTTACTTCCATTGTCCAGCTGCGAGACTAGCATCGTCTGCAATTACGTTTAGTATATATTAAGTTTAAAATTAATGTGCATGTTTCCTTTTAGGTACTTCAAGTTTCAAATAAGGATCATACGCTTGAACAAAAACGCAACAGGAACTCTGCTTTCATTTCGGAAAAATTATATAGCAGACATTTCCGAGCAGTTAGACACCCTGCTTTCGAAGACGTACAACTAAATCTTTTCGTATCGAATGTCATACTTAGTTCTTTAAATTTTGGTTCATAGATAAAGCTTACTAAGGCTAGAAAATCCTGGCTGATTATTAAGTTAGATTGCAAGCTATTTTGAAATAGTCAATTTTGATTTCCATTGTTTCTGCAAAAGGTATCTAATAGTCCTGCGGCCCAATATCGAATATTTTTCCTTTTGCTTCAGTTTTTTTCTGTTACGCTGTCTTTGCTTTTCGTTTGGTATTGCTTTTGTTTTGTGCAAAGTTTATAACATTTTTGCACTACATAAAACTTTATTTGCCGTACAGTGAAGCAACAACAACAACAAATACGAACAACAACAACACGGTTTGATTAACTTTCGTGCTCGCCGCGGCAGCTTTTGCTCATTTCCTGGCTCATCCACAGACTTCCCTCTACCTCTGTCGTGAGCATCCACAAATATCCCTCGAGTTATGATGCTTAATTATATCAGACTCAACCGTTAGTCCCCACATCGTCTATATACCACCGCCTGCCATCGCCTCCATCTCCAATGCTGCCTTATGGCGCACGTGCTTTTTAAGTTTCCAGACGCGCGCGTTCTGATTTATGTTGCCCGGAATCTGCCCCCTCCCTCGCCGACGACCGACGCTGGCAAACAAACATAAGTATTCCCGGTTCGTGGGTGCGTTTAATGAGCTCTGTCCTGCGTAGAGTTTTATTTCTTTTAAGAATTTTTAATGTATTCAACTGAAAACTAGCCCGCGGCATGGTTTTGGATTTGGTCAGCATTTGGTCAGGACACGCGTCTCCATAGTTGCCCCGACCCGAGGCCACGACAATCGCACTCAAACGGACATGAGCACTAAACAAAAAATAAAAAAAAAAAACAAAAGCCCATTGGCATCGGCTTTGTGAGCATTAAAAGTTGTTTATAGAAAGGAAGATACATTTTCAAATAAGTTGCAGCTGGCATAGGGTCTTACTTAAGTTCAATTTGTATTCCTGTTTGTTTGCTTCTTAGTCTTTTTTTAGCCGAAACATAAATCTTGCATGTACATGGCTTTGATTGTGGTTGACGTCGTAGCCCCTGGGCAGCCATCTACTTATGAAAGAGCATCTCATAAATTTCGAATCTATTTATGCTTCTTTTTTTTATTTGATTACAATAACCTTGGGTCAAAACGCAAAAGGTCGCTTGTGAGTCGACGAGATTTTAGTTGCAAATTTAATCCGATATTTAATAAAAAATAATTGTAAGATGCTTTTATTATATATGCATTTATATATTTATACATTCAACAATGTTAATTAATAAAAGGTTTTTTTTCCTATATTTACAGGTAAGCTAAACAAATTTAATCGTTTATATAAAGGTAACTTTAAAACAAACAAATATTTTATATCCATTCAAACTTCAACATTTCATATCGTAGCAGCCAGCCTCTATGTGTCAAAGCAAGCAGCTTTGATCGTAGCGTTCAGCTGTTGTATGTCTTACATTTGATCTTTTGCATAAATTTATTGTTTTGCTTGGATATTTTCTTTCTCGCACTTTTTTCCTATATTTTTTTCATGCTGCTTCATCAAAATGAAACAAACTTTTTAACAGGAAAACACACACACAACAAAGAAACTTAAAACCAACAATGCTGCTTATTGCCCCCACTCACAGGGCCCCACAATCTCGCCCACTTTCCTGGAAACTCATAAAAACAACAAGCGCACATTGGTCCTTTCCAGCACCCCTTTTCCCAAAACTTTTCGGTATACCCTCTCGTTTTAGGCCTCTGCATAATTTCAACAATTAAAACACACAAATGTGCAATTTCAACAATTACTTCAACTTCCGAATGGCATAAGGAGCATACTTTACAGCGCCCACGACCGCGCCCACTAGCTAAAAAGTGCCGCCCCCCTCCCCCCCTTAGACCACAATACACTTTAATCCTTTTTACATTTAAATGAGGCAGCCAAGTGAGACGGGGCGACGGGGCGAAGGGGCGAGCACATTAATTTATACAACAACCACACCAAAATCTACATATTGTTGGCCAACTTGAAAGGGAAAAATTTGAATTTGAAATATTTAAATGTGTATTAACCAAAAATGCAAGAAAAATGTATACACATAATTTTCCACTCAAAAGTTAGGAGAGGCGCATTGCATTGTTTTCATTTTAATTAAATAAAATACAAACGACAACAGGGAGATTCGCCGAGCTATTTTTCCGGTTACAAGCGCCGGACGCTGTGCATCCGTTGCAATGTGTAACTTGGAAAAAAATAGGAAAAACAAAATATTAAAAGGTCGCCGAAGAGTTGGCAAAAGAAATGGCAGAGAGCGGCGACCACAGAACAACAACAACAAGAACAACAACAATGGGCGACGAGTAGCTCAAGCTCGACTCCATTGAACGTGAACTGACATTAGGGATTAAAAGCGCAGTATTTTTTTCCGGTTCTGCTGAATGGTAACCCCCTCAATAACACCCTCTAAATATGCTGTCAAGGGGTATGATAATTAATATATAAACTGTGTATAACTATATAGTAATAGTATTTTGGAAGATGAAAACCTTGGGTTGAGTGTCTACCATCTGTAAGCAGTCTGTCAACTGCATAGCTTTAGTGAAGAATCTTGGTATAGAACATCCTCTTACCTATAAATAGTCGATTTTTTAAGGCCTAGCCGGATCAGCCGTACTTCATTGAACCTGAACTGATATTAGGTATAAAAAGCGATAACCCCTTAATAACACCCTATTTATATGCTATCAAGGGGTTTTAACCATATCATATTATGTATGTGTGTACATTTTTAGTATTTATATTTTGGATCATCTCATCTATGAGAACTCTACCAACTGCATAGCTATGTCAAAGAAACTTGGTATAGAACATGCTCTTAGCTCCCAATTGTAGATTGTTCAGGACTAGGCAGATCAGCCCGTCATATCACTACGGTGTTTGCCGACTTATTTCTTCTCTTCATAATATTTATGTGTTTTTTGTTTAAATATTTCAAGCTAAAAGCTTTTGGTAATAAGCTAAACTATATTAAGTATTTTACACATTTTTTACCTAAGCTGAGATCGCATCTCAATATGTTGCAAGGGTATAGAATGTTCGGCAATCGGGCAGTATGTGTTCTTTCTTTTTTCACTTTATTTATTTATTTTTTTTTTATTTGCCCCAGACTCAACTTGCAACCGGCAACTGGCAACAATTTCATTTTCCATTCATTCGGTTCGCCGTTTCAACATTCCGCATGCAACTGCAACGTGAAGTTGCAGCTAAAAACATTTGCCGGATTCATTAGTGATTTTTTCTCTGCTTTGTTTTTGTTGTTTTTGTTGCTTTTGTTGCTTTTGTTACTGCTTTGGGATTGCTGCAGGATATGTCAGACAGACATTGTTATTGTTGCTGCTATTTGTTTTATTATTTATTTGTATTTGTCCTTTTTTTCTGTTCTGCTGTTGTTTTTCCTTTAGCTGCAACGCGCGTATTTGTTTGCTCATTACACACGTCATCATGTCAACCGCCAGTGGCCATGTCCTTCTTTTGTCCCCCCTCCTCTTTCTCTTTCTCTCTCTCACACTCTCACTTACTCTATTACACGCCCTGTCTCTGCCGGACATCTGTTCTAGTTAGTTAGGGTGAACAATTGCCAGCGATGGAACAATTGGTTTAGATTGAAGAGTAACCAATGGTGGGCAGAAAAAGGGGGTCAAGCGGAGCGAAGTGGAACGACGGCAGCATATGCAACAAAGGATTGCAGGGTATGTTGGCTTCTGTTGTTGTTATTTACGTTAAATAACTGAAGAATCGCATTCAGGAGTTTCACCGCTCGAGTTGAATAAAATGTTATGTAATCAAATCCTAACCCATAGAAGATTTCCTGCACATGTTAATTAACTTTTACACCTGAATAGAAGCTAATTACTGAATCAAAACATTAAATGGACGTCAATTGAATTTATGAAAATCGCATAGAAAGGCGATACATGAGAGAGATAAAGAGAGAGAGCTACGAATGGAATGAAGTAGAAAAAAGAGTAAAATTGATAGATAGATTCATATATATGTATATCTTAACACTGAAAGCAACCTCTTTGCTATCTCTTTGGAAAATGTGCATGAGTTAACAAAATAAGCAGTTTAACTTTAAGCTTAAAACTCATTCGATTTATGTAAGTTTTGACTCGATTAGGTTTGTATATCATTTTTCTTTTTCCATTTCTGAGATTTCTTCAAGCAGCATTCATTAGCTGCACCAAAAAAAAGAAGAGGAAATACACTTTTATTTTTGGCTAGGCTAGTAAAACGTGAGCCAAGATTCTCTTTTTACACAATTTCTTAAACAACATTTGATAAGCCTTTTGCCGGAGTTGCTCGCGCAATACATGCGAACCTAAACTCGTTAAGAGTCGCACACACGCGCACACACACACACACACACACACACACACACACACACACACGCACACAGGAAGACATGGAAACGGAAATCCAGCTTTTTAGCAAATTCGTACACTTCATTATAGAGGGAGCCAAGTGCAGAAAAGGAAACAAAACGCGGATGGCTGGCAGAAATGAAAAGCTTTCAAATGAAACGAATGAAAATCGCATTGGAATTCAACGAGAGGCTCAAAACATGGAAGGAGAGACGAAAGAGAGAGGGAGAGGGCGAGTGAGAGAGAAGCCAAAGGACTCTAAGAAGCGCACTAGAAGTCTTGTGCAGCTCATGGAAAATGTAAATAAAATTCCATAGCAAAACATTTTGCAATTACAGCGCACGGGTCTCCTGAAACCCCCAACTCCCAGCTCGGTCCGAATCCAAATTTAGCTGCTACTTCGTCTCGACTCCATTGGTCATTAAATATTTAGCGAGAGGTGTGCTAGGCACTCGCTTGGCGAGGGGGCACGCAACGCAACGTCTCTGTTTGCCTCGGCGAGAGCGAAAGTTTCCCAGTTGGCTTGTGGGTGGGTGTAGTCTTTGGGTGCTGTATACCCTGTTTTATCATAAGAATGTTTAAGAAAGGGTATTTCCAAATTGTGTAAAGGTATGCAACAGACTGGGGCAGGCATCAACAAGCTAGGTTTACCTACTTATGATCAATTTATAGCACTATTTATGTAGATGGAGAGCATCAAAGGGAGACAAAAAGTGAGGAATCGAACGCTAGAATTTATGAGGGGGTTTACCAGTTCAACATTGTCTAATTAGGACTACGACTAAATAATGTTAAAACAATAATTCCTATCACGGTCAATAACACTAAGGTAAGATAAAGGGGAAAATATAAAAGAAGGGGTCCAAAACTGGATAATGGGTATCTTCCAGTGAATCAGTTTATTGAAAAATATGACTTGCTTGCTTTTCTTTTGTTTGGTTTTGTTTTTTTTTGTTTTGCGTCTTGATTCGTGAAAATGTCGCGACGCTTTTGCTTCACTTTTGTTTTAACGGCGTCTGGTCGCCTTTTTGGCCAAATCGTCGCTGCAAATTACTGAAATTAAAGCTAACGAAGCGCGAACATTGCCAACAGTTCGCTCGACAACCTCCGACAACTCTGCAGACATATCGCACACATTTTCACCACCCTCCGACCCAACCCTCACCCATCAATTCGCACTCTCTTGGTATTTCTTCTGGGTCCTCGAAGCAGAGGCAGGTGCCAAGGCTGTGTGGGCGGCGGGGACAGGCTCGCGAGGTTGCGAATGGTCTGCCTTAAGGTTTCAGTTTTCCTTAATTTTCACGGCATTCTCCTTGGCTTTTGGCAAGTTTTTCACTTGCGCAAGTTTTACTCGCAGGTCGCAGTCGTCGCGGCTGCCCCCAACAAAAAAAGGACGAAGAGTTAAATTCCCATTTTGTGGCAATTGAATTAGCTCGCTAAAAGGATAAGTACGTTCGCAGGCTGAGTACGATTGGTTCAACTTAAAAAACTAATTTTATTAAAGAGAATGTATCTGTTTTGTTTTTGAACTAGCACAAGCATAACTAAATTATTCCATTAAAATTGAGCAGTCTAGGCAATTATGTAGCTATGAATATTAGATTTTTCAGGACCAGCCTGATCGACCCACTTTATCAGTATATAATTTAGTAAATAGTTTTTGAAATTAAGCGACCTAATTTTTGTTTAAAACCATTTTTAGAGTTCGTGTAAAAGCTTGACCTTAAGTAAAAATGACGAGAAATGTGTAAAAAATAAAAAACTATATATATTCAATTTGAAAATTGAGACAAAAGATTATTATAATAATACGGTATACGTATTACACAATTTTAGTGAGCCGTGGAAAATGTGCGCTTAAGAGATCTTTTATACATAATATACGAGAAGATATCTTGTGCCCCAGATCTGAATTGCCTTATAAATACCTTTATTAATATATATATGTATGAAAATATGTACTTTAATATTATATAAAATTTGTAACATTAGCTAGTAAGAAGGTGACATGACTTTATGTTACACAGAAATAGAAAAATAGAGGAGTTTAAACTAAGAACAGGAGAAAGAACGCGGATGAACATATGTTATGTTAATAACATTAGGGCGACAGAGCTTTAACAGCTTAGACTGTGCTTTATATGTATGGATGTGTTCACATATGTTACTTATCGTAGGGTAAAAAATGCAAAAACGTAGAAAAGCTTCAGCCTTGACTTTACTATCATAATCTTAATCTTATTCCGACTCCTTGTGCCACTCCATAAGTCACAATATCCATAAAAATTAATTAATCAAAATATTAAAATAGTTACTCGATTGGGCCTACAACAAAAAGGTATTGGGCCAAAGATTGCTTAAAAAAAATGAAGACTACGCGGCTGATTGCAAAGAAACAGAAGAGGAACCGACAGATAAAAAATAACTATATCGACTCGGCTGCTCAAACTGATCAAAAAATATATACATATTCATATACCCTACAATGCGTTACATTTGCCTTGATAAAATGTCAACACCCTCAGTGAGCGTATGAAAAGGGAAATTAAATACCGCGCTGTTTAAGCAAAGCTTTAAAGTACTCACTTGTTCTCTCTCTCTCCCTTTTTTTCTCTCGCGGGATGTGCCCAAGTTGCAAAATGCGCCAAAAGGAAAAAGCTCGCCGCCAAAAATTAAAAATTACCGCATTTGTTAAACGCACACACACACAAAAACACTATAATAAATGGCAATTGACACGAACTAAACACGTTTAAAACAATTATCGTAATACAATTAACATAAATTTGTTTGCAAACCGATTTAATACACACGCGACCGATCAAAGATGACGCTCGGAAACTAAATCGCCGCACCAACAAGAACACAATGACACACAAACAAAAACACTATTATAACTGGCTATTGACACGAACTTATCACGTTTAACACAATAACAATAATAAAATGAACTTAATTTTGTAACGAAATAGATTTTATACACACGCGCACAAGAAGCAACCGATCAAATAAGACGACGCGCACAAACTAAATCGCCGCACTTGCAATTATACAATAACAATTTCCGCGCTTTGAATACATAACCAAATAACGGGATCAAAAGCGTTCCGACCAATGGCGTAAGCGCAATAGATATCAATTACACTCCAAAAACTTTGTGCTCTCGCTTTTTGGTGCAGCCGCATCCAGCTGTTCTCAGCAGAAAAAGCATCAATGAATAATTTAGCTTCCACAGTCCACAACATCCACAATGTCCACTCTTTCGGCAAATACACTAAGTCAATGCGTCAACACAAAATATATTTTGATTGTGGATGCAGTTATTGCTCTTATAAAAGGATCAAAGTAAAACTCGTTAATACACCAAATTCAAATACCCTCTGTTATGGTTAAAATGAAAACAGCTGCTCCATTGGAAACATATTGAATGCTGAGTCCCCGTACCATAAACCAAAAAAAAAAGTCAGCATCTGCTTTGCATGGACAGTTGCCAAACTAAAGCGTTGGGGATTAACGCGAGAGCTCCGAAAGGAGAGTAAAAGAAAAACAATAAGCAGCCAGCGATAGCAAACGATATAAACGACAAAACGCACACACATACACACACTTAATAATATAACAGTCAGCCGCACACTCAATTACCCAACTACTGCGGATCGTATTGGACCCGATACCTGAGAGCAGAGTTGTTGTTATTGCTACCTGTTCAAACACCTGCGTACAGCTGCGAGGGCGCGTGGCAGCAGCAACAGCAGCAGCAGCAGCGGCCGCTTGTCTCATTAATAAACGAGTCGATAGGCAAAGGGAGAGGGAGGGTGCACACACGCACAGGTGTCAGACGCCGCCGCTTGTTTTGCCGCCAGCATTTGTAATATAAGAAGACGCTGCTGCTGCTGCTGTCGCTGCTCGGTAGTTTGGCGTCGTTTGTTTTGCTACGCTCATTCGCCTGCTGTTGCTGCTGCTGCCGCTCGTTAACGCCGGCAGCGACGCGTCGCTCTCTCCGGCTGTAGCAGCCACTTGCAAGCACACTCTCCTTTTCTCTCTTTTATTTTTGTAGACTTTTCCGCCTGTAGAGTATCTACGTTTATCTACGTGCGCACGTTTGTTTTGGCCGCCGGCCAGCTTTTTATTTTTTATTCAGTCTCTTTATCTTTGCCTCGCTCTTGTCTCTTTGTCCTTTGGGGCTATCGGAGCGTTCCGTTTCGCTTCCATTTGCTGTCTTTTGTCAAGCGCCAAAAATAAATCCCATGCATATAAGATTCGCATAGCCGGCGCGGCCCGCGGTAAACTCTTCCCTTCTGGTTGCCCTCTCTCCACATTTTCAATTAGCTGCGTGCCAGACTCTAAAATCTATGAATAATTTTCTCAGTTTTCCAGCCATTTTGGCTAATTAATGTTTGTTTTGTCTGTGACCCAAATATATCGGCCTGATTTTAATGTACCAAATCTTGGAATCATTTAGTGTACATGTTTTTGGTTCTGGTTGAACTTGAAATTCGTCGTTCGTAAATTCAGCCCAATAGAATATCCCATCTGTAAATTATCTAAGGTCATGGAGCGGGGGGTTTCTACAAGACAATTTTTATTTTTTTCATTGAGAAAATTCTGTTGTGTATTTACACAATGTTTGGATGTTTGGTCTATTTAAATGCCAAAAGAAAAACATATTTAAGCATATATCCGGTGTTACCTGGCGTTGCGCGGCCAAGTGTTTGTTCTTCTTAGATGAAAATCAAAATGTTGCAATCAAGACATCTCGGTCATATAATACATATTATGCCATGCTGATATTTTTCACACAAGTGCGTGGATTTAGCGGAAAGGGATGAATTACGTATTTAACTTTCGTTAGGTTTGGATCAAACGATTTGGTTCTTCAGGGTTTACAAGATTTTGGAAGAATTCTATATTTAAAGAGTATAATTCCAATGAGAGTCAAACTCAGGAAGAACGGTATATAGCAAAAAAAGAAAGTACAGGATGAATCCAAAAACACCCGATGAACGTCGCGCAAAATAATTGAATGTCAAGGCCCATCACAAAGTATCGGAAATTGTAGTATATTCCGATTAGCCAATAGGATAATCCATTCATTTGTGCCTTTACGTTGAAAAGGAAGGATAGTCCCATGCCAATCGTTAAGCCTAACATTGTAGGGTATATAAATATCAATCCATCTAGTTACGACTCCCACTGTAAAGCAGACCAACGAGGGAGGCAGCAAATGCCATTCTCTCATAGCCCTGAATGGACAGATCTGCTTTGATGATCATATGCCGGTGGACATTGACTAATAAATAGATAAATAATAAATATTTATTACTCAATCGCCGGTGTATATGAAGTCCTTGGTCAAATGAAAGATATTTAATGCAGCACAGCACCTCCAGTTCGGTGGCACAAATAAAGCGCTGGAGAATTGTTTAATTGTAAATTGGGATATGCCCTACGGGTTACAAACAAGATGCTTACTGAATGATTTTGGGGCGGCTGATCCGTGCGGGACTAAATACGCACAATAATGGCCAGGGGCATATAGGTTCGTTTGGCCAAGGATAGGATAGATAGAAAGCATATATTTTGAAAATGGCTTACCCGGGGAGAGCTTGAAACAGACGAGGCCAGGTTGTTCATTTTTCACGTTTCAATTAAATATAAACAATTAATGTAAATAACCCTTACTTTTCTTATACTTATGTTATATTATATTATATTGAGGATCCTGTCTGTTGGCAACTATATCATATAATGGCCCGAAGTTGATATGGTTTTGCATATTTGTGAGAGTCATAGTGAAACTATTTAATCCCAAGTTTTGTCAAGATATCTTGATAAAAAAAGTTGTTCATGCAAGAAGCTACTTCTCGACCGATAAATAATATATATTATATAGGGGTCCGATGTTGATAAGATTTTGAATATAAGTAGGGAGCATAGTACAACTTATGTATGACGAATTTGATCGACATTGTTCCTATGGCTGCTTTATGGTATAGTAGTCTGATCAAGTTTGTTCCGACATATGTATGTACTGCCTGCAACTGAAAGACGGACATGTCTATATGAGCTCGGATGCTAATGCTGATATATATAAATTAAAATTATTAGACATTATATTTGTCACTCACGACTCTCTCCATATGTAAAAAAGAGTGAGAGGCAGGGATAGGTAAAGATAAAACATCCATTTGAAAGTGATTTTTATTGAGTATTCAGTCTACTGAGTTTTTGTATGTACAACTCGAATGATTAATGTGGCAGACGTCGATTAAAAGCACTATTTAGAGGACGGTTTGGCTATGTTTATATTTATTGCCAACAATTGAATCTGGGCCGTAAAAGCAAACATATTTCAATAACAAAACCAGAAGATCAAGTAATCAAATTATGCGCAGATGGAAACCGCGCAAACAAAAATAAAATGAAATAATAACAAGAAAAGCAAATTGAAAATTCGGCCAGAAGGAAATGCCGCACGCAGATGCCAAAGTCAAATTTATGTTAGTAACAAGAACAACAATATGAAAAAAAAGGCAAAAAAGTCTACAAAAGACGGGAAACATGTGGCCCGGCATGGCCCGGCTCTCTGTGGCTGTCGGTCGATTGGGCCGAAAACACTTGACCAACACGCGAGACGCCAGCGGCGACGCTGACGCTGACGTAAACGTAGACGCAGACGTTAACATGCACGTTAACGTTAACGGTAACGTTGGCGCTAACGTTGACGTCAGCTGTAAGACAAGGCGGCGCAGCCGGCAACATTTCGCGCGTTAGCCACTTAGGGGTGGCTTTTCGCTGCCTCTGCTGCTGCTGCTGCTGTCGCTGCCGCTGCTGCTGCCAACGTCGCTGCTTTGGCTCTTTGGCTCGTTGGCTGCCTTTTCAGCCATCAAGTGGATTTCAGTTTCATTTTGAACGTCGTGCGTCGAGTACGTGGACGGCTACCCTCAAAGCGCGCGCGCGAGTCTCATTTGCTCGCCTTACGAACCAACCAGAAAAACCAACTCGAATCGAATTAAATTGCATCTGATGTTGCTGTCATTTGGGCCTGGCCAACAGCAACAATACAACAATTGGCAGTAATCAGCGCGCGTGTGAACCAAAAATAACAAATAAATGCAAAACAAGAAAAATATATACAAATTTCAATTTGAGATATGCACAGAGATATACTCGAAAGTCATGTGAAAGTAAGCAAAAGAAATTGAAAATGAAAAAGATTTCAAGGGACGCGAAATGTCGAAAAATCTTTTTTGTTTTTTATAGTTAAGGCATAATCAATCTTTAAATATATCATTTAAGATATTAATAATTAAAAAGTCTAGTATAATTTACTATGATAAATAATATAAAAAATTGAGAAAATAATAAAGAATTAAATTAATAATAATTAATAAAAAAAATAAAATTTTGATTATAAATAATAATTCGGTAAATACGAAAGAATTAAATAAAATGTACAATAAAAATAAAACAAATGAAAATGATAATAATAATAATAAATAAAATTAAACGCAAAATAATTGAGAATAATAATGCAAAAAATAAATGAGTAATAATTATGTTTAAAATTATATATAAAATTCAAAATTATGTATAATTCAAATTAATAATGTTGAAAGAAAATATTTATATAGTTCTTTACCAAGTCAAAAACTGGAAAAATCAAGCAATAAACTAAAGCTCAGCCCACGCGTTGTCCTTGAAAAGCGGATCTCAGAAGAACAAGTAAAAAATATAGATGTTTAAATATCTTAGATGACCTTATGAATTTCGTTTGCCTTGTAATAACGCACATAAAAATATAAGTTTAAAGAAAATTTCAACATAAATTTATGTCACAGCCATAAGTAAATCGAACGCCTTTTTTTCGTAAATGAGCAAATGTTGAAAATATTTTGTGCGCAAACGAAAATAAAATGTTTATATATGTGTTTTATATGTTTATACATATGTGTACACACATGTATATATTTATATATGTATATATATTTTGCATATATATAAATCGCCGGCTAAGCAAATCGGCAAAATTATATCATAGCCGCGACCGATTTTAAAAATAGCGCGCTACGATTTTTAGTTGCTGTTGTCGTTGTTATTGTTTTTTTTTTTTTTTGGCGTATAATTCATGCAAAAAATGTGTCATGCCTGGCAAAATATATATCGCAAAAGTAAAATCGACCAGCTCTATATAGCACAGATCTAACGCAGAACAAATTTCGTTGGATTCTGCTCATTGGACATTGGAAAAAAAAATAAATGAATATAAAACTGAACTGAACTGAAATGTTGAGCAGAGCATGTTGCATGTGTTGTCATCAATGATGAGCATATGTGAAATACATATGTGAGCGATATTTTTAAATAAATCAAGGTATATAAGTACACCAAGCCTACATATGACATTTATTGCTCAAAGAGCAGAAACTGGAAAAACAACAATTTGAACCAGACGAACGACAAGTGTGAAATTGTTGGATTCAATTTTGTATCTAGCGATAAACTGAGAAAAAATAGAAATAGTTTTCGAAATGTTTTATTGCTATAATTGACAATAATTTTCAATATTAAATGTGATACTTTATATACAGTATATAAAGAAAAAATATATAAAAAAAGGTCTGTTAAGCAAATGTCAGATTTAATAATAGTAACAATTAACAACATGTTGCTTAAAGGTTTAAAGTTTGGCTAAAATGTTAAGAATTTCCGATTCTGTGGGTGAATACTTAACAAATTTTTTAAAGTCTAAATGTCTGCCCATATTTGAATACATGCAAAATGCATTTTGGAATTAACACATGGCCGAAAAAGATCCCTGCCACCTGTTTGCCCGTGCTGTGCTTTGCCGCTGCTCAATTAACCAGTTCCACCTGCATCAGGAATCAAAGCCGACAACTTTTTCATTTGTTTTTGTTTCTGTTGGACAAAAACGAGCATTTTGTGGTAGCGCATCCTCCAGCTCCAAGTCTGAACAGCCCTTAGCCAGTGAGACAACAGCACAAGCCGTGAGCGGGTCTCATGTTTGTGAGTGTGTGTGTGTGTGCACATTTTAATTCACGGTTCGATGACCACAACGGAAATTCCTTTAATGACCACATGCGACGACGCGGACAATGCCGACGATGCGACAACTGCTGCCCGGAGCTGCTGGAGCAGAGCGAGAGCCAAGTGCACGTGTGCCCGTTACCGCTGGTAACCTGAACCCTGGCCGATTGGCCGATTGGCCAGTTGGCCAGGCCTAAATGGTTGACCCTCGACTCGCCTCATAGACCACGTTTTGTGTCTCCCTCTTCCTGTGCGTGAGACGACTCGTAAAGGGCAACGTTGCATTTCATTTATTCATTTCTTTCTGCTGGCTTCATGTCATTTTAACAGTTTTTGACCGATTATACCCTTGTAGAGGGTATGATTGTTATATCATTAAATATGTAATGCATAGAAGGACCCATCTCCTACTCTATTTAGATTATATATATTCTTGATCAGTCGATATAGTTTCAATGCGAGCTAGTTGATCAGCTTTGCAGCTGTCATCATAAAACTTTGCATAGATGCATCTATCTGTTGCATGCAGAAATAGGACGGATCGGATATAGCCGCGATATAAATGATCGCTTCAAAATAAGTTTCTAGTTTTAGTTGCAAAACATTTTAGCCAAGCTTGCGATTTACAAGCTTGCTCCTTATATAAAAGTCTTATCAACATCTGATAGATATATCTTAAAACATTATATAGCATATGAGCATATACATAGAAGGAAGTTCTCAGAAAACGCTCCTGTTTCTCAAGATTTTCTAAGCAAACTCTACAAATATGAGCCTTGCAATTATCCTGACTCATCTGCCAAGCTTTAAGCCAGATGTCCATAAGAGTATTTAATCTTTGGCGTGTCGTAGCCAAAATTGGTTTTTATTAAAATTTTATATAAAACTTTTTTTTTTCTTCATTATTTTGAGTCTTTTAAAACAGGCTAAAATAACAAAGAAATTACAAAAAAAATCTGCCTATCAAATTATATTGAAAATTTAAATTGCGAATTATATGCTCGGCTGCACATTTGGTCGCGGGCGTACAAAGGGGGCAGGGTTGGGACAGAGGGCCGGGGCATAGGCGTGTAATGTGTGCTACGTGCAACGGCAACCAAATGGCTGAGCCATATAGCATATGGCATCCCATTCTCAGCTGAATCCACGATTTGGGCACAGCTTTGACTGAGAAAAATGTGTTCTTGGATTTTAGCTGGCGAAAATAATTTGAGCTGACTCGGAAAATATTAGATTTAGACATCAAAAGAACAGAAAAATCTGAATATTATTTATATTACAACCTTTCAATAGCTGGCTGAAAGCTTTTAACTATATAAAAATTGAGAACAATAAGGGAAAACATATGAATAATAATATAAATTTATATACATAAAAACATACCATTAATGGGTTTTGGCACATAATAAATAATTAATAATATTAATTAATATAAATAAATAAAAGAAATCACTTAGACACTTACCTAACCAAGCTCACGATTAATAAATAGTTATGAATATTTATAAGTAAAAAATATATAAAATAATACAAATAAATATGAATAGGAACAAGACGCCTTTTAGCTTGCGCTTTAAGAATCCTAAAGCAATTTATAATTATTCACTACCCAAATCTGACACTTGAAAACATAAAGAATAAATGCATACGAAAATGTTATAAAAAAATAAATATAAACAATTATTATAAAGTATCACAAGCAAATAGAAATAGAATACCAATTATACATTTCGGCATGTACATAAATAATTCTCAGTTTTCATATAAATTTAGCCAATTAGCTCTGAAAATAAAATGTACCTAAACAAACATAGTTTTGTTTAATGATGAATTAAACTACACGACTAAATAAAAACGAAATACTAAATAAATAATTCTTTACACGCAAAAAAACCAAACACACAAAAATAATTCATATTTGGCAAACGCATATTAATAGAAAAAATTAGAGAATATTATGATTGCAATTAATTATAATTAATAATTAATACACAATGATAAAACAACAGTATAAAAAAAAATTGAAAAAAAGAACAACAGGCTTTTGTTTGTGTGCTGCTCGTAAATAAATACATAAATTATTGAAATACAACAAATAGACAAAACGCAATAATAAATAATGTAATTTATGCCGTATTAAAAATTGTTCAATTTATAAATCATATGCAAAATTATTTGCCATTCACCATCAAAATGTTGTTTGCAATTTTATGGATTTATGCAAATGCCAAATGAGATTCAAAGCCCCAGCGCGAACTGAAACGTAAGTAAATTGCAATTAAATTGGAAAATTTCGTATACTGTATAATGCCCATATCGATTGGGGCCAATTGAAGAGCAGGCCAAGCAAATCGAATCATCAGTCAGACAACTTGAAAACTCAATGGCGGCTTTATAAACCAGCCAGGTTCACAAGCTGCAGGATGACTGCGGCGGCGGGGGGCTCGGGCTGTATACACTGTCCGTATCATATAAAAAATGCCCGGGCACTTGGTTCATTTGTTACAATTACAAAACTGGCCAAAGCTGCAGACTTGTCGGCAACTCAAGTTGAAGTTAAGTTGATATTTGATTGGGAATTGCTGGCAAGTAAATTTGCAGCATACCTGGCCGGGCTAAGACCAGGATCAGGACGAGGACCAGGGACGAAGACAGGTGCCCTGGTCCTGCTATGGGTCGTCTACGGTTTGCTTTTTGTATTTCATTTCGTTTGTGCAATCAATCAAGCGCATGAGTAAGGTCAAAGTGTGGGGGTCAAGTGTTTCTACAAGCTACACTGCGAATCAACCTGCTTCGAGTTAAGGCCTGACTGCACAGCATTTAGTTCACTTTGGCATACCCCTATCTAACTGCTCAACAGAGTTCTGCTTCTGCTTCAGTTTAGTTTTATTTTCGTTTTTTTTTTGGTATTTTAACTGTCTGTGTCTGGCCTGCCACCTTCCAAAAAATGTAAAGCAAACAAAAGCCAGGGTAAACACATTGACGGTGCGTCGTCTTCACCTTTTGCAACTAAGAAACAAAAACATTCCACAAAATTGAACAGCACATTTCTTATGCAAAGGCTAAACAACAAACAAAACACTTGACGGTAAAAAAGAAAAATATAAGAAAAAGAAAACACTTTTCCCATGCTCCGATCCAACGCCTCACCCCGTCGAGAATTAACATTAAAAAGCGCGCGCGCATTTTGATTTCTTTGCGCGTTTTTCGTGGGTTCTACAAAGCTCTGTTATATATGGAAACCCTCTCTCTCTCCCCTCTCTCTCTCTCTCACTCAACCGCCTAATAATGGCGACTCTTTTGTTTGCCCTTTGATTGCTGGGAATATTTTCTTTATCAAAGTGCTTTTCCGAGCTGGCGGCGGCGCGGGCTTCCTTTTCAAAATTTAGCTGCGGCTCAGCAACCACAATATAATGATTGGCAAATTATGGCAAAGAAGTTGTTTTTCTTGTTGCCTCGCTAGGTAGACGAACTTTTGGGCCAACAGCTCCGCTGTGTTGGTTTGAATGTTTTGTATAGAATCTAAATTATTTTCTTATGATGATATATTGAAAGAAACTATCTTTCGACCTCCAGGCCGATACAAAGCAGCTTAAGTTGACACCACTCGTCTATGATTTCCCAAACTGCTGAGTTTGAACCGGCGACTTGCCTATTGCCAGTCCGACGCTCAGGTGGCTTAGCCACGCAGGTTTATGATGATCACAGTCACAGGGTACACTTATGTGCCATATATAAACTATACAAACAACGCAGATTTTCATGTTTTACTTATTAGCTTTGACCACTGTCTTCCTCTACTTTGAGCTCTGAAGCCTCACTAAAAATGTATTAGTCAGCCTGGACAAGTTATTTTGAGTGGAGGATATATACTTTCTTTGTCCTGCGCTAGCAGTGTATTAAAAATTGTCCATGTCACTTCAATTTATGTGTCAAAAAGGGGCAATCGATCCAATCATTCAGACTTCAGATCTGGGGCATAATCAATCGACGAATTTCTAATAATTATTTTGTAAGGTTAATCTTAAATCATATAAGCAAATAGTTAAACGCTGAGGTATATTAAAATATTTAATACGCGGCAATATTTAAATGAAATGTTACTTTATTATCATCATTATTAAACCAAAATCATGCAGGTCACTTAGAAAAGTGCATTTTGCTGATTGCCGTTGTTTATGTATTGAATTTTAATTGATTTTATTAACCGCGAGTACTTTTATTGGTTGGACTGACCAAAGCAAATAAACTTAATCGATTTCGAGTCCCTTTGTACAATGAAAATATTGTTTGATCAAAGATAAACAAGCAAATAAAAAAGCAATTAATGCGCTTGTCATAGGCAAAGTGTTGCTGTGTCGGTGCGATGGTGTATAGTTGGTAGTGTGTGTCACTGTTTGTGTGTGTTTGCGTGTGTGTATGTTTGTCGTGTAACTAATTAAACAAAAACAAGGACGTAGCGCTTGGCACATCCGACGTTTGTCCAGCGAACGCAATCGTCAAACCTAATAAATATATGAATAGTCCTGACACTGAAGCCCCATACGCTAGATGATGTGATCTGCGACCCTATAAAGGAAAGATGGTGAAATATGAGAGAGGGAGAGGGATGGTGTAAGCGGCGTCGTTTCGCGAGGTAGCCGCATAAATATTTGCTTAGCGTATTACGGGGGTCGTTCATGTTTGGGCATTGTCCTTGTCATGTGTTTGCTTCTGCTTTGCATGTCATAAATTGCTGCATAAACAAAGGCGCAGCACCGCAACAGCCCACAAGCCCAACCCCAAGCCCCCCGAGCCCTAAGCCACGCGAAGTCCAGTGTAAAAAGTATAACTTCTACGCAGTCTAAATGATATTTTTCATATGAGCTTGAGACATGTGTCATAAATTCAGCTGCTCGGCTTTATAATGATGATGTTTTGGCTCCGCCATTTGACGAAAGGGAAATAGTTTTCCTTTTATTTGTAGTTTTTTGTTGTTGTTGTTTGGTTTTTGCTTGTTTCTCAGCTTATTTGCCAACTGTCTAGAACTGGAGCTGTCGGAGTTTTCATTTTGTTTGCCAACCAAACAATGAGGGTTCTGTAGTTGTAGCGTCTATCGCTTATGCATCATATTTTTGGCTGGTATTTTGTCCAAATGGACACACAGTTGTCAGCTGCTGCACGCATTGTTTTAAGGCCTGCTTTTTTATTTGTCTGGCTGCCAACTGCTGAATATTGGCCACATATCATATATGGGGTATTATAAAACACTTCAAATGGTTTGTTACAAGCAGGGAAGCCTAGTTTAACCACAAGAGCTTCTTTTCGAGCAGACTTAAGGCCTGCTCTTTTATTTGTCTGGCTGCCAACTGCTGAATATTGGCTACTTATCATATATGGGATATTATAAAACACTTCAAATGGTTCGTTACAATCAGAGAATCCACAAGAGCTGGTTTTCGAGACCTTTAAAGAGTATCTAGCAGTCGAGCAGACTCGTCCTAAGTATCCATATTTAATTGTGTGCCCCCTTTTTGTGTCGCGACATGTTGGCAATGTGACTTGGAAAAAATGAACGAGAGCTGAAAATAATTGAAATTATTTAAGCGTGATATATTATATATAATGGAACCCAAATATGGCGCTGCACTTTGTGCAGCACTGTGGCGGCAGTGTTGTAAAGTGTGCGAACACATAGGCAGGGTTGCCAAGTCGCCTGCTATGTGCGTGTGTGTGTGTGTGTGTGTGCTTGCCACCTGTTATCCAGAAAAATGGTATGAAATAAGGGATAAGAGCTGAGCGAGTCGCATAAGTAAAAACACGCAAATTGTTAACCACACACACGAAACATTTTTCATGCTTGGTTTATTTATTTGTTTTGGTTTTTATTTTCCTTTTGCATTTGGCTCATACTTCTTTTTATGTTTTGCTGATGGTGTGCGTTGATATTTGGTGATGAATTTACGACAGGCATGCATTCAAATGTGCGACTGTACACATGGAGGTATTACCTTTTTTTCTAATCTAAATTTATGTGCAGCTGACCAAAAGTCACACCACATTTTATTTTATTTCTTTTTTTTTTAATATTTCTACTTTACGTTGAGTATTATAAGTTTGTTATAAAGTTTGCAATAAAGGATATTTAATTTAATAAGAAGATCAAATATTTAAATAGTTTTCAATAAAAACCCAAAGCTCACTTTTCATAAGGAAATATTCGAACACTGTCCTACACTTGTTGTACAATTCGATTTTAACTGCGTCTACTCATAAAATACTAGACCGCACCTCAAATGTCAGCAAGTGTATTAAATACTCGGCATAGTTCTTGTATACTTTTTCCTGGCCACTCTCACACCTCTGGGGACTTATTTGGGATGCCTTTTTGTGCCCTCTCAGAATGTTTTTATTTTATTTCATTTTTTTTTGTGGCACTTGTAGCACGCAAAGTTGTGTTAAGCACACGCTGGAGAATTGTGGACAATGAACGAAATGAGTTTTGCAAATTAATTAGTGAAATACACTTGGAAAGTTTTATCATTTTTGACCATGTGCCTAATTAGCTAAGGATCCAGTCGATTGCCGGCGCAATTGCCCAAAAAACCCCAAGTCAAGTGAAATTTAAGATCCTCGTGCGAAAGTTGAGCATCAAATCCAACTGGGAGAAATTACATTAAAATCCGAAATAATGAAATTGCCAGCGCAATAAAATGATTTTATGATTATGGCACCGTTGTGTGAGCGTGTGGCCAGGACCTACTACACACACGGGGCACCCCTCCCCCCTTTTCCCCGCTAGCGGTCGCTTCTCTACTTTCTTCTGACAAACTTGCCGATAAATGTCGCCAGGACAAGGAAAATGCGTGTGGCATACTTTGCGGTGGGCTCTTTGCTGGTTGGTGGCGGGTGGCGTGTGAAGGGGGAAGGTTGGAGGATGGAGGGCTGTCGGCAATGACATTCCCTCGCATGGTACGCGCTGTAAATTAATAATATCAACTTTGGCAGCAAATGTCAGAAAAGGGCAAGCAAATAGCCTGGCAAGCTTCCACTTTTCCCCTCGTATTCTGACATGTCTGCCTCACTCACAGTGTGTGTATGTGTGTGTGTGAGTCAACTTTTGATATCCTACACACTTCAACGTTCGGCTGTCTGCGTGTGTGGGTGTGTTTATCTGACTGTGTGTGCGTGTGCGTGTGCGTGACTTGGTGACTGTTTTTGGTGTTTACAGGCTGCCGAATCAAACTTCAATGTATGTGACATCTGACTTTCGGGTGAGGCAAATGAAAGCCGCCTTTATGTATGCCACGTAAATGGCTCTAAGTGCGTTCAATATTCAAATTAAAGGCAAATCCCACAAATAATAACAACCAAAAATTCTACAAACAGCAACAATATTTTCAATATGTTGTGAAATCTTTGTCTGTTGATAGGCCAAGCTCTTGTAAAGCCCATTAGCATGATATGGGTAGATGTCTTCAAGCCTACGCATATCTATGTATGCTTTTTTTCCTTGCAGCAGATCGAATATATATTAACTTTTCAGTAAACACAATAAATCATATTATTTGCGAATTTCTATTCTGATTCTCGAAGCGTATCTGTTAGTCGAATACTCGCTGCTGGAAAACATTTATTTGTTACTTTCTTTCTTAAATTTCATCAGACAATTTCGTCATAATTGCATAATTTATCACTAGAGAAATTCAATTGCTTAGTTTACAATTTGTTTATTTTGATTTCATTTTCAGTCGCAATTTTCTTTTCTTTTCATTTTTTTTCAAATCATTTCTATTGCCAGCTGATGGCAAACAAATGTTAACACGAAGCATTTCAATTTACACCAAAGCGTTCCCAAATGTCGAGGGTCGCTTAACCATGAGGCAATTGTTAAGTGTTTTCATTTGCTTTGCGGCAAATGATTTTCTCATTGCAGCTAACTAGGGGCGAGATTCACGTTGGGGGTTGCGCGTGCCAAAAATTGAAGGTACGAGCAAATTGGAAATTGTAATTAATTGCAAATCTTTTGGGGGTTGCAAGCTCACGAGTAGAATGTGTAATTAACTTCGCTTCTTCAGATTTATAGAAAATGCTTTGTTACATTTTTTCATTAAGTCATAATTCAGTGCAGCTAGAACTAAAAAAATACTGCATGCATTTTCTCACTTTGCAATAAAGTTTAATAACAATACTTTGCATCCAGCTAATAGACTTTGAGCTTGTCGAACACTTTTAGATATTTGAATCTGTAAGAGAATTCTTTGAACCAACCGACTGGGAAGAGTTTTTCAATAAATTTTTCCCTGCTGCTGGACAGTGTATGGAGAGGCCAATAAACATTTCGAAAAAAAAAACATATTTATATAGTATAAAACAGTTCTCTCCTAGAGCCCAGAACAAGACAAGCGCAGCAATCAGCCGTTTTTATCAGAAAACCAAAAGCAAGAGCGGAGTGAAAAGCACACAAAAAAATGATTATAAAAAAGTGCGAGCTGCAAAAAACTCAACAACATGCAACAAAATGTAAAGTCGGGCAACGAGTAGATTGACTGGAAGCGCTAGTTGGTCTCCCAAAAAGCGACTCCAGTGCAGCCAATACTCTCCGCTCAGCTGCCCCGCAAGCCCTTCGCCACGCGGCACAAGAGGAAAATAAAAAAAAAAATGGTTGTTGTGTGTAAAGTGTTGCACATCAGGCCACAATGGCGCTAAGCCAATAAATTAAATCAAACAAGCGCGATAACCATTTCACTTTTGCCATGTCTATCCACACACACACACACACCCAGTCACACACACACTACAACATTGTTGGCCACACAACAACAATAAAGTTAAAATGGCGTAAACAGTATAAAAAACTGAAATGCATGAGCTTTTCACAGTAGCTGCCGCAGCGACAAAACAAAAAAGAATCTAGAGAAAAACCCTCCCAAAAAAAGGCGCTTTAAATGCATTTTAATAAAAGGCTGCGCGAAAGAGAGCGCTGCAAAGCGTTAGAGTGCGAGGGGTAGAGGCCGCAAGTTTGAAAAAGTGTGGTTGAAAATTTTTTAAAAGCTTTTCCGACACTTTGCTGCGTATATGTTATAAAATATGCTGTTGCTGTTGTTGTTGTTTTTGTTGCTGCTGCTGCTGTTATGACTCCTCCATCAATATTTGCACAAATACATATACATATATCTGCTGGTATATGTGAAAATACGGTTAATTTTTGTCAACACACAGCAAGCGCTGCGTAACGACGCCATTTTGTTTTGTTCTCGGACCACGAGAGACGATGGCAAATTGTTTAAGCTGTTGCCTCGATCAATGGAAAAAGCCGGTCGCCATTTTGGTTATTTGTTGACAAGTCAATTAAAAGTCTTGAATTTATGACGCATGCCACGTATTTTGTTCTCGCTAAATAGAAGGTATTAACCTAGATTTAAAATATTGAGCTATGAGCATGATTTTCTGTAGATTCATCGTTTTTTACGACAATTGGTTCTAGTGAAATCTTTCTTAAAACTCACGCATAAAACTTGTGGCGCCTGGTAAATAAAAAAATAATCAACAAGCAAAAGTGGTAAAAGCCAGGCTTTCTCAATAACCTCCCAGTTCTATTACATTTTTATTTATTATTATGAGAATTACATATTTTCGGAATCGATATTTATCAATAAGGCGATGGAACTATTGAAAACTTGCTGAAAAACCAGTTGCTATTTGCAGCTGATGTACTTGTATGTAGTAGAAAATACCTTTTGCACATAGCCTGTTGAAGGTTAAATAGTAAACATCTGCTGATTTAATAATTTTGAGCGATTTTCCAATACCTAGCTTGCGTAGACTTATATTTTATTGAAATTTAAATTTTACGATTTCAGAACTTACATTATTATTAGTTCGAATACTTGTCAAACGAATATTCTCAGATATAATTCTTAGACAGAACCTTTCGATTTTTTCATGAAGTTGCCTATAAATTTGTTGTTGCAAGCGCTCCTATTTTGCCCAATTGCATTGGTAAGCGTTAAGCGAATCGATCACCTGGCCCATATCATAGGGTAACTATATTTCAGTGCCAATTGCCATATGGCAATGCCAGCGCCCTGGTCAGCACCTCAGCGGTGACAGCTATCGCCAACGCCACGGAGAGCGTGAAAACCAATTTAACCAATCAAAACGCAACCATTGTTGTGGCCAGGGAACGTGATCGGAGCAATGACGCCGCCGTAACAACACTGCCAACACAGACCAAGTCGCTGGAGATGTCCCAGTCCCAGTCCACGGGCAGCTCTGTGTTAACGAATATTGTGCGCAGAAAGCGTGAAGAGGTCGAGCCGACATTGCCGTTCGATTCTAATACAATGCATCTGCCATGCGATTTAGATCATAACGGCAGAGCTCAGACGGTTGATTCCTATCCCAATCATTGCATCTGGGTTTGGAACAATAGATATGTGCATGAGGGATTCTTTCGGGTTTTCAAGACATATCAGCTGGAGGCTTTCTTCTTTGGACAGTATTATGAGCGCTTCAAACGCTTCGAGATCGATCCCCACGATTGGGACTACAGCAACGTAGGATTTTAGATACCCCCCAGATAGCAACAATTAAATTAACTGTGAGTTAAGTGGAAATGTATAGAAGTCGTATTGAAAAACAATCAGAACAATAAAGTGAAAATTGCGTATTAAAAACTGAAATGCATTATCTTTTTACAGTAGCTACCGCAGCGAGATAACAAAACGAATCTAGAGAAAAACCCTCGCAAAAAAGGAGCTTTAAACGCATTTTAATAAAAGGCTGCGCGAAAGAGAGCGCTGCAAAACGTTAGAGTGAACGGGGTAGAGGCCGCAAGTTTGAAAAAGTGGTTGAACATTTTTTAATATAGTTTCCGACACTTTGCTGCGTATATGCTATAAAATATGATGTTGCCTCGATCAGAGGAAAAAGCCGGTCGCCATTTTGGTTAATTGTTGGCAAGTCAATTAAAAGTCTTGAATTTATTAACCTAGATTTATGGTATTGAGTAGCTATGAGCATGATTATCTGAAGATTTGGCGCTTCATGCGACAATCGCTTCTATTGACATCTTTCTTAAAATTCACGCATAAAACTTATGGCGCCTGGTTAATAAAATAATAATCAACAAGCAAAAGTGGTATAAGCCAGGCTTTTTCGATAGCCTCCCAGTTCTATTATCCGCAGATTTGGCTATCTTATCTAGTTATTTTTTTGCCAAGAATTGGTCAGCTATCTTGGCTATAACATGAAAGGCAGGGTGAATACGTAGACCACGCTTAATGAAATGGTTGAAATAGTTGTAGTAATAGTATAAGGGATTGATCTAGTTTTTAATTCTCAGCCGGGTGATGAGACGAGCTGCAGATAGGCATTGGCATGTGTGGCGGTTTATTTGGAGCTCTACAGTTTCCAGATTCGGTTACGGTGCAGCTTTGAACCGAGCACGTGCTAATCAAAATCGTTATCCGTACGGCTTTATTCTAAACCGTCTGGACCCGTTCCCGGTTTGACCTAGCAGCCATTCCTTAGATCTGGATATCGCATCTCCAGGCTCCGAGACTCAAGCACTGCATCTCCGTATTGCAGCTTGAACCTTTTGAGAATTACATAATTTAAAATATCGACTTGAATCGATATTTATCGATTAAACGATGGAACTATTGAAATCCTGCTGAAAAGCCAGATGCTATTTGCTGCTGATATCTGTTTATCTATGTAGTCGAAAGTATCCTTATCCCACTGCGTATTGAAGGTTAAATAGAAAACCTCTACTGAGCTAACAATTTTGATCGATTTTCCAATACCCAGCTTGCGTAGACTTACATTTTATTTATATTTTTAATACATTTTAAAATTTCAGAACTCACAACATTGATATTAGGTTGAAAACTTCCCAAAAATACAAAACGAATATTCTCAAATATAATTCTAAGACAGAACCTTTCGATTTTATCATGAAGTTGACTATAAATTTGCTGTTGCAAGCGCTCCTAATTGGCCTAACTGCATTGGTAAGCGTAAAGCGAATCGATCACCTGGCCCATATCATAGGGTAACTATATTTCAGTGCCAATTTTCATATGGCAATGCCAGAGCCCTGGTCAGCACCTCAGCGGTGACGGCTATCGCTAACGCCACGGAGAGCATGAAAACCAATTTAACCAATCAAAACGCAACCATTGTTGTGGCTAGGGACACTGATCGGAGCAATGACACCGCCGTAACAACACTGCCACCACAGACCAAGTCGCTGGAGATGTCCCTGTCCCAGTCCACGGGCAGCACTGTGTTAACGAATATTGTGCGCAGAAAGCGTCAAGAGATCGAGCCGACATTGCCGTTCGATTTTCATACATTGCATCTGCCATGCGATTTAGATCAAAACGGCAGAGCCCAGGTGATCGATGCCTTTCCCAATCATTGCATCTGGGTCTGGAACAATAAATATGTGACTGAGGGCTTCTTTCGGGTTTTCAAGACATATCAGCTGGAGGCTTTCTTCTTTGGACAGTATTATGAGCGCTTGAAGCGCTTCGAGGTCGATCCGCACAGTTGGGACTACAGTAACACAGGATTCTAGATAGCAACGATCAAATTAACCAACAAAAATAAAACTTCAATAATAGTCATGTTTCAGTATAAACTAGCAAAGATTTTCGTTGCACTAATAAGCCAATGCGAGAGATGACAATGCAGGAGATGATTAGTTTGAAGTAGGCGAGGCAATGATGACAAATACAGCACAATGTCAAATATGTTTATAACCCCCGAGTGGAGCACACTTTTCATTACTCTTCGATTTTTTTTTTTGTATCTTACAAAATTGTACCGTGCCAATTAAAATGGATCTGACTCCAAATCAGATAAAGGTATTTCAGCAAGCCTTTGAAATGTTGGACCGAGATGGAGAGGGTAATATTCAGGCGA
Organism: Drosophila borealis; assembly: GCA_035045885.1. Classification (NCBI taxonomy): domain Eukaryota; kingdom Metazoa; phylum Arthropoda; class Insecta; order Diptera; family Drosophilidae; genus Drosophila; species Drosophila borealis. The sequence continues at coordinate 2,504,987 of JAWNOR010000211.1, forward strand.
GAGATTTGGGCGCTTTTATGAGAGATTTGGGAAAGGTGCCCACAGACAGCGAGTTGCAGTCAATGGTCAACCAGATGGACTTAGATGGCAACGGGACCATAGATTTTGAAGAGTTTGCTAGTGCTATGATTGCAAGACTAAACTCAGTACCAGATGATGATGCTTTGCACGAGGCGTTTCGTGTCTATGACACGGAGAGTACCGGCTTTATAGGACCGGATCAGCTGCGTTCCGTAATGGTAGCGTTAAATCTGAAGCCCACAGACGAGGAGCTTGAAGAAATGATACGTGAAGGCGACGAAGATGGCGACGGCTTCCTGAGCTACGAAGAGTTCGTACACTTGATGACCCCCCAATAGCCGTCCAAAGAAAAAAAATGATGAAAGATCCAGAACAATTATTCGTATTAGAGCAGAAGAAGCGTTTAGATAAGTTAAGGATTATAAATTAAATTTATTGTATAAAAACTCAGTGAGTAACGGTACTGTACATAGAATTGTAGGAGTATATTTTTTTTTTTAAAGATGCATCCTACGTCTTGTATAATGAAAGCTGGCTCAACTGATTGAGATGCAATACATATATATAAATATGTACATATATATATATATATATATATATATAAATATATTTCGAGAAATAAAAATTTAGTTGATTTAAAAATTAAAAAAATTGCTTTTTGCTTGAGCTCTTTGATAATTTGCAAATTCAAATGTTGAAAATGTTGCTTGAGAGCATTGGCATCATTAGAGTTATTTGATTTTGGGGAAACAGCCTTTAATTCACGAATCATCCATGCCACTGCGTTCCTTATGAATATTTTCAAAGCTCATTTATTTACAAGCTGAGAGAGCCAAGCCATCAAGTATGCAGCAGATTCCCAAAAAGGCAGCTGTCATGACTGGAATAGGCTCTACAATAAAATTACAGCGATGCGCTTTTCAGAGCTATTACCAAAGCATTAGTCATAAGCAGGCCTGCAGTTAGGCCAAGTGCATAATAAACGCATTACTTAAAAGATGGTCAAACAAAAGCATTTTCATATATATATATATATATATATATATATATATATATATATATATATATATATATATATATATATATATATATATATATATATATATATATATATTTATGTTGATGTGCTGCACATTGAACAGTTTGGCGCCAAAAGTGGGGCGCATAAAAACCAAGCTACTTGCCAAAAAAAAAAATACGCTGAGGTCACGCTAAAAGCGCTCAAAATTTGTGGCCAAAAGTGGATGGGGAGCAAAAAAGACAATGTATATATATATAAACAAAAAGTTAGCTACCTCCCTTTGGACGTTATAAAATACGAAACTACTTAGCGGCGTTGATGAATTGTGACATTTTTATGGGTTTGTCTTTGCGCACAGGCAAAAAAAAAGGAGAGCAGGGGAAATACGAAAACAGTCAGCTGAAGCCAAAGGCAAATGGCAAATGCTTTTGGCTTAGCCACTCGCAGCTCGGCCATAAACAATATGGTCAGCCAGTTGGAGATCCTGGCCAGCAATACATCTCCTATTCTCGCCTGGTCTCGTCTCTAAAAATATTGTGCAAATTATGAAAGTGCCAGCTCGCAGCGGTCGCTATTTAAAAAAAAAAAACAAAAAAATAAAAAACTGCTAAAGAGCAAACAAAAAATGTTGAAAAACAAAAAAAAAATACTTTTAATGCGCGATTCACGTGTCGCTGTCGCGTTCGACGCTTTCCTAAGCCATAAACATAACTCAGGCATATTTATAGTTATGCCCGCCCAAGATTAATGTCGCCCGGCCACTGTTTAATTAAAACAATCGCTAAAGTTTTTCATTAGGTATTTGTAAATCGCAAAGTTTAAGCATGGAAATCATTTTCCTTGGCACTCTATAACATTTAATTGCCATTTCTCTAACCATTGCAGAGCTTGTTTTGCAGCTGCCTGTTGCCGTTTTCCCAGCCAATTGCCAATTGCCGTTTTAATGAGCCCCTTTCAAATGGGAACGGCTTTGATAAGAAATAACTCACGGTGAAAGCGAGTGTGCACAACTCGGCTGTGGCCTTAAATGCTTTCATTTGACACTTTTTGTCATTGCAGCTGGCATAATGGAACTCCTAATGGCAGGGCTAACAAAATATTTCAATTGCCGCGTCTGTAAACAGTTTTCGCATTTCCGACCCTATAAAAAAACCGCAGGTAGCTTCGTTTAGCTGTGAGAAATCTCCCACTAACACCTGCGATTTCATATCCGTGTCGTCTTCTTTCTTTTCTCACTGGTTTTTGCTCCCACTGCATCATTTTTAGACTTTATCAAAATGATAACAAAAACTTTCTATTCATGCTTTGCTTGTTACTAAAGTTTATTCTCATACTTATTGTTCCGTAATGTCCAATAAAATATATATGTTCGACAATCTTTGGAGTTTTTTTTTTTACAAATATTTGCGTCCCATTGCGATTGCTTTTGCTGTAGTTCAATATCAATGGCAATTGAACAGAGTTCTCGTGCGTATACGTAATGTTGTATACTTAATATGCAGACATTTTGATGTGCAGTACCCCGCAGAGCACGAGCACGAGCACATTCTCAGCTCTGCAAAATGCTAGCAAGAAGCATGTCTGGTGGAGGGGAGTGGCGCCTGAGGGGCGGTAAAAGTTTTTGTGACTTGCTGACTGTTCATTAGAGGCCGAAGAGAGCGTGCAAAGATAAACAGCAAACCATTAAACGATATCTCATCAAGAAAATCGCCTTAAATATGTTTCTGCCTAATTTCCCACAATTGTGTGTATAGGTGTGTTGTTGTGTTTGTGTGTGTGTTATGTGTGGGGAACGGTCGTCCAGTCAGTCATCCATCCAACCATGCGGCATATGCATACAAAAGCAATTTAGCCAGGCGACCCGTCTTGCCCCACCTCAGCAACAAAGCTCCCGTAGTTCATGAGCAAAAAGTCGCTAGAAAAAGACAAAAAATACAACAAAAACAAAAACAAAACAAAAAAAGAAAGAAAAGAAATAAGAAAGATCTAATAATTTTTTATGTATTTTTCTCTCTGTTCTTGACTCTCTTACAGTTGAATGACCACAAGGCCAAAACGTGGGGCTGCCATGAAACCAGAAGAATGCTGAAAAGGTAGAGAAAAGGCAAAAAACCGAAAAGAGAAATGTCGCAAAAGAAATAAGAAATTAAATGAAGCAACAAACATGTCAGTGTATGTGTGTGTGTGACGCACAACACAACACAAAACGGGAAATTATGTGGCATAACCCATGAAATAGATGCAAACACAGAAAAGGATCAGAAGAACGTGGCCAAATGAGATTAACCAGCCAATGCTATGCGGCCAATATAAATCACAAGTGGAGCACAAATACACAAATCAACAAATAAAGCCATCTAAAAAATACCAAAAAATACCAAAAATCACATGAATACCTAAAAATAAATACCCAAAGTAGATACTAAATGAAACGAGTAAAGCGCGCCTGATTAGATATACATATGTATCTGTAGATACTTCCAGTTTCGCTGCGGGTCGCTTTTCCTTATGCTTTGCGCAATTTGATGCCACTTCATTTGGCTTCTTCAGCAACTACTTCGCAGCAGATATTTTAATTTTGCACGCGCCAGCTGTTTAAGCTGATTAATGGCAGCCAGCAGAGAAAGCGGCTGTCAATCAAGGACGTTCAGGACTCAGGACGCAGTCTGGAAAATGGGCAAAATGAGTGCGGGGTCGAGTGAATAGACAGCTAGTTAGTTGGCTGGCAGCTAACTTGACAGCCATTTAAAGCAAATGGCTTTAAGATGAGTAACGAATTCAGCAAACCAGATAAAATTATACAAAATATTCCAATTTGACAGACAGGTGTTATGAGCAATAGAAGAAGGTGTTACTTAGCATTAAATAGCATGATATTTAGTGACTGGGAGAAATTTATAAAGTGTTATTTATTCTTTAACTAAATGAAATATTAATCTATTTAATTCATGTATAAACATTTACTCGCCTTATAATATAATTTTAATTACTATTATGATCATATTGAAATTTTCTTGAAGTAAATTCCTTGTCAAATTTATTTCAGACTTATATAAAATTATTTATTTAAAATTTAAATTTATTAAATTCTTTTATTTCCTCCCTAAACTAAACTAAATATTTGAAAACCATTGTTTGTTGATTTCTGCTACTTTAACTAACTTTCACGATAGAATAATTATAGATAAATCACTTAACACTTTCTCTCTTTTTTCAAAAGCCTTCAAATTCTATTGAGATTATAGTCAAGTTATTTTTAGCAGACATTTTATTGCGAGAGCTTACACAGCTGCTTTTGGGTGCTGAGGTAATTTCTAATTGTATAAAATTATAAAAACGTGTCGTTTTTAATTATTTGAATGCCCAAGCAAACGTCAAAATAAAGCATACAATTGGAATTGATATTAAAGACGACCTGAAAAAAGGGGAAATAGGTTTTCAACAAAACGTCAAAAACTAAAAGGAAAACAGAAAACTTTACCCAAAGTCACGAAATGAAAAATAAACGGTATATATACAATATTTATACCTACAGGGGAAAGTGACGAAGCGCAAGCAGTTGACTTTTGATGGTCACTGTGTGCCAGGACTTGACCGAGCCACATATATATATATATACATATCGAAAAAGCGAGTACATGCTACAAACATATGTATGTATTTGTATTTCTGATTGCATTTGTATTTGTATTTCTGTATATATGCGGTCCACTCAATGTGTCCAGTCACGTTTTCATCAACAACATTTTGGCTAAGTTTTTGGTTAATATTATTTGTTTGTTGTTGCTCTTGTGCGCATTTCTTGCTATTTATTTATTTTGCCCGCTTCGTTCGTTTCGCAAGTGCCAAGAGGCAAATATTGCGCATACGCCGCGTATGTGGCCTTCGTTGAAATCAATAAGCGGCTGCCTCTAAAATATATACAAATCGCCTCCACAGTCCAGTTTGTGCTGGACAAACAAACATCAGCAAGAAATCGCAAAATATTTTCAAGCATACTTTTAGGAAATTGACCATATCGCCCCCGGTTCTCTATGAAATAAAACCAATAAAACTGCCTTCAATTCTACCCATCAATGATTTTGTTTGTTTTCGTTTGCTTCTGACCCAAAAAACAACCAAAACTTAACAAAAATAAAGTTACGTCTTGGTAAAATTGTATTGCTAAATTCTTCAGAAGTTTTCTTCATTATGCCTATGTTTCACAGCAGCCAATCGGATAGAGAATATAATTCAGTTTTCTCCTTCCATTTCAAAGTTGCAATTTCATTTAAAATTGTTCAAATTATCTACACGTCATGAAATGCTGTAATCAAATCCATCAGATCAGAGAACAGGTAACATTTCAATAAATAATTGAAATCTGAAATAATATTTTAAATCCATTGATGTCGTATCAATTGCAATTGAAGCACGTGTGAAATTTGATTTTGACAGCTGCTGGGGCAAAACTTGAGAGCTCTCTCTAAAAAGCTTGGTGTGAATGAACATAATCACAAATTCAAACAAAGTATAATCATCATGTGGCATGTAGCAGGCAGATTGAAGGCTCGTATCGATGTCAATCTAAGGTACTTCTTATCGAATCATACGCATTGATAGGTAGTTGACGAAAAGCGGCTTATATTTCAGCGTCTTAATAGATAGACAAATATATAAATCAAACGAATATAAATGAGCTTACAAATCGATAAGATTGATAAAATTCGAAATCATAATTTGATAATCGCATCGAAATACGCTTTCTATAAATCAAAGCTATAAATTGTTAACATAATATAAAAATATTGATCATATGTACATGTATTCAATAATAAAAGAAGTTCTGAAAACTGAAAATCGATAACTTAAACAAAGTGAAACATTTCAGATTCAATTTCAATTTAATAAAATATAAAAACTAAAAGTTCTTATGCCTTCGGGCCTCGTTTCAACGTCTTTTAAAATAATCTACGTATTTTGCTCATTTTTTCTTATTTTCCAATTTTGTCTTTTGCAGCACCATTGCATAATGTTCAATCATTGAAATTTAATACCAAAGTTGTTAAACACAAAGGCCAGCAAATCAGAGAAAAGCATTAAGTGTAAAGCAGTGCAAAGGAAATGAAATTGTAAACAAGAAAAGTACGAAAAAAAACACAAGAAAAAGCCAAATAAAAAAGAAAATACAAAAAAAATCTATCAAACAAACCATAAAAATCAACTAAATGCCAAAGCGACGCAACAACAGAACTAAAATCTGACAACGAGAACAACAGAAACTGACAAAACGAACGAACCGAACAGACCAAAAGGACCCCATCCAATACACTCACGCTCCCCAATTGAATGTGTGTGAGTGAGCCAAGGCTAAGACAAAGACAAAGACAAGTGCAAAAAACAACAACAACAAGTAGAACAACAACTAGCTTGGCAACATTACGTACGACGAGCTGGCAACATTTACATCACTGGCAACATGCTGCTGAGGCGCTTACAACACAGCGGCAGCGGCAGCAACAGCCCCGCCAGAGCGCCCTCGCCCTCAAGTTCCCAAAAGCTAATCGGATTTACGAGACAACCTACAATAAGAACAACAACAACAACGTGGCTTTGGCCGTTGCTCTGCCTGACAGTTGTTGCTCATGTCAGCGCCCAAATAGGTAAGTGCCGCCCCTCCTATATTATCTGGTATAATTATATCTAGAAAAATTAAAAATATAATATTAATAACAATAATGGGCATAGCTGCCATTTGGGGAGGTTAGGTTAGAAGCTGTGCTTCGCTAGATTACGACGATTCTACACACAGCCGAAACTCATTAAAAAGCGAAATATCATTAGCATAATTATGCACATTTGTAAAAAGGAATCAACCCCATTTTATATATGTATATATGTATACATCATTTATACACACAAGCACACACACACACTCACACACATGTACGTCCATCGCATTCAATTGATAAATGCAATTGAATTTGCGGTTTTTGAAAACTATCGAGCAATCAAATTTAATTACGCATTTTACAAATTATCATTATAAACTGAATAGAAATTATTTGAAATGCGCCTAACTCTGGGCGAGTTTTAACCCTCATTATTACCAATTTCATTGCGTTGAATTTGCGTTTTGGTGGGGAAATAAATATGTGTTTCGAGTGTCTGTAGACCTTATTAGATTCAATCTAAATATTTATAGTGAACAACATTATGCTTGCGTATGGCATGAACAAATTATCAAACTATATTCTAAAACTCTTTCAAAGAGCGAAAAGAGTATATTAGTTTTGTTTGTTTTACAGACTTGGAAGCTATTATTACTATTACTATTACTATACTATTATTAGATTAAATCTCGAATAAAACAAATAATCAAACAAGATTCTAATACTCTTTCACAGAGCAAAACGAGTATATTGGTTTTGTCCTTACTAGAGATCTGAAAGCTAGACCTAGACTCGAGTAGTTTGAGATATATCGGAAGATCGATACAAATACCTTACCTGCCGCAAAAAATTCGGAATATTCTAATTAATCTAGCAGGAGTCTGCCTTAAGCGGCTGTTGGGCTGTGAAGAATTAAAAGACAAGTCTGTTTCAACTGTTTGCAACGTTATTACTTGGTCTTCTCTACATATTCAGAATATATGACAGGCACATCCTTACAGAATACATGAGAGAGATCGAATTTAGCCTTTTTTTTGCATATCGCCCAAAAGATATAGAAAATATTTTGACTTTAACCATGCACGCATTGCCGTCTTTGTGCATTTCAGAGTAAAGCCGCGCCTGAAAGTCTTCCTTCCCACTTTGTGCTAGCTGAAAGAAAAAAAAGGAAGGAAAAACACACAACAAGCTCATCAAGAGCTACAAAAAAATGTTGTTAGACCAGGGCAAAGGGCAAGAGAAGAAGTAGAAAGGGATATGAAAACGAACGAGACGAACAGGAAGCAAAACATGCAAAAGCTATGCAATTTTTTTGCGCCTCTCTTAGAAGCAACAAATTGTGGAAAATGAGGTGGGAATATGGGCGGCGGGCGGTGGGGAGAGTGGGATTTAGTCACAGGCAGGCAGAGCCAAAGCTGAGCTCCTACAAATGCTAATGAACAGCATTTGTGGAAAAGAGGCGCACAGCTAAATGAAAATCTACAGCGGTAGACAACACTTTTTTTCTTAGTCTCCTTTTTGCACACTAAATTTAGACGCTGCCTGCGCTAAATTAATAATAATAACTGAAAAAAAAGATGTTGAGCGCAAGTGCATAATTAATTAATTAATTAGCCAGACAGTGCTACCCGAAATCTGAGCAAACTAAAAGAAAATCTGTTAACAGATGCGCCGCACTTTAAATGCGCTTTGCCATTTGAAGTTTACCCTGTAACTAACAAGCTGAAAGGGTATCTTATTTGACTGAATGTATGTTCAATTATAAATAGAAGCGTAATATGTGAGCAGCATTTATCTCAGTCACGGGGCAACGCATCGTCGTGTTTTGTACTTCTGACTGGTTTTTATAGACTTTTGCTACATGCAAAATGGAATGTTTCAATGCGGCTCGTTACGTTTTCATAGCCGCATAAATTTTGGGTGGATTCAGACAAAGACCCCTCATTTGTGTTACCAAAAACAGTCGCTCGAACATTTGTAACTTTGTTGTGCGACTCCCGACGTCGTCCACCCCCCCAAATCGACATAATTAAAACAGCGGCAGCAGCTGTAGGACAGCAAAACAAAGGCAACAAACTGCACTAACTGCATTTTGTTCATTAGCGATCCACACACACACACGCACACTCATAAAAGGAGAGTGCATAGCATTCATATTCTATTCGCATATGCAACATGTAAATGCATAATTAATGCAGCTGAGGGTTTGAAGGCGCTGCACATAAAGTGTTCCTGGATAGGACAATGAATATGTCAGAGTGCAATAAGCGACAAATGTTGCCATTAAATGCTGCAGAATGGAACGAATTGAATAGAATATTTTATAGAGATCATTAGTAGATGTGCTTAAATTTCAAGGTTTTTTCATTAAGTCAAATAAATGGCTTAAATAATATGCTTTGCAATATACTATATACTTTAACTTAGTACAAAGCTGACAGCTATGAAAGCGGGAAGTCAAGTGCTTGAAATTTTGACAATTTCTAACACTGTCTCAACGTATTCGAAGGTTAATTATTATTTTTTCAATTAAATATTTGGATGCATAAGAGCCTTACCAAGTTCTGTAACTCTTGACAACTTTTCAAACTTTTAAACTTAAAACTTAATAAAAACGACAGCAGGAAAAATGTATTTTAACAAGAAAAATTCACACGACAAAATTCAATTGAAGAGCGCTAAGAATATGGCAAAAGAAAATAAGCAAGAAAATCACTGACCCTTGAAAATAAATAATAATTACCAGCAGTGGCTAGGCGGAGGGTGGGAAGTAACAAAACGAAAAGTGCCTCAAAGAGTTAACAAAAGGGGAGAACAAAAACCAGCTGAGAAAAAAAATCACACCAATAATTATAACAAAAAAAGTTGTTAAGCGTTAATGTGGCGACGGCTGCAGAAGAGATGCGAGACTAAAAGAGAGCGAAAGAGAGAGAGAGAGAGCGAGAGAGAGAGAGAGAGAGGGAGCATGATAGGGAGCCACGCGAGCTGACGCTGAGCAATGGGCAATGTGGAACAAACTTATTAAAAATATTGAAGAATGAGGCAAGCGAGTGAGCACGTAGGAGCAGAGAGGGTGGAGCGCGGGCGCAATTGAAATGAAATGTGACACGCAAGGCAACAATAAAAACAAACTTCAGGTGCAAAGAGGTGTGCATGAGTGTGTGCCTGTGTGTGAGAAAGTGAAGGTGGCAGCTATAAAGTAAGAAGTCGTTCTTTTTTTTTATTATTTTTTCGTTGATTTAATTAAATTAAAATTGCGGCCAGCTCGTAGTTATTTTTTTTGCTGTTGCTCGTTTGTTAACTGTGGCTATCCGCTTCTTGGCTTAAATATGCATTTCCGCGCCGGGTTTGCTTTTTTTTTGGTTTGAGCGTGCAAGAAAATGTGCATGGGAAATGCATTTGCGGAATGTTTCCGGCTCTTCCCAGCGACTAGCTATGCAGTTTTTCCCAGCTTTGTTCTTTGCCTGCCCCAGACCAGACAATGTCTTGTCTCTGTACTCTCGGCGGCCACCCACCCACTTGGCGCAATGCTTCGCTGCATGGGAAGCCAAATGACGATCAACAGCAACAGCAACAACAACAACAACAACGACGACGACGACGAGAATTTCTCAAAGTTGGCTTATTCGCATGTCTCATGACTCAGAGCAAAGGCACAACTCCGACTGCAGATGCCTTATGCTTTATGACGCAAACTTTTCATTAAACATTTTTATAGCAACAAAACAAAAGGAAAAAAATAAAAATAAATGCTGAAAAAGTCCTGGAAAAAATTGCGCAAAACATTCAAACGTATTCTAAGCGCATAAACTGGGCATAAAGAAGTTGTTGGCTGCAGGGCGTGGGAACAAAAAGGGGCGCGAATTCTTCACACGTTTAGCATGAAGGAAAATTTTATGTAGAAACTTTTGGTGCCGCTTTTAATGAAAATGTTTTTCACGCACATTTTTCTGTGAATACGCTTTTCTGGAGTATTCTGATTTTGTCACTCATTGCAAGAAAAATTTGAAGTGAATATTTAATCTGGAAATGGCCGCCAAAGAATCAATTATTAAATCGTACTTCGAGCATATCGCATAATATGTCTGCAAGGGTATTTAAGCTTCGGTCATTTTTGTGTTTATTTAATTTTCGTTTTTTACACCAACTTTTATGTATGCATTTTTATGATTTTCATTAGAGTTTTTTTTTTTGCATTTGTCGTAGTTTATGCTCCGCACGCGCTATTTAACTTTAGAGTTTCTCGAAATTTATGACATCTGTTCCATGTTTCATGTACGATACGAGCAGATAATGCTTTTGTGTCGCGACACTTGTGGTTGTATTTTTCTTTTGTTTTTTAGTCTTTACTCGCTCGATTGGCACTATCAATGGCTAAATAGAAAATAAGCCAGAAAAACGCTTTCAAAATGCTCTATAAATAATCGACTTGCAACATTGTGCGATTGCATTTCGTGTATTTAACAGTTTACAAGCGAACAAACATGCAAAAATATTTCTGAAAAATAAATGTAGTTCAGTCTGCTGTTTTTCGGCTAGTATTATATCATTACGCTATTTTTATAGACCCCCCGATAAAAGCGTGACGTGAGGCAGTCGTTGTCAGTTCCTAAAAGCTTTTTGAATTTACTGCAACATTTTAGTTTTATTATTTGCTTATTGCAATTTGTTTTTTACAGTTAAAATGTTAAAATTGCATAGCTTATGAAAATGGATTTTCTCGAATTATCTGACCTGCAGCTGAATATTTATATCAGTTTACATTTTTGTGTATTTCTCTTTTTTTTGTTAAGGTCTCAGATCTAATCAATCTGATAATCAATTTATTTTAAATACATATATTATCTAAAGAACTTGCTCTGCAAACATACTTTACTAGAGAAAGCTGTCATTAAAGATACAGGAAATAACAGTACACTTAAGTTTCGATAAATGAAAAGTTATTTTTTAAGGAGTGTTGGAAAATGAGCAAGGATACGGTTTTGTATATATGTTTAATATAAGTTATTGATATTTAAATTAATTCCACAATTTTGCCGCTCCCCAATCACCCCACGGTTATTTTAAGGCAGTATGGATATGGAAAATATCTACTGCCACACACTTTCGATACATATATTGATATTGACTAAAGAGTGTTGGAAAATACACTGGAAAATAAGATTTGTTGCCATTGCCAAATTCTTTACATTTAAATTATATCCCCAATCTTCGCGCAATCTCTATTAGCCCACACTCATGTAAACGAAGTAGAAGTAGGAAGTAGGAAAATAGACACAGGCACACACTCTCAATAACAATCTCAATAATTTACTAAAGAGTGTTGGAAAATGCGCTGAGAAATTAATATTTTCGCGATTGTCTTTAATATTTAAAACCAAATTCCTTAAATTAAAATTATATTCCCAATTTTGCCGCATTCTTAAATCACCCCACGCACATCTTTCATGACAATGGAATATGGGTAGGAGGTATATCTAGAAATATACACACTGGCACACGCTGGCAGCTTCACATGTTTGGCTGACTAATTTCGAACACCTGTTTCTCATCCAATTTCGCAGACGCTTAAAATCGGAATCCGAATCAGAGTCAGCCGGGCGTCACGATTGCAGAACGTACCAAAATATCTGCAAAACACACACAACACACAATTCGCGACATATCGTCAAAAGTATCTATAAAATTGAGCGTGGGGTGAATGAAGATTGGTTGGGCTACTGGGCGTAGGAGCCGCAAGAGGAGTGAGTGCTTTGCATGTGTTGCCGATAATGTTTATGCTGTCAGTTACTGCTGCACATGACATTCAATTGCCACAAATCAAGATAGGGACAACTAGCAGGAGAAGTAGCTGTCAGGATCTGTAAAAAAAGGAGGAGCGAAAAGCAGGCAAATGGAGCAAGAGCCGCAGTTTGTCTCCAGAGTCTGTGTACGAGGTATATTATAAAATGACTGCCAAGACGGAAGCACACATGTCTCTCCATACATATATGTATATATTGTTTTTTTTTTTTGTATACATTTCGCTAAGGGAACACGTGCCAATTGTTGGGTGTGCGTGTGTGTGTGTCGTACACACATTGTATCTCAGGAGGGGTAAGTAGAGCTGTCGCACTGTCTCTTTGTTCCCTTTTACAAATCACATGCTCAGTTTATGCCACGCACACACGCAAATATATGACTCTGCGTGTGTGTGTGTGTGCGGGAGTGTGTGTGTGTCAGATGTGTGACAACATCACATGCAGCATTGTTGTTGCTGTTGTTGTTGCTGTTGTTGTTGGCGTGTTGTTATCATAAAATAAAAATTTACTTCTGTGCGTACGTGTGAAGGAGTGAAGGAAACAGGGACGAGCTGAACACGCATTTGTGCTTCTTGACTTTTAAAATGGTTTTTTAAATTTACTTTGGATTTAAATGTGGCATTGAGCAGTGAGTTGTTAAAAGCAGCTCAAGTCGTATACATGATGTAATTTGTCTGATGAAGCAGTTAACAGAAGATACAATTATGTAATGCTTCAGTTTAAATCTTTTCTGTATGGCATGCTCTAAAAAACTCGTTAGTCTGACTTGGCAAGTAGTCTTGTTAAGCAATATTTCCTAATTATTGATATTGAGCTTAAATGGATTTTTTTGGGTACTAAATTATTTAGTACATTTTACAAAATTTCAATTTAAGCTTAACTATTCTTAAATGAGATTTTACTTGATGGAATTCTGCTTGTATTAAATGAGCGTAAAATTTATAAAATATACGAGTTTTCGATATTTATCGCTTATAGCAAAAAAAAATAGGTTCAATATGACAGTGTATGTTTCCTCACGTGTGCCTGTTGAAGGTTTCTTATATAGTATTCCATGTTAGTCAACTTTTAATAAAGTATTTTAGCTATTGCAAGGCTCATAATTGATAAATTTGCTCAAAATATCTTTTAATACAAAAAGTTGTTGAGATAAGAATTCAGTTATATAATAAAATAGTCCGATAGTCCGAAAACTTTCTTACGGAGCGAATGGACTTGTCGACTGTTGAAATAAAGATAGATACAAGTAAGAAATGACTGCGGACTTTACATGTACAAGCTTAAGGAAGGCCAATTCTTCCATTATGCATTACACATTTCGTGACAATGTTCTAACCAAGCAATTGGTTTAATCGATGTGCTTAGTGCATGCCAACAATGAAATCTTATAAATTGATTTGCTTTGGCAACACTTTATCGATAGTTCTAAGCTACTTAACTACTTAAGCAATTGTTTATAAACGTTAACATGATGTTTACCTTTTATAGACTGCTCAAATCAACAATGCACTTTGAGACAAGACCCTCGACAAAGCGACAGCTTTTACTGCCAGAATGCAGCAGTGGGGGTTTGAGGTTGGGCGGCATTTCGAGACAAATACCGAAACGCAAATCAATTAAAGCGCTAATTGAATTGTTGCTGCTGCTGGTGACTGGCAACCGATGATGATTAGGGCCAAAACGAAATTGAATTGACCAAAGTCAAAGCGCAGTGTAAGCGTGGGGAGAGATCCAGCTGTAGATTAGCAGGCAGCTCACAGCAAATGTTGGCGGACTGGGTGACAGCCAAGCCGCAATTAAATTTCCCAGTTCAAAATAAAATTAACGACCATTAAAAGAGAACTTGACTGAGCCAGATGAGACTTGGGACCGCAGCAATTTACGAGCGGGTCACTCGGTCAACAGTTGTGTGCTTGTATGTGTGTATGTGCTTGTGTGTGTGTGTCAGCTGTGTGTAAACACGTTAATTAAACGCAAGGATAATTATAATGTGCACAAGGAAATGGTTTTGCAGTGCGGCAAGTAGCATGTGTCTGAGGCATGTGGTAGCAGGAACAGCAACAGCGGCGAAATGTGATTGAATTGCCAAGTGGCAAGCACCTCATTCAGCTGGGCGCCTCATATGTTGGGCGTGTCAGGAAGCGCACTCTTCGCATAATTATGCTGCATTACAAAATGGAGCAGTCTGGCAAACAGCAGCCAACAACAGCAACAAACAACAAGTTGTCAACGCCTGCGACTGGAGCACGACGACTCTTTGAAGTGTCTGTGGTGTCAGCAAGTGGGCAAAGCCAAGCCAAACATATGCCCAGGCACGTAAATGAGGCCAATATGGCAACACTTCAACAGGTCTTCGAGCAAAAAGCGCGGAAGTACAACAAGCAAGACGGTCTATCTTCGGCAAGCCAAACCTGGAATACTCTGCTAGACAAGTGGGCTTAATTTTGAGCTAAGTGTAAGGAAATTTAGTAATTGCCTTCTTATGGAGCTATATGACAGAGTATTCCGATGTTGTTAAGATTTCCCTTAAATAAAAGGAGCACAGTGAAATGGGAAATCGTAAATGACAAATTTGGTCAAGATATTTTAAAAAACAAAATAGTTTTTCCAGCAAGAGCTTCATTTCTAAACGATTTTTACATTAGCAACTTTATAACTATATATTACTATAATATATATTATTTTCTTTCTATTAATTTTTTTGCATAAACAAGAATACCCTCTACAGGGAAAAGCTGCTGTACAGATTCGCCAAAGGAAAAAATGACTTCCTAAAATAACATTGAAATAAAAATTGGCATTTAGAAATCCAAATAAATATGTCTATTCCCATATTCGATTATCTATTCTAGAATCTTTAAAGCATTTCCATCATCTTTAAATCAATTTAAAGCATTTTAAATAGTCCACTCATATTTTCATAACTAGCTAACATTTTGCCAACAGAAAATTGATTTCCAAATGCAATCAATTTAGATGCAAAACTTTTATATTGAGCACAAATAACGACTAGAAAGTTATGCAGCTTAAAATCGGTTTCGGTTACAAGAAGGTTGTAGAAGTGGAATAGTTAAAGAGGGCTTTCATAATGAAAGTTGTGAAACAGATCAGAATAATCAAAGTACGTTAAGTATGTAACCATGTTAGCTGGGAAATTGAAATTAGTTGAAGCCGTGCGGGCATCCACTCGGCAGACTCCTGACTAGACAACTACTAGATGCAGCAGACAGCAGCCACTTGATTCTAATCAACTCAGTTGTCTGTGGACTGTCGGCTAACTGACTCACAGCCAGACAATTATGCCAAATACATATAGAGACAGAGATTCAGGCAGCCAACCAACCAGCCAAACAAGGCACAGTCTACAGCTGTGCTCCGGCCTGTCACTCTGCCAATTGAATATGCAAATTGGTAACGGCGACGCAGTCAATCCAAACCCAGCCACCCAGCTCCGGCACGATTCGTTCTGTTAACCAATGCTCCAGACAAAAATGTATAAAATAGAGGAAAAAATTAATAGAATTCTTATGAATATATATTTTACTGGGTATGCTTTTCTCTCTCTCAAGAGAGAGATAGACAGAGAGAGTGCTCTCCAGCTGCATATGTGCCTTCAATTGACGTATTTGCATTTTAAATTAAAAGGTTTTACGCTTTTATTTTGATTTGTGCAAATGTTGGACAAGAGATTTTTAGATTGTGTGTAATTATTGTAAATGTAACATGCTGAAGAGCTCCGCAAATGAAGTGTCATTGTGTTGGGCAGCGCATGTGTTGCCCAAGGGACTCAAATACTTGAGTTCCCTGTCTCCATGCTGTTGACTTTGTGATGAGCTTGAAATGAAGCTTGGATTGGATTAGCATTGTGGGCAGATTGACAGCTAACAAAGAACTTAATTAATGAAGTTGTCATCTTAGCTGAGAGCTAGTTGAAAATATTATAAAATTCCATTAGGACAACTTTTGACATGTTTGCGTTATTATTGCTGTTTAAATTGTGTTATATGAAAATATCCTTGAAATAGCTTTTTGATGTTCTTATTATTATTATTATTTTAAATATAATATGCCGTTCAAAGTTGAAATAAATCAACAAAATATTTCCACCTGACGCGAGCTTTAATGCGCTTGAAGTCGGAGAAAGCTTTAATGAGCTTTCACTTGTTGAAAGGAAAAACAATTTATGTTGAGTTCATTTTACTACGCCTCACTTTGAAGCTTTATGCAATGGACATTTATGCTAGGAGCTTTCTGCCTTCGTCCAAATCTCTGGACCTCGTTCTTGTGGGTTTATTTGGTTGGCTCCTCTTAATAAAGTCTCCATTGCCAGGTAAGCCTGTTGAGACTGTAGCTTAACATAACACAAATATTTATTTAAGCCAGCGCAACAACAATCTTTGCTCTGGTATTTCAGTGCTCAAAAATACAAAAATAAAGCCACAAAAATAAAAAAGTAGGGAATAAAGTAGAGGCCACCATTGCGCTCGCTGGTGCCCTCGGGGCTTTTGGGTTTTTGGCAGTTGCGGTTTATTTTATATTTGTTGGGTCTGGTGGAGGTTCTCTGTGCGTGAGTTGTCTGATAAATTCCAGTTTTGACAGTCGAATTAACCTGTCATGCTTCTGGTGGCACGAGTGGGCTCTGTTAAGATCACAAGCAACAACAAAAAAAGAATGTTGCATGTTTTGCGGCGCTCTGACATGGACAACAACCCAGCTCGTATAACGCTGCATATGCAAAATAGAAAATAGAAAGAAGTGAAAGACAAAGCATAAAAACCCAAAGCGCATTTTCAAGAATTCGCGCTAAACTAGAGTCTCTTTTTTGTTTGTGTGTTTCACCCTTTGTTCTTTTGACTTGTTGACTTGTCAGGGCCTGACATGGTGTCTGGTGGGTGGCATGATCTAGGGGTTCTTGACATTGTATAAACTGTCATTTAGTTTGTACAACTTGACAGCTAACCATTCATTTTCGGCAACCGGAGAGCGAGTCGAAACAGTCGAAAAAAAACTGTCTAATGCTTTGTCGGAAGTCAAGAGTTGCAGCTGCCACACAGTCTGAGGCAGCTCTCGAGAGGTGTCGCACAAATTAAATGGTTGCCTGTCATTCAGGCACCAGCCCATAAAAAGAAAAAGAAAATAACTGCCCCCCATACTCTAGGCTGGCTGCAGTTGCCAGGTTGCAGCTACTTGGCAAAAAAATGAGATTCTCGCATGACTCACGCACCTGCCGTTGCAGCAGTCGCTGTGATTCCTTTCCCTGGCTTTGACTCCCAAGTTAAATGGCTGCATTTTTCAGCCAAAGTGCAGCGTAAATATTTGCTAATGTTCCGTCAGCGTTGCAGCTCGTGCATAATGTCAGCCCCAGCCCCCTTTCGCACAAAGCCCTTTCCTTGACTTTGATTAAATGCAACGCGTTAAACAAATTCTTGAGGCGTTTGCCGTTGCACAAAGTTGACGTCGCTCAGATTTGTTATCCCTACAATGTCCTTTCCCTACATACGCGTGTGTGTCAGTGCATGTGTGCGTGTGTGTGAGTGTGCAGGTGTCCATATCCAGGTGAACTTGCAAGTTGTTCGTATTTCTATGCATAAATTAGCGCAAACTATGAGAGGAAATAGTATTAAGCATGGCCAAAAAAGACGTTGATCTTAATAATGCTGTTGAAGTTTAATGTATAGCTAAGAAATAATACAATCTTAAAAAAATCCCTTTATGTTCACAGATTTTTTTTAAACTTTTAAACTTCCCATGACGCATAAGTGCTTAAACGGAAGCAAATTATGCATCAAAAATTTAATTTCCTTTGTAACTCGAGACTCCAAACTCATTTAGCGACAAAAAGTTCCTCAAAAAAATACTTGAAAATTAATTGAAAACAGTGAGTAGTACAGAAAAACGTGTCTCTCAACAGAATATATTGGAAAGGAAAACAAATCAGCAAGGGCAAATTAACGATTCCTAAGCTCCATGTATATATTGTAAAAAGCAATCAGAAGCTTCTGCTCTAAGCCTGTAACTCACTTCACAAGTCTAACTAAGCATAAAACTTGTCAGAGCTATTTTGATTTTGTTTTCTGCTTTTGCTGTTGGTCAACTTATTTTACACCGACGAGAGGAAGCAATAAGGGAAGCCTTAAAAGAGTGCTGCTGCTGCTATTAGTACACTCCAGAAGTTGCAACCACATTGCAAGTCTTATTATGCATGTATGTGGCAGGTAGCGTATTAAATTTCGCTTTCAAAATTTGCCAACTGTTCGAAACTGTCGACAGTCGTCGGTTGGCCGCTTACAAATTGCATCTGCTCATTGATTTTGTGGCATGTTGCAAGCTAACAGTAGCACCAACCATGTCCAACAACTGTTGGCAACAACTGTAAAGCCTTGACATCGCATCGTGGCCAATTGTCGGTTGGCTTTCGTGGCATGTGCGTAGCTGACATGACGAGCTCGTATTGACTTCATTTGAGTGGGTATTTGGTATCGGATTACTAGAAAAGGGTCTCCTTATTATGTGCTACCCGTCTGCTTAAAGGGTCGAGAATCGGAACTGATTTATGACAGGTAAACGAAGTAGCTTGACCAAACCAGAGGCTACCAAGCATTCGCAGTCGCACAAGATTGAACGCATTATATTACAGTTGCAGCAATGACTAATGGTGAAACTAATATCCAACTGCCCTCAGGTAAATAAGTGGACGAGTTATTAATGCCTCAAATATTGCAACATAAAATGTAGTATAAATTTAACCATGTTATAGGTAAAATATTTGTGAACAAAGACATGTTGAATCATTAAATGTCTAAAAGAAATATTTATATTTTTTTTAAATTTAGTAAATGCTGCTTGGCAACTTTTGACTCTAAAACTCTATGCTTCAGGTTTTTGTATTCAATTCATTTTTTGCGGAAGGCCGATAAGCTAGAAAAAATGCACTTTAAACAACACTCAGTGGCATTTTTTTTCTTATACAACAACGCGTATCAAATAGTATTTGCATATAATTTCCAAGTGCTTTAAAAATATACAATCTACATAGAGATTGTGAGAGAGAAAGAGAGAGAGAGAGAGAGAGAAAACGAGAGAAAGATCGTTTTTGGCAAGTGCGCAAATCTCATTTGCGGCTCTTCGCTTTATACGAAATGCTAATCGCTGCACACAATTCTTTGTCCATGACTCACGTAGGCGTATGCGTAATATTTTCTAGTTCTCTATTTATAGGGCAGACACTTTCAATATGCAATTTACGCAATTTCAATTGGTGTCTACTTTGTAGCTTTAATTGTTGCTGCAGTAAGTTTGCTTTTTCATTGATATTCCAAATTAGCTGCTAAGAATCGAATAGAACAAAATGCGCTGCAAGTGCGTAGCACATTTGATTCAAAAGCAACTTAATTTTAGACACGTGACTCATTCAGACTGAGCTATTTAATCGGATAAGGCAGTGGATTTCGTGGCTCTCGATTCGTTTTGTACACTGGGTACTTAAAGTAACTCTCCACTTCACAAATGCCCAATTTCAACTGCTCGTAGCCCATTGTAAATAAATCATTTTACTGGCTGGCATTATTTGCCACTTCAGCCATAAGCTTAAGATCTTAAGATCCCAAACAAAAACCACATTTGTTGCGGTTGCTGCAATCGGTCCGCCCGCCCGCCCTCCAACCTTTAAACTCCACCCCTCTGGCAGCAGCAGGTGATATGTGTACTTAAAAACTTAAAAACTTGGAAGCGAGTTTCGGTTTGCTTTTCGAGTTAAGAAGTTGACGCTGTGTGTGGCTGCATTAAAGTTTTACTTGAGGTCAAGTTGCCGGCGTCCCAAAGTGTTGACACAGCTCTCAATTTGTAATTTGTCCGACTTCACTAAGTGGGCGGCGTGGGAGTGAACCAGATTATATTTGCATTAATGCGACACACATCAAAGTAAGCAAATAATAAAACAAACAAAAAATATATGTATATATATATAGAACTTCTTGTGCTTGTCTTAAGCAAAAGTTTTCGTGTCGAAAACTTAAAGCCGTGCCAACATTTGGCGGCCGAAGCCAAAAGAAAACACTTTTCCACTGAGAAAGAACTTCCCCCCCGTTTGTATATGTAAATATTATTAGAACGGGACGCAACAAAAGTTCAAACACATTTAAATTAGGCCTGAGCGCATTTTGATGATGCTTAAAACTTTTACAACAATTCTCCCTCTCACACGCATATCTCTCTCCCTCTCTCTCCCTCTCTCTCTCTCTCTCTCTCTGTCTATCGCTTGCTCCTTGTTGCAAACTTTTTGTAGACAACATTTTTGCTTGTTAGTTTTGTTGTTGTTGCAGAAACATGTTCCCATCATTATAATGTGTAATGCTTTATTACAGTAACTTTTTTACGCAACATTTTGTCGTAATTTTATTTTATTTGTTTATTTTTTCTTCTCTTTTTTTTGTCTTTGCACTCTATAAGAAAAACAAAACTTCTTTAAATAAAGTTGTCAAGTCAGCAAATTCTGTGTTTTTAGGTGTCAGGCAGTGTAAGAGTTTGTTTTCCTTTTTGTTTGTTTCGTCTTCTTAAAGATATGCATAATGGAATTGTATTAAATTAGCCAAAAATGTGATTTGCATAACAAAGTCCGGGAGAGCAGGTTGCTCAAAATAACATCTGGACTTGACTTTAAACTAACTTTAATCAAAGCTACTCTCTGTCCATAAATGGCTGAATGTAAAGCTGTAAAACTCTAGAGCGATATAATAATTTAGTCTTATCAATCCTGCTTTTCAGTTAATAGAATTAATCTCATTTGAAGTTTTCACCTTGGCCTTAAGGTTTCTCTGGAGATAAAAGGAAGTAAAGCTATTTTCAAACTGAAGCTCACATGTTAAGCTTATTAACTTCTTCAGTAAATACTTTATGTATATATATATATATATATATATATATATATATACTGTTTCTGGAATCATGTGCGGGCATTGCACAAACCCGCAACTGAACTGTAAATCGCTTATAGTTTTTTGTATAGCTGAAACCACATCAAAAATATATGAAAGACAATTGCCACAGCAACATTTAATACTGTCAAACAGAAATTGGCAGCATCGTGTGGCCCCGTTGACATTTTGTTGTCCCAAGTTGAATGTAAGCGGCTTTTACTTATCGTTTGACATTTTTGTGACTTGTGCAATACACACACACACATACACACACCCAAGCACACAATCCTGCTACCCCCTGCAGGAAGGCCAGTAAGTCCGCTCTGCACTTGGGCACTTGCAATTTTCATGTGCTGTGAGGCAGCTGTAAAAAATAGACCACAACAAAAAGGCTGCCAAGTTCAGCTGTCAACTCTTGCCACAGCGATACCGCAGCGAAAGAGTATGTCACCATGTGTATACAACTATAAACAGAACAAATACGGGGAATATTTCTCAGAGTATTCAAAATGAAATAGAAGAAAGCAAGTAAAATAGCAAAGTGCTAAGAAAATCTTTAAATTGAGGAGTTTTTAATAAGTCCCTTTTATTCAAAATTTTCAGAGCTATCTAGCGAATTACTCTAAATGTGCAAGTAAAGGGAAAGCTCCTCCTCATTTTAACAGCTTAAGCTTTAAATTTGAAAGAACTGTACAAAATATACATATAGATAACTTTTTCTACCCGCAAGACATATTACTTCATTTCTAAATGAAGAACTTATAAGAATGATGTCTAGCTAGAAATCATTTTCGCACTTCCTTTTCATTTAACGCTAGGCTTTTCTATTTATAAAAAGAGAAAGTAAGCTGCCTCGCTCTCGCTCTCTCTCTCTCGCTCACGCTGTCTCTTTCATTTGGCCGCTTAATCAGCGCTTAAGTAGGAACTCGGAAAAGCCGCCAACCGTCAACCTTTCCGCACTTGCGCTCACTTGAACTTAATTTGGTGAGTGGTTTGAGCTCGCGTCCCCTTACCCTAACCGCCGCCTACTACTGCCTACTGCCCTTTTCCTGATGGGCGCGTCATAAACGTCTGGTAAAACAGTGGAAAACACAGCGGTAGCAACACACGACAGTGGAGTGGAAGCAGGAGCTCAGAGAGAAAAATATAAAAACAATATGGAGCGAACTCTAGGATAGGGCTGGCAATAAAAACGCACTTGGCTCCACTCGAGGCAGCTCTCCCTTCAACAGTCTGTCGACTGGTTACCACTTCCGGCGGCAAAAGCAGTTCCTGCCACAGGTAACCAAAGGCAACCCCAAAATGTCTGGCTTGAGAGGTGAGTCGAGTCGAGTCGAGTTGAGTTGAGCGTCGAACCAGCGTCTGGGAGCAACATATGCAAATTTAATATTTTTATTAAAAAAGTTTTTTGGACCACACAAAGAAGCACCAGACGAGGAGACAGCAGCACCACCGCCACCACACACTTAACAAAGGATGGGTTGCAAGAGAGAGAGAGAGTGAGAGAGAGTGATAGAGAGAGAGAGAGAGAGAGAGAGAGAGGGAGAGTGTATGTGTGTGTGGCACTGTCGCTGTTTTGATAGGGAAGCGAATTAAGTGCCGCGGTTCGGGCAAGTTTTTTAAAACATTTTGCTCCCTCTCTGTCTTCCTATAAAAACAAGTTTTTTCTTCATGCAAAAATATTGCCCGTGTCCCTGGCTCAACCCTTTACCCAGCGACCCGCTCTGCTGAGTTTGTTTTGTTGCTCAGTTCGCTTTGTTATTGTTGGCGCTGTTTGTATTGTTAGTCAGTTTTCAGCTCCTTTTCTTGTTGCCCCACTAGCTCTGCTTCTTCTTTTAATTTTTTCCCCATGCATGGGGAGTTTGTAGAAAATGTAAACTCGCAAGCAAAAAGATTTTCCCTTGGGCTAAATCTAATTGTGTTGTCCTGGATACCTTAATGCTACCGATGAATGTCTGCTATCTGGAATATATCCTGAAATCGAATCGCCTTGTGCTTTGAGTAGCTAGGGTTAAGTTATCTAAACTTAAATTATCTGAATCTGTAAGAAAACAACCAAAGAGACAAGCATCATTGTAGTTCGTTGCTTTTATTATCTTCACACACTTCGAGTGCTGCTTTGTGGCATGCCCCAACCCTTATTTATTATTAATTTCAAATTGAATTTGCATTAACATTACATTTTCAATTTGGGGCTGGCTCCACAAGCCGCAAGCCCGATTGAAAAATATATTTTAAGCGATGTGAAGACAACTTTCACAGATCCCAAAAGCGAAGAAGGACCTGCAGGACCTTCATCAACATTTAAGGTAATGACAACAGAAATGGCCCATAACAATAATGAGAATTTCTTCTTAACCCGAGTGTGCTGCTCTGTATGGGGCCATAAATAAAACAAACGATAACCACAAATTCCATTAAAAAGCCCATTCTCCATTCGGTTCATTGCTCCATTATGATGTGCTAGGTGAAGTAACTACCCTCCCTGCAGCCGGCACCGTGCCCAGAGGGCTAAAACTAACCACCTAGCAAATGTGTCTACAGATAACCCAAAACCTAAACAGAGTAGTTCAAAATTATGTCACAGCTCTTTGGTTTAAACCAACCCTCCCCCCCCCCCTTCTCATTCACCTGTCTGACCTCTGATACCCCCCACCGCGCAGACCACTCACCTCAGCGGGGTGGTTGGGATTCGTTTGACCTTTACTTTTGAATAAAGTGCTGAAAAAAAAAAAAAAACAAAACAACGAATTGTTCACAAAACAACCGAAACGAAATGTTAGATCCCGAGCTCGGGTTCTGGTACTGATTCCAGCCACACACAAAAATTTGCTTTTCTATTCTCAGGCTGCGTTGACATTCCCCGCTGTGTCGTTTCCCCCACCGCCCCCTTATTCCCCCTTTCCATTTCGTTCGTCCTTTCGTCGGGTTTTGCCAGCTCTTTATTCGCTCTTTATTTTCCTGTTGTTCCAAGACCTTGTGACTTGTGCATAAATAAATTTTCGCATGTTGGCAGCACATTTGGCTGGCTGACTTCACGTCTCCTCGTGTTCCACTATTTTCCTTTTGCTCCACGATTTGAGCTTCCGTTATATACCCTTACGAAAAGCATTTAAATTTTGTGACGTCTTGTATAACGCCCAGAAGCAAATTTGTGCAGGCACTATAGCATATAGCTGACATTAGCATGATTCATCGAAAATAAATTATTCCTTATTTTCTATAAGGAGAATAGGTTGAAATGGGAAAAGATATGGAAATCTTCAGGATTTCAAGACATCTTGACCAATCTCTGAACCTTCTAACTTCAATATTCATCTAACATATTTCTCCGTATCAGATCGTCCGACTATATTATATGGCTACAAGGCCGATCATAATAAAAGCTTTTGTATAAAGGCAGGTCTGTTTTAAAAGGGAATTTAATATTCGGCGTGCAGTTCTTTATTTTTGTCCCGCCCCTTCTCAAGTTATAATAATGTTTTTCGGACGTAATTACACTTTAGCTGTAAGCATGCTTAGGTTTTAAACTGTGTCACCGGCTCGTTAGTTCATTTTCTTTTCCTGTTTCGCTAAGTGTTACGAGTCCAAGTTCTATGCGCCGCGTAATGGAGGGACTGGGACTAGCCGTACAACGTCAAGCGTTGATTGATTGATGGAACTGTGCCATACTTTGAGTCGGGTTGGGGCAAAGGGTTGACCTATTGGTGGAAAATTTGAAAAACTAATACAGTAATGGATATTCGGCACTTTTTGTAATCATATATTATTTTCTATCTATTTGCAGGTAAGCTTGCATAATACAAGAATCATATAAATAATAGAAATAAAACGAAACTGAGTGAGTATCACGATAATTTTGAATGGATTCCTGGAAGTTTCCGTTAAATTTGTTTTGTTGAAAACGAGTGTGACGGCAAATAAGAGAGTTTAAAAAAGTTAAAGGCACAATTTAAAGCTGGAAATTGCAAACCTCAATTGAAAAATTATATTGCTATGGTAACCTCAGAAAAAAAAGTAAATAAACAAATAAAACACAAAGAATTCTAGAACATTTGTCTGCGTGCAAGGTCTCAGCAAGCCTTCTGCTCGCTCGGGTCAAGTATATGTTACACTTTAGCAGCTGTTCCCTCTGCTCCCTAATGCCCTGCTATCTGTATGTAACCATCTGCAAGAAAGAGAGCGAGAGAGAGAGAGCGTCCCACAGTCGGCGCTCGAGCGGAACGGACAGACCAGAAGGCTGCAGCAACAGCAATATAGAAATGTCTTCTGGACTTGCAATTGGCGCGTTACGCTTCAAGTGTGGCAACTGTTTGTGGGGGAACTGACCTACAAGCGGCACATGAACTTGCAACTTTTGGCAAATGAGTTGCCCTCCCTAGCTACCTATCCCCTACCGCTCGCCCCTATCCACCGGCTTGACAGTTTGATGCAGTTTGATGCCAGCGAATGGGCAGCGAAGCGTCACGGGCAACGAGTTCCCAAATGTAATTATTGAGCTGCGCAACAACAAGAACTTGCAATCAAGTGGTAACAAGTGTTGTTTTGTAGCTGCTGTTGTTGCTACCATAAAACTGGGCATTGTGATTGTGGTTGGGGGGTGGGCTTAATAAAGCCACCAGGCTGGGGCGGTACAATCAACTGTTGCTGCAAGAACTCATAAATTTGAACACTTGCTCGACTAGAGAAAACTAAATAAGTTGTTTGGCAACATTAATGCGTGTGTTCATGTGTGTGTGTTTGTGTGTGTGTGTGTGTGTATATTAAGTTGGTTATCAATTTGTAGAGAAGTGGAGAGGGAGGCATAAATTCCATGTTTATTTCGTGCCTGGACTTGCCTTAATGCAATAATAACGTATATTTTATAGACCCAAAGTTCGCCTCACACATCCAACAGCTGCGCGCGAGTGCGTGTGTGTGTGTGTCTTAATTTCTCACATTTACACAGCACTTTTGTGTCTCATTTTTCTTCGGGGCAAAACTTGCCTACTTTGCAGAAAAAAGAAAACGCAAGAAAAAGAAAATGAGGCGGAAGTGGGTGGCGTTGGGTTGGGGTGGGCTCAGCGTAAAGTATACGACGCGTAGGCCGAGCGACAACAACTTTTGCACGTACGCTGACTTGTTGCCCACAAGTGCGTGTGTGTGCGTGCGTGTATGTGTGCATTATGTGCGTTCTGATAAGAGTCATTGCGTGTGTGTGTGTGTGTGTGTGCGCGTAGCAAATTGAAATAAATCTTGACAAGTGCGCTGCGTACAATGCTTGCAGCTTGAAGCAAAACGAGTTTCTGGCCCCCAACCAGACGACGCGCCAAATTAATAACTAGGCAGCAAGACGTCACAGCCGCCCGCTGCCTTTCCCCACGCACCCACCCATCCGCTAGATTAATTATCCCTGGAAGGGTGTGTGTGTGTGTGTGTGTGTGTGCGGGTCTCCCTCTGATATATTTGAGCACGTAAATTGGCTGCTTTTGGGGCAGGCAGAGCCTAGAAAAAGTGAGTTAATCATTTAAAAACAAATGAAAGCGAACAAAAATAACCTTCTACTCATTTGCCCAATAGAGACATCAAGTCTCAGACAAGTCTTGGGGTATTACTATTCTCCGTGTTCACAAATACAACAACTGTTTGTTAAAGATAAGCAGAGCGGGCACAAAAGTTTATTTATTGCATTGTGATCTGTGAGTGGGCAGTATTTCTAAGCCTCGGTATTATGTTCACAATGCCACGGGAAATTCAGAGTGGGCGGAACAATTTAGAATATTCTATGCTACAAAAGCTTTTGCGAACACTGGTTCACTGGAGCACATTTTTTTTGTAAAAGTCTTTTGATTTTCAATCTTAAATTTTTGCAATATACAATGCCCGGGTCTGAGTTGCTTTAAAGTACATTCTTGTTTAGTATATATAAAAATATGTACTTACCCAAAATTTCACAAACACACGCACGACTATTTTATATTTTTGGTGAAGAACGCAGAACTTTTTATTTACATATCCCTAAAAAAATACAAAAGCGAGCTGGATATTATTTTAGAGTAAGAGTATAAAAGAAAAAAAGTTAAATTGATTGCAAACAAAATAAACTCATAATCAAAGCACACAAAGCACAAAGTCTTACTTGAATTCATGAGAATCGCATAGTAGGGTCACATTATTTTTTGATTGATTTTTTTTATATATTAATTTAGTAAGAGATCAAATTATACAACAAGAATTTAAACAATTTAAATTAGTCTAACCGAAAGCGGCTAAAGACACATTACCTCACCCCTTCCCTCTCCTGTCCTTATCAAATTTTGCCCGATTCATTCTGTCATCTTTGCATTCTAAATGGTTCACCAATAAAATATAAGTACTTCTATATTCTTTACATCAAAATCAAATCTAAGCTTATTACAAATCCACCAACTCGCAAACGCGACGCATTTATAAATTAGCTTACGCACAATTAAAATTCAAGTCCCAAATAATGTTATTTACGAAAAATAAAATAAGCAGTACGTGAGGCTATGCCCACAGATATAAATATGTAAAAACCAGATCAGGCGCCAGAAGTTGATGATTACTCACGGGCAGTCGCAAATCAACGCAGCTTCGAAGCAGCCCACCCCAACGTTGACCTTCCCAGGTGGGTGGCTAATTAAATGACAGCGACGAATGCGGGGCAAAATTAACCTTTAATTTTTGATAAACAAGCTCGAGAACACACTCTAAAAATATGCAAACCGAATGAATGAATGCAAATGAAGTGGAGCCCAGCAGCTCTAGCTGAGAGCCAGAGAGACAAAGTGAGAGACAGAGAGAGAGGGAGACGGAATGCCAATGCTGCTCAGCAGGTGGCGGTGGCAGGGAATAACCAAAAAAATATTGTAAATAACGTTGGGGCTGGGGGAGGTGTGGGCAAAGCGCCACGCAGCTTCCGGTGCTCTCGGCAGCCGTTTACATAATTTCAATATGGCGGCTTTTGTAGGCGCGCGCGTGGCCAGCAGCCGAAACGGCCACTTAAAGGACATGCCAGGACCAGCGAGCAGCATCCCCGGCACCAGCCGGAGGAGGCTGTTGTTATGGTAGGTAGGCTGGCATTTTTCATTGTGCCGCCGCGCAGCCAGAGAGATGAAAACGTAACAATATAAAAATTTGTGTTTATGTTTTACTTGATTTTTGTTTTCCTCTACCCTTAACGAGGGTAGCATCAATTCTAAATGGAATATGTAATATGAAGGGAAGCACTTCGTGCACGTGAAGCTGAATTGAAAACCGAGCAATGAGGATGCGTATTCGAATCACAGATAAGGTTGATGGCTTGCGAACAATTTAATCAATTAATTACCTACAATTTTTATTAAGAATCAGTTCGAAAATAATATAAAAATCTCTGCAGGCAAGGGTATTGCTTCTTCGTCTTAACGTAGTTTCTCTTATTTTTGTTGTTATTATTGTTTTTTTTTTTGTTTTCATTTCATTTTTATTATTTCGTTGTTATTTGTTCTCATCCTTCAGGGCAGCTGCCCACTTTTGACACTTATTTTTGACAGCTTAAGGACATTTGAGGGTCATGCACTTAACACGAGTGCGAGGTTGAGGCAGACGTTGTTGGCGAGGAGAGTGGGGAGTCAGGGGTGCGGTCGGTGAATTTCAAGCTTTATACAGAAATTTCGAAATTGTTTGCATGTCTGAGATTTGTGGCAGTTTATTATGAATATATATGCGACCAGTCTGTCCCCCAACCTTTCACTACAAAGGGACCTCGTCTTGTATGCCCATGAGGCGTGGCTGCAGCTAAGCAAACCACATTCATTATGAATGAGTGGGTGCCTACCCTACCCTTCCCCTTCCCAGCCCATTTTTGGGTTACATGCATTTTGTGTGGACGCCAGCGACTATTTACTAATGGGAGTTGGGTTAGTTTTGCTGCCCCTGTTAGCTGACGACTTTATTGAACCTATGCAAAGCAACTGCCGCCTGTAATTAAATTAAATTATGCTCTTGCAAAGGCAGGACCCAGCCCGGAACTGGGTGCTTGGCTTCCACTATTTGCGCATGTCTACCCCGTCTGGCATTTTTCGATGCTTTGTCACATTAAAATTTAGTGGTGCTTTTAAGTGCCGGTAATAAGATATTTTGTATGCTTCTGGGCATTTTGTAGAACACATCAGGCACAGCCTCAGCGCCATGTGATCCCACATCCCAGCACTAGTCCACTAATGTGGGCAGCAGAGTGTGTGACAAAAGCAGTTTGCATAATTTAAAAGGCCCAAAAGCAACTATAAGTTTTGCCTTGCCAAAGATGTTGTTCAGTTGAATTTGTGCCGAGTGGTCGGCCAAAGATTTTCGAGAACTGGGTTTTGGGTTACAGAGCGGCATGCTTAAAGTATTTAACATTCGTGTTCACAGTTCGGTTTACAAACCACAGAAAAGGGTTGTGACACTTTTGGCATTACATGAGAACAGCTGCCTAATGTTACCCGAAATGCAGATGGCCATCAGAGGAACGAAATAAATTCCTAGACTGCTCTAATTAAGGGGGAACAATTTTTAAATTTAAAGGGTCTGAGATAAAAAAGTAAGCTTTAAGCTGTTATTAGTTAAAGCAGTTTAAAATTGCAGGTTTTCTTATGATTAATCTCTCGTGTGCTTTAAAGCACTTCTCAAAGCATTCTTGTGTAGTCGATGGCAAAGCTTTCAAAGTTGTTTGAGCTTTAACTCATTTTAATTAATTTCAAATTCTTTTAAGCTGCTTCTTACAGTTATTCGTGCGTAATTGTTCTAGCTATGGAGATGGTCGGAAAAGCTTTTCACTTTTTATAATCTGAAGTTCTAAATTTTTATTTTAATATATTTTTAATTCAGCTTTTACATCCATTTAAGCAGCTTCCCATGTTTTTGTAGTTGGTAGAGCTTTCGATTTTTTATGAGCCCAAATTTTATATTGTCATTTCCCAAAACTCTTCGTGTGTTGCAGAGCTCCCAACTTTTAATATGCCTAAATTTTACATTTTAATTTCAATTAAGTTCACACGCAGATTTTATGTGCTTTTAAGAAGTAGCAGAAGTGGTTGAAAAGCGCATAAGCTCTTCATAAGTTGTAGTTGGCAAAGATTTATTAATAAGTTCAAACTTTACATTTTCATTTCCATAAAAGTGCACTTTTCATGTGCTTTAAAGTAACTTATCAAAGTTTTTGTGAGTTGTCGTCTATTGTCTACCATAAGTTTGCTTCAGGATTAAAAACCTTGCGAATGCGTCAAGAAACCTGGCAACTATCTATTAAAAACACCCTATGAATCAAAGATGCCAAACTTTACAATATTTCTTATTTTCTTTAAAAACCTTAGCAAATATCAAAGTTGATTCTTTATGTTGGGCACATATTCCCACAAAACGTCCCCTAGAAAGTTTAACTAAATTACGACAGGCTTTCTAGTTTCGTTACAGAACAAACTTTAAATAGATCGATTTTCCAAACCCACAGCACCGAGTTATTTGTTTGGTAATCAGCGCTATCAAAAGCAAAGCACGTTTAAGCTAAGAGAACACGGCAACAAAAACTAAAAGGTAAAATAAGGCCAGAGAGGCAGGGCAACAACAGTTACGACAACAGGGCAAAGAAATGTTGGCAGACAGGTTAAGCGCCTTGAAGTATGCAACGACAACAGAGACAGATCCAAGACACGTGTGTCATTAGCACCGAAGGAGCCCGCAGAGAAACAAAACTCAACCAAACGCAACTCAACTTGATGGACAATTGAAGCACAACAGTCTGTGCCAAAGTGGGCGTGGCACACGCAAGTGTGTGTGTGTCTGTTTGTGTGTGTGTGTGTGTGCGTGCCAAGGTGAGAAATAAATGACCCTCCGCCACCGCCAGCTGTCCTGGATAGGAGTCATAATCAAAGCGCTTATCGTTAGTTGTGCTGTGTTCTATTTGCCCCGAACTTCATAAAGGAGTCTCCCTCGAGAAGTGTCCTCCGAGTTGAGTTAGTGAATGGTTCTCTATCTCTGTTTCATGTCTCGTGTCTCTGTCACTGAGTCCACAGCACTTGGCTGCACGAGCTTAATTGTGCTATGGGGAACGCTTAGCAGCAGCCACATTGACATTGTTTTCGTCCACCCAACTCGCACTTATCCAGTGCCATCCCCCGTTTAATTTGCATTGCTTGACTTTTGAGCCAAGAAATTTGCTTTTATGTTTGAACATATTTTTTATGCTGGTCACTGCAGCCAGTGGAAACTTTTCGTACAGACTGTGGCCGAAATGCTTGTTGAAGTTGTAGAAGAAAATCTAAGCAAAAATGTACAAATAAATAAATGAATATATTTGAAAACAAACAAATTGAAATTGTAAAACGCTTGTAAAACAAGAACAAAAATATTGTACGTTCCATTTTTAAGAGAAAAGGTTGCAATTTTGCCATTCTACTAAAATAATAGTCAAATAAACGTAGTTCATTTACAATCTCTGTACTTTAATTATGAAACTGAAATGTGGCGTGAGCACAAACAATTTTACAAAGGAAAAGCAATTTTAAAGCAACTCTTAAAGTTGCAGAAAATTGTAAATGAAAAGCTTAGAAATAGATTTCCTCTTAATTCAACATTTTTAGTTATTTTGCTATCATTTGCAATTTTTAGCGGTGGCCGCGAATCATTTGTCATACTCCGTACATAAATATATAAAGAGGCTTCGCTTATTTTATAAATATAACAACGCCAGCCTGAACAGTTGAGCTCATGTTTTGCTTCAGCTTCCCGTACCATAATTTCCTTTTGGTAATGGGAGTGCTGCGCTCGCGTATCGATTAATTGATTGATGAACATGCTATGAATAGCAGATGAAGGTGATGTTATTACACATAACATATGAAACGATAAGCAATACACACACACACACACACACACACACACACACTAAAACACACACACACATATGCAGCCTCAGCAATGCATGCTTTTTTGCGCGCTCTATAAAAATTCAAGCGCTATGGAAATGTCTGGCATGTATATTTTTATATATATGTGTGTGTGTATTGCTATATGTATGTGTGAACGTGCTAGGTGCCAGGCACGTGAGTGCTGAATAGCAAGAAAATATAAAAAAAAAATTTTTGCTCTTGGGGTAGCGGCATGAAAAATTGTTTGTATTGCATATTTTTAGGGGCTGACGCCAGGAAAGCGACCAAGCGTGAAACATGTTATCGAAGCGCTTTTAATGGAATTAATGCACAAAAAAAACCAAGCAGACGCCCACACAAACACACCAACACACACAATAGCTCACACAGACACACATACACACACCAAAGGCAGCCTAAGGAATGCAAAATGAATTAAATACGCGGCGCAGACATAAATTCATACATAAGAAATCCATTGGCTGCTTTAAGGCACGCTCGCTTTTGGTTTCACACACATGCAAAATTCGATGTCTTTATTAAGAGCCCTGCTTCTGCTGCCGCTGCTGCTGCGAGCGATCCTGGCGCTGCTGGAGCCTTAAATTTCATTAAATTCTTGTAATTTGCCATTAATTCAAAATCATCAGTTTCATTGTGTATGAGCAGCTGCTTTTAAAATACCCTCTTAAGTGCTATCACATATGTGGGGCATTTTCATCAGCGGAATAACAAGCTAAGTCCTCATGACTGTCGTTTTATTTGACTTTATGATTTTTCTAAGCCTTAAATCTACGCTTTAAATCTTGACGAGGTGTTGATATTTACTTTGCTGAGTGCATGTATATATAAACAATTGCTGAAGCTTTTCATATAAAGCCAATAAACATTGTGACTTTAATTATTCCCCTTCCTAACTTAAACTTTATTTCTTTAAATACAATTTTTGTTATGTGAAAGATAAAATTCTTAAAAAGTGTAATTCTATGAAATCTTAAAGCACCGGCCAAAATTAAAAACAAGTAAGATGCTCTAGTCGCCCGATTCCCGACAAGCGATAGCTATAAACTGAAAGATACTTGATATGTATTTACTATTCGAAAGCTACATGTCAACTTTGGTCCAAAAATTGTATCTTGATATCAACTTTTATTGATTGTTTGAAAATAGATCAAGTAATCGATTATCAAAAGCAAACAAATTCTGCGCGGGCACTAGGAGAACCTATGCATAAAATTTCAAACCTCTAGCTCTTATAGGTTTTGAGATTGGCATGACAGCAGACGGACAGACAGACAGTCAGACATTCAGACAGACAGACAAGGCCAAATTGACTCAGCTATTGATGCTGATCAAGAGTATATATACTTTATGAAATCGGATATGCTTCCTCATTTTCATGTTTTCGGGAATAATGTCTCATTGATTTCATTATTTTTGTGTCCTAATACCTTCCTTAGATTTTCCTCTGCAAATGAAAGTTGTATTATATTAACTGCAATTTTTAGTGATTTTAACAATTTTTATGAAAAAATCAAACCTTAATAAAAGCAATTCAATATTAATTCCATTTTGCAGCCATTTTTTAGAAATTAAATTATAGAAAATTTAAATTGACTGCCTTAATGTACTGGCAGCTAAATAAAATTGTAATTAAATTATATTTATATTTTTTGTGACAAGAAAATAACGTGAGATTCGATTAAGGTCCTAGCGATATTCACTTTAATTGCTCATTAGTAAGCCGCATTTTTTGTATGCTTTATCGCTTTCCAAACAAACTCTAATTTACAAATAACAAGATTTTGATATCACAGCTTACAGGGTGTTAAATCGTCGCCATGTGCTTGACAATGCGTCATTTCGGTTTTTTCCTCCATGTAACATACGACACACATTGCCGGTGGCGCTCGTTAACAGTGCAAAAGGTCACAAGAAAAAAATCAGGCTACACTATGCTACACGGACATCATGCAATTGAGTTATGAGCATGAGTGTGTGTGCGTGTGTGTGTGATGCGTAATTAGGCAAAAACATATTACTTTAATGACTGGGACATGCAGCTAGCCAAGATTTAATTATGAAGCAACAGCAAGCAGCCAAGCGGCCAAGCGGCCAAATTGAATTCAGCCTCCTCAGCATACAGGACACTCTACCAGCCGCAGCAGCAGCAGGCGTGGCAGCAACCAGACCTGGCCCCCAACCTCGCACCAACAAACTCTACCGAAATTGACCATTAAAATCGTTTATGCATTTTGTGTGCTGCTTGCTGCTCTAATTGGGTTTTGTGTCGTTGTTGTTCTGCAGCGTGAGAGGCCATCATAAAATATTATTATTAGAAATTAAATTTTTATGCGTGCTCATAGCGCGCTTTTGATGGCATACTTTTGGATGATTGGCTGCAGTCAAATCTGCAGCCAAACGCTTGAAATGTAGTCATCAATTTTAATGCCAAGTCGCCCGCGATTGCCACCAGGCACAAATTGAATTCAAACTCAAGTTTCAACTATGCAAACTACACTTTTTTACTTTATCGTAAATCATTTTTTATGGGCTTGGTGCTTGCATAGTCAATATTATTTCAGAATTGTTTGCTTTATTCATTTAATTATTTATTTATTCAATTATTTTGAACAAATAAAATTAAGTTCAATTACGGAATAATTATATTTAGCATCTTAAATGCTGGCTATGTTGTGTAAAGCATAAAAGTTGAGAGGATATAATGAAGCAACAGATTGAATGGATATCTCAGATAATGTTCATATATACATATATATATATAATTAATCTATATTTTTATATAAACAGGCGATGTCCACACGGTTTGACCTCGGTAAATAATAAATATTCACCGGCCAAACTACATTAAAATTTATTTATAACAAATTTAATTACTTTAAATTTGTTTTTTGTTGCATGCATCATTGCAATTTTTTAAGTGTGTGTGTGGGGGAGAAAATACGAATCTTCAGGCAGCGTCGAAAAGGGGTTAAGCCACAGTCCAAGATAAACAGAGAGCGACCACAAAACGCAAGCCACACACGTACTCATACCCACACACACACGCACACTCAATACACACATAAGAGTTGAAAATGTGTCTCTGTCAGGCAGTTATCGCTGAATTATGCGGGCTCTTCACAGAGAAGTAAGCGAAAGGGTGAGCCAGGGATAACCCAAGTAGTGAGTACGTTAAGCCGTAGCCACAAGTACACACATACATACACACACACATACGCAGACAAGCACACATTGAAATGGTAAATGACACAGAGAAATTCAATGTCAAAGCGTTGGCGCACAAAAGAATGCTACGATATGTGGCGAAGAAACTGAAGCAAGGCTGAGACCGAACGGACACGGACAGTAGCCAGTTGCGTCAATGGTGATGATGACAATGATGATGGCAGCCAGACAGACACACACACACACGCGTACGGAAACACACACACAGTATCACACAACTAAATGTGTAAAAGTTTGATTTGCAGCCGGAGAAAGGACGAAGGAAATGGTCTACATGGAAAAAAGATGTTGAAATACATGAGGAAAAGCAAGCAAAAAGTTTTTTTTTGCGTTGCTGCGGAAACGGAAATAGAATTATAAAAGCCAAGCTAAAGACGTTTACACACCATACAAAAAGCAAATGGCAAATCAAGGGGTGGAGCCTGAGAGCGGACCAGGGGAGCGGAGACAGGCCAGACACACACGCGCACACACACACACATGCCAGGCAGATAAGAAAACTGTTTGCCAAAGGCTTAAAGCTGTCTATGTGTGAGCGCGTGTGCGTGTGAGTGGGGGAAACTTTTTGCCAAGTTCGTTGGGGTACAAATTTATGAACAGACAACCACAAAACTGTGTGAAGGCATTGGCAGTGCCAGGGGCAAGGGGCTGGTTGAATCAAAAATGAAGTGCGATTTATGGTCATACAAATCAAAGTTTGGTGCTTGAGTTGATTGCTAACAATCTTTTGTATGCCAGAGTTGCTTGGATTGAAGTTTTGGGGGGCGGGCAAGAGGACATTTTTAGGCGTGGCTATGAATGGGGCTTCTGTAATATTTGACACTCGCATGGCTGACTGCAGGTGTCGCCCAAAAGAGATTTGTGGTACAAATTAGTAGAAATGCTCTGAAAAATGAGGTGATAAATTTTGCAAAGTGCGAGCAAAACTTTTGAATTGAAAGAGGGTGGGAGTGCAATGGGATTTATGAACAATTATCAAAGCTGTGGTGAAATTTCCCCCAGCTGATTTGTGTGGCAAAAACTTTTCAAACCAGCTGCCGAACACACACCCTGGCGATAATGTGAATGGCCATTCAAGTTTCCAGCGGTTTAGTTTATGAGTTGAATTTCAGGACGGACACAGGATTTGGGCTTTCGGCTTTGGTTTGGATATTTTTGGATTGGAGTCTTGTGCTCTCATGCATTTATTGAGTCACTAATTTGACTATTGTTTGCCTGCCCCAAAGGGATTGCAGCTGATTTAAAGTGACACAGAATAAGCCAGGTGAAATGTTTGAGGAAGCGAAAGGATTAATTCAAATCGAAAATTAAATTCGAATATTGAGAGGCATCGAATTAAGGCCTATACTGTACCGAAATGAAATGTTTAAATGTACGCTGTGTTTTTGATTAAGGTACTGCGATTGATGGGTTGTTTAAGTAGCCCAAGCACTGAACAGCGAGGCTCAGGCATAGACTAGGATGATAAGTTTGATTGATAGTTTTAGGACATAAAAGTATCCGAAATAAAAACAATTGAACAGAGAATTAATGTAATTAATTGTTTAAGTAACTATCGAGAAATTGTGTACTCTTGTAGGTAGAATTTGTGTAATTTCTCAGCATTTATATAGCCTCTTGATTTATCCGCTAGTTGAGCTGAAGACTGATTTTCTACCATGTACAACTCCTTGGCAGACCATTTAAGTTGAAACTTTGGGTAACCCGTGCGCCAGCTGCCTAACAAAGGTTACGAGTAGTTTTAACGATAGCCCGCATCACCTTGGGCTAGACCCAGACAAAGGGCCAGAGCCAGTGCTAGTGCCAGTGCCAGAGCCAGAGCCAAGCCCAAAACCAAACCCAAATGCCGAGCAGCCAAGCAAGTCGGCGACGCATTTGGCACGGCTAATTCAGCACAACATACGACGCATTACAGTTATAGTGGCAGGACAATCAGGACGAGAGCTGGCAGAGGGGTGGGGGGAGAGGATTTGCTACTTGAGAAATTGAATATTTCACATGTCTGTTTGAATTTTATAAGCACAGAAGGAAGCAGCCAACACAGAGCGGAAAAAGGGAGTCTACCACCAGAGAAATAGGAGATAAAAAAAGAAAAACTGTGCGAAAACCTAACCAGCAAACCAAATAGGAAAATTGAAAAATAAAAAAAAATAAAAAATAAGGAAGAAAAAAAATAAATCGAGAGAAGCTGCTGCTACAGCAGCAGAAAGAGAAACGTGAAACGGCTGGGCGCCTAATTTAATATTCCTCAGTGCAGGAAATTTGTGGACAGAGGCAATAGAAAGCAGGACAGAGATAGACAGTCAAAATAGACAGAGAGCCAGAAAGACAGACAGACAGACAGTGAGTGGGGCAAGCAGACTTGGCAGCTAAGAAGCAGCTGATTGTCGGTTATGACGGAGCTGCTGATCCACCGTCTACTCAACCCCATCGGGGCTCAAGATGGACAATTTAGTTTTCTAGCGTTGAGACCCTCAGACAAACGTGCAAAATAAATGATATTTTTATCACACACATGCACACACAGATACCCACAGATACACACGCACACACTGGCACTTGGCCAGAGCAGAGCACTAAATGAAGCGTAAATTTCAAATTATGTTATAGGCTTTTAGGCCGATAAGTAAATTGCATTTTATTCTATTTATTTTTTTCTGAGACACTTCAAGCATGTGTAATTGTGTGTGTTTGTTGTGAATACAATCTGTTGTTTTATTTGGGAGCGAGCATATTTTATACAGGTTTTTGCGCTTTCAATGTGCTCAAACTATTCTTAATATTTTTATAGTGTTTCGGCAAGGTTATAGACAAGTTAAGAGTGCAAGAGAGAGAGAGAGAGAGAGAGAGAGAGAGATATGGAGAGAGAGAGAGAGAGTTAACGGGAGAGAGAGTAAGCTATGCTTTAGTTTATCCTTCTGACTGTGACCTTAAATATAGTTTTTCCTTCTATTGAATATATATATACATGTATATAATTCATTGAAATTTTATTTACTAGTTCAAAGCATTAAAACAGTTTTCAAATTATTAAGAACTTACCGAAGAACATATTTCTCAGACAACAAATAAAATGGTCATCAATCTGTAAAAAGAATGCAATGATCAAATTTCTTCCAAATATTTCTTAAGAAAATCTCATACAGAACCTATCGATTGACTAGAAAATCACACACACACAAGGTTTATTGAACTATTAAGAAGTAAGAAGCAGTATTCGACAATATTAAGATATGTAATAATAAACAAATATAACAAATATTATTGTATGAAAAAGAAAGAAAAAAGCAAATAATCTATAAAACTTAACTTCCGCCACCATATGCCTTACCACCACCCATGGACAACAAATCAAAGAACATATTTGCTTTGCATAATTTGTGGGCACGGACACAGCAAACGAATCGCAAAACCGCAAAATCGAAGCACTGATCCCATAAATAAATCAATGCTAAAAATAAAAGAGAATATGTTAAGCCATTATGTAAACATTTAAATTTACATGCCAGTGACTTTGAGGATGGGCAAACGAGACAGAGAGAGAGAGAGAGAGAGAGAGAAAAATAATATTTATGGCCTACTTAAAGGCTTACTTAGGCACCGTAGCCGCTCTTAGGGCCACTCTAATTTCAATTTCCAAATTTGCATTGCTCTTTGAGCCACTGTTCAACACTGGTTGCCATGCAAATTGAATCATTTTTTTTTGTTCATTTCAACAGCAACTCAATTTTGCCATGGCGACCCATTCAAAAAAATGAATGGCGTGTGAGTGTGTGTGTGTTTGTGTGTCTTGAAGGTGTTCTGGCTGGCAAAAAGTGTCGTTCTTTTGAATTTATGATACTAAACACACAACACGCATTGTGCCCGAGGTTGAATAGCGACTTTATTCATATGGCTGCCCGCCTCCCCAAGCTACCCAAAACATGTACATTTGAATAGCCTTGTGATTGAGTGTGAGTGTGTGTATATGTGCTGAGCCCTTGAGTTCGCCGATGTTCCTTTTGACTATGTGCTGCACTTTTGCTGCCTCGCTTTGTGTATAGTAAAATTAATTTCTTATTTTGATATTTACCTTCTTGCAGATCGTACCATCAGCGAGCATGAGAACAAAAACGTGGTGCTGCCATGCCCGGTGAATGAGCAAAAATGTGGGAAACTGCATTCATTGAACTGGTTCAAAGGCGATGATCGGATTGCTGCAATGCTGCTGGGCGATAGCAATGTCACGAGTGTGAACGATGAATTTAAAAACAGGTGAGTCAAGCAGGAAATGCGTGAAAGCATGCTGAAAAGAGAATTATTTGTTAAATTAAATTATAATAATTAATTGATATATATTTTGTGACGCTTGCAGAGTAACTGTTGAGCAAAATCCGTACAGATTAGTTATTAAGGATTTGAGAATATCTGATGAGGATATCTATCTATGTGATACAACATTTTTTATACCAGAAGAAACGTGTGATAACTTCAATGGCTATCGTGTCGAATTAAGAGTCTTAGGTAAGTTACCACCCGAACCTCGTGCCAGCTGATTTTGCATGCTACCATCTTCTACTCAGCTTAACAAATCGCTTAACAACTCTTTTAATTTGCGTATACTTATGGATTCTTCTATTAAAGTATAACTTGTAAATGCTTTTGTATTCAGTTTGCTTAAAATAACAATTAACTGCTAAACTAACCTGTAAAAACTCATATCATAAAAAATATACGTGTTTATGCATGGGATTTGTTTGGAGCTTGCTAACAAAACAACGGGCGAAAGAAGTGGGATATCGGCAAGGATGTTGCATGTTTGAGGAGCGAGAGATCTGGGCGCATATTATGCTTACTGTGTTTGTCCCATAAAAAGCATTGCTTTTGAAAATTCTGCTTAAATGTCTGTACCATCAGAATGGAAATGCAATCAATCAAATGTGTTCCTTATGCTCAAATATAAGGTATTTGCCTTCTATTTGCGAGCTTAAATATAAATATCAATTCCCATTTGAGTTGATATTTTCAGAAATATTTTTGTTAAACCTGTATTTAAGTTCACACAATATTTCGGTCAATCTATGCAAAAATTTGCAACTGCAATTCAGCAAATATATTTCGACAATTTACAATTCAAAATTCGTAACCCAAATTGCTAAATCGATTGCATTTTCACTTTGACTTTATTTCAATGCAAGTGTAAAATATAAAAAAATAAGTTTTTGTTTTATTTTGGAATGCCTTTTGCTGCCTGCCTTTACACGCCAAACATTCTGTTATATATATGTACATAAATGAATGTATAACTCAAATAAAAAACTTTATTTATTAGTATATATATATCAAAATGTACATCCCGTGCAAATCGAAAACTTTACTTTTAACCGCTCTACTCTTTTACCATAACATTTGAACGTGTCAAAACTCATGCAAATATTTTCTCTTAACTGATTGTCCCACAAAAACATAAAAAAAAAATATATATCCAAAAAATCGCATACAAACGCTCGTCCACATCGACATGGAATTTCTATATATACATGCGACATATTCATATATATGAATATATATATATGCATTGCTATCAAAAACTCAAACAAATTCGCTCCACCAAAACTAAAACTAACAAAACAAAAAATACTAAAAAATCAATACATGACAACTACTGCAAAAACATAAAATAACCAAAAAAAAAAACGAAAAACTAAATCAAACTCCACACCACATCTCTTCCGTTCACAATCGCCCCCCCCCCCCTCCCCTTTTTCAAACGTGTGCACTCACCAACAAATTTGTTTTTTATATACATACGTATTTCAAAACTGTATTGAACTGTGCCCCACAAAAAAATAAACAAAATCAAAAAAAAATACCATAAACTGATGTGAAACTCAACCTAAAAATAATTTTAACTTCCAAAATAACGCTTTAAATTAAATTTGATTTCTTAAAAACGTCAAATCAAAACCAAAACCAAACGTTTTTGGCTATGCATTAAAAATAAAACTACGCAAAACTAAACGTAGAAAACCTTGGTAAATTTAACTTATAATAAACAAAATTTTTAGTTCAATTTTCTTATAATTTTTAATTTAGTTGACTGGCAAGAGAAAACCAATTTTTAATTTTCCTAAGTTTTTTTTTAACAGAACGAGAATGTGGTGCTGATTTTATATTATTTAAAACTTTTTTAAAAAATTTAGTTAAAGAATACTTTTCATCTATTCCTTATTATATTCAGTTTTACTTTAAGAAATCGGTTCAATTTTTCATTTCATTGCAAAGCTATTTTCAGTCATTTCTTAAAATTTAGTATTTAACTTCATTTTCATTTCAAATTTATTGCTCTTAGCCAATTATAATTTCGATTCTAATTTATTATAATTTCTGCTAATAATATTTTATATACAATGCAAATCAAATATGATTTATTAAAAACACATATTCAACATTTTTACCTCCCGAAAAAAATGTAACAAAATTCAAAAAAAAAAAAATGATTTGAACTACGCACAAACAAACACATGTACACAAACACTTAAACAACATCGATATATACACTCACACACACGCACACACACGCACACACACACACAAACATCACACAATATGTCGTTGGATGTTGGATGTACAGTGCCACCCACAGAGGTTGTGATTTTGGACGCAAAGGGCGACCGCATCGAGAATGGAAGCATCGTCGGACCCATGCAGGAGCGGCAGAACCTCAAGGCGACCTGTACGGTGAAGAACACACGGCCCCAACCCGATGTGGGCTGGTGGCGTGGCACCAAACGCCTGGCAACATGTGAGTATTGCTCCCAGCTCTCAACTATATTCCAAAGGTAGCAAATCGCATAAAGGTTTGCTTTTCATTTTTTTTTTGTTGCCAGGCAGTCATAAAAACTGCTGAAGCGCGTTTATTGATTCCCAAAAGCTTGAAGGCGGGGTAGTAGGGTGGGACTGGGGTCCTAAGCAGCCAATTTGATGCATAAGCCCACCAAGTTGAAGGAGTCGAATTCAGAGTCGGGTTTACGATGCGCCACAAAGTTTATGCAGTGACTGACGACCGAGGTCATAAAGCCAAGTCCAGGCCACGGAAGGATTTGGCTGCTTATCAGTGTCAGTTTTTTTGGCCCTATATAGCATAGGCAAATGCCCAGCCGCGCCCACAGCAGCCCATAAAATGCTATGCCCTTTTATTGTAAAGCATAAAAATAAACTTTCAGGCGATTTTCATTAAATTTTTAAGAGCCTTAGCTCCATGCTCCCAACCACCAGCCACCACAAGGCTAAAGCCCCGCCAGCGAAATTAATTGATTTCTATTTTAAAAGCCAAGGCATCCATTACATTAGCTAAAGCAGAATTTAAAACAAGCACCCG
The DNA here is from genome assembly GCA_035045885.1 of Drosophila borealis. Lineage (NCBI taxonomy): Eukaryota > Metazoa > Arthropoda > Insecta > Diptera > Drosophilidae > Drosophila > Drosophila borealis. The sequence goes on from JAWNOR010000211.1 coordinate 2,547,891, forward strand.
GAACATTTCAGAAATTTTGGTTTACCATTTGCCGGCCTTGAAAAGCACTTTAAGTAATTTTTATGGCCAAAATCCCGAAAATATTAGAGCAATTTGCAACGGAAACAAACAACACCAGCAACAAGGCGGCAACATTTTCCCTCCTTTTTATTTTGTGTTTTTCCTCATTTCGTTTTTTTTTTTTTTGGTTTGTGCGGCTTCTAATTGGCCTTCGGTCTGTGGCTTGCAACCCTTTTGTCTGAGCGGCCGCAAGTCTAACCCCAATCTTTGATTCCAGGCGAAATTTTATTTATTTTTGGTTTTAAAAGCCCTTTGCTTATCATAATTGCCTGTAATTAGGAAAATGTTGATGAGTAGAGAACACCTGGAAAATATGAAATGTGAAATCTAGCAGTTACTTTAGTTGTGTTCGGATGTCAGCATTTTCTTCAATAAGAGTTTAAAATATTTAATAAGTGTTTTGTTTTCCTTTGCACAGATTCGCCCACTCATGATCTTAACGACGGCCTCTATACATCCACACTGGAACTGGATTGGCAATTATCACGTGAGGATCTGGCAACGGATATTGAATGTCGCGTCGAATCGGCGGCTATAAAGAATGCAATTGTTACCAAATTTTCCGTCGATTTGCAAGGTGAGTCATCATTACGACCATTACGCTGAACGATAAACATAAGCCAAAGACCCCAATCCCATTTGGGATGACTCAACTGCCTATCATAAAAGCCAGCCAGCAATGAGTCAGCCATAGATACTGGCTTGAATACGATATATTTATGTAGGTGTGCTTAGTTAAATTACCAGCATAGTAAAAGGGTACCTTTTATGACTTTGTTTTCAAGTTGATAATGCATAAAATTGTTTAAAGCAAAGTATTTAAGAGTAAACTTAAAGAAGGAAGTATCAAGAGTATCTACAGAAATTCAAAGGAATCGTAAATTATATATATTTATGCACAATTGAAATTATTTAAATTATAAAAGAATAAAAAAATATTTTAAATGATTTTTGCAATCCATTACCAAAGAAATTTATATATTATTTTTATAATAATTATTAATTGAACTTTATTTTATCATAAAGTATCGCATACATTACTTTGCGCAAAACGATTTAACAATTTAAGTCCAATTGACTAATAACAGCTTCAAGCTGAAAACTTTTTTCGAATTTTAAGCATTTGTTTAACTGCATTAATTAACGTAAATTAAAAAGCGTAATAAATTTGCCAGAAAAACAACAAAAGCGACAACTTTCACGCGACATTTTGACATGTTTCAGGTTCATTAAACCAAAAAGACCCCAAACGAACCCTTCTAATTACAACAAAAACAACAATAACAGAATCCCTTAGGCGCCTGAGAGCCTTTTGAAAGTCATGCAAATAAATTTTTTCTAATTAAAAGCCGACAATATCAAGTGACATTTTTCCCAGTTTCTTCTTGAATTTTATTTATTTATTTTATACTTTTTTTCTTGAAATTGACGAATGATTTGACATTTTTGCTGGAGCAATTAATGAATGTCATTAAATGTAACATAAAACTAAGCCAACTAAGCCAAGTTTTTCATTTACAAAGTGGGCACAGCCAATTGATTGATGGCCAACTGCCGCCCATACCATGCCCCAAGCCTTAAAACATTTACCAATCAATTGAAAATGTAGGAAATGGAAGTTCATATATGCCGTAGGCAGAGTTCTCCAAAAGGCAGCCAGCCCGCCCGCATGCAAATTGCCATTATTAATGTTTTATATTATGGATAAAAGGAGCAGTGGAAGAAGAGCTAGTCAAGCGAGCTGTAGACATACCCAGACAAAAGCCAATTACAAGTCGAGCATTTTAAGCAATTTTCTAACAGCCAACCAAACTGCTTTCTTTTCCATTTCCACAGTGCGACCCACGAGCATAGACATCAACGGAGTGGAACATCATACGGTGCAGGGCAACAAAGTGGTGCTAACATGTAACGTAAGTATTGGCTGAACTTTTCTATTAAATGAAATCCTGGTTCACGGGGCGCGTGGCGCAGAAGGTCGTGCGATCTGGTCAATCAATTGCCAGATAGTATGTATCAGAGAATCAATAAGAAATTATATTCTTCTGAATATTTTAAATGCAGCTTAAATCTACAGAAAGAAAGACAAGTAGTTCATCAAAATATATTTAAATATCTCGAAAATTAGAAATTGTACTCAAAAATCACAAGTTTCAAATTTATTTTAGAGAATAAGTCTATTTAGAAAGCAGTTTACCTGCAAACGTTTTATAAATATATTTTAAGAAAGGAAGACTTAAACAAATAAATATCTTTAAATATTAATTTCATTATTTGTTCCCCACTTTCTAGATACATTAATTTGACGGACATTTTATTCTTAAATTACCTGATTATTTAAGGCTGTTCCCAAAGTACTAAATACATTTGAGACTCCTTTTCATGAATATTTAATTAAATAGAATTTCTCTTCTACTTGAGACCCAAAAATTTTTGAAAAAACTTAAAAGAATTGGAATTTTTTAGCACGATAAGCTGCACTGCATATCAGGTTGCTTTTATGTCCACGTCCACATTCTCGGCCTCGTCCTCGTTCTCGTCCTTTATCGTTGCCGTCCGAGTAATTGACAATAATTAACTGTCAATTATTTTGCGATTTTTCGTCGACGTTGAGGTTGGACATGTGTTGGTGTGGGGTTCTATGCAACTGGCCATTAAACGGGCCGAGTCCTAGCACATCCTGAGAACTCCACATAGTCAACGACAATGCCTTGTCATTTGCTTGGGCCTCTGTCTGCCTTGTGCCAGTTGCGATTGCATTTTAATGGAAAAGCGCTCAATTGGCTGCAGTTTAGCAGCACTTTCAGCGCAAGGACCTGCTTCGTGTGCACTGTAAAATTATGCAAAATTGTCTATTGATTGCGTATTATGTTTAATGGAATTTTATGCAATTGTTTTACTGCCAGCCCGCCTTGTCAGGTATGTTGCCTGAAACTGTTGGCTAATGGATATATGCATATGAATATGTGCACTTGCTAATGGAAATTTAATGGCAATTGCTTAGAGTTTCCGCCATCTAACAGCCAGCCCCCCTTCAGGCAATCATATAACTCATACGACCCACTGAATGAATATTGGATATCTGATTGTGTTCCCTTTATTTTTGACAGATACACGGCGCTCGGCCCGCAGTCAACCTGACCTGGTATAATACAACTTCTGTTGTTAGTGGCGAGGAGAACGATCTCACTGAGATACGCACCAAGGCTGTAAGTTTCGTATTTATTCACAAAATGTATCTCAATTCATTTGATTCGCTTCGACAGTTTGAAAAGGAGGATGGCACTTATCACACCCAGTCTGAATTGATGTTCAATGCGACACGGTTTGAAAATGATCGCGTCTTTCGCTGTGAGGCTGAAAATATTGTTCTGCAAATCAATCGCGAGAAGCCAATGGCCGCAGCTCTCACATTGGAAGTTATGTGTAAGTATATGGTTAAGATAAATGATATGCCAGAAAATACGATACGGGTGGAAGAAAAAAGGATTTTCGGATATAAGAATTACTGTTTAATTGTCAAATAATAGTTTAGGAATCAGTTGACTTCAACTTAGCTTAAATAGTTGAAAGAATTTCTGTTCCCAGTCAAAGAAGAAGTTAATATATTTTATTTTCGCCCTTCTGTTGCCAGTCTGATATTTAAAATCTGAAGCCAGGCCTTAAATACTTAAAATTATTGAAACAAATTAAATATTTATCCTGCAATCTTGTAACTCTGCTATTTCAAAAAGAATTTATGTATTTGATTTTCTTTCAGCCAACTTTTATCCACATCTAACCCAATAAAATGATATTTTTAGTATCCAATTTATCGCTCTCTTTTTTCTATCTTCCCTTTACACACAGATCCGCCTGTCGTCAAGGTCAGTCCACCGGAAATGGTCACAAATACCAGCGAAATTGTGCTGCTCAATTGTGAATACGTGGCAAATCCGGCCTCGCTCACGCAGGTCGTTTGGTAAGTGCTTAATCCAAAACAAAATAAAAATAAAAGACAGCAAAATTTAACTGAAAATTGGTATAAAAAAAAAAAAAAAAAAAAACGGAAACAAGCCAAAGTCAAAAGCGAAAAGCAAACGAATTTAAATTGCTTTTAAATTCACCACACGAAATACGCGCACATGTGAAAGAGATGGCAACAGGGCGGGCAGGGGGGTATTACCAAAAAGAGATAGCAATTGGCCACAGGCAAAAACTGACGCGCTCTTTGTTGTGCTGCATTGGCGCCTGGCAAAGGTGTGTGGCAAAGCGGAGGGCACCGGTACGAACCGGAGCGGACAGGGTTGAGCCCCACGGCTACACAGCACTTTGGGTGACTTTGAAACCAGGCAACAGTCACACTCACAGGTAACAGCGTCAGGCAGCTGCAGCTACAACGGAGCAGAACTCAATTAAACTAAAATTTCTACTGTAAACAAAAATCTAATTAAAAACAAATACAAAAGTAAATAGGCAACAGAAGTTGAAATCTACGCAGCAGCAGCAACAACAACAGCAAGTGCGTAAATTGGGTGCGCATGCTATTAAGGCAACAGAACACACAGACGCACTAAAACACAGATACTCACACACACACACATACGAACAAACATCAGCGTGCATTGCATTGCGAGGTCTCCAGTGCAGCGAGCATCCATTTATCTGCTGAAAATCAAAACAAACTCGCAGTTGCGTAATTCGCATGCGAATGCAGAATAGTGAGGAGAATGGTACCAGAATTCGTTGTTGTTGTGGCTGTGTACAATTAATAGGCTGTTGCATGCTGCAGCCCTGCTAAACATAGAGAAATGTTTGTGCGCAAACAATTTCACTTAAGGATTGTTTTAGTCCAGTTGGAAAATTTCAGCCACAAAAGCAGGAAAAGCAAGAGAAATAAAATATTTGATTGAAGCCTAGATAAAGGAGCCTTTTATGTAACTTTAAACAAGCTTTCCCCGAATAAATCGAATTCATGCAAGAGAATTGGGCTTAACAGCGAACATTTTTGGCTAAATAAACCTAAATGAGCTTCTACCTTAATGGGTAGAAAAACAAGCATGGATATAAGAGCTGGAATATCAGGCTAGTTTAAGGTTTTATATTTTCTTAGTCACTGATATTGATAAATCAATAAAAATAGTAATAATAATATGCAAACTACATAATATCAATAACAACATTAAAACATAATTATATATTGTGTCCAAAATTCCAAGTAGCTTTCCACCTTGCAACGAACTGTGCACAACATCCTTTTCAGGTGTTTTCCATGCTGCTTTTATGGCAGCACTTCCCTTACTTATTTGCTTTGTTCATTAGTTCCCACTATAATGTTTTCGGGCAGTGTACCAGGCACTCTGCCAAAGACAAACAACAGGCATGCAAATCCGTCAGCAACTGCAACACGAATGCCCAAACATAAAATTGCACAATGAGAATAATGCACAATCTTTAGCTGGCATGGCAACCGACTCGCCAACGGGCAAATTAGATAGCGAGCAATGGAAACGTGGACGTGGTCGTCGACGTCGATGTGGACGAGCCAACGATGAGCTTGTGAATTGTTGTGTCTAACAAACTTGGCCAAAATACTGCGGCCGTTTGATGTGCATGCAATGCGTATGCGGCATACGGATGCTGAAAATGCAAATTGCAGTTGCAATTCCATTCATTCACAGATTTCTCCCTGTTCGACTTTAATGCTGAGAACGTATTAATGTGCCAGATGGTGGCGCGACCACGTGGCGTATGCACGATATTCACAGGGTAGTCGGCTGCAAAATCTCTGCGTGGGAATGTGTGTGTGTGTGTTTTGTTTGGGGATACGAGTTCAAGTTGTATAGTCTATTGATAGACAATGGCATATGGCTGAAATCAAACCTAACTCAGGCCAGTACAATTTTGAATCAGTGTGGTTTCTGCAATTTGGAGGCAACTTAAGGAAGGGTTTTTGTAAACTTCAGTTAATTTAATTATTTTAAAATTAAAAACAATTTTTGAATGCTTTAAGTGAATTAAGCTTAGTCAAAGATATCAGCTGGGAACTTCGTAACGCCTTAAACCATTTCTCTAGCTTCTCTTATAAAGATCTAATCAAAATGCGAAATACATAATATAACAGAAGTCTTCAAATAGTCTGCTTGTCTGTAAAAATCCCATGCTACAACGAGGCAATGCTTTTGTTAAATAGTGCAGAAAACTGCATTGCGTAGAGCCTGACGCTGCCTGGGGCATTAAATGTCAACGCCACACGATTTCCTAATTACACAACAACAACAGAAGCTGCAGCAGCACGCGCACATGATGAATGAAGATGGAGCAACCACTGCACAGACAACACAGACAGCCACATATATGCACGAGCTGGTGTTGAGTGTGTGTGTGGAGTGTGTGTGTGTGTGTCAAGTGGCTGCATTTTACAAGCCTATTCCATGCTTGAAGTTTTCACATTTCTCTTCTCACGCTCGCTTTTCATTTGGCTTCGTTTTTTTTTCTGCGCTTTTTTGCTAATGCCAGCTGAGAAATTAAATGCACACACAAAAGTGACACAGAAAATTTATTTAGCAGGCATTTCATTTACGCCTGTCGCGCTGCCTCTCTCTTTTGCTCTCACAATCTCTCCCTCTCTCTCTATATAAATGTGTGTGTTCGTGGTGAATCGTGTGCATTGTGTGTGTGTGCAGCCTTTGCTCTGTGGCTAAAAAATGAAAAGCTCTGCATGAAATTTAGACAGCGCAAAATTTTCGTAGCATACCTTTCGGGGCCAACATTTTTCGCCACATTTGTTGGGGCCAGGTTGCATAGCAGCTGCGAATTATATATTAATTGGATTTTAAAGGGCCTTAAAGAAGTAGTTTTGAATCAAATTAAGTACTTAGCACCAGTTTCTTTAAGAATTTCTTCGCTTGACTTTTCTCATACAATCTTATTTACCATTTTGTTTAATTTAAAGATTGTTTTTAGATATTTTCCAATTATTCTTTTACAAGCAACAATCAATTAAAACCTTACATATTTCCCTTTTTTACGACTTTCAATTCAGTTAAGCTTTTACAACAAATTACTTTAATATATTTTCTTGCCGTGATTCATTGAAATGCTTTCTCACGTAATATAATTCAATTGATATCTACAATAATGATCTACATGAGATCAAATCGACATTGTTTTATGCACGCTGTGATTGTTTCTATGACTCTACCTTCCATCCACTCAGCATGAAATATTTACATAAAATTAATCTTAATTTGTTGCGCCCGCCAACAATAGGCCAAGGTTGGGGCTCTGGGGCTGTTTACGAGCGTTTGTCTGTTTCCCCCAAAGGCAACTCGTAGACTAACAATAGCAAAGCAACCCTTAAAAGCAGCCATAGAAAGTTAGAACAACATGCCCCAAAGACAGCATGCACACACACACGCGCGTACCCCTCTCACAGTTTCCCAGTCTTGCACATAATTTATAAATCACCACAAAAGTAATTGTAATTGTTGAATTATTTAAGCGACTGGCAATAAACCACAAAATTTGCCTCAGGCCAAGAAAATGCCAAAAAAAAAAAATAAGTTGACTTTACGGCTTGTTGACGACAAAGGCGAAGTTGCATGAGTGCCAGGAGCTGCTACGAACCAATTAAAAATGTCTGCCTCATGTTGCTAGGCACACACACACTCACACCTCAGTATATTAATGAGTAGCAAGGGCTGTTGGCCGTATGTGAGTGAGCAGCACTTTGCCAGCTGCTTTCAAGATATAAAAATAATTTCAATACCTTTTCCGTTTCCCATTAAAAGCATTTCCGGTAGGCTCGCACTGGACGCACAGTTCAGCAAATGGAAGGGAGACACAAATGGAGACCAACAAAACATTGCCTAGCACACGCGAATATCTTTAAAAAAAATTTTTGTGGGCATGGCGCCCAAAACAGCTTCTTTCTTTTTTGGGGCTGATAATTAAAATTAATTACGCTTGTCCAGCGATGGTGATATGCGGGATTTATGCAACAAAAGTCGTGCAACGTTAACTCATTAAATCGACGTGGCCGCAACACTGAAAATTACTTCGCACATAAAGCGCAATGTGAGGTAAAGCTGGAAAATGTGTAGTCCAAACGATCAAAATTGCTTTTGTACGCACGAAGGGAACGGCTGTTGCTGTCGTTTCTCTGTTATTGTAAATCAATTAAAATTTATATTGAGCCATGCCAGCAACATGCCTCGAGTCTGGTGCCAGCCTCTGGTATGCCAGCCGGGTTGGATGTTGCAGTTGCATTTCGACCTGTGGCCAATATTATTTCCATTTATGCTACCTACCGCTGCAGCGTATGCATTGTATTTTTTAATTTCTCCCAAACACGTGGATGCATCAATTTTTGTTTTTTACTGCCGACCTTTTATCGCCAGACAGAAGTGTGCGTAAAATTATTTTAATGCCACTGGGAAATGCACCAAAAAAAACGGGGAAAAAAATAAAATAAAATAATAAATTGTGGCTATCCGTAAATGAAGAATCTTCCATTGCTTGTGGCTAGGTTCTGCGACTGGTTGGGTATGTGTGTGTGTGTCTGTTTAATGTCTGGCAGTAAAAAGCTGTATTTGAATTGCTGAGTTTTCTACAAGTTTTTTACAATTAACTTGAGAATGGAAATGCAAACAGTTTATTAGGGCTTTCAATAATCAAATATAACATAGAAAGCAAATAATATGCACAGCTTTTACAAAGCAATAAACTAAATCGAAACTATCTCCAAATATTTCTCCGAACTTTGAAGCCTTAAATTTTTGATGCAATCTTTAATTTGCAATTTGGTTTTTTGCCAATTGTGCAGCTCTTGTAAATCTTTCTTTTGCCAATTGGTTCAAGATTCGTAAGTGGATTTAAGAACAAGTTTCAATCATGCTTCACATACAAACAAGAGTTAAAGCGAGGCAGAGACTTACTCTCGGGGCAAGGCAGCAAAAATACGAAAGAGTTAAGCAACAAATTTGTCAAACAAGCAACTGCAATATGAACAACATTTGAGTACAGTTTGCATTAAAAGCTTATACAACAGCTACAAATCGGGCCAGCAGAAGGGTAAAGAAACAACGACCGTAAATAAGTAAAGCAAGGCACAAAGGACATTCGACTTAATTTTCTAGCACTTCGTTGTTGTTTTTTTCTTGGCTGTGGCTGAGCCTTAAAAGTAGTCGAGATTCATTGACAAAACTCCCTACCACTCTCTCTTCCCTCTCAGTCTCTCTTTCATGTTCTCTGTCTTTCTCTCTCTCAGTGCGGTTTCTGCTCGAGTGGCTATGAAAACAAAAACACAATGAAACGTGCCTATAAATTTTAAATAGCTATCAAGAGAAAAGTCGCCTTTGGTTGCCCAGCTCTCTCTCTGTCTCTCTCTCTCTCTCTCTCTCTCTCTCTCTCTCACACACACACATTCACAGCTGCCTCATACGACTGTGCGTGAGCGTGATGCATCATGCACGCGTGTGCGTGTATGTGTGCTAACTTAAGCAGACTCTGACCCAACTAGCTAGGCAAACGCCCTTAAATTATGCCACGCAACGATTGTCTGGCAAATATCCCAACTAATTTCTCGTCTTTTATTTGCTTTTTACAGGTATCGCAACGGCGACATTGTTAATGTCAACGATACGGATCGCTATCAAGGCGGCAACTCGGAGAACGTAGCGCTTGTCATTAAGTCCACCGATAAAGAAGATATTGGAAACTACACCTGCCAGCTAGCCAATTCCGTTGGCAAGGGCATCTCCGAGCAGCAAATCGATCTCGATGTGCAGTGTAAGTTGAAAGATTGGAATATTTATATAACTTTAGAGCTCCACTTCCTTCCCAAATATAATTCAAAGCCGCTTTTAAAACGTATTATTATTCTGTCAACTGCAGACGTGCCCCTGGTCGAGGTGCAGATGATACCCGAGGGACCCGTCAAGGAGAGCGATGAGTCAAATGTAACCTTGTTCTGTAATATTTTGGATGCCAACCCATCGGTGCTAACCAAAGTGCGTTGGTATGCCAATTCCACATTGCTGAAGGAGCTGCCCGATTGCGAGGAGACAAGAGTAAGTTCTTTTTCTCTCTCTCTCCACCTCTTTCTCACTTTGTTTCAAACTGACCAACTTCTGTTTCGCGCAGGAGGATTTGTGTCACATTGATCCCAGCAAGCTGCTGCTTGAGAGCATTGGTCGCGGCTTCTTCTATAATTATTCCTGTGAGGGCTACAATGCTGCTGGCTGGGGACCACGCAGCGAGGACAAGGAGCTAATGGTATGCATAACAACAAAAACACAACCACGACCAGACACGACTAGCCACATTCATTCTCAGCTTAAATTAATACTGTCATTTCTCTCTTTCTGTCCGCCTGACAGGTGCACTATGAGCCTGGACCAGCCACGCTGACGCACTTTCCACCGATTGCTATTAAGAAGAAGAGCGTCATCTTTTATTGCTCTGTGGATGATCCGGGCTATCCCGAATCGAATAGGTTTGTAGCATCACAAGCCAACAAGAACAACATTCACAACACATCCACACCACAAATTGCATATCATACCGTGCAAGCCCTGCTTCCGCATGAGGCAGACTCAGCATTTGAGGCGCTGCTGTTGCAAAGGCAACAGGAACAAAGGCAACAACTAGAGCGGCAGCAACAGCAACAGCAACAGCAGCAGCTGCCACAGCAACAGCAAATGCGACCACAACATAATTTGATTAATCCCACACACATATCATCAACATTATCAACATTGTCCAGCATGAGTGCAGCGCACTCGGCAGCTCATGAAATTAAAGAAACGCATGCTCTAATCGATTTACATTTGAATCATTCCCTTTGTACATTGCTCACGCTCACCACCTACATGCCACAATCACAAATCTTAACCCTGTACAATGGGGGCCATCCATTTGACTATTCATCCGAATCCACCACCGCATCCTATGCACTCTACCGCAAAATGGGCAAATTCATGTATGTGGCTCAAACGCTCTCGCAACCCAACAGATACCGTTGGCTGCGTGGCGGCCGCGGCCCGCTGCAGGACATTGTCACCAAGGAATGGACCGTGGAGCCCGTCGGCCTCGATAGCCGCACCAACTACTCCTGCTACGCGTACAATGAGGGCGGCAAGGGCGTAATGGCCACAGTCAATTTGGAGGTACATGCACCGCCATTTTTCATCAAGAATATGCAACCCTACACGGGCGTCCTTCACTCCGTCTCCAACTTCAATCTGACCTGCCGCATCGAGTGTGTGCCCCGCTGTGAGATCGCCTGGCTAAAGGATGGTGCGCCAATTGACAAGAATGATACCCGTTACTTTGTCAAAGAGAAGTATATGGACGCATCCCCGGCCACTGGCGATTTCGAGAGCATGCTCTCAGTTCTGGTAAGTACATCCATTGCAGTGTAATCGAGCTAACGGGAAGGAAGCTTAAATCAACTCTAACAGTTGATTTAAGGTATAGGTAATTTAAGGTATTTAGAATACAAAAGAAATTGCGTACCTACAGAGTTTTACCTAGGCTGGAAACCGATATTTATCGACATTTTACCAAAGGGTACAGGGTATGAAATTCTTTGCAATAAGATAAAGAGTCGCAACTCAAGGCACCTTAGCAGAAATATAAAAATAAACTTTCCGAACTAAGCACACAATAAAAACGCGAACACGTCAGAAGATTCATAATAAACCTGAGTTAAAAAAAGCATGAACATATTAAGTACATTTAAGCCCTGAAGTAAATAAACCACATCCCTTCCCACTTCAGCTTGCAACGCATTTAACAAATCGTTCCAATTATAATATGACAGAAATTCAACGAAATTCTGAATTCAATATTTTTATCCCATATCAATTACGCGTAAAATCCACTCGTGTCATATGAACAACTCAATACATAAATAGCTGTCTATTCAATGCTCAATAATTTGGACTGCCATGGCAAACAAAATGCCAATTAATTTGAATTGTTTATCTGTTTGTACAAAAAAATAAAAATAAAAACAAAAAAAGGCCGAGTGGCAGCTGCGACTCGCGCAGCTACAGCCCCAGCTTCAGACGCGGTATCAAAATTCATCCCCAATTCACGCAAATGACATATTTTCATGTTGTATTTTTCTTTTATTTTCTGCAAACCGATTACCAGCACTTCAATATGTCAAATTTTCCGAATAAAAAGTTCGACATCGAATCGGATAACGCCAAATACATGTGCATCTCGACGGCAAACGCGGTGGGACCGACAGTAAATAGCACCACCTACTTGAGCATCGAATGTGAGTATTGCCCACCACCTCATGACAGTCACATAAAACTGACTGTGACATGTCGTCTGCCTCTCCTCTTTGTAGACGCACCGAATAACATCAGCGTCTCGGAGAATATTGTCTATGTGCAGGAGCATCATATACCAGGACGTGTCATATGCAAATCGCAAGCTAATCCAGGTAAATGAATTTTCAGCGTCTGTGGATGCAAAATGTAAACATTTTCCCATTTTATAGAACCTTCATATGAGTGGCTATATCCCAACCAGACGGTAACCATGGGCAATACACTGATTATCAACGATCCCATTAAGCGCAACGATACGGGCATCTATAGATGCAGAGCCCGCAATAAGCATGGCGATCGCATTGCCGAAACTCTCATCGATGTCCAGTGTAAGTTTTCGTTTTAACCAGGGGAATGGGTTGCGGCTGGATTCCCATTTGTTATGACTAATTCTTCACTTCTACTGCATATTTTGCTTCTTTCCGGATGTAGTTACGCCGCGCTGTGAAATCGAAAGGCGAGAAATCGATGATCAGGATACACTTATTTGCACAGCATACGGAAATCCTCAAGAGGTGAGTGTCAATGATGAATAAAGACAAACGCAACTGTAAACAAGTGTTTAAAATGTACAATTGTACAAGGCGTAGTTTTGCTTGGATATTTGACCAAAAATTTCTTCTAATGATTGAAAGTTCATTAGTTCATGAAAGCTCATTAGTCATGCGATAATTTCTTATTGTGATCTTTATTCACTGTTCGCAAATTTGTGAATTTAAATCGAAGGAATTTCTTTTTGAAGTCAGTTTCAGATGCGGCTGCCACTTAAAATTAAACTATTTGCGTATTAAAACGTAATACTTGGGGTTTTTCTAGGTATATCTATTGTATTTATTTTGTCAAGTGGCTCAGAAAAGAATTATGATCAGGTTTTGCGCATTGCAAAAAGTAAACAACAAATAAATGCTTTAAAAATAAAATTAAACATCTGTGTATAATATACTAAGAAGATAAGCTTAGTGTGATGGACATATATGAACATTAATTTCAGTCGAAGGAAGCCCTGCTTAAAGCGAATTTCAGATAAGCCTGCCTCTAGACCATGATTGTGCTTCAACTATTTGCGAATTATAACGAAATATTTGTTTTTTCTTTGTATCTCTTGAATATGTATGTAGAATGATAAAATATGATTGTTTAAAAATCACATTGCAAAAGTAAACAACATATAAATGCTTATAACGAATAGTTACTTGCATATAAACATTATAGCACACATAAAACATAATAAACCTGTTGTGATAGACATTTTCATTTATGAATGTCAAACATTCTAATACTTAATACGTAATACCCTCACCTAGAGCACACTCAAAACAAAGGCAAGCTTCTGCGCGACACTCAACCCAAACTACCATAAAAAAAAAGGAAGAAGAATTCCGATTCCCATCGCAGGCCATCGAAATGGTAATAACGATAGCATTTCAATTGTGGTGCATGCTGATGGGTGGTTACAGCAACGGATAGAGCTTTGGTTGTTTTTTTTTTCTGTTCGTTCCATGCAGGTAGCTGCAAGTATTTTCAATTTTATGAGTTTACCTTTTGGCCGGAACCCGGATCTCCTGCTGGCTACAACAGTTGCAGCAGCAACTGCCAACTCGACTCCCAACTTCAGTTTGGAGTTCGCACTTTTTGCCATGCCGCATAAATCAGTGCAACATTTTTTTTTTTGCATTTTTTCTTCTTTTTTTTTACAATTGCATTTGCTTTGCCGTTACTTGAGTTAAAGCGTGCTGGCGATTAAGGCAGGAGGGAGGGCCTGGCTGGGGTAAGAGTAACCTGCAGGTTGGCCCAAAGATTTATTGCCACGCACACAGGCAGCAACCGCAGCGAAACGAGTCTTGCCTCTGTGTGTGTGTGCGTGTGTGTGTGTATGTGTTTGCGGAGCAAAGTCGGTGGCTCGTAATTATTTGATTGGAAATTATTCAACGGGCGTAAAGTTAAAATTTAATAACGCTGCATGCAATCAGATGAGAAATTGATGCGAATCGATGTTGGGTGTGCCAGAACTAAGGAAATAAGAGCAACGAGAGCAACTAGCCAAAGAAAACTGCCAGTTTTCCATGAAATATATAGATTTCGTTTAAAACGTGCATTCGAGAAATATCCGGTAGAATTTATTTGGTTGAGGTAATCATTGAGAAATGTGAAAGAGTACTTGTTGTATATTTAAAGACATAGAGGAAAAATTTTCTCTTGTTCTATCTCTGCCTTTTGGAAGAGGTTTTCAAAAAGGAACAAATCACATTCGTGTAAGCCAAGTGACAGGTTTCAAATGCAGTTAAGCCAGATCGGCCATGTCGTTCAGCTCAATGCCCATTAACCAAGACTGAAAAGCTGCCCGAACAACGCTGGCCATCAAAAATGCCAAAACCAAGTACAGAACACAGCCTAGGAATGCAAAGAAATATTGCAATGCAAGGGCAAATTGTTAAGACAAACAAAAAAACAAAAGCTGAATTGCCACAAAGTGAAATTCCGCAAAAAAGCCGAAAAGGTAGCTGCAGACATCAACAGACATGGACTTGCATAGGTCCAATGGGCCATTTGTACTCGAATCCTGTGTACTCAACTCTTTCTAACTCTTAATTTTGCTTTCCCTCTATCTCTCTCTCTCTCTCTCTCTCTCTCTCTCTCTCTTTCTCGCTATCTCTGTATATTGCAGGCCGATTTTTCATGGTCAATTAAAGCTGAGAATGAAACAGTCGAAACGCTGGGCGCTGGCGACAAGAAGACCTTTGCGGACAGAAGCTTTTACATACTGCAGGAGGATTATGCCATTGCCAGGACCTATCGATGTGTGGCCAACAATTCCGTTGGACCCGGCGCGTTCTGTGAGATTGAAGTTGCTGGTGAGTAATATTCCAAAAAAAAACACAAAAAAATCTGAATTACAAAAAAAAAAGTAATAAAAAAGAAGTACATTACGGAATGGGGCGAGGCAACGGAAGCTGATTACTGTCAATATTTGCTTCATCTGTTTCCGTTTTCCGGTGCTTCTTTTTTATGCTCTGCATAAAATGTTGGCTAGCTGCTTCCGCTTTAAACTAAAATGGCGGCCACTTCTCTGCTGGCTGCGGCAATTAGGGCATTGTTTGGCGCCCAGCAATTCGCATTTCCACCATCACCCCGCCTCCCTTCCCATTGCTTACCTGTTATTCTAACATGCGCCACGTTTTATTACAACCCAACGGAAATTGATTTCTGCGCTTTTTCCTTGCGTCCTTTACAAAGAAATCAGTCGAATTTTCTTTTATATTTATTTTATTTTTTTTTGCGCTCTGATTTTCTTGAGCTGCTTAAGTCGTGAATTTCACTTGGTTTTCCGCAATTTTAATGTCTGTCAAATACACACAACGCCCCGCGTCCGTTGCCCGTCGCCCAGCTTTCCGCTAATCTGCCAGCTTCACTGTGTCCACTTGCTATGCCACTTTCTGTACCATTTCATTGATTGAATTGAAATTGAAATTGAAATTTGACAGCTGATGACGTCAACATTTTTTTTATGGTCCACTTTATATATTTAAGAGCTGTGCGACGTCTTCTAAAATTGGCAATAGCTTTGATTTATTTACTCTTACGTAATGTACAGCCCATAGGTTATTATCCAAACCCTTCCAGCTATTATCCCAAATACTTCCTTTGGTCATAAATATTATTTATTATTTATACAAAAAAAAAGAAGAAAAAGATGTAAAGTTTTTGGTTTTCTATTTTATATTAACAGCTGGTTCAGCACTTTATATTTGGTGGCAAGGTAAATGCCGTAAAAAGTTCTCACTTCTTATGAGTTGACATCCCACTTCCTTTTTATTTACCTCATTTGTTGAGTTCAAGCAACCAATTAATGTTAGCTGATGTGAAAATGATTGAAAACATTTGGTTAATTCCAATTTAATATTGAGCAGCAACAAAATGATTGGGTCTATCCTGTGAATTAACACATATATCTGCTATTATCTGTCTTTTCCATTTGCTTTTAAATATAATGCTAATCCCATTTAATGCCTCACTAACGAATTTGAAACGCTTCTGATTAATTAGTGCGACCAAAAAGTAAGTAACTGCATGTCTAAATACTAAAAACATTTATCTAAATGTAATGAAATTTTAATTTGGGAACAAAGAAATATTCTGAATATTTAAATGCTTAATATCGTAAGAAATTGTAGAAAAGTAGTTAAGAAGGGTTTCCCACAAATTCAATATTTTTTTATATTTTAGAACTGATTTAAAATGGTACTTAAGTGTAAATTTTTAGGTGAAGTATGTCAAAAGACTTTAATATTTATTTGCTATTTTAAAAAATGTCAAACAGTAGAAATTCTCATTGTAAATTATGCAATGACCGGCTACAACAATCTTAAAGCTATAAACAAAGCTGCAGTTGGCATACATAAACATAAAAGCCGCTGCTGTGCCACATTCAAACGCTAATCCACATAACCAAACATGTAAACACACACGCACTCACACACACACACACACACACGCGCGCACACACTGCGAACTACAACTAAAAGCCGCCATTTTTCATTTGTCGCTCTCTCGCTTGTTTAATTGCATAAGATAGGAAGCGGATAGAAATAGCTGTGCTGGGGCAGGGGACAAGGCATAGGGGAGGCTTAAGGCCTGGCTGCTGACTGCTAAATGTTGTTGACACGCGAATCCGCACACGATGCCAAAATGAATAGCTCATAACATATGTGAATACACTCAGAAAACAAATACACACGCCAACAGAGATAAACGTTGCCACGAAACAAAGGCGTCTGCCACACACTACACACACACACGCACGCACACACACACATAGAGTGCGCACTGCTGGCAAAGACAATTCATTTGTTTGGATGATAAACAGCTGAATTATAGCAAATATGGAAAACAATGAGAGACGAGCCGGCTGAAGGATGCCGCTCCAGCTGCCTAGCACAATTTCATAAGACAATGCCACATTGCGTGGGCATGACGGGGACACT
Organism: Drosophila borealis; assembly: GCA_035045885.1. Lineage (NCBI taxonomy): Eukaryota > Metazoa > Arthropoda > Insecta > Diptera > Drosophilidae > Drosophila > Drosophila borealis. The sequence continues at coordinate 2,565,262 of JAWNOR010000211.1, forward strand.
GGCCGGGCGGGGGTGGTACGGGTGCGGGGTGCTTTCTAAGTAAAACATGAAATGCATTTGTATGTGCGGAACTGTTGCCGCTGCCGTTGCCGCTCCCGCTGCTGCATGGTTAATGCCGTCGGTCCCTGGCATAGCAAAACCATGTGACAAGTTGATAAATTAAAGTTAGCTGACAAGCAACTGCAGCAGCAGCAGCAGCAGCTAAGTCTTTTGGCAGTCAGTCAGGCAGTCAGTCAACCAGTCAGTCAGTCAAGTGGCTAAGTAGGCAGACGTCGGGCTTAGCTCGGCTGTCAGTTGTAAAGAATTGCATGTATTGTTAAGTTTTGCCTATGCTTTAAGTTTGCAACGAGTTCGCGCTCAAAAGTATGCTATATTTTAATGCTCATCTCTGTCGCTCTTTTTACCTACCACCTCCACTCCCGTTTTTCTTTCTGTAGAACAACTGGCCTGGTGGCAGCGCTGGGACAAAACGACGCTCATTATACTGGTTGCCGCCATATTGGCCTTATTGCTGGCCGTCATTATTATTTGCTGCATAATTATATGCATATGCCGTCGCCGTCGGCGTCAGGATAAATGTGAGTACAATAATAACAAGAATAAACTCAAAATGACTGCAAACAGTCTGTTTTGTCATGTTATGGAAATTTCCCCCAAGCATAGTGTTAGGCCCTTTGAACAAACCGAAAATAAACAACCAAAGCCTACAATATGAGTTGAAATTATATTTGAACAATTTGTGCCAAAAATTGAATTTAATCTTTTTCTGGCCTCTTTTAAGAAATTATTTTTAAGGATTATTTCATATGAATTTTGCTTGTAAAGCAGCATGTCCAGACCTTTGCATGGTTATGATTATTTAAGAATATTCACAACAAAAAATCTGCTTAAGTGCATGAAACTATCCAATTATTCAACAGAACAGGCTACAGGACACTTCCCATAGCTTAATGCCAATTTCACAGAGATATATAACCTGTTCACTTTATAAATATGCCATTTAAATAACATAGCTTTTATCTGTTGAATGCATATGAAATCCGATTATCACTGCTGCCTCTTTGCATGGGCTAAGAACTTTATTTATTTATTTGTTATTATTTGGTTTGTTGTTTTGCCTTGATTTTAATAACTGGCTTAACGCTTTTATGCTGCGCTTTGCTGTGAAAATTTTGCGTATTTCCATTAAAAACAAGAAACTGAAGTGATAAGTCCATACAGGGTGATGCAATTGTTGCTTAAACAACCAGAATTATGCTCTAGAACCAAACAAATTTGGATGTTTTAACAAATTATAATAGGCTTTCAAAAACACCCTGTATGGAATATAGTTACACCTTTAAACATTCAATTTGATAAATTTATATTATGTTTATGTAAAATTATAATTATGTTTTTTTTTTCATGTTTTCGTTTTTCAATTATAAACGCTTTATATACCCATGTATATATTATTGAATTTGTGTGAATGGTAATTTTGTTGGATTCAATGTTTAATACTTAAACAACAAAAACAAACACCATATCCACAACAACAACCACATCAATGGTATAAAAAAATACATTAATTACAAACCCACAACAATAACAAAAAATATCTACAACTAATTAACAACCACAACGAACCCAACAAACTACAACAAAAATAAATGGCTGTTATTTGTTTGATTCATTTTTTTTTGGTTTTTTGTTTTTGTATTGTCTGCAACAATTTTAATTAATTTTGCTTGGCATCTCGCTTTTACAAACTATCGCTACAATCTATCTATCTGACTCATACACTTGTGTATATTACATATTGTTGTCTCAATGCTGCTTCACTTAATAATTGCTCGCTGTAACAACCACAACAAACAACAACAACAAACAACAACAAACAACAACAAACAACAACAAAAAACAACTACAATAACAACCACAATACTTTAAACGATGCTTTCAATGCTTTGCCATCCAAAACGCGCCAAACTCTTCATATTGTGCTACAATATCAACAACAACTACAAACACCACACACACACGCTCACACACTTGCATTATAACAACAACAACAACAACGTCAACCAAATCTCATTTGATTTAAATTCATTTGGTTAAGATCATACGGAAGTTTCTATAAGCGCCAACCAAAGGTAAGTGCTGCATTTAATTGTTATTGATTAAAAGTATTCAAGTATTTTTGAAAATGTATGCAAAGATTTTTATGTGTCATTATTTAATTGCTATAAATGTATTTCAAATTGAAATCTCTTTAATTTCTAATTGGAGATTAAAAGATTTTGTTCGATCTAAAAGATTTCAGACGTAGAATTCTGGTAGCAGAAAGGATTATCCTTTGCCGATATGCGAGCTTCAAATAAAAATGTCCGATAATTGAGTATTTGCTCAAACCACTTGAGAATTACAACGCCCAAGTATAAATTTCTCCAGAATTACGAAGACATAATTAAACCAATTTCTATGCTGAAAGCATATATTTAATTTAATTTCCGATAGAATTTCGAAATCAAACATTTACAAAAAATAAAATTGATTATAAAAATATTTAATACATTTTTTAATAATTCTAGTGTTGAAATGTGCATGCTTTTTAAGACTTGCTTTAATTCTAAACGATTTTAATTTATTTAATTTTTATATTTTTTCCCACACCACTTCGTTTTTTCGTTGCATATATATCAATTGCTTATTGTGCGCACCCAACAACAACATCAACTATATAATCAACTGTAACTTATGTATCATCACATGTATCACATATTAAACGTATATATACAAATTGAATTCCTGTTCGTATCGATGTGCGTGGCTTATAATCCTTTGTTGCTCGCTTGCTTTATTCAAATACACGCTCACCAAATGCCTAACATCGAAAACAACAATTATTGCAATGGCAACACATATGCATATGCACACACACACATACCATTCACATACATATTGCATATCACAGCGTGCTATCCTATCAGCCGGTCTTGCCGCAAGTGGGCGTGGCCTTGCCCATACAAGACACAATGACGGCAGCTGCTGCCACATTGTTGCCCGCAACGCTATTGCCACCGCAGCAACAGCAACAACATCAACAAAAGCTCGCTACGGCCGAGAACAACAATGAGCTGGCCACGCCTCTGCCCACAACGCGCAACAGCTCATTGCATGCCACAGTACCAAAATCGCCGCCACGTTGGCCACTGCGGCCAGGTGTCATGTTGCACGTGAGCAGCGACACCAAAGAGAATCTTGCCGTGAATCGCATGACGCTGAAACCGAATCCGAATCCAAACACAAATCCCAGTGCAAATGCGAGTCAATTGTCGGCACAGCTGAGCGCCGTGCTGAACGATAGCCAAACTAACTCAAACAGCACAATGCTAACCGAGGTGACGGGGACGGTGATGGAACAAGCAGCAGACACACCAGCAACGACAGCAACGGCAGCATCGCAGCCCGCAGCAATTGCAACAGCAGCAGCAGCTGCAGCTGCAGCAGCCAACCGTAGGCTGATGAAGACTAATCCGACTGACATTGCCTTGCCATCGACAGATGCAACAGACGCCGCTACAGCTGAGGCAGTACCAGAGTTAACCGCCTGCCTGGCCAATCCAACTGCAGCAACAACTGCTGCAGCAGCAGCAACAGCGACTGCCGCTCCCAGCAGCATGCAGCGCATTTTGGACTTTGTTTTCAGGCGCGCGAAGCGGGCCAGCGACGATGGCACCCGGGACAGTCAGCGCAGCCATGTTGGTCTGTTGCAGACTTTTTGGCGTGGCCGTGGCAGCCAAGAATCGCCTTTTGCGGCACAGCATCGCCTCAAGGGCATACGTTGCAGTGGCAGTGGTAATAACACATACATCTTGGACGACTCTCAGCCCGATTGTTAACTTATGTTTTTATTTTGTTTATTTATCGTTTGCCTTTTATGTTGCATCGCATTGCGTATCATGCACACACACACGCGCACACACTCACACCCACATGTATCTTCACGTATCGCTAGTCACATACAAAAAGACGCCCACAGCAACAGCAACTAATTCAACAACAACAACAACAGCAGCAGCACCAGCAGCAGCAACAACAAACAATCCCAGCAGTGCCCAATCACATGCCTCTGTGACATTTCAAGCGCCTTCATTAGACAAGACGTCGCCAACAGACACCGCAGCAACAACAACAACAGCGGCAACAACAACAGCTGCAGCAATACCCGCAGCAGCAGCGGCAACAGCAACAGTCCACGCTGGGCCTGGCGTGAGCTGCTTGGAGCAACCGCAGCGCCCAGGCATATTGAAGTGTTCAACGCCCCCGCCACGCCCACCACCGCCGATATTGCCGTTGCGTCATGGCCCTGGACAACAGCAGCTGTTGACCAGCAGCGGCCGCAGCAACATACACATCAGCAACAGTGGCAACCGGCCGCCTCTGCTCAAACGCACCGTTGTGGTGTCACCCAGCAAAGTCGAACGCGTCCAAAGTAAGAAGAAACTCACAAGTCATCTCATATATAGCTCATATACAGCCCAACATTCATTCACTCGCCACACCCACTCTGCTCGTTGTGAACTCATAAATCATTTACATCGATTGCATTTCCAATTGAATTTTATGCCGTGTAGCCTATCTTTATTAATACTCTGTACATTTTGCCACAAATATCTCAAAGTGACTTTCTTCTGCTCTAAACGTGTTGGTAATATTATTAGCCAAAGATGACACGGCAAATGTTTCAGTCTCCCACCTCCCAAAAAGAATACCTATATGAATTTACAGATTAAGGCATTGGGAGCTCATTGAAAAAGCTGAGTTGCAATTTCAAATGATTTGAAGATGACGCTCAGCATAGATTACTAAATTATTTGCAATAAATAAATCTGTTCTGCAAAACGGGTTTTAAAGCGAGCGTTAAACCAGAAAGGGCCGAACAGACACCCAAAGTAAAATATGTTATTTTCCAAAACTTATAAATATTTTTAAGCGACGTGGAGAGCTATATTTCGAACCGGCGCGCTGGTTCAAACCATTGACCAATTTCTCTGGGAATTATAAACATTTTGCTTAAGCCATCATCAAATTTTTCTTTTAATAATAAACATTTTTAAGCGAGGTGGCGACCATGATTTGAACCAACACACGGGCTCAAACCAGCGACGACATTTTGTAAGAATTGCAGCATTGGTTTTTATAATGTAAAACACTTCCGTCATCTTCTCAATCGTATTCCAGTCACACACACAGTCACTCATAAGTTCATAACAAACCCATTTATCATTAAACATTGTACATACATATACACACATGCCTACTCTCAATTATTTTTTCGTCATTTTCCTAATCTGTATATCGTTGTGCCACAAACAAATCGTAATGTAATGTAAGTAATTTACTTTAACGAATCAAGCGTCGAGGTCCTTATATAAGAGACAGAGAAGCGACAAGTAAGAGAAATGCATAACTTCAAACGTTTATAGAGCCAACAATCATGAAGAACATCTGCTAACACAACAAGAAACTTGTCTTCAGTCAAAACTATCGATGTTCTTATTATTAATTAATATTTTATTTTCGTTTGGCTTGCAATTTTTCAATGTTTCCATGTTGCCTGCTTGTGTGTTGTCCTGGCCTGTGCGTGTTTCATAATTCTGCATGAATTTCAAATATAATAAAAAACGATGTAAAACTTCAAATCGAATAAAACTCAAATATTATGTTACTATAATTTCCATAGGTTTTCAATTTAAGTTGAAAAGTCTTTAGCTTAGGTGTATGAAAAAAAAAAATATTAAGTTTAATTTTAGTATACATTTATTTAGCGTATAAACCTTATGATTTTATAATTGACTAATTATATTCTTGTCTATTTTTTCCAATTATTTTCGGTTACTTTTTCTCATTTCAAAAAAAAAAAACATTCTTTAAAAAAATGTTTAAAAAAACCCCAACGCTAATCGCCAAATCAACCGATCCGTATACGTATGCTATATAGTACACGACAAGTCGTCTTCACTGGGGGATCCATTGACGGAACCTGGCGAGTATGAGAATCTACCGTTTCATGGTCTGCAAACGGCACCTAACAAGGTACAGTTAACATTTTTCTGTTATTTTTTTTCCAATAACATAACCTAGAAATGTTTTCAACATACTTAATGATGAAACGATTCGTTTAACACGCTCATACACACATACACGCACACACACCCACACGCACACTCACACGCACCCACACACATTGCTAATCTCGCCTCGTATTACTATGTACTATATATGTATAAGTCTAAGCTTTATCTCAGTATATTGCCTCTTGTCTATGTCTATCTCTATCTCTATCTCTGTCTGACTTATAGTTTTTCTGGCCTCTAGTGTTATGCCAACTTCTATAAAAAATTGATTATTTTTGTTTGTGTAATTTGTTTGACGTTAAAGCAAACAGAAAATTCAACATTTTAGTTTTTTGTTATTTAAGTAAATATATTGTATAGAGAGGTGTCTATCTTAGCCATTTACGAGTAGTATATAACTAGCCTACTACCTTCGCCTTTTTGCTCTCCATTGCCTAATGATGTCTCTCATTCATCATTCATTTGTCATTTGTGTCATCTTTTTCATATTCTTTGTTTTATTTCTCGATTTATTTCTTTTTCATTTATTTACAAGCAACATCAAAAATCAAGAATTTCCGTTTCAGTTTACGCAAAGAAACGAAAATAATCATGATTTATGTGTCGTCAAGTGAACTTTTTTTTTAAATATTTTTTGTTAAATTTAGTTTCCTTGGCTTTGGTATCTTTGGTATTTTAAGGACTTACTACATTTATCGATATGAAATCCATATTGTTGTGTATATTTAAATATTATGTAGCATGTAGTATGTAAGTTTTCTACAATATGATTTATTTATATTATTGAAGAGAACCTTTAACAAATGTGAAAACAGCAATTTTTGCAAATATGCGAGTTAAATGGGAAAACTGAGAGACAGAAAATGTAAAGAAAAAATCGGTCTTAAAGTCAATTAAATTGCCAAAAAGCGAGATTTATGCTATGGATAATAGCTTAAACAAGCTTTAAAGCAAAAGGTTTTAATGTGCGTTATTAAGTTTTTAAGCGCTAAGCTTTAAACTAAAATAAACTTGACTTAAGCTTGTTTTATTTATTATTTCAACAGTTTATTTAGCGAATTGTTTCGTTAATTTGAGTAGATGTTAAAAATACTATCGATCTCAAACGCTGAAAATATTCAGTGTTAATAAAATGTTGAAAGTAAAGTTCCCGTATAGCTCGCATATTTACAATACACACAAATCCACATTCACTTTAAGAAACCTCCTCCCCTAACCTCCCCTAATCAGTGTTGTTCTCTAGTATTGACACATGCTCCAATTACAACAGTTGATACAGTTCACCCACAGCTTCACAGTCGTAACTAACCGATATGCAAACATCCATAACTAACAAAGACAACTAATCGAATGTTCTCTCTCTCTCTTAACTCTTTCACGCTGCCCCGCTGCATAACCAAATCAAATGCTGAATAAAATAAAACAAACGCCCCATTGCATGTGCCCGAATCCGCATCCGCATTCGCATCGTATCGTATCGTATCGTCTCGCATGGCAGTTCTCTACTACCCCTACAAATTTTAATAACAACACAAATGTGGTGCGCGTCGCTCCACGACCCAAGAGACTAAATGGAAATATTGGTCAAGCAATGAACAGCCAGCAGCTGCTGCATCACCAGACTCTTCAGCATCCGCCTCCTCAACAGCAGCAAACACATTACTACGACCAACAAATGCAGCAGCAGCAGCAGCATCAGCAGCAGCAACAACATCAGCAGTACAACACTTTGCAGTACGGGCGTGGCTGCACAGCCCCGCCCCCTCTTACGGCTCCACATAATCGCAGTCTGGATCAGCTCGAATCCAGCTCCGATCAAATACAATATAATCTAAGCAATTGCTTTCCCAAAAGCTACACCGAATACTACCAGCAGCATCATCATCAGCAGCAGCAGCAGCAGCAACAAACGCAGCAGCAACAATCACAGCAACAGCAACAACAACAACAATCGCATAAATTTCACACCAATTCCGCGTCCAATGCGCAACTCTTGAATGCCATCGAGCATGATTATCAGCCCACATATGCGGTGGTTGAGCGTGTGCCACCGCCACCCCCTGCGCCCAGTTCCGCGCTGCTCAACACAAATCCCTTTCTGGCCGCCAGCAACTTTAAGAAATACGATGCGGCCGGCGAGGAGCTGCTGGGCAGCATGCAGCGTGGCAAACGCGGCAAGGCGGGCAGCCTGCTGGAGCGCATGGACATGGACAAGAAATTCTATTCACTGAAGTTTCCCAATGGCGCCAACAAGTTGAAGAAGCCGGCCTACAATCTGAATGCCTCGCTGGGAATGGCCACAACGACAACGGCGCCGAAATGCAAGCGGCATCATTCCTTTGCTGGTGGTAGCCATGGCGATATTGAATCCAACGGCAAGCCCATGCGCCTCTATGATCCGCCCGTCTATGAGAATGTGGCGGACAAGTGTGGCGGCGATTTGGACATGGATATGGGCGGTGACGGCAGCAGCAGCAGCATTGGTCACAATATGAATCTGAATCATAATCTGAATCTAAGTCTGGCCACAGTGCAGCTGCACACGCAGCCAGCTGCTGTCGTCTCGGCGAGCCACAAGAAGAAACATCACCATCGCCAGCACCAGCAAAAGGCTGATGCATCAGTTGGCGCCGCTGGCGCTGGAGCTGACTTTCAACTGATGGAGCCTGAACGCCTGAGCATTTATCGCAGCGATTCGGGCATATCCAATAGCTCCTATGAGTCCCAGCTGCCGGCACTGGGCCAACGCACACCCAAGGCGCACAAGGCGGCATCCTCGGGCCTCAACCTGACCCGCAAGCCACTCTACATGAACGTGGAAGGGCAGCAGCAGCAACAGCAGCAGCAATTGGCACGTGCCGGCTCACCGGCGCACAATATTAATTCGTCCTATGAATCCGCCTCGTCGGCGCCCGTCACAGATCCCACCTCGCTTAGCTCATCCAATTCGCTTTACAGCAGCGGCATCGGCACCGTCAGTTCACGCTGTAATCGCCACTCGCAGCAACAGCAGCAACAGCACCAGCATCAGCAGCATCAAAGGCAGCCAACGCCGGAAATCACAACACCTGAGGATTATGAGCAGTACCAACTGGGACATCAGCCAGCACATTCCGCCTCCATGCTGTCCGTTGCCAGCAGCGTGAGTGCCGCCAGTCGTGGCAAGTGCAAGCCCTCCAGCACAGCGACAATGCAGCAGCTGCCACTTCGCTTAGGTCCACATGAGGTGCGTACACACTATTTCCTTTTGGCTCTGGGCATGGGCATCTGCATCTGGCAGGCAGCTCATTATTCTCGGTGCAAATACTTAAAATTCCACGCACTATGTTCAACAAATCGCTCAATTTAAGTTTCAGTTTTATTTTCTTGCGGCGTAATCTATATAAGAGACGAAATTTGCTTCATGCTAATCGGGACAGGAACACATGCACTTATTGCCAGTAGCTATTACATTTTGGGAATGGTGTGGTTGATAATTGCCCAAGCGGAATGGTTGAATTAATTACGTTTATAGGACTAGAAGTCGGAGCAATTAATAACCTTTCTATAGTAGTTAACTCTTTAGGACAGAATTCAAGTTGAAAGCTCTTGAGATACAAAGAGCTTTAAAGTGCATCATATCCAACTAGTCCTTAGTTCATTTCAAGGCTGCAAGCCAGGTTTCAGTCCAATTTAAATTCTGCCACAAGCCGAAAATGTTATAAAAACGAGTTGTTTAAAAAAACCCTGTCCAACCAAAACGCAAACCCTAAATTAATTTAAAATTGAAAAAATTTAAGGGAGTCTCAGCCTCAGAGCAAAAATATCTTGGGCAAACCATATTTTTTAGATATAAATTCTGGGCGGCTATTAAATGTTAAGAAGAACAGGCAATAAAATACATAATTAATAGATATAGAAAATCAGGTTCACGAACCGAGCCCAAAAACAGGAAACATAGCTAAATCGAACCATAAAATGAGCAAGGCTTAATTTTCTTCGGTTTGTTGGGGAGGGGTTTTGAATTATTTTTAATTGATTGTTTTTTTTTAATTTACTTTTATGATTTACACTTTTTTCTTTCACATGTCACGATTGCTAATCTATATAATTTTGATGGAAACACACCACAAAAAACCTTTACAATCTGTTGCAATATAATAATAACAACAACCACAACAACAACACAATCGCCATTGCATGCGCAAAATCGCATTGAAAACATTGCAACCACGAAACTAACCACAGCAAACGCAATTGTTGGCCACTAATCCATTTTTAGCACTTAAACGGCACAGCAACAACAGCAGCAGCAACAGCAACGACAACAAAGGCAGCAGCAATGCCTGCAGTAAGAAATTACGACGACAGACCATCAGCGACCCCTACGCACATATCAAACGGCATTATGCCGGCGATGCCGATGCCTCTGTTGCCAGAAACAATAATAACAACAACAACAACAACGACGACGGGAGCAAAATCGCTGAAGCCCTTGCAGCCAACAGTAATAGTGGCCCCAAAGCCGCGACAGCAGCAGCAACAACGTCAGCAGCAGCAGCAGCGGCCGAGCAACAAATTAGCAACAGCAACAACAACATCGGCAACAATGGGCTTGGGCATGGGCGGGGGCGTGGCAATCATCAACAACAAATGCTAATGCCAAATGAATTGCTGCTGCAGGCAAGTCAATTAGCTGCCGCCGACTGCAATCAGAATTTAAGATATGTGCCGCCCATGCCAAGTGCCACGCCTATGACACAACCACTGGCTGGCGCCTACGATTGCCTGGTGGTGCGTCGTCCGATGCGGCTGCCGTTGCGCAAACATCACACCTTCCATTTCCAGACAACACAAACGGCCAACGGCAAATTGCAGCAGCTGCGCCGCCAACTGCAACAGCAACAGCAGGAGAGGGAGCAACAGCAGCGGGAGCAAGGCCCACTCATCTATCGTCCATTGGAGCTGAGTGAACGGCATGCCTTTAAGCCAATTTCACCAACACCTGCAACAGCAACCACGTCTGATTATGAAAAATGCCAAGAGAACGACACACAACAGCAACAGTCGCAGCAAGAACAGCAGCAACAGCAGCAGCAGCAGCTACAGCGACCAGCGACGGGTCAACTAAATCCCGCTGCCTCATTAGAGGCATTAGAGGTGTTAACTAAAACGCATCCGGACTTTATGTTTACCAGACCAAGCGGCCAACAAAACGAGCCACTTGCTGCTGCTGTTACAGCAACAGCAACAACAACAGCTGCTGCTGTGGAGGAAGATGAGGATTTGGGCTACTCCTTTTGCGAGGAGGAGTACATGGTGGATGATGATGATGATAATGCTGATGATGATGCGGCAAATCACAATCTCACGGCACCGCCCACAACGCCCGCCCACAGCTCACAGAGCAGCGCAGCAATTGCAAATGCAACTGCGGGCGCATTGAGTTACTTTCTGACTCAAAGCTATCGCGAGGTGCACATTTGAAATTCGAGGGGAGAGCGTTAGACACAAAAGATACAAATGAGAAATTGACAGTTAGACAGGCCTAAATGACGCATACAAGGTATTTAGTAATTAAACAAAGCTGAGGGAATAAAAACATATTTATATTTAGCATAATTCAAATTCAAATGATAAAAGTAAACAAAATAAGAGAAAAGTGTCGAAAGAACAGTTTAGTTACGAGTCACTAATATATATACAATAGCTTAGTAATTAACCAATCATCAAATCATTCAGCAAATGGTTCTCAATTTCATATACTGGCATCTTGACAGGGTGTATAACCATTTCAACAGTCAGTATCCAATATTATCGTGATGCTTGCGATTCGCTATTGCCAACTGTTTCACCTGCTGTCACATTTTTCATGAACTTTTGCCAATGTTTTTACGTATTTTTATAAATATATATATATATATATTTATTATTCAGATATCAACTAATTGTAATAGAACATTTTGTGGCCCGTAGAGATGCCCAAAACACAACCCAATATGAAGAAATCGAATACACAGAAAGGCCACAGAGCAAAATTGCAACTGTCGAGGCACTTATTGTTAGTGTACATAGTTAGCATAAATTTAAACTTGATGAACAAATACTTAAATTAATTTAAATACAACTAAAGGAAAACAAAAAGCAAACAACTACAAATAATACACAAGCAAAATCAACGAGCATTATATAAAGCTAAATACTAAACATTCCCAGAAGCACAACTAATTCATTCTTATATTAAATAAATATAGTTAATAATTAAGTATTATATTAAGGCAACTCTGACTGTATGTGTGTTAAGTTTGAAGTAGTTTTGTGTAATGTATACAAATGAATATTTAAACAATTTAGATATGTATGTGTAAACACTTGTATTGTATATAGAAATGATTGGCTGCCCAATTTGAAGGTTTCTCTTACCACTGAGAGGCAGCTGGGCGCAGCGTCTAGTTTATGTACTTTCTATTTATTTAATTAGTTGAATAAGAAAGGAAAAAACATACCATTGAAGTGAAAACCAAACAGAAGCCAAGCATTTTACTTAATTATTTAAAACATATTATTTATTATAATTACTCAAAAATAAGGAAACCAAAGCAAATATCAAAAAAAGTTCACTTAAGCGGTATTAAATGCATTCTTCAAGCCTAACTCGCATAAACAAAACAAAAGCTAAAAAGTTTTTTTAAATAGAATTAACAATATTTGAAGTGTGTTCTAAATTACATATTAATTTCTTATAGCATGTGTCCGATTTTGAGGATCCATACAAAGGCAGCAATACCTATATATTCTAAATTCTTTTTGTGTAACTTTCCACTAAATATCAAATGCCCAGCTAAATGTTTTATGTCACAGTAGAAAAAGGTAAATCAATTATTAATATATACCAAATTTTTAATAAATATTACTTTCTGTTATGGTCAAAATGTTAATAATTTATTTCAACTGTCGTTCTGCTGTCCATTGAAAATGATGATGATGATGATAATTATGATATTGATTTCAGTTTCGATTCTTAAAATCGTTCGATATGCTATCTAAAACACACTTTTCACGCTCAGTTCTCTCTCATTTGCTTATTTACAAATACGACAGGCGTAATAGATTATTAATATGCATGAGAAGTGCGCTTTCTAACAATTGTTGCGAGCATGTTCCATTTAATGGTATTGCATAAAAGATAATTATAAAGAAAACAACCTACTCTTTTTCAATAATAATATAGCCACTGAATGCCGCAAGTTTCGATGATGAATTCATTTATGCCGATCTCGAGAGTCAGCATTATGGGCCCATCAATTACAAGGCCGCCTCGCTCTATGCCCAGGTCAAAAAGAACAAGAAAACGGGAGCTCTGGAGGAGCTGAAGCAATAATCTTGGAGACAAATGAATCTCCAAAAATATTTTGCAGTGCATTTTGGTCTATTTTTTATGATGTTTATTTAATTGTGGTTTATTGTTTTAATTTAATATCTTTGCTTTTGTACTTAGCGCAAGCGAAATGCGACGATTGAGCTTCTGTAAACTTAAAATCGAAAAGTGTTTAAAGCAAATGAATAACGAATTTCTTAACTTTATGAAGGCAAAAACAACAAAATGATATTAATTGTTATAACATAAAAATTATTAAAAAAAAAAACATATATAAAAACATATGTATATTATAAGTCAGGCACCAAATTAACTAGGTAAACATTTTGACAGTCAATACACATAACTAAATAGGCCCATTAACAACAGCAAAAAGAAACAAAAACAAACCAATTACATAGTTTTTATCACTAAACAAATCAAAAAAAAAAAACATAAGCAGGCATTGTACTTAGCAACAAGCGAATATATATATAACAAAATAAAAATTACCAATTAAAATCGAAAAGTAATTAACGGAAACAACATTAAAACGAAAACATTTAATATGCAAGCAACCACTAACTTTAGTTAAACAAGAAAGAATAACTAACTTCGGCGCGCCGAAGATTGAATACCCTTGTAGATATATAGCTTAGTATCTAACAGTCATGTCAAGCGAACTGTGAAGCTGAAATTGAGCGGAGTTTGGTGAAGATTTCTTCAAAAACAGTTTGCCATCTAAGAATTCAAATAGTCCGTTGTGTGACTCAAAGGTAAGAAGGGAAAGGAAAGACGCACCTGTGCAAAGGTAAGGGACTAGATTGCATAGAAGCAATAGGATACGTCTGCTGATGAAGAGTATATATAGTTGATGGAGTCCAAGACGCCTTCTTCAATGCGTTACACATTTCGGGACAAAATTATAATACCCTCTACAAGGGTATAAAATATAAAAATTAAAATAAATAAATACACGCATCAACCTACTTTCGAATATTTATTTATTTTTTTTATTTCTTCTTTTGTATATTTAAAATTAACCACAAAACTATCAAACAGTTTCAAAATACACACAATCATATAAAAAATAGATAATAAAAAAGAGATTAAAAACAAAAACCATCAAAACCAACAACAAAACGACAAACCAAAAGCAGCTTCAGTCGAGAGAAGAACGAAAAAACAGGAAATAAGGAAAATTAGCATTAATATTAATTTTCATGGTTTTCTATTTGTATACAACAAACTAAAAAAAAAAAATAAATAAAAAAATAGCCTAACAATACCAAATTATTGTATATTAAAACCATAAATAATTGATATTAACGAACACACATCAAGAGGGAAACTGAAAGGAAAGTCGAATGAATTTTGTTATGCAATTTATTGTAATTAATTATAAATATTATTTATTATTAATTATGTGAAATACATCAAATTATAAATATATATATACATATAGATACATACATACATACAAACATTATTGTATAATTATACACATAAATTATATAAATCAGCATTTACTTGGAAATGCCAGCAAAACAAATAAAACTTAATTAAATTAAAGTAATTGAAAAGCAGAGAGCAACCAAAAAGTGGAATTAAATTGAAAGTAAAAAACTTAGACTCAAGTACTTATACATACATATATATATATATGAAAATATATATATAACGATGAAGGAACCCCGTAAATATACGAAGTAAAGTAAATTATGACGATGAACAAGTAATAAATAAATTGTAAAATTACAAACGATGTGTTTTTATTGCTTAGGCGGAACTTTTATAAAATATTACAAATGGGTTTTCAGCATTCAGGAATGGGCTAAACGGTTCCCGTAATGATCCCATGCATGGATATCGATTTCCTTGGCTGGAGCTAATATAGTTATAGATAAAGCTAAATTAGCTCTGACAACCTTCCCTTGACTTCCAATTCCATTGATATAGAATTTCAAGACCCAGCTATATATGTATGACTTGAGGTTTTTGTGTGGTTTATCCACATTCTAACATTCAACAACAACTAAGAGGGTTCTATTTGGGAGTGACCGACTAGGGGATACCCTGAACCACCTTCTGCCAACATCAAATGGAGCTCACGCTAGGGGATTGCGATAGCTATAAAATAAAAGATACTTGATTTGTAGATACTACTCTGGAAGTAAGATGTCAAATTTGATGACTCTAGCTCTTAAACCCTAAGAGATTTGCTCAAAAATCAGGATTTCGATATCGATTTTTATCGATTGATTGAAAGCTGGGCCAGTTATCAATTATCGGAAACTAACTGGCACTGCGTGGACACTAGGTGGACGTGTTTTCATAATTGCAACTCTCCAGCTCTTACAGGTTCTGAGATCGACGCGTTCATGCATACGTACGGACGGATCGACAGACGGATCGACAGACGGACGGACAGGCAAACAGACAGACATGCTTAAATTGACTCAGCTGTTGATGCTGACACAGAATAAATATACTTTATGAGGTCAGAGATGCTTCCTTGTCTCTGTTACATACGTTTGCACAAAACTATTATATCCTTTTCCCCATTTTTAATAGATTCCGGGTACAAAATCTACTAATTAAAGGTTTGACTGGTGTGGAAATCGCCGAGATTCAGCAATTCTTAAAGTTGGTTTAAAGAGCAAAGCTTTTAATAACCCATCAGTGTAAAGCCGAAGCCCTTTTTTAGCCGTATAAATAAAACAAGAAACGCAGCGTTTTAGAAATTTGGAAAAGACTTGAACATATAAAAACTGAGCTTAAGTCTAGCTCGAAGTGCAATTTGTAAGTATTTCTCTTTTAGCAAAGCTAGAAGTAAGTAAATTGATTTGAATAATTAAATAGTTGTATTTAAAACAAGTGCAATGCAAGCAAACTCATTTAAATTATTAACATTTTACAAATGCAATGAAACTAACTTTTTGTTTGAACGTAAATGTGAACACCTATTTGGACCAATAAACCAGCCCGTAAAATTTATTGAATCTAGTTTATTGAGATTTTCCTAAGCTTCAGTTGCAGGATGCAACATGCAAATTGCAAAAATCAAAATCAGAATAGAATTTTTGTACCTATTTTTGCATATTAGTTGCCCCGAAAGAGCAGCACACTCACACACACAAACGCAAACACACGGCCACGCACACGCACACAACCGTTTCTCATGCACGATTTTTATCCGCATGCTCGTTCAGAATTTCGTCCCGTGTGTCATTTCCGTGCAACGTAACTGAATTCGGTTATTGCTTCCTGCACTGTTGCAGCGCTGTCATTTCCGTTGCTGCCAAACACACACACACATACACACAAACATACCTATATTCGCACGCACACATGCGGGTCGAGGTCATTTGGTAAAAGATTTTGGGTCCATTAATTGACGCTTAAAATTTAGGTACATTTTGGTTGACATTCAGAAGTTCGAAACGCATATTTGTTTTAGCCAAAAAATGAAAACTTTTCACTTTTGTCGCACTTCCGCTTAAACACACACACACACCTATACACACACATGCGAATGAAAAACCGCATTCATTTCCGCAATTTCATTGAATTACATTTAATTTTTAGTGCTCTGCTTCAATTGTAGTTTAAGCGGTGCATGTGTCGTTGTGTATGTGGTCAGATATTTGTTTCTAATTAGAATTCACAAAATGTGTGCAACATTTTTGTCAGCTATTTGACCTAAATGGCAAACTTGAATATGACTGATTCAATTGGTGGCGATTGGAATTCTCAATAGCGAATTGTGGCAACTTTATGAAAACGATTTACGCTCTCATTAAGCGCATTTAACATACTCAGCTTACGGTGCAACCCATTGACTTGCCATTTACCCAGAAATTTTCTAAACAATTACGTGCCTAGTGAGCTCATAAAAACTCAAATACCAAAAAACAAGCTGACTGCATTCAGGTCGGTCAGCCGCCAGGCTTGGCAATTACTAATTGCCGGACTACGAATACGTTGCCCGACTCCGTACAACAATCGGTTGGAAGGAACAGTGGCAACTGTTGGCCTCGTTTTTTGGGCTCTGTTGCTCTGCTCGACTAATGGCCGTAATTCGCCTTTGCAGTGACCCCTAAATAAATGGACAGCAGGACAACAACACCTGCCGCCTGGCGTTCAGATGCAAAGGACAAACTTTTTGTCTCAACTTTTTGTGCCCTTTTATACCCTGTAACAATTAAATGGGCATAACAAAAGGGTATTATATAGATTTTTCCTCTGCAGGGCTCAGGCAAAAGGAGAGAAAGAAAGAAACGCTTTCTTTTCACAATAAAAGTAAAAGTAAGGGGAGAGAAAAAACCTCTGTGAAAGCTCAACATTTACTATTTTTTAATAAAAACTAATTTAATATTAATTGTAGTAAAAGCAACGAATAACCTTCGAAAAGTAATTAAATTAAAAATAAAATTTACGACACTAATTACACTAATTACAGGATACCTTGTAGTGGAGCAGCCTTTTTTTGTAACTAGGCGTGTGTCTGTATGTGTCAAAGTGTCTCTTCTAATGACACGTTGCAGTGGCAGACAACAGCAGACAAAACTACATAATTTTCAAAACAAGAACAACAGTGGACAGCCCAGTTACTCTTCTGCTTGTTGTTGTTGTTGTCCGTCTGTTGTTAATGGCGCCGAAAAGTATGCAAAACAAACATTGGCCAACAGCCTGGCAGACAGACAGGAGAGTCACAGACCAGAATGAAGTTGAGCTTGATGCTGAGTACATGACATTTAATGGTGCCAACTGTTGTCTAACAATATGCCTCCAGGCCGGCCACTCGGTCATTGTGTCAGCTTGTCAGCTACTTTGTTCTGCTCCAGACTCACACTCACTCATATTCAGTTCAGCTAACTAACATTCATTCGTTATTCACAAAGTTTTTTACGCCTTGACAGACCAAATAATGCACTTTTAAATTAAAGTCTGCTGCGATTGGATGCCGCAGCACGACACAGCTGCAACTGCAACAGGCAAAGCCAGCGAGGTCACGTGCCTCTCCAGCTGGTTGGTTGCCCAAGAAAACAAACCGCCAACTGACTGGGCATAAACTTTGCCAACTAAAACAAAAGCCAACTGTCTCAGCACTGTCAACTTGGTGCTCAGGTGGCACAACGGAGAATTCAACGACCAACTGGCAACAACAGATGCCATTTGTGGTGGGTGAAACAGGTTCACTGAAGCTGACATTGAACGGCAGGTTTGTATTTACAAGTGATTTCTACTTAGTAGAAACTTAAACTATGTGAAATATTTAATTAAATGGATGAATCCCTCTTAATTATATCAATTTTATTTCGCACAGCAATCATAAGATGAAATGTATAGGGTAGTAAAGGCAGAACTCTATTAATTTATAATCTTTTTCCCCTTTTTTTATTATTTTATACTGAAGTTATTCTCATCTTTCTTATTATTCGTAAATATATACAAAAATGAGCTTATTTAACTTTGACAAATATTTAGTCAAATGTTTTGATTGCTTTAAGCTGCAACACCTTTGCGTACAACAGTGCGTATGATTTGTATTGGTTGGTTGTGTGTTGTGTGCCGTACGTGAGCAGCAGCAGAAATCAGCCTTGGGGCTATAATCAGCAGCAGCGACACACGCATAAATTATAAGCAATACACTGTGCTACTACAACTACAACTACAACTACGTCAACACTGCAGAGCATAACACAAGCGAATGGCTTTGGATGGTTGAAGACGGAATCGTGCTCGATTCGTGAATGCCAAAATACAAACTCTCATAATTTCCATGTCAGTCTGGCTGATTGACGATGACGCTGACGGTGACGCTAACGCTGACGATGACGATGACGAAAACGACGACGACGACGAGGATGTTGTCAATGGCTGCTCTGATCAGCACGAAGCAGAGCTTCGATGCTATGGACGATGACACCAACCTACAGCCGCACAGTTCATAAAGCAGAACAGAATAGAACGCAGCGGAGCGGTGCTGTGTGGAGTACAGACTAGTAAAACCTTTTTGGAAAGCAATGACACATTTTGATGGCACAACAATCACAACAGCAACAGCAGCAGCAGCAACAACAACAACTGTTGCAACTGCTGTGCGGAAGCTGTTGCAGCATACAAAATGCCAAAGGTGAACGAGCAACTGAGATGGTGACAATGAAGGGTAACGGGCGCGTGGGCGGTTCAGACATTGAGCCAGCCGGAAGCAAATCCCGTGCAGCAACAGCAGCAGCAGGAACAGCAGCAGCAGTGGCAAATGAACTTACAGCATTTGTCAAAGTTGCATCAAAAAATTAGAAAAAAATCAAATAAAATATGGAAAATTATTACATAAATCTTCTTAAAACTAAATTGTATGAGCAAACTGCAATTACTGAGGCTTACAACTGCAGGATTTGGCCGCTAAGAATACCTCAAGAAGCAGATATCGATGTTATGTTTAAAGAACAACCCATACCACATTTTAAACAAATTTGTTTCATAGCATATTCATCCCAATTTTAAGCACATTCAAATAAGTTGGTCTTTTAATGAAATAGTCTGTATTATTATTCAATTATTCAGCGAAGCGATACACTTGTAAAAGCAAGCGTAAGTTGTTTAGATTTTGGGGCCACGCCCATCAGAAGGCTGTTCAATCGCTTAAATTAATACATACTACAGCTTAAGACTTGGGAACATCAAATTCGTCAAGTAGATTACAAACAAGCTGCCCTAAAGAATATGCGAAAATAAGGGCCAAGTGAAAGGTCACGTCCTTCTATAGCTAATGAAGCCACTGCTTAGCCTCTACCTAGCTGTTGCGACACTACGTACAGAGCATTGCGCAGTCAGTCTCAACCGTCTATAATCTTGTCACTTGCTTTACTTAGCTTTTGGCACCATACTTGTTGTCCACGGCTGAAGACGGAAACCTGTTCCAGTTGTTGTCATCGTCGTCATCGGCATTATTGTGAACTATATCCCCTAAACAGGCTTGTCTACTGCTACAGCTGCTACAATAGCTTGCACAATCAGAGTTCATTTGCAATGTTTGCGCAAAGATTCGAAATGCCAAAAACGGTGCCCCAATCAGAATCAGCAGTTCCTACTCCTGGTTCAGTTCCGACTCACGCTCTCTCTCTCACTCACTCTCTTATTCGCCAGTCCAGTCACATTGACAACTCTTTGAACAACTTTAAGCACTATACCTGCTAGCCCCACACCCCAACCCCCTCTCAACAATGCAGGCGACCAAAGTTTGTGTCCAATATTGAGCCAAGTTTCTGTACCTGTACAGGGGACATAGACATGGACGTTGTTACGGACAACGGCTGAGCTGCTCGTTGCCTGGGCTTTGTGCATTCGTGTTATGCAAGCGCTGACAAGCTGATTGTTAGATGATGCGGAGAGTGAAAGCGTGAAGAGTGTACGGACAGGCAATAATTTTGATACAGCTTACAGTTCTTGATGTCGAATTAGAGATGCGTGCGCATCGGATTTTACCTGCACAGCACGAAACAAACATCAACCAAAATTTGAAGAAATACACGGCCAAACAACAAGACACTCGCAACTTTTCAGCAGCAATAATAACCACATATATGCTAGAAGAGGTCACATGCTCAGGTTGCTCTATCTTCTACTATTATATAGAAATGTGAACTTACCCAATAAATCGCAAGCACACGAACGATTAATTTATTTTCATCTGTTGGTGAAGTTCATAAAATTAATTTATAAATGCACATGACTGAAATAAACCATAGAATTAGATAGCAGAGATCAGTAAGACCAACTCAAAGTAAGAGAAATAAAAATAGAGAATATATGAGAAATAAATAATTGAGAGAAGTGGAGCACAAGAGGGTAAATTAAATTGAGAATATGATTAGAAATTAAGTTTATTTGACTGCTAAAGAACCTGTTAATAAAATACTTATAATCATTGCGCTATAGTATTCATGATATATAATCAAAACACGTAACCTAAAAGTCTTTTTTGAATTCTTGAGAATTGCATAGTAAGGGTAGTTTTTATCATTAAATTAAAAAATTACTTTTCCACCGGAAAAAATAGTATTAAGTTCTCATTAGACTATGACATATTATCAAAACATGAAAACCTATAATATTTATTAAAATTCATGAGAATCGCAAAGTAGGTTAGTTTTTATCTTAACATTTTAAAAATTACTTTTCCACCTACATCTAACCTAACAATAACCGTATCAGATGCCTTCAATAGCGATTTACTCAATTTAATATAGAAATTTGCAACTATGTTTGAGGCTTATCGAAACGTCAACAATCTATAAATCAATCAGGAATCAGTTTTTAACTTAGTACCACATTTTCATTATTTTTCATTAGTAAAAAAATATTCTATATGAGAAAAGCCAAGTAAATCTGCTTTAATGCTTTCCATTTGATCTAAGACATTCTTATCGCATTGACATTTTACCCCAAAGCTATAAGTTTAAAAACATTTCCTCTCTTTAGTTTGATATTTCTTCCTTTTTTCCAAATGCCAACTCTTGTTATAATCTGTCCGTCGTTTTTCATTTGCCTTGCCAGCTATGTCGCTGACAGGTCAAAAACTTTCGACACTTAATAAATTATGCCCATAGGCTGAGCTCCAGACCAGGCCAGAGAAAAAGTGTCCGGTCAAAAAACGAGCGACAGCGTTAATTGGAAGATATCATGACTGACATTCCGGCAACAAGTTCCGCCTGTACTAGTTGCAAAGCATAGACGACTTCATGCGGCTAAATGTTTAAGGCTGGTAAGGAGAGAGAATGCTGCTAAAGTTGTTCTTCTTCTTCAGGCTGCATATATGTCAGAGGCAGATGTATAGAATCTCTATATTCTTTGATACCCTTAGAAACTA
This sequence comes from Drosophila borealis, assembly GCA_035045885.1. Classification (NCBI taxonomy): domain Eukaryota; kingdom Metazoa; phylum Arthropoda; class Insecta; order Diptera; family Drosophilidae; genus Drosophila; species Drosophila borealis. The sequence continues at coordinate 2,587,595 of JAWNOR010000211.1, forward strand.
ACATAGGAGAACGTACAATTGTGATCATTTCGCCACATATATACAAGAGTATTTAAAGTTCAGCTCAATGACACCTGCTGCCTTTTGCTTTTTCTATATTTTTGAGGTTTTTTGCCTTTTTATTTATTTTTAATTACGAGCAAACATTTGCTCGTCAATGCACATTAAGAGCCGCTCGGCTGGAAAACCTTAATTAAACACTTGACTTTTGCAGCGGCTTTCCGTTGTGAGAGGCGTTTGGCAGCTATGGCAACTATTTTTCAATTCACAAAGTCCTTACGTCCTTGCCTCAAAGTTGCGCCGCCACCCCCCCCCCCCCCCTAACACACACCAACCCCTGCCCATACATAGTTTTTCCATGTGTGTGTGTATGTGTGTAAAAGTCGAGTGAGAAAAACTACAAAACAGTTTGCCAGATGATGAGAATAGAACCGGAGCTGCTAATGATCATAATGATGACGATAATGACGATGATGATGATGGCACTTGACGGCAACACATGACGTCGACTTCAACGTTTGACGTCAACGTCAGACGACGACGGCGACGTCGACGCTTGAATTAAATTTTATTTTCATTTCAACTTTCGTGTTATAGGCAAAGAGCCAACAGCCCAGGCAACTTTGTTAATTTATTTAAGCAACATTCTTATTTATATGTGTGTGCTTGTGTGTGTTTGCATGTGTGTGTTTGTGTGAGAGTGTGTGTGCTTGCTAGTGAGTGTGCACATCTGACGGATGTTTCTGTCATTAAGCAAAACTTTCGTCAAAGCATAAAATTTGCTGCCGCTCACACAGAGAAACAGTGCAAGAGAAAGGTAAAGAGAGAGGGGGACAGAGAGATATGTGAGTGAGAGAGAGAGGGAGAGAGAGAATCTCAAATGAAGGCAAGTTATATTTTTACTACTTATAAGCAGTCCGCTTTGGCATTTTATGCTTTTGCCTTGTGCTGCATTAAAATGGAGCGTGTTTTAATGCAGCTACTATCTACCCCTTCCCCCTTACCCCTTACCCCTACCACCTACCACACCCTGCCAGCAAAAACGTTCAAAGCGTCCGCAAAGCAGCTGTATAAGAAGATCAGCTTATAAATACTTATGAAGTGTTCACCTGACAGGTAAAGAAAGATGGCTGGGTAGTGAAGCATGCATAAAAGTATTGCTAATACGGTTTGCACTTTGTGAGAGGATTGTCGGGCTGCATTAAGTGCTCGAGAGGTACTTAACTAGCCCGAGTTGTTGTGCCAAAGGCAGCGACAAGATAAATGAAAACAAATAAGAGGAAGAACTTGCCTCACGCAAAAATTATATATATGTAGCTCAGCATTTAAGTAGCTGAGTCCGCGTTTATTTATAAATCTAAAATATATAAAATAAATCCAATCAAAAATGTCTGGCAAATTGTCTGAAGACATTCTCTAACTAAACGGGAACTAGCAACTGTTTCTTTAAGAATTATAAAAAAAGATTTATTGAAATCACGCAAAATGTTCAATATTTATATTTTTTCAATAAGTTAAAAACTTCTTAAAGCAAAAATCAAATCGTGATGTTAAATAACAAAAACAGTAACATAACAAGTAATTTTATAGAATATCTTAGTCTTAATCTTTTTATGTTATAATATATATATACATAAATATAATGTAACAAATTTCTGGATTAATAATAAGTACTATGTTAGAATATTCATATTATTTTGTATAATTTTGGTTTAAAATAAAAACTAAATTAAAAATTAATTGGGCTGCTTTAGGGTACACTTAGCACATTTCTGTTTAATATTTGATAGAATAAAAATTCAAAGCAAGGTCAAATGGTCAAAGAAAGCCTACCAAAAGTGAAAGCCTTTGTCATGGACAGACTTTATCCTGCCCTCGTTTTGCTTGACCTGCGTATCATTTGGCTGCAAAAACAAACCGCTTTACACTTGAGCAACATTTATTTTTCCGTTTCATTTCACGCGTTTCAGTTTCATTATGCCAGCTGTCAGCGGCAGCCGCTGCTTTTAACGGTTTCCCCCTCTCTCTATCCCTGAGTTGCTGTGCTTCTGTTTCATTTTTCACACCATTCGCAATGCGACGCACGTACGCCACGCCCCCAACTCTTGTATACAATTTTGATCCCCGGCCGCAACAAACAGCGAACGGTTTCCTTTATGGAACCCTCAAAAGACCTTTTTTCCCATTCAAATGATATGCGACGCAGTTTTTATGGCTCATTGACGGCGACGCAAAAAAAAATAACAAAAATTAATTCTAAAACCAGTCAATTAGGTTTTGGGTCAAAGGACAAAAGCGAAAACCTAAAATCTGTGAACTGCTCGGGCCGGGCCGTTAAATTCGGAGAGCGAAAAAACTGTTGACTATTTTGCGGCGTCAACTATTTTTCAATGATCCAATTAGTTTCATTTCCATGCCCTGAATTGTCATCTTGTCAGCCTTGTCAAATGATCCAAGCTCCATGTTCGCTTTTGGGCCAACGTATTTCTTTTTTTTGAATTTGATTTGTTTTCGTCACTTGACGATGTTGCATAATTGATGGATTGCTTGTGGACTGACTCGGCAACCCTCCTCCAGACTTATTACAATGTCCATGTTCGTTTTTCGTTGGGCCACAACTAATAAATAATAAATCAGCCGTTTGACAGTATTTGCCAAAAGTTCAAGTCTCTGCCTTCCTTTCCCGCATATGTCAAAGAAAGCATATTGCAATTTTAATGTGACTTCTTAGATCAATAAACCAAATCTTTTGATGAGCTGAATAGTTCTAGTATTTAAATTCACTTGAACTAAAGCCAAAAGAAGAACAATCCTATGTGAATGCCGAGTGGATAGCTGTCATCTATGCGAAATATTCCCTTAAAGCTATCAAATTCGTATTTTCAAGCATGAACTTGAAAGTAAGATACATCTATTCAAATAAACATTATAGCTGATCTTGAAAGCACGTATACTTTATGTGCTCAGAAATGTCTCCTTCTCCAACAAATCTTGTCACACAAGAAGAGTACGCTTGGCAAGAGTATAAAGCTAATACACACACTTAAAATGCTTACGAGTAATCAATTTAGAACCAAATTTAGACATAGCTTTATTTGAATTGACTCTGCCAAATGCTAACCACACTCCACACAAAACTTTGAGCCCACAATCGCTACCAACTAAACCCCAATAAGGCCTACCCCAAAGAAATCTATCAACTTACAGCTCAAACCCAAATCAGAGCAAATTCAATTATGTTCGCTGGCAAATGGCACTCAACTCTTTATTTACAACAAAAACGATTTGCACAAAGCAAATCCCAAAAAACAATTCCCAAATACAAATAGCAACGACTCAAATCCTCAGTCTCAGACTCATCCTCACACTAATTACAATTGCTTCAATGCTCCAAAGGCGATTCCATTCCCTTTTCCATGGCTCCAAAAAAAAAAGTCATTGAACAGAATTTTTGTTGGCCTCCTCAAAAAAAAAAAGCAACAAAACCAAAATAGAAAAAGGTCAGTTGCTATAAGGACACAATTTTCCGCTACACCTGCCTTGAATAAAGACCTCCAACACGGGAACTACGGCCCTTTTTTTAGCCTCAGTTCAGCGCCTCTCTAAATGCCATGCTTAGAACAGACGATGGCCACTGCCAGTGCCACGCCCACTCGGGCCACTCGCATGCACCCACTCACTGACATCCAACTCCGTCATCGGCTTGTCCCTGGAAGAGTGCAGTTTAATTGACAGTTGAAAACACTGCTCAAAGCTGAAAACTCACTTCAAAGGCTGCCGCGAAATGCAGCTGCAAAAAAGAAGCCATCCAACTACGTTGGCCACCATATGCCATTGTCGCGGCATGGGATTCAAAATGAAACTGGCGTTGGGGCTCGAAGGGGTCTGCCAGCGAGCGAGCATTCGGTATCCACAAATTGAAAAAAGCTGCCACAAAAACAGTGCAGCAGAAAGAGGCATTAGAAGTGAATATGCAGCCATATTCGTATTAATATTTGTATCCAACGTTGTTTTGCCATTATTAATGCCCCACACTATGGAAATACACTCATAAATAACTTAAGTGTTTATTGGCCGATACAAAATACGATAAAGGATAAAATTTAAAAGTAACTATGTGCACACAAACAAGACTGATGAATATATCTTGAGAAATTTTTAATCAATCTGATATATTCCAGCTATATGATAAAGTTATCCGATGTTGATAAGATTTTGCATGTATATGAGGAGCATATAATACCGAGTTTGGTCAAGATATTTTGAAAAACAAAAAAAGTTTTCCATACAAGAACATACTTGTCGACCGATCGTTCCTATGGCAGCTATATTATATAATGGTCCAATCCGGCCGTTGCCGACATATGTACTACCTGCAACAAAAAGGAAGGACCTGCGCAAAGTTTCAAGACGATAGCTTTAAGACTGAGAGACAAACAGCGAAACGGACAGTCAGACAAAGCTATATCAGCTTGGATCTTAACATCAACAATTGATCTAGAATATATGTATATACTTTGGGGGAAGATGTTTCCTTTAATTTTTACATATTGCATGACGAAATTATAATACCCTCTACCTATACAGACTTTGACCGGGCGAACGCTGGGTACATATATAATTTACCCGGTCAGAAACCCATAGGTTAAATTATTCCAGGGGTTTATAAAGCAAGCAATTTCTAAATCATTAGCATATATTTTTCCCGCTCAGAATATAAGCGAAAAGCCGCATAAGAATCAAAGAGCTAATACTCGAAAATTCAAGCACAAAGAGCTATGAAACTGTTTGAAATTTTAAGAGCTGCTAATAAAACTGAAGCCGCAGCTCGTTCTGCTCATCTGAGCAGCTAATAAAAATGCCAAATGCAGCATTTTTACTATGCACTATAAAATAGCGAAATATATATGTATATCTGTGGCCGTGTCGGTTTGGGGGTTATAGACAGTAAGCTGCTGGCCATGAACGTGCGCATGTAAATCAATGTAATGGTCGCTTTTATGGTACAACGACTTGTCTCCCCCCACTATTCCACCCCCACCCCCCCACCACCTTTGCTGTCACCCACTCTTTTACACGAGATTTTGTAATACAATGAAAAAACGCAGCGCGTTGCAGTGACAACAACTGAATGAAAACTGAATCATCCATATCATTACGTTGATGCAGCATCAGCTTGCGATAAGCACCAAAGGGTGGGGAGGAGGGGGCGGCAGCTAACTTAGTTACGTGTTCGCCGTGATAAAGCAGCTGCAAGGCGAGCAAACGGGTTTGGGTAGGGGTCGAGCGGTTGCAGTAACAGCCAATAAATCTCTGGCTAAATGCTCAAAAACTTTACGAGGCCAAACCGTGAAAGACATTTCCCATTGGCCACACGAAGATTGAGCAAGGAAGGATTCGCAGCGCCATTTTTATGGTTTAAATACTTTGGCGCCAAACTTGAAATAATGCAACGTGCACCCCGCACACCGCATCCCGACTCCAAAAGTGCCAGGGCATAAAAATGTTCGAATAAAAAATATCAAAGAAAAAAAAAACATACGAAAAGTAAAACATAAAACAAAAAGCAAAACGCGCCCAAAATCTGCAGGCAGCTTAAGTGGATTTCACGCTACCATCAGAAAGGGGAACCGTCCATACACCCCTCCCTTCCTGCCACAGACGCTGCCCCTGACGCAGCATGCAACCAAAGAAAAAACTTTTGTGTTTCCTTTTCTGTTTTTTTTTTTTTATCGTGGGTTTTTGCAACAAATCCTTATAGATAAAGAGCGTTTTGCACTTGTCGAAAGCGCCCAGCGCCAAAGTTTATGAAATTTCTATTACATTGTTTTTCACTTTCTCCACGGGACTGTAAATTCGTGAAATCAACTTAAACAACCACACCCACACACACACTCACGCAAAAAAAAGGAGAAAATGAAACATATGCAAAGCTGACAAGCTGAGTTAACAGTCGACGGCAAAATGTGGAATACCGCACATGTGGCGTATACGCAATGTCTTAAAAATTGCCCAACTTAACTTTGGGGAGCTGTCAATTCTTGGGCCGCTCGCTGTGTTGCGAGTTTTGTACGCTTGCCAAGGGGCAAAATGATGCACCAAAAAATATATAAAAAGAAAAGTACATTGCCGGAAAAGTTTGTAATGCTAATACTACTTCAGCACCTGATGCAGTCACTTATAAAACTCTTTACCGAAAATGAAAATAAAACAAAAAATTATATTGTATTTAAAAATAAATCAAGTACCTAGAAAAACGTCTAAGCCAGCATTGCAATCCGTAAGTATTTTCACATCTTCAACTGAGGCAGCTGAGCAAGATAGGCCCAAGGCCTCTCATCTGGATTACTTTGCCTCTTCAGCTCATTCGCCGGCCAAGCAAGATTTACTCTTGATTGACCTGCTCATCGCATGACCTATTCTGCACTATCTTGTTCGTTCAGGTTTTCCATGCCGGAACGTTCTTTACTATATTCTCTGAACAATCAAATGCTCTTTATATTCAAATTAGGAATATGACTTCTTTAAGAAAAAACATTTTCGGTACGTTATCTGGAAGCCTCGAAATTTTAGCAAAAAGGTTGGATTGATTGACGGCAGTAAAAGTGGCGTATACGTAATTTATGTTTACCGCAACAAAGTCGTGGCTGCAACTTGCTGCGTACAGCTGGCAAAGTCAAACGGCGGCAACATCAAGTTATTTCTTCCTGCCACAGCCGCCGCACAAAGTTTTGCCCAAAAGAGCAACTAAACACTGCATTTACGAATGCCGCCGTTGCCATTGCCATTGCCGCGTATGCGTCTTCACGAAGCTAAGACCCATTCAGGCAACAACAAGGACAACTTTTCGTTTTGGCTTTTCCAAATGAAATTTTGCGGCTTTTGGGGCGGTATTTTGGGTTGGGCTAAGGATTGTTGCGCTTCGCTGCGGCATTCGGTTTTGAGTGTTATGCATTTTTCTTGCACGGCGCCCAGCAAAAGCCTCGAATTGCTCAGCCTGTCAGCCGGCAGATATAAGAGCCACAGCAGCAAGAAGATGCAACCTCCGTTTCTGTCAATTTATGCGCTTAGACTGTGTGCACTGTGCAGCTGGCCAAGTGGCGATTTTAAGGCCTGCCTGAGGCAGTGGCGTGAATTTATTGTCAACACTTGCCTCCCAGATAATTAGTGGCAAAATGAAAAGTAAGTAGTTTTCATAATGGCCTCGAGGAGGATGCAGTGAAAGCCGTTAAGATGCTGTTAGACAAGCCAAGATTTCTTCGTTATAAAATGAAGATTAAAGGGTAAGCTGAACAAGCTCAAGGTGGCCAAGTATTAAAGAAATATTTACATAAAAAATAATACCATTACTAACATATAAATATAATTTATTTTTTAGAAATTTTGTTGGGCTAAATATTTTATAAACTATTTCTTTTCCTGCTAATAATTTCAATAAATTAAATCAATAAAGTATTTTGTAAATGTGTGTATTGATAATTATAATAATAATAATAAAAATAAAAATAATAATAATAATTATGATAGTAATAATAATATGAAAAATGTTTGTTATTTCTAAGCATGAAAATAAAAATAATTGAATTTATAGAAATTTTGTTGATCATTAGTTTTGTTTTTTTGTAAATTATTTCTTTTGCTGCTTCTAGCTGCGTCACTTTAAATATTTAAATATTATTTTGTAGAAATCATTATAAATTAAATTAAATATTTTGTAAATTATTTCTAATGTTGAGCCAACATCTCACATCCAGCATATTGTACTGAAAATTATTTAAATCTCGCCGGCCCCATAAAATTCCATGACCAAAAGTGTTGATGGCATCTAAATAACTAAGTGATGAGCGCCTAGAGGAGGCAAGACAATAAAAAGCAACAAAAAATAATCGAGAAAAACTCCATCGCGTCTATGAAATAAAACTAAGAACCTATAAAACCGCACAGCTCCCGCGTTGGTGATGCAAATAAAAGCCAAGCCTTTGGTTCGGCTTTGGCGCTGAAAGCGACTGGGACTGCAGCCTTTTGCAACCAAATGACAGTAGTCAACGTGGCGACCCTTGACTGTGGAGTAGATGATGACAGCACAAGGATGGCGACGAATTCGCATTGTTTATTTAAAAACTACTCCATTATGGAGGATGGGCAAGCGGCTGCTAGTGCTGTTCAGCTTTATAAAAATGCAATTTCAGGGCGGACAACAGCGAGGACACTGGCAGCAACAATAACAACAATTACAACTACAACAACATGACTAAAACAACAACAAGAAGAAGTAGAAAAAGAAGAAGAATTACACCAAAACCCAGTAGTGGAAGCAGCACACACAAAAGTATAATCGCACTATAAATCCCTCGCGTCGAAACCAAAAACTTTACATTTGCTTTTCGGGCAAGCGACAAAGAAAAAGACAAAAGACGCGTGAATTTCACGCGACAACGAATAGTGTATGCACTTTGGAGAAGTTTTTAATAGAAAAATTATTATTAACAATTATTTACTATGTGGAGCTTCAAATTAACCGCCACACTAGTCGATATAGCGAGCTGACTAGCCAGACCCTTTTCTCAAGCTCGTCCCATTAGCCGGCTGCAAAGACGTCAACATCTCTCAGCCTCTACCTAGCATCTTGTACCCAAAAATGCTGGCCGATTCTTGGCAAAAGAAATAATTAATACTTAGAACAAAGTAATTATATATCAATTTAATTAATTATTAATTATAACCAAAACTGCAAGACAACTATTTATTTTTATTTTTAATGTAAGCCGAACTGTAAATTAAACCTAATCAAGCCCAAACTGAACCATTTTGAATTGTTTTCTCGAAGTAAATAACTCAGACTCAACTATAACTCGAATTGAACCTTATTTTTTATATAATTTGATCTAAAATATATCCAGACCCAAATACTAAAAACATGGTCTTGCATTTATTTAATCATATTTGGCTTGTGCATCCAGGAATGTGTACAATCTAGTAGACAAAGCGAACACTAGGACAAGAACTTGGTTTGAGCCGTGAACCGTATCACTAACCATTTTTTTGCTTTGTTGTACAACTAATATTATTATTATTATATATTATATTTTATTATAGATCATCAAGAAATCGTTTAGTTGCTGTATCAGCAAAGCAGATTATAAACTTTAATGTTTACCCTGTACTTTTTAAAATTGGATTCGAACATTTGAAAACAGCTAATTTTAATGTCTACAGCTAAAGCAAGCAAATGTATGTAAATGGGAGATACTTAGTTTATTATCTTGACTATAAATTAATCTTATATTTGCCAAGAATCTAATATTTTCATATATATTTATATTTCTATATATTCTTAATTTAATTTATTTTATGCCACCAAAGCGTACCATACATTCGAAATGCCCCACTCTGCGATTGCAATAAAGAAAATACCGAAATTACATGCAACGAGCGCCCAAGAAGCACTGCGGCCGGGCACCCAGGAGAACGGAGCCGCCAAGCTGCATTGTCCTTGCGCCAGCTGCATTGATAGCGGGGCCATAGTTATGGCCATGGTCAGAGAGACCCGTCCGCATGTCTCTGGCGAGTGGGCGCCTGGCCGCCCGGGCGTGTGGCCGAGTGGGTTTCGGTGAGCTGGTCGGCGTGCCCGCGCCGGGGCATAATGTTGATGATGAAAACGTGCGCATTGTTTTCAGATTTTCGGAATTTTAATTAAATTTGCATTGTTTCTAGTGGCACTTGACGATGGCCCAAAAGAGCTGCTCGGATTTAAATAAGTTTCATATTCTTTTGTTGCACACCCCCCACTCCACTTCACACATCCACCCCCCTAAATAGTAGGGGGCGTGGCGCTTTTAAATTAGTTGCAGCTTGTAAAGTGCGAACAAAGACTTAACGAGCATGTAAAGTGTAGCAAATCGCATTTATAATTGATAATTGCAAAGGAAAACGCAAATTCAATTCAATAAAGCAGAGAACTTTTTATGATATGAAAATTTAGACAGGCAACTCGAGACGAGTGTCGAAAAACCATTTTCCAATCCGTTCTCGTTGACTTAAGCTAACTTTTCATTTAACAAGCAAATTATTAAATGTGACTTTCAAGAGTCGCAGAGAGCTATCCGAAAGTTGTGCCAAATGCGAAATGCTGCCACTGTCAATGGATCATAAAAAATGCTAAACAAGTCAACAACATGCGCCTGCTGTTTTTTTTTAGCCAGCTGTCAATAAATATGAAACTCCATAAGCCAAAAATAAAAGAGAATAAAAAAGGGAAGCAAGCAAAAACGAAGAGGCAGCAAGAAGAAAAAATATCAATCATAATAAAAAATACATAAACAAAGCAAAGTCGACAGCGGGCACATAAGCAAATGTAAATTTGTGTTGTTCACACCCGCACCCAACAACCTCTCCCCCTTTCCATGCCAGCCCCTTTCTCACGGAGTAAATACACAAAGCAAATGTGACAGTTGTCTAGGGAGAGCAAGGACATTGGGAGCAGCCAGTGACAACATCAAATACGTTTTGTCATCTTGGCCAACTAAATGTTGTCAGTCAATTGTAAGCTTTTAGCCAAGTAAAAGCCTGCTCTGGTTAATTTTCAAGAAAATAAAACATTTCAGAGCTAAGTGAAAGCTGTTTTGGGGCTTAAATGTATATGCCTATGAATTAGCCTAGGGTCTGGTAAGCTTAATGTCTATGGGTTAGCCAAGGGTTAAGCGATACGCAAAGCTATTTCAGATATATGCCTGCCTATAATTAAGTTAGTTCACATATTTAACTATTATTTAAAGTTATTTTCACATATTTACAATAGAGTAAATCGTTTAACAATGTATCCTGCTTTTTCTAAATGATGACCAAAGATTAATATAAAAAACTTAAATTGTGTAACAATCATATTTTAAAGTACAAAAGATAAGGCTTAAGCCAAGTCAAATCTTTAAAAACATTTGATAAAATGGAGATTAAGATACGACTTATTTGTTAAATCCAAATCGGATTTGTTCAAAAATGAATTTCCAGCTCGCAAATAATGCAGCTTAAGAGTCACGACCTTAGACTTCGAGCTTAAAAGTCACTAAGCACAACATCTAAATAACTCATTTTCAACTATGTTATAAATGTGTCATATAAATTTGTTTATAATGACTTTATATATATTAAGTCTGCTTTATAATATCGGCTTCTTTGGCTTCTAACTTTTAAAGATAAATTTCAATTGTATTTGACTCTTTATCAAAGTCCGTTTTCTTTTTCTAGTACTCTCGCTGATTACTAGACTGTCGGCGGATGCCCGCTAAGTGCATATTTTGAGTAGCACTAACTGCTTTTGATTTATTCTTATATACTCATACTTTACGCGAAAACTGCATGTTTTTGTTGCTGCTGACCATTTATAATGAAACGGCAGCCATACACACGCACGCGCGCGTACACACAAAGCCACACACACACGCAGACGAACACAACCAGCGAAGTGCCTTTTTAATTAACTGAAAAAGGCTTCACAGTCAGTCGGGAGTATTACAGGACCTGTGCATAAAACAACCCACATATGATATGTTCTTTAGTATGTTGGCTGTTGTTGTTTGCATGTGCAGCGCCTTTTTTCTGTGTTAATTTTTTTTATTTTTTGTATGCCTTTGTTTTCTGTTTAATAACCAACAATAAAATGTACAATCGCCGCTGATGGCGAAGTCAAAGCCAACGTCGAAGCCGACACCATTCCACGCCCACCACAGACACCGCTAATTAATTATGCACTCGTAATGCTCTTAAAAGAGATTTTATAGAGGCTCCATACATTTTGTGCGAATGTTGCTTTGATTTTCGATCGAAATACTTTTATTTTATTTACACGAAACGCTTTTTCGAGAAGTTTTTTGTGGAATTCAAGAGGAATGTGGAATTTGTAACTCATTGCTTTAAATTTTTTCATATCTGGAAGTTTTTGTCGTTGGTAAACCAAACCATATTTAACTTTAATTATTCTGTTCCCTAACTATTTACTTAAATTATATCAAATATATCTTAAAAATTATGTGGAACTGTGCTACATTTAAGGAAAAATACTTAAGTTAATTGGAAAGTCAGAGTATTTCCAGTTCGTTGCGCTTAGCCACAGCTCTTGTTGTTATGTGTTGCTGCATTTATTCGGCTTCAAGTGGTTGCTACGTGTCCACTTGCAGCATAAACAGAACATTTTACAATATTTTTTTGTTTTGTTTTGTAGCTGAATAAAAATCGCAGCAAAACGTTTTTGGAAGTTGCAGCTGCTTGTGTTGCAACAGAATATGATGGTGACTTTTGGTCCCTTGCAACGACATAGAAACGGCTGCGGCAGTTGCCGGAAGGCGGCGCTTAGGAGTGGGAGTCACAGAAGTTTGGCCAAAGTCATGGCAAGATTGTTTAGTCTTTGTCTTTCGCTCTTGTTATGCAGCTTTCTCCCACTCTGCTTTTTTTTCGAGTCCCTTTTTCATACCCTATACCCATTGAAAATGGGTAAAAATAATAGGGTATATTGCAGTTATGTTTGTTTATAAGGCTGTTCTTTGTTTATAAGGCTTTTTAGTTCATACGGTCTGAGCTGTATGTTGACCATCAATCAGACAGTTAATCAGACAGTCAATCAGTCCGTCTTTCAATCCGTCCGTCTTTCAATCCGTCAGTCAGTCCGTCAGTCAGTCAGGCAGTCAGCCAATCAATCAGTTAATCAGTCGCTCATTCAGTCAGTCAACCAGTCCATCAGTCAGTCAGTCAGTCAACCAGTCAGTCAGTCAACCAGTTAGGCAGTCAGTTAGTCAGTTAGGACAAACAGTTTTATACATACATAGATATTTCTAGTTCATACAGTTTCAGCTGTGCCGTAATCACCAATCAGTCAGTCAATCATTCTGATTTTTATTTATGAATGTTTCACTTTAACACAGGATATATTTAAGTCGTTCACTCTAGAATAAAGCACGTTTTCTTGATTCCTTTTTTTGTGCCTTTTTTTGTTTATCTGTGTCCCCATATGCATAACGGAATGCGCACAGCTCGCATTCGTTGTGCGACTTTATGCGGCTCTCTGAATGCATATGAAATTGAATATTTTTATACTCTGATGCCATAAACGTGCGCATTGCTGCATACTTTAAGGCGCCATTCGCATCTATTCAAATGCCTTTGGCCTCAGTTTCCATTCTGGGTTCGTATATGGAACGCTTTGCTGTGATAGTAAAATGTTTATTGTTATCTCCAAGTGTCAGCCTACGTGACATTTTCAATCGTTGTCAGTGAAGCGAAAAGAATGCAATGGAAAATAAGAGAAGAGAAATGTTTTCTATAAAAATTTCAAATACTAACTCCTCACTGACAGCTTGACCTTTGATATTCGAAAGCATAGCTAAAGATCCTAAGCAATTGAAAATGGAGTGAAAGCGCCACCAGGCATATGAAATTAAGGTGGATAAACACACTCGTTTACAGTCCAAAAACAGCATTAACCAGCTATCCGTTAAATTTATTTTTAGTAATCAATTTAACTCGGCATGCAACACCCCCAGCGTATGCATGTATATGTAAGCAATTTTTAAAAAAATTGCCTTGCTATGCGATTCTCAAGAGTTCATGTAAGAGGTTTTAAATGTTACATTAACAAACAAATTTTTCTTCTAATATTCTCTTCTCTCCCTCTTTCAAAATAATGCCCTGCTATGCGATTCTCATGAATTCAAGTAAGAGATTTCGAGTGTTACTTTACAAATTAACTTTTTTCTTCTAATATTTTCTTCTCTCCTTCTTCTATCTACTTTCTTTATTTTATTTTTTTCTTCTTTATTTTAATCTGTTCTCTACTAAATTTGTTTTTTTGTCTTATACTCTTCAAAATAAATACCTCCTTAAGCATTTTAAACCCTCAAATTTGCTATCACTTAACCAAAATATTTATTACATAATTGTGAGAATTATGAGCGGAAAATAATTTGGCTAGCAGTTGAAAATATTGTGCTGAGTATAACATGAAATGAGGATGCGCGGCTACGCTGGAAGCTATTTAGCACATAGCTGAATTTCTGGAGATGAACGTATGCAAATAAAATGCTTATTTATAAGCGTATGTTACGTATGTGCATATGTCCTACTGCATTATTAATCGAGCGAGCGTCATTTTAATAAAAAGCAGACAGCAACAGACAAGTTTCTGGCAAAAGCACTTAAAATTTTGTTATAGCCTGCTTGACGGCTTCTGTTGCAGCACAATGAAGGCAGCTTTTGGTTGCTGGAAATTAGACAGGAAATTTGTTGTCTGAATGCCCCAAGAATGGAAAACTCAAGCCGGCTCACGGACAGACGGACGGTCGGCAAAAGTTGATTTATTATGTTGACGCTGTGAAATGGAGTGTACGTGAATTTTGTTGTCTTCTTTTATGCGTTTCATTTGTTTGCAATCTTTTATAATGCATTTTGTTGCATGCAACAACCATACCAGAGACCCCCCTCCCCCCTGCCAAGCTATTGTATGCTGTTTGTTGTTTGAACAATTTATTTTCATGCGCTTCACAAAATGCAAAATTATGCCTTAAGGCCACACACAATACAATATATTTGTGCAGCAAATTAAGTGTTGCACACTCTGAGGCATTTTTAATTGATTTTTCAACAAGCAATTTAAAACCAGTTGAAATTCGAAGTGGAAAATGGTAGAGTAGCTTTGACTTAACACTGGCAACATAAATTATTTATACCCTGTAATATAGTTGTTGCTGCTAAAAGGCAGTTGGCTCTTAGACTTAAATATATCGATTTATACAAGATTTTTAAGTCGCAATAAAGAATTTTCTTATGGTAAATAAAGTTTTCAACAGAATCACAATAACTTGGACCAATGCCGCTTAAGAATATCAATACCTGACGTAATCGTCTTCTGAAATGCATTCCACACTTCGAGTTAAAATTTTATTTTTCTCTGCTAGACTTTTGAAATAAAACAAACTGCAACAAGAAATACACAAATACATAAGCTTATCAATGAATTTAAATACCTAAAAACGACAAAGAATCTTTACATCATCATGCCGAGGATATAATACCCTATTATCCATTTCTCTATGCCTTTCAGATATGTGAGAACTGTGAAGCTCGTAAATGTTGAGATTGATGCAAAATTCTTGGACAACAGAATATTTGTCCATACAAGAACCTACTTTTCAACCAAACGATTCTTCGGCAGCTATATGGTATAGTTCTCGGATCCAGCCGGTTCCGATAATTGTACTTTCAGAGCGGAGAGGCTAGTTCGCATAGAAACAGGCAGAAGGACGGACGGAAAATTGGACATGGTTATATCAACTCGGCTGTTGCTGCTGATCTAGAAAAAATATATGTTACTTTATGGCGTCGGAGATGTCTTCTTCTACATTACTCATTAAATTCCACATTACGTTACACATTGCATGCCAAACTTATAATACCCTCTACGAGGGCGTAAACATAAAAATGGGTAAATGAGAAAAATAATCTGACAGGAGAGAGCCTTAAAAGCCTACTGGCTACTTTTGCCGGTGGTTTAGACCTAGAGACCTTAACGCCAAGCTACAGTAACGAAAATTTTAAATTCAGTCGCATATAAACGAAAAGCCTGAGCAAAGCCTGAGCTTTCCACAGGCCATGGGCTGCACTCTGTAATAAAGCAATCAGTCGAAAAATTAAAAAACCCGTACAAAACATGACAACACACGCACACACCGCCGGCACACATACACACGCACACAAACCTTAATAAAAGCGTTGAAAAAACACGCTTGCTATGCATTTTGTAGCTGCAATCCATCGGATAACAGGGTTCGGGTTAGGTATTGGGCTTAGGTTTGGGTTTTGGCATTAGGTGCTGGCTGCGCTGGCAGCTCAAACATCACATGGACAGGCGCAGCTCTGCCCGGCAAACGCTTTGTTTACAAAAATTCCGGCGCTTTTTTTCCATTGCAAAGTGCCAAAAAAAAAAAAAAAAAACAAAGAAAGGACAGAGAAAATTTCAACAACTGAGGGCAGCGGCAGGGTTAAGGGTCTGAGGTAAAACACTGAAATTGGTTCCACATTCAATCAACCATCTGCAGTGCGAGAAACAGAAGCTGCAACTCTTTTCGGTTTGTATCCCCCAGCTCAGCTAGACAGGCCAAAACAAAACGTTGCCAGTTTTTGAAGGGTGGAACATGTGTCTGCCGACAATCGCCTGGCTGCTTTTATAATTCCTTTGTACAATATTTGTTTGGCAATGAATTTAATTGATGTTCACAGCCAGCCAGGCACCCGGCCAGACAGTAGCACGCGGAGTGCCGTGGTGGCACGAAAAACTGGCAGACAGCTGCGCCCAATGGCAATACAGGAGCGTGCGAGACTTCAATCAATTTGATTTTATTGAACTACGATTGTATCACAAAAGGTGTTGACCTGGCATTTGCGGTTAACAAACGACCAAAACGAGATGCCACAGCAGAGGTCCTCATAAGCTACACAAAACATTTCCACTTTAAAATAGAACACATTAGCACAGGAATATAATGTTGTAAAGTCCGACCATCTTAAGACCCTTGTAGACATTTGCCTTACAGTTTAACAGATAGAATGTAAGATTAATGAATAATGAAAATAAATAAATAAATATTAGGTAGGGATCTTTAATTTTCGTTAAGTAGTTAATCCTAGCATATAGTACAGCTATTCATTTTATGAACCGATTTAATCTAATAGAGATGCCTCACAGTTTTACAGATAGAATTTGAGAGCAAAGAGATTAATGAATAATGAAAATAAATAAATAAATATTAAGTAGGGATCTTTAATTTTCGTTAACCTTCGCGCACTCAAAAGTAGTAAATCCTAGCATATAGTACAACTTTTCATTTTATGAACCAATTTAATCTAATAGAGATGCCTCACAGTTTTACAGATAGAATGTGAGAGCAATTTAAACTAATAGAGATAAAGAATCAATTTGGAAAATGTCATAGAAGTTAATCGAACAAACAGATAGTTTACCATGGGCTGCAAGCTGGTATTTACTATACTCGGTCTGAGCCGGGAACATTTTTGAAATTCTAATTTATAAACTACTTCTCTGAAAGTTTTGGCTCATTGGCAAATGTTTTCTGTCGACCGAACACTGGCGCACATTAAACACTTTCCGCTCCTCCCGTCACACCCATCAAAATTAATTAGCGGTTCATGCAAGCATTTCGCAGCCATCAACTAAATGAAATTGGCTTTTGTCACATGTGCGCCCGAGGAGCTCTGGGCTACCATGTAAGTAAGTGTCAGTAAGCCAAGGCTATATGTGTATGCGTATGCTATATAATAAAAACCTCACCCATACGAACAAACACACACACGCGCAGCTTATTATTAATAGACTTAGGCTCACAGGAAAATTCGCTAAGCCCAGCAAAGGGAAATTTTATGCATGCGCCACACACAAAACTTGACTAATTACAAATTTAGCCACAGGTTAAATGGCGAATTACTCGTAAATCACTTCACGCAAAAGGAAATGAGCTAAATACAGTTTAAGAGCGAAAGAGAGAAAAACCAACGAGCAGATACCAAGAGAGAGACAGAGATACCCGCATATGTATGTGTGAAATTGTGCGGCAAATAAACAACAACAAAGCTCTTTGAGATTAACAATCCCTGGAATTTTATCATCCACTTGGAGTAAATTTCGTAGTTATTTTTTTGTGTTTTTCTTTTTGTTTTTGTTTTAATAAATGAAGCATTTATTATTGTTGTTGCTGCCCAAAGTGGGCGCTAATAAAGCAAATCAATTGTGTTTGTGCACAAGATTTATGCTTTTCCAAGCAAATACAATAACATATATACGCAGCTTCCTTTTATCTATTGTCCTTGATCAAGTTACCGCACCGAGTCGCTCAATTAATATTTCAGATGAATCTCAAACTAAGCTCAAGCAAATTAAAGCAACTAAATGAATGGCGTCAGCTGAATTAATATGCCACTGATATAAACACAAAATTGCCAGCAGATAATTCATGAATTGTTGAGAACATGCCCCGAAAGTAAAGACAATAGAAAGAGATTAGACACCGAAGCTTATATACTCTGCAGCTGAATTTGGCAAAATATGTATGCAAGTTAAATTATAAAGTTAATACAAATGGTTGAGCCCATGTGACGATGGGAAGACAATCGAAATCGAAAGAGGATATTTATAAAGTTTAAGTTAAATTTTAAAATTAATAAAAATTTTCGAGCCCATGCTACGAAAATAAGGACAATCGCAAGAGAATAGACCCTTAAGCTTATTATACTCTGCAGCTGTACTAAATGAATGGCATCAATAAAAATAAATAAACACAAATTAAAATGTCACAATAGATGCTATAAACCGCAGCTTTTTCAAGATAACTTCGAAGTTTTTTATCTTAATAAAATAATTTATTTTAATGTTTTATTCTAACTCAAATAAATTTGTTGCGCCTCGCAGCAAGAAGAATTGATCCCATTCATTGTACACAAATAAGGAACACAATGATACAACCGATCAATGATACAATTTGATCATTATAAAGTGCCCGCTAATGGTGAAATGGAAGAAACACGATGAATCGATGTTAATGAAAATATAAGTTACTGCACGACCTATTCTAATGATGAATAAATACGTACTACGTAATAAGAGAAAACGTTAGAACTGTTGATGATAAACTTCATCTTGAAGAGAAAACTTAAATATCTAACGATGACGACTACGATGAAGAAGAAGAGAGAGTTATACTGATTCGAGTTAGTTATACTGACACTTGGTAAACTGTTTATCGATTTGCCACACCCCTTACTACAACTGTCAATGAAGATGGCAAGGTTTTTCAAACACCATAACAAAAACATTTAGTTCATTCAATTGAAAATGACATCGAAACCCTTTACATTTATTACACACAATTCAATTATATTTATTTTCCCCCGCTTAAGTAAATTAAATTAATTTACTTAATATTCAAACACTTAGCTTTTTTTTATTAATTATTAAAAAAAAAAAGTTTAATTATTTTTGTGAGACGCAAGCAATTTGCTAATTTAAATCAAAATGCACAGACTAAAGTAGGAGCCTTTTAAATCTTTTCCCAGCGTTTCTACTGCCGTTTTCCTTGCGCCATTTTTGTTGTATTTTGTTAGTAGAACATAAAAGTGCCAACAAATTTGTCTAAATTAATATGCAATTAATGGCGCCACTTGCTGGCCAAGCCAGGCGCACAGCCTCATCTCTTGCCTGCCCCCCCCCCCCCCTCGAGCCACACTACCCACCCTGCGCCGTGCAAGTTTTCAGCACTCTTTCAGCGTGGACCACGCGACGTATGCGCAACGTGCTTTTTAATTTATGCACTTTTCAAGTATAATTTATGTGTGGAATAAACGAGGCAACAGCCACGCCCACGCATCAGCAGCACAGCGGTTGCAGCTGTTGTTGTTGCTGTTGCTGCTGTTGTTGTTGTTGTGTAGCTCTAATTTTATGAATTATTGCTGATTAATTAGATTGTTAGGCAAAGGCAGCGATGCCTGAGGAGTGTACGTAATGTATTCAATGTATTCACAATTTTCTACATAATTTTCTTATTTTCTTTCTTGTTTGTGTTTTCAAGGGGTGGGGGGGGGGGGGTCTGAGGGCGGAATCAGTGGCTGCTGTCTGGTCAGCTAAACTAGAACACGTAGCGGAAATGGTGTGCGGCGTGAATAACGGAAATTAATAAGAAAATAAATCACATGCGAACCGTTTTTACTGCTCTCGTTTTGCCTAGATTTTGCCCTTATTTTGCAAGTCCATGGGCCAGCCTTGACTTTCTGTCAAAGGCAAAGACGCTGCGGAAGGAAGTGTCTAAAGTGTTGCGGTTGATTTACGGCATTTTCATTTTCTTCTATTTTTTTTTTGTGCGGAAGTGTTTTCGGAAGCTTCCGGATGTCCGAGCGCGGCACAAGGGCAAGCGGCATAAAGGCAGAGTTTTCACTTAGTTGGTGTCATAAGGAACGGGTTGATTTTGAGTGGCTGCTCATGATAAATGTATTATGAGCTATTAATTAGATTGGTAACGAGTAATACAATTTCCGTTTGAGCTACAAAAATAAAGTGCCTGAATAATATCTATGAATCATGTGAGCTAACTAGGAAATGATGCACAGCTGGCTTTTTTTATAACTATCTGAATAATCTAAGATATTTAATTGAATCGAAATAAATAGTTAGTTATTTGAGACTGGGATTGCGAATGTTTTTGTTGTTTGTAAAATGCTTGTATACTATTACTTAAATAAACTTTAAGTATTTAATATATATTTATATACTGCAATATTTATATACTGCAATATTTTCTATACTGCAATACTCAAACCTCTATTTCCCAATATCTTGCTCTCTCTACCACTCTCTCTCCCTCTCTCTCTCTCTCTCTCTCTCTCTCTCCTGCTATATATCTGTTTTGCACTGAGCAAAACACATTAAAAACAGATATGAAAGCATTAAAAATAGTTAATCTTATGTACTTAGCCCATAAGCCTTTTCAGCTCTGCTCTGATGACGATAAAAATCAGTTGTTGTTATTGATTGTCTGTCAGTCTGTCTTTTCTGTCTTTCTGCCCGTTTGTCTGTCTGTTTGATTGTGGTTGTGGCCTGCTGTCAGCTCTGTTGTACGTGTGTGCATGAGTATTTTGTTAAATATTTTAAACAACAATGTATATGCTTATGAACCCATTTCTGGCTTTGCGTTGGGCCTGAAAGTATTTCTCTTTAATTTGTCTGTTCCATTTTCAATTTGCCGCCACTGCGGTTTTAAATGCATGTAATTGCTTTACTCTTGAAATTCAGTGGGAAGGGGGGTGAAACACACAAAAAGGAAAAACTTGCAAATAACCACGAAAAAAATGATGGAGAACGAGACGAATTGAGTGAGTTGTGGACTTGATTAATTGCGTTGAAAATTGTTTAAAAATATTTTAATTGTTTTGTCTGCGCTTCACAAAGAACACGCCCACATTTCTTTTTATTTTTTTGCTTAAATGATTTAATTTGCAAATTTCAATTTAAACATAATAAATATTAAAATACCTCTGTTGTTTCCGCAATTTCGGCTTTTAACTGTGTTTAACTGTTTATATTGTGATTGAACCTAAGATCGAGATATTTTCGACGCTAGCCAACACTGTTTGTGGCCAGCTAGTTGTAATTCCAGTGTTAATATGTCATTTTGGACAAGTGTCATTGAAAATTTAACAATTGGACAGCTTTAGCACTTGACGCTGGCCGCTTGCCGCACAATTCTAAATGTGCTCAAATCTCTTCGCACCACCATTGAAAATTTGCTGCCCTTTTTGTGAACCACAAAACAGCGCTGCTGTCATTTATCATTTGGAGTCCTTTATTCACATTCACATACACATATGCACGCGCTTTTTGACACTCAAACTCTTCAACACTTTGACAGAAATTTGCCGCACAAACACACACACGCACACCCACACACGCATACCCAATTACCGAGCAGCCCAACTCCCGAATTTGGTACCCTTTTTGCGGCTCGTCTTTCGAAATTGTTTCGGCTGGATGGTTTCCATTTTTTGAAAAGAGCAGCGCATAAAATCGAAATAGCATTTAAGGATTCGTGCAGTCATCATAATATAAAGAGTCATAATAATTTGTCAAATGCGATTTTTGTCTGCTGTGGACGTTTATGTAATGAGTTTTATGCCCCTTTACACCAATTTTTGTTATTGCTGTTCAACTGACGACGATGACGATGATGATGCGCATGATGATGACGATGAAGATGATGATGCGAATGATGGGGATGATAATGGCGATGATGATCGGAATAATTGCGTGTGCAGTTAATGTGATTTTTCAATTGATTTCTCGTGTGTGTGCGCGGCCAATGAAATTGAGTTATAAATGACCAGTAAAAGTGTGTTGATTTTTATTGGACATGGGTAATGGTCTATAACATCAACAGATTGTGTGGTAATCTGTCATGGCTCATGCAAAGAACGCATCTGTATCAGGCTTTTGGTCATTTTGAGGCAATTCACATTTTCGTTGCATACTTTTGTGCGTCTTTAATAAAGACTTCACATTTAACAGCTATAAAGTTTAACTAACTTTGTGGTATTGAAAAACACGATTTGGATTCAATTCAAAGAATTCCTATCTTCCGTTTGGTTTAAATAACTTTTTCTTTGATATAAATATTAACCTGGTTGGCTCAAGCTTGCGAGTAAATTATATATAAAAAAATAAAAACACAACAAAGTAATAATACCAAAAAGTGAGCAAGCTATCTGTATTTTCAATCACCTCTCAGTTCTGTCATTAATACACTTTGCCATCAACTCAATGACTTCAAAAACCAGGTTCCCCTTTCGAAGCTTTTACTTGTTGCGAATTCCAAGCGTCAGGCCAAAAACAAATATTATTGTTTATACTAGAAAAGTAAACTTAAACCAATTGTCAGTCGTCTTTTCATATTTAATATACATGCTTTAACTTCTTAATGTACAGAACTCGAATATGTTTTTATCTGCGCTTTGGAAACTCTTAGCTCGCCGAATTATGCAAAATTTTACACATATTTTAAGCTAATGCCATTTTACTGTATTATCGCATTTGCAAAAATTCTCAGACTAATTTGAATTCAAAAGTAAAACGCTCACATTGGTACCCAATGTCAGACCACAAAATCCGCACTTAAAAGTTCATTTCTGATGTTTTCATTTCCAACAAATTTAGTCATGAGAAACCGGGTATCGGGCGAGGTAAAAGGAAAGTTGTGCGTACTGCACTCGGGAAGCGTAAATCATAGAGAAAAACTCTCGTAAAAGTAATAATGCGATTAAGTCTGCTTAAGCGACCCAAAGCGTACTTAACAAACTGAGCCTTAGATGGATGCCCCAGACGGATAGATAGAAGACATCTTCGTGCTTGTAGACGGATTGAGAGGCGGGGAGTGGCATGCGGAGGTTTGTGTAAACTTTTGACACAAACAACAACAAAACGGGTTAAGGCTATAAGTCGAGGCGTGGCAAGGCCCGAGACGCGATAAAGATGCCGACGCTGTGGACAAATGAAAGATTAAAAGTCAAAATGATTAATTGTTGCCGCTGTTGTTTTTTGTCGTTTTTGTTGTTAAGTCGTCAGACGGAAGAATAAAATAACGAACAAAGGCGAACACAACAGCAAGCAACTGCAGCGGAAACAGGCCCAGGACGAGACAACCAAGACGAGACTTTAAGGGCACGCCGTTTCTCAAAAGTTTTCGCCAGCTTGAAAAGTGCAATTTCTGGCGACGCTTTCGGAAAACTTACAACATCGCGTCCATGGCGGAATTGATTTCCAAGCTCCAGGCTCAGACCGTCCGGTTGCAGTTTTGTGGCTTTGTGCTTCAACATTTGATTAATTTTCTTAACTAATATGTGGTCGCGGTCCCTGCATATAAGTCCTTAATTGCACTACAGTTCCAACAGTTTCTTCTGGCATGCCGCACGAGCTCGTCGCATTTGCATGCTTCAAAAGCAAAGAAGTGCTAACTCCTCGCACTAAGTAGCTTACAATTATTTATTTATGTACGCTGGGGTTTTTTGTACTTTGCAAATGCTTTTGACAGTTGTTACGGCTTAGCGGCCATGAAATGAACCTCAAAACAGGCTGTTCGTAGCTCTCCGCTGGTGTGTCCTGTGCCCTATGTCCTGTCACCAACCAGCGCTTAGCGCTTAAGTTTTGCATAATTTGCCAGAGGATTGCGATTTAGGTTTTCTATGGCAAATTTCTGGCAATGTAACAATGGAAATGGCAATAAGAGTTTTATATCTGGGACTGCTGGTGTACAATTTTAAGCAGACTTAGAAAATTACTTTGGATGATGAGTAAATACGTGGGAAACACTGTCCTAGTTTTATAAGGTTTTGCAGTAACATTCCTGCTTGAGTATATATTAAGACTGAGAGCTAGGCACTTATTTTTAATCTAATCTCATGCCAAAGTCACTTTCATTTTAAATTCATAATCAAATCAAATACTGCTGTAATTTATTTAAAAACTATATACATACTTCTTACAAAACACTTTATTGATATCAAATAAATGCATAGAGTATAAAAGTATTTTGGGTAATCATTGAAGAAGGCTTCTTAAAACACATAAAGTATAATATAAATATTAATAGAACACTAACTATTCGTCTGTCCATCTGTCTGTCTGTTTGTTTCTATGTCTTCCAGTCTCTCAGGCTTAAGGCTATTTTGATAAAATTAAACATAACATCGTATACTACATATGTGAAGTTCGGCCAGGTCATATTAGGCATAAGTGAGAGTCAGCCAGGATCACTATATCAAATAGCTATAAGCTTCACTATGTTCCTTTACGTGTTACGCAAATCTTAAAAGCAATAAAATGGTTTATCGTATCCTTTCAGTTATAAGATTGAGCTTTTGTACAAAAATTCGGATAAATATAAACATCGGCTTTTTTTTGACAGGGTATGCGATCTTCGAAGCCCCGAGATCACTTCTTGTTTATAAAACAACCTAATACCTTAAAGAGGAAAAAGACAAACTGTCTGCAACGCATGAATACGGGAATGTATTTTGTGATTTACTTAAAATGCCATTAGACTTGTAGCCGAGCTGGAAAGGCATTGCAAAAACACTTGACACTCACAGCTGGATGACTGAATGGTGCCACTTGCCAACTGGAGATCGCCACCCGCTGGCTGGGGCCAAGCCCAGCACGCAATTCGTCTCGTTGGCAACCCCTTGACTATCGCATAAATACATGTTTTATTCATCAGCTGCAGTTGGCTGCCATTGCAACGGAAGTTAGTTTATGCCAAGTCGCAGAATTTGCCCAACTGGCTAGCGGGCCACGCCCCCGAAAAAAGTTAGTGAATTAAATCAAATTCACGCTTCAATTGATTTTCATGCTGACTTGAACTTGGCGACTTGCAGCGACTGCTGCAAAATTGTTAAAGTTTCGCGCTCACAAATTTTGCTTGGCTGCTTTAATTGAAAGCCAACAACTTGGCCAAGAAACTTTATTGCCGGTTTATAATTTCGTTACGATGCCCATTCAATTTTTACTCCATCTATTTGCCCGCTTGGCAAATAAAATAATATTCGTCAGTTATCGCCACAGCTTTATAAAGCACTTGTGAAATGCAATAAACACTTCATGCATGCTATTCAAGCGAATGAACAGAAACGAGTTGAACGCCAAAATCTGGGTTGCGGGGGCCACAGAGCAAACAGCGCTGACCAAACCCCAACGTACCCCAAACCCAAAACATCAACGCCTCCGCATTCGAGTGGCCCTGCAGTGATTTGAACGCCAAATACAGTTTGACATATAATTGCAATTGCCACTGCGACGAGCTCATGTTGAGCTTGTCATGTGCAGCTCCACATTGTGGGAGAATGCGAATCAATTGGGGGCAGCAACTATTTGTGGGCATAACATGCAGGTACGTCCGCTTAGAAAGACTATTTAAAACTTTTCTCTTTGTATGCAGCTAGTTGAAAGTATTTCAGAAATAACCATGGTACTCTAATTCGTATCTGTTAGTTATTATTATTAATTTAATTTAATTTGCATTTTTTTCTCAACCGAATCACTACTTACTTAAATTAACAATTAAAGTATACTTTAATAAACTCATAAAATAAAAGAATTATTATGAAGTTTATGTATGCTTCAAATAACAGTAGTTGGAAACTATTCTAATTTAAAAGTTGAAATGAACAACAGAAGCACTCGAAATTAATTAATTTCAAGCTCAAATCGGAATTATTTTGTTTATACAAAAGCATGAAAGAGCGGAAATTATAAGCACTCCGAATAAAAAATACCCTTACGGTTTTGCAGATGTGTGAGGAGAATAAGAAAACTCGCAATTGCTGCATTGGGTGTAATATCTTAAAATAATAAAAACAATTATCGTACAAATAGTAATAAGTTGTATTTAAATTGTATTTAACTTCTATAATATGCAAGTAAATAATGCATCCGTTTAAAAAAAGCGTCACTGAAAGTAAAGTTACATTTATATTGCCCTATTTTTTATAACCTATCTTGGCCCATCCAGACGTTGCAGGCAGTCTCAGTTTGTGGCATGCCACGCCAAATGGATTAAATCAAAATCTGTTGACTGTTCGGTGCCGCAATGCAGCGCAGGCGATGACTTTGCAACTCATTCGCCTCGTGGTGCTTAGACGCATAAATCAATTGAAGAATCAATGAAGTGCAGGCGCACAGTTTGAACAAGGCTCCCAGCAAGGAAGCAGCCAAACAGGACCCCGCCAACGACCCTGCAAATGGATGTCCCAATGTCCCGATGCGGCCCAACCCATGGCTGATTCATGTGTCTCGGCTGGCTGATAAACTGGTGGCACAAAAAGAGGTATGCTATGGTGAGAGCAAGAGACGAGGTACGCTGGCAGGGAAAAGAGATCCGTGGGGCAGGGCTAGTCACATAATTGAGCCAGCAATTTACAGGACGGCACAATGCGTGGAAGCTATTCAAAGTTGTTTGTGTTTATGCTACTGCTATTGTTGTTCTTGTTATTGTTGTCGGTCATTGTGTGTGTGTGTGTGTGGGTGGGTGTGTGTGGGCTGAGGCAGCGGCAGTTAGCGTCACATAGACAGCATTGAGTGGCAACAATACACATGCGTGCTATAATTTAGCTATCTTTCACACATAATTCACAACTACAGCGACAGGGACAGTCATTAGCATTGGTGCATTTGTCTGTGAAACGGAAACGGAAATCGCGCTGCATTCAAATTGACAGACAGCAACAAACTGCACAACAAGTTGCCAACACAATAAGAAAGCGTAGATGCGTAAAAGAAGCAACAACTGATTTGACAAATCAACGGGGCGCAGTTGATTGCAATGGGCGTGGAAAATAGGATATTCAATTTTACATTTGTGTAGTTATCCCTTAAATGTTGCGAATACATGCATTTACTTATAGAAAAAAAAGGGAATTATTTTCATAGCAGGCATAACTTTATTTGGAAGTCAATCTGTTCTGGGATTTTTTTCAACATTTTTTTTATTATTAATTAATTATTCATAAAGCTTTTAAATAACACATGCATAGCCAAGCCTTGGTTACAGAACGAACTATCGATTACTGCTGGTAACTATAATTAATTACAATTAATTACAAAAAAATGTTAACAATAAATTGATTGGTTTTAAATGCTGATACCTTCTTTTGTTCAATCATATTCATATCACCTATTAAAAATTAAAAAAAAAAAATACAACAAATTATATATAGAATTCACATGATCGTTATCTTCATCAATCAACCTACAAATGACTCAAATATCGCATGAGTAAACGTTTTCTAAATTAAATGCAACTATTTTTTCATTCCACTATTTTTATCAGCTATGGAGCAGCAAAAAAAAACACATTTTAAATAATGCTTCAGTAAAAACATTTCAACTATCTAAAATCCAATATAGCAGCCCTTACCCCTATCTACGGCATCCGATACCTTTGGCCAGGCCAAAATTTGTATGCAAAATGCTTGAAAAATGCATAGTTGCCATGTAGAGGGATGGGGGGAGATACGTGGGCGAGTTCGGTTCAATATTGAAAGTGCACTTGGTTGGTGTGGTTCAGCCACAGCATAACAGCAACACGAATAACAGCAGCAGCAACGAGACAAACAATGTGCAACAATGTTGTAATCAACAAAAATGTCATCATCAACGACAGCAGCAGTGGGCAGTTGTAGAGGAAGCCCTGGAAAATGTTCAGTGACAACGTCAACCGGAGAGTTCATCGACGACTCATCAACACGTAAGCAGCACAAAAAAAGTGAAACAAGACAAGAGAATATCAAATGTTAAGGTGATCAATGCGTTAATGCCCTGTAAAGCCATCGAAAAGCACAACAAATAATTCGAATTTCTATACCATGAACCATCGAAATGCTCGTAACTAAAGATCTGAGAGAGTTGCAGGGTCCCCGTGTTGCAAGTATATTTGAGAAGAAAGAAAATTATTACAACACAAAAGTCTTAAAAGCCTTTAGGGCTTTCCTTTAATCAAGCCTACCAACAAGAACACAACACATTTACAGGGTATGCAAAACGTCAACAATTTTAGCCAATAGCTTGACCATAGTTGCCTGCTTGTTGTCAACACACCGCACACACGGACACTCACACATGCACAGACACACACATATGCACACGTACACATACAGCATCATGCGGCCACCGGAAATGTCAACACATACACATATAGGATACACAGCATACGCTGTTGTTTGTATTGGTGGGTCGAGCTCTGCTGCCGTTGCTTCTGTGTCTCTTTCATAATTCAAACTTTAGCTGCTGTTGTACTCGTCACGCCCATTGCCATCGGGCAACCCCCACCGAATTTATGCAACAAAAAATATGTAAGACCGCAAAGGTCGAGAATGACCGACTAGCAGATACCCAGTATCCAGCTGAAACTTGATATTGTTGAAACGAGGGAAGAATTTGACTTTAACTTTATATACTCAAGGTATACACATTTGCAACCTTAGCTTTTATAGCCTTTAAGATAGACACAAGATCGATTTGGCTGCTGATGCTGCCCTAGAAAATACTTGTATGGATGTCTCTTTCACACATTTTCACCAACATGCCCTTTGTTTCCATTTTCAATAGGTTCAGGGCATGCAAACCGAAAATAAAAACTTTAGTGCACGAAAATTAAATACGAAAATAAATTGCTAGACTGTGTTTGAGTATTGCGAAATTTCTGACAAGCTTGATTGCATTTTGCTTTGGTTCAACTTATGGGCGAAAATACCAAAGGGATTTCCAAAGAAAAACTGTGCATTGAGCTAATAAAATAGTTAATATAAAGCAAAAGAATTTCTCCAAAACCAAAGTGCAGTTCGATCAGTAAAAAAAGAAAAGATTGCACAAGGTGACAGCGAAGATGAAACAGCGAAACGGGAACTGTGACAGTAAAAGAGTGGAAATAAAACATAAGAGATGAGTAGTGGCAATGAAACAGTAGATTATGAAACAGTGGAAAATGAAACTGTAGCAATAAAACAGCGGAAGCGAAACATAGGAAAGTTATTGTGGAAATGAAACACGTAGATAAAGAACAGTGGAAAAATAAACTGTGTCATCAAAACAGCGGAAATGAAACAGTGGAAATCAAACTGAAGTTGATTTTTAAACATAAAATTAAACAGAGGAAAGACAATAAATCAGAAAATGCTTGATGGAAACTAGAAACGAAGCATTCATAAAACATCAAAAATAAATAATAGGTCATAAGAAAATCATTTCGCTTCAAAGAACGTCATGAAATTAGCGAAATTAAAATGTAATACACTTATTTACAAAGCCCCATTAAATATTAAAGAAACTTATTGAGCTATATATGTGCGTATTCCTCTTTCAATTGTTATGCCCGCGGTAGACAAAAGCTCCATTAAAATAATTTACACAGTTGGTACTTTGCCTACTTGAATATGCGTCCCACTCCCACGCAGCACAAAATAAATTAATTGCTTGTTTAAGTTTCACATCAAATAGAACTCTCTGTCTATTCACTGTGTGGTAAGCCTCAAGACACGCCCACTCAAGACAACTTTGCCACCCTATACAATTTAATATTTATTGCTTTTTATGCGGCTCGCACAAAACGCAGGCGTCAGATAAATATACGACAATAATAATAAGTATACGTTAAAGGAGCAGCAGGAGAGCTGCTGCTAGTAAATCACTTGGTCCACAGACAAGCTACCCCTCAACGCCGCCCTGCCTTTGCCAGTCCCACAAACATAATAATAAGACGACAACAAAAGCGAGCGGCGACAGGGTAAAAGGCCCTAAGCAAAGCCAAAAATTGAATTGTTCTCAGTTTGTCAATGTGTCTGAAAGGGCTTTACAAAATTGATTGGGCACGTTGGGGCTGGGAGCTGAGAGCTGAGAGCAAAGCCTATTGCCAAATGAGGACTGCCATATGGATATGATATAATTTCATGCTGGAGCAGCCAAGCTCTAGCATCATCTTGTCAGATCCAAAGCTCTAGCCAAAAAACAAAAAAAAAATGGAAAAATACTCTCAGTTAGTTTTACGTTTTAATTTCTCAGTTGTCAGCTCCAGCAATGCCGGACAGCAGCCTAAAAGTTTAAACTTTTCTTCCTCTTTTTTTGTTTTTTTTGTTGGCCCCAAACAAAATGCTGAAAATGACAAAAGCAGCTGGGGGCGAAGAAGAAGAAAATGCGTCAGTTTGTGCGCATGGAGCTGCAGTTCATTTTTGTGGCAACACCGAGTCCTTGGTAAAAGGTGTTACACCTCGCAGTAATTTGCATCATTTCACGCTTAACGCGCAAGCCGGCCAGCACTCACGCCTGGCGTTGCCAGACCAACTGACAACCAGAGACAGCCGCTGCCAGGGCATCCGCTGCGTGAGTGTGTGCATTGGAAGGTTGGGCAGAGTGGAACGGAGAAGCTGACTGACACATGTGAGCAGCTGCAGGCCAACGAATGTGGTCCGCTGCCGTGCTCTACAGTGTTATATGCTATTCCCGAGCAGATAACTGTAAATAAGATGATTATAAGGTGATGCCAAGGGACTGGTCCTGTGATATTTAAACTGTTAGCACTAGTTAAAACTTAAGTGTTCGGAATTTTGATATTAACATTGCCACATTTGCACATGAATATAATATAAATCCACTGAAATTGGTTAAAAAGGGTTTCAGCATGTATTTTCTATCCCAGTACGGTCTTGACCAGCATCAATAGTCACATCTAGGAGTCCATTATTGTGTATGTAAGTATGTGTGCCTAAGTAAATGCGCAAACATATTGCTTTTAATTGCTTTAAAAGTCTAATAATAAAGTATTTCGAAATTTGAAGCTTATAACTACTCAGTTTGTTCAAGATCTTCTAAGAAACAGAAAAGTTCTCAATACCAAAAAAAAAGCTATATATTATCATTTTGGATCGACCGTTTCTATGGCAGCTGTTGGCAAGCTTAACATATACAAGTTTTTTAGAAATATTTTGAATAAGACAAAAACTTGGTCTTACAACAACTGAGCTCTTATCCGATTCTATAAAATGTATGTATATGTTACATGGTGAACATCAATAGCCGAGTCGTCCGTTTGTCTGTTTCACATCGATTCCAGTGAAGATCTTCTATTGCCCCGGTCAAGATTCACCCCCAGTTTTTGGTGCATATCTTGCAGTTCAATATGCCAAATTTGATAGGGAAGTGCTCGTATAGTACAGACCTCAAGCCAGCGTTAACAGCTTGACTCAAAGTCCCTGCTATTTTCTATTTCTCATCAACTCGTGGGCAGCCAAAACAAAACAAGCCCCCATTGCCATACGCATGAATTGCTGCTAACCAAACTTTATGACACGCCACGCGTGTGTGTGCCCACACATCCACACACACACAACCATACACATATATTTTCACAAGCTACAGCGGGAGGCAGCAGATATTACACATGCAATTACAGGTTATCAGCGAACAGCTATACCCTCCCGCATGCCCAACACTGTGGGCATCTGTGACCAACACTCCCCCCCCCCCTCCCACAACATCCCCCTTACTCGGGCAACGATTGCACTGCTGGGAAACGGAAATGACTTTATTATTACGCTCAAACAATTTTTGGGCGCCGCGTTGCCAACTGTTTGTGTGCTGCACATAATTTTAATTAAGGTAAACAGTTTACGTGTAAAAAAGAGAAACAGAAACTGGTAAAAGCAAAACCAAAGAGAAACAGCGTGTGAATTCAAATGAAGATGCGAAACAGAAGAGTAGCAGCTCCAGCGAGCTGGCGGGAGGTGGGAGGCGGGAGATGTACGCTCAGAGCGGAAGCGGCATTGAGACTTGACAGTTGTGTTGACAGTTTGACGTAAAGCAAACAGCGTAAGGTAGGGAGAAGGAGGAAGGAGCATAAACAGGTGCACACGCAAATGGCAAGTGAAGGGCGGGCAAGTGAAGGGGGGTGTAAAGAGTAAGCGAGCTGCCAACTCACGTTTGAATGCTGTAATTCAAGTGCTTGTTAAATAAATCGCATGTTAAATGCGAAAAATGTTGATGATATGCATCTGCACGTGTGAGTGTGTGTGTGTAAAGTATGTAATTATGAAATACGTGTGTGTATTTACGTGTTGTATATGTACGTGTCATTAAGTCAAAGTGACTAGCTTTCTGTTTTTTCGGGCGCTTAAGATAAGCACTGATCAAATTTTCATGAACTTTAGATGATTTAGAACATGTAAAGGTCACCGGCAGGGAAGTTCCTCATTTAAATGGAGCTCTAGTATATAAAAATAATGTCAAATTAAACAAAATTATGACGTAGAAAAACCTGGTGTTTCCCCTGAGAATGACTCCTTTATTCTACCCTATAAAACACCCTATAATCACATGAACTCTAGTAAAATAAATAGAAATTGGAGAATACCTCTCTTTATTCTTCCCTATAAAATCAAATAAATACATAATCTTTTGTAAAAAGTCTTCAAGTCATATAAACTTAATAAAGTTAAGCTTCGATAAAAGAAGATGAGTATAATTTGGGTTGATATTAAACTGATTTATATAATGGCAAACCATACCCA
The DNA here is from genome assembly GCA_035045885.1 of Drosophila borealis. Lineage (NCBI taxonomy): Eukaryota > Metazoa > Arthropoda > Insecta > Diptera > Drosophilidae > Drosophila > Drosophila borealis. The sequence goes on from JAWNOR010000211.1 coordinate 2,620,241, forward strand.
TAAATACTTCAGTTCTTTGTAAACAATATTCCCCATGCAGGATAAATAATAGTGAAGTCTCGTAGCTAAAGTTAAATACAATATCCATGCACTAACTATGTCATTTTGGCCCAAACAAGCAGCAAATTGCACACTTGGCCTGTTAGCAGCCCTGCAAGTGCCCGCCTCCCCTAACCCACCCCCCTCATACTATTTGCCATACCGGCACCCCATTCAACACCACTAAACCAAATTGAACAAGTACGAATGAAGCAGTATACAGTGCTGGACTAGCAAATACCCTGTACAAGAACATTTAGTGACTTCGAAAGAGCTTAGATTCGATATAGAAAGATATTTTAAATACAAATCGTTAAGCTGCAGCTGCAGATTAAAAGTATGCAAACAGTTTTCACAGTCACCGCTGTCACCCACAGGCTTTTGTCTGCAACTCCTCGACTTTGTTACACCCAATTTAGGTGCAGAGGGTATAGAAGCCAACAGCCTTAGCCTTGTTGACAATTGCCAAGGCTTCTTGCCATTTGCCAATGCATTTTGCATGTGGTAATGCCAAGTTTTGCATATGTCGCAGAGGCAACCGAATTTATGCCCCCCAACAATCCCCATCCGCCCTGTTAGCCAACGGCGCTCAGTTCACAGTTGTATCCGTTATTGGCAGCCTCGGCAAATATTGCACATAGATTTATAGCTTTAACATTGACATGACATTTGGCGCTGCAACTGCAGTAGCTACAACAACAACAGCAGCAACAAGAACAAAACATGGTCTGGATATTTGTAGAAAATTGCATGGTAATTGGCAGGGAGTGCCGACCAGGACAAATATAGCCCCTACCAAATGCCGGACCTTGAAATAAATCGAGCCTCTCGCAAATTGCCAGTTTTGAATCGAAGCCAATTAAAATAGATTTTCCGTTTCGTTGAATGGCAAAAATCAATTCACAATCGAAAACCGAAATGCTGTTGCATATTTTATGGCGTCTTTTAAATATGGCAAAACATCAAAAGGTCCAGAAATCATGACATATTTACCCCCAACCGGACCTCCACTTGACGAATAATTTGGGCTTTTCATGCTTTTGTTGGAAAGGCAAGAATTGTTTACGCATAATTACGAATGGAAAGGACAAATAAGAACAATAACAGCTCTTGCCAAGCCCCCCTCTTCAATTGATTCAGTGAAGCGATGATTTTTTGCCTCGCGGCGTTCCAGAGCGAAGGACTGAGATTTTTATTATAGCAGTGGCTGCTGCTGCTATTGTTGTTGTTGTCTTTACTGTTATATTGTGATTATTATCCCGCGGTCGAGTTAATTGAGCAATTGCAAAAGTAAACAAAGACATTGGTCCCCATCCACGTAGGGGTAACAGGGTATGGTATGGCGCCTCTTTCACTTAAAAGCAGCGCGCAAAATATAATTAAGTTCTGCCTAAAGCAATGAAAACAAACAAGCGACAACAACAAAAACAACAATGAGAACAAGACTACGTACTGCTCCATCTGGGGCAGGGGCTTAACAAATGACAGACAGGATGGGGCTTAATAGGAATATGAGCTGGACTGCCTGATTGGGGGCACTGACCACAACTTGTCCTGCGGTCAACTTAAATGACAATTATAATTTGTATATTATATATTTGCAGTAGGTATTATACACTCGATTTGACATTTTCATGATTGGGCAGCACAATCAGCAGCGTCTCTAACTTTTATATACACATCTTATCCTATTTATATCTAAAACTATCGCTATGAGCCAAGGTCTAATGTTTAAGTGTGTAGCTAAAAAAATAATATATTAGAACCAGCGAAGCTGCTCAAACTCTTTTGCTAGCAAATGAAATAAAGTAATTTATATGTTTGAAAGCGTATTTATATTACGGCCTTTAAATAAAATGACTCCTTTATATATTATTTATTTACTGTTTTAGTAACATTTCCATATTATATAAAAACTAAAGAGAACAATATTGTCCTATTGCCTTTAATCCTTTTTTTTGTCATCATTCTTAAATAGCCCAAGCCTAAGCTATTTGCTTCCATATCAATTGACTAAAGTTACAAATTATCAAATTAGTGCAAATTACAGTAAATCTATATGCCAGCATTTAACAGATAGTCACCTGACTCGAAGGCCCCCAACTCGAGAGCTAAACCAATAGATTCGCCGTATAAGCTTCCTTTCAGTGTCCAGACAGCCATGCAAATAGCCTCCAATTGCCTAGCAACCCTGGCAGTTAGCAACTGTGTGATCCAAGGAACTGAAGGGCTGAGAGAATGTGGACCTGAGACAACCAACAATTGGAAAACAATGGCGTTTGCCTAGTTGGTTACTCATGGGAATCTCTGTCCGTTTGGGCTTGGTGTACAGTTGCAATAAGCAGCACTATTTGAAATATGCATAAAAGATACACACACACACACATGCATATGCATGAAGACATACATACACGCAGCTGCAACATATCACATCATATCAGGCACAGGGACTGGGACAGGCGGAGCAGCAACATTGGCAAACAGCGGAAACGGATGTTTGGCACTCAAATGCAGGCCGAGATGCAGTGGCACAAACAGCTGCGACCAGCAGGGACTGGTCTTTGTCAGGGTTTAAGGTTAACGAAAGACAGAGGTAGAGAGGGAGAGAGAGAGAGAGAGAAAGAGCTAAAGAGGCAGCCAGAACTAGACAGAGAGAGCCCAGCACAATGTGCAGTTAATTTCCTTTTCATTATCAAATCATTTTCAGCTGCATGTAGGAAATTAGAGCGAGTAATAGAGAAGTCGAGCCGAGATGAGAGATGCTTACTGAATGAATAAGTGAATGATTTATATTGATGACGTTGACAAAATCTAGACAAGCACACATACATACATGCCCGAGGCTAGAAAGCAATAAATCAATATTTAGATTTTGCTACCATAAAGTAGCCAATAAGAATTTAACTTGACATTTATTTCTTATTGGACGCACTATTTTATTATTATTAGCCAATTATTGTTTCATAATGTCTAACATGACATATACTTAACGTCAAATTGAAATGCATTCGAATTAGCTTAAACTGAGGTTAGCTAAAAACCCTAGACAGACAAAGTTACAATGACTTAATTAACTAACGTATGATTAATAAAAATGTATATTTACTTTATTCTATTTGTTTTATTTTATTGAAAGAGAACCCTACGCTCATCGATGTGACAACCTAATTTTACGTACCGAACCTCAAGGCTTAGCATTTGTTTGAACTTTAAGCCGGGCGACCAACTATTTTTGTTAGTCTCAATTTAAAATGTTCGCAGTGTCTTTATCGATGAACACACAGTTCAGCATTTTTGCACACATCCGCAAATATAATAAATTTTATAGTATGATTTTAGGCGTTCGCGAACACATTAATTATAACACGCTCAATTTGCAGCACATAATTTATAATTTATTCATGGTCATAAAACAAAAGAAACTCGCCACATGAAAGTCAAACAAAATTTGCCTGTCAACAACCCCAACTAAACAAATATTCTGGCATTATAATCGCTTGTTGGACACATTTCGAAAACTACATAAGTATAATTTTTTAAATATTGAACAAGATAATGCCATAATTGCATAAACTATGCAAATAAAAAAGAACAAATTTTGTAATGATATCAATATTTCGGAAACTAATAAAAAAATGTAAATTTCCATTTCATGCAGTATACGAAAGGGCTCGCCTTTGAAAAATGTAAGAAAACATAACACGAGTCAAATGCCCTTTGCTTACTTTTTTAACCGAAAACTATCGTTCAAAACTAATATCCGTATGTGGCATCAGCTGCTTCTTCTTTTCACACTTTAATTTCCTTGTTGTACTTTTTATCGTGCTGCTACTGCCTTATGGGTTAGTCAGTTGGTCCTGGCACTGGTCCTTGTCCAGGCACTGGCCCTGGACCTAGCTTCAGCTCCCCACAGTCACATTTGTATAACATTAAATGCCTTTGAGTATCGTAAATAACAGTTTAGTGTTCATAAATTCAAAGAGAATTATGAATGTCCAGCGGCGGCGGCAGCAGCAGCAGCAGAGCCCCAAGTGCAACGTGAGCTGAAGTGCAAGGGGCTGGCCGAGCGGGAGGTGTGCAGTAACTGTCAGGCCAAGTGGCAACTTTGGCGCCATAAAAACCAAAAGCAAAGCGTTGACATCAAAACGCAAAACAGCAAAGAGGAGGCATTGCAGGACGATTGACTGCATTGGCCACTGGTGTTGCAGGACACGCACACACACACTCACACTGCTTGGAGGCACATCAAATGCACGTCTCGAACGCGCCGACATCCAAGATGAAGATAAATATGCTGCAGTAATAAAAAGCCTCAGCTGCCGCCCGTGCCTCACCAGCCCCGCCTCAATTCTAGCCAGCTGCTCCACTTGTCTGGGGCGCATTTAAGTGACCAAAATGCACATTAAGCGTCGCCCTGTCGCCTCTCGTCCTGTCGCCCTGTCGCCCTATCGCCCTATTACCCAGTCGTTGCGTCCTCGTGTCCTTGTGTCGTCTGTGGCGGCTGTGACTATGCCCCGTGCCTTGCATTTTAAATGTTGACATCAATTTGCAGCTTGCCTTTTGCCTTCCTTTTAGCTAAAACTATTTTAATGCCGAGGCCGGACTCAAAGTTCACGTCCACCCCCAACCGCCAATGCCCGTCCGCCACCTCATCATATGTCCGACATAGTTTCAGATAAATAAATTAAAAACTTCAACACTCTACAAGTACAAGCTCATGCTGCAGTTGGCCCAATTTTGTAGAACTGTCAGTTTTAATTTGTTCAACAGGCAATGAAACAATGCTCCGGCTTTTTGTTTATAATATTTGCTCTTGTTTTTGTAAACTTAGCATTGGCCATTCGTCAGAAAAGTGACTGCTGCTACTGCTGTGCGCATAATTTTTGCAGCAACTGTTTTCTTAAAATATATGTTTTTATTCCGACTCGTGTGCCAACGGTATAAGGATTAAGTGTATTGTCGTGTTTTATATAAATGCCCAAAATATATATAAAAGAGCTTGACTTTTTGGTGGTACGGGGATGAGAGAAAACTGTGTTTATAGATTGTATGCAAAATATCAAAAACAGCTCAGCACACCTAAGTTTGATTTTTCAAACGGGGCATAAAAAATAGTGCATGCTTAAGGTGTCCCAGGGTTGAACTAATAAGCGGCAGGTCCCCAGTTCAAATTGAGCAAAAACTCTTAATTTCTCACTTTAATTGCTAATAAATCTAATAAAATATAAAGAAGCAATGGGAAATTAATGTGTACTAATATTATTAATTTTTAAATTTTTCTTTTCTTTGCCTTCTCTTGTCAACAACAATGCTATCTTATGCATTCTCTGTTCTGGCTCGAGATCCTTCGCAAAAAACAAAGAGAACATTTTTTAAATTACATTCGAGCTACTACTCAAGCACGACTTACAGCCATTTTCATTGCAAATCCGAGTGAATATATTATATAGAATTTTTCCTGAACGGGAAGAGTTAAGTCAAGTTATTGGGAGACCTATTATAGTCAACGACTTATTAGATATCCTACTCAGCTTGCAAGACAAGCACCACAGGGAGCATCTAGCTGAGGCTTTCATGCTATCCCCCCGCGGGAAGTGATACCCAGCGGTGGTGCCATGAGAGGGATACGGAGATTAGATGGGTACTGGGTGCAAGTCTCTCACATTTCGACTTTTAATGCAATTCCGTACTATACAAAAAGAATATTAAATGGAATTACATTTCTGATTTCCTTAAGGATGCGTTTTTACTTCCAGACTCGCCTTCTTTAATTGTTATTAGCCAGTGTCATTGTTAGTTTTACACACACACACACACACGCACACACAACTTTAATAGCACACTAATCATCTTGGCCTTTGCGAGGTCAACCAACAGCAATTAATCAACTGAATTTCATTTAACTTTACTTTGTTGGCTTGCACGCGTGCAAAATGTTAACAAAGTTGTTTGACTTTACGGTATCGTCTGCGTCGTCGTCGTCGTCGTCGTCGCCGCCATAAATGCCATTACGCCACACACGTACCACAATTTCCCCAGCCCACTCTTAACCCTCCTTATTGCATTTACCAATTTCCCGCTGCACTCTAACTAATGCAATAGAAGCAACTCCGACGCTTACCTGGTTGCAGTAATTTTTTCCCCTATTTTTTTTTTACTCCCTTTTGTTGTGTATTAATTTCATAATGTAATTTTTACTGCTTAGCGCAACATTTAGCAGCAGTAGGATCCATCAGGAGCAGCAGCTCCTGCTGCCTGGCTGGCCCCAGTTACGCCTCGAGAGCAGCCCATAAAACTGAGCCCCAATTGAATTTATGACAGTCGCAGCCCTTGCAAGTGGCAAAGAATTTTCCGCTGCCTTTATGCAGTGTTTTTTTGTCTCCCATTTTTCCCGTTTCTGTTCTTTCGTACTTTGTTGTGTTTTACATTTATTCTAGTCTTTTGTCTGTCTGAATTTCTTGGCTACAAACTACTTAGGCTTGCAGCCTGCTGAGGCTACTTTAAAATATCTATAGCTTAAATCTTTACTAAAAAGGAGCTTTTCATTTCTCTTAACATGCTTGTGGCATTTTACTAAACCACTTTCAGTAATTTTATAATAGTGGGTAAGCTCCTTTCAAAAGAAGATATTGTACAATTCGTTGGGATTAAAAAAAAAGTAATATAAAAAGAATCTGTGCGGACATGAAAATCTCAAGGCTGCATTTACAAGCGAGTTAGAGACTGTGTCAAACCTGCCGAGCGATCTTCAACAATAGTCATAAACCTTGAGCTATATTTTAACCAAAATATTCATTAATAAGCACTCGACATGAAAGGCAATCCGTTCTGGTCTGCAACAGAACCAACTATAAAATATTGTTCTAAAATCTGTTCTAAGCAAATATTTATTGCCTTTCGAATGTTAATAACACAGACTTTTCACACATATCATAAATATAATGCTTGCTCGTTGGATTCGAACAGCATCTGTGCTTGGAGCACATTTTTTCTATGAAATATTTTTGCGAATTGCGTAGTGCAAGTGCATTAAATTGCAGCCAATAAAAATTTCCATTCAATGTCTTTTGCCTGCAAATCTTTTCTGCACCTGTGCAAAATTGAATTGTCTGCTGTCATTGTCAACGTAAAGGCAAATATACACATTATTCAGAGAATGAACACTGCAGATTGCATTGAATTATGAGTTATTTTGAGCTGTGCTCACATTAAGTTGGTAAAGAGGGTATTACAGGGTAGTCTGGATGTTACACAAGCTATTTATTCCTATAAATATATATGTTGTTTACTACTATCAAAAGCCGAGTCGGACGGTTTGAGTATATATAAAAGAGGATTTTAAATTGTGGCTAGTTTGACCCAAGTACAGGATATGTCCTTGTCGTTCAATAACACCAAAAGCATTTTTGGAGCTGTACCCATTTTAACAATTTTAAGCTGAATTCAATGGCTGCACAATTCGGCTTCCACAATTGTGAATTTATTGCACTTCAACTATTTGCACTATTTGGACTATATTTCTTTCTCGTACCCTTCTACATCCCGTTCCAGATACAATTTGTTTTCATTATACAACTGTCATGTCAATTTGTCTTAGCGAAAAACTGAAAATTTGCTGCAAATTACAATTAATTAATTCAACAAATTTCTCTCATTTGTCTTGTGGCCTTTAACTCTAAATTCGTTATCTGAAAATTTAAGCAGCTTTTCAATTGTTGATTATTTGTGTGTTAAGTACTTTCTTAGCTCTAAAATTGTGCGTGTTATTGCTACAAATATTATTATTGTAATTGTTTCTAATTCGCTTGGTGAGTGCCACGCCTGGATATGTTATGGAATCTCATATTTCTTGTTTGTTGCAATCACAATGATTGTATTATATTAATTGAAGTGTTTCAAGTTTGTCTGTCGTACTTGTTATTGATGTGGCTTCTCATTGTTTATTAGCCAGCTTCCAGTTATGCATAATTAATACAAGTTTCGTGCATTTTCATAAGGAATATTTTAGTTTAGGTGTGTCGTCTGCAGCAGTAGTTAATTTATTTGGTACATTTGAACATTTGAACATATTTATGTATACTATTATTGTTAAAGGGCTCCCTGGCCTGTTGTGTTTTGTGCTTTTATATTATTTATTGAATCTCGCTGCTCACGCAATAAAAACAATTAAAAGCTTAAGCTTCCAATTTTATACCTTCGATTTAAAAATCGATTTGAAAGCTCATCAAAGCATCCGCTTACTTAATTTGTATTTAAAGTTTACAACAATAAGCTTTTAATTTACGTCAACCTTAAGAGCTACGAAAAGCTTCAACTTTTGGAAGCTCATAAAATCTTTCGTTAACTTTAATTGATAAGCTTTGCTAAATATTAATACTATTAGTTGTTTATACTATTATTGTTTGGGAGCTTCTTAGTAATTAAAACTTAAATTTCTGATCATCTAGCTCATCAAAGTATCAGCTGATTAAATTTGCAATAAAAACTTACTTGAAGACGTGTTAAAGCTTAAAGATTTGAAAGCTCATTAAAGCTTCCATTTTTGAAAGTTAATAAAAGCTTAAGTTAACTTGAATTGATAAGCTTTGCTGTTAAACGACTTTTGATATTTGATATCGGTATAAACCAATAAGTATCTGAACAATTCACACGTCCCTCTTACAACTTATTAAGTTGCAGCACTTTAAAGTTTCTCAATACCCAAAAACTGTTCGAGCCACAAGTTTTTGGCGCTCACAAACAGCGTAATTGAATATAAATATTGCCTGCCTGTCTTTGGTATAGGGAATACTTCTACCCATCCACCGCCTAAAACCCAACGGAATTGCTGGGAGAACTTGGCAACTTGCTCGCTTAAGTTCTCCACTTCACACTTTGCCGAGGTGGCCAATGTCGATGAAATTTATACGCTGTGCAGATTAATATTTAATAAATACAATAACGTGCAAAATTTCTAACCGTTCTGGCTGGCTACGAAATTAATTCCCCCAGCTTAACAGCACTCGGCCCCGCCCCTATTACTGCTCACACTATACTGAGCATCGCTCACAACCAAAGAAGTTTATGTGAAAGTCATACACTAAACTCAAATATGCACTGGCTGTGTGCGTGTGTGAGAGAGAAAGCAATGTGTATGTGAGCTTAGGGATTTCTTTATGCAAATTTGCTATAGCAATGTTATTTTAGCCAAGGATGAAAGCGTTGCGCAACGCGGGGCAGGAGCTGTATTGGTGGCAACTTCGGCAAAATTGTGTTCAAAATGCATAAGAGCGTGTATTAGTGAGTATTCATAAATATTACCATATGCACATGCGTCTTGCCCCTGCTACTACCGAACTTTTAACGCTTCATCATCTTCAGCTCTCTTTGGAAAAAAAAAATATAAAATTTGAATATGCCCCAAGTAAAGCGCACAGATTTATCGAACCATAAAAACTGCTCTGAAGAGATTCGACGATGCGTTATGTGATATGTCTCCCTAAGGACCAACACTGGCAAACGTGTCATAACCACTTCCTGTACCGCACCATGCAAGCACTATCCAACCGCCAAATTGATAATAAACAAAATGCAAAGCGTCCAGACTGAAAACACGAGAAAAACTCCACACGGTCACAAGTGGTATTTGTGAATGTGAATGAATTAGATTTCGTGTGCATGCAATGCAGCGGCATCTAACATAACGGAACTCGGTTGCCAACAATTAGAAGTTCCTTATCTAACTACCTCCATAGTCTCTCTCTATCTCTATCTTTATCTGGGAAAACGAAAGATGCCGTCAAACAAAATGCAAATGGAATATTTTTTATAATTTTTGTATCGTTTTTCTTTGAGTATATTTTTTATCTCTATCTTCCTGACTCTCTCTCTCTCTCTCTCACTCCGTCTCTCTCTCTCTTTCCCTAGTTCTCAACTTGTTCCATCTTTTGTCAATTACGTAAGCTGATTCTTTTTGCATTCATTTTCATTAAGGAATGCATGTGACATGACTTTTAATTTATATGTCACTCGTGCCTGAATATGTCTAGTTGCTGCCGACCACCAAAAGAAAATTGTACTGAAAATGTTTTTCATTATTCATTCCAGGAATCAGACAAAAGCAAAAATGTACATCAAAGAAAAATCACAATGTAGGTTAAAAATTTGAGAGAAATTTGTAAATGTTTTTGAAAAGAAAATTTTGCTTTTGGTAAGAAAAAGGTAAATGTTTTGAATTTATACAGTATTAAAATTTAATTGAGTCTAGATACAGGGGAACTGTAAGACAACTACGAGAATAGTCTGTATAGAAAACAAGAAGAAGAACCATAAATAACTTTAACTACCCTTGAGGACATATGTCTTAGAGGTGTCTTCATAGAAACACTTTTTCAAACATGTGATATACTAGACCGATGAGAGAAGAAATCTTAGAAATTTTAGAAGACGGAGTAAAGCTATAGAAAGGTTTTCATACACAAATCCAAGTTTTGACAAATACTTCCTACAGCAATTATATTATATACTGGTCGGATACAGCCGAAGGACGCACCGATGCAAATTATTATGAAAATAATTTGAAGACTTAGAACTAGTTTGTATAGATACAAGACAAGCAGATTATAGAGACCAGTTTGTATAAAAAACAGATAGATAGATTATATGTAGAGACTATTTTGTATAGAAACAGTCAGGCAGATTATAATACAGTCTACAATTAAATAAACATTGATAACTTTGTGGGACTGATATCTTTTAGCGATTATTTTTATACGCCTAAGATTTTTATAAATTTCATTTCTTTTTCCCGAGTCGAGTTCGTCTTTTATTTAACAGTACAACACTACGTTAGAGTTCTCTATCGAAATTTCTATAAAACATTTAACCAAGGGTTCTTTCAAGTTTTGGCACAGGTCTCGACTCGTATAATTACACCCCATATATTCGTAAATCTACAACACATTCACATACATATATACGTGCGTTTTCTTTTATCGTTTGCTGGTTTTTACTGTTTGTTTTCACATCTTCTACCCAGCTCAGCATCAGCATAATCATCAACACCATCATCATCATCATCATCATCAACGTCAACGCACTTTGTATTTAATGTTTTTTAATGGAAAAACTTTGTTATGCTACTGCTGCTGGAAGAGTTTTCTTTCCCAGGCATTTGTCATAGGCTAGGCGCTACTAGGCAGAGTTCCCTTTGGCAAACCTCTAACTTGGAGCCATTTGCCCTGCGGCAGCCGCTTAAACCACTCGACTGCATTTTGCAACTCTGCGATGTTTGCTTTGCCTTTCGCAGATCCGCACTCTTAGTTGTTATTTTTTTTCTATTTTTCTCTGCCAGCACTACTAGAACCTTTGTATACCCTACAGCCGGTCGAATGTGTTCACTGGGATATTGTTTAATAGAATGCACGAGTATGACTATGACAGAAAATTTATTTACTTTTAATCCAATACCATATTTAATTATACTAACCAGATACGAGAAAGTACGTATGCCTAAGCTTATGTGATTATAAATACATATACTCATTACAAAATCTAAAACCTAAACTAGCAGCTACAGGGGAGTCCGCTGAGCTCCAAAATTAGACTGACATAAAAAGAAAATGCTAACTTCAAAGTAGATAAACGCATTTCAAAGGCAATTTCATAAGAAGGATAAAACGGATAAGCTCTCTTTGAGTTGCGTACAGGGTATCTTCAAGTCGAAATGCACTTCACTTCAGCAGTTTACAGTTTACTTGTTCTCTTTCGGGTTTTATGCCTGCTGCATATGGTTCCAACTGACAGCAGCAGCAATACCAGAAGTTAAGGGGTATTGGCAGCCATCGAAAGTTGCCAGGCAAACAATTCTTAAGTGCCTTCCAATATTTAAGCAGGCTTCCAATTCGATTGCTATTTGCTGTCATCGAATTGCGTTGTCTACGCATCTGAAAGAGCAAATCGTGATGTGTGTGTGTGTCATGGAGGGGAGTGGCGGGGCAGTGGGAGGTTGGCGGTCGTATGCGTAAGAAGATACAGGACATGGCGCCTTTTAAGAACTTTTTAAGATGCTTCAACTTGTTAAGTGTCGATTTTTATTTTGGCTTTTATTGTTGTTCAATTGCAAAGTTGCAGTTTTCTTGTGATTCTCTATAAGAAATTGATGTTGAAATTCAATTGATGGATTCTATCAATAATGTAGTATACTAATAGATGCAGACAGCTGGGAGCATAAGAAAAGAGGATGTTATAATTATTTTAATCAGGATTCGTTATTATTACGAGATTTATCTTTAGATGAATTCCATTGTTATCAAGGCTACAAATCGGTTTTCAACTGAATCGGTTTGTGCCTGGAATTTGTTTTTAACTGTAAATGGAACCTTAAGGTGAACCAATCGCCCCAAAAAACATTCGAACCGCAACCGGGACCCAGGCTTTGTTTTAAATAAATGATTGAATGAATCTTTAGATTAAAACCAGGGTTCTGGTCGTTGACATAAAGGGAATTGGTTAGACAACCAGTATTTTACTTTCTATTACTTTTATCCAACATTTATTACTGCCATTATTTGGCCATTATAAAAGTAACTTATTACTTATCGATTAAAAGATTGCAAATGAAATACTTTAGAAAATGTTTTTTTTTCACTCATTTGCAAATCAAATTAAAAAAAACAACTATTAGCATTTAAATAGAATTTCAATTTAGTGCAAGACACAGGTTCAAATACCTCTCCCCGCACACCCGTGTTGGCCCCCGCTTCCTTTAAGTTTATTTTAATTGCATTTTCTCGACTCATTATGTGGGTTATTTTGTTTTATTCTGCACACTCATTGCGTTTAATTAATTTCAATTGCAAAACACTTTTCAGTGCTGAGCCACGCCCTTAAGGAAAAAGTGTAAAGCCTCAATTATTTATGAACAGGACGAAATGGCGAATAAAAACTAAGCCAATTGAAATTTTCTCACACGTCGCGTAAAAGTTGCCGCCGTTTCGTTCCTCTACATTAGAGATAACTTTCAACAGCGCCACCTAGCGATGCGAATAACAAAAACAACTTTTACGTTGGACGCGTTTGTGTTTTTTGAAGCGAGCTGCATGCGATGCCTTAAATATTTTTCACACACGCACACACATACCAATAACAGACAGACACACTCACACACACACACAGACGCACATATGGGATACCAGGACGAGGCGTTTACAAAATGAAGTCAGCGTTTTTATGATAGTCGTCGTCGCATTTATGACATAGTCCAGGGGATATATTCACGTCCACTATGTGGGGGGCGTGTTTAGTGTTGGAGTACTGCGAAAGTATATATATCTCTATGTGTGTGTGTGTGTGCACGTGTGTGTTTGTGTATGGGCGTGCTATGGGCGTGATGTGTTGTGTGTTTAGTGGATGCTTCAAATGCGGATATTAGTTGTCGTAATATAAGAAAAGAACACTGACAGAAATGTTTAAGTAGATCGCAAGGGCGAAATATATTCAAATATTAATTCCATTTAATTGATAAATAATTTTATTCAGTTAAAAGAAACTGAGCGGAGCAGACGGTCTGCTGAAAGCGGTTTAGAAGAAATTTTAAGAAATACGACTTGCTATTTTGATGATATAAGTTGTAATTAATTTCTTTTTAATTTATATGTGTTTTATTTGCTTTGCCAAGAATCATCCGGAAATTTTGGATATAACATGACAAGTATGAAATATATATAGAGTTTAAGTATTGGGGTTTAATACTGCTGCAGGGTCAGGTGTTGACGTGTATTAGATTTCTAAAAGTTAATAATTAATCAAAATGTTGTTTATTTGCATTTTCCCCAAAATGTACAATAATTGTTTCCAATAGAATACAGGCTTTTTTTGTAAATGTTAAGTTTAAACAATTGCGAAACTTTCATCCGATTTTATTTTACTTTAACATCTTTTCTCTTTGTTACGAAAGGGCAACTGTGACTATATTTATTTTTATAGCTATTTTTATAGCTATTCCCATGTGTTCCGAGAGAAATTTGAAGCTTAACTCTTGTAATATTAAGTAACCTATTTATTTACCAATTTCCCTGGCATATTTTTGCTCGTCTTGTCATAAAACATTTCGATTTCTCTAAGTGTATGCAGTGGCAATAGTTTCACTTCTTCTATATTTTTTTTGCGCCCTGCCTTGCGTAATAACAAAGGCGTTGAACATTTGCTATTTTTGCAATTCGGTTGCGAGTGCTGCACAATTTTATAGCTGCCACAAAGCGCGCGTTGTATTTGCAATGAAAACGCACCTCAGCACATGCACATACACACACACAGACAGACCTCATGCACATGAGAAACACACACACGCATGCGAAGCTATAAAAGTGCGAAATACTCATTTATTAACATGAAGCTTACGAAAATGGCGTAGGTGCGGTAAAGGACATGGCTCAGGATGCACACTCACACACACACACATAAAGACACACATAAGCTCACACACGCTGAAAACCACAGACAGGACCGACAATCAACAGTGGCAGACTGTGTTTGAGTATGGTAGAGTGTGGGGCAACTGATGGTGGCACGAGATGAGACTTGTCCAGCTGCTTGTAAATGTGTTTAAAATCGAAATTTCAATTTCAGGACAAGCAGACAACGTCCTGTGGCTGCCAGTGCAACTGCAACAGCTGACTGACGTCCTGCAATCCGCAACAACAACAGCAACAACAGCAGCAGCAGCACCCCAACAATGTAATGTTCACATTGTTGCATGTCTACAGTTATGCAACGTTGATCATCAATTTCAAAGGAAAGTTTAAAACAATTTCCCGCACAATTTTACTACCAGGCCACTTGACAATGTAAACTGCAACCGGAAAGGCGATGCACACACCCTTCCCTACCCATCCCCATCATAATCAGCCCCAAGCCCATCATGTGTGCACATTCTGTGGGTGGTTTGGCGTGTTTGGCTATCGGTAATGCCCCAAAATGCTTTTGATTTGTGCAACTCTCTTTTGCACTGAGACCAAATTGCTTAATCGCCTGTGCATAATGCAGCCCCTTTACAACCAGCCAACCCGCCCGCCCGTGCGTCGCCTTGTCACACGTGCCGCACTGATGCCAAATGCATTACACAAACAGCATGCGTGAAAAATGCAATGCAATATTCAGCACAAACATTTTTAATGCTGATCCAAGCGGCATTCAATCGCACGAAATTTTCGCTTACGGTTTAATTATGCGTGCGTAATGTTCAATCAGACAGGGCCGAAGAGGAGCGAGAGTGTTTGCCATTTAGTCGCACGCTAATCAAAACACCTACTGCCACCTTGAGCCCAACTACCAATACCAATATATACGTATATGTGCACCATTGTGTGCCTGACAGTTTTATGAGCTGGTTTCTGGTCATAAACTGCATTTTTGTTGCTGTCATTTGTTGGTGATCCATAAAACTTGCAAAAATTGTTGCCATTTTGTTAGCTGAGCATAAAGTTTAATTTGTGTTCGCTGAATATTCCATATTTTTTACGAGCATTAATAGTTAGATGTACAATGGTAACTACTTTTGGAAAGTTTACTAAAAAAATGATTTATTAAAACGTGAATAAAAATTTTAAAAATATAATTTAAAAAATAAACAATAGACTTGTATAAGTAAATAGACGATTTACTTATTTCTTTATTCCAAGTATCTTTTAATAGTTGAGGATTTAGTTAATTGAATAAATAAATAAATTCGATTTTTTATTAGCTCAGCAGATAATTAGTTCTAGGCGCAGCTGTATGCCTAACTGGAACTGAAATGTATTTCAATTATAAATTAAACCGATTAGAATTAATTGTAACTTGCCAATGTCAAGGCAAAATCATCGATTATAATTCCGACTTAGTCCAAGTTGAGCAAAAGGGCCTATATTGGGGCGGTTGGGCTGACGACTGGCAGCTAAGAGGCCAGCGGGCGGAATGGTGGTTGGTTCAGAACTACCTCAAGACAACATGCGGTTAACAAATTACATGAGACAAACACAGACAGACTGGAGAGGCTGTAGGGTATTTTGGGGTGGACATCTTGGAAGTGTATCGTAATTTCTGGGCTAACCGAAACCCTCTCAAAAGCATGCAAAGGACACTCAAACCGAAGTGTCTACACAGCCTGCTGCATGTTTCAGTCAAAACTACAAGACGCTAATTAAATATGTTACGTGTTCAAATCCAGAAATTTGACTGCACATTATAATATGTTGTTTATACCAAATGCCCAGGGACATAACGAGCTAGTAAATATTGGTTGGGCAAGCTAGCTATCCCTGACTGTGCCTGTCACCTAAGGCATTAGCCTATTGCTTTGCCTTCTCAATTAATTGCCTACTTTGGGGTTCGTTCAGGTTGAACACAAAATGTGTCTGATGAATGACTTGTAGATGCAATTACTGAGGTATTGCTGTGCCATCTCGTTTCCAGGCTTAACACGTCTTCAAATGTAGTTCGATAGTTCAATATACATATAAGATAAATTAAGAGAATACAACTCTGTTGTTATGTTTTGGATCAATTAACTTTTGTAATTGCAGAATTTAAATGCTCTATAGAGTTTTGTAGCTGTTTGCTTAATCATCGGGAGTTGGGAGAAAAATGCCATACAGAGAAAGTCAAGGATCAGTTCATTGGGTTATTATATCTGTGTATCAATCCACCCTATTCATATATAATATCCATATTGTTGAAGTTACTAAAGGGATTTTCCAAACAAATTATTACTATAGACAGCTTTTCGCTTATTATAAATGAAATCACAATAATTGGAAATCAACTGAGGCACTTGTCCCTACTCTGTTCAGCAAAGCTCATGCCACAATGGCAAGGGAAAATCACATTACAGATTCTGTAAGGCAAGCAAATTGCGCTGTATACGAAGAATGCCAACAAATGTGGCCAAAAGGCAAATGCTCTGCGGTCAGCAGAAAATCTAAAGAAGCGAACAAGCTAAGAAAATCTGGAACACAAAGAATTTTTGCCACTTAACAAACGCAAAATTCCAAAAGTCAAAGTAATTTGGGTGTATGTGTGTGAGTATGGTTTTTTTTTTTACTTTCCTCTCGTAGTTCGTTCAAATTATTTGTGTATTGTGTGTGCGAAGAAGTGCTGAACATTTTGTATGTGTCTTAGTGGCAACTAGGAATGCTATAGCAATTGAAGTTGACTGGCAATTGTAACTGGAAGCGTCAACGGTTCGTATGCGTAATATATTTCCATTGCTCAGCAACAATGGCAATCAGCGAAGTGCTGGCAACAAGGGGAGTTACAAGAATTTCACTGATTTTTATGATGCTCCATTTTTGGCTGCATTACAACGCAATTTTCTAACGGTGGGGGGGGGGGGAGATGCCTTTTGCCAATTCAATTGAAAGTTTCCTTATTTTTGATTTTTGCTTGAACTAATCAAGTGCTTGAACTGAAACCCTTTGAGCGCACACACACTATCACGCACACACACACACACAGACATGTACACTCACATTTGACAGCTGTTTCAGCTTTTTTTTCAATTTGCTCGAAACCCTCAATTTAAACAACTTCTTGGCATGGGGAATAAATTAAATTAAATACAAGTGCCCTGCCACGCCCACTTTTAACTTTCAAATCAAATAATCTATGCTTTGATTACGTCCAGTTTTTTTTTATATGTACGTATGTATGTTGTACATAGAAGTATTTCATAGGGCTTTTATAGCTTGTACGTGTTGCACGCACGCGACGACCGCTCAGCAAAATCAGCGAAATGTGCGCAAAATTGTTGGAAACTATTACAATTTGATATATGCGCAATTTAGTTGAATCTACGAGTATATGCGGCCAAGTTTTCTTTCTGCTTTTTTTCTTCTTCTCTGCATTTTGGTTCTTTTATTTTTCTGCGTAGTTGCCATGTTATGCAGCCATTTTGCGGTTTGGGCCGGCAGCTGTTGCAAATTTGGCCATAAAAATAAATTTTACTTAGCGATTTACTTTTTATATTTGCCGAAGGCCGGCCCCAGTGATGCCTGCTGATGTCTGGGCGGCCACATCATGAGGTTTTAACAAAATTAAATCGAAATATATTGCGAATGAATGACCTACGATTGGTACAAGTGGCTGAAGGTCAAGTACAAGCTGCGGATTATGTGAACTCTGATGAAAATCTCATTTAACTAATAGATGAGTACAGGTTTTCACTTTCTTAATACCCATTAAGTGAATGAGATTTATTGGAATTTTCACATTAATTTATGAAGACGACGGAACCATATTTATTATTTTATTACTTTAAACGCCAATGAATTATTTTTATAAGGTGCGTAACTAACTAGCTAATCTCATTTAAATTAATTAATTGACTATTATATGTTAATGCATACAAATATCACTTCCCAATAATATTGCTAGAAAATATCAGATGAGTTCCGGACTTAGGTAACTTCAAGCAAGGCATACAGATTCTCCTGCATATTATATGAAGAAGTTGCGTTGGCATATCTTATCTCCCTCTCTCACTCTAAGAATCTCTCTCCACCTCTCTCTTCCTGTCTCTCTCTCCCTCGTTTTCACTCCCTCATTGTTACTCTCTCTCTCTCCTTTTCTCTCTCTCTCTCTCTATCTCTATCTTTCTATTATTTCATTCATATTTCTTTTTCCTGTTGTCAGTATGGCCGCTCTCTACTTATTCAAAGCCCTAAGCTATTTATTATATATATGAGTCGGTATCCCATCTACTTATATTTTTATGTAACAACATGTGTAAATATAAATAAATACATAAAAAACACAATATATGTTAAGCCAAATCAGACCTGGAAACCAGTTATCTCCTAGTATTTTGCCATTCTATTAAAACATTATCATGATTCCGTTTCTATATATGTAACTAATCCTGATGACTCTGTAATTGCTGACTGTTTAGTGGCAATCCGTGTTATATATCGAATTGAAATGTCAACATTTATTTGCCTGTCATCCACAGAGGATAACCTGGTTAGGCTGGGCTAAATGCTGGGGCAAAGGGCAGTGGCAAGTGGCAAGGGCAATTGACAGCGACATGTGTGGAGATTGTGCCAACAATTTGTTTGGTTTAATGCACGCGCAATTAATGCGTATGTAAAGTAATTTATTTTTGAGTAAATATAAAAAAAAACCCACATCAAATAATGTACGTTGAACAGTGGTAGCAGCCCCCAAAACATTTGCTGCTGTCAGCTTAATGTCCCCTCTTTTAAAACAACAGATTTGGAAAGGGCAACGCTGTTCGCATTATGTTGCAAATATTGTAATTATCCATTAAATATTCTTATGAACACCTTTGATGAGGGTAGCTAAAATTTAATATTAAAAGCATAAAAAAGAAATTTGATCAGGCTACGACCATAGCTTAATCAGAAGCATTACACGTTGTAAAAGGTAAAAACAAGAAATATGCATTTTATTAATTAATCTGTGAGAGTATTAAATCTTTAACTGTACTTTCTAGTTAAAAATGAAAAGGCTGCTGTTAAACACACCTGGCCGTCGGATTTCATGACCAATTGCCTGATTGACACGGACGCCGGCAAAGTTATTAAATGCGAATGACGTTAAGTGGATTTACAGCGGGGTCTATTCAATTAAATAACGCGAAAGAGGAAAGAGGTGAAAGAAAATGAAAGAGAAAAGGAAATACGTTGAGCACTGGGCGTGTGCGTAATGCACGAGTGCACATTGCGCATACGCCGCGTGGACCGTTCAGTCCCACTGCGGTTGCAACAAAGTGACATGCAAAAGTCATTAAAGGAATGGAGCGCAACGGACAACAAAAGCCACGGCCCAAAAGGTTGATGACGCCGTCGTTGACACAAGTTAATTACAAGAGTTCGAAACGGGACGAACTTCTCGCCGACTTTTTGGCCGTTCGGGTCATATAAAATTACTTGTATTACGCGCAGAGCTGGGCGACACCTCTGAGCTCCTTACATAGTTTTTCTTTTCCGGTTTTTATATTTTTCTTTTTTTGCAGCTCTTTGGCAACCGTTACTTTTTACTGCCCTCCAACCGCCCTGTCACTCTGGGCTTAATTGTTGTGCACGCAAAGTGCTTCGCAGTTTCTTTTTTTATGAAAGCATCTGACGATGATGTTGCTCTTAGCAAAAGTGTAATATAAAAACAAGTTAAAAGGCATTTAAAGCAAGGCGTAAATTGTCAAATAATTGAGTCGATTCATACGAAAAGCTTAGATCAGACTATTAAGTGGCAGGTCGCCAGCTCAAATGCTCTTAAGATATATAGTATTTAATTAATACCTAATACTACTATCTTGTAAATTTTGAAGAAACCCAAACTTTGATTTTTATTTAAGCATTCATAATGCCCATGTGTATGCACACTTTAAATTGTATAAAAAATATCACTTCAATTTCAAATATTATTTTTTGTTGTTATTTTCTTACACTTACTAAAAAAAAAACGCAATATTCTAACTATTTGCTGCGGCAAATGAATATTTATTTTCCCTCTGTGCAGTTCATTAAAATGTTCATTGATACCGCAACCGAAGTAAATATGTAATTACACAAAATAAACTAACGGAATGCATTGAATTCAATTCAAGCATTGAGTGCACCCGAAAATCAACGAAAATTACAGTTGCCAACTTTGAGCTGTGGCACTCCGAAAATGCGCTTAAATTTCAACACTTTTGTGTCCATTTCAATTATTTAACGCTTTTAATATAGTAATTTTGGTGAGAGCTAACCAAAAATTCCGTTCATATTTATGTTGAAATTTTTAGAGTAAATGGCCAAATTACATATCCATATTGACATGTTATTGAATGCTATCTCATAGATACACACAAACACAAACGTACACACAAATTCATATATAGTTGCAGATACACAGGAGCAGGAGCTACTTCGGCAGTGCAAAGCAAACATTGTAGACCTCTGCACGTCCCCTTGGTATCCACATTTTGTGGCATTTTGTTTATTTATGTTATGTTGGCTCTGTGGAGTTTTTGTATCTACAAGATACACACAACAAACGCAAACACATGTAAGCCCTGGCTATAGATAACCACAAATCCGGCATGATTAGACTTTTGATGGCAACTTTACAGCAACTTTAATAAATGAACTGGAAATTTATTAGTTTTAGTGCAGCAACGGCAACCGCAAGTGCATACAGCAAGATATAGATACCAACTATCTGCAGATACTTAACGTAGCTCTGTTGTCTTTTGACTGCTGCAACTTGCGAGCTGTCCGTTGGTATTTCATTGATTTTGTACATTTTTGTGGCTTTTTAGTATCTTCTCAAGGTGTTGCAGCAGAATTTACGCACAACAATGCAACGAAAATCAAGTTGAAATTGCATTGGCACTTTAAGTGCGGTAAATATTTAATTAAAATTCTAAAATTTGGTTAAAGTGATTTTTTGTTCAATAAATACAAAATTTTCCTAATTGCAGAAAGAAAATTTATCATAGACAATATGCTCTAATTTTCATATATATGTTTTTAATGCGCATTTAAATTCCCTGCCTTCTACTATCTGAACAATCTTTCGCTCTGTCTCTCGCTCAGTCTCTCTTTGTCTTTCCATATCGGAGATGTATCTACCGGCGTCTGCTTAAACAATATTGCATGCCAAATGACGTAGATATGAACAGCTACTTTATTGTTGGCATTACACTTGAGCACTAATAGCAATTGTCGGAGACGGAACCAGGGACGGAGTCGTAACGTTGTTATCATGAGTATAGAAGGATGATTATCTTAGTATTATGATCATCATCTTCTTCATCGTTATGAGCATCTGGTTGGGGAATATATTGTCGTCGTCTCTCGATAAGTAAAGACGACTCGCCGTCTGCGTTCCGTCTGTGTTGCAATTTCTATAAACACAAAACGACGAACGCTCCCGTTGAGATTTTTGCACATAACACGCCACCCAACCTCTGTTGTCTGCGTGTCATAAGAGCGGAAATACGCTTACAAACGCAATAATTTTGCATGCTCTTACACACACACACACACACACACACCAAGAAGACACCCACACATGCATGCACATCACATTGCATCTCGCATGTTGCGCATACACCGCGTTTGCTGCTACTAAAAATTCTTTTGGCACACGCCCATCGTCGCCCATGGCGCATTTTTGTTGACTTCCATTTCAGATTTATACAACTTAGTACACATTTTTAACATTCGTTTTTGTTCTGGTTCCTTTAATATTTATTTTGAATATACATATATAATTTTTTGTTTTTGCAAATCAGACGATGAATCATATATATGTGTATGTTTTTTGTTAAGTGGGATGAGGCAATAAGAAAAACAAAAGGCACTGTGAAAATATTCACACAGAAAAGGTATTAAAATGTGTGGTAAATGGAACACTGCATATTTTTTAGAAAATAAAAGTATTTAAAGTATTACTTTTAATTCCATAAGTTCGTGTTCCAATTGGCTTTAGATTTAAAAAATCGACACAACAAATTTTCGATTAGTCACTCAGTATTTCTTAAAATACATATATTTTAACTCAAACGATCGTTAGCAATTTCTCGCAGTGCATGGAAACTATAAGAACAACCGAAGCACTGGGAGGATGTGTTGAGTGGGCAGAGACCCCGAAAAAAAGCGCACAATTTTCCGCTTTGCAAATCTTTATATTTATTACATGCGCTGGCGCTGCCTGGCATTTTCATTCTTCGCAGCAGTCACATTCGCATTCTCATGCCCAATTTTGAGTTGCTTCATGCCGCACTCCAATAAAGTCGAATTCCCCAGTGTCTAGTCTACATTTGTATACCCTGTATCCACAAAAGTTTATTTGATTGAACCGGGCTGATGAGATATGTACAACTTATTTTGAATTCTTCAAGTAGACCTATATATATAGATGAGAAATTGAATATTAGGCCTTGTTCTTCCAAAAACCTTTATGCAGATCTTTTTAATTCAGGCAAACTTTTGCTATATATTTTATAGTATATTATTTATTATTTAATAATAGATACAAGACTTTAATTAGGGGATATTCATTACAAGGTAACCCCAAGCCCAGTAGTCTCGACTCATGTCTTCATACTTGGTTTTTTGTCTTTGTAGCCTACCCCAGGGCGCCGACTTGCCCCTTACATGACAGCGTCTGCCGCGCCCCTTCATAGGGCCATTTGCGATTGCTGCTATACACACATAAGTAAATGGTTTCTTGCAATTTCTATTTATACATTTACAGACGAAAGTATTTTCCTTTTTCTTATTACTCATACGTAATTTTTAATGCAGTTACACATACAACCCCTCATCTGCAGTATAATACGAATGACTTTTGTGCCAGCTGCTGTTGCTTTTGCTGTTGCTATAATAAAAGCTGCTTTTATGGAATTTACTTGGTTCTTACATATTTCATTTTATTCATTTTATTTGTGTAGCATTTAATGTTGAACTTCTTATTAGCTTATCTTGCTCTGTAGCTTTATTAAATGAACCTGTTTTCATATTAAGCTGAGCTTAAGATAAGTCGGTGTCAGGCAGGAATACATTTTCTTTTTTCTACTTGTTTTTTATATACATCTTATTTAATTAAAGCATTTTTCTTATATGTTTGAAGTCGAGTTTTCCTTTTCTTTTGCAAGGCACAAACCTATTACCGGCATAATAAATACGTCAGAATTAAAAAGACAAAACTTATAAAAATCATGAGCTAAAATACATTTTGCAGAGGCATATCTTAGGCCAGATTTAACTAGTTGCGAATTTGAAGGCCAGATTTATTAAAAAGCTTACAGATCAATTTCTTAAGCTCACAAATGCATCTTTTATCTTGATGATATGACGATAAATTGTAATATTTAAATTTATTTTAACCGCTTTTATTGTGCCTAGTACCCATTAAAAGTAAGTAAAAAGTATATAATAATATTGAGAAAATTTATGTAAACAGCAGAAGAAGGCATCTCAGAGCTTATAAATTAAATTTATTTTTGATCAGCATCAATAGCCAAGTCGATTAGGCCTATTGATCTGTCTGTCTGTCTATCCGTGCGTAAATTCATGTAAGTTCTCCTACCTTTCGTCATCGAAAGCTTGCCTTTTTCTCTAAAAGTCGATATTGTAATCCTGTTCTTATCCCAAAACTTATAAAAATTAGATTTACTAAATTATTATGGTATAGTATACACAGATCCATTATATATCTCACTTTTTCTAAAACTCCCTCCCTTCCTCTCAAAATTGAAAAAGGAAGAACTCATATTTTATGTTTTATTTCGGGCTTTGGTACTTTTACACACATTTATATGCTTTATATGTGCGCCAGCAATTTCATAAAGTTCGGACAGTAAACACAGATGCGCATCACAAAAGCAAAGATAAATTACACACAATTTGCTAATTTCATACGAATTGTAACTTAGTGAAAACTTAAATCAATATGAAAACCGCATCGCAAAACCTCAAAACGCCATTATAGCCCAAATATCAAGCTCATCAATGCAGCCACATGAACTCATACATAAATCTGTGCACACACAATACCTACACACACACACACACTCGCACGCATGCACACAGCCATCCCATGTCTAACATCATGTTGCTCTCTAATTAGCGCAGCGAGTTTTGTTATAGAAAGCAAGGTTTGCTTGCATGCTCGATGCACAAAAGTGCCCTAAAGCAGCTTTATCAAATTAACGCATCAGTTTCACGAGACCACGCAATCGTCCCCGTTATCACTACACTACTGCAGCGCCCCCGCCCCAGCTCCCCGCCTTACCCACAACAGCAGCAATTCCAGCTGCATTTCAACGCATTTAACGAGACGCGACAAAATCCAAGCTGCGAAAAATTGCCAACCAGACAAAAATTCAATTGAAACCGAAAATGTGCTAGACAGCGTAGTGGGGCAGAGCTGCAGGAGAGGGAAGCTCCCCCCCTCCCCTTGAGTGGGCCAACCCACCAGGCAGTAGCTCAGACAATGAATACTAGTTGTTTATCTGAGCACTGCACCGACGCATTGGCTAATTAATGTCGTCGACATTTTAGCCCGAAGAGTCCTGATAACAATTTGTTGAAAACTAGTTTTGTCACTTTTTTTGCTTGTTACGTGTTTGCGAATTGATAAGCGAACAACACGCATGAGTTGACGGGCGAGCGGGTAACAAATGCAGATATGCCTAGTTTTAAGGAAAGGGGCAATATTGATATGCGAAAGATACCCTTTAAACGGATGCTCCCTTATGGAACCTCTTCCGTGCTGTGCACTTACCGCTCTCTCATAAATACCGAGACTTTAAGCCAGTTAACAAAACTTTAACCCAAGCAGTTGTCCAAAAAGAAACCTACCAAAGTCAGAACCAAAACATTGTTTTCTTTAGTTTAGTTGGTATTAAACTTTAGAAGAAGACCTAACAGCAAAACATTTCAATTGAGCCCAATTCATGCAATTTTCCAACCATATTTGGTAGCTGCCAATTTTAGGATGAGATCAAAATAACACGCGCTGCTTGTTCATATAGGAAAATACATACGTCTTGCAATATTTTCAGTAGGAAATGTACATTAAAAACTGCGTTCATCGGTGAAAACGGGATCTAGCAACGAAATTTAGGACAAAGAGTTGATTCGAACAGTTTTGCTATATTCAAACAACGGCCTATAATTAGAAGATAAGTTAACGAATGGGAGGAAAATGTATCAAATTAATAGGCTTATTTATTAAGTTATCAGGATTTAAACATATGATATAACATATATTAAAATGATAGCCTTATTTATACAACAGCCAGCCTTAAACATATCATATTCCTTTATACTATCCCTTTAACTTTAATTTATCTTTCAATTTATGGTACTAACAATTTTATATACTTTTATAATATCCCTTAATATTCGCTTATCAATATAACTAATATAACTTATTTCATTCTCCAAGGTCACTTAGTATTTAATGCTCGCTTTTGAACACCTTTTCCAACACTGCGCATGCGCAACGTCAAATTGCATTGCCCACTTTACAGCGCATTTAGGTATGTAAATCTGATGGGCTCGTTAGTTGTGCAGTCTGTCGCGCTTTGTGACTTCATCAAGAGGATTAAAGTAAAAGGCAAAGTTAGCTTCAATATTTTCACAAAATTAATCCAATTAGCAAAGCAAATATGCGAAAATTGCCGCGACAACGACATCGAAACCCACACACTGTCTGCTTTTCTTTATGCCTTACACACGCTTTGCCTGTGTGTGTGTGTGGGTGCATGACTCTTGCGGCTTTTGCGCCTTTCCATGTCTGCGTCTAATTTAATTTCCACGCAGAAGGCAGCCAACTGCATTCGCTAAACAAATACCTTTCAATTAGTTGCGGCTGCCAAAACTAAATTATTCTTTGTATGCCAATTTCTGCATCTATCTTCAGCTCAAACTCTATTTCCAGCCGGGACACGGTGCGTCTCTGTGTATGTGTTTGTTTTTGTTTTTGTTGTTGTTGTTGTGTTTGTTCTGTTGTGTGACGCTTGTGTCTGTCTCGACTTTTGCCAGCGAAGTTTTGTGACTTTTAAAGTCTTTCTGCAAGTTTTGAAATTAACTTTTATAATTGAATTGTGCGCAGTTTATGCACTTGAATTTTGTCTGCTGTCTACCAAATTATATTAAACTGTGAGATTGTTTCGCAGCATGGATTTGAAAGTTTATAAAAGAGCGCACAACATGAGCAAAATGTCAAGCTTAAAGCCAAAACACATCCTTCCCATACAAAGGCTTTCTTTTCGAAAAGAGTCACACTTTAATTATACTTTAGTTGATATGATAATTAGTTCTTAACTGATAGCAATTTCCATTAATTCCATTATTCAAAATATTCAAACAATTATTACGTATTTTGTAAAGTAACTTTGTGTGCTTTAGGTTCAATTTCCCATAATATAATAATATAATATATGTAATGATCATGCATTACTTCCTTCAGTGTAACTGATATTAAAAATTATAATAAAAATCATATATTGATTTTTATAAACTTTCCCCCATCAATTTGATTAACAATTTCTTTAGCAGAAACTTATCGGATACCTTTTGCCTATGCTTAAGGGGAATCTGCAGTAGTTTAAATATAATTACAATTTTAAAACTTCAAGTAATTGCAAACTCTTTAGAAATACCATTTAAAAAATGTTGAATGACTAAGGAAATTGTTCGGCAAAATTCAATTGAATCCATTTTGCAAAAAACTATTGAATTTCAATTTAAACTTTTAATGCAAAACACTTTTCAAATGCAACAATACAAACAAGTACAAAATATGCATTCAAATGCAGCCGACTGGGTAATACCCTATCACGCACTTTATTATTAGCCGAGAACAACTCAAAAAAGAGTCTTCTTCAAGGGAAAGTATTTATATACTTTTTGCAAGTACTTTTAGTTTAATATTTAAAGGAGGTCAACCAATAAAGATCAATAAGTAAATAATAAGTAATAAGGAGAACATAGAAACATAAAGGTTTTACCGATTTACTCCCTATCACTTTTTAAACAGAGTATAGAAATAAATAGAAAAAGGAATTACAATTGATTTTGAATGGGTTGTACATGCCGTTCTTTCCGCTGCCCGCTTGATCTTTCGCATAGACGACGCACTAATGCGGAAAACAAGAAAATTATCACGAAATGCGCATCAATTGACATCCATAGCGAAAATTCCAAGCAAGAGACATAAAAAACACCAGCCCACCCCGCCGCACAGACCACTCCGGTCCATCGCCGATAATCGGCAAAAACAAGTTAAGCTCGAAAAATTTCTTGGCCAGACAGAAAATTGTGCTGCAAAATGTTTTTACTGCTTTTGACTGACAAGCCTGGATGAGTTTGCTTTCCTTTTTATTTTTTAATACCCTATGCGCATTGGAAATGGGTTTAAAGAAAAAGGGTATATTGCGGCATACCCGACCCAATATGTGTATCTTACACATGTATTCATTTAACCAGGGTCAACACATAGACATGTCTGAATAAATCTGAGTCCGAATAAATCTAGGTCCATTTAAACTATTGGAGCTGAAGAAACCAAAACAAGATTTTATTATTTTATCGATAACTCTCTCTACGTGTTCAATATATATCGACTCTTTCTTCTCAATATACCAAAATTATTAAAAGATGTTACGGCTATTTGAAGCTGACTGCAGGGTATATCCTTCACGAACAATTTCAAATAGAGCTCTTACTCTAACTCTTACTTGATTTTTTTAAGTTTTAATTTTTATATTTTGTTGAAAATCACGATTAAAATGCTGTCAATTGCCAAGTTGGAAGGCATGGAGAAATTTCCGTCGCGTATTAAGTAAAAAAAAGTATCACAAATGTTTTGGACGCCTGTCAATTGCCCATTCCATTTACATCTTTTTCAGCTGCTTAAGTCATTTAAACTATTTTAAATGAATTCATTTAAGTTTGAAATTGAATGTAGAAAAGAGGGCTTACAACTTTTTTTCAAAATATGCAGAAAAACAGTTTTTTACTTTACGTAGTACAGGCTGTCTGAAATAATTGGAAATAGTACATAGAAAATATGTTTAGGGCTTATCTAACTAAAGACATGAGATATTGGACTTTTTTTGGGAGTAGCAACAGAGAAAAGTAAGTTGCTACTTGCAAATATCTAAGTTTAAGGTTTTTTATGGTACATAATAGTCGAAGATTCTTTATGGTGAGTACATTTTAAAACTTAAGTGGACGATCGGACTGTTGTGTCATTATTCGACAAGTGTTAAACAATTTCTAAGTGCTTCAATTTAATAGCTTAAGAGCACATATTTTTGAAGGGCTATCAATGGCAGGACATTGACATTTTACGGCCTTCTTGAAGGCATCCTTAACATTCTAATTTATTGAACTGGACAAAATCCTTTCTAAATTTATTAACCTCTTGAAAATGTTATGGCACACACAATTGCACGACAATTAACATTATAGTATGCTGTTTAAATAAATGGCCAACAAATTAGCCAACGTTATATTTACCCCCCCGCCCCCTGCGCCTTGACTAAGCACTGCCAAGCTGTGACAAATTAATAAAAACGCAAAATCAAAACGTTCAGATCATTAAAAGTATTTATGAGCTACGCAAATGTTTGCTGCTGCCTCGTGTCTTGCCTGGGGGGCCATGGGGGGCCATAGGGGGCCGGTACACTAAAAAGAGTACAAAAATGTAATGCGAATTTATTTATTATTGTGCATAAAGTGCATAAAATCTGACGAGAAGCATGGAACGTGCCTGGCAAATGGAAATGGAAATGGCATTGTCAGTAGTCATAAAATTATAAGAATAAGTGAGTGCGGGAAACTGAAGGCAACTGAGGGAAACTGTGAAAAGCTCGTAAGACAAAAGCCTACAAAATGGGCGGTTGCCTGGCAGACTCGTGCGGGTCATAAAAATGGTCAAACAACAAGACGGAACTCAGAATCAA
The DNA here is from genome assembly GCA_035045885.1 of Drosophila borealis. Lineage (NCBI taxonomy): Eukaryota > Metazoa > Arthropoda > Insecta > Diptera > Drosophilidae > Drosophila > Drosophila borealis. The sequence continues at coordinate 2,649,723 of JAWNOR010000211.1, forward strand.
ACACATGGCACATACATACATATATATACATATGTATGTATATATTTAAACAGATATTTTAGAGGCGTGGCAGGCAGCACATAAAAATGTTTTTGCTAAAGAAAAATTCGCGCGTGTTTTTTTTTTGGCATAAAAATTTTTATAGCCACGGGAGTGGGAAGCGAACGTTGAAAATGCATTTGAAATTGTCATAAATTCGTATTAATTTGAGGCCGCGCGTAGATTTTATGTACCAGGCACAAGTTTGGGCTCGCCCACGCCCCGACCCCGCCCCCTTTCTGCGGTTCGTCGGTTTGTTTGGCTTTGTTTTTAGTCCCTGTTTAGCCGCTGTTTATCTTTGTTGGACTTGGCTTTGCCAACAGCCCACACACATACACCCACACGCACACACATGTGAGCCTGAGCCCATTTCAAATTTAACGGCCATTTTGTGCTTTCTTTGGGTTCCTTTTTTTAATTGCCCACACATCATGCAATGCATTGTCCAGTCTCAGGGCTTATGAGTAATGTTTATTGTTGTATTTTTTATGGCGATGCCATTTTGTTTTCAGCATTAAGTGATAAGTTTAATGAGTTTTACTTTCGGATTTATGAGTGGTATTTTAGCATTCTGCGATGCCAGATTACTCACCTAATCAATGATCCGCTCACAAGCTGTTTATTTGATTGCTTTAAGTATCAAAAGAACCGCAATTCAAGCAATTTAGGAATAAAACATAGCCTCTGAATTAATAAACCCAAATTTGAGCTATTGTGACTATTAGTTTAATAGAAATATTCAATCTAGCATTAGAATCTTCATCTGAATAAGTACTTAAGTTGATTGTCTTAAATAGAAAGGGATTACAAAGCAAAAAAGGTGAAATTAATGCACACAGATCTTCTACAAGTGTAAAATGGTAATAGACAGAGAGATAGATAGAGAGTAAAATAGAGAGAGAGAGAGAGAGAGAGAAAGAGAGAGGGAGGGAGAGAGACAGAGCAAACAGAGTAGTAAGCGATCGGCAGAGTGCGCGACCGGAAGAAAGACTAATTAACAAAATATACACTTTTTTTAGAAATAAAAAGACAGGCAAACGCATTTTAACTATAAGAAGCAGTTCCTTACATTTGAAATATATTTAACACATATATGAGTTACTTAAAATAGTATCAGTTGCAAGGAATATCAATAGGATCAACTAAATGAGATCGCATGGTAGAGCGATCCGCACTTAAGAAGAAAAGAACCATATGAGTTGCGAACTAAGAAGGCGCACGTACAAACACACACACGTTAACACATACATACGTTCACCAACACACCCACACACACACTTTAGCACACACACACACAATCACTCAAGTAGGCACATAATTGCCATTTGCCGCATGACAACGCAATAAACATTTTGACAGAATTTTTGGCAGCCACGCACACACTCACATATGCACAGCAACACGCGCAACAATGCAAAAACTTTAGTTTGACTTTTAAGTGCATACGAAAAACAAAAACAATAACAATCAACAAAGGAAGAGCTGCTAACTGCGGCACACCGATATTTAAATACCCTTGTACACATAAAGCTTTAGTTACAACCTTTGTTGTAGAAAAACAAATTTTAAAAATGAAATACATTTTCTCTTCATATTTCAACTCGGTTGTGGAATGTTCATGCATACATACATATGTATATACATGCATATCTAGTTACATTACATTACCTAATTAAAATATGTGCAAGAAAAAAGAAGATAAATACCGCAACTTTTTGGTACTCACTTTTTCTCTACCGCTCTCTTTCTCTCTCGCTGCATGTGAATTATTTCCAAAGTGCGCCAATAAGAAAAAGCTTTGCGCCAAAAATGAAGCGAGTGCACATTTTAACACATTTATTAAAAAAGCATATGCAGAGAACAAGTGGATCACTAATTTAAATGACAATTGATATGAACTAAACGCGTTTAACACAATAACAATTATATAGCACATTTAATTTTGTTTTTAAATCGATTTAATACACACGCGCACGGAAAACGACTGATCAAAGGAGATGACGCGCACAAACTAAATTTGCTCACTTTTGCGCTCACACCACAGCCAGGTAACGGGATCAAAAGCGTTACCATATTGCGCTTAGATAATCAAGTCACCAACCACAATGCTTGATCTCTCGCTCTTTCGTTAAGATGCAGTCTGTAGTCCACAGCATCAAAGTCAAAGAAGAAATGCTACGATCCACAATATCTGTTTTCAGATTTTTTGTTGCAAGCGCGTTACACATTTTGTGAAAAAATTACAATATCCACTAGAAGGGTATTCAAAAATAAGAATGAAAATATGAACCGCTTGCCATGTGCAAATTGTAAATGTTTCATAATAATTTCGCAGCAAATTCTTCTTGCGCAGTTGTTAGCCATGCGAATTATGTGGGACAACAACAACAACAACCTAACGCCTTTACGAGGAGCGGAAATGTTAACAACAACGTTTCGGGGTTTTGCAAAGCAGTCAACAGAGGGAGCTGTGCGGTGCGGAGAGCGGGGCTGACAGCAGACAATGACAGGAAGTGCATAGTTGGCCAACTGCCGCGCTCTCTTAGCGCTCTCTTTGTCGTGTTGTTGGTTTTTTTTTTTTTGTATTCGCGGTTAGAATTTCGCACAGGAAGTGCCAAAAATATTTTTTAAGAGCAACAACAACAAAAGTGTTGTACAAAAAATTCATATAAATAATTAAATTAACTAGAAGGGTTTATTTTTTCGAGCAAAGGCGGCGAACGAAAAGGAAAAGCTCAACTCCCCCTTTGTTCGCTGTCTCTTTATGCTGCAGCCCGCCCCTCCGCCATCCTTCACCATTCCGCGGCAGAGCCGGTGAGTCGGCCATTTGTCGCAGCTCTTGTTGTCCTTTGTTGTCAACGGACGCTGGGAAAAATGTAAATTTTCATTTATGCCAGACAGCCGAAATTTAGTTTTGCGTATTATTTTTGCTTATTTCGGTTTACCAAACGGATTAGGTGCGTTTATGAAGGTTGTGCCAGAGAGCAAACGGAGTAAGCAACATTTTGTTGTGTTTAAAGTTCATCCTGGCCATCGGTTACCAATTCCAAAGACAAATTAAAATTTTTTTTAATTTGTAATATGTTTTTACTCGCCCCAAAATTATCCCTATACATTTACACATATCCCCTATTATCCCAATATTCACCCAATTTTTACTGAGTTTGTTCGAAAGTAAGCGCCATCTCCCGGCCAGTATGTGCACTATTGTAATTTAAGGAAAATAACTTAGCAACTTAACGAATGCTTGTTCCTGTGATTCGTTGGGATAATCTCATTGAATTAGTACACAACCTGTTGACGTGTAATGATTTTTATAAATTAAAAATTTTAAATATTTAAAGACTGAAATCAGTTTGTGACCTTAAATTATATTTATGTTTCATAGCATTTAATTCAATTCAAGTACTTATATATATTCTATAAATACGTTATATATGCCTTATGACATTTAAGTTAATCGTTAGGCTCATAGTAAAATATCATTGACAAGAACCACTAAGCGAAATGGCGCGCCAAGCTTCGTTAAGACTAAATTGCGTTTAGTTCAGTTTCCTTCGAGTTTTGTTGGTATTTATATAATGCATTTTTGGGATTTTATACAAACTACATTTACGGTCACACTGCACTTGCAGTGCAATTTTCTGAAGTACATTCTGCGAAAAACGTTTCCAAATTACAAATAAACTGAGCAGGCTTGACAAAAAGACACAATGGAGGCCGTGCCGCGTCTGCACATGCTATGGTTTGCCCTCAAATCCAGCCCGGAGGGCACATCGTTCGCAGCCTTAAAAAAGGTGGGTTGCAATTGCGACAAAGGCCCAGCAGCAGCGACGGTCGACGAACTCACCAATTAAGAGTGTGGGGTGGAGCGGGCGGGGGCGGCACCTGTGACGAAAGCTGATCCGCAAAATGTTAAGCCTTGTGACTACATGCCGCCCGCCTCCTCTCTCGTGTGGTGGTTGTAAATAATTTCACTAAGGCTGAGTCATCGTAGTTGGTGTAGCTGCTAGCGCTGAAAAATGCAAAACAAACAATGAGCCATTGTTCGCTCTTTCTCTCACACACTCTGTTTCTCTCTTCTCGCGTGCAGTACATAGCCGAATTCTATCACGAAGATCCGGAGGCCTTTTCAAAGGAGGTGCATGCTTTGGAAACGCTGCGCAATCAGGCAATGCGCACTACCAAAGACGGCGCTCCGATTATGAAGCGCTACTATTGCCAGCTGCATGCGCTGCAGAACCGCTTCCCGCAGCTGGCGGAGCGCAGCATCTTTACGTTCACCTGGAAGGACCTCTATCACAGTACCGTGCATGAGGTGAGCGACATACGATACGAACGTGCCGCTGTCCTCTTCAACATTGCCGCCTCGCACACACAGTCGGGCGCTTCGGTAACGCGCGGCGATGTCGATGGCATGAAAATGGCCTGCACACATTTTCAGGTGGGTTCATGTGCTCCAAGTGTACAAACGCGTTCTAAAACTCACAATTTCAGGCCGCTGCTTGGGCCTATAACGAGCTGCGGGAACGCTATGCGAATGTCAACAGTGGCGGTGATTTTATGACCACCGAGCTGTTGGTCTTCCAGCAGCAGGTGTGCCTCGCCCAGGCACAGGAATGTATACTGGAAAAGTCGCTAATTGATAACCGGAAGCCGCACATTGTGGCCAAGGTGACGGCACAGATTGTTGTCTACTATGGCGCAGCTCTGGCGGCGCTGCTCACCGGCGGCGATGACGGACCCGTTGCTCAGGTCATCGATAGCTCCGTCTACAAGCTATGGAAGAAATATGTCAAATTCAAGATCAACTATCTGCACTGCATATTGTACTTGTATCAGGGACAACAAGCTGAGGAACAGCGCAAAATGGGCGAACGTCTGACGCTCTACCAAGTAAGTTGCTGTCAATTCTGTTTTGAGCAAACGAATCGCTTACATAATGCCATGCTTAGGCTGCCTGGGACAAACTGGAGGAGGCACGCAAAGAGTCCAAGGGTCTGCCAGACCAAAAGGAAATCAACGAGTCCCTCAGCTTCACCGCCGATGTGGTGGAAGGAAAGCGCAAGAATGCCAAAAATGAAAACGAGTTCATCTACCATGAGGCTGTGCCAGAGCTGACCACTATTGCAGCCGTGCAGGGCGCCAATTTGGTAAACGGCATTGGTTTCTCTGTAACGGATGAGGAGTTTGCGGGCGCCGATATTTTTGCGCGATTGGTGCCCATGAAGGCGCACGAGGCCAGCTCCATGTACAGCGAGGAGAAGGCGAAATTGCTGCGCAAATATGGCGCATTGCTGGAGGAGAAGGACACACAGCTGGATAGCTACATGAGCTCGCTAACCTTGGACAATCTTAACATAAACGAGGAGCAGGCCAACAAGCTGCCCCAGGGCATTGTCGATCGCTGTGCGGCGCTGCATGCCAACAAAACGGCTATCAGCGATCTGATTGAAGCCATGTCCCAGCTGGCAGAAATCACAGCCGATGTGGAGACCAATCTCAGTGAGCTAACGCACATGCTCGAAGCGGAAGCCCAAGCGGAGCGTGAATTTCAAACAGCCAGCGGCGTGCAGCGTACACCCAATGCCCACATTACGGAATTGACGCGCGAATTCCAGAAATACAGCGAAGCGCACGCCAGGGCAGGCGAGTCCAACAATACGCTGCGCAAGGCCATGAGTTTGCATGTGAATAATCTGAAAATCTTGGCGCGTCCGCTGCAGGAAATACAGCAGCTGATGCCCAAGCTCAGCTCGGAGCTGAACACCACAGAGATCTTCAAGGATGTCAAATTGATTGTGAACAAGGTGAATGAGATGAAGGCGCAGCGCGCACAATTCCATGCGGATCTGCGCATTGCCATCAATGAGGATGACATCACGACCAAAGTGATTGCCCATGGCGGCCAGGAGGGCCTGCAGGTGCTCTTTGCCACGGAGCTAGCCAAGCACGATCGCCTCACCCAGCTGCTCGATCAGAATATGCTGGCACAACAAAATATACTGCAGGCTCTGACCGAGGCGTATGCGCGTGCCGCACCCGTGCTGAAAACGCTGCAGGATGTGAAACAAAAGCGTGAGCATTTCTACAGCTCACTGGCTGCGTCCTATGATGTGTATGAGGATCTGCTGGCCAAGTCGGCCAAGGGTCTGGAGTTCTACAAGAAGCTAGCGGGCAATGTGCAAAAACTCTTGACACGCTTCAAGTCCGCACGCGATGTGCAATCCGAGGAGCGACAGCAGCGTCTGCAGAGTGTCAAAGCTGCGCCAGCTGCCGCTGCAATTCCCGCTGTCAGCAAGCCGGAAATTGTGTCTAGTGGCGCGCCCAAACTACGTGATTATCTGAAGGCCAAACAAAATGGCATTGCCGCAGCCACACTGGATGCCACAACTTATCTGCCCACTGTGCGACCGGTGCCTGTAGGCTCTGAGAATCCCACGCAGGCCGCTTGCTCTGTCTACGCCAGCGCACCGCCGCCCAATGAGCCGCCGCCGCCGTATAGCCTGCAGCAGCAGCAATACTACGATCCCACTGCCGCGGGCTATACCAATCCTATGTATCAGCAACAACAGCAGCACATTGCACCGCCCGCCTACAAGGCGCAAGCCTCGCCCAACTCCCAAACGCTGCACGGTGCAATGGCACAGCTCAACATGCAACAGCAACAGCAGCAGCAATTGCCTGCGGCGGAGCCAGCAGCAGCTTATGGCCAGCAGCCACAATTGGGCTATGGCTACAATTATCCACTTGCGTATCCAGCGCCTGCAGCTTCACCTGCTCAACAGAACTACAACTACCAGCAACCGCTCTATGTGGCCACATCCGCGCAGCCCAGCGAGCCTTTGAGCTATCCACAGCCACAGCAATTGGGATATGCCCAGCCGCAGACGACACAGCAGCCCTTGGCCCATCAACAAGCTAATGCTGCACAGGCTTATCCGCCAGCTGTGGCTGCGACCCAGCAAGCATCCAGTTTTACGCAGCAACAACAAATTGCCATGTATCCGCAGCCAGCTGCTGCGGCATATGCTCAGCAGGCACAGACAGTGCCTCAGCAGCCAGCCCAATCTCAGACGCCCCAACCAGCAGGCAGTTACCCGCAATCACAGCCGCCCCAGCAAGCAGCCAATTATTCCCAAGCTCAGACGCCCCAGCAAGCAGCCAGTTATCCACAGGCGCAGACGCCCCAACAGCCAGCCAGTTATCCACAGGCGCAGACGCCCCAACTACCAGCCAGTTATGCTCAAGCCCAAACTCCGCAGCACCAGCCAACTGCGGCTTATTCTGCTGCGGCGCAGCACCAGCCAACTGCGGCTTATTCTGCTGCGTCGCAGCCTACAGGCTATGTTCAGCCCTCCACTTTTGCCCAGCCTCCGCAGCCAGCTTTGTATCCTTCACAAGTGGTGCCACAATCTGCATCTGTTCCATCTACGCCAGCAGCCGTGCAATATCCGGTGGCCACCGGCGCCGCAGTGCCAGTTTCAAGTGTTGATGCCAATTTCTTGAGCTACTCAAATCATCCTGGCTACAGCTTTAATCCCCAAACGGGTATCTACGAGTACAGCAGTGGCTATCAGCATGAGAGCAACAATATTCCAAAGGTTTCGCATGGCTTTGGCCAATTCACGCAAAGCGGACAACCGCAGGCGGCCCTTGTGGGCACCACAGACTCGGAGCTGGCCAATCGCAGCAGTTTGGCCACGGGCTTTGATGTGAGTACGCCTCAGATTCTAACGAATTATCAAACCAAATCACTTGCTAATTGTTATGCCTTTATATAGTCGCCCATCGTTTCGCATACAAAGGCAGCAAATGGCGCCGCTGACTCCAGTGCTCCGAGTCAACCGGCCGAGGTGATGGGCAACTATTATACGCCACCATATGGTTATCATTCGGCTGGCGGAACGCTCACACAACAACAGCAGCCACAGCCGCAGCTGCAGGCGGAGCAGCAGCCTGCAACGACAGCTGGCGCGGCGCCTATCAATCCGAAGTCCTCAATTTATATGCAGAGCGGCGGCAGCAGCATTGCCAACACCCAGACGACCACGAGCAGCGCACCCTACGCCTCATCGGCGCTGCAGAGCGAAACCAAGCCCACAACTTCTGATGTCAGCAATGTGGATCTGCTTAGCGATTTAGACTTGGACTGTGCGGGCGCGGTGCCGCCACCGTTGCTGCAGCCACAGATTGTGGCAACACCAACCCCGCCGCCGTCTGTGGCTGCTAGCGACTGTGCAGTGGATGCCATTGCCGGCATACCAGCAGCTGCTGCAGCCTCGCCGATGGTCTCGCCTTCAGCATCAGCGGCTGCAGCGCTGCGAAAAAATAGTATTGACAATCTTTCCAACTGCTCAGATTTGAGCTCCCTGGAGAACTTTGACTGGGATTCGGTTTCATTGACACATTCCGCCAGCGAAAAGCAACAGGCAACAAATGGACATCCTCTAATTACATTCCAAATGCGCGCTCACGATCCGTTCGGCGATGATAAGACGCTCAAATACTTTCACAAGGAGGTGGAGAGCTACGAGAAGCTCGTTGAGAATTTACATGTGAAAATGTTAAATGGCAATACCCAACTGGGCAGCAAATGGTTAGAGTTGCAGCAGAAGCTGGATAAGGACACCAGCGTGAAACGCACCACGACCATAGCAAAGCTGTTTCCCGAGAAGAATCGCTCACTGGACTGTCTGCCCTACGATCATGCGCGCGTCAAGCTGGACAAGCAAACGGATGACTATATCAATGCGGCTTACATGAAGGTAAGTCTAAAGCGATAACCTAAATTGTTCGTGTGTGGATTACCATAAAGCTTAAATGACTGAGCCTTATATGTTGTTCTCCTCCTAACTCTTAATTCTCTTCTAAACCTCCCAGAGCCTCTGTGCTGGCTGCCCAAACATTATCGTATCACAAACTCCGCAAGCGAATACCATCAACGATTTCTGGTCTATGATTTGGTCAGAAAAGTCTCGCACTGTGGTTTGCCTGCATACCACGAATGAGGCAAGTGAAAGAATTTAACTGATTGCTGTTTTCCAATTTAACCAGACTGATTTGTTCTTTGGCAGCTCTTTGATCCCTATTGGCCGCAGTTGCTCAACCAGCCCACACACTACGATGACTATACTGTGAGCTGTGTAAAGCTGCAGCAGCTCAGCCACTGCACGGAATACCAACTGAAGCTATCGATGCATGGCGCCGATGCTATTCTGGACTTATCGCTGCTGCAGCTCAAGCAATGGACCAAAGCGTAACTAAATCAAATATGTAATGCCTTTTGTCATGTAAATAATATTCAATCCTTTGCTTTTAGTTCGCCCACTCAATTGCTGGGCATAGCACAGAATGCGCTGCAGACGCATCAGCAGCGTTGTCTGGCCACCAATACACCCACATCGCCGCTCATTTTGAACTGTTTGACGGGCTCCGAGCGCTCTGAGCTGGTGGCTATTGCAATATGTGCATTGATGGGCACGCAAAACAAGCGGCCCATTTTAATAAGTGAGCATAAAAGCTTTTGCATGTTGAATCATTCACACTAAATATTATAATCTTTATCAGATGTGGTCGATGTGTGGTCACGTATTTGCATGCAGCGTCAAAATTCGCTTCGTGATGCAGCCATCCTGGAGCAGTCCATGCAAATTGCCTTGAGCAATGCTCATAATGTACTCAACAAACGTAAGAATATTCCATTAGACTTCGGCAAATGCAAAATAAATAATTAACCTTACTTTCTAGGTGGCATTATGACCTCATATCAAATGAAAATGGCACCCCAGGTAACAGCCAAGGAGCAACAGGAGACCAAGGATCCATTAAACGAACTGGATGCGCTGTGGAAAATGAAATAATCGACTGACGATGCTTGCATCGCAAAGTTGCTTAATATATATATACACACATTTTAATCAAAATGATAATGTTTATAATATTTATACAACTATTTACTGCAACTATCAACTACCTACATACACATATATATATACATATTTATACACGGCTCTTAGATTGTTGCAAACAATTGAAGGGTGATAAAAAGAAAACATAGTATTGAAATAACGAAACATTTGAATTGTCTTTGTCCTTCTATTAACTTGTTATAACAAATGTATTTCAAACTATGGTGATGTTTATTAATGCTGACTATATCTCTACATCTAAAAACGTTATGAAACTCTATGTAATGATGTTGCTCGTATCTAACGGCAAATTGATCAATAAACATATGCAAATAAATTAATCAATAGATGTCTTTGTTAATACGATACACATGCAAATGAATGAGCAAAGAATTTACAAATATTTTCGTTTCAACTTTCTTGATAAATGGTGGTTTAACAATTTAATTCATTCAAAGCATTTTTTTTTATTTTGCACAACTATGAATCATTTTTAATTTAGCATAACTAAAAGGCAGTTCTTAAAGCTATTTAAATATCAAGACCAATCTATATAAATTTCACTGGGCAAGAAATCTCGGCAGCCGTAAACTAACTCCATTGAGTAATAAAACCTTATTCTTGTTACTCGTGAATTTTATATACTAAGAAAATTTTGAATTGTTTTAATTCTAACCAAACCTCTTTTTTTACAGGTCAAACCAATGGATATACGGCATTGCTGGCAATGAAGCACATGTTGTTCTCATTACGTGCCATGCGAACATATCCCTGTTCACCATAAAGACTACCCCAGGAGTTCTTGACCAACCAGTAATCCCCGCCGTTAGTGTCGTGGCCGTAGCCCACAACGACGACTGCATGATTGGATCTTTTGTGGCAGGATTTGCGTAATACTCCTCCTCTGTAATGATGTAGATGTGTCGCCTCGATGGACACCGCAATAGGTCCCTTTTTAGCAACGGCTGCCGCCAGAGCACTTTCACTATTCCGTTTTATTCGTACAATCCTGCTGACTGTTGCGCCTATATGACTCCTATCAAATCGACAATGGCCTTGTTCGGCCTCATAGGGATACGAGCTAGCCGTATCTATGCCATGATTCCTTTTGACATAAAGCAGCGCGCTTGTGGCCCTTCCACCATTGCAGCCGTGGTTGTAATAGGGTTCGCCACTCGTACAATCCAGCAAATTCTTTTCGGAGAGCTCAACTAACTCTCCAGTTTTGCGGTAGTGCTGACCCTCCAGAGTGCCAACTGCGGCAAAGGCCCAGCAGGAACCACAACGTCCCTGGTCTTTTACTCGGGTAACAGCGCCTTTCTGACGCCAATCAACCGTAGGCGGAATTTCGACATTGCCAATTGGTGAGTATATAAGATCTATCTCGGTTTCATCGACAGTTGCGTTGAGTCCGCCTAGGATGAATGCTTCGAATTCTTGGGACAGCAGATCGGTGAATTGATTGATGCCCATCTCAAACGTCTCCTCGCCTGCCACATATCGTTTATTGTGCCTGTCAATGATCTCCTTGTTGTGCTTAAAGATCTGCTTGCGGAGCAACTGCTCGCTGATATCCTGATAGGTTTTTTCGTAATCGACTTTAAAGTTATTCCACTCCACCTCGAAAACATCTGCATTAAATGAGGCCTGCACGCAGCCAACGATGGCCAAGAACGTAACAACTGCTCTCATGTTGGAGCCGAACTAACGTTAAGCTGCCCAATCACGCCGTCTATATACCCACTCCGATCGACGGGAACAGTCACCGCCGACCTTTTATGCGGGAAACGAAAAATAAGTTTATTTTTATACTCGTTAAGAGGTGAAAAGAGTATATTGGCTTTCCGCTATTGAAGCTAGCGGCTTCATGTTTGGAATAAAATCAGCTTTATCTGTAACGAGCGCTTAAAGATCGATCCAAAGAGTATAAAATCGGGTTAGCATGTTTTAAGCTTTTATTGAAGTCTGACAGAGTATTCCGCAGTCGGTTGCATCCGACTAAACAAGTTTACTTGACCGCTCACATAATTATGCTGGCATCGATATGGATATGGATGGACAAGCCCTTCTGGCTGATCCCCATTCTGGTGTGAAGAAAGAATTCCACAATTTTTGTAGGAGCTAGCGGCTGTTTTCTAAAGGTCAAAAGTAAATTCCGAAAATTTTCGTTCCAGTTCCTGCGTATATTCTCTTTATGCCTTTGCATTAGTTGGCAATAAAGTAAAGTTCGACTGGATTCGTTTTGCCTCATTGTTGGGCAGCTCTCGAAGCTTAATCTCTGAATTGTTGGCTTTCTTGCGCTCAATCTCAATCTGCTTGTTGTCAATTTGTTTGTTCCCCAACATTCGTAACTTTTCCTTAAACGTGATGCTGCCAATGTGCTGGAATAAGGACACATCGAAGTGTGGCCAATATTTGTTCATGTCCAGTTGACAATGCAGCGAATCGTTGCGGCAAAGTGTGTGTTCTATAAAGTACAAGAGCAGCCTGTGCATGGAGATGTCCTTGTTGAACATTTGTATATAGGTTGTCAAATATGGCAGGTCGGCGCCTTTAAAAAGTTTGCCAACCAAGCTGGACGGACAAAAGTCCAAGACAAACCAAGTCGGTTCAAGCGGATTAGCTAAAGCCAGTTTAATGAGCGCAAATTTTCTCATTGTGGTTACAAAATCTCGCTTGGTCAATATATCATCCTCCAGCTGGACATAGTAGGTGCCTTTGGAGTGGGCATAAGCCATTAGATATGCAATATCCAGATTCTGCTTGCTGTGCCAGCTCACGTTTTCCTCAGAGTCGGGATAGTAGTCGGGCGCTGGCGCTAAGATGTCAATAAGTCCACTCGCGATATGTGCTCTGAAACTCAACTCGATTTGATGAACGATCCGCTTTATAACCTCCCCATCCGTCTCGCCAATGTAGACAATGATGAGCGTCTCGTTCTGCTCCTCCGCATTCATGTTCTCTATGAGATTGTACAGAGTACTTCGCAGATACGATTGCTTCCTGCGCTGCACTGTGGGCACGCCCAGCACAATGCCAACACCAGTGCGACCCTGGCTTCTTAGATACGCAGGACGTGAAGATACCATGATGTCCAGCAGATGTGGTGTGAAACGAAAGGCCGCAGTCTTACCTCGATTCTGGGCTGGCACCAGGCCAGCTGTTTCGGTCAGATGCGATGCATTGCGCAGCAGCAACTCTTTGGAATTTAGTTGTGGAGCCCATACGACTAGGCATAGTCGGTAAGATGCCAGTATTATTATCGTAGCAATCAATATATAATTGCAATAACGTATTTTGAAGATACGTGTCTCTTCCTCATAGCCTTTGTCTTCTATTTTTTAGAAAAGAAAAAAAAACATTTTGTTTATAATAAAATATATATTAAGATACCTTCGCAAATGTATTGCATTTTGTTTAGTTATTGTTCCGGGCTTACCTGTAAATCCTTGAGGAGTTTTGAGATATTCTCGACTCATTTCGGTTTTTTTGGACTGCTGACTGACGACCCAGTGTTCGTTATCAATTCCATGAGCAATCCGAATTGCAGAACAAATTGATTGGCCATCCATCTGAACGGTTAATGAGTAAATATGATTATTAACAACTTAGCATATCGTTGCTAGCCTATAGAATTTTATAAAAAGAAAACTTACATTGAAAATAGTTACATTTGTAAGTTTTCTGGACGGCGAAGGCCAACGTCCACACTCCGGCGAGCTGTGGGCTACTGCAAGGTGAGCTTCGGGCGCCGAATCAACATCACATCAACTAGTCAATGAGTAAGCCCCTAATCTGCTTCCGTTCTCTTTTCATGTAAATAGATTAAGTTCTATCTAAAATCTATAAGCAAGTTTTCTGAACATTTAATCAGAGTTTTAGTTATTGGAAAAAGAATTTGTTCATTTTAGTTGTTGTCTATCTATCCAAATTTTAAGTTCCATTGCAGATTTAAGGTGAAGATTAGAAAAAACAAATACATTTATTTTGGTTTTGGGTTCGTCCTCCTTCGCTTGAATCCAAATGTGAAAGTTCCCGGTGTAGTTAAGTTCTAGAATATAAATATAGATATATATATATAAATATGCCAATTAAAAAAATATTTGTCGGGCTGCCTCAGGGCCTTTTACTTTTCACTTTTCACTCATATGCATATAATTCGATTAATTTGTGAGCCAATGTAGAGTCTAAATTCCGGCATATAAAGCGTTAATCTATCAAGAATGAATATTTTGTTTAGTTTCTTATCAGGTAATGCGGTAACTTAGTACAAATTCATAAAAAATAGTAAAACAGTAAGGCACGCAAATATCGATTGCTGCAATCGTCAATTAAAATCCATTTAAATGAAGCCAATAATCTCACGATTACCAATATTATGACTTTGAATTTACGAGTATTTCAATAATTATTATAGCCACTTGGGATAACGTTATTATTATCGCAACGAACAAACAAGAACGACGGACATTCAGGCATGGCTATTTAGAGTACTCTGCGAGCACCTTTAATAAATAATTTGAATTATGTTTTATATGCCATGCCGAATCTTGCATACTCTCTGAACAAGTTTGGGTGATAAGCAATTCAGCAATTATAATCAAGAACAGAAATCCTCCAGTTATGCAGAAGGATTCTGTTTCGAATCCCAGACTAGTTAATGGATGTTCTATTATCATATTAGCTATATACATATAATAAGCTTATAATGACAATCATGAATTATTTTAATTATATCCCCTGTTTATAGGTTAAAGTAAACAAATATATAATAATGTTCGGGTAAGTTCGTATATTTTCTCCTAACTGATTGATACTCCAGATACTCAACGTTATGTAGGATATTTGATTAATAATTGCTCTTTTTTTATAATCATGGACTTTCCATCTGGAATACAACTTTCTATATTGATTGTCGCGCAACTTTTATGAATTGATATTATTGACAAGAACGAATTGTATCCAAGCTAGTTAAGTGCTACGATTGAAGGCTTATCACCTACTTGGAAAATGTTATGCATACTTATGTACCCCACCCATACGAGTATGTAGTTAATCCGGGCGCGTTTTCGTTATCTTTTTGGATGGCAGCGCCAGCGTTTGCTGGGGCCTAATCGCATGGTTGAGCGCATATAAAAGCTGTTGCTGCTTTGCTCTAGCCTCCAGTTCTAAGTTGGAGACGTTTGTGGAATAGCCGGAAACAATTAGGAACAATGCGGCACTTGAGCAGCATAGTTCTTTTAGCAGCTGTGCTATTGATCAGCACAAATCAATCCAAGGCTATTTGTGGCTATGAGGTAATTAAATTATGATTAATACCAATCGCATCCTAATCTCGCATGCTTTACCTTTTTATCTGAATTTGCAGTCATGTCCTGAAACCAAGCCAAATATGATCAATGTGCATTTGGTGCCTCATTCGCACGACGATGTCGGCTGGCTAAAAACTGTGGATCAGTATTATTATGGAGCCAAAAACAATATACAGCACGCTGGTGTACAATATATATTGGATTCGGTGGTTGCGGAGCTCCTGAAGGATTCGAAACGCCGTTTCATACAGGTGGAGACAGCGTTCTTCTTCAAGTGGTACCAGGAGCAGACGGAACAAGTGCAGGGTCTGGTCAAGAAATTGGTGAACGAGGGCCGCTTGGAGTTTATCGGCGGTGCCTGGAGCATGAACGATGAGGCCGCCGTCCATTATCAAAGCGTTATTGATCAGTTTTCACTGGGCTTAAAGTAAGGCTAGGAAAATGTTTGAGATAAGATACAATAGATAATTTTAATTGTAATTTTCAGGTTACTTAATGACACCTTTGGTTCCTGTGCACGTCCGCGTATTGGCTGGCAGATTGATCCCTTTGGTCATTCGCGTGAAATGGCATCAATTTTTGCGCAGATGGGCTACAGCGGTGAGTTCTTTGCCCGCATGGATTATGTTGAGAAGAACAAGCGTATTAACGAAGTGGCCCTGGAAATGATTTGGCAATCCAGTGAGTCCCTTAGTGATTCAGACCTCTTTACCGGTCTGCTCTACCGTCACTACTCCGCACCGCCCGGCTTCTGCTTTGATATACTCTGCAGCGATGAGCCAATTATCGATAGCGATGATAGCTATGATAATAATGTGAAGTCAAGAGTGGATGACTTTATTAGCTATGTAAAGACAATGTCCAACTCATACCGTGCTACACATATTATGGTGCCCATGGGCGATGACTTCCAGTACGAGGATGCCGAAATCAATTTCAAGAACATGGACAAACTGATTAAGTAGGAAATACCTTATCAAGTATTCAAGAAGCATGGTAAATCGTATTGATTTCAGATATGTGAATGCGCGACAAGTGGAGGGCTCCAAGGTGAATGTATTTTATTCAACGCCCTCGTGCTACCTCAACGAGCTGCACCAAATGCAGCTGACATGGCCACAAAAGACCCAAGACTTCTTTCCGTACTCCAGTGACCCGCACTCCTATTGGACCGGCTACTTCACCTCGCGTCCCACCCAGAAGCGTTTCGAGCGCGATGGCAACCATTTGCTCCAGACGGTGAAGCAGCTGAGCGCATTCGCCAAACTGACGAGCGCGCAGCAAACTGAAGATTTGGACTCGCTGCGTCAAGTTATGGGTATTATGCAGCATCACGATGCCATTACGGGCACAGAGAAACAGGCAGTGGCCCGCGACTACGATCGCCTGCTAACGGATGCCATGATCGATGCTCAGGATAACAGCCGGGATGCGCTCAGGCTGCTCACCAACCTGACGACAGGCGAGTTCGACAGCTGCTTGGAACTGAACATAAGTATCTGTGCTTTTACCCGAGAGAGCGCCAACAATGTGGTCGTGACTCTGTTTAACCCACTCGCTCACCCCTCTTCGCAATACGTTCGTGTGCCGGTTAAAGATGAGAACTACCTGGTCACAGATGAGAAGGGTATGTAAAAGACTTGCTATAGCTATTCAATTTGATTAACTATATACATGTACCTCTTATAGGTCACGAGGTATCCTCGGAGTTGGTACCGGTGCCATGGCAAGTCCTGTCCATACAGCACCGCTCCAACGAGACGCAGCATGAGCTGGTCTTCAAGGCAACTGTGGACAAAATTGCCAACTTCTATATACGCGTGCTGCCGGCTCCCAAAAACGCAAAGAGGCCAACTCTCAAGCGTTTCGAAAAAGTGCATTCAATTAAGCAAGAGCTGTCCAAGACTCAACCTATGGCTGATGATGATGAAACAGATGAGTTTACTGTTCAGAACTCGGTAAGTAACTTACATGGAATCATATGTGTACGCTTTGCTGGGCACAAGAAAAATACCATTTAGAATATATGTTCTTGATCAGGGCAATATATCGAGCTGACTCAAGTTTGACATGTCCTAGGGCAGCTTTATATGGTCGAACCAGAGAGTCTCTAGTTAGCAGACAGAAGTGCCTGGCTATGTGGACTCGTCTGCTGATCCCGATCAAGAATATATATAATTTATGATTTCGCAGAAGTCTTACAATGCCCTTTGAATTATCGTCTGTCTGCAAGAGTATTTAAGATTCGGCATTCTCTCATTTCTATTGCAGCATATCAAGCTTGTCTTCGTCAAGAGCACCGGCCACCTCAAATCAGTGGAAATGAACGGAGTTTCGGAAAATATAGAGCAGAACTTTGCCATATACAAGGGTGCGCTGGGTGACAACAGTGCCTCCGAGAAGCGTTCATCTGGAGCTTACATTTTCCGTCCGGATGGCGACATTACTGTGGTGGATGACAAAATTGACTATACGGTTTACGATGGTGTCCAGGTGAAGGAAGTGCATCAGCAGGTGAACGAGTGGATTTCACAAGTAATTCGCATCTACGAGGGCGTAAATCGTGTAGAATTCGAATGGCTAGTTGGTCCAATTCCAATCGACGATGACAATGGGCGAGAGATTGTTACCCGCTTCAAGAGTGACCTCTCCACAAAAGGTGTCTTCTATACCGATTCCAATGGACGTGAGATGATCAAACGTGAGAGAAACCAGCGCGAATACTTTACTCCAGATATGTCAGAGTCTGTGAGTGGCAATTATTATCCCGTGACTGCTCGCATTTCCATTGAGGATGAGCAGAAGCGTATTGCTTTGCTCAACGATCGCGCCCAGGGCGGCTCCAGCCTGGCGGATGGTCAGGTAGAGCTTATGCTTCATCGCCGCCTGCTGAGGGACGATGCTTTTGGTGTGGGCGAAGCCCTGAACGAGATACAGTTCGGCACGGGTCTGATTGCACGCGGTAAAGTTTTTCTTATCCTAAACGCAGTAGACGAAAAGCCCACTGTTGCCGAACGCTTGGCCCAACAGGAAATTCATTTGCCTTTCTGGAAGTTCTTCAGTAACTCCAACACAGCCAGTGTTGTAAAGCCCCTAAGCGTTCCCGATTTCAGCGACTTCCCTCAGTCGGTAAATCTGCTAACACTAGAACCCTATTCCAGCAATGAAATCCTACTGCGTGTAGAGAACTTTATGGATCAAAATGAGGGACACACGGTTAGCTTTAACATTCGCCACATTTTCGATGCGTTGGGTGGCCAGAAAATACGTGAAACAACTTTGGATGGCAGCATGGCGCTGAGCGA
The DNA here is from genome assembly GCA_035045885.1 of Drosophila borealis. Taxonomy (NCBI): domain Eukaryota; kingdom Metazoa; phylum Arthropoda; class Insecta; order Diptera; family Drosophilidae; genus Drosophila; species Drosophila borealis. The sequence goes on from JAWNOR010000211.1 coordinate 2,668,290, forward strand.
TATGAAGAGATTTAAGTTCCATCACGAAGGCACTCAGCCACAGACTGTTGACTATATTACGTCCGCATATGAGCCGTTGTTGGCCAATAACGCCAGCGACTCCTCTAAATTCAGTGTCACATTGAATCCTATGCAAATTCGAACATTTATTATTTACTGGCAATAGGATTTCGTCGACAATAAACAAACAATTTAAGAAATATCAGTGTTACCACATTATTCGCCGATGGTTTTTAATAAACTGCTACTTGCTTATAATGCTTATTACAATTTTAATGCTGATATGTATATAATATGGCTTGTACGTGAATTTTTCTCTCTTGAGCCAAGTTTAAATTTCGCAGTCACCAAACATTTGATGTGCCGGCAAGCTACCAGATCGAAGAGGGTTGCCGGGCCGCTTGCAGATGTTTATTATCTCAGCCCAGGGTGTCCTTAGACAAGGGGCAGACGGCTGGAAATCTTGCACAGTTTTTGTGTGCGCTTCAAATCTAATTTGTGTGTGTGACCAGTAGTCCGTTCTATTCGCTACCTGAATTTAGGTCGTTCCCATTTATTTTTGCAATGCAATATACATAGTTGCGCAAGACACAAGACGACAGATTCTATGCTCTCTTATTCACACAAAATGTAATTTCATTGTTTACAGATTACAACAGATTTTTCTTTGCATTTTGGTTGTTGTTTTAATTTGGTAAAATGGCCAGGCAACCTAGTTGCAACGCCTAACCCATAAAAGGTTCAGATAATACAACTAAACTTACCCCATCTATGTATTTACACTTTGAAACTTAATATTGTAATATAATATATAAAATAGAATCTACTTTATACACCATATACCATACAATATATATATTTAATGTATGCTATTGCCTATTTATCATTAGGGTATTCGGGAGAGACCAGAAAATTGGAGCATTATTGAATGGTAAAAGTGTAAGTAATAAAAAAAAGAAAATTTTTGCATTTAAATTCAATTTCCAAGCATATAAATTTACTTGCTGATCTGGCAATACTTAACATACAGTGCTGCCACTTCTTGTGTGCATAACAGTGTATTAACAGAATCAGTTTAAGCTACTCCGAATGTTATATCGCATATAAAACATATAATTTACAATTAGTAGCATAATTTTATTGAAAACCATTAAGATTCATTCAAGTATTTCCTGATGTGTCATAAGCAATATTTGGATATCCGCCCTCGAAATCCCGATTTAGTTGAGCTATAAAAGACTCGAAAAATATCGGCAACATGGTTATATCGATAGAAAATGTTAAGTATCGAAAAATAGAACGAATAAACGAGCTCGCTTATAATTGACCGGGAAAAAATCAAATAGCAATAGCTCTTTGGCCGTGCGTCAAGCATAGTTTCGGGACTCGCACACGGTGACGGATCTAAAATACGGTGCAAGCGAACGAGCAAAGCAAATCGAGATTGGTGTTAGCATGGTCATAGTTTTATATGTAAATTAAATTCAAGTGCCGCAAAGGAGCAAAAATGTTGTAAAAATTAAAAGTCAACTGTATTATAATATATCGTATGCGTCGTGAATGTTGAATGTAATTTGTGCTTCAAATATTTATGATAAATTTTGCTTGTGTGTAAATGTGTTCGACTTTGAGCATTTGTACTAACGCATACATATGCGTTTATGCTAGTGTGAGTAAAAACCGAAACTCAAGCGACTCAACAAACGACGACGACGATTCGAAGCCGCCGACGCAGCAGCTGAGCTAAAGAAACGAAATTACATACACACTTGCGTACATAAAATAAAGAGAAGCGAAGATAAAGCCACCATTTTTTAGTGACGAAGAAGAGAGCTAGGCGTAAAGCAAAGCACTCGGCGCCTTTGGATACAAATAAAGGCATTTAAATTATTATTTTGTGGCGAGCAGAACCAGTAAAATGGCAAGTTTTCAAATACATCGTGACAACTGTGAAAAGGAGAATCCCGGCATGCTGAATCTAAAGGAAAAGGGAGCTGTTGCAAAGCAGCCACTCGCTGTAATTGGTGGCAAGGAGAAGGCTCTGGCACCGCGCGCCAATTTAGTTGTGCTGAATACCAACAACAACCATGGCAATGTGCCGCGCGGCAACCCCGCACCCCCTGGCAAAGTGGTAAGGTTCCATCACATTTCCCATCCTAATTTTGTTATGTATGTTTGTTGTTGAGCACTCTTATGCAGCTGCCTCGTTCAGCTTTGCTGGTGGTGGTAGTGCGATCACTACATAGAATAGTGGTGGTTTTTTTCTGTCTGCCTGCCTATATGTGTTTCCTTGTTGCTATCTCTCTTCGCACTCTTTCACATCGAAAGGCGCCCTAAAAAGTTGCATTTAACAATTATATAAGTTGTTACATATTATATTTAGAGTATATATACACATGCATAATTTTTTTTTGCCGGGTTGCGAGTGCGCGCCTAATCAGCAAAACTAACCTAGAAATGCACAATGCAAGAGTGAATCTTGCGCGCGATTTTTCATATGAGAGCAGAGTCTAGCAGAATAAAGCGAAAATGGAAAGGGCTATTAAAGCAAACAGGCAAACGAGATGTGCATTGAAATGCAATTACAGCACCTAGACGCACATACAAGCACAAAGTGCGCTTGTGTTTGTCTGTATGTGTGTGTAAAAGAGAAGGAGAAAGAAATGCAGGCAGGGAAGCCAGTAAAAGGCGCGCACAGTAAAACAAAAACAACAAAAGCGAACGACGACTGCGCGCAGCGCACGTAACAGGATCTTTCCCAGCAGGGAAAAATTATAAAGCGGGACAGCAACTAACGTTCGCTATGCGACCTCCCCTTCTAACACACGCATGCGCACACCGAGAGACCATGCTGTAATTGCGTTACTTTTGCATTTGTTTTTTATATGTATTTACATTTCGCAGGGTTTCCGCGAAGTTGCTAAGTTAACGGTGGACGAAAACGTTGGTTATGGCGGCCCCAAGAAATCAAACGTTGTGCCGGTGGTGGAGCAATTCAAGACATTCTCCGTTTACGAAGACAATGTCGATACACAGGTACAAGCCCAGACCAACAAGCCACAGGTCAACGTTGCCGATAAGGAGAATATACAAAGTGGCGCCCAGAAGCTGTAAGTGATGTCTGAGCACAAGAATCCGTCTAAATTGTAATCGCCATATCCCGCTTTAGCGACCTGGTGCACCAGGAGTTCGCCATACAGCAAGGCTCTGATCTGGATGGCACGCCCATGTCCGTCACCGATGTGCTATCGCCCATGTCAGTGGACCGGTCCATGGTGGATGCCAGCAATATCAGCAGCGCCCAGCTAACTGACAGCAGCCATGTCGAGGATATGGCTGATCTTAAGAATGCTGCTGATGCTGCTGCAGCCACGGAAAATGCGATTCTGCCGCGCAACGACCGCCAGCGCTTCTTCGAGGTGGTCCAGTATCAGCGCGATATTTTGCAGAATTTCCGCGAGTGTGAGGTAAGTGCAAAACATCGTTATTCCATTGCATAAATACATCTAAATGAAAATAGGGATCCCTTGAAAATTAGAAGCGATTGATTTACAAATGACATTTGCTCCGGGTTCACCTTTTGCAATGTTTTTACCATGCTTTTTTGTAATGATATTTCCGGTTCACGTAGACAACATTCTGCCAAGTGCCCTTCTCATCTTTTATATTTTTCAATAATTACCTATTCAAGGAGAAAAGGTTCTCTCAAAAAGCAACTCGCAGACTTCTAATGCAGTTTTTATTTGTGTTCACAACTTTAAGTAGCTATATTTTTCGAGCCACTACTAGATACAGATGTAAGCATATATATTAAAAATATGGGATTTGATACTAATTTCCTTGCGAGTCATTTCTATTCCGCCTTGTCACGCACTTGAGCAAAGTTAGTTTTCCATTTAGCGCCTAGGGATCTGGGTGTACTAGCTATCATAACCACACACATGCACACAAACACACACACACAACTGTGCTCACAGTCAGTAACTGAGCCCAAAGAGCCGCACCCTCGTGGAAATGATGTCTTTGCGCGTCGCTGCTTTTCTTTCCTTTATTGTTTAGTTGCCTGCATCGCCGGTTTCGTCTTGTGTGAAGAAGTAACCGGGGTTCTACCCCAGCGCCATTTACATTTGTTTTTTTTCAAGTGCGTTCACGTGCCTTTTGAGCTGTAAGCGCATGCCAAACGAATTTGATTGGTTGCTATATTATGCTGCCATATTTTGCTCAGGTTTTGAAGCCTAGTTTACCAAGCATTTACGAGCATGGTCCCTGTCTAAGGGCTAACTTAGGCGATTATACTATTCCATTCAAATTTCATTTAACTGCCATTGGAACTATCTTGTCAATAAATTGTGTATTATATTGGTCATTGCTATTAAGGTCCTGCTTTCAAACAAAACGCTCCACTTTTAATTTAATCTTTATTAACTTTTTTTTTTTTGGTTTTGACTGCAATTCGTTTACTGCTGACCTCGTGTGTGGAACTGCGCCGGCAGCTGAGTTCAAGTGCTGCTGAAACAATTCCACACAGAGCTCAGTTAAACGATGAATTGGCTTTGAGCTAACTAACGTGAGGTCTTGTTGAACTGATCGTAGAATTCATCGCTGACCGCATTGCTGAGCTGGACGAGGGCATCCTTGCGCTGTTGATCCTGCTCGGTGGCGAGCTTGGCATTGGCGCGCACCAGATCGTCCAGCTGCTGCTTGTGCTTGCGATCCATTTCGATCTGCTTGAGCATAAGGGTACGATCCATGTTCATGGCATACTGATCCCACTGTTTGTCCATCAGTTGAGCTTCGGTTTTGCGTTGAAGCGTGTCGGTCAGCTGCTGCTCCTGGCCCTTGCGGAAGTCTAGCAGCTCATCGGGTGTCATGCCGCGATACATGAAGGCGATCTTTTTGTTCGGGTTGCTGCGCGACTGAGCCACATCCGGATTCTCGGTCAGCATATCGCTGGACAGCATGTTGTAGATCTCGGCCATGTCGTCCTCATATGTCTCGCGTTTGGTGCGCATACGGTTCTCCTGCTTCTGCTTGGCCAGATTGATATTGAACTGGCGCACCTTGTGTATGATCTGCTGTCGCATGCGGTGATCCGATTTGGCCATCTCCTCCAGATGCTTGTCACGGCACTGTACGCTCTCCATGTACACATTGTCGGCCGTGCGGCGTGCCTCCTCTGCCTGCTTGCGCTCCTTGACCTGCTGATCGAGCCAAGCGCGCTGTTGCTCGCGCTGCCTTACCTGGCGATCGCTCCTATGCAAATCTTCACCGCAGAAGATTTGTGCACTCGAGATGCCAAGCGATGTGTCGTCGTCGGCAATGCGTGCCGGCTTTGCTTTTTTCAGAAAGTTTGGGTCGTTGAGATCGAACTCGCGACGCTGATCCAGACGCTGATAACGGCAACGATAATAGTTGAGATCCGAGTCCACAATGCGTTTCTCCTTTTCTAGTTCCTTTTCCTTGGCCGTGATCAGGCGTTTCTGCAGCTGCTCCTGCTCCTCATAGCGCTTATCACATTCCAGCTGCTCACTGTTCTGCTTCCTTTTCTCCAATATCTGGCGGTCCAACGTCTCCAAATCGAGCTACAGATTGTGCAACGAAGAATGGATGACAGATGATTGCGACTGCCATGGTACACTGTACTCACCCCAAAGAGTCGCTGCCTGGCATTGAAGATGCGCTTCTTGCGCTCATCCTCGTACTGCTCCCGCTTTTGCAGCTTGACCGCCTCGCTGAGGTCATCCTTGGTGCACAATGGCATTTTAAGCGTCATCTTGTACTATTAAAACTTATTTTTATCTAGAAAATATGCACGTTATCCGTTTGTTTCAGTGTAAAAGTATTTCACTTTCTGATATTCAAACCGGATTTGAGCTTTGAGTTTGTTTGCTCGGTTGCCGGGTCGATTGTTGTTTGGTTCCCTGTTTGCTTGTTTATGGCCTAACAACCCCAACAACAACTCGGAAGACACAAATATAAATATTTATGGAATATTTGCTATTATTTTCTAGGCTCTCTCCTTAAGTTTTATACTATCCGAAAACCAATGGGAATTAGGAATTATCAGAAATGTTTACAACAAATTGGGAATTCTTTCTCCATTTCCCCCATTTCATCAGTTTTCTGTATTGACCATGTGCGATGGCGCTTGGCGTGTCCAATAATCGTTAAACTGCCCATTAAATAAACACCTAATGTACATCGTGTTCGTATTGCCGCTTTTGGCTAAGATTTGTAGGATGGGAGTGGCGTACCTCTAAAATTTATATGTAGCTCACGTACTGCAAAATAACCAATAAACAAATAAAAATTGGCAAATTCGATTGGGCCCAAATGATAGCTGAGGCTCGCCGCGGAACAAGTTAAGTTTTCAAGTCCCAAGTGTACTCAAAAATTTGAAGCAAACTCCGAATACGAGTTGTTTAAATAGCGAAGGAGAAGAGAGAAGTCAAGACAAATAGCTCAAAGAAGTGTTAAGATAAATATGTAATTAAATGAGTAAAGGTATTTTGTGATCTGACAGCGAACTATGGACTATGAGATACCGTCTACGTGGGTCTCAATTACCCTATCGCACATTGGTGTCTTCAAACATTGTCTTGAATACATGAAGAGAATTATAAGTATTTGAAGAGAGGGAGCAATTGTTGATTACTCGTTAATTCTTCCCATAAGTAGGGCCTTTCTATGCGATTTTCATAAATTCGAGTTATGCTTACAGACTTTGATGCAAATTTAGGAAGTGCTTGAAGGGAATACGACTTACCTGAACTTATAATATTAGTAGTAAATGAAATTGACCCGTTTGTTAACCCTTCCTCTTATATTCATTGGCAGAAAAAGCATCGCCCAAAAGCGCAATACATGCGTCGCCAAACTGACATTAATCACTCTATGCGCACCATTCTGGTTGATTGGCTAGTCGAAGTCGCCGAGGAATACAAATTGGACACGGAGACTCTGTACTTATCAGTCTCATATTTGGATCGCTTCCTCAGCCAGATGTCGGTGAAGCGCTCCAAGCTACAATTGGTTGGCACGGCAGCCATGTACATTGCCTCGTAAGTAAACCATTTCAAAATAGACTTCCAGTTGTTTAGAGGCAAGCTTCATTTATGCTTTTGGTTTTTGCACACAGCAAATATGAGGAGATCTACCCACCAGATGTTGGAGAGTTTGTCTTTCTCACTGACGACAGCTATTCAAAGGCCCAAGTGTTGCGCATGGAGAATGTGTTTCTAAAAATTCTATCCTTCAATTTGTGCACACCAACACCCTACGTCTTCATCAATACCTACGCCGTGCTGTGCGATATGCCCGAGAAGCTGAAGTACATGACATTGGTAGGTGATCATTATTTACCAGTTAGTAGATTTGAGCAATACCTAATTTATTTGCGATTTGCAGTACATTTGTGAGCTGTCACTGTTGGAGGGAGAATCTTATATGCAATATTTGCCCTCGCTTATGTCGGCTGCTTCGCTTGCATTTGCCCGTCACATTCTTGGTATGCCAATGTGGACGGCGCAGCTGGAGGAGATTACCACGTACACATTGGAACAATTGAAGCATGTAGTCGTGCTGCTGTGCAAGACGCACAAGTCAGCCAGAGAGCTAAGCACGCAGGCTATAAGGGAAAAGTACAATAGGGACAAGTAAGTTGTGCAATATATTAAATGTGTTATGCGCCTAAATATGGTATGCTTCCTTTTGTTTTTAGATTCAAGAAAGTGGCCATAATTGAGCCCATTGAACTGAGCGAATCTGAAATCGATATTATTATACAGGATTATAAAGCGGCCAGCCAGTGCCAGACAGAGCAGCAGCCAGGCATCAATATGAAACCTAAAGTCAATTTGTTTTATAAGTTTTAAGTGTTTTTACATCAGCATCAGCCATGATCAAATTGTATTGTAGTTTAGCATTTTCCAATGTACACCCTCTAGTAGTTTTATTCGTTTGTAAGTGTAAGTACGACTGCATTAAGGTTTTACTGCCATGCTGCAAACGCGCACGCTGAATAAAACGTGCACTGCCACACCCACACCTACACAATTTGTACACTTGGCAAGCTACTGGACAATTGTATAGCACGAGGAACAAGTGCGATCGATTATGCGATCCAAGCTCAAGTCCAGGTCCACGGCGAGAGCTTGTCACGCAAAGCGTGCGCAGCAGCAAATCATATCACAAGATAAATCGAATTGAAAAACCCGTAACTAACAATCTAAGGCTACTTACTTATACATTTTAAGTTATTGATTTCATTATTTGTTCGATGTCGTATTTTTTATTATTTCTAACGTATTTATATAACCAGATATGTATGTAAACAATGTCTTTCAAATATGCATACTAATAATCGGCCGAAGCTAAAGACCATAAAATATTTATGCTACATATATGCTAACTAAATAGGCTATAAATGTTCTGTGAACCCCGCAACAAATATGAGAAATATATCAGTTTTCATGAAATATTAATTACATTTCGCTCTCTAACTTATAGTTTTTATATTATCTATTAACATTTACATATAATGACGCTTACTACACTTTTAGTTCAACTGTGTTTTTATTATAAATCAATGTCATAGGACAGCAAACCTTATATGTAATTCCCTTCTGGACTTTTTTTTTCACATATAATATAACTATTGTCAAATATTGCAAACCATCAATAAAATTAAATGGCAGACCATAAGAGAGACAAATTTGAACAAAAATCCATTAAAAACAGGATTGTCAACTGTTTATTTAAAAATAATATTCATAAATGTTGTATTGGATCAATGTGATCGATCCATTGATCATATTCCAATCATTTCCTCACTGATAAATCTACCCAGTATGAAAGATATAAAAAAACCTATGTATATAGTATTTTGCTAGGTAGATGAGTTGTCCAAGTGCCCAAGTCATTCGGACAACTAAATATCGAGGATCGGGGTGCGTAGTCGTACAGTCCGTTTTGGTCATTTATTTTATCTCTCATATATAAGGTTGTCCTGGAACTATCCATCTATATAAATTTGTATTACCAGGTTTACGGCCTCTTTGATTTAAACAAGTTCACGTTTTACACAATACTTCGTGAATGTATAAGAAATGGCCCAAATTAACATACTCGTGCTGAATGAAAGTGAATGATTGCAAACGAATTAACGATTCGATTGAAACGAATAATTATTGCAAATCAGAGTTCAACGACAACAAATTGTTTATGTAAATCCGATAACCAAATTGAGTGTTTTTGCCTTCTATGTATATAACAATTGTTTATTGAAAAAATGAAAAACAAAGTATTGAGTTGTTGCATCTGTTCGATTCGAACCAAATTCCCATAAAGCCGGACACCCTCGCACATACACAAATATAACTGCAGAGGCTTCTCAGTATTATATAGTTGGGTCAATTCCAAATGCAACTCTTGAGCGTAGCGCAATAGACAAACAAAAATGCAACTTTTGTCTCCAATGAATGTGAGTTGCCAAATGTGCAGTTATGGCGCCTATATAGATCGGTGATCGGTCCTAATATGCAAAACGTGTGTCCGGATGATAGCCAAGCTTGTCTAACGCTGGATTGCAGGCAAAGTTTATCATGGGCGGCGGGCCGCAGAGAAGGACAATCGTCTCATCGTTGGCCGGCAGCAGATGAGCTCCAATCATTTCATCATTGATAAATCCAACACTGTACGCCCAGCCTGTGAGGAAATGAACAAACAGATAAATTAGATATGAATGAACTTGAGAACTCAATTACAGCTGCATTTCGACGGCAACCTTTTCCCTGCATGGTGATATGAAATCAAAACTCGCGATTAAATTATATACGGATGCTAGCTGGGGGACACTTAATAGCTAAAACGCTGCTCGGAATGGTGACCCAGCCGCTCGAGGCCCGGTATACAGGTATAGTTGACCATGGGCGGTGGTCCGCACAGCAGACACAGCGTCTCTGGGTCGGGCGGATAAAGCTGCTCGCCCATCATCTCGTCGTTGATGTGCCCGGTATTGTACAACCAGGCTATGTAGCGTGCGTGCGCCGTGCGGGGCATCCGTTGGAGGGCAGCATGTGGCGAGGAGCAAACACAAAAGTTCTCAACATAATAGATGGCTTTTAGCATTAGCACTACGATTGCTACACTGAATCGTTGAAATGATTATGTGAATGAATTCTAATTGTAATGTAACATGCATATCTCTGATCAAGGGTGAGTTTTTTAAAAGAAACTAGGTTAATTTGTTAAATTATAATTGAACTCTCGTTTAACAAATGATTTAAAGTTCGTTTCTTAATTTTTCTTTTTCTATACAATTTAGTTTTACAAGCTATCGTTTTCTAAATCATAAGTCTAACTTTCATATTAATTGCATGCTTTTCCTTTCTTTCTAGTATTGAGATAAACCTATTATTCTTTTAAGTGCTCTGTAAAAGTAAAAGTCTGTTGGATATTCCATAGTAATCTACATCTATATGTGAATATGCTTGTGATTCGATGGAATTATTTATGCGGAACATTGGAAGCCGCAGCTCACCTTCGGCCGCCTTGTCCACGGTGTACCAGACCTTAAACTGATCAGAATGCTTCTTGGCCAGTTCATCTAGCTCGTCACGCAGCAAAATATCCTTTTCACTCTGCAAAACAAAAGTCGTGACTTTAAAAAGTGTGATGAAAGCCCATTTTATGAACTCACCTGGTTGGCGAACAGCAGCGCCAGCTTGGTCTTGTCCTTGTCACTGCGCTTGAGCACTTCGCGCACCAGCTGCAGCATGGGCGTGATGCCAGTGCCGCCGGCTATCATGTTGACATGCTTGGCGGTCACATGTTTGGGTGGATCTTTGCGCAGTTTCTTAATGGAGAAGGTGCCGTTGCCCAGGTATTGCAGTCGACCCGATGGTCCGCGGAACGATATCTTTTCACCCAGCTCCATCTGTTCCAAATGCTGCGTCATTTTGCCGCCCGCTGGAAATTTGGGATGCGTGTCCTTAAAGTACACCTTCACAACCAAGTCCACATAGCCCACATCCTCGTCAGACGAAATGGGCGTGTACGGCCGTATGACAAGCTCGTTGTCAATCGTTGCAATCAGATGAATGTGCTGGCCCACGGGCAGGCCGAGTATGTGCTGCTTGGAGGGCAGCCCAAAGCGGAAACGTCGTGTATCATGGCTGAGCACCTCCTTCTCGATCAACGGCAGCTGATACTTATCGTTGGGATCAACAAGTGTGCGCAGCCGAGCGGTTCGGTTCGGCTCGCGGCGCGGCTTCGTTGACTTCTTGTTGATGAAATAGTGGAGAATCAAGGCGCCGGCAACGACGGCTACGACCCCCACGGCAATCGGAACAAACTGTAAGTAGACAAACCCCCAAAGACAACTGTTATAGAAGATTAAGATTAATAGAGTGGTTATGTAGGACCAACCGATAAATCGATTATCATAATCCAACAGATCGGGCAAAATGATTTGTTTATCTTATCAAAATAGCGCACATTATATTTATATACATTTATATTATATTATATTTATATTTAAAAACATTTTTTTAATACAAATAGCTACTATTTCTGGACCCTTCGGGCCATTATGTGATTTTCCATTTATTTATTTTGCCCGACAGATGCCTTTGCTGATTAAAGTTCAAGTAAGTCGATTGTCATCGTTTCATATTATTTTTTTTTATGTTGGCCAATATGAAATTTGAGCCTGTTATCTCTCTGTGGCTTTACTGAACTTTAAGCCCTCGCTATGAAGCCACAAAAGAGAGGGCTTCTCTTCAAAGCCAAACTTAATTGAGGTTATTTTCATTTGCGAAACAAACAACTGACACCCATAACGTTGTGGCCGTGACCTTGAAAACGTAGTCCATTTGAGGCAACATTTCATATTGCACAGCCCGACATCCAATGCGCTTCGGGTGATATGTATGTATGTGCGCATATGTATGTATAATCAACTATGACGTCACGCACAGATAAACAGAGAGCGCCCGCTGTAGGGAACGAAAGAGAGCGGCCAGTGCGTGGCAGCTCTTGCGTTCATTTTCTCTCCAATTATATTTATTAGACTTACATCGAAATCTGTCATTTTTCACACACTTGATGAATATTGCTTGCTTTATATTATGTATTTCCAATTTAATTTATTCAAATATTCAACTTGACCGACAATTAGAAATAGCCAACGTTTGATCAACCGCCACTGGCCGCGCACAATTTCCAATTGAAATGAAGTCGAAGCGGTGGAGTCAACGCGAGGGTCCGGTGCCGAGTCAGCACGCGTATGTGGACAGTGCGTGTTAGAAGTAAACGGTAAAGCTAAACATAGACAGAGATTATGGTAGTTAATTTTGCATAAACTACTAAAATGTCGGTATGCTTGCGATTTAACTATTATAAAGCTTTTGCTACTATATATTTAAGGAGAAGACCTTTTATATTTTAAATTTAATTTAAATGTATGTAAAAGTTTATAACGATGATAAGCAAAAAGTTCAGGTTGCCTGAGAGCATGACAGTAAAATTTAATGTGAGAGTAGCAGGGTAAATTTGTAAAGAGAGCTGCTGTCAAAGAGAGTTTTACTAAAGCAGTTGTGCTGGATGAACAGCTGACATGTCTGTAAGTAAATGTGCCGACCGTAGCGCACATACATAAATATTAACCTTTATGCATTGTAGAAACTAGAGATGAGCCATACTGTTATTTTTCATTCAGAGTTAAAACTGATATTTTCACTTAAAAGTTATTTAACTGCAACTGCGTAACACAAATTTAATCTTCCTGTCCAAAAGACATATTGAATATAAATCAACATTAAAAGCATGACGTCATTTAACAATGATGAACTTGTTATTGTTTCCCAATTCAATTTTAATAGCGACGGGCAAGGAATGTATGATTGTCGTTATAAATACCTTTGTAGTATATCCGCATATTTCTTTGCATTCTTTTGTGGGAGATGCCAAATGGCAAGCACCTATATGTGTACATACAAATGTATATTTTTAAGAATTATGAAATAGCCTAGCTAAATGTGATATGCGTGTGTGATGAGAATGCGGGTATATCAAAACGGGGGTACCAAAAATTATGCAAAACCTGCGCTGCACAGCTTGTTTCGTAACTTACATTGCTCTCAATTAAACGCGCCATATCCAAAGGCTGGAGTCGCTGCTATCTGGAGATTGGAAATTGCCGGTTCTTTTCAGCTGTTGAAAATCAATCAGTGCACTTTTGGATAAATTATATAATTCGTATATTGCAGCGATGGAACATCACTCACTGGCACAATCACAGTGGCACACACCGACAGAAGTTTTATTTTAAAACGCAACGCAGGCCCAACGCGAATGCGAGCGTGGAGATAGTGAAAGCAATTGTTTTGTTTGACGACGAAATGTTTGCTCTCTTGCACTCTCGCTCGAGTCAGGTACCACACTCTTTCATTGCTCTGCGAAAGCTCTTTGTTTTGCCAGTTGGAGCGTTAGCTGCAAAAATATGTATGTATGTATCAGAATGTATTTTGTTTATAGTTTATGACTGAGACACCTACCGTTTAAATTAACTATTGTGCACATAAAAGCTACAAGACTTTAAAATTGATCAAACTTAAAGAAAAACAGCTGCGTTTAGTTAAAAACTTGTTTATGGATTATAAATACATATGCAAAGTTAAGCGTTGCCACCCTGTTGCTAGTGGTACATACAAAGCTCAGCGCTGCCACCCTGTTGCTAACGATATACCCATGAGCAATTGTTACAATAAATATCGCAGCAACTCTGTTAAAAATTTATCGATATCTAAGAGTATTATCACTGCGACTCGCCTCTTTCTTTCGTGAAACGCACATCGCAAGGTGTAGACATGGCGTAAGTAAATTTGTTGAAAAATCTTTAAAAATTAAGTGCATCGTTAACAATTTAAAGGAAATAAAGCAGCGTTATGATATTTTTAACGCCGCTTTATACGTTCTGCACGGTATTAATTGTGTGTGGCCATTAGAAACCAACTTTTTATCCAAAATAGTAATGAACACATGAGTGGCCAGAAAAATCTTGCAAACGAATTGCATCTTGAATATTTTAATGAAAATAATGCATTATATGTCTATCTTATGCCGCGTTATACGTCTTACATCATATTTATTGTATTTGGCAATCAGAAACCAACTTTTTGGACCAATATCAATGACCACATCAGTTTGGAAATGATTGCAATATTAAACTTAAATTTTGTGCTAAATATGTGACTACTTATGCGAGTTGCAACCATTTGCGCAATTCTTAAACATTATTTTCACATATATTTCGTACGACTCAGAAATAATAAACCTCATTTCCAATTACAGGTCGAAAGTGTCTCGTGACACGCTCCTTGAGGGCGTCAGTGGTATTCTGGAGCATTCGCTAACTAAGAAGCGCGGCTTCCTGGAAACGGTGGAACTCCAAATTGGCCTGAAAAATTATGATCCCCAAAAGGACAAGCGTTTCTCCGGCACTGTTAAGTACGTTGGCTAAAATACCTGCGCTGCGAACCATATGATTCCCACTGGGAATTGGCTTCAGCGTTAGGCAGTCGTATATGTGTTAACGCACATTACGGCGGACCTGCACTCAGGGTCTTAAAATCAAATTGAGTAGGCACCAGCAATGGTGCCGAACCCCTTAGTTAAGACATAATTACAAATGCCTGCTCCTCTGCGAGCTGTGTAAGTTTTCTGAAAATTCCACCGTTCTCCTTTTCCAGCTCAAATTTGTTTCCATTCTTCCTGCTAAACATTTCATTTATGTATTTATCGTGCAGGTTGAAGCACATCCCACGTCCCAAGATGAAGGTGTGCATTCTGGGCGATCAGCAGCATTGCGACGAGGCCAAGGCCAATGGCGTTGAGTTCATGGATGCTGAGGCTCTCAAGAAGCTGAACAAGAACAAGAAGCTGGTTAAGAAACTGGCCAAGTCGTATGACGCCTTCCTGGCCTCCGAATCGCTGATCAAGCAAATTCCACGTCTGTTGGGCCCCGGTCTGAACAAGGCTGGCAAGTTCCCTGGTCTTCTGTCGCACCAGGAGTCGATGATGGGCAAAATCGAGGAGGTCAAGTCCACCATTAAGTTCCAGATGAAGAAGGTTCTGTGTCTGTCCGTTGCCGTTGGACACGTCGGCATGAAGCAGGACGAGCTCTCCCAAAACGTCAGCTTGTCGATCAATTTCTTGGTCTCGCTGCTGAAGAAGAACTGGCAGAACGTTCGCTCCCTGCACATCAAGTCATCGATGGGCCCACCCCAGCGTCTGTACTAAATTATTTTGTGCTCTGCTGCAAACTAATATCTTATATAAATAAAATTTACATTTGATCAATGTACGTAACGCGATTGCCTATGACAATCAATTTGTTCATTTAAATAGTGATACTTTATGCCAGTTATACAAACATTTAAATGGCAAAAATTTGGATGTTAAGTTATTGTAAACTGTTCTGAATTGTTTATGATATATTTGTGATATGTACTATCCAAAACAATTCCGAAACAAAATATCTGGACGAACATTTAATCAAACATTAAGGTTTGAAAGCAACTTAATGATTTATTTTATTTAAACTATGTTGCCAGTTCAAAGTTCCATGCCAAAAACTTGCCTATAACTGAGAAGTTAATTGAGCTATGAAAACTTAGTTTTATAGTTATTGTAAACAGTTCTGAATTGTTTATGATAAAAAACAATTGAGAGCTGAGTTCCAATACAAAACATCTGACCGAACTATTAATCAAAATTTAAGGTTTAAATACATCTAATGATTTATTTAACTTCTATATAACAAACTTGCCTATAGCTGCGAAGCTGTCGATTGTCAATTGAGTAATGAAAGATCAGTTTTATAGTTTGCAGAGTACAATCTAGCTTTTAAATTTAATCATTTATTCTTAGTCTGGCACCCCTTAGTAAGTAGACCCTTAACCATTACCATATATACAATATAGTCTTAACATAGGTAGCCAGTCGTATTCATATTTCCGTGGAGCTGATGGTACGCGCTAGAAAATCGCGTACTTCTAAGGCATGCTCAACATCCGCGCTGGTGTCCGCTATTGGATCGATTGGCGCTGACCTGAACCTGGATACGTCCACCGTGTTGCCCCACTCGAGCATATGGGGCTCACTGAGTTCCTCGAGCAGATTGTGCAGGACAGTGGCCGCTGTAATAATGCAGGATGCGGTCTGGAAGCTAATGTCTAGCGGCTGGCTGAGGAAGCGCCAGCGGGACATTAATCGATGCATGGCGCAGTCGCTCAGCTCCTGCAGATGGTCGGCCACCTCGTTGAAGTCGTATTCGTGCGGCGCCACCGGATCCGAATAGCGCTGCAGCAGCCATGGACGCAGCGGATAGTTTTGATTAGCGGGCGCCAGCACAAAAACGGGCACTGAACGGTTGTTGATGCAGCGCGGAGGCAGCTGTGTGAGTGAGTTTGGTGCCTCCGCGAACATGGGTGGCAGCGGCGCCTTGGTGCCATGGGCATTGCCCAGGCGCAGCTCACGGAAGAGCATGCGATCATCCAAAAGGAATTCCATGCGCAGCGTAGAAATCCCAGCATATTGCTTGCTCGGGCAGCGCAGAGGAATGCAGCAAACGCCCAGGACACCAACGAGCGCCGCGGGCATGTTGCATTCCCGCTTGAAACCGGCCACCACGTTCGCACAGTCCGCCTCGCTCTGTGGCAGCAGGCGCAACGCCTTACCCAAGCTGGTCATGACGGCATTGCAGAACACTTTCAGGCATTTGATGGTGTGTATGCGCGGCAGTGCAAACTGTTCCGAAATAATGGAAATACGCTCGCCACTAGCCAGAAAGTAGAGGGCCAGGCCCACGCATTTGTCCGGTAAAATGACACCCACAGTAGACGTTAGATCTGGCACCGAGTGCAGGGCGGATGATAATTGGTTGCAGAGCGACTGAAATGTGCTGCGGGTCACATGGAAGCTATCCAGAAACTGCTCATCGCTGTACTGGGGTACTGTGTGCTCCCAAAATAGCGTTTGGCCAGCTGTTTCAGTTGCCAGGTTGGAATCGGGAGCTGCAGTGTTGATGTTGTCCCTGGCTGCCTCCATTTCCTCGTCGTGCTGCAACTGGGCGTGCTTCATCCGGAGCATGACGAACATTTGCAGATAACTGGATTGCAGCTCGATCATTTGCTGCATGAAAAGGGAGCGCAACTGTTTAAGGCGTCGTCTGGTGCGTTGCTGTTGGCGCCTGCGGCTCACGATCACCGTCTGTTGCAGGTGCCGCACGTGCAGTCGGATTAGCGTGGCAATTTTCCGCTTGCGCTGCTGCAATGCGCTTCCCGTGCATTTCGGAGCGTTTTTAAGTAATTTGGACAGAGCATCGTTTAAATCGTTGTTTATTGTTTTCAGCTCTTCGTCCATTTTTTCAATACGGCAGTGTGACCGCACACGGCAAATACAAAAATAAACATTTCAAAATGTATTCGATAGGCAAATGCCAAATAATTGAACATACTAGTGCTATCGATAAGTGTGTACATCAATTTTAAAATCGAATTCGTTTTTGCAATTTCGTGCAACGGCACATTCTGAACCCAAAATGAACACAACGAGTTATGTTCATGATTTTGAAAGACACCTTGGAGCTGGCGGCACATCAACACCGGTGCACAATTCGCTGTCGCCATTGCACAAGGCTCTAATAGAATATGCAACAACTTCAGCCCGCCTGCTGTTTATACAGGATCCCGCCGTATACGCGGACTTTCATCACACTAACGAAGCATTCAACGAGTATTCTTCAATGGAACTGTGCGAAAGCATGTTAAACTCAGTTTTGCCCAAGGTGCACACATACCCGTTGACGGCAACAATTAAAAAGCGCCTGAAACTATTAGAGCTTCATCCGTGCTTTCAACAAACTCGCCAAGGTTATCAATACACGCCACAACGCCTGGGCGCGCATTTTGTGCTGCAGCCGAAATGTGATTTTAGTCTGCCGGAGCAACTGCCAAAATTACTGGTGAGTCTGGCTGCGCTACTAACTGTAGTCTATATTAATATAATAAATTTTCTATTTTTTTTCAGTCGTCACAGGGCAATCGCCCAAGTCGGGCGTCATTTCCGAAACAAGCGCTCGCCCGCTCCCGAGATGATTCCCACACAATGCTGCTTGGATGCGAGGCAGTGCCGCACGTTGGGCTCAAGTTCCAGCTTAGCTTCGATATTGCTGCACTGCTCTCGCCCATGCTTTCCAGTCATTCGGAGCACTCTGTAAGCGAACTGCACAATGTGACCAAAATAAAAAAACGTCTGCAGCGCGCCAAGCAGAGCTTCCAGGCGACGGGCAACATGTCGCCCTACCGCAACAATCTGGAGCAGCTCATCAACGACATGGTCATGTTCGACGTGCTTAAAAAGCGACTGTACAGAAGTTTGTTTAACTTGTGAGTCGGATGTGGATATGTGGATAGAGATATATGCAGTACGTAAAATCTTTAAAATTTTATAACAATACTTTTTTTTTTGTGTGAAAAGTTGTTGGCAGAAGGCCGTTATTTGTACATTTGCACATTTGTTTCTAATTTTAAACAAATTTTAAACATATATGCCATTTATATAAATTCCCCACATTTATACATTTAAAAGACGCTTTGATAAATCTTTTAAATTCGACATAAATTAAATTAGAATGAGCCAAATCTTTTGAATTCTTTAATACAGAAGTTTTTTAACTATGTCTTTGCTAAATATCAAATATCAATTTTTCTTTAATATATGAAGAGTCTTCAGCTAATGCCCACAAGTGTTAATTAAATATCTGACCAATAATCGTGTCTTTGCTTTTAAAGATCAATTTACGATCATCGCGCTGGCTGCAGGTCAGCAGGCAGACGAACCGTCCGCATTCTGCGATCGTCTGTTGCTGTTGTTGCGGGCCACTCGGCACTCGTGCGCTCTTTGATTTAAGAGAGTTGGGTGCACAGCACTCTCCAAGCGCCAGCTTCAGTGTGTGGCTGCGGTGTTCGATTTCGGTGTTGGCTTTCAGTCGCAAACTACGTGTTACCAAAGATAGACGTGTTCGCTGTTGGCGCTCGTTTTCGTTTCGGTCTCAAAAAAGCCAACTGGCGCGCTGTTGGGCGACGGTTTTGGAAGAGTGAAGCGGGACGCGAAAGTGCGGAGAGTGGCTCGTAATGTCTGCCAAAGCGTAACGAAAATTTTCAAGACAACAAAAGCGGCAGCACCAACAACAAATACAAGATCAACAACAACAACAGCAACAGCAACAAGCACATATCATTAATGGCATTTTCTGTTTCGAGTTTGTGTGTGAAAAGTGCACAAAAGTAGCCGAACAGCAGCCACAGCAAAGGCAAAATAGAAATGTAAAAGGTAAACGAAAATTTTCTGCAACATCTAAAATTATATTATTAAAATTAATTGCAAAATTGTTTGCGCGGGCTCCTAAACAAATACCAAGAAACAAAAACGAAAAACAAACCAACAAAGTGCTCAAAATGTATGAGAAAATTTATACTTAAAAAATATGGTAAATTGCCATTTACTCACCTGCAGTTGTATAGCTGTGTGCGTGCACACTGCCTGCGTATGTGTGTGTGTGTGTATGTGTCGAGTGCCTTGTGAGTGTGTGTGTTGTTGCATAGCTGTAAACCAGTTGCCAATTGCAACGTGTTTTCTGTGTTTTCCAAAGAGACGATCATAAAAAACTACAATACTAGGTGCGACTTTATAATGTACGGCAAAATGTTCAAAACTTGGGATACAAAACAATTTTTAAAGCAAAAAAAAGCTGCATGAATATACAAATCAAACATTTTCCAAATAATTATTAACAAATTGAAGCTATAAAGCATATTGAATATTATATGTTTTAAAGTAAAAGAGGAAATCTATCATCATGAAAAAATTAACTTAAAGAATATATAATTTTTCCCGTGTACTTTTTGCTGCTTTGTTGGCCAATCTTGTGTCGAATATAAACACGTCCAAAACGCGTGTGAAGACAAAAATCATCGCGAAGAATAAATCAAAACAACAAAAAAAACTCCAAAAAACTATGCAGAGAGAGAGAGAGAGAGTATATAAAAGATTTAGCTGTGATTTTTTTTTATTTATTTGGGTTTTTTTCGTTTTTGGCTAATAAAGCAATTTGATATCGTAAATAAGTCTGAGAGCAGCACACGCATACCAACCAACAATGAGATCATTGAAAGAGCGGGAGAGTTCTGTGCGCTCACTGAGCGTGCGGGGAGAGCGTGCCAAGCCGTGCTCTGCTGGAGCGTAAAAGGCCAGGCCGAGTGTTGTTGTCCAAAAATAATAACAGCAATAAAAATGCGTTTACATTTCAAAATATTGCACGGTGACAACAAAAACAAGCAGAGCAGCACATGCACATACATACGTTTTGTATATGTATGCGTGTGCTTATATCGTATTTGGGCCTCACTCAGTCGGTGCGGAGGTGTTAAAGCAAACGAACTAAAAGGCGCGCGTCACTTTATCTTTTTTTGTTTTTTTTTAATTTTTTTGCAACAAACAAACAACAAAAACTATGAGCAGCTGAGCGAGCAACGATAGCAGAGCTTGTTTTTCGATTTGTTAAAATTCAAAATGCTAATGAATAAGTTTCACAAAAGATCGCCCCAAACATGGCAACACATATATGTAAGAACATACATATACATATTATATGGTAGCATTTACTCATAATTAAGAGCTTCTTTGGCCGTGATCTGGCTCATAGTTCGTTTCCGAGTCTGTTTTGAAAAGGTTCAGTTAACTTCCAAGGCAATCAAGGTTGATGATGGCTTGTTTAGGCAAAAAGAATTGCCCTTAATGATCTAGCTACTGACTTATTTAAATGAGAGAATTAGACAGCAACAGGTTACACTCAAGAGGAGTTTATAATGCAAGTTTTATTTTGTATACTTGCAGAAATTATAAGATATTTATATTTACATACTTACGTACTATAGCTAAATTCTGCTCATGTTAAATATACTCAAATTTACCAGCAACTTCATAAGCTTGACTAGAAATCAGCAAAAAATATTCTGCACTCCGTCGCTCTTAAAATTACGATATTCGCTTAGCCGCTCTCATTCTGCTAAGTTTGGAAGCGCTTAAGCGCTCTCTTATGCTGCTAAGTTCCGCTTATGCTCTTGTAAGATACAAAAACTCACCTGATATTTGCCTTAATCTCTCATACATTTGTTACGATATTCGCCGAAAAACTGAACCCTACCTGTTCACTCTTTTGTTTTGCTTATGCATTGTCTGCACAAACATTTTTCGCATTTTTCCATGTGTCCCATTCAGCTATTCAGAACACATACCAGTGTAACAACAACAAAATTAAACAAAAAATACACGTGAAACTGGCCAAAAACAAGAGAAGATGGGCAAAAAAACAAAACTTTCATAAGCGTTGTGCGTTTGTTAAAACATTTCGACAAGCCCCGCTATCTTTTTGGAACTATGTACGTACGACAGGCGCTACGATTACGAGTGGTAAAAAAGAAATTCATCATTTGGTCGACTGACAAGCGTCGCCGTTGACGCGTGATCGTAGTCGCACAGTGGTACAAGATCAGCGAACAGATAATCCACAGCAGCCAAATTTAGTGTTAAAGTCCAAGTTGATATTTTTTTGTATTGGGAGAATACATTATTATTTTTTCTCGGTTTTTATTTGGAATCTATCTTAAGACAATAAACAAATTGCTTAGAAAATAAAGTTAGATATAATAAAACTTAATAGGATTGTTTAAGCTCCAATGAGTTCAAACAATATATATTACATTATAGTTTGTTTCTTGGGAGAATATAATAACAAACTATAAAACCTGAGCAATTGCGTTATATAAGTAAATCCCATATCCTTGCTGGGCAGCTCTCAAAGTAACCGAGTCATTGGGGCTAGCGAGGATCCGTGTTTGAAATCTAGAATAATATAATAATTTCAGCTTGATTATTGCGTTGACTTATTCAAGGTCTATAGTAGTTAATGTTCAAATATATTATGAAAAAGTAATTAAAAAGGAGCCCAATGTTGTTAGTACTTATCATGACTCTATACTTTAGACAAAGGCGGAACATAAATTAGACCCAACAAACGTTCTTAAAGTTTTCATTTGGTCAGCATTCTCTGACTTTTCAATGAAAATGAGCTTGCTGTTAAAAAATAAGTGGAATTGGTATTTAAAAGATTTTTATTGGCAGCTGAGCAGAAATTTGTGAATGGCAAACATACATAAATACTAAAAAAATGCTTGCTTGGTAACTGGGCCAACATTTTTAAATTGATAATTTACATAAATACAATAAGCAGCTAGATGGTTCCACTGTGCGCAGTAGCCGCTGCTACCACTGTTGCCGCTGCTGCTGCTGCTTCTTACTGTCGCCTAATATCGTAAATCAGCTGCTCATCACGTTCATCAGCTCAGCGCAGCAGTGAGTACTCTTAGTTGTTACCGTGGGGCGCTAAGTGTCGCTTGGGTCTGCAATCCGGTGTGGGGGGCATGGGGCCTTTGGACTGTGGGGCTATGTACGCATTTTATTGGCCATTTCGTTGGCACGGTCGAGACGACGTCGCGCACTTTCCATTGAGCGTATAGAAAACGCGTTAACTGTGCGAGTTTTAAATGCTTTTCACTGCTTTTACCAATATCTTGTTGTTTGTTTTTTTTTTTCTCCGTCGCTTTCTTACAGTTGGGTTACAAAAGAAAACTTGAAATTTTGTGCGTCGCATCGAACCCATCATTGCAAGTTTTGGCCGCAACAACATCCGCTTGCCAGCAACCAGCGCCAGTTGCACAATTCCAGCAAACGTCCATCTATATCTGTATCTGCGTCTGTGTCTGTATCTGTATGTCGTCTTTAGATGTTAGCTGTGGCAAGTCAAAATGCGCGTATCCAACAGATACCAGTCATCATCATCATCAGCAACAACAACAACAACAACAGCAACAACAACAACAACAGAAGCAGCAGCAATTGCATCTTACCAAAGTCTAAGCACGCACATTGAAGTAATTGCAGCAGCTGCCCGCCTTCGTGTACTCGTATAATGAGTCAAAATGTGGCCGACAGTCTGGTGAGTACCATATAGTTACTATATATATACAACAATATGTATAAGCTCAAAATACCATAGAAATTGTATCGAAAACGCATAGAAAGTAAGTCGAAAGTAGCTCTAAGGTCAGTTGTTTTTTCTTTTAAGCTCTAGAAAGGCAGGCTCTCAGCTCCATATGCGACCTATTTGTTCTGCTAATTGCTTTGGCAAATATTTAAAATGGCCTATAAATAGTCGCTGTCTGGCCGAATGTGTAGCTGTAAAGCTTTGTTAAATAATTTAATACGTATTTAATTTATACTGTGTCATCTTATGTATCATCTTTTAAAGTTACGAATAGAATTAACTTTAAAAGTTTACTATTTATTCATTCACACTTAAAGAATTTATCATAGACTATTATCAAATTCCTCGTTATGTCAATTATTATGGAGAACATTTGCTCCCCTTGCTTTCTTTTATTTTCCTCTTCTACCTCACCTCAACTCTGTAGGCTTTACGTTGATTCATGAAAATCGCAAAGAAAGGCGATTATTGAGTGCATGAGAGAGTGTACATAAAAGAGATAGCGACTCTTTCTTTCACTTGCTCTTATGTCTCTTTTTAATAAAATACCTATCTTTTCGATGTTCATGAATTAAAGCTCAGATGTTATTCGGTATATTTTTTAATACAACCCTATTTTTCTTTGATACACTGTCCAAGTGTAACAGTTGATTGTTTTTTTACAGTGCAATATTGCATTGACTGCCGCCTTGGCTTTTGTCGGTGCATCTTTAATTGATCAATTGACTTGTTTTGTGGTCCCTTTTATGCCCAGCAAATATAAAACAAATCGTTTGATTGTCGTTTACGTAAATTAAGGTTTATTAATTTCTGTATTTACGTGTTATCGTATTCATATTTGAATGGCTCTCTCTTTTATATTGGGCATAAAAGACTAGACCATGCCAAAACCAGGCTGGTCAATGCTTGGCTATGCTCATTTACATAATTATATCACCAAATACACATATCTTGCGGTTACTTGGCACGCCAAACGGAACGTGGAAAATGTTTAAATTGTTTAACACATAAATCAATTTAGATAAATGGTGGGGGACTGTCTTGAAGTTTTAAGAGGCTAATAAATATTGTTGAACAGAGCTTGGAAAAATATCTAAAACAAGTATTTATAGGCTATTGTGATGGTCAGGTTGGGATAGAAAAGTTTTGCCATACCTTGCACAACTAATTAATTATTTTATATGCCTTATGTGTATATTTACATATATGTCTATTAACATGATAGTCCCTTTAAACTCTAAATTTATCATATACATTATTGGCTGAAAGTAAATAACGTACAAGAAATTAAGCCATTTAAGTGTGTGTAATTTGTTCTATAATTGTTTAAGAGAGCTTTGTCCACTCTATTTAAATTTCGCTCCCGATTGACGCACACACCAACACTTGCATGTCAAAGAGAGGCACTGAGCGCCTGCGTAATTTCTAATAGGAACGTACGAGAACGAGAGCCGTCCATCAAAACATAAACAGAGCGTAATGGGAAAAATACGAGTGGGTGCGAAATTCCCACGACCCAGACAAATTACCTGAGAGCGAACAGCAGGGGGAGAGTGGCGGTTACTGTGCTTACGCCAACGCGTCGGCAGAGGTCGCTCGACCAACCCTCGCTCGTGTTATTCTAAGAGAGAGAGAGCGAGAACGAGAACAAAAGCCGAGTGCTGTGTGTGTACGGCGATGTTGGGGCTGTCACGGATCTCGGGTCGACCTGGCCGCTGAGTGCGTTTTCAACAGTTGTTGGCGGCGGTTGTCCCGTCACCGTCTCACCAGAGAACTTTTTCCCTCAGTGTTTTGTGTCGTCTATTATACGGTTCGACGAAAGCCCGCCACCTCCCCCTCAAACATAAAGTGTTGTATAAAATGTTCATAATTATCTATCGTGCAAGGAATATAGTGTAAAATGCATACAAAATCGGTGGCTAAATGTTTGGTTCATTTTGTGTATGTTAAAGAAGGTGAAAATAAATAAATAAATCGACAAATTTACAAGCAGACGCCGCGGGTTGTCCAAAAGGCGCACAGCGCGATAAAGTGCAATACATAATACATACATGCATATGTATGTGTGTGTGTGTGTATATATATGTATTTATGAGAAAGCAAAGCAATAGTGGAAGAAAGACAGACACATAAACATAAGGAGGACGCGCCTGCCAATTGAACGTAGTGCAACGAACCCGAACCCTTCGTATAAACAGGGGTTGTACGTGCTATAGCCCAGCGCAGCCCACCCCCTGCCCACAGCTGACCGACTGACTCATCATCATCTTCAGCGTCCAGGGCAAAGAAGCTGGCGCTGTGCCTGCATCCGCTTGCGGTGCGTAGCCAAGAATAAAACAACAAAACAACTGTCAAAAAGCCAGAGTTACAGTTAAAGCTTCTCGTATCGTATCGCATTGTATCGTATCGTATCCACATGCGCATCAATTTCGCCTCAGCTTACGACAAACAAATATAAAGGAGCTGTAAATTTATTGATTTTGCTTTCTACATTCATCTTATCGCAACCATTACGAATTGCAAGCGTTAAGTAAACAGAGCAAAAAAATCAAAACAATTGGATCGGCGTGTAAATTACAAAAGTTTCTGCGGCATTTTCCCAAGGAAAAAAGTCAATCTCAAATGGTAAAACTGCGAATAAAACCCAACTGTCTACGAGCCCGCACACAAAAAGACGCGCGCATAAAAAGTGTGCGACAAAGAAGCAAAGCTGATAAATGTTAAGCTTTGCTAAGCCGAAGTATCGATACTCTTGCATGTGGATAGATAATGTAATTGAGTTGAGAGCAAATAAATTAGGAGCGAGTGATATTTTAAACCTTTAAACTTTTCTTCAGAAAATGTTAAGAT
The DNA here is from genome assembly GCA_035045885.1 of Drosophila borealis. Taxonomy (NCBI): domain Eukaryota; kingdom Metazoa; phylum Arthropoda; class Insecta; order Diptera; family Drosophilidae; genus Drosophila; species Drosophila borealis. The sequence continues at coordinate 2,694,307 of JAWNOR010000211.1, forward strand.
AATCCATTAATAGTTTTTCTTAAAAGTACCATCCGAAATAACATTTTTATTTCCGGTATTTGTATTAATATTCTCCATTATCGATTGCTCAAATTTAGTAAAATTTGTTCGCTATTGTTTCACAGTAAACTCATTGAAAAAATAATCTTAAATATTGATTCAGCAAAGAAATGCGTAATTTATCGTAACTATTTCCGACACACAAGTAATTTCAATATTTTACTAGCTGCAAGAGTATCGAACGAAAAACAAAAACCACAAGCTATTTATTCCTGTTGTTGTTGTTGTTGTTGTTGTCGTTAGCCCAACCCACCACAAAAATTCCGACAATAACAACAATTTAAATAGAGCCTACGCCAATTTTATGCGCACATTTTTTGTACATCTATTTCCCCACAAAATCCCCCACCCATTACCATTAACCCATCTCAACTGGAATCGGCGTGTTTTGTACTTGATTTTGATAGCATTTGGATGGGCTATTTATGGCCCATGCATTAGACATCTACATATGTATATATTTAAGACTTAATGTGTGCCATGTGAGGCATGGAGTTTTTTGTTGTTGTTGTTGTGCGTGTCTCGAGAAATGTCAACAGCAATTATGTGTAAATATTCGAAGCTATAGACACATCCAATGGCATGGAAAACAAAAGCGCCTTGGAAGCATTTCAGTGGCAATCAATATCAAGTATTTACACTTGAGAACACTTTGAAGGGAGCCGAACTGAAGGCCCGACTCAATGGTGTAACCCAGCGACATGAGGGCTAAAGTTTCCAAGCTCAATTTTCTAAGACAATTAGATAATCAAAATGGGTTATATTCTATATACTATAGCTCAAGAATATGATATACATATCAATTATAATCCCAGAGTATTGCTGATATATGGGGAAACTACAAATCGATTAGTTTAAATTGATATAGAAACTTCTAAGTACATATTACGACAATCTGTTACTTAAAAAAAGATGTCACAGTATCGTAATATGAGCCCGAATCTGTCAACTTCCAGTTTAATCTGTACAAACTCACGAGGGAATATATCAATTGCATACACTCACTTGTAAAAAAAATATTCATATTATATTCATTCATCACTTGTAAAATTTTGTACACTATAGATGATATATGTATGTAAATATATATATGTACATTTCTCAAGCCCCCATTTATACACTGAGATATGGGAACCAAAAAGTGCATCAACAAAAAATAATTTACGAGTTTGCTTTCGCTTCTTGGTTATGCTCATTGCTTCAAGCTTTAATTCAAGTTGATATTTCTATATCCGCTGTTTGTTGAGTCTTCCATATACAAACAAGTATATGTATATATATATATATCATTGCTGCTGCACAGCGGATGTGGTTTGATAATAGCCCCCCCCCCCCCCCCCCCCCCCAACGAATAGAGACGGCACTAGGTGAGTCCGGGAGACTGAGTGAGTGAGTGAGAGAGAGAGAGAGGGGGGGGGGGTGGTTGAGAGATGGATGCAGTCAGTTGTAACTGACGAAACGAACATCCAACGGACGTTGTACACTCATTTAGTCAGTCAGTCAGACATGAGACACGAGGCGAGTGCAACTTATGCGCAGTCAACGTTTCAGTTTTAGTTGGATTTTTGTATATTTTCATCTGCTCTAAAGTTTCCATTTGAATACCTCGTTAAAAATGCCTAAAAAAGGGCATAATGGTCTTCTGCAAATATATGTAACAGGCAGATATCTTCTGGCCTATACATTCCTGATCAGCAGACTTCGGACTTCACCTATCTGTCTGTTGGACAATAAGATTGGTAGCCTTGTAATTTCGAACAGTTGTTCGTTTACATGAGCTGTTTAACTAATTTTATATCAATGATAACTGGCTCCGTTTCCATAAAATCGATAATAATCGATTTGCGTATCAGGTTTTTTGAGCATATCTCGCAGCTTATAAGTATTAGAAAAAACAAATCGATAACAATCGATTTTCGCATTAGGTTTTTTGATCATGTCTCGGTCTTATAAGTACTTAAAATACCAAATCGATAATAATCGATTTTTGGATTGTGTTTTATGATCATCTCTCGAATTTTATAAGTACTAGAAACAACAAACCGATAACAATCGATTTAGGCATAAGGTTTTTAGATCATATTTCAAAGCTTAAAAGTACTAAAAATACCAAATTTTGAATCAGGTTTGATTTTCCGTATATATAGAATGGGAGCATTTTAATGTTAACTAAAAGTTATAGGTATTTTAAGAAGTATGTCTGAATGTTAAAAAGGAATTTCTTATAGATGTACAGGGTATGTACAGGGTACAGGGTATTTACCAGCAGGCAACGACGCCTTCGGTTCACTTGTTTCGCTTTGTTATTTTGTGCATTTGGATTTGTTTGTTTGGCTCCTGCTGCTTATCAATGCAAGAGCCAACTCGTGGCAGAGCTTTGGGGTCACGTCTATATAAATAGCCGGGGCAAATCCCCAGCCAGCAGCTGCCCATCGATTGTTGGCTTTGATGTTGTTGCTGGCGGTCACTCTCTCGTCGGGGGTGGTGCTATTTTTGCAACATCTTTTGCATTTGCGTCGCAGCTAAGTCAATTAAGCCACACAACCCACACAACCCACACACACACACACACACTCACACACACACACAGGCAATGGCATTTGCTATTAGCCATCAAGCCGCACAAAGGTTAAATCCCACAGTTCTATATATAGACGGAAAGCTCATGTGAAATGCCTCGTCATCATCATCTGGAGCAATTTGACATAATTTAGCTTTATGTCTTTATAATTGCTTTTAAAACAAAATTACTTAAGAAACATTTGACAATTGGCGGGCCAAAATTAGATAATACCTAACATAGTCGTATTTCGTTTGCAATTGAATAATTAGCCTATTATATTATATATTTTGGTGGTTTCTCCCCCGATGATGATTCATCGTAAACATGAAACTTTTTGTTCTGAATGCAAATGACGCCGGCCTGTCGCTGGGGTCGATCGGTATTAACGACTTCTCGATTTGCATTATTTCAACAAATATATGTACGTATGCACATGTGAATACTCACGACTCGAGAGTTGGAATTAATTTGAGTGAGTCGCCCCATCATTGAGTGCAATGAATGTGCATATTGATTAAGGGGGCAAGGCAAATGCTATAGGAGTACTACAGTTATATATATGTATATATATATATATATATATATATATATATATATAAACCTATATGCATATAAGCTTAGGCGAGATTTTGCTTTGCAATTGTTTTGCATTATCGAACTGGATCTAGGTCTGGGCTATACATTTATTGCTTTAATCAGACTTTGTACGCAAAGCAAATTGCACAAAAGTTCAATCAAGTTTATAAATAAACAAGCAGGCAAAACTATAAACGTGACTCTAATAAATACACAATTTATGGGGATTTATGTCTGTGAATTGAACAGCTTGTTAGTTTCTTGGTGCTGATTTTGGCCCTCTTTTTGATCAACTGGCCATGTTTGAATTGAATATACAATATTCTTATTGGTAACGCTTGACTGATCACCTCCAAGAAAGTTATTTGCTAGTTGTTTAGTCTTTCTCCGTTCCTATAAAAAATCAAACTGGATTTGTGCAGTGCACGGGTTTTTTTTAGATAAAATAATTATTCCAGTCATCTAATCTTCAGTTTTCTGATATTCAATTATTTCTGCCCTTGTTTTATCTGAGTTCTTTTCGGGCTTTTAATGTTTAAATAAGATTTAATAAGATTTTCTTAGTCAACTCTATGAATAACCTTTCCTGCATCCCTTACTAAAGGACCTGCTCCAGCTATTACGAAGCAGCCAAGATCTTAAATTACGTATACGTCCAGTATACGGTCGGGTATATTAGCTTAACATCTATCTCAATACAACATTTTCTTCATTCAATTCCACTCCTAAAACTGATCTTTTAGTCAGTCTACAGCTGAACTAAGTTGTTTTTTTAATATGAATTTAATTTGCGTGAGAAATCGATACAAATTTTTCAAATATTTCATTCCGAATTCCTTAGACATGCCCAGTTGCTAGCCTTCTATGATTTTCCATACTTTTACGAGATCATGTTATTGTTTTTTAACTGGAACGACAGTTGCAACTGTTATATTTCTATATATATGAGTCTTTTGGGCGAGGGGCAACCTCTTTGTCATGCCGTGGCGGAATGTGTCGGAACGTGCCAGATTAACTGGCAATTTTTATTTGATTTAATGGAGCGCGATTTTATTTTATTATGACTGTGTAAACTGTGCAGAACTGTGTGCGGTTTGTTGAATGTTAAATGCGTTTATTTTTGGTATACCAGATTTACGATCCTAGCATTTATGGTTGATATATGTATATATTTGTTGAATTTAATGCTGTCGCATCAAATATGCAATTTATAACGAGTCGCAAAATGTGGCACGTTTCAGATTGAAAGCTATTGCTGTTTCTGTTGCCATGGACCTTCTGGACACGCTCTCGAGTAAAGTGACCCGCTGATCTGTTTGCACAGATAAGTGGATGGCATTTTCATAGGAAACAGCAGCCATTAAGCAAACAAGTTATGTAATTTGGAGAAGTATAGTAGTCGAGACTTCGCACAATTGAGAGCACACTGAATGAACATTTGTTGTGGCCCAAAAAACTCAACATGAAATGGGCAGGTCCATAACAGTCAGTCACAAATAAGTATGCACACACAAATAATAAACAATAACAAGAGCAACTGCCAGCAACAACGAGGCATGCATATGTTTCAAGGCGAATCGCCATAAAACTAGTGTGAATAGGAAAAACCAATGCATTTTCCAACAACGATTTCCTCACACAACTAGCAAAAATGTATGAAAATTCCAGAGTTGCGTATTTTGCACAAAACGAAGTGGAAATACACTTACAAATGAGTTTTAATTACAATTTAAATACTTAAGTTATTTAAATCGAATTCTATTCCAAATAAATATCACATTTGTATTTGAAAATTTACTTTAAGCAATAAATTTTCCACTTTATTATTGCATAACTTAAACTTTGTACTGAGAAAATGTAATATTTGGTCCAAAAATGTTTCTTAAATGTGTTCAACAATCTTTAAAAGAAATATAACTGAGTTCTCTCAGTTAGCTGATGGACTGCTAGATATATAATTTTCCTTGCAAGATTTTCCATTCAAGCCTTAACAAGCTACGTAAATTACTTGCCAGCCTCCGCTTTTCGTCAGGGTATCGAAGCGAAATTGCGCGCAGCTGTCAATGGACGTGAAACAACAAAATCGGCCGCAATAATAACAACTTCCTGGAAAAGTTGCGTTGCACGTTTGGGGGGCTAATACCTTATGTTGTTTATGGGCAGGCGGGCGGGCGGTGCGAAGCGGTGCGCTTCACAATGTAAAATTTGTTGAACAAAGGCGCTTTCCGAAACGGTTAGCCACACAAAATAGCTGCTGCCTCTAATTGCAATTGGGGGAAGCGAAAGCATTTAACCAAATATGGTAGGTGCCGGAGCGAGTGGCAGCTCGAGACGCCACTCGAGTTGTTGTCAAAATCGCTCAAACTTGTTGTTGCTCCCATATTTGTCTATTTGATGCCGCCGCAAGACAGCTGAACAATAAATTGATGTGTATATTTGTTTATGTATATTTGTGTGTGTCTAAGTTTAAATGGTAGCCAAGGTCAGGGGCGTACAAGCCCTAGGCATTGTCAGAGCCTCAACTCGACTCAACTTACTCTCAAGTGAGTGTGATGAGTGAGTGCGATGAGTGAGTGTGTATGAGTGCGATGAGTGCGTGTGTGAATGAACTCGTTTCACGGCTATGCCCAGCCAGCCCAATGCCAATCAATGAACCATGATCAAGTACAAAACGCAGTTTCAGTCTCGGTGCGCCCAAAAACCAACAATTGACTCAGTTCCAACAAAAAAACTCTAAATAAATTACAGAATTTCACAAGCCAAGCGAACTGTAATTGCCAGCACAACCATCACAAAGAGCAGCAGCAGCAGCAGCCTACGCTTATCAAGAGTCACACTTGCGCCTATCAGCTGCAAGATTTGGCTGGCTATAATCGCGCGCTGATGCCGCCGCTGGATAATACTGATTTCAGCAGCGCCTGGCGATATGTCAACAATAACAGCACCACGCTCTGTGGCTACCACCAGCAGCAGCAGCAGCAGCAGAAGCAGCAGCAGCAGCATTGGGCCAAGGCAAAGTCATCGCCACAGCAGCGTCAATATCATCACAACACGTGCCCGCGCCAAAAGAAATCATCAACGCCCATGTCGACGGCTGCAGGTGCCACGCCCACATCAACTCTGTGCCGGCAGCAGCAGCAGCAGCAGCGACGTTCACGGTCGACATCCGCGGCAAGCAAACAGCGTCGCAATAGCTCGTACCATTCCTACGATGATTTGGATGCATCTTCCGCAGTCGCGAGTGCGGAGCGCAAGGTGGTGGCCAGCCTCAAGTACTTGTGCGCCTGCACGGGCGCCACGCTGCGCAATTTGTCGAAGAAGACGAAAGATTTGCATGCCAAGAACTATACCTACACCAAGGTAATTGGTTAAATGCATGTGCACACTATATAGTATATATATATATATATATATATGTATATACCATGTGGTTCCTATTGCCGCCTGATTTCCCCTTTACCTTTAAACTTTATATAGGATATTTTTTATATTTGTTTTCTATTTCGCGAGCAGAGCCTGTTTATCGCTCTGCTTGTCGATAACTGAAAGCTGTAACCGTTATTATTTGCTCTTTTTATCGATATAGCAGGCACATTTATCGATGCCGCGTTGTGTAGCACGACAGTCTAGTGTTGTTAAGCGCCTGCAGTTGCAGTCGCTAATCCATTATCTTCATATTGTATTCAGTCGTTGCAACACTCGTTGATAGCCGACAGCTGACAGTCATTGTTATTTGACACCCTCGACTTCCGCTATTTTAATTTGTTTATTTGTATCGACATGTCGCACACATTTATCGATGACACGTTTTGTGACCCGTTAGTTTAGTGTTGTTAAGTGTTATAGCTTTGTCTTTACCTTTTCAGTTGTGCTATTGTTTTAATATTTGTTATTTTTTATAAACATTGCGTTTTTTTTGACGCAAATGAAATTGAAACAAGCTAGTATAGTGCGTCATTAATTAAACAACAAAACAAATAAAGCAAGCATATGTACAATATATTATATATAATATAGACATAGTACATATGTGTGGGGTACAGCCAGCAGCGGCAGCAGCATTTAAACAAAAAACATACAAAATGCCAAATAAATAACAAATAAATTAAATAAATAAATATGCACACACATGTGTGTGTGTGTGTGCCTGCACATACAAACAGACAACAATTTCTTATTTCGGCAGCCGTTGAAATGAAAATAAAATAAAAAAAAAGTCAAGCAACTTGGCTGATCTTTCGCCGTGAATTGATTAAATGTTGCCTTCACATTCGCTACATAAAAACATTTACATACATATGTGTGTATGTGTGTGTGTGTGTGTATATATATTCAGACAAGAGTATTTAATTATTTGGGAAGTAGCATGTATAGAGCAGCCAGCCGAAAAAAAAAACAGCGCACAATCACAAGCTAAGTACACACCAATTAGAAAGCAAAAAAAAAACAGAGAAAACACAATTGCAATTTGCTAAATTTTTGGTTTTATTTCGTCTTCGCAGGAAGCAGTCAGCGGCGATGTTTTCGCAGCTGTTGTTTTTTGTGTTTATGTTAAAATTTTAAAATGAATTCAAATGAATTGAATAAAGATGCCGTCGTTAAAGAGACTTACACAACACTTAAGCCTTTAATGTTGTAAGTTGGAAATAGTGGGCCTAATATGTACTAAGTAGTTTACACAACATAACAAAATTTCCAAACAAATTTTTTGCAAAGCTTAGTTATTGCCAGGCATTTTCGAAAACTTCCAGCTATTTAAAGATATCTCTCTCAATTAAATTAAGAACTTACAAATGGACAAGACATGCTCGAATATTGCACACCCTTCACATAATATAAGGTCTAGCCAGTTGCTTAACTATTGATTCAATCGGAAATGAATCAGTTGAAGAATATTTAAATATTTATTTAAAGCCACAAATATATTCATACAATATCATGTTTTTCATGATTTTGATACCCTACAATTTAAATAAGCCAAACTTTAGACTGCAAGAAATGCATATAGACGATCTACATACAGAAATGATATAGAAATAGATTGATCAATTGTATATGATATGATATAAATGATGTATGGGTATATGATATATTATAGGGTATAGGACCTGCATAGTGCGTGACACAATTCTAATACCCTCTGATGAGCGCATATAAAAATCATAAAACAAATTGCGCCGACCACTTAACGCCTAAATCTTTTCATTTTGTTTGTTGTACTTTTACGAAATATTTAAACAATCCACGAACTTTTACGAAATGGGGTCAGACCTCAGACACGGCCCGGCTAACAGAAAGAAAAGAAAAAAAAATAAACTAAACATTTAAATACAGGATTTTTTGTTGTTGTAATTTTGTACGTGCAATGAAAGCGCATGCGGGCAATTAATTGCCCAAACATGAGATTCATTAATGTCCGTTGTCCACATGCCCCGAGATCTAAGTAAGCCCGTATGTGAATACTTTATATATGTATATATACGTGTGTATGTATGTTTTATGTTTTGCATATTGAGGGTCGCTGTGGGATCAGCTGGGCCGGTGGGCGGTGGGGGGTGGCGGGTGGTTCAACGTAGTCATCGCACGCTGTGGGCAAATCTTTTTATGTGCGTGTTATGGCAGGCGGAAAAAAGGGGGGTCTTTTTAAAAAAAGCTTGCGGCATTCGCTTTGTTATAATTTGTTACGCACACACACACACACAGTCACATACTATTACAAAATTACGTGTTTTTGCTTTTGTTTTTTATTCACTCAATTTTCTTCATGCTTATTCATTCATCGCGCGTTGATTGCCTTTTCACGCTTAGCCATTGCACTTTGCAATTAAATTTATTAATTTTTTTTGTTTTGTTTTTTATTTTGCGGTGCACATGCAATCATTCATGCCTATACACACATATTCACACACACACACGAATGTGTTGCATTTACATCAGTTTTACACACACACACACACTCAAACATACGTGGGTGTATGTGATACCCTTTTAAAGGGCATTCTAATTTTCACATAGGAATCAGGGAAAAACTATCTTGACTTAACTCAGCAAATTCCAGATTTTCCCAACATATCTGCAGAACTCTATCAAATCGATCTACTTGTCTTCTAGAGTTACCACGAGAACAATTAAAAGCTTTTGCATATAAGCATTTCTTTATCTTAAGTCTACAAGGGTATTTAATCGTCGGCGTGCTCAATATAAAAGTTCTTTCTAGTTTTTAATAAACAAAGTCATTTTGGAAGTTCATTTATTGCATGTTTTTCCAATTAGAATTCTTATGCTTTTGTTGTTTGGTCGCAAATATTTAAGCTATTTCTGTCCACGATGAGTAAAAGTCATAAATATTTATGCACATTCATATGTTAATACATATATACATATGTAAATACATAGATATGTCAATTAAGTGGCCGTGTAATTGATGAACCGGCATTGTAAATTGTGCATATCTTTCCACATTTTGTATGCTTTTATTTTTGTGTTTAGCGTAACTATTTGATGAGAGAAAGAACCTCAACATTAATTTATATGTTAGATAGATTTATTTTTCAACTAATTACAAGGACAATTAAAAGTTAATTTACACACGTTTTGACATGTGTTTATGCATAAAGACTTGTCTAAACAATTTTCTAAAATTTTGCTCGATCAGAAGATACCCTGTACCCTGTCTGGGTATATACTTTTATACTTGTATTTGTACTTAAATCAAAAATAACTTTTATTTGTAAATCAAATTTAATGTTATATCTTTGAGCATATTTTTTTGTTAGATCAAGTCTTCTATTATGAGTCTCGAATTGACAATGATTTAATTTGAATACATGGAAATTATTTCACTATTATGGAAGAATGTTGCATAAACAACTTTTATTCAGATTGTTGGCCGAAAAAATTAGATATGCGAAAACAGATTTTCGTATTTGGGCTTAAAAAAATTAAAATTATTATAATATTTTTTAGTAAACAAATATTTGCGATTGCTTTTGAGTAAAATAATGCAGAAATTATTAAAAATATTGTATTTATTTAGTTAATGCAGAAATTATTAAAAATATTGTATTTATTTATTTACTAAAATCGATTGGAATAATCTTAATTGTAACCTAGCTTCAGCACATTTCAGGGCATTTAGATATAAATTGTTCTCCATTCATATATACATTTCTCAGTTGGAGGCACAGACTATTAACTAGATATTTATAAGGCAATTTAAATGCCAAATAAAAATTGTAGCCATCTAAAATGGACAGAAACGAATGATTTTAGGCAAAAACAGTCGACGGGAAATGGAAAATGGGAAATGTCGGCCAGTTGCCATCACAATAAACATCAAAATGGCAAACAAAAGCAAGATAGAACTTGCATTTGCGGCAGGTCGAACATTAAATACTCTTTTAGACAAATGAAATACATATTCCCGTTCAATTAACAGACAGACCGACAGATGGACTTAGCTGATCAAGAATATATATACTTTATGGAAGCCTAAATAAATCTCCTCTGCGTTACACATTTCATGACAAGCTGATAATACCCCAAAAAAAAGTGTAGAACAACACTTTTGAAATGCTTTTCCATAATGTTTTCTTGACATAATGTTTATATTGAAAATATTTAGCTTTCGGGCCGCGTGTTGAGAGTATTTAATGAATTAAAAATAGTCGAAAAACTGTTCCAAATTTAGACAAATGATTAATTGTGTTAATGAATCGCAGACATACATAAGTATAACATACTATATGTACAAATCCATAAAATCGATAATATAAGAATCTTTGTGGCTTTGTGGCACTTAACTAATTTGACATTTTGATTGGTTTCATAGCCCACGTGGCGCCTCTGGGGCGAGGAGCACGAGAAGAATGCAATATTCACGGTCTATTTGAAAAAGGTGCGCTATCATCGGCCCACGCCCACGGCGAGCAATGTAAGTTATCAGCGCTGGAAAGCAATTACCTTGATAGACTTTTTCAATTTAACAATTTTCCAATTTTCGTTTGGCTTTGCAGCAGGACTCGGACGATGAAATTTCACATCTGGAATGGGAGACGGTGCGCGTGCGATTCGTGAAGGCCGCCACATTGGCGCGACTCGTGGAGGCATTGGCCACAGATGACGGCGAACTGGAGTCCACGTTTATCAATGTCTTTCTGTCCACATATCGCACCTTCTCGACACCCAAACAGGTGCTCAGCCTGCTGACCCAGCGCTACGATGCGCTGCACGAGAAGCATATGGAGGAGCTGGAGCTGGCGCAACAGAATGGCACCGCCGAGGAATCTAGCTATGACTCACCCGCCTCCATACATGAGCAGCATAAAAAAACTCTAGTCTCGGCGCTGCATGTGTGGCTGGACGGTTTCCCAGAGGATTGGCACGAGGATAATCTGCAGCAGATATTGGCATTTGCCGGCAAGCGTCTCAAACGCTCCGACCTGCACATTAAAGTGCTGAACCGCTTGGAACGACTGCTCAGACAGCAGGTCTACGGAGTTGGAGGCGCCAGCAATCATGCCGATGGCAATGGTCTGCCCTGGCTGGCGGCTCACGGTGGCCAGCAGACGCAGTTCATGATGCACACACCGTGCGGCTCCACATACGATCTGAGCGAGCAGTTCAGCGGCCTGTATCTGGCGCCCATCTATCGCGGACCCACGCACTTTATGCAGGCCTTTCGCTTCCCCCATGTGCCCGTGCGCCACTTTGCCGAGCAGCTCACCCGCATGGACACGGAGCTCTTCAAGCGCCTGATACCGCATCAATGTCTCGGTCATACGTGGGCGCGGCGCGACAGCGGCGGCTCCGAGACGGTGGTGGCCACCATCAACCAGTTCAATGCGGTGCTCTTTCGCGTCGTCTCCAGCATACTCATCGATCGGCTCAAGCCACAGGTGTGTGCTCCATCCAATAATTGTTAACGCAACTTTTAGCTAACGTACTTTTGTATCTTAATCCGCAGGAACGCGCCTTGAACATTTCACGTTGGATTGACATAGCGCAGGAGCTACGCATGCTCAAGAATTTCAGTTCCCTCAAGGCCATTATCTCTGGATTGAATTCCAATTCCATATATAGACTGTCCAAGGTGTGGGAGTTTTTGCCCAAAGAGCGCGTAAGTATTTTATTAATTAATGTATAATTTTTTATTAATATAAATTTGTTGTTCTTTTTCAGATGGAAATCTTTACGGAGCTCGCGCGTATCTGTTCCGAGGACAACAATGCTTGGACATTGCGCGAGGTGCTCAAGCGTGAAGGAACTGCCAAAAATCCGGATCCCGCTGGCGATCAAACGGATCGCCATTTGCAAAAGCTTATACAGAATCTGGGCACACAGACTTCGCATGGGACCATACCGTATCTGGGCACATTTCTCACAGATCTGACCATGATACACACAGCCAATCCGGATTACCTCACGGAAGATAAGCTGATCAACTTTGACAAAAAGCGCAAGGAGTTCGAGGTGCTGGCTCAAATCAAGCTGCTCCAGGGCGCCGCCAACACGTACAATCTGCAAGAGGATGCGCTCTTCGATCATTGGTTTGGCTCCATGCCGCTGCTGGATGAGCGTCAGGCATTTGCGCTCAGCTGCCAGTTGGAGCCACCGCCGCCGGCGCCGCGCAAATCGGTGGCCAGCACCAACACATCGCTAACGAATACAACTGCCTCGTCGACGGCCTCCATAATGGGCAGTGCTGGACATGGACATCGCAAAACTGACTCAATACACTCCAATTCGAGCAGTGGGGCCGGCTCGCAGTTCTATTGTGAGCTGAACAGCAGCACCAGCTCCAGGCACAATTCATTGGATCGGGATGCGCATCACGCATCGCTGATGTCCGCATCGAGCAGCACCTCCAATTTGTCCATGGATTCCAGCAATTCGGGCGGACGTCAATCGGCTCACAGCAAGCTCACGCATTCCCAGTCGCTCGGCAATGGTCTGAAGAATGCGGCTTTGGGCAATGGCACCACAAATGGCGGCTCCCCGCATACCCACATCAATGCGCAGCTGGTGCAGCCGGCTGGCGTGGCCACCCAATCTGCGCCAGACTTCTACATCATCAGGGTGACCTATGAGACGGATAACATTGAGCTGGATGGCATTGTGCTCTACAAGAGCATCATGCTGGGCAACAACGAGCGCACACCGCAAGTGATTAGGAATGCGATGCTGAAGCTCGGCCTGGAGGATGATCCGGATCGATATACGCTCGCCCAGGTGCTGCCGGACAAGGAGCTTGTCATGCCAAAAACAGCAAATGTCTACTATGCCGTCAACACCAACTATAATCTCAATTTCATACTGCGCCCACGCAAGGATGATGCTGGCGTCGGGGGCAGCTAGTCCGCACTTGTGCCCCTGTCCCAGTTGTGGTGCTTGGGATATGAGGGCGAGGAGTGAGGCATGCCAAGATCAGAAACAGAACCGAAGAGCCAGATGGTGGAGCGCTTGTATATAGTATATAGAAAACACGATCCGCACATGACAACAAGTTTTAGTTGATAATGTTTTAATTTATTTATTACACGAATAGACAGCAATCGAATAATATCGATAGGCTGGCACAGTTTGAGCTGCAAGTAAGTGCAAGTACAGTTGCTCTCTTGTGTGCAACAGAGCGATAACAATTAAATTATCGATTAACCCGTCAATTAGCCCGTAGTTAAACACGCAACTTTTGTAATCTCCGTTTCCGTAAATTCCTTCACAATGTTGAAATCCTTTTTATCACATTCATGTGGAGTCTAAAACTGGAATAATTGCTGATATTTATAAAAACATATATATACTACTTACTGATATTGATATTGTTTAAACAATGGATATACAAAAATTTAGTACAATAATTTTGAGGTTAGCATCGATATTAGTTTTTGTGGAACCAGACCACAATATGACTCGTGGGCTGTACGAGAATGTACTTTATTTTGAAGCAAACAAACCAACTTGATATGTATTTGTATAGATGTTTTATTGCTGTACGCGTATTGTACATATAACAATACAAATTTGTAACTAAATATTTTGTGGGGTTGCATAAAGAAACAATAATAATATAATATATACATATACCATTTTGGTAAAATCTTCCCACTTTACAGCTAGTTAAGATATTGTATTTGTTTGTATATTTAGCAGTACAATTTTAAGAATTATACAAATATCAATACCTTTATGAAGGCATATTAAATATGAGCCCTATTTAAAACAAAATTAAGTAAAGTACATTAAAAAGAACGTGTGTAAATATAAAAACGAAAGTAAGCTGCATTTTACTAACAATTAAGAATTAAAGTAAAAAAAAAATTTCGAATGGCCATAACTCGAGTAAATGACGTTCGATCGCGGAAAGATTGGCCGCTCTGTAATCGTGGAGGTCCTTAGAATCGATTGACATCAAAAGTTTTCAATTTCAGGACCAAGTCCATTTTCGAGAAAAACGTGATGTAACCCCTTGCCATTTTGGTCAGTTTTGGACATCTCCCAGAATCAGGATTTTTGAATGCGAATCGAAGGTCCTGGTCCGTGCGAGTCGAAAGAGGTATATCACTCCGATATCGGGGAAAAAATAGCGGAGATATTCAAGATTTAAAATTTTTCCGAAAATTTCAAATGGCTATAACTCGAGTATTGAACCTCCGATTGCGGCAAGGTTGGACGCTTTGTAATCGTGGAGGTCCTTAGAATCGATTGACATCAAAAGTTTTCAATTCCAGGACCAAGTCCATTTTCGAGAAAAACGTGATGTAACCCCTTGCCATTTTGGTCAATTTTGGACATCTCCCAGAATCGGGATTTTTGAATGCGAATCGAAGGTCCTGGTCCGTACGAGTCGAAAGAGGTATATCACTCCAATATCGGGCAAAAAATAGCGGAGATATTCAAGATTTAAAATTTTTCCGAAAATTTCAAATGGCCATAACTCGAGTATTGAACCTCCGATTGCGGCAAGATTAGCCGCTTTGTAATCGTGGAGGTCCTTAGAATCGATTGACATCAAAAGTTTTCAATTCCAGGACCAAGTCCATTTTCGAGAAAAACGTGATGTAACCCCTTGCCATTTTGGTCAATTTTGGATATCTCCCAGAATCGGGATTTTTGAATGCGAATCGAAGGTCCTGGTCCGTACGAGTCGAAAGAGGTATATCACTCCGATATCGGGCAAAAAATAGCGGAGATATTCAAGTTTTAAGATTTTCCGAAAATTTCAAATGGCTATAACTCGAGTATTTGACGTCCGATTGCGGCAAGATTGGGCGCTCTGTAATCTTGGAGGTCCTTAGAATCGATTGACATCAAAAGTTTTCAATTCCAGGACCAAGTCCATTTTCGAGAAAAACGTGATGTAACCCCTTGCCATTTTGGTCAATTTTGGACATCTCCCAGAATCAGGATTTTTGAATGCGAATCGAAGGTCCTGGTCCGTGCGAGTCGAAAGAGGTATATCACTCCGATATCGGGGAAAAAATAGCGGAGATATTCAAGATTTAAAATTTTTCCGAAAATTTCAAATGGCCATAACTCGAGTATTGAACCTCCGATTGCGGCAAGATTAGCCGCTTTGTAATCGTGGAGGTCCTTAGAATCGATTGACATCAAAAGTTTTCAATTCCAGGACGAAGTCCATTTTCGAGAAAAACGTGATGTAACCCCTTGCCATTTTGGTCAGTTTTGGACATCTCCCAGAATCAGGATTTTTGAATGCGAATCGAAGGTCCTGGTCCGTGCGAGTCGAAAGAGGTATATCACTCCGATATCGGGGAAAAAATAGCGGAGATATTCAAGATTTAAAATTTTTCCGAAAATTTCAAATGGCCATAACTCGAGTATTGAACCTCCGATTGCGGCAAGATTAGCCGCTTTGTAATCGTGGAGGTCCTTAGAATCGATTGACATCAAAAGTTTTCAATTCCAGGACCAAGTCCATTTTCGAGAAAAACGTGATGTAACCCCTTGCCATTTTGGTCAGTTTTGGACATCTCCCAGAATCAGGATTTTTGAATGCGAATCGAAGGTCCTGGTCCGTGCGAGTCGAAAGAGGTATATCACTCCGATATCGGGGAAAAAATAGCGGAGATATTCAAGATTTAAGATTTATTTCGGAAACTTCTAACGGCCATAAGTCGAGTAAATAAAGCCCAATCGCGGAGATTAAAAAAAGTTTCCTGTTTGTAAGCACGTTTGTATGAAGGTATGTATCTTTGCATATACACACACATATATACAAATATATACATTTATTTTTTATTAACATAATCATTTTTATTTAAAATCTGTCCAATTATTAGGCAATAACTAATTTTTTTTGACAAAACATTGACAATTATTTATTACATATTTATGCGTATTTGTTATTTTATATAAAACGCAAACTAAGTTGTGGTGAAATTTAACAATAACCTATTTGATAAAAATATTGTCTTACTATGCGATTCTCATAACTTCAAGTAAATCTTCCTGCTTGTCATGAAGTTCTATATTAACAAGCTGTGTTGGCAAAATAACATAGGTTGCTCATTCTCTTAACTTTATTCACTTATTTATTTATTAATTGTTTATTTTTCTCTAGGGTAGTGTATTATATAAATGAAGATACACGTTCAAATTGATGGCAAAAAAGAAGCAACAGTGGATGTGAGTTCTTGGGTAAGTGCATAGTTATATAGATATTTATATTGAAACAAGAAAAGTAATTGATTAATAATTACATTTTGGTATATTATTATTTTTTTAAGTCTGAATGGATTTTAAGTAAAATAATGTGTAAAAGTTGTGGCATTAAAACAGACAAAGTTTTAATTTGTATAGATAATAATAATATAGACATAAATGTAATTTAAATAAGTAGCTAATATTTTCTATTAATTTCGGTCGTAGCTTTAATCTGTTTATAATGGGATTATAACTAAATTGGTTCAACATTTTGCTTCTGTGAATGCTAACAAATTTCTAGGCTTAAGTTGAAGAGGGTTGAGTTTACCTTTGATAATATCAGCACTGTCATCTGTCCGTTGCCAGAGCTGCAAACCCTTTCGCCAGACTGCAAGGAAAGCCCGGAGATGCTTGTAGACAAGTTAACGGGTCAGCACATTCCATTAAATTTCCCCACGAACGTCGACAGTTAAATAAATTACTTTCATTTTTGTTTTTTTTGGCAACTTTTCTGGCTTAGGCGAAAACAAGTTACACTTTCGCTGCAAGTCACAGCTCAACTCTTGGAAAAAAAGTATATCCAGACGTTGTCCCCCTTTTTTTTTTTAGATATAATTTGGTCCACAGAAACTTTAATTAGATCACTTGAATGACAAACATAAATCTCTTGCTGCAATAATAAAAGCAGTCAAACAAATTGAGATTGAGGGCTCAAAACCGAATCCGTTTGGCAGCGTGGGGGGCGGTTGGGCGGTGAATGTGAAATGCTTGAAAAGCTCTCCATGCAAACTTTTACAAACTAGTGAAAAATTCTCAAGCCTCAAATGAAAATGGAAATGAGTTGAGCTGACGTTTCTATGGCAGCCCGAGGGATGGCTGTGGGGGGAGGCAGGGCAGGGCAGGGATGCACAGCTGGAGTGTGGGGCGCGACAAGTTGACATCAAAGTGAGGGCAATGCTTGCAGTTGTGCGTGTGTGCGGTTAAAAAGCTCCGGGGTTAACAATGACGTCATAGTTGTGTGTTTGTGTGTGTGCAAACTATTTTGTCGTACGCATTTCGTCATAAGCGAGAATAATCAATAAACCAGGCAGACACAATGACGCAGCCAACGTGACATAATTCCAATATGAACAGCACCCACACCGATTGGTCGAGCGTCAGGTCGCGGGTCGCGGGTGGCGGGTCGTGGGTCGCACCTGGCCAACTGAGAAAAACGTAAACAGCCCCAACATGGAATTCAATTAGAAAACTTTTGGCACGGCCAACAAATCTGTCGATGGTGCAGGGCCTGACGGCAGCGCAGCGCAGCGCAGTGCTTAGCCTTCAAGAGAACATCCATTCGCCCGTTCCCCATGCCCTGTCCCCGGTCTCGACCCCAACCCCGGCACGTGTACTCGTTTGTGCCCATCAACACCTTGGCGCAACCTTCGTCCAGCCTAAACCCGATTTAATATTTTTTTCCTAGTTGCCAAATATGCTGCCCGCTGTGTCAGTGTGCGAAATGCAACAACGTGTCGTTCATACTCACACCTTCAACGCACGCTCTCTCTCTCTCTCTCTCTCTCGCTCTCGCTCTCTCCGTCTTGCTCTTGATTTTTCGTACAAGGCGCAGCTTCCAAATGGGATGGAGGGGGTTGCGTGCTGTTAGGCACCTGGCGAACTTCACTTTGGCTTTTGCGTTGCTTCCTTTGCTTTCAATATTCGCCTGGCTGTCAAGCGCTTTTTGACGTTTCGTGCTGCCATGTGTTGAGTTCTGCGCGTGGGAGAGAGAGAACGTGAGTTAGTGAGAGAGAGACTGGCACTGAGAGAGCGCAAGCTTTCACCACAGTCATTGTTTGCCTGGTTCGTTACCTGGCCTAGCGACTGCTTCGTTATTTTTCGGACTATTGAGTGAGATTTGTGCAGGACTCACTAAAAAGTTGCTCCTTGGTGTAGGTGTGGGTGTGGTTGTGGGTGTGGTAGCTGGGCGGTTGAGAATATTGTTGGTGTTTCGACTTGCGTGCCGTTTACTGTGAGGTTTTTATAGGGCACCTAAAGAAACAGTAGATCACTTTGATAAGCAATTAAGCACATTAAACCTAGTGCAGTTAATGAATTTAGCTGCAGGAAACGACCCTTTTCAAAGAGTTTAAGCATTTAAAAAGTTACAAAAGAAAGTACCTAGTGTATAAGTAATATTGTCATCTAAATAAATAACTGTTTATTTGCATCTGGGAAATAGTTCACTTTGTAAGATTTTCACGCTTTCCGTTCGAAAAGTGAAATGCCCTTCTTTGCGATTCTCACAAGATTACATTTGGTTTTGATATTATTTTAATTAGAGAATACTTGCTGATATGCCTCTTACTCTATTCGATTTGTTCTTCTATTAGCATACGCTCTCGTTCTAACGTGCTTGATATCATTTTCTTTAAAATATCAGAATTCATTCTGATTATCATGATTATTATTTTCTTTTATGATTGTAACTTAAACTGATTTTACTTTTTTGTTGAGTACATTTTTTCTCTCAGTAAGTTTTATTTTGTAGTGTCTGAATCCAGTGCTAAGTTCAGGGCATCATTATATCGAGCAGCTATTTATGCTTAATGCATACTTGACTCTTTGATTTATATATTAAAAATGTAGTTTTCATTAAACCACCTTTTATTGCTCTCACAAATTTACAGTGCACAATTATGACTGAATTTGACAGATATTTCCGACTGTGCTTCTGCTTCTGTTCTTGCTTTTGTTTTCATTGTAAATGTAACGATTGTAGCAAACGAAACGAAAACAATTACATGAAAGAAATCCTCTGAAAAAGCACACGGGACGGAGTCTACGGCTACGGCTACGGGTACAATAAAATAACAAAATCCAAACAACGCAAACTTTTGAGTGCAAACCCAACAAAAGCAGAGACTGAAACTGAGACTGCGACTGAGCCCGTAAACCGCGATTCGAGACAGAGCTTTAATTTTTACTCGCCAGTCAGTCGCCTGTCTAGGGGGTGGGGTGTTCTTTGCAGGGGAGTTATAGGGAAGTGGTGAGAATGTCGTGCTCAGTTCGTTGCGTATTCGGGCCCGAATCCGTTGCCTGACAAAGCCTACATTTTGGGGAAAAGCTCTGGGCCCGAGCACGAATGCGAATGCGAAGACGACAAAGTTGGGCCCAAGTAGTCAGAGAAGTGGAGCCACACGGTCCAGACGGGACGCTCCGCAGTAACACAGCAAAATCGCGCACCTTGGAAACGCAAAAGCAGAGAAAAAGAAAAAAAGAAAAATATTCTACAAAAATATTTAATTTCAAAAGTGTTAAAACCAAAAGCCATGGCGTACGCCAAAGGCAATTGTGATTTGGGAGCGCAATTTGTGCGCTGTTAAGTGTAGGTTCTGCAAAACAGTTGGGAATGCACAAAATATGTAGATACATTGTGGAGCCTGGAGCCATGTGCAGAGCATCAGCAGCAGCAGCACCAGCAGCGGCACCAGCAATGCGAATACCCAGCGGATTTCTATAAAAATCAAAGTAATGTGCACGAAAATCCAGCAAATGAAACAGTTTTTTGTAACAGAAAATAACCTTGAGATCGGGGTTCATAACTTCTTATTCAATAACAAAAACTAAAGCGCCGTGCACGAGTGCGTGTGCACTGAAAACACGGCCGTACAACATGGCGTATGGGTAATGAATGTGTTAGCACGACATATGCAGTAAATGTGCGAGGCAGCGGTGTTTAAATATTGCATTATGCACACACCGTGTGCGTGTGTGTGGCATGCCACTTGTGTGGGTGTGTGTGTGTGATTGTCTGCATGTGCTTGAGCTAGTGTATTGATGTGCTTGTGCTTGTGCTTGTGATGGTGCCAAATGAAATATTAAGCCAATTAATTCACGTATATGCTCTAACTCGTATTTATGTGGCATTCGACAACAATAATAACAACAACAACAAACAACAACAAAAGCAACAACAAAAACAACAACAGCAGCAACCACAACAACAACATGTTCGATGACGCATTCTAGAGTAGGGCAGAAGGTTAAATTACTACGGCAACGGCTACCGTCGAAATTCGCCACGTACAGCAATTCGGATTCGGAGTCCGAAAATATCAAAACCGATACCAATACCGAATCGCAACACGCAGCTTGGCGATTTATAGGCGTGCGACCAACTATAAGCAGTTTCAGCTGCCACCATCTTCACCTCCAGCTCCTGCGTCGTCTTCGTCTCAAGCTGGCCAACAGCTCGGAGCTTGGAGCGCAAACACCACCCGCAATAACAAAGAGGCCCAGCAATTGTTGTTGCTGTTGCTGCTTTCGTGGTGAATTTGCAACAGACAACAATTCCATGTGCCATGGGCGCAACAAAAAAATCAAACTACAAATGTGACCATAAGTAAAAAAACCTGAATTAACAAAAAAAAAAAAAAAAATAATAAGAAAAATACAAATAAAATTAACAAAGATATTAAAAGAATTTGCAAACGAAATACAAAGTAGTAAAGTGTGTGTGTGTGCTGCCGCTCTGAGCGCAAGTAAACCAGAGAGTGGGAGAGCGTGACGCGCAAAACTCACCACGCATTGGCCTCTCGTCGTCGACGTCGACGACGGCAACATTGTAAAAAACTTTCACTCTCGGCACAACGTGGCGGCGGGCGGTGCGACAGCATCGAGCAGGAAGCGCATAAAGTGACACACAAACACACAAGAACACACACACACATTCACATACAAATACAAATACACAAACTCGTGCAAACTGGAGAAAGCCCACAGAAACTAAACTAAACAACACGAATATCCGCAACATCAGCAGCAGCAGCAGCGGCGTCGGCAGCAGCAAAGCAAAAGTTTTGCATGCCAGCAGCTGACTGCTGCAGGAAGCGTGCCAGGAGGGCGGGACACAAGCGGGACGGGCAGGAGAAGCCACCAGTGAAGCAGACAGTCCGGTTCTGCCTGCCTGTCACAGCCATTGAATAGGCCTCTTCAACACGAACACTGGCACAGGATACAGGCCGAGCACACACGCAACGCAATTTAAATGTATCCTTAGAATTTCAAACAGGTGAGCGACATTCATTGAGGAAGTAACAAAACAGAAAAACATAAAAAAAAAACAACATCAACTAGCAAAAAGTTAAATGTTTATGTTGGGAAATGAACTAAAAGGCGAGCACAGTTTTTTCAAATATGCAGATAGTGAATGCTCGAAATATTTTTAAATTAAACTTATCAGCCACTCATGTCTTTTTTACAGGTGAATAAATAAATGACATTAACTTGAAATGTTTCTTTTGATATAAACGATTGCAAATTTAATCGATTTCGAGCCAATTAGTGTTAAATTTATCGAATTCATGGTATTTGCTGATTTTGAGAGAAGGATCATTCTAGGTATTATCTTTAAAATGGGTAATACAGATAATAGTAGAATGTAGTAGAAGTTTATCTAGAAAAGATGAATTTGTTCAAAATTCTTTCGACAAAAGTAGAAATGTTCGACATTATATAGACATTTCCGAAACAAAATCTGTGTTTTTCAGTGCTTTAATCTCAGAGATTATCGGAATTACAAATTTCATAAAATCACTTAAGAATAGAAGAAATAAGTGCTCGGTTTAAGGTATCCTGTACACAATTTTTAACGGCTCTTAATATTGACAATAAATCGGAATATATAAATAAATCTTTATTAAGCTGGCCTGAAGCCCAGCTAAATAAAGATTTGAAATATGTAAAGGTCGCCAAAGCAATATGGAAATCGATTTGTTAAAGAGAAGCTAATGAAATGCGAAGTAAAGCCTATAAAATCAGGATAGTTTATATATGGATATGATAAATTTGTTCCTCAAAAAAACTGATGACACACTTATGTAGACTATTATTATATTTTTTTTTAAAGTATATATATTTAAAATGAATTTCCAACTTGATCTGCTTATTGTCAACGAAATTGTGTATGCCCAACTTCTAATATGTACGGGATAGACAAGGGGATGGTTAGCTCCCGCCTGCTTTATGTACATATGAAGTCGGTTCAAAGTCTATCCCAATAATTTCAGAAATTTAAGAAAATTTACCACTGCAAATTTGCTAATAGTTAGAGAATGTTTGCCATTTCTAGATATTTCCAGAGACTATTTCAAATGTGCTGTAGTTGGAATTTGTCGCTGCATTAATCAATTGTAGTTTTAAGCTTAACGAGGTGCTTTACCATGTGGTAGCCTCATTGTATCATTTATCATCCGGCTCAAGCCAGCTATTAGATTGTTACATTGTCAACAGGATGGAAAAGAGGGTGGGGGCGTGGTGTGGGCGGTGTCTGATGGGTGAAAATTAATAACGTAACCGTTGCACGCTCACATCGGCGCATAAGTAATAGTTATTTAATGAGTTTTTGGTCGGAATGCTGGCCAAAAAGTTGTTTGGCGCCGTGGCATTTAATTAAAATTTGCGCCTAATTAAACGTCAAACGCGAGCCGTGCCGTGCAGAGCTCAGCAGCTGACAGGACATTACTAGGCGCACCGGGCGTATGAGCAATTTGCATTTCCTCTCTTCAATAACTAGCTGTGTGTGTGTGTGCGGCTGTGTGTGTGTGGCTGTGTGTGTTGACTTGTGCCAAACCCGTTGCCAAATTATAAGCGCCTATTTAGTGGCCTGCTATTTTTGTTGTTGCCAGTTTGCATTTTCGCTGTTTGCCATTAATTGCAAATTAAAATTGATTTCGAGCTGGGCAAATATTTTGCATGGCTGCATTCAACATTGTTAACTCCGAAAACAGATATGCGAACACACAACATGATATGCCCGCATTTGCATACGTTATTCTATTAATGCCCCCAAGAGTATGCAATAGATTTATGTGCTGCTTTTTCTATTTCCTCGCTGTTCGCTTCTAATTGCAACTAAGTTGTGTGGCTGGCCAATTGTGGGCGGCGCTGGGCGTTGGGCGTTGAGGGTGCGGCACCGGCGCCAATTAGCGTGCAATTTATGCAAGTGAAGATGTGTGCTTTAATTGCCGTCGCACTGCCGCAACGCGTGTGCGTTTTGCATGGGGTTCGGGGCGTGGCAGATGAAGTGAAGTCAAATGTGATTCAAATTGAGTTATGCGAAAAACGAATCGATAGCCCGGTGGTCATGGAAACTGACGGGGTTTTCAGACAAACGTATTGTCTGCAAGCTTAATAACATGGCAACAAAAGCGTGTGTGTTACGTGTAATCGACTATCAGATACTCTGCAGTTAAAATGGCAGATTCTTTTCATTTTCCTTGAAGTTATTTTTATGACAATCAATGTGTATCTAACACTAATGTATTAGAGTGTTAACAAAACGTTGTTTATTAAGCAGCAAATCAACTTTCGACACATTCGATTTGAGGCCTATTTATTAGAAATCCGTTTATAATACTATTTTGCTGATAATAAGAGGTATTTTTAATGTCTAATACATTTGTTTAGTATTTCAAGTCGATGGCCCCTACAAAAGCTGATACTATCTGGCTGCATTGCCTGCATTAATAATAAAGATTTTCATTTCTAATAAGATAGCTTTTAATCCGACTAAGTTATTAGCATGCAGACAGGTGGATAGTTATATAAATAGTCAATGTTCTATGAATATAATAAAATATCAATTTACAGACTCTCTTGTTTAGGCACCTCCTTTATTTATTTTTTTTTTCTCCTTTAAATTTGGTTTATTTTGCGCTGGAATCCTTTAATCAGCCCTTTTTAATCATTAAGTTCCCATCCAGGCCATAATTTTCTATTTATTTACACATCAAACTCTTCCTCTGCTTTTACTTAAACTAACTGTAATATGTGCAAAGTAAACTTTTCTAACGTAAAATTTATCGAGCAAGAAACATGCAAACAATTGACAATTGGAAGTTTTTTTTTGTAATAAAAAGTTTTCTAAATTGTAAAAGTTTAATGTTGGTTTCGCTAAGCAAATCTGTTAAGCGTATGTCCTTCTCAGCAGGTGCACGCTTAACTGAGCTTTCACTGTACATTGTTGTCGTGACATCAAAATACAGAGCAACTTCTGTAAAAACTATAACAAGGCTGCATTTCATCAATGCATATTTGATGGCTTAAACAAACAAATGACAGAGACTGCGGCACTGTCAATGTACTTGAAGGCACTTAATGGGGGGATTGATGAAAGGTGGTCATAAAAATGAAGCCATACTAAACCACGAATTAATGCAAAATCAATACGAAGAAAAAGTTGCCTAAAGAGACTGTTGCCCCACCCAGGCACAGAGAGAATTGCACAATCGACAATTTGACAACGAATAATAAACAAAGCAATAATCGTTTACTTGCGTGGATAATATAATATAATAAGCCCGCAATTAGTGTCAATAATAGATCTGATAAAGCCGCCGCCAACTGTAGCCCCAAAAGCGTTCAGGCCAAGCAATTGGCATTGTGTAAACTCCAGCTCAAAGGATATGCTGGCATAAAAATGTATAAAAAGCGAAAGGATAATCGACTGAGTCGAGCATATTAAGCACGAGTCGAGCATGGTTCTATTCTAATTCAAGCTCTTCCTTAGCGTATCCTTCCTCAATTTTGTTTTTTTTTTTTTTGTGTGCAATCAAATTGAAAAAGTTGCTGGGGCGAAGGGCAAATCGCAATTCCACTTTTATTAATATTTCCATTTGCCTATGCGAATTTCAGCTCTGGGCTCTGAATGGAAAACTACTGCGCACTTGACTACAAATCGTAGATTTTTTTGCTTTCTTTGTCATATACGTGTGTGTGTGTGTGTGTGTGCGAAATTCCACTTTTGTTCATTTGCCACATTCCCATTTCGCATTCTGAGTTACAGTTTCAATGGCATCGCCAAGGCTGAGTGGCTGCGTTGCCGAGAACTTTCCTAATACAAGATACTTAAAGGACGAACACAAATGATGTTGTAAGGCGACTGCTCGCCCTCACCCCCCTTGCACATTTCTTGTCCAAAGGAAAAAGAAGGGGGAGAAAAAAAACTAAAGTCTTAAGTGAATTAAGAGGCAAACTTGTAACATTTACTTTACCTCGTTATTTCTGTTTCTCAGGGATCTCAAGGTTCTTTCACTTAATGAGCGACCCTTTCGCGTGTGAAGTGTTTGAGGGGCTGCCATATTGAGTTCGTAAATAAAAACGGATTAGTTTTACGGCCCCGACCAGCGCCCAGTAAATACCTATTAATGATTTTCCTACCCACCTGTCTCAGTTACTGTTTCCGTTTCCGTTTGCGTTTCCTGGTTGCGTCTAAATTCAAGTGCGCCGCCTGCACTCGCTCTCGCGCTCGTCCTCGTCCTCGCCTTATTTAATAAAAGAAGATTGATTGTTATGGCCCGGCAGAGTAACCAATCTAACCGCAAGCTCACAGCCTCGCATCCTGTAGACAGAGCAGACCAGAGAAGCCAGCGAGTCAAAAGGCAGCCACTAAATAATTTTGCACAAATTCTGTGGTGCCCAGTGCCAGCTTTGTGGCTACGACTAGGGCTGGGTCAATGAAAAAGAACAGAAAATATTGGTCTAATTACTATATATTTGCTTTTGTTGCGAGCATTTGTGTGTGTGTGTATTTTTAAATTGAAGAACATGATATCTCACCATAACATAAAATAATATGCGGAAATGAACACGATACAATATTGGCATAATAAAAATGGTCAAACGTTGGGTGACCCTGGCAATGCCGGGTAATTTCTTCTAGTAAATTAATACTTAATACTCAAGTATTTATTTTTAAATTTATAATAATTATGTTTGAAAATTAAAAAGGTTTTGTTTCGTACTAAACTGTTATTCGGATAAAGTTTGTATTATCTCTGATAATATATTTCAGAAGAAGTAGAAGAAGAGTGATTCTTAAATATTGGTTAGGAAAACAAATAATTTACCTCTAAACTAAATATTCAAATATCTAAAGGCAGGCCACCCAGAACTGCCAATCTATGTAAATATATATGGCTCTGTCGTGGGTACGGAATATTTTCTAGTCGAGAAGACAGTTTAAGTTTTAAGCACTACTACTCTATCATGATTTAAAAAGAAATGTGCTTATCAGGCCTTATCTTAAAATTAGCTTAACATATCGATTTTCTTTTCGATAGAAAGAACGAGAAAGTACAGATATATATTCGACACGCCGAAGTTTTAATACCCTTGCAGACATTTGCCTGACGACTTTGCAGACTTGAGTGGGGTGAAAATATCTTGGAAAAGAGAATATGTTGTCATTATTTTCAGTCGATTTTTTGTATATAGCTGTATAATATAGAACGATCTTGACAAGATTTGGCTCACGTATAAGTAGCAAAAATAAACTAGTAAAAGCCTGGATTGGTCAAGATATCTTGATAAATAAAATAGGTTTATATCAAGCACTTAATTTAGACCGGTCGTTGGCAGCTATATGATATATTGCTCCGACATTGATAAGTTGATGCATAAGTATGAGAAGCTCAGTGAAACTAATGAATGACGATATATCTTGATAAACTAAAAAGTTGTTCAAACAAGAACCTACTAATCGACCGATCGTCCCTATGGCAGCTGTATGATATAATGGTCCATTACGGCCGATTCCGATTTGTGCTGCCTGCAAACAGAAAGACGGACTTATGCTAATCTTAAGACGATACAACTGAGAGACAGATGGACAGATGCAGAATCGAACCTGGCTATATTTCAACAGTTGATGCGGATCTAGACTTTATATATATGTATATGTTTATGTATATATATATATATATATATATATATGTGTCTGCTTCTATGCATTACACATTGCATGACAATCTTATAACACTCTCAACAAGGGCATTTAAATTTGAAAGGATGCACAAAAATGTAAAAAGATTTATTCGTTGATATAATTCATCAGAGCACGAGAAATGGGCCTTGCAACTATTTTACGATAAATGGGAATTTATGGTATAAATGTGACACACGATATTTGTTTCCGAATCGGTATATATAGATATTATTATTTCCATATTCTGGCGGCCACTTGCGGCAAATTTGAAGCAGCCACGTAAAATATTGCACATGAGGCCCAAATAAAAGGCTGGCTGCAGGAATATATTTCTGGGGAAAATAGGAAATACTGTGAGCAGACACGAAAGCAACTGCCACGTCGCATAATTTGTGGAAAATTTTCTGAGGGGGCAAGGTGGGGAGCAGCTAGCTGAGCTGGGGTCGAGGATGAGTGAGTGGAGGAGCCAGCTTGCGGCTCGTGCCTGGCTGGTTTTTGGGTTTTTGCGCCTACGCGACTGTTTTTCTTTTTGTTTATTTTTGTATGTGTGTGTGTGTGGGCTGTGTGTGTGTGTGCGTGTGCTTGTGCTTGTCTATAAGCTGCGTGAGTTCTTGTACTCTCAGACATTGTACACACTCCATAGTTGTCTATCGTCTCCGGCTTGAGTGCGTCGCGCTAACCTGCACTC
Source organism: Drosophila borealis (assembly GCA_035045885.1). NCBI lineage: Eukaryota > Metazoa > Arthropoda > Insecta > Diptera > Drosophilidae > Drosophila > Drosophila borealis. The sequence goes on from JAWNOR010000211.1 coordinate 2,722,606, forward strand.
ACGACTTGTTCAAACTAACTTTCGTGACTGGACGCAAGTGCGCTGTGTATGTGTGTGCGTGTGTGTGTGAGTCTGACTGTCTGCTGGTCTGTCTTTTGGCCCGGCAAAACTTGGCAAACGCGCCCATCCTTATCGCTATGGCCGTCGTCTCTCCCCTCGGCAAATATGTAGTTTCATTTGCCTTTTACATTTCCACATTTCCTTCTTGGCTTGTTTGCGTGTCTGCCCATAGACAGGAGGCAGCGTCGACCTACTCCGTGGAACGCCGCTTTGCATATTTATTTTATTTTATTTGATTTGGTTTTCTTTTTTCGTATAATTCCTCTTTCTATATATAAATTATATTTTATGTCCTTTATAACGCAACGTGTGATTAAAAATTCGTAATTTACCTGCTTTTACTTTTTGTTTTTCTGCTCTTATTTCATTATACCCTTTAGAGGATATTATATGATTGTCTTGAAATTTGTAACGCGTAGAAGGAGATGATCCTGGCCGAGAAGTTATTTCTCATCTGTAACTTTCTACAACTAAGGTCTCAGTCTTAGCGTTAGCTGTACAAAGCTTTCGCTTTAATCGGAAAACTATATTATATATCTCTCCTAGAAACGATCAATCCAAAATTAAGTTTATGTATGAAGCATTTCTTAACATATCCTGGCAAAATTTTGTATTTACGTATTTAAACATATTCCTTATACATATACATATATGCTCCCTATATACACATCGAACTAATATTATATAGTTCGCAAAATGAGTTGTAGTTGTATGCCAAGCTTTTCTGGTTATCAAAGTAGTTTGAACAAATTCTGCAATTACGTTGTTTGTTCTTATCCCAACATATCTGCAAAACCATATCAAATCGTACACCTATATGATATGGTTTCTTTCAGATCAATCAGGAATAAAAAGTTGTAGTAAAAGCACACCTAGGCAATTTGTGTACAAGGGTATTGACTGTTCGTTGTTTCTTGGATTGTTTTGTTTCGCCCTTTTTTTTTTGGGAACATCGTTTTCTTTGTGTCATGTGGCAGCCTTTTTATTATTTAGCGTAGCATACCTTGGGGCGTGCAGGGGCACGCCTGGGTCCGCACCATGTTAGGGGCGAGCCTCCGCCATTTTGAGGCAGTTGAACGACTGTCCCGCTTTTCGAGCGTGCTCAAACGCTCTCTTGGCCCGTGCCTTGCCGCGTTTTTGTTTTTTTTCGTGCTTCATTAATATTTAATTAAAAAATCGATAGTTGACATGTAAGCCAGCGACGTTTCGTGGCTGCTTTTGCTGCCTTTGTTGCTGTTGTTTGTTTGCTGCTTCTTGTATTCTCGTTGACTTTTCAAATACCTGGCCGTCTTAACTTATGCATATGCATTGCGCATATCTTATTACAACAGATTTTCTTTCTTGCTGCCAGCCACCTACGTGACGCTCCACTTTTAAATCCCCGGAACATGACACTTTTTTATATTTTTTTTCTTAGCGCTAAAAGAATATTGAATAAGGCATAGAAAAATGTGTTGCATATTTAACAGAAGCAACGCAAAGAATTCGCCAAGCTAGCCTCAAAGTAAAAGACCGGACACGGACTGAAAGCTGAAAGTTGAAATGTGTCCGTTCAATATGCATGCCAGCTATTTTATATACGAAAACCTTTTAATTAAAACGGATATTTACATTTATATGGGCCACTTTTGACAACTATGGGCCTTATTTGGAAATGTATCAGCTGGTCTGGCCAGTTTGTGTCCGGCTCAAGTGTTTTTCATATAATGCTTTATGTAAAACTCGTTTCCACCTATTTCTCACAGCTGTGCGTGGCTTATGCAAAAATGGCGCGAGACGTTTTTGTCTATTCTTTAGGTAGAGCTTCCGAATCGATAGGATTTTTTAATTTGGGCCTATATAATATTTAAATAAGAGTGCATTTTTAAGAGACTAAAGTTTTAAATATATTTGAAATATATTATAGTTAATATATATTTAAGCAAATCGGATTAAAAGCAAAAAATTGTTTTTCTCCTGTTTTCACAGTTAAAACTCATCCCCATAAATAGCGCTTGATTTTCTCTTTAGTTAAACGTGAACTTTGAAGCTTTTAAAATATTTACAGTGAACGCTCGATAAAGATGTACTCGATATTGATCCAGGAATAAACATATTTAAGAGTTATAAAAACAACATTTCTTTTCCCGAAAGTTGTTCTTTCTGTTTAGTCAAAAACTTTTTAAATAACACAATACAGTACATGGCGTGTAAATATTTCTTCATGTGGTTTGATTGAAAAAGAGTACATCGAGCTGTTCTTACACGCGAGTGTCCTCTGTACATTTAATCCGTGAGAGAGGAACAGAGTGTGAGGCTTTTATTTTGGAGTGTAATTGTTGTTTTTCTTCTTTTAATGAAGGTCTGTCACGTGTTTTAAGCTGTCAGCCAAGTTGAGTGCGGTTGTCATTATAGGCAGAGAATACTATATTTCGACCAGGCACGTGTCGTTGCAGTGAACTTTGTTATTATTTTTAGCAGATTCCCACACACACACACACTCCCGCACACACACATACATACAGACACAGCTACCCAATACTCGTAACTCAGAGTTTGGCTGGCTTAAATAGCCAACGGCCCTTGTGCAGGTAATTGAGCCTTAACATGCTCAAAGCTTATTAATACATGTAAAAGGGCATTATGTGTGTATGTGTACGTGTGCGTGTGTGTGTGCGTGTGTATCTTTGTGAACTTTATGGAGCTTTGCTTTGTTTGGCTTGCGTTTATTTTTGTTCAATGCTGTCGTTGGTCTTCTGCCCAGTTGAGTTTATTTATGTGACATAATTATCCCACTAGACGCAGGCTCTGACAGTATAAATCCTCTTGATAATCGTTCGGCTTGGGGGCTGACAGGATATAGAGATGATGGGCTATCTCTTTAATCATATTTGTTTTTAAAATATTCTCCCCTTATTTATCATCAATTTCATGGAATATAATGTGTTTGTACGAAATATGATACCTTACTTTTCCTATTAATTTTCTTTTGCTAGAATTTGTTGTGCAATTATTCCTGGATTTAATTAAAATCCATCGTAATTGAATAGATGTATTTATGATTAAAATGTTGCATAAGCTTTATGTTTTTTCTTTTTAATATTATTTTATTTTTATATTATATTTTTATATTTTTATATTTATTTTATTATATAATAATCGGTTCTGCTCGAGTGCATTGTGCGTAACTCAACAATTTCGTTGTTATGGCTTATGCTAAGCTCTCGGATCTTTAAGATTTATTGACATCGAGCGGCAATGCGCACGCACACACACAAAGCATTTACACGCACAGGCTGGTACGTGCATAGGTGTATAGTCTCTGCGGTGCGCTACCTTTTTGTTTTTACGCGCAATTAACCCAGTTACAAGTTCGACATGCCGCAAGGCAAACCCAGCGACTCACACACACAAACACACAGACACATCCTGCATTTATCATAATTACTTCCCAGAATTTTTGTGCACAGCCCTGCCAAAATAATGCTAAAGTTGATGAATGCTCGAACCACAGCATTTGCTCGCACACCCACACACACACACACAGATACCCTCCCTTAAAAAGGCGATAATTTAAAAAAAGGGCGAAAAAACGCGTTGACTGCTTAATGTTTTAATATGCCTTCAGCAACTATTAAGAGGAGTCCGCATTAAGTGCCGGGGCACATATAAAGCATCAATTATTTATAAATAAAAGCGCAGCCCACTTACGCACAAAGTATTTTATAGCATACTTCTGAGCGCCACGCCACAAAGGCGTCAAGGCAACAACAACAACAACAGCAACAACCACATTGGCCCATTCACAATTGTGCTTGCAAATTTTTATAAAATGCAAAAAATAACTCGAAGAATTGCAGTTTGGCGTCACGAGCAGCAAACAATGCGATAAGCAGGCAAAATAAATAAAACAACGACAGATAAAATGTGCCCAGAACATTCATGACGACAGTCCAATGCAAATGCTGGTTTAAACAAAAATAAAATAATGAAGTAGGAATGTTGCAGCCGGCTATAAACGACTGCATGATACCCGCTAACTATATTCAAGTCAGAGCGAGAGAAAGAGAGAGATATTCGATTTGCACATCTGATGTCGATCGACTTTAAGAGGAGCGCATCTTCACGCCCAATTAGCTTAGTCTAACTCCAATACTGTGGAAAATATAGATTTTCTCGATTTTTCTTGAGTGAATTTACAAAAAGATGATCAAACAGATATACGAACAGCCGGACGAAGATTGTGCAAACCTAATACACTCTTTTCATATTGTGAACGCGAATAAACGGCTGAGTAAAGAGTTGGCTTAGGCACAACGAAGATTTAATACCCTTGTTGACAAATAGAGAACGTTTGATATCTCTTTAAGTGAACAACGAAGATTTAATACCCTTGTCGACAAGTAGAAAATGTTCAATTGAGTAGAAAATTTAAATTGAACCTTTAAATCTCAGATTTGTTTGATGACCTTGTCTATCTTGCTCTCTAGAAAACAGAGCAGTTTATTGGACAGGTTCAGCGTCTTTCGTATCGAACTAATAAAAAGATATAGTAAGGAAAACGTGATTCAAATTAAAGTTTTTGTATGACATATATTTTCTCTCGAAAGCTTAATGATGATGTAGTTCGTTTTGAAATATGCATATAATTTCATCAGGATAACCTCCCAACTCTGGGACTAGTTTGGTTGTAAAATAAAAAATAAACTTTCTGTGATCCTTCTATGCGTAACACATCGTTAGCCACAATTTGAATACCCGTCGTAAGGGAACTGAAGTAAGGAAGTATGCACAAATATGAGTGCTATGTACGTTTTTAAATATGTTTACGTATGTATTTATGTTTGTACAACAGTTACTTTTCAAATCAAATAAAACCAGGCGACCATTGACAATGACAATAACAAAACGAACACACAAAAAATGAAATGCACAGTGGTACCAAAACTTATTGCTCAGTGATGAAAATAATTGGCCTGGTTATACTATCGACTATCGGTCGTTGCGCATCACTGATGCTCTTTAAAAGTTATCGATTGGCATTGCCATAATTGATAGCTTTGTCAAACGTGTTTTATTTTTTGCGACACTGTGCGATTGCCGCCTGGCACAAACCCGAGTAACAAATTCCAAAAATGTCACATTGCGCACATGAAAAATGTCCTTGGGACAGCGCCAAACGCCAGGCGACGCCAGCCATCAGTGTGTATGTGTGTGTGTATGTGTGTGTGTGTGAGTGTGTGCTCATTGTTGTTGGCTTTGCAAAGCAAGGTCATGAGTAAATACGCTGGAGCCTGGCTGTTTATTCTACAACAAAGCCCTGCCAAGCACAAAAAAAACCCTCACACACACACACGCTCGCAATTTATTGTCAAATATACAAATGAATTCACATATATATAGTAAATCGTACGTATATACATATATCTAGCTTGATGCTCCTTATTGATACAAATGTACATATGAATTTATAAAATATCTACACACACACTCACACACATGTAGACATATGGAGCATTTGCTTGCCAATTTGCAGTGGAAACACATGCAAATGTGTATCCGTTTATCAAAAAGGACATTATTGGCTGCTTGTTAGAGCTAAGCACTATAGCTAGCCATTATGTATGGATACATATATCCGCCCCGAGGGGCAGCAAAATATTTAATCATAGATGTGTGAACAAGCTGTTATTGTTAAATAGGCCCAATTTACGAGTTAATAGTTTCGTCAATTTGCTGCGATTTTAAACGGAGAACGTTTTAAATATAAATATTTATTGATTGGCTGGGCACATTTTGACTCGAACGGAGAGGGAGGCTTTGTTAATGAGCATTTGCTGGAATCTCTTTTTTTTTATTTGTTCAGAATTATCAATTATAATTGGGCATAAATTATAATTTGAAATTTATCTAACACAATGTTTAAAGCCAGGCCGTGTCCGTAAAAACTGTTCGTTTGGTTCAACAAGATGGAAAATCATATAAATTGACACTTTAAAATTGGACGTCGAGCTAGCTAATTAAATATTTTAAAAACTTTATCTAAGGGGAAATTAAGCTAGCAGTGGAATCTTCAGAAAGAATAATATTGAATTATGCAAAAATGGGTTATTAACAGATACGATTATTTCAATATTAATTAATAAATTCCATTTAAATATTTGGAATATTTTCTAAAACTTTAACGTTTGGAATATAAATGGCAATTAGTTAATTTTTTAATGGTTAAGCGTCTTTCAAGTCTTTCTCTTCAAGATTATTAAGTTAAGTTTATAATATTAACTAGCCTTATAGTTGTCCCTAGTCGTGTTTTTCTGGATTATTATCGCAGATCTAGCCAGATTAAAAATCGGCAAGTGTCCGACGTAGGCAGAGTGTATTTAAATAAGATCAAATGATGAACGTTTAAATCGCTTAATACCTAAATGCCTTTATATCAGTGCATTCTTTTTTATGTTTCAATTCTTAAACTCATTTTGTGACATCATCAAATGATAGTTGTTTATCAGTTTATCATTGAGTTATGGGCCAAATAATTTTATAATTTTTGAACTTGTATTATTATAACAATTTTTATCATTTTTATCATTGTTATTGCTATGATTATTATTCTCATTATCACTATTATTATTATCATTATTATTACTATGATTATTATTATCATTATTATTACAATGATTATTATTTTCATTATTATCATTATCATTTTTATTATTATGATCATTATTAATACTATGGTTATTTTTATCATTATTATTATTGTTATTATTATTATTATCATTATTATTACTATTATTAGTATTATTATTATCATTATCATTATCATTAGAATTATTATTATTTTTTTTATTGTTATTTTAAGTTAAATTCTAAATAGTGTACTCATGAACTCTTTCGATATGTATTTTAAGTATATACTGCATTTCCTATTACACACTAGATAAACTCGTATTAAGCATACCAACAATGTCAATGTAAATGCTGGACTCATCGGCTAAGTGAGTGCCAAAGTGAGCATCGCAATTTTGGTCTATGAATTAATGAGCATCGCTTTCCGTTGCTATCATGTGGGAAACGAGTGCCAGGAGTGCCAGGGTGGGGCGGACTTGAGTTGTTTGGCCCAAAGTTAGCATATGCACATGAATAATGGAGAGCCTAGTTTGTAGGTTCTCCTATTGATATCGAAACAAAGGATGGCATCCAACAAATGGGCCATAGTTTTCCGTATGCATGTGTGAGTGTGTGCGCGCGCGAGTGTGTTTGTGTGTGTGTGTGTGTGAAAACATATGACTCTGGAGATTAAGCCATTGTTTGTAATGGGAACCGCAGCTAGGCGCGTGGCTGAGCTGCGGCTTAACGGCTGCGTTCGCAATGAGCGAATGCAAACAAAAAGCTGTTGTCGGACCGGGACGGTGAAAGGGGGATGTTAGCCTATTTTCACTTGTTTAACTAACAACTAACTGTGCCATTCTCTCTCTTACTCTGTGTCTGCATCTGCATCTGCTGTCAGCACCAGCCCCAACAGTGTAATGCGCCTTGGGGGTAGTGGTATACCATACGACGGTGACCCCCTGACAATGAGCGCAGCTGGCAATGATTATGCCGAATTATGCGATCTTGGACCATCACGTTGGAGTGCACGCGGTTATGGTTACCATGCAACACAAGCAGCAGCGAATGCGGCCGGCATCGGCATTGGTGGCATTGGCGCCACACAATCATCGTCGAGCGTACCGACGGGCGGCTCAGCTGGGCTCAGCGCACATCATTTACGGAGCAGCGCAGCAGCGCCAAACAGTTACGAGGCCGAGGACATTGGCCTGGCCTTTGGCATGATCAGTCCGCCACCTGGCAGCGGGCACGTTCATTACGGCGGCAGCGCCGGCGGCATTGGCTCCCGTGTGGGCAATAGCACCAGTTCGCTGCGTGCCGGCGGCAGCGGTCGCTCCGGTCTTTATTATTCGCCACCGGGCACATCGTACACAATCGTTGAGCGTCCACACTCGCCGCATTACTATTACAATTCGGCTGGTGTGCCCACGAAAGGTGGTTCGTTGCCTGGTCGCGGCTCGGCGTATCTCAGCTCCTCGCCATCTAGCCACATGGCCGCCGGCACGGCTGGCACGCTGCCCACATCAACGGCAGCCAGCGGTCGCCATGCCGCCTCGGCCATGGGCAATGGCAACAAGAAGCGGGCCATATCGCCGGAGCAGGTGTTGCGCATGTTCGGCGCCACACAGTCGTCTTCAGTTCCTACGAGTAGCTATCACTACAGCAACGGCGGCACCCGCGATCGGGATCGCACAGGGCGACGCAGTCCGGCCAGCAGCCCGCCCTCGACAACGCATCAGGTAAATCCAAGCAATTCTATTTTCACAGCAGCTAAATGATTAACCTTTCATTTTTATACAGATCTATCGGGATCGCGATCGAGATCGGGATCGGAGTGTGCCCAACATACATGAACTTACGACGCGCACCGTTTCAATGTCGCGTGATCAGCAAGTCGATCACGGCTTCGGTATATGCGTCAAAGGAGGCAAAGACTCAGGTGAGTTCAAGGGGGCAAAAAAGTGCCATTAGGTATATAAAACAGTCCAAATATTTCGAATCTATATATATGCTTGAAGAACAAAGAGATTCGGTGTGTTGAATATTGCCTCAAAACTGACTCCTGGTTGTGACTTTCAATCTGTATAGAGTATATAGAAACCTTCTTTGGATATTCAAACGTGTTTCTCAGATGAAATGATTTAAAGAATGTTATCGGAGAAATAAATCTGTCCAGGAATGTAAACTTAAAAAAATAGATGATAAATTTCCATCGATAATATCATTTTTAAACATATTCCATGATATCATTTTTTTTATATGCAAAAAGTACAAACGCTTTTAAAATGTTTGTATAGCTTTTTTCTAATACAAGAAAATTATTTGTAAATATTTAAGGAGCGACTCTTTTTTATAGCTCACAGGTTTTTAGTGAGGCTTATAGATTTTTAAGAGGCTCTATCTACCGTTGTGTCAAACAGAATTTATCTTTAAAGAACACTGAACAAAATACAAATTATCTCAATTAAACAATTTTTTAAAAACCGTAAAAAGCCTCTAAGAGCTTAGGGTTTTACAGTGGATAGATTTATTTGTAAATTTTAGAGGCTTCCGATTTCATTTAGGCTATAGAGAGGGTCAGACGAGCATTGGGCAAAACCAATCTACTTCTAAAATCCATGGTCAAGAGAGAAGACAAAGAGGCCAAATACTGGGGCGCTTGCCCTGGGTATCCTTGTCAGGCTCAAGAGCACAAGACTTCGCAGTTTTCCAAGCTGCCTGCCATTGGATTATATTTACAGCGAAAAGCATATGTGAGTGTAGCTTGCCAGAGGATGTTTTGTAAAAGGGGGCATGGAACTCCTTGACGTTTGTAGTTGATGCGATGTTACGCCCAGTCGATTCGAGGCTCAATTGCTTGTCTCTCACGTGTGTGGCGATGTGTGGCACCTCAATTTGGCCGGAATTTAGAGAGCATTTCATGCAATTTAATTTTCAATTCGATTCCATTGTCTGTCGGTTTGTTGTACATTCGTTTTACTGCTACAAAACGCCAACAGCTTTGACATTTCCAAGCGCATTTTGCACCTGTCCGTGACTCTCTGCCTGCATGCCCCCATGCCCGACGCACGCTCCTCCATTCATTGTCGGGCATTTTATTTTTAACTTTCAACGTGCGACCGCTTTAAAATCGATAAAAAAAATCTATTTAAGTCGCCCAGCCGCGTATACGGGGTCGTTACATCTATCAATTTATCGTCTCCATTGACTCACACAATGTGAGCTGCTTTTGCTCGCTTTTCGGCACATATGGCTGCACACGCACACACACACACACATATACCCAAATAGAATCCCGCTTAATGAAAAAGGCTTACAAAAAACAGACGCAAAAATTAAGTTAAAATGCTTTAGTCGAGAGTCGTTGGATACCCTGTATTTAATTATTTTGCTTCTTCAACGCCTCAGCGCCACACTATGGAAATTTCATGTTTGAATCAAATCGGAGCTCATTGTCCGATCGTTTCAAGCTTCTAAGCGCAAAAAGAAAACATTTAAGAATAGGTTCATATTTACTGTAGAATCGTAGAACGATATACCTAAGGTGAAATATTTTTCCCCTTATAAGAGCGCACGTGTCATGTGTTCAGCTTTTGTAGGCTACGGAGCTCCGGTGCAAAAAGTTGATACTTATCAATTTCAGACACCTGGCTGAGCTATCGACTTTTTAAACAAACTTGATGCTAGGTTAAGAATACATTTAAATTAAGTACGTAACTGATAAGAAGGTGAAGTCGATATGATCAACAATATATATATACTTTCCAACCGCACGTTACATACGTTCGCATCGTTTCGTAATACCTTACCCATTTGTAATGGATACAGGGTATCACAATGGGCCTAGCCGTGGGCGGTGCAGGGCGTGGTGTGGTGTGTCTTTTAATAAAAGTTTAATGCGCACCGCTTGCTAATTGATTTTTTTTTGTTTTTTTTTGTGTGTTTTATCGACAGGCTTAGGTGTTTACATCTCACGCATCGAGGAGAATTCGGTGGCGGAGCGCGCCGGCCTGCGACCCGGTGATACAATCCTAGAGGTGAACGGCACGCCATTCACCTCAATCAATCACGAGGAGGCGCTTAAGGTGAGCTAACTGCAAATGATTTTCTACAAAACTATTTTTCAATATGTACTTTCAGTAGCTAATGTTGTTATCTAGCGCAAAATCGATTAGAGCACATTATGAGAGAGCAGCCGAGTCTTAGATACGTTGCTTAAAGGGAATAAAACCTCAAAGTTTCTTTAAATAAAGAAACAATTTTGCTATATATATATACTTCTAAGTGGCTGCTTAAAATGCTAGGAATTCAAAGTTGAACGTTTTCGAGCGTTCACTGTATTTTTCTTACATGTTTTATATATGTATATTAAGTGACTATAAGAAAGGATGATGAACACGACAAGGCGTGTCCTTCAGCCTGTGCTTAGACAACGACAAAATCTTCCTTTCAAAAAGATAATTTAATTGTACACTTTATTGATTTTTAATGTGATTTCGCTCGATAGGCTGCTTGTCTGCCTGTTAATAGTTGCGATAAGGGGCAATGCATTTGAGTAGCAGTAGGCCATCGTCTTTTATGTGCGCCACTTGTCAAAGTACCTAAATCGCTGCACATCAGCCCGCCCTAGACCCACCACCAGGACGACAAACCCTGGCACTTATAACCCGAACGGCGCCCAAGTTAGACAGCTGCGCTGCCAACGCTGCTGACAACGAAAGTCAATTTATTGTGGAATATTTTATGTGACACGTTATGATAGTCAATATAATTCTTCATATTCCAGCAGTAGCTGCTGCCACTATGCGTGCTCCTAACAAAGGACATTAGACTAGGAGCAGGAGGCTAGAACAGTCGGGAACTCGGGGCCTGGCACATGTTGTGCTATTTCCCACGCTACTTTTCAATTTAAACTTTATTTTTTCGACAAATTTGTTTGCCAATAGTCGTGAAATAACTGGTACTTGGTCTAGTGTTGTATATGTATTCCCCCCCCCCCCCCCCTCTCTCTCTCTCTCTGTTGAACTCGTTTTATGCTCTAAACGATTTTTAGTAGTTTTTTCTAATATCTTGCACTTTACATATAATGAAACTTGAAACATTTTGTATAAATATTACTAAACGAGAAACGAAATACACATTATTGAAAAAAAAACACTAATACAAATATACACTGAGAAAAAATTGGCAATAGATTAGTCGCATTGAATTCACTTTGTAAAATAATTTTCTTAAATAGAAGACATTCATTTGATTTATTTTTAACTATTTCTAGAATTGTGTTTTTATTTTCAATATGATTTTGATTTATTACGATTTTGTTTAATCTGCCTTAAACCCACAATAAGCACCATCAATTCTTACAGTGTACTGCAATTTGGGCTATATTTATATGAACTTCTACTTTTAAAGTATTTAATTTAAATTCTTAGTTTTGGGCATTTATATTTTAATTGTTAAAGATTAGGTTAGTATGGCTTGAAGGAAACTAATTCTTAGAGATCTAAGTTATTCCATTAGAGAACTTCCAGTTACAAATTTCACTTTAGCAATAAACTGCAAACTCAAGCCATATTATAAAGCTAACATATATTTAATAAAGTCTCGAGGGATCAATAAAAGTTACCTAAGAGCTTCAACAGCTTCAACCCAAAAACACATCTGTTTCGGGAAACTAACAATTTGTCCAAATGCCCAACCACAATGGCCATAAAACTCAATGTGGTAAATTTTTGGGATTATTTGAAAACAAAAATGACATTCGCACTTTTGTGCCAAACAATTAGCGCAACTCGACTCGTACGGGTTTTTGTGGCGAAACAATTAAAATTGTAACAGCCAAAACGAGAAGAAATGGTACAGTAAAACCACAAAAAAGCACACAACAGCAAAATGTCCGCCCCGTTTTATCGCCTTGAATTAACATTTTGTTGAATATGAAATTTTTTTTTTTTTTAGTTTTTTGAAATCTTAAATCTTTTTGCCACCCGATTTTGGTTTTGGTTCGACAATTTTCTTCTCTCTTTGCTCCTTTCTATCGTTCGTTCGTTTTGCTTGCATCTTCCGTCTCTCTTTTGTGTCTCTTCTATTGCCACATTTTTTCTTAACGCAGAGATGTGTGCAGATATTGAAATCGTCACGTCAAATCAGTATGACGGTGCGAGCGCCGCCCACGCTGAACTCGACGGCACCGCTGCACGGTTTTGGTCCACCCTCGCGGGATCCAATGTACGCGTCGATGGCCCCCCTATTACCACAGACTGCAGCGGCCCATGCGGCAGCGGCCGGCGGCGGCGGCGGCGGCGGATCGGGCCTGCCCTTTCGCCAGACCTGCTCCTGGATGGATCGACACGGCCGTCCGGCCTCACCGCCCATGGAGTATGGCGGCAGGCGGAACGAGCGCCGAGATCGGTAAGTGTATATAAATATATATAAGTATATATGTATATAGCATATGCTAATCGGCATCCGTTTAGGGTACGCCGCGTCGAGCTGCTCATTGAGCCCGGCCAATCGCTGGGCCTGATGATACGCGGCGGCGTCGAGTACGGCCTGGGCATCTTTGTCACGGGCGTCGACAAGGATAGCGTCGCAGATCGTGCCGGCCTAATGATTGGCGACGAAATACTGGAGGTCAACGGCCAGTCGTTTCTCGATGTGACGCACGACGAGGCCGTTGGTCAGCTGAAATATCACAAGCGCATGTCCTTGGTGATACGTGACGTGGGCAAGGTGCCGCATTCCTGCACATCCATCGAAATGGAGCCCTGGGATGCGTACAGTCCAACGGGCACGAGGTAAGCACAAATCCAAACCAATCAGCAATCGAACCGCTTCGAAGCCTTTGAACTCCTATTCAATGCTTACTATGGTCCCCAACCGATACTTTTTTGGAATGTAGAAAACCAGCTTTAAGAACCAAACTTAAAAGCAGGTTGCTGGTTCGAATCATAAACCAAACAAGCAACAAATTTTCAAGAGTTTGCCATCCTCTTAAGAACAACTGATCTATTTGTATATGTAATAATACTCGATCGATCTCTGTGTCGCTTTCAGAGCACGCCGAAAAGGTCAAATCACGACCATGGTGGAGGAGAAGGCGCGCTCGCTGCTGCCACGTCATCATTTTGCAAGTCTTTCGTATTATATTGCCGAATATAGTGTGAAAGCAATGACCATAGATGCCTTTGTTGCCGTCTTATTAGAGATGTTAGATACGTACGAAAAGGTAAGTACTACATCAAGATGCCAAAACCCATAGGATCGAATCGATGTTTATTTTTTCTTTTTGCAGCACACGCTAGTGACGGAAATTCGTGAGCTCGTTTTTCCGGAGGATCGTACACGTTACGATGAGCTTGTGTATCGCAGAGAACGCGATCCATATAGCGTGGATAGGCATAGGGTAAGAATGGCTAACATAAGCCGCAACTAGACTCCATTTTGGCAAACGTTTAATGCCAATTCCCCACTTGAATCTTTGCAGCGTAAAGGAGACCCCGCACGTGATTTGCCGGTAAGCTTTTTAGAAGATTTATTCTACGACACTGACACAATATATACCTAGCAAGTTCTGTGTACAACAAACTGCGCATGTTAAACTTTTGTACGACAAAACATAAAAAAAAAAACCAACTTAAATATTCGTCTAGTGTTTAGCAAAAACAACTTAAATACTCTTTTCAAAAATATATACGCCTATACGTGTGGTGTATCTACGAATCTGTTCAGCTACTGTGTTTCGGAAAATTGATTTTGTTTACACATTATTGTTGTTGTTAATTGTTGTCCTTGTTGTTGTTGTTGTAATTTTTAGTTAAATTTTACTTACTTTCGATAAACAAAATACTAATAAAAGTACTCAATACACAGCAAAATACAAAACACTTGTCGGATAAAGCAAAAACTTGTAGTTTAATTGTTCTTCGAGTAGGAAAATATATAATTGTCTTTAACTTTCCTTTTTCTATTATTCTATTATTGTTTATGCTTTATAGTTTATGGTTTTGTGTTTGCTGCATGTTTCCCAATTTGAAACGCTTTTTGAAACTCGCTTTCTTTGATTCGGCTTCAGATTTTGTTTGGCTTGCAAACAAAAATCGAACCAAAACGAATGTCAATTTTTACTTTACAAAATGCAAGAAAAGAAACAAGAAAAAATTTCAAATAATTAACCAAAAAGCAATTAAATCAACAAATTAAACAATGCAGTTTTTGTAGTTGCACAAATTCTTTTTTCTTCTAGGCATAAGTAGCAAGTACAGTTGCTTCAGATGAAGCTACAGCTGTGCATTGCTCAAATTATCGATAGTTCAAGACTTCGATAAGCATCGATATTGCGCGACAAACCGTACATTGGTTTAGGTTTAGATATCTAAGCAACATGATTAATTGTAAAATATGAAATTCAAACATGTATATTCAGATATAAGTACATATACAAATTATATATATACATATGAAGTAATATTAGCCACACAAAAGCGCACTTAAAGCATAATAACAAACAGCAGTCACCGATAAATCACCCAAAACTCTGCTTAAAACATAACATGGCACCAATTGAAAGCAAAGCTTTAAAAAACAATATATATACATGTTCATATATATATGTTTGAAATGAACTATAGTTCGTGAAGAACTTATGCACTGATCACCAAATGATATCACTTTACTCTCTCTCTCTCTCTCTCTGCGATCCTCTTTGTCGCATATTCTGTCTGCGCTGTCTATGCTCAGTAGATGGCTCTGTAAATCTGTTCAGGCCTAGCCCGTAGACCCTGTTTCATATTTCGCTCTGTCTAGCCCTCTCTGACTCTCTCTCTCTCTGTCACGCTCTCACTGTCTCACTCTCACACTCACTCTCTCTCTGTCTGTCTCTGAATCGTATGCAACAAAACGTTCGTTCCATTCCATTCCCAACAGGTAACAGCTGACGATATGGAAGTAAGCGCCGCTACTGGACGCAGTCCCTCGTCGGACTCGGGTCTGGGCATGACCGTAACGGATATACATAAACGGTACCTAAACACTGAGCACCTAATCAAATAGACCATTACACAACAACAACAACAACAATCAAGAACTGATCATTGCGTATCTGTATCTGTATCTGTATCTGTATCTGTATTCGTTAACCCGTTGATAGACCCGCACTACAGTTGCCCTATCGGCCCATGTCGGCGGGACCAATACTGCATCGTTCACAGCATTATCAGCCAGCAACAACACATGCAGCTAGCAACCAATCACCATCACCGCCACCAAAACCACTACAACAACAACAACAACAACATTATCCACCACATCATACCTCATTGCGTCATCTGGGCGGCGGCGTCGTTGGAAATGTGCGTCATCCTCACCAGCAGCAATTGGGACCAAATCAATTTAAACTCAAACAAGCCAAAGACAATCAGCAACAGGTCAGGAATTTGCGTGAAGCATCTAGCGTCCCATTGGCACCACTTAGATCTGTCACTACTCAAATACTCTTTCCTGGCTCTGTTTCTGCTAAATACTTTCAAGAACTATCCATAGTTTTTCCATTAGAATCAGCAAATATTTAGCTATATCAACAGAATTTGTTTATGTTTCATCTATATTGGAAAAGACTGAGAGAAACTTTCAAAAAGCTTTGAAAATTTCCAAATTAAGCTAAACAATATTCATTTTATTTTTATTTTCAAACTTATCTTTCATATGCTCTCTAATTAAATCCTCTTTATTCCTTTATTCTCAATTGAATTTAGCTCTTGATATCTTAATAACTCTGGTTTATTTTCTCTGCTCTGCTCTTTCTCTGCTATATTTACTTAATTTGTATTGCATATATAAGAAAAATTGACATTCGGATCTAAATCGGCGCGTCTCGAGCCGCTTTGTTGTGTGTTGTCTCTTGTCTCGTGTGTTTTTTTTTTGTTTTATTTATTTTTGTGTTCTGTCCCTTGACATTTCTATATATGTGTGCTCCTTTGAAGAGGACTTCTATTCATGTTTTGTGTATGTCTAATTGTGCAATTGTTTAATGTTCTTTGAGTTTTTAAATATTTCTGTTGTCTAATTGGCTGCTAATTGTCGTAGTTTAATTGACTAAAAAATTGAAAAGGCCTTTTGAAATTGGCTATTGTTATTATGCATAAACGCAAAGAAAATCTCAAAAATGATTTTTCCGCTTTTCTGTCTCCGGCTTAGGAATACGGCTGTGATGAGCATAGAACTCGCCGGGGCAGCGAAACCCTATTACCGGAATATGAACAAGATGCGGTGAGTAACCAAAACAAGGCTTTAACCCCTTCGGGCCGTGACATGTAACGTTTAGAGGCTCTATTTAGAGGTATTCTGTAGGGTTAGATTTGCAGAATAAGCCCAGTTGCTAGCATTGAATTTCATTCACGAAGTTCTCATGTCACATCATCGCCAAACATGCCTATACAAATATACTTACTATATAATGCCATTTCAGAGTTTCTTTCGAGTAACACAAAAACCGATTCAAACACTTGACATGCTTTGATTTTATTATTATTGTATAGCTAATATAGGAAACCTAAGCTTACCACAGTAAACACTAAACTTAAGCACTAAATTATGCAAAAGAGCTTTAAACTCTTGATAGATTATAGTTACATATATATAGCATGTGTGTATATACCATATATATATATATATCTGTCTCTCTCGCTCGACATATTGGTAGTGTAATCAATACGACAACAGCAAAGCCAGCGTCAATGCAATCCAATTGAGCTCAAACAGACCGCCGAGCTGCCAGCCCGGTAGATCCCTGCCACTCCCCACCAGCTCAGCTCAGCTCAGCTCAGCTCCTCCCTTAGATTTTGTCGTGCGTGGCGCTGTCCTCCGCTGCCGACCAGGCGACGGCTCCACCAACAACTGGCAAGTGATAATCGCGTGGCGGTGTAAAGGGCCGCACAAAGTGTCGCCACTGATGATGGGCGTGGTGATGATGATGATGCTGTAGCTGAAGCTGATGATGATGATGTGTGGGCGTCGATGTCATTGTCGCGGTTGCTGTTGCCGTTCCCCCTCCCGCTCCCGCTCCCGTTGCCGTTGCATGCTGGTGCTGCTGGTGGCAACTATTCGGCTCGAATTTCGGGCGTGGTATGCGCAATTGTTTGATCTCGGTCAAATAGGTTTCCATGCTGGAGTGCCAATTGTTTGTCCGCCTGTTGATTTGTTAAGTTGTTTTAATGAATCGTCCGATTTGTTGTTCTTTAACCAAGTTGCAAATGCCAAGCTGTGTGTGTGTGTGTTGTTTGTTGTTTGTTGTCGGCAATTCGACAAAACTAAACACACGACCGATTGACTAGGACAAACAACCGCTTAGTACAGCTTAAAATGGTTGTGTGTATGAATCTGGCTTGCAAAAACCAACAAAAAATGGTTGGTAGTTCGGTTGGCGATTCGAACCAGCGTCCTGCCTTACAGAGCCTTCCGCACAGGTTTTTCTTTAAGCCTTGATTTGTCACACATTTTCAAAATTTAAATGAAACAATTCCAATTAGTTCACAAATGCCCGTTGTACTGGAAATATTGCAAGCCGTAAATATTTTCATATACAAAATGCGGGCTACATTTTATTTCTACCCATATTGGCATCTGTCAAATATAGCTATGCAATAATTGGGTCATAGTTATTTGCACTTTGCGGCTGACTATTCCTCAGCATATTTTTATCTTAAGCCAAACAATTTTTGACCATAAATGTATGCACATACTCATAGATATGCTGCCATTGCCTCGCTTTGTACAGGTCTAGCGCTTTTCTCAAGAGTGAATCTACTTGTTTTTCCCCTTATTTTCCGTCCATTAGGATGGATTCTCAAAAATTGCTAAAATGGGGTTTCACATAAATCTTTGTTAGTCGCTCGAAAGCTACTAGTTATCATTTCCTCCCTACTCCACGCTAGTGAGTGGATTTCTACAAAACTTATTTTTGTTGCACAACAAATTACAGATAATGAATTTCACACATATCTGTCATTCAACAGTTTTGCTACAAAATGCCATTTTGCTGCTCTATAATTTACAGATAATGAAATTCACATTGATTTTTGAACGATTTCTTGAAAACTCGTAATTGCCATTCAACGGGCTTTCGCCCATATTCCACGCTTGTGAGTGGAATTTTACATAATGATTTTAGTATTGACAGATAATGAATACAACTGGCTACTTCCTACAGTTTGGACTGTGTATTATTTGCCACATTTATATATCAAATTTATCTGAAAGTATTTGTAGACATATAGTATACATTATTCAATGGCTAACAAGTCGCATTATGAAGTTATTGTGCCTGCTTTGCAAGGAGCATACGAAAAGTGAAAGTAAATTTGCCGCTTTTAAAGAAACAACAAGAGCAGCAGCAACAACAATAATAACATCAACAATAGCAACAGCTACAAATGTTGCTTGTGAATTGTGTTGCCAAAAGACACGAAAATTGCAATAATTTCCGCAAAAGGCGTTCGTCCAAATCAACGCATCGGTTGCAAGTTCAATGTGTGTGTTAACTGTCTGGCTCTGTCAGAAGCCATTTGGGATGTAATATGGCCAGCTGCAGCTGGAGCAGAAAGAGAGAGGTTGACCGCGAGGGAGGGGGAGAGGGAGAGAGTGAGCTACTCGCTTAGCCCTGTTTACACAGCTGACACTGCGAGACGGCGCAGCAAAGGGGCAAGTTCGACTTCTTCGAGCGGTGACCAGCGACCGGCTGAGCAAGCAACCAGTTTGATTTCAACTAAAAACAGACAAACAACTTTTTGTTGTTGTTGTTGTTGCTGTAAGTGGATGTCTGGGCAATGCGACACTCACTTTTTGTTGAAGTTACAACGGCAGCAGCAAGTCCATGCAGGCCGGCAGCCAGGCAGCCAGGCAGTCAGCCAGGCGAAGACCAAAACTCAAAGTGGGTCATTAGAGAAACGTACTAAATAAGGTACAAAACTTTGTCAAGAGCAGCATAAATGGAAAGTAAATAGTGGTTGTTGTTGTTGTTATGGCTGTTTTTATTGTTGTTGTTGTTGCGTCCAAGAAAGCGGCAAACAAGCAACTCAAAAAATGTTGTTTATAATGTAAATAGACGTTAAATAAATCATTTTGATGCGTAGCAGCAGCAGCAGCAGCGCCAACAAAACCATCCAAAATCCGGTCTAAAAAGTCAATGGGTGTAAAACATAATCAACACACTTAATAGTCAGTCTCTGCAAGAGAGAGAGAGGAGCGGGGGGGGGGGCGGGTGGAGGAGATGAGAAGGGGGAAGCAGCAGCAGAAGAGCCCTCGACATGTCTTTAAGCAGCCAAACTAATGAACCCAATTGTGTTGGCCAGTGTCAAATTCTGGCAACTTTATTTTTTACAGTTACCTTGTTTTTGAATTGTCGGGAAGAGTACATAAAAGTTTACACAGCTTCCACTTTAGTCAACTGGAGGCAACTTCTAGTTAAATGTCTGCTTTTTATTTTGAATAGGTTTAATGACCAGCTTCAGTTTGTTTGGGCGAACGATTAGTGTCCGTTTTAATTGGCTATGAGAAGTTGGGTATATTAATGAAAACACGAAGGAACTATTTTCGCGTTTAGATCGCCCAATTTGTATCTTAATCTTAGATGATCGTCTAATTCACTCGATCGATTGTTCCTATAAGGCCCAGTACAACCAGTTTGATGTACAAAGGTGTTCGAATCATGAAAAAGCTCCTTGAATTTAAATGCTCATTGAAACAAGATTAAAATATTTACTTATATATTTACTCTCTGTAAGGCTACATATATAAATATATTAAAATATTTATATCAACTAATATTTCACTGATTATTCAGACAAATTGTCTCAGGGAAAGTAAGTTTTTTATGTGTGCTATAATTTATGCATACACATAATCTTCACATTCTCAGATTCTGCTACATCATCCGATCTAATCAATTTATTCCCAAGCCCCTGACATCATCTTTCTTTTATTTGGACTGTGACCCAGTTAACTGAATATCACATTTAACCATGTTGCACAATGCTCGTGTTGGGGCGTTTGCCGCTTTGACAGACAGCTTAGCGATCGGTCAGCTGTCAAGTTTTTAGTTTGTGGGTCAATGCGCTGATCTGGCAGCGAGAAATAATAATTATTATGGCCAGTTATATGCATAGACGGTGTCACAATGGATGGTCGCATGATCTGCTGGCTGGTGTGCTAGCTAACAATGGTGTGAATTGGACAGCAAATTAGCTGCTCACCTTTTGTTTACAAAAGATTAATAGACAGTGAGTTAGAAGGGATTGGACGGCGAGCACAGAACCGAACCAGCTGCTGAAAAGTTTCACAAATAAGTTGGCGGCGGGTTCTGTGCACGGAAAAGTTCAAGTGACGACGCATCGAAACTTTCACAAAGCAGAAAGAGAATTTTCCAACAGTAAGAATAATGAAATTGACGTTCAATTGCCCAGCCCACATTTAACTGTACTCCAGCTGTCCTAGCTGTAGGTTTTCTTTTCTTTTCTATTTTTTTTATTTATTTTTTTTTGTGAACATTTTTCAAACGCAGCAAGTTTGTCAGTCAGCAGTTTTTTGAAATCCGCTTAGAGCCAACAATTTAAAATCAATCAAATTTATGACTTTGCAAACTTCACAGCGGTTCGTCGTCTATATGTATATAACATATATATGGATGTAGCTGGTTGCTTGATTTGTAACCAAATCCAACGGCGCAGACTGCCTCACAGATACTCAGATACACAGATACACATGCCATTGACCTCAATGCGTAGCGGCTGAAGCCGCATTTGTCTGCTGTATCCCATAGATACTTGCTAACTCGAGTAGCTCGGGCCACAGTTGTCCAACTGCCATTAGATACGCATTGACAAATGTGTATATATATATACATATATATATTTATTGTGCGTATTAGTATATGGCTCTGTTAATTTTGCCAATTTAATGGGCTATTGGATTTTAATGCGGCGTATTTCAAAATATGTGAAATGTTCAAGGTAAAAAATCTTAAATTTGACATATATGAAATGAATTGAATTGAAATTATTTAACTGTATCTGATCGAAGTTTATTTTGGGCGCAATTATGTGATTTGTTGTGGGTGAATTGAATGTTTATTATTATTATGAAACAAATTTTGATTAAATGATTCAATAGATAATATTAGTCTATAATTGTATCTTTTTCGCCAAAAGTTTTTACAGAAATTGAACATTTAGAATGATTCACAAATTCACTTGTGAATTTCGTTATTTTGCTCAAGTTGAAGTGAAGTTTCAGACTGTCTGTCAATTAGTCAGTATAGAAATATTTTGACATTGATCTTCTGCCTTGAGAAGTCCAACTCAAATTGACTTTTTGAAAATAGTTTTTCGAAACTAATTATTTTTGTTGGCAAGAACTAATTGGCCAAGTGAAAACTGTGGGTAAAAGTAAACTTAACTGTTAGCTGTCAGTTGTTTTTCGTTTTTCGTTTTTGTTCGTCTGACGCAGTTTATAGCTCGTCCTACCGCTAACTGCTTTCCCTTTAGTCTTTAGCTAGTTTTTTGTAGGTCGAAATGTTTAGCGGCTGCTCGTCGAGTTGTGCTCAGAATCTCTTGACTTCCGTCAGTTGTGAGCGACTGAAAGCAACTTAATTGCAAAGCCAGTCGGCGCAAAAAATCAAACCGAAGCTGTTGAGGCATAGCCCCTAACTGCAAGCAATTAAAAAACAGCCATAAACAAAAGAAATTAGCGCGCAACAACAACAAAGACCAAAATATGGCAGAAGGTGAGCAACAGAAGTTAATTGAATGCAAATGCGATTGCAAAAAAATGTTTGCCACAGTCATTCAACGTGTCGCCCAGACTTGTGGCTGCAACCTCATCTCCATTTCGGTTGGGACACATGTGTGTGGCAAGATTGCACTTGCCTTGCGGCTAAATGTTGCAAAGACCCAAACACACAATGATGATATAACAAAAAGCAAAATGGTAAAACACACAAAACACAAAGCATCTGCTGTGCCCGGGGCAGGGCAATTGACGCCTGGCCGCAAGAAAACGCAGCCAGGTAACTTCTTGCAAGTGGTGTTGTTTATTTGTTAGTTCGAATCGGCTGTTGTTTATGCAACAATTTGTGGCAAACAGAGCGCGAAATGAGCGGCAACAACGCGAAATTTGTCAACGCCACAACTTGCCTGCAACTTGTTTAAGTTTTTGGTATTTACACGTAATTTACTATTTATACGCACGTTTTGTGTCTTACAAATTGTTAACTCAGCCGGAGAAGCTGTTTCTCGCTGTCTCTGTCTCCAGTTTGTCTCCAGTTTGTCTCTCGGTGCTTCTCTCCGCTTGTCTCTCGACTCTTTGTGGGCCTGGGCCAACCTAACGCTTCAAGCAACGACGCGCAACTAAAAACTGAAAATGCAGACGCGGCCAAAACAGCAGCCAACTGCGATGTCGGCGTCGTCAGCTCCGCTGTTTTGGTTTGTACTCTGCCATGGGGTTCAGTAAATTTCTTATCCATTTGGACTTGCTTGGGAGCGGATCTACAAGCTCCTAAAAACTGTTCGATGGTTAAACTTAAAGTTCGAAAGCAGCTGTAAAGCTGGTTGTGCACATGCTTCAACTTGGGATTTGTTTCTAGTCTTTGTTTGTCTTATATTTTAAATAGTTTAATTAAACAATTCAATTTTTAATTTACAATTGCCCGTTGTATTGGAAATATCGGAAGCTGTAAATATTTTCATATACAAAATGCGGGCTACATTTTATCTTTAATCCAAACTGGCATCTAACAAATTGTTTAGATGAATGCAATGCGTGGGGCTAGAGATAATTTATTATTTTATTTAAAACTAAACTATTTTGGATGTGGCTTGATCGGCTCGACTATTGATGCCAATCAGGAATATATATACTTTATGGGGTCGAAGATGCTTCCTTCTGCCTGTTACACGCATTTGCACAAATACATTATTGCTTTTTTACCTATGTTCAAAGGGTTCAGACTATAAGAAACCCTTTAATATAATATCAGGGAAAGGGCATTCAAGTGCTTTAAAATTGTAATGCTTAAATATCTCGTAGTTTACTTTGCGTGTGGCTTTCTTTAAGCCTCTCCGACTGTCTGCGTTTCAGTTACTTTTTATGGCTCAGTAATAAAAAAATTGACACGCAGCGACACAGCGAGGTAAAGGCAACAACGACGGCAACAACAATTATAAATGGTGCAGATTGTCCAAAAGATTGTCAATATTTATGGCTAAAAATTATTATAGAAAAGTAATACACACACATAAGTATATCATTTTCCATATGTAAATAGGCATAGTTATACATATATATATATAGGTATGTTTATGTATCAGTAAGTCAAGTGAGTTGTAAGCGGGTTGTTGTAAGCTTTACGCAATGGCTAGCAGCAATAGCTGCAGCTGCAGCAGCGTCAACAGCAGCAGATACGTCCGTATCTTTGAGATACTGTATCTGCAGCTGACACACTGCAGCTGTGGCTGCGGCTGCTGCTGCGGCTGCCATCGCTTGTTGTTGCTCACCGCAGTTTGTCGGCGTTTTTGTTTTGCTCTTGCATGACGTAAACACAAAATCTGCCCAATCGCTTTTGCTGCTGTTGATTTGTTGTGTATGGAATGGAGTTGATGGCCAAAAGCCACGTTTGGCATTGAAAAGAGATGAGCTACGTTTTTTCTTTTTCTTTTTCATTTTGGGCAACTTATGTCTAATTGTTAACAGTTTCAGCAGGCACTTGCGCATTTACAGTTGCCATTGTAGTTAAATTTTATTCACATATACCTGTTTCTCTCTCTCTTTCTCTTTCTCATGCTCTTTAATCTCTGCGTGAACTGGCTAAAACAACGAACTAAACTTCAAATACAAAAATACAGGAACAGGTAAGCGCTATGCGTTCGCTTTGCATTCGTTTTTCGTATGCGTCGTCGTTTGTTACAATTTAAGCACTTTTTCAAAACTATCTTTTAAACACACACACACACACACGCACACACTCACACAACATGCCCAACTAAACAGCCATTTACACTCTCACACACACACACAGCCACACACATACATATACATATATAAATAACTTCATCACAAACAAAATACAATAAGGAAGCAGCCAATTTAGCTGCACATGCTAAAAGAAAAGTCTTTTGCCCAAGCGTTGTAAATATTTAGCGCTATTTTTACTATGTATTTCCCACTGATTGTTGTTAATATCTCTACGGCTGCCATGCATTAGCTGTAATGAGCCGCGGAAATATGGATGTGCCTTGCGATCTGCTGCTGTTGCGCTTCACCAAACCAAGGCCCAAAACTAAATTGCTGACATAATCAAGTTAATGAGTAAATAGACCATGTTTTTTTTTCGTTTTGAGTCATAGAAATTTGGTGCAAATGTAAAGTGGAAAATTACGCTGCAGCAGCGGCAGAAGCAAAGCTTTGCCGCGCCCCTAAAAATATGCAACAGTTAACCAAGTGCTGGCAACATGATGCTCAGCAACATTTGCTGTTAGCAACATCGAGGTAGCCAGCAACATTGTAGCTAGGAAACAGTTCGATTTATTGACAACCTTTTTTGCAGAGCAATACGAAACTCATGTAGAAAAACGAAAAAACTAATATTTAGCAGTCCAAGATAAATATATGTTAATTTTTATAACGATAGAGACATTTATATCTGGTTAAATTATTAATAATAGCCTTAAATTAAACTACAAAAAGTTCATTCTATGTAGTCGTAATCATTATATTTGACATTAAGTAAATCATTTAGAACAACACAGGGCCGTATTTAAACTATGTAGAAAACATATTTATTAGAAATAATAGAAACATATCCGTAAACCTGATTTAAAGCTTAATTAGCTAAAAGTGTAAAACCACGTAGCGTAAAAGAAACTATATAAAAACGTATATATTAACATTGATAACATTGATATAGTATGTAAAAGAGCGCAGTTGTTGGCTCTACAATTCCCACATATCACAAAAGACAGCTCCAGAACCCCATTTACTTTCAGTTCTGTTCGTGACACCATTTCGTTTGACCACTTTCTCAATTCTTTGGCACTTTAAGTTTCATATACCAAGCCAATCATACTTACATATACATGCATACATCTATGTATATCATATTCGTTTTTAGTCCAAAGATTTTTGTTTAGTTTGTTAGTGTTTAATTTCAGTTCTGTTTGAGTTGATTTGTGTGCTCTCTCTCTCTCTCTCTTACTCTCTGTTACTCTCTCTTTCTCAACCTTTACCCGTTCTCCCCCCGAAATTGTTCTCGTTTGTTCATTTGTGTGCATTTCAGGGCGGCTACTTAGATGGACTACGTTCACATTTGGGTGGTTTAACACAACGTGTCAAATCATGGTATTGGGGACGACCTCTTGTAAGTGCCAATGTATTTTTCGTTTAACGAAAGTAAACTATAAACAAAAAAAAAAAACGAAAACTTAAACCAAAAACAAATCAAAATACAAAACCAAAAAATCCAAAAATAAAATGGAAATAATACAAACAGCAACCACAAAACACAATAATTGTGTCACAAGCAATTGAACAGTTCTTTGCGAATGTTTGAAATACTTTTGAATTTGCATCTCGTTGCATTTTCAGCGCATAAATTCAAATTTAGCCTGACTTTAGTATTGTTGCAATAATGTTATTTTATGCTCTGTCTCACTCTCACTCTCTAAGTACGCTCTCTGTCTCTTTTCTCTCTATCTAAATAATTAACCAACCAACTAACCAACCAACTAACTAACTAACTAACTAACTGTTTGTATGTGCCTTGCAAGAAACAGCACAATGCGAGTGCAAATAAAAATGATAATAATAAAAAACTAAATTTGCATTTCCATTTGTTCCTCGCACACACACACACACACATGCATACACTTTTTCTGTTGTAATCGTAGGAATTGTGTTTTAGTTCTTGACCTCGTCTCGTCTCGTTTATTGTTTCAATTTCAACTAATTGCTTGCACACACACACACACACGCACACTTACACTCTGACTTGAGCTCATTTGTTTCTTTAGCCGAATCAAAACGTAAAAGTTAACGTACTTAACTATATTTTAATGTTTGTTTTGAATTCTTAACTTGCGCACCCAAGAAAAAATACTCGTTTTCTTTTAACTAACTAGAGTTTTTTTAGTCTCTTGTAAAGTAATTGTCAATGTAAGTATATTAACTAAAAAAAAAATGCAAGATAAACAAATCATAATTCAACACGTTTCAAACAACGTCAACGCAAATTAAACAAAAAGGTCAAACTAAATAAAAAAAAAACAAACCAAAAGAAAAAGCTTGAAAAATACATTTGCACATTTACGCATGAGTCAACCTAATTTGTTAACACCAAAATCCACCACAAACCAACCCCACCAAAGGCATCGACACATGCAAAAATTGATTTCAATTCCATCAACTTTTCATGTTTCGTTTGTAGTATATACTTATGTATATGTATATACATATATGTATACATATATCTGGTAATTTGTTTCGCCCTGTAATTAGATTTTCCGCTCCCCTCATACTTTTGTACATTTGCGTTTATATAAATCCTCTTATATTTTCATCTTAACTTTAGCTGCTGCCGCCCCCCACACACACACACACACGCACACGTACACCTCTAGTCGTAGCTATAACTCTTAGATACCCACATCTGTAAAATAAGTTCAAGTTTTTTGAAGTTTTAGTTAGCGCTTTTCTGTCCAAAACAAAACCAATCCCTTACAAATTGATATAAAATAGCCAATAAATCTAGTCTTGTTGAAAATCTAGCCAAAAATCTAAGTGTCTTAGTTGCCAAGTTTTGCAAGCCGTTTCTTTCGTAAAATACGCTCTATCAATATTTAAACACATCCCAAAACTACACATTTTTTATAGCTGCAATGCCTATACACTACACTTAAACACATACTACACACACACACACTCACACTAGCACTTGCATTCTCATAAATTGCACCCAGATACACACACACACACACACACACACACACACACACACACACATTAAGTACTCTAACTACACTTTAAGCTTATCTAAAAAGCAACATTTATTGTATTTTTTTGTTGTTGTTAAATACATTGTTGAGTATTCTAACTATGCGGCATCGATACCTTATGCATTTCATCTGCTATCGATTTTTTTATCAATCGATAACATTGCGGCATTCAAAATAGATTTGGGTTTTTTCTGTTGCTTAAACTGTTTGGGATTAAAAATGTCTTACGACAAAGCTTCTATATGTCCTTCTATAAGGTATATATAAAATATCTATAATGCGATTATTTTAATCTATCTACTCTAAAACTTATCTGTCGATAGGTACTCATAAAGTAGCAGTAGGCTGCTGACAACTGGTTTCAAATTTAGTTGTATATTTAAACGATTTAAAATGCTGCTTAATTTGGGACTAAAATATGAAGACAAATGGAAAGTCTTATTCATGCATTGCAGACATATTTGAAAGCTGCTTGATAAAATTTATATTAACAACGCATTTGAATATATTCATTGTCATTGCTTTGGGAATTAAGAATCTGAATCTTTCTGCTAACATTCATATAAATTCAAGTCCCACAGCAAGTTTTCACATATCATATGAAGAATATGTAAATATTCCCATAATCAACTTATTTCAAAAGCAGCGCAACATTGTAACCCTTTTTCAAATTGTCTTCAATTGAGTATCTCAATAAGATGCAGTGTACTCATGTGCATTTAACTTGCCAATCCCACACACAATGCATTGATGCATACATCCATTCATACTCTGGGTTGTATGCAAATGAAATTTGTACATATCAAGAAACTGTTCACAGTAAAGTTTTCAATTCCCAATTTAAATCGATTCACTCAAGCACGCAAAAAGCTTTTGCATATGCTGTTCTGCTACCACCACCACGATTCCCGAAACTCTCCCTCACTCTAAAGTACGTTCCACTTTTAACTCAACTACGTACACATACATATATATCTATCTATATATATATATATTTTCAACTACCATACTTTTTCAACTACATATCTATTTGTATGTCTGCAAGTAAACAAACTAAAACAATTGTACCATAATAATACCAAATAGTAAATAAAACATATTACAAGAAGAACACTTTACATGGACGCAATATCGTCTTGTCGTTGCCAAGTTCAACATCAGCAATTGCAACGATTATTATGTTGTTTTTTTATCTAGCAGCAATTCTTAGTACAAATACAACCAATTCTTATGCAAACATCTTTCTACTATTTTCATTTTATATTCAACTTTTTGTAAAAACAAATCAATTCAAAAAAAAAACAAACAAATTCTTTACAACTTTGCGCACTCTGCATAAAATTCGGCCAAAATTACGAAAACATAAAATGTGACCGTATGCAAAAAAAAATATTGAAAAAAAAATTAGGAGTTGGCCACAAAACTCTCAAGAAGTTTCGATATGAAGGAAGAAGGCGGCACTTTGCTGGGCGATAAAGGTGTACGAAGGCATCAGGTGAGTGCTACAATTAAGTGCGGTATGCAAGCACAATAAATACCAGAAAAAATACCAATGAAAATAAACCAAAATAAAAATACCAAAATACTCGTGTTTATCGAGCTACGACAGCAGAGAATGCCAACAAAATAATAATACTAGATAAAAGAATGTTTGCGGTTTGATTTTATAATTCGCTAAAACTCAAATTTATGCTCTATCAGTACGTTTTTCGTTTTTACTCTAATATTCTTAAAGGATCTCTACAGAAACACATACAAATGCACACAAGACAAACTTTTAGAAACCAAAAATTGTATGCAATTTGGTCAACCAAAAAAACCAACAACATCTCATGTTCCATTCTCACAGAAACAACTGAAACACTAAATCAACCAAAAATATCAAAGAATTGGATTCCCTTAGCATTAAAGTTTCATTTCGTTTGACCCCCCACATACACTTAAAAAAAATATACAATACCTTTTCCTAAAATTTGTAAAAAGTACTTTTGAAAAGAAAATATATCTTAGCTTTGCTTGCCTTTAATCTAACACAACCTATACATATTTAGCTTTTGATAAACACCATTCAAAGTTGATATTTATTAATCATACCTAAGCATTAGTGAATTGTAGGCTATAAACTATATCTTGCAGCTTTAACCAGCAAGTTATGCAATGCTTAACAACATGATTGTACTCAATGTCTGAGCGTTTCTTAGGTTTATTTTCAATGTACATATTATGCTTGACTCTCGTTTCATGATCCCTTAGTCCATGCAGCGTCTGTCAACTGAGCAGAACGGTGGTTCAACGACTGAACAAACACATGAACACAATCCAAACGTCGTACCTGATCATAGAGGCAACTTACACATTACAGTTAAGAAAACCAAACCAATTTTAGGTATTGCTATCGAAGGTGGTGCTAATACAAAGCACCCGCTTCCTAGGATAATCAATATCCATGTGAGTCCCCCACCCCAACTGATTAATGAAATGACGCCAACTAATCGTTGCCAAATTTGTTTAGGAAAATGGTGCGGCATTTGAAGCGGGCGGCTTGGAAGTCGGGCAATTGATACTGGAGGTAGACGGCACCAAGGTGGAAGGTCTACATCATCAGGTAAGCTGCATGGATATTCATTTGAGAATTCTTACGATGAACTCTTAAACATTGTAGGAGGTTGCTCGATTGATAGCCGAATGCTTTGCAAACCGTGAAAAGGCTGAAATAACCTTCTTAGTTGTCGAAGCAAAAAAATCAAATTTGGAACCGAAGCCAACAGCGTTAATATTTTTAGAAGCCTAACATTTGCTTGCCCTGCCGGCTAGTGACCCATTGGAACGACAAAAACTCGAGTTCCTCTATGAATGGGGCATCGATTTAACGGAGACGCCAAAACCAATGCCAACACCAATACCGCTGACAAAAGCTAAAAATCCACCGCCACTGCCTCATGAGCTACATACCAACAGCAACAGCAACAGCAGCAACTATGGCAGCAATTCTGCGCTCAACAATCATCCTCATCATCAACAGCAACAACAGCAACAGCAACAACAACAGCAACACTATCAACTCAATACACCCACAAACACACCAACAACTCAAGCAACAACTGCAACTACAACAAAACAACAACAAAGACACTTGAATACACCAAAAGCATCGCGCGAGGCGACGCCAACTCGTGAGCAACAGCAGCAGCAGCAGCAGCATGCGACGCCCACGTGCGAGCCACATACACCAACACGTCAACAACAACACCAACAACAACAACAACAGCATCAGCAACGGGAGCAACATCATCGCGAGCGCCAGCAACAGCTGCGCGAACAGCGTGAGCAACGCGAACGTGAATACCAACACGAACACCAGCAACATCATATACGCACACATCCTGCGTATCATCGTGAGCATCGTGAGCACGAGCAGCAATATCATCATCAACAGCATCACAATCATCATCAGCATCATCATCATCAGCAGCAGCAGCAGCAGCAGCAGCAGCAGCAGCCATCATCAGCGCATTATCAAGAGCAGCAGCAACAGCGCTACAGCAGCAACAGCTACAAGAATCATAATAATTCCGTTTACCAGTGAAAAATGAGAACAACAACAGCAACAACAACAATGAGAATCGCTAAATTGGAACAATTTTGGAACATTCTTTCAAACGGCTTTCAACAGTTAACAGTTAAATTGTGCTAACAAAAACCCCACAACGCTAATGTCTCGCTCTCCCTTCCTCCCCCCCCCCCCCCCCCCTCTCTCTCTCTCTCTCTCTCTCTCTAGTTATCAATGTCTCTCACGCACGCCTCTCTACACCAGCTGCTTAAAAGTTATCCCCCACCCCACGAATAGAAATTGGAAACTTTTCGATATGCTGTAAGCAAATATGCAATTCAATGTTGTTGTATGAGCTCCCGTTAACAATTTCCCATCCCAACTATCCACACGTCTGTGTTCTTTTGTTGTAGTTCGAGAGCTGCTCTATAGACGAAAAAAAAAATGATAATAATAATAATATTTAGGTGTGTTTGATACAGTTTTGTTGACTTCTGACCAAACTCTTTTTGAATACATATCCAATTTCGTTTGAAAATCGCGCACTTTTAGCTCATGTATCTATAATTGCCATAGTTTCCATTTATTTGTTTCTCAATTTCGATCTTATTTCTATTCCCAATATATATATCAATACAAATAATCACACTGCCAAGAAAATATTATAAATACATAAAAAAAAAATATTAAAAAGAAAAAGAATATGTAGAGCAGCTCTTTTATCTCGGCCCTCTTCTGTCAAATCCAATGCAACCCACTTCCTATAGAGCTCGCCAACGTTTTTTAGCCAGTGATAAAACCAAGAGTAGAGCCCGTAACTGAACTTAGGACTTCTAAAAACAAAACAAAAAACTCATACACACGCTAATGTGTAAAGCTGTAACTATTTAACATATTATTGTATTATGTATTTAATAATATGATTATGAACGAGCAACTTAGTCTAAAGGGTTAGTCGTTAAAAATTATTTAAACTAAAACCAAAATGAAAGCATATTTAATTTCACAAAAACGAAAAAAAAAACCAAAAAAAAACCAAAAATATTCACAAACCCAACCAAAAATAACAAAAATTATATGGCAAACATAAAAGTAAATATGATGAAGAAACCAGAGCTTAAAAAAGTTATAATTAAAGATCCCTTAACCGTAAGAACACATTAATAACGCAGAAGAAGCAGAAAAACAGCTACAGACACTGTAAAAAAGAAACAAGAACAAGCGAATAATCGAACAGATCAGCTTATGTTATGCAATAGCACACACATGGACACATGGACACAGGACACACACATACAGAGCACACCTTCACATAATGCTTGACTATTTATGTAATTAGCCGAAACAGCAACAACATCAACAAGTATAAAGCCCACCTAAGCAAATAATTTGTAAAAAATAATCGTAATACACGCATAAATACAAGCACACCACACACAACATACATGCATACATACAACATGCACACATACATGTGTACAAATTAAAGCCTAATTATTGACAGAAACAACCATTGAAATACCAAAACACCAGACAACACAGTCAGGCGAAGTGTCGTTAAAGCAGACGTAATGCAAGCAGTGCGTACCAGACAACACACAACACAAGCAGGCAAAGTGTCGTTAAAGCAGTATGTACCACAAACTCACAAAATAACATTTATCGAAACAAATACTTATCAAAATTAAACAAACCAAACCAAAAAAAAAAAAAAAAGAAAATAATAATAATAACCAATATGAAGAAACCGTATTTAGTACAATTTTAACTGCACACTGCACTCTTTTTGAATGTTTGTTAAATGTTTTAAAGAAAATACACACAAGAACAGCTGCAAAATTGTATTCCTCTCACGAAAATCCACTAAGAAAAACAAACTATGGTAAACGAATTATATAATACTACAAAAAGCTACGCTACTCTACCATTAAAAACAACTAGCAATTTAAATACCATTTACAGATGAATATGCAGTAGAGAAAACGAACGCTTAAAATTTGAGGTTGATTGGCATTAAGTAAAGCATTAAAGACAAGTTAAAACGATGTTAAAGGCCGACAGGGCGCGATAACGAGCAACTATCCAAAAGCACGACTCAACAACTATTTGTGCAAGAGTTAAATATATATATATATATAAATACATATATATATTTATTGTAAAATATTAGCAAATCCAAAAACAAACTAACTTTTTAATATGAAGAAAAAACCAAAAACAAGAAAAAAACAAAACAAAAATATTACAAAATTTTTCACAATCTTTTTCTCTTATATCTCTCAGTCTAACACACATTTTGTACCCAAATTATTTGGCAAAATTTGCGAATTTTTCAAAATTTTTCAAATTTTGTTTGTTGTGTGTGCTAGAAAAAGAAATTGAACAATATGAATTGTACAAGTTATAAAATCAGAATACAGAAATCTGAATGTCGTATGAGCAATTATTTTCACCTTAAGTCAAGAGCTCGCCGTATTGAGCCGAAAGTTAGCTTTGTGTCTAGTTATTTCAGAAGGAAGGGAATATTTATATGCCTGGCTTGTTTTTCATAACCGAACGCAAACTCTGTCTGCCAAGCTCTAATTCCACCTTTCTCTCTATATATCTATTGTTTGTGACTTTAGTGAGCAGAACAGATTTGAATGGAAATTTTTTGAAAAAAATGTTAAATGATATCGTAATTGTACTTTTGTTGACTATTATGTAATAACGCTTTGCTGTACGTATATTAGTTATGTAAATTTTTAGCTGAAACCCAATGAAGAGAATTCTTAAGAAAAACACAAAAACAAAATTTCAAGCGCATGCTGTTAGTTATTGTTAGTAATCTATTATTATAAACAAATTGTTCGTGTATAAAACTAAAAAAAAAAAAAACAAAAACAAAAAACATTTAAAATTCAAAATTGTAACTTATCTTTGAATTGGTCAACAGAAAAACAGAAAGAAAAAAGGAAATTAAGAACATGTTAAACGATTTTTTTAAGCGTTTATGCGTGTCAATCAGACGGATATGGTGTATTGCCCGATCGCAATAAGATGACACGCCCGAGCGCGACTGTAAATTGCGTAAATTCTGATAAAAGGCTTACTTAAACTTAACTTAAACATAACATATAACATAATACCTAACTCACACAAGTACATTAAATATATATACCTATATATATACAATTACATGTAACGCATATAGAGCATACTCGTATACTAACTATATCTAACGTAACGACAATGAAAAGCAATTTGAAGCACACAAGCGAAACAAACAACAATTTCAATTCCCGAAACATATTTAACACACGAACACAGAACAATACGTCGAAGTAATTGAGTTAAAGATGAGGCAACTAAAGATATATATTAGTAAAAACACAAGCAACAAAAGCTGCTATGCTATGCTAAAGGGTAAAAGGCATTTATTCATAACACAAATGGAAACCAGCTTATAAATACCATAAAAAAAAACAATTAATATATATATTAAAACACCTACCACGTAATATCGTAACGTAAATAGCAATAGCGTATAATAGTTGATATTAGCCGAGCTGCAGCCTCAGCGGAACTTGTTGTATAAAAGATTGAGCTAGACTTTTAAATGGGATTAACCTAAATGTTTATAATACACATACTTACAAGCATAATATATATATATATACACAAATATATATATATATATATATAAACCTAATACTAACTGAGATCGAAAGCTGTAGATAAATGTGTACAAATGCTAAAAGATATTTACATGTTTTCAATGTATACTCTATAAAAAGAAATCGATTTATTGTTTTAAAGGTCTCGCCTTTGAGTTGAACCCAAATCATTTAACCTGATTATTAACTTTTGATTCACATATAGAAAACCTCTTGTAAGCCCAGATCAGACCAGATTATTTACACGAAACAACTACAAACAAAACTGTGCCACCTAGTACATAACAACAAACAGTTATATATCTGCAATATATAGAAAGGATACGACTTGTAATATACATATATAGAAGAAGACAACAAAACTCAATGCTCACTTTTATATTTTTTATCATACATATATATATACATATATATATTCATAACTATATATCACAAGAAATCAAGGCACCGTTTTGCAACACTGAAGGAACTATGAAAGAAACTACAAGAAAAACCAAAACAGAAATTATATGAAAACCAAAAGAAATTAGTCTATTTATAAAGTCTAGCAGTTTTAGAAATGGATTGCAATAGAAATTCTCAACCAGTTTAGGCAAAATCGAAGCTTTCTAGTTGCCAAGTGCTTCTGCTTCAAAGGGAATTATATTCCATAGAGACGGACAATTAATTAGTTACATGCGAGACATTAAACTTAATAATTTTGATTCAGTTTCTTGCCATATATCATCTCACTCATGTATTAGGCGATAACGAGAACACCAGGCATAGACGCAAAAGATCGAGCTAAACGGCATAGTGCATATATCTATATATATACATATATATATAAATTATAGTCTTAAATGATATTTCAGTTGTGTATATTGTAAAGACAAGAACTATTGAGCAGAGCATAAAGTTAAACATTTAAAACCATTTATTGTGAATTAATAATATGTAATTGTATTTATCAAAATTAAACAGCAAGTAAACGCATTAGCATAGCAATGGAAAAATTAACAAAGGAAAACAAAAACAAATGATAAATTATATATATATACACATATATATATATATATATAAAGATATGAAAATGATTCAAGC
This sequence comes from Drosophila borealis, assembly GCA_035045885.1. Classification (NCBI taxonomy): domain Eukaryota; kingdom Metazoa; phylum Arthropoda; class Insecta; order Diptera; family Drosophilidae; genus Drosophila; species Drosophila borealis. Next base: position 2,758,581 of record JAWNOR010000211.1, read on the forward strand.
GCTGATTTATTATTATATTATTAATTAAATAATTGCAAAACAAGAGTAAACAAATGATATTGTCCTTGGTATTTACATATACATAAAAAAAAACAACAAAAAAAAAACAAAAAATGAAAGGAAAATAAAAACAAAACGTTTTTTTATAAACCACAAACAGTTTCTTGCAGTGCATGCAAATAGCTTTAACAAGTTCATTTTCGATTCTAAACTGTTTTTAAACAAATGAACCGGTTAAACGGCCTGCTTAGCATAGTTAGGTGCATTTTGTTTTGTTTTGTTTTTGTTTTGATTTCGATTTCGAGTTGTGACTTTAGTTTTATTCCGCAACGCGCTCAATACGTAACTAATCGTGAATCGAGCCATGCCGCAGGCCAATCTGAAGCTGAGCCCACATGACCAGCAGGTATTGGAGTCCATATTCAATCCTCTGGAGCTGAGTGGAATGGGCGCCCCCAATGTTGCCATCCAAGCGGAAGCGGAGCTGACGGACGAGGAGCCCGAATCGCAGCTACTGCAAGCCTCTAGAGAACTGGAGCTGCAGGCAGTGCGATTGACAGAGCGCGGGGAATTGGACGAGGCTCTACTGCGATTCGGTCAGGCTTTAAGCCTGATGGAGCGCGCCTCCGTCCTGAACAATCGAGCACAGGCGCTGCGATTGGCCAAGCGCGATCAAGGTAAGAGAAAAGCGTCCTAGCCAAGAGGCAAAAAGCAAACAAATTCAGAATCCTTCATATATACTAAACTAACAGCAGGAATTCTAAGTCGTTCTATCAGTTGATAGTCCTTGATCTTCTTCGGGATATAGGCTGGCGTTAGCTTTAAATAAGAATTTCCTTTGCATTAATATAGCTCTATCTCGGCCATATTCCTTAGATATTGACTAAACCGCTCCATAAGTCTGCATTTAAACATTTTGGAGATTTCTAGTACTCCACGAAATACAGAACCCTCTATATCCCAATAACTCACAAGGCGATTTGAATGTCTCTTGGCCAACTGATAGCCGCTTTTAATCAAAAATTAGTTAACGCACGACTCGTCAAGCTTCGCAAGCTTGTCTCAGCCCTTTTGTCCTCTTTATTGCACATACAATTATTAAGTTAATTTTTAAGTTAATTAAAATTAAAGTTTTATCCAAGCATTTATTAGTTTTATCCGAGACGCGAACCTAAGCATTAAGCTCATTTTCAGCTCGAATACTAGATGTCGCTTATCACTTTTTTTAATCCATTTCGTATTTTGCTTTGCGCTTAAGGTATAGATGTCGCTTTCGACTGATTTAAATTGCATTTACACTGCTTGCAAATGTAGCTAAGCAGTGTGGCAAAATGCTGTTAAATTTGAAAATATATCGATAACGATTATTATTTACGAACTTGGCTATTAGGATGATATTTAAGTTAACTCACGCAACTTTTGTCTGCCTTTTGTACACCACAGAAGCGGTTAGCGATCTAAATCGTGCTCTGGAACTTGCAACTGAACGGCAGGCGCGCACCAAATGCCACGCCCACTGTCAGCGTGGTGTGTTATATAGAAAATTGGAGAACTTGGATGCAGCACGTGCCGATTTTGAGGCAGCTGCACTGCTTGGCAGTAAGTTTGCCCGGGAACAGGTGAGTGCCTAATTAATAGATATTTGTCTATGCTAATGGTTCCTGGATAATCGGCAAATAAACGATGATATTTATTTACAGCTGGTGGAAATCAATCCCTTTGCGGCGCTCTGCAATCAAATGCTGCGACAAGCGTTCGATCAGCTGAAGTGAGGGCTTTGATTTGGCTAAAAGGTAGAGTGAAGGCTCGTTAAAATAAATAAAAATTAATTAAGCTCGAGACGCGTCATTTAATGTGATAAGCAACAGCAAGAGCAAAAGCGACCGGTGCCGCATTATGTGGCAAGCTGCAAAGTCTAGAAGCGAGCTCGCATAAAAAGTGGCACGTGGAACGGAGTCGTGAGCACTCGGGGGCCAATATACGAGTTGAACTAAAACAGCGGCAAAAACGAAAACAGTTATTAAATGCAGCAGGCCGGCTAGCGGCTTGTCAGATTGCAGCAGGCTGTGGCACTGCCTGCGACTGCGGCTGTTGATCCGACTGTGAATCCACACACAGTGAAACCCGCTCCCCAGCACTGCGAGCTGTTGACGACCGCAAGCTAAATTAAAATAAACGAAAGTGGTTTGCACAGGATAACGAGTGCTGAAGTCCGAGGGCAGGGGCGCGACGGCGAGAGCGAGAGGTGGCACTGGGATTGAGCTCGGGCTTTTTGGGATTTGTGCGGTTTTCGTGGCACGAGATCCTGCGCGCTGCACACACATGTAAGCGCGCCAAGCTTAACAGTTAAGCGATGATGACGACGATTTGGCCGCCTGCTGCTGCTGCTGCTGCTGTTGTAAGCGGCCTTTGCTTTTTTTTCCTCTCTTCTGTTTTTTTTTCATGCGACCTGCAACGATTGCGGTCAAAAGACGCGCGCGTCCTGCTGCTGCTGGCGCAGAAGCAGGTGCAGCTAACATCAGCATAAAATACACACACATACCCACATGCACACACGCACACAAACGGGCATAAGGTAAATATACAAAACGAAGAGAAAAGAAACTAAAAGATACAACTCGAATGCAAGTCAGGTGAGCGCAGCCGCAGTCGCAGCGACTAGTAGATGCGCGAGCAAGGCGTCCTTCTAGGCCAGGCACGAGGGTTGCCAGCGAACGACCCTCAGCAACCAATTTTTGATTGATCTCTTGCAGTTGGAGCATATAGCATATAGCATATATACTGTATGCAATGCACTTTCCGAAGGAAGTCGTAGGTAGCTCGACAACAGCAGCAGCAGCAGCAGCGGCAGCAACAATGCCAGCTCCTGCGTATCCTGCGTCAGTTGTGCTGAAGCCGCACCAAAAACGAACGCCATATGTTGCACTTTGTGTCCAGGCAAGCCGAGCTAACGTTTTGGGCTCCCCAGCGACAACGACAACGTCATCATCGGCAACATCAGCAACATCATTATCGTGTTAATCATAAGGTTAGCTCCCAGTTTGTAGCGGAACTAAATGCCAATCTTGACCATGCCGGAACTGTAATTTGATCGAAAGAGCCAGCCAGAGACCGATAGACATTAGATAGCATCTCATAAGTTTTTCTTCCTGCCAAATTATCTCGCTCTGGCTCTGGCTGAGGCTCTGGCTGAGGCAGGCCTCGTCCTAGAGTGAGATTCTGCTGCCTTTGGGTTATTCACCCTCAGCTCTCGGCTCAACAGTTGCATTTGCGAGCTGCTTGTGCTCTGTGCCCTTTGCTTTGCCCTCTGCTGCTCATTTCTGCATTTATTGTTGTTGTTGTTGTTGTTGTTGTTGCTGTTGGCATTGTGTACCTGGTTCGGGGCGCGTGCCTGCTGTCGTCGTTGAGGGCTCTGAGCCCTCAGCCCCGACTTCTAGCTGGGCTCTGAGCAACACATGACGCTGCCTGCTGCCCTTCTGCCTGCTGCCCTTCTGCTTTTTTGCGGCTGACTCGTCGACCTCTCGTCGCTGTGACCAGTTTTTCTCTGCTGTTTTTTTTTTTTGTATAAGGATCTTTCGGGCCTGCTTATGCAAATATTTTGATCAGACCGAGAACAGTTCGAAGCATCAATGAATAATGCTTTAATTGACGAAAACGCCAAAAGCCATCGATGAGATGTGGTAGTGGCCAGGACCAAGCGTGTCTGGCAGTTGACTCCGACTATGAAAGGATATTATTGCCTGGCTTGGCAGGACTTTCAGCATTCACATATGCCATATGGCATATCTGTGCATTTGCTCTTTATTTCATTGATTAATTTTTTTTTAGTTCAGCTTAGTTGAAATCTGTTCATGCTTTGGGATAATCAGCAACTTTATGTTAAACATTTAACAAAAATCGCATAATTGCAATCGGTTATATTTTATTGGGATTTCAAATGTTCACTTTTTAATTTGCCTGCTTCTAGGCTTGAATAGATTTTAAATATGTATTTCAATTCAATTATTTCATTTAAAATGCATTTAAATCAGCATTCAAAAGATATAATCACAATATTCAACAGTTAAGTTGAGCCTTATAAGACGAAAGATTTCAAATAACTTCTTAAGGAACTTGGGTATTATTAGACCTTAGACTGAGTTCTTTTTCTATATAGCATATATATAGTTATATATTTATTATATATATAGCATTGATATATATAAATATACCAACATTGTTGTTGGTTCTGTTTTACTAGCAACTATAAGAAATATCAGAGTTCTTTATATCTATACTCGAATCTTATATTTTTCATTATTGACTTTATGTTATGCTATAAGAAAATTACCCGGCGTCGTCTGGGTTGAAAATTTCCCAAATTTCAGGCAGTTAAAACCGCTTTAAAGTCCAACATTCAAAATTTATGTATTCGCCCGTTTTGCTCTCCTTAGCTCTTTGTTTTTTCAAATGCAATGTAAAAACAAATATATTTAAATTGATTGCTTCCTTTTCGCTGCATTTTGAACCAGCGACTTCTCGCTCGTTAGTCCGATGCTCATCTAAGCCTCAGACTTATGACAACAAGTTTGAAAAGCTAGATTATATAGCTACAAAGTTGTTCTATACAAACTTTGAGCACCCTTTTCTCCCCTTTGAAGCCCGTTTCATTATTCACTTGCCATCCAAAAGGAAGCTTTAGTTAATATTTTAGCTCAGTCAGGACAAACTCTTTTATATATATACCTAGATATGTATATTTTTTGCAAGTCGCAGCTTTTAATCCAAGCTGCTTACTTGGTTTACCTAAGAACTGCCTTCAGACTCTTGCCGTAGACAGGGTTCTAATTGCCATAGATCCAACCAGAGCTGGCTCATAAATCTCCCGGCCAGTCTACCCTGGGCGCTGCTGCCCGTCTATTTGCAGCACGCGTTGACATTTATGAATTGCTTGGCAATTTACACGACAGAACGGGAGACACCCGCGCACACGTGTGGAGAGTGGAAGGCACCCGCGCCTCCAGCTGCCCGCACTGGCCTGCAATTTACACCAACAGTCAGCCCCAGTCGAGTCGGATGCGCTTCTGGCGCCGTCGTCCACGCTCATGAATGGGCCGCTAAATCAAGCAATTATGAGAGCCTTTGTCGCAACTACCAAAACATATGCAAATTAGGCGGGCCAACAATTGTTATGAAGATGCGAGCAGCTCCTCCTCGACGCAACCAGCCAACAACAGTCTAGTCGTGTGGGTAGCTGGCACGGTATGAGGGATAGGGGCCGAGAAATCTGTTCAGTTCAATGAATTGATTTTCTATGGGCATCGCTGACACTGACTTACGCGACTGGCCCTGGCCAGAAGAGAGCGCCTAGTTTATCGCCCGCCCAGCCGCGGCCAGAGATTGAGACCTGCGACAGGGCAGAGCAGAGCAGGGCAGAGAGATGCTGCTACTGGAACTGGGACTTCAGCATATGCAAAGCGACCGCCAAGTCAAGACGCTGTGATCGGGTCTCGTTTTGGTGCCGCAAAGCCGCCGACGCCGCAGTCGCTGCGTAGAGCAGCACGCCACATTTCAATGATAAATGTTTCGAGGGAGCTGCCCAGGCTCTGGGCTGAATATAGCTGGATAGCTGGCAGGCTAGCTGGCGGGCTAACTGGCGGGAGGGCGGGATGGCGGGCTGACTGGCACTGCGATTGCTCTTGGGCTGCGCTATATTGGGTAAATTGTTTTATTGCAGTTCAATTGTTGGGCCTGACTGGGGGCTTCGGGTTGTCAAGCGGCGGTGCTCCTTGGAGGTCCCCCCGCATCCCGCTGCCAAACAGTAGTTCAAGTCACATTTTGTGTTGTATCGAACAGAGTTTATCGATACTTGGGGAAGGTTTGCAACAAGGCAATAATAAACTATATACTATACAATATATAGTAATATATAGTTCATCCCGACAGATTGACTGTCTTGGGTGAGCTCCCTTTTTTGGGTCTGGAGTTAGCTCTAAGTCGGGCTTATAGAAAATTCAAAAATAACATATAATGTGTCTTTACGAGTCTGTATGGCTTAGATTTCTGAGCGTTGAACCAGAAAGCGAGAGATCGCCGGTTCAAACTCAGCAGAAATCGCTAATTTCAAAATTTTAATTAATTGAATGTGCTCTAATTAAGAAAGAAACAATTTTAAATGTAGTCTTGGTAGGTTTGCACAGGAGGGGTGGGGTAGAGTAGCCCGCTTGGTGAACATTATAAAATAATATTTAAGTATAATAGGCACACATCCTTTATATACTTTGAACAATCTTTTTATAGTCATCCACATCGGTTGGGGTAAGGGTATTCGAGCATCAGCAGCTGGTAATGTGTCCCTTTCTTATTTATATCTTTGCATCTTTTGTGTGCGGCCGGATAGCTGGATAGCTCTCTCATATGTCTAACCGTATGCGGAGATTATGGCATCATTTAGAGTCTTGTGAAAAGTTAATAAATGGCTTATCTGCTCGCGCGGCGACATGTGTTTGGCTTAATTGTGTCAGCGTGTGGGTTGCCATTTGAGAAAGTCAGCATCGCAGCAGCCGTTGAACTTTCGCACAGCCCAAAATGGTCAAAATACTTGGCCAATTGGCTGCAGTTGCTGCTGCTGCTGCTGCTGCAGTTGCTGCGATGGCTGCTAATTACGACAAACAGCCGCAGCCCCGTTCAACTGTCAGAGATTTGTGCGGGCGAATTGCCAAACCCCAGCCCCAGCCCCAGTCCCAGTCACAGTCGCAACTTAAGCCCTGGCTCTCAGACTGAACCCAGTCGGTGCCTTATTTGTAGCAAATTGTTTGTGGCGCCAGCGTGTTACAGCAAAACAAATGCACAGCCACAGTTGCAGTTGCAGTTGCAGGCGATCCTAACAAGCTCACAAACTGCTTACATCGACAACATGCCCCCGGCAGGCCGGGCCGGGGCCGGGCCGGGCAGGGCAGGGGTCGAGTGCGAAGACCGGGCCATTTGTAAGCCATCCCCAAAAATGGTAACATTGGAATTCAATCTTAAAGCCATTTGCAATTAATATCAAATGAAATTGAAATAAATTTCAACAGAAACGCGATGCCACCTACAGTCAGCGCAAAAAATGTGCTCTGCTACCGTATTACCCCGATGCCCGCATCACATGCACTAGCCCTCTGCCCAGTCCGATTCCAATTCCAATTCCTGTGGCTCGTTGCGAGTCGCTGATTTTCATCATGCGTTGAGGCAGCAGCAGCAGCAGCAACTGAATAGTGGCTGCCCCTTTGGTGCAGCTTTCGCCTGGTCAGTGGGCAACTTCAACCTTTTGGCTTTACGCTAATCGCCATCGTATTCCCAGTTCCATTCGCTCTCTTCCTTGCTCCAACAATAATTTTATCAATTTTGTTTTATAATTGTGCGCAGCTGAAACGCCAGAGTCGCAAAAAGTGTGACCAGACGTCTATAAGAATACTTTTAGATGCAGCTCTCAGTGGATGGAAAAAATGGAAAAACATACTAAGATTTAAATAAGCATTAAATATTTTACACAATGTTTGACCCCAAAAAGTCAATTGCTGTCTAAATATGGGCCAACTTCTAGGCCAAAATGCGGGCCATTGGCGCATAAATTTTGCCTAAAATGAACTTTTGCGTTCTTCTTAAGTAGAAGGCGTTCAAATCAGAGAAATATTCACTCAATATCAAATTTGACGAAGCTAAAAATATTCCCTAAAATAAACGTAGTTTCTTTTTAAGTATAAGGCGTACAAATTATAGATATATTCACTCAATACCAATTAACTCTGCGACAAGAAATAATTCTTAGACTAAGGCTCAGTTGCCGAACTTTTGAAACTAACAAACGCACCTGGTCACACTGCATCGCTGTTCTACTCCGCTTGGGTCAACAGTAAACTACGCAGATTTCATTGTTTGCAGCTCGCCAAGAGCAGCAGCAGCATCAGCTGAGGGAGTAGAAGCGGCAGCGGGAGCAAGCACCGAGGCAGCAGCATGTAAATGTCCGTCTTGCTGCTGTGTGGCTGCGGCCAAGTGGCCAGCAACTGTCGGGCCTGTGCCTGCCCAGGAGGCTTGTTGCTGTTGTCTTAAATTAATACCAAATTGTCAACGTTTGCAAAATGCTGCAAGCCGCACCAACGCCACATGATAAGACGCAGACCAACAGCAGCAGCAGCAGCAATAGCAAGACCAGGTCCAGGCTGAAGCCAGAGCTGGGGCGAGGACTGGGACTGGGGCTTGGGATTGGGCTGCATGCAGCGCCGAGGCTGAGGCGGCTGCGCATGCGTTTTGGATCTATGTACGTCTATGAGTGGCTGCTGCGGTTGCTTTGTTTGTGGCTTTCGCTCGTTTTGGTCTCGCTTGGTCTAAGGTCTTCGATGGTCGTCAATTGATAGCCAGATTTGTGCAATTATCATTTTAATAATTGCCAACAATCTGCACGATATGAACCGACGCTACGTCTGCTGCCAGGACCAGGACCCCATTTAGTGCGCCCCCCCCCCCCCTCGCCCCATCCCTCTCGCCCCTTGTCCCTGGTCTAGGTTCTTGCTGGTCGTGCTCATAACCAGTAGCCAGCGCCTTGTACTTCTGCCTTTCTGCATTTGTTAGCCCCGACCGCATCTACATAATAATAAATTTATTACAGATTTCCGTCTGATTTGTTGTTAAGAATTTGTGCATTGCCTAGCCGGAAAACACAAAAACAAAAAAAAATAACAAACTGCTAGCACCCACTGTGAGACAAATAAAATACACTTAAATGGTTGCCCACTTAAAAGATGACGGCAGATTGTGCGATAAATCAGCGGAGATTGCAGTGCGTAGAGCAGAAGCGGCGCTGCTCAGGAACGCACTGCCTCCAGTAGTCGATTCCATGCCAACCCAAAAAAGAGAAAATAACACAGCATTAACTGGTGCATTTTATAGAAAACCCTAAACAAACCTAACCTAATCTATGGCGTAGTAACATACATAAATTTTTATATAAATTATAAAAATTGTATATATATTTAAATTCCGAATGATTTCTTATTAGGCCTTTTCTCGGATTTAAATTTTCTTATTAATTTAACAAGCTTTTTTCCAGGATTTTTCGGATCGTTAAGACATTCATCAATTGCCCGCTTAAATTTGTATCCAATTCTCAAATCCCGAAACATCAGGCTGTTTGTAAGTTCTACTTTGAAACTCACTTAGTGGCCTTAAGGTAAGTTCATAGATATAAATTCAAAACAAAAAAGATTAAATTTAATAGGTTCCCAAAATGCGAGAATAGCCTGGGTAAAGACACGTAGCTAGGTAATGTTAATGTCTAAGGTTTGTACTTTTATTATTTTAGTATTTTCCTTTCGGATAAAATGATAATACAACCATACATTGGCCTGGAATTCGATCCCACAGCCTTGACTGTGCCTAAGTAAACACATTATGTAAGATCAATAATATTTGGAAGAGGTTTAACAGGTGAGCTTTATCAATACGGCTTCAAAATCAAAGAAAATATTAAACCATAAATCGTTTTTGTTTTTTTAACCGTTTCAGTTGTGACAGTCAAATGGAGCACTATTCTATGCAAGCGTTGAGCACAAATCAAATGCAATGCATGGGGACTAACGGTTCGTCTAAAGTTGGTCGGCAGCAGAAACTCACCTCCACCACGCATGCATCCAGCCAGCAGGTAAGTAAGAAAGAAACACGACACACACACACACAGACAAACCCGTTTGCCTGGCCGAGGCCGAGGGGCGAGCGCTCGGTCAACGCCCATTGCCGAGCTGGGCCAATCAGCGGCGAGTTCGCGCCTCGCCGCACCGCACCGCGCCGCGCCACGAGCCAAACGGCCGCATGTAACGGCATGCGGCGAGGCAGCAAATACAGAAGCGAGTGTGGGATTTGTTTTTGTTTGACAAAGAGGCAAAGAGAGGCGCACGCAGTGCAAACAAAAGCTGAGGGTGTAACTGGGAAAATGTGTCGCACTCATAAATAAACGAGCGGCCGATAAAGATGGGGGACAAAAAAGAAATGTAAAGGGAAAAGCGAAAATGAGAAAAAAAAATGAAAAATGGAAATTGTTTACGATTTGCTCAGTTGCTGTTACCTGTGCCGCTCGCGACTGCGCATATCGCAACACATTGATGGATGGGCACGCGTCTGGCATAAGGTGAATCCGTTACAAGAACCCCGCTCGCAAACGGCGTCAGTCGGTTGTGGCTGCCGCTAACCCTCGAGCGAACCCTCGCGCTCTCAAGCGCAACGAGGGCGATCCGGCAGCCAACCAGCTACCATCAGCCCTCATCGCAGCTATATAATGAATGACTATCGGGGCTGATATACTATAGTGCTGACTATGGCCATATAGCTATATAGACCCCATTTTATGCATGTCTATGGCATGCTTCGCTAGCGCAATTGCGGCTTGTGGCACGCTCGTGTCTTGGAATGTCTTCGGGGGTGTCTCCGGACTTCTGACTCCCAAGCTAGCTGACTGACGGGCTATCTGACGGGCTGATGTAATGGCGTGCACATGTCCTTTAAATGCATGCATAGGCGTTCGAGGAAATTGCGCCAAAGGAAAGGAACTCATCGGAACAGGATCGTTAAATGGATGGCAGTTGCCCGAAGTGTGCCCGCGTTTTCTTGTCAGGCGTAACCTAGGCAGGTGTGGGCCACAGCAACATAAACTGGAAATTACTAAGCAGAGGAGGCGACCAAGCGAGCAGCGATGATCTGGACATGGAGAAGGTAGGGTGCCATCAGGACGAGTCGCTAAGGAAAAACGTTGATAACCTACTAAATAAGAAGGTGCTTCTTAAGGCAAACAATGCAATCAAGCAGCAGGTGTTGGGCCATGATTTTTAATTGCCATAGATTTCAAGATAAACGGCAAAAGTCTTAAAACTCAAATATAATATGTGCTTATGCATGTACTGTGTATGAGTTATATGGAAATCTATTCATATTAATTCTTCAGATTAAATCCATTTCACTGAGATCATATTTTTATATTAAATAATTATACCTATTTATTTACTTATTTATAAGCTGCCTTCTAATAGCTTCAGCTAAAGCGGCAGGGAAGATTACAGCCATGGCTGATAAAGCCTTTGACTGCTTTTCTTGTGGTATTTAATTCGATCTTAATAGGTATTACAAAAGCCTATATATGGTCAATATATATACGCATATAAAAGTACATATATATTGAAAATATGTATATAGAATATATATATATATTCAATAAAAATATATATATAAATAAAAGTACAATATAAATGAAAAAATATGAATATATTGACAATATAATATATTATCATTGGTTATAGTTACCGTTTTAAATACATTTAAAATTTATCATATATACTGGGAAGTATAAAATGTTATATAAAGCTATAGAGTTTATCTGAAAGCTATTATATTTTTCAATTATGAATTATTCAATGAGTTGTTATATATTCGCGACTAGTTTTTGATTCATGTTAATATCCTGTAAAAATCAAAATTATTTTTGAAATTTTGAATTTTTTAAAGCACAAAGATTTATTTTTTCCAAAATTTATGGCTTTGTTAATATTTATAAATATTTATCATGTTGATATCTTATAAAAATCAAAATTGTTTTAAAGTTTTTAATTTATTCTGTTAATTTTGTTTAAAGCTCAAAGGCATATTAATTGCAAAATTAATGGCCATGTTAAATATTTATCAAAATGTGTCTGCTAACCAAGGCTATAATTCAGTACATTAAACAGCAGCACTTACAAATTATAATCTGCTTATATATGTTAAGCCGATTATCTGACCATATATGTGTCTTATTTCCCTTCATACTCTCGGCTCAAATAGATCACTGTTTGCCTTATTCTCAATCCCTCATAACTAACAAAATATCCTTCAAATATGCTCGCTACTCTCGCGCAAATGCGAGCAACTTAGCTGAGTCACAATCCCAATAGCTGAGCTGGCCAACAGTTGGTGGCAGCAACAGCAGCAGCAACAGCAACAGCAGCAGCAGCAATAACAACTGTAACAGTTACAATACGAAAAGTACAGCGGGACGCAGGCGGCAGAGCAACAATACAACAAACGCCCGCCAAACTTTAACTGCATACCAATTAGTTGAGAAACGCGTGCTGCCAACAACAACAACAACAACAGCAGCAACAACAGCAGCAGCAGCAACAATAGCAACAACATGAGCTGCGCACGATCAAAGCAACTGATAGAGAGGAGAACAGGAGGCGCGGGCTCTGGCGCTGCGTAACTGTGTGTCTTGACCCTTACAACATGCAGGACAACAACAGCAACAACAACAGCAACAACGGCTGCCAACTGCTGCCAAAGGTGAAAAACCAGAGTTGGCAACACACGCACACACACACATGCACAAAAGGGCTCAAGAGCCACCACTAAAGTCAACATTCGGGCACCAATACGCGCGCAACGAGGGTTCGTTTTGATTCGGCTCACACACACACGCACACACACAGACAAAGCCTCGATTTTCGGGCCAAGTCGTCGTCGTCGCTGTTGCCTGGGCCCGGCACTCGCTTCACCGTTGGCTCAATTTAGAACCGCACAATCGGCCAAAGATTCAGTCAGGTGCGAAGCACCGAGCGATACAGACGTCTACGTCTCACAGCCGAGCCAAGTTTCATACTCAAAGATCTGTTACCAAAAAAAAAAGAAGTTAGTTAATATCAGCTTGAGGCAGCAGCAAAAGCGATCGTCTACCGCGAGATTTAACGCCGTGTCGCCGTTGAAATTTATCCAAAAATTAAATATACACATATATGTATATATAAACAAATATTGTTGGCCCAAGTGAATAAAGTGCATTTTTGTTGGCCAACTGCTGAGACCAAAGTAAACAGCCAGTGTTCAAGGCCAAAATATGAATCATTTGTCACCGCCGCCATCGCCGCACTCGCAGCCAAGTCCGGCGGGCTACGCGGGTCCATCGCTGGACAAGCAATGGATGCAGCGAGCCTCGGCCTTTAACACCGTGATAGCATCGGCAGCGGCCCACAAATTGAACAACAGAGGTGAGTCCATCGATCAGCGATCAAGCGACTAAAGTTTAACTACACGTTAAAAAGTATAAAGAACTGATCTTCTATTTAACTAAAAGTTAACATATTAGTAAAGATTTTGGCATGGAAAAAGATTTAATGAAATCGCCAGAGCTCAGCTCAGATCTGTTTTAACTAGAAGTTAACATATTAAACAACCAGTTAGCAGTTCTGATATGTACAAAACTTGAAAGTTCCGTTTTAGCTAAAAGTTAACATTTAAAATAACATTTGAACAGTTCTGATATCGATATGTAAAGATCTTTGCTGATTTATTTTAACTAGATGTTAAAACTTTCAACAACATTTTAGCAGTTTATATGAGCAAAGACCTTTTCAGTTCTTTCATAACTAGTTAGTTAACTAGAAGTTAAAATTTGAGGAAATGTTTTAAGCAGAGAAAAAGATTAGGAAATAATCCACTTGAACAGAGATCAAAAAAACTTCAAGCTCTAGTTTTCAAAATCTGGATCTCTTTCTTGCATTAGCAAAATATCAAAACTTTTAATAGACTAAACTTGTGTCAGTCTTATTTGAAGCCCTTACTCGCTATTCAACGAAATAAATTTCTGCAATCTCATCAAAATTCTCATAAAAAGTTCAATCATATAAAGGAAATAAAAGCACGTGAAATATGATTTAATATCTGGAATAATATTCCTTCATCATACTCCTTTAACATTTATTTCGTACTCTTGCGATTATTTCGCCCGACTCTCTTACAGAACTGCCCTTCCTCTACAATCCGCTGCTCTACTCCAGTGCCCTGCTCTGGCCACAGTTTCTGCTCTCGTCGGCCTCGGCGCTGGGCACACCCCTCACACCCATGACGCCCAAATCGCCCGCCTCCATTGTGCTGAGCCAGCGCGATCGCGACTTTGCGCTAACGCCCGAAAAGGAGCAGGAGCTGCAGCACAACAGCAGCGGCAGCAGCAAGCACGTGCTGCTGCAACAGGACGAGGATATGCCGCTGAATCTGAGCACCAAACAGCGAGCCAGATCCCACTCGGACCAGGATCACGATCACAATAGCAGCAGCAGCAGCCACAGTGGCAGCCTGAGCGGCGGCAGCCTCAGCGATGAGCCCGAGCAACCGCTGCATCTGAGCTCGCTCAGCAATGCCACGCCTCCGCCCTTGAGGGCTGTGAACCTGAAGACGGCAAACAACGGCACGCCGCAGCAGCGCCGCTCGCAGGGCAACATCATTTGGTCGCCAGCTTCCATGTGCGAGCGCTCCACGCGGCATGAGGCTGTGGCAGTGGCAGCAGCAGCAGCAGCGGCGGCAGCGGCAGCGGAAGACTACGAGGAGCAGCAAGTGGATCCCATAGTGCGCAAGTTCAAGTACGAAAGACGCTCGGCTGCCTCCGTATCCTCGCTGCAGTCGCCGCTGTCCTCGCTGGTGCCGCAGACAAATGTTGCGCAGGATCTGGACTTTGAGACAGCGCAGCAGCAGCTGTACGCGCATCGCAGCGCCTTCATGGCCGGCCTAACTGGCAACAATCTGGAGTTGCTGACGCAGCACCTGAAGACGCAGCAGCAGCAACAGCAACAGCAACAACAACAGCAACAACAGCAGCAACAGCAACAGCATCATCAGGTTAAGGCCGAAATCGTGGCCGAGCAGGACAACAACCGTTCGGCAGCCGCGCTCATGGGTCTTGTGGCAGTCGCCGAATTAGGCTACATGCGTAATCAACACCAGCAACAGCAACACACGACCCAGCAGCAGCAGCAACAACAACATCAGCAGCAACAGTTGCATCTACAGCAGCAGCAGCAGCAGCAACATCCTGATTCAACGGCCACAGATGTTGCGCGTCGTTCGTCCTCCTCATCATCGTATCATGGCGAGTGCGAGGAGAAGCGCAGCGGCAGAAATTTTCAGGTAAGCAGACGGGAAGTTCACTTTTTTTTTTCGTATTTTTTTTTTCTTTTTCTTATTGAGCAAAGTCGAATCAGTGTCGAAACTAGCGGAAGTGCAAAGACTGAGAAAAGGCGCTTAAGCATGGGATTTGATAGTCCGCTTATATAAAATATATATAATATAGTTACATAGACATATCAAAACCATTATTGTTATAATAACAAAAATAATTTCTTAAATTCAGAAAAATCCAAAACCAATCCAAAAGATCTTTTGGAAATTGGGAAAGCCTTTTAAATTTCCAAATCAACTTTGCTTTGTGTTTTTGCTAAAATTTGAAAGGTTTAAAATGGGGAAAAAAAATATTTTTGATTATATCTCTTAACTTTTCTTTTGCTGAAACCAAGCAAAGTATTCATTTATGGCATTTAACTAAAAGTAAGGCCACAATTATTTCGAGCATACTTTTATACTTATAATCAATGTGTGTTATGAGGCGAAATCTGTAGGCTGTCAGAGCGTTGTCCTTGTCGCTAATGACACAATTACGTGACATCGGCTGTGTCTCAAGTACTCAATTCTTCACTGAGCCCCTCACTGTAGGGAAAAAGCCTTATAGCTTGCACAGGTCTAGAGCATATCTGGCATATCGCATTGCATTGCGTGTCTGTTGTTGTTCGGCCCCCGCTTACGATTGTCCCGTGTTAATTGTTTCATATTTTGAAGGTCCTGTCGCGTTTTAATTGCGCGGCGCTATCGATGGACAGACGACACATAGCGCCCGACTATTTCAATTTGGAAAAGTGGCACAGCAAATAATGTAATAAAGAACTCTTCTATGGAAATTCAATTAGGCACAATCGAAATCACGCAATTAGTTAATCAAATAATTTTGATTGTTTCTCGAAGCGGGCGGGCGGCGGTGCGGCTCACGAAGATTTATGTACAAATTACGCGTACAATTTTTGTAACCATAATCATAATTGTCGTTTTGTTAAAGGGCAGCCCTTTAAGCCATTTTTTGCCACATTAGGCACACACGACGAGAGAGAAAGAAGGGCACACGACCACGGACCACGGACTGACACATGAACTGGCAACAAGAAGCCTGAGTCGGGGGCATGGTCATGCTCTGACTACCCCCGCTGTCAGTTAATGTTTTTATCAAAGGCACTTCAACACCCGCGACACAGGCATTCGTTCTCTCTCATTTTATTTTTTTCACACATTTCACGAGAGGGTTTTCGGACTCGAGTGAAATGCGATAGCCATGAAGGGTTTCCAGGCCGGGCGCAGACATATGGTCAAAACAGTTGCTCAAGTCCTGGGCGCAGGCGCAGCCAAAGACGAATATTTTTTCTTCGTATGTGTGTGTGTGCGTGTGTTTTTTTTTGTAAGTCTTTACATCTGCTGTTGGAATATGAAAGCGCGGCCCACCCGGCTCGACTGGAGTCTGAGCTTGGGCTGAGTCATGTGTTTGGGGTTTCTACGCGAGAGTTTTGCCAACTTCCGTTTCGGGTCGAGTTGAGCAAATTGACATTATGGCTCAGACCTGGCTGTAACAATGGGCCAACTAATTGGGGCTCAGTCTAGGCATGGATACCGCTCAAATGCAACGCACAAATAGAAAATCCCAAAGCACAAAAAACAATTTAAATAAAAAAAAAACTACAAGAAATTGTTTTTCTTTTATGTTTTTTTTTTTTTTGTTTTTAAGCAGCGCACTTGTGTCAATTTACAGTATGCGTAGGTTTTCGAAAGGTTTTTCTCATTTTTTTTTGTAAATTCCATTTTTTTTTTATAAATGTCACACACGTAGCTCGGTCGATCGCTAGGCCAGCCCAGTAGATGGGAATGGAAATGGGAATGGGATTGAGTTGTGTCAATACGGGAGCGACAATGTTTAGAGACTTGCATGTTGCAGCAGCACAAACTGTGCAAACATTTAATCTCCTCGCCGCGAAGATGTTACGAGCAGAGTCTGCCCAGTTTTCTGCTCTCCCCAATACCCAATACCCAATCCCCCAGGCCAGCTGTGTTTGGCCTACAAATAGTAGATACATTCAGGCACATTCAGTTATAGCTTAATATCATTTAATATGGAGCGTTAAGTTCGCAGCGCGATAGAGACTTGTTTCTCTTGAGTTGTGCGTGTGGAGAAATGTTTTTCACTTGAGATTTAACATTGAGCTGGGCTGCTGTTTGCTTAGCTGTTTCTTAAAAATAAACGCTAAGCTAATATACTAGCTACAAGATATGGGACTCTCTGGCCTGGCAGCCATATTTTCGCTCAGTTGTCTGGGTTTTATCCCAACTGTCGCCAAATATTTGCACACTCACAAATCTAGTTTAATTCATAAGTATTTAGCACACACATTATTATGTTGTTTGTGATTTTATTTGTCGCAAAAAATTTGTAGACTTTGTTTCGTTTTCAGGCTGTTCAAACATGTCGTTATTTTCGATTATTTTGACTCGTTCTGTGCAAACATCAATATGTGTATATAACATGTTCCAATTCGGATTCTTTTCTTACAGTGTAAACAGTGCGGCAAGTCGTTCAAGCGCTCCTCAACACTGTCCACACATCTGCTAATACACAGCGATACGCGGCCGTATCCCTGCCAGTATTGCGGCAAGCGATTCCATCAGAAGTCCGACATGAAGAAGCACACCTACATACATACGGGTAAGTTGAATGAGCTATCCGCCCATCTAGCTCTATCTCCCCCTCTCTCTCTCTCTCTCTCTCTCTCTCTCTCCCCTTTCTCTGTCACTGTCACAGGTTGATATTAGCATATTTGATAAGCAGGCTGAGTTTCAACTCAATTCAAATGAATGGGCACAGTTGTTGACCCCCATGAAATTGACTTTGGCGTGTGCTAAAGGCAGCCAGGCAGACGACAAAAGCTAGTCTTAACTATATTTTTTGATCTGTAAATGCCATGATTATACTATATATACATGGCTAATAGCATGGATAATAGAACAAGGAAAAGTTTCAAGGATAAGTTTCAATCGCTAAATTCATTAATTGTACAACAAATTTAGGGAATATCTTTTTATACCCCGTACCTATTAAATGGGCATCATGATTTTGTGAAAATGTAACAAACGGAAGGAAGGATCTCCGAGTTCATAAAGTATATATATATTCCTGCTTAGCACCAACAACTGAGTTGTCTGTCCTTATAAGCGGGACGATGTCAGAGGCTATAGAAGCTAGAGATTGGGAATATTATTGATCGATCCATGAAATCGATAAGAATCGTTATCGATATGAAGTTTTTTGACTATATCACGGAACTAGGGAGATCAAATTAGGTATGTAGGGAATACCCTTAATACAGATTCACAATATTTCACTGTTTGAGTATTTCTCCCATCCAAATGAATATATTTGGAGCTCTATGCGTCATCTTAGGGCATCGCCTAGTCGGGCACACGCGATTGGAGCACACTTCTGAGTGAGAATAATGGCTGTTTGCTTTTAACCCATTTCGATTTGAAATGTCAAACATTTTGTGGCAATGTGTCAAGCATAAACGGCGTCAACAGCTCACTTTGCAGCTCTTTGCATGTTCCAGCTCAAGTGATTTGAGCCACCCTCATTTGTAAGTCGCGGCCATTAAAATCAGCGAGCACTCCAGATGCTTATCGGCTTTCAATTTGTCTAATTGCTGAAAATAGTAAGGCCACGTGCAATCGTACAATTAATAAACTTTAGTTTGCATTATAATAATTGTTTTATCGATTTTATTTGCGCTCGTTGCAGGTGAGAAGCCGCACAAATGCACCGTCTGCCTGAAAGCCTTCAGCCAAAGCTCGAACCTGATCACGCACATGCGCAAGCACACGGGCTACAAGCCCTTCGGATGCGGACTCTGTGATCAGTCCTTCCAGCGCAAGGTGGACCTGCGCCGCCATCGGGAGAGTCGACACGAGGAGGCAGCTGGCGCCCTGACGCCGCCGATCAAAATGGAGGTCAGCAGCAGCAGTTGCTAGAGGCGAGCGAGCGTGCGATCGATTGGATCATCTGTAACATCTGTAGATATATATAGAACATGTCTGAGACACAAACCAGACCCAGTGGGGATTACCCGAAACCAGTAACAACCACCAAGTTGGCCCGCCTGCAAATGCAAAGTCGTCTAAGTCTAAGTCGTCGCTATGAAGCCAAAGTTTGTTTTGTTTGGGCATCCGAATACATTGTTAAGGGAACCGAAAGAACATTTCTCCCATTTATTTTGCTCAATCCTAGACCTAAGCTCTGTACATACTGACAAAAAAAAAAAACCATACACAAGACTTCTCTAATAGACCTTAATACTGTATGCTTAAGTAAATATTATTTAGAATTAAGCTAACATATATTTATGGCATAGAAAATGTTTTTTATCTTTTCAATTTGTTTTACCCGAAATACCAAATCCAAAATTGGCAAAGAAAACGCAGCTAAAAGTACCAAAGACTCCAAAAAAACAACAACAAGAAAAAGAAAACTTGGCAAAGCTTGATTTAAACCTAACTCATCGAAATTTTTGTCTGTACCATTGTTTAATTTACGAAATATTTATTTTTATATAAATTATTTAAGCCCTATTGAAAATGTCCTCGATATGGGGATTAGCGTTAGCTTCTAAGTTTTTATTGACATTTTTTATTATTTATAAAATCATTTCATTTGTATTTAGTTATGTTTAATTGTATCCCTTTTAGCAAAAATAAAGTCGAAAGCTAAAGAAACTTCAATTCGTTTAAAACAGCTGTCGCAGACTTACACAGCTTAAGGCTATATAATTTGGGCCAACAATCTGTGAAGATTTTTAATAGAAAAGAAAATGTATTTAATGCGATTTCTTTATTTATTTGATTGTAACTTTAGCTGAAAATGCGACTCTTAGTCCAAGTCCAACCACATTAACTTAAAAACTTTTTGACTCAAATATTCAAGTATTTTCTTCAGATATTTTTCACTCGAATATTTTTATATTCTGAGATTTAATTGCAATTTTTAATGCCACTAACGTTGCATCTTAATTCTGAGAATTTTATTTACAATTTTCAAAATTGTTTACAAATTAAAATCGTTTTTAATTATAGAACTACATTGATAGCTTTTTTTGAGTAAAATATCTCCAATTTAAACACGCTTGAATTCAGATTTTCTGATATTCAAATGAAAGAGGTGCATAGAAAATTTTAATTTAAAATAAAGCATATTTTGCTTGGCACAAAAAAAGGAAATATAAGATGGAATTCCAAATGAAATTCTTTGAATTTTCTTTAGCCAATGCTCTTGAATAGCTAGGTATGGAAAATGTCCTTAAGAAAGTAGCTTATTTACCAATACCTCAGCTAAGCCTAAGTCCATATATTAGTCTTAAATGTCTGCAGATCAAGGACGTTGCAGTGGCAGCCGTTTTGGCAGCCAAATTCATGTGGCAACATTTTGTTACAAATTGTGAAAAACACTCCAAAGATGTTTTTTTTTTGGTGGAGTAGCCCGAAAACCTGATTTTATAGTTAAATTTTTGCACGTACTCAATTGCAGGCAACAGAGGCTCCTGGCAACTGGGACCTGGGACCTGGGCCGGGGACTGCTCCTGTTTCGGGTGCCGCGGTGATCTTTGATCTTCGCTCATTGCGGTATGCTAGGAATGCGCTTTGTAAAACGCCGCGTTACAAGCAGCGTTTCCCATTCCGGCGTGGAAAAGAAAAGGGAGGGGGGAGCACGGCTGGCCAGCTATCGGGCACGGCAAAACGCCAATAAGTGTTCGAAGTTCCAGCTAATTGCGCCCGAGAGTGGAGTCCAGTTGAGTTGAGTTGAGTCGAGTTGAGTGGGCAAGACAGGTAAGTCAAGGCGGGGAAACAGATCGGGAGCGATCATCGACATTCGATTGCTGATCGCAATTTCGGCCGAAAACCGAATGTCAATGCGTTTTGCGGCACTTTAAAACGCCCGAAATGATGTTTGGCAGTTTACAAATCACCGACTCTGGGCCGCGCTCATTATCGCCATTCATCGTTGGCTGCAATCAAAATCAGCGAGCATTTGGCAAGGATTTCACTTTGGCCCTCAACCGCCTCGCCGCTTTGCCACTTGTGCCCGTGGCATGCAACAAATTGATCGAAAATTGACAAAATATTGGGCACAAGCACGAGAAAAACACAAAAAAAGGAGGAGGAGGAGGAGAAGCGCGATCAAAAATATGCAGTTCAATTGCATTGGCGGCTGCAAAACAATTCAGCTCAAGGACCTTGGCCAAGTGCCGACAAAGCGATAAATTGCAGAGCAGTTGGGGTAAGTGTAGCTTACTCTATGTGGCAGCCGCCAAGTATTTCATAATGTAACTTCAGTTATGCATGTACGGCAAACAGAGCTGCCCGAAATTAGAATTCAATGATAGTGAAATTTCCTTTTAAATTCATTTATTTGCAGCTGATTTTCTATTACTGTAGCTTAGCAACTTTTAACAGCGTGAGGATCGGGGGTTCATAGAAAAAGTAGCTAAGTAGCCCAAAAAATCACATTTTAAATATAGATTTAACTTGAAAATGTTGCTCTATGCAACTTTTATATAACAGAAAATATCCAAAAACTTTCTTCATTTAATTTAAGTTTATTTCAAGTGTTATGAGAAATTTTTAAGAATTATTTTTGGTTGAATTTTCAGCGACAGCTTTTAAATGTAAATTAAACATTTATTTGCAAGCTTACAGGAATTATTTTAGAATTAGATTTATCTCTAAAACCAAAGTATTTCAATTTCCTGCGACAATTCTCTTATATAAATTGATATACTCTTTAGTTCAATTAGATAATCACAAGAGTTATATTTTGAAAAATGTAGATATAGATATAAGAACCAATTATTGAAAACCTTTGGAGTAAGGACCGCTGTCTACACCGGGTAGAGCTGGTTGGACTGTGTCTGCCATATGGTGGCTTTAGGTTTATTAACCCCTAAGCCGTTAACACCTGAGCCCACATAATTTGTCATGCCATTTGAATTTGTACAGCATTCAAATACAAATAGACGGCAAGCCCCCATAAAAAAAAACTAAAACTAAAACTAAAAGAAACAAAATACGACAGTTGAACAAAAGCTGCGCTCAGCTGCAACCCCAAATTGAATAGGAAGAGGAACGCGAGGAATTTGAAGAGGAAATCATCTTAGATGAAGTGCCTTGAAGTGGCCTAGACGGAGCTGGGCCCGCAACATATCCGTTTTCCGGCTACCCCTAGCCGAAAGGTGCCGGGCAGGTGACTTTGACTTTGGCTATTAATAAAAATAATAGTTGCGGCTAAAAAGGTGAAGCGGTCGAGCGAGGATCTGAATTTAGCCAGCGTGCCGAGCCGTGCGTACGTGGAGGCCATCACATGAAAAAAAGATGTCTTAGGTCAGTTGCCGTCGAGGGCTGCAAATGCGACGTCGACGTCGACTGCGACTGCGACGAGGCTGCTGCAGGTGAACCTAAGCGAGGGCACAATTAAAAGGCCGACGAGGGATGTGGCAAAAGGCACCTGTGCGCGCAGGAGCCGGGAAAGGCAATGTTACAGCGGCTCATTTATGTTTATGTCCTTTCGTTGTAAGCAGCGCTGATTCCGATTCCATTTTGAGCCGCACAAGTGGCGCGCCAGCACCTGCTGAATCCTGGAACCTGTCGTCGTTGTCGTTGTCGTTGTCCTGGCTCAATAATTGTGCGCCAGACGACGCGTGCTCAAAGCCGGTTTACAGCAAACATATGCCAGGCTTTCAGCTCTTGCAAATTACAACAGCAGCCAGCGCCAGCCTGCACATCCAACCGATACCGGTCCAATTGGCATGGGCCACACGCCACCAACTGAACAGCAGTCATAAAAATCTCTCAGTCGACCACAAAACTGCCAAGATCGAGATCTGGGCTGCAATCGTTGTCTAATCTAGGCCCGAGCACCTTGAGGGAGTGTGCCGCAAGCTGACGCATGCAAAAAATCAACCAAAAAAAAAAAACAAAAATATATAAAACCAAAAACCAAAAGAAGGTGCATCCAACAAAAAGCCAACAACAACAACAACAATTGCTGTAAGTGCGCCTGCACCTGTCACGCTCATCGATATTACAAGCGGCGGCGGCAACGGCTACGGCCAAGCCAAATGACCCAATTTTCATGGGCCCTACAGGCCTTTAGCCTGGACCTCAACCAGAGGCAGAGCCAGAGCCAGAGCCTGCTCTCATTTCTTTGTGAGCCTTCCGAGTTTTAATGTGTTTTTCCTCGCTTGAAATGGATAAGTTATGATTGCTGCACTTTTCCCTCAATAGACATTGTCACCTGCAGCATGAGTTGGGTATTTGGAATTTATGTTGGATTGATTGTTAGAGATTGACATGGAGTGTGGGGAATCGGGCCGGAGGGGGGAATACACATTAATGGGATATCTTCAGGACAGCTGAGTATGTGCGTGTGTGTGTGAGGGTTGCACATGCTGTAATATAATTTATTAATATTTGTTTAATGATAAGTCTGATTGGTTTTGAATTCTTAGCTAGATTATATTATTATTTTTGATATTATTATTATAATTTAAATCAGCATTATTATTATGTCATTAAAAATTAGGTATTATTTTAATTTTGCTTTTATTATTTCTATTAATATTTATTTATCAGAAATATTATTTAATTTTATTGTCATTATAATTGAAATAAGAACATATTATATTAATTTTTATATTATTATTATCATAATCATCATTAATTTTTTATTTTAATATTACATTTTTTATATTATTTTTATATATTATATATCCATCTATTGATAATAATAAGGATTTAGAAAACCCTTATGCCTCTATTTCTAGACATTAAGTCCCGATTGTCGTTGCTCTGATAATTCATTTAGCAGTAATAATTCCTTCAGCAAAAGCAACTCTACAAAGAATCCTTTATTTGTGAAAAATCAAAAAAATCCATGGATTGACATTAATATTGATATATCTAACAGACTTAATCATTATTCCTCTATTGAACAAGACGAATGCGGGTTCGAGTCCCACGCTTACATTTGCGGATATACTATTAACTAACTAAAGGTTTTCTTTGTCACCGCATAACGAAATCCTATACCTATAATAGGAATAAATTCGGAATAGATATCTCACTGATCTTAAGAACAGCTTCTGGTCTTTGCATTAAAGTTCCTTGAGGAAAATGCAATAGGAAACAGTTTAGCTAGTTCGCCCGACCAAATCAGAAGCCAACAGAATGCCAGTCAGCCAGTCAGTCAGAGATTAGCCTTACCTTACTTTGGAAAATCTTAAGCTCGTTCGATTTGAATGCGAACATTGACAAAGGGAAAGCAATGACAAATCCAAGTCAAATATGCAACAACCCCTGCTATAGGGGGGTATTGGAAGGCGGGTGGGAGGGCCAGCACGAGTCAAGTGGCAGGGCAGAGCAGTTTGTGAAATCTATTTAAACAGCTTAATTGGCAAGAACAGCAAGAAGCAGAGACAGCAACTAAAACTAAACAAAAAAATGAAAAAAAGCAAATAAACAACCCGCAGACAATGAGCCAATCAGCAGCTTAGCCAGAGGGTGCAACAAAAAAGGCGAGACCCAAAAGCACAACCAAAAGCCAAGAGCAGCAATTAAAATGACAAAATCTAAACACAAAATGGTACGGATTTTGCCATGTGCCACAGTCAGACAGTCAAACAGTCAAACAGTCAAAAGGTGCAGGCCAATAAGAAGACCCAAGAGTGCAGCCTGCCGCTGTCCGAGCCAGAAACAGAAAATACAGCTAAAAAACACATTGCAATCGGGTGCAACCAGTTGCGTGAATACTCGCTCATAGCCAAAAAATGCCCGATAAAAATGGCTTTAAAATGTTTTAATATTTCGAAAACAAAATATTATTGTATTAACTCGAAAGAAGCTTGTCTATTCATAGTCTGGAAGATATATATTCTTTCCTTACCCTCTTAGACTTATCCATATAATCTTCTCACTTTACTTCTGAGTATAGATACAAGACTATATATATTCCCAGTTTCACGTCTTTAACTATCCGGAAATTCCGTTTAAACTGTTAAAGGTATATGTTTTACCCAATGTATCTTTAACAGTTTATCTGATATAAACGGATATATACAACAATGCACATATTTTAAATTTCTATAGCTACAGCTTGAGGCGCAACCAATATACTCTTTTAAACTTGTCGAACGAGTATACAGAGTCGGGCTCAAGGTGTTTTTCTTGAGCAGAAATCAATGTGCTTGGCCTAAACACAGATTATAGACAGATTTGGAGGCAACAGACGGCGGCACAAAAGGACAACAAATTGCGGCACAAGATGCAACACACACACACACACACACACACACGCACAAAACAGACGAGAACGAGGACTCTGACTCCGACTCGGAGTCGGACTCGGCCTCTGTCAGAGTCATTATAAGAATTTAAGCGCACCTTTTCATTTTGTCTGCAACAGATCGAGCAGCGACAGGTGCGCAACGCATGCGCGCAGAGATAAGCCGAGAGAACAGAGCATAGCGGTAGATGGCCCGATGGTAGATGGTAGATGGTAGGATCCAACGCAGGGGTCCTTCTTGCCGAAAGGCGTTATCCCAAGAGCGCTGCTGCTGCTGCTGTGCCAGATTCGACTGTGTTCGTTCGCTGGCCAAATTAATTCCTTGCCATATTTTATAATTCAACAGATGACACGAGCCAACGCAGAGCACCCGGAGGACCAGAAGCAAAAGCTTAGCTTAGCAAAAGAGGGTCCTCGGGCCTAAGGTACCGCTTATTGCGGCTCGTTTGTGGCACATGCCAGCGCAGGACCTCAACTCCTGCTGCTGTCGCTGCTGCCATTTTGGCTGCCTCCTACAATGGGCATTGCCGACTTGCAGTCGCATTTGTTCAAGCCGATCTGCCTCTGAAATGTAGAGTATGCTGGGTTCGCTTTTGTTCGGCGCATTTTGTTAAGCGTTTTCGGTCAGCTTGCGGTTCTTGGAGTCCTTTGGCACATTAGTTTATTTATTTGAAAGTGCAAGAGGTTTTTTTTGTTCCTTTACTTATTTGCAAAAAAAAAGCAGTTTGTTGAACCTTTGGCGGATGACAATGACCTTTTCTATGCGCTGCTCCGGCCAAAGGGTTGACGGTTCAGCACCCTATAACAGCATTTTTGGTCAAACTACAGTTACAGTGGAACCCGAGGCAGCGAACTCTACAGGTGGAAATTGTCCGCATGTCACACTAATTTCTCAAGAGTCCCTTTGTGGGTTTGTTGATTGTTTGCCTGCTTGTTCTTTTTGTTGCACAGTTGCATTCGCAGTGCAAATTTGCTTCTTTGTCCCGAATTGTGTTTGTAGGCTTAAGAGTATTTGAAGCGTTAGTTTTGGGTTCGGTTTCGGTGTCAGTTTCGTTTTCGGTTTCGGGGCTCTCAACTACTGCCTTTTGTGCCAATATATCAAGCGCATAATTACCTGATAAACAAAGCGACAAGTTATTCGCAGAGGCATTGAACTGCCTCGACAGGATCATTAGATTGGGACAGTCGAGTCGAGGTGTTCTTGGCAGTTGAATGAACTGCGCAGAGTTCAATCACTTGACAGTCAAATTGGTAACAATTATATGACTTCTGATGCCTAATACGATAACTAATTTAAACTTAAAATTTATATATGTTTTTGCAACAGTTTATCCCGAATGGAAAGCGTGAAAAAAATATTCAACATACATTTTTGTACAGTAATATATGTATATATAAAAATATAACAAGTTATGTTAAGCTTTAATTTATTCATATGATTATATACGATAAAATCAGTAATAGAGCTATATTTTAAAATTTGCACTTACCGCTTTCCAAATCCTATTTTGAATTTTGTTTGTCATTTAAATTTCAATAGTAGCGCGCCAATTTACCGCACACTGCACTTTTAACAGAGCTTATTTACGATCTTACGACCCGTTTATGTTAACGCCTTACAGACGTAATGTTAATGTAAAGACACGAACCGGTTAATTGAACTTTTTTATTTCGCGCGTTTTTCACAAATTTGGCGCTTCATTCAGCAGCTGCCATAAAAATAACTATTTCACGTGTAAACCACGTAATTTATTGTGTTCATCATAACTTTATACATTGGGTAAGCACACTTTATATTTCACACATAAAAAAAATATATTTTTGCACTTGTAATTAATAAATTACAATAAATTTGACGCCGCCGACGCGTCTTTCTGCCACTTCACTTCACACACAACTACATCCTTTTATGAGTATGTATGGCAGTGTGCGACAATGAGAATGGCGAATTAGCATAAAGAGCAGGGCAGCATTTTTGAGTACCGTTAGAAATAAGCAAAGTAAAGAAGAAACGAAAATCAAAAACTAAGTTGAATTGTTTTTGCGTTTTGCTCGTTTTTTTTCCTTTGCATCACTCGTGGTATTTGTATAAGCAAATCTATGTATACATAGACGTATGTATATACATATATATTTATCTGTACGTAAACGTGTAATTAAGTGTTTTTATGGGTATGTTGGCACATTTTATATTTTTTTAACAAGTTGGTGATTTAATATAATTTATATTGGTCATGTTTGCATGTAGATATTTTCATGCATATACATACATATGTCAATAGATATGTGCATGTATGTATGTATGTATATGTGCACATTTTGTACACGTTTTGTATGTATGGTATATAAGAATTAATATATATGTAGGTGTGTACATACATATGGGGCATGTATGCACATGCACGTATGTACTTATGATTTCGGATGAGAGGGATTTGTAGACAGCCAGTCCTGTGCGCAGTGACATAACATTTGTGTCTTTCCCCCACCCCCGACAGGTGCGCAGCGTGCGCTGATCCTAGGCCCAACATTGCAGCAGCAAAACAAACCCGCGCCGGCTACAGTCGATGTGTCCGCCATTGCCAAGGAGCATCAGCGGGAATGCCAAACAATTTGCGAGAGAATCAATCAGCAGGTGGCCAAAGCGGAGCAGGGCCGGCTTTTTGCCGTAGTCCATTTGTGTGGCAAACAATTTAAAATAACTCCCGGAGATAAAATCCTCGTCGAGGGCTACTGGCTGCCCACGATAGGCGATGAGATTAGCCTGGACAAAGTGCTGCTGGCGGTTGATTGACCCATTATCATATAGGTACGTACATATGCTCTATGTAAACATATATACATACAAATATGTATACATATAACATATTCTAATGTACTCTTGTTTTTTCAGTGATGTGAATAAATATATATATAAATTGGACCTCTCCTAATAAATGATAATTTGTGCAATTTTGGGGTAAGTCAACATTTATATACTTATATTTATATCTATGCAGAAATATATTTTAAGGCAATTCAGAGCAGCACATAGCTTTTATCATAGTCTTTTTATAGAGATACATATATAAAAAATAGTTTTGAAAATTTACGACTAATCATTCCCATGACATCCATATAACATAGAATGCTTCCAAATTTAAAACAGAGATTAGATAATATGAAGAATTCTTTTTCAAGTCGGTCAATTCTTTAAAAAACTATAAATTGAATGTTGTAAGTTAACCGATGGCATTTCAGGCAAATGTGGAAAAGTGTTTGAATATGGGAAAAGATAGTTTACAAAAAATGTTTATATAATTAACTTATGATTAGGAATAAATGGAATATGCACAAGATAAAGTTTTAGTCAGAGTGCAAGCATTCTAATCGACTTAAACGTTTGTCCAGCTGCGTCAAATAATTGAAAATCTCGTCAAGCTGAGCGGCACAGCTGCAGCAATCCGAGCCCGAATCCGACTCCAGCGACACATCCAATACCTGCGGAAGGTGTGCTAGTTATGCTCTGGGCTTGCAGTGGGATGATGCAGCTGTGTGCATGTGTGTGTGTGTGCGTGTGTGTGTGTGGCTCAAACTAGTTGAAAAACGGAGTGGTATAGTTGCTCTTTAGCTCCAGGGATTTGGGTTCACTGCGACCCGAAAGTTTGGGGCCTGACAAGTTGGTGGCGCAATTGCTGCTGCCCAGCGGTGTCTGATGTTTTGTGTGTTGGCTATCAACCACCTGGAAGTGTTCGTCCAGTGCCTGATAGGCCAACGATTCGCGAGGATCGATGCGAATGCTGAGATCATTCGATGCTTTCGAATTGGCGCCGAGGCTTATTTTCGAGGTGGAGCTGGTGTCGCAACAGGAAGTGGAAAGGGATTTCTCCTCAAACTGTGAGGCATCGTAGGTGTGCAAATTGGATTCCCAGATGAGCAGCTGTCAAGATAAATGAACTTGGTTAAGGATTGTTGGATTAATAATGAAATGCACCCCCACCTGGCGATCGCTGCCCGCGGTGGCAAACTTGTTGCCGTCCTGGGTGAAGGCAACCGCATTCACCGCATCCGTATGGCCAGTCAGCGTGTATATGGGTCGGCCCTCGAGCAAGTCCAGAATACGTATGGTCTTATCATCGCTGCCGGACAGCAGAAAGTTGCCGCTCGGATGGAAGGCCAAATCGTTGACGGGCGCCGAATGCACCACGTACAGCTGCAGCAGCTGGCTGTTAATCACATCGAAGACCTTGATGCGATTGCAGCCCAGGGCAACGGCCACCATGTTGCCCCACGGATGCCAAGCGACCTGACGCGGTGCGGCACGCTCCTCCGTGAAGGTGCGCACGCACTCCCCGGTGCCCACCTCGTAGATGCGCAGCGACTTGTCATCGCTGACGCTGGCTATCAGCTTGCCGTTGGGACTGAACTTGGCGGCACGCACCCAATTGTTTTGTTGGGCAAACGATGAGATGAACTGGCGCCGCGAAACGCGCCACAGTTTGACCGCCTTGTCGTCCGAGGCGGTCAGCAGCAGCTGTCCGGTCGGGTCGAAGTCGACGCTGCGCACGGGCTTGCTGTGGGCCAGAAACTCGCCGGAAACGCCGCGCACCTTTGGCTCCCAGATCTTGACAGTGCGATCCTGGCTGCACGAGGCTATGAAATTCCCCTTGGGTGACCAGCTGACGCCGTAAACGGCCGCCGAATGGGAGGCAAAGCGAATACAACGCGCCGCCTGCTTGAGGTTCCACAGTATTACAGTGGCGTCCATAGCGCTCGTCGCGATTTGATGGCCATCCGGGCTGAAGCGCAGCTGAGTTATGTTGCCAGTGTGTCCGGTGAAATGTCGTTCCAGTGCCGGATCGCGAAACATTTTACTCTCCATAGGTTTGGTTAACTTTATCGAATTCGTTGACAGCAACAAATTTCCGCTTCAGTTTGAAAACATGAAGTGCGTAGCGACGCTGGCTTCGACCGTGCCGATAACATATGCATAGCAGCCAGCTCTTGAGCGCATGCACATGGCTCGCAGTGCTGTTAAATGCTAAGGCTCTTAAGCTATGCAACACTGTCGATAACACGCAGAGGTTGCGGTGCTGCTTATTTTGTTATCGTTTCCATTCGGCACACTTCTGCTGCTCGAATCTTTGGTAATTGCAATTCTATTGGCATTTGTAGTCTAAAAAGCGGCAAAAATATGTCATTGCTAGCACAAAGCGTGCGCCAAGCGCTGCGCCACACAGCACAGCGTGCCACATTAAGCGGTAAGCTTCTAAGCAGCCAGTCCTGGGCGCAGTGACATAACATTCGTGTCTTCCCCCCACCCCCGACAGGTGCGTTGCGTGCCCTGAGCCTAAACCCAACATTGCAGCAGCAAAACAAACCCGCGCCGGCTACAGTCGATGTGTCCGCCATTGCCAAGGAGCATCAGCGGGAATGCCAAACAATTTGCGAGAGAATCAATCAGCAGGTGGCCAAAGCGGAGCAGGGCCGGCTTTTTGCCGTAGTCCATTTGTGCGGAAAGCAATTTAAAATAACTCCCGGAGACATAATCCTCGTCGAGGGCTACTGGCCGCCCACGATAGGCGATGAGATTAGCCTGGACAAAGTGCTGCTGGCGGGAGCCCGCGATTTTACATTGATTGGCCGACCCATACTCGAGCCGGGTCTGGTCACGGTTAAGGCGACCATTATCGAGAAGACGCTGACGCACACAAAAACACATTTCAAAAAGAAGCGAAGGAAACAATACATGCGCATCAACTTCCAGCGCTCGCCCAACACCATGATCCGCATCAATTCCATTGAGCTGACACGTCCAGTGGATAGCGGAGGCGAGCCGGATGCACAGCCCTCGAAGCGCCTGTTCTAGGTAACGGCTTTGCATTATTCAATTAAATATATGTGTACAAATGATATATGAAATGTGTTAATTATTTAGAACAACACATTTAATTTTCATTTATTCACATTTTCAAGAAAAACCCAGCTGTTGCGTTTCTCCCAGTACAAAATTGAGCCATAACTTTAACAGAACATTAACATTTGTTATACTGTTAACTGTAACATCTGCTATGTACTAGCAGCACATGACTGTTATATAGCTTACGTTGTTGAACAGCACTGGCGCCAAGCTGTTTTTTGTTGCCATCTGGCAGCACTAGCGACGGCGCCCATTTCAAATTTTGGGCGCAGTCGAGCAATATTGGCGTAGAGATTTTTTTTTTTTGCTTTACGTAGAAACTCAAACACTTTAATCAATTCGAAATTCTACTTTCATCTTGATTCAATGCCTTGCCTTTTGGCTAGGCCTTTATAATTTGTATAAACATTCATTTGAGGCATATTTGCCAAACGGCAACCTACTTTAGCCCCAAAACGCAGTCGCAGCCGCATTTGCAGTCTCTAATGAAGCGGCTGCGGTAACTGCTGCAATTTTAATGACAACCTTTTATCAGGCATGTGGTTGTTGTCATCTTTCATTAAAAGGCGTCGCCACGTCTGGGGGGCAACACATACACACACACACACTCACACATACATGCATCTGAGCACACTCGGCTTTTCTTTATCAGCAGATGTAAGTGGTTGCCTGCGCGTCGTATTTGTTTATGTTCTGTTTCACTTTTGCTAAGCAAAAGCGTTTACTTTTAAGCTTTTGCTTTTTGCCTTTGCAAACTTGCAAACGTTTTCCCTGGCCCCATTTCTTGCCCTCTGCCCTTACTGAAGCGTTAATATGAGTTATGGAACATGCGGAAAGTGCAATGAATTAAAAAATTGTCATCTTTTATGGGTCAGTTTGCACATGCTTCAGGGTTGCGAATCGCTTCGAATCAATGCCTTGACTGAAGATTCGATTCGTTAACCCGATTTTCCATATCTAGGCAAGCCTTGATTCTTTAAATTTCTTTTAATTTGCAATAGAACATTGATTCAATTTTTATAAATGAAATTTCAACTACCTGTTTTTATTTATTAAGATTTCTTTTTTTATTCAACTAATTCGATTGAGAATTCGATTCAGGTTAAATAATATATTGATTTTACGGTTTAAACCCGGTTTAGCTTCTTGAGATTCATAATTCGCTTACCAACACTTAAAATGCTGTCGCACAAATGCTTTTCCGTTAATTTGCTGCGTCCCTCTGCCAATTGGATGATAATTTAATGTGAAGCCTTGTCATGTTGCTGCCGAAAATAAAATCACTTTCGCCTCAGCTGCGCCTGTAAAACTTGATAAATGCCATTAAAAATGATGCATGTATAAATTGTGGCACAACCCCTCCCCAGGTTGGCTGCCACATCAAATTTTGAAATTGCAGCTGCCAGGCGCAAATTCAATTGCGCGACTCTCTTGCCAAACAGTCAACGGGAATGTCAACGTGCTGCACTTTGCCAACTTGTCGCAAATCAAATTTCAATATGGCAGAAATTACGTTTGCTAACGCAAATTGAAACATTTTCGTTGCGGTTAGCCGAGCATGAGGGGGGTCGGGGTTGGTTTTAGGACAGGTGTAAAGTAAAAATCAGCTCCTACTCCCGATTCGGTTCCATGTTGATTATGTTATTTAACTCATGAAAATTGCATTTGATGTTTGGCATAAACGGAAATTGCCGCCATGCGGATGTTGCTTCCACTTATTTGTTGTGATCCCACTTTCCCATCTTCCAACTGTTACTCAAATTCCAAACACCAGGTCCCGGCTACAATTGTCCAGCTGACACCCTCAGCCCGGGCAAAGCCCATGTTAATGCGACGCTCAAGTCGCAAAAATTTCCCAAAATTTATGCGTTGCGGCGTCTCTGATATATGAGGAGGCAAGGGGCAAAAAGGGGGCGCCTGGTGTGTGGCAGGCAAAGGCAACGGCAACGGTGGTAGCCTTTCCCATCCATCAAAGGCATCACTCAGTTTTGACATATCATTGAAATCTTAGCCCAACGTCGTCATCAACTGTGACGTTTCATTAACCTCTGGAAGGGCACTGGAGAGGATGGGCTGTGGGGGCGGGGGAAGTGTTAATATCAACAAGCGACGAGTGTGCGACGCAATCTACTGATTTCCGCTTAACCAAGCCAAACATTGCATTTTTGATTAGAGCTGAAGCCGGCCCTAAGCCGTAGCCCGAAAATGTTGCCGCAGGCAAACCAGAAACACGCCAGGAATCTGTTGAAAGGGGCGTGGCAATGCTGCTGGTGCTGCTGCTGCTGGGGAAGTTGATGGAAGGATGGGCGGGCCGGAACAGGCAACTGTTTGATATGCAGATGGAGGGGGGGATGGTTATGGCATTTAGGGTGGGACAACTGTTGAGATCGATAGCAAGAAAATAATGAGGGAAAAGCTTGTTATTGTCTTATTATTGTTTTCTTTTCTACTCGCTCACTTATTTTATATGTATCAGATATAGCTAGAAGTATATAACAAAAGCAATTTTGTCTGAGGAGATAAGGCAACTCTATAAATTAGTGTTGCATAATGCCATTTTTTTAAATTGCTCTCTACAAGGGATATTATAATATTGTCTTGAAATGTGTCCACTTCAATGAACACTACGACTGTTTATAGTCTATAAAGAAGGGTTTAATCTAGATATATAAAGGTATAAAAGTACAGGAAGGGTTATATAGAGGTTCAAGAAATAAAAGCCTGTTGTGCAACACTTATTTATAGAGTTGCCTTATTTTCTCGGACAAATTTATTTTTTTTAAGGGCCAGGTCAATATAACCATATCCGTCCGTTAGTCTGTCTGCTTCTATGTAAACTGAAAGAGTCTCAGCAGCCAGCACATATGTCGAAGTTGGCCGGATTGAATCACCATATCATATGGCTGTCATGTATGCGATTGGTCTATAATTAAGTTCTAGTATTTAAAACTTGTTGTTTTCAAGATATCTTGTCACAGTCTTTTGATTTGGGAGCTTTAATATGCTCCTAGCATCTAGGCAAAATCTGAATACATATATATATATATAAATATAAAGCACTATTGGAAGAACCCATAACAATTAGTTTCTTGTATGGAAAGCTTTTCTTAAGATATCTTATCCAAACTCATCAATTATAAGCAATAAAGCCAGACGACTATATCATATGTTTCCCATAAGAACATCTTAGTAAAATGTGAAGAACATCGGACTTCTGTATCATATATATGTATATATATGTATATATATATATAAACAGCGGTTTAGGAAGAAACTATGAAAATAAGTTTTGGTATGCCACTACGAGCATTCACTTTGTTCCAACAAAGATTCGAACTGCTTTATCATAATTCCAACAAAGTCGGCCTACTATATCATATGTTTGCCATAGCAACAATTGGTTGTATTTAAAGCTAACTGTGAAGCCGTATGTCTGCAAGGGTATTTACGCTTCGGCGTGCCAAAGATAGTCGCTCTCTCCCAAATAAATATTGTATTTTTCTTTTAAAATTATATATTACATTTTGTTTCAGGGTTCAAATCCTCATTCTATGCTAATCTTCCATCTTCTGCAGCATATTATATTCACATTATGTTACATACATGTGTGTGCGTGTGTGTATCTTGATGCTCCGTTTTGGGGTTGATTTGTGTCATCTTGCATCTTCATATTCTGTTCCAAACTGTCTTCGAACTTTTGTGAAATTATGCAAAAATCAAAAAAAGAAGAAGAAAAGTGTAGGCTATTTGTTGTCCTTGGGGATATTTTTCTGTTCACTGAATTTTGTTGTTAATGCCAAACCGATTTCCCATCTCAGGCAAGGGTTGTCAACGGTCTCTGTTTTTGATAACCCAGCATCCTACCACGCCCACAACCTCCCCCCACCCCCTAGCATAGACACACGTGTCACAGGCATCGATTTAAATAAATTTGACGTGCAGCAAAGTTGACAAACAACTGTTTTTCTTTTTTTGTTTTTCCGTTGAGGAACTAACCCGCCAGCTAATGATGAAATTTCAATAAATGTCATTTGGTCTGTGCCAAGTGTCAACACGGCAGCGTCCAGTCCCAGACTTGGTTTGGGCACAGCTGTCAGCCTGTTTGGAGTTCGCGTTCAATGCGTTAATAATGACACTTTTTTCTAGGGGGGGTCGGGCATTGGCTGGTCGGATGCGCGCTGCCTCCAACTAGCCAGTTGCCCAGTTGCAGCCCCTAAATTTAATTACTTTTTCATAGCTCATACGCACTGTTCGACTGCCAGCAGAGACAGAGAGAGAAGAGAGAGAGAGAGAGTGGGGAGAGAGGGGAGAGAGAGACAATGGCCGCTGGTGATTGAAACTCGTTTAAATTTGCATGTAACAAGCAGGCGAAGAAGAAATTGCCAACTGCGTTCGCTCGCTCGTTCTGATTGCAGACAATTCTGCCACGCCCCCCATTCCACATCGCCCCCCCTACACGTACAGAGGTCATTCAATAGTTGACAGTTTTATAGTCAGTTGTCGTTGATTGTCACAATGGTCATTTAATATTTGGACATTCGCACTCGTCGCTCGTCTGTGGGCGAGGAAATTGTTTGCTGGAGCCAACATATTTGATCAGGTCCTTGTTCTACCCTATAGCGCACATGTCAGACCAGTTGATGGAGTGCTCGAATGAAACTAGTTCCACAGTTTTGTTGTATATACATTGTGTGATTTTCGAAGCAATTTACAGCTGCATATCCATATATCATTTTGTACTTATTTAAAACAAAAATTCCCTAATCCATATGATTCAAGCTTCAAGTCTGCTGCTCAGACTAACTGATCGGGAAAGCTTTCGGGGCAAAGCAATCGCTTTACGAATTCCGCTTGTTCGACGTTTTGAAAATCTGTCAGTTCGTCACCAATGTCAATTATCTCATCCTCCGAATCGGCCATACGCATAATATCCCTGCTGTTCTGCTCCTTGTAGGCTTGAACATCTCTCGCCAGTTTCTCAATTTCCAGCTCCAGCATCTGGATGCGCTGGTCGGTCGTGAGTCGCTGTTGCATTAGATCTGGTTGGTAATTCGACATCCTGCGCTTTTTGTGGTTCTCTGTAAACATTTTTGGCTGAGATCAGAGCTGGTTTGGCCAGTTTTACACTGGATTAACTTACATTTTGTTGAGGTATATTCAATTATTTATTACAGCACTGCGATTTTCGAAAAGCTGTGCCACAAGATTTCGTTGTGCAGCACTGGCAAGCTCCAGCACGACACGCTGCCTATCGTATATCGAGTATCGATAGTTATTGCACGTTCGATTGCATGCGAACGTGAGCATTTGTTTATTATGGACTTGAACAACAATTGTCCTATTTATGAATTGCCTTTAAAGCCGAAAGCCAGCCAATTGTGAATTTAATGCACGGCTGTGGCCCATTCATGTCAGTTGACAGATTTTCATAATGGCTATTTCATTGGCCCGGCCCACAGCTCCACTGGGCGATCCGCCCGGCCAACCACTCGATAGTCGTGGGCAGCCCGTTTACTTGCGGTTTTTGTGCAAATTCAAAGCCCCGCCGCCGGCAGCTCGCCACATTTCCGGGTTCGGGGTTTTTCGAGTCGTGTGTGAAATATTAAAATTCAATTAAAATGGCGTTAATCCCGGACAGCCAGCAGGCAATAATGCTGCCATCGTCTGACATAATTGTCAACCCCATTGGACATCCATCCATGTCATGTACAGCGCTCCGCACTTACCATAATGATGCTCATCAACGTCGGCTCCTGCTTCTGCTCCTCCGGGCCGGACCTGTTCCATGTGTGTGTGTGTGTGTGTTTTTTTTTTGTCTCGCCGGCCTCAATGGCGACTGCTGCTGATTTTAAAACTCGCATGCAAATTGCACTTCAGACTTCAGACATCCATTTATCATCAATGAGCAGCGCTCAGTCCGGCAACCAGTCGACGATAATGGTTAATTAATAAATATCTTGCTGTCGTGTGGTCCATTGAAATGGCATAAACCTGACTGAGATTGGTTTGAAGAGACCCTTCAATCGGCCAATTGCAAATAAGTTTTCAAGTTCTATTGACCCACTCATAAAAACGGGCCGAACACTTTGTCTAGCCTCTAGACCAAGCTAATTATGTGTTAAAAGCTGTATTTAAAAATCTGTTTTTCTATTGATATTGTATTTTTATAGCCTTGTGGTGGATATCATAATTTTTTAATGAAAGCAGACACTTCTGACCCTGTCCGTCTGTCTGTTTAACTTTGAACTAGTCTCTCCGTTTTGCAGCTATCTACCTGAACCTTTGCATAGATCCGTCTTTCCGTCTACGTGATAAATTAGTTCGATCCGGCTAGCTTCGACATATGTATGTACATCCTGCAATAGAAAAGCAGAGCAGATCAACTGAGGGAAACGTAAGGATAAAAGAAGACAGTTGGACAGACGGGAAGGCAGATCAAGAATATATATGTATATATCTTGCTTGTAAATAGTATTGCTGTCTTTCAAATATCATAACCTTGTCCGTTAAAGCCTAGACCTTAAGGGCAACCTGCTCGTTTCAGTCTATTGAATAGAAAATTACGTGTATATGGCAAGGGCTTCTCATTTCCTATTGTCAAGTATCAGAGATGTCTGTTTGATTAGGCGTGCAGGCATCCAAATAAATACCAATAAGCAGGCACACACCCATACACACACACACACACCTAGTAGACACTTCACGGCATCAAGGTGTCAACTGTACACGCACTCACACCCAGAACACCTCAGTCGAAGGACCAGACCTGGACCCCTTACAATTGAGGTGCTTGAGTCATCGAGTGGCGCGCTGCTTAAGTCAATATTTGAGGGCGAGCAAAAGTTTCGCTAACAACTTTTTTCTACCCTAAGCCCAGTGAAAATGTGTAAGAAGGGTATATGCGTTTTGTGCATAATTATGTAACACACGAAGTTGTCTCGAAAACTATTTCTCGTTATTTTCACTGCATCGATAAATATCGATTTTGAGTCTTGTATTTTTAAGCATAAAGGAAGATTCTAATAGATTATTCGCGAATGTCCAGGATATTTATCTTTTAAGATACCTCCCCGAATATATATAGATATAGCCTTTGGCCATACCACACGCCTTTTCGTGCCTTATTTAAGCTCTCCAAATTTCAAAGTTCTTCCAGAACGCATTGCCCATATTCTGAGTCTTGGGGAAGCGTAGCAGTATCTCCGAGTCGGGCACGCGCGACAGACAACACTTTTACTTGTTTCTGTTCTGGCAACAGCTGGAAAGAGTTTGGACTAAGTCTCTGATGGGAGCTTGAGAACCTGAGGCTGGCAACTGACTAGCGACTAAGGTCTTTGTCTAGGCGGGGCGTTTCTGGTGTTGCCTTTGAACTTGCCACAGTCGCAACTTGACAAAGTGAAAATGCAGCGAAAATTTCAAACGAAAGCTGAGAAAATTGCGACTTTCTAAAGCAGCATGTGCGTGGGTGTGTGTGTGTGGGCACAACTTATTGGCTGTCGTTTGTTAAATTTTTAAATTTTACTATTTGATAGGTGAAAAGGACTACCTTTTGCTAGCCAGAAGAACGCCTCATTGATTGCCCATTTAGAACCGCAAAATTTAATTTATCTGCCATCAGTTGATGTTCTTGCGGTTTGCCAATGCACACACACACACACACACGCACACACACTGTCCTCCATATCGTCAGATCCCGACAAAAAACCCAAACCCCAACACGATTGTGTTGGCCCTTTGTTTGGCGTTTGTTTGGGGACCCATGTCAAAAATTGTACAACAGCAGCCCGGTCGCTTGCTTTTCTGATAACATTCGTTCTCTCTTTCTCTCTATGTGTGTGTGTGTGTAGTCAGCTGGTTGTGCGTGTGTGTGTGGTGTTTAAGATATCATCTGTCTCTGACGCATCCCAGTCCCCAAATCCCCTAGCCACCCAGTACGAGCCCCAGCCCCAACCCCAGACGGATCTCCTGTCCCAGCTCCTGTTCCGCCTCCCGCCACAGTTCTGGCCAAACGTTGGGCACTTCCGCTTCGGCTTTGCCTGCTGCCATTGCCACCTGCCGTTTGACACCTAAATTCGCTCATTGTTGGCATCGTGAGCGTTACTTTTATGAACTTGTAGCTGCCTCGGTAATCCCATTGACAGCGAGAGCGACTAGTAAACTCCGAGACACACACACATGAGGGAATTGATAGACACACACACACACACACACACACACACACACACACACACACACAGACAGCCACACACTCAAATTTCAGCACTTCATTCAATTCGCAATTCGCAATTCGTTTGAACAATTGAAATACGATTAGCGCCAAGGTGTTCGTTGGAGTTGGGCATGGCCCCACACACATCGCTCCCGGGCTGGCTGTGTTTTCTGGGCGCCTTTCGGTGTGATGGCAACATTTTTTGATTTATGTGAAATTGAGTTAAATTCGCTTCGCTCACACTTGCCGCCTGCGCTCTGTAATCCCATGCTTGGGCGGGCGCGTTCTAATCAAGACTATTCACTGGCCATAAATCAAATTAAATGGCTGTCACATATCGTCGGGCGCCCAGTTCCTAAGCTCCTCCAATGCTTGTTATGGGTAGCTGCGCTGTCAGCTGGGCGTAATTAAAAGCTGGCGAAAAAATAAGAGAGGAAGCTGGGGTGGGAATTGTTCAAATGCCACGTTAGACAATAAACTAATAACCAGAATTAAATTCTTTAAAAAAGACTTCATATAGTTAGGCCCTTATTCATACTCCAAGCTTCAATTAAAGTCTAAAAACTAGGGCTGAAAGCTGACGCCGGCATAGTTCACGGTTCGAATTACGCCGCAAGCTTCGGTTCGGTTCACTAACCTGGTTTTACACATCCTTCAACCCAGATCTTGGTTCACAAATTTTAACATTTTTATATGTATTTTATAATCGCCTAAAGCATCGACAAGTTATGCAAATATGAATTGAGGCTGGATCTCCATCAAAAAGTTCTTATTCGAAGCTTAACTATATTTTTAAAAAAAAGCATTCCAATTTTTTACGAGTGTTTCATATCAATCAAGATTAAGAACTAGGCCAATACTGTCACCGGTTCAGTTCACGGTTCGAATTACGCCGCATGCTTCGGTTCGGTTCACTAACCTGGTTTTACACATTCTTCAACCCAGATCTTGGATCACAAATTTAAACATTTTTATATGTATTTTACAATCGCATGAAGCATTGAAAGCATTGACAAGTTATGCAAACATGAATTGAGGCTGGATCTCCATCAAAAAGTTCTTATTCGAAGCTCAACTATGAAAAAAAGTATATTCTAATTTTTTACGAAAGTGTTTCAATCAAGGTTAAGAACTAGGCCTGACAACCAATACTGTCACCGGTTCAGTTCACGGTTCGAAGCACCGTTCCCTTTGGTTCACATATTTTAATAATTTTAATGTATTTTAGAACCAAAATATTCAAGATATTACAAGATATTCAAATGTTATTGCCTTGGAGCTGCTTCTTCCTCAACAGTTTTTAATGGAAGCTGAACTATTAATGTAAAATTAACAGATATTCCAATTTTCTACAAAGCGATTCGTTTCATACCAAAGCCCCAATCAAAGTTTCGGAACCAGGGCTGCATGCTACTGTCGCTGGTTCGGCATACACTGCGAAACCCTGCTGCCTTTGGTTTCGGTTCATGCATCTAGTCTTACGCATCCCTTAACCCAGATTTTGGCTCACATTTGAACATTTAATGTATCGGTCGAAGCATTTAAAACATTGGAAAGATTGCAAATATGGTTTAAGGCTTGATATTAATAAGGTTATTTTATTGGGAGCTGAACTAGTTGGTTCGGTTCATACCCAAGCCCCATTCAAAGTCAAGAACCAGGGCTCGCCCGCTGCTTCTAGATTTGGTTCACGAACCTGGCAGATAAATAATGCGTACTAAGATTTTATTTTTACCCAAAATAGATATTTATGAAACGCGTTCTTTATGTTTGAAGCTGGATCTCCCTCAAATTTTTTTTATTTAAAGCCAAAGCATTATTGAAATCGACATTCCAATTAAATTTCTACAAAAAGTGGTTCGGCTCCGCTGTTCTTTTGGGGAACCGGTTTGTTGTTAGGTTTTGGTTCATAGCTAAAAGTAAACGGAAATTGCGGCTTTGAACCAAGTTCGGTTCGAAAGCAGACTTGAAATAAACCACAAACCCGAGTAGTCGCAATATCGAGCTGCAAAATTGTATAATTAAAATGGAAAACAGCGTCGTGTGGTTAAACAATGGCAACTCGACATGGAGCTAATGCTAATGCTGTGGCAAGTAAAACCAATTGATCGGGCTGCTTAGGAAAATGGACCTGGTCGACGACTAATTTTTCGGAGCACTTCCATATCAGTGTGACCAGTTTTATAGCCCTCGCCTGTAACCGGATTGCCAGCTGTTGAGAGAGAGGTAGGTGTTGTAGGTAATTCAGTGAATTCGAGTCCAAATACGCACCTCGGTTCTTGGCTATTTTGGGCTTCAGACCACCGACACCATCTCCATTCAAGCCCATGCCGGTTATGGGATTGCGTGAGCAATTCGATGCTTGGTCGTTGGTCTCGTATTTTGGCTCCGACATCTTGTCGCCCATATCGGAGCTGTTCTCAGCGTTATTTTGATTGAAAGCATGTGAATCTTTCAAACATTTTAAGTTTTGATGTGTTAGTCAATATATATGGAAGTTATAGCTCACCGTCCATTGTTGATTTTTAATATCAATTTAGATACGAGTTGGTTTTGTAGTTTAAACACAAAATTACATATACCGAAAATTTAAGGCTTTTGCTTTCTGGGAATTTTTTGTTGTTGCTTTTTTTTCCGGTATGTAGTTTAGAACACGTACCAACTAAATATAAAATTGTTATTAACGTTCAAACCGACGAAAAATGGCAAAATTTAAGTCAACGAATATACTCCAGCTGTGTGTTTCGTTTATTTCTATTTATTTTTTTCTGCAACTGCTTTTCCGAAGTATTTAAAATATATGAGTGCTGTTGAATGCTGAATATACACTGAGATTATTCAGTTGTTGTAGCAACTGCCTTATGTGAGATGTATGGAAAAGTTATATTTCAGATGAAAACTAGAAAGCATTTAAGTCAACGATTGCCATGTTGCTTGGTTTCCAAACAAAATTCATGACAAAGTTGTTGAGCACTGGAAATTCTACCCTGTACTCATTGGGTAAAATGGGTACAAAGGTAACATGGTCTTGTTTAAGTGCTGTAACAGGCAGAAGGAAGCATCCCCCCATGAAGTATATATATATTTAGTTATTCATCTACAGCTGAGTTGATCTTGCTATGTCCGTGTCCGCGTCTGTCCGTCTTCTGAATGTCTGTACGTCTGCCTGTCTGTTCGTCTGTCTTTCTATACGTCTGCCTGCCTGTCTGTCTGTCTGTCCGTATGTATGAACGCGTCGATCTCAGAACCTATAAGAGCTAAAGACTTGAAATTTGAAATGTAGGTCCTCCCAGGACAGGTAATCGATAACTTGCCTCGTTTCCAAGCAATCGATAAGAATCGATATATCAAACACCGCTTTTTTGAGCTTATCTCTTAAGTTTGATGAGTATATGTATATGTACATACAGTATATGTCTTTGCTAAAGCTTGAGCTTGGTTTTGTATTATTTGCTAGTATTTGCTAGTCGGGCATTTCCGACTCGAACTTTCGTACTTGTTCGTGTTTGGTCAGTATACAATTTGTGCGCCTGATCTTGAAGTCAAAGAGTTATTAAAATTGTAATTACAAGAACGTGCTTTTCTTTATAAAACAGTTTTTACATAATTTTGGCTTTAGAAATTCAGAAGAGTTCCGACAAAGAAGAAAGGTATAAAGACAATAAATAGACTATACATATAGATTCATTTAATACGCCCCAATCATTATTTAAATCTGTGGATCAACGACTAAGGCACAGACTTTTAAATCAAAAATTTTTTTCATATATCTTAACCGAATATAACATTTACTCGTTCCCTAAGTTCCTTACATATTGGCAAAACCTTTTCAGTATCAGCCCACTATATCATATAGTTTCCATACTTAGGATTGGTCTTGTACAGATCGAAAACAAAGACATTTTCTGCGAAATATATCCTTGGTTTTTATAGAAGCTAGATGGCCTTAATATGTCTAAATAATCTCCTATATTTTTATCCATTTTCATTAGCCAATCGGTTTATCCTATTAGAAGAGCTTGAGTTCTTGCCCCTCTCTCATTGCAGCTTGCTGCATTTGATTAGCTGCAACATATTGTGGCCCAGAGCTGTCGCCTTTTTGACTTTGTAGCAGCTGCTTCCTTTGCTACGGCTGCACTTTCGCCCAGCTCCCTGCGCCTCAGGAGTGGCTAATTTACAGTAGCCCAACCTCAATCCTTTTGACTTCAAAGGCGAACTGTTGCTTGGAGCGCGCACATGGCTGGGAGAGGGCTGTAGGCAGTCCAACAATGTTGCCAAACACTTCACGTGGTAGGCTCGCCTTTGACACTGTGAAACGTGCTGGTGCTGCGCCAGCAGCTCGTCCAGCTACCAGGCTTCCATTTCCATCCCAGCTACCGCACTTCAAGTGCATTTGTTTTTTGGCTTTTGTTTTAATTGGCATGCGACCCGGCTTGAAGGAGTCGTCGTTCTGCGCTCTGATCCAGCTGCTCCAGCTGCTGTGCTCCCTTGCCGCTTTTCCTAAACTACATGATGACTACCCCCCTCCCGCCTCCCCCCTTGCCGCTCGTCCCTCCCAGCGCCCCACACACTTCGCTCATTAAACATTTACTCGCAACGCTTTGTCGGCGTGAACTTTGATGTTGACTTTGTCAGGACGCTGAGGAGTGCATCTGCTCCCTAACCCTCTCCCTCCTCCTCATCCTCCTCCCCCTCTCGCACACTCTCTTCTATATGCCGAAGAGATAACCACTTGAGATTGCATCTCTCGTTGCTTTTGCCACTGCGCTCGGCTCTCGTTTTGTCTTGTGCAAAATGCACTTTGCCGCAATTTGTGGCGCTTGCAAGGGAGAACGTGTGTGTGTGTGAGTGTGTGTGTGTGTGTGCGCCCTTAGCTGATAGCCTCGCGTGCATATCTATGCAAGGCACCAGCCCCTCCGGCCGTCATATTGTGTTGCACTTGCAGCAGCTCTTGTGTTGCATTTTCCACAAAAATTAACATGAGATTTGTGGAAAATGTTGTTTACGGTTGCGACTTGTCGCCTTTGTATACTCTGCTTTTAAAGCTAAGAAGAGTATATTCGTTAATTGTGCTTGGTTGTTCGAAACTTTTGAAGCGAGGGAATTATTCCTGTTAAATATATGCCTACATAGCCTTTGCAACTTTTCTGGCAACAGAGTATTGTGCAGTCG
The DNA here is from genome assembly GCA_035045885.1 of Drosophila borealis. Lineage (NCBI taxonomy): Eukaryota > Metazoa > Arthropoda > Insecta > Diptera > Drosophilidae > Drosophila > Drosophila borealis. Next base: position 2,803,137 of record JAWNOR010000211.1, read on the forward strand.
GGGGATGCCGACCAAAATTCCACAACTAGTTTTGACTTGAGAGAAAAGAGTTGAGTTTTTTAATAAAATGTTCTGAGCGGACTGCAACATTTGATAACTAGATATAACTAAAGAGGGAATAATGGTTATTATAAGATAATGGTTATTATAATAAAAAGTTGTTTGGAAAGATTCATTAAAGAGATATTTCCATTCGGATTAGAGATCCACAGGATTTCCTAACTAGATCTGACTTGAGAAAAGAGGGTTAACTGCAGAGTTGAGCTTTTCAATAAAATGTTCTGGGCAGACTGACTAACTAGATTTGACTTAAGATGAAATATGAAGAAGATTGGAAGATTCTTTAGATAAAAGAAATATGTCACGTTGTTTACATATGCATTCCTTCTTTAAATCAAATTATTCTTTTAATCAAATTAGAGTACCGCGGTATCTACCTAAAATCATTCTCTTTTTGAAAATTCATAAAAATTACTTTCAAATAAGAGATACAATTAATTTTATTTTCTCTGTATAGGCTTAATTCTGTGCACTTTGGTCTAAATAGCTAAAACTCTCAAGACTTCCCCTTCATATGCAGTACTCTTGTTTATAATAAAATTTAAATAAATTAAGAAACATTGATAAAATACGTATCCGAATTCTCTCAGCTCTCTCTGTCTTCCACACCGTCCACCCCTCTCTTATTTGCAGCCTCAAGCTCTTTCTCATCGCAAAAGTATGCAACTACTTTTTCGTTAATTGCTGACCAATTAATGCTGCAACTGTACCTGCGGCGAACACACACACACCCACTCATACACACACACACAGAGAGAGCTGCCTCGCATGGCAAATACAATCAAAATTAAAACGCACATGCCATAAATCAAAGGCTTTTTGCCAGGGACTTTTGCAACTAAACAATGCAATAGAGTCCCAGGCATCGGGCTCCACTAGAAGTCGAGCAGTCGAGTCGAGGATTCGAGTTGTGTTTGCCATTGTCATGTTGTCTGTGGTCCTGTGCCAAACGGCAATTCACTTAGGCTCCGCAGCCATGCAACACCCCCCCCCCCCCATCCTCCCAACCCCTCGCCGCACGTTCAACTTGGCATCGTTTACCCAGCCATTCAAAATGTGACTACCTGTATTTATGGGTTTCCACTGGGGCTTTTATCTGCCAGTTGGATTCCATTCATGAGAATTTTTCATTCACTTATGCCCTCTCTCTCCCTCTCTCTCTCTCCATTTGTCTCTCTCTCACTCTCTCTCTCTCTCTCTCTTGCTCTTTAAGCCCCTCTCTAGCAGTTTATGCCTTCATCTAAAGTCGAGCCGCGTTTGTTGAGCGCTTGCTGCCATTTGTTATTGTTGTTGTTGCTGTTGTTGTTGCAGTTGCATTTTAAGCGCTCGCTTGTTTTTTATGCAGCTGAAGTAGCTTCCAGCTTGCAGTTTGGAGCTCTCTATGAAGCGGCCATTGTTTGCATATGCTCGCTAGCTGCATCCCTTTGATCTTTCGCCAAGTGAAAGCGTTGGCGCCCAACTTCTGCCCAGCCCAGCCCCGCCTCCCCTCAAGATAGTCCCATACCCACTCTGCCTCTGATGCACTGCCAAAGTTAATTGCAAGGCCTGATATCACATACATATATGCATATGCGTATAGCTTGTCTTTGCGGGCTCTAATTAAAAATATTTTGTTTTTTTGTTTGCAATTTTCCCTTTTTTGATATTTTTGTTGCATGTTGCTGCAAGTGCCGCTCGCTGCGGTTGTTTGTGTTGCATTTGTCGCTAACTAAGCGCAATTAAAATGGTCAAAGTTGAACCGAGCAATGCCAACTACAGTTCCTTTTTTTAGGATTAAAAAACTGAAGGACTCACCCTTTTATGAATTACTAGAGCACTTCTAATTTTGAATTTTTGCAGAGCCTTGAAAATGCCTTTGAAGAATTTATTTTTAATGCAACTCCCATTCGTCAAACGCATTAGAATATGATTTCCTTTTGCGCCTTTAAAAACACAAAACTTTATGAAGTTTTTTAGTTAAAATAAATGGAAATAATGCGACTTTTATAATATAACTTGTACCCCTTTTTTTATTTGAGCAGCTTGAGCCTTAAGTTCTTTAGTTTTTTCTTTTAGCTTAGCTGATTTGTTTCAATATTTTTTTAAATTTATTAATTTTATTATTTATATTTAGCATTAAACTATATAAGAATTTATTTAGGCCTGCTAATTCAAAAAATATTATTGTCTGTATTAAGTTTCGATTCAACTCGTTTTTATATTTGTTTCGTGAGGCGGTTTTCGCCACATATTTTAAACCAGGCTTAAACCTGACTAGTAAAATATGATCCAAATTTTAATTAAACAATTGAATTTCCTATTAACAATTGCCCGTTGTTCTGAAAATATTATACCGTATATATTTTCAAATACAAAATGCGGGCTACATTTGATTTTTACCAAAATTGGCACTTACCAAATATGGTATATGCCGATTTTGAAGCTAAAAATAGTTAAGCCTTGATGCCGGTAGGGTTTTAAAAAATGGGGTGCTCAAAATTTGTGAACCTTAAAGCAAACAATTTTCGAAATGAATATGTTATATATGTATTAGAAAAATAAATTTGAAAGAAAATAAATATCTCTAAAGGCTGTTTATATATAAATCTTCGAAATGAGTAAAAAAAAGATTTTGCTCTATTTCGAAACGTTACGCAATTTTCTAAACCTCAGATTTTCAGATATTTTAGGAAATCTAGATTATAGTTATTATTATTATTATTATTATTATTATTATTATTATTATTATTATTATTATTATTATTATTATTATTATTATTATTATTACTGTCATTATTGACATTATTATTAGTATTCTTCTTATTATTATTGTTATTATTATTATTATTATTATTATTATTATTATTATTATTATTATTATTATTATTATTATTATTATTATTATTATTATTATTACTATTATTATTATTATTATTGTTATTATTATTATTTTTATTGGTAAACCTCTTTTCACCTGTTTTTCAACAGTTTCTTGTTGTGATTTTGCGCAATAAATGTTTCGCAGATTCCCGTGTTGACAGCGGCTTTGCCGTTGGCTGTTTGGTTGAATTCAAATGTCTAATGCTAATGTCTCATTAATGAGATGCGCAACAACAACAATACACACGCACGCACACATATGCGATGCGTGTGTGCTTATTAAATCATTTATGCAGGCGTGCCTTATACATTTTCATTAAAGTTTAATAAATTTTGGCGAGGCGGCAGCTGCTTAGCAGCGACTCCTGAAACGAACTGAGGCTTGAGTCCTGCCGCCGCTGCTGCTGCTGCAGCCTGTTGTCAGTCAGTGATTATGTAAATATTTCAACACAAATTAAAATCAAAATTAAAATTACAAAAAGCAACCGCCAGCGTTGCCCACAGGCAACACATGTTCCAGCTCCTTGCGGCTCCAGCTTCAGCTCCAGCTCTGTGCGCCTCTTGATCTGGTCCCCGGTCTCCCAACACTTTGCCGCCTCGTCGCCTGTTTAGAGAAGCTGGAGAAGTTTTCTGCCCGAGCAGCGGCCCGATGCCTCTTCCCGCACCTAACCATGTGTGTCTTATGGGAAATTTAAATAAAGTCAGCAGGCAATTTATTTGCATTAACATGTTGTCTCTGTGTGTGTGTGTGTGCCTCTGTGTGTGTGTGATTGTGTGTGGCGTATGTTCCTGTATGCAAATTTGAGCGCCTGCTGTCAGCCATTGCCATTGCCGCTTCGTCGTTTTGTCATTTTGTCGTTGGCCGCTTCATTGAATTTTGCCATGCAATAAAATCAAATTGTTTAAAAGCTGCGTCCATGGCAACAGCAACAACAACAAGAGCAGCAGCAGCAGCAGCAGCAACAACAGCTGCAACATCAATGCAAGCCTGGCCGCGCCCACATCCAGTGGGCCGCCCATATTTGGCCATTCGCTGATTTATTGCTCGAGTGCAGTTCTCTTTTTTTTTCCTGTCCAGCCCAAAAGTATGCTACGCTCTTTCATTCGCATTTCCCACTATAAATCAAATGCAACAACAATTGTTCGAGTGTGTGTGTGTGCGTGTGTGTGTTGCCCTGGTCGCCGCTGTGTTTAATCATTAACGTTTTTATGCGTGCCATTTTTTATTGTTATTAATTAATCAATGGAAATTGTTAAAAGTCGCGACTGACCAAAAAAATGCAGAATAAATTTTTTACAGACCCATTTAAGCCGAAAGCGGCATGCACTGTAAAATAAAACAAATATATTTGATGTAAGGAGAAAGTAAAATATAGAAGTGAAGGTGGGATTATATCTGGTACTGGAATGCCCTATCAAATATATACAGTAACTATGAGGGCTTGAGTTTAGAACTGAACTGGAATACCCAATAATATATGATCAGAAAATTTAAGAGTTTTTGTTTAGAAGTGACCGAGAAATAATACTTTGTATGCAATTGTTTTATATGAGCAAGTATTATTAGAAGTCTTAAGAAGTCTTCTACGACTATGAACGTCTCTTATTGGAATAGGATACATCTAATTAGAGCGTTCATGCACTGTCTGATTGGGGTTGGGCTTTCGGGACATTCCTTATTTTGCTTCACAAACTTTGTACCTTTTCTTTTCGTTATCTGGAATGATCAATCAATTGAATATCAAATAAAAGTTACGAAATCGCTGACCAACTTAAAGCACCCAGCTTATACTCTTCGTTAAAATAAAAGCGATGCAATTGTCATAATAGTCACATTTCCGCAGCATTCGCTGCTGTGGCTGAAATGTAAACACTGCATTCAGCTGACAGGCCCGGCCACAGCACTTATTGTTTATTGTTTATAATTTTTGTAATTTTAATTAAATAACACAACATTATGCTGAGGCAAGGCTTTAATTAAAGCGCCGCTGATGGCTCACTTGCCAGCTGACAGCTGTCCAATTGAATTGGGCCATGGGCTGGGCCAGCACATCAGTATTCATTTCGACTGGATGTGGCGACAATGAAGCGTTTCCTTGCCAAGCGACAAATCATCATCATTCCAGAGGCAGCCAAATCAAAGTCAAGAGACCCGCAGAAATCCCCTATCCTCCCCTCCCCTCCCACCGCAGACAAATGTCAAATATCATTTGCACAAATCATTACGATTAACAAATATTCACTTAAGAGGCCTTCAGTCCATCTACATAAAAACAAATGAGCTGCTGGAAAGTGGCAAGAGGGAGGGTAGGGTAGGGTGTCTTAGGGGCATCTGTGCTTTGTGGACAGATTTGTGGCGTGTGTAAAAATGCTAAATAAACAGTCGACTCAGTGCCGGATCAGACGACTGATTGAGTGCACTTCATGGGGGCGAACACTGCTGTTTCTGCCCCAATTCCCCGCCTCGGCTATCCACGAATTCGTGCGGATAACTCAATTCACTCCGACACTTGATTGTGTTTAGTTTACGCCAAAAACAACAAGAGCAACAAAAAATTAACTCGGACTGCTCTTAATTTGACTTCAAGCGCCTCATAAAAATGGCAAATTGAGTGCCGCCCCCGTTGAGTTTCATATCCCTGGCAGAACCCATACCCCTGTTACCCCCACCCCCTCCGCCACCCGCCCCCTGCTGCAGTTTCTCGCTGGCATTTTAACTAATTGCCCAACACGCACGCCATCATTTTTGGCGCATAGTCGCAATTGGTCGGTAAACAAACAACTTTTTGCCCATAAAATAGCGTGTGGTAAACTGGAATTCCTTAAGCATCCAAGGCGATATCGGTTCGGTACAAGCTCGGCACTTTTTTTTCCAACAGAAAAAACAAAAACAATTCTAATTGCAATGCAAACAAATTGTGGTGCGCTCCAGGTGTTCCACAATTTCGACAAATGCATGAATGAAATTAGTTGTTGGAAAAATATTTGGCCAACGACGATTTATGGAGCCATTAGCCGAAAAAGATGGGGGAAGCGGGAGAAGGGGTAAATAATACCAAAATATGACTAAAGAACAATGTGAAGGATGGCTCTATAAAGAAATATGAGTTGTCTTTAAAGATATTCTGACTGGACAGACAGGCCAGCAGGATAAGCTAACGAGAGAAGCTGCAATTGCAGGAATACCAAAAGGAATGAGAGTAAATTGAAGGATCTGTCCATATATACATATAGATTTTATTCAATTTAAATATTCCAACTGAAAAGACGGGAACAGACAAGAAAAGCTAACGAGAGGAACTTAAAAGTGTGATATATATATGAATATATATATACATACATATTTGATATATCATATGTCTATATGATATAAAGGCCAGGCCAACAGGAGAATTTTACAATGATAGCCAAAACTAATTAAGTATAACCAAGGAAATGTATTGCCTTTGGCATAGCTCTCCATCATTTTCGGTTATGGGTCCACTGTCCTGTTCGACATCCTCACGAATGTCAGTGGCAATTGTGGACAACAAAAACAATCGACCCCTTAGGTAGCCGACTGGCTGACCACAAGTGAGCCGGCCGGCAGGTCTTGGGCACTGCCATTTACAACATGCTTACATAGCTGCTATTTAGCCCACCCCTTAGCCCTAAGGGGCTGGCGGCGCTTTGTTTTTGTGTACTTGGTCTGTGCAGCTTATGCTGAGGACGGGCAAGAGCAAAGAAAAAGGACATGCGCACTGCCTGTTCCATGTCCAATGTTCCCAATTCCTGAAAAACTGCTCAAAGAGTAGCCTAAGTGACGACCCGTGCTCTTAATTAAGTTAAAGTATAAAGTTAATAACTTTTTACTTGATTTAAGTCGAGTTTTCATTGGCTAATTTCTTTTGAATTTGCGCAAATGCTTTTGCAAATTCAAACTTAACGCTCAAAAAGTTCAACAAGTTGGCAGCACTGGCAGCAGCAATTCGCAATCGTGTCAATTGTGACCGGCGCAGTAGACAGCTGTTGACTCTCACTGTCGCTCTCTTTTTGTCGCGCTTTTGCTGACGCTCTCGGTGTGCACAACAAACGAAGACGACGGTCCGGTTGGAAAAGTCGCTAGAAATGTCAGTTAGCAAGTGGAAATCACCGGAAAAACTACGCAACGCGGCAAAACCCAAAGCGATTAGCGGCAAACAGCAGCAAGCGCTAACAACAGAGCAGAGCAGCGCGTTTGACAGCAGTAGGTCGGCGGGGGCTGCAGTGTGTTAGTTAAAGAATGCGCGAATGCGAAACGCGACAGCAGCAGCAGCGGCGGCGGCGAATGCTGATAACAAAGCGTACAGCGTGTTAATAACAATAACAAAAAGTCGCGCGTTTAATTAACAGACAGCGGGCAGCAGACAGCAGCAGCGCAGTCGACGGCAGTGTCGCGTGTGGGAGTTAACAGTTTCCTCGAAGCAAGTGCGGCGAGAGTAAGAGACAGTGAGAAGGAGAGAGAGAGAGAGAGTGAGAGTCAAACTGATAAAAACTGCATTTGATTGCAATTTTGGCGGCATTCGCAATCTGAACGGCGGCGAACGCGTAACGCAAAAAGAAATCAATACAAAACAAAACAACGGTAAACGACAAAAGCTTGCTAACATGAGTTGATTGTGTGTGTGCATGTGCATGTGTTTGTGCGTGTGTGCCTGCAAAAAGTTTGTTCGCTTCTGAGCGCAGCTGTTTGATGAAAGTGAAGGAAAAATCATTGAAAGAAAATGCGAAAAAAAGCACAAAGCGCAACAACAAAAAAACAGTTGCACAAAACTCGCAACGACAACACCAAACACAAACAAAGCAAAGAGAGCGAACGCCAACGTCAACGTCTCTGCCGCCAGCTCAGGCTGCGAATAGAGTTATTGTTGTTGTTCCGTTTTTTTTTGTCGTTTTGGTGAATTTACGAGACGAGTTTACGACAACAACAGCAACAACTACCACAAGAGGCATGCCAGACATGCCTTGTTGTTGTAGCTGCTAGCACGACTGCAAAAAGTATCTAGATACTTTTTGTAGACACGCTTTGTTTAGCTTTTATACACGCTGCCATTTGGCGCTCGCTTTAACAGCACACAAAACGAATTTTAAAGTTGCCGGCAAATATTTTAATTTCAAATATACATATATATGTAAAGTGTACATATTTTTCTATGAACTAAGAGTCGCCAGACTGAACTGGTTAGCCCAAAGGGCTGCCACCTAGTATTACTGTGCGGTCTCGCTCGCTCTCTCTCTGGCATGCTGGCAACCCGTCAGCAGACCAAACACTCGGTGCACTCAACTTCTGTCTGCTGCTTTAATTGAGTTAGTCTGGCAAGGCAAAAACATCAACACGCACGGACCGAATCCTTCCTTCTCTAACGGGGTTGAGACTTTAAACTGCTAACATTTTAAACGCATCGACATTTTCCATGCATGCATATGTGTGTTGCACATATACTCATTGCGTTTAAAATAAGGAAAAACCTAATTTACTTTTGTCCTTGCATCTAGTCAGCTAAAAGCATACGGCTTTTGCTGAATATAGTTGATTTTTATATAATATATTTTGTTTCAACGTTTTTTATTTTTTGGTATACAATTAGTTTAGTTTTTGTTAGACAATCCCATAATATTGTATGACGTATTTAACCTCATAACTTTTTTAAGATATGTTTCTTTTTCTTTAAAGATTTCAAAGTGACGTATTTAAGTTCGTAATTTGTTCGAGTTACGTTTCTTACTCTTAAGATTTCAAAATGCCTTTCGACTTATCTTTAAAATACCCAAATATTCAACACATTTCTTTATTAAATTTTCACAAAAAGCACGTATACATACATTCTTTTGATTGCCTTATATTATTTAATTTGTTGTATTTAACATTTTATAAATTTTTATTCACCTTTTTAACACATATTTATTATATTTTCATATTACCAATTTTATACCAATTTTTTTGGCCTCAGAAATGTTTACATCTGTAGCATATCTCACACAGTTTGTTTGCAGCTAGTTTTTCTGTTTATTTATTTTGCTTCCTTTTTGACAAACACTTTGGAAAGAGCATGACAAAGTATATTTTATTTTATTTCTTTTTTGATTTTTTGTTGCTGCTACATTTCGCTGGCATTTGCTATGCGCCTTTGAAATATTTGGCATTTTTTGTATTAAATTGTCAGTGAAACGAGTTGCTCTGCGCCCTGTGCCTACCCAGTGGCCAGCTCCCAGCTCTCAGCTCCCGGGTCCCAGGTCCCGGACTGACGCGATGGCAACAATTCAAAACGTGAACTGCCACTAAAACATGCCAAAAATCTGCGCATTTAAAATATTTGCCCCAGAGCCCATTGAGAGGCAGCCAACCGGGCAGCGACTGAAATTGTTCACCGTAAAGTGCGAAGGGGGGGGGGGGAGCGGGGATGGGGGCACAGCCAGGCCAGCTGGTTCTGGGCCCGCCACTTGGCTGCGATTTGATTTAGTTGTTTAGCCTGCCGGGCGGCCAGTTGCCAGTTGCCAGTTGCTGTTTGGCTCCCTTTGGCCACCAAGCTCGCACCTGGCTTCCATTCTGAGTTCTCTGTTTATTGTTTGTTCTTGGTCGCCGTTTATTTGTCAATGTGTGTGTGTGTGTGTGTGTGTGCGTGTGTGTGTGCGTGTGTGTGTGTGTGTTGCCACGTGCGTATCTCATTTATCGTAGACCCTCTTTTTAGCCGGCTTTTGTTTTGTTGTCTCTCTCTCTCTCTCTGTCTCCCTCTTTCGATTTAATAGCTCCGCCAATTACTAATCAATATTTTTACAGGGTTCCCACAAAGTAACAATGGATTAGGATAGAAACCGCAGAAACCATAAAATCTAAATCTTATCAAACAACTCGATGTTTAACTCGTAGTTAATAATAATAACAAGCAAATGCAACCGTTCCGTTCCGTGCCGTGCTAATGCAAAAAGTATACGACCTACACGTAAATTTATTAACAAAACAAAAGTGCAATAACAATTTTACAAACCTATTGAACATATAAATATATATATGTATATATGCGGATTTCTTGAGGCAAAATTCCAAAAGCCGACAACTATTTAAAACATTAAACTGGTAAGTTATTTGAATTCTCATGCATATTAATATATCAATTTATAGAAAGAATTTTCATAAGGTTAACAAATTTGCATAGTCAGCAGTATTTTTAATCGATTATTTACTTTCGATTCCAAATATCAGATAAAACTTTAAAGATATTTAAGATTGATTAGGTATATTAGATAGTACAAGTATATAAACATTAAAATGTTTTTATTTGGTAAACTTTCATAGGACATGCACTTTTTTTAAATTTTTTTCTATTGTCAACATAATAGTATATTCTTGTAGAGGGATAGGAGGAGACGTTTTCTACCGCATAGTATATATATTCTAGATCAGCATCAACAGCCGAGTTGATATATCCATATCCGTCTGATCTTCCGTTCGTCTGTCTGTTTCTATGCGAACTAGTCGCTCAGTATTAAAGATATCGTCTTGAAACTTTGCATAGGTTTGTCTTTCTATACTAAACTTGCCAATTATTATCAACATCAAACTACTATATCAAGTAGCTGCTATAGGAAGAATCGGTCGAATATTAAATACTTGTATGAACAACTTTTTGGTTTTTCAAGATATCGTGACCAAACTTGGCATTTATAATGTTCACTAGACTCCCTTCATATATTGAAACTCTTATCAACATCGGCCACCTATATTATATCGGTGGAAAAGTAGGTACTTGTATGTCCAAATATTCAGTTTTTTGAGATATTTTCATCAAACTCAGCATTTCCGAATTTCACTATTCTCACATACTTAGTTTTCGGAATGCGTAGATATCCTTATTTTCTCGTTAAAAATTCTTTTAATTTATCAAAATAATATAAGTTTTATTAAAGTTTATTTTTCATATTTTAAATATTAAACATTTTGCTTGATTTATTAAAACTATATTTTACATTGACATCAAGATCTGCTCAATTATAAAATAGTCTACATAAAAACCACACTATCCATTAAATAATCCCTAGTCTAATATCACATCCTAACTTAAATTTGTAGTAATTTTTCGATGCCAGTTTGTTTGTGCAACGTTCGTTCTTGTTTATCGACTTGAATTTGGTCGCAAACACTGAACCCGAAACTCAATTGGATAACAGAAAGAGAGAAAATAGAGCTGAAAGACACGGGGTCGCTACGGTTCGGGGGATTGGGTAAAAATAATCCAAAACACCATTCAAGGGCAACTTTCACCGACTCTCGACTGAAAATCGTTGCTTTTCCTGTTCTTCTTCTTGTTGTTGTTGTTGTTATTGCAGTGGCTATATGCCTGGGCGCCGCACCACCCGGTGGCCAACAGAGCTACCGTCTGGCATTTTCATTTCGCCAGTTGGGCACTTGCCGCAGTGGTCGTCCACATTGGCAGTTTTTGGGCACCGTCGCGGCCCGGACATAGTACATACATCAGGCCAAGTTCAAATTTCCTTTTTTATGAGTGGCAAAATTGTTGCTGCCACTCTTCAAGTTGTTGTTGTTGTTGTTGTTGCTGCTATTATTTTTGCTCAGTTTTCCCCCAAAAAAGCAAAAGAGAAAAGAGAGAGGAAGAGGAAGGAAGAGAGAGAGGAAAGAAAATTTTGAAAATGCCTGCCAGCAGCGACAGGCAAGGACATGGTCACAGCACATGGAGCAAGAGACGCCATTGACGGCGTCGCGCACCTTCCAACCACCCCCAAAAGTCCAAGTCCGTCGACCCGGGCACATAACGATGCAGGCTCTGCCTGGCAGGCAGCCGGGCGGGTCGGGCTGGCGGGCGGGCGTGCAGGCAGGCAGTCTCGCAACGTTTTCAACAATTTCCACACTTTATCTAACCACCCCCAAAGTGTCGACTGCAGCGCCGACGACGCGTCGCTGGCAACGGAAAACGGGAAAATCCTGCGGGCGGCACAAGAAGAGCGCGCACCGAGTTAAATTCTAGACGTTGCAGGCATTGCTTCAGTATTTGCAGTTATCGCAATAATCATTCTTCAACTGTATGGCAACTCTGCTAGCTAGTTGGTTATGAATTGCTTTATAGTTTTGAAATAATACGTGCTAGACTTTTCTATATAATAACCTATTGACTGGACGCATTCAGTTTATTTTGGAACAAATATACAAGTTTGGGCTTGTACTACAGAATTTATAAAGTATTTGTTTTAAAACATTAACTAAATGCCAATTTTAGAAAGAAAATCTAGCTAAATACTATTCAGGCAGCAGTACCAGGGATACTTAATACATGAATTTAAACAACACTAACTAAGGTTAAACATATTTGTTACATGTATTGAGAGCTGTGTAGTGTTGATTAATATACATATTCGGCGTTACCAGATCTACATTTTTTGGTACAACACTAAGTTGGCTGCGCTTCAGGAATTCACGAATTGACTGTTAATTAGCGAATTTATGATTTCTTGTTAATGATTGTTATTTAAAGTGAGCTTGGCGAAAAGATTTAGAAAACATGATTCAAACTGTCTGTCGCTCTGCTTACAATTCGAATCAACTTCCTGCCAGGCGGTTTGCTTCGTGAAGCTTGTCATATATTTTCAAAATATTAATATCTGCAATTACATTTTTAAAATTTTAACATCAGCAATTACATTTTCAAATTTATAACTGCCCGTTCTACTGAGAATATTGTGAGCTGTGCATATTTTCATATAGAAATTGCGGGCTATATTTGAGCTCTAACCAAAATTGTCATCTACCAAATATGGTTGGATATCTGCAATCGTTAGGGCTCAAAATATTTGTGTCTTGGACCTGAAGTTCCCTCTACAGTCCTTAGAAACTTTGTACGTTGAAAAATGGTCTATTTTCTGTTTTGAATCTCGTTGTTTAACAAGTTGTGTTGGTTTAAGATTGGGCTTTTAGTTAAAATTGAACTGAGTTCAGGCTGAAAACTGGCAAACAAATAACAGAAGAAAGAAGTAAAAAATAGCTGGTTACTCAAAGAAGTTATTAATAAACTAAATAACAGAAATTAATACTAATCTGTAAACTAACATATCTAACTACGATTTATCGATTAGCTAACGATATACACACATAAAGAGATGGGCAGTCGTCTGTTGTCGGGACATAGTTGGTTTTTCTTTAGTTGAAATCCTCTAGACAATTTTTTTTAACACTCTTTACTCTGTGTTATGAATCACATGAAAAACCTGACTGTTTATATAAAGTAATGTAATTATTATTATATATTTATTGGTTTTATCATTTTATTTTTTATTTTAATAATATATTTATATTATATATAAGACCCACTATGAATTCCCCGCAAGAGCCTCAAACGTCGGCTATTTTGCCCAAAACATGAGGGTTCATTCATGTTCACCTAGACAAATCTCAAACGTCTGACAACAAAGACAAAAATAAAAAAAATGAAAATGTAGAAATAAAAACAATACGAAAACGTGTTCAACATTTTCATCTGGTGCTCATTTTGCCACTTTACAGTTTGCAATTTTAAACAATTTTTCTTGTTGCTCTTGAAGTCGAGTCTTAACCCTTGTGCACATGTGAGAAAGTAAAGGAAATGGGCGAGAAAAAAAAGAAGAAAACAAGAACTGAAGAAAATTGTTTTTCTTTTGCTTTAATTTCGGTAATTTTTCTTTCTGCCAAAAGAAAAATCGTGTTGTCGCTTTTGGGTTCGAGTCCCCAAAAATGATTTTTGGGGGTTGGTTTTGCCGTCGCTTCGCCCTTGCCTTTGCTTTTGCCTTGTACTTTATTTTGTTGTATGTTTATGCGCTACGCGTTTTTCCCAAGATTGACTTTGACATTAGCCCCAAACGCACACACACACACACACACAGCTCACTCACACACACACACATTTACGCTAGGGCTACGCTCTCTGAGCTCCACGGGGAGCTGCTCGCTTTCGACACGGTTCGCCGTCGTCGTCCTCGATGTTGTTGTTGTTGTTGTTGTTGTCGTTGTCCGCCATGTTGTTTTATTTTAGCACATTTACGTCATAATGGCATTTCCTTCCGCTGCTTTTTTCCTTGGCTTTCCTTTGACTTTTCCTCTTTCTCGGCTGTACGCATTTTATGTCGCTTCTCGTCTGCTGTCGTCGTCTTTGTTGTTGTTGTTGTTGTAGTTTTCATTGTGTCTACTTTAGGAATTTATCAGAGTCCTGCTTTAATTTAGCTCCGTCTTCCTTAATTGTTCGCCCTTCTTGCTACTGTAATTGCTCTGCTTTATTGTTGTTTCTTGTCATTATTCTATGCGCTAGTCTTCTGCTTTTATTTTTCTATTTTAGCACACTTTTTGTTGCTTATTTAATTTGATTTCATTTTGATTTTTATTAGTTGCCATGCATTGCCCTTATTTTCCATTTTCACAGGGTTTTCACATTTGCCCGACGTCGACTTCCTTTGTTATCCCATAATCGGGCGAATCTGTTAGTCTGAGCAAAAACACTTTCTTCCCTTAGTCCTACATACTTGCAAGCAATTTAAGTTGCTGTCGTCCCGTCTCCCCCCCCCAAACCCCGCCACCCACACCAAACCGCATTGACAGCAGCGGCAGGCGGCATTGACAATGATTGATTACCAAAATGGAAACTGTTGGGGGCTACCACAAGAGCTACCCAATCTACCCCGTTACGATTTCCACTCCCCACCTGCTGGCGCACATGAACCTGCCGTTAGCGGGCTTATCTTGGACCCACACAATCGTTATATATATATATTTCATTATCTTTTTGCTCGTTAGTTTTTCCCTCTCTTCCTTTCTCCGTAGCTCAGTTTTCCGGCCACACACACACACCCACACACACACACCCACACACACACACACGAGTTAATTGTAATTACACGTAGATAGCCGCACGATTAGATTCAATTTGTGGGACTCTCTGCACTCGATTCAGTTATCTGGCAGCGGCTTTAGCTTTTTACATTGTATCGAGTTGTTTAATCTGATTTTTATGTACATAGAAATTGAGTTTATTCTTGATTTTGTAATTTTAGTTGTACACCAAAATTGAAGGCAATTATCGGGAACACGACGCGGCTGTTGTGCCTGATAATGGTTGGACCTTGGTTCAGGTTGAGCAATCTATACGCCCTGTGCAGGTTTCCCAGATTTATGAAGAGCCACTTACTGAATTGTGCCATAGAACTCGAACGCTTGACAGTTGGTTGAGATTTACGATGAGGAATATGTGACTTTTTACTTGTTTCTCTCGTAGTCTGCAATGGATGTGGCAACTCTGTAGTGTGTAACCGGGTTAGCGTGATTTATAATATACATGAAGAAGTTTTCATTTCCTATATTAACTCTATTATATGACTGCAAAGACTAGAGCAGAGAGCAGAGCTTTTGCACTTCTTTGCACTAAGCAGAATTGCCAGCTGAAAAATATCTTTAATATATTTTATTGTCAGTCTGGCAACGCTGTTTTCAATTAACATCCTTAAATACGTTTAATGTTTTGAATATTTATTTCTTATATTAATTATTAAATGGCATTGTTATTTTTTGAGTCACTCTGGCAACTCTGTTCACTTAGCGCCCCTTATAAAACTCAGCTTGAGCAACAAGCTGACATATACAAATGGGGCACCTCATGAGGCTCCACGAGTGCCATTATCATGCCCATAATTTTGTCACATTTCTTTTCTACATCTGACTCCCATCTGTGTGCTGGAAAAGTGGCAACCCTTGTCAAGTTGTGTGGCGGGTCGGGGGGAGCGCCTACAATGTGACGTGTGAACGGAAAATGACCCCCTCAGCCGAAAATGGTTCGGTTGACAATCTTTATTAATCAATTAAACTGTTGTAGGAGTGAATGTGCCTTGTGTCTCCTTTCGATATTCTGTAAGTAATTAAATTAAAATGCAAGCATGTGTTTTTTCACAGCACTCGCAGCATCCTAGTATCCGCTGCAAGCCCTGGGGATTACCCGCAGTCGTTGTCATCGCTGAGGGTTGACAAAAGCGCTGACAGCCCTGGAAGACGAGACGAACGGCACTGTGGGACTCCCGTAGTAGGAACTCCTCGATGTCGACTCAGAGGCGACGGCAACGGCGACGCGGTTGACAACGGCATTTAATCAATCAATTTTGAACGGTAATCAAGCGGGCAGCTTAAACTAAAGTAGGGGATGGCTTTGGGCATAGATACTAGGGATTGGCGGAGAAACTGTTGTTGAGCTGCTGAATTTGATTGATTGGCCGGCTGCCTCGGCTGCCTCGCTGCCTGGCTCAATGGATCACTGGCAGCTCCGTTGGCCACGCACTTTGCTAAATCGTTTAATTTCCAAATTATAAATATGCAGGAGCGCAGATGAAAAACAGCTGGCATTGAATGATTAACTAGAAGCGTTTGCTTTTAATTTAATTAATTTTGCCATAAGTGATTGAGTGGTCTTTCTTCTTTTTTTTTTTGAGGTAGCTACAAATTACAAAAGTCCTTAAGTGGTATTCGATTAAATAAAATTGACTTGAGTTGAGAAGAAAAATATTTAGCTTTTATGCTAAAGAATGTGGTCCACAATAAATGAGGCCTCTTCTGGAGTCTAGAATATACTACTGAGAATTTTGAGAATACATAGGGATAATAAATTTAGTAGAAATACGAAGAGTTTTTGTACCCTGAACCCATTAAAAATGGCCACAAAGGTTATGTTTTTGTGAAAATGTGTGTTACAGGCAGAGGGAATCAATAGTCAAGGATCTCAGAACCTATAAGAGACTGAAAATAGAACGTAGGTCCTCCTAGTGCCTGCGCAATAAGATTTTGTTTTCCGATAATCGATAACTTGCCCCGTTTCCAAGCAATCGATTAAAATCGATATCGAAATATCAGTTTCTTGAGCAAATCTTTCAGATTTTAAAACCTCGAGTTACCTTTACTTTACTTTACATATAGCTTCTAGAATAGCATATACAGATCAAGATCTTTATGTTTTTAGCAATCCCCGCGAGCTACATTTGGTGTTGGTAGAAGAAGGTTTAGGGTATCCTCTGGTCGGATACTCTTGACTAGAGCTCTGTTACTTGTTTATAATGTAATATTTGATCTTCTTGGTGGAATATGTCTTTTGCAGACTGACTGACTACATCGTGTCGTCTGTCGAGGCAAATATAAATTATACAAAACTACTCCATAATACTTCCTTTTTTTGTTGTTAAACTAAAAATCTATAAAAATTGCGCTTGACTTCCAGGCTGTGGTTGTAGTATTGTCTTAGCCAAAGGTCAGCAGGTTACTTGATTTTAGACACCATAAAGAGAACTTTATTCTTTCTCTCGTCCGTCGATGTTCAATCTTGTACGGCAATTACTCAGCACCAACCGTTGGTCACTTTGTCAAATAACGTTTACATTTGCCAAATTTCGCCTGACCTGGGCTCAACCTGGCGCCCACTCATCACAGGTTCTCTCGCCTGTTGACACTTGACATATGACAACCGAGTGAAGTGCAGGGCTGAGTATTTGGTGATGTTTGCCAGTTGCACTGCCAGCTGGGCCCCAGCTGCTGTCGAGTAATTGCCCTTCATTAATTTTGAATATCAATCAACAAATGGCCAACTCTTGGGGCTACATTACAAATTTGTCAGATTTGCAGGCATATGTCAATAATTTGTTTGACGCTTTTTAATTGCAAAATTGGAAAACATAACGATGACAATACGCGATCAAAACAGTTTAAACGCCAATCAAATATTGAGCCTCGCTGCTGGTCATGATTATGCAAGGTCCCCAGATACATCTGCATAAATAAAATAATGAGAGGAGCCCTCAGACTATTTGTCGTCTAACACTTTTGACGGCACCTTTTGATCTGCCGGTGCCAATTTAGTTTTTTTTCTCTCTATCGTTTTTTGTTTTTCGTTTTGTTGCCAGCGAATTCCAATCAAACAGGGCGCCTCTCGCCCCTCGATAGACCGGGCCCCCTCGCAGACGACACTTGGCTGTCTGTGTATCAAAGACAAAATGCCGACGACGCTGTAAAAATTTGTTGATATTTGTTGCTGTTGTTTTTGATACCCTGAAAATGGCTCAAAATGGGTGGGTTACTTTTGTGCAAATGTGTGTAACAGGCGAAATAAGACTTCTTTACATAAAACATATATATGCTCAGCGCTAGCAGTCGGGTAGATCTAGTTATATCCGTCTTTCTATCTGTCTGCATAAATGTCGGTGCTCGTATAGAAAGAAGCGATCAAGTTTGTTTTAACTGACCGATAACTTGCCCTGTTTTCATGAAATAGATAAAAAGCAAACTCTATTTCCGTCTCTCCCTATATCGCAATGTAATTTGGTGGGAGATGGCAAATCTAGTCGGCTTGCTCTCGTATAGTATACAAAGATGTGGAATAGCTATGTCCGTCTTCTATCCGTCTGCATGAACGTGTTGATCTTTAAAACTATAAGGTCTAGAGAAATTGCGATTGTGGGTTCTCCCATGGAACGAAATGATCAAGCTGGATTCAACTCATCGATAACTCGTTCCGCTTTCAAGAAATCGATAAATAATATCGATATCCTGACTATTTTACTTATATCTCAGCTGGAGTCTTAAAATTTGATAAGTATGGTCTCGTATAGTATGCAATAATGCATAATAGCTTACTTTATGAATATCTTTTGCCATTCCCCTTTGAAGAATTGGAAAATAACATTTTAGAGGCTTAGCCTAGGGCTTTGGTATTTGCACATATTTGGATGATGTCGTCTATAAAGATCGGCTTGCAAAACCCAAAAGTTATTAAATAACGCATTTTCCGTGGTGTGAAGCTAAGAAGCCGCCGCCACAGCACAAACTGTATGTGTGATGTTTTAATGAGTATGCAGAGAGGAACGTTTTAATTTGTAAATGGCTTAGAGTATCTCCTAGTCGGGTATTGCCGAAGGGCGCGCTTTACTTGTTGTTGCTGTAAAGTTGGTGCAAAACTTTTTGCCAACATAGATAAGCGAAATAGTTGGCAACGCGAACAGAAATTGGAACCCAAACTCACACACACACCCACACCTACACACTCATACACACACACACACACACACAGACACACACACTTCTTGAGCACCTAGAAACAAAACCTTATATAAATAATAATTACTTGCAGTTGTTGTTGCTGTGATTTGTTGCCGCTTGCTACGCATTTTATATAGAAATTTATGCGATAAAAGTTTGCCTCCGATGCCGCTGCACAAAATATTTCATAACTCACATTAATGCTTATTAATTTTTATTGTTATTATTTGTAGCCCATAATTAATTGTCTATTTGTCTGTTTGTTGGTATTTTTATTGCCCCAAACCGAGGTGCTAACTAAATGTATTCGTATTATGTTTCTTTTTTTTTTGTATCTGTTTTTTTCGGGCTTTTTAATGAAAATTAATGCGTGTTTTTGTTTTTTTTTGTTTAATGCGATAGCGTTGATGTTGTTTCGGTCAGGTTTATTATGCAAATTGTTGATGGTTTTAATGCAAATAGCAACACTTTTATAGTGAAATTATAGAGCGACAACATTCGAAACATTTGACAATTTAGTTTTATAAAACTTCGCATATTATTAGTAATATTATGAATTCGTCTGACTTGTGTCTAAGTAGTTGCAAACTGTGGCCTTAACTTAATATTAGCTCAGTTTGGAATTTGAACCCTCTATAAATAATAAAATTATATATATTATTATATTTTATAACAAGCCAGCCCTATAAATGAAAGTCGGCTGCAGAACATAATTCCATTATTATACCTCCTTGTAATGGGTATGAGCTTGTCAAGAAATGGGGAATGCATAGCAAAAGACGACTTCGTTTACAAAAAATGTATATAAATATTAGTTCGCTTGATATATGTGATATATTTATATATATATAGACATATAAGTTTGCTTGAGTAATCTTTTCAGTCTATGTGTCTGTCTGTTTTAATTTAAGCTAGTCCCTCAGCTTTGAAGTTATAGTCAACTCTGTGTTCAAGGTACTTTAGCCAAAACTTGGCATTTGAAGTCTTACCTTGATTTTTGCATATATGCGATACTCTAACATATATGTAGGTCTATGGGAAGAATCGTTTGAAAAGTGAGTTTTTACCTTATGGAACGCATATCTGCTTTTCAAGCTAACTTAAACAAACTCAGCAATTGATTTCTCTCCCTCTCTTTCGCAAAATCCTATTAAATTGAACTAGACTATCATATGACTCCAAACGGAACAATCGGTTGGAATGAAGCTTATTTTATCTTCGCCACGCCGAAGACTGTCGTTCTCTCTTGTTGCATAGTGCTGCAGAATTGTCTGTAAAGGCTTTAATATCATTTACTACACTGGCATATCAGCAACAGACTGCGTTAATGTCGTTAATAGTTCGTTGCACACGCCTTGTCGATGCAGCGCAGCTCAGACGGGCGGCTTTGGGAGACGCCAACGCGGCACCCATGAAGAGTGCCAGCCAAAAAGAACAGAGCTCCATTCAGCCCGAGGTTGAGGGGATGCAGCACTTGCTGCCAAATTCATGCAGTGCCATGTGTGCTGGGTGCAGCCAGGACCTGTTCCTGTTGCTGTGCCTGCTGTGGCCGCCTGTTCCTCGCTGCCAACATTATTGCCACAAAATGTCACAGCACAGTTGGCGCCCGATTTTGTGCAGCTCGGATCCTTTTAGTGTCGCCTGCTACGTTAGTTGTCGCACTTCATTTTCAAACTTCATTACACGAGGACAACGCAGCCGCCTGTAACAGTTGGCTGCCGGTTGCCCGCAACCCGCTCGTATGTGCGTATCCCGGCAATTGTTGGCAACTGTGAAAATTCAGTGGGAAAACCATTGTCGCGTCGCCGGCATAATTGAAAAATTATTTTTATGGAAATTCGCACAAACAAGAAAAGTAAAAAAAACGCAAAAATTACTTTAAAATTTAATAAACTTTTTACGCACCATTAAAAAAATCAACCGCGAAACATCAAAAGTCAATTTGTGTCATTTTAAAAAACTTTTAATGCACGCACAGCGGCGAAATATATATGTGTGTGAGGGTGTGTAGAGAGAGAGGGGTAGAGAGAGGAGAAAGGACATTGCCAGATAAGTGTGGCAATTTTACGCTTTTGCGGCGTTAAATTTTAATAAAGGGGCCGCCCAACCAAACGGACCAAATGGCCATTGACAGGCAGCACCCCGCGACATGTCCTCGCTGCGTTCTGCTGTCAAACTGTCCGACAGCCTGTCAGTCTATCAGTCTGTCATTGCGTCAGTTTGTCAGCTGGCTAATAGTTGCGCGGCTCGTTGTTGGCTTTTTGGC
This sequence comes from Drosophila borealis, assembly GCA_035045885.1. NCBI lineage: Eukaryota > Metazoa > Arthropoda > Insecta > Diptera > Drosophilidae > Drosophila > Drosophila borealis. The sequence continues at coordinate 2,824,379 of JAWNOR010000211.1, forward strand.
CAATTATGAAAATGACAGCCGACCCGTACGGCAAGTCTCCCGCCCCCGCCCCGACCAACTCGTTGCTGACCAATGGCGCCTAATGCGATTTCCATGTGGCAGCGACAACAGCGTCAAATATTTATTTTGATTAACTGATGTTAATCGCATCGCTTCGCATGGGCCACACAGTTGCTCTCTGCGTATGTAGAATGTGGCAAACATTTTAGCGAAAATTGATTTTCATCAAAATTTCGGAAATTTTTGCCGTTGAGGTGCAGTCGACTGAGCAATTTATTTATTATGCTGTTAAAAATCCAAAAAGCGTTGAGCAAACAAATCCAATTTAAAATGTGCTGAAAAAAAATAAAATAAAAGAATAAAGAGAGAAAATCAAATAGCCAAACAACACATATTGAAATGTATTTTAAATTCAGCTAGTGTGAAAGGCAAGTGGAGGCAACATGTTTGCATATGTAAAATATGTAAAATTACAATTTTTCATTTGCCAAGTGGACTGTCAATGAGCCACTTGGGGGAATTCAAACAGAAATGCAATCAAAGTTATATGTCATTAGGGGTATGCCTAAAATAAATAACGAAAATTACAATGGAATATATAATTGAGAGCGTTAAATTACAATTAGAATTTGCCAGACAGAAAACTCAGTTTTTTTCTAAAAGAAAGTTCAATTCATCTGCCTGACTGATTGACTGGAATTAAAGAGGATTTTTGTAGATTCCACCAGTAAGAGTGGAAAATTGGCGGAAAGCTAACAAATCGATCAGATATTAACTCAATTGCAAAGATCTTTATTTAAATTCTATTTCGGAAAATTTATGCACCTGGGTAAGAGAAAGGTCAAAGGTTGTATGAGCGAAGGCCCAAATATCATCCGTTCGACTTTAAGTTATTTTCAAAGCTCTACATCAAAGTATGAATAAACACTAGTTAGTAATACATGAATCTTCTCCATATATATTTTCAACAACAAATTAAATTAAATAATTACAAGCTGAAAAGCTTTTGAATTCAGTTTGTAATTAACAATGGAAACTTATCGAGTGCGCACTCCAGTGTCAGATTGATAACTTTATTCGAAAGCCTTTAACAAAAGCCGCAGTCTAATATAGCTGCATGTCTGTAGGACTCAATTTCATATGATATTTTTAATTTGATTTGCGGACAAATTCCAAAAAAAGCCTCTTAAAAAATTAACGTAACAATTTGCCCACGCAAATGCGAGTGCGGGCGAGAGAGACTATCGAGTGTGGAAATCGAAAAAATGAGCCATGACAAAATTGAGCTGCTGTCAATTGATGCCAGTCGCCCCCAGGCCCCAAGCCCCCCAGCCGACAAGGCCCCAATCCACCCAAATGTAACTCGAAGCGGTTTGAGAGAAGGCGTTGATATTGTAGAATGACGAGGTCGTGTCCGGGCGGACGTGAGCGGGCTGCAAAGCTGCGGCTTAGGCACCTCACATGGAGTGGCACGGAGTCGAGGAGCGTTGGAGATGCTTGCAGATGCTTGCCGGACTGTGGTGTGGTCAAATGTAAACAAGACCAGAAAGGTGTGTAAATAATGCGTAAAAATAATAACAATCATAATTTGTGTTGACTGTTTGAATTTCTATAAAGCCAGGGCTTATGGGCTCAAGTGTACACAAGCCGCTGTCCCAGACTTATAATTAAGCATAGCTGTTGAAATGTTTGCCCACACGGCGACGGCAGCGACACTCAATTCAATTACGAGTACATTTTCCAGCTAGCCAAAAAACAGAAAAAATAAGTCCAACAAAAAATGATAAATTGCTTAATTCTGAGAAACCAGTTAGCCCGGGCTATGGCCAACTTGGTCGCCCCAAAGACGCACTCCAAACTCGTCGGTTTGCAGCGCCAATTTGATGCGGGCAACGCGTCAAGTCCATTAATGCCAACGAGTTGCAAAAACTGACCAAATTCAAATGCTAAAATGCAACCAAAATGATCCAAGCCAAGCCAAGCCAAGCCAAACCAATGTGGCAACTGGCAAGTGGCAAATGATGTTGCCCAGTTTTGGATATTTGACTCCAGATGCGGCTGTTGTCACGCCACTTGACCAACTGACAGACTTGACTGGCGGCCACTTGACGTGCGAAAGCTTCGCACTGCGTCTGTCTCGAAAGATGATTGCTGTAGATGCTTGGATGGATTCACAAGATAAACAGGAAGAGCAGGGAGAGATTGGAGAATGGAGATAGCAAAATTTGTTATAATTCTGCCTATTTAAATGGCATTCAGAAATACGGGGAAATATTAAAGATATTTAAAATGTTACAGTGAAAAAAAATCACTATTTAAAAGATTGGCTATTGTGAATCATATGCAAAATCTCATGAATTTCAAATTTGTCAGACCTAATGAAATGATAACATGTTGTACTCACTCTTAGTTAGTTTCTGAATTACGCTTCAAACCTCTTCTTACCGTTTAAATGCGTATCTTGCTTTTGTGCGAATCTTTTAGCCTCAAAATCCATCTATATTATTATACTATTATTTAAATACTATTTTTATCTCAATTTCTTATCCTTTTAATCGATCTTCAAATCTTATGTTACTTTAATTTATCACTATTTTCTGCCTGCACTCTGAATTTAGTACATGAGAATCGCATAGATAGGCTTTATACAAGCAAGCGAAATTGTGAGCAAGTAAGAGGTATATAATGAGAGACAGAGATCAAGCAAGCAAATGACAGAGCAACGCTGTGACAATGGGAGAGCAAGTAACGCCTTTCTACGCACTTCTCATGAATTCAAATAATGCTTAGCGACTTATATATTTGAAAATTCTGCTTAGCCACATATTAAGCAAATGCTGCGTATACATATTTCTCCAAGAGTTAGCTGCAAGTCAGCCTAAGCACTCATACTTGTTATTCACTTAATTTTAATATATTTTCAAGAACATCAACTTAACCAACTGTTCAGTTCTGGCCAATGAAGGTCATTCGTATTCATCTGCTGCGCCTATCAGTGCCTCAGAATCATAAACCATTAAAGATGCCTCTTTCATTATAATATGTATTCTATTATAATATCTATATATATACGACAATAGTGTCATTGCCCAGCTGCCTACATAGAGCTTAAGAGACAGAGAGCGAGATAGACAGACAGAGAGTGTGGGATGAAGATGGAGAATGTTTTGCAAGGCTGTTGGCCTGCTTTATATAATGGCGCCTACTTAGTCAGTTGTCCGCCTGCTGAATTTTCCGCAAGTGCCGCTTGAAAGAAACGACAACAGCAACAACAACAACAACAACAGGAAAATAGGCAAAAAATGTGAAATATTTAAGGCAAAGTGTCACATAAAAATGACTTATCTGCTGGTATCAAGTGGCAGGCTGGGAATGAAAATGGAGGCCGTGCCACGCGCTGAAAATTGTCAAACGGCACATTTGGGAGCAACGCCGCAATGGCCGAGCCATTCGATGTCGGGTGGGGTCGGGGTCGTGGAGTTATTCTTTTGGGCAGATTGCCCTGCAGCGATGACGACAACGTGGAGGCGGCGTTGTCTTATCTTTATGCCAAATCCAGTTGGGATTAATTGGTGTACGCGAGAGTTGAGAATCTGCAGTGTATAATTTAATAATGTGAGGCAGGCACCAAGGACGAAGGATAGAGGCAGATTCTAGGTCGTTATCGTTATCAGTTGCCATTGTTGTGGTGCTGGTGGTTGTTGTTGTTGTTGTTGTTGTCGTTGTGTAGCCAGTCAAGCAGTCAGTCATTCATTCATTCAAGCAACCATTCAAGTGGCCCGCTCAATTTGCGCTGCTTAAATCGCATTAAATTGCGCGCTGCTGTCGCTGTCGCTGTGTCAGCATACAATCTGCTGGCACTGTAACTACAGTACAGTACAGATACGCACACACATATATCCGCCTCTAAATTGAGTTTTAGTGCATGTTTACCCACGCAAATTGCTCGACTGACTTTGCCATAAATCTAACTAAGTGCGTCGGGGGCAGCAGCGACAACGACAACGATACGATTCGACGAGTATCAACATCCAACACTCAGCATCAGCATCAGCATCAACTCATATCGTAGCCAAGTTATTTTTTGTGTGCGAAATAAATTATAAGTATTATGTACTTGACTATTTATTGCTGACAATGGCGTTATAGATAGACCCAAAGACACACAGACCCTCGCACCAACGAGACTATAGACAGCAACTTCATAAAAGTGGAGCAACTGCAGCGCGGCACAATTTCAAGCGCCTCTTAATTACTATGCACTGGAGCAGACAGGAATCAATCAGCTTTTGGCGTCAGCTTTAACTAAATTCCAAACCAGCGAAAATGTAATTTAATTATTATCAATTATTGAAAGGTTTTAATTGAGGCCAATCGATATGAAAAGAGAACATAGACTGGAAATCATATCATTGACTCCTGACAGTGTATATTTCAAAGGAATTTCTTGTTTACCCAATGAATTGTAAAGGTTTATTTTTTAGTCGTTATTTTGCACAATTAATTAATATTCAGCTACTATATACATATACTTATAGCAAAGAACCGTTGAAAGTGGAGTTTTTCCTGTTTGTTTTGTTAACCATCGCCTTTCTATGCGATTCTCATGTTTTTTTATTATATATAATGAATAACTTCAATGAAGAAACTCACAAATTAACGATGCTAAAGTTAAAAGCAATTCATAGACTTTAATATTTCATATCCACAAGTCATATAGTCCGGCAAAAGCTCGTAGTGAGAGATAATTTTTAACAAGAGAGTTTTTTCCTAATGTAACTTGTCCAATTCAACTTAATGTGCCTTTATAGTGAGTAAAATTAACCCAACCAGAATGAGAATATTAAATAGGTTAGCTTTTGTTTAAACACCGTACTTTGTATTAAACCTAATTGTAAATAATAAGAACCTGTTTTCCGCTGCAATATCGCCCCAAACCCCTGCTGCTGTCCCACTCAACAGCTATGCAAATGAAGCTACATGTAAAAGGCAATAGGCTAATTAAAAGCGTTTGCCGACTAGCTTGACTAGCTTCTACTCCCATTCTCGGCTCTGGCTTAGTTGTGGGCGAAGTGGGCGTTGCTGTTGTCGGCGTCAGTTGGGTGCAGTTGTCAATGAATCAGTCGCAGCTTCCATTGCAACTAGATGCGAATAGATTTCTATGTCAATTGACTGACTGTACTGAAAACTAGCAGAGCGCCGCAGAGCAGTTGAGAGGCTGGCGTAGCAGGCAGTCAGAAGCCACTTATCAATGCACTTGACTCATTTTGCAAGAAAAAGAAGCGGCGATTGCAAATTTGTTTACAACTAAGTATTTGCATACAAATTGCTTGTGGAAAGGGTGCAGAAATCAGAGCGCATAACAAACAGCAGCAACATGCAAGTTCTACAAGCAAAGAAATAGTGAAACACATTAAGGAAAAAAAAGCTTATGCAATACGAGTCACACAAAGGAAAGTGTTAATGATGACAATATGTCATTGTCAGTGCCAGCTGTTTGTATTGAAAGGAGAGAAAGAGAGGGAGAGTGTAAGAAAGGATTGGGTGGTGGGAGTCTGGAGTCTGGGTCCAGAGCGCATCTTCCATCATAATCAAGAGCACAAAGAGCTGGGGCAAGTCCTTTCAACAAGCAGTAATGGCTTATAAGGCCGGACACACGCGGCGTATGCGCAATATCTAAGGGTGGAATCAATAAGCCGCTTTGCGTGTGAGGCATTAGACCCCATTCAAGTGGCGACCAACAGCAATGAGAACTGACAGTCAGCGGTGCCTCAGACCGCCCGCGGTTCGGCCAGCTCATAAATTAGCCCCATCCATTGCAACACCAGATAAGCCCAGACAAATCAAAGACAAAGACCAAACCTAGCACAGGACGTGTCCGTGCCCGTCTGCTCCAGAAACGAATGAAAGCCAAAATGCGAGCAAAATTTGCATGTAACACTTAAATAAAATTTAATTACGCTTGTCGCCTGTCAGTCCTCATTAAGCGGGCGAAAGCGGCGCGAAACGACAAAAGGCACTGGCAGGGACCAAAGCCAAAGGGAGGAGCCCGTCGAGCCCAGCAAGAGCCGGACGAATTACATGAATTCAATTAAGGTGCAAGTGGACGCCAACCTCTCAAACTGACAGGTGCTAGAACTGGCCCAGCAGATAGCTTAGACAATGAATTAATTGGTTTTGGATTGGATAAGGCCTGCATCTTGCAGGGGTGGCCAAAGTAATCAGTGAAATTGGGGTAAGACAAAAAAAAAAAACAATACTAAGGCATTCGCTATGATTAAATTAAAGCCAATAAACCCAAATTAATTTTTACAAAATTTAGGTAAATAAGTAAAGTAAATAAATAAAATAATAAAAAATACATTTTCAAATAATAAATATTTTAATTAGCCTATTGGAAATAACGCTAGAAAAATAATAAATTCTATTAAATACCTGAAATTCACATAGAAAAGCGATACTTTAGACGTCTCTATCTATTGATCTTTTCATCTATTTATCTATATATATACTCGTGCTTTTCCTGACTAATGCTACTTATCTTGTTATATTTGACTTAAATATTGCCTTTCTATGCGATTTTCATGAATTCAAGTCACCCTTTTTTAACTCTCTACGTTATATGAAATAATGAAATGAGGATCTTCTGGATAAAATGAGATCGAATGAGCAAAATTCAAATTCAAAGTCCAAGTATTGATTTTATATAATTATTATATATTTAAGGGTTTTAATGGAATTTGACATTGAAATTTCAAAAGATTTGGGTGTTGAGAAGGTTATACAAGCTATACCTAGAACCTTGGTATATACATCTTAGTCTTTGATATTACCTATACCTATTTTAATCTGGGCAACTTTTATGTGTCTTGGGAATCTGTGTTTCAGTTAAATGAAGTTATTCAATAATTAAACCAAATTTAATCTTAGTCATATAAGTAAATCATGATTTGACATCTATTTGATGATCAACTGGAAAAATGATTGGGTTTATTTGAAAAACTTTTCAGTTTAGCTTAGATAACAAGTGACAAATTAACTCATAGTCGCTCAGCTCACAGCTGCCTGTTATTTGTGCTGATGGGCAAACAATTTCTAGCGCCCGGCAATCTAATGAATTGATGAACATTTTGCTTTGACAACTTTCTAGTTGCAATCGAGCCCGGCGGAAAGTGGCAACCAACTGGCGGCGACAACAGCTGCCCGCCCGGAATGAATTATAGTAGCAGCAGAGGAAACTTTTGCATTATTTTATGAAATTTTTGTTAAACAAATTTGTTGCTCGTCGCAGTTGTTGCTCATCCTGTTGTTGCTGTTGTTGTTGTGCTTAAGTGTAAACAGTGAAGACCCGACTTGTTACACTCATCCCTCCGCTCGAAGCCACGTTGAAAGTTGCGCAGTTTCTGTCACATGCGTCCCGGGCAACACACCTGAACAGAGACTGCGGCCCGTCGGGATAGATGGGGAGGGCTTATATGTATATGTTATTGGGCAGATAGAAGCTACAATGCTGCCTGCTACTCCTGCTCGTCGCTGTACTTCTGCTGTAAGTATGGTATTATAACTTTTTTTCACGGCATAATTTATGCGCACTTTATGCAAATTTTTTCTATAAACCAACGATGCTAACCGTTGCCTGAGAGCCACACGCTGCTGAAAGGATGTGTGTGGATTTTTGTTGTTGTTGCTGAATAGCAAACTGTAAGCGGGCTTTGCTTTTAAAGCGAGAGTTATTCAGTGAAACTCTATGTAAACGCTCGTAATTATACATTTTTGTGCTCAGCGTAAAAGTTTTTGCGCTCAGGTTGAGCTTGGCTCCCACAGGTTCAATTCCGCCTACGCCGCCCTCCCACATTAGGCTGCTTTTGCACTGGCGCTGGCGCTTAATTTTAATGAAAAAAGTTGGGCAGCTGGCGCGTGCCAGCAAGTTCTAATTGATTTTCAGATTGATATGCAAAACAGCGTGTCCAGAAATGCTGCCTCCCTCCCTGCGTTCGGCTCATCCAGCAACGTTGACAGAAAAGTTGGCTTTGCCCCGCCTCCGCCTCCGCCAATGGCCATATAAATTTTCAATTAAAATGCCTACGAAATGCTAATGATCATTTGATATGCAACTCATTTGCAATTTATTTGTGCGTTTTTTGTTGTTTTTGTTGTTGTTGCTATTATTCTCTGTTTTTGGGATTTTGACAATTTATTGCCAGTGGGATTAATTATATACATGCGACTACGTTAAAGTATATTCGCCCGAATTGGGCTTAAGGCTTTAATTTATTAATTTTTAAGCATCGAATAGTTGGCCTTAAAAAACTCGTATCGGAGCGCTCGATTAGCGGCTTAGTCTGTCGTATGGGATATATAATGCACCCCTTTCTATACAACAAAATTGACTTTTCGCGATTTGCTTATCCGTGTGTTCTTTATTTTAATAATAAACTATCTAGCAAAAAATATATATTAATAGTGTAATACTATGAATATAATTCAGAAATATACTACTTTATATATAAGTTTATACCCAAATATAAAGGGGTCTGAAATAGAGGAGAAAGTGGGTATGACGCCTGAAATATGTCTTTAAGCTCTGCTAGCTAATCTAGAAGATATTTGCAATATTTAATTATTTCATAGATATAATATAATACTTTTAGTTCTTATAAGAAAAAGTTGCCTGGATGTATTTTATCTGAGCTATCGATATTTTATTTTATTTAAATGCTTTGCGCTCAAGCGTTCTTTAAAAAACAGTTTTCATAGTAAATGGCAATGGTTCCCAGGTCTGTGCTTTGTTCCCCAGTTCTATAAAAAGTTTCGCTACGCTTTTCCATAGTGCTGGAAACGTGCTGGAAAACTATCCGTTGCGCTGCTATTTGCACCAGCTGCACTTTAACTAAACTCTAATGCAAAATTCATGGCCAAGCGGCACAAATAACCATGACAGAGACTTGTCTGCATTTAATATGCAGCCCGGACGATGGGCGATGAGAAGGACCACAACAACGCGTAGCGTCCAGCTGGCCCAAGTGGACAGCTCCAATTGGACGCGGAGCGAGCGCGTTTTATGCCCTGTTGATGGGGTGAACCGTTAAAGTGAGCAATGGCTGTCTGTGCCGCCATTTTGTTTGTGATTGATAATGATGGGCGCCGGGCAGAGTTATGGTCTCCTTTTGTATAAATGTGTATGGATGTGCGTGTGTATTGTTGTGGAAAACTAACCGCAAATTAGCTTATTTGGCATTTTTACAGTCATTTCATTTAATTTACACAAACAAATTTGCGCCTGGCCAGACGACGGCTCCGGCCCCAGACAATGGACGAGCCAACGAAGCGCGCCGCCAGCCCCATAAAAGTAATGAAGCTGTTTAGGCGTCTCTAAGTAGTCGTCGGCAGTCGGGAACGACACAAGCGACAGCGCAAGCGAATCGAGTAGGACGACGCCCGGCTCCAACTGTGGCTGTGACTGCCTCACGTCTTCTGGCAGGGTTCTGGCTCTGACTTAGCCTTAGTTTCATTCAAAATTCATGAAGTTGGCCCAAAGTTGGCGCCATTTCGATGCCAGTGTATGCGCTTGTGTGTGTGTGTGTGTGTGTGTGGGTGTATTTGCCGGTTAGGTGTTGTGTTTCTTAGTTAAGGCTTATTGTTTTGTTGGGGCGTTGAAAGCAGCGCAATTACCTCAAGCTTCAATGCAGGCAATTGCCCAAAAATGCCCCTCGCCAACCTCAAGCTGCCTTCATTTATTGGCTCTTTAGTGGCCTTTAGTAATATGGGCGATGTGCAGCTGTCGACTTCTCCGATTGCAGCTTTTTAAGCGTTTCCTTCTTTTCGCTCTCCATCTATTCCAATTAGCGTGTCTGGTTAATAGGTAAATGCAAGGCTTGTTAAAGCCGAGACATTATTTGCTTACATTTTAACAAGAGGCTTTAGCCTTTAAAAGTCCTCAAGTACTATTTAGCCGAAAAAAATTGCACTCCAAGAAGTAGGTTTAAATAGTCTAAGAAACTAACTAATATCATATCATATGGAAACCTGTTGAAAGTTAATGTGACTAAAAACTCAGATGAGGCTTTGAAAAAGTCCATTCAGTGTTATGCTAAATATTATTCAAAAATTCACAAGGAAAGCATTAAAGAGTTCAAATTCGATCCACAGCCTGCGGCGGAAAATAAGTGGAATGAATGGGGTGAAAGAAATTCAAGAGAAAACATTTGTAAAGCTTGGTAATACCTGCTTGTTAAACTTGTACATGCGCTTATATGTACCTTTTAAAGGTATTTTATTTGTGTACAGCTTTTTTTGATTGCTTCTGAATGTTTTTATTTTTTTTTAACAGCTCTCAATTTATTGTTGATGGGCAAATGTAAACAGAGTTGCTGTCGTTTGGCTTGCTGGTTTCGTAAATGTCTTGCCGTCGCCAACTTCTTTTTAATAAAATCCATTTTCATACGTAATTTAGCCTAAGGGGGTCGACTCTGTCGGGCGGTCGACTCCGAGCCGCACACTGCGGATGATTTCCTGCAACGCCCAAGACAAAGCCGCACAACGTCGACGTTGACGACGACATTGCTTTGTGTCTGGCCATAATTTTGACAAGGCATGACTGGGGCAGCTCCTTGGGAGCAGGAATATAACGCAGGCCCACGAGCTGGCAGGGCAAAGGCAGGGCAACCGATTCGGGGCGAGCCCATCGAGCGACTTGCCGCAAAGTTAAGCAAAACTTTGTTATTTGTTTTAAGTGGCAGGTTGTGCGGCGCACGCTCCAAGGACTGTCTTCTATCTTTAGTTGCCAATTGCCGGTTGCTTCCCTCGTTTTGCTCAACAGTTCATAAAGTTAATTTTGCCACAGAAATTATGTTAAAACGATATATGGTTGCCAAAAATTTTGGCGCTGCCTGCGCCTGTGCCTGCGCCCGTGTCTAGGCGAAATCCCCCGTAGCTATATGGGAACTGCAACAGAAGTTATTGAAATGGCAGTCGGCTGGAAGGCAGGTTAAGGAACTTTGGAACTTCTGCAACCCGGCAACACTGCGTATGCGTAATTAGTGGCTTGGGTCTCAGGTAGTTTGCCAATAGTTGGTGGCCTATAACTTTTCTCCCTTTTTTTCTTTTCGGTTATTTATGAAAATTAAAGAGCCTTAGAGACAGACAGGGAGTCAGCTGGTGAGCGACAGCGTGTGGCTGGCTTATTGAACTGTCAGCGTTAAGCCATATAAATTGCGCATACGACACGAGGCGCGACTCCGGCTGGCAAAATGGCAAAACTATTTGCGAAAGTTCAGTGAAATCAAAGCGCAGAGCGCAATCAGCGCATATAGTCAAGAACTTTTGATTATAACAAATGCTTTAGGGCAAACAGAATCCGATGAGAGTGTCTGTGTGTGTGTGCGTGTGTGTGTGAGTGTATGTGTGTGTGTATATACATTTATATGGAGTGTGGGAATTGAGAGCAAGCGAGCAAAAATGACATTTGATAATAAATCTTTTGGACAGTGCTTTGTGCTTGCCATTAAGAATGTGTCGGGGGACTTGGCCAACAATAAAAACCCAAATGCGGCGCAAAATGTAATTTCTGCTTGACACGAAAAGTTTGACCAGCACTGGAGCTGGCTGAGTGTCCAATTCGTATCTTTAGCTGGTTTTTATTATGTATACCCAAAAATGGAAAATGCCATCACATTTTTAGTTTGTTTGTAATGCCTAGTAAGGGCTTCTTAATTTTAAGCAAAGCTTGGTTATAAGACGAAAGCTAGCAATGAAAATTAAGTTGAGTTCGCACCAAACAGCTAGATCTGAAAATGTTTTGGCAAAAAAAAAAAAAAAAAGTATGAAAATGTTGGAAAGTCCTCTAAATAAAAATAACTTGAACCTTATCCTTGGCATTTGTCTATTAAAATCTTTACATAGTTCAGCTTCCATTATTTTTCATTATAGAATAAGTGTATGTAATCAGAATGACTCTTTAAAAACTGGAAATCGAATTGATTCACTTAAAATTGTAAGAAGTGCGACAAATTAAGGTTCGATGAGCATGTATATTGAATACCAGGCTCACAGACCGAACCGAAAGTCTAACGTTTTAATTCTGACCAATAGCCGAACCAACGATAATTTATTAGCCTTGCTTAAGCCGAACAAATATATGTATATATATAAATTTATTGAAATTTGTATGGAAGTAGCCACAACAAGGGCATAAAATCTTCGACATTCCTTTCGTACACCCTATTCGATCGTTTGCTTTATTTCTTTCAATAAATATGAAAGAAAAAAATGAAAATAAAGTAACTTCCGCTGGCATAACTGGACTTGGGTCCAGTCAATGAAAAAGTTTTCAAGAGCCAACGGCAGACACTTTTCATTAGCAAAAGTCCCTCTTTTGGTCGAGGATACAAGCAAAGTTTTCAGCAAGTTTTCCTACAAGCATTCCCTTTTCTTTCCTTTCTCATCTTCTTTTATTTATTTATTTTTTTTGTTTCTGCCGCTCTCTGCATGTGACAGACATTCCACAAGTATACACAAGTAATGCTGTAATGGCATATGTTTTGTCAGGAATTGGTGTAGTGGACTTCTTTTTGGGAACTTTGCACTAACAAACAGTTTTGTTCACTTCTGCTATGTTTTCAGACTTGGCAAGCCTTTAAGCTAGCGTTACAAACAGGAACAACGGTAAGTGTCAAAAATGCTTACAACTTGAAGTCGAGCGAGCGGGTGAGTGAGTGAGTGAATGACATTTGCCGGGACGCCTAATTGTAGGCAATTAATTTGTGGCACATCAAAGCAAAGAAAAGGACCCCAAGCCATGAAAAGTAAACAGCAGAGACAAAGCAAATGCAGCTGGTGTCCATTTTAGGTGGTTGTTTCCGGTACCGCGACGAGGAAGCGTAGAGCGTAGAGCATGGAGCGTGGCAAACCGCACCTTTTAACCCTTTGCCTTTGCCTTTGCGTTTGCCACACGCCATTTGTTTTCCAACTGTGGGGGTTGGACTGAGACTGAGACGGAGACAGAGATACCCAAACGGCAGCACATGCAGCTCTCTAATATGCTTGGCAAACAGAGAATCCGTTTTGCTCGACTCTAGCCCCACTCCAGTGGCTGGTCCGAAAAGCAATTTGCCTAACATTGCCAGGGCGTTAAGTAATAATGACCCCAAAAAGTAGCAAAGCATATTGGCTGGCCACGCTGGCGTATACGCAATGTCTATGTGAACATTATTTTTTCCATCCGTTCGGTTTCGGCTTTCGGTTTGGGTTTGGGTTTTCAGTTCTCTGCTCCTCTGAAAGTTATGCTCCTGTGCTGAGGTCAAATAAAATATTTATGAATTGCAGGCAATGCGGGGCGGCTTAATTGCATTAGAGAGATGTGTTCCTCGATAAGCCCAGAGGAAAGTAGTCATGTGTCCCTGGCAGGGTGTCGTTTTCCTAGTACGTGAGTACGCGGTGGGGCGGGGCAGCAGCAATTGGATCGGCTTTTTGGGTAATTGTGGCTACAGGGCAAAAGGCATTACAAGTGTAGAAACCAGCCGGGAACCCAGCTGCCAGATATATGTGTGTTTGTGTGTGTGTGTGTGTTTGATGGGCGGAAGTGTTGAGGAGGTGGGCGAGGTTGCGGTTGCTATTTCGCTTCTGGGGGCACTTGCGGCGAAAATTTGCGAAATCAATCGTGTGGAAATTGTACAAAATGGCTTTTCCAACAGTAAATCACGAAGAAGGGGGAAAGCAAGAAGACACGAATAGAGAGAGAGAGAGAGAGCTGGCAATGACAAAGGTTGAGGCGTAGAGAAATTTTGATGAAAAATAAAGCAAATGGCATTAGAGCAGACAACGAGCATATAGAACTACGCAGTACTATAGCGCGAAAGACTACAAAATACCCTGTAAAATGGGCATGAGAATTGTGAGCAAATATTGATTAATAATAGAAATTTCGAATGAGGTTAAATTTTAATTTATTTATACTTAGTTAAAACGGGGCTTAAGAATTGATTGAAATATTTTAAAAGCGAGTTTTTCAACCTTAATATACTCCATGTCAAAGCCAAAAAGTGATTTCTCCCAGAAGAAAGTCTAAATCTTTTTGTGTTTTAGAATAATATAAATGCAGTAAGGCGACAAAACTCATCCAAAACCAGGCAACTTGAGAATAATAAAGAAGATATTGATTAATATTATAAAAATCAGATACTTTTTTTCAGTTTTATTAAGATTAAAGCTTCATTCAAAGAAGGCTTAAGTAGGACTTGAACTACTAGACTACTTAGAAACTGCGTTAACATAACAAAGACTATGTAATGACAAAAAGGAAGTCCTTTTCCAACAATAACTCAACATTAGGAAAAAAGCAATAAAATTGTCTACTATTTCACTTAAGAGCACCGAATACCCTAAGCATATTGAGAATACGGAAACTATTGCTGATAAATAATATAAAATTAGGAAGAGTTGCAGGCTTTGTCTACTTTGAAGAGGTGGCAAAAAGTTATTCACTTTTTTTCTTAAATTAACCCAGCTTGATGTTGTAAAAGGATTCATAGAAAAGTATTACGTTTATTTTTCTGTCATCTACATTCGCAATTCTCTTCTGGCTGCTGCTTCTATTGCTTTTCTCGTTTTGCTCTACTCTCGGCATTTCAATAGACTTTGCAGCTTATTTTTATTTATATGCTCTTCACTTTTCATTGTTATTTTTGCCATTAAATTCTATTTCAACACATTCACATGCAAATCACAGTAGACTTTCTCTCCCTCTCTCTCTCCCCATCGCTCTTTCTCTCAATCAAGAGATATATGCCGCCTCTCTCTTTCTCTCTGGCTCTGTCTCTTTCTTGCTTCATATCTGTGCGCGTTAATGTGCTCAATTGTTTGTCTGCCTCGTGCCGAACTGAACATGTAAATGTTTGGGACTTCAACACACTTTCTTGCCCTTCGCCCCGCATGCCGCGCCCGCATCCGCAGCAGCTCATCGGGTTTATTGTCAACGGCGCAGCGCAGTGAAAATTAATCAAAAAAACTTTTACCAACAACATTTTCAATTGACAATTTAAACTTTTATCTCGCAAGACATTTTACATAAAAGTTTTGTGTTAAAAATTTTTGCTCAACTAAAAATGAAAAATGTTGCCCGCTTCTACTCAATGGGCTCCAGAAAGGAGTCGCCGGAGTCGAAGGAGTCGCTCCAGTAGGCATCTCATAAGCTATCAAAACTTTTGACGCTTAACTTAGACAGCAGCACGAGAGGGCGCAGCTAGGCAGAGCCTTTTCCTTTGTGCTTTGTACTCTCGTTATTGTTGTTGATGATAGCTGCGTGAGCAACGCACCACTTGGGCGTTGGGACCTGGAGGGGCTGTTGTCGTCTTGCCCGAGGGCTGCTGCTGCCGGCCACCCCTTTTTTCATAGTGCGTGGAAATTGGTAGCATAAAGGCAAGGCAATGACGCTCTAACAAGCTTAGGCAATTTCCTCACACGCACCTCAGCTGAGTTTATGCGTGCTCAAATCAAGATTCAGTTCTGAAGGTGTCTGAGAAATTAAGCTTTATTTATTATTTGTATTGTTATTATTATTATAGTTTTGTTATTATTATTATCATTATTATTTTAATTATTTTTCTAATGCCTTTGAACTTCTATGGCGTTCTTTACTTTGGTCTTGCCTAGAATTTGAGATCTGAATTTTTATGTTAGGTTATCTGAATGACTGGGACTAAGACAAAGCATCTACTAATCACTGCACTTGCAAAATTTGAAAGAATAATTAAATACGTATTTATCAAACTTTGAAATAGTTTCTGTGCAAGTGTAAGATGCATATTCTTATGGAAATATATGGTCCAAAGTAAAGGGTAACTTCAAGTTAGGCACTTTGTTTTATTTGATATTATTAAATGAATTAAATATATTTTTAGAAATTACTTAAGCTCTATTACCATGTGGAGTGAGCATCAAATCATAACATCATATATCAGTGACTTTTATCTATCGTCACTTTCTGATTTCCCTTCTATATATATTTTTTCTTATTTAAGCATCGCTTTTTACCACTGTCACTTGTGTTTTAATTATTCTGTCCATCAACTACACAACAAGTTTTTTTTATAATTCGTACCATCAGAGCAGGTACTACTTATGTCTTTTAATGTCTGTCACTTAAAGCAAACACTTTTCCTGATTTGTTGCCACGCATAAACCTCTTAACTGGCATATAACTACACAAACAAAAAATTATTTTCCTGCTCAACGTATTTATTTACATTTTACAAGGCAGCACAAAACACACATAAGCACGAGGCCAAGGCAGGCACGAAGGCAGGCAGGCAGGAAAAACCAAGAGGAGTCATGAAACATGACAACAAGGCGCAAAATTATGCACAAAGTTGCCATTTTCTATCTGCGTGTGTGTGTGCGTGTGTGTGAGTGTGTGTAAATCCCAGCAGCGTTGCTGCTGCTGCTGTTGATGTGTGTGACAGCAGCAGCAATCAGCAACAAGGTGGGTTGAAAACCATCAGACAAACTCAACCAGACTCAACCAGGCACAGCCCAGACACACAGCAAAATTCAATATGGCGGCAGGGTAGCCAACTTCTGACAGATGACTGGCCCTGACTCCAACTCCCAGCTCGCAGCTCTCCCGGCTCCAAGCTGTGGCCGTGTCGTCATGTGTGCGGCATGTTGGGTGTCTGTCTGAAAAGTGTAGAAATTTTGTTAGCATTTTAAATGCTCTACACACTTTCGGGCTGTTTGAGCATACTTTGAAACTATGCTAAGTGTATAAATATTTTGAGGAGCTATATGATAGGATATAGGTTGAGACTAATGCAAACTTTTTCATTATATTGTTGTTAAAGCACTTTTAACATTTAATATATATGGACTTTATAAATAACCGCAGGATTCAAAGACTTACTATGTAAATAAATGTACCTATGTACATAGACATTTTTAAAAATTGCTAGAAATTAAGGCGTACATTTCTCAGCTACAACGCAATGTAACAAGTATTACGTATGCCTTTACCTGCTTTAAGTATGTGTGCGTATATGTATGTTGGTATGTGAGTTTATGTATTAATACTTCGCGTATACCAAACGCAGCCACGTTTACTTTACTTTGTGCCATGTATGCATGTGTGTTTATATGTATGTATGCATGTATGTATGTAAATATATCTATCTATGCATGTGTGAATATATTGATGTCGTCTTAAACCAAACGTAAAAATAACCAAAAACTCATATTTTTACGTATCGCCCCTCTATGCGATTCTCATGAATTCAAGTAAGCATTACAGGTTTTCATGCGTTGATTTAAAGTGTGATATCTAAAAATTGTGTCGGTGATTTAATTAACTTGATGTATGCAGGCGCATATGCATATGTATGAATATTCATATGTATGTACATATGTATGTGGTTTATATGTATGTATGTATATTTGTATGTGTATATATGTATTTATGTATGTATGTATGTTTGTTTGTTTACATGTGCATATGTAAGCATGTGTTGACCAAATGCAGACCAAGTTAACCTCAACGCTGCAAATTAAAAATAACGTATTTAAATGCTGCCTTACTAGGTGATTCTCATAAATTTAAGTAAGCCTTAGATGCTCTAATGCTTTAACATGAATTGTTGCGAAATTTAATAAACTTAATCTCTGCTCATACTGTCACTCTAATTGACTCTCTTGCTGTCTATCTCTCTTTGACTCGCTCTCTCTCTCCCTCTTTATCTATCTGTCCCTCTCTTTCTCATTTTACTGCTCTTTTATACATTTGCTTAATACGTTTTCTCCTTATCTTTTTCAGCAATGTGTTATATAAAGCTCCGTATCCTTCCTACTAATAAAAAGCAATAAAATATTCGTGCGTGTGAGAATTTTTGGGTAAGTTCATATTTACATATAGATTTTTGTATAAATAAGAATAAAGGCAATTTGAGGAATTAAAGTTCATAAGTACTTGGACGCAAACTCTTTCCTATAGGTCAGAGGTACGTACAATTACCTTTTTATCTAGACTTCCGTTAGATGTCTTAACTTATCCGCTTTAAGTGCATCTCAAAGTCAACTGACTTTGAGCACTTATCCTTGCTTCCTTTGTGTGAAGTTCCCGGGCTGCTGTCATCTGTCTACTTCCATTCCTGGGCGAACTGCGAAACTGCCGTAGATGATGAGATGATGTTCTGTTGTCGTCATCATTGTCGCTGTCGCTGACGCCTTTGCTGTCGATTCCTTTTGCAGGCACTGTGTAAACATTATTAAAGATTTTGTGCTGATGCTGATTTAGTTTGATTTGGAGCCAACAGATTGCCAGCAATGTGGGTAGCTGTTTGCCAAGTTTTGAGCGAAAACTTTTAACATAAATTGCTTATCGCGAAAAACAAATACATTTCGTGGGTCTACGAATAAAGCCATACAATTATTTCTCGTTTATGTATTTGTGTCTTAAAGCCGGCGAACACTGAAGAAACTTTGTGCCTTAAAAATCTAATTTACCTAACAATAATTACGAAAATGCCAAAAGAAAATTATGTATTATAATTTATGTTAATTACTCAATTACATTTGTGCCTCCTGGCATACTCCAGGCTCCCCGCTCCCGCCTCCAATGTCCAATTAAAAATTCCAAACACAAATGCGCCTCATTAATAAATATGAAACGTCAATGGAGGCCTGGCCACTATCGGCGCAGGATTTGGAGTTAGAGCTGGAGCCAGCCGGCGGGCGTGCCGCAAAGATTACGCAAGAAATCAATATTCAAGTGGGCCAAGCGAACGGGGTTTTTCACAATCTACCCCCCGCTCCTCCAACCCTAAAGAGCCAAGCATTCCGCTTTGGAGTTTAGCTAAAAAGTGTCGCGTACTGTGGAGAGTCTGGGCCTGTCCTTAAATTTAAATAAATTACACACGTTCGACTTTCGGTTCGACCAACTTTTGGGGGTGACATTTGCGTTCTGCCTGACATACGAGAGGCTCATTTTTCAAGGGCAGCAACAATTTCTCGAACTCCGCAAGGTGAGAGCGGATTTTTGGTTTTGGGTGTGTGTCCGGGTGTGTGTGTGTGTGTGTGTGTGTGTATGTGCGTGGCTGGGCTCGGCCGCTTTGGCGCCCTCGTATAGCAATTTCCGTGCGGCGTATGTTTTTTCCTGTTCCATTTTCATGGCACTGCCATTGCCAGCCAGACCAAAAGATTAATGAGTTTTTTTGACAGCGAAAAATTAGGCAAAATGTGATTTAAGGGTTGCTCTGCCTGTGCCTTTGGCTACCCGGCTCCGTCTCCCGCTGCTCCTGCTCCTGCTGCTGGTGTGGCCAGAGATAAGCCCGACATTCTGGAGCACCCGGAAAAGCTGTGTAGATGCAATTTATTTAGCTCGTATTTGCCAAGTAAAACTCTACGAATTATCGTTCTGCCAGCATTGTTCGTGTGCAGCACGGCAACTATTTATTTGATGATGTATTTTTATGACCATCGAATTTATTATGTAGTTTGCCGCTCAAATTGAAAATAAGAAAACATATGTTGAACGCAAGCCCATTCGGCCGCTAAATTTATTTATTTACTCAATATATTTTGGTATATATATTATTAATTTATTTATTGCGTAGCATTTATAAGACATCCATTTATATAGAACTTTTTTATGGCTCTGTGAAGTCTACAAGTAATCAGTTTTGAAAGAACCATTTTAAATTTGATATTTCTAGCTTTATAAATATCAGCTCAATTTTTAGTCTACTCCAAGAGCTACATTCTGCTTGATTCAACGTAATGAAAACATATCTATTATTTGTTCAACTTTCGGATATGGCAAAGTTTGGGAGAGTGGATAGATGAAAGGCGTCATCAACTGTCTATTTTCTTTTGCCTTTGAGCTTTTCACGCATCGCGCTAGACGCACACTTCCGTCATTTCTTTTTGTTTTTTTTTTTATTCCTGCCCCGATCTCTTTGAGACGCATTTCCGTAGGCGGTAACCCGCCGACAGTTTAATGGGCGCCACTCAAAAATGTAAAATATAAAAAAATATAAGTAAACTGAACGAAATGTTTTTATAATCATTTGATTTACAAGGCCTCTTAATTTGTTGTATTCTTTTTCGCAATCTGCCAATGAAATTGTTTGTCAACGCGACAATTTCTCAACGCGTTGCAAGTGAAACCGAGAGAGAATCCGAATGTGCGCTGATGATTTAATAAGCGCAAAACGTGGCGCGGAATGCGGCGAGTGTCGATTGAAGAGTACGAACTGAACGCCCGGCATCGGATTGTGCAATTAATCAAGAGCTGAATGTTATCCATTTGCTGTGGAAATTGACTAGAAAATCAGCCGACTTGCGGCCTGGCCAAAGCCAATTCCATGCGTTTTCCATCAGCTCCGAAGCGCTCACTCAGCGCTCCCTTTTAGTCCGACTGCCTCACTATATTTCTATATTTATGTTCCGATTCTTCAGTTCGTCTCGCTCCGACGGGCGGTCGCTCGCTCGATTTATGGCCGCCCCGTCTAAGTGCCTTTAGATCAAAGTGAAACAAACATATTGCAATCAATTTTTGTTGCTAATGAGCTAAATTTGATTTTATTGAGTTGTGTGCGCGCACTCGCTTCCATCAATTAGAAAGGGGTGAGCGGGGGGCGTTGGCAGGCCTCTCTGACGTATACGTTATTTCTAATGTGATCTACTAGCCACATTATTGTGAACCCTGCTCTATTGATTGACACACATTTTTGTAATAGTTTATAAATAAATAATAGCTATTGAAAAGTTGAGCACCTGCCTTATTACGTCTAACAAATTTTCCCTAATGCTTTAAGAATATATGAAGTTCATCAACTGAATACCCGTGTGGCAGGCGGGCTCTAGAATACCGCCACAGCATGTCATCGCTTGTCGTACGAGGCGACTAATAGAGACACGTAGATCCTCCAATTCGGTTCTTCGAACAGATGTCGGAACTTAAGTAGTGAGGCCTCCCGAGTCAGTGTCAAAGATTGAGAGTCATTAAGATTGAGGTAGGCCTCTTGTGGGATAATTGTGGTCTTTTCGTCTGTTGGGGATGCATAAACCCAACCGAACCATGTTCATATTAATATTGTTCCAGACCAAAGTATCTTGTTTCCAATCCTTAAAGCGAAACACGCCACGTTAAACACAGATATAGGGATATAAATATATTAAACGTGCTAAATAATAAATTGGATTTTTTCTTCAATTTTCATTTCGCACCTTTTGTAATTTTAATATTCTCTAAAACACACATACCCAGCAGCTCTCCCTCTCTCTCTCTTTGTCTCTCTCGCTCTCTCTCTTTCTCTCTCTCTCTTTAGCCATTTTGGCATCCCGCTTGTTATCTCTGTGACCTTGTTTAGCGGTTTTTCTCTAATTTAAGGCTGCGGCTCTGGCAGCTTGTAAACATGTCAGGATCCGCTTCTGGTGCTCCCTAAACTCGCCTGCGGCCGCCGCTGCCGCTGCTGCTGCTGCGGGTGATGTTGTTGCTGCATTCTCAGGGTCCTGAAATTAATAAATTAACTTCCTTGTGCCATAAATCATTTTTCGTGCCTGGCTGGGCCTGCCAACTGCGAACATTTTGCGCCATTAACCAAAGTCGTTTCTTCTTGCGGTGCTTTTCACTTACCCTTAACTGTTGGATGCCCCAAAAAAAATAATAAAAAAAATATAAACCGCAGCACCCAATTCAAATGCCTCGACTGCTGCTCCTCCTGCCCAACTCACAACCAGCCTCATCATCATCATGCTTTATGGGAACTCGGCAGCTTGCATAATCATCGCGTTACAGCTGCTGCTCCGGCTCCTGCTCCTGCTGCTGCTGCTTATGACGCTGCCCTGCTCCAGTTGGTAGGCCTAGTTGGAGGGCTGCCAGTGAGGGCAGTGTCTGCCCACTTCCTGGCCCAATCATAATTTGTGCTTTGCATAAATTAATGGCCACCAGCTTCAGTGCCTGATTTCATTTGCTGCCAGCAGCGTAACAAAAAAAAAAAGAAGAAAACCAACCAAAATTATTTCGCACATAAATTGCTACATACTAGAAGACCCAGAACTTAAAGGTGCCTCGGCTACAGCTGCCCCTCTCTCTCTCTCTCTCTCTCTCTCTCTCTCTTCCTGCCACTTCCTGTATCTGTCTCTATCGTGCTCTTACTCAAACACATCCCTTTGCTCTGTTATTTACACAGTCTTCATGTGTTTTATGGCTTGTTTTCGGGTAGCTCTCAAGATTTATGACAGGCCTGGTCTGCCTGGAAAATGGGGCTCTGTGGCTGTGGGTCCCAGCTTTAACACCACTTTGCCGCTGGCTTTAAGCAAACTTCGTGCTGCTGGAATGTCTCAATAAAATCATAAGACCCACACATGCCCTAATTGCTGGCCGTTTGTCAGTTAACCGATTTTATAAAACTGCCCATTAATGAAACAAATCTAATTGTTATTGTCTCATCCCTGGCAAATCAATATTTACAACTCTATTATGAGATTTGTAAGATTCATTTAACGTTCACTCACACACACACACAGAAATCGTCTGCCCCTCGAACAAATCGAGTTCCGATTTTCAGTTGTGTCGTAAACATTTTCCCCGCTGTAAAAACTCAACGCTCATAAAGCAGACACATGAAAACCAAAATGAAAATGAAACTGAAGGCGCAATTGCAGCAGGGATTGGGTGGTAAAAGGGCTGGGGCAGGGGGCAGGGCAGAGGTGTATCACAGCAACAGAAAACAAAATCATAATAAAAATGCATTCATAAACATGAAATACGATGCACTGTGGAGATGAGACTGGGGCCCGGTGCCTGGGACTGGGTCTGGGATTGGGACTGGAGCTGGAACTGCAACGGGGGCTTCTAACGTCAGCAGCCGCAGCCTGTCTAAGCGTGAGTCTATTAAAAGCGCATACAAATAATTTTACCGTTTTACGAGGCGAACGCTGCGCAGGCGTCCGAGCAGGGAACGGACCGGACCGGTCCCCACCGGTGACCCTCATCATGTGGTCGTGGCCGGGGCTCCGGCTGTGTGCGTTCGCGGGTTAATTAAATGACGCCTCTCCGTTTGCCAGTTGCTGGTTGTCGGTTTCCAGTTTAGTTTCGTGACGACTGCACGCCGCACACGTGTTGGCAATTGTGCGTGGGGGGATCTGTAAGAGTGAGGATGGTGGGACGGCAAATGCCCCGCATTTTGGTTGCTCCCTTTGTTTTGAAATTGGTCTCGTCACTGGGAACGCGCCGTGGGATCTATTGGATTAGAAAGAAGCTCGTAAATGGATTGTAAATGGATTTGGAAGACATTTTGAATAGCTGTGATGGCCGCATGGAGCCATGGCTTAGGCACTTATCAAACATTCTCGTTTGGCAACAGTCTGGAATTATACTTATGTAACTTTTTTTTTATGATTATCAATGGAAAATATGGGGGCTCTTAGCCTATGTTATCGAGGGTTTATTATATTGCGTCCATAGTGTGCAGCTCTTATGCCCATGTTCGATTTATGAAAATTAAGAATAATCGTACTTTGTGAATCAATTAAGTTCTACTATTCAAACAGAAAGGAAAGATAATATAAGAAAACTCTTAATTTTCCAAAGAAGTTTTGATATTTGAATGTCCAATGCATTAAAATAAATATTTTAATCATAATTTCCCATATCAAAGTCAGTTTTCTCTCATTTCCAATTCGATGCAGTGTTGCCACTTATCGAAAAATTATAATTCAGCTTTTTAATTTAACATCAGCTTTAACAAGAACATCTGGAAAAGTTAAAGTTTTGACTATATGAAAAACAAATAAATTTATATTTATATATAATTAAAAAAATTCAAATAAAAATGGGAAAATGTGGAAACGTGATTATAAATAAAAACATTTTCTAGAACTCCTCATAAATATATTTAAGTATATATTTTAGTATGATAACTTGTTTTAGGGATGCAGCGTTAGTTTCTGAGTTGCTTCTAGTCTACAACTCTTGACTAGAGCTATATGCCTATACTCTAATCAAGTTATGTTATGGATTTCGCCTAGTTGACCATTGTTCATTCAATTGTTGACAGCTGTCAGTCTGACCAGGCATTGGCACTCCCTGGAAGAGGACTGGTCTCCTCCAGTTGCATTTGCGAGCGTCCGCATGCTCAGCCGTCATAATTGACGAATTTATGGCACTTCTTGGAACCGAACCCAGCAAGGGTACTCGTACTCGCACTCGTACTCGCATTCGTACTCGTACTGGTACTCATAGTTGTGCTCGCCCCAATACTTGAATTGTTTTCTGTATTCTAGATGGTCGCAATGTGTCCAATTGTCCATTGGACGCCTACTGGGCTCGTTGTTTTACTTTGTTTTGACCAACCAGACGTGCAAATTGCTCAATTCCTGCAGCGGCTTCCATTGACCGCAACAGAAAGAACAGCAATTCATGTTGAATGTGGCATGTGGCATGCGGCATGTTGGGTGTTGTACATTAATGATTTCTGTTTTTGTTATAGTCTTGTGTAAAACCGACAAAACTCATTTTCAAATTGTGCAATCGCTACGTGACTTCCGCGAGAAAATATATCAAGACCTTAAAGAAACGCAGCCAGGCAACCGCATCGGTCAAGCCAAACGAAACCAAAACTGAAGCATGCCACGAGCACAGAAAAACAAAATCCCTTTTACATAATGCCTAATGCTAATGCGGCTGCATTTCAATTGCTAGTCGAGTTCTGTTCCATTAACTAACATTAACTGTATATTCACGTAAGTCACGAAATGTTTAACGCACTGAGAGAGAACTGCCTGATTTTATAAATTTGCCTGTCTGTCTGACATTATGCCCCTGGAGAGGAAATTATAATTTAATCCATGGAAGAAGCTAAATATATATATGTTATAGATCAGCATCAACTTTCTATAAGTTTTAGGGCTATCGTCATAAAACATTCTAACAAATAGCTATCTGGGAAAATGTTTTCTGTTTTCCAAGATCTCTTGACTAAATTTAGCAGTTACGAGCTTTACTATTCGCCTCACTTATGTGTTAGTCCATAAGCCATTTGGCTAGTAGGGTATTTAATGTTCGGCGTGCCGTAAATACTAGTTCTTTCTTGTTTTCTCCCTGAAGTATGCGTTTCAGCCTTCTAGCCTGAAGAAAAGACCGCTTGTCAAAATATTCGTTGCTGCAGAGCGGTTACCTATGTCAATAAAGGCTATGATATTTGGATGCCTCATAGTGAATGAATTTTGAACCAGCAAATGGTTCTAATCTCAAAAGAATACTTCAAATTACATAAAGCTATTAAGCTCCAGATAACATGGCCGTCATTCATCCTGACTTAAATAAAAGAATTTAAGAAGACAAATATAACTTATTCTGCTGCGCCGTAAAAGAGTGTAGTAAAACCTTCAGATAACCCTTAAGAGAAATATATTTTCTAGAGTAAGTCAAATATATTTAAACATCTTTTAATAGAAAGAATGACCAATGGACAAACTTCTTTACTTGTTTTGAGTCCATTTCCAAATGCCATTTTCTTAGCCATACAAAAAAGCTCTCCAACTGTCATTTTCTATGAGAGACCCATTCTCAACTATTTCAAGATTTCTATTTATATTCCAGCTTGATTTCGTGTCAATTTTAGTAGGTTATTGACAGCGTTTTTTTCGCAATTTCACTTCATAAATCTTTGCCTCAATTGGCTGCTAAAAATCATAAGCAGCAGCAGCCGTGGCAGCCGCGACTTTATCTGTCGGTTATTTATGCGTTTTTAAATATTCAAATCGAATTGTACGATCTTTTAAATGGCAATTGGGATTCGAAACGGAAAGGTTTTAATTAAAAACAAGTTTCCGTTATGACCATATACGAAGCGCATCTCTTGATTGTTGTCGCGCTCTGCTTTGTTTTGTGTCTTGTTAAAATGTGACTTAAATATGCACATAAAATTCGTTCCACTGCTTAATGAAAACTCTCATTATGATAGCGGTTGGCTGCGCCGCACTTAAAGGCAGACGGCTGCAAAGTTGCCAAGTTAAACAACAAAAGTGTAAAGAGTTGCGTTTTTTAAGACTGCAAAATTCCCTCAAGCTCCTGCCAAGCGAGCAGCTCCTTCTTATGCCAGACACGTGCGCGGCAAGCAAAAAATTCGCATTGGCTTTAAAGTCCAACCAAAAACGAAACTTTGGTTCAAATTGTTGTCGACTATTATTTGGCTATCCTTAACTTTTCATCCACTTGTTAGGCGCTATCTCGTAGCTTGGCTCTGTTTCAAATGGCAACGGGCACATAAATCTCATGTTAATTTATGCAAAAACTAAAGACCAAAACAAATTTTCGTTTTGTGGCGACAAACCAAAATTATTGCTAGGCGAGCAGCTACCCTGTATGAAGATGTAAATGGGAATGAATGTGTTCAGCTTTATGAATTTAAGTCAAACTGTAGACAACTTTTGCAGAAGTATTTTGAGGAATAATTGTTAAGTCGTATGAGCAATGCATATACCTCTTGGCCACTGATGCCTACAGGGTATGTCAAACACAATTAATTAAATCAAAAGGAAAGCTGAGCCAGCAGCTACCCTGTATAAAGTTGTAGAATAATTGGAAGTATTGTATACAGCCTAACGATGATTATTTAATAACAGAGTTAATTGCAACGCATATAGCCCTTAGCCACAGATACCCTACAGGGTATAGCAAACACAAATATTTTGTTACCAGTTTTTATGCCTTTTGTCGCGTCGTTGTCGACAACTCTTGACTCTTTGGTGCGGCTCTCGCCTCGCTTGTCATAAAGAAATTTTAATAATGTGCGGCGCCAAAAAAGTTTTTTTTTACGAGCCGTAAAGCGACGACGCTGATGCTGATGCTGACGTCGCTGCTGCTGTCTGAGGCAGCATGGAGCATACCAGAGTGTTAAAAATGAAATGAGTTTCAAATGAGCGTCGCATTAGGCGCCCAAAATGACTATCTCAGCTGGGGTCAACGTGGCGTATGCGCAATATGCATTTAAGCTGATTGCATAATGTGAAAATGCAGAAAAACCCCTCACGAGCTGCTTGAGTCAGCATTGTCCACACTTGAACTCATGCATATTCAGTTCCGCTTGCATATTTTTCACCTCCAAGCTTATAACATATAACACACAAAAAGCCAATTATAAAATACATATTGTTGCAATCAACTGTTTTCATTATATTCCCGATATACAAATGAATTTCTCTCTCCCCCTTTGGGCACAAATCATGCGGCATTAAGCTGTCCGTCTGTCGAACCATCGATCTTGCCAAGGCATCTTCTGGCCATCAAAATGCCAGCTGCGCTTGGGCCCGGGTCGCTGTTAAGACAAAACTCTCGCCCCTTGTCTTTTGACTCCTATTTTAATGGCGCGGCATAAAATCCACAAAATCATTTACACAAATTAAATGTTAACTCAGGCATAAAATTACCAAGTTAACACCCGCTCGCTGGATGCCGATCTCTCGCTCTGTCTCTCTCTTTCTGTCTCCCTCTCTGGGCCATAATTTAATGACAAGTCGAATCGACGGGCTGACAATGCAGCCAGCCCGAAACTGGCTGCGACTGCCAGACCGGACCTGGGACACGCCTGACAACAACGACAGCAGCAACAACAACAACGACAACAACAGCTAGTTGGCTGACAAGTTTTCGACTCTTTGCTTTTCCTTGCGCACTTTTCATTAAAAATATCCGCTCTCCGCCTTTCCGACCGGTCGCCATGTAATTTGCAAATTTTCTAATTGTCGTTTGAAATTTAAGCCTTTGGCCAACACGTTGCCGGCTGACTGACGTCCGGAACGGGCCAGGAACCTGCTCCGGCCGGGCTTTTTGGGTGTGTTTGTAAAGTAGGTCGCCTAGCAAAATAGAAGGTGTTGCTGCTGCTGCTGGTCCTCGACTCACCTTTAATTGCAATTAAGTTTTAGTTTCAGTCTCAATTTCAGTTTCATGAATTGAGCGCAAGGCCTTCCACTAGCAAAATCCAATTTAGCCAACGCGTCTCTTAACACACTTTTCAGCTCGGTCCGTGCGGCCATTAGGCGTATATTTTTGAAAAACCTCTCGAATTTTTCATGTATTTCGATACCCTTGCCAAACGCAGTGACAGGGTATATTGGGATCTGCTGACAAGCTGATTACCGCAAATCAATAAACCAAATAATACCATATTTCAGACCACAATGCAAAGTGAAATCGATCTGCAAACTAGCTGGATATCAGCTTAAAAAACTCTTGATTTGCGAGTATAAAAGTATCCCACAGTTATGCATACGCTTTAAAAGCTTTTTTGCTCGGTTATTTATTTATTTCCCTTGTTAGGGTTGATTTTTTTTCTCATGTAGCCATAAATAATTCACAATTCATTGACATATTTTTATTAATATGACTTCCGATCGTTAAACAAGGCGCATAAAAGTGGCGAACCGTCGACTATCAGGCCGTGCAGCATCTGCCAGCCTGTCTGTCTGCCCCTGCAGCCCGTCCACAGCAGCCGATGGGGCAGCCCATTAAAACAACATGAACGCACAATTTAATTTATATATTTTTATTTTTCAAGCGTGTTGGTGACACTTCATTGTTGCTCTTGTTGTTGTTGTTGTTGCTTCTCTGAAAAAACAAACAGTGTAGCGAGCCCCAAACAGCAACCCCCAACCGCCACAGCCTTGATTCAGGCTCATCGTCAACCTTTTCGAAAATATAATCACAGCATAAAAATCAATTCCAAACGCGTGTACAAAGAGCAAACAGACAGCGCCAGTCGAGAGTCTGTCGAGAGGCGCACACATGGCAATCGAGAGGTCTCCACAACAATTTTTCCCAGTCCCCTGCTTCAATGCTCCCTCCTCCCAGCTCCCTGCTCCCTGCTCCCTACTCCCGCTGTTACCCCGACTTGTCCAATTCTTCGTTCCACACAAAAATGTCACACATTTGTTAAACATTCGCGAGTCTGCACGAGCTGCACCCCTGTTCACCCTCTTAACCCCCGTCCCCTTGCCTGAGGCATCAGCAATATAAACAACACTGTGCTGCCAAACTGTGGCCCGGAAAAATCAGCATGCAAATAAAATAAAAATAAAGCATGCAATGAGCAAAAAATAAATAAAACAAACCAAAAAGGATATTGGCAGCTATAAAAATACCCTAGACGCGCAAATATTTTCTGCATACCCTGCAAGCGTCAGGTGTGTAAATATGGCATGTCTGAAGGCTTGCAAGCGTATATAACTGAGAGAGAGAGAAACTTCTTCAATTATAATTTGAAATTATCCTAAATAAAATGATTCTTTATTTAAGTTTCATAAATCATTAATGTCATGGAACATATAACTTCAACTAGGCTTATTGGTTGGTTAAAATTGTTTTTATATACCTAAGAATTTGCTAATTACAAAGTCTAAATATGTTCTATACGAGCATGACTTTATTAATCTGTTTAATTTTGTATAAAAACGTCAAAAAGCACTGCAAGAAATATTTTATTTCAATAATTAATTATACCGTTTCTTAATACATTTAATATTCTATGAGTTAAATTTAAGAAATCTATTCATATATGAAATTTAAAACATTAGTCCATTGTCAATAAATACTGCCTATATGTGTGTGTTTACGAATGTATGTGTGTGCGAGTGTGTTAGTGTATGCATGCATGTATGTATGCATTTATGTATACATGTATGCATGCATGTTTGTTTTCTAATACCAAGCGCAGACCAAGCTCATTTGTCGCTGTGCTGCAATCTTAAATAAAACGAACTTCTACCAAGTGCTTTACTCCTCGATTCTCAAGAATTCAAGTAGGCTCTGCAGTGTTTCATGCTTAGCTAGTAGTGTAGTAATTTTTTTTGTTTATGTATTTTTTGTTAGTATGTATGTGCGTGAGTACATATGTATGTATGTCTTTATGTATGTATGCATGTATGTATGTATGTATGCATGTATGTATGTATGTATGTATGTATGTACGCTTGCGTGCCTGTTTGCATATATACATACATGTATGTACAAACAGCCATACATATATATCCATACTTAAAACTTCGCGAAAGTGTGAAACACCACTCAAATGAATTTGAACAAAGATCGCGATTTTTCCACACACGTGGGAGGAATTTCCCAAAACCTCGTCTTAACGTGCACCTTCGTCAAACAAGGTAACTACAATTTCAGCTTCCTAGCTGTTACGGTTTGGCCTGTGCGTTGATTACCAATAAGTCAGTCAGGAGAAACAGTTTTATATATAGAGATCACAAAATCCCATTCGAATTCAATAGCCCCCTTTAAGAATTAAATTCCATACAAAGTCAATATACCCCCCTTGAAGAATTCAAGGGTATCTGACGCTAAAATCATAAATAGCTTAAAACCAAGCCACCGCCTGGCAGGAGCCGGGCACTGTTTGCATTGGGCGGCAGCTCCTAGCGGTGACGATGGCTGCCGAGGCGCAAATAGGCTGTCAGTTACATACCAGAGAGCCCCATTACCAGTCCCCGCCGCCCCGCCCCTCTCCACGCGTGTGTGTGTGTAGGCGCATTAATGTAGCCAGCAAAAAAAATTTGTTGTAGGCAGGCACAAAAAAAAGCGCTGAGAAAAAAAATTGAAATGCTTTTTGTGATTTATGGGAATGTGTTGCGTAGCCCGGAGATTTGGTATAAATGTGTCCGTCTCCCTCTCTCTCTCTCTCTCTTTACCTCACTCACTGTCCCCATCTCCCTCTCGCCCTCCCACCCTCTGTCAATGTCACACAGAAAAATGTTTTACAAGCAATTTTCCAGCTTTTCTTTTTATGTGTGTTTGTGCATTCGTTTAACTATTTGGGCATAAAATATGACGACCCCAGCACGAAATGGAGAACCGCTCGAGAGCCGCCCGCTACCGGTTCCCCAAGCTCCAAATTGCTGACACTTTATGGCCACGCCATGGCCGGGTGGCCATGTGTCCTTGCGGCTGCTTTGTTCGCTACTCCTGTGAAGCCTTCTGGGGTAAATGGGTGCGGGTATATGGCATATATTTTTATAGGCAGCTGACAATTTTTTTAGCTCATGGCAAAATATTGTCGAAGGTGCTTAGTTGTAAGTACAGTGAGGACTGTAAGCTAACGATTCGGTAATAGTCAGTTAACATAGAAAGTTATTCAGAGATAAATATATGATATGTTATGCCTATTATTCGCACATTGAGGTGGACGAAAATGAACCAACCACTAAGTCAGCTAAAAAATTTGCACAAATTTATATATCTTTAACATTTGCTACAGTGAAATTATACTATAAAGTTCTTCGCTTGTAAATCTTTTTGGCGCTCCACAAGTTCAACTTGTTTTGGCGTCTCTCACTTGAAACTGTCAAGAAAGAAAGATATACAGAAAAAAATCCCACCTCTTTTAGATGCTCCCACTGCTGTCTCGCCATTCGCAGACGTCAATCCCAAGTGGCCCTTGTCGCAGATTTTAACAACTTTATTGATGAGTCGCCGCTGCGTCGATCTCTCGGCGAAGTGTCCGCCAAACCCAAAAGCGCTTCGTGCCACTTGTAAGCAATTTCAACTGTCAATTTTTGCTAGCAACAATTTGTTGTTGCTGTGAAATCTGAATATGAGCATAGATAAATGCCGAAAAGTAAAAAACACAATAACTGGAGAAGAAATAGGTGTTATCTTTGGCAAGCCGAAAAAAAATACCCTTCTATTCAGAGATAAAAGGGAAACTTGTATTTTCGGAGTTTGGTGAAGATATCTTGAATCACAACCGGATTTCAATTAATTCTTCCTATAGAGCTATATGGTATACTCCTCCCATGTTTCTAAGACTTGAAACATTGGTGAGTTACATGGTGAAACTCGTTAATTCCAAGTAGTATCAAATATATTGTAAAACATATATGTTTTCTAGTAAGAATTTAACTTTCCATTTATCATTTCTATTACAAGTACATGATATACTAGTTCGATTCGGAAGATACCCATATTATATTTATCCAAAGACTTAGAAGGAACTTACTTACTTAAGAAAACACATTAAATAACGCCCCACTCTGCGATTCTCATGAATTCATGTAGGCTTTACTGGCATGATATACTAGTCCGATTCGGAAGATTCCCACATGTGCACTGCCTGCAACATTTTACGATACATTTAATACTGAAAGACTATCTTTCACACAACAATTCGGTCCAGAATAGATATATCATTTATGGGCTTGGAGGTGTCGCACATTTTATGACAAAACAATAATACTCGGTACAAGCGTATAACAATAAACTGCTGAGGTTGACATCCAAACGGCTCTAATAACTCAACGCAACTTGGCCGCAGCTTGGACTCAATGCCTTTTGGAATTTGTAATGGAAACTTGTTCTGCGGCTTGACAAGGCAACAACAACAAAAGCAGCAGCAGCTGCTAGATGTGGATTGTGACTGTGTCAAGCTGCGCCCAATGTGGCTGCAATCTATTGCTGATTCGGCGCAAACAAAACAAAAAATGAAGTGAAGTCAACCATGTCACAGAGTGGAATAGTGGATTGACAGACATGTAGTCACAGTCGAAACATCTCCCACAGCTATGTCAATTGTCCTAAAGTGGCGCTAAGCGATTTGCTCGGCTCGCCAAGCCGGTGTCCCACGGCAAATCCGTCACCAACTGTGCGAACTGTCAGTCGGAGTGCTCCCCTAGCAAATCAATTTGCTCGGTCCGCAACTGACGGAGCGGCTTTGCATAATTTATATGACCGGGCCTATGGCCACAAATAATTTTCGCAATTGGCTAGCGGAGGGAGCAGCGGCACAGAACACACAAAAAACATTTTCAACAGTGGGTGGAGCTGTGAATATTGGCCATAAAATTTATGCCCTGAGATAATAACACAAGCGGCAAGTCGTTATGGCCTGCCCAGCAGCAGCCCAAACAACAAGGCATCCAGTTAGCCAGGCGAACGACCACAAGGAGGATGGCTAAAAATAAAATTATTGCCTCGCCAAACTCGTCTCGAGATGCAAAGCCAGCGATAGAAGCTAAGGTTGAAGTTGATTCGGATGCTGTGCCTGCAGCCTGTCCGTGGCCGGCGAGTTGTGGCCCAGGTGGTGACTGCAGCAGCAGGCCCGAACCACTTGGCCAATTATGCGGCCCTCTTCTGTTTTCGACTCTATTCGCTCCCAAGCCCTTTTTTTTTATTATTATAAGCCAAGACTAAGACGGGGTATATCTTATGGAGAAGCGATACAAAGTGTTTATATATATATGTTTCCAATGTTATGCGAAGAGCAAAAAAGATTTGGCAGCGGGAAGTTTAAGCTAATGGGTATTCTCAAAATATAGTTATAGTTTATTTCTGCCTTCTTTGAGACATTACAACATGTATACTTACTCGGAGGAGTCCTCGAACCACTAACTTTTTATTTGTTTGCACTAATGGCAACCTCCTTCGGACAACATATTTTAAAAGCACAGAGAAAGATATTTTCGTAATGCAAAGAAATCTAAACTAGCTACGAGACATTACAAGATGCATACTTTCGCAGGGGATTCGAACCACTAACTATTTGTTTGATTGCACTAATGACAAGCTTCATCTTAGCTTAGAGAGAAATATATTTTCTTAAAGCCGAGACTTCTAAACTATCCACACAAGTAAAAAACAAAACAGCCTGCTATGAGGCATTACAAGATGCATGTTTGGTTGCACCAATGACAAGCTCCTGCCAGCTTTTGGAACAAGCTCATTTTTAACGCATTGTTTACGTATATGCAGAGCATCTGTCGAGTCTATCAAGGCCAAGCTGCATTTTCAGTCTTTGTTTTCTGGCTGGTTTGGTTGCCAACTTTGCTGTTGATACACACAGCGTTTAGGCTGTGGTTTACTCTTGTTGTATTCACGTTGGCTCCTCGTTGCTGCTTCTTGGTCTGTTTGTGTGTTTGGCTTTGGCTTCGTTTGTAAATATGCCCAGTTTGTGTTGGAATCATAGACGGTAGCGCGACAACAACAGCAACAAGAACGACAACGACAACTACGAAACACGGAATCACATCCTTTGGGTTACGAGCTGCTGCTGTTGCTGCTGCTTAGTTGTCCGTTGCCAGCTCTCTGTTACCGGTTGTCTTGGGCTCCGTATTGCCTGCAGCTCATTTGGCTCTTGTGTTGTTATTGCCCTTTGGTAGACAACATTGGCCAACAGCGAGCCACAAGCTCATCGTCATCATCATACTCGTCATTGGCCAGCTGAGGGCTGTTCAGGTGTCCCATCAACTGTTTCTCCCCCTTTGGAACAGGTACAGACTGTTTGGCATGCTAATATGCAAACAGTGCTGCCAACTTAATGAAATTGAAATGAGCAAATTAGTGATGTTTGGCTATGTGCAACAAGGGAACAGACCAGAGCCCTACAACCTGCTCATTCGCTTGGCTAGTGCGAATATTTAAAGTCTCCTTAAGTTACCCTTAGCTATTATATGTCGATGGCTCTACAATGTCACAGCATTCAGGGAATCAGCATAACTGAATCGTAGATATAGTATAGAAACATGAAAACTTCACGCTCAAATGTGGAATATTGATCGAAAAGGGTTACAAAGATCAAAATATGCACGAAAAACTGTGATATTAATAAGTGGTTAAGGATTATATCTTGCTGCGTTACAAAAAACAAATTTGAAAAGAAATGGCCTTACTATGCGATTCTCATGAATTATAGTAAGTCTTTCGGGTTTTCATGCATTGAGTATAAGTTGTTTTTGAGACTATAAATTGCCTTTACTCTTTTTGAACTCTATCTCTGTTTATCTTTCCGTTACTAATTTTATTCTTATTTATTTCTTTCAGTAATGTGTATATCTCCTTCCTACTAAGAGATGGCAACAAGATAATCTTGCTTTTAAATTGGAATTTCTGGGTAAGTACATATTTACATACATATATATCTATAAATAAGCAAAAGTTTATGTTAAGGCTTATACCTCATACCACGAGCCATTTCCTAGTATCATATAAATTTAAGCCAGTGGGTGGATAATTATAGATTTTGAATTAAAGCCCAAAGTTTTCCAGTCAGACCTCCCTCTTGTGGGTGGCTTTTCACAAAACCCCTTCAATATGCCTTGAACCTTCTGAACGCTTAAGGATGCGACTTAAAGAAGAATTAAAAAATTAAATGCTCCCGCATAAGTGTGCATATGCAAGTGTGTGTGGGTGCAGTAGCCTGCTAAGATAGATTAATAGAAGTACATTCATCAAGCAGCCTTCGATAAAGAACGGACATTCAAAGAGACAGTTGAACTAATAGCCAACAAAAAATTCAAAACGAAAACCATTGAGCGTCAGCCAGCCTGAATGCCAAGCCCCATAAATCTCGACCCAAACTTCGTGTTTGGTCAACTCGCCAGCTGCTGCAATGTGCGCTAAAAACTAGTCTAGCCATTGGAGCAACCAATAAAAATGATTCTTTCATACAACAAGAGAAAGACAAAAAAAAAAAAATAAAGAAAAACAAAAAAACAAAAATGAAGAAGGAAACCCACATGTCATGGACTACACTTCAAAGCACTAGACGCTCCCAGACCCCCAACTTGAACTCCAGTTTCTGATAGATACAAACGACTTCATGACGATACAAAAGAATGATGATGATTTGCAAAAAACACGAGGAGAAGAGCACTGAATGGCAGCCAGATAGCGTCTGCTGGGCTCGGCCTGGGCCCGTCCGGGCGGTCCATCATTGAATTGGCTGTGCAAACGTTTGATAAATTGATGAATTGCAATGCTCAAGTGGCAACAGTTTAGCGAACAGTCAGACTCTGGTCGAACTAGCGATCGATAATGTGACCAGGCCTAGGAGAGGGACTCTGACTGCGACTCCGACTGCGACTGGAGGACGGTGCACTGAGATTGGGAAGTGGTAGCTGGAGTGGCACACAACTCATTAGTTCATCAGTCAGTCGAGTTTCTGTGTTTTGTTTACCAAAGTTTAGCATAAAAAATGAAACAGTCATGGCCCAGAGTCGAGAAAATATATATATGTTTTTTCTTCTTGTTTATGCTCGTTGCGTTTCTCGTTAACCGGGAAGAGCTCATAAAAATTTATGTTAATTTCGTTTAGAGCTGCAATCTGCGACTGCATTCGTAATGAGACGAGCCGGGCTAAGTAAACAGGGACTGCAGCACAGCTTCGCATAGTGGAGGAATTCAAAATTGAAATAATGATTAACAGGCAAATGTATAATAAAAGAAGAGGCTGGTTAAGGGGGGGAGGGCGACTTGATCCGCCTACACGGGAAATTTTTCTAGACACGGTGCACTTCATGCAACAATTGAAAACTTCTACGAAAATGCCGTTGTGAAAATGCAGCGTAAACATTTAAGATAAACAGCCCCAAAGTGAAGTGAAGTGAGGCTGGGGCTGAGGCTGAGGCCCCAACGTGAGCTCTACAAATTAACTGCAAGCGGAGACAACGCTACGTATGCGCAACGTGCTGGCCTGACTCGCACAATTTGTTTATTTATTTGTATTTATTTTCCAGTCAATATAAACTATGTGAATTTTTACTGTACATAAAATGAGTAGAATGCCCAGACAACTAGACATGGTAATAATAACAACAATGCCAACGTCAACCCAAGACACCGCGCACATCGGGCCAAGTAAATATAAATCAAATGCAACCGAGCAGCTGCCATCGGAATGGGCCGTATGGGCAGCCAGAGAGGAGGAGTTGCAGGCATTAGATGAAGTTTCCATGGAAATGCCAGCCAAGCCGTGAACTTCAAAATAAACAATATGATGAGCATGAGCATGAGCATGAGTGTGTGTGTGTGTGTGTGTGTGTGTGTGTGTGTGTGTGTATAGCCATAAGTATGTGGAGCTGATGACTGAAGGAAAATAGAAAATATATTGTAGCATAAATGTGAATCATGAATGGGATATTTATGTTGGCAAAAGCTGGAAATGTGGGACACACAGAGCACCGCACAAATGCGATTAGGTATTGAAAAGTTTTCTCAACTGTATTCAAATTTCTAGCAGTTAATCTAGCGGAAAGTTGCGATGCCAGCCAAGCTGCCCCCGTTGCAGGTGCAATGTTTTAACTAAGCCCCCCTGCAACCATGATCATCCGTTTCGTATTCTGGCAAATCCCCGCACTTTTTGTAGCTCAAGTCAAAGTCATTTGCCAGCAACATGGCAACAAAAAACAGCTCATCAACACCTCTAGTCAGCCATTTTGTTAGCTTGGCTTGGATGTATAGAGAGAGAGAGAGAGAGAGAGAGGGGGGAGTGGGAGTAGTGGAAGCGCTAGAGCAAATACGCAAAACCATTGCACACTAAATCCACTTAAATTAATTGCAAAAGGTGATTACGTTGCTGTTTTGCCTGTGCCCGGATCCTGGCAGCAAACAGGCAGAGGCAGAGGCAGCGCTGGCAGACAGCTGAGAAATGGAAGCCAGGACGCCGAGCATTCAGCAGGATATGCAACTGCCACGGCCACGCCCACACACCCACAGGCCACGGGCAGGTTATCAAGAAGCTGCACGCGGAACACCATTTCTCAACTGCCAGGAGCCAAAGGCAAACGGGCAAACACCTTGGCTATGGCAATGACTGCAACTGCTGCGCGAGGTAGGCAAATGCTCAGTCGAGTTCTTGGCTGCCGTGCTGCTTGGATCCTCGTTCCTGTCCTGCCGAGTGTTTGCGCATATCTTATAGATGCTGCTTCTGTTGCGGCGGGGGGGCAGAGCAACTGTCGCTTCATTTTTGCAAAGTAATTTGCAAAAGAGCCAACACAAGGCGCAGCAGCGGCGAGAAAACTGAAAGCAAGTGCCGCCAAAACGCAGTCAAGGATGAAACAGCAAGGCAGAAAGTCTCCAGGTGGAGCGGTGCTGCTAGGTGTTAAGGTGTCGCTGTCATTGCTTGATTGCGTTTATGCGTAGCTGGTTATCAGAATAAGACCAGACTAGCAGTTGCTCCAACTTTGGCAGGCAACTAATCAGCAGAGCTGAACAAACAGAAAGGGTCTACTTTATTGATATGAACTGCGCAAAATATACCTAAATAAGTGCAGTCAAATTTCAAGCTATGTAAATTCTATCCCAAGACAAGAAAGTACAAAATTGTAACTGCTGCAATATATTAAAAAAAAAGCAGTTTTTTGTGCATCCGGGTATTTTTTAGTTCTAAGCCAAGAATAGACAGAATACAGTGCAGTTTTCAGGCTTCAAATTGTCTGCCCATTAGCAGTGTTGACAAGTGACAGAATATATCGATAACTTGAAATTCTTAAGATTAGTTTAGTTATCGAGTTAATGCGCCCGTTACCTTCGATTATTTCTGTCTGGGTGCAGCAACATAATAATATTTTGCTTGTAACTAAACTTAAACTTTAAAACAGGTCTCTAAACCTAAAAATAATAGTCGCTGGTTCAAACCAACTAATTTTGTTGGATTCTCATTAACATATATTTGCAAAACTTTATAAAAACATCAATTTTTTCTTTTTTATAATTGCCCCTTGTTCTGAGAATATTGTAAGCCATACATATTTTCATATACAAAATGCGGGCCACATTTGAACCCTGCCCATCAGCTTGGTTTGGCATTAAGGTTAAGTTTTAATAATCAAATAAATAAATTAAAATTCTAGTTGGATTGACTCAGCCCTAAAAATACTAGCAAATTCTAGAAACTCTTCTTGAAGTGATTTAAATGAAACGTACTAAAACTTATTCACATATCATTTAAGCAGAACGATAATGTGCCCCATTTGAATACCCAACTTTCTGAATTCGCAATCATAACTTTGAGCCACGCATAAACACAAATTTGTCTCTGTCTCTCTTGTCGTGTGGCCCCCTTCTTTGCCTCACCTTAAGGTCTATGTGTGTGTATGTGCTTAAAATGTCATTAAAGCGCTGAATGGGCGTGAGCATTGAAAGCAGCGACTGGCAGAGAATGTGGGCATGGCCAGGCGATGTGGCAGGGAGGGGATAGACGAGGGAGGGACGTGCAACTGTAGCGACAGCTCATAAAGACGACAAACGGAGCAGATAAAAGTCTCGAAGATTCAAAGACTCAGCCCCATCGCATATCATATCCTTAATCAGCGCCTCTCTGCCGCAGCCTGGCTTTTCCTGGGCGCGTGGATTGGCGGTGGGCGGTGGGCGGTGGGCAGGAGGCAGGACTGTGAAGCTTCCGTTAAATTTATTGATAATTGATTATTGCTTCGTTAGGTCGCATTTGAGGCGGCATTTGGTGTGCGGTTCAGGCGGATTGGCTCTTTATTGTTGTTGTTGTTGTTCTGGTTGTTGTTGCTATCAGCGTTGTTTGTTGCGTGTTTGTTGTTGCAAATTGAAAATGCAAATTGCTCGGCTGATTTGCCAGCTCCCGATTGCATTGTGGGGCCCGGCACGACTTTTGCCTTTTGATGTGTGCCCCGAAGTTGCCGACGCTTTGGGGAAAAACAAATTTTCATAAATTTTTAAAACAAACACAACACGGGACATGAAAAACAAAAATGCATAGAAAAAATACAAACAAATAGCAAAAAGCAGAGCCTGCTCTTGGATTTTTTACGCCATTTTGTTGCCGCTCTGTTGTTGTTGTTGATGCTGTTGTTGTTGTTGTTGTTGTGAGTTGTTTGTTGTTGTTAGGACGTGCCTATGCGCGCTGCTTTGCTCACCTTTTGAGCTTTTAAATTATTTTCCAAGCACGTAGCCTCGTCGGCTGTTTGCGTATTTAAACGTGCACGGGTATGTGAAGCGCACAGAGAGGCGCGCGTCAGAATAAAACAGAATGAGCGAAAGAGATAGCTAGCTTAAAAGCATAGGGTG
Organism: Drosophila borealis; assembly: GCA_035045885.1. Lineage (NCBI taxonomy): Eukaryota > Metazoa > Arthropoda > Insecta > Diptera > Drosophilidae > Drosophila > Drosophila borealis. Next base: position 2,864,175 of record JAWNOR010000211.1, read on the forward strand.
GTGTAAAAAGCGCGTAGAGCGGCGGCTGCTTTGCCCTTAAAAGGATTTGCGCAATTTACGTGCAATGAGGAGTTGAGGCAGACTTTTCTCTTCTATTTTTTTTGTTTTTTTGCGTGAAGGGTTCGGGATGTTGCTGCTGCTGCCGCCTGCCGTTGTGTTGACAAACAAACAGCGCCGCTGAGTGACGGCCAAGACAGACGAGCAGACAAGCAGCTCGTGGGTGGGCAGGATTCGCAAGGACGGCAGTCGGCGGCTTTGTGTTGACAATGTCCTTGCTGGCACTGTGGAGCCCTTTCATCCCGTGCCGCCTGCTGTACGTGACTTGCATTTATTTTGCGGCCCAAACTGTGAAAAACTCGTTAGTAATTTAGCAGTGAGCCAGAGAAAACACAGAATGCCCAATAGCCCAATAGCTGGGCCAGCTTCAGCGCTGGCCATGTTGCCAAAGCAATCAAATGCTCGTCTATATTCATATGAAGCCCCAAATGCAGCTAACTAAAAATACTAAACGGAAAATTCTGGGGGGGGGAGAGGCAAACAAAAACAAAACTTTCAAACTGCAAATAATTCCATCAACACGCAGGGCCACAAAAAAAGCCACAAACTAAAAACCAGAACTGAAAACGGCAATGGCAACGATTGATAGCCACTTGAGTTGCACAAACACATAAAGCTGCCCTCCCTTTCTAACCCTCACCCTCACTCTCACTCTGCCGGAGAATCCAGGAATGCTGTTGCATTCAGTCTTTAGTCTAGCCCATTGACATTGCACAGTGCAGCCGAGCACATTGGGCGGGCCGCGCGCTTTTGCACAGTGGGGCACAAACAGACAGACAAACACAGTGCGGGATTCAAGTGCAGTTGCGAGTACCTAAACCCAAAATTGTGTGCGGGCAGGAGAGGAGCTGGTGCTGGAGCAGAACCAGAGGCAGGAGTCGATGGAGGTGTAGGTGGAGCAGGAGCTGGGTGCTGGGTGCTTAGGCTGCTTAATGGCACCAGGCCCAGCGTCGAAAGAGTTATTGAAAATGTTTTATTGTGTGCATTTGATTGCTGTAAGTGTTGAGCTCCCACTGTGTGGGTGGGTGTGTGAGTTTGTGTGTGTGCGGGTGTATGTGTGTCTGCCTGGTGTCTAACTTATAAATATTTCAATAACATTTGAAGTGCGCCTGGCTGGTGGCTCAATTGGGTATGGATTTTGGACCACCCGCCCGAGCCCGGCTCGCCAACAAAACGCAAATGGAAATGCACTTTCCATTGTATGCGAGTGTCTAGTGCTTTGGCACTCCAAAACCCAACTCTGGCAATGGCCATAGCCATAGCAATAGCAATGGCACTTGCCATATTTGGATTACCCAAAACCAAGCCAAACCAAACTTAACCAAATGCCCAAATGCAACACCGCCGAGTCGCATGTTTATGCGTTAACTCTAAACGTGAAACGTCTAGAATCATTATCTATTCACTAAAACATAAATGATTTACTGATTCGATTAAAATGGAAAAAAAAATGTTTTTGTGGGAAAAGAGGAAAACAACATCCTTATTTTTATTTTTAAAAAAGGTCTTGGGCATTTTTTTAATTGGATAAATAAAGCATGTCATATTTTGATTAATAAATATTTCTTAAAATTCATTATAAATATAATGCTGAATTTGAAATATTTTCAAGCTAAGACTATCTCAAGCATTAACGCTTCCTCATTAGCATATTATGCTAACAAAAATCGGAGGCTTTTCCCAAAAAATCCCATGCTGAATAAAATGCACAAAATATATATACCCCTTTAACATTTTTTTGTCTATTTATTAAAAATTATTTAAGAATAATTTGAAATATTTCCAACCTAAAATATCTTTGGCATTGCTCCAATCGTGTTTATTAAAGAAATAACTTGATGGTGGAAAAGAGAAAACATTTTAACAAATTCCGATTGATGTAAACATTTCTCTAAATATCTTATGATAAATAGAAAATCATGAATTCGTGCATGCATGAACGCAGAATTTTAGACATAGGTTTTGCGTGCACACAACACTTTGGCACGTCCTATGCATACTTTCAAGCGAGTGTGTGTGTGCTGGTGTGTGCGTGTGTGTGTATGAGTGCGAGTATGTACATGTCCGGGTGTTTTAAAACTTTCTATTGAGTGGCAAAGAGCTTTGGCAACATCTTGTGATGCAATCGCTGCCACACGGCTCAGTGAAGCCTGTGGCATGGCCTACTTTGGAGCACAAAAGCTTAACTCAATTACCAATAGCAGCCGCAGCAGCAGCAGTTGCCACACGTGACTAGCCAGGCTGTGTGGAGGGAGGATTGGGCAGGTGCAACCAAGCTGAGCCGAACCGAACTGACCTGCTTAGCTGGCCAGGCGAGCTGCCAATACCAAATAGCAAATGAGCGGGCGGCGCTCGACAAACGTTGGCCAGGTCGAAGCACGCTTTAAGGGTCCAGCAGCCACCTACAAATCCCTTTTCAAAACTCATTAGCACAAATTTGTGCTGCATAGTTGGCCGCTGCTTTGGACCTGATTCTGTTTCTGGTTCTGGTTCGAAGTCTAAAGCTACCTTGGCACGCCCCAGCAACTGTGCCGCCTAATTTGGGGCGCAGACAAAATTTATGCTGATTGTGCGGCAATTTACGAAAACTGAGAGCCAAAACTGGAAAATTGCAGCTGCCTCACGTAGCAGCCGCAGCGACAGCTAGAAAAAGGCTAAGAAAAGCAGAACAACAAATTTTCAATGCGGCGCGTTTACAATAAATATAAAGCACTCAGCCTTGAAACAATGACACAACCTTTAACCTTTTTCCGCATCTCTTTTTTAATACTGCTATTTTTTTGCACCCTTGCCGTGGGTATTATAATTTGGTCACGAAGTGTGTAATGCCTGGAAGGTAACGATTCGACCTTTTAATATAGTCTGATCAGTCGAGTCGATAGAGACATGCAAAACTAGTCTGTAGAACATGCCACCTCGGCATGTACTTTTCGGGGGAACAATCGATGAAAAACTATTTTTATTTGTTATTTATCATATTTTGGTTTTCAAGATATCTGGTCAAAACTTGGCATTTTCAATTTCCAATATGCTTTTGCAACTGAGCAAAATCTGAATATAGCAAAATCTGAACCAAAAAGAGTTTTTATATGAAGAACTTCTTTATTTTGTAAGATAACTTAACCAAAATCAGCTTTATTTTTCTTCTTTCTTACTGTAAAACCCTTTTAAAATGAAGAAATATAATATACGCCTCATATCTGAACAATAAAGCCTTTTTATAAAATCAGTACTCAGCCATATATTTATAAGAATCTTAAGTCTTCGGCCTTTCGAAGATAGCTGTCCTTTTATACCCTTGTAGAGGGTATTATAATTTTTTCGTGAAATGTGTAACGCTTAGGAGACATCTTCGAGCCAATCAAGTATATATACTCTAGATCTGGATCCATCTGTTCGTCCGTCCGCAGCTTTAAAGCATCTTCTTGAACCTTTGAGAAGGTCCGTCTTCCTGTTACAGGCAGTAGATATTTCAGAATCGACCGGATAGGACCACTATATCAAATAGCCATAGGAAAGATCGGTCGAAAGGTAAGTTCTTGTGTGGAAAATTTTTTTTTCACGATATCTAGGCCAAACTCGGCATTTGCAAGCTTTGCCCTGCAACATACATATGAAAATTCAAAATCTTATCAACTACGGACCACCACATATCATATAGCTGCCATAGGAAATATTAATCGAAAGGTAAGTTCTTACATGGCTAAAAATTCTGTTTTCCAAAATCACATATCTGTAATGCAAATGTCCGAAAGGATATTACATCTTCGGCTTGCAGAAGATACTATACTTACTCTCTCTCGTTTTTTTTGTTTTTTTCATGTTTGCTTTTTTCTCTTTTTGCAGCGCCTGACTTTTGTCTGGTTTATTGAGTGCAGCTACCGAATAACGGTAAGTAACCTTTTCTTAACCTTTTACAACACACACAGTCTATGCAAAGTAGTTCCAGTTAAGTGGGCGGGTTTATGTGTGTATACTTTGTAGGGGGTCGCGGGGTGGGCGTTGGTCGGCAAAGTCGTTTGGTTTCCGTTTCCGCCTTTGGCTTTCGCTTTTTCATTTCCGCCTAATAAACTACATAATTAAACTGGCAGCAATGGGATTAAAGGATTCCTGGCCGAGAGTTCCCTCCAACCCGACCAGCAAGAAGAGTCATGTGTATGGTGAATCTTTCGAGCTACTCAGCTGCTGCTCCTGGCACTCGGTTCATGTTGCCCGTGGATGTTTTCGTTCGTGCCGAAGGTCTCACTCCATTAGCCCCGACTTGGCCCCTCGGCACGATTCAAGTTAAGTTTCGTCGACGAATTAAGCTAAATTAATTTTTGTGCTTTGCTGTTGTTTTTCCTCATGTTGTTGTTGCTGTTGTTGTTGTTGCGTTTCCTAGTTAAGTCCTTTGACTTTTGGCTCGTTTGATACGTTTCTCTACTCGACTTTTTTCTCTACCCTCCGCCCCTCCTCTCTCTATATTTCACTCTGCCGCTCTCTGGTTAGCTTCATATTAAATTAATGATGTGTTTTATGCTGTTCTTGTTCTTGTTGTTGTTGCTATGTCGAAAAAAAATCACTGCAAATGCGATTTAAGAGGCAAAGCGCAACATTAGCAGTAAATAAAATAGGATAATGCGGCAAGTCGACCGCAAAGCGGTGGCACCCAAAAAAAAAAAAAAGAAATCAAATAAGATAAAAAGAAAAGTAAGAGCATATAGTCATAAAAATCTTGCCCAAGGGCATATACGACTCGCAGTTGCGCTTGAAGGCATCAAAACTATTCGTGACTTCCAACTTCTATAGTTTAGAATATATTGTAAATCATGATTTTGATAATATAACAAGAGTTTTAACTCTCCTTGCACAAAATCATTAGATGGTCTATTTTCCGGACATTTCAGAACTTTATGTCTCATATTCTAGCTAGAAATATTACTTACATTTATAAAGCTAGAAAATGAGATGGTTTTGGCACCAGGCGTAATTCACATAGAATTTTAATACTCTTTTCCATCTGAAAATTAAAAAATTAAACAGCTATTAAATCATTAAATAGCTCAATAGATTTTCCTTTAGTTTTCTAAAAATTGTCGTTCAATTCCCTTTTCACTTTTTAATCTATTGTCTAAAAAATATTTGTTAAATCGAAGACTTTTATTAAATAAAATATAAATTTGCGAAGAACTATAAAAATGTATGTTCAAAACTGTTTAAACAGTGAAGAAAATATAAAAAAAAATTCTTAAATTCAGATTAAAGAATAAAGACTTTAAAAATTGAGTATCACGTTCTGGAAAACTTTTTACATTATTGTTATAAATAATTATATAAATTTGACCAAATGACTCTTTATAACTGGCTTGTTACTTAATATACAAATTATGTATTTAACAAAAATAGTAGTTAGAGCTTGAAATAATATTTTCAAACATTGCATAAGACACAATCTTAAAAAGTAGACAACAAAAAATCCAGTGCGCCCAATTTAAGGGCATTTGCCCGTTTGCCCCGGGTTTGTGGCAGAAGCACAGCTGCAGCACAGCAGAAGGCAGCAAAGGTCGGGGGTCAGGCAGAGCATGGAACACAATGGCAGCTCTATGACAGGCGAAAGGATTATGCGCGCTCCTAATGCCAAGGCGCTCGTTTTTCGCCCGTCCGCTCGTAAGCCCTGAAATTTTTCATGTAAACCCCATTTCGCTGCGGGGCAGAACAACTGGCACGACCGTCATCTGGCATGCGGAGGCATGCGGATCACCTGGCTTAGGCGGAACTCAAAACTCGTACAAAACTCTTTTGGCCACAGCGCAGGATGACTTAATATTCAACTGTGATGTGCGGCCTGCAGCACATAAATACAAACAAATAATCTTTTTTTCTTGTTGTTGTAAACAATTTGAACGAAATGTTCTTGAGAAAATCAAACCGAAGATGTCGAGTTTGACTCAATTGTCGATGCGTCTGGGCGCTGTCTCCTTCCGACTTACACAAATATTTTGACAAAACGCCTGCTGTTTCCACATAAATATTTATATTTGCCTTGTACAACTACCACACACACACACACATACGCACACACACACGCAGGATACACCACAAACTCGGCTCTGTCCGTCTGCCTATCTGAATGCCTGTTTATCGCGGGCCTGGCATCTTTACCTGCAGCGAACATGATACAAGAACCAGCCACCAGCATCTTGTTGCCTCTCCGATGGGCGCGTATCTTTAGCATCTACTCCTCACACACACACACGTACACCCTGGAACACACACTCTGTGTCGTGCGTATACAAATTTCTTGTTGCCTCCTCGGAAATCGAATCCACAAAAATGCAGTTAAATAAATTACAAACGCTCTGTCACCCAGCAGTCGAGGAGGAGTCGGGTTCAGTTCGGGGACTTGAGGTTGGGGCGCATGTCGCGGGATTATCGCACGCCGGGCATCGCCTGGTCACCAAGCCTATACAGAGAGAGAGGGAGAGAGCGGGACAGTTTTAGCTTGGCCAGCCAATGATTACGATGATTCTTCTTATACGAAATTTTTCTTTTTTAATGAATATTGTCGTTTGTCGTCTGGGCTCGCAATGCTGCCCCCCACCCTCCCTTTCCCCTGTGTGCCCCTCATCAGAGACTATGCGTTCTGTATTCCCCTTTATCTGCATTTTGCGTGCTAATGAAATAAATGCCTGGACAGCGTTCTCAAGTTACCCAAACATGAGCAATCTGTGACATTGCCACATATGTAAGCACATACATATATATATACTTATATGTGTATGTATATGGATATGCGACAGATACAAAATAAAGATACAGAAAGAATTGTATCTTAAATTATGAGACATACCAGGCACATAAATTCTTCAACGTGTGTGGGTTCAAATGGGTTGGGTAACACACACACACACACACACACATACTGAAGTGTTATGTTGAAAGAGCAACATTAGCTGGATATATAAAGTGTGGTCCAAGTTTATAATATTTACATAAGAATAATACTTGGGAAAATAATATTTTAAAACAATTTTAAAACTATAAAGAAGCATTTTTCTTAAACATGATTTTTTTAAACTATTTCTTTTTTTTTACTTAGTGTACTGCGAACTAACAGAGTATTAGAATATTTTTGAAATTTTCTCTTATAACTTTTCTATTATAAAAAGCTTTTAAAGTCTGTTTTATATGCGTCAGTTTTTAGAGCAAGTCTTATTCCCTTTTGAAACATATTGAGTATTCACAATGACAAGTCAGATACTCTTCAGCTCTATGAAACATTAGACGCTTGCGTGTACAGCTGAGTTTCCAATTATTCTGATGGCGCCCCCTTCTAAGTCCAACTGCGCGAGCCCTTTCCCAAGTGAATCATGATTGGTATCCGGTCTAGTAGCAATTGAAATAACGCTTAACGCTTCATCCTTGACAAAAGTTGCCGCCTACTTAATTATTAATTTCGCATTTACCACAAAACGATTATGGGTCGGCTGCATCAGAGCTGTGCCTGATTGTGGTGGTGGGCAAAGCAATCTCCGAGCTGTCCGTCCGACCATTTCCTCAATTGCATAAATCGAAAATTTGTGCTTTGGCGCGTGTCACGAATAAGCAAAGGAACCAGCCGAACATACAAGAAGAAGTCGAAAAAAAAACTCCTACTCCTAATTCTTGCTGTGCTTTGAGACAATGTGACAAGCTCTGACTGCTGACAAGGATGGAGTCGAGCATGTAGCCAGGCATAGCCCAGGCCAAAGTTGTTGCTGTTGCCGTTGCTGCAGTCTGTTTGTCACCCAAGTCATTTACATGCTACGTGACTCACATATATTTGTTATGCTGTTATATATATTGAAGCATTTGGTTAGCTTTTGGGGAATGTCAGCGCATGTCTGCCGTCTGGGTCTGCCGCTGCGGCGAGCTTGGCGAGCTTGGCTTACATTTGATGAAAATGCGAGCGCTGCGATGTCAATGTGGATATGCCTGTCCATCGGGAATTATGGTCGCTGTCGTCGCCAACGTCGCCATCGTCGCCGTTGTCTGGCCTCAAGTGAGTCACGCAGCGCATCGATAAAATATTTAAAATTCATTTCTAAGCTTTTAGTAGTCAACGGGCTCTGCTCCACTCGGCGCGGTGCTCTTATCAACGCTTGGGCCGTTCTTCAACCCGACTATTACTCAAACCCAATCCCCAACAGGCCAAAGCAACTGCAACTGCAACGGCAATTGCCGAGATAACCATAAGCCAAAACTGCAAACGACGACGACAGCTTTTGTGCCTCCCAACTGCAGCTCCTTGGCGTATCTTTCGAGTGTGCATTGATTTATGTTCGTGCTAGACGGGAGCGCAACGTTTGTATCTGAAGGTAAATAGAAATACTCGCAACGTTTACCTGGCCCGAGACCCCTCTTCAAACAAACACAAACACACACACACACACATATACTATAAAACAACTACAGCCACAACTCACAGTTGCAATTGCAGTTTATTAGTTTTGCTATTGAATTTCATTTTATTGCATTTCTCAATCTCACCGCGATACGCATTCCATATATCTATCAAATGCCAGCGTGTGTGTGCGAGAGTGTGTGTGTGTGTGTGTGTGCATAGCCTGTGTGTGCTTTCAGCTCTGATGACTTTTGTCATAAATGTCTCAGCTCTTGATGACATTTTAGCTAAAGTATATGTGATTTGTTGGCAGATATAGAAAATATGAAAGATGTTTTAGGAAATTCAAGAAATTTTCTAAATAAAATGCTAGTAAATATTAAATAAATCTAATAATTAATGTCAATTCAGCAAAGCTTGAATATCACCCAATATTTCAGTTTTTGGCTTAGCAACACGTTCTTTCTAGTTATTCCCTTGCAGATCTCTCTCTCTCCCGCCTCATCCATGTTGAGCCTACTCTGCGCGCCTGCTCTATCGTAATTTTTATTTATTATCATATTATAAGTATATATTATTTCTTCAACGAGTGCATTTGCCGTGGCCTATGGCTGCGTGTGGCTCATAGGGAATCGACTGGCATTCACTTCAGTTCAATTCTTTTGTTGATTTTTCTAGATTTGAAGCACTGATTGTGCGCGTTTTACAACCGGCTACGCCCCGGCAAGGTGTGAATTGTGAGCAACTATTGCAGTTGCTGCTGCTCAAGCCATGCCCTAAAGCAATGGCTGGGCTCTTTGCTTTTGATCGACAGCTTGCCTAAAACTGTCAACACGTTTTTTTCCCCCTAGTTTTATGGCACATTTCTTTCGATTCCCAACGATTTATTTGAGTTGCTGCCGCTTCATGTTTGCACGGTTGCTGTTTATTGTTGTGTTGTGTTGCTCTTGTTGCTGTTGTTGTTGCTTGTCGCCGTGTTGCGCTATCAAGCGGTTTATATCGAAGTTGCCACTACAAACACACACATACACACACGTCTATATAGATGGGTGCTGCTGACGCTTAGATTAAGATTAGTTGCCCCTTTGGCATTTGGGTTTGCCGCTTGTTGAGGCTGTTGCAAGTCGCTCCGTGAATGACATATCTGTCGGTTTGGCATGTCAATAACTGTAGAGTATAAATGCATATCATAAATCAGCATAACAGCATATCAGCCATGACAATCTAACAATATTCTTCTCAATCATTCAATTGCTCCTCCTTTACTCTCTTGCTTTTCCTGCTCGCATCTTTATATCTTCTTCATATTTTTATAACTAGTTATATTTGTTTTAGATGAGTTTTCTAAAATCGATTAAACACTTTTTGCAAATGTTGTTTCGTTTTAAATTTGGTCTGCAAAGCTAAAGAATTTTCGATAATTCTATAATTCACGACTCGAACCAACTTCCTGTCTTTGGGTTTGGTTTGTACAACTTGTATTCCACATCCTTGCACCCAGGTTTTGGTTAAAAACCAGGTTTTTTTTTTTAATTATTAATATATTAATTCAATTTTTAATTAATAATTGCCCATTGTACTGAAAATATTGCAATCCATAAATATTTTCATAAACAAAATACGGGCTACATTTTAACGCAGCCCAAAATATGCATCTACCACTTATGATTAGATAAATGCATTAATTGGGCATAAAGTTTATTATATCTTAGTTGTAAAATTGGAATGCCGGCCTCTCTAATTGATGAGGTTCCAAATCGGTTTGCAACTTTCTTCAAAAGACTCCCGCCTTAGCGTCTTAGCACTTTCTTTGCATACTTGTTCGTATATAACATCCTCCGGCTTTATAACTTAAATACTTACTCTTCATATTGTCAATTATTATTTACACTTTGCAGCTTTTAACCCTCACAAGACACACGCGCTGCATTGGCCTCTCCTTGGTCTTGGTTGCAACAACGACTGCATGTCAAACATTTAATCAATTTCCCATAAATCACATGCCAAATCAGCTGCATGCTTCTTACGAGTACTTTCGCAGCTTTTCCCATTTCCAATACCCAACCCCTCCTCTCCTCAATCGTATGCCTGCATATCATGCTGTTCAAAATTGCTTAACTATATGGAAAATTGACAAGTTTTGACGGCTGACAGTGCGGTTGACTACCTTTTTCTCCCTCTCTATCTCTCACTCTCTGCCCCATGTTTTGGATGATTTGTATTAAAATCTGCATAAATGCCAGAAGAAAATTTAATATATATTTTGCAGTTTTTACCCCACTGTGTGTGTGTGTGTGTTGGTTAAGGTAAATGCGCCTTCAATTTGACGTGGCGTGTTTCTGCACATTTTTGTTGAAATTATTTGTACGTTTCTAGCCAATTTTGCGAAATAGAAAAAGTTTTTCTCCTCGCTTGGCAATCGCCGTCAGACATGACATGACTGACAGACCGAACAGACGGGAGACAGGCGTTGCTGGTTTATTGAACTGTGCAGCAATAGCCCAAATTGATTAGAAACTGGCGAGCAATTTGTCAACAGTTGCCAACGAGCCATAATATTGTCTAAACAGCGAACAATTTCTATAAATCCGTGCGCACAAGCACACATTGCGACCCGCCTCAGACACAGGATGCAATTGAGCAGGACCAACCGCAGACGCAGACGCAATGCAATGTCACTTAAATGCCAGCGACATCCATGTCTGTCACTGCGCTCTAATGACGCTGACTGCCGTGACCTGACCCGGCTCAGTGCCGAGTCGCCGTGCTGACCTGCATCCTCATTTGATGTGCTGCGCTGGCTTTCCTTTGTGCCTGTGACCATTTGTTTCTTTCTGTGCTAATGCCAGGACTACATCCGCTTAGCGGCTCTCTAAATTGGATTTTCACAGCTGCCAGACAGAGAGCAGTAACAGAAGAACTGAATGCATTTCGGGCATTCAATGCGCTTTAGTTTCCTTCTTTTATGTTTGTCAATACATTTGGCAACGGTGCACTGTGATTCGTCACAGTGAGAAAATGTGAAGAATCTATTTACAATTGAACAATTTCAAGCCTCATCATTTCTTCTTTCTTCTTTTAATTGTGAACTCTGCACGTTTTCCACAGCTAATTCGCATATTGGTTCATTCGCATTGACTCATTTCCATCAGCTTCAATGATTTTTGCACGTTTTCGACACCTTCAATTTACATAGCTACGCATCGTTAATCTATCGTTCGGTACCAACTTCCGGTGGCCATTTTGCCGTCGAGTCGAGTAATTTCCTTTGCAGCCACTAAACTGCATGCGGTTGATGACAGATAAGCCTCCCCGCCTTCCTGCCGCCCCGCCTCACAGCCTGCCTGAAATGCTCTTAACCGCAAACCGCCAACAACTACATGAATAATTCTCAATGAAAACTTCTCCAATCCTTTCATTTTATGCTCTTCTCTATATCAGCCCCCCCCCCCCCTGCTCTCTTCCACTCTTTGGCATGCGTTGTTGTTGCCCAAAATGGCCGACTGAAAACTTGTGCAAATGCATTGAATGATTTATTTGGTGTGATTGCTTCCAGCATACACTCACACACACACACACACACACATGCCGACTATCCTCTCTTTCGGTACCTACTTCCTATGCGTGAGAGTAATCAAACATCAGTTGGCGTTTGCGGTCGACAGAGGGCGCCCTTTTCGTGGCTTTGTGCATTTTAATTGGTCACTGTGCGAATGCTTTTGCCAAGTGTTTTGATTGCTTTGTCATTGCCGTTGAGGCGCACTAATCAGCGACTCTCTCGCTCTTTCTCGCTCTCTGTCTCTCTTAAGCGTTCTGTTCTTTGAGCCATCTGCCCTGTGTAGGGGGGCATTTATTAATTATAAATGCCGTCAATTGCTCAAAGCGCTCGACAGGCGGCGTTATAAACGTTTTACACAGTAATGAAAGGGTATATTAGACAGAACAATGATTTGAACGGGCAGAAAGGCTATATTTGTAGCGAAATGAGTATTTGGAAGCTGTAATACCCTACATATGCATATTTAATGTAAAAACAGGAAATACTTAAATACCCTTTGCAACTCATTCGCTTTTAGTTTTGACATTTGATGCCAACTGCAAAGAATGCAGTAATGGGTATCTTGTGGATCGCATACAGAAAACCTGCCGCATTTGAACTTGTTGTATGAACTATTTGCCATTGATTTCTTTTGAACGCATCAAAGTTAACAACGAAGCATGCCATTGCAGTCCATTGAAGCTGAAGTGAATTTCTCTGGCAAAGCGAGCAGAGCAAAAAGCATTTCAATTGAGATTTATTGCGGCGTGCATTGGGCCAGCTATAGGGCTGCGAACAGGGCTTGGGAGGGGCGTGAGGCATTTCTCTGGCGTTCTTCACTTGTTTTGCATTTGCACTACTTTACAGAACTTCACGCCCCAACTGAACCAAACAGAAGAGCTGAACAGAAGCTGTGCCTTTAGTTAAGTTTTAGATTGAAATTTATTGTAGAGACCCACTCGCTTTTGCTATCTCTCTCGATTGCTCGCTCTCTTTCTGTCTCTCTCTCTCTCTCTCTGCCCCTTCCTCTGGCAAAGTCAATTCCTTTGATTTGTGGCGCTTTTGCGTGCAATTTTTTAAATTGAAAATCACTGCCAGCCCAATCCTTTTTACATCCTGTGAGCTCAACGTTCGCTGCGCCCAAATGAATTCGTTTCGTTTGGTTTGGCTTCGTTTCGGTTTTTTGTGAAATATGCACAGCGCGTATTTACTTTTATCGTGATTTATGCGCCACAATTGATATTGAGGTTAATAAATTGAAGGCTGCGACGAACCAGAAACCAAAACTGAAACCGAAAAAGAACTCAAATCAGAACCAACAATAGCCCAACGACGACTCTTCAAATTGAGCTCAAGTGCAGCCAAGGCATTTTCAATTTCTATTTTCTACAATTTTAAAGTTCATTTTACGGCTTCGATGGGTGCTAAACCGTTGCTAGTCGTTGCGAAAAGGTCATTTGACTATTTAACCCCTTTTCTTTGGTTTCTAGTTTTGTTTTATGACCGGCCCTTGGCTAGCCTTGACAAGCGTCGTGCTGGCTGCTAACCGCGTTTGCGACTTCAAATGCGCTCACAGGATGTTTGGGTTCCGAATTCCGGTTAACCTTTTTATTGTTTGTGTTTCCTTTTAAGCCCGAATTTTGTTTGTGAACTGCCCAGAGTTCAATGTGTGCGTAGTTGACACAAACTCTTTCTGTCCCTCTGTCTTTTTGTCTCTCTCTCTCTATCTCACTCGGTCTTTTTCAATTTGACGTAACTCTGACGAGTACCACTTAAATTTTGGGCAGGACAGCGAGGTGTTAAATTAATTCTGAAACAGCTGTGCAAATGCAAATTGAGCAAAGTACCAGCTGCTTTTTTTTTGGTTGAATTCTCAGTTGTTCTAAAAGAGCTCTGAGGTCTGACTAAAAACGCTGTGAAAGAGATTTATTGGCAATTCTTAAATAAGGAAAGGAATACACTATGAGTTTATATCCTAAGAAAGTGGTAAAGAAGTTGGAAATGATAGAATATAATATTACAATAGAATTGTCTGGCGAAAATTGTCATTTCTCGAAAATCTCAAAGTTTTCAAACTTGTTCTAATGTTGTTGACTAACACAGATTGTAGATACTTAGCTGTGGTCGCCACTAAACCCCCTTAGCACCTCATAAATATGATTTTAATCGATTTGCATTGTTGCACTTCATCGAATTGCCCCTAGCCCAGCCCAGAAAGGTGTTCCCGCATTCGAACATCTATTTGAAAACAATGAAAAAGCAATCAAATGGTAAAATATTTCCTTTGCACAAACTTGCGCAACTCGAAGGAAACAGAGATACGTAAATTGTAAAGTTTTTAAACTAAAAAAAAAAACAAAGTTTATTTGCAAGCAACAACGAGTCAAAATATGTGTGTAGAAAATTTGCGCATATTTTTGGGCAGGGTGGCAACGCCAAACCGCACACAACTTGTTGAAAAAGAACCAAAAGAACTGAACTGGGTCCAAACTGCAAACAATTCGAGTTAATGCAAAAACAAGACGCTTAACACCCGAATGCCCGCACGCCCCAACTGGAAACTCCTCTTTTAGGGGCGCACAAAGTTTTATGTCGTTTGTATAGTTTTCGACTGGCATATAGCTGGATCTGGATATAGTATCTGTGCTGTGCTGGTTGTTGTTCTTGTTCTTGTTCTTGTTGTTGTTCTGGCCGATAAACTGCTTCGTTTTTTTAGTTGGTCAAAGTCCGCTTGAGTGCCGCTGCTTGTGACTGTGCCAACTTTGAGCTTTCCCTTCTCCCCTTCTCGGGCTCTATTGTTATTATCTGATTTCGAAACTGCATTGGCCCCCACGACCTAACCCGAAACCTAACCCCTGATGAAACTTCTTCGGGCTGTGTCCCTTGTTTAGCAAAGTTTTTGCATTGGATTTGGCTTTGGCTTGGCTTTGGCTTCAGCTCTGTCATTGGCTTTAACTTCGGCAGAGTTGTCGCTCGATTTGGCTGCCACAGTTGGTTGATTTCCACACTGCGCGCCGCTGGCTCCTCGTGTGGCACGGTCGGTCACAGGGCATGTTGCACATTCTTTTGCCGCAACTGCAATTGTTCCGCACAGTTTGCGCAAAGTTTAGCTCATTTGTTCAATTGGAAATTTCGTTACGTGTTTTTTTATTTTGCTGTTTTCTGCTATTTTGGCTAAATGAATTGGAAACAACAGAACACAGCGCAACTGGGCTAAGTGAATTGCTAAGTACAGACAAGCCACAGCTCGGGCTTGCAGCTAACACAAATTAATGCACTAATTTACGATCCTAATAAGGCACCGCTGGTAGGCAAATTTTTGGCATGTTTATGATATTTATTATTAATACGGCCACAGCTTGCACATACTCTATGAACACCATGGAACGTGGCATTTCCAATAAGTTCCACATCCCTCTCCACACACTTTGTTGGTGCCTGTCAATTTGGCAGGCAATAAATTTTAATATTCATAGTCAGTTTTTTTTTTTTGGGCCACTCTATGGGCCTTATCTATGCGGGTTATCGCGGGTCTTCTGACATGCGTTTATCTACTCGTATCCCTCAAAACGACCATCCGAGCAACAGACTAAACGTAATTAGCTTTGCTTGGCTCTGTAAAATGGTGTGAATTATTTTGGTCCCGTCTCGTTTATTGCCCTCATTTATGGGGCAGAGAGTCGAGCCGAGCTGCCGAGCTGTTATATCTTAATTATTTTAATGGTTTATTATGATCGCAATGCATTTTGGACTGCAGTCAGATCATAAACTGTATTCGACTGTATTCTCCGCATGGAAGCACTCCGATAATGTCGCGTGATTGACAATTATTATTTTGTATTATTTTCGAACATTTGCGATACTGATAATAAGTAATAATAAGAATATATGTATATGCTATTATAATATTGTTATGCCATAAATCGTGTTGCCTATTTATGGAAAATGGGATCTGTAGTTGGGGCATTAATTGGTCTGCGCTTCTGTCCGTCCGTCTGTCCGACTTTCCGATTGTGGAATCGGCAAACACGCACGTTCAATGGCACGATCGGAATGTCCAGTACGCGCACTCTCATATATATGTATATAGATTTGCTCAGCGATGACATTGATATTCGTAGTCGTAGTCGTCTATATGTTGCTCGGGGGAGATTGTCGCGTTAATTAATTGAAATGCTGACATGATTACGATGATCTCTGACGTCGGTCTGTGCAATCTGTTGCCATGATCTCCCTTTTACGACCTTACCAACAGTTTGCGCTCATTAATTCTATGATCTTTGGCTTTTGGCGTGATAATCAGCATAACAAGTTCTGCAGCCAAGACGATCTTAACTAGGTCTATCTGAAACATGGCTTTTATTGCAGCCTTTTATGATGATCTATGCAAAGGGATTTTCACTATGCTTCCAAAGAGATCATTAGCTACAATTTAATATCTTTCTAATCATAAAACATGACGGACTATGCGTGAGTGAGTTTTTAACAGATCAACTTTATCTTATCTATATCTATCTTAAACATGGCTTTAATGATAATCTAAGCGAAGAGATCTTCACCATGCTCCAAACAGATCATTAGCTATATAATTTTTGTTTTCTATATAGATAGTATTTTTTCTTTGTGATCATAAAATACTATGGACTATGCTTAATTCGTGTTAGATTATAACTGAATAATTCGTCTCAGACGATCTTATCTAAATCCATCAATCGTGTGAGTTTAAACTGCTCAACTTTATCTTATCGAAATCTATCTGAAGCACGATCTTATCTAGTTCTATCTGAAAAATGGCTTTTGTGGTGATATGTGCAAAGCGATCTTCTGTATTCTAGCAACAGATCATTAACTACAATTTAATTTGTATTTTATGATAAAATATCTTTGACTATGCTTAAATCGTGTAAGTTTGCAGCTGAATAACTCTTCTCAGACGATCTTATCTAGATACGTCAATCGTGTGAGTTTATAACTAATCCAAAACTATCTGAAGCAAGTCTTTTAACTTGATTTATGCAAGAGAGATCTTCACTATTCTACCATTAAACCATTAACTAAAATTATATTTTTATTTTGACTGTAAGATCGATCGTGTTCTTTTCGTGTTCATAAAATTAAATCGTGTAAGCATACAGCTGATTAACTCTTCTCCATTTGCCTTGATGCCATCGATCGATCTTTATCTTGGAACAACTTCAAGATTGATGGGCTTTGGGTTCATCTTCAATGAAATCCTTGTGTTTGCTCAACGATTTATGAGCTTTAAATTGATGGCTCATTTGTAATCCGTTGTCAATTGGCATGACTGGGCAACTGGACTAAAGAGTCCTACGTTCAATTGATTTGTCAGCTGAACTGAGCAGCTCCGGCTGCCACCCAGCGAGAGCAGCTAACCAACTGAGGCTAAGGCTGAGGCTAACCACCGTCTGTCCCTCCGGCTGACTGTCTAACTGGCTGTCTGTCTGTCTGTCCCGATTTAAGTCGAAGTGAGCTGTTTAGTTTGCTGCTGGTGCCCCCAATGAGCATTGACAGAGCGCCGGGCACATTGGCGCGCCTGTTGCTTGTTTTTATTTTACTTTTTTTTTTGTTTTGTTTTTGCGCCAGGTTGACTACTAGTTAAGGCGAATTCCCCTTGGGCAGCTGCGACGAGACGAGAAACAAACAAAGCGCAGACAATCAGACCAGCCGATCATCGAGTGTACATGAAACAAAGGCCAAGGGAGTGACAGAGAGAGGGCGACAGAGAGATGGCGAGAGGGAAAGAGGTAGAGCTGTGTATGTGCCACCCAGGAAAATCACGATCAGGCTTCGACTCTGACGAGCTGATGCCTGGCCAGGTACATAGCTCTTGTTGTTGTTGTTGTTGTTGTTGTTGTTTTTGTTGGCTGCAACGAACAACGACAGAAGCAACACCTCTTGTTAGTTTTGCTGATCATGATCATGGCATCGACATCATCAGGGTCTGCTCTCCAGCTTCGGTCTGAGTAACTGCCCAGCGGTTAACTGATTGAAGCACGACCAGAGTTTTCGTCGCTCAATCATGGAGGCAAGTTCATGTTTCACATTGCAAATCTCCGATCAGGCCAGGCCAGTCCCATCCAGTCCGGACCGTGTGGGTGCCGAGCTTTGGACCTAGACTGTTTTGGCCAGTCGCCCTGCCCTCGCTGAGCAAACAAGCGAACCATTGTAAGTTCATTAGCGGCCAGGCGCACGATTTGCTTGCTGCTTGCTGCTCGCCGGGCTGGTTGCAGCTTTCCTGGCTTGAAAGCGACAATCGAAATGCATATAAACATGAGATTTTTGCAATGTCTGCACATTTCCGACTCCTAACTAGGCAAAATCACTCAGCAACAGGAACAACAACAACAACAACAACAACGACGAGAACAACAAGCACCACATGTGGTGTTGTCTGCTTGGGTAAACCGGCTGGCGAGCAGAGCTCCAACCCAATCATGTTCTGTGTTGCACGATCCGGCGCAGTGAGAGGCGATCGGCTGGGCACCCTGCAGCTACCTATGCACAGGGTGTATTGAACCGGCGACGAAGCCAAAAGTCAAAACGTGAGCCTGGATCTGCCCATTAAACCTGCCTTGATCTTGACTTGCGCCTCTCCCCATGCATTTTATCGCTCTTTTAGCCAGCGGACGACGCTAACAAGCCAAGCAGCCCATGAAGAGGAACAGGCAGCAGCAACAGCAGCAGCAGCATAAGAAGAAGATGGAGATGGAGAAGGGGATGGAGGAGAAGCGGGAGCCGCAGAGCGACTCGTTAGGAGCGCAATGCGAGACCCAATGCTGCGGCGGCGGCGGCGGCGTTATCTGGTAACAACGTGTTACGAATTACTTTTAACAAGACCCTTAGCAGATAAAAACCTGAAAACCGGTCTGTCAACTGCTGAGAGTCACGGAGAGCAGCCGTAGAGAGAGAGAGAGCGAGAGAGAGAGCGAATGGAACGTGCGCTCATTAGCAATTTTTGAGCATGGAACGTTGAGCTGAGCGTGCACAGGAAGGGATTGCAATTAACGCGTTGTATTCTTTTGGTTTAATTCTTGTGATTATCATGCACTGATAGGCCCCGAGGCGCATTTAATGAGTGCAGCGACTAATGAGAGCGACAGCTACAGAGACAGAGAGAGAGAGCGAGAGCACCCTGTATGCGAAACGTGCCTCAATCAGCAGCAATCGCTGCCCCTCACCCACCACCACCACCAATTGTCAGCAGGGAGCACGCACGTTCCCTGCTGGAAAAACATTTCAAAATTGCCTGGCATTCAGGAGCACAGAGTGCGAGAGTGCGAGAGTGAAAAACCTGAACCAGACAAAAGCCACTAGGCAGACAGTGTTTGATGGTATAAGGGGCGGGCGGGGAGATTGTTGCCTGATTTCGGCATGCGAAATGCACCACATGTGCAATGCGTAATGCCAGGCGGCTGTCAATCCAGTCAAGTTTTGTCAACACTAGCCAAAATGTGGGGGTTGAGAAAATGCAAGTTACACAAAGAGGAAAATATGGTATGCATTCATAAAAAAGTGTTTAGAGAAATATAAAAATGTCCCTCATGCTGACAATTTAGCTAATCCAATTTTGGATCCAAATGTTATTTATTCTCATAATCAAATAGTTTTCTTTTGTGTATAACATTTAGTTTTCTATCATAAATATAAGCGCTAGCAAGTCACTTAAATATGCGCATGTCAAATCTAGCAGCTACTTAACTTCAGGACATGCTCCTCGTAAATTGCAAAGCACACTGCATGCAAATTGTATTTGTTTTCTTCTTTTTTGCTGCCAGCATTTATCGCATGCTACTTGCACGACAAGCACTTGCTTACGCTCTGCCTCTTTTGCGCGCGCTCTCTCTCTCTCTCTCTCGCTCGCTCGCTCGTTCACTCTTGCTCTCTCGTTGACCGCGCTCTCTGCGCTCGGCAGCCGCGTCGCTGCGCAGCGTTGCCTCAGTTTGTTTTCGACGATCGCAGCGTTTGGTGGTGCTGTCGGGCATTTTTGTGTGTGGCTCACGGTTGTTGCCCGATTCCGCGACTTTTGTGAGACGCCTTAATTACACCTTTTAAACTTCAATTTATCAATTTAATATACAAACAGCATAAACGGAACGGTAAACGTGTATCTGAAAGATACACAAGCATTTGCAGTGCTCGTGTAAATAGTTGAATTGAAATACGTTTTGTTATGCTGCCATTGTAATAGAAATATATGCAACAAATACATATACAAGGGCTGTCATAAATTAAAAAGAAGTTAATAAAACAGCCGCCAAGTGGCATCAAAACAAGAAGCGCCCCAGTCTTCGAGAGCGGCAAAACGAGTTATGAAAATACAAATTGTATCTCTAACAATGTGCGTGTGAGTGTCTATACAAAATTGTTATAAAAGTAAAACAACAACAACAACAAGAAGATTTGTCGCTTGCTGTTGTTGTTGTCGTTGTTGTTGTTGTTGCCATTGGGTGATCTGTGATCGATGACGACGACAAGCGTCAACTGAAATTGGATTTTGGCGCTAGGCGCTTGACGCTTGGCCCGGCGGCCCACATCTGCCCGGAGATTGCAGAGCTGTCGCCTGTCTACTTGAGCCTGACACCTATCCGCATAGTTGAGTACTCGTTGAGTATTCGTGAGTGTGTAGATAACCTGGCTACATGAAATTTTAATTAAAAAATCTGTCCAAAAATATCAAGTCAAATTACTGAAAAAGACAACCGAACGACATTGTATCTACAAGTAAATGTATCTGCAGCTGCAACTGTGTGCGTGTGTGTCTCGTGAAATTGGATTAACTCGAACAGTTGCACGGCGCCTTTTTTTTTAATTACCAGAGTTTGGGATTACCATCAGCGAAAACAAATCGCAACCGGCTGCAGCAGCAAGCGTCAGGTATGTGTGGCCAGTGACAGTGAAAATGCCGCCAAGTGCGCGAGTGTGTATCTTGTGCATATCAGATACAAATGTATCTTTCAGTCAAGTTAGGCCAATGAGAACTGGCCAAGCGCCAAGCGACTGTCCCTCAGTTTTGCAATCGCGTCAGCGAATTACATTTCTACATTTCTTACACTTTTCTTGAGATATGAAAGCAATTTAATAGATTATATAAAACTAGGCTTTTGATCTTCTAAGTAACTAAACAAGTAGAATGCATATTTAATTCCCGAGAATGTGGTGTGTGTGTATATATTTGGGTGGAAGCTAGTTTTAAATAGAGTTGACATTTAAATCTAAATATATACTAGAAGCAAGCGTAGGCTTTGGTAAGCTTTGTCTCTTTATTATTCTCATGTGGTTATAGCTTCGTACTGAGAAAAAGGCCTAGCAACTGATCAACTAGAATGTATATTCGATTTCCAAATTTGTATTATTTGTGAATGTGCTTTAGGTGGAGGCTACTTTTATATGTAGTTGAGATTTCACAATTGAGCCCAAACATTTTGTAAAAACAAGAGTAGGCTTTGGTTTAGCTAGATGTGTCACCTTTTCATTGCTTATAATTCTCAAATGGTTATAGATTCGTGCTAAGAACAATGTTAGCAGATCGAGAGTCTATCGCAAAGTCTTTACCATTTCTTAAATCAGCTTTAAAGAGAATCTGCTCGCTCTTGGGGCTAATACTTTGTTGTTGTTGGATTGTTATGGCCGATATTGACGGACATTTATTTAAACATAATTTTATATAGCTGCTGCTTCAGGATTTGAATTTGATTGATTTGTTTTGTAAACTTGCTTGTTTATTAATAATAACTATTACCAAAATGTGCACCCTTTAAAGAGCTTTTATTTTAACCTAATTTCCATTCAAACCAGTATGACTTTTTCTTTTTTCCCTTATATTAACTCTTATCCATCTTAAATACCAAATCATATTTGTATATTGTGTGTTGATTATTAAGATATATATTTTAAATGCAGATTGTTTAATCTTATAATTTACTTAATTCATTTATAAATTGAGTGCTTAGCAGCTTCTTTTGATAATCCATTTTTTGTCCATTAACTGAATTTCTACGCAGAATTCGCATGCATCTTTTCTCCTATACGTGAACACATTTCTGTTTCGTTTAATATTTTCTGTTTGTTGTGATTGTTGTTTTCTGATACTTTTTTATATTTGGTTGTTTGTTTTTCTTTCTTTTTTTTTTTTTTGGTAGCATGCGCCTTATCTCTGGTTCATTTTTGTTGATTTCGATTTCCTACCTACCGAAACGACTGTTGCTCACCTTTCGTTTCATTTCATTCCGTTTAGTTTCGTTTTTCCAACGTGCCGTTGGGCTTTGTTTACCCAACAAAGAGTGGAACAACAAGAAGAAGAGAAAAAATTGCTGTTGTTGTTGCTTTTGTCTGGTGGCTGGTTGTATTTTCGTTATAGTACGCGCATTTTCGTTTTTCGTTCGAATCAATATTGCTGTCAAAAAAAAGAGAACTGAAATCTTATCTCTGTGCGTGGCTGTCATGAACATTATTTCATTATTTGCTGTCAAAGTTGGCTGCCGTAGCGACTACCAGACACGACAGCTACTCTACGGAAGAGCCATGGTTCGCTGGCGCGTCTATTTGGGAGCTCCGAAATTATTGGGGCCAACCGAAGTTGGCAAGCCACAGGTGGCTAAGAGAGAGAGAGAGGGGGGAGAGGCAGTCTACCTGCATCAGTGGAGGCTCATTAATCTGCCTCTGACTCGATGCAGATGCAGATGCACGATAACGATAACGATGACGATTACCCCTTGCATGTCGAGACGATTTTCAAATGCTCAAAGACCGTTTTCTTGGATGTTGGTCTTGGTCTTGGTCTCGGCTGCTCTGCACCTTTGCGTGTCGCTGGCATTTGGAAAATTATAGTTTCTGTGGTCATAAATTATGCGTAACGTGACACCTTTTCCATGTTACTGACGATCTCTGACTGCAACAGGTATGAGGATCGTTGTTGTCGTTAATATTTTATTTCAGTTTCTGTTTATTTTTACGGCAAACGCACACAATTTTTTATTAGTCCACAACACTTTGGTGCCCCGGGAACGTAGCCACGAAATGATTTCATTAAACTTCGCTTAAATGAAACAATAAAAATAAAAATACAAAATAATAAAACAGTCGCATTTTAACGACAGCCGCTCTCAAGGTTAGCGTTCGGCCAAAGGAAGTAGCCAAAGGTGTTGCGCGGCGCAAAAAAAATATCAATTTACATACAACAGCCAAGAGGCACGAATGCCGGGCAGGAGCAGGGGCAGGAACAAGGGGAGGGCTAACTGGGATTGAGACTGGGACTGCCTGCTGCCTGACTGAACATGGGACACCATGCGGCGCAGTTTTTCTCTTTCTCTGGCTTTTTTTGTGTGCCCGCACATTGCAATTCGAAATATTGCGCACTGTCACACACCAAGGATCGCAGAGCCGGCGACTCCATGCTGTGGCGACACTCAAAATGCCAGACGAGACTCTCCTTTCTGACTTTGTCATATGGCTGCTGGCTGCTTTTACCGCCCGCAGATCTTCGGGCCCGCTGGAACAGGTGATCATTTTACAAACGCTCCTCGCTACCTGCCCCGAAAGAACATAAATTATGTTTTTGTTCGATCGCTGGTTTATGGCCGATCTGTTTGCCTGGTTTACCTGGCTGCCTGCGTGCGTGCCTGACTCTCGACTTGGCTTGGCCATCAATTTGTGGACTTTGTTATTTTCTTTCGCAAGTTGTTGAATTCGCTTTTTGGGTGTCTCCCGCTTAATTGTGCGGATTATCTCGTTGATGTTGTTCTTGATTTTTTTCATTCGCAAATGTCTACAAAATTTATTGACAAGCGCTTTGACACTCAGTCAGTCAGTCAGACAACCCGTCAGCCAGTCACGACACACGAGACAAGTTGACTTGTCACAGAGTTAAGTTGTCATTTGGTATCCTGCTTAACATTTTTGCGAATCCACCAGCCAGCTGTCAGCTGGGCGCTAATGTGCATACTAATGCGGCACAGTTTCACAATTTTTAGCTCTCTTCATTTGCCTTTGACAGCGACTTATTAGACGGCCAAGGAAAGTGTGCTCACAACTATGGCTTACATTCAAGAGTTTGGTTTTAGTAGAGCTGCACGAATTTCTTTAACATTATCTATTTTCAAAACTTTTTAGTTCAGCTTGATAATGGACTAAATGAAACCCGATTGAAAACCTTCGATTATCTCGTCTGCAAATCCGAAAACTTTGTTGGGTTGCTCGACTTTCTGCCTTTAGGTTTGCTTCGGCTTGGTTTCAAAACTTTAATGAGTCAATTTAGTTTCAAGTTTAAGATTGCCCGTTGTGCTGAAAATATTGCAAGCCGTAAATATTTTCATATACAAAATACGGGATACATTTGAAACCTGCCCGAAATTGGAGCCAAAGTAATTTACGCTTGTTCGAAAGTTGTTCATTTATGGCCGGCATTATGATTTGGCTCTTGATTTGGTTAAGGATTAAGTTTATAGTAAAAACAAAACAAATTGCAATTTCGGGTTTGAACTGGTGCGGATTAACTTATGTAACTTATCTGTCAATTTATAGAGTTACGATAAATATGATGTTTCTGTTACAAAATGTATATCACATTGAAAAAGATATATCTGATACCACAAACAAGTGTACATATTCTTTATAAGAGGTAGCATAAAGTATATATTCGCTGTTGTCAAGAGAAATCTGCCAATTTTAATGAAACTCTAACCGTTTTTTTGCTGCTGGCTCTTCTTATACAAATGGAATCACGTTATCATATAGAAACATAATATTATATAGATGGATTATATTTGACAAGTATCAAGTTATTATTTCAAAGAATCATAAGACAGATTGAAATATACCTGCAAGCGTATTCAGGGAAATGATCTAGTTAAATGTGCAATAGGGGTATTAATATTATTTTATTTAATTATTTAATTAGTATGCATTTAGTGCCTGCCTAGACCTATTTCAAGTAGCTCTCAATATGCTGGTTTGTCATTAAATTTGGCCAAGTTACGCGTAGTTCTCGGCCATATTTACACGTACCTGGCCATTGCCAGGGCGGAGTCTGTAACTGAGCCGCGCATTGCGCCGCTTCCCAGGGTTCTGTGGCTCTAATTATTGACCCGGCGAATTGTCTTTGGGGTTTCAGTTATTATTGACAAACAAGTTGTACTTATATTGGGCCCAGCCCTCCTTCAACGAGCTCACGTTGGACAACCGATAATTTCCAGTCAACCTGAACGCGACCCTTATAATTATAAAACCATTTCGAGACAATCCCCCCTTCCCCCCCCCCTGCCGCTGGCTCTGCCGTCGACTCTTCTGCCGTGTTTGAACAACATGAGCAGCCTGCAATAACAACAAAATTAACAACAACAGCAACAACAAGAGCAGCAGCAGCCACAGCATATTGATTAATTTTTACCACAAGCGGGCATGACGAGCCCGCAGTTTGAGCCCGAACCATAAGATATATATGTACGTATATATGTATGTATGCAGGGGAGATACTAGGTAGAGGCTACGGGAGTAACGACTGGCCGGCGAATCGTCCATCAACTGAAACTGGCCAAGTCAGCGGACCCGTGTGCTGCAATTCATCAAACTGTGCTGCGGTGTCTTGGCGTAGTTGTTGGCTTCGACTCGTTTGTTTGATTTATTTTGCAGCTCCTTCAATTTTTCGTTGGACCTGCCTGGTCATGTCATTAGACCCCGCCCCCCGTCGCCCCGCCGTCCCTCGAGCCAAACGTCGGAACCATACAGATTCTACGAGTATTTTGTTGGCTTGCGGTCGGGCTCAGGCCGAAATCAATTTGACATGATTGCATTGATCATAATTTTCCACTATCGGCTGCTTTCTTTTGGCTGTTTGTTTTGGCCATGCTTTTCGGGCTATTTGAATACTCTGTTTGCCGTCTATTAGGCTGATTATTTATGGGCTCTCCGCTCGTTTGTATAGGCCCGGCAATTAGCCAGCGTAGCGCCTAGCGTCAGGCCAACCAAGAAAATATGCTACTCATATGACGATTTTTTTTGTTGATAAATGACAGCAACAAGTGTGTGAGTGTGCTTGTGTGAGTGTGCGTGTGTGCTTGTGTGTATTTTGTTTAGTTTTAACTAATTCAAAAAATTGCATAGTCTCGTTTTGCTCGATCTCTTTGAAGTTGCCCACATTTTCGGTATCTTCAAATAGCTCTAAACTTGATTTAAGCGCAAATTTGTTGGGCCTTAAGCTAAAGTCATTGTCAAAATTTAACTGGCTGTTTGTCTTTGTTCAACAACAAGGCGTCAAATTGCCTTTTAATGGCATTTAAGCCAAACGCTTTTTGTTTATGGAGCTCTGCTATTTATTTTTCCCATTTTTTTTGTATATTTTTTACATATTTTTCTAAATTTTTTTTTGTTAGCTTTACAATTATTGTTTATGTGCCTGGTAGAAATCTGAAAGATTGCACAAAAGAAACCTGAGCTTGGCCAAAATTAACTTGGCTGTAACTCTAGCTAGCGAAACACGTTTGCCAACTTTATCTAACCTCTATATATTATACATTTCGATTTTTCATTGGAATTATATACGTTTCTTTTTGTCTTTCAATAAATTCTTTGTATTGTTTATCGAGGCATTTATTATGCATCGTTTTGCCTGAAGACACAACAAGCTATCAATTTTTCACCCGGCGTATCTGCCAGATACATCAAAAGAGACAACAACAACAACAAAACAAACTACACTCAAAAGAACAACAACAATAAAACTTGTTGCTGCTGCTGCTAACTGTGTCGCCAAAGTTGTCGTTGTTGTCAGTGCTGTAGTTGCTGTTGTTGTTGTTGTTGTCACAGATAAATTCCATAAAACTAAAACGACGACTACCTAAACAACAACAACCCAGCTGCTGACGCTATCGCGCCGCAGACTGGAAAACTGATGATGATTTATGAGCGTCAGAAATCAAGTAGAAAATTATGGTAATAGAACAGCGGGGAGCTGTCCCCTCACCCCTACCCTAACCAGCTCGAGGTAGACAAACATAATCGACAAACACAAATACTCTAAAAAAAAAAATAAAAATACAAACAAAAATACAAACACAAAACGAGGCGAGGCGAGGCGAGGCGACGCTTTATTGAGCAATTTTAGCTAGAATTTATTTTTGTTTTTCTATGGAAACATTTTGTGTGTAATCGCAAATAAATGGAATATAAAACATGCTCTAAGCCGAGCCAAAAATTGTGTCTATCAGTCAAATATTTAATATGCTAATTGCCAGTGCAAATATCGCGCATACGCCTAGTTGAACAATTTGCATTTAAACGAATGAGCTGCAAAAAATAAATACAAACGAAAGTGTCAGCTATAAATTCAACGGGCGTGACATGTAGGTGAATTCACCTGCAACCCCCTCTATCCCCCCTCTCCTTTCACCATACCCCCTCTATGATATTTATGGCATATGGAAGCACGGGCAGCTCTCTAATTCATTTAGCAGCAATTCCAGCACAAAAACCAACGACCAAATGACACCTTGTTAGAGGTTTGACTTATGGTCTCTTTTTATTTCTAAATGTAAGTGTGTGTGTGTGTGTGTGTGCCTGCGTGTGTGTGAGTGGTTTTTAGCTGGAAATATAGCAACTAGGTGTTAATTTTGTTTGTTGTGCGCTGCGTCTAAGAAGAACAAATACTAAAAGCCAAGAAAAACACTCGTTTAAAATGAAAATTAACAAGACATGCGGGCATTTATTGTTAAGGGGGGGGCGACACATATAGAACGAGTGAAAATTTAAATGGAAATTAGTTTGTGTGTGTGCGCTTGACAAAGAAATTTATGTAAATAAATAAATTGAATTTGAGAATTGGATTTGTTAAACATAACCAAGAGCTTAAAACATATAAATATAAATATAGATTAAAACTTGTTTAATTGAAATTAATTACAATAATATTTGCTTAAACATATTAAAGTAAACTTAATAAATAAATATTAGTGAAACATAATTCTTGAGTCTAAGAAAAACATGTTCATATTATAAACTCTATAAGTAATACTGACTGTGAGATACTCTGGAGCAAAAGCTATGTTCATTTGAGGACCTTAATTATATATAAAAAAGTAAAAAGCACAAGTCCAATATACTCCTTTTTTGCTTTTTGAAACGAACACATAAAAGCGCAACATTTTAATATGCCTTATATAGGAAAGCATTTAATTAAAACAGACCCTGTAGGGGGGAGGAGCAGCACGCGGGCAGCTTCTTCATTAACTACCGATTCCGTTGAAATCAGTTAACAAAACCAGAGAATAAACATGCTGAAGAAAAGAGGGCCTGAGAGTTGATATGCGCTCGCGCTGTGTATATAAAATGAAATGCCCAAAGTTAAGCAGAACTGAGGAACGACCTGCAACAGGAGCAGGGCAATTGGCAGTCGAGAGTCGCAGTTGAGAGTCGGAGACGGAGACGGAGGCAGAGTCAGGCATCATTAATTCTCACCCAAGTGTGCGCGGGACGGCTGCTGCGGCTGGAAAGACTGCTCCAGCTGCTTGAGATCTGTGCATATTTCCAATTAAAGCAACTTGCAACTCTAATGAACTTGAAGATATCAATCTACGCGCTGTTAACCCTAAAAACCGCAGGCAGACAGCCGAAGCCAACGGAAAATCCGCAAGAAAAAAACCGAAAAACAAAAAAACAAAAGCGAACGAAAAAAAATGTCAAGCTAATTAAAACGAAGCTGGGCACAGAGAGAGAGAGAGAAAGATGCAGCATGCATTGAGGCATACGATATAATTCATAAAAATGTATCTCACAGATGCGAGGCAGCTAAAAAAGAATTATGTGTGTATCTATGTGTTGCTTTAGACGAAACCAAATTAATTTAAATGATGCCCAAAAATAGCCAGAATAGACACGTGTGCGTGTATCTGTACTTGTACAGTTAACTGCACATGTATCCAACAGATACGCATCTCTAGGCTGCATTCACACACACACAGATGTAGCTCACGCACATGTTGTGTGCAAAGGAAGCGCGTTAAAACAAACAAAAACATATTTTTCTTATAAACAGACGAAACGAAATGAAATTATTTTATTTTCAGGCCGACACAGTCTACACGCCAGGTTCTTTTGTATCTGTATCTGTAGCTGTTGCTGTTGCTGTTGCTGTATCTTTCTCTCTCCCTCCGCATCGAAACATAATTAATTTTTGTTTGTTTAAGGTCTGGGCCTGGTCTGTCTGTTGCTTCCTGCGACGATGAGTGCTATTTGTTTTTGCTGCTCTGCTCTGCTGCTGCTGCTGCTGTTTCTCCTCCTCTTGTTGTTGTTGTTGTCTTTTATCGTTGCCAACTCCTTGAGCTTCATTGGAATTTCAATTTGAAAGATACAATACATATTCATTGTCGTCCTCCAACGCCGCACGCTGAGCATTTCAATTTTTAGTCATAAATTTTCGCCAATGTCATAAATTAAACATTTGGAAACAGATACTTTTTGCCATTTGGTTGTTTTTATTTTATTGTTTCTTGTTGTTTTTAATGCACGTTTTGCCGATCGCATATTGTTTATATGCGCCTTCAATTGACGTCGTTGACATGCGGCAGCACAGACAGAAAAGACAACATTTTGCCATAAATTATGCGCTTAATTAATTGGCCTGCCTGCCTGCCCAGAGTCGCCCATTTAATTAGCCACGCCAGGGTCCAACAAGTCACACAACTCCCAAGCACTCCAATCTGAAGAATCTGATCTCGGCTTCTTCGGCCTGTGGCAGGTTGTTTTCGCTGGCTTTGTCTAGATTTCTTTTGAAATATAGAATCTTTTATGTGCCAGTCACATTTGAATTCAAATTTCGTTTCGCATATTTCGCGGAATTTGATTTGTTGTTGAGGCTGTTTTTCTGTTTTATTTTTTGTATGATTTTGGCACACACATAAAAAGAGACATGATTTATTTGAAGCGCATGACAATATGAAGATCTGCTGATCATAATCTATAAACTATGCGCATAATCATATGTCAAATACCATTTGGCGCTTGACAGGAAAATTTAGAACTATCTCCGGATGACAATATAATGTTGCCTATCTATGCGAATTGCCAAGTTCTTAAGTCAAGTTTTATGAATTGGGTTTTTTTTTAATGGAATCCGATTATTTCGAACTGGTTTCTTTTAAATAAGTTGAAACGGATTTACATGTTGCTTTTAAAAAATATGAATAATATAAGCATAGAAATTAATTCCATACAACATTATTAGACACTCAAGTATTTTATTAACTTGTGCCTAGCCTTGAGTTCCTTTTCATCATCCGGTTTTCTAAAGACATTTAAATTATTAAATTATATTATATCTATTAATATGGTTCGAATTCAATTGGAGTTGTTTTACAGTCCAATTATTTCGATTTACTTTAAAAATTAATTGAATTAGCAAAGTTAGTTAATTTATCAGCTGGAAGAGTACATAAATCGGATATCTAACCAAAGTCTTTGACTAAGATTTGCAAGTATTTTATTAGCTTGTGCCTCGCCTTGAGATTCGGTTGCAGCACCCAGTTTTTTATAGATATTATCCAACTGTTGGTTCTTAATTCTTTCGTATTCAATTGCAATTGGTTTACAGTACAATTATTTCGACCTACTCTAAAAATTAATTGAATTAGCAAGGTTAGTTAATTTATCAGATGCAAGAGTACATAAATCTAATGTCTAACTAGAGTCTTTGACTAAGGTTTTCATAAAGTGATATCGCACAAGTAGTTCGGCAATTGCTTCAGCTTCAACAAGAGGCGCCATTTTTCTTCCTCTTTTTTTTGTTTTTTAATTAAACAAAAGCGCAAACGTTTATAATTAAAAAATTGTCATTTTATTGTCGTTTGCTTAACTTTATCAACGGCTCTCGATATTTGTTGTTGTTGTTATTTTGTTTTCGCTGTTACACTAGAGATTACACCTGGCAAATTGAAGGCGCAGGAGGCAAATCAAAGGCGGCGGCCCGTTTCTGTTTCTGTGTGTGTGTGTGGGGGGGTAGAAGACAAAAGATACTATTGTCATTGTCATTCCCATTGTTGTTGTTGTTGTTGGTGTTCGACTTATCTGCAAGTCTTTCGTTAGGCAAATCTTGCGTGGCACCCACACAGATACAGCCACAACTACAAATGCGGCAGCCGCTGCTCGCAAGTATCTGTATCTGTATCTGACTTGTGTTTTTTATATACTGTTCTTTTTCTTTATTTTTTTGTCGCGCGCTGATTAAACTTGCATTATGGCATACAAAGAGTGCCGTTAAAGCAAATACAGCAACAAACAAGGGGCGTCTTTAATAAGAAATAAAAACAAAAAGTTAATTAAATTGTAAGCGTAGTTCCTTCAGTTGCCCTGCCCCGCCCCTCGCTCCCCCCCCCCCCCCCCTCCTCATCTCCAGCTGCTACTCCTGCTCCGGAGACAAACTCTTGGCACACGCAACTTCTTCATCATCCGCGGCGTTGCCCTTAATCCCATGGCGTGATTAAAGTAGTCCAAAGTGCCTAGGCCCGCCAGTGCCTCTCCCTTTCTCCCACTCTCTCTCCCGCTCTCTTTCTCTCTGTCTATTTGCGTTTACCCCTGCCCTGGTTTTTCCTGTTTATAAAGCCGCTTGTGTTTGCCCGCGCGGCGCTGCTGCTTTTTGAAGTGTGGCGTCGTCCCCCAACTGTAGGAATAGCTACTTCAATTGTCTCTATGTCTCTATGTCTATGTGCTGCCCACTCCTTGGGCCCAGTTCTGCTCGGGCCATTCATTAGCTAAATATTAACATATTTGCCTAGGCGGCACATAACTCAGGCCACAATTTGGGCAGCTTAGCTCCCCGTCCCACAACCCTTTTTTCTAGCCGCTACACTTGACTCGCAGCCCCAACCCCAGCCCCAATCCCAGCCCCAATCCCAGCCCCAACCCCAACTCGTGCACATTCTTTGGTTTAGACTGTAAATTATGTCGCATTACTCGTTGTTTTTTTTTCTCCTTTTTTGTCCATTTTATTTGCCAGTTTTTCACGCCATTTTCTTTTGTGCCTGTCACGACATAAATCAGTCGAGCAGCAAAGTTTCCGAGTCGCTTCTAAATGTCGGGCTCATCGGCTTTTATGCTCATTTCATAATTAAGTTGTCTTGTTTTAATAATTTCTAATTAAAAATTTATAAACATTTTTTTATGAGTTGGGTAAACAAAGATTTGCCCAAATGGGTCTGCGTTTTATATATGTACATAGTACATCATGATGATTATATTGAGTTTGCTTTGCTTAAGCTTATCCAATATAAACTTTAGACAAGTTATCTAATTTCTCTTCCCTTGGCATCTCATTACAGCTGAGCACATTTTGTGCTAGGACAATTTAAATAGCAACAACAACAACGGAATGGAAAAAATGGTAAGTGAAGATGATTTTTCAATTACTCGAATCTATTATGAACCGTGTCTGTCAGCTTTTGGACTTGGGACTTAGATTAAAACAACAGCAGACAACTCCAGTCCAGCTGAGGCAGGCTTCTCGAGAATCTGCAACTTTACCATAATTTAGTTGTCTTAATTAAAAAAGAGCGGCTGGTCTTCTCGCCTGGCACAAACTGAAGCCACACTCTTGAAGTGCTCTGCTCCAATCCCTTGCAATCCTTCAGTCATAATCTAGCTGTCGTGTGCAATTGCATCTTACTTGAGATTTCTTCAAGCTGGACTAGTTCGTGTTTGCAGTCCAAAAAAAAAAGAAAGAAACTTGACCTTAGTTAACAGCTGCTGCCCCTTGGCTACTTCATTGCGCTTACTTTGCCACAGAATGGGCCAGAGCATGAGAAGCTGGTGGAAAAAAACGCCTGACCCTGTGCAATTGACCATCGTCGGCGTCGACGTCGGCGTCGTCGTCGTCGTCATCGTCATCGTCAGATACTTTTCAACGCCAATTTTGCACTTCAAAATGTGGCATCCTGGCTGCGGCAACTCTGGCTGTGGCTGTGGCAACTGTTGCCGTGGGCGACGCATCTCAGACGCGACTTGTTGCCCCATTGTTGGGGCTACCCTTTGCAACAACAGCGCGAGCAAAATACATTTTCTGCCTGCTGCCCGATTCCAGCTCCAAGTCGAAGTCGAGTCGTAGTCTCTGTTTGAGTCTCTGGGCTTTCTTTTCCCGTCCCGTCCCGTCTCGTCTCGTGCATATCTCTTGCCACTTTAAAGTTAACGAGCTGTTGACTTCTTTCTGTTCGCCGACAGCTGAGTGCAGGGGCATTCACTACTCTCCGCCCAACTCTTCGCCACACTCCTCTCCTGCCCATGCTCCTGCTTCTGCCTGGCATCTTCATCATTTTACCAGGTCTCTGCTTTAATGCGCTGCTTTAGATGCAAAATATCCTTTAGCTCTGTTTGAATTTTGTATCTCTCCCTCTCTATCTTTCTCTCTCTCTCTCTGCCTGTCTGTGTCTCTCTCTCGTTTTGGCAGGCGTTTCAATCTAGTTAGCATGCCTAAACCTTATACCCTGCCCCATCTGCAGCACGGCCCTGGGCTTAGTTTCTGTTCATGTTGTGTTTCTCTCTACTCTGGCTCGAAACTTGTCTGGCCATCTGGCGCTGTTTTTGCTGTTCTCGCTCGGGCTCAGCTTTTGTGGCTTATTCTGCTGCCGCAGTCGCTATCAAAATGTTTTCGTAATTAAACATGAGAATATTTCCATAAATGCTTTTCAATTTCAGGCAATGCACATTGACTTGTTGTTGTCTTGTTAACTAAACTTTGTACAAAAATAAATGAAACTTACAAAAATACAATAATTAATTAAATATGCCGAACATG
This sequence comes from Drosophila borealis, assembly GCA_035045885.1. Classification (NCBI taxonomy): domain Eukaryota; kingdom Metazoa; phylum Arthropoda; class Insecta; order Diptera; family Drosophilidae; genus Drosophila; species Drosophila borealis. The sequence continues at coordinate 2,897,922 of JAWNOR010000211.1, forward strand.
CCTCGATACTCGATACTCGATTCTCGATGCAGTGCAGCTCTCTCAGCATGTGGCGCTGCCTTTTTTAGTCCCAGCCTCGACATGAGAAGTTGATTTTTACTGTTAATTGAATTATAATTGTGCGCCTCGCCGCCCGCGCGCCCCTCTCCCTCATCTGCTGCTGGCTCTGTTAAAATTGATCACGAACCATGTCGAGCAGTCAATCAATGTTCAAAAAAGAGTATTTCCATAATTCCTGTCGATTTATTGTTTACTCAGCATTTGGGCTGGGCCTTTAATTACAAATGCCACTGAGGTAGGCAAAATGGGCGCGGCCCAGAACGGAGGGAGTGGAAAATGCGCTGCAAAGATGTTAACTAAGATTTTCAATAAAAAGAGTTATCGATCTCAGAATTAATTTGTGAGATATTGATTTGCTGAAACTGAGCAGAATTCTTAGACTAATGATAACAATATAATATTGATAAATAATAATATCTCATATCGATATAATCTTGATAATCCTTGAAGCCATTGATTATCCATAAAATATTGATTTGACGTAACTGAATTCTTTGACTATTTCTAATAATAACATAATATTGATAAAAATTAATAATGTCAACAGTATTTTATATATGTAGTTACGAACTATCAAATTTGATTATTCCCTAAACCCAATGGATATCGATTAAAATCGATTTTTCGACTTGATAACTTAGGCCTAACTAGAGAATTATAGAGCTAGATAACCATACTTAACACACAGCTTGGAAATATTTCATATTTGGTAAACCCAACAAGTTTTAAAAGTAAATGCTCTTTTTTTTAAGTTAGAGCCTTGTACTTTGGTATATACACTTTTGTTTGCCTTATTTAGGCCCTAAAAGAACTGCCAGAATTCTGTAATAATGAATAAAGAGAATAGTTTTCGGCAGCTTTTCTCTTCTGACTTTTCTCTGCTTTCCTCTCTCTGAGAAAAATTCCATATAAATGTATTTGTTGGTCAGGCACATTATAATTTACTAAAGCGAATACTTGTCGGCAGCTCTGCTCCCCTCTCCTCTCCGCTGCTCTCTCTTTTACTTAACTGAAAATTCCATAAAAATATATATTTTACCTGTGGCCCAGGCGCATTATACTCGCCATTAATGAGATGTACAAATAAATTGGGCTTCTTTATCCGGTTTATCTTATTTTGATGACAGTACTCAGAATGTTTCCCACGAGATGCAGCTTTGGCCTACTAGGAAAAAGTTCTCTCGACTCTGGCTACTCTCACTTGCCATTACATCGTTTAATGTCCCATATGACATCTGGTGCGGCCATTACCTGACATTAATTGACAATGTGCGACGGCAGTAAAAACCGACGGCATAGCAAAACTTTATGGCTAATATAAAAAAGTGTCGAAAGTTGCCAAAGAGTCGCTGCCAGCAAGGATGAATCATAAAAGCTGCCAAGATATTAGACAAGATTCCGATAGCCGGGCGGCTGAGGCGCAGCTATCGAATTGCCAAAATACTCCGAATGCGAGCATGTGGCAAGCTGCCATAAAAACTGCCGTCTGCTTCAGGGCTAATGAAGCGAGTTGGCGAATTGTCGAATTGGCGACATGGGCCAGAACTCTGCTTGATAAATAGGTCTGTCAAGGCTGCTTGCCTACCTGCAATGGCTCTGCTATTGGAACGATTCAATTGAAGCGCTTCGATGGCGTCAATGTAAACAAAAGTGGGCCAAAATAAGAAGTTGAGCGTTCGAGGCACGCACCGAAACACTGCCCCAAGACAATGGGGGAGTGGGCCGAGCTGACAGCGGGCAGTGTATAGAGCTGAACCACCCGTCGATTCGGTTCGAATGGAGTGCGTGCATCATCATCCAGAATTCAAACATTGAACATCCCTTGGTGCTGTTTCCGCCCAGCGATTTGCTGATTGCTTTGGCTGTTGAAATGCGCTTGAAAAAACAAACCAAAACTCAAGGAAAACGCATAAATTATTTGCAGCCTGGGGTGCGGGCAAATTAAGGTGACCATATGTGGCCGCAGGGCCAGGCCAGACGCCCCCGACGGTGTGCCGCCAGCGTCCCCCGCCCGCCAGCTCGAGCAAGTGAAGCAAGAAAAACAGTACATAAAATCAACAAACAGCTACGAGAAAAGATGCGCGAGCTGCGAGAGAAAAAACAACATATGAAATGCGTTCGAATGGAATTCTTGCTAGCATTTGCTAGCGTCTTTCAAATAAACTTCGAAATGCATAAATAGTTTACAACAATAACAACACCTACAACAACGGCAGCAGGAACAAGTGCGTTGATTGCCGGCTGCAGCCTGCACTTTGCAACACACAAGAATGCAGCAGGAGCGTGTGGGCCGCATCTATTTTAAAGAACTGCCGGCGTCTGCCCCTGTGCAGCCTGTACAGGCTGTTGTGCCAAGAGTTCATTGCATTTGCCAGCCAGTCCAGATCGCCTACGCCAGCCCCTCCCCTCCTCCCTGCACGCCCCACTTGGCTGCTCATTTAACGCTTCGATGAGAGCACGTCTGGCCATTTTGGCAATGGGCACAGCCACAGCGGGAAAAAAATATGTTAAATCAAAAGTCGAACAAGCCAGCCGAAATGCAAACAATTGCTGTTCAATTGCGCAGCATCGATAAATTGATATCGATTACAACATTGCGCAAATTATCTAAATACTATGTGAGAAGTTAGACTGGCTTCGGTATGCCGAATTCGCCGCAAATATTGTAACATTTTGCAGCACTATAACTTTTTTTTGGTATTTTTAAAAGAGTCAAAGTATTTTCTTTTCTTTAATGAAAGGAATGAGAAGTAAAATACATAAAGAAGTTTACCTTTTTTATATAATAGAAATAGGAAAAATTATGACTGTTAGTAAATAAATAAAACAAATTTTTAATTATTTTCCTTGATTATATATTTGAGTATACTTGACAAGCTTTGCATTTTGTTTGTTTGGAATTTTTCAGCACTGAAAATTTTGTTGGCATTGCTTAACACTTATCGAATTTATTTCAATATTATACGATATTTAAATTCTAAAGCTTACGGCAAGTTGTGTGCGAGTCTGAAAACAAATTATTGTCTTCAGAAGCATTCTGCTTGCAACAGTTGTTAATGTTTGTTTTGTTTAAATAGATTTTAATTAAACATACTTGTAAATTGCATACTTTGTAAATCCTATATACACAAAGAGTTAGAGCATAATATTGTTTGCTTTATTGGCTTCAGTTTGTTTTTCTATTATTATTAAATTGTTTAGCAAAATGCATATTTATAGAGGCATAATTTTTACTTAAGTTCCCTGGAGTAGACATATTCATTTTTTGCTGCCTTTACAAGGTGGGATTTGATCCCACTGCGCTAGGCCGCATTTCGATTGCCTTCATCCGCTTTGACTTCAATTAGCATATTTTTAACTATGACTGGCAGGGAATAAACCAGCACACAGCTGCTTTTGCTGCACTCAGAGTTTACAATGTACTCGAAATAATTTCATACATGAGATTTGTCGGCACAGCCGTGTACACAATTTCGACTGCAGCTCGTCTCGGCAGGAGTTTTTTTTGTCTACTGAAGAACCTGCGCATAATTTTTTTGATTGACAAGCGCCCTGGCTCTGGCCGTGGTTCTTGTTGCTGGTTGACAACAACAATATATGTAAAAACATATAAAAATAGAAGCATGCATGAAGGTAGAACTCGAAATGTGAAGTTTCCACAGGCCCATTAGCATTTCTGCCACATATGGCAGGCAAATGGAGGAACCCAGAGTCAACCAGCACCAATCTCTGAACCAGGCAGACAGCCAGACGAACAGACAATGCAACAAGGCAACAGCAACAACAACGATGACAACAACAACAATGGGCAGGGCAGCGGCAACGACAACGGACGTACTACGTTTTTTATACGACTTTTTCGTAGGCGTAACATGTGTGGCATAAACAAAGCCCAACAGATACAAGATACTCGCACAAAACAGATACAAGATACACGCAGCCAATACAGCGATACAGGAAGGCGTGAAACTGTTGATAGCCCCAGCGACTAGTCTATTGCACTTTTTTTTTTTTATGGCATGCAATAAAAATATTTACGATGCCATAGCGCCAAATATGTGAGAGCCAATTCTAACGGGCAGCGTTCATAAACCGAAAGGCAACAAAATGCTACACTCTGTAAATTGGCCAAAAGGCAAATCAAGTGAATGAAACAAAACTGAACAAACTTGTAAATTTACGAGTACTTTAGATATTATTCCTATAGCTTGAGCTTTTCATGGGAATAAGAAAGTCTCAGAAACTTATCTCTCTTATATAATACTTATCTCAATATAATACTTTTTGTGAGAATAGGAAAGACTCAGATATAACCAAGGAAAAGGTGCGAAAGTCTGGCACGACTTTCGTCCTGCAGTACTTGTCTCTCTTTATAGCTTCACATGGCGCTGTTGAAGACATGTCACTGAGCATGTCTGTGAGCACAAGTTTTATATGTAGCAAATTGTTTACAATTCAATATAATTCTCTTCAAATCCGGAAAAAACACTTATGATAACAACAAACCGTTATGTTGAGCCACAAAACTTATCAAAACAATTCACGGCTTGCTTTGACCTGTGCACTGTGCGGGTCGGGCCTCTATTATGTTACCATATTTCGAGCATTTCGTATTAAAACTGACAGCTCTGCGATATGAAATGGTAACAGAGAGTCAGCGACATTTTTGAGTACAAAGTTTGGGTTTCAGTTCGGCTTCAGGTTCACTCAGAGTCGTCCACTTTCCCAATAGAAAATGCCAGGCGGCTTTTTCCCTTTGATTTCGGTGCGGGAAATCAAAAAAAAAAAACAAAAAAATCGTCGTGTCGAGCGATAAGCGAACGATTTATTTATGATTTTGTTCGATTTGTGGCTGCTGCTGCTGCTGCTTTCATAAATTTAAATTTTTTGGTGTGGCCCTCGTTTCAATTAAGCAATTGTTATAAATTGTTTCGATTCTCTGCCGCGACCATATCGGATACACTTGATATTGAGTGATATATGGACGAGCGTTGTTCTCATCGATAAGATTGCCAACGGCAGCCAAAAACTTCCTATTCTCCCTGTACATTGTATACATAGTATATATGTAGATGTATATACTAGATTTGTTTGTTCATATTTTTCGGCTGACCAAGAAATTAGTCAAACTTGAAACGCATACATGCAAATTATTGTTATGGGCAATTTGGCCATTAGCCACAGCGCCATAAATTATAAACGAGATGCCTCATTGAAATTCCTCGCTAGCCAGAAGTTCGCCAGAGCCAAAAACAGCCGATCCATGTTCAAGTGGAGAGAAGCCGCATGCCTAATGTGTAGGGGAGCAGCTGGTGTTGGTGGCGGGGGGGAGGCGGGACATGCGCCTCGATATCAAAATTTATTTGGGTATGGGAGAAAAATAATTTGTGGTATTTGGTAATTTGTAAGCATCCATTTGGTTATGCATTTGGATTAGGCAAAAGTTGATAACTCACCGAGGGTGTTAAATTATGCAAAAGCGCTAAACATTTATTTTTTAAAGTGTTTGTGGCTTTAACTTTGGAGTTTTTCGGTTCAAATTTATAAATAAATTGTTGTTGAGCTTCGGAAATGAAGACGACCCGCTGTAGTGCAGTGTAAACTGAAACGAAATTTACGCAACTAATTGATTTTGATATTTATTTTAGATTTTTAATAGAAACTCAAGATATTTACACACACACACACAGAGAGCTAAAAGAAAAACAAACGCAACGAAAACAACAGGAATGCCATTAAAAGCCATTAACTGAAAACTTAAACGCATGCCAGAGACAGTCGCTGTGGGTAAAGGGGGCGGGGTGGCTGGTTGTTGGCGGGGGCAGCGGGGGTGGCAGCCGCGTGTTTATCGCTCGGCGTCGGGTCGCACGCATGCCAACAAATAAACCACGCTAGAAATACCATTAAATACAACAATATAATACAAAGCAGCCCCAAGAAACGGCAGCAGCAGCAGCAACAACAACAGCAGCAACAACAGAAACAACAACAACAGCAAACAGGCAGCCGAGCATATATAAAAATCAATGCCAGGAAGCCACCCACCCAGCAGGGAGCAGATTTTGGCCACAGGGCGTATGCGTAATGTAACCGAGCACTGAAAGCAAGAAGATTGTGAGACAGCTAAGAGAGCGGGATCTAGTTTGTGTCCATGTGTGTGTGCATGGGTGTGTGTGTGTGTGTGCGTGTGTGTATAAAATAGTCAGCGTATTTTCACAGAACAGCGGCGACAAATTTATGGCATTGAAATACAAACCAGACATCGAGACGTCAAGTAAAAAAAAAAAAAAACGCCCAAACAAAAATTCGCCAGACCAAATTCCTAAATTCAAAGTCAAGCTAAATAGCTTAAAAGAAATAAACAAACAAACAAGAAAAAAAAACAACAATTAATAAAAAGTTAAATTTATGAGCCACAAGAAAATATTGTTGAGCAATTGTGAATTGTTTGCATTGCATTCAAATGCACAAATTTATTGTAGCAGCAACAATGTTGCCGCAACATCTAACGGCAACGGCGCCTGGCAACATTGTTGCAACGCACGATAAATTCATTTGTGGCACACAAAAAAAATGGCCATAAATTCTCTAGAACGTACAAACAATTAATGCCAAAAGCAGCTAATTGTTTAATATAACTTCTAATATTTGTTTTTAGCTCTGACAAGAACAAAATAAATAATGTTGACTACTGAAATGGGCAAAAACTCGCTGGCTACAGGCAAACATGACTGGGACGGTTGGGAAAATTTGCGAGTAGCTTGTGATGGCTCTTGCGTATTTGTTGAATTTCAGTTTATTAGATTTTCCAACTAGTTGTTAACAGTGAAGCTCTACTGTGCTGCTGGACAGGTAGTCCCAGTCAAGGCTCTGAACAAGCAATTAAGAGCACAACAGGAGCAGCTACAGGAGCCAGAGGTTACACACACACACACCTTCCTCCCTCTACTCCCCCCCTCTTGACAGACCATTAATTATCCATGTCAGCGACATTTTGTCACATAGTCGACGACGACAGAGATGAACAACAGCAGCGATGATGATGATAATGATGATGACAAGAATGAATATATAGATATATATGTGTGTATGTGTATACAAGTGCGAGCATGTTGCAGATATATATATGTGTGTATATATTTCACTTAATTTCCACACAGACATTAATTAATACGTGTGCATAACACATGTGTGTTGTGGGTGGGGCGGGGAGGGGAGGGAAGTGGAAGAGCATTGCAATGGGTTGTTATAGTCGACGACAAAATGGCACTAAAAATGTTTGTGCGTTGTTGGGGAGAAGCTCGGACTCGGGACAAACACGCTAAATTGTTAGCCCAGAACTACATAGATACCCAGATACGATTCTCGTACAGCTCGTAGAGCTCGTATAGCTCGTAACATGCATCATTCATGTGGCCACAGGTCGTTAGTTTGACGCATTCAAATGGCCATAAAAATTGTGTGTGTGTGTGTGCTATTGCCAGAGACAAGGCATGAACTTCTCTAGAAACAAGTTTCTCTCTGTGTCAATGTCAACCGTAATCACATTGGACCCGAACGTTTTAGTGCGCTTCTTTAATTGCCATAAAAAAACACGCCGTAAAATCGCCTCCGGCCACCATCAGCTGCTGCTCTATGCAATTTCAATTGCATCAACAAATACTCGTACATAATAATTTAAGCATTTATACCGCTCGAATGCATTTACGATTCCAATATGCGTTTGCCACCAACAAATTAGCCATAAAACGCAGTCGATTATTAAACGCCATAAATGTAAATCATCGAGAGGCACAAATGGCCGGCTTTTAAAATGGCAATAAACATTTTCTTGTTGCTGTCGAAAATATAATAAAAATAATATAAAAAAAAAACATGAAATTCGAAATGTCAAATAAAACCAAATTGGTCGTCATAAAATAATTCAAGGAAAATAACTCAGGGAAAATAAATAATAAAATAATAAACAATAAATACATATTGCATTTGAATAATTTAGATATTAATCGATATTATAAAAATGCCTTAAAAATTATTGGTAATATTTGCTAGTCTCTCTCTCTCAAAAAATTACAAACACTTCCGACCTGTTCTCGTATGTAACTTCTTTATTGCTTCTCACTCAAGAGGTCGTAAAATTTATGGTTTTCTTGCTGGCACTCCTCTAATTTACGACACCAATGCCGTACTGAGGCCTCGTTCCATCATAAAAAGAAATCACCTCCCGGCACTTGCATTCAATTTCCTTTGTGGTGGGTAGTTAATTTCAGCTTGTCTTTAATTTTTCCACAAATTTCCCTGGCACTGGCCGGAATGACAAAACGAGTGAATGCAAAGGCAATTCGTTTTTAATTGTTTTTTTTCCCGGAGTCCCCTCAAAAGTGTGCTACGATGGCGAAGGGTTAAAATGCAGACCAACTGTCAAAATAAAACGCTTGCTCATCCAGCAAAATTTCCATATATGAAAAATAAATCTGCCGAGCCCAGGGAAACGTGAGCAAGGACCGAGGAAAACAGAGCGACAGAGAAAGAGTGAGTCTGTGTGTGTGTGTGTGTGTGAAAGAGAGGGGCAGAGGGCCAGAGGACACCCACATGTAATGCCTTTTTAGCGACACTTGACACTCTTTTGTATTTAGTCAACCAGCCGACGGTTCACATCCCTTTGCAACCCTCCTGGCCCGCAGGTTGCACCTCCCCCCCCCTTGGTCACACCCTCATCCTCAAGCCGTTGCAGCTGCACTCGTTGTGTTGTTATTAGCAAAATTTGCTGCTGCTGCCTTTTGCCAAGACAACAAGGCAAAGAAATCGGAAATTTAATTTTATTTTCATGTTTTTGTTGCCTGTCCCGTCGCGTCCTGCCCGTCCGGTCGTCCTGTTGTCGGAAACCACCCCCCCCACCCGCCGGCAGAGTCACCAAAAAACTCTCAACGCCTGTCACTTTGTCCTTTTTATTTTTTCTGCGGTGTCATTTAGCCCCCGAACAGTTTGTGCAAAAAATTTAATAATAGAAAACACTCTCGCAGCTCGAAAAGTGGAACGACAGCAGCTGAAATCAACCCCTCGGCAAAAGCAGTTCGGTAAGGGTAAAAAAAAAAAACATGCAGAATTTCTGTCGCTTTGTTATTTATGTTGCCATACAATGAACATTGCAAATCGCTCAAAGTTCTCTGTGGGTCCACAACTTCCTCAGCATTATCTGCTTTAACTATTATTTATACATTTGCCTCATTACATAATTCATCACAACAAAAAGCCTCAAATGCGATCCCTAGAGAGACGCTCAAATCATCATAAGCAGCAAAGCCAAAGCTCAATGGAGTTGAAAGGGAGGGCAACATTCTAAATACAAACTAAAGAACGGCAGCGAGCAAGAGCGAGAGGGAAATAAATCCTTCTGTCCACTTAATTAAAATTTAATTGTAGAGCACAAAAAAAAAACAACAACAGTTACAACGGCAACTTTGAGCCAAAGAGCATTTAATGATAGCCAGCGTTGCAGCTGCTTGCCGCCAGTGGGCGCTACACAAATACACACACATACACACACAGCCGTATACACATTCAATTTGTATGCACCGCACAAAGCAACAAAGGCAGCATCAACACACACACACACACACACATACACACAATAGAAAACATCAAAGCGCAAAAGCCTGCAGAGAGCACTCCAAACTCCGCATCAACTCTGCAACTGAGCGAATTCTCGAATTCGCCAGCTATTCTAAGCAAACCTCAAAAGTAGCAAAAGTGTATCCTGGCGCCCTCTGGCGGCGGTAGCGTCACAACAAATGCGCATTTAAATGTCAATGATTTTAATGGGCGGACGCGGACGCGTAAAATTCTTGAGCCAGTTTTGTTTATTACGTTTGACGTTCGCCAAAGCTGGGCGAAAAAAAACAAGAGCCCGCACAGGACTAAAACCAAGCAACCCACACACAGGACACGCCGTGTGCCAGCTGTGGCAGTTGCTTACAGTATTTGTTTCTGCTGCGTTTGTAAGGTCATGGAACTTGTCTGCATTGACTTTGCGGTTGCGGGGGCAGGTGAGGTGCGCCGTGCCAGCTCGACTGCCGGGCAAAGTTTTTCATTTTTCATTGCGCCGCCGCCTCGCTGCGACCCCCTCTCAGCGCCGGCTCTGCCGTCAGTCGACAAACTGTTTTCATTTTGCGCCGCTACGCGCTTTTTGATGCCGCCGACGTTGAGCCAACAAGTCAAACAGTTCAGCTGCCTGTCCCCTGTCCCCCCCCCCCCCTCACTCGCCCACAAATGATGCAGCTGCTCCTCCCGCTGCACTTTTGTTCCTTTGGCTGTGAGTTTTTCAATTGATTTTCGCGGTTTTGCTTGTGCAGAAGCCAAGGCCAACTCCAGGTATATATTTTCTTCTATTTTTTTCATTTTGCTGGCCTGGGGGGAGGTGCTGTTGCACCTGTGCTCTGTGAAGCAGTTGTTGTTGCTCCTGTTGCTGATGCTTCAACGCTTCTTTGTGTGCAGCGGTCCATAGAAAAGTTTAAGTGCTCTGTGGCTTGCAAGTTTTTTCCGTTTCGTGCCGTTTCGTTTCGATTCGTTTCGTTCCATGGCCCAAACATTCAAGCAACCGTTTTGTATGAAGGCCCTTTTCACAGACGTTTTGATTGATTGGCTCCATTGGAGCCGACGATAAGTTATCGATTAGCGCAAGTCTATGAATAGATTCGCTAGCCAAAGTGAATGCTGTTGATTATAGTCTAATTGCTCATCACGGCTTTCTTTATCAACCACTTCACAGTCTCTGCTTTGTGTTATCTGTCTGGAGGTCAACTGTACCTGTTAAATAGTTAGGAAGTGGTTCTTTTGATGGCGCCTTTCAAGTTCATAACAAAAAGTTTAACTGTAACATTTAATAATTGCTATGAAGGCAACACTTAGTAGTTTATCGATATATACTTACTGTTAGTTTTTTAGTGTTTACGTTTCGCAACACTGTTATCGCATTTACACATGAACGGGTGTCAACTGTACCTGTAAAATCATTGGGAAGTGGTGCTTTTGATGGCGCCTTTTAACTGTAAAATTTATTAATTGCTCTGAAGGCAACATTTAGTAGCTTATCGATATATATTTACTGTTAGTTTTTTAGCGTTAACATTTCGCAACACTGTTATCGCATTTGCACATGAACGGGTGTCAACTGTACCCAGTTTATAAAGCAAACATCACTCGCTACCTGTTGTATGTCTCTGTCTTTTGTCCAGCTTGTATGTTTGTTTGTCACTCGTTTTCGCTGGCTGCGCCTGCGCCTTGTTTGTTTAATTAAAACAGTCAAGTTGTAGTTTTAGTTGTAGTTGTTGCTTGTCGCTTGTCGCTGCCTGCCTGGCTACCAACTTTGGTCACAGCTTCCGCCAACGTCTGCATTGCTGATGCTGATGCTGATGCTGATGCTGTTGATGATGGCTGGCCATCGTACTGGCTGTGGCTCGTACCGGAGCTGGCCTCGTTACTGCATTGAAGCGCAGCCATTCACCAATTTCCAGCCGCTTTGGCACGCACGCACGCATATCGCCGGCGATCTCTGCAACGATCTCTCCAGCAGAGTCTCTCTCTCCCTGCTCTTTGGCCGTGTCAAGTCTTGGGTAAACATGGCCAGCCTGGGCTGGATCGGTTCGAGAGCTTGTGCAAACATCGTTGAGACTTGTTGGCAGCGTGATTTTGTATAAATTCTAGACTCGACTTCTTGTTGTGCTGCATGATTTGCAAAATGAATGCAATGCCGGCGACCGGGTCTTCAAGTCTTGGGTCTCGTCTGGCCTGGCCTGGCCTGGTCTGGTCTGGGCATGGGCCAAGGGGCTTAGTTTTGCCGTTTGTTGGTAATAATTTGTTACTTGTAACGAGCTCCGACTCGCACGCTTGTTAACAATTAAATAAACAATATGAGTCGCATTTTTAGCTCGAGAAACAACAAATCACTAAATAAACATGCCATATGGTCGGACGGACGAGCGAGTGGCGATCGGGGCCAAGACAAACACAAACATATTTAGCTACCACTTTCCATGGACCTCGGCTGGACGACGACCACTTGAGACATTTTCTATATTTTGTTGTCTCTCTCTCTCTCTCACTCTCTCTATTAAACGCAATATTTATGCATTTTCTGTTTAGCTGCGAAAGAGGCACGTCGAGGCACGTTTGTTATTATTTCCAAGCCATTTCCCATGAACACATGTAGAGAACTGCGAGTACTTATTAGTTGGGCTAAGTTCGTAGGCAATCATAGAGGGCGAACAGCTATGGAACCAATCCAAATGGGTGACTTCTATGCCACTTGATACTGTAGCAACAACAACAACAACAGCAACAACAACAACAACGAGTACGACATGAACGGCAACGGTAACCATAATAAGGGCGTGTTGTTGTTCTTTTTAGGCCATCCCAAACAAATGTTTTCATACCTTGGATCCACTATACTATAAAAGTTGAAGTGGACGTGTTTTTCCTTTTACCCATGCTGCTTGACTTCTTTCTTTGGACTTGTCGTCCATTTTGGTCACGTATTTAAATGGGGCGAAGTACATGCGTGTGTACATACATATGTATATTTATGTAGGCAAGTGTGTATATGTATTGCAAGCCTTTAGTTGGAATTGAACGGTCTGCACTTAATTGATTTTCACTAATCGAATGTAAGTCCAATTTCTACACAACTGACCGAATCAATGATAAGATCTCGATTATTGCTCATCCCTAGGAGTAATCGGCTATCGAGTGCGGGCGATCGTTATGCAACACTGACAAGGAACGCTGTAATCGAAAGCTGAGCTGAGTTAAGCGCATGCATTGCACTATTTGCTACGCCCACATTTCCATATTGTATTTCGACGTTTATTTTTTTTTGGGGGCAACAACAGCAACTATGTACAACAACACTTGGCATTTCCCCATTTTGGCAGCGTTATTTACTTAATTATTTTGAAGTGCTTGGCAAACAGTTTTACACGAAAAATGTTTCAGGCAGCAGCCAGCAACAGCAACAATGAAGCCCCTCCCCTCCACCCAAAAAGCACTTGAGCGACGCGCCCGACTGAAGGGAGTCTCGTTTCTGGGGGTTGACATGCAGCACAAAATGTTATTAATTAAAACGTCATTCATTTCAAAAAAATAAAAGCAACAACAATGTCGGACAAAAAGGACACAGACTACGATTTGCAGCTGCTGTTGACAGTTTTGCTTTGTTGCCCTTAAAGCTTTTGCAGCACGAAAATTCGCTTGTTGCCGGCGGACCACACGCATCTGCTGGCTGCAGGAGCTGCCCACAAAAGCCACAAATATGTATGTCATTTGACACTTGCCACTTGCCACTTGTACTTGCCACTTGTACTTGGCTCTAGCTGCTTAAGCGCCCTTCACTTGAGGCGTCGCCCAGCTTGGCCAGCTGTCAATTTTCGCCTGAGTTCTCACACAGCATCATTTTTTTTTTGTTTTTTGTTTGGCAAAGACCACAGAATGTTGGCATCGAGATCGACATCGACATCGATATCCAGAGCTGACACAGTTTCCACTGTTGCCTCACGTCAGGTGGCAACGCTGGTCACGCAACGCTGCCCCGAACTCTTACTGGCAGCTGTGCGTGTGTCATCAAGTGAGCAATTGTCTTGAATTAGTTTCTGCTTCATCACACAGCATCATGACAACCCTTTGCCCCTTTCCCCTTAAATTTTCACACCCTTTTGCAGTTGATTTGAGTACATCAGCAGCTTCCACGGCTGGCGACCAGCAGACGCCGTCAAATTTAATAAAAATCACTGATTTTGATTGATGCGCCTCTTGGTCAGCAGTTGCCCATTGCCCATTGCCCATTGCCCATTGCCGATTGCCCGGTTTCGGGTTCCAGTTCCAGGCCCAGCAGCGTCAGCAAATATTGGCGGAAGGGTTGACATGTGACATTTCGATGTCGCCCAAGTGTCGCTCCAATTGAAACAAATGAAGCACAAAAGAGCGAGGAGGGGGACGCAACCCAACAGGAAAGAGCAGTTGCAACTTGTCGACGCCTCATCAGCAGCTCCAACAACAATTTATTTCCATCTGTGCAACATTTTGTTGAAATTTAGATTGTGAAACTCAGTCAAAATTTGGCTCTGCCTAGGTCTAGACCTATTTATCAGCGTAGAGCGCAAATGGTTTTTTTGTGCAATGAACAATAGTTAATATTAACTGGACTCTAAGGAAAGCTCGTTGATTTGCCGTGCTATTAACTAATAACATGATCCCCCCACTGGAAAGTGAAGATCCTGGTTCGAACCCCCGGCGAGTGCATGCTTAAGTCGAAGGCCAAAGCTTTTCAAAACGGATTTTGCAACCAATACAAATTGTATTAATAATATTCATTTATTTATTAAGCCTTTCTAATTCGTAGCCTTTCTCATTTTTTATTATTACAGCTAGGCCACGCCGTTTGTCAAGCGCTGGCAATTTGACGCTGTGCAGCAGAAAAACCTTGAAAAGAAAATTCGGCTCACTCCAAAAGCTTACAGGAAATAAGCGAATCGCGCCGCAGGAGCGTGTGAAAGAGAGAGATAGAAAATATAGACAACGCAGAGTTGAAACTCGCACACATTGACAAAAGCTAACAGCTACGCACAAAAATGAAACACATTATTAGTCTGGCAACGCTGCTGCTGCTAACGGCCGTCGCCCGGGCGGACAGCCTACAGCACATGACGGACAACGGAGGAGGCGGAGGCCACATGGGCATGGGCTCGCACTCGCACTCGATGGACGTGAGCCCGGCGCCCGGCTACGGTGTGCCGGTCATACCGAAGGATCCCAACTCGCGCTGCGAGGAAATCACGACGCCCATGTGCCGCGGCATTGGCTACAATATGACATCGTTCCCCAACGAAATGAATCACGAGACGCAGGACGAGGCGGGCCTCGAGGTGCATCAGTTCTGGCCGCTGGTCGAGATCAAATGCTCGCCGGATCTGAAGTTCTTCCTGTGCAGCATGTACACGCCCATCTGTCTGGAGGAATACCACAAGCCCCTCCCAGTCTGCCGCAGCGTGTGTGAACGTGCCCGTTCCGGCTGTG
This sequence comes from Drosophila borealis, assembly GCA_035045885.1. Lineage (NCBI taxonomy): Eukaryota > Metazoa > Arthropoda > Insecta > Diptera > Drosophilidae > Drosophila > Drosophila borealis. Next base: position 2,913,051 of record JAWNOR010000211.1, read on the forward strand.
CGCCCATCATGCAGCAGTACAGCTTCGAGTGGCCGGAGCGGATGGCGTGCGAGCACTTGCCGCTGCACGGCGATCCCGAGAACCTGTGCATGGAGCAGCCATCCTATACGGAGGCGGGCAGCGGCACTGGAGGCGGCGGCGGCGGCGGTGGCAGCAGCGGTTCCGGTACCGGATCTGGCGGCAAGCGCAAACAGGGCGGCGGCAGTGGTGGCTCCGGTGGCTCCTCGGCGACGGCGAACAAGTGCAAGGGCAAGAATTCAAAAAACTGCCAAAATCCCCTAGGAGAAAAGGCAAACGGAAAGGAGTGCACGTGCTCGTGCCGCTCGCCGCTGATCGTCCTGGGGAAGGAACAGCTCATGCAGCAGTCGCCCATGCTGCACCATCACTGGTACATGAACCTAACTGTGCAAAGGATCGCCGGCGTGCCAAACTGCGCCATACCGTGCAAGGGTCCGTTCTTCACCAACGACGAAAAGGACTTCGCCGGCCTGTGGATCGCCCTGTGGTCGGGCCTATGCTTCTGCAGCACCCTCATGACCCTAACCACATTCATCATAGACACCGAAAGGTTTAAGTACCCGGAACGTCCCATTGTCTTTCTGTCCGCCTGCTATTTCATGGTCGCCGTCGGCTACCTGTCCCGCAACTTCCTCCAGAACGAGGAGATCGCCTGCGATGGACGCCTGCTGCGGGAGAGCTCGACGGGCCCGCACTCGTGCACTCTGGTCTTTCTGCTTACCTACTTCTTCGGCATGGCCTCGTCCATTTGGTGGGTCATCTTGAGCTTCACCTGGTTCCTCGCCGCTGGCCTCAAATGGGGCAACGAGGCAATCACCAAGCACTCGCAGTACTTCCATTTGGCCGCCTGGCTAATACCCACGGTGCAATCGGTTGCCGTTCTCCTGCTCTCCGCCGTGGATGGCGATCCCATTCTGGGCATTTGCTATGTAGGCAATCTGAATCCGGATCATCTGAAGACGTTTGTGCTGGCACCGTTGTTCGTTTACCTCGTCATTGGCACCACCTTCCTCATGGCCGGCTTTGTCTCGCTCTTCAGGATCCGCTCCGTCATCAAGCAACAGGGCGGCGTTGGCGCCGGCGTCAAGGCGGACAAGCTGGAGAAGCTCATGATACGCATCGGCATCTTCTCGGTGCTGTACACAGTGCCGGCGACAATTGTCATCGGATGTTATCTGTACGAAGCGGCCTACTTCGAGGATTGGATCAAGGCGTTGGCTTGTCCCTGTGCCCAGGTCAAGGGACCCGGCAAGAAGCCGCTCTATTCCGTGCTTATGCTCAAGTATTTTATGGCTCTGGCCGTGGGCATCACGTCGGGCGTATGGATCTGGTCGGGCAAGACGCTCGAGAGCTGGCGGCGCTTCTGGCGGCGACTGTTCGGTGCGCCAGATCGCACGGGCGCCAATCAGGCATTGATCAAACAAAGGCCGCCCATTCCGCATCCGTATGCGGGCTCCGGCATGGGCATGCCCGTTGGCTCGGCGGCGGGCTCTCTGCTGGCCACGCCCTACACACAGGCTGGCGGTGCCTCGGTGGCCTCCACGAGCCACCACCATTTGCACCACCACGTTCTCAAGCAGCCAGCGGCCAGCCATGTATGACATGGAGAGTCGGGAGGAGCTTCAACCATGGGTGGCGGCAGCGTGCTGGGTGGTCACGGCACACTGATGAGCACGGCGGGCATGAGCAATAGTACGGTTGGCGGCGGCGGTATGTCTGGCATGGGAGCTCCTCCTGGCAGCTTGTTACAAGGCGGTGGCGCCAACGGCGGCCCACCTGTCAATGTCTACGGCAATGTCAATGGCGGCGGCGGCGGTGGCGGCGGTGGTGGTGGTGGTGTTGGTGGTGGTGGTGGCCAGAGCACAGCGCCTGGTTCCGTTATAGATTCGCGAGCCGTCTCTGTGGTGGTAACCCTGCCCGGCGGACCCGGCTCTCAGCATCCGGGGCAGGCGTTGAGCGACTACGGTCCCATATAGTTAATGGTACGCCCGGACACCGCGCACTGGGTCTCAACAAGCAGCTTTAGTCAGCTGTAAGAGTGCAGTTTCCCCTCTCACCGGACACTCTCTCTCCCTTTCTCTCTCTCTCTCTCTCTCTCTCTGCTTACCAATCTCTGTCACGCTCTCAGTGCTTACCTGTCACTTTCTCAGAGGTTTAAGAGCAATGCCATATTAATATTTGTAGCTGTAGTTTGTTTAGAGAAAGGCGCAATACAGATTTTAAACTATTTGCATAAGATTCTAGTCCGAAAACCCATAAAATATTACCAACAACAACAAAGACAAGAGCGAGCGAAGAGATCGAGAGTGGAAAAGGCTCTCGAGCAGCACGAGAAACCGGACGCGCGTTTGTTCTGCAGCCATTCGAGCGGCTTTTCTTTGGTTCTTTCCATTAGTTTCTTCAACGAAATAGACTGAGAAAACAAAATACCAATAGTTTGCATTAAAAGCATAGAAGAAATTCATACAAAAAAAAAAGAGAGAGCTAAGCGAAAAGCGAAAAGCATAACAACTCTGCCCCCACACACTGCCAAGTCAGAGCCACGAGCCATATTTCGAAATTACAAGTAACTTTTAATCAAACTACCTAAAAACTATTAACCTTAACCTTATATATACGTATATACATATATATATATATATATATATATATATAAACATACACATTTCGAATTCGCATTGAAAACTGTGTAAGTGCGTTTTTTGGGGCTGTCTGTCGCTGCATCGAAAGAGAGAGAGCGCGAGCGCACAGTGTTGCAAAAGCATTTGTAAATTATTTAATCTAACTTAAGCCATTATCCAGCACTATTTTTTGTAAATATTTTCAAATTGCGCTTAGTTTGTAATCGTTTTTTTTATAACTTAACATCCTAAACTAAACCTAAACAACAAAACAAAAATACATAAAAGTAATTTGCATTTTAGCGTCAAAGGCAGCGCTGCATTTAAGCTCAAAAACTGAATTTAATTTTTACAAAAACTCCTCTCCACAGTAAAACAAAGAAATGAACGAAAAATAATAAAAAAAAAAAAAGAAGCAAATAAACAAAATTATGCCAACTTCGAATGCAGCCAAATGGAGGGCATTTTTGCATTTAAAGAGCAAAGGAAAATTGTAAAAAGTAAAAAACTTGATCTAAGAGTATCAAATAAATGTAATTGTTAGTTGTAAACGAAATCCAAAACAAGCAAAATATCTTTCATGCATTAAAATCTATTGTATTTTTATTTAATATTTAATATTTGCATATATGCATTTATATAAATATATATGAATGGAAAACCAACAATTTAACTGTTGGCATTTTGAAACCAATTTCACATACGAAACAAAAACAAAAATCATCTAATTAAATATATTATAATATATAGCAACTTTATATGTAATGTTTTAGTAACTATAACTATTTCTATAAACAGAAACAAATAAAAACCCGAAAAAAATTCAACAATTGTAATAAGAGTTACAACAAAAAAAGAAACATCTATAAACTTATGAGTTCTTGTTTTTGATTTATTTTGAGTTTTTGCGTAAAGTAAGTAACTTTTATTTCAGCTTGGAACCTTCAATGAATGGTTTGCTTGATTTGTTTATTTATTTGCACTTCTGTTGATATTTAGCATTTTGAGCATTCACAAGAAACCCCTCTACACTTATACGTATCATAAAAACGAAGCTCTCCAAGTTAAGCGAACAAAAGAACAAACGAAAACCAAAAAGTAAACATTAATTAGCAAATTTCTCTACATGACGTACAATGTTTAATATACTTACATACATATTGAAAACAAAAACAATAAAAAACACAAATACAAAATACGCGTACTATTCGATGTTGTTAATAAGCTTAATAAACAAAATAGAAAACAAAACAAAAAAGGAAATAACATTAAGAATATTAGTAGTAGTACGTTTAGTTTGGAAATGGGAAATGTTTAAGGTATTCTGCAATGAGATCTTAGCATTTCGGCATTTAAAATTTTAGTTTCGGGCGTAAATAGTTAACGCTTTTATCATAATGAATAATAATAATATATATACTATATATTAAAGGCTAAAAAGTGTAACGAATATACGTAAACGATATGTCAAATGGCGAATGTAAAAAAAAAAGAAAAGAAAAATAACGAAAAAACGAAAAACAGATTAATATTCTTAATCCATTTTACGTTGATTTTTTGTGATTGAAAATTAATTTTCTAAATTGATGAACATAAATTGATTGCAATTTGCGAATGTATACGATTTTTTAATTTTTTCCAATGAAAAATGAAAAACGAAAATTAAGATTAAAATAAACAAATATTTCTCATAACGGATTTGGGTTCAGATCGAAGAGCGTGGAAATAGCTGGGTGATTGATGGATTAGTTGAAGTTACACAGAAACCAGAAACTTGACGTCAAGTGTAGTTGTGAATTGTATTTTGTGAAATGTAATTTAAAAACATAAATAAATATTAAAACAAAACAAAAACAGAAGAAAAATTATATATACAATGCATATTTATATATATTTAAAAAAAAACGCAATGAACGGCATAAAATACTTTAATAATACAAATAATGCAGATATTATTTTATTTACAAACAAACAAAACATTTTTTAAATCAAAAATGCAGTTAAATAACAAATAAAACAAAACAAAGCGTTGTAAATTGTGCAACGATTTTGATGCACGACTAAAATGTCACTAAAATTCGTTAAGTACAGCAACAAAAACAACAATATAGCAAAAAGCAAAAAACAACAGAGTATACAAAAACAACCAACAATAGACGCAAATAATATTAAATACATTTGTAATTGACAAAAGGAAACCATTTAAAATAAAATCTAACATAAAAGTTCGATTTTCATCCTCTGCTTTGGGTTGAGGTTTCCCTCGCCGATTAATGGAATGGTCAATGGGCTATTAAAGGTGATAACGGTCGTACCTTCCATTTATTAGCAATGCTGAATAACATTTACTTCCAGCCCAAAACATTAGAAATACGATTGACACACGAAATTGATTTTTTATGGACTCTAGCCTTATTCCATTTAATATAATGGAATTAGGTTCCAAACCTTGGTTTTTTTTTCGAAAATAAAGCTAATTTTCTTGGATAATGATTCTAAGGAACTTTAAAAGATTCTAAAGACCTCCACGATTACAAAACGCCCAATCTTGCCGCGATCGGACTTCAAATACTCGAGTTATGGCCATTTGAAATTTTCGGAAAATCTTAAAACTTGAATATCTCCGCTATTTTTTGCCCGATATCGGAGTGATATACCTCTTTTGACTCGTACGGACCAGGACCTTCGATTCTCATTCAAATATCCTGATTCTGAAATATGTCCAAAATTGACCAAAATGGCAAGGGGTTACATCACGTTTTTCTCAAAAATGGACTTGGTCCTGGAATTGAAAACTTTTGATGCAGATCGATTCCAATTGCATCCACGATTACAAAAAGGCCAATCTTGCCGCGATCGGACTTCAAATACTCGAGTTATGGCCATTTGAAATTTTCGGAAAATCTTAAAACTTGAATATCTCTGCTATTTTTTGCCCGATATCGGAGTGATATACCTCTTTCAACTCGTACGGACCAGGACCTTCGATTCCCAATCAAATATCCTGATTCTGAAATATGTCCAAAATTGACCAAAATGGCAAGGGGTTACATCACGTTTTTCTCGAAAATGGAATTGGTCCTGGAATTGAAAGTTATTGATGTCCATCGATTCTAAGGACCGCCACGATTACAAAGCGGCCAATCTTGCCGCATTCGGACTTCAAATACTCGAGTTATGGCCATTTGAAGTTTTTAAAACATACTTAAAACTTGAAACAAATCATTTTATAACTTACAATTGCCCGTTGTGCTGAAAATATTTTAAGCCATTAATATTTTCATATACAAAATACGGGCTACATTCAATTCTCTACCCAATATTGGCATCTACCAAATATGGTTAGATATGCAATGGTCGGGTGTAAAGTCATTAATACTTTGGCTTAAGTTAATTTTAATTTAAATGAAAAACATCAGGATTAAACGGATTCAACAGTTATATTTTTGGATATTTTACAAGCGTTTCATTGTAAACATAAATAGATTAAACTTATAGGATTATCCAATTGAATATTGTAATTGGATGACCCAGTGACTTTCTTATTTGTACGTAAACTCGTTTGGACACACTGTACACATGGAAGATCTCGATGCAAGCCGCATACATACATATATAGCTAACAAATTACCATGTTAGTTAGTATTACTTCTATTGTTCTTCTGTCTTATATCACACACAGATAGATGTTTGGTTGGTTTTTGTTTTTTTCTGTTTTCATAATATTTCTAGTGTTTCGAATCAAAAATTATCTTTGAACTTAACTAAACTTGCCAGCTGCGCGTCTCGTCATTGTTGGATTTGAAAAAAAATGAATTCACTTAGAAGCTGGCAGTTGGGTTATTGAAATTTCTCACAGTACGTACTTTAGGGCTCATGCTTTGGCGAAAAAAGAGGAAGTAAAATCAAAATACAACAAGCTAACAACATTTTGAACTAAACTACAAGATATTAAAACAAAACACCTGCAAATTCTATGGCGCATCATACTATTTCATAATACTAGATAGGCTTGTATAGCCGCTATTGCCTTGGGTGGGTTCCGCGCGGCGTTTGCAGCAGTTGCAGCAGCAAACGCTTCTCATAATATCTAGAAAATTGGTCTGCTCAAAGTCATCCAAATTGTTCATGAATACACCAGAGCTAATGTCCTCGGCGGTGCGAGTGCCCACAAACGCCTTGAGATCGGAGATGGGAAATCCATCTTTATAGTACTTCTTAATTGTATCGTATGCGTCCATAATAACAGCTATAAACAGTGAGAGCACCACATAGATATATAATGAAATGAAGGAGTACAAATAAATCTGACAGAACCACCACAGCCAGTTGGCCTTGTTGGAGAGGGTCGCGAACGTTGCGAACATGTCGTCGCCATTGATCAGCGAAAACAGGCACTCGGAGGTCGTTGCCAACGATCGGAACTTCATGTGATAGGGCCCCAATATAAGCCAGCCGCAGAATACGAAGCCCGCATAGATCAGCAGAGCGGCAATGAGAAACCGTAGAATTTTCGGTGCTGCTTTCTTAAGCGTGAGTATTACAACATTGTAGGTCTTGAAGAAGCCCAAATAGCGCAGCACACCAAACCAAACCAGCATATTGCCAATGCCCAGAAATAGCGAGCAGGTATCCCACTGATCCACAACCATATAACGGCCTTCGATTTGTTCCTTCAGTGCCGAACCAATGATAAGCAGAACATCGTTAAAGATGATCATAATGTACCTATAAGTTAAATAAAACATTAATCAAATGAAATAGATTAGATTCCATGAATTTTACACACCAAAAGTTAATAAACTCCAGACGACCATCAAAGCTGAGTTCTTTGCCGAAATGTGAACGAAAGAAGTTCTTTGTGGTGCACTTCAGCAAATAGGCTCTCCAGAGCGCTCGAGTGCAGAGCGCAAAGGATAGGGCGCAAGTCATTAGCACAAAGATATTAAGAATACTTCTCAATATTGCATCAAAACGTGCTTCCGAAATGAAATCCGTGTCTCCCTTGCACTTTAATCGCGTTGCCTCCGCATCAAGGGATAACAGAACTTGGCCATCGTGATCCCGATTGTTAAACAGTATGGACACGTCGAACCTGAAGCAATCGGGAGCAGACAACGCACCGCCGTTGGCCTTAAAATTGACAGTTTTGATCTTAAACGTCAGCTCGGCTGTTACCAGCGATGCGAAATTGACTTCCACTCCCTGATCGCTTAAATATTGCTGCACACCAATGCTGGACACATTTGGCGGCAGTTTCTCGCACAGCTCATCGATATGCGGATCAAAGATATAGGATTCATTAAACCCAAAAATTGTGCCCTCACGATAGTTCTGCATGCACAGCGTCAGCGGTGGCATAGTATTATTCGACGTGGGATAATAGTAGGGTCCAATCGAACGACTCATATTGCCATACCCGTCCACCGCAAACTGAACCGTATTAAAAAACTCGGTCTTTTCATACAACGCAAAAGGTCCCACGGCGGGCGGATAGCTCTCGACTTCGCGCGACGAGTCCCAACCCTTGAGAAACAGGTGCGAGAATGCGATACGATTATCCCAGGTATAGTTGATGTGATTATAGCGCGAGTGAGCGAACAGGCACAGCTGCATCGTCACCAGAATAATCTTCACAATCTATAAACGATAAAAATGTGGTACAGTAAGAATTGTAATTCATTCAAAATAAGTAAAGCCACATAAAGACTCTGCCAATATGCGGTTATTTACGAAGATTAAGAAAATGTTGCGGTTCATGAACAAAACAAACACAAATCTCCCAGAGTAAAATAGAGTATGTAAATATATATTCTTGATCAGGTCGTTGAAATAGGGCAATGTGGCCACGTTCTGGCTGTCTATTTTTATATGGTAAACCTAATTTGATTTCACAAGACCAATAACAAACTTTGAGCACAGCTATTTAAAAACTAATATACTATAACATACATATAATCTAGCTAAAAATCTTATTAATGCGATTAGGCGCATTCAAGCGTCGGCTCTTTAAAGACAATTTTTCTTGCTTGTTATCTTTTATAGCACATTACAGACGATGCAAGGCCCACGTACATATGTTATGCATATAAATGGGTACTTAAGTAATTGATCAGTTCGTTTACGTAAACCAAAATTAGCGCCAATTATTCGTGGAATCTTCTCTGAGACATATTCTATTTTGGAAAGTGGCGTTCATATTTATATCTTGATAAGTTTAAATGATTGGCTGTAAATGCTGTCTATAGATACGACAAATGTTTCGTTCTGTCTACGTCAGAATGTCATATCTTAATAAAATCTATATTAGGCTTAGAACTTTTGCAACATACAACAACAACAACAACAACAATGCAGACCAACTATTAATCATGCCCACAAAAAGACACTAAAAAAATCCCCAGTAGAGCTATGTATTTATCATGTGGTTAAGTAATTCTTGAACAGTTCGCCGTAAACACCCAAAAGTTTAAAAGTAAGTGTATTACGCAGTTTTTATAGTTAGACCGCCCAGATAACGGCAAGGTAATGTATGTGTAAACTGTGCTATTGTTTAAACAAAAGGTAGATAGCTGCAATGTTCTATAGCTGCCCGATTTAAGTGCCTTGGAATTACACGCTGAACGTTAAGCAAACATAGCGTATTAATTAAAATTAATAGAGACACACAACAAACTAATTTTCTGGCTATTGTTGAGAGATGTGTCATGCAAACAGACTCGATAAACCAGCTAAGCATTCGGCCCCTTTGCATGGGAATTAAAATTCATATCACGTGACAAAGCCCAACCAGATGAGCTGCTGGGAGATATGTTCATGTATTTTTGCATATGTGTAAGTGGACTTTACCTGCACCACAAATTTATAGGGAAACTTTCGTCGGGCCTGCCACTTTTCTATAGGATTCATGAAGAAAAATTGAAGTTTGCGTCGCATGCGCTCCTCGTTGTACGATGAGGCCGAGGATGTGGCCGCCGGAAACTCCGGCTGCTCCACATGACCCTGTGCCGTTGTTGGGGCTGTTGCTGTAGCTGTTGTTGGTGCCACCGTCACTACAGGCGTCGACTGTAGCTCCATGCGTCGCCGCAAGATCCTAGTGTTTACATACTCCTCATCGCTTTCGCAACGGGAGTTCTCGCCGCTGCTGGGCGTATGTGGATGGTTTTGTGCAGCTTCATAGCTGTCCGTACGGCGTTTGACCGTTGGAGCTGCAGCAGCAGCAGCTCCAACGCCGTAATTTTGCATTTCAATGTATTGCACTGGCTGCGTCTCGAGGTCGCAGGGTGTTGCGTTGTTGCCTCAGTGTAGAGATTTTCCTTCGCTGTGTTCGCTCCAACATGCAAAAGAAATTCCACACTAACGCAGCAGGCAAACGAAACTTGGGTGTGTATATATAGATTTTTTGAGGCGCGTTTGCGACGACTTTTGGCGAAATGATAATAAATACTGCCTAGAATTATATATGTACGCGAATTGCTTTGTTTTCGTCAATGTTGTTATCGCCCCGATTGGTCGATATTTTGTAACCAAACCCCTCGATATCAAAACGATACTCATAGAGTCAATACTCTATAGTATTTGGCCTAATCAACAATAATGGTATTCCAATGATTGAATAAATTTTGTCTCGTAAACAGCCGAATCATTTGGAAAATAGCACAAGTAATTTTAAAAATAAGACATTTTAACAGCATTTCCCGAATAAAATCATTGTTTTGCAACAAATGCTAACGATCAGCTGTTCGCATATGTATTCGGTATACTCTAGCAACACCATTCGAGTGTTATCGATAGGTCGAAGTCACGACAAAGCGCTTAGTAGTTGAGCCGTGTATATAAAAGTAACTACAAATGCTTTTCGAATATAGGCACAAAATTAATCGGTATCGATTAACCACCACAAAACGGATATTTCAAACAGAAAATGTTTGGTTTTTAAACCTAGTGCTTTTGCCACTTAAATGGATTTTAATATTTCAAGTATAAAACTAGCAGTGCCTGAATATACTCGGAATAGGTATGTACACAAACAGATTCATTTGTGTTAGGATTTATAAGAGTATGGTATAGCATATATCCACTCGAGCAACCCCAGCCAAAGAATTCGAAATAATAAGTTTAAATGACATGCTTTATTTTGCTTAAATTAAAAATAAATAACCTTAATTTAAAATAAATATTACAACTAAGCAAGTAAATAAATAGATTACATATAAAGCTCAAGCTTAAACACATGATCCTTTACTCTTTATCGACACCTCTGAAAAAAGGTAAAAGAAAATATTATATAAATAAATTTGCAAAAAAGAGAGTCTCAACGTGCTTACCAATATTTAGGCAGGATGAATAACACTCTAGCTGTGATTCTCCCGTGTACATATATCCATCAGATCCACACACAATTTCATCGTTTTCATCATAGACATTTGCGCAAATTTTTTCACAATAAGCTTCGTTGTCCTTTGGAGGCGACTCAACTGGTTGTATTGGTGCAGGCTCTTGCTCTTGGGGACGCTGGAATACATCAAGAAAATGTATATGCATATGTTATAAAAAGTTTAAATATAACACTGTTTGCTTGACCGGTGATTAACGCACAGCCCAAACCGTAAGAGTTAGGCATTTGAATTTTTACTGTAGCTACCTTGTTTCCATTAAATCTTTACTCGTCTTTTTTATTGTATGTATATATGTGTATATGTATTTTTGTTATATATGTATGTATCCATGTATGTTGATATACATTTTTGTTTATAACATACGCAGAGCAAGTTTACTTCTCGCTGTGCTACAAATAAGGCATTTTTATTAACGCCTTACTATGCGATTCTCATGAATCCAAGTAAGCCTCAAAGGTCTCATGCTTCGAATAGTCAGCAAGTTGTTTGATAATCTTTTACTTTGTTTATGCTTGTGCTTGTATATGTTTATACGTTTATATGTCCATTTATAAATTTTTGTATATGTATTATATATATGTATATGTGTTTATATGTATATATGTATATATTATTTATACTTTTATATAAATAGATTTATTATATATTTATTTATTTTTATATGCAAAACGAATAAATATGTATATATTCACACTTTAAGTAGCTTGTAACTTAGTGAAAGTATTTAGAAAATTAGTCCAACAAAAGTGGTTGATATTCGGCCAAAGTAAAACCGATTTTGATCTTAATGCCACTAAACTTTGATTGATATCAAATTGCCAAGGCAGGTAATAATTTAGAAGAAAGTTAATCTATTGCCGACACTTAAAATGGAGCGTTTGGAATTCGTTAATAGTGGAAAGTTGCTGAGTTCTTCTCACTGAGATATTGTGCTCGAAAGCTTATCTGATAAACCTGATGTCAGAAATAGCTGTTGAACTCTTTTATTATCTGGCGAGTTTTGACAAGAATGAAAGCAACCGAAAGAGAAACATATTGATTTCTGAGCTTACCTTGTGGACATATTCATGGCTTTCCTTAGACTCGCCGACAGCTTCCGTAACTGGCCTTGGACCTTCAGAGATACTGGGTGTGACGCTGGCCGTGGATATGTGAGGTGCCGATGTGTGTGTTTCATAGTAGAACTTGGGTCCTTGCGGCGCATTAGTATAGCTGGCCGATCCTCGGATGGCATCTCGTTCCGTAAACTCGAATCGTAGTGGCTCTGGTGTTTCGGTTTTGTGGGCACTGTGCCAAACATGAGAGTAGGTCGATGCTGGCGGCACCTGAGTTGTTCGAGGTGTCAGCGAAGTGGACAAAATATGCTTCACCGACTTGTTGCCGTCCGACTTGACGACAAAGGCATTCTGACCTGCCTGATAACTGCCACGCACCACAGCCGAGTCGGCAGGAGCCGGATCCTGTTGATAAAACAGATCCGACACTCGCAAAGGCTTGTTAAAACTCGAGGATACACTGCTATCCAGTCGCTGCTGCTGCTGTTGTTGTAGATGTTGCTGTTGTAGATGTTGCTGCTGTTGCTGTAGATGTTGCTGCTGCTGCTGTAGATATTGCTGCTGTTGTTGCTGCTGTTGCTGCTGCTGCTGTAGATGTTGCTGCTGCAGTTGCTGTTGCTGAAGCAGCTTCTGTTGCTGGTAGTTTGTTTGGTCACGTTCAACGTCCTGCTGTTTGTAGTTCGGTTCGCGTTTGGGCAGGAAATAATCATTGGTGCTCATGAAATGCAAATAGCTCTCAGCTTCTTTGGACAGCTTTTGCGGAACTGCACTCTGCTGATAGCCGACACCAAACTGAGCCGCATTCTTGGCAGCTGAATCGGGCTCTTCGTAGACAGCATAGGTATTCGTATTCGTATTCGTATTCGTAGCTGGCGCTTGACCCAATTGATTAGAAGCTGATTTGCCCGCTGAATCACCATAGTTTGCCAAATATTTGGTGGACTCGACGGGTATTGCATATTGCTGAATCGGCGCATATCCTGGAAGTTTGGTCTGCTCGTTGCCGTTGTAATGCGGCGAGGCCTTGAAATTCTGCGTGTACTGGTTGGCATGGTAATTGTATTGGGATGCTTCCTTGGGCCGATAGAACTGGCTCTTGCCCACATCCAGCACTGGAGCAGCATCCTTGGAGTGGGCGAATCGTGTGCCCGTATTGCCACCATTATTATATGGCCAATTGCCATTGAACTCGCGTCGCATCAGCTGCTGTCCGGCCAGCACTGGAGGCGGCAGCGGGGGCCGCCAAGCTGGTGGCGGGTGTAGGCTGTCGGCACTTGTCCGCACACGTGGGATTTGCACAGGACCCGCTCGTCGATTGGGATTGAATTTTGGCTGGGGCTCCCTTAAGAACTGCATTAGACGCGCACTGCGGGACGCGGTGTTGGCCTCGAGTGTCACATCGTGTTTTTTACTTTCCACTTGGATCAGCTGCACGCAGCCCAGCAGAAATATCACATTGACAATGGCTGGCATTGAGATTCCTCTGCTGTGCCACATAGTTGGCTCTTGTCTGTACGAAAAGTCGAGCATCGAATATGTTGCGCGGCGCGGTGTGTCTTACTGCTGCGGCTGTCGATCAGCATTTAATTCTTCAGTTGGCCACGGCCGTCGGCTGTCTTCTTCAACTTTTACTTTACTTTTACTCGAAATAAACAAATTCCAATTTTCTTAAATTTAACACACACACATGCACATATGCAGCTTTGTGGCGAGCTTCTTCTTTTGTTTCGAACTGGTTGTCTGTTCGTTAGATACTTAGATTGATCTCTCTCTATTGCGGTATCTATCGGTGTCTGAAGGCGATCCGCGAATGAAGAGCTCTGCCGTCTCTGGGTCAACCGACTGCAGAACAAAGCTACGGAGTATGCAAGGAAACCGGATTGTTCACTTTACGGTGAAGACAGCGGCCAAAATACTTACTAGCATGAATGCATTCAAGGCAACAGCCTCTTCTAATATATTCGTTTCTCTTTTGCTTTGTCACATCACGAAAAGCCAATCAAGTTACCTTCTCCGCCAAAGCTCTCAGATTCAAGTTCATTACATCCTAGCCAAAGGCGAAGCGGGTATATAATATTTTTTACTCAAGCATGGAACAGGAAAGCAACTTTTACCCAAATTACAATCCCCCCATGTAAATGCACGGTATTCAAAAGTCGTTAGCATTTAACTATGGTGTCCATTCTGGTTTCATCTCTCTGCGAGTCTCACATCTGTGGCTTGAAACCAGTTTCGAGTTTTCTCTCACGAGCTGCCTAAACAAGCATTACAATACAGTATTCTTCTAGATAATTGAATAATTGTTATTAACAAGATTACCTATTGATTTATATATTTCAAGTCTGTCTAAAATTAACAAATTTACAGGGTATCTAGTGCTCGATAAGTGTTCTCTTCTGAGCGAATTAAGCAGGAATTTTCGAAGCTTAAAGCCAAATAAAAACTATTTTAATGCCCATTCAGCCCAATTATAATACGCATGGCTAAAACTTTCACTACGGTATTTTGGTTTTGTTTTTGATTCCATTTATTGTTATTCAAATAGTCAAACACAGTTAACCGTAAATAATGTTTCATGAAATAATACTGTTATACCCAAGAAATAAATATATGCACTGATAAGAAATTTTGGAGGCGACTTGCTGAGCTGATATATTAAAGGTTTAGCTAAAGCTGAGCTCCTGATAATAAATATGCAAATGGAAATACATTTTTGGGCATTCACTAGCTCGCTTGTATTTGTATATGTTTTGAGTAATTAGAGTTAATTAGATGTAATATTATTTGAAAAACATAAATACATTGAGTGGGCATCAATTCACGTTTCCTCCTTTTTGGTATCAATTTCTTCTGGTATGTTTCTGTCCATGTCTCTTTGCGGCGAGCTGTTACCGAGAACAATAACAATTTTTGTTGTGTTTAGCAAAGAGCAGTCCGGCATTCCATTCTTAAAGAAAAATATGACAAATAATTAAATAATAAAATAGGTGCTGTTTACTTACTGCAGACACACGGCTATAGCGAGTGCTACCACGCAGATTGGGGGTAGCGATACTGCCCCTTCGAAAACTGGATTCATCCCTTATAAAGCTCGACTGATCTCTGGCAAATCCGCTGTTGTAATAGGCCCCAACCTTTTTGCCACAGAGTATCTCCTTAAACGCGCTGCGGTAGCGCTGTGACATGACATTGTACACGATCGGATTAATTGTGCTAATGGGAAATAATAGAATAATGATTAAAGTTATGCTAACATAGGATTAAACTAGGTCCCCACCATGAAACATAGTACGCGAATCCCGCTATGGAGAAAAGCCATTCATTTACATCTTGATAATTGGCAATGTTTTTGGCGTACAGAAACCACAATCTTTGCAGGTGAAATGGAAACCAGCATACGAAAAATGTGATAACCACGGCGGCTAATTTATGGTAATCATTTTAAATAATATAAATCGAAAGAAAAAATTGGAATATGCAATGCTCACCCAACATTCGTATGACAGCTCTCTTTTTCTTCTGTGAACTGCGCGATTCGCGATTCCTTGAACCCTGCTGAACTCCTGCAATTAAAAATTATATATTCCCGAACTCTTTCCACCTGGAAATTTATAAGCCTTACCCAATTTGTCGGTGGCTCTGGATCGGATTTGAGCGCCCATGCGACCATATAACAATATAATGAGTATCATGGGAATGATGAAAAATATGCAAAAAGAGACTTCGAACAAAGGGAATTTTTCGGGAAACTCCAATTCGATTGAACAAAATGCGGATTCCGGTATCCGAGATCCATCTGTAAGTGATCAGCAATCGTTAAGGATTCCAATTTACATTTAACTTAAAACCATACCGATTGGAAAATTCAAATATTGAATTTCAGTCTTGACACCGAATGGTATGGCACTTAGGAAACTTACAATCCAAAGGGCTGTAATGATCCTGAGTGCCCGCTGAAAGCCGGACATTGCACACACATGCAAGGGATGGCATATGGCCAGAAATCGCTCCATCGAGAAGGCAACAATTGTGAATACCGATACATATGTGCACCTGTTATATTGGGCTCTAGTTAAAATTTAACCTGCGCAGCGATTAAAATACTTACGCTTCCGACACAAATGCTCGCAGCTTGCAAAATGGTAGACCAAATAAATATGGATACTGATGCCAGTAAAGGAATACTTCAGCCGGCAGTCCTAATATCATAATAATATCAGCATTAAATTTGGTAAATAACTTACGAGCTTACCAACCTAAAAGTAAGTATAGCAAATCGGAGACAGCCAAACTAAATAGATAATAATTCGTTGCCGTGTGCATTGCCGAATGCCGAATTATTACCATGCAGACCAATACATTTCCCAGTACGCCAGTTATGAATATGCCACTAAAAATTATGCTTATCTATAAGTAGTTTATATTTTTATCTATATGGCGTGTAACTGCATTTATCTAAACTCACCAATAAGGCCTTATGAAGCGGTAGGGTCTGTGGGCCAAGAATGAATTGAACAAACTCCATTGCTGTACAATTCATGTGAGGGCATCCATAGTCGTCCATTTCTGGCAGTTCCGATGCAGTCGCATCCGAAGTGGCCAAATATGTATTTAAGTTCATATCCATACTCATATTCATACTCATATTCATATTCATTGCCATCCAAGATTTTTCAGCCCTAACCGATCATTTATATGCCAAATTGCTTTGACATTTAAAAAGGCTTTTTGCAAAGCAAATGCTTTGGTTAAAATCCAAATAAACGATTCAGTAACATTTTAATACCTTATTCGCTATAAAGACTGTAAATATTTAATTAAAATAGGTGAAAGCAAGATCAAATAAGAGCCACATTCCGAACATTTTAAACGGCTGAAATTTTTCATGTATTTTGCTTTATGAACTGTTCAGCTGATATGCCATAGAACTAAATCAGATTTGATCTATTTAAGAAGCAGCTGGTATATAAAATGACTATTCGATTTGTCCGGCATTTATACGAAGCCTGACACAGTAACCTATTTTGGCTCAGAATAATTCCTGCAGCATTACATTAGGAGAATAAATGAACCCCTCTGCAAGGGCATAAAAAAATGGCGAAAAATATTCATAAAATAATTTTTTTTTAACATATACTTTTCATTTTTAGAAGTTCTTCGAGAAACTGTGCGATTGGATTACCGACTAAATGAAATTGCGAATAAAAAATGGCAAGAACGGAAGAAATACGCCGTCGGGTTCGGTTGCAAGCACGTAAAACCGCAATTCCTAACTGAATCTCTTAGATGACCGCAGATTACTGTTCACACAAAATCATATCGAGATAAGAATGAACGGTTTGCAAATATGTACTTTTCTTCTTACTATGCGCCAAGGTGGGTAATTAATCTTTCAAAGTAAACTACATACCTACCCACACATATAAGCACACGAGGCGGGACAAAAGAACCGCGAAATAGGTATATTCAAATTAATAAAATAACTCATTTGAACATTTCCATAAGGAAAATGAGAATGTGAATTTATCTATGCCACTTTAAAACAAACGACTTCCTTATAGGTGAAGGTTTCAAAAAAAAGCTTTGCGTTATATTATTAAATAAGCCTGATTTTTGCTAGAACATTTATAAAATGTGCTTATCGATCAACTGGTGTGTGTTAATACGCATGAACAGAAATGCTTACGGTTTAAGTTAAAAGTGCAAATATATGAGTAGAAAAGTAAACAATATAATTGATTAGATAAAATTCATCTTATCCAAATAGCAGCAAAAAGATAAATTTAGCAACGCCCCTATCTCGCGACTCATAATGCAAATCACTTCATTTATGTAAGGTAATACCGGTTAAATTCTTTTAGCTACAGGGAAACTTTATTGTAGCAACAGTCGTTTGCAGATTTTTCAATTTTTATAATGTACATATGAGTTAAGCAAAGCAGACGTATAATTAAGAAATAAATTGATCCTTAAAAGCGTTGAGTACCAATAAGCCAGTCCGAAATTCGGATTTAACAGCTTATTTGCCAAGTAACTAATATCGCAATAAGAATATCGATAGTTATCGTATTAATATGATTCGTTACATTGGGATACTTATGAGAAATATCAGTAACCCCACTATCGTTCATCTCTAACTAGTGCTACTCTTGTGTAACAAATAGAACAAAAAATAGTCCAAAAGTATTGCTGAAACAAAATAATATAAAAGCCATGCAAATATGCAAGTGTGAATAGTGAGTTATAACCAAG
The DNA here is from genome assembly GCA_035045885.1 of Drosophila borealis. Taxonomy (NCBI): domain Eukaryota; kingdom Metazoa; phylum Arthropoda; class Insecta; order Diptera; family Drosophilidae; genus Drosophila; species Drosophila borealis. Next base: position 2,931,396 of record JAWNOR010000211.1, read on the forward strand.
CGACAACAAGCAAGGCAGCTCAAATATTAGCATAAACAAAATGAAAAAACACCTATACAAAGACAAGTAAAAATTATCGATAAATGTCATTTGTTGGTGCGGGGACGGCTACATATGTGGCGGTATATTTTGTAAATTTGTTGTGAAATTTAATGAATGTGCCACTATTTTTATGTATTTTGCACAATTATTCTTCGCATATCGCTCAGTGAAACCGAGCTCTTCAAGTATGACCATGGCGCAGACGTCTAATCCGAGATTTCTATGCAACTAGCTTTGGTGGTTTTCCACGTCTATGACATCATAATTAGTGCGACTCGAGTAATTTTTATGTTGTGAAAACTAGCAGGATAAATAATACAATTTGATATTGCACAAGGATTTTCATTTTACAACTACTCAATTTGACATATGTGTGCACGTATTCATGCACTTAAATATTTATTTGCATGTGTAGGTGAGTACACCATTAAGTACTCACGTATAAACGTGTGTCACTGTGCGATCGGATAAAAAAATAAAAGAAACAGAAGTCAGCAGAAGTAGGCGTAGTTTGGTGCAATTGGGATTTATGACTCATAATTAAGATACACCCCAAGAAACAAAAACCGACGGCTGGGCTGCATGACGGCTGTTTTGCAATCAAACAGCACAAAGTACATACATATGTTCAGACACTGCACATACAAACAGTGCATAGATATGTATGAGCTATGTATTTATATAAATGTATGTAGACATATGTATACCCTTTACATACATACGTATGTATGTTATTAGAGCACAGGCGCAGTGAAATATCAATAGTAATAAAAAACGTTCGATGCATAACATAACAAAAATGCACAACTTGAATAAACAATGTTTTCTTGCATCGGAATTGAGCCTGTAACGAGAGTAAAATCGATTATTAATCGGCTTTTGTTATTGCTGAAACAAATAATCAATTATCCACAATAAATCTATGTTACATAGGTACGTGTAAAACTTTTGTTTTTCGTGCAGATTCCACCTGGCCATTGGTTGTTAAAAATTTTACAAAATTGGACAAACCCTTTGCGACTTTGTACGACATAGAGAGGTCGTACCCACAAACAGTATTCGGAAGGAAAGCACCATCAGCGAAGATGGTACTACTTCCAGTACCACGCAACCTCAAAGGTGAGCTCTTGCTGCAAAACAATGTAGCATAGACATCATGAAATGACAGAATCTTTAAACAATATTACTACAAATGTGCATACTTGATTAAAAATAGTTGATACATATAAATAAATAAAATTTCGAAATCATTAACATATGAACACAAAATAGATTAATTGGATTTTTCTCTCTTTGCAGAAATAACTCAGATATTTCTGGTGAGGAACAAACTGTGCAAGAAGCTAAAATCCAAAAACCGGGACAGTGTGCTTCTAATAAAACTGCCTCCCCAAGGAAAATCATTAGCCCGACTTGTAGATTAAAAAACACAGCACTGAAGAGCAAATATCGTCGCAGACAGGAATCACCTCCTGTACACATTAGTAGCACCAACACCAACACTCAGTTTCAGTTACATCAAACAGCACCAGCAGTGGAACCCATCGCAGCCTCACCTTTATCTCATAGTAAGAATAATATTTGGAATCGGTTACTGCGTCAGTTCTCAACTAGCGCCTTAGCTGGCAGGTCCGTCAACAGTAGGAGCTCAAGGGTGGAAGACGAAAACGAATCTACGAATATTAACTGCAATAAGGACGCGACCGTGACAGAAACCCAATTGTCCGTCGTTGAAGGACTTGGCCTGGAGGCAACGGATACTGCCGTTGCGGAACATAATGAGGAAACAATGGATGGTGAAGCTCAGCCGTCAGATGCAGTCAATAGCCCCAATTCTGGAGACGCTGGTGTAGTGTCCGCGGATAAAAGCAAAGACAAAGACATGCCAGCGAAGGCTGTTGTGTCCCCGTCCCCGTCCCCAGCTGCTGAGGCAAAACCAAAAAGGATGGAAAATAGAAAATCGTCGTCTGATACGGGGCTAGAGCCTGTGCTCAAGCAGCACGTCGGGACTGGGCCTCAATCAATGACCGGCCCAATACCTTTTAAGGCGCCACACAGCAAGGGGAGTAAAGCGGGCAAGGGGACAGACAACTATGTACGCTTTGTGCGAAAAAACGTCGAACAATCCAACAGAAATGCAAACCCCTTACAGTTTGAGGAACTGGAAACGGAGTTTCCTCGCGATTACGATGACAACATTGAGATGCTGTCGCGGGAAGCGGAGCATTTGGAGGAGCAATTCCGTACGCCGACCCGATCGAATACTACAGATGCTGCTAATCATCAAGTAGCTGGCATTATTGAGAACATCATTACCGAAGCGTCGCGCAATGTGAAGATCGAAAAGACTCAAGTTGATGTGCCATCCAAACCTGCCAATAAACAGACGACTGGTGTGAAGCGCGTTGGCTTCCAAGTTGAGGAAAAGCACGATAGTGCGGCGCTCCTTGGGGAAAGTCAACCAAAGGTTTTCGAGGATTTGTCCAAACAGTCTGAACGAGGCGAAGGGGTTTCTGGAGACGCAACCGTTGCTGGTACTGAAACATCGGTGTCATTGCAGCCATCATCAGCACATACCGCTTCAGCTACCTCATCAGTCACGTCCCTAACGAAAGAGCGCAAGAGTGATGAGGATGATGATCCGGTTGCGATGTCACCATGTGGACGCTTCTTTAAATACGACAAAGAAGTCGGTCGTGGTTCCTTTAAAACTGTCTATCGCGGCTTAGACACACTTACCGGAGTACCGGTTGCCTGGTGCGAATTGTTGGTAAGTCCAATTTGTTAATTTAATTTTAATTATTCCTTTCTAAATATCTTTTTAATTGCAGGATAAACAAGTGAAGAAGAGTGAACGCACTAGATTCCGGGAAGAGGCGGATATGTTGAAGAAATTGCAGCATCCAAACATTGTGCGATTTTATACATATTGGGAGTTTCCAATTGGACGCAAAAAAAACATAGTACTAGTCACCGAGTTAATGTTATCTGGTACTTTAAAGTCGTAAGTGGGATAATGAATCAATTGAGCTATTTATCCGTATTGATCGAATTTTTTTGAAGGTATTTAAAACGATTCAAAAAAATACACCCAAAGGTATTGAAGTCATGGTGTCGTCAGATCTTAAAAGGTCTAAACTTCCTGCATACTCGTCAATTTCCTATAATTCATCGTGATTTGAAATGTGATAATATTTTTATAACTGGCACCACTGGTAGTGTGAAAATCGGTGACTTGGGACTGGCAACTTTAAAGAATCGGTCCCATGCTAAATCTGTGATTGGTACACCTGAATTTATGGCACCCGAGATGTACGAGGAGCACTATGATGAATCGGTTGACGTTTATGCCTTTGGCATGTGCATGTTGGAAATGGCCATATCCGAATATCCTTACAGCGAGTGCAAAGGCCCCGCCCAGATATACAAGAAGGTGATATCCGGTATAAAACCAGCTGCCCTCTCAAAGGTAGAGGATCCCAATGTGCGCGATATCATTGAGCGCTGCATTGAGCTGAAAAAAGAGGATCGTCCCAGATGCAACGAGCTGCTGGAGTCTGAATTTTTTGATGAGGACATTGGGATACGTGTGGAACCCGCCGCCTCGGAACAGTTCCTCTCAGATCCCAGCATCAACATCATTGAGTTTCGTCTGCGATTTATGGACCCAAAGAAGCGCTCATCTCGCCACAAGGAAAACGAAGCCATTCAGTTCGAGTACAACATACAGCACGATGAGTATGAGCAAATTGCCCAGGACATGATGAAAGAGAATATCATTTCGGAAGATGATTCTCGTGCTGTTGCGCGCCTTCTAAAGGTGCAGGTAGTGTCGCTGCTTAAGGAACGTGCTCAGCGCCAAACACAAATTAAGCTACAGAACGAAAAGTCACGTTTGGAAAAGCTGGCCCTGCAAAAGCAACGCGAAAGTTTGCCAACCAACGTTGAAGAGGAGGACGACGAAGATGATGAGTCTGAAGACGAGGAGGATGGCGTAAAATGGAATCAACGACTCAAGCTCGAAATGCTAAATACTGACTCAGAGACAAGCGTGGTCGTCTCCACAAATAGTGCCGATCCACAGAATCTGCTCACAAGGTCGACCACTTCTATTCAAAACGGCGGCAGTCAATTGCAACAACAACAGCTGCCACAGTCATTGCCAGGGCAGCAGAAAGTGATTGCCTCACCGGCCATATCACAGGTGCAGCAACATTCAACGACAGTTCATTATATACAGAACCCCCAGATGGCTTCATATCAAAATCCGACCAACGCCATTCAGGACATTGCGAATGGCCATGGCCAGGTAATCTCACCCACGGGCAATCAACAGCAGCAGACAGCTCAGCAGCCAGTAGTTCAGCTACAAGCGCCACCACAGTCCGGGCCGCCAACACAAATGCTACCCCAACAGGTGCAGGTGCAACCAGTTGCAGCTACCCATCCACAACAACAACAACAGCCTGTCGCAGTTATACAGCAACAGCAACAACATCATCTAGCCGAACAGCAAAAGGTACAGCAAATACCATTACAGCAGCAACTGCAGCAACTAATGCAAAATAATATGCCAACAACTGATTTGGTGCAACAGCAACAACAACAACAACATCAGCAATATTATCAACAGCAACAGGCGCAGGCGTCGCTTCCAATGCATCAAGTCCCAATTACACAGCAGCAACAACAACCGTATGCTATACAACAACAACAACAGCAAATGCAGCCACAACCTATTCAGCAACAAATGCAACCACAACCAATTCAACAGCAACAGCAGCTCCAAACATCACAGCAAATGCAACAACCGATGGCTCAGCAGCATCAGTTGCCACCGCAGCATAATCAGCAACCCATTCCAAGTCAACCGATGCAACAGCAGCCCATACAACAACAGCAACAACCAATGCAACAACAGCCCATACAGCAGCAACCAATGCAACAACAGCCCATTCAACAACAACCCATACAACAACAACCCATTCAACAACAACCCATGCAACAGCCATCTGCAACACAACAGCAGATTATTCAGCAACATCACTTGCAACAGTTGCATCAGCAGCAACAGTTCGTACAACAACAACAACAGCAACAGTTCCTTCCAAATGCATTAGCGCAACCACATCAAATTCCAATTTCGACAATGCAACCGCTTGTTGCTGGTGCTGCTCAAATCATGGGGCAGCAGCAGCAGCCAACGGCTATGCTAATACAAGGACAGATGCAGGTGCCTGCAGCCATGCACCAGCAACCGATACCGACTACATATAATCAGCCTCAGTCAGCTCCTCAACAGCAGCCACAGCAGCAACAAATTGTTCAGCCAATTGCAAATGTTGTCGATGCTCAGCAACAACAAGCCCAACAACACGTTAACTATGCAGCCGCGACCACTCAAATACAGCAGCAGCAGCAATATCTACAGAATCAACAGCAACCACTGCAGCAGCAAATACCGTTGGAGCAGCAGCTGCAGCAGCTGTTGCATAGTCAGCCACAAGCTCAAATTGTGCATCATCCAGCAGCAGCAGCACCACCGCAAGCTGAACAACAACCACAACAGCAGTTGCCAAGTAAACCCATTAATCAACAACCAGCAATAGCAGCACAGGAGCTTCCAGCAGTTGCTGCACAAACGAACTTTGATGCTGCTTCAATTTCAAGTGTCGAGCCGCAGCAAACTGCAACAAATCCTGCAGACGCGGAGAAGCTACAGAAACAACAAAATGCTGGATCGCGTGTGCAAAAGCCGCGTCGCTCTAATCGTAGCGGAAACGAACGCATACCAAAGCTAAGCGTAACCAGCGTGGATGAGGGCAGCGTCATTAATTGCCACATGGAGAACAAGCTGAAAACTATAACATTCAAATTTGACATAAGCGATGTCAATCCCGTTGAGATTGCCAACAAACTGGTAAGCAGCTGGCAACCCGAATAACTTTGTATACAATTCTTCAATAATTCTGTTCAATATTGTTACAGATTGCCCAAGATTTACTATCTAATTGCCAGAGCACCGTGTTTGTGGAAATGATTAACGATATTGTTGAGCAGGTTAAGCACAATCCAAACCAAATTCCAATCCCAACCACTTATCGCCGCAACATTGAGAAGGTACTTTAAATAAAAACTAATCACAGACATATTTTCTGTCCCAACTTTTTTTAAAAATTAAGAAAAAAATGCGTTCCGTATTGTGTTCGATTCAAAGTTTATTAGCTCCCCCATATGGAGCTATGCGGCCTCGGAGTCTATTTACCATTGGACCAAAACTTAGTGGAACTTGACGCGCTCATATAAATTGTATATCGATTTGAATCAATGGAGAGCGCAGGCTTTACAGGCGCAGCTTCTTAGCTGTTCATAACATCAACATGGGATAACAGCAATCCGATCACTGCGGATTCGATCCGATCACTGCGGATTCGTAACATTAACTAAATGTAGAGCGGGCTATGAAAAAATTTAATTAACGCTTTATTAATTATGCGAGTGACTCTCTAATTGCGAACTCTCGAAATCGAAATACATTTTTAACATATCTATTGTATGTTGTATATATCTCTACTACTTATAATAAAACAGGTCCGTCACGCGTCTCTAACTCGACAGCGTTCCACATTTAGAACACATCAAAGACATAGATCTGTAAGTGTTAAGTGCACTGTTAAGGGCTTATATATTCTCATATATATATAGATGTATATATACTTAGTTTAAACGCGAACTTGTTTCTTTACTTAATAGGATTATAATTTTTCGCATTCAAAAAGTTGCTCAACAAAACTCTCAAATATTTAACTATATTTTTTTGAATTTCAATACTTGTTTTAAATACCTTATTTAGTTTCTATTGGATACAAAACTAAGCACGCAACTAAATATGTCAGTACATCCATGAAACAAATAATATTTAGAATAAATTATACCAATATTTAGTTTTGCTTTTGAGTAAGAGTGAAACTTTCATTCAAGCCGCTTAGTTTCTATTGGCATACTATAAAAAATTTGAAACGTTTGTTATAAAATGAATTTGTAAGATATATTTATTTGAAATATGTTATTTCTGATATTCTTATAAGCGAAATTAATAACATGTATTTGTTTTAAAATCCAATTCACAATAGGAGATTTAATTGTATAATTAAAGAACCCTTGATGTCAATTGTATTTATATCAGGACGAAATTTTTCCATGCTCTGTTTTAGTATTCCCCTTTAAAATGTATTTTCGTTTTATACAATTTTAATGCTTATAAGTACGTATATACACCTGCATATTTAGTTATTGATCGACAAAAACAAAACAATTAGGAATTTTTACCTTTGGACAACCGAAGTTTAAATACCCTTGCAGATATATATCAGGGCTGATCTCAATTTTCATATATTTTTTAAATTTGTCCGATTCCGAAAAGTGTTGAACAAAATGCAACATGGTAAACTAAAAGTCTGATCAAAATATATTTAATATCAGCTGGATTTGTCTAGATTCGGCCAAGCCCCTCTGTTTTATTCTCTGCAAGGGTAACTAATTAGATTAATTGATAAATTGGCTTAAATGTGTAAATATATATATATATCTATATATTATTTCAACGAAACAATTATTTTAGCGGGATGAAACCGCGAGCGACATCACTAAGATGTTCGAGCCATCAGCACAAGGTGCGGATGCATCAGCCAACAACGGCGGAGCAAGTGGAGGAGCTGTCGATGCAACCAACACTGAACAAACCGGGGCTGGTGAGACAAGAGTACGAGAACCTTCAGCAGTCCAAAGTAATTTAGAAATGCCAACGAATACAGCAACGCCACCAACAACCGCTTCGACCATGTCGTCCTCCTCTACTACCTCTAGGGATGCGGGCAACAATAGCAATGACGTGACAATTGGATCTGGTTCGGCGTCGCGCAAAACCAGCACCGCATCGGAGTACACGTCGCTGTCCATTGATTACATGCCGGACAACGCCATCACGCCAACAGGCAATGAGCCATTTCCACAACTGGAAGGAGGCATGGACAAACCGCAAGCCGAACAGAAGGCACGCAGTTTGGCCATAAGCCGTGTGCAAATGTTGTTGGAGTCAACAAGGAGCGAAGCGAAACCGAGAAGCTTGAATTTGCCATTGAATCGTCAGTTGAAGATTGTGGAAGATTTGAAGCACACCAGAAGCTTAGATGACCTAAGCGAGGTGAACATTACGTTCGAGATGCCCCCCAGCAAAGCTGCCAAGCAGGCCACGGAACTAAACGCCAATGCCAATGCCGACAAATCCAAAGAGAGTGGCGTTCAACTGGGCTCAGTGCAGCCACCGGGTGCTGCTAATACGCTGGAACAGCTGAAAATCGAACTCGAGAATATAACACACGCGCATGCATTTGCCTCCGCGGTGGTTGCCTCCATTGGCAACAGACCCAGCACTTATCAAGCCTCGCCGGCAATCGCATCGATGAAAGGGCTCTCCGCTCAGCAGCAGGCCCAGGCAGACACAGTGGTTGGTAGTAAAACAAAAAAAAACTCTTGTTAATGTTGTTACACGTAACTCGTAGTCTGCGTTTCCATTTGGCTTATCTTTCCTTTTAATATTAAATGTATTATGTAGATTTGCGTATCTATCGTTTTCAACATAATACTGCTTTTTGTTTTTGTTATTAATATTTGCCTTAAGTCTGGCGTCTCGTTACGTTTATTTCAAATATCACATTGCCAATAATTGTATATAATTATACATAAAAGGAGTTTTATTAGCGAGTTCAAATCTAATCTCTTGTTACATACTCGTTTTGTTTGTATAAACCAATTTAAAAGGGAATTTAAGAATAACCTATTCTTACCTTTATCTTAACTTAATTCTGAAAAAGAAAATATTCTCCAAATGAAGAGTTTTCATTTAGGTATCTAATATATTGCAAAAGGACGATTCTAACTGCTTGGCAATTCCATTTCCTTTGCTTCATACTCTCTGAAAATTAAATTTAATATACTTTGTAAAACACACAGTGTTGGGCATATTTTGAGAGAAGTAAAATCCACGATAAAATTTACACGTAGTCAAATACAAATTTAATCTTTTCTTGCGTCCAGCCGGTTGGAAAATAAAATCGTGTATTTATATAGAGAGTAAGAAAAAGTTCTCAATCCGCACTGGTTTCGGGTATTCGCTTAAACATCATCATTTAATTTGGGCTGGCATTAACAGATATAATTGCGAGCTCATCTTATATTATTTATTAGTAAATGTCCACTGATTTAGCGTATGGTTAAAGTAATATTTGTAGCTGTATTGTTGTTGTGTTTTTTATGATTTGTTTACTTATTTACTAACGCTTTTCGTTTTGGCCAGCTTTAACCTGTTCTGTGTTTTGCGCTTGTTACCTCATGGTTTGGGCGTTTATCTTTAATCCGACTCCAATTTTATATATTTCGATGCATAGATAAACAAATCGAGCAGCGTGGGAGGCGGCAGTGGCTCAGCGGCCTCGTTTGGCCAGAATACACCCACCGCAGCGCTGAACTCGGCCCGCGGCTCTTCCGTATACAATTCGCGGCGCACGTCCATTGACAACAGCATAGGCTCCGATATGCAACTGCCCGCACCGAACCTCAATGTCAACCCTGAGGTCGGCGAAAATACGGCAAGCGCTGAGGGTGGCCCCGATAAGAAGCTGACCAAACAGGAAAGTCTGGATAAATTATCAAATACCTTGAGTGTAACAAGCGAGGCCAGAAATCCTAGCAATGGTGCGCTCAACCAGAGTTCCATAGCAGATCTGGAGAAGAAATTGGCTGCATTACGCAATGCGGATAACACAGAGGAGGTGAAGCCAGATACAATATACATTTTCGTTTCATTATATATAATATTTAAAATTGAAAATCCCTATTACAGACGCCAGTGGCAACAACTGTGGCATCTACCAAGCCAGCTGACGAGCCTGTGGCCACTGTCAATGCTCGGAAAATATCCCGTTTCAGCGTAAGTCGCGTGCAGGAGCAAAAGACTTCCGCAGAGGTAACAGAATCGCTGCAACATCAGCTGAAGATCGATCTGCAGGTGGCAGGCTTAGCTGCTGGCCAGGTTCAAAACTACAATGCAAGCGGCTCTGTACAAAACGGTACCGCAGTCAACACACCCACGGAGCTCATTAGTTCACCCATACAGAACGTTCCGATGGCCATTAATGGCATCCAATTAATATATCAGCAGCAAAACGCACCGGCAGGCGTTGGTGTGGGCGTGATGGTGCCCCAAAACCAAGTTGGGGCTACGGCACAACCATCAAATCTTCAAATGCAGCAGCAACAACAACAACAACAGCAGCAGCAGCACATGTACTCAAATATGCCACAGCGTCATCAGCCAGCATTAAATTCTCTGCCGCAAATGGTGAACGCTGTACAGCAGCAACAAGTTCCTTTGCAGCAATTGCCGCATCAGCAGCAGCAACAACAACAACAGCAACAGGCACAGCAGCAAACTCAGCTCATAGCACAGCAGCAACAGCAACCAATTATGCTGCAACAGCAACAGCAAGCGGCCCAACAGTTTACGTTGCCAACATCACAGCCACAGCAGCAGCCGCCGTCACAGCATGCACCACAGCAGTATTTGCAGGCGCAGGCCAATCAGATGCATCAGTTATCGCCGCTGGTGATGGCCATGGGAGTGGGCGTTGGGCAGCCAATGCAACAACATCAGCTGGCGGCTATGCCGGGCGGAATCCCAACTCAAATGTCTGCCTCGCATCAACTGCTGCAACAGCAGCAGCAGCAACAACAACAACAGCAACAGCAGCAGCAGACCTTGCAACTGCAATCACATCTGCAGCAGCAGCCACAACAAACTGTAACATCCATTTACAACCAGCAACAGCAGCCAAATTTTCAAGTGTCTGCGACGGGTCAGCTACTGCAACAGGCGCCGCTGGTAGGCCAGCCACAGCAGACAGCCCAGGCCATGCAGCATGTCCTGCAGCCGCTATTTAATCCAGCTGTTGCTGAAGGTAAATTTACACACGTCTTTAATATTCTTTTTAATGTACATTTTGTATTTCTATTGCAGTCGCAGAGGAGCCCGTGTCACTGGCAGCCACTCATCCTCACCTGTTACCGAGCGATATTCAATCGGTAAGCAAGATGATTTGTTGTCCACTCGTTTTAACTAAAAGAATGAATTCATTTGCTTGCAGGACATTAAACACAATCTAGACTCATTGGTTAATCAGTTGTGCAATACACGATTGGGCACTAACCAACATCAGCGACTGCTGCTGCTGCGCCAACGGCAGCTGATTGAAGAGGACGAGCTGCGCCTTAAGCATTATGTGGAATACGAAAAGTTTCAAAAGGCACTGCGCCAATGTAAGCAGTAATTATATCCAAAGCCAGGCGTGTGCGTTAATTTGTTGTGTTTCCCGTTCTAGCTCTAAGCACAAACGCTCCAACTACTACCGCGTATTATTCTCCAGCTGCCGCACCGGTTCAAACCAATTTGACAGCACCACCAGCAGCAGCAGCACCGCCACCAACATCGTCAACTACTACACCCGCAGGCTCTTCAAATACATAAATATGAATTCATTTATTATTGTCGTAGCCGCCGTTCCTCGTATTCATGACAAGTCATAAACATTGCTACCCAATTGTTCGGCAACTGTTCTGAACTGGCACGATTTCGATTTTGATTTAAAACAAATGAGAGGAAACAGCATTGCATAAAATTATTGTTTTACTTTTGTTTTTGATTTTACCCTTTTCCCATTCTTTTTATGCAATGCTGTTTCCTCATTTGTTTTAAATCAAAATGAAGTTTTGAATTTTATTTAAGCAAATTGTAAATTTGATTAGCGCTAAAGTGTAAATAAATATTTCAATAATATCATATACACTCATACATCAATATACATACTTATTATTATATATATACATACTATATATTTTAAACAATTCAGTGATTTATGTTTTGCGTAGTTACTAAATAAATAAACTTTTATTGAACTTAAAGTAAAAATATTGATGTATTGCTCGCTAAAGTCATTCTTATGCCCTTAGTCGTAAAGTTTAATTTTATATGTTATGTTCGACTATGTTTTTTATGCTTATTTGCTTAAATATTCGAAGATCTGTCACTCACCAACCTTCCAAACGTGGCAAGCGGGCAATGGTGAGCGCGTCATAAGATATCTTCTCATTTACAAATGCCCAGGACTGAAGAAAATAAATTCAAATAAATTCTGCCTGATTTGCCTAATGTCGCTGGATGGGTGTAAGTTTCTATTCAAGGCCTTGCCTTTAGCAATTATCAAAAAAAGCATAACATTCATTTCGTTTCTTCATATATTCATATTTGTAAATATTATAATGCGAACTTAAACAGTTTTTTTTTAAGGGAAATTGATAAACACAATTGTATGATGAAAACAATATTAATGGAAGAAAAATAACAAATTTAAAAGGAATAACATTATATTTCCCTTCTATGCCACGACATCCATGGTGTCTTTGATTTCGTTACCCCACTCACGGGCCATTATCATTATTTCGTTCATGGATAGTTTGGGGCCAATCAATGGGTTCATTTGCGTCAAGTAACAGCACAGCCAACTGCATAAAAAGACGATAAGAATAAATGGGATTTTCATAAGCTGCTCATGTATGTACATATGTGTCTGTATAGATGTGAAGATATATAGCTACATGTCTCATGGTCAAAAAGAAGAAACTTACAAGAGCCAACAGGTTACAGCAGTGAGCATAATACAGCATTGAGTCACGCTAAATAGAAATATAAAATTAAATATTTGTATTTGTGATTAATAACTTTAGACGAACTTACCCCCTGTTAGGACCACGAGCAAGGAAAGGGCCTATGATGCCAATAACCGCCCATATAACGGTAATAATAAGAGGGGGAACGTGAGCATCAACCATTTTTAGGGAATTTTTTTAACTTATACTGCAGGTCTGCCGTAATCAGCAGGTTTGTTGGTTTACAAGAAAACACAAAATGCTATGGGACAAAAACATATCTTACTACGGTTACCAAACCTTAGCTTGATGAACCTGGTTCATTTTAGACATGAACCTCTCGCCATAGCGCCGCTGTTGACAGAAAATCAACACAAAATTCAAAACAAATTTCAATTAAGTTTGTGTAACTTTGCTTATAAATTTTTTTTAAATTTTTTTCCATTTGCATTAGGCAGTGAAATCTGAAAACATAAAATAAATTCGAAGTCGTATTCGATAGGTGCTAGTGTACAAAATATGAAATAACGTAGGTGTAGGAATATTGAGTTGAAATAATAAGTGAAATCTGGTTGTAAATAATAATTTAACAACACTGAAATGCAAACAAACACTCAATCATACAAAAGTTACAGTGACCTAGTAGGCTTTTGTTATTTTGTAAGACTAGTCTTGATACTACTGAATTGCTTAAAGCATTTCGTCACACTCTTGATGCAGCCTCTGAACAAACAAGTTGACGCGCTCAGTAATCTAAATAATAAATATCAAAACGAACATAAAATAAAACTGTTATTCTTTAATTGTGTGTGATTGGAAGGCAATATTCCAATAGTAGGTGACACATATTTTTTAATATCGATATATCGACAACTCGAATTATCGACAACTAGGAATTACAGTTCAGTGGCAAAGTAACATGCAAAAATACGAAATGGTCCTGGAAAGTACTATGATATGGTAAATAAATGATTTAAACGTTAAAATGTTTATGCTAATTACATTTCCACATCTTTTCTTTTGCAGTTTTGATAACAGTGATTACCAGCGCAATAGTGACTACTTTCCCAACCGTTTAAATGTACAAAAAAGATGGTATCAACCTTGTCTGCCTCACCAAGCTGAGATCCAACCCAGAGAATAATGTTGGTCTAATGACCCTACCGAAGTACGCTTGTATGGCTAGTAACTACTGCTGTATATTGCAATTAACGTTTTTATCTCTTTTTCAGCACCGTCGAAGTGCTGGCCACACTGACCAGCGATGTGGGTCGCATATTCTCAAAGATGCATTCGATTCAGCCAAAAGGCGAAATAAACCTTCTAACCGGAATTCGTATTGCCCATTTGGTGTTAAAGCCTCGCCAATGTAAAAATCATAAAATGCGCATAGTTGTCTAGACTCACCAATAAACAACGAAGAAGGGGAGCTCGTTAAACAGGCCAAGCGTCTGAAGAAGAAGGTTAACGTAGACATTGTGAGTTTTGGCGATCACGCAAACAACATTGAAACCTTGACGGCTTTTATAAACGCTCTGAACGGAAAAGATGGCACCAGTTCCCATTTAGTTAGTGTTCCCAGAGGCATGGCTCTATCAGATGCCTTATTGTCGTCGCCCATAATACAAGGGGAGGATGGTATGGGTGGCGCTGGGCTCAAAATATATTGGATGTCAGCTGGATGTGTCTCTATTCGTTGTTTTATTCTCTGCAAGGGTAACTTATTAGATTAATTGATAAATTGGCTTAAATGTGTAAATATATATATATATCTACATATATATTTTTTTAACGAAACAATTATTTTAGCGGGATGAAACCGCGAGCGACATCACTAAGATGTTCGAGCCATCAGCACAAGGTGCGGATGCATCAGCCAACAACGGCGGAGCAAGTGGAGGAGCTGTCGATGCAACCAACACTGAACAAACCGGGGCTGGTGAGACAAGAGTACGAGAACCTTCAGCAGTCCAAAGTAATTTAGAAATGCCAACGAATACAGCAACGCCACCAACAACCGCTTCGACCATGTCGTCCTCCTCTACTACCTCTAGGGATGCGGGCAACAATAGCAATGACGTGACAATTGGATCTGGTTCGGCGTCGTGCAAAACCAGCACCGCATCGGAGTACACGTCGCTGTCCATTGATTACATGCCGGACAACGCCATCACGCCAACAGGCAATGAGCCATTTCCACAACTGGAAGGAGGCATGGACAAACCGCAAGCCGAACAGAAGGCACGCAGTTTGGCCATAAGCCGTGTGCAAATGTTGTTGGAGTCAACAAGGAGCGAAGCGAAACCGAGAAGCTTGAATTTGCCATTGAATCGTCAGTTGAAGATTGTGGAAGATTTGAAGCACACCAGAAGCTTAGATGACCTAAGCGAGGTGAACATTACGTTCGATCTGCAGGTGACAGGCTTAGCTGCTGGCCAGGTTCAAAACTATAATGCAAGCGGCTCTGTACAAAACGGTACCGCAGTCAACACACCCACAGAGCTCATTAGTTCACTCATACAGAACGTTCCGATGGCCATTAATCAATCCAATTGATATATCAGCAGCAAAACGCACCGGCGGGCGTTGGTGTGGGCGTGATGGTGCCCCAAAACCAAGTTGGGGCTACGGCACAACCATCAAATCTTCAAATTGCAGTCGCAGAGGAGCCCGTGTCACTGGCAGCCACTCATCCTCACCTGTTACCGAACGATATTCAATCGGTAAGCAAGTTGATTTGTTGTCCACTCGTTTTAACTAAATGAATGAATTCATTTGCTTGCAGGACATTAAATATAATCTAGACTCATTGGTTAATCAGTTGTGCAATACACGATTGGGCATTAACCAACATCAGCGACTGCTGATAATAACTAACTCCAGATCCATATTTTCAATATAGAAAATATGGATCTGAAGTTATTAAGTGAAAAGTTGTCGAATTATGAGAGGATTGTCTGTAAATATGTCACAGTTTTGAGTTGATTTGCCATTGTTTCGCTTATTGTTTTACCTTTGTTTTTGATTTTAACCTTTTCTCATTCTTTTTATGCAATGCGGTTTCCTCTCATTTGTTTAAAATCAAAATCGAATAATTACTGCTTACATTAGCGCAGTGCCTTTTAAAACTTTTCGTATTCCACATAATGCTTTAGGTGCAGCTCGTCCTCTTCAATCAGCTGCCGTTGGCGCAGCAGCAGCAGTCGCTGATGTTGGTTAGTGCCCAATCGTGTATTGCACAACTGATTAACCAATGAGTCTAGGTAATGTTTAATGTCCTGCAAGCAAACGAATTCATTCATTTAGTTAAAACGAGTGGACAACAAACCATCTTGCTTACCGATTGAATATCGCTCAGTAACAGGTGAGGATGAGTGGCTGCCAGTGACACGGGTTACTCTGCGACTGCAATAGAAATACAAAATGTAGATAAAAAAGTAAATTAAAGACTTATAAATATATACATACTATATATTTTAAACAATTCAGTGATTTATGTTTTGCGTAGTTACTAAATAAATAAACTTTTATTGAACTTAAAGTAAAAATATTGATGTATTGCTCGCTAAAGTCATTCTTATGCCCTTAGTCGTAAAGTTTAATTTTATATGTTATGTTTGACTATGTTTTTTATGCTTATTTGCTTAAATATTCGAAGATCTGTCACTCACCAACCTTCCAAACTTGGCAAGCGGGCAATGGTGAGCGCGTCATAAGATATCTTCTCATTTACAAATGCCCAGGACTGAAGAAAATAAATTCAAATAAATTCTGCCTGATTTGCCTGTTGTCGCTGGATGGGTGTAAGTTTCTATTCAAGGCCTTGCCTTTAGCAATTATCAATAAAAGCATAACATTCATTTCGTTTCTTCATATATACATATGGAAATTATTTATTTGTAAATATTATAAAGCAAACTTAAACAGTTTTTTTTAAAGGGAAATTGATAAACACAATTGTATGATGAAAACAATATTAATGAAAGAAAAAATAACAAATTTAAAAGGAATGACATCATATTTCCCTTCTATGCCACGACATCCATGGTGTCTTTGATTTCGTTACCCCACTCACGGGCCATTATCATTATTTCGTTCATGGATAGTTTGGGGCCAATCAATGGGTTCATTTGCGTCAAGTAACAGCACAGCCAACTGCATAAAAAGACGATAAGAATTAATGGGAGCTTATGTATGTACATATGTATCTGTATAGATGTGAAGATATATAGCTGAATGTCTCATGGTCAAAAAGAAGAAACTTACAAGAGCCAACAGGTTACAGCAGTGAGCATAATACAGCATTGAGTCACGCTAAATAGAAATATAAAATTAAATATTTTTATTTGTGATTACTAACTTTAGACGAACTTACCCCCTGTTAGGGCCACGAGCAAGGAAAGGACCTATGATGCCAATAACCGCCCATATAACGGTAATAATAAGAGGGGGAACGTAAGCATCAACCATTTTTAAGCACTTTATATAACTTAAGAGTAATACTGCAGGTCTGCCGTAATCAGCAGGTTTATTGGTTGAACAGAAAACACAAAATTATTAATAAGTGATCACGAAGATGGCACTTTTTCGAGCTGTATGAATATCACATGACAGCCATGGGACATAGAAACATATGTTACTAGGGTTGCCAAACCTTAGCTTGATGAACCTGGTTCATTTTAGACATGAACCTCTCGCCACATCGCCACTGTTGACAGAAAATCAACACAAAATTCAAAACAAATTTCAATTAACTTTGTGTAACTTTGCTTATAAATTTTTTTAAAATGTTTTGCCATTTGCATTTGGCAGTGAAATCTGAAAACACAAAATAAATTCGTATTCGATAGGTGCTAGTGTACAAAATATGAAATAACGTAGGTGACACATATTTTTTAATATCGATATATCGACAACTTGATTTATTCAAAGAAACTTAACAACCCTGTGCAGGCAGCTAGGAATTACAGTTCAGTGGCAAAGTGACAAGCAAAAATACAAAATGGTCCTGGAAAGTACTATGATATGGTAAATAAATGATTTAAACGTTAAAATGTTTATGCTAATTACATTTCCACATCTTTTCTTTTGCAGTTTTGATAACAGTGATTACCAGCGCAATGGTGACTACTTTCCCACCCGTTTAAATGTACAAAAAGATGGTATCAACCTTGTCTGCCTCACCAAGCTGAGATCCAACCCAGAGAATAATGTTGGTCTAATGACCCTATCGAAGTACGCTTATAGAGCTAGTAACTACTGCTGTATATTGCAATTAACGTTTTTATCTCTTTTTCAGCACCGTCGAAGTGCTGGCCACACTGACCAGCGATGTGGGTCGCATATTCTCAAAGATGCATTTGATTCAGCCAAAGGGCGAAATAAACCTTCTAACCGGAATTCGTATTGCCCATTTGGTGTTAAAGCATCGCCAAGGTAAAAATCATAAAATGCGCATAGTTGTCTTTGTAGGCTCACCGATAAACAACGAAGAAGGGGAGCTCGTTAAGCAGGCCAAGCGTCTGAAGAAGGAGAAGGTTAACGTAGACATTGTGAGTTTTGGCGATCACGCAAACAACATTGAAACCTTGACGGCTTTTATAAACGCTCTGAACGGAAAAGATGGCACCGGTTCCCATTTAGTTAGTGTTCCCAGAGGCTCGGCTCTATCAGATGCCTTATTGTCGTCGCCCATAATACAAGGGGAGGATGGTATGGGTGCCGCTGGGCTGGGTGGCGCCGTATTCGAATTCGGCGTTGATCCCAATGAGGATCCGGAACTTGCTCTTGCCTTGCGCGTCTCAATGGAGGAGCAGCGCCAACGCCAAGAGAGCGAGCAGCGTCGCGACAATGCTGGAGCTGCTGAAACTGCTGCTCCCTCGATAGCAACTAGCGGAGAGAGTGGCACAGGGGGCTCAGCCGTAACTCTTCCCAATTCCAACTCGGAGGAGGCGATGCTGCAACGTGCACTAGCTTTGTCGACTGAAAATCCAGAGGATAATTTACCAGATTTCGCCAATATGACCGAAGAGGAGCAAATCGCGTTTGCCATGCAAATGTCCATGCAGGATGCTGCTGATGATAGCGTTACCCAACAAGCCAAACGTCCCAAAACTGATGATGCGTCTGCCCCAATGGAAGTCGATGAGGACTACTCGGAAGTTATTGGTGATCCGGCATTTTTGCAGAGCGTTCTTGAAAATCTCCCTGGTGTAGATCCACAATCGGAAGCAGTGCGCGACGCTGTTGGTTCTCTTAATAAGGACAAGGACAAGAAAAACGATGGCAAGGATGAACAAAAGAAGTGAACTCCTATCTCCAAGTTATATATATCTATTTAAATTTGCATTAAACAGAAATCATAAGTGAGCTAACATCTCTAATACTATGTGCAGATTATGTTCATGCTTCTAATAAAACAAACATACATATATTATCACAGGGAATGTCCTTGTTGGTCCTCCTAGTTAAGCATGTTTCTCTAGACAGAAGAGATACAATCCATTGCGATAAAATTGCTCTCCCGGCAGCCAGTAAAGTCCAATTAATAATATACGGTTATTATTTAACGCTTTGTGTAGTTAAGTTTAATGTATTATGATAACTTTGAATCTACATTTACAAGCAACATGGTATTTATGGTTTTAAAGTTATCCAGTTATGCCGCTTACTTTCCACCCTTGTAGTCACGGATGTGGTACAGAACCCAAGCCGGGATAAACAAGGACGCAGCGCACATGCCACCACCGAGAATCACTTTCTCCTGGAAAAAATTAAATGAGCATGTTAAGGAAATCAAATTTAATGTAAGGGTTTGCCATAGATTGGGTTTACGTAACCCTCAAGAATCTCAAAATTACTCACTGCTGTGGAGATGTGTTTCGTTGGTGGCCCGGAGACGACGGATTGGCATCGCCTTTGCATCGCTCCACGCATCGCAGGCACCAAAAGTTTAGCAGCACTATTTTGGAACATTTTTAAAATCACAATTTTCCTTCTTAGAAATCAATGCTGGTAATAAGTGCTCGATTGAGATGACAAAAACATCGATAAGAATTTTGTGTTAGTGATGTTAAGAAATCGATAATTTTATGAGTGCCCATCCTACCAGTAAATAAAATACCAAATTTTTTTAATTTGAATCATGAACACATTAAAATTTGAACAATTTTTTAATAAAAACTGTTTTTTTAAAGAATCGTTTACAGAACGTAAACATAAGGCCCTTATAACGTTTTTTATCGTTCCAGCAGTTTATTGTTATTGAACTGAATGTTACAAATACTACTTAGAGTAAAACTTCATTAAAATGTAACGGTAAAAATAAAGGATAATTAATAAAATAAGTGACATAGTATGAATATTTAATATATATTGATATAAAGTGTAACATTCACTATTAAAAAAAAGTGTTTTCAACGGTTTGTGAACGCTTCCTTTTATTGATAGTTCCTATACCTTTGGAATAAATAGGATCAATCAATTGGGACAAACATCGTCCGAAAGATAACAGTAGGGCATTTTTGATTTGACGTCACGCTCAAAATATACACATTTAATTCATTTAAATGGTTAAATTACCGCAAGATTTTTGTTTATTTTTTGTAGATTTCGTTTCTTATTATAAACTATTAGTACATAGCTTTTAGTAAAATATTTGATTACAATATACTCTTTTATACCAGTACAATTGGACATAAGAATGAACTTGCATCATTATTTACTTTTCTATATTGAATTTACTAAGAATTATTTAAATAGTTAAGGCTTAATACTTGCGAGCCAGTTATTTGTTACGTTTTATTAATACACATGTGGTTCATTTCAGATCTACGTATTAGCATACATACATATGTATATACATATACATTGGCAATACTAGAAAACATCGACACTATTATAAGGCTGAAGCAGTAAGCGCATCAATTTTCGATTCTAGCGTTTTTCCCCTGCTAAGGATTTATTATTATTTCTTGTCTGGATTCGCAGATTGAAGGACAATTAATATTGGATGAAAGGCATGTAAGTAGCACTGACGGTTTTGAAAGCTTTGTTAAACATAATTAAATAAAATATAACTTTATTACGTGACTTCTACATACTGTAAGAATGTAATATTATGCGGAATGCTAAATAATCGTAAACAAGAATTGATTAATTTAAGCTTTGGAATATATAAACTTAATATTTCGTTTAGTTTAATTTATTTAAATTGGTTGTTTTCTATGAAATTTGTTGGTATAACAGGTAATAACATAACATAAAATACCTAAGTATGTATATAATTTGCAAAGAGCATTACAATCAAATAAATTAAAATAGTATATGTATATGTGTTGAGTACAAAGAATGTATGCTGCATTTTTTCAATTATATGTTAATATCTAATTAGGTAATAAGTAGTTTCGTAACAATACAAACAATAGAATCGGTAGACAAAAACAATTTTATGTTTAAATATATGTATACATATGTATGTGCATGAGCATCTGAATATTCCTGTGTGCGCATCTCTTATTTTTAAGTAATCTTTAAAGGACAGTAAGTGGAAAACATCATAAAAAATTCGCTTATTTTTTATGTTTACAATTCAGTCTGAAAGGCATAGTTGTGTATACACATTTTTATATCACCTATTTTGAATAATTAACTGTTTAATGTATCCTGCTTTTTGTTTATTTTAAAATATTTTTAAATGATAAGTGTTTTACAATATTAATTTCTTAAATTTAGTTTTAACCACATCTTTTGGTTTTTTCATTACAATTTAGTTGTTCTTTGCAATTGCGGAAAATGTTCTGTTGATTTCGTTGCGTTAAGTTGGGCAAAAAATATATATTTATTTCCGTATGTAAACAAAAATTTGGTACTTAATTGATCTCTTACTTTTAATTACACATTTGATTTTTTCATGCAGTAATATATATATATCAGCATTGTAAGGTTTATGTTATTTTTGCTTTTCTTGATTCTAACTTTTAGTTATGCATATGTTACTCATTGTTGCTCCGATAATATTATTGTTCTTGGCGCGAAAAGCTTATTCTTCATCCGTGAAATCGGAGCTATCGCTTATATCACTTGAAAACAATTCCAGCCAGTGATAATCGCGCCGATCGACGTATTCCCAAAGATAAATCTGCGAGAAATATGAAGTTTAGTATTATACACATGTAAAGGATAAACTCTCGAGTGACTATTGTTACCAAAATAGTTAACAACATTATTAAATTATAAAATGGACTGAATTTGCAAACCTAAATAATTAATAATTACATCATTCAATTGCACAAAATAGCCAGAATGTCAATAAAATAACAAAATGATTCGACGACAGTAAACAACAGTTAAAGAATAAATTACTTACATCAAGTAAATCAATAAGCTGATTCTGGCTATGCAATTTTCGAGCTCGTTTTGGCAAACCAACATCCACAATGTCGCCGTTGGGTAGGGCGTGTTTGTAAAAGCACTTGTTGCCAAATGGACATTTTCCTTCGCCTTTTTTGAAATATTTGCAATCCTTGGCACCGAGGGCTGCACGATAATCATTAAGCAGCTTATCTTTTTCCTCTTTAGTTTCAACCCAAAAGGCGCTGGGGCAGACAAAGTCGGAACACACGCGACATTCAGGACAAGCTCTGAAATATGTGGCAGAAAATAAGATAATTAAAAGGTTGGATTCATGGATGGATCGCTTATGGCATAAATATTTAAAGGTATGATGTGCTCGAAAGTATGCAATGCAAAATTGTAGCTTAAAGAACTATTAACGAGCTATTTTTCAAAGGACCACATTTATTTTATTTTATGTAGCCATGTCGATAGACATATATGAATTTTTACTATCTGAAGCTATTTATTATAGAACAATTAAGCACTTTTTGAATGCTGCACTCACCGCGTAATTTTATGTTCAAACTGTTTGGCCTGACGCCATGTACGGATGCATTCCAAGCAAAATATATGATTGCAGTTGGGCAAAATGCCAAATCGCTTCTCTCGTCCGGCTTTTTCCATAATGGTGTCGAAGCATATGCCACACGTCTTATCTTTGGACTGGGCAATTGCAAAGGATAATTCCATTGCCTGTTCATGCTGTTGCAAGCACTCGCGATTGTGTTTCTTACGCTGAGCTTGGTCCGTTGGATGCAGGCAGTATTGGTCGCACATCTCGCATAGCTCCAAGTGGATGCGATAGGGACAATACTCGCCATAGGGGCAGGGACTTTCGTATGGACAAACCATATCCAAGGAATGCGGCTCACCATGTTTAATTCCAACGTCAATGTCATTTGTGGACGGACCACCGACAATCTCCGCCCATGAGATTCCACTTTGCACAACGGCGCTGCTAGTAGCCGCAGCCTCATCCTCATCCCCGTTTAGGCATTGGGCTGTAAAGCTCTTCTGGCCGGGCACAAATATCGGCGCATTTGCCCAATTGCGACGACTCGTGCTAGGCAATACATCAGCATCAGCATCCGCATCTGCGTCGGCATCGGTGTTTGTTTTTGTATTTGTGTTTGGGGCACGCTGCTCACCTTCGGGTCGGCCTCGAGTCAAGTCATGGGAGAAGCGACAAAGGTCACCGAATCGACAAATGCCTCGCAAATAATATCGGCATATTGTTTGGCTTCGTCCAGGCACAACGTTTAAAATGGGAGCTTCTGCGACGCTGGCGGAACTCATTTTGCACATGCAAGAGTTTGTACAGATGATCTGACCAAACTAGACGTTCTGACCTGAAACGTTTGCAAATGTGATTATATCCTCGATAAACTCGACTTATCGATATATATATATACATATATATATATACAATATATATGTATATATATAAATGCAAATGTATGCATGCAAGTGTGTACATATGTATATGTATATGTAGAGCAAACAAAATTAAGATGTCGCAATAACTCCTTTTTTTTGCGTATTACAATACAATGTATACAATATACGTATGAAGACACACAAGAAATTTTATAAATATTTGGAATCAAAAACATATGAAAGCGTTTATTTATTATTTTTTTGATATATGTATATAGAAATATGTATGTATATAGATGAGTATATATACATATGTATCTACTTAAGAATATGAATGCACATGAACCTTTCTGTTCTACTTCGGGAACGAGCACGCCTTCACTTTGGCTGCCTTGCGTACAAAGCGTAATAACTATTATTGTAACTGTTATTGTGTGGAGCTAAAGCTAAAAAGAACACTTGATTTTCTTACGTTATTATTTTTTTGTTGCAAATTGATGCTCACAAAATTTCAACTAAGGATGGGCTAAAATTAATGGTATATCGACCAATCTGATAAATTAAATTCGATTTTTTTTTTGCGATTGCTAGGCGTTTGACAATTTTTTAAAAGTATGTCTGACATCTAAAAGTATTCCATATAAAATGTTTTTACTGTGTAATTTACTTTTATGACAATTGAAATACTTTTTTTTATTATTCTACAGTTTTGTTAAGTAAGAACAAGTCAGCTATCGGCCTCAAATAAATTTGTATCGATGTCAACGAATTTGTTCAAATTTCCGAATCAGCTGATTGCTCCGATATTTGTTTTGCTAAAATGTCTCAGAAAAATCGAATTATTAAAATTATTTATTAAAAAAATATGACTAGTGATAATGGAAAAAAATACGTTTGCGTCAGCTGCGGGAACCCGGCACGAGAATTGATCAAAAAATACAGTAATACTGTTAAGCCTACTCACTGTGTAAGTACACTCAAAAATAAATTACATATTTATATGTACTTCTGGAGATAATTCAACAGGACAAATGCAAGCAGATAACTGATAAATATATAGAGGTTGAAGAATTCATAATCCTTATAGATGCACTTCTTTTGGTTTCCGCTGCGTTCCGACACATGATACATAATGGAGACTTTAAGGTTTAGTCGGCGGCTCGTTAATACTGAATATTAAATACTAATACATTACATTTTGGTTTTAGCTATATTGGAAGATTACACTTGTTGTCCTGCTCTTGGAATCGTTTGCGTTGTGTAGACAAAACACAGGAGATGGATCAAGTACTGCCCTATATGAAAAAGGGTTTTACATGTGCACGCTACAAAACATTGGAGGTAATATAACATACTCAGACATTATTATTTATATTGTCGCATATATGGAACTTTTCTATTTCAGAATATCTTTTGATTGCGCTTCTTCTGATTTTAATTACCGCAATTTTTAACATGCGTCAGCTGATCAAAGTCGGTCTGCCGTCAGTAACATTAATTATTCTTAAAGTGGTGGCAATTTCTAATTTCTCAAAGTTCTTTCTCCTGCCTATATTGGTCTGGAGAAGTAACACAACCGATTTTGGACGTAACCTGCACTATATGTTGGTCACTGGTCATCACCTTTGCTCCTTAATAATGGCTTACAGTGTAGTCGGTATCAGCAACAGTCATCTCCGCTGGCTTACCATAATATTGGTAATTTGTGCATTTGCTATTAAGGAGTACGTTAGGTATTTAGCAGCATTTAAGATGGAGATGCATATATCTTAATAATAATAATACTATTTTAATTTTAATAACAAAAATATAGTCTGATTTATGATTCAATATATACTGACAGTTAGGCATTTAAATAAGGGATTAAGTGAATCGAAACTATAAGTTAAGTATATTTGGTATTAATTAAATCAGACTGGTCTCTCTTAGATTATTTTTATCGATATACAGCCCTAGTATTTGCACTTATCGGCCGAGCTCTGTCAATGTCGCATGCAGAATTTATGAGAATTCTTAAAATGCTTATTTTGCTTATTTCCATTATGCAAAATTAAAATAAACTTTGGCGAAAGCATTACTATTATCATAACATGAATAATTTCAATTTGGTAACAAATATCGCGAAGTAAATCAATATCTACGCGTATTTTTGAGCACGTAATGTGTGCTCTGATGGTCTAAAAATCAAGCAAACGTGTTATTTAATAATGTAAAACGCCACACAACAAGTGAGTGCGGGTATTGCAAGCAACTGTAAAATAAAAAGGACTTAAAACCAGGAAAAACTGATGCTGGCCTAATAAAAGGGAAATATTGGTAAGTCTATAGAACAAATAAAATGACCCACATACATACATACATGCATAAAATACATGTACATGAATATTATGCATGTATTGACGTACACATACAAGGTGACTGCATTCTTGCCGCTAGCAAAATTATTTGTTACTGGACACAACTAATTTGTTTTAAAATTTGTAACAACTCTATCCCCAACATATGTATGTGACTTTATATGTACATATAATATGGCAAACGTTGGTTTTTAATTGCATTATAAACGAATATGACAGATCATTCATGTTACCAATGTGACCGGGTAAATGTGGTATTTTTTAAAATATGTAAAAATATATTTTGTAATCACTTTAAAAAAAATGTATGCACTAAAAGAATTGCAATAATAGAATGTGTTAAAATATGATTTAAAATTGCTTTTTGCAATCTGTATAGTTACAAATTTGTGAAGAGTAGTCCGGAGTTTTCAATTTAAAGTTTTAAATAGTATGCGCTTTGGTTAAAATGTGCAATTAAGGCATTTTGTACGTCACTGTGCCTGGTCACACATACCATATAACCTAAAAAATGACAAGTGACAAATTTCTTTTTTGTTCATTTTAAGCGACTTAAACATTATCAACGGCAATAGAAACCATTATCTGGAGTTTCTCCTATTGTAGTACTTTATTTGGCTAACGCTCTTACGTTTAATAATGGATTCGCCTTAAAGTGGATCTGACGTTTCCGTTTTCACATATGCAACGATGTAAATAATATAAGCAAAAAGTGAAAATTACAAACCAACAGACCGACCGCATTGGTGCACACATATGTACATTATTGTACATACATTTATTATAACTCCGCAAGGCAAAGATCACGTAGAGTGTCAAATCAAATGTCAGCTGCTACAACGGTTGTGTTTGCGAGTTTTGCTGTAAATCTCTGCACAAAGTGCTCAAAACCGCGAAGGACGGAGCACAACATAAACGAATTAATCGTTGAATAAACAGGAAACCGGGAATTTGACTACTGCGAGAGTTAAGTACAGATCGGCTTATACATAATCTTGCGTGAAAAAGATGCATTCCTCATCTGCGGCGTCGAGCGCACTTGTGGAATACTCCGACGTGAGTTCGGAGGATTTCTCGGATCCCGAAGCAGGAGAAATTGATTCGGATGTGGCATTAACTGGCAGAGCTCCAATATCAACAGCTCCAAATAGAAAACCAGAAAGTCAGGGAAGAAAGCAAAACTCGGATGGGGTTTTGCGAGTTACAAAGAGCAATGACTACAGGTAATTATCTGTAAAAAGAAAATCCTTAAACAATATTTTATATATTGACTTTTGTAGGAAAAGACGCACTGAGGAGGACGACATGACGTCGATTCTTGCAGTTGGATCAAGATCAAGGCAAGTTTCAGTTGTTGCCAGCAGTGGTAGTAGGCTTAGCATCGCCTCTGTCAATGAGAAACTAAATCATCATCGTGCCGAAGTCACACTGACGCCAGTCAAGAGTTCAAAGGAGGAGCACCTGCAGTGGGACCGTGAGTTGTACATGTCTAGCGATACAATCGATACCGATGAGCTGGAAGCGGAAATGAAACGGCAGAAACGCAAAAAGCTGAAGAAGGATAAGCACAAGCATAAATCAAAAAAGAAATCCAAGAAGCGCAAGAAGAAGCGAGCGAAGTCATACTCTAGCATTGACTCCTTATCGGACAGCAACCTCAATACCTTGCTGGACAGGCACAGTCGGTATACGCCGCCAACGGCACCAAGTCGAGCCAAGAGCGCCGAGCGCACAGTCAGCGCTGCGCTGCCTTCATATACGCCTCACAAAGACAGTCAAAGCAGTCCCATATCAGTGGGCACTCCGCCCGCCCGACGTCCCAACAGTAATAACACCTATTACGGCGAAGCAGCTGTTGCTACTCCAGGCACTCCCCTAGGCAGCAGCCTACAGGTAACGGTAACGAACAAAACGACTTCAAACAGTCGACATCGTTCGCCACCGGCACGCGTCGGCGTTGGTGGCAGCAGCCAACGATATGCCGCCTCTCCACGCACTCCTCCACAGTCACTTAATCACTCACATGCAGTCACTGGTGGCGCTGGTGTTGGTGCGCGAGACTCTCGTAGCTCTCGGTATGTGCAGAGCCCCCTGAAGGACGATTTAAATGCTCACCATCGCTCTGGCAATGCGTATGCTGGCCGCTATTCAGGGGGTGGATCAATAGGTGGGCAGGGCAGTAGTCTCGATGCGAGAAAACTAAAGCGCATGTCACCAGGTAAGTGCAGATATTGTCTGACAAAGTACAAAATATTTAGTTGAATAATTGTTGGACTTAGTAAGTAAATAAAGTGGAAAAAAAAGATCGAATAGAAACAACAAGAGACATAGTTCCTATTCACTAACTCAGTTGAATATAGTTGCGCAAATGTTAACGGGAATTTGTAGGATTTTCAACCTAACTAACTACATATTTTTAAACAGCTCTTACAATCTAGGTTTGTCCGTCCGTCTGACAGCACGAAATAGAAACATGATGAAATATTCCGTGGCTAAAACTGCTACCGACTTATTTTTTTATTAAAAATATATTGTTTATAGGATCTTAAGCAAACTACAACTATAAGATTTGCATTTTTCAGAGTTGGACCGCTACCATCACCAACCTAGCACGCCGCCGCACAAGCGACGAAAGTATAGCGATGGACGAGATGCATCCTTGTCGTCGTCTGTGGGTCCATATGAGCACGGCAGGCACCATGCTGTTAAATATGAACGCTACAGCAGAGATCGCTATTCAAGGCGGGTGTCCCGGTAAGGATTTGTTTTCTTCTAAAATTGAGAGCATATAGTGACTGTTCACCTATATAAACAGGAGTCCTAGCGTTCATCGCCTATCGCGTAGTCGACTATCGCCGGGCGGAGGAGGGACCACTTCAGGCAACAGTAATATGTATCGACAAAGAAGTAACAGTAGACATAAACACAACAAATATAACGCACCCCATTCGCCTTCCCCGCCATTGCCAACGAGGTCGTCTTCCAAGCGAGCTTCAGGCAGTGGCATGGGCATCGCTGTTGACCGCTATTCGTCGCGTTCACCAAGGCCTAGTTCACGCTACTATGAGGCATCGCCGCCATCGCCGACGGCCGCTTCAGCGTCGACCTCGCATCATCATCGACGGTCGCCAAGGTCCCATCAGCATCATCGCAACAGCAGCCGAAAACGCTCGCCCAGCTCAGGCAGCAGTCGTAGCTCCCGGTCGCCAACATCGCGTGACCTAAAGCATAAGCGCGATGAATATATCAAAAAGATAAGCGAGACTAGCTTATTTGCCGAATTGGTGAAGGATCGTCATAAACGGCAAAAAGCGTTGAAGGAGATAATCGAGCGTCAGGAGGAGAACAGCAACAGCAACGGCGCCTTGACCGTCAACGAAAACAGTTCCTCGGTAGATGGAAATACGCCCAACGTTGCCGACAATCGATCAGCATCGTATATGGCAGCACAATCGTCCGCTGGTGCGACGCCAAACGGAATTGTAAGCGGTGGTAAGCCTGATTTGGACGTCAACAACATTCCTATGCCAAACAGAGAAAATGATGCACTACAGCTAAATCCGACTGTTGTTAGTGCAGATGTTACTGATGCCTCTCCAAAGGCAGTGGTAATGCCCATTAAAATAAACGCCAATCAAAAACCGAAGAGTCTTACGGCCTTGCCGATGCCTCCGGGCATGAGTGCTGCCGATTTAGAAAATGCACCCACGCCATCGCCGCCAGATTTAAGCAAGCAAACAACACCGAAATCAACTAAGAAGCTGTCGCCAGATGATAGGAATCTAAATGCCAATGTCAATAAGAGCCTTTTGAATCTGCCAATGCCACCCGTTATACCGGGCAGTGAGGAGTTGAGCGGCGACGATGATGTCATCGACAGTCCCGAGGACTTTGATACGCCCAGTGGCAACAGCAACAGCATGAATACGAGTGCTAATTCAAATGCAACACAGGCTGCAACGCGTCGACGTCCAGTGATACTCAATCGACGCGACTCACGAAACAATGTGCGGGATTGGGGCGAACGATGTGTGGATGTATTCGAGGTGATTGCACAGATTGGCGAGGGTACATATGGACAGGTATGGGATGGGAAAATCTTACGTTTCTTTACTGACGATTACTAAGATAAGCATTTATTTAATCACTTGCAGGTGTATAAAGCGCGAGATCATCATACCAACGATATGGTAGCATTAAAGAAGGTGCGTTTAGAGCACGAAAAGGAAGGTTTTCCCATAACGGCTGTGCGCGAAATCAAAATATTAAGACAACTCAATCATCGCAATATTGTGAACCTACATGAAATAGTGACGGATAAGCAGGATGCAGTTGAGTTTCGCAAGGACAAGGGATCCTTCTATCTGGTATTTGAGTACATGGATCACGATCTCATGGGTCTTCTAGAGTCTAACATGGTTGACTTTAACGAGGAAAACAATGCCTGCATTATGAAACAGCTATTGGATGGCCTCAATTACTGTCACAAAAAGAATTTTCTTCATCGGGATATAAAATGTTCCAACATTTTGATGAATAACAAGTATGCTCAAAGCGACATACCTTGAATTCATTTAATTCCTCTGTTTCATTATTATTGTTTGTATTTTCAGGGGAAAAGTTAAATTGGCAGATTTTGGCTTAGCCCGACTGTACAACGCCGAGGACCGTGAGCGTCCCTATACGAACAAAGTCATAACGCTTTGGTATCGCCCACCGGAACTGCTGCTTGGCGAGGAGCGTTACGGGCCGTCCATAGACGTATGGTCTTGTGGCTGCATCTTGGGCGAACTGTTCCTGAAGCGCCCGCTATTTCAGGCAAATGCAGAGATGGCGCAACTGGAAACTATATCCAAAATATGTGGTTCCCCGATACCCGCCGTTTGGCCGAACGTAATTAAGTTGCCGCTTTTTCACACGCTTAAGCAGAAAAAAACGCATCGTCGACGTTTGCGTGAAGATTTTGAGTTTATGCCAACATCAGCACTTGACCTGCTCGATAAAATGCTTGACCTAGATCCAGACAAACGCATTACGGCAGAAGATGCCCTCAGATCGCCTTGGCTAAAGAATATCAACCCAGATGAGTGAGTTCAACCGAATAACTCTCTACCTTATCGACTTGAAAGCAATTACAAATTTATTATTTTTTCATAATTAACAGAATGCCAATACCACAATTGCCTACATGGCAGGATTGCCATGAGCTTTGGAGCAAGAAACGGCGTCGTCAGCTGCGCGAACAACAAGAATCGCTGCCACCAGGTGTAATTTGCTCAGCTAAGTATCAACAACACGGAGCCACGATGGTGGGGGATGCCTAGCATTTACTCTATGCTTCATACTTTAATGAAGAGGAAGACTATAAACAGCGAGAAGTGGAGTGTGCCTGGTGGCAAAGTTAATACCTAAGTTTGTAACGAATTATATTAATAGTTGGCAGGCAGAATCAGTTCGGGTTGACATGCTCTACCAAAGCACTCTATTCTTTAAGTCATCTCTTAAACAAAATAACTAAACTAAGATAACATTTAAATAGTGATGAATTGCTACAAAATGAGCATTTCGAATTGACCGGTGTATAATATTGTAATATGTATATACTATTTACTGCTATATTCAAACAAATAACCAATTGGAGCATAATTTGTTTATAATTTTTTTTAATGTTTAGACTAATTACTTACATACATATTGGCAATAAAAAAGAGCACGAGAAATAACATAATTAATCAATCTGTATCGAGTTTTGTTCACATAAACTTTTATTCTGTTACAAAATTTGACTATTTAATGCTTTTAGCTATGACGTAAGTTTTTAGTTTACAACAAATTGGAAAACAACGCTAAAATTCTAAATAAAAGCGAGGTTTTGAAGCAGTTAAAGGTTAGCATTTTACTATTAAATAAATTGTTATATATATACTAACATATATATGCAGAATGATAATATACATGCATAGAATATACATAATACATAACGTTATAAATAAGTTAGTAGTAATAGTATTATTATTAGCTTAGCAACATACTCATGTTGTCCGTATAAAGCTATAAATGATTATTTTGTTAGGTATATTTAAATAAAATTGTAAAGTTAATGATGAATTTATCAAGTAAATGTGTACTAAAAAAAACACCCATACAAATATTTTAAAAAGCTTATATTTTTTAATACATAAATCAAGCCGGATAAGAATAAATGTGTATAAAAAGTACTATATAATAAAAAAAATCTGTGCGAGACTGAAAATAATTGAACACAAAATTGTGCAATTTGAATAATTAAAGTTGTAAAATCATAAATGATGAATTTCAAAACCAAGCACTAATCTCCCAAAGCGTAAATCAAATGGATTTTGTTGGTTTCCAAATCATATTTGAATAAGAATATATCGATCTGCAAATCCGTTTACACAAACATAAATATACATGAAATGCATTATTAAAACATGTACGAGATCATATATTTCGGTTTATTTTGAAGAAATGCAATAATCGAACGTAGACAAAGCAATGCTGTGGATTAACGAGTGCCGTATAATCAATGCTACAGTTCTGTAATTAAATGGTAAATGGGTTTAAATAAAGTTGCCTAATGTTTAACGACTCTACCGGTTTTGTTATAATCGTTTACAAAAAAGAGAACTGACAAGTAATATATTTTTTTGATGTACATATAGAAAACCACCTGTTAATGTGGGTCAAGCGCACGATTATCTCGGAAGTATTCTGCATTTTATATAAGAAACAAATATATGCGAAATAACAATAAACAATTGTCTAGGGTTTGCCATAGATAGGGTGTGTATCTAAAGTTTTGAAAATTATTTCCTTTCAAATTACTCACTTTATACATAGTGTTTCCTGTCAATTTCTTAGTTTTTTTTTTTGTACGAAAATCAATCAATCAATGAAATCTTTACGAAATTTGAAGCTAACGATATAAAATGATCTAAATATATCGATGGCTGCGATAACGATGAAGTAGTATGCTCAGTGCGCTTAGGGGCGCCTGGACTCTTTATATAATTTTAGTGTTTTTCAACACCAGCAAGTTGGCGTTCTTCTTTTTAAATGATTTTTGGCTTGTTATTGTTTATTTATGAAAATAAGAAAGCAAAGTGCAAGTAAATCAAAGTAAACTATGCTACCATTCCGGAATTATGGAGAAACAATCGATGTAAATATGAGAATATCAAATGTGATGACGCATACCGTAATTTAAATACATTTCTTTTTCTTTAGGAGTATGAAGTACAGCACCTGCTGGGCAAAGGAGGCTTCGCGTGTGTTTACAAAGCAAAATGTCTGCGATCGCATCAAAACGTGGCTATAAAAATGGTAATTATGCATGTTCTCCATTAACATAGTATATATACTAACTTTCAATAATCGGGCAGATTGACAAAAAGCTCATACAGGGCTCGGGATTATCGAACCGAGTTAGGCAAGAAGTGGAAATTCATTCCCGCCTGAAGCATCCTTCTGTGTTGCAGCTGTATACGTTTTTTCAGGACGCCAATTATGTGTATTTGATTTTGGAACTGGCCGATAATGGTGAACTGCATCGTTATATGAACCAGCAAATGAAGCGTCCATTCACTGAAGAAGAAGCGTCCTCCATTCTGCGGCAGGTGGTAGATGGTTTGCTGTACTTGCACTCACACAACATCATGCATCGGGACATATCGATGTCAAATTTACTGCTTAGCAAGGACATGCACGTCAAAATTGCTGACTTTGGCCTGGCGACACAATTAAAGAGGCCAGATGAGCGGCACATGACCATGTGCGGCACTCCAAACTATATATCACCGGAGGTTGTTTCACACCAGTCACACGGCTTGCCAGCGGATCTCTGGAGCGTTGGTTGTATGCTCTACACGCTCCTGGTGGGGCGACCTCCGTTCGACACTGACGCCGTACAGTCAACGCTCAATAAAGTGGTGCTCTCCGACTATACGATTCCGGGTCATCTGTCCTATGAGTCACGCGATTTAATCGATAAGCTGTTGAGGAAAAATCCACATGAACGCATCTCACTTGAGCAAGTTCTCAGGCATCCATTCATGGTAAAGGCCGGCGGAAGCACAATATCGTACACAACACCCGGCGCGTCTGACGGCTATAGTCAAAGTATTGTCAGCGGAGACAGCGGCATCGTCACATTTGCCAGCAGTAAGCAGAATAGCTAAGCTTAATAGCCGCATATACTATAATTACCCTTTATTCATAGATGATTCGAAAAACTCACATCGGCTACGTTCGGTTGATCAACAATCCACACCACAAATGCTGCCACAGATCCAGGAAGAATATGGTTATTATCAGAAGTACGCGCCACATGCAGCGTACAGACAAAGTTCAGCGGAGACATTGGACAGCACAGAAATGGACTGGCAGAGGATCGGACAGAATGCACAGAAGGCTAATTTTTTGGCACATTCCACGCCAGCAGCGCCTGTACCTGCAGCGGTCATTCGAAAAGCTGAAAAGAACAATAATGAGCGCATTTCCGTGCCCCCATTAAACACGCTCAGATTGCAACCAACGCGGTACAAGACAAAAAATGCAATCATGAGTATTGTTGCAAACGGCGAGGTAGTCATTGAGTTTATAAAGAGCAAGAGTAAAATGAATGAAGATCGCATCATTGATATTTGCCGCATATCCGGCGACGGACGCCGCATTGTAATTCACCAACCTGATCCTGGGCGGTAAGAAAGTAAGCACTCATAGCGTATCAACATATATATAAATAATTATTTTCAGAGGGCTGCCCATACGCGAGCAACCGTCGGAACCCCATTCAAGCGGCACGGGTAACGTTTATAACTATGATAATTTGCCCAGCAAACACTGGAAGAAGTACGTGTACGCTGCGCGATTCGTTGGCTTGGTAAAGAGCAAAACGCCAAAAGTGACATACTTTAGTACATTGGCGAAATGCCACCTAATGGAAAACATGGCTGATTTCGAGATGAATTACTATTCGGGGGCCAAATTGACCAAGTCTCCCAGCGAAGGTATTAAAGTGCTTGATATCCACGGCGTACAGCTTTTGGATCAGTCGAGTTCCGAAGCAAAACGATTGATTGAACACAGCAACGAATGTTTCGCCCATTGCCTGAGCATTTGCAATGCACTGGAGCTGGCACAAACAGGCAGCAATACTTGTTTTCCCGTAACGATTGGACGACGACCCATTGTAGATTCGTTGCCCTCACATCGGCCGGAGGGACTTAGGGATACAACAAATTTTGCGTATTCCACACCAAAGTCACAACAGGTAATTCAATATGAAGATTTATAGAATCCCCATTTAATATACAATTTTACTGTTTCAGGGCTCAATAAACTTTTCCATTAGCACGATCTCATCGATGCGCAGTGGGAGCGATAATATTGGATCCCAGCTGTTAGCGTCCCAACAAAACGTACCCATTAAGCGGTTGAACATACCGGGCATAGGCACTGCCACAGAGGTGGGTTTTAATCTCTACATTAATTAGCAGGATTAACAACTGCTTTGATTTCAATTTCAGCTGTCCCATGGAATTGTGCAAGTCCAATTCTATGATGGATCAGTCATCTCTGTCATACCTGAGGCGCACGGTGGTGGCATTACATACACGCAGTCAAACGGCGTCTCTACCCACTTTCCTGACCATGACGACCTACCATTATCGGTAAGGGATCGACTCTCGCAGCTGCCCCAGGTGCAGATGAAGTTGAGGTGTGCTCCTCTGATCAGTAGCAAAAAGTTTGACTGCAATGCGATGAACGCCAAGTCGACGGCGTCTGCGCCTTGGTACAATCGTATGCTAATCTAAAGCCCATATTCTACAATATTTTTTTTAAGAAAAAAGTAAAATTTATTTTGTATTTTAAGATAGCTTTCATGTTTTATATGAATATATATATATTTTTTATATCTATTACTTTGATAGCCCGATGCTATATATTTTGATATACATATGTTACTAAAAATTGGTACAAATTTTGCTTACCAGTTTCCGTCCGAGACGGAGACCTATGTATATATATAACAAGAGAGTTTACAATGTGTAAACAACATATTTTAATTCGAATCGATTGTTTTTGCAATTTAACATAAGGATATTTCAAAATTAAATAATTTCTAAGAGTTCACATCTAATAAAAATTAAATTTATGTTGCCTCTGAAAATAGTGTAAAATACTACTAAATTGACATCTGAATCAAAATTTGTGAAAATCGCATAGAAAGGTGGTTATTAAGATAATGTTAGGGCAAGCAAATGCAATAACATAAAAAACCAACCTCGGTGCTACTCAAACTCTAAATCTTATCGCATATATATTTGCTATAATATAATTAATTGTTTATTCCACTCATTTGTATTGAAACGGAAAAATTACATGTTCACTAGTTTAAAAATATCGCTAGTTCTAAAGTACGGATAACTATCGATATAACAATAAAAAAATCGATATAATTTTAACATCACTAGTATTTTTGGTAGATACAAACGAGTTTAGTGTTTTTGTCAGTGCTGAACAGTTTGGTTTAAGTTTGTTTTATTTTAATTCTGAGCTTACAAGCACAGTAAATAAATGTGTGCGCAGGAATTAGAAAAGTTGATCATAAAATTCAAATCAATAACCATATACGAATTGCAACATATAAAACCAAATTTTTATACACTGATTGGCAAGCCTCTTTTTGCTAAGTCGCGCACAGTCTGGCCCACAACTCAAAAACTGGTTTGAGTTGACTGCGTTCGTGCGTACAAACCTCCATACACATTCATTCAGCCACACACACACATTCTTAAAGTCACCATGTTAGTACACATGTAAACAAAATAACCGTAAACAACATAGTTCAATCCCGCGCACTCCTGCTTAAAACCATAAACTTGCTTGTGAAGTACATACATATTTGTTGATTTTATTTAAAAATAATCATTCAAAATGCGTAAGTTTTAATTTATTATTAATATTTATACATTTATTAAGTGGACTACTTAGCAAAAAAAACAATTTAATTGGCATAAGCCCGTAAGCATCTTTATTTAAGTATTCAAGCTTTTAATAAGACTGCTCGCCCTGGCCATGTCCTATATTTTGTGCTCTTTTACATATACATATGTACATATATGTGCATACATATACATAATTGAATTTGATGTGTTGTTCATATGTACATGTGTACATATTTATAAAAATGAAATTTCGTCGATTTAAGAATTTTGTTAGCAGGCCCCTTAGAGCCCCCGCAATTGAGCAACAATCCTATAAATTCCAGAATTTTAAAGTAAAATGCGAACACTTTGATTTATGTGATCATTTTTAATGTACTTGTAACTTGCACTTTGGCCTTTCTATTAAAACTATCCTTACATGGCATTCTGTTAATTAGTTAACATTGATATAAGCCCAATTATTATTTTAGTCGCAAAGCTTGTTAAAAATTAAAATCCGTTAAACTATAGAACATCTTTAATGATCCATCTTGTGTCTTGGATGTTAAGGATGTTTAGTAGAGCCTTTAGTATAGTAGCACTTAAGTTTTTCCTAAGGTCAGTGCTCATCTGATCTCTAGATCAGCTTCATTCTTTCCAATTGAACTAAGTACATACTAACATATGCATGTGCTCATATACATATGTTTGTGTGTCATTTAGTGTACGTGACCTCTTAATTAACTACTTCAATTGAATAAGAAGAGACTGTAATGTTTTCGAGCTCGAATGACCATTGTCAATAGCAGTTGGACAACAGTGCTGTTGCTCTCCACAATGTAAAAAGAGAGAAACTGATAAAGTGTGCGTGTGTGAGATAAACGGTTCTTGGTGCTCGCTGAGCAAACAAACTGGCTCCAACCGCACCTCAGTTCCAACAACAACCAACGATAATTTGCTCAGCACGAAAACGAAATTCGTTCTCACACAGAGGCGGTCAGCTACGAGCACGAGCACAGAATGGAGTCGAAATGAACTAGCTGCTATCTCGATTATTGCTCAGTGAGAAGGGCTCACTAGATACATACAAGTAGCATACGCAGGCTAGGAGCAAAGCTTCAGTCTGACTGTTTTCGGTGACGTCGAAAAGTGAGCGTGATTCACATTTTGTGCAAGTTTCGTTGAAAAAACATGCAGTGCGCGCGTAGAGAGCGTTAAACATTGTTCATTTTTGGCACCTGTTAATATCAAAAGCTGCACGAATACTGTGTTCCCGTTAAAAAGGCCTCGATTCAATAGATATTCCTTTGTGCAATATGTCCGGTAAAGGGAATAACAATAATCGCGATCGCGTACGAGATCCACGCGAAGAGATTCTGCTCGAAACAAACTTTGAAGATGATGGTGGGGTGCTAACACGCGCCTATAACAATAATCCCTATCAGAATCGGCGACACAGCGCATACCAGTCGGAACGCTCCTTGGATAGGTACACTGAACGAGGTGGCGAAGGTAGGACGACAGTGAATCTATGTACATTTATAACAGCACATAACGGCTCACGCACAATTGTTCGTATTTGTCCACATTCAGTTTCGTGCGCTTTATCACAGTACCTTGTTCTTATCTTGTCTTTATATTTATATATGTACATACATACATATATATGTATATGTTATGTACATATGTAACTTTGCACCTTCGTCACTCAGTTACAAACATATGTGTAACTTATATGTTTATAGATCGTAATATATTTGTTGTTTAAACAAGAGTTTGAAATTGATCCGAAATTTTAAAGTACAATATTTTTTTTAACAACTTTTGATCACTTAAATGTTCTAAGACTCATTAAAATTGACAAATTAATTTTAAATGTATCGAACGTATTTATTTTTCATTTTTTTATATATAAAAATAATTTGAATTTAATTTTAATGATTGTTAATCCTTTCAGCCGAGTGTTGTCAGTCATGTATGGCACGCATACCCTATGCAACGCTTATAGCGACGCTCATGTGTCTGCTCGGAGTTGGCATCTTCTGCGGCACAATGTACCGAGGTGCTTCGCTCACGGTTATTATGATGGATCAGGTGTTTCACTTGCGTCTCATATGGTGAGTGTGTGCATTCTGTCTTAGTTGAATAAATATGTCTTTAATACAACATACATATTTCAGGATCGAGGCTGTGCAGATGATATTTGTCATAATTGCCGCTGGCATGGCTGCTCTTGGCTTTATGATTCTGTTTGTGGGCTTTCTAGCAACGGGTGCGACACGCTACAAAGTTTACCGCGCGTGGCGATCACGCGTCGGCGGTCGCATCTCCTGCGCAGTGCTTATGGGCATTACGTATGTGCTTAACTTCGTGTGGACGCTCATTTTATGCTTCTTGGTTATAGTAACGTTCATTTACACCATGTTCTGGAACATGTGCTCAAGTGTGGAGCATTCTTTAAGCTGTATTGATTTGACACAATTTCGTAAGTCGACAAGCGAAACATATTCCGATCTGGCAGATAACAATATATACACAAAATAAACTTTGTTCTCTTGTAGATTTCATGTTTCCGCCAAACACCAAGCTTGAGGACATGAAGGTGTGCGAAAAGTATGAGATCAAGGCATTCTGCAAGGATGGCGTTGAGAACGCTGAAGTCATGTTTATTCTGGCCACGCTTTCTACGCTGTTGGTCATTCTCAGTCTTGTGCACTATTTGATGTGTCTTTCGGCCAATTACGCGCACATTCGTGACCATGAAAAATTCCAGGAACTGCAGGAGATACAAAATCTCAACGAACTTGAGTATAGCGCCACTTCCAAGGATCGCTTCTAGGATTTATTTAAAACAATTCAATTTGAGCTTCATCAATAATAAGAACAAAATTGGCACAATGAAGCACAATGACACAGTAATGCAACGAAATTTAGCTGTAGCGTTAAAACTTTTGTTTTTTGATTATATGCATATTCCAATTTATGCATTAGATATTGGTTAATTTATTGTTCTATATTTTTAATATAACTTTAGGCCAGTAACGTCGTCAACGATACGCAAATTGTACACACAGAATTGTAATTATATTTATCCTTTTAAGCAATAACGGTGTTACTTCACCCCCACCGTAAAACATTCAAAATTTGAAGTGTTCATTACATCAATAGAGTCTACTTAACTATCTTATGTCCAAATGTTGGTTCACTTGACATATACATAGGTTTGAACCAAAGTATATATTTTCCGTCCACAAGTTTTTATTTTTAATTGGCTGAATTTTTTTAATTTACCTTGAGGTTTTATACAGTTCACATAACTATTATAAGATCATTCAAATATTTGTACATTTTTACGTACATATGCTTATTCATACTTATATATTGACATAATTAACATATGTATATAACTACATACAAATAAAGCATTTTTAATAATTTACGCCTGCTCTACCAACAATATAAACATTACTATGTCTAAAGCCAATTATAATTTCACTTTTGTTTTCGAGTACACATATTTAAAGTTTGCGGCCAAACTCGTCATAAATAATAACGAGGTGCATTTATTGCTCTATCGATATATTTATAAAAATACATATGCAAGCGTAAATATGATAAAATGATTCAATTTGGCCGGTTTGTTTGTTTACTAAGATTCAAGTTTTACCATCATGAATGGACATATTGTTTTTACCTGAATTGTATTGCATTTACCTATTTCGATTGCAAATACAATGCCAGCTGTTCAGTTCCATATGCTCAAATTTATCGATAGTAATCGATTGCTTGTGAGCTGTTTAGCGTATATTTATTTCGTAAGATTTTAATAAATAATATGCAAAAAAGTTAAAAATTATAATTAAATATATAATGTTGCGAAAACTCAATTCACCAACAACTATTTTCGTGGTAAGTAGTTTTAGAATAGTTTACCTATTATTATATTGTCATTTGGAATACATTTGTGAAAAATGACGTTTGCTTCATTTTGCAGCGAGCAGCATCAGCACGCGTCGAAAAGTTGGAAGAAATCCGAGAACGACTATCAAAAGGTCCAAATTTTCAAGATTTTATACAAAATTCGGACAATGTTAAAGATGACTGGGAGAATTACGAGGGCAAGTTGCGTCGTGAAAAAGGAGAGAATCAAACCTTGCGCTTGCCGCCATGGCTAAAAACGACAATCCCAATGGGCAAGAATTATGCTAAAATTAAATCCCAGCTTCGAGAACTCAAGCTGTCCACTGTGTGCGAAGAGGCGCGATGTCCGAACATTGGCGAGTGCTGGGGCGGTGGCGAGCACGGCACACAGACAGCCACAATTATGGTATGACCTCTGACATTAGCTGATAGCATAACGCTTTTTATTGATTACAACAGCTCATGGGAGACACTTGCACGCGAGGCTGTCGATTCTGCTCGGTGAAAACGGCGCGTATCCCACCGCCCTTAGATGTGAACGAACCTGTTAACACCGCCAAGGCAATTTCGTCTTGGGGCCTCGATTATATAGTGTTAACATCCGTGGATCGTGATGGTATGTTTCAACTTTCCAAATACTAAAAACAATACTTAATGGATCCTACCTGCAGATTTGCCCGACGGTGGCTCCAAACATATTGCAGAGACGGTGCGTGAAATTAAGGCACGGTAAGTAAAGTTGAATGTCGATTTTTAATAACCTTTAAAATGCTGTGTTTTAACCCGTTTGCTTGCAGAAACTCAAATATATTTGTAGAGTGCCTGGTGCCCGACTTTCGCGGAGATTTTGAGTGTGTGAAGACGATTGCAACTTGCGGGCTCGATGTGTATGCACATAATATTGAGACAGTTGAGAAGCTCACCCCATTCGTACGAGATCGCCGCGCCCACTATAGACAGACGCTTAGAGTACTGCGCGAAGCCAAGAGCTTTAATCCGAATCTCATAACCAAAAGTTCCATAATGCTGGGCCTGGGCGAAACGGATGCAGAAGTTGAACAAACCATGCTAGATTTGCGAGAGGCTGGAGTTGAGTGCCTAACCTTGGGCCAGTACATGCAGCCCACAAAGAGGCATCTTAAGGTTATCGAGTATGTTACGCCTGAAAAATTCAAGCATTGGGAAGTGCGAGGAAATGAGCTTGGCTTTCTCTATACTGCCAGTGGACCACTTGTACGAAGCTCTTACAAAGCTGGAGAGTTCTTTATCACGAGTATATTGGCAAATAGAAGGAAATCAGTTTGATTGAGCCAAACTTAAATGCAAATTTCAAATTTATTTGCTTGTATATTTGTAATTGCTAATAAATCGTTAAATATGTATCTTGTTATTGCCCTAAGGTATACAAATTCTATGTTAAATATAGTTAGAAAGACAATTCTAGATTAACTGTAACCT
The DNA here is from genome assembly GCA_035045885.1 of Drosophila borealis. NCBI lineage: Eukaryota > Metazoa > Arthropoda > Insecta > Diptera > Drosophilidae > Drosophila > Drosophila borealis. Next base: position 2,973,655 of record JAWNOR010000211.1, read on the forward strand.
ATTAATCATTATTAATATGTATTCGTATTTAATTTTTGGCTTTTTTGAAGATTCGGAGATTTTTAGCTCCAAAGTAAATATTCGAAGATAGGAAAAATAATAAGTTTTTGTCATAGATCCAATGGATTTTGGTGTATATTAAAAATACCAATTTGGTATCTGTCCTCTAGATTATACGGGCACACTTAAGCTACGTTTTTTTTTCGTTTTTCTATTGTGTGACCATTTGTCGTTGTTTTTAGTTGAAAGTGCATAAAAGAAGTACACCGTAAATCCTGAAAGGCAATACTTACATTGTAAAAAAACTAATAACTAAACAAAATTAATGCTAATGTCTGCGCAAAGAACGTTAAAAAAGAAATGCAGATATGAAATAAGATAAGCTGTATATGTATGCAGTTTGCTGTATTTATGTACGTACATATACATGCATACATATGTAATCTGAATATGTATGCATGTGTGGCAGTGCGTTTTTTGTTTTTACACACATTGTTGGTGTATGCGTGACACAAAGAATAGGAAGTTGTCGAAATTTTAACCTATTAAAACACTCATTTTTGATTGCGGTAGTGACCATTGATTGGCCAAAAAGTGAAAATTTTTACATGCATTTTAAGCAAGTATGGCGTAAATAAATACATATTTACATACATATGTATATACTACATCAGACACGGCCATGGAAGAGCAACCTAAACGTGAAAAAGTATTGGTGTTCACCAACAGCAGCTTTGTTTCCACATTGTTTTTGTTTTGAATGCAATTGTTCCCTTTCTGGCACACTCTTTGCCTTTAGCTAATGCTCGGTTCGTGTCTGTGTTAAAACCCGATTGCATTCGGGCTGCGTTTGGGCTCTATATACCCGAACCAGTATTATTACAAGTAGTAAATGCATTTTTACACACATGTAGAAATGCATGCTCGAGTGTATGTATGCATGTATGTGTGTACACTAATTTTCATACGATTGGGGTACATTTTTTGAACATCATTGATGTAGACACAGATATACGAATACAAATGCATTTATATATGCATACGTGCATGTGTACGTTTTATTATTAAATATACAAAAATTATATAAAATACTAAAATATGCTGTAAATGATTATATTAAAAATACAATTTTAGAGTTTGGGATATACGTACATATGTATATATAGTTATCTACCAAAGGGCTTTTGATAACTTGTTTCTTGCTGATCATGATACATTTAATTTAACTAGATTAAAATCTGGTAAAAGCCTAATGTAGATACCATATTTCCTTTTGTTCGAATTGAAAACACAAATAGATAAGAATACCTTCAGCGTGCTGCGTAGTAAAATATATATATACATACATACGTATTTTCCTAAACTTTTCAAGAATCCTCGGACATCTTTGTAACCAATCCAATCCGTGTAGCAAATGTTAATTAAAACCAATAATTACAACTAATTTAATTTTAGAAAACATTTCTTTTAATAGTGTCATATCTCGGCAGTGGATCGGAGCTCATTGTTATCAACGGTCCCAAGATCCTGATCTTCAGAGTGGAGGGTGATTGAGATAATAAAAAGGCCGATACGGATAATTACGTGCCGGGAGGACAGACGAAGAGTGGTGGCTGCTTGTTGCCGTGCGGTTCCTAAAAAGTACTCAAAATTGATAGAAAGAACAAAAAGGCTGCTGCAACTGGTGCCTCAGCCGGGGACCAGCCGCCGCGCAAAAAGGGACGTCGCTCCGGAGGATCAAATTCAGTTTCTGCCGTAGACTCGAACGCAGCGTCTACGTCCAGAGCAGCGCAACAGCAAACTCCGAGTGCCTCTGAACGAAGAAGTGAATCGCAGCCGAGCCGGAAAACTAATTCGGGCGCAAATAGACTGCAACCAAATTCCACAACGTCCATGACGGACACCACCCATACACCGAACATCAATAGCAATAGCAACAGGCAAAACGATAACATAATCGATTCTGGCATGAACATGCAGAATACAACAGCCTTGTCGTCCTCTACAGCCGGCTCCGCAGACGGTACTAACGCCGCTGTGGAGTTGCCAACAGGCGGCGGCAATGTTACCCAAGAGGGCGGCGGCAGCGGCGGTGGTAGTGCTGGTGGCGATGGCGCAGCCGATGAGGTTGCCCAACCCTCGAGCGGCCATAGCAATAATACAACAAACGGTCACGATGTTAAGCACAATGGATTTGCGGCCAACAATAATGGCAGCACCAACAACTGTGCTGTGGACGGGGAAAACAATCGGGAAAATAATAGTGGCTACAGCGGCATTCATTTGGACAAGTCGAATCAAGAGATTATACGTCTCATTGGCCAATATCTGCACGACGTTGGCCTGGAGAAGTCGGTGAAGACTCTAATGGTTGAATCGAACTGTTACTTGGAGCATCCATCGGCTACAAAGTTCAGGGAGCATGTCCTAGTGGGCGATTGGAGCAAAGCGGATGCTGATCTCAAGGTAAGGTACAGAGTGGAGCCAATCGATGTATACCAATAGGATATAACTTTAACTTCAAATCGACCTGGTTAAATATACTTTATGTGGAGGAAATGCATCATTCGGCCTGTTTGCTCATATTCCATCAATATTTTTTTAAAGAGCAGTTTAAATTGACTATATATATTCAGAATATATGACTAGTTAATAATTAAATGTGTATCAATATCAAGATGATCAATAAGCCCTTCGTAATTTATCATTTTGATATTTGCAGGACTTGGAGCCATTGATCGACAATGGAAAATCATCAACAATTACGGAAATGAAGTTCATATTGCTGGAACAAAAATATTTGGAGCATTTGGATGATGGCAATCCGTTGGACGCACTGCACGTGCTGCGCAGTGAACTGACTCCATTACAGCACAACATTTCGCGTGTGCATCAATTATCCTCTTATATGATGTGTTCGACCAATGAAGACCTCTACCAGCGCGCCAAATGGGATGGCAAGGGCATAGCATCGCGTGCGCTTGTGATGGAGCGTCTGCAGACATTTATGCCGCCATCGGTAATGATGTCGCCGCGTCGGCTGCGCACATTGCTTCAGCAGGCGGTTGAGCTACAGAGCCAGAACTGCCCCTGTCACGATATGGCTTGGGAGACGAATCTGCAGACAGTGTCCCTGCTGACCGATCATTGTTGCACCACAGATGGCTTTCCCATGCAGACAATACAGGTGCTTACCGATCATTGTGACGAAGTCTGGTTCTGTAAGTTCTCGCCCGACGGCCTCAAACTGGCCACGGGCAGCAAAGATTCCACTGTGATCATCTGGGATGTAGATCCATACAAGTTGACGCTCAAACATCGCCGTGTGCTCGACGGTCAGGCGCAGTTAAACGTTAGCTTCGTCAGCTGGAGTCCGGACTCAAAGCTTATTCTAGTGGGTGGCACCGAGGACTCGCACGAACTCTTTATCTGGAATGTCGACGATGGGAAGCTGGTTGTCAAGTTCTCGCAATCCCCGGATGATAGTCTGGCCTGCGGCACATTCAGTCGTGATGGCAATCATTTTGTCTGCGGTGGTCAAAAGGGACAGCTTTATCTGTGCGATCTGAACGGTACTTTAATCGACTCCTGGGAGGGTGTCCGCGTCAATAGCGTCGCCTTTCGGGCTGATAACAAAACCATATTAGCGGCCGATAATCATTATCGCATAAGAGGGTGAGTAAAAATTAATGCAACAATGTCATCCTCGTTTCTTTATCCGAATCAAATTGCAGCTATAATTTTGATAACCCACGATCTGACTTTGATATACTGCGGGAGCCGCATCCAATAATGACGTTTAGCATCAATTCGGCCGATCGTTTGGCTTTGTTAAATGTCTCCAATCAAGGCCTGCATCTTTGGGATATCGAGGATAAGTGTCTAGTGCGACGTTTTCAGGGCATACGGCAAAGCAATTTTGCCATTCATTCTTGCTTTGGCGGCGTTAACGAGAGCTTTGTGGCGAGCGGCAGCGAGGACAAGGTTGTGTACATTTGGCACCTGAAGCGTGAGGAGCCCCTGGCTAAGCTGGCCGGTCACACTAAGACGGTTAACTGCGTGTCCTGGAATCCCGTGTATCCGTCCCTACTGGCCAGCGCTAGCGATGATGCCACCGTGCGCATTTGGGGACCGAAACCAACGGGTAGCAGTGCAACGACAGAGAGTGATGATTGCTCATCCAGTTCATCATCGTCCTCGTGGAACATGACCTAAAACCGCAATTTGCTTAACGATTTATTTATGTGGTGACTGCGCAGTAGCGGATTGCAGTATGAAATTGGGGTTTCTTATTCAAAGGCCAGAATATATAGATATGGATACATTTCAATTGTGATGCATATGCAAGCGAATTTTTGCCACAATCAACTTTCAATTATACGCAGTTTAAGTTTCGTCCGTTTCTATTTGTTTTTGGAAATTTTCGTATGTTTGTATATGCAAAATCCTCTAATGCGTTAATCCACATAAATAGGTACGTGATTACTCTGAATTAGCTCTTAAGTAAACTCCCAATGTCGATCTAAATGTGGTGCGCATGCCCCTGCAACCAGTTGCAATTTGTTGCCGGGGCGGCGAAAACACAAGACTGCCATTATCCAAAACAATGTGGATGAGCAGCATGACTTACAATTAGCATTAAACTTAAATAAGGTACATTGACATTGTCTCACACATAATCGGACACAATCGCAAACGCACGATTCGCGTATGTATGGATACTGTTCAAAGCTTTTCAAGAAACAATAGTATTTTTGTTTGTTTTTTTTATTTTTTAAAACTTCATACTCATATGTATGTATATTTATTTACATGCCTATGTATTGTCGATTGGCTTTTAGTTTTTATCAAGTTTCAAAATGTGGTGAACCATTTTGCAAACAATTGCCATTTTAACTACTTTGTCTACTCTACGATATTTTGAACGATTTCCATTGCGTTCGGTTTAAATTAATTGGTCAGCCTGAATCCCTTCAGTAATGTTGTGTATGCATCCTATTTTATCGGAATATTGAGCATGCGGACTCGGTACGTTTGAACTGTTCATTACTTATAGATTGAAGGCCGTAGTCGCATCTCACGTTAAGAAGACTTTTGTTTCGACGTTTACAGATTGTAGTTAACAACGTTTAACCAAATTAATGATATAACGAAAAGGGCCTTAACCCCAATTTTATTTTATAATCAATACATGCAATAAAGATAGCGCTATTTACATACATATGTAATTTAAATTTGACCACTAACTGATTGGTAATAATTCATTAGGAAAAAGAAACTTTTACCATTGATCAAAATAAACGATATTACCGTCTTTTTCCAATTTAATTTGATAATTGAAACCGATAGCATGCATAATGCGGAGAGTGACACTGCTTAAAAATCCCGCACTTTGCATTACTTATCGATAACTGAGCATATATATCTATCAGCTGTTTGGAACAGCGGCATACTAATTGCTTTGCGATACTTATCGATAGCTGAGCACGTATACCAAGCAGCTGTTGGGAACAGCGGCAAGCTTAACATTGACACTGAACTCTAACAAACAACTAAAGACGAACACAATTTTTAATAAGTCGGGTTTTAAGCATTTAAACAACAGGAATGGCTTCTGTAGGCGACGGTAGAATAAGCTTGAGAAAATTAGAATATCCAATGTGTGCAGTTGAGGCACTTTCCCGTTTAGGTTGGTTCACACTTAATTCTTTGATACCCTTTTTGTTAGTAATGTTTTTCTTGTTACAGAGGGCCTCATGGCTAGCCGAAATAAACAGAACTTGGCAATGCAGATAATTTCCGAATTCATCTTTCTGGAGCGCACCAAGGATGGAGACGTGCGCAAAATGCAAACGCTCGGCATAAGTCAAATGAATATTTATCAGGAGTTTCAATTGATTCTAGCGCTCATTGAGTACTTCTCAAGGCCAGGCCGGGATGCGACACGCAATGCAATATTTCTCTCTCTATTTGGCAGCCACTTGACGCCACAGCGGTCTAGGCTGCTATCAAGACTAATCAGTACTGCGGTTTCGGGCTCGGTGGCTCCACTGCTCTCCTCGGCAGGCACATGGATGCAACAAGTTGGCTGCAAAACGCCACCAAGCCTAGAGGTTGCACAGAATATTGTCAGCGATTTTATCTCGTTCTCGCGCAAAACTCCTGAACAATTAAGGCATCTTCCTATGGTGGGTCCGCATTTTGCGGCTAACTTTATGGTTGCGGTCGCCGATCTATATCTAAATGAGAAGCGTGGTGGTGTTCTGATACCCCCGCCGGATGCCCTACTTGATGCAATAACAGAGTGGACGACCGAAAATCCGTTGCTCTGCCAGGCACCGCAGCAGCCACTTGTTTTACCTGCTGGCGCTATTGCAATGCCGTTTGCTACTCCGCTGGCCGGCTTGTTGCGTTGGGTAGTGCTGGCCCCGTTGATATCAAACCGGCAAGCTTATAGTAACTTGCATTTATCATTACTACACACACTACTTAAAACGGCCAGCAATGGTGAATCTACCATATCCGTACATTCCCAAGACCTAATGCAAATTGTCACATCATTGCAAAAATACTGCGCCCGTCTGACTGAGGCAAAGGTAGCTCCCGAAGAGGACGCCGCATACTTGAAATCCATGGAACGCTTTGCTCAAGCTGTGCAGATAGCATTGGCGTCCAACTGCGTAACAAACCACATTCAGCTGCTCTGCGTATTGGAGACGCTGCCGCCACACGCACTCATGAAAATTGTGTTAGCAGCGCATAAAAAGCTGTAATCAAATATTGGAATCCACATAGGTTAGTTTTTTTTTGCATACATATGTATTTAATAAGTTGTACATTAAATTAATTTGAAGATCAATTTCAAACTTTTACATTTAAATAACTAAATAAGATATTTGATCTTATATCCTTCATTTTGCGTTGTAGGGGAAGTTAGGCAATTAGTCGATTACTAAAATTAACTTCCTGAATTTATTGTTTTCGCATAGAAAGAGCCTAAGACTTATGTTCTATTCTAGTATTATCTACTTATTTAAAATGTTTTTAAAAATGTCGTCAAAATGTTGCCAGACGGTTGAATCAAACAGAGGATTGCAGTGCGCAGGACCTGTGCGTGAGCACATCAAAATGAATTGGAGGAAAATCAATAAAGTGAAGTTCAGAGAGTACCCCAAATAAAACTAGAAAATATCGTTCCGGTGGTGCTGTTTATTTTGGAATAAGCTCGGAAATAATTTAACCTATATATAATTAAAGGACGTATTCATTAAAGGATGCAATGAACCCAGTGCCAAATCGTGACTTTATGGAGGTGCATCCGCTGCATCAGCATCAGCCACATTGCAAGCAGCAATGTTTTGTGTTCACTGAGATAGCGGACATTGAGCTTCCAGCAGAGATAACAAAGTTTGGTGGTGGCAATGAAAAGCTGCATTGCTCCAATGGAGGCATACCGAGCTACAATTGCAAGAAGGACTCCTGCAGCGAGTCGTCCGTTGAGCGTCCCGGTCGTTCGCGGAGCCGCAAAATTCTGGTTGGCGTTTGCCTGGTCTTAGTCTGCATTGCCATGGCCGGCGGTATTCCGTTGGCACTTCAGTTACGCTCCTCGTCCCTGTTGGAGGCACGCTTGGCATTTATTCGACGTTTGCTGACGGAATCGCCGCTCATTGAGGGTTCCTGGAAGCCACCCAGTGGTGTTAAGCTGAACAGCAGTGGCATGGCCGATATACGGCAAAATCATATAGGTGCCGTGCTCTGGCCAATAGCTGTTCACTGTGGTGCCCAGTATCTGGATGCAGTTCAACTGGTTCTCGAGGGCATCGATGAAGCGAAACGGATAACAGCTGCCACAAATTCAATGCATATTGTGGAATCTGCCGATGAGATGGAGCAGACCCACATCAGAGGCGAGGTGGCCGTCCTTATGGGTATCGGTGGTGGTCATGCCTTGGGTACCAGTCTCGCTGTTCTGCGCTCCCTCTATCTGCTGGGCGCTCGATTCGTATCAATTACCAGCTTGGAATGTACAACACCTTGGGCTGCCGCAGCCATACGAAGACGCGATTATCTGATTGAGGAGAATGTGACCAATTCGCTTAACGAATTCGGAAAGGTGGGTGCAATGATATTGAATGGGATTAGCAGAGTTTGGACCAAAGTTTTCTGTTTGTTTTAGACAATGCTTTACGAAATGAATCGCCTGGGCATGTTGATTGAAATATCACAGCTGAGCGAAACTGCAATGATAATAGCCCTACGCACCGCGAAAGCGCCCGTTCTTCTAATGAATGCCACACCGCTTTCCATGTGTAATGGCACAAACGTGGCCTCCATACCGGATCATGTACTCAGGTATGTTTACGCAGTTTTCGTCTTCTTTTCTTGTAATGTGAAGTACATTTTTAACATTCCAGCCTTCTGCCAGAAAACGGTGGAGTCATATTGCTAAACTTGGAGCGCTGTGGTGACCGGCAGATCAGTGTACGCGAGGCGATTCTGGCTATTAACTATGTACGAAAGGTGGCTGGCGTAGATCACATTGGCCTGGGCGGAGCCCCCAAAAGCTATGCACTATTGTTGGCCGAGTTGGCTCGTGATCGAGTTTGGGGGAATGCGGCTATAAAGAAGCTGGTTGGCGGCAATGTTATGCGTATTTTGCGTGAAATTGAAGCTCTTAAGAATCGCTTGCCCCTATACGAAGAATGGATTCCACATGAGTCGATCGAAAGCAATTCATATTGCCGCTATCCAGAGTCGTAAGCGATACGTTTTTAAATTTATTTTTTATGACTTTCGTCAGTTACAATTTTCTGTGGGTTACTTGCTCAATGTAGATAAATAAATCACAGGATTACATACATAAACGAAAATGTATTTTGCCCTCTAAATCGAGCGAGTGGCAGTAAATATTGATATACATAAATACTTTAATGTTGTTGATCATAAATACTTTAATTAGAAAAAGTTTTTTCGCGAGAAAGACAAATATTAATGTTATTGTAGATGCAATGGTGACTGTCGTTTTTTATCCCAAATAATTTTCAAATTGTTTCTTAAAATTATGACATTTTAAAAAGCTTTATGTATTGATCAAAAGACAGTTATAATTTGCCTTCAGTATTTTTTAACGATGTCAAACAAATTTGGCGGAAACAGCTAAAAAATACCACAAGAGAACAATACAACCATGCGGCCAATTTCTGCTATGTACCAATATATCATACATCGAATTCATAAAGTTTTAAATTAAAAGAATTCATTTTCATAAATCATTCGGCATACGCTGGGATTACTCACAATTGATTAAATTTTATAGTGAGTGTCGATTTGTCAAAGTTATTCTAGCAATTGGTCTGCAACTAGCCAAGAATTAATGAGAGGCACTAGGTCCTTCACCATCAACGCGCTTTACGTCGCTTTTTAACCGAGATTAATATATCTTAATTATACAAGACATCGATGAAAGATGAGGCGCAGAACGATTTCTTCGCTTCACCAAGAAGGAACGTTTGTTAAAAAGGTAAGAGACGAAAACGTATTTTTAGCAGCTGCGACAAGTACAAGAGATGCTTGCCAACCTTTCTTATTGGGAACATCTGTTTTGAAAAACTTACTGTAACGACCTCATTTCATGATTGAATTTTAATTTAATGTTTTGCCAACGATAATAGTTTATAGTGATGCGACTTTTGCAGAATCCAACAGTAAGATATAAAACATACATATGTGGTCGCAATACACGCATACATGCTTAAACTATTTATGTGCGCGACAGCTACTTTTTTGGCACTTTACCACACTGTCTAATTCACCTTGATGGCGAATCGAAAGCCAATAGTTATTGTCGTTCATTTAATTCATAAAGTTCCTGCGGATGTTGTTGGATTTATATATGTATTTACCGCTTAGATCATGTTCAATTCGCGTGGGTTCATTGTCCTAACTAACTCAAAATCCTTGTTGTTTGTAATTGCCAATTTGTGATATCCTAGGTCGCTTAGCGGTGGCAAATATTCCATCGTGCATTCGTCAATACATTTCGCCTTTTAGTTATACAAATAAAAAACCATTAACAGCTGCTGGAATTATGCTACTGATAATTGTAGGTAAATTTCTATGCTTTTGTTTAAATAAATTCTTAAGTAGGCACCTATTTAAAAAGCTAAATAAAATATTCATAATACCCTTTCAGACTCCCTCCGTTCAGCAGCTCCTAGTAAAAACATGTTCATATTGACTGCTGAGGTTAAACTAACAGAGTGCTAAATTGTGAGTGACTTAGAAAAAACCGGCGCACAGAAAATCAGCAAGCGAACAAAATGCGAGTGGGAACGATGCGCCACTTTGCTAAGCATACACACCCACACAAACACGTGTATGCGCAGAGATGCGCCAAGGCCAGAGATAAGCATACACCTGTTCGAGTGTGTGTTCGCTGTCATTTTTCGGCTTACGCTCACGCGCTCACGATTCTTCCTGGTGCTGATCGCTGATTGGTCCAAATAATAACTGCTAGCAGTGATGTTCTCGTCTGCTCAATCGCGTGCTCTATTTTCTGAGCGCTGTTTTTTTTGAGAGCTGTGGATCTGCTCAACTTTATTAGTGTGGCCTCCTAAGTCAATATGGCATGTTGTTCTGCTGCGAGTGAAAGTCTATTAAACCTATTATTATTTCGTTATACCTTTATTGTGGACGTGATGCATATGTAAGTAGATAAGACACTACACATATGTATGTAGGTCTGTGCATATTTGGCGATTCTGTATACATCTGTAAACATATGTATGTATGTTTGGGTGAGTGTTTTCGCAATTGATTTATGTATGTATACTTATGCTTGTGTATGATTGCTTATCTAACGTTGAACGGCGCAGTTTCTGTGTACCGTAGTTTGTCCACTTTGTGTCTGTGCAATATAATTTTGTTTTCGTTAAACTATAGCAGTCTACTAAAGCCGTTTATAATGGTGCACGTTTTCGGACTCGTACGGGTCGGAAGTATTAATAGCCATAAAAAAAATCGTGTTCCAAAGTTTGAAAATGCTAATTTGTAGAAGTCTTGCGAGTTAAAAGACTTACAAGAATTCTAACGTGTTTATCCTAAATCGATATAAAGCCATTTTGCGAAAAATGCGTAAGATCGAGATGAATAAGAAGATAATGCACAAGCAAATCAAACATATGTACATGCATAAGCATGTACATATTTGGCGATTCTCTCTGATATCTACTCATGTTTGCTTTTGTATGCTTTCTTATGCGTTCGCTACCTTTGCATGGCGATTACTCCAGTTTGTGGATTGCTCGCTTAATTTGCTGTGCGCCGACTTTGGTCAGCAGTCGAGTAAAGCCCTTTATAAATATTAAATGGATAAATTCTCGGGCTACTATCGTCCGTATCTGACTCGTACGTAGCGGAAGTAACAATTGCCTTGTCAAAAAATCGCCTTTTAGATTTGACCAGAAGTCGGTTCTGAAATAAAAATTTCTAAGAGTTCTGTCGATTGCTAAGACTTTCACGAATCCCAAAAGGTATATCCTTCCGAAGTCGGTCGTAATTAAATCCTATTACCTATTATCATTCAAAACTTACAAAATACTAATTCATTTTTTATTCTGAACTTTGCAGCCAAATCTGCCATGGACAAGAAAATATTCAATAATTTTAATACCATGGGTATACCTTTAACAAAATCGTGTTGTAAATTTTGACCAAAATGGTAATGGTCAAAGTTGTTACCAATCTGGGTTGGTTCTGAAAGAGCTCTGTCGATTTTCATGGCTTGCCCGAATCCTTAAAGGTATGTCTTTCCAAAGTCCGATATAAGTTAACCGTTATATTTTAGTTTGCAAAAACTTATTAAATTTTCATTCTGTGTCTTTCAGCCAAATCTGCGAAGTGGACAGTAAAATATTCAGTATCATTGGTCTATATATAAATGTCTATATATAGACAATTTAAAAAATGAAAAGTTATTGCCAAACCTGGATCGGTTCTGAAATCTAGATGTTTATAGTTCTTTCGATTTAAAGGCTTTCAAGAATCCTCAGCGCTCCTATTAAAAACATGTTAATAATCACTACTGAGGTCAAACTAACAGAGTATTAAATTGTGAGCGACTTAGAAAAAACCGGCGCACAGAAAATCAGCAAGCGACCAAAATGCGAGTGAGAACGATGCGCCACTTTGCTAAGCATACACACCCACACAAACACGTGTATGCGCAGAGATGCGCCAAGGCCAGAGATAAGCAGTCACCTGTTCGTGTGTGTGTTCGCTGTCATTTTTCGACTTGCGCTCACGCGCTCACGATTCTTCCTGGTGCTGATCGCTGATTGGTCCAAATAATAACTGCTGACAGTGATGTTCTCGTCTGCTCAATCGCGTGCTCTATTTTCTGAGCGCTGTTTTTTTCGTGAGCTGTGGATCTGCTCAACTTTATACTGAGTTAGTGTGGCCTCATAAGTCAACTTGGCATGTTGTTATGCTGCGAGTGAAAGTCTATGGATTCATTATTATGCTAGTAAGGGCAAGTATTGTCCTTTTTTTAAACATATACCTTTTTCAACACGGAAAGACTAAAACTATTAATTCATTTAATATGTAATACAATATTTTAATATTTTTATACAGAAATCGGTGTACAGAAAATGGACATGTCTTGGTTTTGAGCTATTAGCAGCCTGCACCAGCAGTCATATACACATATGCATATACGTTTTTGTCTATTATCTCTGCATACATGTGTTTGAATGTCAGTTGTTAGTATGGATCCATATGAGTTCGAGGTATAACAATCCTAAATCAGACATTATTTACCCGAGCGGAGTTATAAAACGACATAATTTCGCGCAGGTCAATATGGTGGAATTATTTTGTTTTCTAACGTCATATATGCGCGCGGCTCTAAAATATTAAAATTTGTAGTGATTTGTCGATTTCCAAAATCAGACCTAATATAACCGATATAATTTGCATTAGCAAATTTGTCTTTTTTGTATTTTTCAGCCAAGTCTGCCACGCCCATGGACAATATATAATCAGCAAATGATCCCTATTCATGGTACCTAGTTGAGCTTTATATCCTTGGTTATTCCATATCATGGATATAGTCCTAGCGAACCTAAAGGACCGAGTTCTAGCAAAATGCGCAAGAACATGGTCCAAAAATATGTATGCTCCTTTTTAAAGCCGCCCCCATCAACAGCTCCGTCTGTATGGTTTCTAGTTGACTAGCATATCCTTGGTTATACCATACCATCGATATAGTCCTTGAAAACCTAAAGGATCAGAAATGGTCAAAAATATGTATGCTTTTTCTTTCAGGAGCCCTTTTACATTAGCTGCAGCTGCAGCTGTTGTTTAACAGCCGCCTTACAGCACTCATTTTACATAATCTGTTACTTAACACTACTCATTTTAATTGAGTTACATTTCTGAAAATTTTTACTCGTCGACCTTCTGGGCATTTCTGTTCGCCTGGTACTTGAGCGGAATTTTGGTCAAATTTGGGGCCGGCGACGAGGGTGCCCCTTTTTACTACGTCACTTTTCGGCCGCAAAAATATTATTTGTCGACCTTCTGGGCATTTATGTTCGCCTGGTATTTTTGGGAAATTTTAGCAAAAATTTGGGACCCAACCGGCGGCGAGGGCGCCCCTTTTGGGTATGCAATGAAATTTTTCGGCAGCTAAAAATATTTTTTATCGACCTTCTAGGCGTTTCTGTTCGCCTGGTATTTTGTCAGATTTTTAGAAAAATCTCGGCAACCAGCGGTTTCCAACAGACGCCCCTGGCGGATATGCAATGGATTTCTAAAGACCATTTTTGAATTTTTAAATAAAAAAAACAGGAATTTCTTGTTTTATTTTAAATAAATGATTTGTTTATTTTTCAATTTATAATATTGTTGTTTTTTATGCTAATTTTCTTAATTATTTGTCTTAATAGTGTACAAAACGAGCATAAATTACAATTTTAGCTTATTTGAACTTAAAATAGCTGTATCTGGCTTAATTAAAGTCCGATCCTGGAAAAATTAGCTTTGTCCCTCGTGGAGGTCCTTAGAATTCATTGTAGTCCTTTATTTGTCAATCTGAAAAGATAAAAACACATTTAAATTAAAAAAGGCAAAAAATGTATAAAGCATTTTATGTAATGAAAAAAGGACATAACTCGGTCATATCCTTGCATATTTTCAAAGGACATGGTGCGTTAGGATCGTATAGCCCCACTGCATCGATCTGCATCAAAAAAATATGGGGTCATCTAAGAGTCATAGGACTTGTATTTTCACTTGTAAAATTTCAGTCGCGGAGCGCACGGAAATGGGCTGAAAACACATATCCTTAAATATTTGCCAAACTACAAGGACGATCTTACTGAAATTTGGCCAGTTGGTAGTCCTGGTTAATACAATAATTTTGACATATAACTCGCCAGGACACGCAAGGATATGGTCGAGTTATGGCTTATTTTCTTCAAACAAAATCGTCCTTAAAACTTTTTTGTCTGAAGGATTTTCGTCCTTTGGGTTGTAAATTCTTAAATGGGAGGGCGGGGACTATCTGCTGGCCAAAGGACATCCCGATAGTCCTTCAAATGCCAAATTTAGCCCGGAATTTTTCGATTTTAGCCAATTTTGCGACTAACCCCCTAGGAAAAATTTAGGTGAAATTTTTGGTCGAATCTTTGAAATCCTTGAATGCCAATCGATAGTCCTGCTCTCCACGAGTTCAAAACGGTATATCCTTCCGATATCCTTAAGGATTTGGCCGAGTTATGGCTATTTAAAAAATGTCCTTTTTAGAAAATAGGCCATATCCCGGAAACAACAAGGACGATTTTGTTGTCCTTTGGCCAGTTGATGGTCCTTATTCATACGAGTTGTTTGAAACAGGACATGCCAGGATCCGCAAGGATACAGCCGAGTTATGGCTTTGTTAATTTAAAAAATAATTGAACTCGTATCTGGGCAGCCTGAAGGACTTTTGTCTTTTTTATTGTATATTCTGAATCGGGGGGATGAGGAGTATCAGTTGGCCAAAGGACATCAGGATCCGCAAGGATACGGCCAATCTGCAGCTTTCTTTCTTTACAGTCGAAGATCTCTTTTACTTAGCTCCTTGAAGGACTTTCGTCCTTTTTATAACATATTCTCATCTGGTAAGACAAGGACTGCATAATGGCCAAAGGACATCAGGATAGTGCTTGAAATGCCCAATTTATGGCCGTTTTGGTTATTAATGTCATATAAAAAGCCATATCTAGAAAACCACAAGGACGAATTTGATATGCTTTGCACAGTTGGTACCCCCGGTCTTTAAAAATTGTTTGTTACAGGACTCGTCAGGATCCAAAAAATATATACGGGTTTTGACCAACTTTCTGTACGGACTAATATATCTTTTTGTCAGCTTTTTAAAGGACTTTCGTCCTTATTGGTGTATATTTTGAAATGAGCGAAATATGGACATTCTATTGACATATGACATAAGCATTTTATTTGAAATGGCCAAATTGTGGCCGATTTTGTGTTTGATGGCACTTTTAAAAAATATCCTATTTGTAAACCAGAAGGACGATTTCGTTGCAACCGACTTATAATGAAAATCAGGTGTGACTTACCTTGCTGTGAATAGCAGCAATCTGGAAGGCATGGCAGCAGCAGAGTCGTCCACACAGGATGCCCAACGTAGTTCACAGCCCGTGGCCTAATCTACACCGGAAGCTGGCAATATAGCAGGTAGATGGTTATAGCAGGCGGGAGAGATAGAGCAAACTGCCTGCTTCAGACTGCACAATGGAATTGTGAACACGTTATTACACGGAGATCATTGAAAGATGTGCAACAAATACGCTCAGATTTAGTTGTTTTAAAATATCCGACATCAAATTACCAAATCTGCTGTCCCAAAATCACCTGAAATTATTGGATATTGTAATACGAACTAAAAGATCTTTAACTTATGCTCTTACCTTGTTTCCCAGCAAGCAACCTAATGAGGCCCTCTTCCAGTCTAAGTTAAAGATATTTGTCCTCTTGCTCTCCAGGCAGTTGGGTTTCGTAATGCGCAAACGTTCTCTATATTCACACAGCTGCTAGAAATGCAAAGATATTCAAATTAATAGATTACCCCGAATTTTTTAAAGTCAATCGATGGTCTTGAATCCAGCAAGTTCAATAAACTGTGTCCTTGCCAGATCTTTAAGGATTTGGCCGAGCTATGGACAAAAACCTAAAGTCCTTTTTAGCAAAATAACTCTATATCGGCCATATCGTTGCGGATTTCGAGTTTATTTTATAGTTAGGCTTACCTTTTTCATTCGATATGAACTTAAATAGTATTATTACTCGGTAGCGCATTTTGGGAGCAGCTTTTTGTCAATGTTAAAGGACACAAATCAAATTCTTCCTCGGGCTGGATGCGGAGATATAAAGATAGCCATTATACATGACCGACCAGATGATCATGTACATAAACCCAAAATAGTGTTCTGTACTATGCAGTGTAATCCAGTCCATGTAGTCGAGTTTGTAGGATTTTAAGCACCAGAAGTAGAGTAAAATATTGATCTCGGAATGGTTGAACTGGGCAGCATGTGTTTGGCATAAATTAATTCAATCTGTAAATATAAATGTATATAAATATAAATCAAACAAAGCTAACTCATCCAGGTAAGTACCTGCTTTTCAGAGCTGACAATCTTGTACTTCATTAGGAATTCCACGTAATATATAACCATGCCATATAGCCAGAAAACCCAAAGCAGCCGCGTAGCTGAAATTGCGATAGTTAAGGAACTTTAGACTCTTATATATAGTAGTATATATAGTGACTAACCTATTGATTAGTCCCGAATCCTGAAAGTCCAATGAGATGTGTCCTGTACAGATCCACAAGAAAAAGTTTTTTTCGCGATGCTGACGGTTGCTCCTTGCCCCAAAATATTTCCAAATGTTTTTTTTTTTTTAACTATTACAATTCAAAAAGCTTTAAGTACTTATCTAAAGATAGTTACAATTTGAGTTCAGTATTGTCTTACCAACATTTCTTGCGGAAATAAACATATTATACATCGAATTCTTACATGTTTTATTGTTTGAGTTAAAAGTATTCATTTACATAAATCATGCGTTACGCGCTGAGATAGCTTACAAGTACTACAACTAACAATCGAGTATATTTGAATGATTAAAATTAATAGTAAGATATAAATATGTTGTCATAATACATGCTTACGCGATAAACTATTTAAGTGCGAGAGAGCTACTTTTTGGCACTTTACCACACTGGCTAATTAACTTTGATGGCGGTCCGGATGCCAAGTGTAAAGGAAATTACTTCCCTATCTGGTTGTCGATCGGAAAATTCGCGCTTCATAATTTTCCTCGATAAAAGATCTTCGCTTTGATCTGCGGATGTTATTGGATTTATATCTTTATCGCTTACGATATCGCGTTTAATTCGCGTGGGCTCATCGTCCTCATCATCGTCTAACTCAAAAACATTATTGTTCGTAATTGCAAGTTTGTTGATCTCATTAAAAAATTTACTTTTCGCGTCTCTAACTGTCCTGTCATAGCCTGGATTGCTCAGCGGTGGCAAATATGTTGCTGGTATGGGCGTCGAACCCTTATAAGTGTCAGGACAACGGGGATCCACAGAGCCAGGGAAACAGTAAACAGGAGTCGTGTCGGGCAATAATGTGGAAGTCACTAAACTTTGCGAGCAACGAATATCAGTAGATCCGGGATAACAGTTAGGAGAAGCAGTCGTCTTTGGCTGTTGTGGACAGCGGGGATCGGTTGAGCCTGGATAACACCTTGGCTTAGTCGGTGTTGCTGGTGGACGAACTGTCGTTGGAGGCAAGTAAGTTGCTGGTTGACAATCGGGGTCTGTTGAACCAGGATAGCAACGGGGCTTCGTTGTCGTCTTGGGCTCTTGTGGACAACGAGGATCAGTTGATCCAGGATAGCAGTTGGGCGAAGCAGTCGTCTTTGGCTGTTGTGGACAGCGAGGATCGGTTGAGCCTGGATAACACCTTGGCTTAGTCGGTGTTACTGGTGGACGAACTGTAGTTGGAGGTAGGTAAGTCGCAGGTTGACAATCGGGATCTGTTGAACCAGGATAGCAACGGGGCTTCGATGTGGTCTTGGGCTCTTGTGGACAACGAGGATCAGTTGATCCAGGATAGCAGTTGGGCGAAGCAGTCGTCTTTGGTTCCTGCGGACAACGAGGATCAGTTGATCCAGGATAGCAGTTGGGCGAAGCAGTCGTCTTTGGCTGTTGTGGACAGCGAGGATCGGTTGAGCCCGGATAACACCTTGGCTTAGTCGGTGTTACTGGTGGACGAACTGTAGTTGGAGGCAAATAAGTTGCTGGTTGACAATCGGGATCTGTTGAACCAGGATAGCAACGGGGCTTCGATGTGGTCTTGGGCTCTTGTGGACAGCGAGGATCAGTTGATCCAGGATAGCAGTTGGGCGAAGCAGTCGTCTTTGGTTCCTGCGGACAACGAGGATCAGTTGATCCAGGATAGCAGTTGGGCGAAGCAGTCGTCTTTGGCTGTTGTGGACAGCGAGGATCGGTTGAGCCTGGATAACACCTTGGCTTAGTCGGTGTTACTGGTGGACGAACTGTAGTTGGAGGTAGGTAAGTTGCAGGTTGACAATCGGGATCTGTTGAACCAGGCAAGCAACGGGGCTTCGGTGTGGTTTTGGGCTCTTGTGGACAACGCGGATCAGTTGATCCAGGATAGCAGTTGGGCGAAGCAGTCGTCTTTGGCTGTTGTGGACACCGAGGATCACTCGATCCAGGATAGCAGTTGGGCGAAGCAGTTGTCTTTGGCTGTTGTGGACAGCGGGGATCGGTTGAACCTGGATAGCAAGAGGGTTTTTGTGGCGTATTCTGATTGCCTGGAACTCTCGTCGTTTTTATTGGCGGAAGGTAAGTGGCTGGTTGACATTTTGGATCACTTGATCCGTCAAAACATCCAGGTTTTTTAGTAGTTTGCACTTTGGGGCACCTTGGATCTGGTGATCCAGGGAAACAGTTGAGACATTCTGGATCCTTTGATCCTGGATAACATGAAGGACTTGAGGTCGTGACAGAGGGCTCTTTTGGACAGCGAGGATCGGTTGAACCTGGATAACACCTTGGCTTAGTCGGTGTTACTGGTGGACGAACTGTAGTTGGAGGTAGGTAAGTTGCAGGTTGACAATCGGGATCTGTTGAACCAGGCAAGCAACGGGGCTTCGGTGTGGTCTTGGGCTCTTGTGGACAACGAGGATCAGTTGATCCAGGGTAGCAGTTGGGCGAAGCAGTCGTCTTTGGCTGCTGTGGACAGCGAGGATCGGTTGAGCCCGGATAACACCTTGGCTTAGTCGGTGTTACAGGTGGACGAACTGTAGTTGGAGGCAAATAAGTTGCTGGTTGACAATCGGGATCTGTTGAACCAGGATAGCAACGGGGCTTCGATGTGGTCTTGGGCTCTTGTGGACAAAGAGGATCAGTTGATCCAGGATAGCAGTTGGGCGAAGCAGTCGTCTTTGGTTCCTGCGGACAACGAGGATCAGTTGATCCAGGATAGCAGTTGGGCGAAGCAGTCGTCTTTGGCTGTTGTGGACAGCGAGGATCGGTTGAGCCCGGATAACACCTTGGCTTAGTTGATGTTACTGGTGGACGAACTGTAGTTGGAGGTAGGTAAGTTGCAGGTTGACAATCGGGGTCTGTTGAACCAGGCAAGCAACGGGGCTTCGATGTGGTTTTGGTTTCCTGGGGGCAACGAGGATCTCTTGATCCAGGATAGCAGTTGGGCGAAGCAGTCGTCTTTGGCTGTTGTGGACAGCGAGGATCGGTTGAGCCTGGATAACACCTTGGCTTAGTCGGTGTTACAGGTGGACGAACTGTAGTTGGAGGCAAATAAGTTGCTGGTTGACAATCGGGATCTGTTGAACCAGGATAGCAACGGGGCTTCGATGTGGTCTTGGGCTCTTGTGGACAACGAGGATCAGTTGATCCAGGATAGCAGTTGGGCGAAGCAGTCGTCTTTGGTGCCTGCGGACAACGAGGATCAGTTGATCCAGGATAACAGTTGGGCGAAGCAGTCGTCTTTGGCTGTTGTGGACAGCGAGGATCGGTTGAGCCTGGATAACACCTTGGCTTAGTCGGTGTTACTGGTGGACGAACTGTAGTTGGAGGTAGGTAAGTTGCAGGTTGACAATCGGGATCTGTTGAACCAGGCAAGCAACGGGGCTTCGGTGTGGTTTTGGGCTCTTGTGGACAACGCGGATCAGTTGATCCAGGATAGCAGTTGGGCGAAGCAGTCGTCTTTGGCTGTTGTGGACAGCGAGGATCACTCGATCCAGGATAGCAGTTGGGCGAAGCAGTTGTCTTTGGTTGTTGTGGACAGCGGGGATCGGTTGAACCTGGATAGCAAGAGGGTTTTTGTGGCGTATTCTGATTGCCTGGAACTCTCGTCGTTTTTATTGGCGGAAGGTAAGTGGCTGGTTGACATTTTGGATCACTTGATCCGTCATAACATCCAGGCTTTTTAGTAGTTTCCACTTTTGGGCACCTTGGATCTGGTGATCCAGGGAAACAGTTGAGACATTCTGGATCCTTTGACCCTGGATAACATGAAGGACCTGAGGTCGTTGCAGTAGGCTCTTTTGGACAGCGCGGATCGGTTGAGCCTGGATAACACCTTGGCTTAGTCGGTGTTACTGGTGGACGAACTGTAGTTGGAGGTAGGTAAGTTGCAGGTTGACAATCGGGATCTGTTGAACCAGGATAGCAACGGGGCTTCGATGTGGTTTTGGGTTCCTGGGGGCAACGAGGATCTCTTGATCCAGGATAGCAGTTGGGCGAAGCAGTAGTCTTTGGCTGTTGTGGACAGCGAGGATCGGTTGAGCCCGGATAACACCTTGGCTTAGTCGGTGTTACTGGTGGACGAACTGTAGTTGGAGGTAGGTAAGTCGCAGGTTGACAATCAGGATCTGTTGAACCAGGATAGCAACGGGGCTTCGATGTGGTTTTGGGTTCCTGGGGGCAACGAGGATCTCTTGATCCAGGATAGCAGTTGGGCGAAGCAGTCGTCTTTGGCTGTTGTGGACAGCGAGGATCGGTTGAGCCTGGATAACACCTTGGCTTAGTCGGTGTTACTGGTGGACGAACTGTAGTTGGAGGCAAATAAGTTGCTGGTTGACAATCGGGATCTGTTGAACCAGGATAGCAACGGGGCTTCGATGTGGTTTTGGGTTCCTGGGGGCAACGAGGATCTCTTGATCCAGGATAGCAGTTGGGCGAAGCAGTCGTCTTTGGCTGTTGAGGACAGCGAGGATCGGTTGAGCCTGGGTAACACCTTGGCTTAGTCGGTGTTACTGCTGGACGAACTGTAGTTGGAGGTAGGTAAGTTGCAGGTTGACAATCGGGATCTGTTGAACCAGGATAGCAACTGGGTTTCGATGTGGTCTTGGGCTCTTGTGGACAACGAGGATCAGTTGATCCAGGATAGCAGTTGGGAGAAGCAGTCGTCTTTGGCTGTTGTGGACACCGAGGATCAGTTGATCCAGGATAGCAGTTGGGCGAAGCAGTCGTCTTTGACTGTTGTGGACAGCGAGGATCGGTTGAGCCTGGATAACACCTCGGCTTAGTCGGTGTTACTGGTGAACGAACTGTAGTTGGAGGTAGGTAAGTTGCAGGTTGACAATCGGGATCTGTTGAACCAGGATAGCAACGGGGCTTCGATGTGGGTTTGGGTTCCTGGGGGCAACGAGGATCTCTTGATCCAGGATAGCAGTTGGGCGAAGCAGTCGTCTTTGGCTGTTGAGGACAGCGAGGATCGGTTGAGCCCGGATAACACCTTGGCTTAGTCGGTGTTACTGGTGGACGAACTGTAGTTGGAGGTAGGTAAGTTGCAGGTTGACAATCGGGATCTGTTGAACCCGGATAGCAACGGGGCTTCGATGTGGTTTTGGGTTCCTGGGGGCAACGAGGATCTCTTGATCCAGGATAGCAGTTGGGCGAAGCAGTCGTCTTTGGCTGTTGTGGACAGCGAGGATCCGTTGAGCCTGGATAACACCTTGGCTTAGTCGGTGTTACTGGTGGACGAACTGTAGTTGGAGGCAAATAAGTTGCGGGTTGACAATCGGGATCTGTTGAACCAGGAAAGCAACGGGGCTTCGATGTGGTCTTGGGCTCTTGTGGACAACGAGGATCAGTTGATCCAGGATAGCAGTTGGGCGAAGCAGTCGTCTTTGGCTGTTGTGGACAGCGAGGATCGGTTGAGCCTGGATAACACCTTGGCTTAGTCGGTGTTACTGGTGGACGAACTGTAGTTGGAGGCAAATAAGTTGCTGGTTGACAATCGGGATCTGTTGAACCAGGATAGCAACGGGGCTTCGATGTGGTTTTGGGTTCCTGGGGGCAACGAGGATCTCTTGATCCAGGATAGCAGTTGGGCGAAGCAGTCGTCTTTGGCTGTTGAGGACAGCGAGGATCGGTTGAGCCTGGGTAACACCTTGGCTTAGTCGGTGTTACTGCTGGACGAACTGTAGTTGGAGGTAGGTAAGTTGCAGGTTGACAATCGGGATCTGTTGAACCAGGATAGCAACTGGGTTTCGATGTGGTCTTTGGCTGTTGTGGACAGCGAGGATCAGTTGAACCTGGATAGCAAGAGGGCTTTGGTGGCGTAATCTGATTGCCTGGAACTCTCGTCGTTTTTATTGGCGGAAGGTAAGTGGCTGGTTGACATTTTGGATCACTTGATCCGTCATAACATCCAGGCTTTTTAGTAGTTTCCACTTTGGGGCACCTTGGATCTGGTGATCCAGGGAAACAGTTGAGACATTCTGGATCCTTTGATCCTGGATAACATGAAGGACCTGAGGTCGTTGCAGTGGGCTCTTTTGGACAGCGCGGATCGGTTGAACCTGGATAACACCTTGGCTTAGTTGGTGTTACTGGTGGGCGAACTGTAGTTGGAGGCAAGAAAGTTGCAGGTTGACAATCGGGATCTGTTGAACCAGGATAGCAACGGGGCTTCGATGTCGTTTTTGGCTCTTGTGGACAACGAGGATCAGTTGATCCAGGATAGCAGTTGGGCGAAGCAGTCGTCTTTGGTTCTTGCGGACAACGAGGATCACTTGATCCAGGATAGCAGTTGGGCGAAGCAGTCGTCTTTGGCTGTTGTGGACAACGAGGATCGGTTGAGCCTGGATAACACCTTGGCTTAGTAGGTGTTACAGGTGGACGAACTGTAGTTGGAGGCAAGTAAGTTGCTGGTTGACAATCGGGATTTGTTGAACCAGGATAGCAGCTGGGTTTCGATGTGGTCTTGGGCTCTTGTGGACAACGAGGATCAGTTGATCCAGGATAGCAGTTGGGAGAAGCAGTCGTCTTTGGCTGTTGTGGACAGCGAGGATCAGTTGATCCAGGATAGCAGTTGGGCGAAGCAGTCGTCTTTGGTTCCTGCGGACAACGAGGATCGGCTGAGCCTGGATAACACCTTGGCTTAGTAGGTGTTACAGGTGGACGAACTGTAGTTGGAGGCAAGTAAGTTGCAGGTTGACAATCGGAGTCTGTTGAACCAGGCAAGCAACGGGGCTTCGATGTGGTCTTGGGCTCTTGTGGGCAACGAGGATCAGTTGATCCAGGATAGCAGTTGGGCGAAGCAGTCGTCTTTGGTTCCTGCGTACAACGAGGATCGGTTGAGCCTGGATAACACCTTGGCTTAGTAGGTGTTAGTGGTGGACGAACTGTAGTTGGAGGCAAGTAAGTTGCAAGTTGACAATCGGGATCTGTTGAACCAGGATAGCAACGGGGCTTCGATGTAATTTGAGAATCTTGTCCGCAATTCTGGCTTGAGCTAGGCGAACAAGGTTCTGTTATATCCTCACCACAAGTAAGTAATCGTTCGCAGGCTCCATTGCATAGCTCAATATCACATTTTAGATAAACTTGAGATCGATCGGGAAACTTAAAAGCTTTAAGCGTATTGTAGTATGTTAACGTTTGACCAGGAGGTGATTCCAATTTTTTCCACTCGCCGAAAACTTTTTTCTTGAGCGAACATCCATTTTTATCGGATAGCTGCAATTTGGTTGTGGTTCCTGCTTCAAAATCTGGCTGATCAGAAGCATAACATTGTAGAATGTTAATATCCCAAGTCTGATATAGTTGTTTCACATTAATAGTAAATGTTATATCCGTGCCCAGCTTCAAAGTGTAATTAATTGGTTTAATATTCGGTGGGAGTCCTGTTCCTATTTCCATCCAGCATTCAACTGGACCGCTTGGAGTTTCCACTTCGATCACTTCTAGCATATCGACAACAAATGGTCGAAAATAAACGGTTTTCTCCTGTTCATCGCTGCGACTGCATGTGATTTTGCGTGCTGTGTCCCAACTTTCTTGGATATCCTGGTCATTCTGTATGATAAGAATATTATCAACAGATGCACACAACGAGCAGGAGGGCTTGCTGCCACAGCCATCGAAGGGCACTTTGAATACAAAGCGACGTTCATTACTGCCAGAGTTCACATATCTAAAGAAATGTGGGAAAAGGGAAACATGAATTGTTTCTTTAACTAACTTTAATTTAAATGTTCTTCAGATATTACGCACTTGCATTTTGGATCGTTGTAGTATCCTTGGCTGTATATAACTCCGTCGAATATCTCCGAAAATTCCACTTCCACTATCATGCCGTTCGACGTATCGCATTTTACGTCGATTTTTTCAATGTTTCCATTGAATGCAGAGGTTTTCCGAGATACCCTGGGAAACGAAAGCGCCAAATCGGCTGGCTTCACTTCATTGTCAACGTAGTCGTCGTCTGTTCTCAGATCTGCGCCGCTGGCAATGACCTTTTAAATGCAATAAGCTATAAGTTGAAATTCAATACTTTTTTGTTTTTTGCAAATTTCATACCAAAAGCTGAGTCAAAAATATTATGTGGCCAGCTTTGACCATTTTTAGTGGATTGTCGCTCGATCTAAAACCTGTTGCAAATTAAACGTAGTTGTAATTAAAGTTGTATTTGCTGTATTTGTATAATTGATTTGGGTATATGCTAACGCTGCGGTTTCTTTGTTCAACTAAATATATCGTAATAATACATAATTATATATGCAAATAAGCGTCAAAGAATTAATCTCTAATAATCAATTTTTATTCGGGAATTCACATGTTTTTTTTTTACCAAAGTGCGATCGGAAGCAAGTTTGCTAAATATTTCCAAAGCCATTTAAATGTCACAAAAGATTTAAGCTAATATGATTTAATAACTTGGAGGGTCGAAAACTCAACAAATCGCAAACAAGGTGATTTTAATTTATTAAAATTATAATTTTTGATGTCCTTCGCTTTTATACAACAAATACAATATTAAAGATTATTATATTTTTAATTAATTTGGTGGGGCTTTAAAATTGAAAAACGAATTGTTTTAAAACAAGAAATTTGCTGCAAGTAAAACTTTGCTTGAAATGTGTTAAATTTAATTTTCAGATGTTTAAACTAATCAATATTATGATATGGCAAATATGTATGCAGCTCTCTAATAAAAAAAAAAGGTGTTATGTAGGTTATAATATTAATCAATTAACTCCCGACTCGAATTTGTCCCAGATCCAGATTGAAATTTACTTGTAACACGACACCAAAACTGTTGAAAACCAGTTTTTTAGCGCGATTTTCACTGATTCAGAAATTTTTGTAATGTCATTTATAAGGTAAAAGGCGTCATTAATAAAAGTAAATTGTGTTATATTGAGAGGGCGTGTGGCAAGCACGCCGGACTGGACACAGATATACATTATACATAAATGTTGTTTGTTTGTATTTGAAAATGTATTTGCATGATGACTTAACTTTTGAAGACGGTAAGGTAAAGCTACCACAGTTTAGTGGATATTTATGAATAGCATTCATTTATTGTTGTTTATTCAATTTGATTATAAAAAGACATCGCGATGACCTTCGACGTTTTGGATTCCCTAAATGATTATTTCTCTCGTTGTTATGTTGAATTATCAATGCGCAATTTGCGCATATTGTTGTTGCGGACAGGTAGTATAAGTATTTTACTTGTTGCCAGATTTAATTTTGGTCTTTTGATTTTCAAATTTGAAATATTGACTGGTTTTCGAGTTGTTTTATTCTTTTAGTACGCAATTTAAATCTCTGATGCAGTTCAGCGTTAATTGAAATGTGCTTCATCTTACTTAGATTTTATGTCATTCGTTTTCGCCTTTGTTTTTTTTTTTCGTGGCCAATAAACAGGTAAATGACAATAACAGAGAGCACTCCGTTGCCGAGCGATAAACGATCATAAATTAGAAAATACACCAAATATATATATTACTCAATTTGTTAAATATGTTAATATATGCAAAAGTAAATACACATGTTATAAGTATTTGCGCTAGTAGCAATTGATAGCTGTGCGCTGGAATTAATGAGATCTATTCAAATCTCTCATTAATGATAAGTGCCAGACAGATCTTCAGCATCTGCATTGTATTGCCCAAGCACAAATGCTTTGCGGCGTAAAATAAGAAGAAGATTTTTATTGACTGCCCACAAAATGAAATAAATAATAACTTGGACATTGATGATCTTGCCGTGAACTTTTGCCATTTGGGCGCCTCAGACATAGGCGCTCACACTCATGCGCTTGTATTCGTGCTCGTATAGGTATTCGTCACGGCAAACAGGTGATTACCCAACAGGCTTTTGACGCCGCCACAGACACGCATTGTGCACATACCTGCATACACACCTGTGTGAGTGTGTGTATGTGTGCACATCTTTTTTTTTTTACAGGCACCCACCTTTCAGCAGCCGTCAGTCAAACTGGGTGTGTACTGTGGACGCTGCAACTGGACACTCTGCTGTCTGTACTATCTGGCGTATACTTAATGATGCACAGCCCAAGAATATTCGATAATTATTCGTTATGCTTTGGCTCGATCGATAATTATGTCAAGTTGAATTGAGTCGATCATCAAATCCGGCAATTTGTTGTTTGCTTTGAAGGAATTGATTGCTTGATTTGGACAACAGTCAAATTAGTGAAGTTGATGTTGGTTTCTTTTTCTTCTTTTTTTTCTTGCTTTTTTGTGGCTAATCTCGCACAATAAATCTGTACACATGCGCATACACATGCTTACAAAATGTTTATCATAAGTATTTAATGCGGCTGTTCGCGAATCAACAGATAAAAGGTGAGCCAATAATAACCGACTTTAAATAAATTTATTCGCATTAGTTTTGTATAGATATTTCCTTTTTTAGTGTGTTTTTTTTCTTCTTTTTTGTTAGTTTATGTTTTTCTGTCGTCGAGCTGTAAGCCATATATTACAATATGTGTATATTTCCTTTTACTTATAGCAAATATAGGGCATGTACGCTTCGGTGTTGGCCATCTATTTTTATTTGCCATATAGTAGTGGTCATTCAAGTCTAGGGCAAGCAAAGTAGGACAGATTTTTTATATTGTGTATTCGGCCAGAAATTGCATAATCCCAAATCGCAGCGGATAAGCTGATTGCGGCAATCTGAAGTGTGGAATCTTGCATCCTCATTAATAAATGCTTCAAGGCTGCGACAGGAACGACAACGAACAACACACTAAATATACTATAGTCTGCTTAATGTTCGGATTATAAATGACTCTTGTAGCCGTCGTCGCTCGTTTAGGTTAAGCCTTTTTCCGGCTCCAATACGATTTGAACAGTTTAAGTCGGCCTTGCCTAAGTGGTTACAAGCTTGCAGAGATTCTTCGTCTAATATTGCCTTATCCATAATTAAATCTACCGTTTTGCTAATAAATTGTATGTCTTTTTATAAATTAAAACAAATTAATTTTAAAGACTTCGTGAGTTTTATGATCAAAATAAATCGAATGGGTGAGTACATGGGTATTAAATATAATTTAATACATTTAAGACTTTTTAGCAGACAATTGTTTTCGGACTAGACGATCACTTGGGAAATCATAAAAGTGTGCTTCTTAAAAACATATAATACGAATTATATATTTGATTAATATTATCCAAGAAGCACCTTTGACCCAATTATATATTTGGATACAGTATATAGTTTCATAACCCATTTTAATTCTTTTATCACGTTGCTTTTGGCATTAACTTAAAAAAATTAAATTATATGCCACACTGCACCATTTAAAACTTTCAAACATTTAAGAAGTACAGAGTCAATAAGTTGAAAACTTTTTGAAAGTCTATTTCAAAAACTTGATAATAATCAATAGTTATTATTTAAGCAACAATTATTGCTTTATTTGTCACATTATTCCCGTTGTTGCATCTCACATTAATCAAATACAAGTTTGCAAAAATATTTTTTTAAACTCCCACGCAACGCACTGAACACTAGAGTCACGATTATTTTGAAATCCGCAGGGAGAATATATATATTTTTGTTCAAAAAAATGTCGCTTGATTGAACTTACTGGAATTGCTGGTTGGTCGGTGCTTTGGAGGAGAGTTAGTTTGATCGCCGGCTTGTTAAGAGTTCGCTGTCGCACTAAGCTACGAAAAGACGCGTCTTCGTTTATATACTCGCACGTAGCATGTTTTAACTAAAATCGTTTGGAATACGGCTTTCAAAATCCAAAGGCGCAGCAAATGCAAAAAACAACAGCAGCAGCAGCAGCAGCATCAGCAGCAGCTAAAACAGCAGCCAGGCTGGCTGGCCACAAAAGAGTTATTTACTTTACAATTTTTTTTATACTCACGAGGCTTGTTTCAAAAGTATTTAAAAATATCCGTTGGCAAAATATTTATTCTTCAATGTGGCAACGCTTTTTCAAGTATGTACCAAAGATCGTTTTTTTTTTTGTTGTCATTTTTAAATGGCATAAGTCCAGCTAGCTAGCAAAAATGTCCGTTAGTTTTTGATCACGCCTCGTGCATGCATGCAGATACACTTACCAAACGCTCGAGTGCAGGGTATATCGAATTCCTTATAGAAGTGGGCATCGCTGCAAATACTTGTGCTCGACAAGGTAAGTGTAATAAGTTAACCAAAGGATTCCTAAAAAGAAGCAAAAAACATGACTTTTGCATAATTGAAATTTAAACATTCATGATGGGCAAATGGGAAAAAACAAATACTACTGATTACAGAAAGCAAACATAGAGTATACACAAGAGTTGATTACTTATAGCAAACATAGAGTATACACAAGAGTTGGCAGCTAGCTGCCAAGTATTTTCAGAATATATTATTATATATTAATTATAATGCATTTGAAAACTGTATAGTACAAGTTTTTAAAGGGCATGCGAGTTGGTCTTTGTTCCAAACCAGATTTGGGGTTTTTCATTTATATTTATGCGCTAGGCAGTCGCGTGAGCCGAACATTGTCCGCTCTACGTCTTCTTCATCTTGACCCGGTCCCGGTCTGAGGCGTTGCAGCGGCGACAACTCCAGCCGAAAGATCCGCAACGTCAAATGGCTAACACCTCTGTATGTATTTTAGGGCCAAAATGCCAAAATCCGTCATTGTCGTAACTGAAATCGTGGCCGGCTTCGACATCGACGCCGAGCTGGTCATGCAACTATAGTCATTGCGGCCCGATCATCCCTAACAGGTATTAATACTCGAAGTCATACTTTTTTGGATGCCCAGCGTCCGCTTCGTGCTGGTGACAGACGGCAAGCGGTCATGGCGATTTAGATGGTGATGGGTGATTGCTGTACCTTTGCGGATCGTTATGGCTATAGCTGTGTTGCTGCTGTTGACGTTGCAGGGACGTATACAAATAAACAGCATATTGCCGATGTCGATGCTAGACCTACCTACCGACATTTGCACAAACATTCAATTATAGATATTAACATATACTTAATTATTGCTTATCATTATTTCTTGCTAATTTATAACTAGTCAAAAAATAAAATAAATAAAAAACCTTACCACAAATGAAGTCGTAAAAATACGCCCAATACTTGAGTATTTTCAATATATTTAGTCGTTCGTTGAAGGCCTTCCACATGTACCTGAGGCGGGACTAAAAACTCAAGGAAACCAAACCAAATGTTTGGGACTGCGGCGTAGCGAACATGACGTCCGAAATTCCTTCCTTTAACACTGGGAACGCGACCATGCGGACCGGAAATGCTTTCTGTGTGAGACGCCAGGCCCTGGAAAACCAAGCAAAAATATTAAACTACCAGATAACTCGTTTCTGGGAACCCCAAATCTTATTGGTTGGTATGAAATACTATGCTACAAAAACATAAATTATGGTTATACATCACAATAACTCAACAGACTGGGACTGTGTATCTTAAATCATATATTGCATGTTTATACAGACAAAAAAAAAACGCAGCTTTAACCAATTTTCCTCGTCAATAACTTTTTTGTGCATTACAATTGTAATTCATTTTTAATTATATGAAAAAGGAAGGCATTTCATAAGCTCAAAGCTAAATTTATTTGTATACTCTCAACTCTGCTTTTGTTTATTTCAAAATTAAAAAGGCGGTTTTAACTGCATAAATAATATTGTGCCCAAAAGTATGCAATGCATTTACGAAATGACACATCCAAAGCATACTTTGAGGAGCATTTAAATTTGTGCCACTTTGGGAATTATTTTCCATTTAGAATATAATCTAGTTAGATTTGTTTTTGACTTTTTCTGTTTGAAGAATTAAAGAGCGACTGATTTAAAGTAAATTTCGAATTCTGTAACTATATGTAGATTATCTTGAGTGCAACATATCATATTTTTTTATAGTCAAAAAAGGATCATAGATAATCGGATCTTATTTAGACGGATTAAAAGCATATAAAGTATTTAGAAAGTGTTGTGATGAGAGTATTTCAGATAAATTACGTCCTATTCATAAATGACTTACCTTTTTGGACTAGTTTCCGACAGTGGATTAGCAGCAACTTCTAAACTTCTTATTGGAAGGGGTTTGGTTCTGAAATCAAACATTTATTTTTAATTTTATTATTTAAATATTGTGGTTAACAAAATAGCAATAATACTTACTTGCACTTCATACAGTAAGGGACCATATTTGCAAGGAACTCATTCGCAGTCCTTCAATAATCTGCATAAAATGCAATATGTGTTGCACGAGTATCTTCTGCTTATAGAGGGAAAGTTCGTATAGGCCCAAGAACTGCTGCTAGGGAAAAGAATACATTTTAGGACCCTTTTCTTGCTGTTTAGCTCAGATACATTGCTTTAGGTTGAAAAGACCTACCTCATCGGTATAATTGTCAAAGGATGTGGAGTTATCTAGGTACCATCGCCTTTTTATCCAGAGACAGCTTGAAAGTTACGAAAACCTACATTTAAGGAAAAAAAAGATGAAACATGAATACTTTGATTATTAATTGGCGTTGGAATTATAAACTTTTGCCAAAGTTGACAAAAAAGACCAGGGCTTACATGAGAATAAAATTTAAATAGAATGGGTCAATTTCAAGGTTCCAATTTTTTGAAGTTTTGGTATATCTGGGGGATAAAGTTCAATTTGGGAATGATATAATTTTGTGGATCCTAACTGTCTATTGGCCTTCAAAAAATCCAATCTTAATTTTGGACCATTTACAATACGCATCCTATCCCAGGACAAACTCTCTTTAAAGTATATAAGAAAGAAAACTAATTTAAAGTCAAACAAATAGGACATCTAGCTGAATCAGATTTTTTGACATTTGAAAACTCCACTGACAGAAAAAGCTTTTAACACTGTTCAAAATGGTTTTTCACAGGCAGTGTTGGCAACGCTGAAAATGTTGTGGGTGTACGAGCTGCTGGAGTAGTATTGGGGGCCTTAAGGAAAAATCGATATTGCCACAGCTGTTCGTGTACAACAAGTGAAAGGCTGAGAGTAGCCGGAAAAAGTTATAAAACTGAATATCAAAAGAACGAATATCGTATAAACAAAAGAAGAGCAATCAATTGCATAAAACATAATCAAGAATTATTAAAAACATAAACAATAATTGGAAAAACAAGTGATTTGGTTTTTTGAAGAGTAACCGATTTTGATTATGTGGCATATGGTTGTCCTGCGACGATAGAGAAATACATTCCGACATACCATTGAATATCCTTTAGAAATATGCCCAGTTCAAGGCGTGCCATTTTGGGGCACATCATGTCCGGATTGTGCACGAAGATGAACCGCACCAAGCCTGTGCCCGCTGATGTCATGGAGACGCCCTTGAAACGATGCCTGACCACCTTTGATATCGCACTATTGGGTATACACGCATCCATCTTGCCTATAAGAAAAGATTCTTAATTTATATACATATATATTTGTACTTTGTGTTTACTTACAGGAATTGGACATATGGTGGGTGCGGGCATCTATGTTCTAACTGGAACTGTGGCCAAGGAAATGGCTGGACCTGGCATCATTTTGTCGTTTGTGCTCGCAGGATTCGTCTCCATGTTGGCGGCGCTGTGCTACGCGGAGTTTGGCACTCGCGTGCCCAAGGCCGGATCGGCATATGTCTACACCTATATATCGATCGGTGAGTTTTGGGCATTCGTCATTGGCTGGAATATACTGCTGGAGCATATGTTGGGCGCCGCATCGGTGGCACGCGCCTGGAGCGGCTATGTCGACTCAATGCTGGGCGGCTGGATAGCCAACACGACGCTCTCGCTGATGGGCGGCATTCATGAGCCCGGCCTGGCCCAATATCCGGATGTGCTGGCCTTTCTCGTGTGCATTGTCTATGCGGCGGCATTGGGCAGCGGCGTCAAGGCGACTGCCGTCTTCAACAGCATCCTGACCCTGGTCAACATTGGCGTCATGATGGTGGTCATCGGCGTGGGCTTCTGGTATGCGGACACCAACAACTGGTCCGAGGCTCAGGGCGGATTTCTGCCGTTCGGGTTTGGCGGTGTGATTGCCGGCGCTGCAACCTGTTTCTATGCATTCGTTGGCTTCGATTCGATAGCCACAGCGGGCGAAGAGGCCAAGAACCCGTCCGTATCCATACCCATTGCCACCGTGCTGTCCCTGTGCGTTGTCACACTCGGCTATATACTGGTGAGCGCCGCACTGACGCTCATGATACCCATCAGTGACATTAATCCGGCTGCCTCGCTGCCGGAGGCCTTCGGGCAACTGCACCTGCCCTGGGCCAAGTACATCATCTCGATCGGAGCAATCTGCGGCATGACCACCACGCTGCTGGGCTCCCTATATGCTCTGCCCCGCTGCATGTACGCCATGGCATCGGATGGCTTGCTCTTTAGCTGCTTTGGCCGCATTAACGCGAGCACCCAAGTGCCTCTATTGAATCTGATCGTCTCCGGGCTAATGAGTGCTGCCCTGGCATTGGTGTTCGACCTGGCCAAGCTGGTGGAGTTTATGTCAATTGGCACTCTGCTCGCCTATACTATTGTCTCCGCCAGCGTCATCATATTGCGCTATCGACCCCTTCCACATGTGGGTACTCCTAATCCCGTTTATGCGCCCGATACGCCCGATGATGAGAACGACGAGGATGCCGATTCACAGTCCAGCATTGACACAGCTTCGCCCACAAGCGATCTCATCGAGGGCGCCCTTGCGGGTCGCCTCAAGCCACAGTTCCGCTGGCTTGATCCGCTTCTGGGTCGCTTTGCGCCCGGTTCTGTGGTATCCGTGGCGGTGTTGCTGTTCGTTGTGTTGAGCTTCGCCATCTGCTTGGAGCTGAAGGTGTCCTGGGCGCAGCTGTACACAGGTACCTGGTGGGCATTGCTGGTATATGGTTTCATCATCTTTGCTGCCAGCACTTGTGTCGCTATCATGGCGGTGCACAACCAGAACACGCGTGGCCTGAACTTCAAGGTGCCACTGGTGCCATTCGTGCCAGCACTTGGCATATTCAGCAACATAATGCTGATGGTGCACCTGGACGCATTGACCTGGGTGCGCTTCTTTGTCTGGGTATCGATTGGCATGGTTGTCTATTTCCTGTATGGCATGGGCCATAGCAAAGAGGGCGAGGCCTGTTCCTCGTACTCCATTCTGATGACCTCATCGGAGGCAGGTAAACTGAACTGGGGATCCTTCAAGGGTTCGAAGAATACTGCAAAGCATACCGTTCTGGAGCGTTTCCTGGGTCGCAGGAAATTGAATGATAAGAAACCCATTGTCGAGGACGAGACCGACGAAAATGCGGATAGTCCAAATTAAACCAATTACTGGGGACATTATTATATCATCTGTATTTAGCAAAGCACAACGGTCTGTGACGAAACATCCTCGGCTATTATTCAATTGACATCGATCAAAAACCATATTTAAAAATATTTATCGCTCGTTGAAAGTAATATGTCAGAAGAACACAAATAAAAGTAATTTATGTATGTTTAATCAGACCTTTAGTCGATGATGACGATAGCCCGATCTGAACAATTGTTAATAAAGTACCTCTCAGACTCCTGTTATGTACTACCACAAAACTGTCAAAGTGTCTACCTACCTATATACTCTCTTATATTTATTGGTGTACAATAATTTAAACATATTAAAGATGTATATTATAATATATTTGAATTGTTTCATATATGCATAAATCCATATATATATACACTATTAAATATTTATGAAAATGAAAAATGTAGATGGATTTTCTTTGGGAAACTTAAAAAGTCGGCGTAAAATTGGAAATCAATAAACGAAATACTCTCAAACACTTTCCTATTTCGTAACATGATGTAAAATGTAAATTTGGGGCCAACGGTATGTATGTAAAAGTGCATGTGCACGGTGTAGATTACGAAAAGCCATATCATGTAGATGGTTCGTGAACTTATTGCATTTCGTGCGAGATTGCAACGTGTGACTGGCGAATTTGAGTGCAAGGAATGTCGCGGCGCTCGTTTATAATTATCTATCGAAAATAAGCTCCATGGCAGTGATGGGAGGTGGTGGTGTGGGGAGGTGAGGGTAGAGGGCGCCACCGCGTCATCAACATAAACAAGTTCGCATCTTGATGACGCAGCCGTGATGACGCATACAATGTATGGAATACATTCACATAAAAGAGCACGCAGCTATGTGAATGTGTATATGTATGTGTCTGTGTGTATCATACGAGCCCAAGGCCTGAGATGGAGAGTGAAAAAGTGTATCGTACGAGAGCTTACGAGCTTGGCAACAACAAAATCTGTAGCTAGAATATCTTAAACAGTCGCAAACGGGTTTCCAACGCATGACTTTTTGATGGAGCGGCAAAACGTCGCTTATTCAGAAGCAAAGACAACAACTTGGCGCTATTTCGCAAGCCAAAAAGTCCGTTGGCACTGAGCTTAACGTATCTGTATTTTGAATTCAAATTCAAAAAATAACGCTCGCAGCGTGCACACATGTGTATGCTTTAATATATATGCATGTGTATGTATGTATGTACACAAGCAAGTAAATGTATGCTGCAGCTTCTTCCATGCGATATATGTATGTATATATGTTTGTATGTATGCAGATTGGATTTCGCAGTATAATACGAAATTACATGATATGAATATTGACCATTGTAATTGAGTCAAAGTGGGACTATTTGAAAGTGAATTATTTTCATAGTGAAACAGATTTTCATTTTGCTCTTTAGAGGTCTTCCGGCTGGCTATGTGATGGCCCCTAAAAACCATATTCATGACTACGCGCCTGTACCAATGCCATTGACAAGTTTTGCTCTGCGAGATTCGTGCATTGAAGCAGCACAAGGTGATAAGATGGATGCC
The DNA here is from genome assembly GCA_035045885.1 of Drosophila borealis. Lineage (NCBI taxonomy): Eukaryota > Metazoa > Arthropoda > Insecta > Diptera > Drosophilidae > Drosophila > Drosophila borealis. The sequence goes on from JAWNOR010000211.1 coordinate 3,009,409, forward strand.
GGCTGTTCAAAAACGCAACCTTATGAAGCAGAAGTACCAAATGCGATGCGATACGATGAATTCAAAATGTACAAACAATAGGTATACGAGGTTTAGTTCAACTGTTTGGAACAGTTTAATATTTTAAAAAGTAAAAGCTAAAAAGGCTAATGTGTCCTTAGCAGTAAGTGAGATTAAGGAAACGGTTGCGTTAGAGTACAAAGCCTTTTCTCCCATTTTCTTCTATTTTATAGGTTAAACTTACTTGACAAGAATCGCAAATGTCCAAACTTTTAGGGCGCACCTCGTGTTTGTATCGGCAGATGAATGCATACATACAAACATATGAATGTTCTTCGGTTGCATGTCTGTACGAATGTATGTATACTTGGAAATCACCTTGCAACAGCTGCAACATCCTTGGACGTACAGCCATCCCTCACAATTTAGGGGTTGATGATGCAGACGCGGAGTCCGGGAAATGGAAATCTACCTGTAGTTGTAGTTGTCTTTACCTGCATACATACAGATAGAAATATGCGTTGCGTACATGTGCATGTGTGTGATCTGCTGTGCTCTGGCATAATTCCTGTGTAGGCCAATGATCTGTATTTTCGAGTTGCAGCTGCTCACCGAAATCATAAACTGCGCCGCGCACATCGAATAATTGTTGCAGGCATTTCTGCAAGTATACTGTACATACAAACATACATATCACTGTCACATGCATTGGTATGTATACTATAACATCGATATGTATTAATTCATATCGATAGGAGATCATAACATGATTCGCTAATATATGTATATCATCTTTAGTGAAAGTGAATCATGGCATGCAAATGAAAGGTGTACTGATTTACTCTCTAGATACATACAAATGTTTGTACTCATATGTACGTGAAGATCGCTCTAGCTGATACAGTAAGCGTCTTTCGGTATTCACTGTATGAGTATGTGTGTATACATGTATACATGTTTGTATGTATGCATACACATTTGTAGCATAGGGGTAGTTTTAAAGCAATGAATAGAAATAAGACGCTAGCATATGGCATTCAAAATCAACGTTTCATTCTCAAAGTGGAATTTCCGTATACATTTAATTATAAACGTAAACGTACAGGCGTGCAATGCGAAGGCAAACGCTTATATTTCAACGTTCCACGCAATTGTTTTCGAAAATAACGTCGCACTAGAGCAAACTTTCTCACGCATACCAACGCAAGTGTGGCAAATGAAGCCCTGGTTATGTTTCGATTCCAGTCGTTCCATTAATGTTAATGCTCATCAACTGTAGAAGGTTGTTCCTTGAGCATGCACATGCGACGTTTTGAAATAAGAGAATGGATAGCTGTATTAACTGACGTCACAGCGTAGATACATATGAAAAACAGCAAAATATGATAAATGCAAACAAATATTATTTAAAGCAATAATATTTATTTGCTTCTACGTACTTATTTATATTATTAAATATGCGATATTGAAAATAGTAATAACGTAAACGAATGCCATTATCGATATACATATAAATTCGTTCTATAAAAAAAACAAATATTTGTTAGACCAATAAAAAGAGCAATTTCTAAAAGTTATACGTGTTCTCTGATAACATATACAAGAACAGTTGTTGTAGTTGAGCGAGTGACGTCACGACGTCTGGCTTGCTTATCTCTCGCTGAAGCTCACAACCTTTCGGCCCGTAGCCACGCGTAGCATACATAAGCGAAACGAATATGAAAATTGGAACCATTTACATTTCGAAGAGCAGAGCAGACAGTCGGGCGCGTTTCGTTCGTTTTCGCGTGTACGAGTGAGTGAATTTTTGTATCGTTCGATTTGTTTTAAAATCGAAAACAGCAAGCAACAACAACTAACGCGAAATAATATTCGTTTATTAAAAATATTTCGCAACCAATGTGCTGTATTGCGTCAACCAAGTGAAATTGAAGTCAGCACAAAGATTCGAAAATAAAAAAATATTACTCGTACACACAAACACACACGCATACAAACAGAAACACACGCACACACATATACAACATACAAAACGTACACAACTCAAAGAAAAGACAATGAAAATGCCAATCGTGAGCTAAAGTCAAACAGCAGTTAGTAAGCGAGTTAAAAGCAAAAACTGTGATAATTGTGAGCTGGCAAGCAGTGCATAAATAACATTTGGAACCACAACAACAAGCAACAAAATGGATAGCAGCAGCAATACGAATGCAGTGGAAGGCAACAAAATAGTCAACTATACGCTGCCAACGACTCTGTCGGCATCTGCTGAGAGCAGCAGAAACAACAACAACAACAGGAGGAACAACAGCAGCGACGCATCGTCCGCTCTGACTGCAGCTGGCAGAGAGCAACGCCTGACGCCCGCGTTAACTGTGTTTACATCAGCCGCATCAACGCCCACCTCCAGCCACTCCTCCCCATTCGCAATGTCGACGCCGACAAAAGAGTTCCCGAACGCGCAAATGTTGCGCACAATTAGAGAGAAGCTGATGCGTACGCCCGGCGGCGTCTGTGAGCTGCACGCTTTGAGCTTTGCGGAGCAGACGAACCTCCATGGCAGCATGAACGCCTTTGGAGTTGGCGGCGAGCAGCCCGTGAAGGTGATCAAGAACCGTTACCTGATAAGTGCCCAGCCTAGTCACATCTCAGCCGCGGCAGCGGCCAAGACGCCCGCCTCCTATCGCCATCTCATCGATCTGACGTCATCGAATCTGCAATGCGTCGACGTCTTCACCGGGGAGCAGTTCCTCTGCAAGATTATCAACGAGCCGCTGCACAAGGTGCAACGCGCCTACTTCCAGCTGGAGCAGGACGAGCAGCTCTGCCGCAGCACCATCTACGGGCACACGCTGATCCGAGGCGTGCACGACCTGGTGCCCCTCTCCAAGAACCGCACCTACATCATCATCGCACCCGTCCAGCAGACCCAGCAACGTGTCTACGAGAACCTCCACACGTACATTCGTCATGAGAAGCGTCTCTGTGAGCCGGAGGCTCGAGCCATATTCCATCAGATCTGCCAGACGGTGCAGGTGTGCCATCGCAACGGGATCATCCTGCGCGACCTCAAGCTGAAGCGCTTCTACTTTATTGACGAGGCGAGGTTAGTATCTGTATCCTGTCGGATAAGTGTAATTGTATACCCTTCGCGAGGGCATTCTAATTTTGTCATGAATTATGTAACGCGTTGAAGGCGATATTAATAATATAGAGAATCGGAAAGACGAGCTGCATCGATAAAGTTTAGATAGCTTTTTATACCCTTACCTAGGCTATATTAGTTTTGTCAATGAATATGTAACAATTAACCGTCCGTCTGTTTTAAGACAAAATGTTTCAAAAATAAACTTAAAATCGTATTCCCATAGAAACATGTAAAATTATGTAGTACGAAAAAGTTTTGGAATAATACCATATTTGAGAAAAGTTAGTTGGTTGAGTATATTATATAGTTTTATATAGAGCGAATCGGAACTATATCAATAATATAATAAAACAACTATAGTACAGTTAATAAATTGAAGATTACCTAAGTTTTAGACGTTTGGAAAAATTTAATAACAAAAAAATCGTGCAGCATAATTCACGGCAAAACTTTAATTAGATATAGTTTTAATGGATTGTTAATATTTATATGTTCTGCAAATTATAACTTTCTTCATTATTGGAAAGTAATTCACTACGAAATACTTCCAAAACTGTGTGACTGTATAGACTTTAATCGGATAGAGTGTAGCTTTCTTTTACCCACTTTTGCTGCTAGAACTAGTTTATTGTTTTGCTTTTCTAAAGCTGGCAACACTGTTGGACTCGTATGTGTATAACATCCACTTAGAGTTCGCTGAGCGACACCACTGTATAGAGTTCATATATGAACATATAAGAGTAGTTCCAATTCTAGCATATTTATGTATTTACCGTACATACATAAATATGTATGTATGTACATGTGTTGATGGCTTTCGTAATCGATTGGTGGTGACCCTACCCCGGCACCCGCATGTTGCCCACCAACAACAACGGCAACATCAACATCAGCTCACACTCACTCACACCTCGCACACATTTGCTCGCTGTACTGGTTGCATATCTTTATTTTGCAATTCGATAAAAACTCGTTATGAGCAACAGTTGTTGTTTTTTTTTTTTTTGTTTGTGTGTTGGTGTTATTGGTGCCACAATTGTTGCTCTTGTTATTGGCCGACGTTGTCGTTGTTGCTGTTGTGTTCGGTGTCGGCCAGTTGTGGGTAACATTGAACATTTAAGAAGTGTTGCAATAATAAAAAAATAAAAAAAAAACCAATAGATCAACAGCAGCGACAATACGCCTGTATATGTATATGTCTGTGTGTGTATTTATACAGTCAGCTATGGGAAATTACTGTAGCTGATGAAATACATCGGCTCCAAATAGAATATTGCGTTCTTTTATGAAAAACGTTTTGCGTGTTCAATATTTTGGTCAATACTGTACACACGAAACACTGATAATACACTAAAAACTACAACAACAAAAACTGTGTACATATGTATGTATGTATGTATATCTGGAGCGTACAAAGTGCTCGCAGCGAGGTTCCTACTTTGTACTCATTTACTTGTTTGTATGTGTGTCTGTGAGTACATTTATACGTGAGTACAGTACACGTCGAAATGTTAGGCTCACCTTCAAATTTGTCTGTGTGCTTGCAAAATAATTCATTTTTGTTTTTTTTATTTACAATTGCGCATACGTCAGACGTGTGTATGTTTATACATACACATGTATATATTCTTAATCTTGACTCGTGGCGAACGGAAAAACTTTTCTTTTTTCGTACCTCGCTGTCTCTGCTGTACCTGTTGATTGTGAGAGACACACAGTCGCAAATCGGTTTCTCTAAGTATATGTTGGGTATGTGTGTGTGAGTGTGTGTGCCTGTATAGTTCTTACGAATGAAGCAATACTTGTTGAATGTTTTTGAACTTTTTGCGTTAGTATTATTTTCACGTTTCCATTGCCAATGCAATTAGCAAATTTATTGCATTGACGTTTTCCGCTATTCGTGTTGCCAACTTGTTTTTACATACATACATACATACACACGTATTAATTTTGTATACTCTGTAATTTAGGAATTCAAAAAATGAGTGTATAAAAAATCGTGCAAGAGTTCACAACAGCTGATAAATGTTAAATGCTTTCGTAAACAATCAAAAATGTATTATCATCGTATTTCATCTATTATATGTACAGAATTAGTATTTGTTGATTGTTTATTTTATGTCTAGATAAAAGCTACGCAGAAAGTCTTGTACATACATATATGTATGTATATGCATATGGACGTGAATAAATATTTTTTCACAGATAAACAATTTTTGTATACTAGTATACATACATACATCTGTATTATTCACTTAAGAGGCATATTTCCTTGCATATTATAGACTCTTGACTCAATTTTAATTATCTCAACAAACAATAAAAGCAGTATTTTGTGTGTACATATGGAAGTACACATACATATATGTATATGTATGAAAACAAAAAAGATGCTATATATTTTGGGTTGAATGTACTTATTGCAAGAATGTGTATAAAAATAAATGTGATTGTAAAAATATAAAGGACATATACATATATAAATTAATATAAATCACACTTACCCAAGTCTTCGATTGGCAGGCGTGTATTAGATATATGTACATATATGTATTTACTTATACACACATACATACATACGCACCCATTCGGCTGTAAGGTCAAATTGTGCTGCGGCGTCCCTGACTCTGATCTTCTGTGTGTATGTTTATGTATTATTATTTTTGGTTGGCGCATAGATATTTAAATAGCATTTAAATTAGCAGCACGTATTAACGCCGCCGTCCTCCTCACCAAGCTCACCTCTCCTCTGGCTAATTGAGTGTGCGAGTATCTTTTCGGAAAATACAATTTGTTAATTTCAAAAAGCGACAACGTTCGCATTATTTGTACAGCGCGTAAGACAGAGAGAAAGAGAGAGGCAGCAATCTTGTACGCTCTTCAAATGAATAGCTGCGCAATGCTCGCCCCTCTCCTATGAGCGAACAAGGTCGCTTGTTGTAACAACTAAACTACGTGTTGCTCTCACTTGCCCTCTCTCTCGGTTACTCTCCATGGATCGTATTTCTCTGCTGCTGGTGGTGGCATATTGTAATTTTTGTTTGACGGCAAGAGGCGCGCTCAGTATTATTTTTTGTTGCTCACTTTTTGCTCAGGGTCAGCTCGAGGTTTTTGAGCTCGTGTGTATATACATATATGTATGTATGCATGTATTTTTGTTTGTTTCATGGCACAATCGAAAAAAAATATTGTTGATTTTTTTGGCGCTCACTTAATTATCTTTTGGCTTTTGATTTCCAATGTTTGTTAGCTGTTGCCATTGTTGTCTCTGCGCAAGAAGCTTTGAAGCCGTAGGTGGAATTGCCACAACGCTGCGTCACTTGGAAATAGGCTGGCTCAAATGAGCGCGCGCTCTCTCACTCTGTCTCTCTCAAGCGTTTTTGCATGAAAATGTAGGCCAATGTCAACATGGTGTCACCGCTCTTGGGTGTTTGGGGTCGCCTGCTTTGTCAGAGATGGGTGCACGGCTTGTCTTTATGTTATATCAATTACATAGATACGTTCACGGCAAAGCTTGGCTCACTAAGGCTGGCAACGCCATCAACGCCAACGCAATGCCAATCGATTTGTGTGTTGTGTGTGTCTGTTGTAATGCGCTAGTAAATGGCAACACCATCAATTTGTGAACGTTATGCAACTCTGCATCTGACTGCGATTGCAGACACAATAAATAAAATGCGATAAGCATTAATTTAAAATTGTTTTTCGTTTTGATTACAGAACTAAACTGCAGTATGAATCGCTGGAGGGCTCGATGATACTCGATGGTGATGATGATACGCTGAGCGACAAGATCGGCTGCCCGCTGTACACCGCACCGGAGCTACTCTGCCCGCAGCCGACGTACCAGGGCAAACCGGCGGACATGTGGTCATTGGGCGTCATACTCTACACAATGCTTGTGGGCCAGTATCCGTTCTACGAGAAAGCCAACTGCAATCTGATAACGGTAATCAGGCATGGCAATGTCCAAATACCAATGTCGTTATCCAAGTCGGTTCGCTGGCTAATGCTCTCGCTGCTGCGGAAGAATTATACGGAACGCATGACGGCGACTCACATATTCCTAACGCCTTGGCTGAAGGAGCAGCGGCCGTTCCATTTGTACCTGCCCGTCAATGTGGAAATTGCCGACGACTGGGACGTGGATGTTGATCAGGATGAGCACGAACGCATGGAGGAGGGAGATATGAGCGACCTCTGTCAGCTTGGTGATAAACGGGAGCACGAGTACGAGGATATTGGCGTGGAGCCACTGGACTATACGCACAGTACACTGCAAATGGCCCAAACAAGCGTCTCCAGTTCGCTCCCCGCCGAGACTGATGCGGACGCCGACGAGGACATGGGCTGACGAATGCCTGACACAGAGCCGGACACAAAGCCACTGGAAGCTCGCTTTCTCGTATACGCTGGCGCGTGATCTTGAGGCGTTAACTCGCTTTGGGATTCAATGTTTGACCTCAATGAGGCGCATTGCCATTGATTACCTGCTCTCTACGACGATAGCCGAGGCTAAGGCGGCCGCGCTCTCCACGTCAACATCCTTACCGGAGGCGATCTAGCCTCCGATACTCGCACACAAAAAGACTTTGTAGCCTCGCTCACCTTACACGTAAACAAACAGAAACACAAACAGAAAACAAATACAAAACTCACTGCCTTCCAAATGCAACAAATTAGCTCGTTCTAAATGAAGAAGAATCCTTTCAATTGAATGCTTCACACGTTAGAATCCGAATCCTCGTAACTGCAACTGCGACTGCAACTGCAATTGATTCTTCCTAAAAGAAACTTATGTACAATACATAAATTAATATTTTTGCTGTAAATTGTTGATCTTATCAATCGATAGAAAGCATTATTTTCAATGTTTACAATGGCAATGAATGCAAATTGTTATTTATTATTTAAATTTTTTTAAAGTTTTGCATATTATGGAAAGAAAAAAAAATAGCATAAAAAGTGAAAATTATGAAACGAATAAAACATAAAACTTTGATCTCACTTTAAAAAAAAAAAAACAAATGTGATCTTTTACTTAACAACCAAATGCGTAAAATCATACAGAAAGACGAACACATTTCAGACCTAATAAAGCTACAGCTGATTCGATTCGAGACTGTCCATTTAAATGCGACCATATTAGAGACTTTAATAGCTAATGGGTCCATATTTGGCATCAAGTTCGTTTTATTGTAAACTTCGTCGAAATCGGAAAACAGAGAATTCAGTATGAATGTGCTTTTTGGTTACAGGATATCTGCTAGTCACTCTCGATAAAAATATGGCTTTTCTTTATTGCTGTGATAAATGCCGAACGTTAAGCACGTGGGAAGAGTTTATCTCTTCTGATAAGCTGATAAGCGTTATCAGCTGTTGCTGGCATGAGATTGCATTTTCAATGGCAAAATCAGAAAAATTCCTCAACGTTAGTGCTCACATGATATAATGCCCAATCGCAAAGTAAAACGTGGCATATACGTATATATAAACATATTCTTATCAGGGATGCAAAGCGATTTTGGACGAACCGGTTCAAACCCAGAAATAACTATATACTGTGATCGGAACTTCAAAAATGGTTTGGTAGTAAATGAAAAAACTGTTAAGGATGATTTTATACTATGATCTGAACTTCAAAAATGGTTTGGAAGTAAATAAAAACAATTTAAGGGCGCCTCAGTCCCAAGGTAAAAATAACTCTGGCCCAAATAATTGGATTTGTCTAACCATAAATGCCAATTTTGGGTAGAGCTAAAATCTAGCCCGCAACGTCTTTATGAAAATATGTATGGCTTAACAATATTTTCAGCAAAACGGGCAAACATAAATTAAAAATTAAATCAAGGTTAGAACTAAAGGTAAAGGAAGCTTGAGGTAAAGAGTTGGTTCCAGCTGCGAACCGAACCACCGCGAATATTTTTGTTTTTTTTGCAGCCCTGTTACTAATTTATTTGGACTTTAAACAACAGATGGAATATATGATATTTTCAAAAGGTGTTGCATTTGTTTTACGTTCAGAGAATAGCCCCCATTTTTAACAATAAAATCTACATAACTTATGTATGTATATGTACGAATAGGGAATTAACTGAATCTACGAAATAGCTTTAGAATATATGTACATACATATGCGTGAATTCAGGAAGACGGTAACAATAACATATTTTTCTTTCATTAATTAAATTCGTCAACGATAAAACATAACCACATGCCGAAAATGTGTTTACTAACTATTTTATTCACGACGCAATAACCAACGTATTTGCCGACGTGACAAGTTCTACGTAGCTTGGCCATGTACTTTAGTCATCGTACCGTATTATAAAATTGGTGAGAGCATTTCGTAAGAACGTTAAACCTGCTGAGAGCAACGTAGGTGACAGTCAATGTTACTTCCCGATTCTCTTGACTCGGAATGCTGGAACAATTTTAATTAGGTGCGGTCGCACTTCTAGAACATTTTGATTATGCTTTTCTATTTGGGAGATAAACATTTTGAATGTCAAGCTGTTTTCAAAGTACCACGTAAGTTCTAGAGTTTGCGAGCAAATATGTTCAAATGAAGCGAAATAATTTAATTATTTCATAAATTTCCTACTCATAGCTTTATATATTTTGAAGATAATTTTCAGAGTTTTCAAGAGGTGATCATTATATAAATTTATATAGAGCAATTTAAACATTTTTTGATATTTCTCAATGAAAAAGGAACGAATGCGAGTATTGCAACGATGTCTTCTTATTTAATGGCAAGCATGAAGAGGAATTTTCGTAGCGAATGGAATGTGTTTTATTTTTGGTATTTAGCGTAATTATTTCTCTAAAGTTCTGTCACTAATTAGAGAAAGAGTGTCCTAAATAACTCTAATCGCATTGATGCGCATAGACAGCACTCGTTTCTCTGACATTTAATGGTTTTGGTTCTTGTGGTGGGAGGGAGCGATGCGAGTTGTACACACTAAATAATCATATAAATATTAGTAACTAGTATCTGGTATTTCTAGAGTTAATCTAAATTGAAGAAAAAAAGGAAAATGTAAAAATAAACGAAAAAAAGCTCGATTAAAATTTATCGACCGTTTTGAATTTCTAAAATTTGAATTGTATGTGGCTTTGTCTGTAAAAACCAAGCTATCGATATATCGAAGGCAAGTATCGAATAGCAAATTTCGCAATTAGTAACAGCAAATGTTAATGTGTTGCTGCTGTTATTTGTAGGTAAGAAGAAGAGAGAAGTGGTGGGTGTCAAAAGGAAGGTGGTTTTTCAATAAAATTAAGTTCCTTGTTTTTCAAGATATTTTCGTTCGTATGATGTCCATAGAAGGGAAAGTAGCCATCTGTATCCCCAAACGTAGTTATGTAATAAATGCTTCGCATCTCCAAACGTTAATAAATCCGGAGGAAAACGATTTATTCAACAAAATCCATCAAAATGAAGATTACCGACCTAAACATCGACTGTCTTTTGCGAATTTTTAAATATTTGTCCGAACGCGAGCTTGTCATTCTGTGTGAAACGAGTAACTATTTTAACGCGGTCATCGAGCAAAACATATTCTATGCCATGTCAAAGGATTTGCTACTATGTGGACACCGAAACAAGCCAAGTGTCGAGAAAAGGTAGCATACTTTTTCTATAAGATATTTAGATTGTTTATTCCACCACGTTTGCTCTTTAGGAATAGAACACAGCTGACGTACTTTCGGCGTCTACAGGTTGCACGAAATTGGCTTCGTGGTGTCTACATGGAACGACATTACTACCATCATGCGCAGATGTTTTCATCCAAGCTTTGGCTGGATTCGGATGCATTGTACATAACGCATGCAAATTATTTGCGCAAGTATCGTCGGGCTGGTCCCGAGGCTCTGCAGCGTCGCTATGAAGTGGAAATAACCACACCCACCTTATCGGATATATCCGATTTTGTCAAGAAACAAGACACCATTTTTGCGGGACGAGTGTGCGGCGTGTGTTTTGTTAGCGACACAGATGGCCTCACGGAGCAGCCAATGCATCACGCCAAAGAATATCTGTTCTGTGTCGACTTTGTTAACGATATTTATGCAACCAGCACGGACACCTGCTGCAAGCTATGGAAACGTTCAACTGAATTTGGACTCACCCATTTTGATCTATTTATCCAGCTGCAGCATTCCTTCAAGTCAATGAAACTCAGCGATGATGCACAATGGCTCTATGGAGGTCTATATACAGATAACGGACGCAAGGCACTGCGCGCCATTAATGTGGACAGGTAAAGTCGCCGTTTAAGTTTGCAATCTTCCCATTATTATATTCCAACGATTACAGTGGCGAGGAACAAGTTCTCAACTCCAACACCATTTCCATTTACGATCTAAAAATCAAAGATGAACATGTATTATTTACCGCCAACTTTGATACCACATTCCGCATGTTTGACCGACGTACAGATCGTGATGTGGCTGTTTGGGATGATCCGTTCGACTCGTCCATCTACTGTATGGAGTACGACGGACTCTATGCGGTGCTCTGCGGTGCAAAGTACCACAGTCGCGTCAACCTATACGACATTCGTGTACCTGGCAAATACATACAATTGTACTTTCCGGGACGCGCCACAGCACGACAGAACTATAGAAGTTCGCCAGTATATAGTCTTGCTTGTGACAGTCAATATATGTTTATTGCAACTGATCACAACTTGCAAGTGCTCGATTTTACAACCAACTATGGTGTCCAAAGAGATTACAGTCATTTTCATGAAAGCCTAAGTTAAACAAACAACAAAATTGTAATTAATTGCTTGAACTCACACAAATAAATTAAGTAGTTTTTATGTAGAGACATTGTTTAGATCACAAAAAGAAAGATCATTAAAAGTACCTTCTATTTGTTGAATGGACCGATTTCATTGTTTTTGCCCGAGTATGCTTCCTCTATATAATTATATTTATTTTTGAACTGTTAAGAGCAGCACTTCATTATTTATTGTTGTACCCAATATTATTATGATGATATATTTATTTGCATTTGCCTTGCGGCTTATTTCCAATCGAAATAAGATTTCGGGTAACAAATTGCATTGGCCAGCTTATTAAAATAGTCGACAAGGTAAAATCTTATATTAATAAACCACAAACTTATGCTAAACAAAGAAGCATTTTAAAGATCCATTGAAAACATACAAATAACTTTCACATAATGAATGTGTTAGATACAAACTTAAATGTACTAGTTCAAATGTTGTTATGCGTATTTATTATCGCTTGCTGTTTATTGTGTTATGAGCAATATTTGAATTGCAACCGAGCCTGGCTGCTAAAAAATGAGCCGCTCTGAAAATATATCAATTTCATATCGCACATAAATACATGTTGTATATGCCATATAAAATTTAAATACTTTAAGAGTTATCCGTTAATGCGTTCAAATAAAAGGTAATACTTGAATATATCTATGTGTGCTTACTTATATGATTTGGAAACAAATTTAAGAGCTACCTGCATCCATATAATAACAACTGAAATGTGCTGATATTTGGCATCAAGTTGTGTTCATATATCATAACAGCTATTTAGCATATTTTGAAGCCTTAATTTTGTTGCGTTTTAACAGGCACTTGATCCATTCTTTGTTTTTGTTATCTTTTTTAATTTCATACAATTACAATTTGTGCATCCTCTAAAATTGTGTAAACTTAATCCAAGAGAAAAAATATTGTTAATAGCGAGAAAATGCACCCACTGCATCTATTTGTCATTCCCTCTCTCTGTTGCCTTTTTCGGTATGTTTGTAGATGCATAACGTCTATGATACAGTTTTATATTCACTTTAAGGGAACGACTATCTGGTTGTGCTGTCATTTGGCTTGTCCGCTACGGTTGGGCATTCTGTGGACGTCTCCGCGTCAGTTTCTGTTGGCGTTGTGTTCGCGCTAGGTGGCTGTGAATGATCCAGGCTCTCGCTAAGCGCTGCAGCCAGTTCGCCGTTAAACTGTAGCAAGCAACCCAACGCGCCAAAGTAGCCTTCATGTTCCAGGAACAGACCCTTCATGGTGCCATTCGACCAGAATTCCATTGCGTACGCCAGTAACTTCATCGAAATGGGATTCACACGTAAAAAGTTGCCTACAAAAACGACCTAAGTGCCGAAATGGAAGCGTTTAGTAAAGAACTAGGCAACGGCCTTGATCTTTTTGGCGCGTTACTCACCCTATCGATCTTCTCGTTTAGTGCACACATTCTGGCTATGGAGCCAATGTTGTTGGTAATGGTGACGAGCGTGGCATTCGCCAGATCCTCTCTAGACACCGAACAGCGTTTGTCGTTTAGATGCATCTGGCCAAAGCTACAATCATGGGAGACAGGTTAATGTTACGATTAAAAAGATAAAATGTAATCTATTTGTTACCTGGAAGCCACTAAATCGCCGGGCAAGCCAAACCGATTATAGTCACCGCCGTAGATGTCCTTGACCAGTTTGTCCACCTTCCGATTGTCACCCTTTGTGGCCAATTGTATGGCTTCCTCAAATGTCGTGCAGCCGGTAAGCAGGCAACACAAACCCAGGAATGTTCCTCCGCCCAAGCTAAACGGGAGACGAAGAGCTCAACTTAGTTAATGCTCACAATTTGAACAGAGATCGTTTACCTTGTGCCCGAAATGCGTTTATAGTTGTCTGGGCCGTAAACTGCCAGAATTGATACACCTGAGCCGACATTCACCAAGATAAAAGGAAACGGTTGCGAGAAGTTAAAGGCCCGCTTCTCGCTTTTACTGCAGAGCATAAAATAAGAGAAGGTTTTTTGCGGTCAAGTCGGAGCATCTGACGCAACGTCTGGCCGTGACTTACACAATTTCTCGCGCATTCTCATAGTAATAGCATTCAGTAAAATTGTGCATATCGGCGAAGAGTATGCCCTTGATGAGCGTGTCCAGCTCATCGAACTTGGCCAGTTTCATGTTCACTTGATCCCGAAAATCCTTTTCAAACTTAAAAGCTCCACCGCCTGTGGCACAAACGGTTGTTACCAGCTCCGCCATACCCTTCTGCTTGGCCAGTGACAGAAAGTTGCCCATGTCTGTCGTCTGAAAGCGTATAAAATGCAGAGAACCCCGACGCTTTCTGATCTCAACATTGTCCATCTAAAATAAGAGTAAGTTGAGTATGGACATGTTAAATAAATCGCATTCGACTGTTAGGTTAATAGTAAAATGCCAACTGCTTACGTATGTGAAAAACAAAGATTACAAAACATTCTCCTCATTAAATCACTTGATTATTTAAATGAAAGCGCACGTGAACAACTAATTGTGTAGTCAAAGTTTAAAGACAAATTCATGTCCACCCGATGCTCGCGTAATTAGAGACGTAAATAAGCCGATAACCATTTAAAATATAACAACAAAAAAAACATTAAAAAACGCACAACAGGAAGTCAAAAGTCAATGAATGCTCTATGTAAACTTGTCGACACGTCGCCGACGTGCATACGATTCAGGTTCCGGACAGTGTTGAAGATTTGGCTTTTTTAGAGCTAACTTCAGCTATAATAATGCCTATTTAGCAGTTAGTTCTTTTAATGAAAGATCTTTGAGTGATGCGATGCATTTATCAACTAATGTCTCAACAAATTATGTCGTGACACACAATTTTGTATACTTCTATAAATGGTCTTCAGCCGTACTCCCATTCTAAGAGCAGGAGGAGATGGAGCTTTGAGAGATTGGATAATACAACCTTCAAGAAATCAATTATATACATAAAATGCCCTGAACATGTCCAAGTAAATGGCTTTGGGTTCACGGCCAGTTTACAGATCGGTGCAATATACTACGAAGTATAACGAAATCAGCAAACGAATCATGCGACCTGGCTATGATCCCAATGATCTCTCTCGATTGGACGCGCAATTTTTAGGAGATAATGTTAACGTTTAGGCTAATGCAAGCGATTTCATTTTTCGGTACGTTATCGCCAGTGATTGTGAAGGACAGAAAAAAATGACATTAATGGAATAAAACAAGTCACGCGTTGTAAAACAAATCAATGTCATTACAAATTGATGTGTGTATATAGATATATAATGTATGTAATATGTATGTTGGGAAAGGTTGATCTATTGATGTGAACTCACCTGCAAGTGCGTGTCGCGATGGCCGGTTTTGCCATACGCCGAATTTCTGGTCAGATATCGTCGGATGTTTCGTAAAATGCCAGCCTCGCAATCCTGTTCATCGGGCGTTATGTCCTTTGGCTCAAAGTATACCAATTTTGTGAGTGTCCCGCCGATATCCATGCCAAACCATGGCATCGCTATAATTAATCAATGCCGGATTCAAATTTAAGACCACATCGAATTGACGAAATACCTATTGATAGCGAATAGAACGGTATGCAGCATGTACATATACAGACCCTGTTCTGACGGCAAAGTCGGAACAGGGTCGGGGACCTTTGATTGACTATCACATAGACACGTGTCTGCATTGTAATTTACATTATGATTTGGCAAATTTTGTATCTAATAACATCTCAAAACGGATTCAAAATGTATGTGTCAAATTTCGAAAATAACCTCACAATTCTAGCTGTAGTTGAACACCAAACAAATTTTGGACACATAATCATAAAATTCAGGGACAATCCGTACTAACATTCAGTTATTAAATATAGTACTATGTATTATAACACGAAATAAACAATCCTTGTTGTCAAAGATTAAACACACCCACAAAGAATTCATTGGATCTGCGTCTTCTATGAAGTAATCTAATCTTATCAAACTGTTTAAACTAAATACAAATTTGGTTAATTACCCTTGTATGATAAATTCTCTTGATCATTGTTTAAATAAAAGAACTCAATTTACACTTGAAGTTTGTGATTTGCCACAATATTGGTAACATAATTTAACTTGCTCCGAATAGCACACAATTATCAAGATATCTTTAAAAACTCAAGTTATTCATGCCGGACCTTGCGGTCCAAGCCGGTTGACTTTGACACATGCACACTTGACATTGTTTTAATTATAACTCTGTACACCAATAATTAATAATATTGAGTGCTTCTTGAGATTGTTCTAGTATCAGTAATACAGATTCCAATTTTCATAACATGTGCTTAAGATGTCTCTTTCTCTTTCTGCTTCTCACTTGCTCTCTTTCGCTTTCTGCATGGCTTCGTCGGTCGGGCACGTACCGCTTTTAATGATGAGATCAAAGATCGACGTAAAATCCAGAGTCTCTGTCATTGCTTGAGGGTAATTGCAATAGCGAATATTCACTGTTTCACGGTTGTAATGGGTATATCTAGCGCGTGCCCATAAAGAGCCAAAACATTTTGTTTTTAATTTCAACGGGTGAGCAGCAACACGTTATTAACTTCGAGGGGCAACTGTTAGATTATATATTATAAGTTGATGAATATTGGCAAATCGAACTGCAAAACATGTGCGGCCAGAAAGAGAGAGGAAGAGAGAGAGAGAGCGATATCGATGCCTGCTTATCTACCCTTTAGACTCTCTGGTTATCGACTATTAAGAATTTCTAAAATGACCGCTGGCCTCTGGATTGGTTACACTAAGCGGCGGCAAGTACCGAAATCAACAACTTTGCTATCTAATCACAAATTAACTAACTTACATATATGTACATACATAGACATTTATGTGTATGTACATATCAAAATTAATAAACAAACCAAGCACAAAATTTGTAAAAATCCTATACGTTTTCACCGTTAAAACGCTATATCAGCTGGTTACTTAAAGAGAGCAGAGAGAAGCTTTCTTTTACCTGCTTTGCGTTCGTTAGGAATAAATGCATGAGAGAGCAACAGATAGAGAGAGAGAGAGAGTGAGACAACTCTGCTTTCATTTCTCTCTTATCATCTTAACGAAAGCAAGGTTGCCATATTGAACAAATCGGTGGCACATAAACTAAACGTTTAGTTTTTTGTCCTATATCTTAAAGAACTCGGATTTCCTTATTTATAAAGTAAATGTGCCTTGTACACTTATTAGTTGTTAGACAAACAAGAAATTATAATTTTTGCTGTCTTGATTCAAAATTGATTTTTATTCTGCTTTGTTATCTGCTCACGTTCTTATCAACTTTGGGTACAGACACAAATTGAGCTTTGATATGGATCAGATGCTTGTTTTTGTTTCGACTTTGGATGGCGGATTACTTACACATTAAATCATCAATGTTAGGGATGTGTTTGGCGGGATTCATTTTGGGCTGATTGCATGTTTCAATTAAACAATTATCGTTTGTCGACGATGATTTCAAATTGCCGCCATTTACGCTATTATTATTATTATTATTACTATTGTTGTTGTTGCCGGAGTTGGTGATGGATTTGCTTTTGTTACCGACTCCAATGGCGGCGCGCCACGAAGCGCGCCATGAATTTTTCTTAGTGGAGATCATTTGTGTTGGCGGATTGACCGTCGAAGCCAGCGAGGCGTGTGTGGTTGATTTTTTGTCGTTATGTAATTTGAATATTTTCAAGTTGAACGAATATTTCGAGTCGCGCGCGGGCACTTTCATTTTAAATGCGTCGCGTGTGTAATCAATATCTCGACGAGTCTTGCTTTTATTTCGCGCCGAGCATAGTAGTTATTCTCGACAGCAGCGGTCAAGCATTAACTGCTTATTTGTATTTACATTGCTGCCAGCCAGCCAGCACGGTAAATGATCTCTAAAACGATCAGCTTTGATTTCGCTATTTTGTTTTGAGTAGACAGCGCGCGTCGGTTCGGGCATCCGTCGGGCGCAATCCGTTTGACTGACCGCTCGCAGGCGTGAAACGTGTTTGAATGAAATTTCATTGTCACTTCGTTAAAAACGATGCGGCAACGCCGACAGCGGCAGCAGTAGCCGCCACAACAGCAACAGCCGAGCTGGCGTCTACGTCAGAAGCGCGCTTGCACAAAATTCAAAACACATACATATGCATGCACACACGTATACATATGTATGTATGTATGAATATTAATAGGAGACATCGTCAAGCAAAGCCGAACTTAAGCATTGCGAAAGCAAATTTCAAAAATAAAACAAAATCAACGATCAAAGTTGAACTCTACTACGAGCACAACCTAACAATACCCTTGACATGAGCTAGAGCTGAATGAAAGACGGTCAATGGTCAAGAAAGATCAGTTTTGTATGATATTAACAGCATCAAGTGCTTGCAGCTTTAATTGTTATGCAAATGATTATTTTAAATACAAACTTTATTTTGCAAGCAGTATGTATAAATTACTGTAAAAGCAATTTTTGACTATTGCTACGAAAGTACTTAGTATATGCTGCTGCGTGAGCAAGAGAATGAGCGCAACAAAAGAAAGACCAATAAATAAAAAAAGGGGCGCCCAAATCAGAAACGTCAAAGTAAGACTTACATATGTATGTATATGCATACGTATGTATGTACGCATGTGTCTCTGTGCATAGGTACATATTTTACTTTAAAAGAGGACACAAACAAAGTCAAATGTTTTGATAAACTTCAAAACATTTGTGTTTCGGTGTACAATAAGATATACATGCTTCAAGCTGTGTAGCAGGTTTTTCTATTTATCTACATGAGATTTATTTAATTTACACTTACCCCTCCCCAGCTGGTGGCAGAAAACAATTTCATCATCCTGCATGTTTAAGATAAGACACAATACGTCCGTCGCAGTCAATAATCAAACACCGGCAATGGAACGTTCTTTGTTTATCCCAACAAGTTCAGCTACTGAAAACGTGATTCAGCCGCCACCTGCAGCAGTTGTTGATGGTTAGATAGGAATGGAAAATGGATTTTGGAAGAACTTCGATTGCAACGGAACAGCTTCTGCTCACATTGGCGGTGTGTCTGTCCAAGATGGTTTCTTGTCGTGGAAGTGTGTCGGCTGGGCACGTTACGCTTCTCAAGTTGGCATTGGCATTGGAAACCGAATCACAAAAATATGTTTTTGTTTTGTTTACAATCTGTTTTGTCGCCTGAAAGCTGAGCGCTCCCAACTGTTAATGGCAAATCAAGATCTGAATTCGAATATCGTTTGATTCTAATAACTGTAGTACGCACTTTGTAATTAAAACTTTACAACAATTACTATACAAATCTAAATCTAGTGGCCTTGCACATTATCTTCTTCTTTGTATTAATTCAGAACAGCTGTTTGCTTTGTTTTCTGGTCCAGATTAGAGATGGGTTTCTGACTAAACATCGATAAGTTATATGCGCATTTGCTATCGATGAATATATATTAAGCGCTTCTGTCGATTACTATTAGTTTGAGCATTTTTGCGAAATAACTACGCAAAACTATAAACAAAACAAAAACAACATGAAGGAAACAAAACAGCCACAAATAAAGTAACAAGGAGTTATTACAATTGTGTATTTGTGCTGTATATTTTTATACAAACAAAATTTAAGCGTGAGCTTGTTTATAACTTGAGTATTCTTTTATGATTTTGATAATTTGGAAACAATGAGTTTAAAAAATGATGTAATGGACACAAATAACGAGGCATTTAAGTTTCCGCCAGTTTGGCGGGATAAAGACAAAATCAGGTTGCTCTTTGCGAACTTTCATACGCGTCATTGGGATATTGAAGCATATGACAGAAAGATGATATTCTGGATGGATCTTATAAATCAGTACTGTACATATTTAGGCAAGGCCAATTTCAGTTTGCGAGAACTTCAGTTGCAGTTCATGCGGGGAGAACAAATACCTGCCTGCTTGGACGTTGTAATAGCCGAAATGGCTCAACGAAAACAGATTCGTCTGCGTACTGAATATGAATACGATCCGCTCAACACCTGGAGCGGCTGGCTCCTCAACAGTTTTGTAAAGCGCCCTCTATCGCGTAGCTGGCTAAAACTGAAGCATGTCATTATTGCCAAGGATGCCCTGGCAGAATCTTTCGTAGAATGGATTCACTTAGATGTTTTACGCGTAAGCTTTGATTTTAATCACTTGTAAGCTATATTAACTATACGAATTTTTCAGACCCTCTGCAGCGAAATGGAAACAAAAGTTTTGGACAAGAATCGTGGAAAATTGCTGCACCTTGAAGCCTTTATGACGCTTTGCAAATCGTGTCAAATGCGCATTCACGAGGATTTTTTGGATTTATGTCTTCTTACACTTCAGGCGCGCCGGCAAGTGGCATTAGAATTTAAAATTGAAAAGAAAACTCAACGCGTTCACCTTATCAAGATCCCAGGCAAGTATTTACTAAAACCAACTTCACAAAACGTCATAAAAACTTTTTGTTTCATTACAGCTGACGAGAATGAAAGTCTGATTATAAGCGAGGCAGATCTTGCCGTGCATAACCTGGAGATGACGCAGGCCAGCCTAATGAAACAGTTGGAGTCGCTCGAGGACGAGATTAAAGTTAACGACGATAAAGCGCGTCAATATGTCAAGGAAAACAAAAGGCAATTAGCCAAAACTTACCTGCGCAAAAGGCGTTTGTTGGAAAAAAATCACGGTACATCCAACAGGCCATATGCATTTAAATATTTTACAAATGTTTTTCCAAAATTCCACAGAGCGACGCAGTCTGGCGCTGCACAACATAGAAACGCTGCTCTCAAATGTGGAGGAGGCACAAAACAACGGCGTGGTGCTTGACGCTTACAAAATTGGAACCAAAACCTTGCAGAAGGTGCTTAACGACTCGGGTCTCAAGTATGATAACGTCGATGAGGTTTTGGCCGATGTGCGGGAGACTCTGGATCAACATCGGGAGATTCAAGATGTTATGTCAAGTAACACGTCAGAAGTCGTCAGTGTCCACGATGAGGAAGAGTTGGAAATAGAGCTATGCAATCTGATGGGCGGCAAGGAAACAGCAAAACCAATAAATGTCTGTAACAATAATAATAAGCCTGAGATTGTAATTGACGATGAGCAGTTACTTGCCATGTTGGATGAACTGGAGGTTGAGGATGGCACCATCTCTCAGGCTAGCCAAAAAACATTAGAATCTTTGTAAAAACTATTAAACTAACATATGTATATTTTTGTGTTTGCTCAATAAATGTAACTTGTTCTAGTTTTCTAAATTTTTTATATTCATAATGGCTTTACTCTATATCATTTTGTACAAAATGCGTCCTTAGGTCATATTATGTTGCTTAAAAGCTATGGCTAGACAAATGTTTCCCTAAACTGGAATTTAAAATTTAAATACATAAGTATAAGTATACACATGATTTGGTTTATCATACAGTTCAATCATTATTTCTGCATTTAAAGTGCGCACGAATAAAACATAAACATACATACTGGCCTCATATGTACATACTACATATGTACATATACGCATGTATATTGCACTATAGTTAGGCATATTTGAAGCATATAAGAAAAGCAATTGAATGAATGCTTATGAGTTTCTGTGCGGAGCTCAAATACCAAAAGCAGACGCCACCAACCGTTGCCCACGGGGATCGTTATGTATGGATTTGGAAAAGAATCAAAATACTTAAAATTGTACAGATGAAACAAATCAGGACGGGCAAAATCACAATAAATCGCAGTGACCTGAAACAGATATATAGACATTATACAGGTGAATTTTAAAGTAGGTATTGATAACACACCTGCCCTGTCCCAGGGCTGGGTGTCAGAGATTCAGATCGATGTCAGCCTCCAGGTCGATGTGGTTCATTGAGTTGGCCGTGCTGTTGAATATTTGATTCTCGGCCGTTGTTCCGTTGCTCTCTCCATTGGGACCGCTGGCGCTGACGACATCGTTCCGCTTTGATTTACCTAGCAGCCAGCAAGAGAACACTTTGTCCAAATATTGCACGTTAATATTGTGATGATGGTTTGGACAGTGTGTCGAAATGAAACCGATATATAACATATATATTATCGGGTATATAATAAATACAAACCAAGTCGTCAAAACACAACATTTAGTTGGATTATACCGGGCCATTTCCTTTTCTTTTTTCTGGTTTACATACTTATCTCAATGGCAATAATTAAAGGAATGCTAAGAATTAGCAATTACCTCAGATTCTGGTCATCATGTTGCAGGCCGTTTCAGGCCAAGCCTCGCCTGCTAGTCTGGTGTATATATATATGCATGTGTGAGTGGTGGGTGATGATGACACTTACCTCCGGAAAAGCACAGACAGCCTTCGTCATCGCTTGGGAAATCACGCCGTGTGCTTTTTAGCTTTAGCTCCTTGTTCAGCTCATTGATGCAGCGCTGATAGTAATCGTAATCCTTCAGATACCAAACTGGTGGCCATCGATGCTCGCGTAAATACTCCTGATTATCCTGATGCAGTGCTTTCAAGCCCTTAAGTGAAAACTTACAGATAACGTTGTAATTGACGCACAGATACGACATACACCATTCGGCCAACTGATGGGCATTGTGCAACTGTAAGAATCGAAAGAAATATTTAAATGATTTCAAACCACGCTGCACGGAGTATCAGAAACCACCGACCTTGACTGGCTCCAGCAACTTTAGGCAATGATCGACCGTTTCATTGGTTTCGTTTTGTGAAATAATTGTGAGATCTTCAATAACGCGGCACTCAATCAGATTGATAAGGCGCGGCAGGCACAAACGGTTGGCCAATTCCAGCAAATTGAGGCATTTAACCGCTGAGATGGGCGGAATTTGATCAGTGTACAAATAGCACAGCAGCTTATGGAATGTATAAATAGTAACGCCAGGGAAAACAATCTGAAAAACAAATCCATAGTTGTATCCTTTATATGTTTAATTGCTCTGAATTTAAGAGACTTACCACATTAGAATGTGCCTCGCGAAAGTCGCCCAGGAGCATGGCTCGCATAACATCGCAGCGTCCCACTAAAACAGCCCGATGTGCCTGTAAATAATGATTGAGTTAGAAAATGAATACAAAGAAAAAACTAATTATTTAAGATTAAATTTAAAGTTAAGAATATAAAAAAAATAAACGATTATTAGTAATAAAACACAGTTTTTAAGTAATTAAATTACCTACTAAAATTCAAAATCAATCAAATATAGTGGATAGTTCATTACCAACTCCAAGAATGGTTATAAATTTCTTTTTAGCAAACATTTCGCTCAAAGCTGTTAAATACTTATTGCACTTGTGCCACATGGCCGCAATATATGCACACCTTCATCAAACCGTCGTCCAGTTCAAAGGTAACATCGCTGAAGCAACCGTCTCCAATGCAATGCCTTTCCATGCTCTCCTTTATGCGCTGCAAATAAAGAGATGACGAGTAACAATATGTTTAAGAAGCTAACTTTTAGTTATAAGCAACTTACAAGACAAATGTGGGGATTAGGTTCATCACTGGGACTCTCGATGACGCTTTGTGGCTTGGAAAGTAACATGGTTAATTGCGGCAGTTCTAATAAATCGGCAGCATCTCTTATTTCCTGCAGAATAGACAATTGAACTTAGCTCACGAGAGCCAGAAGATTTGGTTTTAATTACCTGCAGATTACTGCAATCCTTGTCAATAGCGCCAGTATAAATGAATCTTAGGCATTGGTGCAGGGCCTGGGGTGAGACAAGTTTGCTTAGAGTAACAATCGTTTGGATAGAGCTGACGCCACGTTGATTCTCCATTTGCACTAATCGTAGGCTCTGCAGCACTGGATGATGCAGCTCCTTATGTAAATCACCGGAGCGTTTTGACTCCACCAATGGTAAAGCTTGATAGCTGGAGCGTCGCTTTAAATGTTCCCACATGCTATTCAAAGATAATTGTTGAAAGCGTAAGTAATATATCCGAAAATGCTGTTGATCTGAAAATATACCGTTGTGTGCGTGATTCGTAGCGTATGAGATATTCTGTGTCATCGTTGAAGTCGGCTATGGTCGCCTCTCCAAACGTTGAGCTGACCATGCTCGACTCACTGCTGCTTCGGCCACCCATGTCTGTCAACTCCGTGTTGAGGATGCGTTGGAAAATGCCAGATGCCGCGGCAAGCATAAATCTGTGCACCGCAAACTTGGTTCCGCCGACCACCAAAACAAGGTCGGCATAGGCTTGCGAAAGAAACATATTGTAAATATCCTGGCGGTAATGGCCGACCATGACGGTAACCTCAGGTGGTGGTGGTTTGGGTGGTCGGAATGGTGCCTGCAACAACGGCTTTTGCACCTTTTTCAGATTTGTCATCCAAAATCGCTGCTGTCGGCGCGCAATAAGTGAAGATCGAATCGCATTTTCAAACACCTCGTTGACGCCAAAGTACGTAAAGACGCTGGTCTCATAATAGCTAACGCCCAGTTCCTTTGCAACGGCGCGTGCTTCATCCGGCATGACCAAATCGCTCTTTAGGGCCGCTCTGCGCATATAAAAAGAAAGCAACTTAGAATGCATTTATCCAACTTAACTAGTGCATCAGTTCAACGTACCGTACAAAGGTGCCCTTTTCGCCAAAGTAGGACAAATAGTTCTCATCGCGATACATATAACGCAGGTCATTTTTGCAACCGACTAGCACGACGGGCACATCTGGACAGAAACGACGTATTTCAGGATACCACATTACTTTGCAATTGCGCAACGAGATCGGGCTCGCAATGGAGAAACACAAGAGTACTACATCAGATCTGCAATAAATGAATTAGCCATAATTAATAAACCAACGTTTAGCCTGAGACGTTAACTCACCTGCCGTAGGCAAAGCGACGATCCTTGTCATGATCACCGAAGGTGTCCCACAATCGCAAGGAGACATTGACCCCATCCACAACCTCCCAAGAGCGTTCAAGAACCTGCAATGTATTTAATGTTATCGGTGGGTTATTAGGGCGCCGGATTTTTCTGTCGGCAATGTGTCACTTGCGTCTTTGTAAATGCGATACTGATCGATCGCCCACACGGTCGGCACGTGCGTGGACAGCAGCTGCGACAGCGACACATGCTTGTTGCAGGCCCTGGCGCATATCAGGCGCGTCTTTCCCACGGCAGTGTCACCAACCAGCACGCACTTGACCAGCTCCTGATGTGGCTGCTCGTTGTCCATTTTTGGCATGCACCTTCAGTATGAGGAGGATTAGAACCAAGCAAAGTTAGACAAATAAATGAATTAGCGAAAGTGTTTTCCTGTTCCTTAAGTATCAGATGTACACAAGTACTGGGAATGATATGCGTAGTCTGTCCAGACACTGAGTAATGAAAGTAAAAGTATGGAAAACGACAACAAGCCACAAGCAATCCCATTGCGATGTTAAAAATACTGCGGGAAGCATTTTTAGAGTCTAATTGAGCTCAATTGAAACAGAAATAAAAATATCTTCAATCATATTTCGAGCGAAAATCGCACATTTTTATACCCTGTAACAAGGCAAATCGAATCAAAGTTATTATTTCTGCTCTATAACATTTTTTATCTAACTAAGAACTTTGATGGATCTTTCTCGTAGGTTTTACATATGTATATAGAGCAGACCAAAAAATTTGAATTGCTTTTGAAATAAAGCGTAAATGCCATATGGCCTGTGGCTGCAAGGGTATTTATTCTTCGGCACCGATAAAACCTGTTCTCTTTTGTTTTCTTTTATGTTGAACGTGCCGTTTTGCTCGTATACCGTTTAATTTTGGATGCACTCGAGACGCACAATAGCACGGGCCCAATGTACCATACTATATATGTATGTATGTATTTATATATATATACATATCCATATATACATATATGTATTTCTGTTAAGTATGGACCAGTCACAGCTTAAATGTTAAAATTCTTAAAAGTTACGTTTCTCACAAAATTGATTTTGGGTGTACTCTAAATGCGCTTATTATTTAAAGAATGCGATTCGTCAAATTGAGAAAATGACTTTAAGCTTTGTAGTTCTTCGTTATTATGGTCTATATATAAATTGTAATATACTTTCAAACTATTTCTCTCAACAACTTTATCAGAATACATATATAAATATTTGTTATTTGTTGCTAATGTAATTGCTGTGAATTAAACAGACCACAATTATATTAATGAGAGCTCCTTTGAAGGAACGACCGGCACCTAAGATGCCCCATGGCTAAGCTTATTGATTTTCTCATTCCGTTGTAATGCGGTGCCGCCTACTGGCCACCGACTCAGACCCAGACTCAGGTCGCAGCGACGTCAGCGACATTTTCAAATAAAATCAACGAAATTTTATGCATGAGGCGCAATATATGTACATAAATATATGCGACTATAAATACGTATAAAAACATTTACGTGCGTGTTAATTTACATATTCAATAATTTAATTTTATCCAATTTCATAACAAAAGATTCGACTGTTTTTTTTTAATAAGAACTCTGATGCTTTTAATAAACTTTTATATGTGTACACTTGTACATTTATCAATGAGAACAGCTTATAGGAAATATTTACCTTTACAGTTGCTGCTTGACTTGTATTATTCGTCCTATGCTCTCCCAGTTCTTTATTTGCGTGTTGCACTTATCTTACACGCACACAGACGAAATTTACAACAATTTGCAATTTATATTTGCACCAATACAAATACAAATAAATACACTAACTGCGTACACTTGCATTTCTCTGCACTTCAATTGCTAACTATCCGACTTTATTATATTTCAACTTTTGGCATCACATACACAAGGCATGCGCATGTGATTATTATTAATTGTTAAATAATAAAATGCAGTTACAACAACTGTTACAGCAATCGTGCGCCGCAGTCGATATGCGTTTGTCGATAACTGCCACAGCCAGTGTTGAACATCATCGGATCACAAAGCATTAGCTGTTGCCAGACTTAAAAACAATAAGGACTAGGAAAAGATTGTAATTCATATTGAATTTTTCTACATGCTTTGAAGTTATCATAGTTGTATCGATTTAGCTGTTAATTTCTAGAAATAAATCGTATATAGTTCAGAGTTAGTTTATTTTTTTTATTTTATAAATAATTGAAACTTTAATGCCACCGTGGCTTTTCAAATTATTTCATTTTATTTTTATTAACCGGTGCCTCGAGCTGAAAAATAATCCAAAGTAGCTCATAACTATCAAGTATCATTATTACGATGTGTTCAAGCGTGGCAACCCTGAAACACATGTTTTGAATTGGTGGTGTTGTTGCGAAACTAAATCATCTGCAAATATTTTGGATTGGTAAAAGTCTAGAGCCTAAGTTAAAACATTTTTAAATTAGTATTATTCTTTAATTTGATTTTTATTTATACGCGTCAACAATTTCTGCAGAAAAAGCAACATCGTTTCTATGTTTGTCCGGCGAACGTGTCTAACTTTTTCCAGCAGCAAATCGATTTTTGCAGAAGCCATAACAGCTGTTCTACATCGACAGTACGCTTAACAACAATAAAATTAATTAACATAATAAAACTTGTTTGTTGTATTACCAGTAGAGGGAAGTGTTGCAATAACCATTTATCCGGATATAGAACGCTTACAAATACATCAGTGCCGAAAATGACTTTAACCGAGACAGCAACGAACCAAAAGACGCAGCTCAAGAAATTGGATCAGCTGGAGCCAATAATGCGGTGCATATATATATTATTAAAAACCTTTCGCAAAATACATAACATGAAATTTATTTTACTCAGCATAAACAATATTGAAAAATCGCAACAGGACACACGCGACTATCGTGGCTTGCAGTTGGAAAACGGTCTTAAAGTATTGCTAATATCGGATCCAACCACTGATGTTTCGGCTGCTGCACTTTCTGTGCAGGTTGGGTAAGAGTCCAAAGATGGGCCTAGGTATTGCTAGGTATTCTGTATATATATGCATAATTAATCGTCATTTGTTTTTTATTGCAGTCATATGTCAGACCCAGAGAACCTGCCGGGTTTGGCGCACTTTTGCGAGCACATGCTCTTTCTGGGCACGGAGAAGTATCCACACGAAAACGGCTATACCACGTACCTCTCCCAGAGTGGCGGTAGCAGCAATGCTGCCACGTATCCGCTTATGACAAAATATCATTTTCATGTTGCCCCCGACAAGCTGGATGGTGCGCTGGATCGCTTTGCGCAGTTCTTTATTGCGCCTCTGTTTACGCCCAGCGCAACAGAGCGAGAAATCAACGCAGTATGTGGAATATTAGTTAAACCATATTGCACGTTCATTAAGTGCAATCTTTGCAGGTTAATTCGGAGCATGAAAAAAATTTATCAAGCGATCTTTGGCGGATCAAGCAAGTGCATCGGCATTTGGCCAAGTCGGATCATGCCTATAGCAAGTTCGGCAGCGGGAACAAGGCCACGCTCTCCGAAATACCCAAGTCCAAAGGCATTGATGTGCGTGAGGAGTTGTTAAAGTTTCACAAATATTGGTATTCAGCGAACATCATGTGCCTTGCTGTTATTGGAAAAGGTAAGTACAGTAACAATATTTGTGAAGCCAAATTAATCTAAAATATTTGTGATTTTAATTTGACAGAATCGTTAGATCAACTCGAATGTATGGTAATGGAAAAGTTCTCAGAAATAGAAAATAAGAATGTAAAGGTACCGGAGTGGCCAAGGCATCCTTACGGCGAGGAACAGTACGGGCAGAAGTTAAAGATAGTGCCCATTAAGGACATACGCTCATTAACGATTAGCTTTACGACCGACGATCTGACACAGTACTACAAATCCGGGGTAAGGAAATTGAAATTGTTAAGGCAAAGAATAGTTTTATTGGAACAATATTATCTGCAGCCCGACAATTATTTGACGCATCTTATTGGACATGAGGGCAAAGGCAGCATATTATCCGAGTTACGGAGGCTTGGCTGGTGTAATGAGTAAGTACACTGAGGTTAACCAAGATTTAGTTTACGGATGTTGTTTTTTTTTTTTTGCAGTCTTATGGCCGGTCATCAAAACACGCAGAATGGCTTTGGTTTCTTTGAGATAGTTGTGGATCTAACACAGGAGGGTTTGGAGCATGTTGATGACATTGTGAACATAATATTTCAGTATTTGTGCATGTTGCGTAAAGAGGGTCCCAAGAAATGGATTTTTGATGAATGTGTTAAGCTAAACGAAATGCGTTTCCGTTTCAAAGAGAAAGAGCAGCCCGAGAATTTGGTTACCCATGCAGTATCATCCATGCAAATATTCCCACTGGAAGAGGTGCTCATTGCACCCTATATGAGCAACGAGTGGCGTCCGGAATTGGTTTGCAAGCTCCTAGACGAACTGGTGCCCAGCAAAAGTCGCATTTCCCTGGTTAGCCAGAGCTTCGAGCAGTCTACTGATCAAGCAGAGCCGTATTACAAAACAAAATATGGTTTGGAGCGTATACCGCAGAAGACAATTTGTGTATGTTAAGCCCTTGACAAAATTTGATTATTAAGATTAATTTCAAATCACATATAGGCCTGGGAGAGTTGCGAAGTTAATGAGAATCTAAAGCTGGCACTGCCAAACAGTTTTATACCGAGCAATTTTGAAATTGCCGATGTGCCCAGTGATGCCCCAAAGCATCCCACAATTATACTGGATACGCCCATTTTACGCGTATGGCACAAACAGGACAATCAATTCAACAAGCCCAAAGCATGCATGACGTTCGATATGTCTAATCCTATTGCATATTTGGATCCCTTGAATTGCAATCTGAATCACATGATGGTTATGCTGCTAAAGGATCAGCTCAATGAGTATTTATATGACGCAGAGCTGGCTAGCCTTAAGCTAAGCGTTACCACTAAGCCAGGCGGCATCGATGTAAGTGGAAAAGATTTAATTAAATGCACAGCTATCAAAATTAATTCCACTTTTAGTTTACTATACGAGGCTTCAATGACAAGCAGGTTGTTTTACTGGAGAAACTGTTGGATCACTTGTTTGACTTTAGCATTGATGAGATGCGTTTTGACATACTCAAGGAGGAGTACATACGATCATTAAAGAATTTCAAGGCAGAACAACCCTATCAGCATTCCATCTATTATCTAGCCCTGCTTCTCACTGAGAACGCTTGGGCAAACGTGGAGCTATTAGATGCTATGGAACGTAAGTTATAGCATAGTTTTCCATTCCGTAATCAAATCATCAGCTGTTTTCACATTTTAGTTGTTTCCTATGACCGTGTGTTGAACTTTGCCAAGGAGTTTTTCCAGCGATTGCATACGGAGTGCTTCATTTTTGGCAACGTTACCAAGCAACAGGCTACGGATATCGCGGGTCGCGTCAATCACCGATTAGAGGAAACAAACGCGAAAAAGTTGCCCATATTAGCGCGCCAAATGCTAAAAAAGCGCGAGTACAAGTTGGTACCGGGTACGTAAGGCACTCACTTTCATATCAATATTTAAAATTTCTAATGTATATTGCATTTACTTTACTTGGACCAGGTGATAGTTATTTGTTTGAGAAGGAAAATGAGTATCACAAGAGCTCCTGCACACAGCTCTATATGCAGTGTGGCGCGCAAACGGACCTTACCAATATTATGGTCAATCTGGTGTCGCAAGTGCTATCCGAGCCCTGCTATGACTGCCTTCGCACAAAGGAGCAACTAGGCTACATTGTCTTCAGCGGTGTGCGCAAAGTGAACGGCGCCAATGGTATTCGCATTATTGTACAGTCTGCGAAGCATCCCGCGTTTGTCGAGGATCGCATCGAGAACTTTTTGCAGACCTATTTGGTAAGGTGATGTTAGAGAAAAAGGAGCCATCATTTTAATCATTCGCATCTTTAGCAAGTCATTGAGGATATGCCGTTGGATGAGTTTGCGCGCCATAAGGAGGCGTTGATTGTCAAGAAGCTGGAGAAGCCGAAAACGATATTCCAGCAGTTTAGTCTGTTCTATGGTGAAATTGCCATGCAAACGTATCACTTTGAACGCGAGGAGGCCGAAGTTGCAATACTGCGCAAAATAACGAAAGCCGATTTTGTGGACTACTTCAAGGTGCGACTCGCTTTTCTTACAATTTCCAATTATGTGTATGGCTAATTTGTTTGAATTTACAGAAATTCATAGCAAAAGATGGCGAAGAGCGAAGAGTCTTGTCCGTGCACATTGTGTCGACACTGAAAGATCCGAATGCCCCCAGCAGCGAGGAGGATGAAAGTCCGGTGACCAGCACTGAACGCCATACAACAATTAACGATATTGTGGCATTCAAATCCTGCAAAGAGCTATATCCCATTGCGATGCCCTTCTTAGACATCAAGGCCAAGGGTGCACGCAGCAAGCTCTAAGGTAGTCTTAACTTTCTAATTGGCTAGTGCCTGGCTAAATGGTTTAATGGTTGCTTGTTTTGGTTTAATTTCATTAATATGTAAACCTCTCACAAATATAAAATGATTTGTATTAGAAGCGAATTGTGCCTTACATAATTGCTGCCCAAAATTGCGCTATTCGGTATGGAAAATCCCATATCGAGCTTGGTTAACTCCTGTGAACTGAGATCCTGTGTGCGTCGATGGCTCTGATTCTGATCCAATAATGCAATTTTGTGCTTAAACGCGACACGATCCGCCCATTTCAATTGCTTCCACTGTCCGCCCATATCCAGCATTATATTGTTTTCTTTGCCCTTGCCAGGATCATGAGCTGGATAGGCCAATGCCAGCTGCAAATTGATCATATCGCGATGCAAATGCTGAAATGTGCACTTCAATTGAAGTGTCTTGCCTGGATGGTAACTAAAGATTAGATTCCAGAGATTAATTTCCATTTAAGTACTCGCCTCTAATGCTAAACATTGGACTCTTGACGGTTGCGGTCGACGCATTAGAAATGTGGTCCGTAAAGTTTTCCAGCTTCCAATAATAGGTGAATAATTGAAAGTCCTGATCCGCCAGCATTGTATTGTTAAACCTGCCAATCTCTTCCTCGCGCTCCGGTGCGTTTTCCAATTGCTTGAGCATCGGCTGCTTTTTCTCTTCGATGGGCTTCATAGTTATCTGCTCAAACTTGATTCTTTTTATGGCAGTTGGCTTTATTAAGGGAACTGATGTCAACGGACTAGAGTTGCTAGTTGGTTGTGCCCGCAGCTCGCTTAGCTTCGCCAGCAGCTCCTTAATTTCACGCAATTCCCCGAACAACTTCTCCTCCAGATTGCGAAAAGCCGAATTCATTTCATCTAAACAGGCATTACATTATCGGAGACACAGTATTCGAGTTGTGCTTGGACCTTACCCGATCCGCAGACACCCTTCAAGGTCTTGGTGGTGACGGCTTCTGCGGATGCCTTGACCTCACCAGCATTAACGGTACAAACGGCCCTTTGCACCTCGCTGGGCAATTTGACGTCCGTTTCCGCATCCGGCGAACTTTCAGTCTCATTGGCATTAAGGCTATTATTGTCCACCTCGTCCAGTGCAAGTACCGTGGCCAGAAGAACGCAGGCGACGCACAGCAACCACTTTGGCATCTCCAGCTAACAATGATGTAAGCCCTAATGTGCACTCCGTCGGAAATAAATGAGACCCTGGGTGTTCCGCTGTCTGGGAGGCCTCATTGACAACTGACGGATGAGCATATCGCGAGGGCAGCTTTTGCAGAATGAAACGTTGACATTGTATTTGTACACACACACACACACACACACACACACACAAATCTATATACACATATATACATATTTATATATATTTATGAATTTATGTTTATAAATATGCGACTAGGGCGCGTGTCGTATATTCCGGTGCGTACGTTTATCTAAATATAGTGCCAATGTTTTTCCTCGCGATCAAAATATGAATGAAAAACTCTGCAATTTTCGTATCATAAATTAAAAAAGGTGTCAGAGGAGCACAAAGGCGACACAGTTGTTTTCATCTATATAATAAAATAATGGAAAAAAGGGATTCTCAGGAAAGAGACTTCCTATATACAAAATTAAAACTGATTGACTGACTGACTGAGTGATTGATTGGCTTCAAAATCAATTTAAAAGCATTATGAAAATTCGTCTGAATTATGTCATAAATTGAAAGGGTGTCAGAGGAGAAAAGAGAGTGGAGCCTTATACAAATAAAACTGTTTATCCTGACTGATTGATTGATTGATTGATTAATAATGAATTATACGACTGGCTTTAAACTCATTTTCAAGCATTCTTAAAAACCATTTGAATTATTATATTTTAGCTTATTTCACTTCATCCTCCTGTGTGTAAAATGGGGTCGAAAATTTGATCATTTTTCAATTTTCTAAGCTTTATTTTATAATACTATAAATTGGTTAAAATGACCATCGACTATCCCATGGAGAAGAAGGACAAGCGAAATGCCATTTCGACCATATTTTGTGGCACCTCCGGAACGTGGCACACATACACTTCCTTTGCCGGCGATTGAAAGAGTCGGCCAACCACAACGAAACGCTTGCCAGCCTGTTCCTTGGCGGGATTGGCGATTTCCATGGTAATGCCATGTTCCTTAACAATGGTTATGTCATTGCTGGCATGTGACATCGCGGATCGGGCTGGCTCCGCCATTTGCTGGCGGCGATGATGCTTCGAGCGTTCCAGCACCAGGTGAATCATATGACATGCTTTGCGTATCTCACTTAGGTAAGGAAAGCTCTCTGAGCTGGCTGTGAACGGGCACAGCAGGACGCCGTTTGTGAGGTCAACGTAAACGTAGTGCAGCACGGAGTTCTTCCAGCCGGCGGATATTTTCACGGGCAGCACATTGTTGATTTCCTTCCAGAGGGATGTTGTTATTTGGCTTTGGGTCTCGGCATTCAGATTGAGGCCGTAGTGCAGCGGATGCTGCTCCGCAAAGTTCTCCCAGTCCGAGCCGCTGTCCGAGTCATCGGCGGGCGTCAGACGCCGGCGCGACATTTCGTCCTCACTCGGCGTCAGGCTGTGTATGGATGAGCCGCCCAGGGATGAGCACAGTTGTGCCTCCTCGTCGTTGGCGGCGGACGAGTGTGAGGTGTTGGGTTTCTGCTTGAGGAACGACTCCAGTTTGCTGCTGGCCTCCTGCTCCTCGCCGGACTGCTCGAGCTTCTGCTGATCGAGCACTTCCGGACGCTTGTTGGATATGGACCAGAACTTGGCCAATGATTCAATGCCGCACTGAATCAGGTGATCCAATGTCTCCTGTATCTCCTCGATGTAGAACAAGGATGGCGGCACCGCGGTAAAGGCCTCCATTTCGGGCGCATCAACGTACATCTTAAGGATTACCGTCAGGATCAGATGGCTGCGCGAGCAGACTGTCAGAAAGTAGCGACCCGTTGCATTGGCCAGGACAATCTCCTCCCACACATACAGCTCACGGACGCGGACCGTGGGCGCTGCTCCGGTAAAGTCAAATATGCCGCGACAGCGCAAAAAAAGCTCCACATTGAAGCGCACCTCGGCGGGCAGCAGGCTGGCCAGCAGGAAGCTGTCATAGTACAGGGCGCAGCCATAGATGAAGAATTCGCGATGCGTGGTCAACGGCTCATCATTCCAGTTGCGGTAGTCCATGGCCTCCATTTCGCTCAAAGCATCAAATATGCGCAATTGCGCCTCCTTCGGCAGGGGCAAGCTCCTCGACTGCTTCAGCAACTGCTCGAACTGCAGCTCGCCACGCGGCTGGGCCAACAGTCGCGATCGTTGAATGCCACAAAAGTGACGCAGAAACTGGCGCAGGCCGTTTGAGCTATCGTTGGCAGTGGAAAAGTTATCCAGATTCAGACCTGGCAGCGAGAATCTAATGTAACCGATGAGCTCATCCGATCTTAAGCTGGATTCGGCCGCACTGTATAAACGCGCCGCATAGGCGAAGAGCACCAGGAAGCCGTTCAAGCTGCGATAGTTCACATAGTAGGGCACCTGGTCGACCAGCAGCCGGGATGTCAACGGCTCCGTCTGCAGCTCGTTGAGCACAGAGCAGAGCGTCAGGAAGCTACCGCGAGCCTTGTACAGGAAATTGGTCAGCGCCGATTCTGGGTAGTAGTAGAGCGAATCCTTGTGCTGATCATGCTGATAGCATTCCGGCGGCAGCAGTAGCATGCCAAAGGGCGTCAACGTTTCCGGCACAGTCACAGCGGGCGGCAGCAGCTGCTCGAACTGATCCGCAAACGCAGCAAAATTGACCAATTTGCGCACTTGCGGCATTTGATTGCCTTGGCCGCTGGCCTCATCTGTGCTGGCAGCAGGACTGGCAATGCTGGCGCCTTGAAAGCCCAGACACACCTGGGTGGGCTCCAGGAACTGCTGCAGCAGCTCATCCACATTGCTGGCATACAGCTCGATGCCATTCAAAGATTTGAACCAATCGCCGCGTTTTATGTTATGCTGCATGGCGCTTATATCATGCACAAAACTATCCACCATCAGGCACTCGGGCTGATCGGGAAAGGGCAGCACACGAAAGCCCAGTATGGACTCGACGGCGGTGGAGCGACGACCAAAGCGGAAGCGATCCGTTGCCGTTATAACCAGCTCCAATTGCTTCTGATTGCTGGCATCGGCGTGCGAATTCTTAATGTCTGCGAATCGGAACCCGTTGCTGGCATTGTTCTCTGGCTCGGTCTGTGCCTGCTGCTGCTGCTGCTGCCCCCCGCCGCTGTGATTGTTGTTGTTACTGTTGTACTGGTTGCCATTGTGCTTGCCCTGCTGGCCTCTATTCTGCTGCTGCCGCCGCGTTGTTTTCTTTCCCAGGCGCAGTGAACGGCGCAGCAGCTCGCCGCGTCGCTCCGCCACATTCACCTTGACACTGGGCACATATTCGGCATAGAACAGGCTACCGTCTTCGGCCACGTACTCCTCCCAGTTGACCAGATCGCTGCCATCACTGAACGAGCTGCTGAGCGATGAGCTCGACGTTGAGTACGTCTCTGACGCGTCCAAGCCAAGGCGTCTGTCCGTGCCCAACGACACACCCTGCGCTTTTCGCATTTCTTTCAAACAGGTAAATATAAACAGAAAACTACTGCGTCAAACTATAATTGTTATGCGCTCTGTTCCGTCACAGTTCCTCAACCAAAACCAACTGAATGTTCGGCTCAATCTGTATCTCAGCTAGTGGCTCACAAGGCAAACCGGTTTGTGTGTCTGGCATTTGGGAGGCGTTCTCACGCTCTTGTAAATTCCAATGTTCTCTGCTCTTCGCCGCTCTCTTCAGCATCTCAGTTTTCAGTTTTCTCAGATCCAAATGAAAGAAGTCTTATTGTTGTTTCTCACGAAACAACACATTTCGAATTCCGTTTGAAATAAACGCATATTTCAGCCAATTGTAAAATGTTTGAATAGAAAATACCCTGTACCCAACTTGGACAAATTATAAATATATAAACAAACACAACAAGAACTAAAGGTATGAAAATCTTAGGGCCATCGTTGAAATTATTAAAATCATATGGAAAGGCGTTATATTATTTAGAAAAACATACTTTGTGTGTTCGGATATGTCTGTTTCCGCCTTTTACATAAATTTTAACGCTTTATTTGCAATATCGATCTGCTTTCATCTTACTTCGCCTGTCGAGAAGAGTTTCGTGTAGAAGTCCTTGGGCCTTAGCTTCCTCAAGCTCCTTCACATCGTTCTTGCTAATGCGCATCTTTTTGTCCTGAAACTTTTGAAACTTTTTGCTAAAAAGGAAATGCACCTAACTTAATATGCGGAATTTAATTAAGCCAAATCTTATGCACACTTACACATAGTTTTTCTCAACTTCGCCCAGATCTCCTTTTTCCTCTTTTGGCTGTTCATCGACAACAACATCCCTGGCTGCATTGGTGCGCACACGGCAAATTTCTTGGGGTCCCACTTTTTTGTGTAGGGCCACACAAGCATCGTCCTCCGGATCGATGGACATGAAGTGACCCGTTTCTGAGAGTAGAGCCATTTGTTTGTCCTAAACGATGAATTGAACAAACAAATGGCAAATTTATAAACATATGGTTGAATAGTTTTATGGGCTTACTTCGAAGACGGGTTCCCACTGTTCCATGCTACCAACAGCCTCTGAACGTCCCGTAACCATGCCGTCCTTTTCTATTTTAAGATATTTGCCGTAACCCGATTTGAATGAGACCTTGCGATCGTTGATTGGGAACGCCGTAAATATTTCCTCTGGGTCAGGACCTTCGCCAGGATTGTGAGGCGCGCCCAAAGTAAACAATCTTAAAACAAATTTCAGTTAGTTTTAATACACATTTAAGTCTTTTATAAGTTACCCATTGTCCAGGGCTTTCAAATAGCAGCGATCGGCAAATTCAATTGCCACTGAGCCAACAATGCTTGCGGCTGTCGTCGCTGTCCACCAACCAGCGTGCTGAATCGCATCTTCATCCGTAACCGTCTTGCTACGTTTGGCTGTCTCGTCATTTTTGTGTTCCTTTTCCTTCTTGCGTTTTTTACTTTTTCTATAAACAAAGTCAATTTGAACATGCTTGTGTTTGCTTCTTTTCAAATGCTCACTTGTGTTTTTCTCCCTTAAGAACCAACTTCTTTATGCGTACACTATCATAGTCAGACATTGTTTACTTATTATAATGGGTTTACTTTAAATACAAGTGTATAAACTTTTTTGCTGTTGATTCTCAAGTGAACTTGCTTCTCGAATTGAGCAACACTAGTACTTATGCCTTTTTTACAGAGTTGAATTGATTACAATATCGGGGTACGATTTAGGTATAACTGTTATCGATATATCATTATTTCAAATAAATTTTACCGATACTAACGTTAATTCAATTTCGAATTAAATATTTGTACCAAAGTAAACATATTATAAGTTATATATAATACGTTGTAAGCATTTAATATACTCAGAAAAATAAATATATAAATATAGGCTGTATAAATCGTAGGGGCTGTAGGCTTAATGATAAATAAATTATAATTAACAACAAAAACAGACGTCTGGAAATAAAACACGCTCAATACAATTAAGCTGATGTTTAAGCTTTAAATATTATAATGGAAAAAGGAAGTATGCTGCAGTCAAGTTAGTTAGACTAGTATACTCTGCATCCAGTTATCAAGCAGCTGAAGTTTTGGCTACACCAGCAAAAGTCGCCTTAAAGGTTAAGGTATATCAAACATATGCATGTATCCACTCTGGGTGCAGAGTATACATATAAATACTGAAAACGGAATGCGATGGTTACATATAGCCTTCCAGGGATAACTGTTGCCACTGGCCCTGTAATAAATGTACAAATTCTAAGGTTGTTGCAAAATGCAAAATATTTTTAGACGTACCGCAATGCCCAAGTTCCAACCGGCACCGGCAGGATTCTCATTGGTTATGCCGCATCGACGGCAAATGATGCCATTGAGTGAAATGGCCCACACCTCTTTGCCCACAGATACGGACCGAAAGCCGCAGTGAGCTTCTGTGTGCGGCGGCACATTGGCAGCATTTGGAAGAAATTGCCAATGTGATCCTTCCGGAAATGTACGTGTTACCTCCTTACGCACTGCTAGCCGTTGCTGATTGTCCAATGCCCAAATACCAGCGCGGCCCACACTAATGGCCTTGAAGGTAATGCCAGACGGTGCCTCCACCTGTTGCCAGGCGTCACCGCAGGGATTCACCTTATTGATGCCATAGCGGAAGAAGATCATACCATTACGAGCAACCGCCCAGACCTGACCTGTGGGCCCCACACTGATGCCAATCAATGGCTGGTCGCTCACAATGTGCTCCCAGGTGTCGCCGCGTGGATTCATTGTGGAAACGCCATGTCTGATTAACACATCGCCATTTGAGGCAACGGCCCAAGCAGCTACGGGCATATCCTCGACATTTAATGCTTTGTCCACATCACTGTCCAGCACTTGCAATGCGGCATCGAGTATCTTGGAATGGCTGAGCTCCTGCCAAGGTCCACTGCTGCTGAGGCGGCATTTTTTCATCCAACGTCGCCTCCGAACACAATCCGTCAGCTTCTTTTGTGCATGATAGCTGGCCGGAAAGTCGATTGCATACTGCCAGCCTTCCTTGTCCGCACCGCCGGGTATATTGTAGTCGATGGCCCAATCCGATATCCATTCGCAGTGTGTGGATAGCAGCTTGGTGTGCTCCTTGCTGCGTTTTTGTCGCCCGCTAGCATCACTCCACATGTGCCGATCTGTGGGCAAACTCTTGGCAGTGAAACCGCTGATGGGGTTCCAGCGCTGATTCTCATACACATAGTAGGTATGCGTGTCAATCATGGGGTTTATTTTGCCGGAGCCTTCCAGCCCCTTCAGGAACATGCCGCCCCAGCCACCGTTGTATACCCAAGCTGTATTATCACAGGATATACCCCAGACGACATCGACGCCGCTGTTATACACCCGCTTGACATGACCGCCCATTTGGCGCCAGTGCATCTGCTGCATTGAGACAATTAGCGATGGCGACCGATACTCGACATTAAACAGCTTGACACGCCCACTCACATAGAGGCACGTGACGGCCGCCGGATCAGTCCGATATTTGTAATCAGTGTAGAGCGCATTGTTCACAATAATCTGATATTGATTCTGAAGTGCTCTGTTCAAGTGTTTCCAATAAGTATTAATTATTATAGCTAGGAAAACTGATAAGTATGTAGACTTACCTGATTTTTACCGTGAAGCTCGCACCTGGCGCAAATACCATACGATCGTTACGTACTTCCTCGAGCCACTCCGAGTCTATCATGGAGTTGAGCACAATTGTGCGCTCATTGAAACGCGGATTCAAATGCATCGCAATTACCCGAAATTTTTCCACACGATGCGGCATCGCTTTAATATTCGAATGGCACTGCAAATCGAAGCGAATCTGATCGGCATCATCGTAGACACAGCCCGAAATCTCCAGTTCGCTGCCACAAGGCATCCTAAAAGAGATTTCAAGCGTTAACACTCAATGACCAGACATTTATCATATATTATATATATCATATCAAAAAGACTTACCCATTATAGAGGGTGTTGTAGTAGGGTGTCTCACACGTGGATACATCCATTCGCTCCACATAATGAGCTTGTCCGTTGGAGGTTTTTTGCAGCTGTTGTGCTTTCATGTTGGCGGCGTCAAAGACAAATACATCACCCAGTTCGCTGGTCAGCCAAATGGCATTGCTTGCTGGCTTGCCCATTAGCATATTGATTTGACTGCACACTGAGGACAGGTGCGATAGCCAATCTTCCATGTCCGCATCACTGGTGAATTGCAGTTTGACCGGGCTGCAATTAACGCGCAAATGCATCGCATGTATGGCCAGACGCGGTGCACCCGGCTCGCTGCAGCACTGCACGCACGTGATGTCGGAGAGTGCGAATTGTATTTTGGTTGCGGCACCATCAGGGCTGAGCACCGTGAAGGTGCCGGAGTCATTCTCTGTGCTGTCGCCACAGTTGCCGCTGACCCACTCCAGTTCAATGACGCAGTCCTCGTAGTCGCCAGCTGGATGCTGGTAACGAGCATCTGCCGTCTTAATCCAAGATGTGAGCTCGACTGCCTTTTCGTAATGTGTTTCCTGCTGCAACTTGGCGATGGTCTGCTGGCGCTGCTTTAGTTTCTCGAGTATATCGTTGCGCCAACTGGGATTCGTATCGGCACCACCATCATTGTGATGCTCGTTAAACCAGTTGGGAATGTTGTTGGCATCCACAGTGACGGCGCCCGTGGTCACACAGCTCCACATGACCGCACACTCAGTCCAAAATTGCGAGCCATTGTGATCGTCGTCTTCTCCTAGGAACGCATCGGAGCCATGTGCAGATTCCGACTCAAAGACAGCCGAATCACTCTCCGGATGAGCTTCGGTGCCAACAACAGATCCAACACTACGCACCGGCGACCAGGCACGCGGGTTTTTCAGCTGCGTCTCAAATTTACCGCTGATCTCCGCAACCTCAGCGGCCGGCGCACTGGAGGCGTGCGCCAAGGGTTCGCGCAATGCTGTGGCCCGATGCTTCTGACGCTCGTTCAGATTGAGACTGCCAATGGTGGGCGGTGAGTCGGCGTTCAGCTTCCAACGCTCATTTTTCAAACGACTGTTCAGACCATTGTTCGAGGAGCCGTTGCTGTGCGTGGTAACTGTTTCGATGACTGCGCACGTTTCTACAACGCCCTTTTCCTTTTCCTTCAAGTAGAGATTGGAGAAGCTTTGATGTTTGGAGCCGGGCGTTGAGCTGCTGCCGCCACTTTTGCGTGAAACTATTGACAAGGAACTGGAGGAGCGACTGATTTGCATTGGGCATTGGATCTTCATCCATTTTTTGCCGGTGGGATCGGCGGCGCTAACGCCAGATCGGTAGTAAATAGCGCGGTCTGCAGCGCCAATCGCGAACACCTGTTGATTATCGAAGAAATTTTTATTATCAAATGGTTAATATATGTAAATAATATATGTTTACCTGATCATTGGGTGCCACAGAGATCATCGAGAGATTTCCAACCATTTCCACCCAGCCTCTGCCTATGGCGGCATCCTCGCTGATGCCCGCTGCATCCCCCTTAATGCCACGTCGAAACCAGGCATGGTTATCGTTTGTAATACACCAGACCGCATCTGTGCCCACCGAAATCTGTACTATGCGCAGACCACGTGGCGTGTCCGTCGGTGCACTTGTGGCAACTGGTGACTTCACGTCCAGCCACCCCTCTCCCGACAGATTATCGCGCGTTATGCCCGTACGCACAATGACACGTCCATTGTAGAGCACCGCCCAGACCAGACCCGTTGGTCCTACGCTTATCTGTGCCAGTTCGCTGCCGGTAGGTGTGTTAATGGCAGTCCAGCGCAAGCCCTCTGGTGCGAAGGCTGTGACGCCAGTGCGAAACATGGCCCGGCCATGTGCAGTTATGGCCCAGACACAAAGCGTGCCGGCGCGAGCATTGGGTACATGTGTACCGCCAATGGCCACATCGATGAAGGGCTCCTGGGTGGGGTCCTTGTGCAGGGGTGCGACGGCGCACCAGCTGTTAAGGGCGGCATAACGGCGAAAACGGATCCATTTTCGTCTCCGCACATACGAATTCCATGACTTTTTCGCTGAATACGTGGCTGGGAAATCCAGTGCGTACATCCAGCCGTCTTCGGCCAGCTGTTGCCCGTCCAGCTCTAGGTCCAGATGCCAATCACCGTCCCACTGCCAGGCCATGGAGGGCAGGCGTATCTTGTCCACGCTTCTCTCAATGCTACCATCAGCGTTTGAGTATTTATAACGGTCGGTGGGAAGCAGCGTTTTTGCAAATCCCTCGATGGGCAGCCAGCGCTCGTTCTCGTAAGACTCCTCCTTGACGCGTATCGGCACATCAAGTCCATGAACATGAACGTATACCTGACGATCCCCGCCAATGGCCCACATATAATTCGGGACTGCGCTGATTTTCTTGAACTCCAGACCGAGATACGGAAACTCACGCCATCCACTCGAGCTAGTGGACAGCGTATGCACGCGTCCCTCGCTGCTAGTAGCGAACAAAAGACTGCTGGGCATGGCTGTTTGCGTTTTTAACTAAAGTTCTTCAGCAACAGTCGCCCTTTGTGTTCCATTGTGGCACTCATTCAGAAACAAAATTGATTTTCCGTTCAAGAAGATTCAAAGTTGCCACATTATACGCGAATAGGATCAGCTGGTTTCAAAAGTTCACTGGCAGCGCTGTCCACCTCAAATAAATCGAATGTTATGGTTAATGTTATCCCTGATAAATTATATTAATATAACATTTAGTCCATGGACGGCTAAATTGTGAAATTGCCTGTACTTACACTGTTACATTAGTTACAACAAACTCGACAATTTAGATTGCAGAGTTCGAGCGGCTTTATCAAGTATTTTAACAGCGGCGGTGTAATTTAAAGGTGATGCCAGACCATTACAGGACTGCATTGAAAATAAACTTGAAAAATATTTATGTGGTGTGGTTCGAATTTGGAACTATAAAATATTAAGAATTGATAGAGTGTATATAAATGCTACAAATATTTAAATATATCAATCATGTCCTCTGCCTTATGTAAATCGTAAGTTATGCATCTCTGAGTTATCTGGCAACTACATGTGATTGACATGTAGAAATGCGTTGTTATTACAAAGATTTTCATATTCACATCTGACGCCAAATTCATAGTTTTCGTAGCAACCGTTATAAATCCATCAATAGGCTACACTTCCGCGCCTCATCAACAGCATCAAAAAAGTTTCCCTTTCCGTTCTTGGATTTTCCCATCATACCTAAAAAACCTCTGGTAAACATGGACACCGTTGAAGCTCAATTTGTTCGTGATACAATTGCCAAAAATAAGGTTGCAATATTTAGCAAAACTTATTGTCCCTATTGCACAATGGCCAAGGAGGTAAGGATAACGGGCGGTCGTTAAGGATATGCTCATTTATTATCTTACAAATTTTCAGCCATTTCGAAAACTGAAGGTTAATGCAATGATAGTAGAGCTGGATGGACGTAAAGATGGCAATGAAATTCAATCTGTTCTGGGCGAAATGACTGGTGCCCGCACGGCAAGTCCACAATTGAATCATAATTTTATTAATTTATTATTTCTTAACGTTATTTTCAACTTTTGCTCTCACAGGTGCCCCGCGTGTTTATAAATGGCAAATTTGTGGGTGGCGGCACGGACATTAAGCGAATGTACGAATTGGGAACTCTGCAGAAATTCTTCGAATAATTCTGTTTAAGATTACATAATTTGAACATAAATAAAAAAATGTAGTGCAAATTTATCAATTATGTCCACAAAATATGTTATTTTTTATGTTCGCAGTGTAGGCTTAACCAGCATTTGGTACAAATGTAAGTTGATGAGTGAGCTTGGTCTGCATGTGGTCAGAATAAACGTAAATATATGTATATAAATATATGTAAAAACGCATCCATAAATATGAATATGAAGTTATTTTTGTAAAAAGGGTAAAATAAATCTGCCGATTGTCCAGAACTTCAATCGATATTTATATCGGCTTGCCGATTTGTAAATCGATTTATGGACACAATACACAACAGGTATTTTCGTTGTTGGGGCCCTTGTAAAGTAATATAAACAAAACTATGGCAGATTTAGTGCGTGGCGAAGCATCTGAATCGGACGAGGAGCAGGAGAAACACAAGGCATTTACATTAGACAAATAAAATATAGAATCTGTCATAACAAAGTCGTTGCAGATATACGCAGCTGAAGTCTCTGGCGAGGCAAGCGAGGAAGAAGACGAAGACATCTACGAGCAGCCAAGCAGCGCCAGTGCCACCGCCTCAATATATCGTAACAATCTGCTGCAACGCAAACTGAGTACGTGCTACCCTTTCAGTGTTCTAACGGATT
This sequence comes from Drosophila borealis, assembly GCA_035045885.1. NCBI lineage: Eukaryota > Metazoa > Arthropoda > Insecta > Diptera > Drosophilidae > Drosophila > Drosophila borealis. The sequence continues at coordinate 3,053,764 of JAWNOR010000211.1, forward strand.
TGATTCTAATAATTTGATTCATTCAACTCCAGTCGAGAACAACATTGAGATTTGGAAGGCGTTAACTGTCCTAACACGCAACTTTGTGGTGAACGCCTCCAAGCAGCTGCTAACCACAGATCAAATGCTCATCAAATCCCAGGTCTCCTTGCAATCCGCTCACACTGCGCTGCAGCAGGCACAAAAAAATACCGCACAGCTGCAGATCCGCGCCGCGTCGGCGTTAACGAGCAGCTTTTTGCCGGTTATCCATCTGAAGGAGCCAAGCAATTGAGGCAGTAATGCAAACGCATACCCTTTTATTAATAAACGAACAAACTAGGCTAATCCTCCGTATCCGAATTGGGCGCATACACTTGACTATTGGGCGATGGCTCGCGTGGAACGTAAGTGTTTTGAAAACAGCGCGAGAATATTGTGCGCACTCTATGTTCGCGCTCCCGCTCCGGAGACTGCGGTATACTTTCTTCCTCCTCCTCCTCGTCGTTATCCTCCACTTGTGGTGGAATTAGTGTGGGCGGCGCATCCTCTGTATTGTAGAAGCACACTTCTGTGCTGCTAGGCGGCGGTATCTGGCTTGCTTCCATAGCATCTGACACTGCAAGCAACAGCGCTTCCTCGTCGGCTTCTTCTTCAACCAGATCCACGGTATCACCGTCGGCCAGCAGGCGCGCTGGTTGCACAGAAGGTGCCTCGGATGGCCGCTCAGGTCGATGCTCGCGAAACTGAAACAGCGCCGTGTCTACGTCCGAGAGAGTTGTATCTTCAGCCAGACGGCGTTTCTGCTGTACTTCTTGTCCAGGTCCACTGCTCTTTCGCTTTTGCGCTGCATTGGTAAGATTACACATGCTTATTTCGCGCGGTCGGTAATCCTCCGAGAAGCTAACATCATCGGGAGATAGAGTTGATAAAATCAGCAAGCATTCAATTTCGCGGTGTTTTTTTATCTTAACAAAGAATGGACTGCCCGCATCTTCAAACTCCAGCGTCAATTGTGCGTTCAGTGCTTCAGCAAAAAGAAGAAAGGCGCGAAATTCCTTGATGCAAAATGTAATGACTGCGCCCTCGGCTACCTGGTAATGCTCGAATTCGCTTGGCTTCAGTTTTAATTGCGATCGCATGAACTTGTCATTTACACGAGCGCCTTCAATGTAGTTCTTGGCGGATAGACTGTCTGGTGTAGCCTCAAGTGTTAGTTCCTCTTCAGAAGAATTGAAGCTATTTGAAATTTCCATGAGCAACTTATGATCGCCCCGTATGCTATGATAATATATCACATGATTACAAATTAATAGGTAATAAAAAATGACTTTACATGTTAGAACTTTGATCGGTGGGAACATCCGAAGTAATATTTAGTTCATCCACAATGGCAATGAGCGCCTGCTTCATGGTCTCCAGCTTGCAGCGAAGATTGACTTGGAACTTAGTCCGATTAGACACGATGCTCAGCTCGCAGTGCTCAACCTGCAAAAGCAGTATTTCATTTGCACTGATAAATAGTTAGCCTCTGCTCAAAAACTCACCTGTTTCATATTGCGAAATACACCAAGGCATGGCTTCATGGCTATTTTACAACAGCAATCCCCACTGGGTGGCAGTTGAAATGTATCAAACATGCAGCGGTTGAAGCATATGCTGGCCACTGCGGACTGTGTGGGATTGATGGAGCGCATGCGAAGTCCATGTATATCTGCTTCAATGAATAGCTCTTTGCCCACCTTGGACAGCGATTGTATGGCTTTGGCAATGACTAGGAAAATATTGGGAGTTATATTAAAAAAAATCACCTAAGCAAATCCGTTTTATTACTGCGCGCATTGCCTCCCTCCAGTGTGCACTTCATTCCTTCTTTGCAAAATCGCAATTTGGGCGCGCATTAGTTTATAAACAATGCAGCAGGAACAGCTGATGTCACTAACAGGCTGGCAACGTTGTGATTAGTATACATATTTGGTCACTCTGGAGAATTTTAGCTTAATCGCAAAACATGCCACTTAATCCGTGTTAATTGATTTAATTTAATTTAATTAAAGTAATATGATTTTCTGAAATCACATTAATTTTAATGAACTAGCAGGAAATTCGCATTTGGTTCTGATAATCAATACATGGGGAACTTATCAAGGAGCTAAAATACCAAATGGTTCAGATCAGAACCACACATATGTAACAGGGTGGTAACGCTTTTTCGGCCGGCAAAACGCCACATCAGTTTTCGCCTTAAATTTAATTAACAACTAGTGGAGCACAAAAGCTAAAGTGAAATAATATTGCAAATAGTGCATTTGAATTCCACAATAACTTGTTATTAGTGCGTCATGTGCACGTAACAAAAAAAGTTATACATATACGCACAACTAAAATGTTACGTCTTGTGTGTGTGTTGTTGCTGACGACGGGGACATTGACGATATTGTCGCCTGCTTCTGTCTCGGTGGGGGCTGCAGAGTCCAGTCAAAGTTATCCAATTACCACTTTAATTAATGCCAAATGGACGCAAACTCCACTATATTTAGAAATTGCCGAGTATTTGGCGGATGAGCAGGCAGGTCTTTTCTGGGACTACGTGCAGGCTGTAACGGCATTGGACACGGCGCTCAACGATTACGGTAGGTGGTCAATGTGTAAACAATTAAGTGACCAGTCCAAACAAGAAAAGTATTGCAAAATACATAAAGTATTTTAAATACTGCTAATCGTAACGATTTATTTCTAATGAAGACTATACCTTTGCAGATACGGAGTCAAAACAGTACAATGCCGCCTTACAACTTGTACGTTCGCATTTGAGTGTGCCACAGCTGCCACTCCTAAAACTGGTAGTCTCCATGCATAGCCTAACTCCGCGCATACAGACACACTTTCAACTGGCCGACGAGCTGCGAGCAGCAGGCGCCTGTCAAGGAGCCATATACGCACAAGTGGGCACAGAGCTCGCCTGCACCTATGCGGAGCTGGAGCAAAAACTGAAGCTGCCGCATGATGCAAGCAGCTTGGATGCAGAGGTTGGCAGCTACAGCTTCGATCATGTGTATCCCGGCAGTGAGAACAATACGCGCACCGTTGTGCTCTATGGAGATCTGGGCAGTGCCGCATTTCGTCCATATCACAAGCTGCTGGAAAATGCAGCGAATGCGGGAAAAGTGCGTTACCTGTTACGCCATCAGCTAGCCGAGCGAAGTGGACGACCCGTGCGCTTGTCCGGCTACGGCGTAGAGTTACATTTAAAGTCCACCGAGTACAAGAGTCAGGATGATGCACCCAAGCCGGAGGCTGGAAACGGTAGCTCTGCCACAGAGGAAGAATCAACCAACGAAACGGATGTGCAGGGCTTTGACTTCAAACTGCTGAAATCCAAGTATCCAACGCTGAAGCGTGCTTTGGATCAGCTGCGACAGCGTCTGCTGCAGGGCAACGATGAGATTGCTCAGCTCAAGGCTTGGGAGTTCCAGGATTTGGGTCTACAGGCAGCCGCAGCCATAGCTGAGATACAGGGTGATGAGGCGCTGCAGTTACTCCAGTATACGGCGCACAATTTCCCCATGCTGGCGCGCACTCTGCTCGCCCACAAAGTGTCCGATGAACTGCGCGCTGAGATTAAGCACAATTCCGAATCGTTGGGACGCAGTTTGAACGTGGCACCGCCCGACGGTGCATTGTTTATTAATGGTCTGTTCTTTGATGCGGACACCATGGACCTGTACACGGTGGTGGAGACGCTTCGCTCCGAGATACGCGTCCTGGAGAGTCTGCACGGCAACAATGTGCATGGCCACTTGGCCAGCGCGTTGCTAGCCCTGGATTTAAATAGCGCCAACAAGCGTGAGTTTGCGATTGATATCAGGGATACAGCGGTCCAGTGGATCAATGATATTGAACAAGATGCCCAGTACAGACGCTGGCCGCCATCGGTTATGGATTTGCTGCGTCCCACATTTCCCGGCATGTTGCGCAACATACGCAAGAATGTGTTTAATCTGGTGCTGGTTGTGGATCCACTGCAGCCAGAGGCGCGCAGCGTCATCAAATTGGCTGAATCCTTTGTTATACACCAGGCGCCAATACGCCTAGGCCTGGTATTTGATGCTAGGGCTGTGGAGGATGCAACGGCTGCTGATTATGTGGCCATTGCGTGCGCCTTTAACTATGTGAGCCAGCAAAAGGATGCACGCGCCGCACTCAGTTTTCTCACGGACATTTATGCGGCGGTGGGCGAAACCGAAACCGTCACCAAGCAGCACATTGTCAAGCAGCTCACCAAGGAATTCAGCTCGCTGAGCAGCACAAAAGCCAAGGAATTGCTCGGCGAGGATTCCGATTACGATTACGGACGGCAACTGGCCACCGAATTTGTGCAACGTTTGGGCTTTGGCGCAGTGCGTCAGCCGCAGGCGCTACTCAATGGCGCGCCCATGCCGAGCAATATCATCAGTGCAGACAGCGACTTCGAGGAGGCAATTTTCACGGAAATCATGAGCCAGACAACGGCGCTGCAGAAGTCTGTTTACCGTGGCGAACTGACCGACAACGATGAGATGATCAATTACTTAATGAATCAACCGCATGTGATGCCGCGTCTCAATCAGCGCATACTTAGCCAGGAGGATGTCAAGTACTTGGACATAAATGGCATGCCCGCCAAGCAGCTCGGCAATGCCGCAGCGCTGAATAAGCTCTCGAATCGCGACATGACCGCCACGCTGATGGCAAACCTGAAATACTTTGGCGGCAAGCAGAGCACTGAGCGCATTGGACGCGCCTCGCTGCAGTTCCTAACAATTTGGGTCTTCGCCGACTTGGAGACGCCTGAAGGCTGCGAGCTGCTCACTCACGCCTTGGACTATGTACGTAGCAGTGAAAGCGTGCGTCTGGCATTTATTCCCAACACGGAGGGTGTGAGCGATAAGCGCAGTCTCAATCGCTTGGCCTGGGCGGCAATGCACTCGCTGGAGCCAGCGAAGGCTACGGACCAGGTGCTCAAGTGGCTGCGTCAAAAGAAGCAGCGCATAGAGGATATACCCAAACAGCTGGAGGACGTACTGGGCAGCACGGAACTGCATCTGAAAATGCTGCGCGTCTATGCACAACGCGTGCTGGGACTGGCCAAATCGCAGCGTCTGGTGATTGGCAATGGGCGTCTCTATGGCCCGCTCAGCGCCGCCGAGAGCTTCGATAGCGCCGACTTTGCCCTCCTGGCGAGATACAGCGACTTGCAGTACGGCGACAAGGTGCGCGAGGTGCTTAAGGAATCCGCCACTGAGGTTGACAGCGATTTCAACAGCGACACACTGCTCAAGCTTTATGCTAGCCTGCTGCCCAGGCAAACCAAGACGCGCTTCAAGCTGCCCAGCGATCTGAAAACGGACCACTCCGTCGTCAAGCTGCCTGCCAAGCAGCAGACTCAGCCCCACTTTGACATTGTCGCCGTGCTGGATCCCGCCTCGAGAGCTGCGCAGAAACTAACCCCGATATTAATATTAATGCGGCAAACGCTCAACTGCCAGCTCCATTTGTATCTAACTCCTGTGGCTCAGCACAGCGATATGCCTGTCAAGAATTTCTACCGCTATGTCATCGAATCTGAGGTGCAGTTCGAGGCGAACGGTGCTCGCGCCGAGGGTCCCCTGGCGAAGTTCAGTGGCTTGCCCGCTAATCCGCTGCTGACACAGCAGCTGCAGGTGCCCGAGAACTGGCTGGTGGAGGCGGTGCGTGCTGTCTACGATCTGGACAATATTAAGCTGCGCGACATTGGTGGCCCTGTGCACAGTGAATTCGACTTGGAGTATCTGCTGCTGGAGGGTCATTGCTTTGATGCGGCTAGCGGTGCGCCGCCGCGAGGCTTGCAGCTGGTGCTGGGCACAAAATCGCAGCCCACGCTGGTGGACACCATTGTGATGGCCAATTTGGGCTACTTCCAGTTGAAGGCAAATCCTGGTGCTTGGACATTGCGTCTGCGCGATGGCAAATCCACAGATATTTATGCCATAAGCCACGCAGAGGGGCCCAACACGTTGCACCAGCAACAGACGGGCGCAGTCCAGGTGCTGATTACCTCGCTGCGCTCCCACGTCACCAAGCTGCGCGTATCCAAGCGGCCGGGCATGCAGCACGCAGAGCTGCTCTCCGATGACACGGCGCCGTCGCAGTCGGGCATTTGGAACAGCATTGCAAGCAGCTTTGGCGGAAACAGCGGCACTGCCGGAACGGATGAGGATACGGAAACCATCAACATATTCTCTGTGGCCTCGGGACATTTGTACGAGCGTCTGTTGCGCATTATGATGGTATCCCTGCTGAAGCACACCAAGTCGCCGGTGAAGTTCTGGTTCCTCAAGAACTATTTGTCGCCACAATTCACGGACTTTTTGCCGCACATGGCAAAGGAGTATAATTTCCAATATGAGCTAGTGCAATACAAATGGCCGCGTTGGCTGCACCAGCAGACGGAGAAACAGCGCACCATTTGGGGCTATAAGATATTGTTCCTGGATGTGCTCTTTCCGCTCAATGTGCGCAAGATTATATTCGTGGATGCGGATGCGATTGTGCGCACCGACATTAAGGAGCTCTACGATTTAGATCTGGGCGGTGCGCCGTATGCGTATACACCCTTCTGTGATTCGCGCAAGGAAATGGAAGGCTTTCGGTTTTGGAAGCAGGGCTATTGGCGCAGTCATCTGATGGGCAGGCGCTATCATATTTCTGCATTGTATGTGGTGGACTTGAGGCGTTTCCGCAAGATAGCGGCCGGTGATCGATTGCGTGGACAGTATCAGGCGCTCAGTCAAGATCCAAATAGTTTGTCCAATCTGGATCAGGATTTGCCCAACAATATGATACATCAGGTGGCCATTAAGTCGCTGCCGGATGAGTGGCTGTGGTGTCAGACCTGGTGCAGTGATAGCTCCTTCAAGAGCGCCAAGGTAATTGATCTGTGCAACAATCCGCAGACCAAGGAGGCCAAACTAACGGCGGCTCAGCGCATTGTGCCCGAGTGGAAGGATTACGATGCGGAGCTGAAGGCACTATTGGCACGCGTCGAGGATCATGAGAATCACAATATTGGCAGCAACAGGGATAACGCTGAAGATGACGAGGAGGAGCATGTGGTCGTCATAACAGAACCGCCGCCACCCGAGTACGTGCACGGCGAGCTGTGATCGCTGTCAACCTTTTGTTTAGTAAATTTAAGACTAATGTCCTTCATACTTGGTAAATACTGAATTAGCTAAGCTTAATACCAATCTAGCAGGCAAAAACAGACAAATTAATTAGCAATTAAAATTAACAAAAAAGAGGAAGCAAAAAGCTCCGAGTCTGAAAAGATTTTGCATTCCAAGAGCCTCTCGCCACGATTCGAACTCGATAAATATAATAAATAAATGTACTGAATGCAAGCTACGTAATTTTTGTTCGATTTAATAAAAACCGTACGAACCATTTTTAAAGCAAGGTGTGTGCATTTTTTCCGTTACTTTCCAGTCTGCGTTGTCCAACATTGATTTTGTGATCTGGCAACGCTGTCACAAAAACGTTACGTATTTATTTTTGTTTACTTTATTTTAAAATTATAACTTGAATTCATTGCATAAATTCGCGTACTTTAGTTTTTTTTTTTACCTAAGTAAGGAAAATATTATTATTAGCATAAGGTTTGGTTTATGTTTAGAGCATATTTATAGAGATTTACTTTTTGGATTTTGTGTCCGACTACGGATTTCTATCAATTGTAAGGCAGACAGTGCAGTCCAAGTTGTATTGATTTTAATATATGCTGCTTATTATCAGTAGTTGCGCTAAATTTGTTATTAGTTGGAAATTCACTTTTCATTTTCTTTTCCTTTCTTAAAGCGTGTATGTTAAGTTACCTAACGTATTAGTTTTCTTGTATTTTTTGTATAATTTATCATAGTATATAATTATTAAAAATCTTTTTTCATTATTTTTTAACTAACGCTGAGTGTAGTATACGAGTGTTAGGTAATTAAAGCTTTGGTTTTTTTTCTTTTAATTTGTCTCAATATGTTAATTATGTATATGTTTTCTTTCAGACTACGCATTTCTTGCTAAATATGAAACATTTTCGCATTCTAAAAAAAGAACCATAGGGATTAGGAAATAGTTAACATTGTTATTGTTTTTTGATAAGAGCTGCTAGTCATTGATTAAATTATATAGAAAAATGCTGTTGCCAAAAGTGGTTTGTCTGTTAAGAATCTGTATCTGTATCATCATGATATATATATGCATATATCTTCTTGCGCTGCTTACATGCTAAGAATTGACGGAACTTTAGAAAATTTGACTGCTTTTTGTTTTAAAATCTACGACAATACTATAATAAATATTGTTGTTTTTCATTTCGTATTGTTTGGTATTCAAAATATTGTATTGTTTGTTAATATTTGTTCTGTTCAGTTGAGGCATAAAGTTATGCTGTTATTTAATTTGAATGCTGTTTAATTTGTTCGTTGCTCTTGGTTAACTTTCTTGTTTATTGTTTATTGCTTTAATCCAAATGTTTATACATATCTTCCAGTTGGGGCTTGAAATAGCTCTTCAATTGCGGCCGCTTGGCCTTGAATGTGGGCGTCAGGAGTCCGTTTTGTACAGAAAACGGATCGGGATGCATGTAGATATCCTTGACCTGAATTCCAATGAATTTATATGTTAAATATCTATCTATGGATTTTATATATGTATATGTATATTCTTAAGCACCTGTTCGAATGACTTTAGTCCACTTTGCTTTCCCCAGTTGAGCATGTCGTTCATGATCAGTTCCTTCACATTCTTATTATTGCACAGGACGGATAATGTGCCGCGTACATTGTTTTCCGTGGCCCACTGTTTAAGGACATCGACATCAGGTACAACAACAGCGATAATGCAGCTCTACATATAACAATTTAATATAATATTATATAAACAAAACTATATTTGCATTAATCTAATTTAAATTTAAATATTTTTCACTTTAAATTATCAACATTCTCTTCAACTGTTTGAATCTTGCAGTTTTTCACCCATTTTCCACTTTTTCGAAATTTAAAAAGTTATTTTGGCTAAGCATTTTTTGATTGACTTTCTATGTAGTGCTTCGCAAGGGAAGTCTTGAATTATTTTGGATTAGAAAATTGAACTTTCAGCCATTAAAGATTGGATTTGAACTGTCGGCATCTATCCAGTCATAATCTTGTAAAACTATCAAAGCCGAAGCAATCCGTTCAATCTGAATGAGTTAGTTATGGTTTTAATTGATTTGATTTATGAGATTGGAGCTTAGAGCTTCATTATTAGTCTCTTGATTGCATTCACGTTGATATCTAATATTTTATTTGCGAGCCTAGCCAGATCTTACCCCTGTTGGACTCACCTTTAAGCTTTCGCCATAGACATAAACTTGGTTGACATATTGGCTCAATGTGTAGATATTCTCGATCTTCTCTGGCACTATGTACTCGCCCTGGCTGAGCTTGAAGATGTGCTTGCGCCGATCGATGATGCGTAGTGTTCCATTGGGCAGCCACATGCCCACGTCGCCCGTGTGATGCCAGCCCTCGGTATCGATGGCCTCGGCCGTTTTCTCTGCATCCTTATAGTAGCTGCAGGTGCAAAGAAGTTATTAAAATCGAATTCCACAATTGGAATAACTAGCTACTTGCCCGTGGAACACGTTGGAGCCGCGCACACAGACCTCGCCGGTGTTCTGATTGGCAAAGTACTCCATTTCGGGCACATCGACCAGCTTGACGGCATTGCAGGAGACGGGCGGACCGACATGATTGGGCACATGATCGCCCTGCACGGTCAGCGTTATGGCGCCCGTGCATTCCGTCTGACCGTATCCCTCCAGCACCAGGCAGCCGAGAGCGCAGCGCATGAAGGTCAGCACGTTGCCGGCCAGCGGCGCAGAGCCGACGACCATGAGGCGCAGATTGCCGCCAAAGGCCTGATGGACCTTCTTGAAGACCAGCTTGTCCCAGCAGCCATTGCGGCGCAGCACGCCGCGGGCGATCTCCTTCTCCTTGGCCTTGAGTGCCATATTGAAGAGGGCGCGCTTCAGGCTCGAGGCGGATATATCGTTCTGTATCTTGTCGTAGACCCGATTGAGCAGGCGCGGCACAGCCGGCATCACCGTAGGCTTCAGCATCTTCAGATCGTTGGTCAGCTCCTTGATGTCGCCGGAGTAGAACCCGACACAGCCGCCCACATAGTATATGCCATTCTCGCAGCAGCGCTCGAACATGTGCGCCAGCGGCAGAAAGGAGATCATCACATCTCCGGCCCGTATACGATGATCACCCATTTGGAGGATCACCGCACAGACGCCGGCCACGACATTGCCATGTGTGAGCATTACGCCCTTGGGATTGCCGGTGGTGCCAGATGTATAGCAGACCGTGCACAGATCCTCTGATGTGGGCGGCACCTCCGGATGATTGCCCTTGGCGCCGAGTTTCTCCACATCGATGAAGGAGAAGATCTGGACGCCACGACTGCGCGCACGCTCCAGTGTCGTCTGGCGAATGGGCTTGATGGAAACAATGATCTTCAGGCTGCGCGGCGCCTTCTCCAGCAGCATGGACGCCTTCGCATCGTCCTCGACAATTATAATGGACATTTCCGTTTGGCGTATGATAAAAGCACAGGCATCCGGACCGAGCGTATCGTACAGCGGCACCACAACCAGCGAGAACGAGTAGCATGCCTGCTCGTACAGTATCCATTCCGGCCGGTTCTGTGAGTAGATGCCGATCAGCTGCTTGGGCCGTGCGCCCAATGCCAGCATCCCGGAGCCAAAGTTCTTGGCGCGCAGCAGCGCCTCATCATAGTTGATCCACTGGAAGATATCAAACGCATTAGCCAAAGCGTGTGGACCATGGGATTGCATATGCCACGAACCTGATAGGGCGACGTGAGGGTCTCGCGCCAGCCCAGGCAGGGTCCATTGTTGGAGGCGTAGGCGCCTTCGCGGAACGTTTGGTACAACGTGCGCACATTCTCTGTGATGTAGGAAACAAATTTACCATTCTTCGACTCCTTGTAGAACTTGGAGACGTGTATTTGTTCTGGACCCTGCAAACAGTTGGAAACAAACGGAAAAAAAGAACACAAATCGTGTCGCATGCAAAATGAGTGAAGGACTTGAAGAGATTCTCGCCGGGCGGAGCGTACAAAAAACAGAATATGATAATCGTACTATGCCAGGGCGATAATTAAATCAATATGGAATTATTCAAGGATTAAAAGTGCGTGATGATTTGGGATCTTTTGCTAAATGTTCTTTCCAAAATCGGTTTGAATAGTTTGCACTTAGTTCAATTTCTTTTCCAAGCCCATCTATTCTAATCGAACCTGTCTGAGCCCAAGTTCTAAATGATTTATTCACATCAAGCGAGCTTTAAAACAAACCAGTTATCCATGAATCGAACCACATTTTGGTTCAAGAATATCTTTTGAAGTACATTCAGCCTAAAAGATCTAGGCCTCGGGAATCGGATTGTGTTTAACCATATTTGCCAGCAATTTCTATATAAAAATATCTAAGGCTTGCAATATTTTCAGTAGAACGGGCAGTTGTTAAATATATGACAACCAAATAAATAAAACCTAGACTATCTCATGAATCTAAAAAGCCAGCTTCATGCAGGGCATCTAAAGGCAAGAAGTTGGTTCGAACCAGAAACCGAACTAGGGACAATTTGTTTGGGTTTTGCTGCCCAGAATAATATTAAAATTATCATGGTAATCAAGGTTTCAAATTCTTGAATATATATGTATATAAAATTCAAAGATTCCTTTCAATTATTTGTCTAACTCTTGGCGAAATTCCCGCTCTTTAAACTGGATTTGTTAAATATTTGCAAGGAATTTGCTTTAAGTATTTTATTATCTTAAAATAATAATAGTTCGAATATTAAAATATTTTCTTTGATTTTGTGGGTCTTTAAGAAAACTCTGATTTATGCTAAAAGTGTTCCCAATTCGTTTCAAAATTTAGATTTGAGTTAAGTTTTTGTTTCACTTTAGACAAACAACTTTCCTTCTCTTTTACCCTTACAAATATTAATTAACTTAAAACATTAAATAAGTTTCGTTTATACTAGATTGTCGCCGGCCAAATACAATTTCGGACAGACATAAAAACAAATTGATTTTCGGTTTTTCCAGCCAATAAATCTGTTCGCAATGATGGACATAAGCCAAAAGCCATTCCTAGCTGATGTTGCAAATTCAATTGGCATGATATACGGTTTATTTTAGGCAGAAAACATAAAGCCATCAATCGACAATTTAAATGAGTGTGAAACGAACGTCAATCGCAGATATAGTACTAGGTGCAAAGTGCGATCGACTTAAACTATGTACATATATCCCAATCGAGCACTTCCTTTATGGCGAACAGCTGTGAAAAGAATTTTGGACTATGGCAAATGTTTGTTGATGCATTAAAATTGAATTCAAAATAGACCAAGGTGTGCAGAGGGGAGAGGGGAGGGGGGAGGGTAATTTTATATTTTGTTTGTTTTTTTTTAATGGGGTTGGTTATAAAACTATAATCATAATGCGTTGGGTTTTTTAAGTTCGACTGCGATATCGATTTGTTTAGATGCGAATAGATATTTGTGAATGATATAAACAATAAGGCTGCCTACCCCTAGGGGCATGCCACGCCTACCCTGTGCTGTGTGTCTAGCTGTGGATCGTATTTAAGCTGGCCGCGGCGGGGGGAAGGGCGAACAAAATATGTGTAAAAACCAAATAAAAAATAAAAATAAAATTAAAACAAAGATAAAAAGAAGCAAAAAATAGTTTCTGATTAGTTTGGCGCGAATCTTCAAGAAAGCGGGGTTAGGTTTTCTTCTTCTTTTTTGAGGGGGGGTTGGGGGGTATTCGGAGTTGTTTGGGCATCTTAATTGCTAGGTGTGTTTACCTTGAGCACATCGCTCTGATTGTTTAGTTCGATGGGCACGCGCACGGTGGTTATTTGGCCGCAACAAGACATTGTTTTTTTTGGGTTTAAGATTTAAACACAATAATTCACAGGTTTATTGCTATAATTGACTTAAATGCGCGAATTTGTTTGAATACAGAGAGAATGGGAGAGAGACTTTTTATTGGTCATTCAGTTCAGCGGACGTTGTCGCGTTTAATATGCACATTTTCCAAAATAGCTGCAAATCGAATCAAAGTTTGTATTTTTCGTTTTTCTCTCTACGTTGTATTTATTTATTTTTATATGTATATTTAAATTTTAGCCAGCACAGGTGCTTCTAAAATTATAAATCATTCAGTTTTCGTTAACTTTTTTCGGATCAAAGGCGAATTATAATTATGGCGCCCGCTGTCAATTCTGTTCTCAATAATTATTTAATACAGTCCAATGCAGGCAATGTAGACACCCGGCCATAGCCCCAATCCCCAGTCCCCAATCGCCGACCCCGCCCAGACTCAGTCGATATATCGACGAGGCGGCCGAATTTTGTTGGCCTGCCCCAAATGTTTATAAATAGTCGGGCTGTTCTGTTGTTATCTTTCGGCCGAGTAGACGCAAAACACACAACAAAAAGACTGGCAAAAAAAAACAACAATTTAATAGATAGTCAAATATTTTGCACAACTCAAACAGAAACAAAAAGAAATGTGTATATATATATATATGCACGATCCTATGCGCACGGGCCTGAGTCATGGGAAAGGCGATTGCGGCTCGTTGGGCTGCCTCTGAGGCATTGGAAGATTGAGTAATATCAATGGGGATTTGTTATTTGAATTATGGTAATTGTAGATGCCATAAAAATGCCATAAACTATATGGCTAGTGCGGGCTAATTGTGAATGGAACGTAAGTGCATGCATTCAATTTGTTTTTGAATTCAATTTGTTTTTGATCGAAACCGAAAAATGTTCGCCAGGCAGACAGCTCCGACTCACTCTATATACATATATTGAACCGATCCGATTTATTTTTACCCTGAACCTCTTTTCCAGAGCCTCTTTTCACGTGAGGTGCACAAAAAAGAACCTAAATACATTAAAGCTAGACTCAGCGTCATAGGATCCTAAAAATCGGATATATCTAAACATTTCATTTAGATGAGGTAGAGCTTAAATGTAGCCCGCAACTTCCATATGAAAATATCTACGGATTGCAATATTTTCAGTAGAACGGGCAATTGTAAGCTTAAAATATACTTTACTCATTAAAAATGGTAAGATATGGCAAACCAATTCCAGGTTCACGAACAGAACTTTAAGGCAGCGAACTAATTTGAATCCTAAATCGAACCAAAGACAATTTTTTGGGTTCGTAGCCCCGATATAATAGTGTATATCTATAAATATAATAACCCATTGAAAATGGACAAAAATGATAGATTGTTTCTGTGCTAATGTAAGTAACAGGCATCTCCGACTCCACAAGGTATATATATTCTTGATCAGCATCAATAGCCTAGACGATCCAGCCATGTCCATTTGTCTGTCCGTCTCCGTATGTCGATCTCAGAGCCTATAAGAGCTAGATACTTAAAATTTTGGACGTAGGTCCTCATAGTCCCCGCGCAGTACGAGTGTGATTCCGATAATCGATACTTTGTCCCGTTTTCAAGCAATCGATAAAAATCGATATCGACATCTTGTTTTTTCGAGCAAATCTTTTAGATTTTAAGAGCTAGGGTTCAAAGTTGACATGTACTTTCTAGAATATTATATACAGATGAACTATCTTTCATTTGAAAACCGTATGAGCCTTGTATTTGTTCGGAAAATAAGAATTTCAGTTTTATATTAGATTCATAATTTAAAACTTTGAGAGCATTATCTTAAAAAATTATTTAATTTTAAATTTTATTTATGGCATCTTTAGGTAAATTCAAAATATATTCAATTTAATACGTCTTGCTTTTTACTGTCTTCTGATAGTTTTCCGACAGTTTTCTAGTTGAGTAAGATTGAGCGTCCGTAAGACACAAGTATATAACCCCTCGAATGCCCCTGCAAAGTATATGAAATTCTTTGTGTAATGCTCATGTGGGCATTGCTTGATATTAAAAAAAAAACACTTGAGTATTCCAAACAAATAACAGCTGCTGGCTTGATGCATAAATGATGAGACATTTCTAATGGATTCTGCCCATTTGCCCAAAATGTATTATTGCCAGACTTCAATTAAACGCACATGCCATTGTTTTTCTATTTCGGCGTTTGGGGCGCTACGAACGCGCCCCCAAGAACCGTTAGTTAGTAAACACCTAGCGGTAAACAGCTAGAGTTGCCGTAGCATCTGCTCGATTCGCAAGTTGCCTGCAAAATATACACTTCTCTGCGCGATAATTTATTTTTGTATTAAACCATATATCAACACGAATTAGAACGAAAATAATTTCAACGATACGATTAAAGCTGATTTGTATGCATGTTTTCTTCTTTCTTTCTTTTGATAAGTTTGCTTTTTATATTCTTTATAGATCGACTGGGCGGTGGCCTTTGGCCATATAGCTAAAAAAAACACGGGCGCGATCTTGAACTTGGGGGATTCGGGCTCGGGTTCGGGTTCGGGTTTACATGCCCAGGCAATAGAGCGAAGACATCGGCACTTTGACACTTTGACAAATGGTCATTCGACATTTAAATATGTTATTTTCGCTCTCTATTTTTTTTTATAATTTCAATTTTTTTTTGGCCCGTGTTTTACGTAATGATTAAACGACCGTATTTTTGTCAATTTGTTGCAAATTGTCAGAACGTTCGCTTTATTTAATATTTAGTATATGCGAGCTATTATTTATATACAAAAAAAAATAAGTATATTGCGTGACTTATACATATATATACGATATGTACATGTTGCTTTTTGTGTTAGCGGACGAAATTCTATTTTATATATTTTCTTTTCTTGGCTGCTTTTCTTTCGAGGATCGCGCCAAACGCAGATCTTGACGACACGATGCTGAATTTCGAACTGAACAGCAAATCTCGTGGCTAAAAATGATTTTGGCAATTGATTTTTAACAGTTCGCCTGCCGAGAGAACGCCTGAGTGTTTTATATCAAATCGTCGGTTATTTCGGAGATGGTTTTCGGGATAGGGGAGGGGTACGAATGCCTAGGAATTTAATTCGTTCACAGTTTTCATATTAAACGGTTTTTCCTCGCATAGTTGTGCAGCTGAATACGATTATATACGATTATATACGATCCCATATAGCTTGTCTTCTCATTATTATGCCAGCTTCTTGGCCTGATCAAGATGTCTGTCTGCCTCTTCCTGCCTGCGATTCTCTGGTGCTATGTGCACGCGATCTCTGATCACAGGGGCTGGCATGTGACGTCGTCGTTGGGGTAGGTGGATCAGATCGGCGGGGCGGGGCGGAGCGGGAGGATTATGTTAACGTGTTGCTGTGTTGTCTGTGTCTGTGTCAGGGAATTCGATTTGGAGGTGGCGGCGCAATGCCCTTTGATGTGCGAGCAATATGATTTATGATTAATGACAGGAGCAAGGTGTTGATTCCAATTTTAAACTTAAATAAACATAAACGAATTTGTTTACAGTTTTTCTTTAATAAATGAATTAGGTTCAATGTGGGGTCTAAATATTCTTTTAAAAGAATTCATGTTGATCTTGTTAACCAACTCGTCTTTAACCTCACATCTCGAATTCTAACCTCACAAATTGAATTCTAACCTCAAATATTCTAGATAATTGTCAAATTTCCAAAGCAAATTATTATTCGAACTGAATTGTTTGCGTTTCACTTCATTATGCACACTTAAAATTAATTACCTATTTAAAATCAATTGACATATGTGATTTATTTGATATTTAATAAGCAACCCAATTTGCATTTTGCATTTACGCGTTCGTAATTCACACGACATTTTAAATGAGAATGTGCCAAATGGGTGCTAGAATTTACCGTTGCATCGGCAGACAGGTTGTCCCTGTCCTGTCACTCAGCTGTAAATATGTGCATAATTATATTACCTGCACATTTCCTTATTGTATTGTGTATGTGTGAGTGTGTGTGTGTGTGCACTTTGTTCGTTATCGTTCGTTAATTGCGCAGCGTTGCCACCTAGCTGGAATATACCATGTGTGCGTGTGTGCAGTAACGGTATTTATTGCTTATGAGTTATCGATATACATTGTTTTCGGAAATTTGGCGCAATTGTTGTGTGCTTATTGCTCGTGTGGATGATTTGTTTGCTTAACATGTCAATATGTGTGCGGATATTGTTTGTTTACAGAGAAATAAACAAAAGAGAAATGAACTTGCACACGGTCAAAAGTTAACAATTGTCGGCAGTGTCAATAAATGCATTTGCCAAATGTTTACAACAATTTGCATACATCGAACTATTATCGAATTAGCAGCAATTGAGCTTCAGCCGTCTAATTAAGGCAAAAGACTATGCCAATTGAGCCATGACATGATTTATGCCGCGGCACTTGATAAATTATTAGCAAGAATAGCAGCGACAACGTCAACGAAACATGAATATTGCACATTTTGGCAAGTGGCATTTGTATGGGACGACAATTGGAGCGTGGGATTTGAATATTTGCACCACGGTAGCAGTCGCGTCATGGCAAAAATAGACTAGAAACCAGAATAGAGCCAAAAAATGGCTCAGAATGCGAAAACCAAGTGAAACATCATGTGACGACAACAGAAACGAACTAGAAGCAGAGACATGTGCACATCAAAGGCCGACCAAAGACTTCTGTTTTACCTCAACACACGAAAAAGCAAGAACAAAAGCAATTAGGTAGAATGATATATAGTCAAGAGTGCTCGACTAGCAGATACTCTGTATAGATATACTTATATGGATCGTTTGTAAATGTAAATACCTAAATACGATTCATGTATGAATTTTCTGAGGATTTTCTTTCTTTCTTTTTCACATTGTTATCGAATTCTAGTCAGTTTTTATCGATAACCGCTTTTTCGTCTTGAAATCCTCAACTCTTATAAATAGTCTCTGAGTCTCACATTTATTTGACCAACCTCTTTTGTTGTGGCAACAGGGTATCATAATAGAAAACTTAAGGCAAAAACAAATTGACAAATTGATGATGTAATGACCGCGATGGCAAGTGGGTAAACGAGCAACACATAAATAAATAAACTGCATAAAGGTGGTGCATCATGCTTACCTCCAGCAATGGGGATTGATTTTCCAGAGGCACTAATGGTTTTTCCGGTATTGGTCGCGTTACCAGATAGTAGGCAATACTGGCCGCAACGCTGGTCAAGGTCAGCGTGCCCAATGTACCGCCAAAATAATAGAGATACCCATCGATTTCGTCCCCTGCAAAAGGCCATTTGTTAAAATTGACAAGTACCAGTAAATTATTGAAAAACGTGTAATTAACTGTTTTTTTTTTTTATAAAAAGATAGAATATGAAATTTAGACATGTTAGTGTGCAGAAACCTGGCTATAAAAATACTACAATTCTTTTGGATATATTTTGATATCTGAGATGATATCTTTAATCCCTTATCAAATCCCAATCTCGTATTGTGTATTCTTAAGCCTATCTAAACTGGGAACTTGTTATACTTACAGAAATATGAAAAATTGCTGACTATGAGGTGATTGATATAGGCTAAGACCGATTTCTCTGGCGTCATTATTGTTGTTGTTATTGTTTTTTTTGTTTTGTTGTAATTGTGTTTGTAGTTCCTAGTTATACCTGAGTGTACGTTACGTGTTTAGCTTAATGATTGCCAACAAAACTTTGCCTGCAATGAAAACGAAATTATAAATCAATACAAAATGCATACGTCAGCTAAAATTAAATATATAAATGTGTGTACATATACAATTTAAAATAATTTTTACGTTCTCAACCATAACTGAAAAACAAATGTCCAGCATAAGTTGTCAATTTTCCGCCCAAATAGATATATGCCGCAATTGATAATTGCCATTATTACAATAACAAGCGATTAAATAACGCTCAGCCTAATAATTATATTGTCTGCGATAACTATAATATATGGGAAAATACATTAATCCAATCGTTTTTAGATGGCAATTAACCTGTGCTCGGATTTTGAATGGCGTACGAAGCTATATGAATTATTGAATATTCTCAATAAAGCTCAGCTTCCAGAACAAATAATATATAACAAATATATTCGAATTGAAAAGTCACGGCCGTTTGACTATATCTCTGTTTATGTTTGTTCAAAGTTTCTTCTCCGACTGCAGCTGTTGCTCTCCGAAGCAAATAGGTTAGACATATGAGATAACTTTGAATAAAAATACATGCTGATATTGCCTTTATCTGCTAAATGTTATGTACGCAGCTGTTATTAAGTGCTAAGTCGAAGTGTAGATGCCCTAACTGCTCCAATATCATATACCATATTCCTAACCTTTCATAATTTTGTGTAAGCTTTTCCTAGGTTTCCATTTTATTGTTTAGAGAAGTCTTCACTGTTTTAAGAAATTTATTTATTTAATTATTCAAGTCCCTGTGTCTTATTTTAAGTCTGTTTGTATATCGTTTTTAAATCAGAGAAATCTCAAAAATCTCAAATTTACCCGAAAATTTGTAGGTGTATCTTTGTTTACTTTAAATCAGAAAATATTTTTATTAATGTTTATTGTGGAAGTACCAACAATTTGTATATTGCCCATTCTTATATTGCTGGAGCTACCGAATACCCTTTAAAATTTAAAAAAAATCTAATATCAATAAATATATAATCTAATATTATATAGTTTAGTATAGTATAGTGTAGTGATTACGAAATACAAGTAGATACTATAAAAAGTATTGATTTCTAAATTAATTACATCATGAGCGGCGCTTTAGATTCTTGTCACTCGATAAATTGTTAAGCCGGTTTTGCGAAATTCCCAGCTAACATGTTGAAAAGGTTTTTCCGGAAAACAACAAGCAACATTTATAGTTTATGCATATCGTAGGATGTCAATGAAATCAACTTACGATCAGATGCAAATGCTACTAAAGTAAAGTTGTTTTGAAATTCTCTAGATTCTTTATTAAATTGCATTTATTTTCCAACTATTAATAGCAGCTCATAGCATATGTGAGTACTAATAGAATAGTTAAGACCTAGTTAGGTTCTGGAAAGTCTGGGACTGAAATGGAGCTGTCTGAACAAAAGCTGCCTTGAGCTGATGCGATTTACATGTTTGTCCCTTCAAGCACAGCAAATGGCCTCCTCTAACCACGTCTGGCACATCCCAACGACAGAGCTGATAAGTGCATACTTATATGTTATATACGAAACATACTTGTATATAGACCGATTGCATAGCTGGCTTTATCAGCGTGAAACTGAAACTTTGCACTTTTTATAATGAGATTATGCACTCGAGCAAAGAACGGACCCATTGTTGTCACAGTGTCTAGACCTGAAGAATTATGCAACGGAACTTTGCTGAAAGCCCATATTGATTACCTATGCTAAAGTTTTGCCGGGTCAAACGGAGCCGGTTGTTCTACGGTACAAAAAAAAAGAGCAAGAGCAAGAGCAAGCCAATCAGGAGAGAGTCGGCAATAAAAAAGGGTCTCGTGCTCGTTGATTGTGAGGTCAAGGCAGTTCCAAAGGCCTTTGGTCTCTTGTATTGTTACATTTTAGTGTGCTGTTTTTTTGGCAACTGCAATGCGGTTTGGGAGCATTGATTTTTCACTAAATGGAATGGGCGAAACACGTGCGTTTCAAATATTGGAACTTACCACGGCTGAAACTTTCAGTTTGGTTATCAGAGTTGAGTTTTGTAATGCATTTCTGGATTTGGCAGTTTAAAACCAAATGTCCATAAATAAATGTTGAAGAAAATCAATGAAATTAACGTATTACACGGTTACACGGCGGCACTTCTTACAGAAGGCGGCACAGGGAGGAGCGAAATACAGAACCAGAAACCAGAAAGTACAAACCAAACGTTTCGAACGACTAAACTGAACTGAAACGCAGAGCCGCAAGCCAAACAAGAGAAACCTACCGCGACCGAGCCTCAAGCCAAGACCCAAAGTCAGTTTAGCTCGGCTCGAATGGCCAATGGAGCGGCGGGGCATGCGTGCATCGACGACGGCGACGACGACAACGACGGTGAGGGCAACGACAGCGGCATGAATGAAGCCGGCAGAGCAGCAATGACAGAGAGCAAGAGAGAGAGCAAGAGAGAGAGACAGAGAGAGAGCGCGTAAAATGCTGAGAGCCACAACAGTCAAAACAAATATTTTCAAGTCAATTTTAACCGCCCGACAAGCGGCTAAAAGGCAAATACGCGACACGTGCAGCGTCAGGCTGGAGCTGGCAGCATGGGCGAACCAGAATGAAAGGAAGAGAGAGGGAGAGATAAGACGCGGTAGCCATGGTGGCGTGGGAGTATTGACTGGTGTCTGAGCAAAATAGTAGGCAACGTGGTGGGAAAAGGGACGCGTTATATCAAGTGCATGGGAAACCCAACACTGGGGGTGGATTTGCCTCTGTTAGCCGCTACTCGTGACGCATTTGCTCCTGCAGAGCGAGGGGAGTTTCAACAAAATAGCTCAAAATCAAATTGCAGCAAATAAATTACGAATAAATTCATTTGATAGTATGTTTAATATAAGTTTAGTATAAGTTGATTTGTAGAAAAATGCAATTTCCATTATGCCCCAATTTGTATATAGTATATGTTTAAGTCATGTTTAAACTTTTGCCTCAAAGATGAATGGAAAATAACATTTGTAAAAATACTTAGATCCGAAGGCAACAAATATCGTAATGTTAAATTCTAAACATGTTTCTGTAATACTTTTTAATAGACCTCTTATATATCATTCCCAGTTCGTGTGCGGAATATTCATTTTACACTCAATTGCCGTCTATATACAGAATGTGAATGGGTTGCATAACACAAGCCGCTTTTTATTGAGCAACCCTCGGATTTGGCCTTTAACGCGAACTTGTATTTAGCTTCGCTTTGGGTGTCCTTTTTGACAGCTGTTGTATTGGCTCATGAAATCAGTGGCCTGATTTAAAACTGGCCTATTAAAATTTAAAATTCCACAAACTAAAATAACACTGTAACCTTTTAGACCCATGTGGCAAGCCCAAGGCTGCGAATAACATTTGCTAGCCAGCCTGGCGTCAGCCCAGCCAAAGTATCTCACGGATACGTACTACAATGTTTTTGTGTGGGGTGTCTTCAGCTCTAGGTGTTGACATAGCCCAGTTATGGGGCCCAACAAAGTGTAGCATACAATTGGGCTGTTTGTTCATTGCCTGGACATGAACCCCACATTTCGAACTGGGGCTTGGCAGCTATTCGGCATGTGTGGAACGCTCAGTACAGTGGGGTCAATGGCGCGCCTGGTTCTTTTTATCAGTGAAAAGTGACCACAAAAACGGGGCAACCGCAACTTTCAATGAATGTTTACAAATGGCACTAAAAAGCTTCAGAATGGTGTAAATATAATTTCAGTTGTTAATCGCATTCAGCTAGTTATGACAATTAAAACGCTCAGCTGAGCCAGATCTGCACGAATGGTCAGCGTCAGCGAGGAGGTTATCGAGTTGGAGGATGCGCTCAGCTCCGAGGGCAGCTTTGCTAGCACCGTGGCAGGACAATGCTGTGGCCCAGAGCAGGAAATGGACGATCAGCAGGTGGTTCAGCTAAGTGATGTAGCTGCCACAGACGAGGCCAAGGGCAAAATTAGTCCAAGCGAATTATCCGGTGGACACAACTATGCGACTAGCAAAAATGTAGCCGAGGGTAAGTGGAAAACAGAAATATGGATGGCTATTACAGAAAAAAGCCTCAAAGAGCTTTAGTTTCGTTCACATATGCCCAACGCTGTCAATCAACTAACTGAATCTAACCTAACCTCAAATCTCGACTACGAAATACGCATTTCCCAGTGGAATAACAGTGGAAAATTGTGGGAATGTATCTTTTTTTTTTTCAAAGGGTCATCGCTGACTTTTATGCTTTCACTTTTGATGTACGGACCTTAAACTAAAAACTTACATTTTAAAATGCCCAATCAACTAACTCAATCCAACCTAACCTCAAATCCCAATTACGAAATACGCATTTGCCAGTGGAATAACAGCGGAAAGTTTTTTTTTTCAAGAATAAGTTAAAGTCTTACTATAAAACTTTCAATTTTGAAGTGAGAACCATAAACTAAAAACTTCAAGTTAATTTTTTAGCTCTTCTGGGCTTAGATGAACAACTAAAAGAAACCCGTATACTCAGGTGTCTTTTTTGTCTAAAATTGAAAATTCTTATTTCGACTTTTTGTACTTACAGGTCTCATGGACATTGCCCTGCTCTCGGCAAATGCAAATCAGCTGCGTTTTCTGATCACCTACAATCATGAGGCGTCCACATTCTACTGCAGTCTGGTACTGGTCATACTCTCGCTGGTGCTACAGGTGCTTGTGGGCATTGCACTGATCTTTAAGGTATGGCAATGGGTTGTATATATTGTTGATTCAGCTAACACTCTCGGGATTCCATTAACAGCGCCGCCTGAAACGCTGCCAGAGTCGACGATATATGCGAACCAATGAGGTCCTTGTAATGGGCGTTTTTCTTATCACTGTGATCAATGTGCTGCTGGCTGCATTTACCACAACCGACGGCCATGCGAATTAAATTAGTGAATGCTCTTCCTATTTTTTTGTACAATTAAATTGTATTTAATACAAGTTAACAAAGAAAAAAAATTGATGTAAATGCGTTGGCAACGATCGATAGAAACGATTTACCAGCCCAGCTAAATGCACTTGACGTATCTGACGTACGATATCTCAGCTTTATATATGTAGACTTAGGGATTTAGGGTTTGGGGTAGATTATTTGGGTTAGCCCGAGTACTCCTTCTTGACGCACTTGGCAATGGTGCTCAACTGCATGTTGGTGGTTCCCTCATAGATGGCACCGATCTTGGCGTCACGGTAGTATTTCTCCTGGGGGAAGTCGCGCGTGAAGCCGACACCGCCCATCCAGTCAATGCACTTGGTGGCCGCACGCTGGGCCACCTCCGAGGCGTAGAACTTGGCCATGGCCGCCTCCTTCAGGAAGGGAGCACCAGCCTCCTGCAGGCGCGCCGCATTGTAGGTGAGCAGGCGAGCCGCCTCGATCTCTGTGGCAATTGTGGCGATCTGATGCTGCATGGACTGGAAGTTGTAGATGGCATCACCGAACTGTTTGCGCTCCAACAGGTACGGAATGGTGGCATCAAAGGTGCCCTGGGCCAGGCCCACCATCTGGGCGCCGATGCCGATGCGGCCCTCGTTCAAGAAGCCAGCGGCATACTTGTAACCATGTCCGAAGGTGCCCAGGATATTCTCCTCGGGTACGCGCACATTGTCGAAGGTGAGCATGCAGGTGCCAGAGGCGCGAATGCCCAGCTTATCCTCGGGCTTGTTCACAATCAGACCGGGAGTTTCGCGATCCACAATGAAGGTGGTAATGCCACGATAGCCCTACAAGATAAAGGATTGAGATTGATTAATTATAAGTATAGAGATATGATCAGGTATACTAACATCCTCGGGCTTGGCATTGGCAAAGACTAGGAAAACACCAGCGACATCTGAGTTGGAGATCCACATCTTGGTGCCATTTAACACATAGTGAGAGCCATCCTTCTTGGCCACAGTCTTGAGGGAGAAGGCATCGGAGCCTGCGCCCGGCTCCGTCAGCGCAAAGCTGCCAGCATATTCCTGGGCCAGTTTGGGCAAATACTTAGCCTTCTGTTCCGCATTGCCAAACTTGATCATCAGCGAGTTGACCAATGTGTTGTGAATGTCAACGAAAGCCGCCACCGCCGGATCGATCTTGGACAGCTCCTCGACCACGATGATGTTGGTCATGAAATTGCAGCCGCTGCCGCCCAGCTCCGTGTCAATTTCAATGCCCATCAGGCCATTGTCGAACACGGCCTTCACCACGGACGGATCGAATTTGTGCTCAAAGTCCATTTTCTTGACCAACGGCAGGATTTGATCCTGAGCCAATTTGGCAACTGGAAGCGAATGCAACAATCCAAAAATCCATCAAATAAATATATAACGGCAATAAAAGCTCTTCGTAAATTTATTGACTCTAGTTCTTTTATTACTCAATGGGAGATAAGCAAAGATAAAACTTTTCCACAAAAGCTTTCAGTAAATGTTT
Organism: Drosophila borealis; assembly: GCA_035045885.1. NCBI lineage: Eukaryota > Metazoa > Arthropoda > Insecta > Diptera > Drosophilidae > Drosophila > Drosophila borealis. The sequence continues at coordinate 3,078,936 of JAWNOR010000211.1, forward strand.
CTGCAAGCTTTTATAGTCTTAGTCCAAAAAATCGCACAGCTATTAATAAGATCGGTGAGCTTTAAAAAAGCTTTGTGTTTTATTTATGTTCCGTTTGAAAAGCTTTCTAACAAGCTTCAAAAGTCGTTAAAATAAACTGGTTCCCATAACGCTTCTATTTGAGTGCTGCAGTGTGTGTGTGTGTGTGTGTGAACGTTTGTGTGTGTGTGTGAGCTTGTTTTATTGCTGTGTGCGTGTCTACGCGTGTGTCCGCTTTATCAATAATGCCGCTGATTCTCAACTCGTGTGGCGCTCTCTCAACGCGCCGCTCTCTTCCGATAGCTCTGCCTGCGCCTACATACATACACACATCTATTATACATGTACGTAATGAACATGTATGTATTGAAAATTTTTATTGTTTTTTATTGGTATCTCAAAGACATTTTGCTCGGAAAGCCAACAAATACTGGGGACACCATGCACACGCCCACTTTGCTAACTAATGCTAATTTATTGCCATAGTTGGAAAGCTTGAATAATTAACTGAATTTATAAATCTTGTATAGTAATTGCAAACTAACTAGCTAAGAGGCATGCACTCGCTGACAGGTGTTGTCCTGACGCTGTCCTTGCCCTAAGTTGGTGTTAATTAAGTTAGTTTAGTTTTAATTGCGTATTTAGCTAACATTTTATCAAGTTTGTATGTATGTATGTATATAATTATTGTTCGGAGGCAACTGTACCGATAAACTGTTCTAAAGCTCTTACGCATATATTTTTTTTCATTTTATTGTCAAATTTTCCAAGGTGTTTTCCTGAAACTGGTTTACCGCAAACACTGGAGCACTTTGCATGCTGTAGATGTTACGCAACATTTTGATAAGTATATATAGTATATATATACATCAGATCATGCAACAGGTCGCAACTTGAACCACCTCGCCCGCCTAATGCAATTAATAAATAATTAAATTTGTTATCTATGGAAAAATAAATATATATATATATGTCAATTCTCCAACTAGGAATCAGCGGTATATTTCAGGACTTTTACCTCCCTCCTCCACCGATTCAACTCTCTAGGCGAATTACGCGACCAAGTACCACGCACATCCATTGCCCGCGTGCCACTAGAACAGTGGACACAATGGGCGGAGGCGTGGCACAGCCGCATTATTTGCTCTATCACAAGTGTAACGCTGTGGAGTTCATATAAATTACAACTGAACAGCTGACTGACTTGTGAAAAGACCCCGAAATTACAAAGGGAAATAATAAATAGAAACACATTAGTAAGAGAAATGATCCTTAAAAAACCCTACGCTCTTATCTTTTTTCCTATCTCTCTCGTTCTTCTTTCATTCGCCTACACTCGAACATGCGACTCTTCAGCCAACTCGAGCTTCATACAACATTAAAAGGCAGCACTTTAACGCGCTGCGCCAGCGACGTCCAGCCAGCTACGCTGTCAAGAGCAAATGCTGTTAAAGCGGCTGCGACGCAACTATTTTTAGCACACATACACACACACACTCGCACATACCCCTCACTGCGGTGTTATGTTTATTGTTTTTTGTTTTTTAGCCGCGTCGCAATTGTAGAAATAGAAAAAAGTGAAAATTGAAATGCAAATATTGTTTGTTGGCTTCACTTGTTTGAAATGTGTATAAATATTGAGTTATATAAAAAACAAAATAAATACATCTAAAAAATGCCACGTTGGCAGCAAACTGAATATGTACATACATATGTATGTATTTATAATAAATAAAAAATAAGTTAAATTAAATTAATTCATGATAAAAACTGATTTAAGGCAGCTTGCCACGTTTATCTATGGATAAAAGCTGCGCATAAGCAAATCGTTATGCAAGGATACAGTTATCCTTGAATCACGCACCTTTAGCTAAACTGAACTTGAAAGCGCGTTTAACAGTCAAAAATTATATAATTTGGCCGGCTTCAATGAGTAAATTGATCAATTTAAATAATTGCCCGAAAACGCCATATAAAGCGCTAAGGTTGCAAAAAAATATATGTATGTATATATATTCATAAATACATATACATATTTATATAAACGGATATATGTACATATATGGCATATATATATATGTATGTATGCCACACATACAGGACATATACATATTTATATTAACGCATATGTATGTACAAGCCATACGTCATATGTAAAATTATATGTATGTACGGCTGAAAATTCGTTTTTCATTCAATTTTTCCACAATCATAACTAGAATACGCTTATCTTCCATCTGGCACACGCCCTCCTCCTCACACGTCCTCCACCCCGCCGCATTGTCAAACAAAGCATGTACAGTTTTTTATCAGCGCACACACATACACATTTTTTTAAGGAACCAAATAAAAAAAATAATATGCATTAATTGTGCTGGCCAAATAGGCAGCTGTAACTAAATATGTATAATAATAATTAATTAAATACTATAACATGCGATGATTAAATTACGTAACAAAAACCGATGTTGAACACAAAAAAAAAAAAAAATGGATCTAAAAAATTTGTATGTGCACCGACTGCAAACACGCTAACCTGAGGCAAGGGCTTATTGAACAGGCATATATAGTATAGTCTAGTTGCAGGACTTACCCGTCTCCTTCATCATCTTCTCATCGTCGGTGAGGTATGTCAACGGAGGGGGCAGGCCCGTCGCCGAGGACATGGCGGCGTTTTGCTGACGTGCTGCATTGGCCAGCTATAAAAAAGACATTAAAAGAATTCAAAATTCAAAATTAGCTGGGACATTTTGGAGGCGTGGCATTTACTTACCATACGCATGGGCAACTTCTTCAGGCTGTTCATCATCTTGTGTATGTGTGCGTGTGTGTATGTTATGTATTCAAAGCAGTAAATTAAATCAACCTGAGACACTGGAAACTGGACACTATTTTGAGCTCTTCCCACGCACAACTGCTTCAGTTGACTTCTCACGCGCGACTAATTTCCAATTAGGCTCCAGTGGCAGATTTCGGTTAGCGATCAGTAAGAAGAAAATCAAGAATTAAAAAGCTCTCAGAGCACAAACTCAACACAGCAAGTGTGCTCAAAGCGTGTGGCCGTTATACATGGTACGGTGCTCTTACAAAATGCGTGATTAATGTGATTATAAAACATTTTGTGAAGATCACCACTGGTAAGGAAACATTCCAACCAACAGTAAACGAAAATTATTATTTGGAGTTTTCGTTTGTAAAATTAATTTGGAGTATCACCATTTTGTTATTATATGTTTTATTAAAGAGATAAAATATTCAACAATTCCAATTCATTTTTTCAATTCCTATTCGAATGCGGATGATGTACATGTTATGTACGTAACTATTGCCACTCTGTGTGGCAACGCTAGGCGCCAGTGTTGCAAAGCGTATAGTTACTTTTTTGAGTACTAAATTTTGACGTTTCCGCCGGTCGCAGCTGTCAAAATTCTTTCTTTTCGTTGTTGTTACGACGGTAGTTTGGTGTAAGTTTCCATGTTCAATATAATTTCGCATTTGTTCAGCCATCATCGTTTATTTTGGCGAGTTAATAATGAAAATGTGCAGCACACACAATGGCACACACTATTTAAGTGAAATTGTGTCGGCTTTCCTATGCTTGTCGTGTGGATACCGATTCGCGAAAATAAACAAATGCAAATTATGAGCAAATGCAAAACTGTTGAAATTTTCATATTAAAGTTGCTAATCATTGCAATTGTTTAACTTTTCCACAGCCCGCACAACCAACCAAGATGAAATTGAACAAGTTTGTGTCGTCGTCGCGCAGGAAGAACCGTAAGCGTCACTTCCAGGCTCCCTCACACATCCGCCGTCGCCTGATGTCCGCCCCCCTGTCCAAGGAGCTGCGTCAGAAGTACAATGTGCGCTCAATGCCCATTCGTCGTGACGACGAGGTTCAGGTGATCCGTGGCCACAACAAGGGCAGCCAGGTGGGCAAAGTGGTGCAGGCGTACCGCAAGAAGTTCGTCGTCTACATTGAGAAGATCCAGCGTGAGAATGCTAACGGCACCAACGTCTATGTTGGCATTCATCCCAGCAAAGTGCTGATTGTTAAGCTGAAGCTCGACAAGGATCGCAAGGCCATTTTGGAGCGTCGCAGCAAGGGACGTTTGGCTGCATTGGGCAAGGATAAGGGCAAATACACCGAGGAGACTGCCGCTCAGCCCATGGAGACAGCGTAAATCTCCCAAGCAACCCAACAACAACAGTAACATGTGCAGCAGCAGCAGCGCAGCAAAAGCAACAACAACATCCAATGCCAACGCGCCACTGTTTACAGTTTTAACCGTAACGCTTAGTGTCAATGAGAAAACGAAATTGTGTGAAGTGTGAGAAAATGCCGCAATTCTTTTACAATAAAGAAGAGTTGAATTTTCCCAATATTTGTAAATTACAAATCTATTTCTTTTTCATTTGCCTTCGCATCAAAAGGTAGATTTTTAGCAATTAAAGCAATATTATGTTAATTCAAACATAAAACCTTGACTGTGACAACAACAATACATACAAGTAATCCGGCCATACAAATTATACAAAATGGAGAAGGATTCGAAAGATAGGCGGGCTTACATACATATATTCTATTTCATCATGGTATCGAGGCATTTATGAGCTAACAAATGGAATTAATAATTTCACATATATATTCCACTAGAGCAACAATAATAATAATGATGAGCATAGTGTTCTATTTAAATGTGTCTTTCATGTGAACAAAACGGCAAAAATACTTTGACTAAATTCGGTTCTATATGCATTTATTTTAGATGTTCCGCTCAAAATGGACGAGCTTAAGTATGAAGGCCTTTTTCCTATATACATATGTATAGGTAATTTAAATTTGGGCTATACAGCATATGCATTTACAATTATAAAGTAGTCACATAAACAATTGATCGAGAATTTCATATTTATCGACAAAGTTAACCGATGCGGAACTTTATTATAGTTCCTTAAAACTGGCCACTTCTGCTGAGCATTAGATATAATTCGAAATAAAGAATATATTTTGGGTAAGTACATAAAATTTAAGTATCGAAACGTTCCACGGAGGAAACGCCAAATTCATCGTTATCGTAAGGAACTGACACCTATCGAGATCTTGTGATTTGGGTGGCGTTGGATGATGCGGAGTTTTTGCTGTAACAACATATACAGTTTCAAAGATGGCGTCCACAAGTAAATTTGATGATTTCGTCGCATGTCCGTACAACAAGGCACATATAGTGCTCCGCGGACGCCTGACAAAACATTTGGTGCGCTGCAGCCGCAGCTCGGAGAATTTAAATAAATTGCTGATCTGCCCCTTCAACGAGAACCATCGCTTCGATGCACAACAGCTGCAGGTTCGTAATATTTTCGACTTGTTGCGTCTCGTTTGAATCAATTTTAAATTTGTGCAGGCGCATATAAAAATATGTCCGGAACGTGCCAGCTTGGAGCGGCAAGCACAGAAAGATGAGCAGCCTCCGGTGGGCGCGCCTGCAACCCAAGTTTTGATAGAATGTGAAGAGGACTGGGACAAAGAACCGGATGTGCCCACCTACAATCCGAGTGCCTATTGTGAGGAGAATTTGGTGATACGCTCAAGCGGCCTACACGGCCAATCCAAGAGTGTACGCCGAAATTTTAGGGCCCAGGAACGACGCCGTTTCGCTGAGAAACAGTAAAATCCAGAATATACACATAGATTATATGCATGATTTTAAAAACGATTAAATAATTATGTTTTATATTTAAACTTTGGCTATAAATTCGCGTTCCCTATCAATCAGCGATGGCGATTTGGCAACTTGTAGGGCGCCGAACGCTGCGATGTTGGGGAAGTGGTTTTGGTTGGTCCTCCTCTGTTTTGGGTCTTCTCATTCGTATCTTCATCGCTGTCTTGGCCCAGCAAACGCTTCCGCTCCTCCTTGATGAATGCCTTGCGCTGTGAGGGGAACATGCCATTCGGCTCGCGTACAACATTTGCCGTAGAAACATACAGCTGTGGATTATAGTCGGGCACATCGTCGTCATCCCAGTTTTCTTCTGTTTCGATTTTTTCGTGTCTTGTATCTTCGGTCAGCTCAGCGGGTGCACTGTGCTGATAATGAGCAATGATTTTACGATCGATGCACGATCTTGTGTGTGGCTGCAAGGTGTGTGTGTGTGCGTGCGTGTGTGTTTGTGGAGATTAGAGGAAAATTCAACTTGATCGACTCTAGCGTGTCACTTACTAGAAACTCTGGCTCGGGTATAAGATGCGCCTTGTTGAATGGACAGACAAGCAGCTCAATCTCGTCTTTGTATAACTCCCGACATTTCAGTATATGTTGTTGCAGTTTTTTGCGCAGCATTTTATGTGCCTTGTTATAGGGACAATACACCATAGCATTTGGATCAGTATCCATTTTTGAAAATTGGGTCGCAGGTCAAAATTTTAAAAAGAGATAGGTTGTGCGTACTGGCTTACTTGGTAAGTGTTGGGAAACGTTTAAGTGTAGCTTAAATTACCGTTCCATTATGAATCTAGCTCCGAAAGTTCTTTTTTTTAAAACTATCGCATCACCAAGAAACGATCTTAAATCAAACTCGGCTATTTATTAATAATCAAGTTTTTTCACGTGCTCTTTAAAATTATTCTCTATTTATAGATTGAAACTTTTTATGTTAGATACGTTACAAGCAAAAATAATAGGAGCAATTGCAGAAATTGGTTCAACGAGTTGAAAATCGCAATTGTTAGCTGGTTCTTTAATTAGAGATTGCAAATCTATCGATAGATTTTAGTATTATTAAACTGCAGCGTAAAGAAAAGCACATACACAAACATAATTTTGGCTCAACATTGCGGAACGCATTGTGAAATAATCATTTTTTACTTTAGAAATATAGGAATTAACAATATAACAAGATGGGCAAAGGCTTCAACAATTATATGTGCAAGAAATTCTTCCATCCTGCCTCACGGGACAACCTTAAGCGGGTAGGTTGCGTCTAGACACCTATGTTTATTACGAAATTAATCGTTTATAAAATGTATTGTTATAAATGTTTAGGTATGGATGGCGGAGCAGCAAGCTGAGGCATATAAAAAGAAGCAAGAGGAGCTGCGCACACAGTATGAAAAGGAACAGAATCTGCACGAGAACAAGGCCATGCTCAGCAAGGATAGCAAAGATAAGCTGAGCGTTAATTTTATGTATGAGCCGCCGCCTGGTGTGCGCAAGGAGCGTGAAAAGGACGACGCCGAGCCGGAATACAAGTTTGAATGGCAGCGCAAATACAATGCGCCTCGTGAATCCTATTGCAAGGGCGACACCGAAATACGAGATCAGCCCTTTGGCATTCAGGTGCGCAACGTTCGCTGTCTCAAGTGCCACAAATGGGGGCACATCAACACGGACAAGGAGTGCAGCATGTACAGCATATCGATGAGCGAGGCACGCAAGCTGCACTCGGAGTCGGAGGCCAACGACATCATGTCCAAGAATGTGCTCGAGGAGCAAATGAAGGAAGATGGCCTGATGATGAAGCGATCGGCACTGGAGCTGCAAAGCATTAAGGCTGTGCAGCAGCGCCACCAGCTGGTGCCCAGCGACGAGGAGGACGAGGCAACGCGTGCCGCCAAGCAGCAGAATCCCGAGTTGCTGTTTCTCAAATCGCTAAGCAAAAAACAAAAACTGAAACTGCTCAAGAAACTGGAGAAAATTGAGCGCATGAAGCGCAAGGGTGAAAAGAAATCAATCAAGTCTACCAAAAAGAAGTCCAAAAAGGACAGCAAAGACAGCAAAAGGATGAAAAACAAAAAGTCGACCGAGAGCAACAACGATAGCTCATCTTCCTCATCATCCGACTCGGACAGCGGCCCAGCTGACCAAAACAAGCGCCAGAAAAGCAATCACAGAAGCAGAGAGAGATCGCGTTCGCGCAGCAAAAACAGGGAGCAACGCGTTCGTGGACGCGACCGTTCACACAGCCGAAATGGTCACGCAAATGACTCCAAAGCAGCTGCGGCGGAACGGCACAAAGCCAGCAGAGACAATCATCATAGCAATGGCCATCGTGAAAGATCACGTAGCCCACTGAGAGAGGAGCGAGCCAGGCAAAGGCGACAGCGTTCGCGCAGCGGCGACAATCGCCGCGACCGGGAACGGGAACACAAAAAACGCGATAGACATTAATTTGACATGCATTTACATTTTTATAACCGCACTTGTAGCAAAACCCACCAACACATTTTTTATAAAAATATAATTCCATCTTTTTAAATGCTAGCCAGTCTCTTCTTCTGTTTTATGTATATGCAGCTCAAAGCTGAACGGATCGGACAACTATATAGAGTCTGCATGCTAGAAATAGAGAGAAACTGAAACAAGACAGACTGATCAAGAATCTATATATACTCAAGCTTAGACATTACTTTTTCACCCCTTTCCAGCCCGTGGGAGACTTAATATAATTTGTACATATTTAAGCATGAGCCAATTATGGATCAGAAGAAATATCCACACTTGCGGACAAATTTAAGGTTATTTCAGCAAGTGTAACAAAGCTACAAGTTGTTTTGAATTAATTAGCTTCGCTATAAGACTTTATTTTGCCGCACAAAAGAAATTCGCAGAAGGAAAAAAATAAAAAGGTCAACTTGTACTGGTTGACAAGTGTCCGTTTTCGTGTGTATCGAATGTTGCTATATTTTGTAGTTGGCTTTAAATGCGAGCCAGTTGTGCGGTTGTGCTGGAGCCCGCGGAGACGCACAGCTCGGCGCCATGATTGCTGCCACTCTCGCGGGAGACGCTCTTCACATGGATGTGGCTCTTGAGCATGGCAGCGCGCAGGATAAGCATGCGGGTGTGGCGCTGATATTGTTTGCCCATGAGCAGGGCGCGTTCGAAAGTGCTGTTGCGCTGATCGGCCTCCTTGGCGTAGAGTATCTTGTTGTGCGAGTCGATGCGAGCTTGAATCTGGCCGTCCAGTATGAGCTGCATCACCTCGTTCTCCAGATCGCCCACAGTCGAGTTGAAGGCTGTGGCCATTTTGTGCATATCAGCGGACATATATGGGCTGAAATATTGGATAAGCGCACGGTTGCGTATCTTGGTATAGAGAATGCTGACGTGTGGGGCTATATACATGTCCACCAGCAGATTGTCGCGTATCTCGTCGAGCAGCGTAAGGCAGCTGGCGTATTTGCTCTCGTAAAACTTGAAGATAATATCACGCAGTTGCGGCTCCAGCTCCAGGAACAGCTTGAACGAGGTGGAAGCAATGACCAGACGCTTCAGCTCCGGCCGATCAAAGGTAGCCAAGGCGCAGAGACCACCGTAGACGGCCACATTGCTGGTGGAGATCATTTCTGGAAACTCACAATGATCAAAGTTGGCTGCCAGAAAATGTTTGGCCGCCACTTTGTATTTCTTTTGCTGCAGCTCGGCCAATCCGGCGGCGCACTCTAGACGCGTGTGCACCTGTGCATTTGCCTCCTTGGAGCCCTCGGAAAAGTCAGGCGTACTCTCCGCCTTTGATATGTAGCTCAAGACATGCGCCCAGTTCTTTAAGTAAATGGAAACCTTGATAACATTCAGGCACATATTGACTACATGCTTGCCACTGGTGCAATAATCGCGCGCACGCGAATAGCACTTCAGGGCATTGGTCAGATCACCACAGCTCAGGTAATGATCCGCCAGATCGTCGTGGCCGCGCCGGATGCTCTCCTTGATGGAATTCGATTTATAGTTCTTTAGATCCGAGTCGAGCTTCTCCAGTTTGAGAGCCGCCTTCTTCATTTTCGCATCAACCCAGACAGCGTCATAGGCAAAGGCATCCTTCTCACCTCCAGCGCTGGTGGCATTGGCCTGAGCCGCTGCTGCTGCTGCCGGCTGTGCAGCGATGTCGGGCAGAGCTGCAACTGCAACAGCGGCAGCACCGCCGGCTGCTTGATCACCTGCCGGAACAGCAGCAGCCGCTCCCGCAACTCCAGCAGCGGCCTGTAGATCAGCCAAACGCTTGTGCAGCATTTGATAGACTTTCACGTTGTAGGTAGACTGCACGTAGGTGATGGCCATTTTGAGAGCCTCCAGGGCCAGAAGTGGGCAAACGTCGGCCACATAAATCAGGCGATCGAGACGAGCGATGCCCGTATATTGATTGGCATATACCTCTAGATCAATTGTCGGATTTTCTACCACAATTTGATGCTCTTCATTGTTTTCATTGTCTTCGTTCGGTGGCGCATCCACTTGCATTGGCTCCACGGCATTCTTAAAAATGTGTCACGGCTACGTGAGAACTTTGATGGGTGCATAAAAATTACTATTTTTTTTACCTGCATAAGCGGCGGCAGCACGGGCATCTTGCAGCGTTTTGTTTGCAAGCGTAATTTGCGAAAATTATTGAATTGCTTTTCTGTTCTATGCCGACTTTGGTTCGATAAGCTATTGTTAGAGATGGTCAAATATTTCGATTACAAACATGACAACGATATTTGTAAGCGATAGTTTAGTTGCCTGTGCACAGAGTTGTGAAATGTCTCATCTCTAAACTTGCCATTCCGGGCGAATGATACAATTGCAGCGCCTCGCAAACGTTTTGTTTATATCATTGAATATTATTATAAATAATAGAAAAAATAACGTTAAATCGTAGAAAATATGTCAAATATAACAGCTGCGGTGATTGCTAACCGCAATAAAAAGCATTTCCTGGGCGTGCCGGCGCCGCTTGGCTATGTTGCCGGCGTGGGACGTGGGTAAGTTGTTTCTTATTATACACTAAATGGTTCTACAATGGTTATTTTTTGTAACAAAGCGCCACTGGCTTTACGACACGTTCGGATATTGGTCCAGCGCGCGATGCCAACGATGTTTCCGACGATCGTCACGCACCCCCAGCCACCAAGCGCAAGAAAAAGGACGAAGAGGAGGAGGAAGATGAGGATTTAAACGACTCCAACTATGACGAGTTTAGCGGCTACAGCGGCTCACTCTTCTCCAAGGATCCCTACGATAAGGACGATGAAGAGGCGGACGCAATTTACGATTCTATAGAGAAGCGCATGGATGAGAAACGCAAAGAATATCGCGATAGACGCTTGCGCGAGGACTTGGAGCGCTATCGTCAGGAGCGCCCCAAGATTCAGCAGCAGTTCAGCGATTTGAAGCGTTCGCTGGCCACAGTTACCACCGAAGAGTGGTCCACCATACCCGAAGTGGGTGACAGTCGCAATCGCAAGCAGCGCAATCCGCGAGCCGAAAAGTTTACCCCGCTGCCAGACAGCGTTCTCTCGCGCAATCTGGGCGGTGAGACTGCATCCTCATTGGATGCCAGCTCCGGTTTGGCGTCCATGGTGCCCGGCGTAGCCACGCCCGGCATGTTAACGCCCACCGGCGATTTGGACTTGCGCAAAATTGGACAGGCACGAAACACGCTCATGAATGTAAAACTCTCGCAGGTATCGGACTCTGTGACAGGTCAAACGGTGGTCGACCCCAAGGGCTATCTGACAGATCTGCAGAGCATGATACCCACCTATGGCGGCGACATCAATGACATTAAAAAGGCGCGTCTGCTGCTTAAAAGCGTGCGTGAAACAAATCCCAATCATCCGCCTGCTTGGATAGCCTCGGCGCGCTTGGAAGAGGTCACAGGCAAGGTACAAATGGCCCGCAATTTGATAATGCGTGGCTGCGAAATGAATCCACAATCAGAGGATCTTTGGCTGGAGGCGGCGCGCCTACAACCGCCCGATACAGCCAAGGCGGTCATTGCCCAGGCGGCACGTCACATACCAACTTCGGTGCGAATTTGGATCAAGGCTGCCGATTTAGAGACCGAAACCAAAGCCAAGCGACGCGTTTTTCGCAAAGCTCTGGAGCACATACCGAACTCGGTGCGTTTGTGGAAGGCGGCCGTGGAACTGGAGAATCCCGATGATGCTCGGATCCTGCTGTCGCGTGCCGTCGAGTGCTGCAACACCAGTGTGGAGCTATGGTTGGCCTTGGCACGCCTCGAGACCTATGAGAATGCGCGCAAGGTCCTGAACAAGGCGCGTGAGAATATACCCACAGATCGCCAGATCTGGACAACGGCTGCCAAGCTGGAAGAGGCCAATGGCAACATACACATGGTCGAAAAGATTGTCGATCGTTCGCTGACATCGCTTACGGCGAACGGCGTGGAAATCAATCGGGATCACTGGTTCCAGGAGGCCATCGAGGCGGAGAAGTCGGGCGCTGTTAATTGCTGCCAGGCAATTGTGAAAGCTGTCATTGGCATTGGTGTCGAGGAGGAGGATCGCAAGCAAACCTGGATCGATGATGCCGAATTTGTGAGTATTTGTTAGCGATTCCATCTTCGTGTTGGGCTAAAATTAATTTTCTTTTAGTGCGCTAAGGAAAATGCATTTGAATGTGCGCGCGCTGTCTATGCGCATGCACTGCAGATGTTTCCATCAAAGAAGAGCATTTGGCTACGTGCTGCATACTTTGAGAAGAATCATGGCACACGAGAGTCTTTGGAAGCGCTGCTGCAACGCGCTGTGGCGCATTGTCCCAAATCCGAGATACTCTGGCTGATGGGCGCCAAGTCAAAGTGGATGGCGGGCGATGTGCCCGCTGCCCGAGGAATTTTGTCGTTGGCCTTCCAGGCGAATCCCAATTCCGAGGATATTTGGCTGGCAGCCGTCAAGTTGGAGTCGGAGAACTCTGAATACGAGCGTGCGCGACGTTTGTTGGCCAAGGCCCGTGGATCTGCGCCCACGCCGCGTGTTATGATGAAGTCGGCGCGACTCGAATGGGCATTGGAACGATTCGATGAGGCGTTGCGTTTGCTAGCCGAGGCCGTCGAGGTGTTTCCCGATTTTCCGAAACTCTGGATGATGAAGGGTCAGATTGAGGAGCAGCAACGGCGCACGGATGATGCGGCCGCCACCTACACGCTGGCGTTGAAAAAATGCCCCACCTCGATACCCCTGTGGATTTTGTCTGCCAATCTGGAGGAGCGCAAAGGTGTATTAACCAAGGCGCGATCCATACTGGAGCGAGGAAGGCTGCGCAATCCCAAGGTAGCCGTGCTCTGGCTGGAGGCCATCCGTGTAGAGCTGCGTGCCGGACTTAAGGAGATTGCCAGCACAATGATGGCGCGTGCCCTGCAAGAGTGCCCCAATTCCGGCGAGCTGTGGGCAGAGGCTATCTTTATGGAAACGAAGCCACAGCGCAAGACCAAATCGGTGGATGCACTCAAGAAATGCGAACACGATCCGCACGTACTGTTGGCGGTGTCCAAGCTGTTCTGGTCGGAGCACAAGTTCTCCAAGTGTAGGGATTGGTTCAATAGGACGGTAAGTGTTGATACTTTAATTAATTTCTTAAGTGTTTGCCCTATTAACATCATTTTCTTTCGACTCAGGTGAAAATTGATCCGGATCTGGGCGATGCTTGGGCATACTTCTACAAATTTGAGCTGTTGCATGGCACGGAACAACAGCAGCAGGAGGTGCTCGAGCGTTGCATTGCCGCGGAGCCCACACACGGCGAATCATGGTGCAGTGTGAGCAAGTGCATCCGTAACTGGCAGTTCAAAACGCCAGATGTCCTACGTGCTGTGGTCAGGGAGCTGTCCGTACCAACTTAAGTTCCCTTCAACATATCTAAGAACCAATTAATGTACGAAATAAACGGCTTGCAGCTCAATGCAGCGTGTCTTTGTAACCCCGAACAAATGTGTAGATGCCATGGCTGTGCTTGCGGATGAGCTCGGCGAGGAACACGCCAAAGCTGAGCGCGGCGCCGCAGCCAAAGATGCCAAATGCATAGCGACATTCGGTGAGGCCAATGGAGACAAAGCCACCGACGCCGCTCTCGCATTTCGGCTTCTGTGGTATCCATTTGAGTTCCTCGCGATTCACCAGGCTAATCTCGCGCTGCCAGCGAATTCTGTTCCAGAGAAATTGGTTTAATTACATTGCAATTATCTAGTCCTTGGTTACTTACTGCCTGCGGAATAGCTCCTTGTAGGGAAAGTTTTTGCGTGTTGGCACAGCCAACATGGGTAGCTGGAATGGTTCCAGTTCCATGAGTCCACATTTCTCTGGCTCACTGAAGGTATCGCTGACAATTTGATAGCCCGCCTGGAGCTCCACCTGGTATGCAAATAGTCCGGTGCGCATTTTCTCCATGCCCAGCACAGGGCGCATGTAAACAAAATCGCCCTTTGAGGCAATCTTTTTCTGATACAAGCTCTTTGTCACCGGATCTGTGGACTCGGTAAAATAGATTTTATTATATTGTGTATCCTGCACGCCAATTTCCAGCGGTGATTGGCCCAAATCACCCAGCGATTGTATCGCATCCGAAGGACTCTGCAACAGAGCCACAATATTCGCCGAGAAGGAGGTGAACAGGAAAACAGCGGCCACGAATGTGGTAAAGACTATAATCCTGGCCGAACGATTGCGCACGTTCACATAGAAACCCTGCTGGCACATGGCGCCAAAGACAAAGTTTACCGAATCCAAATAGGACATGTCGTGTGTGTGCGGCGAGAAAAACATTTCCAATAGCAGCACCAGCATAGTTATGATCAGCAACACCAGTATTGATATCCAAACGTCCTCCTGAAAGGGCATCGAGAAGATGTTGGCCACTGCCGACAGTGGAGGCTGCCGGAACATGATTCCAGCTCGCACGCGATACGTTTCGGCCACAAAGTCACATAGGGCGATGCGATCCAAGCGCATAAAGATCCCCAGCTGCGCAAAGTCCAGTTCATAGCGCTGAAAACGACCCATTAGGCCATCGAAGGATCCATTTGGTTGACGCCATCCATAATTGACGGTCTGGTAGGTGTTATAGCTGGCCAGCAAGAGAGGTTTAATGGCGATAGAGAGATGGAGGAAGGGAGAGAGAGTAGTATAACTTAACTTTCCTACTGTACATACAAGCCAAAAGCCCCTTTAGAAAGCCGATTTTTAAAAGATGCAGAAAGAGTTTGCGAAAGAGCGAGATATTGTGTGTAGCAATAGGAGGCAGACAGATTGAGAGATAGAAAAAGGGAAAGTGAGACGGAGAGAAAGGGGCAGACAAATAGATTATTATAATACTAAAGCCTTTACATTACAATTATAAATGTCTACTTTGAAATCATGAAAATCGCATAGAAAGGCATTTTTCAGAAAGCTTTTCTTTCTGGATTTGGCAGATGCCGCAGAAAGAAAAAGGGAAAGTGAGACGGAGAAAGGGCCAGATAAATAGATTCCTATAATACTAAAACCTTAAAATTACGATTATAAAAGCATGAAAATCGCATAGAAAGGCTTTTTTCAATCTGCTTTTTTTTTTGGATTTGGAGGTTGCGGGTATAGTTATTAAATATGATGTTTAAAAGATACAGAAAGAGTTTGCATCAGAGCAAGATTTTGTGTAACAATTGGGGGCAGACATATTGAGAGAAAGTTATAATACTAAAGCCTTAATATTACTGTAATAAATGTGTACTTTAAAATCATGAAAATCGCATAGAAAGGCTTTTTTCAAAGAAAACGGGAAACGGAGAAAGTGCCAGATAAATAGATTCTTATAATACTAAAGCCTTAACATTACGATTATAATTGTGTGCTTTGAAATCATGAAAATCGCATAGAAAGGCTTTTTTCTAAAAGCTTGTAAAAATATGCAATAAGCGAAGCGAAACCAAATCAAGAATCAATCTCAGATATTAATAAATACCTCATATTCAATCGAACGGCCAGCTCCAGCATGAGGCGATGATTGACTTTGGAAATGGTATCGATATGCCTCAGGGAGAGGTCCTCAATGTCGGTGAACAGATCTGGAAATGCAATAACAATAGCTGTATTGAAGACAATGCCCTCCAGATTCTGTCTGTATGAAATCGCCGAGCCGAAGTGCTGCAGCGCATGGACCATGTGTCGTGGATGGTGCAGCTGATGGCCCACCAAGCGGCGCTTGAGCGGCTTCCAGGCGGCCACCTTGTACACGTCCAGCAGGGTGGCAGTGAACGGCTGCGACGGACTGTGCCACAGCACACGCACTTCGCTGTCGGGTGGCAAAAAGATCTCAGCATCTTCGAGCAGTTCCAGCTGCTGCATATCCTGCGTGAGCAGCAGCCAATAGCGATTCGTGGTAAAGTAATTGTGCTCCGTGGCCGCGGACCAGCGCAACAGATTCAGAGCACACGAACTGTTGAACTGCAGCAGCAGAATGCCCAGTTTGTTGTTGAGTGCAGGCAGGACAAATGCCAGCTGCCAGTGGGTATCATTGTCCGCCTGAAAGCTGCGCGGGGGCGGCGCCTCCGGTGTGTCCGTCTCGTTGCCGACGTGGCGCAGGTCATTCAGACAGCGCTCCGTCCAGAGCTGCACATAAATATTGTGTGCCATGAAATGTTGCAAGAGCGCATGCAAACGTGCCGCATCTGTATTTGTGGACGGGTCATGCATTTAGTTACGGGCGGGAATATTTCCGCAGCTCACCAATGTCCCCGTGACAAAAAACCAGCATCAGGCTGTGCACGCCATGCTGGCGATAGTAAGCGACTAGCATATCCGGCAATTGATTGCCCCACGAAGCGCCTTTGAGCAGCTGCTGCTGCTGCTCCTGTTCCTCTTCCTGCTGCTGCTGTCCGCGAGGGATTGCTGACACGTGCCCTGACATTGATGTGGACACTGTCAGCGGCCAGAGCAAGAGCAGCAAGAGCAGCACAAACAGCTCTGGGAATATTAACGAGTTCATGCTCTGAGTACGTCCTTTGCCAGTCCTTTGCAGAAGGCTTCCGTTAAGCGGCGGCTTTTATACCGACCTGGCGACCTTTTGGCCAGCAAAATGCCGCGGTAAGCACATTAAATATAATTGAGTTCGTATTATTTTTAAAAAGGCATTAAAATTATGCATTGATTGCGCTTCAGCGGCTTCTTCACTTTCGCCCCATTTCGCCCTGCTGTCATTACGTATACGACGCGTTGCCTGCACCGCAATTCGCAGCAATTTCTGCCGACAGCCGCAATTGGTCATCGAAGGCGTTTAATTGGCGCTGCAAGTGCCACTGAAATTGTGCACCCAAAGTCAATTACATGCCATTAAATATATAAGTTACAAGTAATAAGTTCTAAGTTGACTTTTGATGGTCAGCTAAGTATATAAAAACGAAGAATAGAAAGTTTACTTTGACTGTGTGTATGGAACAGATAATCCTGCTACAAATCAAACGAAAGATGAAGAACTAAAATGGATTTTTGGGACTTCTGCATTCATTCACATAAATAAACACATATGTACATACATATATGGTATATAACACAAGTTTAAACCTAAGTTGAATTAGTGAGAATCGCTGAGTTGAGCAATTTTTTGTATAAAAAAGTTTTTTTTGTTAATGTTTAGCTTTATTATTATGTTATTTATTCAAATACATACATATAAAAAAACATGAATACATATGATTGCAATAGTTGAGACTATTATTTTAAATATAACAAGACAATGTTATATTTATAATACGTATCAGTGTCTTTTAAGGGCCAAATTTAAAATTGATGTCGCCGCTTCCTTCGCCAAAGCCTTAGTCACCTCCTCATCGTAGTTGAATCTGTCTCCTGCAACATTAAAGGCAACTCCTCCCTTGCTCAAGCTGCATACATGCATACATACATACGTACATACATGTACATGCATACATGCATACATACATACACACACACATACATACATACATACATACACATACATACATACATACATACATACATACATACATACATACATACATACATGCATACATACATGCATACATACATGCATACATATATACATACATACATACATACATACATACATGCATACATACATGCATACATATATACATACATACATACATACATACATACATACATACATACATACATACATACATACATACATACATACATACATACATACATACATACATACATACATACATACATACATACATACATACATACATACATACATACATACATACATACATACATACATACATACATACATACATACATACATACATACATACATACATACATACATACATACATACATACATACATACATACATATGTACATACCTACATACATATATACATATATACATATATACATATATACATAGATACGTATATACATATATACATATATACATATATACATATATACATATATACATATATACATATATACATATATACATATATACATATATACATATATACATATATACATATATACATATCTACATATCTACATATCTACATATCTACATATCTACATATCTACATATCTACATATCTACATACCTACACACCTACATACCTACATATCTACATACCTACAAGCACACGCCTCCTCAACCGCCAAGCTCCTCCGGCTCCTCAGCTTCCAGCGTTGAAGCCGCCTGCGCCTAATTCATAGGTGAAGCCTGCAAGCCTTACTTAGATTTTTGAGAATCGAGGAGGAGGGCGGCTTTAATAAATACGATTTCTTATTTAAACTAGCCGCGCAACATGACAAATTGCTCTGCTATTGCTATTTTATAAGACAATTGACACGCATACATACACACATATATACGCACATACTTACATACACACACGAACTCACATACACACACACATTCATACATACATAAAGACATACAGACACCTACAATTCCATTTTAAACTAATGAGAATCGCATAGTAGGGCGATATTTATAAATTTGGGCTTCGTTAATTTGCAGGTGGGAGCTATCAACAAAGTAAAGTAATCAAATTTTTGTAAAAAGTGCGAAGTAAGCAAAACGTTTCATATAAGTGTTTTTTATAATTTACCAAAACTCCGCCTTAGTGTGCACTTACATCAGGTGATGATTTTAGCAAAAGTTTGGTATCATTTCTGTTGTATACATATATGTTTTAGATATTTATGATAAGAATTAGATAAGCTTGGCCTGTTTTTATTTACCAATAAAAAGTGCACACAAAGCTTAGAGCTGGCGTCCATTTCCTGGTTTTCTGATTTCAACACCTTTTCTATCAATAACTGGCCAGCTTATTGGCCATGACTTCAATTTATCGTCTTTGGCTTGTCAGTTCGCGTTGCAAGCAAAAGAAATCCTCTAATTGATTTGAAAAATGGCGCAATAAAAATAAAAAATAAAAGCTTTCCAGCTTGTTTCAGCTTGTTTCCAATTCCCCCACCGCCAACATGCGAGCTGCGCGTGCCACGTATTTGTCCCGCCGCTAGACACAAACGTGTGATAATCTAGATCTTTGGTGTTTCTGTTGCTGTTCCTGGTCCTGTTTATGTTTCTGTTTCTGGTCGTGTTTCTGGCACACTAATGGCGCCCACTTTGTACGGCTCTGTTCGCCTGTTGCCCATTCGCATTTCCTGCGCCTTTTATTTCCTTCAGTCGGGCAACGCTTCAATAACTTTTATCACTTTTAATTGGGTTTTTCTTTATAGCCAACGCATGTCTTATGCGACTTATAAGACCAACACATGTGCAGATTGTAATTGTGTTAATTTGTCTGTGTGTGCGTGTGCATGTGTGTGTGTGTGTGCTTGTCTGGCCGTGTCGAGTTGTTGTTTTGGCTTGTTTTTGTGACAGCAGGCTAATGCCAGTTTTTCCCGCTGTCGGTCCGAGATTTTCTTGCTTTCAATTTTCCTAATTGCTTCTTAATGCGCGTCATACGCCGCCAACCAGAACTTTGCCCTAATTTGTTTTTTAACTCCTTGTCACAGTTTAATGGCAGTTACTTTAAAAAGTTTGCAACAATTTGTGCAATAATTCCCATGAAATGCTTTTATTTTCAATTCAAGGATTATATAGCTTACAGTACTTTCCCAATTACACGACCTACAATTAATTGCTCTTCTGAAAAAAGCTGTACGCATATTAAGTTTGTATTTAATATTAAGTATACGCCGCATGAAATCAGTATAGTTTTATGTATGTTGCATTTCAATATACAGTATCCATAATTAATTTACAATTGTGTGCTTTTTTATTATTTACTATTATTATTTTTCTCAGAAAAAGTAATGTATATATTTATATGCACATATTATATAAATATGTATATTTTTTCAGCTTATCAAGCAACTAATTTATGCTGCCTCTCAGTGGCATGCAACGCCTAGTTCTCACGCTAGAGGGCGCTGGCGTTTCATTAATCATGTCCGCCATTTTTTGACATTTGCCCGTCATGTTCAACTACTTTGATAATATTCACGCTACTCTAAGTTTCTTAATTTTTCATCCATGACAGATATTAATACTCTTGCGAAAAGTCTTGTCGATTTCTTACTAAGTGTGCCACAGAGTTTCCTGAATATTTATTTATATTCTCTATATAAACACTTTATGCGAATATTCTAAGTGTTATACTTTAAATTTGAAAGCTATTATCTATCGATTCAATTACTGATCGATATTTAAACGCGTTAGGTAAATATTATTAGTATTTGAAAGCTATCCTTTAACTCTGATCGATAACTTATTATTATCAACTTACAGGGTATCTACTAGTTGCTCACTCTTGACTGTCTCTGCTGATTAAATGCGTTTGTTAATAACGAGTTTCATTAAACAATTTTTGCCTTAAGCATCAGATGACTTGAATTAAATATTGCTGATTAGCAATTCCTTGCTCAGTCTTTACTTAAAGTATATAAATACTTTCTATTTATTTAATTTTCTTAAATAGAGCTGGTATCTCGTGTTTTAGCACACGCTTCATTTGCTGCTCGAAGATTGTCAGTTTTGGCCATGTATCAGTTTATATTGAAAGGATGCTTACATATCCTTTTATGTGGCACTTGAATCCTTTTGTTGTTAAAGGGTGAACTGATTGACTTTGGCTATCGCCGGTTCTGCGGCTTTAAGCAACCACTACAATTATCGGGAATCTTACACCTGACTGCACAGCTGGTGGCCTGATTTGCATAAGCCCGAAAGCCGCAGGCTGTAAGCCTTTGACAATTAGCCAATACATTTTATTGGGTCGCACAGAATCGACCAACCATTGAATTTGCCCCTGTGTGTGTATGTGTGTATGTGTGTGTGTGTGTGCGTCTGCCTTAAGCCAAATTGAAGTGAGCTTCATGTTTATTATGTAACCACAATGCGCTACTTTGTGCTACCTTTTAGCTTTCACGCTCTTGAAATACATTTAATCCATCATTGAGTTCAGACAGCGTCGATATACCCACACACACGCATGCACACACACACACACACACACACAAACAGACAGCCAGACAGACAGACAGAGAGTCGTTAGCCTGGAGCTCTGTTCTCTCTTCTGTGCTGTCCAAAAGCTTTATTGAGTCCCGCTTTCAATTTGCCCGACGCCCATTTACAACCTGTTGAAAAGGTGCGAAATGTTGGTGGCTTCTTTGACTCGCTTTTCCTTCAGCTAAGCAAACACGCTTATGCAGCCTTATCAATCAAAGGCATCTGCCTGTGCTACCCACAATACACGCACACACACACACACACGCACGCACACATATACATAGCTATACATTCACGAACATATGTTATTAATATGACCCATTTATTGTTAGGCATGAAAATACTAACGAAGGTATTATAACTTTGTTAGTATTTTTGTAACTGTTCTTTTCAGGAAAATTCGCGAGACCAGAAAAATTGCTTGAAAACTTTTTGATTCTTTAAATATCTCAATCAAACTCAGCAAACTAGGAAAACTTATCAGTCCCCGAACTATTATATAATACTAATTGATAGCCCGTATCCAACTTGCGTTTCCTGAATGTAAACATTTACTTAAATATAACCCGAAATTTCATTAATAGGAGAAAGGCAGGCTTTATTACAAAATGGTGGTGTGATATAGAAATTTGTATGTGTGCAAGGCTATGCATGCATATATGCATACATATGTATGTATATAGGCTTGCATACATACTTACTTACATAAATACTGTTAAGTAGATTTTCAACACTTGTTGATCTAATAATTTTCTTACTATAAAAGCAGAAATACCTGACAGGGGCACTTGAATTCATGAGAATCGAATAGCAGGGCAATGTATAAAAATACTTGTTTTCAAACGCAGCGAATATATACATACGAACACACGCTTACATACATGCTTACAGATTGACAAAAGACTCACTCCTTAATGTAACACTTTACTTACTGCTAAAGCGAGAGGAAATGCGGGGCCTACTTGAATTTATGAGAATCGCATTGTAGGGCATCATTTAAAAGACGTTTTATTTTAAATTTGCTTCGCAGCGAAAATGAAACTTTGCATTTGTTAAAGTAAAACAAATGCTTATGCATACATACAGACATGCAAAAATACATATATTCAAACATTCAAACAAACACATATATAAATAAAATTAAAATATATTAGATTGCCAACACAGCTTGTGAATCAAATTCGTTAATTGAATTTGCCTCGCAGCGGGTGAGTTATCAAAAAAGTAAAGTTAACTTGCTCCGCGTTTGCTATACGAGCACATTCACAGCGGGTATTACCCGGCCTTGCCTGGGCCAAGCTGTTAGCTTTAAATTTTGAAACAGCACTGACATGAGTCACCGATGGAAAATGGGCGATAGATTGAAATTCTCCACGGGAAATAGGTGGGATTCCATTTACAAACGGTGAATCATGTTTTAAATACCATGTTACATAGATGTTTGCAATTAAAACGGAGTTTTTTAAGCCTCATTTTAAAGTGCGCTTATATGTTAAAGGCCAATCAGTCAGTCAATCAGCCGAGACAATGTAGATGGCTGCCAAAGAAAAGATCGAACGGAAATTGAAATCTATATCCAAAGATGTTTTATGTCTAGGATCATAGGAGTCTCTTGGCAAGTGTCTGGTATAAAAGCTGCGGCATCCCCTGAGATAACTTAAACATTCTTGAACAATCGGTTTATATTTCCGACTAATTGAAAAACTTGTCAATTGAATTTCTGTTGCTTTCAAACTATTAAACGTGAACAGAAATTGAATGTGTGCTTTTGCAACGTTGAACAAATTGTATTGTCATGCTGTAAATCGTGTAAATCGTAGCTAGCTTGATTATTATTGTTGTTAGCTTGTTAACTTACCTGTCATTTGTACAGGTATTTAAGGCACTCATGCGAAAATTATAGAACGACTAAGCTCCATGTAAACCTCAATCTAGTTAATCGTTGGCAAAGCTTAAATTTTATGGCTGGCGTTGAATTTAAAGCCAAATTCGTTAAAGCTTAAGGATAGCACACTTAATATACATTTACGAATTTATTGTTTAAATTAAGTTCTTCAATTCGGCAGCATATTTGCGGCTTGCCGGCTTTGCCTACTAATTGACTTACTCAGCAAATGGACTCAAGCATATTAATGAACCGCCACACTGCATATATTTATTGGCAGCTATGCCAATTATTTAGAATCAACAAGTAATTGAAGCTTATAGGCTTTAAAGTTCAAGGACCAGCATACCAATCGTGCTAAAGCACACATCTATATATATATATTGTATATATATATGTTCATGTAATATATTACATTAGACGGCCTAACGCCTGCGAAAAATTCCCATGGCGCTCATTAATCATTATCTGGCGCCATCTAGCGGGCGGCGGCGGAGGCATACATTTGGCTGAATTCAGCTTAGCTCATTTATCTGCATCAAATCAATTAGCAAAGCACCTTGGCACACCGGACCCTTAGGCAGCACATTCCGTTTCCTTGGTGATCCGGGTGCCTTGTCCTTTTTTTTATTTCTGTTTTTTTTTTTTGCTTTTTGTTTGGCCCATTTTGCTGTCGTTTTTGTCCTTGCTACGTGCCAATTTGGCTCGTTTTGCTCGCTCATTCGTAAATCTAAACAAATCATCAATTTTCACAAATTATACGCGCCCCTCAAAGTGGCGCTGGCTTGAGCTCCCCTCCTCCCCTTCCATATCCTTGTTATCGTTTGTCCTTGAGCCTAATTGCTTTCGTTTCATTCGCTGCGCTTCCTGTTGTCATCCACACCGTTTTGTTCATTTTACATTTCATTAATTAATGCCAATGGCCGCCGAACTTTGACATATTGAGCTTAGCCCCCTTAAGTACTCCCCCTTAAGTATTCCCTGCTCTGTCAGCTGAAGATTCTCTCCGACAATTGTTATCTGTGCGGGGCACTCGAGGCAAATGAATGCAGCACTTAAATAGCCCAATCGAATCATTTTAAATTGATATGGAATTTTATCAATATTCGTATTGATGATTTGGGAAATATTTTTAATTAATTTGCCAAATGCCATTAGATAATGTTAAGTTATATTTGGCGGCTGAGCCTATTTAAGTTTGGGTCGCATCCAATGTTTTGGTTATACGCAAAATGAAGTGCGTCAGTCTCCTATTGCTATTCGCTGTTCAAGCAGCTTGGGCTCGCGTGCCCTACCAGCCCCTGCCCGACATTGAGGTGCCGCCAGTTCTTGAGGATGAGCTTTACGAGCGTGCCATCTATGTCGATCCCTTGCCAGAAGGCCGTGCTGCCGGTGAGTAACGATCTTCGAGATGTGTATACCACTTGCTAACTCTCAATGTCCGCCGCCAATAGGCTGCAGTGTGACCATCCGCGGCGGTCTGCCCAAGCCAGAGCCAGTTTACCTGGAAACCAACTCGGAGAACATTTATCCCTTCAACCATCTGGGCGTGATGGAGGTGGAGAACGGCAAGACCCTGCAGCTGTGGTGCCCCAGCGGATTTGGCACACACTCCCAAAATCTATTGACTGCCACCTGCGTGGGCGGCACCACCTTCAAGGTGGATGGCAGTAATCACGAGTTCAAGGATCTCTACTGCAACTCCTGGCCTGGCTTCAAGGCCGTCAAGTCGGGCGCCACGTGCAATGGTGGTGTGGTCATTCGCGTGGGCTTTGAGATCTCTTCGTCGCGTTTTGCCGAGCAAATGCAAATTTGCTTCAACGAGGAGGAGGAGGTGACCCGCTACACGCGCCACCAGCTGTACCCGGGCAGCAACTACTATGAGACGGGTGTGGACCGTATTACCTTCCAGACTGCTGGCTACTTCAATGGCAAGAACGTGGACAAGCTGTACACGCAGGTCACACAGCTCGAGACCATCAACAAGGATTTGGGCGGCGATGCGGATAAGTATTTCGACTCGGCATCAAACGTTTACCTGGCACGCGGTCATCTCGGCGCCAAGGCCGACTTCGACTATGCGCCCGAGCAACGCGCCACCTTCCTGTTCATCAATGCGGCGCCCCAATGGCAGGTCTTCAATGCCGGCAACTGGGCGCGTGTCGAGGATGGCCTCAGGGCTTGGGTGTCCAAGAACCAAATGAATGTCAACTGTTATACGGGCGTCTATGGCGTGACCACGCTGCCCAACAAAAATGGTGTGGAGACTCCGCTCTATTTGGCCCGCGATGGCAACAACAATGGCCTGATTCCCGTGCCCAAGCTCTATTTCCGTGTGGTCATCGAGCCCTCAACGCATCGCGGCATCGTCTTTGTCGGCGTCAACAATCCCCATTTGACTGAGGAGCAGATCAAGAAAGACTATGTCATTTGCAACGATGTCAGCGACAAGGTCACCTACATCAACTGGAAGAAGACGGACATCAAGGCTGGCTGGTCCTATGCCTGCGAGGTAGCCGACTTCCTCAAGACCGTCAAGCATTTGCCCGCTCTGACGGCAAATGCTGGTCTACTTGTCTAGGATATTCCAATAAAACACAACTGCTTAATCGAATTTTCAAAAAAAAATGCCAACAAAACTTATTTGAGAAGGACCTGAGACATTGCATACAATTTACTCCGATTTATGTATTAGCATGAAGTTTTAAACAAGCCCGGAATTCCAAGCTGAACTGTTTTTGAAAAACCTTAGTCCCAAAGCACAATTAATCTTGACATCAAGCTGTACATATATCTAACTATATCGGGTAGATATCAATTTAAGATAGAGCTTCCTTTTCCTTTCCTTCTGCTTATGAACATTTGTAGAGCTTGGAATATGTGGGGTACTACGATATCAAATTGATATGATTAATTGCACTTTTTAAAAGAAAAAGAGCTGGTTCGAACCTTGAACCGAGCCATTGCCAATTGATGTTTGGTTTTGCAGCCGTGGATTTATTTTGTTTGGCCCCTGGTTCGAGCCTCAGTAAAAACATTATATTTTTCTACTTTCTATATATCAAAATAAGTAATCACTGCGAATACCAGATCAAAGATTTGATAATTAATTGATTATCAACTCTTTTAATTTCCCATTTTCCTTTAAAGCATTAATATTATAACAAATACTAATATTTGGCAATTTCTTTAATTCAATCTAAGCTAATCCTACGGCAATTAAACCAACAAACCGCTGACGGAGAACGCGGGCAAATGGGTAACCTTTTTGCGGAACTCGGACACCTCGCAGGCGTATGAGTAGCCCGCCAGAAGGTCTGTGCGCTTCCAGCTGATGTAGTTGATCTTATCGCTGACATCCTCGCACAGAATATAATCACGTTTGATCTCATCGAGACTCAAGTGTGGATTGTTGACACCGACAAAGACAACGCCCTTCTTGGTGCTGGGATCGATAACCACGCGGAAGTAGAGCTTGGGCACGGGAATCAACCCATTGCCATTGTGATCGTAGGCCAAATAGAGACTGGTTTGCCTGCCATCCTTGTTGGGCAATGTGGTGACACCCCAGACGCCAGTCCAGCAGTCCACCTGTTTCTTGTTCTTCGTAACCCACGCCCTAACGCCATCCTCGACTCGAGCCCAGTTGCCCGCATTGAACGTCTGCCATTGGGGTGCGGCATTGATGAACAGGAAGGTGGCGCGCTGCTCGGGCGGATAGACAAAGTCGGCCTTGGCACCCATGTGACCGCGTGCGAGGAACACGTTCTTCGGCGAGTCAAAGTATTTGGCCGAATCCGTGCCCAGGGCCTTGTCAATGGTCTCCTTTTGCACAGCCTGCGTGTACAGCTTGTCCACGTTTTTGCCAGCAAAGTAGCCGCCGGGGGCGAAGTTGATGCGATCCACGCCAGTGGCATAGTAATTGCTGCCCGAGTCCAGGGTGTGGTGGACATAGCGAGTGACCTCCTCATTCTCATTGAAGCACACCTCGTACTGTGTGGCAAAACGGGAGTTGCTCAGTTCAAAGCCCACCTTGATCAGGGTGGTGCCGCCGTTGCAACTGGCGCCGGATTTCTTGCCCACGAAGGCTGGCCAGGATGTGCACTTAATGGCGGAGATGTCGTGCTCCTTGTCGCCAACCTTAAAGGTCGAACCGCCCACACACTTGGCCGTCACAGATTTGCCCGAAAGCGGCGAGTCTAGGCTGCTGGTGCAGTGGAACTCAATGGTCTTGTCATGCTCCACATCCACGTTGCCAGTCGCCGAGAAGGGAAAGAATTCCGTGGTGCCAGGCTTAATAAGCAGCGGTTGTGGATTTTTCATCTCGGTGCTTCGTATCTTAATGGAGCAGCCAGCTAAGAGGAATAGATAACTTCCGGTTCAACGACCTGTCTAGGATTCGGGGTGCAACGGCCCAGCTCTTACCCGCTCTATTTGCCGGCTGGACTGGCTCCAACATCTGCGGCACTTCGATCATATCCGCTGCCCACAGCTGCTCGCCTTGGATGGGCAGGAGTCGTGCCTGGCTGCTGGCTAGCAGCAGCACGAGTACGCTGAGAGCAATCAATGCCGGACTCCACATGTTTCTCTACTGTTGGACCCTCTGAAAAACCCAAGCGCTTTTAAATCGAATGCCCCAAAACTGATTAGATCTCAAAATTTCCCACTATGCTGAGTCCCAATTTTCATTATCATCACAAGTACTTTCGGGTACTTCAACTCACTCCGAGTATTCTCATATACATATTGGAGTACGCCTGGCGGTTGTGATTATTATTTTGATTATATCGCGTGTTGCGCGTGTCGTGCGAACGCCTTTTGCGTTTTTACCCCTTATCATTTAATTAGTAGGGGCCAGCACTCTGACGTCACAAAGTTTGCGTTTTTATGCCCCGTCACATATATAAAGGGCAGTTGGAGACATCTTCGTTAGCATAAAGTACACATAAATATATTATTGATAAGAGAGCGATCGTAGACTATAGAAGCTCAAGACAATACTTCACTATAAGTTACCCTTTCGATTTATTCGACATTATTAATGTGTGCAATTTTCAGAGAGATCGTACAATAAAAACGTAAGTTAGGAATACATGTTCCATGGGGCTTATGCCAAGATTGGATTGTGAGTACTAGAGGATATTTATTAGTCGAGCATACTCAACTGGGGCATTCAGGCCGCGTTTACACGACACACGCTTAAAACTCATCGTGTAGAAGACTATAAAAAAAAGTCCCGCCGTGTTGGCATTACCCAAGTGCCAGGTCGATAATAGGCGTAAAGAAAAAATGATTGTGATACCGGGAATGGCTGCTCCGCTCACGTGCTCCACACGTTTGTGTTCTATTTTTGCACAAATATCAAGTGTTTATTTAGTTTTTGGTTTTGATTTCGGGTATACATTAACTCACATTCAATGATTAGCTTTCAAAGTGTTTTGTTTTTGGCGCAACTGTACTTTTAGCAAGTATATACTTAAATATACTATATATATAAATATAGTCTTATGTACAATAATAATACAATTAGCGATATGAATACTTTTGTTTCTTTTTTTTTTCATTCTTTGATAATAAATATGAACTGGCTGATTTGTTTTTCTGGTATTTGTTTATTTACAATTAATATTTTTAACGCACTTCAAATATTTAATTTAAGCGTTTTCTTTTTAAGCTGTTGTTTTCTGCCCTTTCGGATATCTATGTTAGTTTTTAAAGCTTTTGTTTCTAGCTACCCCAAAAAAAAATTAAAGTTTTCCGGAATAAAGCTTAATCTGTGTTTGTACATGACTCTACGATAAGAGCGAAATGTGCGATAATTAAGTATTCTCTTTACTGGGCATAAGTGTTTCCTTAAGCAAGTTTTATCTGATCTTTACTTCGCAAATACACAAATGTATTTGTATATATACTTTTATGTGATAGAGAGAAAGTAGCTTAAATTATTTAATGCATTAGATATTTTAACTTCACTCTGTACTACAGACTGAACCGAATAGATCTTCACTCTGTCAAATAATTATGAATAAATTGCGAGTTTGAAGACTTTATTGTAACGGTTCAACATGAAAATAATCTTTAGATAATGGAGTTTTTTGATTAAATCGGTTACTCTTCAATCTTCTTTAACCCGTTTAAATTTTGATATAGTTTCTTTCCGCTTAAGTTGAGAGTTTGCCTTGTTCATATTTAATACTAAAGTTAGCAAAACTTGAGATCCCTGTCTACATTCTACTTAGTCATATATCTTTATTTTTAATAATCTTATGGTTTATTTCTGATAAATAAATCTTATAATTTATTTATATGAAGGCTGCGTTTCCGCAACTCAAATGTAATTCTTTACGGTGAACCGAAACCCAGTTTGGTAAAAAATAAACTATTTTTGGGGTGGACCCAATTATTGGATTTATTTGAAAATATATTTGGTAGATGCCAAATTTGGGAAAATATCTAATTTAGCCTGTATTTTGTTTATGAAAATATTTAGAGCTTGCAATATTTTCAGCGCGACGGGCAATATTAAGTGAAAAATTAACTTTTTTATTTTCGAAAATGTTTGAAAAAGCAAAACACCTTTTCAACCTCTTTTCACGGCAGGAAGCTGGTTCAAACCGTGAACTAAACTATCGGTAAATCTTTTATGCCTTTGCAGCATTTTTATATAGTTTTAGCTCACACTTGGACTAGATCTTGGACTATGTAGAGAATAACTTATTTGCTATGGAAATTAGCTACACTTAAATTTTCTGTTCTTGTATCTTTGTTTTTTTCCACTCGCTGTCTTTATTTAATAAAGGTCAAGTCTGCTGTTAATTTGCATCTTTATATGCACAAATCATATCTTTTCAAATTAATGCTTTTTTCTTTGTATAATTTATTGTGTTTATTTTTATAAATAGATTTAAAGTTTGATTCCTATTACATTTATTTGTCATGCTGATCGCTGATCGCTCTATTTTCTTTGATAAAGATTTGACGATTTGACCTACCTATAGAAATATGGCCAGCTGTGCGTATATCTCCACGGCCACCAGTAGGCCCATTATGGAGACATTTACAGCGCAGTAGACGCGTCGCAGTGAACGTCGGCGTTTACGCTGACGCTGACCACAACCTTTGCCAGAGAGCCGCGTTCCAGGCTGCAGATGCTGCCGAGTGTCGTCGTCCTCGCTGCTGCTGCTGCTGCTGCTGGTATCGCTCCCGCTTCCACTCCCGCTGCTGTCGTCAGCTGGTGGCATTGCCGGGCTCCGGCTCCCATTTGCTGCAGTTCCATTGTGGCATGGCGGCCAATGTCAAACCGACGCCAGCGACGAACTGCTGTCATAGGCCACCAGCAGAGAGTCGTTCTCGTCGCTGCCGCTGCCCGCGCTGCGCTCCGACTCGTTGATGACCTCCAGCTGTGTCTGAGGCCGGCTGATTTTGTATTTGTTGTGGCGCTTATTGATCAGCACGCTGCGTATGTTGTTGTTGTTGCGCCTCTGGCGCTGACCCTTCACCCGGACTGCTGCTGTTCGAGAGCGCGATTTGGATGCACCCGCGCCCAGCATGCTGCAGTCCGCATCTTCCTGCTGCTCCAGCTCCAGCTCCAGCTGCTCTTCATCCTCGTCCTCATAGTAGTCATAGTAGTCGTCATAATCGTAGCCAACTGCATCATCCTCCGCATCCTCCTCATCATCGTCGTCGTAGTCAAAGTCAAAGTCGAAGATGGCGCAACAGCCGCTGTCCGCCTCGACGCTGTAGCGACGCTGTCGCTGGCGCTGCTTGGCGCGCTTACCCTCCAGATGGACCACCGAGGATTTGCTGTGGGTGCTCACGCTCTTGTACATGGGCGCGAAGATCGCGGTCTTGGCCTGGTTTCGATTGGAAAGAGCAACGACATATGGGCGATAAATATTTAAATCACTTGTGTAGAGAGTTTTATGATTTTGTCATGGACTGAAGAAGACACCTCCGATGAGGACCATACAATGCACAAATTCCTGATCATCAACAAGTATCAGTTCGACTCCTGTCCCGTTTCCTAATCGCACGGAAACTCTGCAATGATGCGTCGGAATCCGCTGGATCGGACCACTTTATCATAAATCAACTATATCTTTAGAGGTATACTATAGAGAGAATCGGCCAAACATATTTTTTTTTATAAATGTCCCCTCAATCAAGATATCTTTAGCCTGTATGAGCCTTATTCTCCTCACATATTGTCAGAAACTTCAGCCATGGTCTAGGGTATTGCCTCCTCGGATTGCCGAATTATCCTCAATACTTTTCTTCATAAAAATCCAAACACGGTTAATCGATTTTTTCTTATTCGTTTTTTTCCATTTCCCACTTATTGAGAAAATGTAATTTTTCGCACTCCCCTCCGGTCCGCACCAGGTGGTGCCCGAGCAGACTATAGAAATGCAATCCGGCCCACATGTCGAGAATTTTAAAACTTTGTCATGGATACGGATATCATAAAGTATACATAATCCTGATCAGTAACAAGTAGCAGTCCGTCATGTTTCCCAATCGCTCAGACACTTTGCATTGATTCGTTTTTCTGTTGCGGCAGCATATAAGTCGAATCGGCTGGATCGGACTACTATATCATAAACAAACTATATATACCTGAATATATAGTGCTTTGATAACTTTTCTCTTTATGAACATATCTTGAGCCAGCATGAGCACTATTCTCCCCACCTAAACTTAAGCTATAGTCCAGGGTATTGAATCTTCGGCTTGCCGAATTAGCCTTAAAACTTTACTTTATGAAAAACCACAAACCACACAACGTTAAATGATTTTTTGTTTTTCGCTTTTTTCTGTTTCGTTTCCCAATTATTGAGAAAAATGAATTGTATCGCACTTACCTCCGGTCCGCGCCAGGTGATGCCTGAACGCACCAGATTATAGAAACGCAATACGCCCCACATGGCAAGCACCTGTTTGATTCAGATGGGAGAGAGGGGGAGAGATTAAGAGAGAGAGAGAGGCAGAGAGAGAGAGAAAAGGTTTTAATTGAGTCACATAAATTCCACTTAGCACTCACACATACACGCACACTCTAAATAACCAGAAAAACATTTTTATGTTTATACTCTGTTGCCAAGACAGAAAGAAAAGGTATATTGGTTTTCGCAATGCGAAGGCCATTCAAGTCCCAATTAGAGCAAGTAACTTATTAGGAATATGCAGTTAGAGTATTACACAGTCGTTGATTTACAAGCTACTGGCGCTCATGGATTTTGCCTATAATCAAATTATTTATTTCATTTGTTGTATATTCGCCTAAACGAACGCATAAATCAACAATTCATGCCGCTTACTATGAAATGGAGATCAAATTGTATTATTTGTTTACTTGGATTGGAGAATTATTCAAGTTTTATTATAGGAAGCCAAGTAAAATATGTAAATAGTTGAATTCAAAGAAAGATTTTGTAATCAGATTGTACAATTTAAACAAAAAAAGAAATAAAAAATAGATGTTCAAAATTGTGTAATTACATTTAACGTGTTCAGCAATATTTTAAATTGTCGTTTGTAATGTTCCAGCTAATACCATACGATGAACAAATTTTCTATATGGCTCGCAGCTACAGGCTTAAGGTGGATGCAAGTAGAGAATCTATGGAATTGTTGGATTTTCCCAAAAGTTATTTTTTCATAATGCATCGGATACTGATATTAATGTGTGTGCACGGCCTGGTATGACTTAAGATCTTTAAATCTCTATCTATCTGTATTCCTTTGAATCCCCAAACAGCTGAAGAGTCTGTATATCTTTACGTGCCATTATTGCAGTCCAGTTACCAAGCTGCCGACTTTGTGGCATAATAATCGATTTGTGATACTCCCCCCCGAGGTAACTCGAAAATTGCGTTGTGGGTTTGGTTTCTTACACATAAATGCTTGGTTAAGTTTGACCTATGCTGCAATTGCCGTAAGACTTGATTTATTTTCGCTGCTTTTGTGTTTAGTTTGGTTTAATTTGCCCCTTTGAACAGTTCTCGCCCGCACTTATGATACCCTGGTTGATATATCATTACGGCTTCCTCAGTTTACGCCTGTTGAAGCTCTCCGTCAAAGTCGTGGGCAAAAGCGTGCAGGGTGAAGGCATGCAAACGTCTATTAAACTGATGGGCTTGTCGCTGAAAATTGCCTTTGTTATTCTGTGCAAAAGAAACTATGAAGCAGTACTCAAGTCGATGGCGATTTAAAATTGTATTTCATCTATTGGTCGTTGGCAAGGTGTATTCGAATTTTTAAATGTACGGGCTATTTATAGCAATTAAAAAAAAAGAGCATAAAACACACAAATGGAGTTAGAAGTTGTGTCCTGGCCAAATTGTAACACGTAGGAAGTTTATATTTGTGTTGTTCCATTCAATTGGCTTTAAACTCATTATCAAAGTTAGCGTTTTTGAACATTCTAAACGTATTCCACATAGTTAACTAATGCTCGACTTTGGTAACATATGTAAATCAACGACCAATATTAAAAGTTGGCTTTTTTTCTCATTATTCAGTTACTTATTTGGATTTGCTTCAAGCTCAATTTTATAGATGTGTGAAAAGTAATTTCTTTTAGATAGGCTTCAATTGGTTACACACACACACACACATACACACATTCACCGAAAATTTGTATAATTACTCACATTGATAAACGCGCGTGCGATAAAAAATGCCACCTCTGCCTTGCACATGGCATCGAATTGCTGTAAAATGTATAAAAATGTATTGAAATTAATTAATCAAATATTAATAATATTTAAAATACTAAAGGTAAACTCTTTTGGTTCAATCTACTTGCAGCTCCAGTTACTCAGATATGTTTTAAATAAAATCTGCAAGAAACCAGGTAAGACTATAAGCACTCAGCTGCTTGCCTAAAAGATACCCTGTAACCAAAAGTTTCTCAATCCTATTAATAAATTTAGAATTTATTCATTTCGGCTTTAAATTCTTAAACATTGACGGTTTCATAATATATACACGTTTTCCCATAGCATATTACACAATTTTCCGTTCGTTTTTTTTTTTTTTTTTTGGCTGCAGGGCATTAAAAAAAGGGGCACAAAACTTTACCGGCGCAAATATTTTTTTCCAGAGCTGGCGAAGAGTGCGCAAGAGAAAACAAAAACATGAGTTTTTACCTCCACAATTGTAATAAATTATGCATGAGGCGGCAATTTTGTAACGCTTTGTTGGAAAACAAGCAACAATTGCAACAAAAAAGCAAGCGCGTCGGGGCACGTTCGTAATAGAAGCAGCCGCAAAAACAAATGTGAAAGACAAATAAAAATGGCGGCGGGGACAAAGCGGAGAGCAGCAAAAGTTGGCGTGCAAAAATGCCAAAGTCTGTGTCTATTTGTCTGTGTGTGTGTGTGTGAGCGAGAGAGAGAGTGTGAATGCATGTGTGTAATAAGCCTATAGCATGCCACGGCGCCCGCTTTGGGTAAGTAAAGTAGTAAACGAGAGAGCGAGAGAGAGAGTGAGAAGTAGGATGTGTGGGAGTAAGTGAATGAACCCTGTTGTCAGCTTTGAGCTTTGCGGCTTCGTTTTGCCAACTACTTTTAAGTGTGCGCTTAAGCTTTTATTTTTTTTGCTCTCGACTCTGCGCTTCACTTGGTTAATCAGGCACCTCAGTTTTTAATGCCTAGCCTGTGACTGCAACGTTCAAAATAAAGCGTGCGCTTTAACAAAATTTATGATACAGCATTCAAAGCGAAAGGGATACGCTCTATTAATAAGTGTGAAAGTTCTTAACTGAAGATTTGAGAAATCTTTCTATCTATCTATTATTTTATTTTTATTTTTTGATATTATGATAGTTATTCATTTAAATGTTAAGACTTCTTATTCTTCTTCTTCTTTATCACATCAAAATAGGTTTTTTAAAAAAGGATTTTTTATATTAAGCATTAACGTACATTTAAAACCGATTTTATAATAATTTTCTTTCATTTTTAAGAAATTGGGATACGGATTCTGGGTTATTTTGAGATTAAGATATCTAATAATATAAATTTAATTAGATATTGTTTTCTTGGTCATCTACCTTGAATTAATTTCAATTATTTTTCTGTTCGCAAAATCTGATTGAACTAAAATTTCCCATTTTACATTATGGTTTATCTATATAGTTAACCACGCACTTCACCTTGACGCAACGCATATTAAAAATGCTAATTATTGGACTTTGATTCACATGGATGATTCACATTAATCGATATGCTTTACGCTAACAGTTAGAAAACATCTTTTCCAAGCACACAAAAAAGAATTCCTAGAAATAAATAAACGCCGCTTGTCGCCAGCAAAACTCTCTCGAAAATCGGACAAAGGGCCAAACGTCATTGGGAACATGGAAACATGTCACAGCAACCAATACAAAGAAAGCGTATGTTTTGTATTTACATATCAATTTCAATTGTCTCTGGTTTGTAGTGCATTTAACTGTCGTTAGCATCCGACCGTAACCTAAATTCTTTGTTTGATTTTAGCATAAAAAGCAACTTTTACATATGTAACGGATTTTGCCCTGGTCTTTTGTTATTGTCGTTGATTTCATTGTTGTTGTTGTTGTTGTTGCTGCTGTTGTTGTTGCTCTCGTTATTGTTATTTTCTAGCATTGAGTCCGTGCAATTTATTTGTTTGTTTTGCCAGATCTTTGTGCTTCGGCTCGAATTGATTTATGCCAACGCGGCATTCAAGAACTCTCATTGATATCATTCACAAGCAGCTCCCGCTGCGCCGAGGCTTTTGTCGGACTGCTGGCTGAGCATAAGGCTGATTGGCGGGGGCTTTCATTAAATAAATGGACCACCAGCTACGCAGCTTAGATATGCATTAAAAGCGTTTGTCTGGCGCGCCCAATTCCCACACCTGTCGGTATGCGGGTCGCCCCACAGGATTCGACTTACCTTATTCACATGATCACGCAACACATTCGAATAAACCATGGCGACAGCTTCTAAGGCCATAAACGTAATATAGCCAATTATCCAGGGTACAATTAGGCCGGGGTTTTCCTGTGGGCAACAGAACAGAACACAAATATTACATCCCTCTTTGAATATTGTCTGTGGAAGGGGGTGGGGGTTGGAATGGGTAGGTCACCAAAGTCATGTGCACACCTTTAGCTGGCATCAAATTGAACGCATTGATTTTCTGCCTGCCCTCACTCCAACATATAATTTATTTCCCATATGAGACTGTGCGTATGTGTGTGTGTGTGTGTGTGTGTGTGTGCGTGTGCTGTCATATATCTCACTAGGGTGCAAAACCTGTGATTGCATTTTTTGGCACTTTTTCGCGTGTAGCATTTTGAGGTTTATTTATTAGATTTATTCTCCAGCCACGGCCTTTGCTGTTGCTGACAGTTTTCGCCGCACATTTTGCATATTCAATTTTTAGACCAACAATATTTTCATATTTTTAAAAGCGCAGGTTTAACGGGCTGCATTATGTGCATTCTTTGATATTAAATAAAGTGTGCTAATATTAATATTATAATAGTTTCCGAACGTATAAAAGTCATACATGATGGATTATCTTTAGTATAGGTATTATCCTTCTAACTTTAACTCTTTAGCAAAATCTTCCAGTCATGTTAATCCCACATAAGCAATCTTTCAGAAATTTATCTCTTTAAAAGTTAAGAAATAAATATATCACAGAGCTGTCGAATGTCTGCAAGAGTATATCACATTCGGCAACCTGCAACAGTTCTTTCACATTTTAATTGAGTTTGTGCCAAGCTCCTTTCATTTCTCACACATATACACACACACGGAGTTAAAAATGCCTGCACTTTCATGGAATTGTTTTCCATACAAATTGTTGTCAAAATAAGCAGCCAGCTTTAATTAATGCCAATGGTCTATGCATTATTTAAACACAACGGGTACAGGCTCCCATTCAGCCAGGTTGCTGGCGCCTAAGAGCAAATTGCAATTAATTTGGCTAACATACAGAGCTCTGTTTTCCCCACACACACATACATACACACACACATACACGTGTGCTGTGCACACATCGAGCTATACAAATAAGTGTAGCATACATTTTAGGGCAATTCGTTGGCGTCCGTCTCGCATTTGTTGTTACTCTGGTTTTGTTTTTGTTTTAGTTGTTAGGTCGAAATTAAAAAATTCCATACAAT
Organism: Drosophila borealis; assembly: GCA_035045885.1. Lineage (NCBI taxonomy): Eukaryota > Metazoa > Arthropoda > Insecta > Diptera > Drosophilidae > Drosophila > Drosophila borealis. Next base: position 3,116,252 of record JAWNOR010000211.1, read on the forward strand.
GCGCCACGCAATGCTCCCTTCAACTGGATATATAATCTTTGTCATGGGTCGCCGCCAGTCGTCAGCCAACCGACAGTTGGTTTTGTGTACCCAATTGTGTGACAAATTGTCTACATTTTCAACCATCGTGGCATTCTATTTTCCTTTTTTTTTTATTTATTTTTATTTTTGGCAACCCTTTTAAATATGTTGGGCGGGCTCTTTCGACTTTATTTACATCTCTTTTTTTTTGTTTTTTATACGATGACTCCATCATAAATTCTTCACTCACAGGAAGTTCAAGCCATTGTCAGTTTTTACTTGAATAACTTCTTCAATATGTTCAGATCTCTTATACTCTAGAGCATAAATTTGCGTTTGAATATGTTTGTTTCAGAAGCTTCAGCTTAAGAACACAAAATAAATATATATATATAACTTTCGTTCGATTCACATGTAAGCTAGAACCTGGTTTACAATAATTGGCCATTGTTATATAAATGGGCATAAATTAAAATTTCTACTTATTTAATTTTGTTCTAATAAATATTCAATTGTAATTCAATTTATATCAGAAGCGAGCTTCGAAAAAATCTGCCACTTTGACATATTCTAAAACGAATGCTCTAAACATAAGTGCAAATAGTTTAGTTAAAGTTATTTCGATACTCTTTAATGCATATGTCAAAATTTATATCAAAAAATAGATTTATCAGTGGAAATATTTCAATTTCACGCACTGAAATCCATAATAAAAGGACATTTGAAATTCAAAATGTCTCTAATGTGCTTTTATTTTGGTCCTTCATTCATCATTCGACGGATTTCGATAGACAATGGGGGCGTGGCACATACGCCTACGGGCGCACAAGATTGTAATTTACATTTGAATGCGCCTTATTTGTTTATGGCCTGCAAACAGTTCGGTCACAGGCACAAAATGTGCATAATTTGCATATATTCGGTTTGAAGTTATTTGATTTACCAGCCAGTGTGTATGTGCGTGTGTGTGAGTGTGTGTGTGTGTTTGTGTGTGTGCTTGTTTGACAACCTTTTGTTGAGTTTTGTAAAATGGGGAAAAGCTTTTTAGCAAACAACGAAACTTACCCGACAGATGCCAAATATCAACACAATGCTTAACAATATCATCGACATTTGTGTGCCAATTATGGCAAAATATGCAATTTGCACACCTGCAAAATAAGAAGACGAAAATAAAACTAAATCCACAAATGCTCTTAAGATACAAACAACTTAGGTAGAGGAAACTATGTATATGTTAGACTAATCAATATAAAAAAATATAACATACATGTAAAATGTATAAATATAAATATATTTTAAATTAATTTATTTATTATTATAATGTCTATTTATTATGCCTTGGCCTGCCAGCCGCAGCAGACACTCCACATTTTGTATATTTATCAAAGTGTAACATTTATTATGCTCAGCTTGAGGGCAGCCGGGACATATTCTCATGTCTTTGCATATGTAGTAAGTGCTTAATGGCTTAAATGAATAACGCATGTGCTTACCGTAGTAGACATCCTGGAGCTCGGCAGATTTGTGCATGTTAACATTGATGCGCCACGAATAGATCAGGACGATTAAGAGTGATATATTCTAAAATGACAGAGAAATGTGTGAACAAAATGAATAGAACATTAGCACACATATTACGCATACGCGATGCGAGCCTGTATTTGAAAAGGTGCCAAATGCGAAACCCTTTTTTGTTTGTACACAAAAAAACATGTCTTTGCTCTTAAAATGGCTGCGTGGAAGAGGAAGCGGACTGTCGCCGGAAGTTAAAATATTCATCGTAAAATTCTGCTATAAATTTATGTGCTGCAATTTTACAGCGCAATTAATATTTAAATACAAAGTTTTACACTTGGCGGAGACATTCATTACATTCCGTGACTATCCTTACAATTCAGCCCGATGGAGTACAACAAAGCGTGCCACTAATTGCACGTGGCAACAACAAAAAAAAAAAACAGGAAGAAAAACAGGTACTTGAAATGCAACAACAAATTTGACCCGCAGGTTGCCATGCACATAATTTGTATACGCAAATTGCAGTTGTTATTGTTGCTATTGCCTTTGGTTCTTTGGCCCCGCTGTTGCATTTGCTAGTACATAGAAAAATCCCATGCACGATTCGGCCATTAACATAAATTAAATGGCATAATGAGCGTCGTGTAATTGTAATTTATAAGGCACAAGATGAAGAAAAAGCGAGTGCACAACGTGGCGGAAAGCTGATATCTATTTGGCCATAGTTCTTATAAGGCGGGTGTATATGGACCTCAGGTAGAGAGCGCGGGCGGTAAATTGAGAAATATTGATAACAATAGTTAATTATTTTTAACTTTTGTTTGTGTTGTCTTTGGAAACTTAAAGGACTTTCAAATTTAGCTTTGCTTTAAAGTAAATTGTAGCTGCTCATTTGCAAGAGTTTGTCTACAAATATATATATCTCTGTATATAGAGATAAAATACTATTTAATATAAAGCCGCGGCAAATAATAATAATAATAAAGTTTTTATTGTTGATCAGCATAAACAGTCGAGTTGAAGTAATCATCGCAGTCCAATCTGTTTGCTTTTCTGTAATGTACTTTTCGGGCACTCCCGACTAGAGCACTTTTAATTGTTATATGTAAAAATTCTAAAAATTCTCCACGAATAATAATTAAAAAAGTTGTTTAATTATGTAGTTCATACAAAATGAAAAAAATAAATAAGCGCTATATTGTGGACTGGAAAAGTTAACTTTTAATTTATAATATGTTCCAAAAAAAACTGCTTGATAAATTGCCGTATGTATTAATACTCTTGTCATTTGCCTGTCAATTTAATGAGGTTTTCCCCATTTGCATTAAAGATAAAAAGGAATTATCATAAAAGTTGATCAGCACGCGTGGCACTTGTATTAATTACGTAGAAGAGTTGCGAAATTTTGCCACTGGGACAGTTTACAAACAGTTCAGAATGACATTGCGCATACGCCCGGTGGGACGTGGAGGCAATATGATGTTAACAGAGTTTTAATAACAAGAACTGTTGTTGCACTTACAATTGTGTAAATTGCGCTTGTTATGGCCAAATTTTTGGCATGCAACATGCGACAGCAGCGAGCGCCACCCGTTAGCGGTCCATACGGATAAAGGATGACGGACTTCATTTTTTCAGTACGCGCAGCGGCAGCGGCAACGGAAATGCAAGTTTTATGTTTTGTTTTCATTACGTTGACATCGTAACAAGGTGGCGATGTCTCCTGCTACCGCAGCTGCTGCTCCTGCTGCTATTGTGGCCAGTTATTGTTGCTGTTGTTGTTGTTGCTGTTGTTTTTGCTGTTGTTTTTGGTTGTTAGTGGCGCAACCGCCCATTAGCGTTGCCTCCCTGACTGACGTTCTCTGCCCGTTGGTGCTGGCCTGCAAAAATACAAGATAAAAATCGAATTTTAAATATTGCGTTAAATCGTTGCTATTAAGTGCATGCATGCGTGTGCGTGAGTGTGTATGTGTGCGTGTGTGTGTGTGCGTGTGTGTGTGTGTGTGCTTGTATCTGCATACTTGTATCTACGACAAACACTTTCGGATTTTTGCTGTTTGCACTCGTTCAAATACAATCAATACTCTCAAAACAAATTCTCTTTATGATTGCCTCGATTTGTTCGCGTCGCACACATTTTGCCTCTTCGTTCAACACAAATATGTGACAACTATTCGCATGCATTGAGTGTTGGCTCGAATATATCTGACAAAAATGTATTTTACAATGTTTCCCGGTTTACAATCAAAATTCAATACCTTTTTAATTTAAGCTTTTAACTGACATTCAACCCAATCATTCGGCCACGTAATCCGCTTAGAAACAAGCCAGCAACAACTCGAAAAAGTCATCTCGTTGTGCCGCGTACGACTATTTCCGTGCTCAGCTATAGGCTCGCATTCTGATCAGCTTATGCCACGCCCACGCCCTCATGAATATGGAGCACAGTCATGGCAATGTCGCTTGCGAGAAGAATATATCATCAAAAAAGAAAGAAAACTAAGCGTGTTCTAGACGGAGGTGCTCGACTAGGACATACCCTCAACTGAGCATACGTTCGAGCTTCCTTCTATACACACAAGAAAACACACACACACATACGCACAGTTTACCCTGCTTCTTCTTACCTTTGCCTCAGGCCATAGAATGTTGAAGTCTTGAATAACTTTGGTATTTATAGTCCGATCCTTGGGCAATTTTCTGAGCTTAAATATGGCACCTAAATATGTGTATTTACCTAGACAAGGCCCTAGCTTAAAACATTTTAATTTATATGTGAAATGGGAGGAGGAATCCAAAAAGTGAAATATTTGTTATCATTGTATTATATATTATATGAACGCCTAATTACCAAGTTTTTTGTATTTAGCTCTTAAATTTCCGAGTTATTAAAAAAAAAACATGTATAAAAATCGATATTTATCGATTTTGTAGAGAATAAAGGATATATTGAGATGAATGATAAACTCGTTCGCCGGTAAGGCATATAAAAATATGTATTTCGAATTTCAGGTCGTCAGCTTTTGTATATTCTGGCAGACAGGTATCATTAGATCGACTCAGCTCGTTATTCTGTGAATATGTTTTTTGAGCTCGATGATGTACTTTTTTTCGGCTGTTACATACATTTGCGCAAAGCTATTATACTCTTTTTTGCCCAGTTTCATTGGGTTCAGGGTATAAAAACGTAAAATTGGTGCAGGCCATATGAGAGGCGCTTATTGAATCGAATTTGTTGACTGGCAATTCGTGAAGCTCTTTGATGGCAGCTGCTCCACGTTGCCACATGTCAACGCTGCGATTGCAATTTGTATCGGCCGCCGGCGCCTTTAGTTATGCAACGCTTTTGTGCCTAGTCACTGTGGACGACTTGTCAGTGCCTGCGCCTGTGCCTGTGCCTTTGCGCCCTAAAATCAATCATACGCCAGCGTGGCCGCCAAAATCGAAATCGACACAAAGCACATATACAATAAAAGCACAAACAATAATACAAAAAAAAATGCTGCATGAAACCGAAAACAAAGCGGGTAAAGTGTGTAATGCGATATTTTTTATTGATTTTCATGTTGAGCTCTCGCAGGACTTGTGTGTCAGTTTGTGGGCGTGTGCATATTCGAGTGCGAGTGGGTGTTGAATGGCACATTGTTTTTTAGTCAGATGAGTTTGCTTGATGTGAAAGCACTTGATGTTTGCAATATGCATTTGCCACTTGACTCCGAGGGAATCCACCCAAAAGCTACACATAAACCTTTAAAACAAATGTTGAAATAGAGCAGGCCACAAGAGAAATTAGTCTTCTCGCTCTGTAGAAGAAGAATATCAGTAGTATTTAAAGATGAGCATGATGAGTCCCAGAAGAATGAGTGCTAGAAGAATGCTGGAAGAATGCGAATGCAAAGAAAGTCTGATGGTTGCTGGAGGAACTCCAGAATGAATGGGGACTAGGATTAGCTTCCGCTGATGCTTTAAGAATGCTTGCAGATTTTCCATGGAATGATGAAAAATTGCTTATTGCACAAAGAAGTACCCAGCTTTTCTGATTTAGTTCTGGCAGTATTACAAAATCAGTTTTATGATTATCACGAGCTTTCAGCTTTTAAGTAGTATTTATGGAATTGATAAACTTTGCTACTTGGACTTAATTTAAAGGCATTTCTAGTTCTTTTTCATCTAGTTGCAGTGGAAAAATCTGTTTTGGCGAGTCAACACATAGGCACATAACATTTGCTTTCATCTGATAATTTTCCGATGACAGCTTTCAACATTTTCTTATTTGTCTAACGCGCTGTGCTCTGCGCTCTTTTTTCGCTTTTGTTTGTTCTGGTTTCGCATTTGTTGTTGATATTTTTATGACACTGTAAACATTTTATATTGTGAATGGGTATTCATGGTGGCCTACAGTTGGCTTGTTGGCCGCTGGGTCCTTTCACTCTGACCAGCAGAGCGTGCCAGTAATAGCAAACGAGTCCTTGCAACGCTCACAGTACTGTCTATGTGTGTGTGTATGTGTGTGCCTTGGCAAATGCGGGACAACTTGTGTTTCCTGCACGAGTTATCTATTGAAATGGACGCTGCTTGCTTGTCCCCTTTCCTCTGCATAGCCATCAATCAGGCTGCACAAGTTTTTGCATTAGACATAATTACTTAAGCGCCAACTAATTGAAAGCTTCTTGGAGATTTGTCTGGCCTTGATTAAGTGCCACAGACTTAGACAGTAGTCCATCAAGTGATACTTGTCAAAAACTGACAATTTCGTGGCCATCATTAATTACGCATTACGCATACGCCCAAGTGGCAGTCAGTCAGTTGGCCTGGCCATCGTTGCCACGTTTCCACTTTGCCACGTATCACATGAAAAGTGAAAAGCCCGTCGATTGCAATTTTCTGCGCAGTAACAACTGCCACCTAAGTGCCATTGTGTGGCAGCGAGCGAAAAAATATCATTAAAATCCATGGGCAGATTGCTGTTAAATGGAAAACCTTGAATTTAAACAGTTTAAGGCAAAAGAATACAAGCACAGCAACACATTATGTGAAAGCACGCAGCTGTCTTAATCAGTAATTTAATTGGAACTCGCTTTGCCATTTATTTAAAGAGACTGCCAAAGATGTAGGTAAAATGAAAGAAAAATTGTCTAGTGTGGCGCACATTCTTATAGCAATATAATCTAGTTACTTTTTACATCAATTTAATTCAGTTTTTAATATTTTTTAAAATTTAACTTAACGGAATTTCGGGCTTATTCGGGAGTTTCATAAAAATCTCTAGAGATTTTGACTTTAGCTAGTTTTTATTTTGACCCAAATAAAACAACCTTTTTATTTGCTTCAATCTACTTGCCGATGCGAAAGGGTATATATAACAAAAGAAACGAGAGCTGAGGATTTCTTCGGCACGCCGATGACTTGATACTCTTGTAAACATTTCCTTTATGTAGAAATATGAAAATCGTGAAGCTTGCAAAAGCTGAGTTTGATGATAATAACTTTGAAAACTGAATATTTTTCCATATAAAATCCTACTCTTCGACCGATCGCTCATATGGGAGCTATATGATATAGTGTTCTGCTGTTGATGATATCTTGATAAACAGGAAAGTTTTTCATGCAAGAGCCAGTTCTTGGACCGATCGTTCCCATGGAAGCTATTTGATATAGTTTTCCGATCCGGCTGGTTCCCAAATATGTACTGCCTGCAGAAAGACGGTAAGACGGAACTATGTAAAGTTTCACGACGATAGCTTTAAAAAAGAGAGAGAACCTCCCATAGAAACAGACGGACGGTTGTTGTTCTGATCTAGAATATACATATGTATGTAGTTAATGTTGTCGGAGATGTAACCTTCAATGCGTCACACATTTCATCATAATTTTGAACAGCAAAAAATAATTATTGTTGCCGCACGCTAATTCCTATTTACATATTTCATGACATTTCAGACGTGGGTACAGGGTATTACCGCGAGCATTATGGCTTAAGGTTTGTTGAATTTATGTTTTTTGCAAATTAAATTCATCAACAATAACAAAATATAGCCTCCTTCAAGGCCCTTGCATATTGCGTGCTTGTAAAGAAGTACTCTTAATTTAATTTATTTTCTTTATTTTTCTTTCTCTTTTCGCGAAATATTTTGGAATAACATTGAAGCTGCCGACAGCTAGTTGATTATTAGTCAGAATCAGGGGCAGTCGGCAGGTTGGGTGAAAGTGAGGTCCATCGTGTGTTGGGGCAATCGTCAAAGCTGTGTGGCAAATTGCCATTCGAGGGCCAAAGGGCAAAAATGAATGAGAAAGATGGGCACAAAGCAAATGTGCAAAATCTCATTTACAGTTGAGCTTAAAAATGGCAAACAAACCGAAAGCCCGCAGCTCAAGCCCGACTAGCCGCAGATAGTTGGATAAATATTGGCTAGCTGCCAGCGAGGACACATCAGCTACAACTACACGGGATGTCGAACAATTTTCTTCTTTTTTTTTGCTGCTAGACTTTTGCCGGCTTGCGAAAAACTTGACTTGATGTTATTAACTTTTTCACTTCGAGCGCACAATTTGATGAGCTCTGTTATGAATGTGGGAAATAATTTTTTAAAATATAAATGAGAATGTTCAGGATTGGCTTAGCTTCTGCAAAAAAAAAATTGAATTAAAGGCAGCTCAATGTAAGGGAAATAAACTCATGATGTAGTTGGCGATTCTTTTTGAGCAGAGGCTTAAGAAATATTGACAGCTGTGCAAAGTTACAGTTACTTGATAAGAAATTTAAGTTTAATAACAGCTGCTTCAAATACAACTGACAATGAAAATAATCAGCAGCTAGTCATAAGCTGAAACTAAAAGCGGCTTTTGATTTAAGCCCCAAAAGCCAGACAGCAAAAGCTGCTGTTGGCAACCATTTCGAGCTGCTTACCAAATCGCTGCCACACATAGTATTTATGACACATGTATATCAGTTCATATACATAAGTATGTGTGTGTGTGTGAGTGTGGGTGTGTGTTGGTTAAAACCGCATGCCGGTTAATTGCACATTGGAGCCGGTTATGTTCAGATAATCGCCACATAAAGACATTTCATTATTGCCCTTTCAGTTATGGTTTATGTGTGCGAGACTGTGTGTGTGTGTGTGTATCGTTTTTATACTAATGTTACACACAGCAACCAACACAACAGCAACAACAACAATAATAATAACAATAACAACCATGTTACGCAAGTTGTGGGCTCCGAAAAGCCGAGCTGTTTGGCCTGCCCCCAGGCTCTGTCCTGGCCTTGACTTTGTGTTAGGCCTAGCAAAACATTAAAGTTTTGTGTTTTGCTTTGTTTGTTAGCCGCCTGCTTATTTGGCTAATTTATGCTACGCTTTATTGCCTGCCTTCTCGACACGCCATAACATTACGAGTTGGCCACAACTTGTTGGCAGCGAGTTGTGCCTCCAGGTGGTTGCATGTGCCACGGGGCGTATGAGTGTGCCCCCGTCCCTATATTGTCTTTGCCTCGAAGGTGTTTGCCATGCTTGCGCATTATGATTCATTGTTGGTTTTGGGCCAACAGTCAAAAGGTGGCCAATTCAAAAGATTTATTAGGCCCACATAATGAAGTTCTTTAGCCAAGTTAATGTTTCTGCAGTTAAACGAACGCAGGCAGCAGCTGCTTCTTCTGTTGTCAGCGTTTATTAATGAATGGACAAGGCAGCAAAATGATGTGTAGACTAGCACAAATAGATCAGCACACGACAAGAAAACATAAATTAATAAAGAAGAGATGAAATAGTGTTTATAACATAATTAAATGTTTCATTCCAGTTTGATTGAGTCAAAGATTCCCATTCACATTGTGTCAACGCAATCTGACCTGAAACTGATTGACAGACGTGGCGTGTAAGACCTGTGAGCAATCCCTCCTCAAGCAGATGGTTTTACTAAGTACCTGTTGCAGCAACACATTCCATTTTGGGAACAAGTGTTTTATCCTCTCAAGCAGCTCTATTCATTTACCAGACCCTTTGCCTGTTTGCGCACATCAGAGGCTCAATTTGTCAGCAAGTGCGCGTCGGGCACTGCAACAGACACTTAACACCGACCCAGCCAAATCAGCTAAGGCAGGCCTTAACAATGCTTTTTATATCCCGTACACATTAAAAATTGATAGCAAGTGGGTATAACAGAGTAGCCAAGGTGCATGTAACAGGCAGCAACGAATAAAGCATATTTTCCATCAGAATCATCATTTGCATCGATATATATGCAAATTGCCTATGCTAATATATATCTAAATACTATTATGCCTATATAGATGAGATCTGCTTACAAGGTATCTGCTAGACGTGCATTCAGCCCATAAGAGCATTGTTGCTACCTTTCGCTTAAGCCCCAAGCCCAAATGGGACTGCGGCATACGAGGCGTATGTGCAATTTACTAACTCAGACAGCTCGGCTGGCTAAATGATGGCAATGTGTGTGTGTTGCAAGAGGTGAGTGAATGTGCGTGCAAGTCTGCGTGTGTGTGTGTGTCTGTGGGTGTTTTATGTGTGTGGGGGCTGGCAGACAAATTATGCAAATATGCGTGGCATATGAGCAGGCAATATTACGCATACGCCGAGTGCGCCATTAACCTCCCATGGTGGGCGTCGTTGGGGGCGTCGTTGGATTGTGTTTTTGAGCCTAATCAAAAATGCTCTAAGAAAATCACACACACTCTGATTATAAGTCGTTACTGCTGCTATTTGAATACACAAGATTGCAACACTTTTTTAAGGGCATGAACCCGTACCGAGGACAGTCTCAAAAGTAGAAAATTCCTTTGAATTTCAATTCATACGTGTTTTTTTAAGCTGTTCTTATTTTGATTTCAATTAATATATTAGAATTTGTAAATTTCTAAATTTCTTTAACATAAAAATATATATAGGTAAATATGCAAAAGTAGCAGAAAGAAAGAGAGAGAGAGAGAAACTCAAGAGAATCAATTAGAGGGAGAGTAGGAAGGGAAATAATTGTTATTAGATTTTCAACACAACAAATATCATAATTATATTTAAAGCATGAAAGCTGGTAAGCCTTATTTGAATTGATGAGAATCGCATAGTAGAGCGATATTTAAATACGTTTTTCTGCGTTAAATTTTCAATGCAGCGGGAAGTAAGCTTAATCTGTGTTTGGTAGAGGAGAACAGACATGCAGGGTATTACCTATCTTGCCCGACCCAAGATCTTGTCAGTAAATTTGCAGCATCAATTTTTCAAATATTTTCTGCTGATTGAGCATTTTTAAAATCGAAACACATCAGTTAAAGATCGTGGTTGTATCTTCCGAAAAGTTTGCAGCAGGTCCCAATTTATATATTTTTATGCTTTATTTATTTATTTATTGCTTTAAAAATGAGTTTTGAGGGAATCGGATGTTAAGCAAAATATATTCATGACGTTTTCCATTGTGTAAAGAATGACGAAATTGGAGTCCGGAATACGTCTTGGGAACTAACCGTAACCAGAACGTATAAGGGAGGCGTGTACGAGTATTTCGTCGTGTTGTTTATTTTATTTGGCTCATGCGAGAAATTCAAAAATTGTCGGATTTCCTGTTACCAACACATATCACACGCTCACACACACGAGTGCTTCTGTCGGCGTACGTGTGTGTGTGTGTGTTCACTAGTCAAGTGGCTTGGGACTGAGTTGGTTTTTTGGGTCTTGGATACGCTACTGTTAGCCGCCGTGTCGCTCGTTTGGCGCGTGTTTACAAATTTAAAAATTTGTTTGTGTTTACTTGCCCTTGCCGGGGAATCTGTGGCGGCACGGTCTGGCACGAGACGGTGTCGTGGCATTAAACGCGAATTGTCATAACTCTGCGTGTGCTCGTGACTTTTCAAGAAATTGTTTTATGCCCCAGCTCGAGCCCCACTCAAGCGGTAAAGAGGTGTCATGACATTGTCTTTACCTACGTAATAAATGGTTTCATTTAATCAAAGACTTTTATGGGGCGCGCTTTTAGGATCTATGCAAAGCACAGCCATTTCTGGCACGGTTAAGTAAACTTTATCCTGCGGTTGACATAAATCAACATTAACATAGGCTCAAGCTGATGAAAGGCACTTTCACTTCGTACTTCGCATAGATAGATGTGAGCTGAAAATTTTCATGAGTCGTAAAAGTTAGTTAAGTTTCTTTGCCAAAACAGAATTTGTATGGATGAGCCTTAAGCACAGCGCTGAGTCATGCTAATTGGAAGATGCCGCATATTGCATGCAGCTCAGTATGAAGCTCAAGGCAAATGTTAAATGGCCTAAAATGAGTCAAGTCATTTAACAACTAAAAATTCACTTGAGAACACTTTGGCAAAACATCAATTTTTCATTTAAATGCATTGTCTATTTTAAGGGCTGGACCACAACCAAAACAAAATCACCTGCCACATTCGGGCAGGCGAATCAAATTTATCTAAGCCTCGAATTCAACCACAAGTTCTGTGTAGTTCAACATAAACAAAAGACCTCAGAAATAGGCAAAACAAACAAAGATGCCAACGATTTGATACCCTAGACAAACAAGCATTTGTCGGACAGCTTAATGTTAGAGAGAAGAGATTGTTAAGCATATAACGAACCACTTGATAGCGCGCATATACCCGGCTTGTACGCCCTGTTAGGGTATCAAAAGAAACAACTTTGCGACAACAAAAACTTTGTCTATCTGTGTCGCAGTCTAAGCTCTAACACAGAGGATGAGACACAAAATAATTTGCCACAAACTAAATTGCATCATAGTTGAGCAAGGGGTAAAAACACAAGGACAATAGGGTATGTCAGTCCTTACTGAAAATGTCAACTAACGTCTGCCCTATCTAACAGTCCTTTCACTCCCTCGCCCGCGCCACCTTCTCTCTCTCGTTCTCTCAGTCTTTACCCCTGTTTGGCTTTTGAGCAAGTTTTGGGCAAATGCAAAGTTTGGTTGTAGGCAACTTTTTGGTAACCGCTAAAATGACTTGCAGCGTCTTTTTAGGTTTTCGCTTGAGCAGGAAGGGACAAGGGGGGAAGGGGAATGCAACACGCAGCACTCTGTGCCACATTAAAGTCCACTTAGCCTAATTGCAGTCGCAAAGCTGAAACTTTTGGCTGTCAGCTTTAAGACTTGCAACGCGAATTTAATAACGTATTATTATGTGCCCGTCGTCCAAAAACTAAAAGCAATTAAAGCCCCTTGTCAACAGCTGCTTCCACCGTATTTTTCTTCCACTTCCACTCCCAATCCCACTCCCACTCCCCTAGGCAGTTTCCTCTCTGTCATACTTTGCACTCTTGACTTTCTCTGGCTCTCTATTTGCGCAACGCATAAAATTTGACTGATTAAGTGCCGGGAGCAAGTCAAGTGGGTTTTACTGGGACTTGAGCTTGAGCTTGAGCTGAAGCAGTGTGTCTGCAAGATGGGCGACTTTCAGTGCAGCTGCAGGCAATTGTCGTCTAACAAAAAGTTTTCTTTGCCATCTGCTAGACTTTTACCCTGCAGTCAATAGCTGGCAAGGTATGTGCACTAAAGGTGTCAAAAATTAGCTGAGTACTTGTAAATGTAGGCTGTCTTACCCAGGAGTAGTACGAGAGGGACTAGAGAATTTCTTAAAATTAACTAACAGATAAATATTTATGGCATTTAATAACTATAACAAAAGAAAAATGCAAAATGATAGAGTATAGATAAAAAATTCCATTAATCCCACATAATCAATGACAAGATAAAAGCCCAATTTATTGAACTGAATCTATACCGGAAGTTGGTAAAGGATCTAAGAATGAAGTGCCCGCAAAAATGATGAGGATCGTAAAATATCAGTTAGCATTTCTTTATCTTTGCAGAGTTCGATCAAATATAAAAGTCAGGCATGAGTACACAAAAAAAAAGTGGTTTCCTGATGCGTTTGCGCATATTCTATATAAATTTTATACTTGTAATATCATGGCTAAATATTGATAATTGGCTCTCCGCACTATGGGGTAACTCGTAGTCAATCACTGTGAGGTGTTGCCGTTTTCGTGGGCTTCTTCTTCTGTTTTCATGTAGGCCACGTGATATTCGCTTTTTGTTTTAGCCACATCTCGTTTTATTGCCGATGCCTGGGCGGGCGAGCATCGTTTGGACAGCTGTTGAGGCCATTTCATGCTGCCGCCAACAATTGCGGGTTCAATGTGTCTTACCCTGTCATTTGATGACCTCCTCCTCCACGATGAGCATCTTTTACGACTGTGCGGGGAGTGTAGCTAAAGATGCAGTGCGTATTGAAAGATAATGAAATCAATCAAATTCAACATCTTCAACGGAATACCGTAAAGAAATGGAAATCCCTTGGGATACTATCCAATTTTGACTCTGTGTAAATATTATACAGCAGAGTACAAAATGACACTAAACTAGATGCTAATTGTTTATACTGATATTCAATTTTTTGCTTTCCGTGATTTAACGAAGAGCAGAACTAACCACAGTTGAATGTGTATTGTAGATAGAGATTGAAATCCAAAAATCAGGCCAACAGAACATAATAAAACACATCCCAAAACTTCCACCGAAATGTAATTTCTTTATTTAATTTAACTTTTATTTGGAAGATTATTTACTTTTCCTTTATTAGCGTACAGCTTTAAGCGCTGCACTCATCCCTGACTTGGTGGCACAACATCTTCCAAGTTCTCCCCTCCTGCCAATACGCCCATTGCCAAAGCAAAGATTAGGAGAATAAAATATTTCTAAGTCTCAATTCTCTGATGAGTTGCTATTTAAAGGCCAGTTGAGAATGAACCAAGCGGAAAACACTTTTAGCTATGGTTGCATAACAATACAAATAGAATTATTAATTTAAAATTGAACTATTGAAATGTGAAAAATAGTATCCAGAGGAAGATAAACAATATCTTTATCTTGTTCAGCTGACGTTTGAGTCGGAAAATGCAATTTCCGAACATGGTTAAATCTAATTAAAAATGACTAATTGGTGTACATATCAAGTATTCAGTCTTGACCAGCATCAATATCATATCAATATGATGAGCTGTCGGTAGCTCATCTCGACTTGGTTTAGCAAGAAGAACGTCTCAATTGCAACCATTAGCTATCGTCATTTAATGCCGTGCCATAAAAAAATTAACATATATTATTAAATTCCTGCACAAATATCCAATCAATAATATAGTGTACATTTGCTGGAATCAGGCGACCGGCAAGAGCCAGAGCCGGAGTCAGAGCCAAAGCCGGATTCAGAGTCGGAGCCGTAGCCAAAGCCAATGCCAAAGCCGTGGCAAATTAAGTATGCATACGTATTCAAATTACACGGCGCGCGAGGCTCAGGCACAAATATTTATACACACACACACACACACTGGGATGGATATTTGGTATGCCCAGGAGAGAGATTTTTGGTTTTTCCAGGCCAGCGCCCGTTGCTTGGTATTGGTTAAGGCGCATCATTAAAGCCCCGGCTTGGATATACTCCCTGGCAGCGCTGCGTGTCTGGCCGCCCTTTTGTTTTTGTTCCAATTTTTGCCAAAGAAACTGAAAACAAATATTGCCACTGCGATAACAACAACGACAACAACAACAAGAGCAACAACAAAAGCGGCAAGAAAATAGAAGAAATTATGGTAAGCATAAAAATAAATTAATGGCTCTGCGTGTGGTGAGCAAGGACAAAGCGACGCCTAATAGACCCAATGTTTCAATGGGGGGGTTTTAATTAGTTCAAGCCACCCCCCTCCGACCCCCTCTAACGCCCAGCTAACCAATCGCCGAATTCCGTTGCCACATTTATTTGGCTTTTATAATTTAGTATGCGTAATTTCCTTGCCTCGCTATTTCATACGTGAATATTTAATTTCCTTTGCCATCTCGCTTGTTCGCCTATTTTTGTCTTTTTCTCTTTTTCGGAATTTGATTTTTGTCCTGCTCGCATTTTATTTTATTATTTATTGTTTGGCATTTCATTGCCAAGACTTTTATGTTTATGACTTGAGTTGAGTTGAGCTGCGTTGAGTTGAGTGCAGATTGTTATAAAGTGCTGCCGCAACTCGAGGCGCTCGGAAGGGCGCTAAGAGGTTATCCAAATACAAAAAAAGTAGACTTTATGTTCCTTTTGTTATTGTGCTCGAGATGGCATAAATATAAAGCGTCTGCTTATAAGCCAGGATATTTTGTAGGCTAAGTGAATATTGGCAAACACATTTCACGCAAAATTGGCACATTATGATTCCTTTAATATTCACTTTTTTACGCTAATGTATCGAGATTTTAATATTAAATCTGCAATTTTATAGAGAGAAGGCTGCAAACCATGCTTAATAGTTGCATTAGTTTGCACTTTAGCTTCGAATATTTGCATACGGATAATTAAAAGCTAGTTTTGTAGCTTTAGAATTTGAAATAAAATCAAATTAAATAAATGTTTATTTAAACATGGGTACAAACCAATTAAGCACTCACATTTAAAAGTGGAAAAATGCTAACAATATTATTGTAGTTGTGAAAATGTATGTAGCTGGCAAAAGGAAGCATCTCCGATCCCATAATATATATATATATATATATATATATATATATATATACTCTTGATCAGCATCAATAGCCAAGTCGATCTGGCCATGTCTGTTGACAATCTATAAAAACTGACATGGAAGTCCTGTTTTTTGAGCAAATATCTTTCATTTTATAGCTAATTCTCAACTATTTCCAGAGCTATACCAAATAAATTTGAAAGTCAGTTTTTTTTTAACATCTGAAGTTTGTAGCTTAAATTGCTTATCAATTTAGATGTTTTATTTTAATATTATTTGTTGCTCATCTCATCTCGATTTCACGGCCATAAAGAAGTTAACTTTAAGCCGCTCTTAAAGATTTTCCCTAGTCAAGAACTGAGACTAAGAAACGAGATTTAGATTTCGCCAATAATTAATTCTCATTCAAATCGTTTTAAGTTTTAAGAGCCTCTTTCTCAGTTTCTACAGTTTTGTTGATGTAATCCTTTAAGGATTTCAGCCATTGACAGAGCAAAAGTTTTTCGGTTGGATTTTTATTGGTAGCAGAACTGCGTACAAAGTGCCACGATTTCCATTCTAAAGTTGAACGCATTGGCAACAATTCGAGGCCACCGAGGTTTATGGCCGCAGGAGAAACTTAAATAAAGTGGCATTACTTGTTGGACTGCCATCTACCAGCTGCATGGCTGCAGTTGGGGTGGATCTCAGCACTTAGCTGGGGCAGTCAATCTTCGTGCCATTTGCATATTCATTTTGCATTACTTTGTCACCAGTTTCGAGAGGAGTGCTTCAACTTGCCCCGCCGCCGCGCGATTGGATGGCCAGCTGCGGCAACTCGAGTGGAAAAGTTAACCCGAAATGCAGCAGATATTGCTTTTCAGTTTTATGCTTCGCCTCGAAACATTTTGCCCGATTCAGTTTGGGCATGGAAATTTGCCAGCACGGCTAATGCCCAATCTGAATAATTAAAACGAACGACTTCATTTGGAAAGGGGCTTAAAGGGGCGCATTGCTGTGAGCCTTAGGCCAGTTTCTGGCACTTACAACTTAATTGCCAGCAAAGTTTCCAGAAACAAAAATATTATTTTATGTGTGCCCCCATCGAAATTAAGAAAACTTTGCTTAGCGTTTGACGTCGCCAGCTCAGAGGCAATGTCTACAACAGGAGGCCTAAAATGAGGCGGCTCCGACAACTAATGAGCGTATTGTTTGCCAGATAAACGTCATGGGTGGGCGTGGCCGGATGCGCGGGGTAGCTGCAAGCGGAACAGGAAATAGCTGTTGTTGTCGAGGGCAGTTCGGGTATTTGCAAAAAGGGTTGAAAAGCCTTGAAAACTTTTGCCAGCGTTTTCCGCTTATGGGCATGGATTATGGATTGTTTGGGTTCTCATTGGAACTTGTTGTTGTTGTTGTTGTGATTCTCAAATATTGCTTTACATAAATACAAATGAGTATTGCTTTAAATATATATTAATTTTTAAGCCAAGTGCATTTAACTAAGACACCACCAAAGCTGGCATACCAAGTGCTTAGCCCAAGGGCAAACAATAATTATAATTCCCAAATGGTTTTTGCAAAAAAGCTTCAATGTATGATCTTCAGCCACTAGACTAAATTGAAAGTCGCTGGTTCAAATTATAGAGTGTGATCTCGCAATATTCATATTTACTATATCATATATATATATATGTATATATATATATTTGTTTGTAGAGTAGAATGCACTAGGCATTCATTAATATTTAAACTAAATGCGCTTCATTAAATAGGTATATTCAAAAACAACCTCTTCCTGGCCAATAAATATAAGAAAGAAGATAGACATAAGAATTAACATTGGGCTTTCAACCAACATCGAACTAATCTCGTTCTTGTTAAGCTTCTTAAGCGTGTACTCAATTGTCCAACTTGATGCAAAAATTACTTTAAAACAAAAATTTTGACAAGAATTTTTAAAATGTTTTAGAGCTTTGCTTTGCGTAAGATTTAAAGTGCAACGAAATGGAATGTAATTAAATTTTTGGCAATTCGTTTAATTGAGTTTTAAGCCGCAACTTGTGGGCCGAAATTGAAATATTCAGTGCGCCGTCCTCTATCTCCGTCTCTATCACATTATCTGTCTCCCTTGCGTTCCCTCCCTCTGTGGCTCTAGTTGGTTTGAGGCTGCCTCAAGTTGGCTTCAATTCATTTAATTTTTTTTGCGGCTTAAGCGTTTTCATCGCACATTTTACGGCCACTCCCGACGACTGTTTGCGCTGTAATTAAGTGCGTCTAATTTGTGTTAAGCGCTGCGCCACTTGAGCATTGCCATTTTTGTTGCTGCTCCCGTGCCGCACTCGTCCTGTGCTTAAGCACATTTCCACGTGTAGGCTTTAAAGGATGCGACTGCCGTTGGCAAAGTCAAACTGCCGTTAAATTGCCGCCTTCGCGTAATGCCGTTGGGATTTTTTTTGTCAACATTTTTGTGAGTGATTTCTGTGCCTGTTTTGGGCATTTTTCCGTTGCCTTCTGTAACATCGGCAGGAGTTACACGGTTGAAGAAATGTTTAAAAATGTTTGATTGAACACGGAACTCAATTCAAGTAAAATCCGTGAAGGGGATTCGCTTTAGTTAAAACTGTTGCTGATAATTTGGCATGGGTGTCAGACAAAACTTTTCAACCTTCACTTGTCACTCAATTATTATTTCAACTCGATTTGAATGAATTGGCCACAATTTAATTGGATTGCATTTTATTGCACTTCGATGCAATTGTCCAAAAACATATTTGCTTATTGTCTGGTACAAGCGTTTATTTAACCTATTTGCAAGTCAAGCAAAAACAATAAAGTGCATTTTTGAATAGCTTAAAACTTAGACAGATGAAAATTAAAATGTCTGCAAGTTTTATGATACGATTTAGGTGAGAATGACAGTTAAATTCTTGCTTGCACTTTGACTAAGACCAATCTTAGTCGAAGACTTTGTTTTATTTTTCTTAAAACTCATAAACTCTGTAGCTAACAAATAAATTTTGTATAATCTTGTATTATCACAGGTTAATGGACCGCTTTAATAAAGATTGAGTACATATTCATCCATTAACTCAGCTGTAGAGTCGAGCAAAAGGCGTGCCATCCTATTCTAAATTTCTTTTTATTACAACGTCCTGTTTAATTACCCAAATCCCCTGTGAAGCATAAGCACTAATTAACGCTTAAGCTTGAGCTACTTACCCAGGTCTTTGGCAATTGTATTTAAAACTAAAATTTTCTTTCACTCTGCTCTTTCACCTTTCACTTGTGGTTCACCTTTTGCATCAACAAAAAATGCTTTAACATAAGTTTTTCGACCCGAAACGCATGCACCGCTATGCACTTTGCCGGCAATTGTATGCCGTACTGTTAGATCGTCGCTTTTTACTTGGCGCTCAAAAGTAGGCAACGGTTTTATATGATTTTACGTTCTATCTTGCTCTCTCTTACCAACACACTCACACACACACCGATAGCTGCTGCTGCTGCTGCGTTGGCAACGCGTACGAAACGGCAACTGCTTTGCGTTTTATCAGCGCGCCAGTATTTAAGGCAAGACTGTGAAAGCTTTCGGCGTGGAGCTTTCACGAGAGCGCACTCGTCAGTTTTCGACCAATTTTGGCATCCGTTTCGACCAATCTGCTATTGGCCATTTGGCCACTAGATTCTTGTTTGCCGCCAATTGTTTTGAAGGCAACAAATCGAAGCCACAGCGAAACCAACACATGGTTTATTTCCAGCTTCAGTCTGGACAGGCTTGCCTCTATTTTGTGGCCTTTTTTTTGTCCATACGCGAAGGAAGGTGGTAAAAAAAACGACATGCAAATTATTTGGCCCTCACAATTTATGGGCCACTGTCAGCTAAGCGAATAAATTACAATTTATCTTCGGAGTTGCCGTTCGGTTGGTCCAGCTTCTTCGAAGTTGCAAGTGCACTTGTGATACGTTTTTTTTTATTTTGGCAGAGTATTTTGCATGCTTGTGTGTTCGCAATGCGTCCTGATATACACAATTATATAAAATTTTAAATTTATATATTCAGCTTTCTCCAAGTCCACATTATATCATACAATAATAGATACCACACTCTAGTCGCATACCTATAACCAGTCACTGGACTTCAGAAAGTGCATATAAATGTCTGAACAAAAGTCAACGTCTGCCTTTGCACAGTTTTTTTTTCTTTTAAACGGAAACGGAAATGCCAGCAGTAGCACTAGCACAAAAAAGGCATGCCAATAGGGCTGCCGGGCACTTGGGGGACTCGAGCGTGGACCATGTTGCTCGGAGCACTGTTTTCCTACTTTTGACTATTTGCTGTATGTAAATTGCAGAAACCTTTTACAAAGAGCAAATATAAATATCGATTAGACAATCTCCAACTACTATCTGACAGGCTGACAAGGACTCAAAGACGGCATTGAACTTGTCTACACACACAATAACCAAACACTTGCCCCTCCGCAGCTGACGTCCAACTTGCATGTCGTGTTCAAAAGTTGCGCTAACCTTTGCATGATTTAATTAATTGTAGCATACTTTTGTGCGCCGACCAAAAACTTCGCACCTGAATGCACAACAGCAGCCCCCGGGCATTTGCTGAGTGCTGTGAAACGTTTGCCACTTTTGCATTCACAGCTTGGTGCGCTTGTGTGTGTGTGAGTGTCTATGAGTGTGCATGTGTGGTAATGGCCGTAGTGCCTGACTAGTTGTTGGAAAAGTTTGTAAGGGTTCTCAGCTTGCGGTTTTTTTGTTTTTCGTTTCTTTTTTTCCGTTTTTTTTTTTTGGGTTCGAAATGAATGTCTCAATTCATTTTACGCTACAGTGCGTCCCAAGTGGAGCGAGCCATGCAAAAAGGACTGCGGGCTTGGGTTAACATTCAGATTCAGTTCAGCATGCGTAGGGGCCAATTTTCGGGGGCAGGGCGTGGCGAAAAGTGCAAGCGTCGCAGAACAGTCTTTGCCGCCCGGCATCATTACAATTTGTTGATTTGCTTCGTTAAACAGCAAACAACAGTCGAAAAAAACGAAAAAGAAAGGCACGCGAAAGGATAAAGTTGAAATGAAGACGACGACAACAGCGTTGACGACTTGGCAGAGGAAGCAGCAGCAGGAGCATAAGAACAAGCAGCAGCAGTCAGCCTCAGGCAAAGCCGGCTGCGGCCACTGGCTGCTCTTTGTAGTTATTGCTCTCTGTTTCTTTTCTATACCCTTGAAAATGGCTCTCT
The DNA here is from genome assembly GCA_035045885.1 of Drosophila borealis. NCBI lineage: Eukaryota > Metazoa > Arthropoda > Insecta > Diptera > Drosophilidae > Drosophila > Drosophila borealis. Next base: position 3,137,545 of record JAWNOR010000211.1, read on the forward strand.
TGCAAATGGGTGGAACAGACTTAAGGTGGATTTCGACGTCTCTGTCTGTCTGTATTAACCTATCGACCTCTGAGACAATAAGAGCTAGAGATGTAAGCTATGTAAAAAAGCTCACGCCTTTTTTCCGAAATCAATAAGTATCGATTTTAAGATTGTGTTCTTTGAGCACATCTTTTAGATTATACAAACTAGAAATACCAAAGCTTATCGTTTAGTTAAGAGAAATCCAGACTAATTCGCTTTTTTGAAACCTTCTTTCCAGTATTAAAATTAATTATAATAAATGTAAAGATGACTGCCACATTAAAATCGTACTTTCAAGAAGCAGCTGGGCGGTACAGGGTATCTTCTTTTCGCGACAGCCGACTAGTACACTCCTACTTGTTCATTTCGGCATTTAAAAAGCATTGCATGGCTCCTTATTTGCTCAGAAAATAAAAACTGACATGGGATGCCTGCTGCTGTGGCAAGGCGTTGATGTCGGCGACATTGAAGACGCCAGCTTCAAAGGCAGCGCCGCGAGCGCCTAAAATCCGCGACGCGCCACAAAGCGATGCGAGCTGACGTAGCCACTGGCTATATCTAAAGAGGGGAGCAGCAACAGAGCAATTGATAGAGAGAGGGAGAGGTGGGGAGGGGGAAGGAAACAGCAGATTGGTGGCAGTTTGCCAAGGCAATCATGACTCTTAGACAACAACAAGAGAAACGTAGGAGGGTGCCAAAGTGGCGATGGCTACTCTGGGAGGGCATTGCGTGAGGAAAGACAATTTGGTAATATTTTTTGGCCAGTTGCAAGTATTTTGTGTTAGAGTAAATTTCTGAATAGCGATACGAGATTGCATTTGAGCGCAAAGTTTATTTTAAATGCAATTTTTCTATCCCTTTAGAGCTAGATCAACAACTCCTTTCGCTTAGATGAGCATCATTCGAAAATATCAACTGTTTGATGATTTTTTTGTAAACACACCTCGTCCTCGTTCTGTGGCGGAAATATATACGTTGCTTAAGAAGCGGAAACCTAGAGCAATGTCCACATGACATCTATCCAACACAAACAAGCGCCATTTCGGCCAGCTGAAGTTCACTTCAACATAATTCCAATTAAATTAATTCTATTTTTGGTTTACTCGCTTCTCACTTCATATAATATTTGAATTTTCCATCAATTTAAGAAGTGTGCAGCCTTTTGCTTGGCTTACGCTCACTTTTGTTTTAAATTGTTTTCGTTCTTTTTTATCGTCGCGTGCGTTGACCCTCTGCCACACACAATTAGATTTATTTGCAAATTATAACTTAAATTGCCACATGGCCAAACAGATTTTTTTTATGGCCGAGTTGTTGGCGCCGCAGTTTATGCCATGAGAACGCTGCAAGTTGCCAGTTGGCCTGCGGCCATAATTCAAAGCATACTTTTGGGCGGCCCGCAAAGCAAGCGCTTTATAATTATCATTTAATATCAGCCGACTTCATTCTTTTTTATCAGGCAAAAAAGGCTCATTGGCCGGCTCATTAAATTAGTTAACGGATGTGCGGCTGATCATAATTATGTGTATGTAAGTTAATAGCCTTTTTGGAGTTAGGTCTGGGCAATTTTGGGCCGGCCATAATCACAGTACATTATAAATATAAATTACTCGATTTACAAATATGTGAATTTATGAATTTCATCGCTGCTCGACAATTATTAACTGCTGTGGCAGATAAACATTCAAGTTGATTGATGCGCAATTACAAATTACATTCCATGGTTTAAAATGTCACGACCGCCCGTTTATTTCAGATCCAGTGCCTAATGTTGACCGTTGCCAGGTGTATCAAACGCGCGGACAGGGACAGACTTGTTAATTGGTTTGTCGTGGAGCAAAAGCTTTTAGAACTGTTAGCGCTGTTCGCAATGAGGAGAAAATCCAAGCTCAGGTGTATTGAATGGCAGAGGCCTGCAACCGGAAGAAACATTGCTGCTCTACTTAACAATCAGTCCAAAGTTTTAAAACAAAAGGCTGATCTTGAATAACACCAAAACTTTTAGGTAATCTATAACCCATTTTCTTTGTTATGTGATAAAAGCAATTAATTAAGTACTAGTTGACAGTAAAGGGAAAACTTTTGGTATGATTTAAAACGATAAAGCAAAGATATCCGCGGCATGCCGAAGAATTAATAACCTCCTTGTAGACATTTCCCTTTTTCGGATATATGAGTATAGTGCAGATCGAAAATACTGAGTTTGTTGAAATATCTTTGAAAACAGAATATTTTGCCTCCACCGATCTTTCCAATAGCAGCTATATGATATAATGGTCCGATGTTGATAAGTTTTTGCATATATATGAGGATCGTTAGGGCAACTAATAAATCCCGAGTTCGGTCAAGTTATCTTAAAATTAAAAAGGTTTCCATATCAAAACCAGCTTTTCGACGGATCGTTCATATGGCAGCTGTATGATATAGTTGTCCGATCCGGCCGGTTTCAACAAATGTACTGCCTGCAAGAGAAAGACGGACCTATGCACATAGCTTTAAGACTGAGACACTAGTTCGCATGGTCACAGACAGACGGACAGATGGACAGATGGACAGGTGGACGGATGGACAGACGGACGGATGGACAGACGGACGGATGGACAGACGGACATGGCCATATAAACTCGGCTGTTGATACTGATATAGAATATATGTATATACTTTATGGGGCCGGAGATGTCTCCTTCTATGCGTTACACATTTCATTACAAAATTATAATACCCTCTACAAGGGTATAAATATTGATTGATTGATTTGGTGTTCGTTTTTCAATAATCACAAATTGCAACGTTGTCCACAATAAATATCTTTTTTTATTTATTATTAATTACTTTTTATTTCAATCACTTTTGAGAGTTATAATCAGTATGTGCCACTGGCAACACATTTTACTTGAAATTACCAGCCTTATCTGCAGTTCGAGCCCGAAGCTACTACTAGAGCATTGCTGGGTCAATATTTCTTTTTATCACTTCTAAGCAAAGATTGCGTTAAAGCTTTTGACTTTACAAATTGTTAAATACATGAATTCATACATTACATATGCCTAAGTTTGAGTTGTGCCTTGCGGAATCTGTCACGTAAATAAAAAACGATTTAACAACGATTTGTGAGTTTTTACACCCATTCACAAAACTCTGGACCAGTTGCAGCCAAATACATTTATGACCAAGTCAGGTTCACGCTCAGTTTTTCCACTTTTCATCTTCCGGATTTTCGTCCAATGGCAGCAACTTTTCTCGGAGACATGACGATTAGCACATATCTCTCCGATTTCTGCAACAATTCGTCAGTTTGTAATTTCGACGGTGCGTCAATTCGCCAATTCGACAGTTAACCAATTCGGTGCTGTAACAACGTCAGCGGCGAGTGCTATTATTATTATTAATGTTGTTGTTGCTGTTGTTGTTGTTGTGTCTGTTTTGGCCGGGCGCATAATATTTTGTTTCGTTCGTGATCGGCATCGGGCTGAGCAAATTTTGAGTTCAGTTTGTGGTCAGCGCGCGAGCGAACGACACACGGCGCGGATAAGCGGCAGCTAGAGCGAGACGGTGCTAACGTAGTGAGAGTGAGAGCGGAAATGGCATTCGAAATTATTTCAAATAAAAATCAATTCGGGTTCGAGCAGAGTACATAGGCCGGCGGGGCGGCGGTTTTGGCTAATAAACAGTTTGTCAATAAACAAACCATTTGCATATTCGCACTATTCAATTAAAAGAAATTAATTGTTTCTGGTTGAAATTTATAAACAAACACAGTTGATAAATCTGTGGCTATTGTTTATGTCAAAGTAATTTTTTTTTTTTAAATTAATTACAATATGCCTGGCTTATGTCTTTAATTAAATACCAAATACAAAGTGCACAAAATTGGTCGCATACAAAAATATTTTGTTGTGAACTCAACTTTTGATGGTCAAGGTCGTGATTTTATGCGAAATGCGTGCGTTTTGGCTTGTCCACTGAGAGTTGTGAATTATGCAATAGTAAAGAAAAAACTTAATTGAGCATTTAAATGTATTTGTTAGAAATAGCAGCTGCCTTTTGTCAATGCTGATGAATTTTCAATTTTTTCTGTTTTTTTTTTATATTTAGCACTTTTATAGCTGAGCATTGATTGTTGGGCATGAAAGTGTTCAATGCGATCTGTGAGATTGTAAATTTAGAAATCGTTCTGGCTCAGATTTATCTGAATATAATATAATCACAGCAATTGATTTATTTCTATTATTATTTTAGTGTAATTACATTCGTGTTCGTTTGTGAACAAATGTTAGTTAGCAGCTGCCAGTCATGAGAGTTATTTTACTATTATTAAATTTGTTAGCATTTTTTTTGGAATGCAGCTCAAATAAGACCTTTTCCCTATTCTAGAGCGATGTGATACGTAAAACAAATGGATGTTTCGCTGTTATATTTAGCACAATCTCCTGCTGGGGCCAGCTTGATATAAGATTTCCTTGACTTTTCTTTTAAATTCCCAAATTTGTAAGCATGTGAGTGAGAGGGTGAGGGCAAGTTGTGGCCACACAATAATCGAAATTCGATTTTGTGGTGCGTTTTGTGATTTCGATTACCGCTGCGAATAACTTTTGCTCAAGTTCGAAGTAAATTGCCAAACATTTTACTTCAGTTCGAGTACGCGCATTTATAATTTCATTTTATTTTCTGTATTTTTTGGCATAGTGTGAGGTCGTGTATCGTTTTGCTTAGTTGTGCTTTTCATTATTTACTCTTTCAGCCTTTTACATTTTTTTGTGTTTGTTTTGTATCTTGTCTCGTGTGTGTTATTTGAAATATTTGAAAGCCCCAAGCAGAGCGCAAAAAGTTGGTACATGTCGAGGGGCAGCGACCGCAGCGAGGGACAAAGCTGCGACTGCTGAAGAAGACGCTGATGAAGACTTGTCATGGGTTTTTTGTTAATCCCGCTTGTGGCATATTCGGGGAAATAAAGGTGTATTTCAACTGACATAGTATTACCGAGCAGGCAAAGCAAATAAGTACTTCACGGTATTAAAACTTGTTAGCTTATTTCATTTGCCCGTTAAGTGGGCCAAAAGCGCGTTGCAAAACTTTTCCATCTTGGCAAATAAATATTTTAAAATTTTTAACAAGCTTTTAAAGCGTTCATTGTTGCCTAAAAGTTGCTCAATGTCTAAAAGGGAGTATTTTTCACATCAGCTTTCATGTTTATATGCTCTATTTAACTGTAAATAATGAATTTATGTCCAATTTTTGACGGCATCTAATCATTTTAAGGTCGGTTTGGCACGTCATGCTCCAGTTAAGATATTCAATAAATTTCTATCCACTTAACAGTTGGGCTTTGCGGTTTTAAACAGTCATAAATTTATTAGCATAAAATAATTTTATAAAATTTGTTTTTATAGGTCGATTTCTTGTATAATAAAACTTGATTTTACCAATAAAGAAAATAAGCTCATTTTATATCTTTACTGAATATTAAAAATCAAAAAATAAAAAGTTCATTGGCTTAAAACTCCAAAAAAACAAAATTGAACCTTTCATTAGATCTTCAAAATTCGTTAATATTGTGCGGCCTTACTTGCATATCTTATTAATGACCAAGATGTCTTCTTATAATTCAAATGATTACACAAATCTCACGACTATCTCCAGCGAATCGCTTGGAATTGATATCGTGAGCTGATTTAGTTCCGTACCCGTTCACGACTTAGCTTTAATTTTTCCATTATAGATCGATTTTATCAAATCGATAAGACTGCCACAATATATTGAAAACTTTTTGCAAATTTAGCACTTTGGTTTTACATAGCTCCTCCTCCGTTCTTTAATGATATATTTATATTTGTTGTTGCTGTTGTTGTTGTTGTTGTTGCTGGTTGCGTGCGTTGGCCATTTGCAAGTTGTTAACAAATATGTGAATCAAATAATGATTTTTGTGACGTTTATTGGGGACGCTTCGTTTACGCATCAAAAACCAAAAAAAAGGGTGCTAAATGCCAAAATCGAGTTCTGTGTTAATTGCAAATCAAATATTTTATGGAGTTGCTGTAAATTAATCATAGAACATTTTTAGCCAACTGGTGAAATAAAACTTTTGTTTAACCGAGTTTTAACTTAGTTGCAGTGGCTGCAGCAAAGGGCGATTGCATTTCCATTGTGGCATTCGTTGATGTCACAATTCGTGAACGACTTGAAGCGCGTTTCGGCACGTTTTCTGCCAGCTGCTGTGAAGGTCGCAGACTGGGTGAAAATAACCGATTTTTCGTATAGTTGTTTCTTTCTATCCTCTTTTTGTTTTTTTTTGCGGTGGTTATGAAGCTACTGCAACAGTTGGATATTTTAATTACAGTGACTGCCGGCTTGCAAACGGACGACAAAAAAAGAGAAACAACAACAATTCATTACATAACCAGCGCAATAAGACAGACAGATACTCAAACCACATGCTATATACATATAAACATGTGTACCCGCATACATATGTACACGCATTCATACATGCAAGCAATGTTTAAGTATGCCCGGTCGCTTGTAGATTATGTTTTGAAACCAGTTTTTGGGGTGCCATCAGCCAGACAGAGACAGAGATGGACAGCCAGTTGTAGAGTGAGTGGCGCAGACTGCGCTGCTCTTCCCCCTCTCCCTCTCTCTCTTTCTTTCTTTCTCTGTCTTAATAGGTTGCCCTAGGCCAATTCACGTGCCTTCTTTTCGACCGGCTTGTTAAAAGCTCTTCAATAATTTCAGGTTCGTTTATGATTTGCATTTTTCGCCCCCCAAAATTTGATCAAGGTATTATGCATATTGCTGTTGCGTTTGTAACGCATGGTCTGTTTCGGCTAAGGGGTTCAGTGTTGTAAGATTTCTTATATACACTATAGAGTCGTTTTGCATCACTCAAGTGATGAAAGATGCGAATCTCGTCAAACACTATTTACATTGACATGAAAAATTAAATTAATAAACGTTCAATTGATTCCTTGTAAAAATAATAATTAGCTCCATGATCGTCAATTGCCTTATGAGATATATCTGTCCATATTCATTTAGATCTTGCAGGCACGTGATCAAATTGATCTCGACACTTGGACTCGGGCAGTTGATAGCATTGCGGACAAATGACTTCCGAAAAATTATGAATCTAATCAACTTTTTTGCTCTACTTAGGAACCGCATGAAAAGTATGATTTCTCATACATGAAATTTAGCGAAACTTTGGAACTAATGAAATTCTCAACCTTGAGCAGCTTGTTCAACAAAATATAATCTATTCAAGTAGATAAGATTTAAGTTTAGCAATTGTCTTTAATTTTAGTTTTAATACTCATTCACAAAGTGACTTGTGATTCACATTTTTACATTATTTACTCATCGTTTAATTTTGTGCGTTTATTGAATTTTTGAGATTTCTTTTCGGTTTTAAATAGAGCTTGTTTCCTGGCTGTTATTCTGCATACTTAGGGCATTTGGTAGTCTAACAAGTTCCATCGAAGGGGCGAGCTAGTCTAAGATTGTCTATTTGTGCCAGTCTGTTGGGCTGTCTTGAATTATTTAAATGCAAAATCAATGAATAGTTTGCTGTAATTTATTATGTATGCTCCTCACTCTCCTTCCCCTATGTTTTGCGAAATTATAAAGATCACATGACTATTTTAAATAAAAACGAACTGAAACGTGGACCAGTTTTTCAGTCGGCATCAGCAATTCGCGTGGTTCGCACGGCAATCAGCATATCGAACAGAAAATGGGCTTGGAAAAGGAAGTTGGAACAGTTAGTTAACTTGCTAATTAGCAACAGAGTTGCCAAATTGAAAAATTTATAAACGAGGAAGGATTTCCGTTAACAAAAAGGATTATTTTCTATACAGATGAAAGCTGAAAGTTCAGTACCTAAACTAAGGGTCATTGCTTTGCATTTGATTATCGCCATTGTCTAGACTTTTGTTTAGCATCATTTAACCAAATTAATTATTAATTGCCAAATAGCCGCAAAGCCGAGCCGCTGCAGCTCGAACTCCTCACGCGATCTTCGGTGGACAACTAGCTACGAAATTAACGTGTTCCTTGTGAAATTCGTGTGTTTCTCTTTAGGTAATTGGCATTGTAGTCTCTGGTTTTGCGACGATTTCTCCGGTGGAAGCACTCAGCACAGAGCAGCGCTTGCGGGTGTACATATAAAAATTGTGCAAACGTTAAGATACATTTATGAGTGCTAACAAAAAGGCACCCGCACGACGCATAAGTAGACGCATCTGTTAACACACAGGCGCCCAGTTTGTACAGTGATAAAATGTGAAGTGCGTTTAACTGAAGTGAAACAAAGCAAACGTAAAACACGTCCGCAAAAGTCAGCAGTAAAGCCGCCAGCTTCAAACTTGCCCTAGTTCGAATTTATCATAAGTATAAACATACACACACACACACACACATACCCGCACACACACTCAAACGGTGATAAAAATATGAGTTCCCTCGAGGAATTTGAGCGCCTGCGGCTGCAGGAGCAGCAGGAGCAAGTCGCACTGGAACTGGAACTGCAGCGAAATCGCACCATCAGCATGCACAGTCATCCAAAGCTCTCAGAGTATTATACACGTGAGTAAAACTTTATAAAGCTGAGTACAAATGAGTTCTCATTTGCATACAAAATATGCATGTGTATTTAGTTAAAAAGTCAAGCGGGATGTGAACAAATAGGCTTCACGCTCTATTATTTCTTAGAAAGAGCAGTCTATACCTGCATTTCGTATCCAGCAACAAAGTTATCAAGTTATTCAAAATAATATAATACATTTTAATAAAGTTATTTTTATATTTCGAGGTCATTTGACTGTCACATTTTGTATATTGCAGACAATGAATACATATGTATATATGGGTCAGAAATTGAGTTATGGGGAATAATATTTATCTTTTGCTAGTTATTTAGTTTGCAAACTGTTGCTCAAAGTTAAATTAACATCAAGTTATTGACTCAGCTGATGCTTATTATCATAAAATTAATTTAAGAACATGTATTTTGAGTTATATTTTGACAATGGTTGGCTATTTATGGCTAGCTGTCTGGCCTGTTAACATCTAGTTAACAAATCAAGAAGAAAATATAAAGTAGAAAGGAAAAAAGAAGTCTAAAAATAGTTTAGATTTGTATAAAGTACAGACCTCTTATGCATGCCAGATAATCTTACCCACCAAAGACTTTGTTTTCTTTGAATACCAAAGTGTCTTAAGTCAATATGGGAATAAATAATTTTCTTGAGTAAGCAAACCGTTCAAGTGAAGAGCTGCATTTAAGATAAAGATAAGTTAAGGCTGATAAAAGTATCCAGGTAAAAGTTGTACTCTGCATGTATTTCCCCTTCACCCATGAGCTGAAGCTAATTGAAAACCCTGTTTTTTTTTTATTTCTCATAGACATGACGGCCTTTCTCTCGCTGGCCATCTTCATAGCCGCATTGCTGACCATACTCAACATTTCCATATACCTGACGACCGTATCGCGGCTGCGCCGTCATTTAAACAAACCATTGAGGATACCGTCCATAGTGATGGTCAGTCTGTATCCGATCATATCGGTGGCTGCCCTGGTCACCATACTGGTGCCGTATTCCTGGTTTATATGCCACACGGTGATGCATGCCATGTTCATGATAGGCGGTCCGGTTTTTCGCACGCTGCTCTTTCGCTACGTCGACTCGGAGCAGAACTATTTGAAGGAAACATCCGGCGAGCCAGTTACGCTGGCTACGCCCCCGTGCTGCTGTTGCTGCCTCTGCCTGCCCATGGTGGTGCCGACGAAGGCGAAGCTCTGCATCTCCCGGTACATGGTCTGGCAGATGCCCTTCTGGCAGGGCAGCATAATGCTGATCATGAACATACTCTATTATCGTGATCGGGATCTGTATCGCGAGGTGGTATTCTTCTTCATACCCTTCATCATAATGTCGATCGTATTGGGCGCCTGGTCACTGCAAATCACGGTGCGCATGATTACCAAGCTCCGAGGCGACTATCAGCTGAGGAAGAAGATGTTTTGCCTGCAACTGGTGGTGATGCTTTGCAAGCTGCAGTATCTGATACTCTACGAGCAGCTAAACTCCTTCAAGCTGGGCGGTGAATATCCCATCAATCACACCATCCACAAACAGAGTAAGTATATAGAGTGGGGGATTTATTGAGTAACCTAACTAAAGATGGGCTTATTTCATTTACAGCCATCATCAATATTTTGATACTGGTCGAAATGGTTCTGGTCTCAATGCTGGCACAGAGCGCTTATCGTACGCCAATTCAAGTGCAAATCGACGAATCGAATCACAACTGAAAGGATTCTGGATTTCAGTTGGTTAGGGACAAGAGTTATAGCAAATGATTGTGATAATTTACAATAATAAAGACAAACTAGATTACAATAAAAAGCAGCTAGGAATTAAAATTCTGTATGTATAAAGAGGAGAGCGGAGAAACTGTGACAATTGTAGCAAGATCAAAGTTTATGTGAATGATGCATATTATCTGGATGCCTATGGCAGTTCTTTTATGTACTCCATTTGGTATAAAGCACGTACGTGAATATTAGGTTCTTCATCATGAAAATATAGAACCCTTCCCCTGTGTGCGCTATGTTTATGTAAAACAATTTTTCAGGATGCTCCTGATGAGGACACAGGAGAATATTAAATACTCGAAAGCCGGGTGATATAAGAATTCGGCATAAAAGCCCAATTTAAGTTTATCTCAAGGGCTTAAATTTTATCTTTTTAACGACATAAATTGTAGTTTTTAAACAAATATCAACTTGATTTAGTTCATTTTAGTCGCATTTAGTTAACAATCCTTGTGCCCCGCAGTGTCACTTTTCCTGCCGCTGTAATTCAAACGAAATGGGTCGAATCTCAGTTGCCTTGTTGGCCAAATAGCCAACCACAAATCATCATGTGTTGTCCTGGTTTTTGCCTGGATAGAGTCTGTGTCCGGCTCAGCTCAGGCCTTGGGGCTCCTAGGACACGCGTGTCGCGTTTAGCTCATAATTCTCAATGGCCCCCAGGGGGAGGGGGAGGGGTGTGCTTTACATTTTTCAACAAAATTGTATGCGGCTTAGGCCGAATGCCTAGGCGCCATAAAAATACAATAAATAAGTATGTTTTTTTTTCCGGCTAGATAGCCTTTTTCGGATAACTCAATTGCCGTCGCTCGGGCATAGCTGTGCGGGGAGCGGGGAGCAGGCCGACAGGCTGACACGAGCGACCAAGAGCCGAGAAACAACAAAAACAACAACAACAATAACAACGGCAGCAACAACAATTGCGTGTTGCTGCGGCAGTGCGTTGAAATTTATGATTTATTTGAAAAGAAAGTACATTGTGCGCTGCCGAAATAAATCACACCAAAGACGCTGAGAAGAAACGAACGTCAGCCAACGAAAATCAAATAAATAATGTTAAAAATAAGTTAGACCAGACGCGCAGCTTGTTTACCCTAGCAAAAATTATATTCGTATTATTTTGTAAGTAATTCAGAAATCTCTTTCAAAATATTATGCACTAATATAGCTTAGAATATTTAATTTAAGATACGCCCATAAGTATGCTGCAATAAATTTGCACATTTTACATTGAGTTTCGGGGCAACCCTAATATTTGCTTGAAATTATACTTATGTGTGGCAAACGGCTTCCGCAAAACATAATGCCCTGCAAGTGTGCCCCGTTCTGGGCCAGGAATAGGGCCACAACAGTCAAGTGCCTTGGTCGGTCGCTGTTATCTTATCGCTCTTTTATGATGTACACAACGCCACAGAGCAGAGCTATGAAAAGCCTTTGCCAGTGAGCTCCTGCCCTGGCAGCGTAGCCCCTTAGTCCCTTATACCGCCCGGCCGCTTTGGCGCACTGACAGCTCTTGTGTCTTGTGTCGGACCGAAGCTGTCGGTTTTTATGAAGACGCTTGTTTACTTGGTCTCCGCCAAGGAGTCGACGAGCTGGCAGCCTGGCTTGGCCCGGCCCGGCCCGGCCAGGCAAGGCAAGTAAATCAGATTAAGTACCCGCTGCTCATTTTGATGAGTTGCAAGTGCCAACGATGAAGGCAAGTACGCGGCACGCATCCAGATTAGTTGGCAGCGGGGATGCAACCCGTGTGCGGCTTTTTGATTTCAAATTGGATTTTTGCAACGGATATGTGCGCGTACTACACACAATTTGTGTGCAAAAAATTTAATTAAAATGCAAGCTATCGAATAAAGCAGAGCATATGCCTTTGCTTTTGTTAGAATTTCCATTAAACATTTTTATTAGAGCACTGCAAAGGCGAACAATTCCAGCAGGAAAGCAACAAAAGTTCACAAAGAGATGGTTGGAATTGTTAAATTAACTTTACTGTTTACTCCCTGGAACACTAAATGTGGCAGTTTAAATCATTTTTTTAGTTTAGTTTTAAAATATTATATGATTTAAATCAACAAATCAATTGTTTGTCATCGTTGGATTTGTATTTGATATTGTTAGCTCAACGTTTCCGCCATTTTGATATTATGCTAGCATTAATAAAATATTATAGCATACTTTTGTGCTTGGCAATAAAAAATTTGATAAAGCATTTTCAAAATGCCAGCACGAAAAATGTAGAAAAAAACTGTGACGCCCACTTGATGGCGACGTCTGCATCTGCTTCTGCTTCGGGCATTGTCTACGCCTCTTGGCCATGTCCAAGCACGTTAGGCCATCAGCTGACACAACATCAGACAAAACAGCAACGCCAACAAACAAATGGAGAAGCTGTCAGACAGTGTCTTATGTCACTGTCCATTAGACGCCAAGGCGGGTCGATGGTGGATGGGGCAGAGAGGGCCCGTGCTTAAGGTTGTCCAATGAATTGTTTACGCCGGCTTCCTTAATGCAGGAATATTGGAATATTCATCGTATCGCCATGGGCGTAGTTTGAGGCACAGTGCTGGGCCCAAGACATGACTTATGAGCAGATACAATTTCATGGCTGCTTGCGCGCGAAAACACTTAGACAAATTAAATAATGCGCATACGCCGTGTTGTGCGGCTGTTGAATTCAACTAATAGAAATTATAACACAATATTTGTCATTCACAGACAATTTAACAGATTCCCAGATGATGCGCAACTTCTGCAGCCATTTTATGATTATTGACTTGACTTGGCGTTTTTTATTTTTTTTATTCTTTTTATGTTTTCTCGCGTCTTTGTTTTTTTGTCTTTTGTTTATTTCAGCATTTTGAGTATTTATGCCTGTCCTTTGTCGAGGGCTTTTCTTCCGCTCTCGACTCGCTTTCTTCAGCTGCTCGCCCACTTCGCTGGTGCTAAGTAAATAAGTTTTATGACTTTCTTTCGCTTGTGCTGTTCTCTGGCAGCATCGTAAAATTGCGTACGTCTGTGTCTTATGCTTGATTGATTTCATGCTCAACTTTGTCCCGGTTTGCCAAGGTTTTGATTTTTGCCAACACAAATGCCACGCTTTAAGCTTTGTCCTGTATTTTGCTGTTGGTGATTTCATAAATTGTAAGCTGGCCAGAAATATCACGAAAAGTCTTAACAATTTTTTGTTAATTATAGCTCTGCAAGTTTAAGTTTGCGAAACTTTTGCTTTAAATCAGTTATGTGTATGTATGCTGAATAACCATTCTTTGCTTTTTTATGGACTTAAAGCTTCCTTTAGATTTTTAACTATAAGAAATACATATGTGTACACACCTTTAAAAGGGTGAGTTGCCTGTTAATGCTGTTATGCCTTTTATACTTTTTCTCTTTCTTTTGTATGCGCTCAAAACATCGTTGACCTCATCTGCGCTCTTGCATTTACGTTCCTTGCATTTCCTATCATTGCAAGCAGTACTTCAATTCATGAAAATCGCATAGAAAGGCGGCAGATACGTTTTAATTATTATTGGTATTGTCGGCAATCAATTGAAACACACCATTCATACACTACAGTTAACTATAAATTTTAATTAAAATCCTGACATAAATGAAAGTTTTTTTTTAGGAAACTCTTCACAGGAAATGTGGCTTTGACTTTCTGCGAATGGTGGTCGGAAATTTGAATATTTTTGCATTTTGCACACATTTGGCCGCATTTGCTTTGATATTTTATCCTCTGTTCACAATGTGTAAAAGTTTTTTTGTTTTGGGCAATGTATCTCTTATTACCTTTAATTTTCGATATTTGAATAGATCCCTTAGTCACATTGTCCAAGTCACTGCGTTGGGCTTACAGTCTTTATAAGAGTCCAATAAAAAGTCCTGTTTTTTTTTCACTAAGAGCAGAGCATGGCCGACCCGAGTGCAAAGTTTTTACTTCGCGCTGCTGTTATGAAATTAGGAAAACACGGCTGGTATCATTTAATTAAAAACTTTTTAGAACGTTGACTTTTTCGGCCAAAGTCACAGCAGGCCACACATTTAAGCCGCCGGAGCCGCACAGGCGCCTTAAATTAATTAATGCGCCGCTTCGGAGCATAAGAAAAATATTTGCGCATGTTTTGGCATAATTAAACAGGGTTTTGCACACTCCAGTGAGAAGAGTAACAAAAAAAAGTGATTCTTTTAAGTCTAGAAAGGGACTTGGATTTTGTGAGCATGCAAGCAAGCCAATAAATAAACACTCAAATTCCGATGTATCCATATGAATCCAGCTAAAAATCAGCTTTAAAAATCATTAAAGCATATTACAGCCATACACTGCAGCTTTAAGTTGACTCCCATCTGCAATCGAGCTTACAGCAGGACTCGCAGCATTCTTCTCCCTGCCTGTTGAGTTTGTGCTCTTCTGTTAGGGGAACAATTTTTCGATTGTTTGCCTTTTGCAGCTAAAGCTATTGCTGATTAGGCTTATTTTTGCAGGGTATACATGTTTCAATTGAAGCTCGACTTTAGCAGCCGTTTACCTTTAAGCCAGCTGCCCGTGGGCATTTGTCTGTAAGTTTGGGAAACGGGCCTGTTGTTCTTTCGGCCCGGCCTTATGCTGAGCACTCAGTTTAACAATGGCAAACAAGTAAAGCGCTGCCAAATCCGCTTAAAGAGCATTTGTGTGTAACGGCAGCAGAAACAAAACCAAAACTGACTAAGCAACGCAGGCATCTGCTCGTGTTAAGGCAGCTCCAGCTCCAGTTCCAGCTCAGGCTTCGTCTGGGGCTGCTGCTGCACTGCGTTGTTTTTTTTCTGTTGTTATTTTTTTTTATATTTTTTTTATTTTTACACCTTGCCATTCCTCCATTAGGGGACTTTGCATAAGTGACAAGCAAGCGAGAGACTTGGGGCACAGCCTCAACGTCAGCCACATACACATTCCCATTCCCATCCTTATCCTCATTCACATTCCCATTTAAATCCAATGCCATGTGGTGTCATGTGTGAGTGGCTCGGCTAAAGCCCCGGGCTAATGCAGCGTACACAGACAGGCAGGCATAAGGCGCTGCTAACACGAGACGCTTGTCAAATGCTCCCAAGTGTATGTCGAGCCAGATCGTGGAACGGGGGCGACAGAAAGCCAGCTTGCAGTCTGATGGCTGCCTGCATTAAGATGCAGGCAAAGTTGCAGCCTCAGCGAATGCCTGGTTAATTGAATGGCACAATCCCTCAGCGCAGAGCTCCCCGATGGGCATTGTTTGAATTCAGGTTGATTGGATAAATGATTAAGTAGCTGTCCAATTACAAGCAGAGGCGTGTTGGAAGGCCCCACAGTAGACGGTAATAGCTATTGATGTTTCAGTTAAGATAATTGGCATAATTGGTCAAAATATTGAACTATCAGGTATCTGCCATTAATGGGCAGGCAAACATTGTCAATGGATTAGAGTGTAGTCTTACATAGCTTAAAATTCCTTTGAATATTATTTTATATGTTATTTAATTAGAATTTTCTAGCTGCACAGTTCATGTCAGACCCAACATGTTCATAGATATCCAAGTCACAAATGCAGATCCTAATTACAATCCAGCCAGTTGGGCTCTCTGAGGGATTTCGTTATTGACTGGGGCCAGCGACCACAGAGGCGTTACAAATCAGGCAGACAGTCTAATAAACAAGCAGTCGGCAGCAGCAAGAAGGGAACGCTGACATAGGTAAATATGTATATGTATTGAACAGGTGGGCGCTTAGGTAACCGATGCCCTCCGCTGCTGTCGTTAAATGGACGCCACCTGCTTCTCTATCTGCCACATGTTGCTTGGCTCCACTCGTGCTCAAATGCCGCTTACGGTTTGTAGGCGAGGCGCAGTTGATCAAAGCAATCAATTTAATTTCACAAAAGCAATTTATTACAATATCCAATGCGGGGCGTGGCAAAAGGCTATTGACCGGACATGGCAAACACATGCCAGCCAAGCAAGGAAAATGTGTGGCGGACAACGCTGTGTATACTTAATATGCACACACACACACGTAGATATTTGGACAGTCGCAGTTGGAATATCGTATCTCTTAGGGATAAAAGTATTTATAGCCTCGAAAAATTCAATATTA
This sequence comes from Drosophila borealis, assembly GCA_035045885.1. Classification (NCBI taxonomy): domain Eukaryota; kingdom Metazoa; phylum Arthropoda; class Insecta; order Diptera; family Drosophilidae; genus Drosophila; species Drosophila borealis. Next base: position 3,154,038 of record JAWNOR010000211.1, read on the forward strand.
ATGACTCGAATTGATATAAATCTGAAGCTGATTGTTTTATGATAATACTAATTGAACATTTCATTTGTTTCAAGCTTACTTTTACTTACTATTGCATTTTGAAAACGATATGTCTTTGTGATATATTATTGTCGGCAAGATAACACGTGATCAAATCTGAATTGCTTTACATAAATTTCTTATTTATATAATATGTAAATAAATATCAATGCATGTACTTACCTGAATATGAATATGTTATTGTTGCCGACTGTTCCTAGGTATAAACTTACCTGAAAAAAGAAGGAGAAAACGGATTAGAATGAGAGCAGCGAAAGGATTTTTTTTATTAAATTGCGACCACCTGGATTTGAAATACCTTTAAAAAGAAAGTAGGCGAATATTTATACAAATATGTGTATTCTAAATTGCAGCTCAACGTGAAGTTAAACTTGATATACAGGAATTCCCACATACCTATAAAGATATCTGCATGAAGAAATACATAAGTTTATGCATGAATACATACATATTTATATGCATGAATACATACATATGTATGTATTTGCATTCATGCACAAATAAAGTCAAAACACTTGCAAATCTAACGATTCATTTACTATCAAAGCAGTATTGCCAGTGAGGGCTACTTGAATTCATGAGAATCGAGTAGAAGGGCGATATTTAAGAACAGGTATGTTTAAACTTGCAGCGCAGCGGGAAATTATAGTATTGGGAAAGTAACTACATGTTCATGCACAGCTACAACATAAACAAACATATATACAAGTGTGGATTTCGGCAATCGGTCACGTTTAAAATAATATTTGACATAGGTAATAGCAATCAATTTTGTTCTCCCCATTTTCCAACCTTTTCTAGTATAGCCTTTTAGTCGGCAAAAACAATTTTAAATAATTAGATACACAACGTTAACTTTCCTTCCAGTGAGCATTTTTAGCTGGCCCAGTTTTTGTTTAAACTTTAAGCGAACTGCGTGAACAATTGCCACTTGAAGTACGCAACATGGTCATAAAATTTTTAAGCACTTGACCAAATAGATATGGAGTAAGAGAGGGGAGGCATGAGAGACAAATGCCATTTAAGGACCCGACGCTGTCAGGCGTATGCACAGGGATCAGCATCATTAACACTATTTTCCCTAGGTGGTGCTTCAGAACGCTCACAAGTGGCTGGGGCGCTGGGTAGGTGGCTTCATTGGGTGTTCGGTATACCCGGGCGAGAGTTGACAGAGCGAGTTGACTCAGTTTGCTTGCCACAATCATTGCGCACACTTAAGACTTCGCCTGACAGTCACATGCTGACAGCGGTGTCGCTGACACAGGCCCCAGGGCCGAGTGGTGCGTAGGTGGGTTGGCCCACTCGAAAAAGGGACATTTCTGCGTGCGCTTGCTGGTCGTCATCTACACTTTAACGCACTTTTATACACTTACCAGAAAGCATGTCAAGTGGTTGGCCTGGCCCGAATGCCAGCAAATCCAAATAGAAATCCATTTAATTTTCAACTAGTGGAATGTTTGCGCACCCACACAAATGCGTGTTTGTCCAGAAGTCTGTCCTATGCTTCCCTTTTTACTATCTCTTTCTAGCTTCTGTCGGTGCTACCCGCATGTTTTCCTAGCATTAAATTCCACATTTTTCATTTTATTTCCGTTTAGGTTCGGCTCTTCAAAGCAAACCAAAACAATTTTCTATACTGACCATTGTTCACAAGTATAGTTTTCTGGCGCGTTCTCAAATTTATTTCCTTCCTAATTTCGTTGAGGAAACAATGCATGTGAACTCATTTATTGGTTGCATTTATTATTTTCCCTCTTTTCATTTCTCTTCCCATTTTTTTTGGCTGAATGCAGGAGAAACCCTAATTTTGGAACTACATTTTTGTTTTCATTATAAAAATGCTTCTTCAAAGCGCTTCGCATGTCACGCTCTATCAACGCAAAGCAAGCTAAAGAAGTCGAATACTTGATACCCTGTAGCGGATGTTTTCAAAGATATAAACTATAATTATGGATATTAACATTGATATTCGAGCCTGTTCTTGATTTCGATTCGGCTTGAAAAGTATATTCGTATAAATTTCGATTCGTTTTCGCTTGCCTTTCTTGATTCCGAGTGAGTCAGAGTCTATTTCGAATCGTTTTCATTCCTTTTTAAGACCAACTAGTAGCTGCTAGCATTAATTGCATTTGGTAACATAAAATGTCATTTCCAATGATTTGTGATTGTCCTCAGGCAAAATGACGACTCATGATGTGCCCAATTAAGAACAGGTCAGTTTTATATTGATGTGCCTCGTTTGGCCTGTCGCAGCAAGCTTTTTATGATAATTTTGTAAAAAAAATTGACCAGTAAAATAAATAAAAGTTACATCGGTGAAAACTGCAATTTTTCCCAATGTTTCCCAATATAATGACTAATAAAATACAAAGTATTTTGCTGACAAGGAAAATGCATATTTTGGCTCCGAAACAAAACTGAAAACGACTTTATTTGATCGGAGTTGAAATAAAGAACATCAATTCATTTCAATTCCGAAATGTTTGATCGGAGCCGAAATAACAAGCCCGATTATTGTTAATATTCTTAATATTATTAATGTCAGTATTCCCATTATTTTGATTATTATTTTACGAAAATAAGAACTAACATGCGAGGATACAGACAAAAGATGAGAGCGCGCAGCGCAAACTAAGCCCCCCCTTCGAAGTAATGTGGATGGTTTTCCAAAGTGAAGAGATAGGCCTCATGAGGCCGGGTTTTGAGGGGATGAATGAAAAAATGTCACATCCAAAACAAAATCAAACACTTTGTAACTATAATTATAAAGCGTGCTAAAATTCCCATTTAAATCAACCTGCCTGGTGTTAGATGCCAAACACCAACTGCAAGGTCCATTAATTACGCGCCCTATTTTCTGTTAATTCGAATGTCAAACAGTCGAACAGCCAGATAGTCAGATGGTCAAAAGGTCAGCACCGTGACACGCACACAGAATGGCGTTCAAATTGCATTATAGTCCTGCCAATTTGCAGGCTCATTTTTGTGGCAGCAAATGAGCTGTCCCCTCCCCCTCCCCCCCTCCATCCATCGTGCCTTACCCATTGACCGGGCGCTAAATGCCGTACAAATAGTTTTGACTGTGTGCGTGCATTGATGTGTTTATTTTGCATAATGGACTCTAATTGCTAGCCAAAAGTGTGGACCAGACTGTTGCGGTTGCATTGTTGCTAACAACAGAGCTAATTGCACGGCAAGAGAGTAGAAGAGTAGAAGAGGGAGAGAGAGAGAGAGAGAGGGAGACACAAGGAGACAGACATCTTGCCGTCCATTTTGGATTTCTTTAGCCCACAAGTCTCGACTCGGATTTGGGTGTTATTCACGCCCAAAAGCATGGCAAATAATGATTGTGTGGGCTTATTTAGGTTATTTTAAAGAGGTGCCGTCTTGTGCCTAGCTCTGCTTTAATTATGGCATAGCACGTGCTAATTATGCTACCGAGATCTTTGATCTTTTAAGCTATTACATAACCGTGTCGAATAGTTCATTTTCGAAAAGGTCTCAAGCTCGGCGATTTCTGTTTTATGCGCATTTAGCAAAACAAACGCAAAGCACATGACAAATGAAATGTTTGCCAGTTATACACGCACACACACACACACACACGCACACACACAGACGCATACTAAGCAACGCCCAGCGTTCCGCCCATCATCTTAGTGGCAAAGGTCATTGAGTTTTGCTTGTTTTGCCAGCTCGTTGTTGTTTTTTCTGGCTTTCAGCTTAGGTTTATGTTCGCTTTCCAAGGGGGAGAGGGGTGCTGCATGGTTTGGGTGGAGGCGTGTCAATGATGGCCAACGCCTTGGAGCTGTGAATTGAGGATGAAAGGGAGAGAGGGGAGGCGTGTGGGGCAAACGCACGTAGAGAATACGTGTCGGACTGATTGCATATAAACGGTTGAGAGTGTGCGTGTGCGTGTGTGTGTGCGCGTTGGCGATGTGTTGGTATTTTCGGGCTACATTTGAAGGGGGTAGCGCGAGGGTCGTGACGTGTGGGGCCTTGGACAGGCGCTAATACGACGCATTTTGTGTACAACTTTTCACTTTCAGATTTTGGCTTTCAGTTTTTATTTGCCTTTTAGCTCTTTTGTTATTTGTGCGCTCGCCGCTTTCTATTTATTTATTTATTTGTTTGTTTATTTGTAGTTGTTAGCGTTTATTTGTTAAACTGTTTGGATATTCATTTGAAATGTGCGAAAGTAAATGGCGTTAGCCACATGTTGATTGCTTTGCATACTTAAAATAAAAAAAAAAAACCCCGGGCCCGGAAAAGTAGGCAATGCCTTTTGAAAACTCTGCATAAAAGAGTTTTAAAGTTTTCACTGGCACAATTTTGTTATTAAGTTTGGAGGGCAACTAAAGCTGTGCCCTGAATATCAGCTTTGAATGAGCTGCAATTTGTGGTTAAGGCTCTTCTAGTATGCAACAAAAGCTGTTTTAAGACAGTTTGTGCAAATTGTGGTTAGTTTGTGGCTTACTGCTTGGATACAGGCTAAATTATTTGCCTTGGTGACTTTGGTTTCGAACTAGCATGGACATTTTAATACAAGAAAAACAGCTTGTTTTAAAGACCTGCCTGCTTAAATAGTTCATCTTAGAATTGCAACTTCAGTTGAATTTTTCAATATAAGTTTCAGCTGAAACTGCTCAGAACTAAAATAATAATCAATGGACAAAACTAAGCACAATTCTACCGCGAACTTTAAGATTTTTGGGAATTTAATTGAGAGAGACAAGCTATTTCGCATATCTTTTCAAGAAACTAATTATTCTAGTAATAAAACACATATTCAGCACACAGTCATGAGCAATAATTCATGCTGTCAACCTAACCAATTATTCTGGGTAATTCACAGAAGCTCATCGCATATTCATGTTTGAAGCCATTCACTCGTTGTAAATTAACAGGGTAACACAAGCACACAAATCTTGATTTATAGTGCAAAATATTTAATTACTTGGCAACGAGGCCCAAATATGTCGCATATATCAAGTGCGCACCGTAACGACAGCGGCTTTGATACTAATTTATGCCAAACGGCATACGAAGTAATTGCCCCGAATTGGCATGACCGCAAATGTGAGAAGTGTGTACGGAAAGTCTAAGGGCAATGGGTCAGGTGAAGGCGGCGGCAGCTCGTTGAATCCATATGCATGCACTTGGCCTGACTCTGGTCACATGCTAAGCAGCCAGGCAATGCATCAATATTGAAATGGAGCCAGCAGACAGCAGCCAGCAGCCAGGAGATTGCATCAGAGCCCATTAGGCGCACAGAGCGCTGCACGTGACCTGGTGAAAGAGTTGAGTCGGCATCGTGTGTGATCGATGCCAAGTGCAGGGCAGAGCCAGACCGACACTTGCATCCTGCGGCTTGTTCTGCCACACATCAATGTCTGCTTAGCTGAGCATCCACTGTCAAAGTTGAATTACAAATGGGCCCAAGTCGAGAGCCAGCATGGCAGCTGTCTCTGCTGATGCTGACAGTTTTTCACAAGTGAGCGGTTCGAAGGTTTATCATTGTTTGGCCCGGCCCAAATCTCCCCGTTTCCACATGTCCCACAGGCAGGCTTGCAATATAAATAGCGACTATTCACGTATGTCTCTCTCTTTCTCGCTCTCTCTCCCTCCCTTTCTCTCTGTGTTTTGTCGTTGCCTGCCGACTGAAGTTTACGACAACTTTTGCTGTGCAACTTTTGTCTTTCTCTGCAACTGCAGCCCGCCATTTCAGGTACGAGTAAATATGCATAATTAATTACAAAAAAAAGAGAATAATACTATCAGCTTCGCGCAGCGCCTCAATGTATGCTACGATTCTTTTGTGTGCTCTGCCTTTGTTCGTTATTATGCAGAGTCAAGTATGGTAATCAATAAGAGTGCGAGCGATGTGTGGAGGATTTAAATGAGGTTCCACAATTTAGAATCTCTTTTATTTTGACTAATACGCAATATCACTAAGCGAAGGAAAGGCTATTTTATTTTTATATCAGATATTCCCCAATCTTTATACACTTAGAATTCGGATGACATATTATAATCAGACAAAAATAATATATTGCTAAATTACCCAAGATAATAAAATTTCGAATTATGGATAATATACATGCTTGGCTTATATAAAGAGTACTAAATTCTGATTTCATTTGCACATAAAAAACATGTTTTTCATCCCAACTTTTAATGGCGAAATGCACGCGAAATGGATTTCAATTGCCTGCCCAAAACATACAACAAAAGCTCGACGCATATGCCACGAACTCCTCGTGGCACAGCCGATTGTCTGCCACTTCCGCTCTGCAGAACATTTTCAATAAAATGCGCAGAAATTTGCATATTTATTTGAGTTGAACATTTTTTTTTGGTTTCCGCCGCGTAACTCAAGACGGAAAAGCCAAATTAAAAAGTCATTTCAAACCTTTAAACGCAAGACGCAAGTAAATTATGTAAACATTATGGTTGGCCCTCGCCGCAAAAAGCAAAAGGACAACGGGCCGCAGGACGAAGCTGTACAAAAAAAGAAACTTAACCAAGGTCATATGCGCCGTGGCGTCGCTTTTTCTTGCCCCCTCCAGCTGCCTAGAGGCCATTTTATGAGAATTTAACTTGTTTTTGGTTGGCGACGAGTTCCTGGGGCGATGGCTACAAATGACACTAATAATTTCCATTTAAATGAAGCCATGAATAAAACGCAAATGCAAGTATATGCTTTTTATTTTTTATTTTTATATTATTTTTTCATCTATTTTTTGCAAGGGGACGCGCGTTCTGTCAAATGAGTTTTCGATTGGAATTGTGGCGCATGGGGCGTATGAGTTACGCGTTTACTGAAGCGATTCTAAATTTGTTCTATTTTCATGCAGTGTGGCAAAAATATTTAAAGCAAATTATGCACGTATTATTCCATAGATTGGTTCAACAAATTTTTGGTTTTTAGTTTCAATAATTTGCGATTTTAAATCATTTAGTTAGGCTTATCAGATTGTATGCTACAACATTTTAAATTTTATAGATACCTATTCAGCTTGCCAATTTGTGGTTCGCATTGATGTTGACATGTTCAACTGTTTAGTTTAACATGAACCCTTATTTCTATAACTCCCCCAAAAGCCGTTCAACACAGAGATTGAACACAGTTTAAATGCGGCATTTGACTCTGCAAATAGCTCTACACACACCAAATACACACAACTGCTGTGTCGTGTCATCTAAATGTGTTAAATGAAAACTTTCGAGCCAAAATCAGGAAACATAAATCAGTTAACTTGTAAACAACACACAGACACCTAGAAAACTCTTCCAAATACCTGAACACCTCAGCGTGTCTCATGTTTGTATGTGTTTGGGGTTTAGTATGTGTGCGTGTGTGTGTGCTTTATCGCAAACTTTTCACATGTCTCTAGCACCTCATTTGCAAAACTGAAAGTCAAAACTTGTCCAAAGTTGCTGCCTGGCTTCTTTTTATATCTATAGCTATCTCTGTCTATCTCTTCTCTCTCTCTCTCTCTCTCTCTCTCTCCTTCTCTTTCTTTCACACAGACTTACCAAGAATTTTGCCACCACTTGCAAACCTTGCTCTTTGATGCGTTGTCTCTTGTGTGATGTAAAATAAATTGACATTTAGTTGTCAATGCTTCCACCCTGCCACCCCGCCTTCCCCTGCCTTGGGCAATCTCAGCTGCAGGTGTCATCACGTGTTAATAGATAGTCAACGTTCCCGACTCCCTGACAATGTACTTGCATATTTAAATTTGCGTTTTGTTCAAGCTGTGCAGACAGGCAACAAGCCCAGCTAGAGAGCTTCGCTTTAGCTTCCAGGTGCGCCGACTATGGCCACGGTTAACAGCGAGGCATTTTGACACCACGCCATGTTGACACATTTTGGGGGCTCGGTCTTAAGGGCCGTGTGATGAATTTACCGCACATGTCAGTCCCCAGGCGATGAGCTGCGCTACTCGACTTTGTAATCGCTGCCATGATTGCAATCTCACATTGCGCGGGCTAGTTGCGAAAATTGAATATACACATGCTGCAGATACCCTGTATATGTTATCTGAGGAAAGTCTCCTCTATTATAAATATTATACATATTAAATACAAATTTTAGCTACATTGCAATCAAGTTTTATTACTTTTCTTTAAGCTATCAGACAAAAATTTTGTATTTAAATATACATTTTTTGCGAAATAAATGTACTTTGAGCCCAATAAAGACATTCTTGTATGCGTCTGTTTGTGAGGCGCTTGCCATTTAAGAAAATGCCTTATGGGAAATTCTCTTTATCGTTACAAACACTTTTCATCTGCTATTCATATGCATTTTGCCTGACCCCCCGCCTCCCTCGGGGCTTGTGTGCTGTTACTAAAAGACTTAGCCGAAATTAAAGTACTCAGATGCATATTCAAACCACAAAATACAGTGGAATCCAGTTTTGTTAAGTTACTTCAATTTAAAATACTTTCATACGATTCGAAAAAATGTGCAAATATTAATTTAAAAATGTATGTTTATTAAAAATATTTTTAACACTACAATAATATTAATATCTAATGCCTGCTAGGGCAGTAAAATATGCATGTTCCATAATTGTTAAAATGAATAAAAAACATCTTAATTTATGCTTCCAGCTTTAAGCTCTATTTCGCTGTTTATCTCCAGCACTTGAGCTGAGCCAATGTACATTTAGCCAAGCATCTGCCATGAATACTCAACTAGCTGACAAGCTAATGCAATTAAGCCCAATCCAATTTGTATTTTTTCACCAGCTCAACACCCCCGGTTGTCTCTTAGCTTTCTCATATTTTTTTATAGAACCCGTCTCTAATTCCATTACGAAAACTGCAAGTTTGTTAATATTACCTGCTGCTCTGTTGGTTACCCTTTAGCCCGATGCCCTACTCCCAGATATGTTCACTTACAAACATACACACTCAGCGGTTGTTGGTGCTTTGGCCAACAACTTTCGTCCTAATAACCTTTGCAGCTCATATAAGGAGAGCCTTAATGTGTTTTTGTTTAGCATAAGCAGCCAAAGCATTGCCCCCATGTTAGCTGTCAGACCCAGCCCCGGTCCAGCCCCCTTCTTCTTCTACTCCTAGCGAAGACTTCCATTAGCAGCATCAAAGTACAGCCAGCGCACTTAGCATAATAGCAAAGCCAAAATCGAGAAGCGCTCGACGATAAATTGGTCGAAACGCGGTTTCTCTTATTTCGGCTAAGAGAGAGCGCTTCGGCGAACTTAAGAGCGAAAGCTCTCGCGGCGTGCAACAGGCCGTCGCGACTTTGGCTCCTTTAACCCCCGATTTGGTTTTGACAAACGTGTTTTGATTTCGCCTAACAAAAGTTCGCCTAATGCTGAAATAGTGCCAAGAAAAGTGTGAAACAAAGAAACTGAAATTTTCTTTAATGCGCCAACAATTCAGCTCGAAAATTTACGATAATTGCGACAATTACATTTTACAAATGATGCTGCAAACAAGTGAAGGGAATCAGCACACAGTTTAAGGCCCGCGCGCCCGATGCCCTCTAGGACAAATAGTTTTCAACCCCCGCGCCCTAGCCGTCCCTCGTGGCTATAAAAGCAAATTGAAGCCATTGACTTGAGCAAATCTTGGCTGGCATTGCATTAGCTTGGCTTGTCCTTCAAGGTTTTATAAATTTCAATTTGTTAAATGCTTAGCATACTTTTGAGCGTTGCACAGCGCGCGGCAGCCGTGGCGACATCTACGCAGCTCTGACTACAATCGTAATCAGCAACTTTAGTTTATCTTGTTTAGAATGTGGGCTTGAGGGTGCATAATTATGTTGGAGTTGGAGCTGCCTTTGGTGCTAGGTGTGCGGCGCAACTTGTGGCAACAAGCTCTTAAATGCGAGGGAATCTATAAGAATTTCATATTTAGCAGAGCTAAACATAAAATGTTAAAATATTATAATTGAAAAAGCAGAGACTAGAATATATTTAAAATATTGATGATGTGAAATAATAATAAATAATTAATCAAATAAACCTGGCCAGTTACTAAACAATAAATATGATTCTAAGTCATGTGCAGAAAATATAAGAAATCAATTTGTGTACTCACCTTGAAAACCCAATTAAATCACATTGCAAGTGCAAGCGACACCGCATCTTCGTGACCACAAAAATCTATAATGTTGACTCTTCTTCTTGATCTGTTTTTCTTATTCTCACATATCATATTTATCATTTATACTGTCCGCTCTTATTCTTCAATCTGATATGTTGACTTGCTTTTCATTTTTTTAATTTATAAACAATCACATAGAATTATCACACCATCTGCACACGGCGAGCTCGCGGCTTCAACTGAAACGCAGATTCAATGGACAGCCATATTTATACTGCTTGCTCTTCTTCTTCGAGCTTACATGCATGATCTTGATTTGCATATTTTTATTTAGGCACGAACACACAAACAAAAAATATCACACCATCTGCACACGGCGAGCCCGCGACATCAACTGAAACGCAGATTCAATGGACAGCCATATTTATACTGCTTGCTCTTCTTCTTCAAGCTTAAATGCATGATCTGATTTTATATTTTTATTTAAGCACATGCACAAGAAAAAAATATTCATAACATCTGCACATGGCAAGTTCGCGGCTTCAACTGAAACGCAGCTGCAATTGGCAGCCATATTTATACTGCTGGCTCTTCTTCTTCGAGCTTACATGCATGATCTTGATTTGCATACTTTATTTAGGCACACACACAAAAAAAAAATTATCACACCATTTGCACACGGCGAGCTCGTGGCTTCAACTGAAACGCAGCTGCAATTGGCAGCCATATTTATACTGCTTGCTCTTCTTCTTCGAGCTTACATGCATGATCTTGATTTGCATATTTTTATTTAGGCACGAACACACAATCAAAAAATATCACACCATCTGCACACGGCGAGCTCGCGACTTCAACTGAAACGCAGATTCGATGGATAGCCATATTTATACTGCTTGCTCTTCTTCTTCAAGCTTAAATGCATGATCTGGTTTCATTTTTTTATTTAAGCACATGCACAAGAAAAAAATATTCATAACATCTGCACATGGCAAGTTCGCGGCTTCAACTGAAACGCAGCTGCCATTGGCAGCCATATTTATACTGCTTGCTCTTCTTCTTCAAGCTTTAATGCAAGATCTGGATTCAATTTTTTTATTTAAGCACATGCACAAAAAAAAATTGTCACACCATCTGCACACGGCGAGCCCGCGACATCAACTGAAACGCAGATTCAATGGACAGCCATATTTATACTGCTTGCTCTTCTTCTTCAAGCTTAAATGCATGATCTGATTTTATATTTTTATTTAAGCACATGCACAAGAAAAAATTATCACACCGTCTGCACAGGGCAAGTTCGCGGCTTCAACTGAAACGCAGCTGCAATCGACAGCCATATTTATACTGCTTGCTCTTCTTCTTCGAACTTAAATGCATGATCTGATTTTATATTTTTATTAAAGCACAAGCACAAAAAAATTATTAGACCACCTGCACACGGCGAGCTCGCGGCTTCAACTAAAAAGCAGCTGCAATTGGCAGCCATATTTATACTACTTGCTCTTCTTCTTCGAGCTTACATGCATGATCTTGATTTTCATATTTTTATTTAGGCACACACACACAAAAAAAAATTATCACACCATCTGCAAACGGCGAGCTCGCGGCTTCAACTGAAACGCAGCTGCAATTGGCAGCCATATTTATACTGCTTGCTCTTCTTCTTCGAGCTTACATGCATGATTTTGATTTTCATATTTTTATTTAAGCACACACACAAACAAAAAATATCACACCATCTGCACACGGCAAGCTCGCGGCTTCAACTGAAACGCTGCTGCCATTGGCAGCCATATTTATACTGCTTGCTCTTCTTCTTCAAGCTTAAATGCATGATCTGGATTCATTTTTTTATTTAAGCACATGCACAAAAAAAAATTATCACACCATCTGCACACGGCGAGCCCGCGACATCAACTGAAACGCTGATTCAATGGACAGCCATATTTATACTGCTTGCTCTTCTTCTTCAAGCTTAAATGCACGATCTGATTTTATATTTTTATTTAAGCACATGCACAAGAAAAAATTATCACACCGTCTGCATAGGGCAAGTTCGCGGCTTCAACTGAAACGCAGCTGCAATTGACAGCCATATTTATACTGCTTGCTCTCCTTCTTCGAACTTAAATGCATGATCTGGTTTTATATTTTTATTAAAGCACAAGCACCAAAAAATTATTAGACCACCTGCACACGGCGAGCTCGCGGCTTCAACTAAAAAGCAGCTGCAATTGGCAGCCATATTTATACTACTTGCTCTTCTTCTTCGAGCTTACATGCATGATCTTGATTTTCATATTTCTATTTAGGCACACACACACAATCAAAAATTATTGGACCATCTGCACACGGCGAGCTCGCGGCTATTTATACCGCCTGCTCTTCTTCTTCGAGATTACATGTGTGATCTGATTTTATAATTTAATTTAAGCACACACACTTCAACTAAAACGCAGCTGCAATGGCAGCCCTATTTGTACCGCTTGCTTTTCTTCTTCGAGCTTACATGCATGATCTGATTTGTATATTTTTATTTAGGCACACAATAAAAAAATTATCGGACCACGTGCACAGGGCGAGCTTGCGGCTTTAACTGAAATGTAGCTCTAATGGACTTCCATATTTATACTGCTTGCTCTTATTTTGCGAGATTTAATATAAGATCTGATTTCATATTTATATTAAGGCGTACACACACACACAAACTATTAGACCATCTGATCATGGCGAGTTCGCGGCTGCAACTGAAACGCAGCTCCAATTGGCAGCCCAATTTATACTGCTTGCTCTTCTTCTTCGAGATTACATGCATGATCTGATTTGCAGAATTTTATTTAAGCACACACACATATAAAAGTTTTCAGACCATCTGCATAGGGCGAGCTCGCGGCTTCAATTGAAACGCAGCTGCAATTGGCAGCCATATTTATACTGCTAGCTCTTCTTCTTCAAGCTTACATGCATGATCTGCTCTTCATTATTGTATACAAGCGTTCGTTTGATCGATCAATTTTAACAAAAATTATGTATAAAACTTAAAAAATAACAAAAACGAAATAAAATATAACTAAAAGAGAATGGTCATAAATCCTAGCATTCAAATTTTAATTCTTTGAATAAAACAAATTTGGAAATTTTCTTTACGATCTGTTAAAAATTGTGTTACGGCTGCCTTGTAAAATACGAAAAGTATGTTTGTTTATTTTAACGTAGTCAGAAAGTGTCAGCTCATTCTTGATAATTTACATTTAAGTGGCAACCTTATCTTGTAAGGGAGAATTGTAAATCGGGTGATGTGGCAACGCTAGATGTCAAAGGCATTGGAAGGATCCCGTTGATTGGAGAGCTTTTTTGTATACCGATGCTGAGACCAAACCAAAGCGCGTGGCGTGATTTCTTTTTAATTTCGGCGGCACTACGAAGCAGACGTGCATTTAAGAGCTACATCAAGTAATCTTTTTCAAGCTGAGAAGACCGGTCGTCTAAAGACACGTGGAAGAAATTTACCACCAACCGAATACTGATCAGTAGGCCAATATAACAGCCGGCCAAGTTTAGGCCGTGTGGCCGTAGCCACGGGTGTGAAGTCCACCTCGAGGGCCTGCCACCGCGAGTGTGGAATTCTAGAAGAACTTTCTCTATCCACGGAAAGGCGAAAATTTCGACGGAATGCTGTTGGCATAAGTAGCTTCGACGGCCAGAGTAACAGCTTAAATTTCACTGTGAAAGGAGCAACAAGCACTCATGCCACACGTGTGATCACGAGTGCTTCTACATAACCTATATCTTCGGAACGCCAATGTTAAAATGGACGGCAGCACAGCCTTCGTTATTAAATCGGCTAAAGAAAACTAGCAGCGACTTCGAATTAAGATCTTCGCCAATCCAAATTATTAATGGTGCAGCGTGGACCGACCAGACAGTAGATCCAGAGGAACGAATGACGGGATGAAATTTTAATTGGAGCGCTGACCTTGAATTATTCCTAGTAGATATAATTTTTTGTAAGCCAAGTTAAACAAATATTAACTGATCATGTTTTTCTTACAATGATTTTTGCAAGGAACGGTATACTTGCTTGTGGAATGTAAGCTAATTCATATATACGAAAACTAAAGTCTTATTCATTTACAGATGGTGCTGATTTGAGCTCAAACATCACTTTCATAAATCATCGTTCACCGACATCATTTAAAATTCATAATTCACCATGTGTAAAACGCTATATTCGCACGTAAGTTGTATCGTATCCTCAATGAGCAAAAACAAGTTATCATGTCTTTAAGATCAAGATAGCATGCTCTTCTAGCATATAAAGTCTCAAAACTTTAAACATCAGTTCGTTTGTGAAATAAAACATATATTGTTAAATATAGTAGTCTGTATATGCGTTGATATAATGATCAAGAACAGGATCATTAATATTTCATTAAATGTATCAGTAATATAATGAAATTCACCTTGATGTAAATCTCCTTTGAGGCATGCAGATGTGGAAGTATAAAGACATGGTAGAAGTTTAAAATGTAACTAAATAGCACAAAAAGGGACAATCTCCTATATTTTTACACACGCGGATTGTCATGGCGTTGCTTTGATCAGATCAATTTATAGGGAGGGAAAAATAAGTGTGTAGCCTCAGATATGACATCCAACTGAGCCAAAACCGTGATCGATAACGTCTGTCCGCTTTTCAGTTAGTACCGCTTTATAAGCACCAGTCTTGACACGTGTATTTGTTATTTATTGTTGTGGTAGCAGTAGTTTTGTTAGTTTCAAGATCTCACACCCCATCCGGCGAGCTAAGCAACGCAACCAGACGTGTCAAGTAGAAAACGAACACTCATAAGAATAGAGCATCAATAAGTTAAACAGCCTTAGGTATCAGGCATATATCAGTGCACTATTCTAGCCGCCTACAGCCACCAGCGTTACAATAATTGTATAGGCACGCCTTTGTTATTTGTACATAATAAATAAAATATGATTGCGAACACTATCTATATAAATAAAACTGATTGGTTGATTGCTTGACTGATTGGTTACTAACAAACAGCCTAACCCGTAAAAGCTAGGAATCAGATATTCTTATTTGAAATTTTCACATGCAATTGTAAAACATTGATAGAAGATGTTTTTTTAATATTTTGTTTTTTTTTTTGGTTCCCAATGATATTTTTGAAGAGGAAATTAGAACAATTATCATAATTTTTGTAAAGTTCTTCATCTCTATATATATAACTGTTTGTCCTGACTGACTGACTGACTGATTGGTGATCAAAAAACAGCCCAAACCGTAAGAGCTAGGAAGCTGAAATTTTCACTGTAGCTACCTTATGTAATGTGGGTGCACGTTAAGACGGGGTTTCGGGAAATTCCACCCGCAAGTGTGGAAAAATCGCAAAAAAAGTTTGTATGTAACTTTTTTGTTTACCATCCGATCAGCCTCAAACTTATTTTCAAAGATCTTTGTTCAAATTCATTTGAGGGGTGTTTCGCACTTTAAGGAAAATCCGTTCCTCCTTGCTGGAAATGGAGGTCAAAGATTTGGTGGGTGACGTTTCGCGCTCAAATTCATTTCCAGAGATCTATAAGGAAAATCATTTGATACGTGTTTCACACTTTTTGCAGAATTCAAACTTCTTCGGGGGGAATGCGATTTAAAGATTTGTTGGGCGAAGTTTTAAGTTGTGTCCGATTTGCTTCAAACTTATTTTCAAAGCTCTACATAAGAATGTAATGAATACGTGTTTCAGCGATTTGGGAAATTCCACTCGCAACAGTGGTAAATTGGCGGAAAACTTTTGTATGAAAGTTATTTGTTTACCGTCCGATCAGTTTCAAAATCATTTTATAACATACGTGCCACGGGCAAGGCCGGGTTATACCCGCTAGTTATGAATATAATTCTACAAGTGTGTTTGAAGTGAAGAAACCTGTTTAAAAAAACTTCGTTTAATATTTAAAGTTTTTCAATAATATATCTTTGCAATAAAAGCAGTGTAAAATCATTGTGTACACAAAATTGTGAACATGGCCGTGTAATTTTATATGATACACAGTCAGGCTCCCACTGAAACATCATTTATATTATATTCATAGAAAATTCAATTAGCGCACATACACACATACGCATAGAGACACACAATGATAGCGCATAATTATTGCGTGTCATTTTTATTGCTCATACGACATGTTGTGCACACAAATATACTCCACATATATGAATCATAATCAAAATGCAACTTGCTGCTTTGACTTTTGTATATTAATTTGGCACGAGCGCATACTCCTAATCACAATCATAATAACAATCATGAGCTTATCACGCCTCGTTAATTAATTTAAATTAGAACATGACAGTCATATAACCAAATTAAGTGAGTTGCAACTTCCCCATTAATAGTCAAAGCAGCTGAAATTAAAATGTAAAGGATTTATTTCCAACCAACAAATCGAGCGATTTGTCAAGATTTGCAACAATTTTGGTGTTGATTTTTACGTGTGTTTTATTGCATTGCGGTTGGCACTGCAAATTGCCAAGCCACAGCAATTTATCGGCTACACCGACAATTGCATTATTAATGGCAGCTTAGACCACATGCAGTGGACAACGGGTCCGCACACGCTTTAAGGGCCTTCCCAATGGTAACAGTTGCTCTCAGTAGGAGACCGGAACGACAACATTCACAGCAGCAGCCACAACAATAAACCAATCTAAAGAAACCTTATATACACAGCTTTATAATGGATTATATGTGTATGTGCGTATTATATAGGTAGCTGCTGCTTGGGTGTCTGCAGGGTGCTTGAAAATCATTGAGAAATAGGGGAAAAATTTAAAATAAAAATAAAAAATAATTTATCAAAGAATTTATACTTAAGCAATGGACTTAATATCTTTCAAAAAATATATTTTTAATTATTTAAAAATTATATGTATTTATTTTAATTAAATTTATTAAGGACAGTGCTTAAGTCTTAAACAGATATGTGAGAAGCACGGATAATAAAGCATGTAAACGATGAGTCTGGTGGAAATATCTATTGCTATTGGTTATTTCAGTCCAATGTTGATACAATATGGATTATAAACAGGGAGTAGAGGGAAGTATATTGATAAGCAACAAAGTCGTTCATACAATAATTTTATTTTTGACCGAACATTCCTTTGTGAGCTATACGATATAGTAATCCGATAGGTCTGGTATATTTCAATACGTAACACACTTTATGACAAAATATTAATGCCCTTCACGAGGGTATAAAAGCACAAAAAGCAAATGAATTAAAATGATCCATAAATAAAATGCAACGAAAGCATTTAACATTATCAGCACATGCTGATTGCACATTTAACAAGCGCGCGCCAATTATCAATAAATATAGAATATTTACAACAAACACTACGTCTCGGCAACTGCAACAAGATTAGCATCTGCTTATAGGGTTATAATCAAAATAACCTCATGATCTTCACATTTCCCTGTAATTCCTTTAAAAATATCATCTGATTTTCCCTATAAAATAACTCTGTGCATCTAGCTGATGCTCAGTTTCCAAAAGACATTCAATCCCGCCAGGCACTTTTGCAATGGATCACAATGCTTGGGTATACATGGCTACCGCCTTGTGCTGCTTCATGGTGCTTCAGGCACCTGTAGTCCAGTCGGAGTGCTGCGTCGATGCAAAGAAACTCGAGTACACTGTGGAAGATGGGACTTGTGCATCGGCTGGAGGAAAGTCATCCGACAACAGCAAATGTGTTGTCACTATATGCGGAAACGGGGAACCTCTCAGAGGCACTTACTGTGGCAGTGGATCATGCAACATGTTCGGCTGCAATTGCGACGGCGGTTGCCTTGGCTCTGGTTGGGAAGAAACTTTTCTCCGAAACGCAGCGCAGCACAAAGTTTCCCTCTTAGGATGGTCATGGACAACTCTATCTGCAGCAGGGCGCGTTTATGAAGGCGGATTGAATGTCTTAGACAACATTAAGATCGGTTAGATGTGGGTTGACTTAACATAATACTGCATTGTCCAGACATGCGATAAGAAACTGAAATTGATTTTGGCTTATATATAACAATTGAATATTTTTGCTGCAATCCCATTGTACTAAATATATAATACTTTTGACTATGAGCATAATATAAATTCAATTTTTTAATATTATATTATCAACCCCAACTTAAGTCTACAATGCAATGAGAAAAGCACCAAAAATGTGTTTAATTCATGATAAATGTGCCCATTTGTGGATACCCCGAACCCTTTTTTACCAGCACCAAATGCAATTTAAAATTGAGAGACGATTTCACATAAAAACAGACAGACGTACGGACGGACAGACTGTCAGACGGGCAGACGGACAGACGGATATGGCTACCCGACTCGTCTGTTGATACTGATAAGGAATATATATACCTAAAGGGGTCAGAGAAAATGCAAACACGGCCAGGCAAAACACACTTTCTATCTTCTTTAATAACTTTTGTGTTTCTAAACCAATCTTGATGTAATTTTCAACAGTAGATCTTATTGTGCTCTTAAATATTCGTTTAACCTCAAAAATACAATTGCAATAAAATTGCGGCTTTTGTTGGTGAGCAGTTCAAATTTTCTATTTTATTTGATTTGCATCTATGGTGTGTAGGCGGGGGGGGTGCGATAGCTATAAAATGAAAGATATTTCATAAAAATACAAATTTAAGAAGCTATCTATATTTAATTTGGTTGCTCTAGCTCTTATAACATATGATATTTAATTAAAAAACACAACTTCGATATCGATTTTAATCGATTACGTGGCAACAGGGAAAGTTATCAAGTATCGGAAACAGAGTCGCTCTACGCGGGCACTAAGATGACAGCTGCAGCTAAAATTTGAAGTCGCTAGATCTAATAGGTTGTCAGATCTTTGCGTTCATACACACGGGCAGACGAACTGACGGACAGACAGACGGACATGGCTAGATCGACTCGGCTTGTGATGCTGATCAAGAATATATATACTTTATGGAGTCGGAGATGCTTCCTTCTGCCTGTTACATATATTTGCACAAATACATTATACCCATTTTCAATGGGCTCAGGGTATACAAACAAAACAAAAACACACACACAACAACCACTAACATTCCGTTAGCGAGCATTCACGCGATTAGATGTCGCACAGTCGTGGACCATCGAAAATTTCAACTGCGTCAACTAAATTATTCTTTTAATGAATAGAAAGATGCAAAATTAAATATTATTTAAATTAACTTAGTTTTATAGAAAAGGAAACAAATAAAAACTCTGGAACACTAAAATTGAAAGTAATAACAATGTTCACGTGTGCTAGTATCTACTTATGCTAATTAAGGAAATTACGAAAATGAAGTTTAGCCATTTAAATTTCAAAAATTCTTCAAATTGTATTATGAATAAACCAAGCGTAGCTAAATTAATTGGTTTGTTCCTGAAGACATGGTGACATGAAGAAAAAGAAGAAATTTTGATGGGATCTTTGCTTATTATGCGCAAGAGTAACATCTGAGACCTCACCTTTAATAATCAGCAATTGTGTTTGTTTCAATATATACAACAATAGCAACAAACACTACGTTTCGGCAATTGTTTATTTCATCAGAATTTGCTTATCTCCACATTTCGGCAGAATTTCTTGAAAAATATCATCTTCTATTCTCCTATAAAAGAACTCTGTGCACCTAGCAAATGGTCAGTTCCCAAAAGACATTCAATTCCGCCAGGCACTTTTGCAATGGATCACAATGCTTGGGTATACATGGCTATCGCCGTGTGCTGCTTCATGGTGCTTCAGGCACCTGTAGTCCAGTCGGAGTGCTGCGTCGATGCAAAGAAACTCGTGTACACTGTGGAAGATGGGACTTGTGCATCGGCTGGAGGAAAGTCATCCGACAACGGCAAATGTGTTATCACTATATGCGGAAACGGGGAACCTCTCAGAGGCACTTACTGTGGCAGTGGATCATGCAACATGTTCGGCTGCAATTGCGACGGCGGTTGCCTTGGCTCTGGTTGGGAAGAAACTTTTCTCCGAAACGCAGCGCAGCACAAAGTTTCCCTCTTAGGATGGTCATGGACAAGTCTATCTGCAGCAGAGCGCGTTTATGAAGGCGGATTGAATATCTTAGACAACATTAAGATCGGTTAGATGTGGGATGTAACATAATACTGCATTGTCCAGACATGCGATAAGAAACTGAAATTGATTTTGGCTTATATATAACAATTGAATATTTTTGCTGCAATCCCATTGTACTAAATATATAATACTTTTGACTTTGAGCATAATATAAATTCAATTTTTTAATATTATAGTATCAACCCCAACTTGAGTCTACAATGCAATAAGAAAAGCACCAAAAATTTATTAAATTCATAATAAATGTGCCCATTTGCCTATTAATAAAACAAAACCTAAATATACTCTGTTTACTTCCGACTAGGAGATACCCCATGCCTTCTAGCTTTTTCTTATTATAATAAGAGAAAAGGGGAATAATGCAGCACTGTCTATGAAATATATGAAGGGATAAATAGATAGACTCTTTGATGCCGGGGTGAAGATCTTAATCGGCCTCTGTTAAATATGGGTTGGCTTAAAAGCCTTCTGCATATTTAATATATGCGATAAGAATATGAATCAAACAAAAATTTCAATATAGAATACTTTCGACCAACGGTTTTTTTTTTGTGTTAAAATTCTTTTGTTTACAGCTAATCTTCCGTTACTCTTGATTAGCAACTTTTATCAGCGTGAGTTTTGGTTATTTACGGCAATTCCGTAAACCTGGAGCCCATATCGCCACGCAGGGGCAAGGATTACCTTATAGATAAGAACTTTGTTTCGGAGCGAGAGTGTGTTATATGGGCTTAGCAGCCAGCTCAGACGCCTGATTTTGCTTTACAAGTTGTTGGTAACCTCGGTGACAAGTTTTTTGAACGTAAGTCGGGTGTCGAGTGTGATCCCTAGGTATTTATGGTCGGGCACCTGCTCTAAGAGCTCGCCATGGAGAAAAAGTGTTTGATTCGAAACCCAAACTGGAACTTCGGAATTAAGCGTTTTATTTCCGGGGTATCCAGGATACTTCTAAGGATGCACCTTTCCAGAATCTTGCCAAAGGCAGGCAGGAGGCTGATGGGGCGATAGGATTCCAGTTGATGAGGGGGCTGTCCACTCTTGTGCAACATGGTGATATGTGCCTTCTTCCAAGCCACTGGAAAGTAACCCAGCCGAAGAGCTGCATTAAAAATGGCGACGAGAAAAAGCACCGCCTTGTATGGCAGTAGCTTAATTGCCTGATTGTCCAACCGATCTTCCCCAGGGGCTTTGTTGCTTTTTAAGCTCTTTATCTCCTGCTTCACTTCTTGGAAGGTGATTGGTGATACAGAGAGCTACATTTAGAATGGCGCCTCTAGGATTTGCGACGCGCTGTATCCTTCCATGCAATGCGGTCTCAAACGGCTTGAAGCGCTGATCCAGGTTGCAGGCGAAGGCTTCGGCTCTTTCCATTGGCCGCTTGAATCGACTGGTAAGTTTCCACAGCGCGAATTTGGAGCTCTCGTCTGCCGTTTCTTCTCAGTAAAGCCAACTCCTTCCTGACCCTGTTGGCGATATGGCGATAGATCCTGTCGATTATGGGGTCATGGGTACGGACGAACTCCCTCCTCAGTCGCTTTTTCAGGGAAAGAAGGCCTTCAACGATGGGGGGAAGCGTCCTTGTAAATTGGCTTGTAGGCGTAGAGTAGGCGGTATGTACTTGATCCAGCAGGGTTTGAACTGCAGCGTCGGCATCCTCGGCTGTCAAGATCGGCATGTTTAGATCTATCATGCCATTCAGTTCAGTTTTGAAGCGTTGTATGTCGGACTGAAGGGTGACAAGCCTTCGCTTTTTTGGGGTCCTCTGAACAGACATAGAGACCGTTGCAAGGAGTGGTAGATGGTCGGATGACAGTTCAAACTCTTCGCAAACTGATATTACGCTGTTGGGGATATCCTTGTATATAAAGAAGTCAATTCACAAAGGGGTACTTTACCTGTTGTACGGGAAGTGGGTAGGTCTCCCAGTGGCCAAGACCTGGGCTGAGCAGCTGGTGAGCGCTTCATGCAGCGCAATGCATCTGTTGTCAGCTCTGTAGCTTTCCCCACAGCCTGTATTTGGCATTGAAGTCGCCTCCAACGATGAATTTATGACCAAGCTGATCAAGGAGAGAATCAGAATCGAATCCAGCTCGGCTCCAGGATAGATTTGGTGGTAGATACACTGCAGCTACGCGTATTTCACCCAAAGGAGTCCCCACCATAAAGCAGCCCTCTGTGTGGTGCTGGAGGTCATCTGATGTAGTTGGTAGTGCACCTAGTCCTGCTTGACAAGTACCGCAGCACCTCCTCTGGCTCGACCTGCTGGGTGATCCGCACGGTAGCAAGCATATCCCTCCATGGCGAAGTACAGATTCTCAGATCTTTAAGTTCATACACACGGGCAGACGGACGGACGGACAGACAGACGGACATGGCTAGAGCGACTAGGCTGATGATGCTGATCAAGAATATATATACTTTATGGAGTCGGAGATGCTTCCTTCTGCCTGTTACATATATTTGCACAAATACATTATACCCTTTTTCACTATTTTCAATGGGCTCAAGGTATACAAAAAAAAAAATACACACACAACCACCAACAACACTCCGTTAGTGAGAATCCACGCGATCAGATGTCGCGCTGTCGAGGCAATTAAATTAATTAGCCGCACAGTCGTGGAACATCGAAAATGTCCGCCTCAATTTAGACCTTAGATTTGAACTGCGACAATTAAATATTTCTTTTGATGAATATAAAGACGCAAAATTAGATATTACTTAAATTAACGTGGTTTTATAAAAAAGGAAAGAAATGAAAAACTCTGAAACAGTAAAAGTGAAAGTAATAACACTGTTCACGTGTGCTAGAATCTAGTATCTATCTAGTATCTATAAAATGAAGTTTAGCCATTTAAATGCCAATAAATCTTGAAATTGTATTATGAATAAAATATGCGTAGCTAAATTAATTGGTTTGTTCCTGAAGACATGGTGGCATAAAGAAAAAGTTTTTTTTGGGATATTCGCTAATTATGCGCAAGAGTAACATCTGAGACCTCACCTTTAATAATCAGCAATTGTGTTTGTTTCAATATATACAACAATAGCAACAATCACTACGTTTCGGCAACTGTTCATTTCTTCAGAATTTGCTTATCTCCACATTTCGGCAGAATTTCTTTGAAAAATATCATCTGCTATAAAAGAAATCTGTGCGCCTAGCAAATGGTCAGTTCCCAAAAGACATTCAATCCCGCCAGGCACTTTTGCAATGGATCACAATGCTTGGGTATACATGGCTATCGCCTTGTGCTGCTTCATGGTGCTTCAGGCACCTGTAGTCCAGTCGGAGTGCTGCGTCGATGTAAAGAAACTCGAGTACACTGTGGAAGATGGGACTTGTGCATCGGCTGGAGGAAAGTCATCCGACAACGGCAAATGTGTTATCACTATATGCGGAAACGGGGAACCTCTCAGAGGCACTTACTGTGGCAGTGGATCATGCAACATGTTCGGCTGCAATTGCGACGGCGGTTGCCTTGGCTCTGGTTGGGAAGAAACTTTTCTCCGAAAAGCAGCGCAGCACAAAGTTTCCCTCTTAGGATGGTCATGGACAAAACTATCTAAATTAGATCGCCTTTATGAATATATTAGACAACATTAAGATCTTTTAGGTATGGGTTGACTTAACATAATTCTGCATTGTACAGACATGCGATAAGAAACTGAAATCGAGTTTGACTTAAATATAACAACTGAGTACTTTTGTTGCATTCACATTGTACAAAAAAAGTATATTTTAATATAATATTATCAACCCCAGCTTGGCTCCATGGATGAGAGAAGCACCAAAAATTTGTTGAGTTCAAAATAATTGAATATAATATATAAATAATATAATAATTGAAATATAATTCAAAATAATTCTCAGCGTTAATAAATTAAGATCCTTAATAGATTCTGGTTTGTGCCCAACAAGGAGATGGACCGAGCCTTCTAGCTTGCTCTTGTAATAATACAAAAAAAAAGGGGAATAATGCAGCGCAGTCTATGAAATATATGTATTAAAATTGATCTATATTTTCTATATTTGAACATCACTTTTAAATCTTCTTCTTTTTGAAATCTAATTCTTTCTTCATCGGAAAAATATGCTTGTAGCTGTCAGCTGCTGGCAGCTTATTACTAATCCCACAGAAAATGTGATAAGTTCTTAAAAACAATTATGCCCATTTCCAATCTTTGTTTCCAACCTTGTTAATAAATGGGAAAACCTTAATAGAGTCTGTTTTGTGCCATAAGTTCATTTGCTTACTTGGCACATAATATTGAATAAAATGTGCCACTGTATACCTTAAGAAGACAACAGATAAAAATGCCCGACTAGAAGATACTCTGAGCCCCGCGCCGATCTATACTTACAGCCATTCTAGCGGTCTTTGTGTAATTTCCATAGCATGACTATGGCACTCTATCTTTCTAGGCTCTAGGCTAGGTTCTATCTTTCAAATTAATATTTTTTTTTTCAAATATGCGTGGTGAAAGTATATATAAGTAAAATACTTTAGGTTTGTATATGGTATACGCGCACCTACGCTCCAAACTTGGTGTATATTGTATTTTTATGTTGTGATTCTAAAACCATGTTCCAAAACTGTTTTGAAATGCGGCAAGATATTGACAAAAGGTCCGTATGGTTAACTGGAATATATATTTCAAGTTTCAAGTCTCAAGATTATGTACTTTCCGAGATCCGCAGTCAGATGGACGGACAGACAGGCAGACATGACTCGGATAATATAAATGAAAATAATATTAAATATATAATATAAATACAATGAAGCCATGCCAAAATAATAAGAATAATAAAATTAAATTTCATTCGAAAATATAAATTCAAACATTACATTATGATCTTCACACTTCACCCAGTTTTCTTAGAACACATCAGCTCTTATCTTCTGTTCTCCTATCAGAGAACTTTGTTGTATGGCTCATGTACATGACTCGGATAAATGGAAATAATATTAAATATATAATAAAATACAATGAAGCCATGCCAAAATAATAGAAATACTAAAATTAAATTTCATTCGAAAATATAAAGTCAAACATCACATTATGATCAGAAACACTTCACCCAGTTTTCTTAGAACACATCAGCTCTTATCTTCTGTTCTCTTATCAGAGTACTTTGTTGTATGGCTCATGTACACATCACTGAAAACACACTGAGAGATAGACTGCTAATTAGTGTTAGAGTGTAATCAGAGATGCAACTAATTAATCAGTTATAGTTTTAATAAAAGATTACTTGAATTAAACATTATTTTTATAATTTGCAGCACAATCTATCTGCTTCGGGGGAGACGATAGATTAATAAATCTTCTTAATGGAAACAATATATAGTATATATTTTCTCCCTAACAGTTGTGCTTGTTAATTGGAATTAGCGACTGCATATAAAGAATTTCAAATTGCGACATTGAAGAGTTCTGAATGAGCTCTGGATCGAGATAATTCTGCATATTGAGTGATTCTCAATGAGTGAGTCTCGCTCATTGAGTGAATCTCAATCAATGCTGTATTGAGACTTGCATTGAAGAACTCGCAGCAACACTATCAACAATGTGAGGTGAAATTGGACTCTTTCGTGTCCTAGTCAAGCTTCTATAGTTTAAACATTACTTTTCTAGTCATTTCCCACTGTGGGAACACTTAAATCGTATTCTTTCTCCGCCGGAACCATGTTCTTGTTGCTGTCAGCTGCTGGCAGCAAGTAGTACTCCTGGCAACATGTTGAAAATTCCATTTTTTTTGTCAAGCACAAAGGAGAACTGAGCTGATCTGAAAACCAGCCACATGCTAGGCAAATGGTCTGTCTGCATACACGCACAAAGTACAGAAATACATATTGTGGTTGTATGTACATATATCGTCGTGGTACAAATATGAGTACAGTCCACTAAGCATTAGTCCGCCTCTCATGGCCGTCGAGCTGTTGACCAGCTCTGGCGCAATAAACGGTAGCACAACTTGCAATGCCACCAGGCAATCCAGCTGCCCCCCTTCCCGCTTCTTGTTTCTCTCGCTTGCTGCCTCTGTTATCTGGCAGTCGCTGTTTGGCTCTGCAACAGACGCAATTGGCAGCCATTGTCAGCGGGGGTTGCTGACCACACACAACAGTTCCAAGAATCATTAGCAAAGTCAGGGTGTTGTGCAAATTTGTATGCGCTGCGAGTGAAACTGTCCCTGACGCTTGACAGGTCAGAAAATTCCATAGAATTGCAAACTTATCAATAACATAGTTAGGTATGCCAACGTTTAACTGTGCATCATAGTAAAAGTGAGATAATACATTCTGATAACTGGAACAGAGCTTTGAAATAAATAAGAGATCAAATTTATATATCTATTTCTACCAAGGAACTCCGAACGTGGATGATTATTATTCTGATTCTTATCTTAAAAGGTCAGCTGACCATAAGAACTTCTTTGCTTTTCCTTAAGGAAGTATTCACATTTTCATTCTATAAAACTTTTTATTCTATTCTATCGGGATACTCATCAGGGTCGTTTGAAGTTAGGCATAAAAATAAACTATTCTGGGAGTTGTCTAGAGACGACAGCACTTAAGTTGCTGCAAGTCGCCTTCCTGACCGCCTCCCTGCCTGCCCGCCAGCCCGCCTGCCGCGTTCCTTTGCCTTTGTGGTAATTGGTATTTTCATTTAGAGGACTTTTCCCTGTGGCAGAGAGCAGTGTTCAGCTCTTGAGTTGATGAATTTAAGGCTTTAAATGCTTTCTGCTCTGGTGCTTGCATATAATTTGCATTAAATTGCGTGGAAATCAATTTTTTGACATTTTCAATATTTTTCTTTTGCCCAAGCGAAATACTGCGAAACGAGAATTTAATGCTAAGCAAGGACACGTGTATAATTTAGCCTAGAGCTAAGCTGTACTGGAAGTATGCCCTCTGCGATGCGAATAATAAATGTGAGCCGAAATGAAATTATGTCTAGGCAACGTCAACGCTCGGGCATATTGAATCGTGGGGCACACACATTCAAATCACGCATACGCCGCGTGTGATATTTGTTGTTGGTTTTTATTCTATTTTATTTTTTTGCCTCGCCTGACAGCTGTCAGCACTACGCAGCTCTCAATTCGTCTGTCTGTCAAATCAATTTATACTGTCATATAATTATACAGTCGCTGTAGGGCTGAATCAATTAAAAAAGCGTCTGGCTGCATACAAAAAAAAAAAAAAAAAATGAAAAATTGATTTGCAAATTGAAAACGCTGCGAGCTACTGCTGCTGCTGCTTCTACTGCTTCTTCTGCTGTCAAGTATAAGCTCCTACACGCAACGAAAACTTAATTTCCCCCCCTCGATAAATCTGGCAGGAGGCTTCACTGTTTGCGTTTTGTAAATTTTAACGAATCCGCTTGCAGCATATGCAACATCCGCAGCATTGTTTGGCCACGTGCTCAGGTGCCGCTGCCACATCAGTCGTTTCCAGTGATTTCCGTCCCAAAAGCCCTAACAGGCATTGCCTTCCCCACATACCAATGTGGCGGGCATTCATTCGGTTAGCTGGTCCATGTTCTGTGCCTGCCAAACACGCAATGCGCATTTTAAGTACAATTTAAGCACATTTTCAATGTGAAAGCAGACAAACATCTGAGCGGCATGTGTCGGCTGGGAGGCACCATAAAGGATGGAGAATGTGTCATTCGAACTGAATGTTCAGCAATGTTCCCTGTGCACAACTGAAACCTAGTTTGGCCCAGACATAAACAAATGGAGGGCGCTCTATAGGTGCGCTTTCTACTTATTTAATATATACCTGTACAAGATGCAAAAAGTTTTCAGCCTGGGAAGCCTTGTAGAGAGAAAAAATTTAAGCAAACAAATAGTAAACAGGCATCATGACGGAAACAGATGTTGTTTGCTTTGATTTATCAAAAATAAAAAAAAATAAAAATTTAATCGAAAATATGTGCAAAAAGCAAACCAACTTTAAGCTCTGCAGCTTATTTGTATTTAATCAGAAAAAAAAATATATATATATACGTGACGTGTATTAACTTAATTTTTTGGCCGAAATCACATTTTTTCGATAGAATTTGTAAAAATTGGTTTAATCTTTTAAATATGAAAGCAAACCTATAATAAATTGTTTTGGCTTTAGATCACATGTTTTCTTTGTTTTTGTTGTTTGTTAAAAATTGATATCTAGTTACTTTTTACATTTTTATTGTCAT
Source organism: Drosophila borealis (assembly GCA_035045885.1). Taxonomy (NCBI): domain Eukaryota; kingdom Metazoa; phylum Arthropoda; class Insecta; order Diptera; family Drosophilidae; genus Drosophila; species Drosophila borealis. Next base: position 3,182,563 of record JAWNOR010000211.1, read on the forward strand.
AGGTAAACAAGCCACTGTGTCGATAGATGTTGTCTAATATATAATATATGTATATATTATATTTAAAACTTTAATAGACTGGCGCTGATTCTGAGCGTATTTAATGCCAACCGGAAAGCCTTAAAGTCATGAAACTGTCTGATTTCTCGGTTGGCTTAGTATCCGTTGCTTGGCTTAATTTTAAGCTGAGCACTTGAAGCAAATTAAAATTTTATGGACTTCAGAATTGGCAACTCTGTTCAGGCAATGCCTTGTGTAAAATTTTAATTGAGCTGCCAGCCTTGATTAATTGACAAATACAAACCAGCCAGCAGCTAAAAGTTCTTACTCCACCAGAAAACCACCCAGGTGTACAATCGTGTGTAACCTTGCTTAATGACAGCCACAGGTGCGATGTTTACCAGGCAAATTAAACCCTATACTATACACCTTTTTGCCAGTGCTGCCATGCATTCGTTTAATGGCCAGTTTTCAAATTAGCAGCTCATTCAAGAAGCAGCAGGCAGCAGACAGCTGGTTTAAAAAACACTTTAATGTTATGCCTGAGCAATGCCCATAAATAAGCCAAAAGGGTCGCATAAATTTGTGCGAAACCCTTGGCTACAAATTTTCGGTTTTCAGTTCGATTAGATCGGTTTGTGTCTGTTTGTACGACTGTCTGTCGAAATGCGTAAATGTTTCAAAGTTCTTGAAATGTGTTCAAACTAAAATACTGCTCGCTGCTCAGCTGAAAACATGAGCCCATGTTCGCTGTCCGATTCGAATGCTGTGCAAACTTTGAACTGGCTATGGATTCAATGAATTTATTCATTAGTTCGCTTTGATATGCACTTCACCGCCCACCGGCCCCTCCTCCCCTACCCCCTCTCGTCCGTGCAGTCGCCTGGCTACACACGGCAAACTAAACAGGCGAACTTAAATGCTATTCGCCACTAGACAGCACTTCACACTGGAACTAAACTGTGTAAATACTGCATTTTGTATAATTGAATTGATAATAACACGATTCAATTAATTCAATAACAGCACACACTTTGTTGTATATCATTATCAAAACTTATTGGGCTTGTGCTCGGACTTTTGGAATATGAAAAGGATATAATAATTTATGTTTTAGAGGGTATATATTATAAATTCATATGCAGGCTGCATAACATGAACTTAAACTTCTTTTGTTTCAATCAACAGACTTTTCCATTCTTTCATTAGGCATTTAAACGACAGAGGTTCCTTTTAATTATATTTATTCTTTAACCTTTAAAAACGATAAGAATTAATTGTGAATATTTTAAACTCAAATTTTCAACTATTTGTATTTTTGACTACTAATTTGTACACTTTCGTCCCAGTGTGCAGGCCGCGTGAGCAGCGGAAAGAGAGCATGTGTGTTGGCAGCGTCCAGCAGCATGCATCCTGTGCTTACCCACAAACAGCCGCACCCACACACACACACACACACACACACACACACACACACAAGGACACACCCGCACACACATGAGTTGCCAACTTAAAGGCTTAGAGGTGTGCGAACCTGGGCCCAGCTAATGCGATTTATTTTTATGGTCAATTTGCTTGATTAGGTTTCGATTTTCATGCGCCCGCTGCACTCGCCGCGTTTGCAATCGAGTTCATTAAAGTTGCGCAGCAACAAAGTTTATTGAAATACGGCTTCCCAGCAGCCGTAGCAGCAGCTGCGAAAGGACCCAACTTTTCAGTCGTTCGACAGTTAATAAAGCGCCAAATGGAAAATTAATTAATATTTTCCTAGGTGAAAGCAACAAACAACAACTATAACAACAATTGTGGTGGCTAACTGTATTCAAGACTCTCTCTCTCTCTCTCTCTCTCTCTCTCTCTCATTCTCTTTCTGACACGGCCACACACACCCAAGCGAAATTTGAGTGTGTTTGTGTGTGTGAGCTTTGTTATGTTTTCTGCGCACGAAAGTATGCAACGTGCAGTCGAACAACAAGAAGGCAAATAAATGAAAATCTGCTCAAACAAATTGATCGACTCAAAAATGCCCTGAAATCATGAAATTAATCAACTAAAATCGAATTCAGTTTAGGCAGCAATGAGGCGAACAATGATGAAAAGACACTTACAATTTTTTTTTTTTTCAGCACTTGGTTTTTAAGCTAGCTTCAAAATCAAAGGTAGCTTGAAAAGCATTGTAAGTTGTGAGACATAACATTAAATATGTATTTATTACATAGATATATAGATGATGCATCAGAAAGTTATCTGCAATGAACTATTGTTTCTACAGGGACATTAACATTTAGTCGCGGATATGTATATATATTATATATATTCTTGATCAGCATCAATCACTGAGTCTATCTAGGCCTAACTCTCTATATCTCCGTGCATTGCAAAAATAGAACCACGCACAGAGAAATTTTTTCGATTGATGTTGATTTTTATACTTAGTTCTTTGTACATATCGGAGTTGTTTGCCTTTTTCAACTAAGGCAAAGTGCAGTTTCGATAGCTATGACAAACAATAATTCTGGCTTGGATATAGACAATGCATCAATAAGTTTGACAGTTATTGAATATATATATTTGAAAATAAGAATAAAAAAGGTCTTAACTTGTAAAGCTTCAAGCAGAAACGGATGCTTTAAAAATATTAATATTATATTGTGTAGTAGGATAAATGCACGAATGAACCTACACATAGTCTAGGCCATTTGGTCAGCAGTTCCCTTTAATACCAAGTTCAATTATTATTTTCCACTTGTACTTTAATTCTTGCAATAAGAGAACGACATATCGGATTTCTTCTTGTCTCATGCACCAACACTTTTCACATTTCCTTTAGTCTGTAAGTCGCGATTGAACATCAGAATAAAAAAGAAAGATTCAAAACTATTTGTGTTTAAATTTGCAAGCGACATTTGTCTTTTACAATTGCTAACAACGATTTCATCTTTCTAATAGAGAATATTGAATTTTATACACATTTTTATTTATTTTTCGTTATGATTCGTTCTGCTTTTTCAACTTTCACAGTTTTGGTAGAGTATAATAAAAATGAACATCGATGACACTGCAAATAGTGCGGGTTGAGTCGTTTAGGGTGGTGGTGGGGGGGGAAGGGGGACAAGAATCGGAAATACCGCATGGCATTATGACATTTGTGTGCCATAAAAATATGCTGCACGCTTTTGTGGTCCAACGTGCGTATATTGTGCGCCATCGTGGGGCAAGAACTAAAAAATGTCAGAGCGCCTATATATACACACATATACAGAAGCATATATGTATATGTGTGCAATGTATGTGAGTATGCAAGCCCTTTGCGCTTGTGTGGATGTACAAGATTCCAGGGTAAATAAAAAAGTTCGCAGTGACACCCTGGAGACTCGGGTGTTCCTAGAAATAGATGTATGCCAGAAGCCCTTCATTTCACGTTAGGAAATGTTTTCAGCATTTTTATACACTTCACTTTTTATTATTATTATTTCCATAGCATCCCTTTCATATTGCTCATACGCCTCGGGGCAGTATGGTGTTGCCATGTGCATGCTGCCTGGCTTAATTAAAATAGCTCCGATATACTAAAAGTAATTGTATATGCACACATTTGTGCGCCAGCATAAACTAAAAGTGAACAGATTTTCTATGGCAACTTGTTAGCCAAGGAGCAGAGTAATCACGATAAAGGCAATAGCCCGGGCAAAGGAAAAAACGCCATCGGAAACGTGACTAAATCAGTTTTGCCAATAAGACACGAAGCCGGCGCCAAGGATAGCATTGCCAGGAGCAGCCACTGGATCAAGAATGCTTATGGCCGGCAAAGATGAAGGAATGAATATAATATATACTTGTTGAAGAGGAAGACGCTTCTAGCGGCATTGAACTGTGAAATGACTTCATTAGTAAAAAAATATTGTATGTAGTCCTTACATTTAAGATGCAAAGAGATTCTAACTAGGCTCATAGAGGGCCTGATTTATTGGGTATGTGTGTGTGGGTGTGCGTGGGTGTGTGTGTGTGTATTTATGTATTACTTGTGCGCAGAGCTGCGTCCCCTGTTAAAACACCCAATTTCACACATTTCAGCAGCTTGTATGCGAAATTTTATGTAAATTTAACAAGAGCAGCAAAAAGTTTGTCATACGAGTAGAAAACATAAAGCACAAATTAATTGAGGCAACAAACACGAATTCGGCGACATGGGAGAGGGGAAAAAAAGAAGGCAAATCAAGGAGGCTGTCGTTGGCTGTGGGTAATTTTATTCCATTTTTTTCGCTCAGGGTATTTGGGCAAAGGGTCGGAAATGACAGGAAGTGGTTGCCAAAAGCTAAAGCTAGGCGATGCCTGATTCCGGTATTTGCTTTGATGCCGTAATTATCTTATGATACGTCTATTCCAGCTGGATGACTGCATATTCACGACGCATTTGTTGTCAGCTTAATGATATAATTTCTAGAATTATGTTAGGCTTCAATGCATGAGAACACACTTTGTGATATAAAATATTTAAATTTTGTTTGACTTCTAAAGCCAACTACTCAGTTTTTATGCTGGATGTTCAAACTTTGCTTAGTAAAAGTAACAGAGACTTTACTGCAATGAATTATAGCTTATGTGTATTAACATTTAGTCGCGGATCAACTACTGAGTCTATCTGGGCCTATATTATCTGCGTCCATTTGTATGATTTTCTCTTTAAATGTATGCATGGAACTCAGAGACCTGATCTATTATTTCGATTGATGTTGATTTTTATACCCAGTTCTTTGAGCACATATTGTGGATATTTGTTATTTTTAGCATCTCATCACAATTTCTTTTTCTGTTATATAAGCAACATTTCAGACTAAACAACATTTTGCGATATAACAGCTTAAGGGTCGCCAACATCTAGACCCTTATTCAGAAGGGGTTTCATCTGCAAAACAGAGTAAGTTTAAGAGATTAAGGGTCGCTAAAGTCGAAAACTTTATTCAGATGAATTTTGATTTGCAAAACAGAGACAAAAGACTTTGGCAACTCTTTTTTGTTTGTACAAATACCCAAATCAAAAAAAATGTATCCTTTCTACAGGGAGAAAGCACTTAAGAAAATGCTTAGCATAACATTTTTTATTTAATTATATTTCTATCTATATTTCCATAGTTTGTTTCTAAGTATTTTGTGTATTTAGAGTTTTTGTTTATTTATTTAATATTTTTTTGGTGCTTGCATGTTTGTGCGATGTCCCTGACGTTTTTGTTGAAAAGAGTGAATTACCCAATTCGTTACCCATTTCATTATTTTTGCTATTCCGTATTCCAGTTCCCTGCTCGTTTCGTATATATTAAATCACCCTCGTCAATCAAATGCGTTGACATGCAACGGACACGCAGCTCGGGCTTGCGTCAGATTATTGTGTTTAATAAAAAATTAAGTGCAGGGTTCAAAGTTGAAAAATTCGCCAGCTGCTTTAAGTAAAAGTGCGGAGCACACCAAAAAAAAAAAAAAAATCGCTCATACGCCACGTTTGTCGCGTTGCCAATGCGCGTCACGTTTGAATTGTTTCAATGTGTGCGTGAACAAATATGTGGGGCAAAAAAAAAACGCATATTAAGATATAGAAAAAGCAATACCATATAGTATAAAGAAATATTTGCGCGCAAAAGCCAGCAGAGAACGGTCACGGCAAGGACAAATGCCAACAAGTGCAAGGACATAAACGTTATCATTCCTTGGCTAACTGTTGAGCAATAAAAAAAAAAAGCCAGCTACAGTTCTTTATTTATTCAATATTAAGTGCTTTAATAAAAAGACAGAGGAATTGAAACTTGTTAGTTATCATTGACATATCAAAGCAACAGCAAACTTTAATCTGAAGCTGATGTGAAAACTAAACAAAACTGAAATATAAGACAAGCTTTGTACAAAAAACATTAAAATGAGCTCCACAAAGTTGTTTTTTTTTTTAAAACAATTTGAAGCTACCTTAGTTAAAGGAACTCGACTGTACGAGTCTCTGTTGTAAAGTTAGCGTAAGTTTAAACAAATAAAAAGAATCCATTTATAAAAGTACTCAAGCAATGCTACGTGAATAGAAGGCTTGCTTGAAACAGACACAAACTGTATACATTTGTGTATTTGCAGAGTGAAAATGAATTTGTGAAGTAAGCAGAGAAAAGAAGAATAAACTATTTTCAAGCACTTAAGAACTACTTAAAGGCTAGCCAGAAAGTTAGGCATTCAGAGGAGGGTTGGCAAACAGAAATATGAATAACAAAATGTGGCAGAAGCGAATAAACTAATAACAAACAAGTTTTCGTTTTATGCACCAAGTAAGAAATACAACACAAAACGACTAGAAACGGGCACTATTCATTTTATGAAATATATACTAAATAATTTTGTGGGTTTTTCATTTAGACGGCCAAGTTTGGGAACGATCAGATAAAAGCAAAACTAAAATGAAATTGTTTATGAATCAAAAACTAAAGTGTACAAAAATGAAACTGGCTTCTAAAGAGATGTAGAATGGGAATTTGTGGGAAATTTCGGATTTCTCATCCAATCGATCTCTCAGATCGGTTCATATAACCAACCTATTCTTGTTAATCTTGTTATGTTAGACATAACTGTTGATAAAGTTGTATTGTAGTTGTTCATATAAGTTAAATTAAAGATAAATCAAACTAATAGAGAAACAATAAAACAGAATGAGAATGCAACAAAAAATTGCAATTATATATATTTTTTAATATTTTGTATTTCGTTAAACTCCTTTAATCAATGGCGCCTAAAATTTTCAAAAAAGTTTACATCAATTTCAGTTTCTAATAAGTTTGCCCATGGCCAGGCCAATATCTTAATTCTGGCAAACTCCATCCCATTGCCATCGCAGCATTTTAGCATGTAATAAACGAAGGAGGTAAAACAAATAAAAACAAGTTAACAACGAATAGAAGATACCTTAAGACCAACAAAAAACAAACAAAAATCGCTTCCTCAAAGGTCAAGAGTCGGCTACGAATGGCTAAGGAATTAAGGACAGCTGCAATAACTGGGGCCAATGGGTTTTCAGTCGTGACTCTGTCCCATTAACCAGCATAGCATAACCTTTGCTATTCTTTATGAGAACAATCGGCTGGAAAGAAAAGTTTTGTGGGAGTTTTTCTAGGCCAGCAGCAGCTTAAGTACAAAAACCTAAAACAGAACAGCTTAAATGTTGGCTGAACCTTTTAGGGAGAATTTGTGTACAGGGTATCTACCAGTCGAACTTTATGCTGCACAGCTTTACGACAGATGATTCCTATGAAACAGATATTGAACCATCGACGTGCTTCCTGCTTTCAGCATGTTACACATGGCTACAGTGCACGCGAAAGCCCTCGGTAAGGGCATAAAAAGTGATGGACGCAAAGTTTTTCCGCCTGGCGTCAACTTAATTATTGAATGGCCGCCACTTTTGCCTGCATCATAAACGTAGCCAACAGGAAAACTGGGAAAACAGGAAAACTGGGAAACAGGTGTGCGTAGCAGCCACATTTTGTATATTAAATGTGCGACTTAGGGAAAATTTTAAATTGAAAAACTTTGCCGGGCGAACAAATTAAAAAAGCCCATGTCCAAACTTGGGTTGCAGGCACTCATAAAGAATAAAATTCAACCATAAATCCGCTAAGCTTAAAGTGTTTGAGAGATTGCCAATGGCTATGGATGCCATATGCAGCTGCTTGCATGCCACAATTTGTTGCACAAAGTTAAAAAGTCACGTGCCACAAAATTGATTGCCACAAACAAAGAAAAATCGCTGCAAGAAATAACCACAATGCACAACAAATAAATAAACGGATAAATAAATAAAAAAAAGAAACAATATTCATAACAAATATTTGTGAGTTATTTCCGCAGTAGCACATTTTAATTGTGGCCAATTTTATTTACCGATGCATCCCAGAGATTTGACCGCGCCGCACAGTAAATCATGCAAAATATATTTTTATTTACGCCAATTTATTTTAATTTATGCAAGCGCTGAAAGCCAAATAAATGACTTTAATTAAATGGCATGTGTCATTAAAGCATAAACCTATTTGCTGACAGGACGAACAAATGGCACTGCCAACAATAAAGCTCATTAAGCAGCTGAAAGTTAACATGTTGAAAACATTTAACAAAGTTTTCGACGTATACTTAATATATAAAGTTAAAACTTCGTTTTTTTTTATAAGTTTGCCAAGCTGTTTTAAAGGGAAGCGCGAATTCCCATCTATTTTTAACTATTAACCGAACCTTAAGTAAAACAAACTGTTCCCAAAACGGCAAAAAAAACATGTAAGACTCTTACATGAGTAAGTTCCCGAGTTCCCGGGAGTTCCCGACTAAGAGATACCCTGAACCCTCTTTTACCAATACCTTATGCAGCTCGCGCTATGAGCTCGTTCGCTTTAGAAGTAATAAATAATAAAAGTTAAATAAATATACAAAGACTTTCCTCAACTTGTCAATATAGCTCACGTTTCCTTTTCTATAACTTTTGTGTTTCTTAACCGATCTTGATGAACGATCTTGGTGGACGATAGCTATAAAATGTAAGATACTTCATCTTTAAATAATTATCTAGAAGCTACATGTAAAATTTGGTGACTCTAGCTTTTAAAAACTAAAAGATTTGTTCAAAAAACAGGATTTCGATATCAATTTAAGTCGATTGCTTAGAAACGGGGCAAGTTATCGATTATCCGAGCATATTCGTAGTGCGCGGCCACTAGCAGGACTTACGTTCAAAACTTCAAGATTCTAGCTCTTATAGGTTCTGAGATCGTTGCGATTATATAAACCGACCGAGGGACGGACCGAGGGATGGACGAATGGACGAACAGTCGGACAGACAGACGCATATGGCTACATCGACTCGGCTATTGATGCTGACCAAGAATATATATACTTTATGCGATCGGAAATGCTTCCTTCTGCCTGTTACATATATTTGCACAAATACATTATACACGCTTTACCAATTTTCAAAGGGTTCAGGGTATACAAATGTGTTCAAGGTGTTGGAAAACAAGCTTCACTAGCCGCAGATAAAGGCAGGCCATTGATTGGAGCCCCGAACCGAGCCGCCAACAGCCTATGATCTATAAATGTTTACAATAACTTTTTGTTCTCATTACAATCGTAATTTGTCATGCATAGTGCGGGCCATTTTACAGTTTTCGTAATTTTCCCACCCAGTTCGTTGTAACTAGGCGACATCGAAGTTCTGCTTGTTTAGGATAGCAAACAGTTGGGCGCTTACTTAGGCCTCGACCAAGAGTCGAGACCCAGTCTCAGCTAAATGCTACCCCATGGAGACTCCATTTGGCTGCTCTTTGATGGCCCTAAAGTCAAGGCCATATTGTATATTGTTGTCCAGACGACGCCTTCTCGCATTTGTTCATGTTGGCTGTTGCCATTAAAGTTTTCATGGCTTGATTTGACATGAGCCCAGAACAGCCCCACCCACCCACAATATTATTTTTTCTTGTGGCAGCCCCAACATTTATTTGCGCAGTTCCCAGTTGCTGTACTTATTACATGCTGATGGACGCTGTCGCTGGGGATGGCCACCGAATGGCCTATCTGTTTAACTGCTGCAGCTTACACAGGTCTCTCACTCATTTTTATGGGCCTTAAAAAGTTCGGGGCAGTTTAAGTCCATGTTGAGCGCTTGTTTAACACGCCAGCTAAACGACTCTAGGCGCAATCCTTTATGAGCAAAGTATAATATTGAACTTGGCTTGATGATGATGCAGTTGGGGCCCATACTTGATCCACTTGATTTATGCCAAGTGCAAAATTCAAAGCAGAAAAAACAAAGGAAAACTCATTTTCTGCGTCTGCTGCATATAAATTATCCTCGTAGTTGCAGCCGCAACTCGGCCTCATCAGCATTATGCTTATTTCCGGTCTGGCAGCAACGCGCTTTCAGAGACATTTCACCATCCAGATCAGGCCAAGTTTATGGTGCGCCTCGTGTTGCCCGAAAGTATTATAAAGTTTTTTCGGCTCAACCTAGGAGTGCAAGCGCCACAGCAAAGAACATCACAATATATGTGGGCCCCGCCCCCCCGCCACCAGCCGACGGACGTGCCAGCCGTTGCATGTGCCTTAACGATTCGCAGTCTACCCTCAGCCGACGTCCCGCTTAACTGCCGCGAAAAAGGCGAATTTCAGTTGCATTAATTTTTAAATAGTTTTGTGGCGAGAGAGTAAGCGAGAGAGAGGGAGAGAGAGAGAGAGTAAGAATGAGATGTGTTAAGGTGTAGCATCTGCGGCCATGTGGCATGCATGTGTGGCACGTGGCAGCTGCTGCACGGCCTTCCCCGGTCTCTGACAAAATACAAATTAAAAGCTTTTTAAAAGTACATTTAAACAAGCTACGGAACAAGCCCGTATAAAAATTTCTTTGTAATGTTTGCCCAACCAAAGTGACATTAACCCATTGACACACGGCCATTTACATCAGCTGTGAAATAACATCTGACCTGGTTATGTTAATAATTTATTACCATTATATTGGTTGCTATGGACTTCGGCTTAGGTAACACCATAGCTTAGCCTGAGATTAATTTGGTTGCTCAGTAGCTGGGTCACTCAGAGAGCTCATCTCACGGGTGTATTCACTCTACCAATAGCAGCCGTGGCCTTATATACGATAAGAAATGCAGGCCTAATTGCCACACACCTCCTAAACTCGTTCTTTTCTAAAGTGACCTTCGGATCGAGGAGAAAAATTCTTTACTAGACAGTGCCAGATAAATTATTTTTCTACCTCTCAGAATTATGACAGTTACTCAATTCCCAATAAGGCAAAGCAAAAAGAATTAATTGACGATGCCAATCTTTTAACGGACAAATATTTTTAATAAAGATCCGCATCTTTTTATGCAGATCTGGACTATTTTATTGGAGTACCTACGCACCCAAATTAAAGCGTCCAATTGGAGTACCTTCACCTCCACATTAAAGAATGCACGTGCACCCAGGATTTAAGGCCTAGCAACTGCTGACTGATAGTTAATTTAATAATATAATAATAACGTATTATAAGTTTCCATCTATCTGTTAGATACATAACTAATATACCCTTGCCAAACCCATTTTAATGGGTGCAGAGTATAAAAATAAATATTAACATTGGCAAGGCCAAGCTCAATGGCGAAGTATAAAATTAAAATAACTTAATAATTTAAAATTACTTAAAGTATTAAGCAATTATATTTTCTGCTTAATAATGTCTGAAGTGTGATAAATGTTTGTTAATAATAATATGAATTTAAACAATAATTAAGGAATATATTAATAAAAAAACCCGCAATGAGTGGGTTAAGAGCAAAGAAGTTAAAGTCCAGGCGCAACACCTAAACCGACCAATCCGTCTAAGCTGATGCCTGCAAAGCGTTTTTGCTCTTGGCCATTTTTTATTGCCTGCCATTTGACAAAATGGCGCAGACCTAAAAAATGGCCGGCACGCAATGCGGCAACTTGTTGGCCCTCCGATTTTTGACGATTCGCTGTAGGCGACTTTGATTTGCGGCTAAAGTTATTAAAGCCTTAATGCCAGCCAAGCTGTTCGTCTGTCGGGGGGGAATAGCTCCTTGGCTTATTTGTATGCAAGCGCACGAAATCTGAACCCGAAAAACTTATGGCCAAGGTTCCGTAAGTTTACTTTAATAGTTGCCCCGGCAGGCTTCCCTTTCGCGTTTTAATGCAAATTAAAACGTTGCCGACGCCAAAAAGTTGACCGTGCCCAAACATTTTGGCGCGTGAAAGCTTTAATTGAGCGCCAGCTCAAACCCTCCCCGAAACTCAAACCCAGCCCCAAACAGCCCTCGACTTCACCAACTCACAGCCAAACTCCTGTTTGCAGTTGTATTTTAAGCGTTGTCATTTTCCTCAAGCGCCATTTCTCAATTAATTTTTTGCAGTTAACACAGGCGTTGGGGTTAGGAGCTCCAGTAAATTTGGATCTTATGCCCATTAAACTGGCGCTGGGCTCTGTTAAGCAAACACAATATATATACAATCATGCATATCAATCTCGGCGACATCGACAGAGTGGGGCTGTCGCCCCGCTAAATCGGTTCTTGGAAATCTACAAAATGCAACCAATCGATAACAGCTCCGTAATGATGAAATTACCATTATTGTGAAATACCCGAAGACACACATGCACACTCTCAAACTTGATTTAAAAGTTATCACATTGGTACAGAGTCCAATATTGCCTACGTGACCGTTCCCGTACAGCATCGGTCGAAAGAGCACTATATAAAGATCGTGGTCAACGTTGAAAAGAATCAGTTGTTTGTATTCCGTCAATCTTGGCTGGTCTTGGATGGATCGCTGCTCGTTCCTGATCGCCGCCCTCGGGCTCTTTTTCCTGGTGGTGCTGCAGGCTCCCATTGGAGACGCCGTTTGCTGCGTTGACGCGAAAATCGTTAAGTACAGTGTGACGAATGGATCATGTGGCGCCGTTGGTGGAATAAGAGACACACTGGGCGATTGCGTTATTAAGATGTGCGCAAACGGAAAGTCAATCAGGGGCACATATTGTGGCGTTGGACCTTGCAACGCTGTCGGCTGCGCCTGCGAAGGTGGCTGTCTGCCTGGAAACTGGGAGCGAACCTTTCTTCATAATGCAAGGAGGTACCAAGTTGAGATTTTGGAAATATCATGGACTAACCTAGCGTGGCTCCGTGTGCCTGAAACGAGCTTGTGGGACATGTCATTTTTTAAGTAGAATTAAAAACAATTTCACATTGTATTAAATTCGATTTAAATCTCAAATTAAAGCAATTCCAAAAATATTATCTCTATATATATAAAACTGTTTGTCCTGACTGACTGACTGATTGGTGATCAACGCACAGCCCAAACCGTAAGAGCTAGGAAGCTGAAATTTTCACTGTAGCTACCTTATGTGATGTAGGTGCAAGTTAAGATGGGGTCTGAAAAAATCGCGATAAAAGTTTGTATGCAACTTTTTTGTTTACAATCCGATCGGCCTCAAAATCATTTTCGAAGATCTTTGGAAAATCCATTCCTCCTTGGTGGAAATGGATGTCAAAGATGTGGTGGATGACGTTGTAATGGCGCTTGTTAACAAAAATTAGTTGACTATTTTTTTAGTGTGCCCAAAAGTAGGCAATGGAATTTTCGTTAATGCAGTTGTGACTAACAATTGTAAAGTTAAAAAAAAAAAAATAAATAAAAATAAAAATATGTTGTAATAGTTTTTGGAATGTTAAGGAATTACCACAACTTAAATGAAAGATCTAATTGACATGAATAAAGAAGTTACCATGAATTCTAACTAAGACTCTTTCCCATTCCGGGATTTATGAAAAGCAGACTTGAGTCAATGTAAACAATATCAAGGGTGTACAAGGGATCGTCTCAAAAATGTCTTGGCCCTTGGACGATCATGGTAGGGTGGGCATACGCTGCTTCCAATTTCCATCTCTGGGGTAGCTATCGTACACTATACATTCATAAATAAGTGCAGACCTACTTTTCATTTTCTTCTCTTTTCTTTGTCTATGATGTCGTTCCAACCGATTGATAGGCGACCTGTTCCCCCAAAACAACACGCGAAATTTTAATAATTAATAATTTGCAAACGAGCATTTGAAATCTCGGAATTTTTTTCTGAACCCCCCCATCGCCGACGAGATAGAGCCGGAAAACTAGCGCGTGCTCCGTAAGGTGTCTATACTTCTATCAGCTCGACTCTGCAACTATCCTACGTTGTATGTTATAACGTTTCGCGCTCAAATTCATTTCCATTTGACACTTTTCGCAAAATCCAAACTTCTTCGGTAGAAAGTGCAGTTCAAAGATTTTATTTTTTTTGTTTCAACTTATACAAACTTATACATAAGATTTTCACCCGCAACTATTTGCATGAAAGTTTTTTGTTGACCATCCGAGTTTCAAAATCATTTTTAAAGCTTTTTGAGAACATTTTACACGTGGCACGGGCAAGGCCGGGTTATACCTGCTAGTACTCTGTATTTGTGTAATATTATTGGAATTGCTTTAATATGAATTAAAATTGAATACAATGCGAAATTGTTTTTATTTATACTTATAAATTTGATTTGGTAATTCCCACAAGTTATTATCAGGCAAACGAAGAAACATTAAGTCCACCCATGAAATTCCCAATATCGTAGCAGTATAAAGAAAAGTGTGCTCCCAGTTTCGAGCCATGAATTACTTAGCAAATGCTTAACAAATGCAAATTTGCATCTCCACCAAATCGACGGTTAGCGTCTAATTTTTTTAATTTTACCTCTACTTCTGTCCAAACATCCTCGCCACTTTTTGCTGTGCCTCGCAACTTGGATTTATCCCCAATGATGTCCTTATCACCTTCTCTAAGCGATTATCCTAATATCATTCCTGTGGTATATCCAGGTACTCTACTCCTATTGACCCCATCTTGTAACTGCAGAGGTAGACGCAACCGCGATCTAGCCCATCTTTAGCTCCAACTGCTGCTACTTTGATTGATTTTTGCACCACGCATTCCCACGTGTCCCGGATTTCTGCTGGCACAACCTGCGAATCTGTAGCTGCTTATATTACTAACAAATCTTCAGCTGGTGAATCTATATCTAAAATTATATTTCGCCACTCCAAGAGATATATCATCTTTCAAAATAAATGCTTCTCATGATTCATTCCCAATCATTTGTGCTTCTAATATTTGTGCTCCACACAAGATTATTCACAGAATTTAAGCCAAAACCCTTCAGGTTTCATCCCGACAAGTTTATTTGATTTTAGAACTCTGGTATTTTCAGAGATTGCTCGGATTTTCTTGAAGTTGCTCAAATTTGCTTCGACACGGTGTTTTTTCAGGACTTAGGCCTTGGTTTGTGGTTTGTATCTGCGGTTTTTCTCGTTGCCAAAACGTTCACCCCCCGTTCCCCTCCCTGTCTTGTCCTGCCATCCTTTGTTGTTGTTGCTCATTTCTGGCTGCTGTTCGTGAGCAGTTTAATTGAATTATTTGTGCGCCGAACACTTTGCTCCGCCTGTGACAGCTGCTCTAATTAGTTGGGCACCGACGAAGGCCAAGTCTGAGGCAAAGGCGTTTAATTAGTTCGTCTGGCGCCAGGAAATGAAGGTGAACCGCAGTAGGGTTAAGCTGCTTAACGGCCACGGCCACGGCCAACTCTCATCGGGGCAGCAGGCACAACGATGCCATCCATTATGTTCAAGTGCTCTAATCAAATTGAATTGCCAACGCACCCTGCAGTATACCCAATACCAAAATCAGAGCATTTAAATTCCTTTTACGTGTGTCCTTTAGTTACACAATCTCCAAAATTTCGACGAATCAGCAAATTGAATTAACCGTGCCAAGGAGTACACATACAGTCAACATATTGACAAGTCTTTATCTCCTACCACCATCTGAATGGAAAAGAGAGAGTATATGGAGCGAGCGTATAGCCTATGCACTTCATATAGCCCATCTATCGGCAAAGTATTCTTCCCACAAGGTCTTATACTCTGTTCCGAAAGGTTTCTTTAGCTAGATACGATATGCTTAATAAACTGAACTCTATATATAACACTGTTTTTCGTGACTAACTTACTGACTGAAAGCTGATTAGGAAGCTTAAATTCCTATTGTAGTTACCTTATGTGATGAAGACGGCATATTGGGACATTCAAACGCAAGTGTAGAGCGGAAAATGGGGGGAAATCTTATGTCTAAAATCTGAATCAAAAGCTTGGATCGGGCTAGGCTGAGAAATCCCAGTTATTATATATCTGTTCACCCCTAAAACTATTATGATTTTTTCGTCCCACCCGACAGATCATAAAAATCTATAATTCCCTGTTTCTTAAAGCTAAAATCATCGAGTGGGTCTAATTGTAATTGTAATTTCTCGAGATTGCAAAATAAAACAAATATTAAATATTTAGTAAATGTTGGAGAGAGTAGCGAAAAGTCGAGAGAGCACAACCGAAACGATTTTACTTGCTTCTTACCTACCAGGGATGAATTTAATGCTGACTGACATTAGGCAGGTTTTGTTTTGTTAATTTCAAATATGCAGAACAAATAATTCGCTATTTTATCTAAGCTAAGTTTAGTCATAGCCTTAAACTATACTATTCCACAAATTAAATTTAGAAGCTATATAAATGAAACCCTTAAAGTATGCAAATATTTAGTACTTAAACATTTTTCTGAATATGTTCAGTGGAACGGTGAAATGAAACACGGAACTTTGAATGATAATAATAAACTTAAAATAATAATAATAATAATGATAATAATAATTAATAATAATAATAATAATAATAATAATAATAAAATAATAATAATAATAATAATAATAATAATAATAATAATAATAATAATAATAATGATAATAATGATAATAATAATAATAATAATAATAATAATAATAATAATAATACTTATTATTATCATTATAATAATCATAATTATCATTATAATAATAATAATAGAATAATGAATAATGAAAATAACAATAACAATAATAAAAATAATAATATTTGTATGGTTCTTATTATAATTATGAATATTTTGATTATTGCTAATTTTCTTATTCCTATGATTATTTTTAATATTTGATATATGGTAACTTACTATAAACCTTACTTATTATTATACACAACCACCAAACACTAGTCCTGGATACGAACCCGTACGTCGATTACTTAATAAGCTGCTTTTCTTGCTTTTCACCGAAATTGCGTCTTGTGAATTCTTATGTCTGTGCAAAAAGCTTACCTTTTCTTAGGAATTTGAATGCCGAGAATTCGTGCCCAGCCCTGTTGGCATAAGAATATTCCCTATGGCATCTCGCCTGTCTGTTTATTGACATTGACTAGGCTTGTTAGGCTGGCTGTCATGTCATTTGGAACGGAAAGCTGCCATAAACACGTCGCACACGTGTGCGCCATTTTTAAAAATGGCGTCAGCATCACTTCCGCCTGAGCCAGAGCAGCCCAATTTTTAGGTTATATATGTACATTTGAATTGAAATCAAATGGAAATCAGATGGCTGGCACTGCTTATGAAGTCGTTAGCGCGTCTCCTGCCGCCGGCTGCTGTCGTTAGCGATATTGGCACATCGTCGAAAATAATTGCCGGAAATACAAAAGGAAGGCGGCAATGGCAGTGGCAGTGGCAATGGCAGCGGCAGCGGCAGCGGCACAAATGAAATCAAATAGAATGCTGCGAATGGGAAAAGGCATCGAAATAGATTTCCAATTTTCTCATCATCCTGGCTGCTGCCTTCTCTGAGAAGCACCACAAGGAGTCCTAATACAAGTCCAAGTTCTTGTCATTGTCCTTCCCATTGTAGTTGCCTGCCGGCTTACGGGACGTATACTCAACTATAATTAATTACGACTTTTGTACGAGTGTGTGTGTGAGTGTCTTTTACTTGAGTGGCTTCTTTTCAATTTCAATTGTGGACATGGCGCCCGGAGTTCATTGACTGGCCAGCTAAGCTGACCAGGCGCAATCGCAGCATTGTGGCAGCCTATAAAAGCGCAGGCCCTGTGCCTGGCAAGCATCATTCCCATCCGGAAGACCAGAAGGCCCGCAGCTTTGAGGAGCAGCAGCAGCAGCAAAAAGGAGCAAAGGATCATTATCAACCAGCAGCTACACTAGCATGGCCTCATTGCAGTTGCTGCTCTGCTGTGCGACAACCCTTCTGATTGCCAACGCCTTGGAGCTGGCGCCCCAGCTGCTGAGCGTCGCCACCATCGAGCCGGCGAGCAGTAAGGCCAAGACGCACTATACGCCCTTCCCGTTGGTCGATGATGACGTCGATGTGGAGGCCGTCGAGCTCCCGCTAGATGTGGACCAGGACGACAATGTTGAGCCCACCCGCGTGCATCATTCACTGCCGCCTCCCTGGCTGCAGTTCGCCGACGAGCCCGTCCAGAAGCCCCGTGTCAACAATAAGGCATCGTTCATAAAGCTGCCACCCGCCGGGCAACAGCACAAGCATCCACATGGACATGGACACGGGCACGGGGCATGCACCATTGAGATAACCAGCAAGGTGCCGGGCATCTGCCAGCCCATGAGCATGGGCGTGGGCAGTGCCTGTATTTCGGGTGAATTCATGGAGGTCTACAGTGCGTCCCACTGCTCCAATTTCTAATCCGGAAAGAGAAGTCCCAACGCTCCGCTCTCCCTTACTCCACTCTCTCTCTCTCTCTCTCTCCCTCTCTCCTTGTTGGATCCCTCTGAATGCTTGTTTAGTGTCTATTTTTAGTGGGTTTAATGGAGGAGTACGACTACCTGGTGCGCGTTTTGCAAATAACACTCATTAATATTTGTATAAATAAAGTATATTTAATAACATTTACTTAAGTTTTACTCATCTAATTTATACGATATTGAGATCAATTTACAGCTACAAAACGTTCCTTATAGATATTTACACGCATTTTGTTTCACCGCATACAATTGGCAGAATTTATCTATATTATTTTCACGTTTATAATTCCATCGTATTTTATTTAATGTTTGTTTTAATTTATTTATTTTCAATGCTATGGCCGGGAATGCGCGGCTAGGCAAAGGCAGCTTTTCGTCTTTATATATAAATATTATAATTATGCCACGGAATGGAGAGCCCATAAAGTATATAACATATATATTCTTGATCGGTTACAATTACCGCGTCGATATAGCTGATATAGTCTGTCAGCCTCTCTTTTAAAAATGACGGAATCGTTTAGATCGGACCATTATATAGCATGTTATTTTCTTCACGATTTCACAATATGCATACATATTCCCATATCAAATCAGCTGCTGGTATATTACATCACTTCTTAAGAAGCAATCGGTATGAAATAAAGTTTTTGTATACAAAAACAGTTTTTAGCAATATATCCGAAGGGTATTTAGACTTCGGTGTGTCTGTTCCTTTTTGTTTAATTTGAATTTAAATGAAAGATATCAAAGCTCTAGCCGAGAGAGCTCAAATCAGGTAGACGCTGTAAATAGGTGTAATCTAATAGACATTCCTTTAAGTCCGTATTTTACAAAATTATATTTGAAATTGCAATTTGCAATTTTGCAACATTTAAAGCCCCGTAAATTTTCCTCATATCTTGATCGTAAGCAGAATATGCTTTAAGAAGTATTTGCCCATACGATTTATCAAAGGAAACTTACTCATTTTCGCATTTTGGGCCAGATCGTGGGCTTTGTTGGCTTGGCGCCCGGCACCGTCGTCGAGTTGCCAATGGCCACACATTGGCCACCGAACACCTCCAGCAGCTGCGGGGCCTGGAAGAAGGGCGCACGCTTCCATTGGGCGGGACCCACACGGTCGATGCGATCGTAGATCAGGCCAGTCACGTCGATGGCACGAAACTGTTCCTGCTCCTGTACATCCTGCAGATCGCTGCCCCAGATGAAGACGACCTGCTGCAGATCGAGGCCCAGATCCACCAGCTGCTGCTTGTGCTGAAAATTTTGGACATGCGTCGCCGTGCCGAGTAGTTCGGCGCTTTCGGCAAAGTTGATGGCTTGCAGAAAAGTCTGGGTTCTCAGATCCATATAGGCATCCCAAATGTCCGTTCTGCCCGTGGTCATGAGCAGGACCGGAAACGCCGTCTGCTTCAGCCGTATCATGGTGCATATATCAGCATCAAAGCTGGCAAAGATCAGCGGACGTCCGCAACCATAGCGCGCTGTGACCTCTATAATCCTGTCCACAAACACATTCTTGTTGAGCGACTGCGTGGACTCCATCACGCCCGATGCCATGAGCTGCGGCCACTTGATCTCCACGATTAGGCCCAGGCTCTTGGGCAGCGCCTCGTATACTTCATTCAATTTGGGAAAAAGCCGCTGCGGCTGGCTCACATTGCGCACATTCAAATGTGTGTACTCCTGCAGGCTCCATCTTTTCAGTATGAAAACACGGCTAGCCTTCAGCTCGGCAAAGCTGAGCTGCCGGATGAGCACATAGCGCAGATCAAAACGATCCACTATGGGCTGTGTGGTCGGCTGCTTGGTGGTATAGAAGCCAAAGCTGCGCCAAACGACGGGCACATAGTCTCTGGTCAATTGCACATCCAGGTGCACCATATCGCCCTTGGCGCTGGGCACGGCCAGGTAGCTCTCGATGGTGTTCTCCACCAGCTGATTGCCGGCTTGGTAATAGCTGGTGCCCAGGCCACGATTGCCCACGTCCAGGGTGGGCCAATTGCTGGGCCAGTAGCGCTGAAAGCTGACACGCAAATTGCTGGCAGCTGCATTGGGCATGGGCCGCACCACCAAGTAGGGCAATGTCAGCTGACCTATGACCTGCTGTGTGACCTGACCCTGTATGGGCAGCTGCAGAATGCCGCGATTGCCGCGCAGCTGCTCGGGCATTATATAGGCCTCACCCAAAGGCAGCTGCCCGCCATCCAGGCTGTATATATCTAGCCTTAAGGCATTGGACACATCTAGGGCTTGGCTGATGCGATAGATGATTATGGCGCCGGCGGAATACCTGACGCCCAGCCGGCTCTGCGGCCGAAAGGACGAACGATTGTAGGCATAGCGCGAGACTTCGATCAGCGCATTGTCCAGCACACTGAGCGATCTGAGCTTAAGGCGCAGTTTCTCCTGGTTGTTCAGGCCTGAGATTTTTAGGTGCTGCTGCCAAATAAACTTCAGCTCAGTGACATATTCCCGCTGAAGCCAGCCAGGCTCCAGCAAGTGCCCGCCGCCCACCGAGCGGGGATAGGCCTCGCCGAAAATGTCCACACCCGGGGAGCGATAGATCTCAAAGGTCTGCAGCATGCGCGGCACCTGCTGTCCCTCCCAGCGACGCAGCACACGCTCGCCGGCCGCGTCCAGCGTGTAGATGAGATAGCGATAATAGACACGATGACTGGCGCATATCCAACGGCGCAGATACCACTTGCTGCGCTGCCTGTTCTGGGCACGCAATGGCAGCGCCTTGGCAATGCTCCAGGCGCCCAGCGCACGATGATCCCCGCTAACGGCGATCTCTTCATCCGGTGCCAGCTGCTGGCCCGAGCGCAGCTCCAAATTGAATACACGAAAGAAGGGCAGACAGAGAAAACTACGTCCGGTTAGTTGTGCGGGCTGTCGCTCAGCATCAAATGGCTTAACGGTCTGCAGCTGCGCTCGACCGAAGACAGACGTTCCATTCAGTATGGGGCTGACTGTGGCACCCGCTTTGCAAAACAATGGCCACAACAAAGCGATCTTATAGAGTATGCTAATTGATTTTAGCACTCGATACATTTTTCTTCTTCTCCAAATCAAGCGGCAGCATCATCTCGCCTCAAATGAACAAACTTGTTTTCTTCAACCACGAAACGCGGACGGCGCGGCGCGTTGTCTATGACGAACCCGCTGGTGACTCTCTTCTTTTTGGATGAGTTCTTAGCCCGGCGCTAACAGACGATCAAATGAAAGAACTTCCAAATGTTCAGCACAGTTTTGTGGCTGTAAATCAGCTGTAATTGCACTGAGAGAAACGATGGCCCATAACAAATCAATATTGAATATCGCATCCAAGCTGATAACTTATTCAGCTTTTATACACAAATAAACGAAATGAATATAATATATTCGGCTTGTCCGCCTGGCTGACCCGCCATCTCCGCTTATAAACAAAGTTTTTTATCCCAAGTTTAACTTAATATTAAACTGTAGAAAGTAGATATACCCGCGTCAATAAAAGTGTTAAGATTATATTAAGAAGATCACCTCTTCAGATCAATAAATTTAAGATCGGAAATAAAACCGAAAATATTATAATTAATTCACGGTTATTGCTCGCAGTCTATTGAACCCAACTGCAACTTGTTTCTGATTTCATCTTATTTGAATTTTTTTTAATTATTCTTATATGAAAATCGTATAACATTTAATTCAACAAATAACACTTCGTTCTGGTATTGAGTTTAAAAGTTTATTTTTTTTAGGTTCTTTAATGTTTCGCTCAGTGTACACAAATTAGTTGTTGGCTCTCTGGGCTTGATTAATAAGTCGCCACAAACTAATCGGGTTGGCCCCGTAAAATTGGCATAAATATGCAAATGTCTGAGGTTAAAGAAAGTTCGAGAGAGCTGCTTAGATGTTCTTGTCTATTACTAGGGGCTTCACATAATGCGGATTATAGTCGAGATACATGTACTTGGACAGATGCCAGCGCTGAATGGGCACAGTCGTATGATTCAGGCAACTCGTCTTGTCCACCAGATGAAAACCCTTCAAGGATAAATCCACCGTGTTCAGATAATTTTCCACCTGATCGAGCACCTGTGCACTGGGCTCCTGGGCACGCGTATAAATCACCTTTTGCGGCCGAAACCAGGGCAATGAGCAATGCAGCTCCACGGCAAAGCTGTCGTAGTCCGTCCAGGTGATGCGGCTCCAGTAGAGATCCACTGCAACAAAACCCAAGCAATTAGTAGTTGCCTCGAGTTACTCGCAGCAGCTCATAGACTTACACTCTTCAAACAAGCATACGTTGCTTCGCTGAGGATACGAGGCGTAGATCCACCAAATGCCCTTTATCTACATGTTGCATGTATATACAGATACACAAAATATGTAACATGAACGTTAATTTGGTTATCTGGCTGAAGATCTAGACCCATTCACCCTTTGCTCGTCCACGGGAAACTCTTTGTACAAGCATCTCCAAGCGAAGCCCAAGTCCAGAGCTGAAGCACACATCGACCACAAAAATAGATACCGACAGGGCCTCAGGCTGCGATAAGCTGTCAACATTGCCTCCATCTTCAAGCAAATGCAAATGAGCCGCTCCATAATTGACCATAGAATATTAAGTCGTAGCTGAATTGTTTCATTTTATTTCTGATGTTTCTTCTCAGGCTTGTTATGGATCTAAGAATTCGTCAGAGACTATTAAATAATGGCATATCGAATTTGGTAAATGGCTGTGTGGTATGTGGATTCTCTCGCTCTCACTCTCTCTCCCACTCTCTCAATCTCTCTCTCTCTCTGTCTTTCGCTCGCTACATGTGCTTTGAGTAAAAATGATTTGTATTTTTATGGTATTATTTTATTGAATTGTTTTGAAAGATATTCTTGTTGCTCTAAATATTCTTTGCAGAAAGCCGATTTCCTTGGTCGTGTTTATATACCCTAACAGAGGGTATTATCTATTTATCATCAAATGTGTAACGCTTTAAAGCGAACATCTACGACAGCATAAGGTTGATCAGTATCATGAGTCGAGTCGAGTTGCCATGTCCGTCTGTCCCTTTCCATGCAAGCCACAAAGTCTAACTCCGTAGTTGTATTGCAAGCTTTACGTACCACCTTATAATATATAAGGCTTAGGAATTATCCGGCGAAATCTAAATTCGTGTAGGAAAAACTATTTTTTCAAGTTTTCTTGGCCAAACTTGGCATTTACGAGTTTTTAGGTTTTTTTTTACCTATCAAATACATAAAAATATGATTAATGGAAAACTTGTTTGTTTTTCAGACCGAGCTCATTATTCATTATTCTCGTCATCTATCTGCAAACAGGTCTCATTGGACTACTTTTGGATCCACCATCCGGTGGAAATAAAGTTTTACTATCAGGGTATTTGGTCTTCGACGTGCCGAAATAGTTCTTCTTTCCAGATCCTTTTAGTGCTGTTTGCATATTATGATGTGTTTTTTTTTAATTTTTCAACATTCCGCTTTTTAAAATACATTAATTTATTTATTGTTGTTGCTTGTGTTTATAATTAAATCTTTTTCTCTTCATAAAATATTGTAAATAGCAGTGAATTTATATAAAACACGCTTGAAAAATTATTGTACTTTTAATAATATACAATTCTGCAGACGCTTTCGCACATAAACATATTGTAAGAGGTATTTTTTTTGTTTTTCCTTTTTTCTAAAGATATTTTAAAGCATTTTTCTGTGCTCTCTTTTGTCTTTTAGTTTTATTTATATCAACATTATTTATTTTTATTTGCAGAAGAAAGTGCAAAAATAAATAGAGTATTAGCGATAAAAGATCGGTAACTGGATATCACTTGACCTACATTGTTAGCTTTAGTTGAAAGTTTATTTAGATATAAATTTTATAGAATTTTTACTATATATATTTCATTTTTCCCATCCCTGAGCACGCCTTTTCTGTACAAATTTCTGCTATGCTTGCTTGTTGCAATTTGAATATATAATATTAATAAATATAAAAAAACAATTTATAAGCTTAAATCAAAATACAAATATAGCTTCAATTGGACTCAAGCTGAGTTTACATTGGCATTGATTATTAGAAAATATCAATTTGTTAATTGCTACGTTTTTTAGTTATTTACATTCTGGGCAAGAGCACAAATTATTTACATATTTTATGGAGCAGCTGAAGATAAGCTTGAATCTCTTTTGGATGTGATCTCAGCCCAGTGCTTAGACTACGATTACCCGCCTGACGGATCCATTCCCTGCCTCGGTCCGCCATCCCCTTACATCCTGCATTGAGCCTCGAACTCGGCGAGCAGCGCGCTGGAATTGAAGAACGATCGCTGCTTGTTCTCCGGCATATAGAGATCGCTGCGATCGTAGCAGGTGGCTGTCGCTCCGATCTCTGTGAAATACTTGACGCGCTCCTTTGAATTGCAGTCATCGCCCCAGATGACGGCAATCTGTCCCTGGTCGCGTGCCTGCTGCAGCATTTGGGCCGCATTCTCGCCCAGGAAGTCCTCCGCATGGGGCGCAGTGCCCGCCAGCTCGAAGGCCTGCGCGTTGTTAACGGCGGCCATGAAGTTGCGCGTGCGCAGATCGCTGAACGGCTGCCATTTCTTGGTCTCGCCCTGGGTGAGGAACATGACCGGAAAGAGGTTCTGCTTGAATCGCAGCATTGTGCACATGTCCGCATCGAAGCTGGAGAAGATCAGGGGACGCCCACAGCCGAATTGAATGACCTCGTGCAGCACACGATCGGCAAAGAAATTCTTATCAATGGTCTGCTCCGCTTCGGATCCGCCGCTTTGGCGACGCTGTGGCCACTTGATCTCCACATCGATGCCAAGCGATTTGGGCAGCTGCTGCAGCACCTCCACCAGTCTGGGAAAGATGCGATGCTCCACACGTGGCTCGGCATTGTGTGCGGGATATTCCTGTACTTTGCCATTGATCACCGAGAAGATGCGCAGCCGCTTGAGCAGCTCATAGTTAATGTCCTTGATCAGCACATACTCCAGCTGCTCGGGCTTCTCGATCACCTTGCCCGGCGGCGCGGTGCGCAGGCCAAAATCGTGATAGATCACGGGTATCCCATCGGCCGTCAAGTGGACATCCAACTCAACCATATCCGCATGATGTGCATGTGCGCTCATGAACGAGGCAATCGTGTTCTCTCGCTCCAGCGGCGCCTCGGCAATGTAGCTCTTGCCGTTGCCGCGATGGCCTACATCCAAGTTGGGCCAGCTACGCGGCCAGTAGTGGGCATAGGTGTTCTTGAAGTCCAGGGGTGAGTACTGATAGGGGTGGACCAGCACGTAGGGTAGCCTCAAGCGGGCCAGCGTCTCGTCAGCCCGTTGGGCGGACTTGATGTGCAGCTGGAGCAGTCCCTCGCTGCCCGTTAGCTGTGCAGCACTCAGGCTGGCGGTGCCAAGGAGCTCGTGCTGCAGGCCATAGCACTCCAAGCGGAAGCTTTGGTGCATCATGCGATCCAGCGGCAGGGTGATATGAAAGATGACAATGTCGCCTTTGGTATAGGATACGCCATGCGCCGGCTGCAGCTGCAGCTGACTCTGGCCATAAAGATGCTTGGTGTATTCCACAACAAGCCCAGGGGACTCCTCGACGGGCACAACTTTAAGCTGGACGTGCTGCGGATCAAAGGTCTCAATGTCATGGACCTGGAACATCTTCTCGCCATTAAATTTAAGCTGCACAATTGCCTCATGGTTCAGCCAGCCGCGATGCACCTGAGCCGTGGACTCATCCACATGGGTCAATCCAAACACATCCAGCGGACTGTGGCTCTGCTCCTCCATGCTGGCGTGCAGCACGCGTGGCTTGAAGTGCGTCTCCCAGCGACGTATTTGCTTGTAGCCGGCCGCATTCTCCACGTACACGAAGTAACGATACTCCAGCTGGCGGCACGATTGAAGCCGCACGTTGGTCTGCCAGGTGAGGTCATCCAATCGATCCAGGGGCACACAGCGCGACAGTTGCCACTCGCCCAGCGCTTTGGCGTCGCCTGTTAGAGCCAGTTGTTCCTCTGGCGCCAATGGCGCCTGTAGCCGTACATTGAACTGCCTCAGAGTGGGCTTGCAGCTGGTGGAAGGGGCCGCCTCGACCAGCTCGTTGCCAGTAACATAGTTTGAGGCAGCGATGGCAGCCGCAGCATCCGCATACGAGGCGCACTGCAAGACAGATGAGACGACAATGCCAAGGATTAATAGGGAACCAAGCATGGCGACAACTATGAGATCCACACTACAACTGACTGCGAAACGCGGCGGGCAGCGGCTCAAATATGATGTGACGACTCTTTCCCTCTCTCTTTCTGATAAGGAAGCTCTGCTAGCATCGGAATCAGTTATATGCTATGAAAATAGATCGCAGGTTATCGGACGCGTTTTAGTCGCGCCCGCTGTTTAAACAGCTCGTGACTTTGGCGCAAGTGCAAACAAAATCACGTGTTGCCCCCTAAGAGATCAGCGAGATAGAGAATAGGCGCAAGCTTATACAGCTCTAAATCAGCTACAAGTTCAGCTTGCTAATCAAACTAGAGCCACAGCGCAAATGAACCCCGATCCAAAGGTACATATGTATGTATATAGATTCTAAATATTCAAAGCATTTTATTTTGTCTGATTTGCAAGCGTAGACATTTCTATTTAGCAGACGACAGACACGTGTGCGTACAACAAGCAATAACCCATTTACAACTTGTCTAATCTTTAATATTTTAATAAATTATAAGATTGTTTATGTTGCTTCCTTTGTATATAATATAGAATATAATAGATTGCAATGTGATCGAATCATTAAAAGCATTATGAAATATTTTGATATCAAGCTTTTAATTTTCAAATGCAAGACTTAAATGTCAAACTTCGCTCGAAATGACGTTTTTAATATAAACAAAATTTATTTATCAACAGCTGCAAGTTGAATTTAAAAGAAACGCCATTTACCGCTAAAAATTCGCGTGCGTTTTCAGCCGCGTTGTGCCGCGCGATTTACCTGCGTATGAAAACGCGCGCGCTGCGCGCGCAAATGACGTAGTTGTGGCTGTAGCTGCAAGCAGCGCTTCATGACGTCACCGGCGCTGTTGTTAAGCAACCTGCCCGCTGTCACGCTGTCTCCCAGCAACCAATACGGTATATTCAAAATTTATGCAACTTTTTAGGGGTTAAACTCATAAATGTGACAATAATTTAAAGGCTGTTTATTCTCGCACTGATTTTGATCACGTGTTAAGGTCGCGATTTTGTTCTGATCAAGTTTTCTTTTTTTTTTTTTATTTATTACAGTTTCACCAGAACTGAGCGCCCACGCGATGAAAGAGCTCGAAACGGGCCGACGGCAGCGAATGCTTTGGCAAAATACGCAAATCTACGTAGAAAACAAAAAAGCAAGAACAACAGCTAAACGAATTTCTGGCAGAAGAGTTCGAGATGAAAATTGTGAGGTTTGGCATTTACTATGCCAAGTATATGTACGACTTGCCATAGTATATGGCCTATAGTTATGCACAGATTTCCGCATGTTCTGTGTGATTTTTCCTCGCCCCAATCCCGTTACGGTCTTGGCACAATTAGCGGAACCTTGCCAACGTTTAAATATACCAAATAACATTTGGCAATGCCTTATCTACAACAGCAAAGCGAACAGAATGCAAACAAAAGAGAGAGGGGAAATATGAAATAGTATTTGATTCAAATTGTTTTTTTGACTTGTTTGTAACATACAAACTAATTACATTATATTTCGTCTTTATTGCCGTGGCACGTGTTGGCAACAGAATTATATACCATGTGCTCTCCCGCTTCCTCTCACTCTCGCGCTATTGAGCTTTGGCACTCATATGTTTTTTGTTATGGGAAATTTCATGTCAAAAGCTTTCTTTTTTTCGGGAAGTTCGCTTGGGTATATTTACATGCACGGAATAAGGCTAGTTCTTTATTTTTAGAGTTTACTTTAAGCATCGTTCCTTTTTTTTTTTGCATTGATAGGAATCAAGGCGCACTTTAAGTGTGCCTGATAAATTAAATGTTTAGATTAGGCTTGTAAATCTAATAAGTCGCAATCTTATCGAAGTACATTGAGAGCCACTTCTGTAGACAAGTTTCTCCGAATACACTGAAACCCGATAGCAACAGCAGTTGTGGCATGGACACGTGACGGCGTGCTTTGCAACATGCGGCACTATTTGCAAAGCTTTTACACGCAACTCGACGGGGAGGCGCAAACGAAAATGAGGGGCGGACATCGTAGGGGTTAAATTTGTTGATGAGTCAGCTGCTTATTGCATATACATATCAATTTCCTGTACAAGATATCATATATGTTTAGCTGCAAGTGAGGCCTTCTATAGTTTCAGGTGGTCCCGCATTGGGTTATAAAATAAGTTGGGAGATTATATGTAGCTATAAACTAAATTCCAAGCTCATATTTTAAGCACTATCAATTACTATTTCTTCGCTCATGTTACATTTTAGCGCTTATTGATTTTACTAAAAAAGAAGAGCATTTTGCCCCGACAAAATGCCAAGGGGACACATTTGCATATTACAAAAATTTTGACCTTCAATTTTCCCAAAATGTCATACCAAAGGCAATTGCAAAATGCACTCTTGACGTTAATGTGATCCCATTGCGCTCTGTGGCTTAGGTTTAAAATAAAAAAAATTACCCATAATTACATTTTGCATGTGCTCATCTGGCGTCTGGGGTTCCAACGGCGTTAATAGCATTGGAACGGACATGTTTTATGTGCTGGCTGGGGGCAATAACACAGTTTGTTGGGGTCCCAACGAATATTTTGATGAAGAACTTAAAAGTTGTATATCACAGTTAGATTTGCTTTGTATTGTATTTTTGCACTACGCGGCGTATGCGCAATTTTTTGCTTAGCTAGGCTAGCATTTTGTACTGGGTTATTTGAAAGGTTCTTTAAATTGTTTTTTGTTGATTGTTGTAGTTTTTTTTGTTTTTTTTTTTTTTTTGGTATCCTTTTGTGTTTGTTTGAAGCTAGGACGTTCTAGACGTTCCGTCGTCGTCGCACCGACGTTGCAGTCGCAACTGTTCCAAGCGCTTTTGTTGTGCGCGCAATTTAAACGAATTCTTTTTATCGTAAACAGCTCGTGCGGCGCAGAGCTTTTGCTGCCAGTTTTCATTGTGTATGTGCCGACGGCGACGACATAAACGTTGGCGTTGGGTTTGTTTTGAATTTCGACTCGGGGGTACAGTTGCTGCTTTGGCTTTTTAAAAATGTTGTTGGCCTCAGCAGTCGGCAAAAACAAAAACACTTCATAAAACGTGTATACGCGTATAACACATACTATGACCTGGTGACTTTACAATGCTCTTAAAAATTTCAAGATAAGTGTTATATACAAACAAAGAAAAATATAAAGGAAAAGAAAGTACTCATGATTTCGAAATAAAAGAACCAAAAGTATTATAATAATAACAAATGGTCATTTGGTACATACGCCTTAATTGGTTCACATCAATCATTAAAAAAAATGTCAATATTTTAATTAATTTTTGAGTAGCTGAGATCAAAGTCCTCTAAGCTTGACAAAAAATGATAAGCAGTATCATCGCCTGAAATAAACTTCTTAATATAATGGCAAATAGCTACCGAGGTTCAACGCGTCATGCTAACCACAGATTATCAGAGTGCAGCCTCAATTGCTTATAGAGTATACTCTATAAACGTGAAACGCACAAATATTTGTAAACAGCCTTATTTTGCACTACAAAACTGCTCAAAAGCTCGCTTCAAACGGAACAACAGCAACATAAACGTAATGCGGGAGCGAGAGATAGAGAGGCAGAGAGCAGACAGCTGCCCAATCTCCAAGCATGCATTGCTCCAAACAGAAACGTGTTGGTCGTGTGCAGACGTCGGCGTCGCTGCCGCTGAGCACGTGTAAAGTTTTGCTTGTGTTGGGCGTCGTCGACGTTTCTGTCGCGGTCGAGCCCTCCTCCCCAAATGAGATTCTGAGCATGCAAAAGCTTTTGCTCTCCTTGTGTGTCTCTCGCAAACCGGTTCACGTCGGTTGTGTGGTCATTGTTTTCCTTGTTTTTTGTTTACGTCGTTGTTGATAAGGCAACCAAATGCCAGCAAGCGCTTTATTCGACTCGAGAGCTTTTCCGTGCGCAAATTGCTTTGAATTCAAAGCTCTGTGGTCAAGGTCTGCTCTCTATGTGGGCAACGATCGTAATCATGAGTTTATAAATGAATATGTGTGTATGTTGCCAGGCACGCCCCAAAACATAAATATAGACATACATATGTATGTATGTAGATTATTTTTGCATATACATATGTATGTTTAATGTTGTTTTTGTGCTGTTTTCCTTGTTTTGTTTCCATTTCTTTGCGTGTGCCTCGCATCGAAGCAGCTTTCGATCGTTTTTGATTTGATTTATTGTATTTGTGCCTAATTTTTTCTTTTTTCATTTCATTTTACTGCCGCCTTTGCATTATTTGCTTTGTTTTTAAATCATTGTGGAGACAAACACCCCATTAAAGTCCAAAGTTCAGTTTGCAACGCTTATTCAGCTCTCTCAACTGTGCATGTAGATATGTATGTGAGCACACATAAACATGCATACGTACAACATACGACATATTTACTACGTGCGCTCGTTTATTTCAAAACTACATACGTATGAGGACATTTGTTTTTATCAACATGTTCACAGGCACGTTTAAAAGCTATTTTGTTATTGTTTTGCATTAATAAAATATTTATTTGTTTACATTTTTGAAAGCTTTTCGATAACGGCTGTTACAAACCAAAACAATGAACAGCTGCTGAACTATGTACATGCGTGAATGGAATTAAGTAAGAATGTTTCTATCGGGTGCAACCGACTACGTAATACACGTTCACAATCCAATAACAACCCCAGATCTAGATTTTTCCGATCCGGCATGTACTCGGACGGACGAAAGGTAGCGTGAACGGACTGACGGACAGATGGACAGATGGACAGCAAAATGGACACTTCAGATATTCTCTTTCAAATTAAAACTACTTTGGGATTCCTTTCAATTGGTCAATTGCTTCACCCCACTTGCCTAGCAAAGGTGTATAAAGGATGCATATATATGCCTATAGGATGTAACTATTCCATACTCAAGGTACGACTTAGAAGTATAAACTAGTTTAGTTGACGATATATAGTATGTCATGTACCAAATTAAATGTCTTGAAGCCATCTTCGAGAAAGACGTACTCATCGAGATAGTCAAGACCTTATTGCCTCTACAGCTAATGCTGATTATCTATATCTATATGCATATACTCGAATATATATTTGCATATACTTGCATATATACATATATACTTTATGCATATATACCTGCATTTACACATGGCAATATATATTTAGATAACAATGGTATGCATTCTGATTCGTTTCACTTTTTTCTTAGCCTCCATTGATGATCAAATTGACGACAACAAATAAAATGAGAGCATATATGCACATGTTTTATATAAAAAATAAACAGTCTATTTTATTGTTAAAATAAAATAGCCTACCTGTTCAGACATTCTAGCGTTGGGACCACTACAGATCGTCGAGCTTCTAATTAACGTTGGCCTTGGAAGTTGGATGTTGTTTTGAACACTTTAAAATCTTTGTCGAATTTTGGAGTTGCAGCTTGTGGAGGTACGCGCTGAGCACTTTTTTGCAATCACTTCTTATCAAGCTCCCGCCAAGAACTGACGTGAATTGAAAATACTGTTCAGCACAGTTCTTAAACTATTAAACAGGAAGTCACTTTGTCGTACCAGACGCCGGAACAACGTAAATACAATTAAATCAATTTAAAACAATAAAACTCGCAGCCGCATGAGCACAAAGAGCCGATGATGGATGTCAGCCTCGTGATAAGCAGCAGAGAGAGAGGAGCGCTAGGCGAGAGAGGGCCTGCAATAAAGTGATTATCAGTGATAATGTATTGTGGTCATATATTAATTGAGCAACTGTACCGTAAGCATCACGTTGCTGATGTCACGACAGATTCATTGGTTTCTTTTGTTGCCTCCGTTGTGGCGTCTTCTTTTACAGAC
Source organism: Drosophila borealis (assembly GCA_035045885.1). Classification (NCBI taxonomy): domain Eukaryota; kingdom Metazoa; phylum Arthropoda; class Insecta; order Diptera; family Drosophilidae; genus Drosophila; species Drosophila borealis. The sequence continues at coordinate 3,214,873 of JAWNOR010000211.1, forward strand.
TCAGCTTGTGTTGACTTAGATTCACGCTCAAACAAAATGACCAGCTCCGTGTGCGTTGTGTGTGGAAACATGTCGACAGCTACTGCTGTCTTGGGATAAAAGGGCTCCCCTTTGTACTGCTTGGACTCCGGTCTAGCTAACTCTATAAAATTACGCTTGGCACTGTTGGGGTTGCAGGAGACATAGACTAGACGGTTGATGGCACTCGCTGAGCGTATGGCGGCTATGGAACGATTGTCTGTGATAGAATGAATCAAATATTATTTTTAGCAAATTTGGAATCTCTTATTTTAAACTTACGCAGTCCAGCACGCGGCGGATCTACTACAGCTATCAAGTCCACTGGCTTGCCTGGCTCCTGTCCATACAAAGCCTCACGCACCATGCTTTTTATAAAGTCATCAGCATTGCCCGCAAAGAACTTGCAATTCTTAATGTCATTAGTTTGTGCATTGTATTCCGCATCCTTGATGGCATCTGGTACAATTTCCACGCCCAGCACCTGTTTGCAGTGCTTGGCAAAGGCCAAAGCAATCGTCCCAGTGCCGCAGCAAATGTCCAGCATTGTTGTGTCACGACTGGGCGCGGCCAAATCTATAGCTTGCTGGTAAAGAACATTTGCACCGGCTGTATTGATTTGAAAGAAGGCCAAGGGGCTGACGCGGAACTGCAGCCCCTGTATGGTGTCCGTAATGTGTGTGCTGCCGGAGAGATGTGTGACAGGATTGACCATTTGGCCCGCCTCGCGATGCTTGACATCCTGATAGTATAGCGAAGTGCATTTGTGTGTAGCATTCTGCTCCGCCTGCTCGTAAAAAGATTTAAGCTCAGTCTGCAACTCTTGCTGCTCAGTTTCGCTCAAATTGGACGAGTATATGCCAGCTACCAACATTAGTTCTCCTGTTGCGGTGGAGCTGCGCACCATCAACTGTCGAAAGTGGCCCACGTTACCGACAGGATTGAAGGGCTGGAACTTCGACTGCCTAACCAGCTGCTGGAAGCTTTGCGCTGCCCATTTCGCCTGCGCTGGTAAATGTGGCAACTGCTGCACCTCGGCTACTTCTACGGAACCGTCGCTGTAGCTGCCCAAACGAAAACCAACTACAATCTCTCCGTCCGAGTTTTTGCCCACAGTGAACTCGTTTTTATTCCGATAGCCATCGACAGTGGGCGAGGGCAGAACGCCATTAAACTGAAACTTATCCAGATGCGGTTTTGCGTCGGCATTCAGACGACGAAGTTCCTGGGTGTATTTCTTAAGCAATGTTGCCATCTCCTCGGTCTTTTGCTCCAGCTGTTTTTCGTAGGGCATTTCAGCTAGCGGGCATGTGGCCTCTACGGCAGTGCGCTGGCGCTTTGGCTTGATATCACCGGCATCCTCTTCGCCGCGTCTTTTGTGCAGGGGATCAGCGGATGCTTTGGCTGCCATGGCCTTAAGTATCTTTCCCTTCCACTTGTAGCCATTGAGCGTCTCTAGGGCGCGCTGCTGGTCTGCCTGGCTGCGAAAGCACACAAAAGCAAATTCCTTGCGTGTGGGTGACTTGATTTTGGTCATGTCCAACTTCAGTGTGTTTTTGAGCAGCTTTTTAAATTCCTGCAGCGGCAAGTTAATAACCTAATCTCTGATTATTCTGCAATAACTTACCCCAATGCCAAAATAACCCATGTTCTTTACTTCAATTTTATAGATTTCCGATGTAAATTCATTGCGTTCCAAATAAGCAAACTCATTGCCGGCTTTTTCCACCTCTGCACCTTGTGCAGTTGCCGCCTCTGGCTGATCTGACTTTTCCACACTTTCCGCAATACTCCCCGTGAACTCGGGTTGATTTTCTGCTGTAGCCACACTCATTTTAATTGTTTAAATCACAAAATATCAATAAAAAGTTTATAAGCACGTGCAACACGTGAAATTCACTTAAGTGATGAATGCAAAATAGAGACTCATCGTATATCGATTATATGTGGCGGCCAGCCGACTAACCGCAAGACGGGGCGAATTTCGATAATATGTGGCGGCCGGTCGATCAGTCGCATCCAGGAATGCTGTTAGTTCACAATAGCCGCGCTGCCAACCATTTTAAAGATTCAAAAAGGAAAATCAACCTTTTGTTCGCGGTCTACCGTGCCGCTGTGAAACTATATGGCTTATCAATGAAAAATATATTAATAAGTGGTTTTAATAAAACAAGTTGTTTTGATTTTGTAGTTATTCAGTACCAACTGCAAAGCGTGCCAATGCCGCATCCAACATTTGTCTTCGCTCCGCCAGCATTTGCTGCATCTCCGGTTCATTGTTCATAATGTTTGATATCTCCTGCAGGAGCTCGGCAGCTTGTTGAAGCTTTGCTTGGCACTCGTTGACGTTCTCCAAGCCAAGGGCCTGTGCCAAAACCGTCTCCTGCATTTCGATCAGCAAATTGCCACGAAAGATGCTCCAGCCGCCATCGAAGAGATTCGAAATCTCCAACAGCTCCTCGCAAAGTTCCACTTTGCGTTTTAGAGATTTCTCACTTAGCTCTACGGAATCCACATTTTATATGTACACAAAGTAGATATTATAATATTTAATTGTGTCTCACCATCCATAGCAAATCCCGGCGCATGGCCATAAAGCTGAGTCAAGGCGTACTTCGCCTGGAGAATGTGCGTATTCGTTTGGTGCAGCTCGACGCGATGGCGATAAAGGAATTCCTCCAGGCTAAGAGGCGTTGTCTTGTCCAGTGCCTCAAGCTCCTGCTCTATTTTCGCATCCTGGGTCAGGAATTCCTTGGCGCTCCTTTTCAGATTGCACACCTCGCATTTCCAGTTGGCCGCAAGCTCTAAAGGGTCCATTGAGATGAACTAAGCGAAAGAGATAGATTATAAAATTATAATAAAATTTTTAAAGCTTCAATTATAGCATGTCTGCACTTACCTTGCCCACCTTGCACTTGCCGCATATATGGGCACCCGCAAAGGTGCCCAGTTCGGTGGGATCCTCGCACCTGGCGCAGGCGCAATCGAAGCACTTGACCTGCTTCAGGTGCACGCGTCGCTGAATGGTGCTTCTCAGTGGCTGGGTGTAGGATATGCTGAGGATTTCGCCCTTGGCAATTGATCGCTTGGCCAGGAACACGATATTCATGTCGTCGTCGAAGCGATGCCGCATATTGGGCACACAATCGTGGGCGAACATGGCTGCGCCTGGATACAGGCCGCGCACCTTTACGCAGCCACCGAGCTGCCTCACCTCAAAGGCGTTGGTGTCCAAAATGGCGGCAATGCGCAGGATTTCCAGCTCGGAGCAGTCGCTCAAGCCCAGCACCGTCTTGATGAATGTGATCAGATTGGCGCGCAGCACTTGGTAAAGCGGCGTTTCGAGGCGTTCCTTCAGATGATCCTCCAGCTCGTAGAGCCGGGCAAATGCTGCCGGGCTATTCAACTTCAGTTGCACGCAACGCAACAGCATGATCACACAATAGGCGGACTCCTTGTGCTCCTGCTCCGCGGCATTGTAGTTGATCTTGCACTCAAAGTTACTCCCAGCCATGAGCCGGCACTCGGCCAGATGGTACGGGGATTGCTCGCACTCGGCGCTGCACAGCGGCCAGGTGCAGGCGCTGCATTTGTGATAGTTCTGTGCCGGCTTCTCCGGCGGCAGCAGGTTCCTGTGGCAGCCCAGGCAGAGCGGCACCGATGCCACCTTTGGGCCCACCACGAGCGGCGCCTCCCGCATGATCTGCTCGCCCGCCTTAATGTCCCGCGTGGCGCGCAAATGCCTGCCCAGCGTCTCGTTGGAACTCAACTCGTAGCACTTGCACTCACGCTTGTGGCCACGCTTCCAGTGCTCCTTCTGGTGCTCCCGGCTGCAGTAGACGACGCTGCGACAGCCGGCGCACAGCTGTGTGGCATGCGATTGACAAAAGGCACAGGCTGTCGGCGGACTCATCCTCGGACTCGATCTTTGCCAGCTCTACACGCGAATCAACTATTTGGTCCGCCTGTTTGCGTAATGGGCAACGTTTGAAAATTCACTGAGAAGCAACCAAATTGCGACTGGCTGCTGCTGCGGCAATTTGTGCTTTTGTGTCTCTGCTTCTGGTTCTGGTTGTGGTTCTGTTGGATCTCAATCTTCATCTCTTGTCACTTGGCGCACGATGCTTTATTATTAGACTTTGGTCGAGGCGCGCACGCCAACCAAACAATACACAATTCGTGTTCTTAGTACACAGTTCTGCTCACAATTTACATTTTTCTCAGCTCCGTTTCGCTCTCACCGATTTTTTTTTAGCTTACATATTAATTAGTGTTCACCCGAGCTAACATTTCAATTTAGCGAATGTAAAACAAATCTATTTCTTATTACAAAAAAATATCAAAACTCTTTTCCTTGCCAGGTCAAGGTGCACCTGACATTTTAAATAGATCGGAAAGATATGACCTATATTTGATTGGGTTCCTTTAAGAAATAAGTTAATGAACTCTAATGAAATAAATTCATAATTGATTAACCAAGACTACAGCTCGGTTTTAAGGCGAATCGGTTCGATCATGGAGTCTAAATTTATTCGTTATTATAAACCGAAACTTAAAGGAAGTCCCAAGTAAAAACAGAGCTCAGCCGAAAACCGAACTGAATCTTGGTTCAATATACTAAGACCCACTAAAGAGATATAGCTGCCAACTATAAATCACTTTGTTTTGGCCCATTTCATTTATCTAACCATTTTTGGTAGATTGCAATTTGGGGCAAAGTTCGATTATAGCCCGCATTTTGTATGTGAAAATATCTAGAGCTTGCAATATTTTCAGAACAACGGGCAGTTGTGAATTCAAAAGTTGACTAAAATTACGAAAATATATAGCAAAAGAAGTTTGGAATTAATATTGGTATCAAGCAACGAATCCTAGCTTTAAATTGAAATATATATGTATTTAATCAGATCTACTAGGAATATATATTAACTTATATAAATTTGATCAAATTTAGTGAAAGCTTGTAGTTTATTCAAACCATTTAAATAATATGCCATTATTATTTTTTAATTTTAGCAATTCAATAATTTATTTAGTATTTCTCATAAATTTTCTATTATATGTGTGTGTTATATATATATATATATATATATATATATTTATATATATATATATATATATACATATATGTGTATTTATTTATATGCAGATAATTAATGTATTGTTTAATTGGAAATCAGTCTTTTTATTTAAATAAGAGTTAAATGCATTTTGTTGTTGTGCTTGCTTGTCGATTGATTGATTGATGAAACGTTTCAAAAAAATTGAATAATAATAATAATGATAATAATAATAATAAAAAAATAATGATAATTGAACTATGATTTATGGTTTTTTGTTGCATTGTTGCGTGTCTTGTTGGGTTGTTGTTGCTTTTACAAATTAAATAGTATTTTAAAAGTACATAAATAAACCTAAATGGAGGCCATAATAATAATAATAATAATAATAATAAAAATAATATTTATATTTATAGACAAATGTGGCTCTCTATACACATAAAAGCGGCGCATAAAATTTTCATATAATAGACAACAAATATGTTTGTTTTGTTTCTTTTTAGTTTTCAGTGAATAATTTGCACTAAACAATAGTTGTTTTTTTTTCATTTGTTTACGTTAATTTGCTTTGTTTATACACAGAGTACAGCAATGATATGTTGCTAGGCTGTTGTTTGCATAAGCGAAGCAATCGATGCGATGGCTAATGAATGTTTCAATTCTTGCTAAGGCAGAGGCGCACAAAATCTTAACATTAGCTCTAGAGGATTATAGATTAGGGGGTTTGCCTAACATTAGCATGGACATGGCATGGAATTCAGATTCGATTTGATGCTTGAGAAGAGCGAGAGTTGCCGGAGTTTGGGGATCCTCTCTATTTATTTGAATCCCTCGTTGAAGCAGATAAATAATATCATCTTGGGTTTTAGTTTGTTTTCTCGGGAATCGTAAAATGCTAATTAAATTACAAATTGCGCTACATTAATCATAAGAAACATAAGCAACATTTATAGTTTGTAGTTTGTAGTCATTAGATATCGTTCTGCTCCTTGAAGTGATGATAGTGATGATGTATGTGCTCGTGCACATAGCGATGTATCATGGAGCTGGAGGCGCTCGTATCCAGATCCACGTCTGCGGCCAACTGGGCCGAGGGTTCGTCGGCATCCTTGGCCGTTGTCACGGCGGCGACCTCGGCGACAGCCTCGCCCACCTCGTCGTTCAGATCGATGAGCGTGTCCGTGGAGACGACCTTGCTAGGCGTGCTGGTCAGCATTGGGCTGGCCGGCAGCTCCTCCTCCTCGCTGGCCAGCAGATGTGCGCACTCCAAGGCATCGCCATAGATCTTTGAGCCCGCCGAACTGGAGCTCGAAGTAGCCGGACGACAAGAATCCCGCGTGGCTGTGGGCTTCTGTTGTGGCATCTGCTGTTGCAGCTTGTGTCGCTGTTGACGTCGCTGCTCCCGCTCCTTCTGCTGCAGCTGCTCACTGAGCTTGGCATAGATGAGATTGCCATAGTTCTTGTAATCCTTGCTGCTGCGCTGCTGTTGCTGCTGCTGCTGTTGCTGCTGCTGCTGCTTGTTGTGACTGCTGCTCTTCTTGGGTATGGGCTGTACGGTGGCCACATTGCTGGGCGTTGCTGGCGGCGAGTGGGCGGCGGCGCCTCCGCCACAAATCGTGGCATGCAGAAACGAATCGTAGCCACACAGATTCAGCTTGTTGTGGGCGCTGTTGTGGCTATGCTGGGCGGCCACCACGGCCGGATTAATGGCCAGCTGCTGATGGTAGATGGGTATATGCGGCTGCGGATGATATAGACTGCTGTTGACCGTATCGTGCCCGGTATGTGCCTCGATATGATTGCCCACCGGCGATTGCGTGGACGGACTGCAGCTGAGCGGCGACTGAGCGCTCTGCGGACTGTGGTTCGCAATTAGCGTCGGAATTTTCGATCCGGTATTGCAGCGTTGGCGTTGCTGTTGTTGTTGTTGTTGTGCTGCCGGTTGCCGTATGGGACTCACATTTGCTTGGGGTTTTCTGCAAAACACAAAGGGAACAAGGTTTTAATTAGCTGGAGCTGGGTTTTCTTAGGGCTCTGTTAGGTCGCTTTTAAAACAATTACAAAAATGATGAAACAAACGAAATAAAAATAATAAACTGAATGTAAGCTGGACAGCTTTTAGCTACAAATTTAAATGGTCTATAAAAATGAATTAATTAATGAAAACTCAAAAACTGTGGACAATCTTAGTTCAAACAAGATTTGCTTTACATCACTAGAAAATATTCAATAATTTAATTAAACACAAGATTCTATTTAATTGTCATTTATGTGAATTTCCCTTTGTCTAATATTATCTATGGTCGTCAGTTAATAAGTGAAAGTACTCAAATTGAACTAGATTTTAATCCCAGACTGCAGTGCGCTACTTCAAATATCTTTAGCCATAAGATTATAAGTAAATATATTTAAAAATACCTTAAAATAGAAAATGACTCCCCTCTACACTTAACTTAGGACTTTCCACTTTACCCAACCCAGAGCTAAATGTGAATTGTTTTGGCTTAGATCCTCAACTATTACTTCCGTCTAGTTTGCTCCGAGTTCACATTAAGTCAAGAGTCAGTTTCCATATTGTTCACATGCATCTTTGATCTATTTATAGAATTGCCTTCCTTTCCCCCTCTTCGTGCTTGGCTCTTACCCATTTAGCTGAAAACACAAGCGATTCTTTTCCATGCTCTCCCTGATGATGCTTATTAAATCGTTGCGATTCAGCGCCGACTTCCAGCACTCGGCGGACTTGCGCTGCTGCTGGCCCAGCAGCGATTGTGGGCGTGGCTGGCGCAATTGGACGCCATCGAGCATCACATCGCCCAAAGGTGGCGAGGATGAGGCGCTCTTCTGAGCCTGGCCATGAGTCGAACTGGGCAGCTGCTGTTGCTGCTGCTGCTGCGGCGGCTGTTGTTGTTGCTGCTGCTGCTGCTGCTGTTGCATGTGGCGATTCTGCCAGCAGGAGTCGTTGCCCACGGACAGGCTGCGCTGACGCGTTTCGAGGCAGTGATCCTGGTACTGCATGGCGGGTCGCGGATGGGCGAAGTGATGCAATCGTGCGTAATGAGCGAGTTAACCAAAAACGAAAAGAACAGTACAAACAAATTAAAATTAAGAAAATGAAATAATATTTTAAAGAAATGCTATGCAAATAAATAAATAAACACAATGGACAAGAAATTAAAAGAGCGACATTTTCTGAGGCCGCGACTTACTCTGTGAGAAGTTCTTTGGATTAACTAACTTTTTACAGGCAACTCTAATTAAGTTTGTTTTGTAATTTTACAATTAAAATTCTGTTTGTCGTGCGATCAAGTTATTTTTATTTAATTTATAGTACTATGTTATAATAATATGAGAGACCACAGACATGGTCTTAGCTGATTTGACGTTGACTCTCTGACTTTAAATTGTTTTGTATGCATATATTCTTTCTCTGTCCTTGTCTAACTCTCTAACCCTCTCATTCATGACAGTTCCTTAATGTCTCATACTGTGTCTAGTTACTTGAATTCACGAGAATCGCATAGGAAGGCGATGCTTATTTGAAAGAAGAGAACATATTTTGCCTGGTTATGGCCCTTATCTCAACTTCTACTATTTTTTGTTTACTAATACTTTGAATTGAGCTCCAAAATATATATCCTAATTCCACTTGTCGAATATCGTTTGATTGTCCAGTGAATCAGTAAAATATCAAGTCCAGTCATTGTCTGCTTCAGAAGCTAAGGTATTTGATTTGCATTTGTGTACCTTGCGCTTACCTTTTGTTTTCTCGCCTTGCGCAGCATTTTGACGCGCTGTGTTGCCTGCTTCATGTAGACATCGTGGCTGTGGTGTTGATGTCGCTGCGAGCGCTGTGGACAGTCAACGACATCGACAGCCTCCTTGTTGGCACCGCTGCAGCATTTGAGATTCAGCATATTCTCGCAGGTATTGTGGCCATTGTCCGGCGTGTGCTGCTCCGGCTGTGCCTGTCCGTTGCAGCACTGCTCCAGTTTAGTATTGTTCCTCAGATATCTGGGCTTTGGCTGCTTGCCACTGCCACTGCCACTGGGCTGGTGCTCGGCATTGACGGCACCAGCAGCAGCAGCGGCAGCGGCAGTAGCAGCAGCAGCAGCTGTTGCCAGCTCCTTCTCCTTGTCACTGTTGCTGTCATCGTCCTCGTCATCGGACTTAATCAGTTTGCGTGGTCGATGCCGATGCTGGCGGCGTGCGCCGCCGGATGTTGTTAGTGCCACGCCATTCACTGTTTTTGACATGGCCGCCAGCCCCGTGGGCAGCTTCTTCAGTTTGCTGCTGCTGCTGTTGTTGTTGTTGTTGCTGCTGTTGTTGTTGATGCATGTAGAGGCTGCTGCCGCCGCCGCCGCAGCTGCTGCCGCCGCCTGCGATTTCGATTTGCCTTCCGGACTGACGGTGAGGCGCACGTTAATTGTCTTGCTGCCACAGTGGGGCACCACCACGGACTTGCCAATGGACTCGTATATGGTATACACAATGCCGACAATGTCGTCCTTTGTTATTTTGCCATGATGCCCATCCAGATCGTAGAATGTGAATGAAAATTGCAGCGGCTGCGACGATTTGCCACCCTCCACGGATACATCGCAGGTGAATTCCTATTCGCATCAAAATATTGGATAGAGAACAAAAAGTTGAGGTGAGTTGAAGTTGAAGTTATTTCAATGATTTTTCAGAGACTTTAAATGAACAAGGATTTGGATTTTTATGCCCATGCATTACATTTTTTTTAAATATATGTTTTTCTTTTAATTTTTATTAGACGAATAATCCGAATAATAATAATTAAAGATTGATTATATATGAACTACCGAAAGCAGCATAAAATTAAATACTCTTAATAGATTTCTGTGAAGCAGCTGCTTCAACGGAATTGAACTTATGTGAGATAATTCAGCTTTGCACATCTAAAAGTTTATCAGAGCCATTTAAGCTACACATAACTTTGAAGCGAGCGAAGTGAGTGCTAAAAATGCAAATCGAGTGCAATACTTAACTTTGTTTAAAGTGCATAAGAGTGCTTAAATAAAGAAAATAAAACACATAAAAAAAGCTACTGTAGCATTTAGCCACACACCGCCGCGCAGCAACACAAGCAACTAACAAGCAATTTAAAGCGCCAGCCGAAAAGTATGCAGCACTTTTTGCTAACCCAGTGGGGAACTCTCGGCACGAGTGGGCGTGTGTGTGTGTGTGTGTGTGTGAGGCAGAGCCGCAAACACAAGTAGACCAATTACCAAGTAACAGTAATGGCAACAAAAACAATAATGTCTGCAAGTAGATTCGAAAATTGTGGCCATAATTTGACTAAATATTTAATTTCTCGCACGCTGCGCCACAAACTGCAGCAGAAAAAGAAACAAAAAGGAAATAAAATGAAATGAAACAGAGCAGAGCTGCGCCTCTCTCCTCTCCCACACCCTTTTTGCCATTGATAAAGTGCCGGCAGCGACAACCAGCAAGCAGCCACACTTCCGCACTGCCCCTCGCCCGGCCAACAACTCCCACTTGAAATAGAGCGGGAGTTGCGCTCGCGCGAGAGCGAGAAATAAATATAATTTCTAGCTACTTGGCTTGAAGATTTTTAATTGCCTTTAAGTGCTTTCGCTGCGAGTTTTCTTGCTGTGTTTTTGTTTTTTTTTTTGTTTTTGTTGTTGTTTTTGTATTTTCTGCGCTTTTAATGGGTTTTATTGAATTTTAATGTTTTGATATTTTTTTGGGCTGCAGACAGGCGAATGTCTCTTACGGTGGGTGGTAATTGAAAATTGCCGGCAACATTGTGTTAATTAAACATTCTCCCCCAAAGCAAATGTTTAGCTGCCTTTGCTGCTGTTTTTGTTGTTGGTGGGTTGTTGGTTTTTGTATCGCAAACCATTGAAATTTTAATTAAAAGCACATTTAAAAGTTGAGTTTATGCGCTGCCGCTGCTGCTGCTGCCCAGTGGGTCATGAAATATGGCAATGCGGCAGCAGCAGCAGCAACAACAAACAAACCAACAGCAACAACATCCAGATGATTAAACTTGACCAGCAGCAAAAGAACTGAAGCGCAATTCAAAACACAAACCACATTTGCACCTGGTTGGGGGTCAATTGAAAATGAAAAACCAAACATAATTTAAATTATATGCGTTCAGTTAATAGAGCCTGGCAATTACCAAGGCAGGCAATCAAAAACAACAAATAAAGTTTTAAAAAAATCTAAGCAATTTGTTCAATTGCAGAACCAACAAGCTGCGAATGCTGTAAAATGTACGCATATATAATATAAACAAATAAACTCTATATTTAATAATTAGCATTTGTAATTGGAACCAATTTCAGCTAGAAATTTATGACTATCTCATAAAACTGATTGTTTTATTTGACATGAGTTTTGTAAACAAGCATATACTAATTTATTTGATGAGAAACTCAATTGCTACATAAAACCTACTAACTCATTTTTAAAATTATTCAATTCAATATCACGTCCTCTAATGTTCTCCTAAGCTTTTCTTTCCGATTGAACAGCAGCTTATTACAAATATAATTTAGTATAAATTTCTAATATATCCTTCAATCTCAGTCTAAATCAATCTTTAATGTCAATTATATTTTAATAAAAGCAAATGAAATTGGTATTTGATTTCTTATATATCCTTCAATCCCAGCTTTGCTTCTTTTAAGCAATACACATATTAAATAATCGCACATTTAAACACAATTCGATTCAATCAGGCAATCTTTGCACTCACCTCCAGACGGATGCGCTCCTCCTTGCTGTGGTGATGCAAATGTCGCGAATATTGCGGATGTGTTGCATGTGGCGTAGGCATTGCCGCTGCCGCATCTACCACATCCTCCTCGGGCTGCTGTGGCATATTTACATATTTGCCATGCTTGCCATTCGAGCTGCTGCTGATGCGCAAGTGTTTGCTGTGGCTGCCGCTGCTGCTCATGTCCTGCTGCTGCAGCTGCTGCTGCTGCTGATGCCGGGTCACATGATGATGATGATGCTGCTGCTGCTGAAGTGGCAGATGCTGTTGCTGCTGTTGTTGCTGCTGCTGCTGCTGCTGTTTGGCTGCGGCCGCGCCAGATGCATTGCCGGGAGGCGTTGTGATTATATTAACCACGGGCGTTCTCAGTTGTATATTATTGTCACGTTCGCTGACCAGCAACAAATCTGGTGGCGCACTGCATGAGGAAGAGGCGCGCACCTGATGATACATCAGCTCCTCCGAGTCTGTGGTGCATTCCTGAACTGTGGGCGAGCAGGATAGAAAGGGAGAGACGTTGAATACCAGATATAGATACGTTTTAATTAAAATGCAAAGTGGCATGAAATTGACGTCGCATCCAACAGTTGCACATTGTTGTTGCTTATCTAAAGTCCGAACCCGCCCCTTACCCCCTCTCTTGATTGTATATCTAATCTGTGCCCCTGTCCCGTAGCCGCTGCATGGCGGTTGGGCATTTTTCTTTTGGCGGCACATTTTGCCTTTGACTTTGTCTGCGGCGGCGGCTGCTTGCAATTTATTTGCAATTTGCACAAAAACGCATTAAAAAATAAAAATAAAATAACAACTTAGAAACTTTTATGCCTCAACGCCAACACAAAGCGATGGCGACCAGGCGCAGCAGCCAGACAAACACTTGAAAGGCGACTGCGCCGAGAGAATTCCTAATTAATGACGTCGTCATCTCAGTAGAAGTCGCTGCCGTCGTCGTCGACAGTCCGAAAAGTATTTGGGTTTTTTCTTTGAAAATTCTACAGCATTATCCAAAAAGACGCGGCCCACAAAAGTCTGGTCGCGGGCCAGTCAAAAGTGTGGGCCATTTCATTACTCATACGCCGCGTAAGCCGCAGCAAAAACTTGACTCGCGCTCATCCTGCACTTCGCAGTCTACTCTTGAGGTCTGTCTTATTTGAAGCTCTGCCTTGCCACGCTTTTACCCCTTTTAATTAATTAAGTAGCACACAAATTGCCAGTTCTCGCCGCGCTCGCAAAGCTGACCCAATTTCTCGTTTCACTCTTTCGAGTGCGGGCTCTGCGGCAGGACCTGATTTTTAATTGCATAAGCATTATGCAGACGAGTCCCAGCTAGATGCTTTGTTATTTCCCAGCCGAGAGTCGAGTCCGTCAAAGCGACGACAATTGAAGACAATTAGCCAAAGTGCCGGAGAAAATGAGTTGCTGCTCGCAAAACTATTGTTGGTGCAGGGCGCCCGACTTGAAAAGTGGATGGCATTGTTTGCCCGGATCACCTGCTGACCTGATTTTGTGCATGTGCAAAATATGGAATTCTGGGTTATTTGACTGTTTTTATAAAATGCACTTTAGTTTTTAGCTAAGTTGCAAGCCGGTTCGAAACACGCTTTCCCAAGAAAGGATCCTTAAGCTGGGTACAAAGAAATAACATCTTCTCTCAAAAAACTTAACTTTAATAAACAAAAATATCTAAATAAATTGAAGGCAATTTATAATAAAAGGAAGTTCTGTTCACATTTAATAACAAGATACGAAGTGAAACGTGTGAAAACTCTGTCTACAATATAAGACTCTAAGCAGATGATTTTACTTTGGTAAGACAAAAATCTATCCATAAACCAATAAGTTCTCATGTAGCACGTGTATCTGATCTACACATCTCATTAATCTTTAATCGACAATTAACGAAAACCTTTTAACCAAAGATAAAATACTTGGCTTGCCCAAATACAAAGGCGAGAGATAGCATTATTTTCGCAGTATCTTTCGGATAGTTTATACCAATTATTCATCGAGTGTTGACCATTTAAAATTCACATTTAATCAAGTGCCCTTTTATTCATATTAAAATTACGGCCAGATACTGCCATTTTTTCGAGCAAATCTGTCAGCTTTCAATTAACTTGGACTTAAGTTTCACTTGACAGCCGACAGCAACTTGTAGTTAGTTTGCCTTGAGCTATCCGCAAGATACTTGCTGGTCTTTGGCCTATGCGATGTGCTCTTCTCTGTGGTTTTATTTCATTTTTTTTTTTTTTGTATTTTTTTTTTTGTGCTATTGTTGATCTTAATCATGTGGCCCGAACATTTTTGTGCGTTTCGCCCTCGTCGTAGTTTTATTTTTTTTTGTTGCTGTCTGGTATGCGACTTCTCATTAATTGTTGTTTTTGTTGTTTTTGTTGCTGTTGGTCGTTCGCGTCAGAAACACTTAACTTCATTAACACTTACATGCGAGATATGGCCACAGCTACGGCAACTGCAGCAACAACAACAACAACAACAACAAGAACAACAACTTTTGTTTTTCTTGGCCACACAGACACAATTATGAAGTTTATCTTTAGTTTATATCTTTTTTGGTTTTTATTATTATTATTTTTTTTTGTTTTTTTGTGAAAACTTTGCCTTGTTGGCACATCATCTGTCTAATAAATTGCTGGCGAGCAGCTGGCGCAGAGTCGCGGCTTCACGGAGTCGCCAAGCTAACATCGGAGTCGGATTCAGATTCCGTCCGACATTCATTAGCTGTCGTCATTTTTTATGCACTTTGCGCGCCCAAAAAAGGCAACTTTGACTCAAGGTGTGCGTGTGTGTGTGTGTGGTTTTGTTGGGCTCTACACCTTTTCTAATTAAAGGCCGACCACTTGATGTGCTTGCCGTGCGAGTCTTCGACTTCGCCATCGTCTTCGTGTTCGGCCTCTGTTTGTGCCTTTGGGTCTCTCAGTGTCTGTTCTCGGCCAGCTTTGTTTTGCGTTTAATTATCGCCTTTTGTGTTTTTTGAGCAAATACCGCGCCCGGTGCCGACGATCGTGGCGCCAAGATAAACCAAAAAGAACATGTTTTTCTCTCAAGTGGTTCGACCAAAACAACAACAACAACAACAACAACTAGCAGAAGAAACATGTTGTTGTTGAGTCATCTTGAAAGCATTTCGGCGGCTGATATGAAACATGCCGCCTTGCAAATTAACTTTGGCCTAAGCCACTCTGAAAGATACATATCGTATGTACTTACAGGCGCAAAATCAATTGGAACGGCAACAGGCATGATACATTTTAAATACTCTATACAATTACAATTTTCACCCATTTTCCGCTCGAGTTGGTTGATGAATCAAGTATCGAATAATTTTTGATAATTAAGAACCACAATTAACTTGGACCTTCATCTGCCAGCAAATCAGGTTTTCTGAAGTTAGTATTCACATATTCTTGCCAAAACTTAAGAGAAAAGCTTTAGCATGGTTTTCTTTTGCATATTCTACAATCGCATTTCTTGAATGTAACAAAGTGAGCCATAAAGCACATGTATATCTGCATAACTGCTCTTCACATTGAATTGAATTTATACATTACGCAAATGCTGAAAAGCCACCAAATGAAAATGAACAGACTCTGGTCGCTCGACGACTCGAGTCCATTAGATGACCACAACACGCACATTGCCTAATAGACCGTGGCTGGCGACTCGGGGGTATATATATCTATGTGAAGTTTTGGACAGGCGTACCTGAGAGGTCAGCGAGGTCTATGTTGAAATTTGACGCAGCAGCCTCATGAATTTCGTATGATAAATGAACGTCACGGCTCGAGGCTTATCTATCAAAAAGTTGTTTGCGGCGTACGTGGCGTATGAGTAATGTGCCTCAGCGCTCGACTCAATTAAAGGCAAACCACACAGAGAGAGAGGAGGAGAGTGTGGGGAAGATAGAGAAGTGAAACTGCAAAGCATTTTTGGATACGTTTAGGCACTGTGTGCTCATCAATTCTCATTAACATATTTTCTTAGCGAGAGTGAAAAACAAAAAACAAAAAAAAAAAGAAAAGAGAAGAAGAAAAAAACAATCCAGATGCTGTAGATTAGTTTTCAATGTGGTCAGAGGATTTGCATAATTAATTGGCGTGTGTGAGTGGGTTTTGGGCGTTTGCCTTTGGCTTTTATAGTGCAAATCAAAAATGCGCATAATTTGTTAAATGCTCGAACTTAAATATTATAAATTGCTGTAATAAAACAAAAAATTAACATGAAATCCAATATGAAGTCTTATGGAAAGCGGGTGGCATTACATTCAAGCGTTGCAATGCTCTCGTTTATAAATATTTAAAACTTATTTATATGGCTACTAAATCGAGTTAATTAAAATTTATCTATAAAACGGCATAAACTAATCAAACGTTAAACACTTAATGCCTGGGAAATATGATACCATAGTTTAAGTACCATGTAAAACTCACAAATGCCGATAAAAGTGATGTTAATATTTAAATGGTTCAAGAAGTCACGAAACGATATATAATTTATGTACCACAATTCTTGCAGTTCCCAAATAACTTAAGACGACAGAGAGAATGGGGCTTTACCTAAAATTAATCAACCTTGCCAATTCACACGCAACACTGTCTACGTTTTCATTTTTTAACACTATTTAGCGCATATTTGTTAACCAACACTTCAAAATTCAAGCAAAGCAAGCAAGTTATTCATTTTGAAAACTGCCCATTAAGTTTTTTAATATAAATTTATTTATTTTGAAAATTAAACTACTAACAACCTTTAATGTTAGTTACCCAACACTGAAACTTTTTTTAAGTAAGTTTGAGAGAACGAAATAAGTATGATTTATTGCAAACTATTTATGCTTTTCTCTGCTCTATCTTTGTCAAATTTTGTTGAAGTTTATTATGTTTGTTATACAACACTGCAACTCGCAATCATGTGTAACAGTAAGTTGTATAGCATACAAAAGCTTTAAGTGAGTTTGAGTTAATAACATAAGTATGACTTATTGGCGTAAACTTTGGTAACTTAACTTAACCATTTAGTTTGTTGAAGTTACCCAACACTGCAGCTCGCAATTAGCAGCAATATATAGCTTTTAAAGAACAAGTGCTTTAAGTAAAAGTAGATTAATGAAATAAATATGACTTGTTAGTGAAAGCTCAATTCCAACTTGCTGCACACATCGGGCAATTGATGTTGCATGACTAATGTAATGTTTTAATTGCCTTCTTTTATGATTGCAGCCTGTTCTTACGCTGATCACTGTCCGATCACTTAATGGCTAACAACCTATAGACTTTGATAGGTCTAAACCCTTTTGAGCTTTTTTTTGTTGCTGCAGCCGGCACACAATAAACTCGAATCAAGTGTTTCCTTTATTATTATTATTTCGTTTTCGTTTTTTATTTTTTGTTGTGTTTTTTCTTCGGGCTCTTGATAATTTACAACCACAATTTGGCAAGGCACTTATCGAGGTTGGTGACGGCGCAAAGGCCGGCAAAAATCAAAAGGCGCACAAAAAATAGTTCACTATCAGCCAAAGAAATCTGCCTCAATTTTTTGTTACCATATTTTTATGCCGTCCCCCTGTCTCCCTCCCTCTCTCCCTCCCTCGCTGTCTCTCTGTCTGTTGTTTTTGTTACGCTGCTTTGAACTGCGCTATCGGAAACGCTTGCTAAATACCAGTAGCAATTATCGCTGCGCCGTGGAATGGGGCAGGTTTAATTAAACGCCGATAATCGATGGGAAAACAGTTACACGAAGTCGCAGTCGCAGCCACAGTCTCAGTCGCAGTCGACTCCTCATCGCTGGCGTCTAAGTTCTTATCAGCGTATGAAGTTCACGGCGACGTCATCCGTGCGCCGATGTTGGCGTTCCCCCAAGGGTACCATTAAATATGTGAGCGATTTTCAGTTGTTGTTGTTATTGTGTTGTTGTTGTTGTTGTGGTTGGGGGTCGGTTGCATTTTAGCCAAGATTGAAAGCGACGCCGCGTCGTCGTCGCCGCCGACGTCGTCTGTCGGCATTTTGAAAACTTTGCTTTAATGTTAATGTTACAAATCAAGTGAAACAAATGCCGACATCAACAACGTCGTCGTCGTCGGCCAGATCGAGCGTGCCTTTTATATGATATAGTATACAATCCCTAGCCAACAATCTCCTCCACTCTCCCTCTCTCTCTCTCGCTCTCTCTGCACTCTTCTACACGCCGAGAGCTGAGCTCTGTTTGGGCTCAGCGCGTGTCGCTTATGGAGGCCTTCATCTTGCCGCACAACGTGTTCCGAAACGGGTTTGCTGGCCATATAAAATGTACAAACTACCTATAGATACATATATACACATATACATATGTATGTATGTGTATGTGTATATCTGTTGTTTTAGTTATCGACACACAACTTACAAAAGGTCGCTAAATTTTAACATTGGGCTTGCAATGTGCCAAATCTCACTTAAACTAATTACGAGCTTTTGAATGAAAATTCATTGTCACTTTCTTCATAAGAAGTTTTATTCCAATGTGTTAAATATTTACCAGCAGGATAAGTCAATTCTACTCACAATATCTAAATAAGATGGAAAATTGTTTTCCAATTATTGTTTCCTATTTTTTGTGTATTTTTGATGGTACAAACTAAGTTCTTCTCAAATGTATTATACGGATTTCTTTAATTTTTTCTCAAACTTTTCGGCAGATATTTTCATAGGTTGTTTATTCATTTTTATTTCTTTCAGCTCAAATACAACATTCATTAAAGTCCTGTAGCTCCCGGAATAATTGAGCAACATTTACACATATTTAAATTCTTTCTTATTCTCGCTTATCTTTTCAGGAATCTTATAGATTTAATTTCTCAACTTTACCAATTTTTTACTGACTTCATTCAATTTGATTTGAATTGTTGATGATCATTTTTATATATTTGTTGAATTGCTTAGAACCTTAAAGAACTCACTGTCTGTATTGAGTATCGTTCTTTGATTTTTATATCTTAGAAACTATGTGACTTGCTTTACTTCATTTTTTTTTTAAAGTTTGGGAATTAGTTTGCTGCATCTAATACGATTTCTTAATGTTCACTTTACTTTACGAATTAATTTGCTACATTTTTCGGGTATTCTACGTATTTATGATTCGTATGCAAATTTAGAGGAAAACACTTTCACATTCTTTTTGTAAGTGTGTGCACGCTTCAATATATCGATGAGATTTTCATTTATTCTTGCTGTATCATTGCATATTGTATCTGTGTGTGTGTATTTGAGTGTTTGTATGCGCTTGTGTGCTTGGGCTGGCTGGGCTGGTTGGAAGGCGTCTTTTGGGGCCTCTCCTGCTGCGGTTTATTTAAGTTTTGCGCCAAAGTTTGTTGCGGCTACACACAAACGGAAATTAATTACAAACAGCGCGCTTAAACTTGCCACAACAGCAACAACAACAATAAAAAATGAATGAGCGGCATAATGAGTGAAGGTTGTTGTAATCGTTGTTGTTGTTGTTTTTGTTTTTGCTGTGGTTGGCTTTTGGCGCGCCATATTGAAGCCAATGGGCAGATGTTGTTGTTGGGGGCAGTTGCTGCTGTTGCTGTTGTTGCTGTTGTTTCTGCTTCTGTTGCTGTCAGTCATTAAGTTAAAGGCGTTAATTTTCTATCGTAAGCAAATTTTTGTTGTCATTTGCTGTTTTTTATTTTTGATTGGCGCCACTTGGCCGTTTGTGCTTGGCATTTTATCAGTTCGTCAGGCATTTTGTCAATCAAATGTCAATCAAACAATGTTCCAGTTTTCACGCTGTTGTTGCTGCTTTTGTAATTTGATTGCTAAAGCGTAGAAGCTGCGACGAATTGTGTAAATATGCATGTACTTTATATCAGTAACAACAATGCCAGCAACAACAACTTAGACAGACAACGGCGACAGAGACAGCCAAGAGACTCTTGATAAGATATGTAGAAATGAATGTAAGCATATTGTCTGTGTGAGTCTGCGGAAAGATGCTTGCGAGGGTAGATTGATCAAAGAGTCGAAAGCATAGCACACATTTAATACAAATTAGTCCATTACAGAATGACTTCCGGTAATTAATATTAAATACTATACATATCTTTGTCGGACGAAACCCAATTTAACTTATGTAAGCATATGTTGTTTTTATTTTTATGGAACGCGACTTTTCAAACATAACGTCAGATATGTTTATATATATTTATATATCATATATTATTCTTCACTTTTGCAAACTTTCTCCCTCTTTTAAAGAATTCATATATTTGCTGAACTGTTTGCTCTCAGACTTGGGATACAACATGGATAATTATGCTATTGTCCCTGCATTTCTTTCCATAGTCTTACAGAACTAACCTAAATTAATTAATAGCACGTTTCAAATGTGGCTTTTCATATTTTCCAATCTAAAATGATAATCAGCACTTTCTTTAACGGCACCAGTCTGTATATGGGCGCCTACAATGACAACCTGTCGCATGAACCTCGAAATAGATCCATATACGAGTACATATCATAAATTTTCATATACATACAAGTATGCATACATATATATTCATATAGTTAAGCGTATGCCTAGGCATTTACGTAAATTATTGTGCTGTTTTTATTGTTGTTGTCTGCTGGCCCTTTTATGGCCATGTAAAAAGTGGCTGACTAAACAGAGAGAGGTTGCCCTGAGGGAGGGCGAGAGAGACTGGGACGCAGAGAGTTAGGCTGAAGCCGCAACTGAAACTCGAGCCAGCAGCGCGCGACAAAATATCTCGAATTTTATGCTCTGCTATTATTACAAATATGCTCGCATCTTTCCGCGGCTCTTTATGGCCACCTGCAATGCCATAGCTGCCGCCCAGCGATAAAAGTTACAAATTTGTATGAATAATTCAGTTCAGAAAAGAAGTGTAAAAAATGTAACGCACAATGCGCTCGTATCGCATACAAGCTAAAAGGTGAGGCAGTCGGAGAGCAAGAAATATCTGCCCAGTCTTGCCATAAAAAAAAAGACCCTACAAATTATGAGCTTGAAGCGTGTCGTTTGCTGCATTCCGCAAATGTCGGGAGCTGTCGCTGTGACATATGCACTCCAAAATTGTTTTTGCGATCCATATACATATACTTAATGTGAATACCCACCCACAGCCCCTCTTATATGTCTGTGTCTGTATGCGTGTGTGTGCGTGTGTGTGTGTAGGTGCCATGCCCACGCATTCTTGCCGACACTTCAAAAGCATTCGGTACGCTATAATAAAATATACGAGTATCTACAACAGAATTATTCGCTGCTTTCAACTTTTGCGCCTAATTCACACATTTTTTTTTCTCTTTCTCTTCTTTTTTTTTTTATTTCTTTTTGTAGCTGTGTGTGAAAATTTTATGTATTGCCTTTAGCAGCATCATCAAAAAAGCACAAAAAAAACGAATAAAAAAAAAAGAAGACATCAATATGAAATTTTTGTCACGTTTTCTAATGTGCCAAAGGAGCTGCCAAGTGCAGGAGGAGTAGGAGTACAAGGAGGAGGCGGAGGAGTTGGCTGCTGGGCGGCAACATGGAGACGCACAGCCGCGTGGGCGCGCATTCACGCCCTCCCGACAGTCCCTAGAGCACATGTCGCGGCCAGCGGCGCGTTGTCAGAGGGATTGATGGGGCGGCGGTGGGTTTTGTTTTGTCAAGTGGAAGTGGAAGTGTGAAATTGAAATTCATTTTGACACGATGTGACAAGCATTTCGTAGCAGCAGCAAATACATATGCATGTGTAAAAGCATTAAACGCAAACTAGGCACCTTAAGAATACGTTACATACATTTTATTAGCCCATGCGCTTAACCTACTCATCCACAAGAAATCATTAAGTTTGTATATATAATTAAATATTATTTCAATAGGCTTTTATAGGAAACATTCCTTTCTTTCTTTTCTATTTTCATATTTTAATTGCTACATGATTTAATTTAATATTTATTGTTTATTGTTATATAATTTATTATTTTTATTTATTATTATTTATTTTTATTTTTATATGCTATTTATTATTTACTATTTATTATTTTATTTTTGTTTTTTAATTATGTATTATTTAACTTTATTACAATCAATTTATTGTAAAAATGCAGCATTTACTTCAGTTTTTTTTTATTTTATAAATTGATAGCGTCTGCATATAAAATGCTTGGCTTTAATTAACTCACACCCTGCCCACACTGTGTGGCTGCCCCCACCCCTGTTGGGCTACGCCACTGGCTCGAGTGCTGCGGGGACTGGGCCAACTCAGTCTCTTTATCATTCGCAGCCATCAATGTTTTGTGTTATGTTATGCCATGTGCTATTACTTTAGCATTGGCAACGCCCCACATATAAACATGGCACATTACAGCCGAACCGCCGCCCCCTCCAACTGTAGGCACCTCCCGACCACTGTCACCCGACGACCATTAACATGACCCCCCTCCACCACACAAACACAAACACACATACGAACACAGAGATTACCCACACAGCTACGCATGACTATAAAGCATATTTTAGCATGTCAAGCGTTGCGCATCCGCTTTGATGTTTATTTGACAGTTTTTATAGCGGCTTTTATCTGCCAACTACTTGGCTAAGGCCTCCCCGCCCGACCTTCACCTCCCGCACACTTTATCCGAGCGTGCAGCTTCCTCTTTAAGTTAGCCGTCTTCCTATTTTTGCCAAAATAGAAAAAAAAACAACCCAACTGTTTTGGCCAAGAATGCTTTGAAGATTTATAATTTGTTTGTGTTGTTGTTGTTTTTGTTTTTCCTTTTACTTTTCGGCTTTGACTTTGAGAGCAGAAATGCGTCACACGCATAAATTGCTCATTCATTTGCCAAAGAGAGCGGCAACAACAACAACAAGCAAGAACAACAACAACAACAAACAACAACTGAATTGCCCACGCAGACAGCTCATTCAGTTTTCTTGTTTTCCCTAGTTGTTGTCATTGTTGATGTTGTTGTTGTTGTTTTTTGCTGTCAGCTGAAATGCAACTCAAGTGCAAGCTGTCCATCCCACTCTTTCTCCATCTATCTCTCTCTCTCTCTGTTTCCCTCAATCAATTCGCAATTCGACGAACGCTTTGTTTTGGAATCGTGTGTTTGATATAAACAAGTGTTTGCATTTCATTTTAGTTCTTATTAAATACATTTTATTAATAGCTTTCATTAATAAAATGAAAAGAAATGAAATGAAGAGAACTCTAGTCGAGAGTGATCGACTAGGGAATACCCTGAACACGTCTTCTACCAACACTAAATAACTAAAAAAATATTCTCAAAAAGATACAGCATTTGCGAAACCTTTAAAATAAAGGATACTTAGTTTGTTTAAACTAGTCTAAAAGATACATGTCCAGTTTGGAAACTCTAGCCCTTAAATCCTAAGAAATTTGTTTTCGATTTCGGGATTTCGATATCGATATTTATCGATTGCTTCGAAGCGGGGCAGGTTATCGATTATCAAAAACAAACTCGTACTTCGCCGACAATAAAAAGGAGAATCTGCGTTCAAAATTCTCAAAAGTTTCTAGCTCTTACAGGTTCTGAGATAGACGCGTTCATACTGACGGACAAACAGACGCATATGGCTACATCGACTCAGCTATTGATGCTGATCAAGAATATATATACTCTATGGGATCGGAGATGCTACCTTCCGCCTGTTGTATACATTTCCACAAAACCATTATACCCTTTTTACACATTTTCAATGGGCAATGAAACCTTATAGAATCAATAAATTTAATTCTCAGCTCAAAGGATAATTTGGGAAAATTCAGGAATATATTGAAGAATTCCGTAAAATAGTTGTTACTGCTGTAGTTATTAATTTGCTGTTGATGTTGTTTTGTTCTTTTTTATTATTGTTCTTTTTGTGGCTACTTTGCAAGCAGCACTCGAGTGGTCGCATTTTCTCCAATTTTCGCCCTCTTCCCTAGTTGGAGATTTGTTTGCGCAATTACCTCAAGCACACAAACAAATACTACAAAAGCTAACCGACACGCCGAACGTTTTTGCGCAAACTGCGTCAAATTATATTTTTGGCTATTCAATCCAAATGTCTGCGAGCCGAAAACAAAACCTGGCGACCATTTGGCTAAATATTTTATGAAAATATGCGTAGTCTCCTGGCATTGTTTGTGCTGGGCTTTGTCTTGAGCGTGTTTTTATGTTTGGCTCGAATTGCAATTACATTAGCAGTCGGAGCAGTTGCTTACTGCAATCGGTTGGCACGTTTATTATTCATGCGATGGCCCGGTGCGGGCCACGCCCCTTTCATTATTTTAAAATCAACAAGATTTGCATAAGCTGATTGCATTTGTTACACTTCCCTATATCTATACATATTTGATATCTTAAAGCACTCTCGCCAGCAACTTTTATTAAATAAACTTCTGCACTGTCGGGCCAAAAACTTTGGCCATAAAATAGTTTTATTGCTCCGGCTCCATTGTCGCCATTTTTCCGTAAGCTACTTGCCTGTAATTAACTGTTTTTCGACTGTGCCCGGAATATATATGGATGTGGCCTAGAGGGGACTTGAGGAGCTGGGGTTGCGCCAAGTAGAAGCTTGAGAAGTTACGTGTTGGCTTCTCACAAGGAGTTAATATGAAGTTTGTCTGAGAAACTATGTGACAAAGTCATGAATGCAGTGGCGGCAGCAAAAGCGGCATCAAAGGGATTTGAGATGGTTTAGAAGGTAAGAGATTGAAGGAATAAACTTGGCTCAAATCATATACACTAATCATTCGAACAATTGAGCGCTTTAAGAGTAAATTTGATTCGTTAAAATGCCAGTTTGTAGAATTTTAACTTTTCTATGTAGAATTTAAAATTATATTTAAATTTTATTGCTAATTAGTTTCAGAGGAAACTCGATATTCTTATAAAAACTTCAAACGTATTTAAAGCACAGAAATCAAATAGTTGAAAATTATAATCTTTGGATTAAATTCGTTTAGCTTCATGTTGCTAGAAGCTGCAGTATGGAATGGTTTTTACTTACAATATTAAGTTATTATTTATCTGTTGCAATGGGTTAAACATAACTCATTTTTGCTGTCCCTTACTTCATGTGGATTCAAGGGGCGTATACTTAATGTTTTCTGTTTCAGACACAGTAAAATCTCTCGCCTCAATCCCAACTTTACTTGACTCAAACTACGCCACTGCATTTCACATCACATATTTTCTCTCTCCGTCTTTCTCTCTCTCCTTCTCTCTCCCCCCCCCTCTCTCTCTCCTTCTCTCTCTCTTGACTGCTGGGCCGATTTTGTAGCCTTTTGCCAGCCGTTTGTTTACTTTTCATATGACAAAGTCAACCGACGACGCGTCGGCAACTTCTTGGCAAAAATTTTTATTTTATTTTGTTTTTCTCTCTGCCGTTTTTTTTTTTTTTCAACAAATACTCAACACGCAGCACGTTCCCCATGTTCTCCAGTCGCACTCGCTGCACGTAGCACGTATTTAAAAAGCCCCGAGATTTACGTACAAAACTTTGGAGTCAGACCCGGGGCACACATGCGACAAGCTGCACACACACATGTGGGCAGGCAGTGGATCAGGCTGGGAGCGGCATGGGAACGGGAGCGGGAATGGGCATGGGGATTTGGGGCTCTGACAACGGGGCTACTGTTTGGCGAGCAAAGTTTTTTTGTGGCTTGTCGGCAAAACCAGTAGCCAAGAGGCAGCCAAGCCTCACACAGCCGTACCCAATGCCAGCTCCATGCCACGTTGCACTCGAGTGCCGCCGAAGAGATTGTATTTTGTACATATATGAACCCATATACCCTGTACTTAGGTAAAGGCTAAATTATAGCGCCAGTCACGGATTAAACTATACGTTTGACCAGAGGGGAGGTCAAAGGAATATGTTGAGCGAGAGAAAGTGAGAGTATCAATTGCATTTTTATGTTTTCGAAAAAAAAGTTCCTAATAGATCGATTGGAAATTGGAAACGTGCCTTCATTTAGTTCAATATCTTAGTTCCACACGCAAGGATGGAAAATAGGTGAAAAGCTAGCTAGCTATACAGTCTTCTAATTGAAAAGGGTATCTCTGCGTCGCAAAGACCCAATTTGAACTGCATGCATTCTTAGTTGATTTCTGTGCAAGTCGCTTTGTTGTTAGCTGCTTTTGTTGTTTTGTGGCTGCTGTTTTTTGGGAATTGTTGTGGCCTCCAATGGATTCAAAATTAAACCCGCTTCGGCTCGCTACTCCAACTGCCAGTTAGCTGTTGGCCCGCATTTGAGGCAGGCCACAAAAAAATATTTGTGGCCCGTCTGCAGCGGACTTCGGCGGGCATCGGCTTCAATTTGATTGCATTTTAACAAGGGGCAGCCAATTTCTTCTGCTGCTGTGCCGGAAAAACAATAAGCGGCGTTTGAAAATTCAATTGTTATTGCTCATAGCTTTTCTTCTTTTATATGGGGCTGCGTCTCGCCAGCATCGTGGCTCGTCGCTTTCCTTTTGCCATTTCCCGCTGTCCGAGACCAAATTGTTTTCCATTTTCTGTTTTCTGACTCAGCAGTGCCACCAAGGGAATGCAGGAACAGCCTCCTCATCAGCTTCTACTGATTGCTGTCCAGCTGCCTCTTCTTGTGTTGCTTTTCTGATTTGTCATTATATTTTTGTCTTGCCCCAACCCAAGTCCGCGCCGTCTGGATGGATATTTATGAGTTATTTCTGCTGCTCTGCTAGTTGTTGTTGTTGTTGTTGTTTTTGCTGGTCGCGTCCACAACATGATTTCCGTTTTAGGCAAAGGGTCGACCGTCTTTCAAACAGCGTTTACAATTACCCCTCTCTCTCTCTCTCCAGTCGCCCTCTCCCTCTTTCTCTGTGGGCTAGCAATTAAGGCCCCGACAAGTTCTTTGGCGGAAGTCGTTTAGCTCTCCACGTTGAGTGCAGTCTTGTAATTGATTTTCTTTCTGCTGAT
Organism: Drosophila borealis; assembly: GCA_035045885.1. NCBI lineage: Eukaryota > Metazoa > Arthropoda > Insecta > Diptera > Drosophilidae > Drosophila > Drosophila borealis. The sequence goes on from JAWNOR010000211.1 coordinate 3,241,663, forward strand.
AATTGCCTGACACAGACCAGAAAACACGTCGACCGCATGACGCACCAAAGTGCTATGCAAATATTCCCAGAGCAATAATCAATTCCGAATCCTCGGTCCGCCCATTGGCCACCATCCAGCGCCGTATTGTAACCACAACTTGACCCATTTACCAAAGCTGCTGCTTGGCTCATTATAAAACTTCAACACAGTTGCAACATTTATTTGCTGGCTGCAGCATCAAGCACTTAAAGGCCGAGTGGGTGGAATTGGGCGGGCGACTGAAATTGTTTTCCCAAGACTTTGCGAGATAGTTTACATTCCGCTGAGCAGCCGCTTTTGAGCAGCTGATTGCCGAAAGAAATACTTGAAATGCTTCGCATTGAATTAACCAAAAGTTGTAAAAGGAAAAGGTAAACTCTGAAAACTATCGCTAAGTGCATAAAGTGAATACTTATCTCTCATATGTGCTATGCCCTAAGGCTCATTAAAGTGAAAACCTCAAGAATGCATTTAAAGTTCAGCAGAACAACGAACTGAGTTTATATAGGCCTCTATCTGAGTTAATATAAGCCCCATCTCTTCAAACGGATCACTAAAGCCTTGAAAAAAACCAGAACCAGTTTAGGACATGTCCAAAACGCATGACCATTTCTTGAAGAAAGCTGAGAGCATATTTTGCATAGATCAAGAATATATATGCCTGATATAAGGTCGAGGATATCCTCTTATATGAGTTACACTTATTTTAAAAAATTGATTCTATCATAGAATACTAACTATCTGCTAGAGTATATATATTACCAACAGATAGATTATCTTCCTAGTTTATCTGGACAGTGTTAGAGTTCGACCGGATTGACATTCATCATTTATGTCCGCTTTAGACGACCAAATCCTTTCAGCTTGATTTTGCTTTGCCATTTCATTTGGTTAGTTTTCTCATAGTTGCACAGCATAAATGAGCTATTTGCTTTGTCATCAGGCAGAACGTGACAAACCTAACAAACTGACACCCACTAAACCGCATTACTTGGCCATGGCTCATGGTCCGTCCGCGTGGCACGTTAAAGTGTCTCGAACTTGCATAGCTTTAAACTTGATTGAACTAAGTGGGTTGTGGGTTTCGGGCAAGCAGCCTGGGCCAGTTGCTGAGATGAGTGATAAGACCCTAGAGGCAGTAGCTGTGACCGGGAATGGGAATGGGAATGGGACTTCGGGCTGGAGTAGTATTGGGCGAGCTCAGTGGCTTGGCACGGTCAAATCGGCCACGACTTTCAGTCAAAAGTGCGGGCTGGCTTTGAACTTTTGCTTACAATCCGGGCCCCCGGGCCCCCGGGTTGCCGGGCACTTTTGCTTAGCTTTTGTCGCTCGTCGCTGGCATTGGCAACAAAGTTAACTTGATTGAACTTTGTTGGGCTCTGCCCTTAGCTGCTTTTCTTTTCGCCAACTTTTGTGTTTTGTAAATTCTGTTCTTTGTTGTGTTGTGTGCTGTTTGCGCTTTATAAAAACTAAATGGAAAATAAATTTTGTTTGCACTTTGAAAAGCAAAAGGAAGTCGCAACTTGATAGAGTGTGAAGGAAACTTTCCAAATGTCCAGAGGGGGCGAACAAGTCTGTGTGTGTGTGTGTGTGTGTTTGTGTGTGTGCCTTGTGCTTAGCTTTCTCTACTGCCTGGGCTTAATTATGGCGCATTTTACTTAACCCTTTGCAGCCGAAAAAAAATAAAGTAAAATAAAAAGGCGCATTGCGTCATCGACTCACACAATAAACTGCAAAATCCAATGGAAAATGTCTAAAGACAAACCCCAAACTGCGGCTTGCAAGGCCCTGCAGGGGGCCGCTTGTATCCAACCCCCTTTGGAGGGTTGCTCAACGTGGCCATTTCCGCTGCAGCGCCGCCTGCAATGTCAGCGATAGCAAATTCTCGCCTCTTGTCATATTTCCCGACAGTCTGGCACTGCGGCTCTTCTAATTTGGGGGCGTTTAAGCTATTTGAGGGTGGGAGGGAGGACTAAGGGTTGCTTTAAAAACACGTACGTGACTATTTTCGGTGTGGCTTTTGTGGCATGCCAAAAGTCACCCTCACAGATTTTGGTGGAAAAACTAAATAGGCAAAAGTGCTGCTGCTGACTGCTTTCTGCTTACTTCAATCGATTTCGGTCATTTATCGCTTTAATGCGATTATAATGCTAAGAATATTCTTGAGCGGAGTTCGCTCATGCTGAGATTCCTGTCGCCTGCAAGTTTGTTAAAGCGTGAAAAGCGTGCAACACACCCCCAAAAAATAAAAAAAAAAGCCGACCATATCAAGCCGGCAACCCTAGACCCTGACGCAGACATCTTTAAGGGTTGCCCGAGTCACTTTCCAAAGAGGGATAAGCTTTAAGCCACTCTGGTACACACCTGCAAATAGAAGAAGAGAAGGGTTGCATTAGTTTTGAAGTGCGTAGATTGGGTTGGGCGGCGTGCCTTGACAACCGAATGAAATCTTCAATCAGGCATGCCATCAATCAGTTTATTTAATCAGCTTGAATTTCATATAGACGGGGTATCTACTCAGTGCCATGCTTAAATGGATTTCAATGGAAGTGAAAAGAAAAACAAAAACAAAGGAATCTAAGGATGTGAGAAAATGGCAAAGCTGGCAGGTATTTAAGGGTTGAGTTGTATTAAGATGATGCTGATAGATTAAGATTAAAATAAATCAATAAATAAACTATGAGTAACTGCGTGGCGAACTAATAAGAAAATATTAAAAAATATTTAATATAACTTTTAAGGTCTTTTGTTATATAGAATTCACAGTTAATTCTCAAGGAAACTTACGGCCAACATCTTGTAACAATTCAAACTTTCTTAAAGCATAGCCCTAGCCCGAAATAGCACTCCCTTTGACTAGGTCAATTTAAGAATTCGTCTAGCAAAGACAAACATTAAGTACACACACATATATATATATGCCATGTCATATGCCATATGTCTTAACTGAATTATTAAATTGCCTTGCTGCTTTTAGTTTTTAGCTCAAGCTGACATAAGTTGTTCTTTGTTTTCCGCCTGTTTGCCTTTTTCCTCTCTATTACACGAACATAATTCCCTTTGTTTAGCACTCTTCATTTACATTAGAAGTGCGGATATATGCACTCGTAATTCCTGAGATTCGCATGCATAACTTTTGATCACATTTGCCTTGTCACAAGACCGTTAACAACAATTTGGCCAGCTCCAACTCTGACCCATTTTATATACACATATGTATGTAGCGCTCATCCTCCCACGCCATATGTTATGCCCATTAGGCCTAATATGCGCTAATGTTATAAATAAAGCGACTCCATACGAATATGGCATACTAACCAACTTCATTTGGTTGGCTCTCTCTTTGGCATTCCGTGCTAAATGCGTTGGACAATGGCCACACAGAGGCGTACAGACGCAGAGAAGAGAGTCTTTAATGTCTTTAATCCAATTTCCAGAGACATGAGACCAAAAATGAATACAAATGTGCGTACGTGTTGAATTTTACCAATTAAATGGGTTGTCTCAGCAGTCTGACAACAATTTCTGACATGTCTGGGCCATGGCCTGGCACTCTACATAAGTTGTCTAAGTGGGGAATGCCATTTGGGCCCCATTGCCCATTGAGTTTGTCTCTGTAATCGATATTCATGCTTATTTTGCTTGGGCCATTGACTTAATTTCTTTTCTTCTGCTGCGGAATAAATTATGCAATTCAAATTAATGCTGCCATTACACACGACCCCGCTAAGATTGAGAGACCGACCAACTCGCTCCGCCGAGAGCCCAAAACAAACACAAACAGGGCGGTGCGACGTCTCCCCGCCAATTCAGTTGCCCAGATACCAGATACAAAATGAAATTAATCCGAGATGCCAAATGCCAGGCACGTATCGATGTGGCTGCGTTTCTGTATTATGTTTGTCTTTTTCTGTTTTTGGTGCTCTGTTGTTCTGCTGCTCCCCCCCCCCCCCTCTCGCTCTCTCTCTCGCTCTCTTGGCTAGAGCAAAGGAAAACCTCAGGAGCTAGCTTAATTCGGTGTGCTTTGAAATCGAATTAGGCTACAACACATGTGTTGCCCGAGTCTGTCTGCCCTGTCTTCCATGCAGTTGTCTTTTCTTTGTCGTGGCGTGGGTTAAATTTATGCCAGACCCCAAGCCATGCCCCTTCCACACAGCTTTGCTCACACGTAACCTGGTTGACAGCTGTTGCCTGGGGCGAACCTTGCAGGATGCAGGATCCTAGCTAGATAACAGCAAAAGGCAAAATAAGCACAAAAAAATAAAAAAAAAATGGCAAAAAGAATGTGACAGGCGTTGCCCGTGTTGGAGGCTTTGCATTGTTAGCAGTCGACGTCTACCTTTCCGATAGGTGGCATGAGGGTTGCGGCAATACCAAGATTTAAGGGCATGGGCGCCGAGTTGGCGTTAGAGTATGGGGATACGGCCATAATTGGCTACATTGGCATTTCACTTTTGGCGCAACTGCTGGCAGAGCAAAGTAAACGTGGTGCTTAGTAAATGGTTGTTGCCACAAAAATGGCATTAAATTGACCCAGTTTTATGATACACCCGACAAGAATGTCGCAAATGCGAGTTGCCAGAAAACGTTTATAGAAAAATATCAAAACATTTAAATATTAACTTAATTAAGAATAATTTTATGAAATGAAATGAATTGCCAAGAAATAAATAAATTGCTTTTCATATGAATTATTTATTTCCTATTATACAAATATTTTTAATCGCAAAAGATTTTTGTTTTGGTATTTTTGGTATTTAAACTTAATCCCGTCTTCGGACTGTTCAGTTATAAACCAGTTACAATACCGAATACACAAAATACCCTACTTGTAGCTAATTGCATTTCAATTATAATAATTTCTGTCCGCTGTCACCAAATTAAAATCGACATTTTTGTCGCCTGGCATTGCCATCTATTTCCTTGCCACTTAGCCAGATGCATGCATCTTAATAGATACACACAGTACGCATTTCCAACAGCTATCTCTATAGCTTTTCGTTAACGCCAAAATTGCTTGCCTCAAATTGGCCATGACAACGCCCACGCCCACGCCCATCCGCCCACACGCCCCTTCCCAGCCAGCCGAGTCCCGGGTTGGTGTCATTTCGGTGCGCCTTAACGGAAATCTTCACTGGCAGTTTTCACGCCCAAAGAGGCACTCGGAAAACTCCTGTGCTTCGCACAATCACAATACCTTCATTATGGACAGCCGAAGCTGGGAATCGAGACGTGTAGGGACCCCAAGACGCCATGTGGCATGCGGCAAGTGGCAAGAGCTCGAATCTCCTTTGAGCATAAGCGTCTTTTATTTTATTGTTTTGCCAATGCTTAAAAGAAATGCTTTTCCATTTAGTTGAACACTTATGAGCATTGCTACGGATATGTTTTTTCGATTTGCTGCGTGTTCCTTAAAAAAGAAAATGTCTCAAACTTTCAGTGTGTGTGCGTGTGTGTGTTTGCAAAGTATTTGTTGTTTGTTGTTGTGTTTGCCCGGCGACTTTTCACACCACATCAAAAGGCGGCGAGACCGAGTGCACTCAAGTGTATAAACAATGGCGTTAAGTGTTTAAGTGCACGGAAATATCAGAGCCATGGATTGGCCCCTCTTGAACCTCACCCCTCACCCTTCACCGCAACCCCTCCGTGCACTCCTATGTAGAGCCCGTAAAGGCAGCTTTAATTTCATTTGATGGCATTGGTAATTTACAAAAAATGCAGACACAGAGTTTAATTGCCGGGCAACAGCTTGAAATAGTTACGAACAGACACAGCTACAACTGCAGATACAAATACAGCTACAGCTACAGCTCCAGATACAGATAAAGCTGCAGAGACAACCGCAACAACTTTTCATTGGTGTCTGCCCGGCTCTGACTGTGGTCCACGTACTGCAGATTGCCCAATGGAGACACAGCTATATGTATAATTTTATGGGCGCTATGTGGCCGCCATTTGGCCCCAGATGGACAGACGGACGGACCGACGGACCGACGGATGCCTGCCTGGCGCCAGGGCTGTGCAGGATGAGGCAGCAGTTGCCGTTAGGCTGCTCCCAGTGAGCCAGCAAAGTGCTTGGGTTAGTAAAAACTCAACTCGTATAGTATTTACAGGTAGATTGGCTTAAAGGCAATGAAGCAATTGACGCCGGGCTATTGCTAAGTAGATGTGCATGTCCGTTATCTTAATTCAATGAACCAACCGGCTTAGCAGCCAGACCAGACTTTACTATCTGGTATTAACTAACGCTCGCACCAAAAGCAATTAAAAGAGATTATTTAAGAAATTTCAATCAATCGGAATGAGCAGCAGTTATTTATTGGCTTCGTCCGAGTGATGAATTGGAAAATGGGAAAAGCCAATGAATCATATTAAGATCTGAGCCTTGTTCGGCTTAAAGATTCATGAATAGATAAAGTCCAACGGAGGAAACTAGTTTATATATATATAATAAGGTATGTAATAGATGGCCAGCAATAGGAGCAGATGCAGTAATAGTTAAATTAGCTGAATGACAAAATATCTATTATATTTAAAGATTTCAATATTTATATTACAATATTTCAATTACGGATATTACCCAGCTTAGCCCGGGCCAAGTTTTTTATTTCAATTGTTAGACATTCGATTTTTCTGAAATATCTTGAATTCCACGTTCTGTTTTGCACGTATACTTAAGAATGAGTCTTAATTCGATCGAATGATCGAGTATTAGCTACATAACTTATAGAAGTATAAGGAAGCTGTTATAAGCACATAGGTAAGAAAATAAAATCTATTAAAAAGGTTTAATTTAAATATGTCCAAAAAAAGGAAAGGGAATTTAACATTTTTTTTTATTTTAGCTTAATATTAAAAAATATGCTGTATATATTCTCAAAAACTGGTTAACTTAAATAAAATAATAGATCTTTTATTCACAACATTCACTTAACCCTTCACTTTGCAGTCATATTTTTCGCACTGCAGTCCATTCAATGGAACTACAAATACATGTACGCGTGTATACATACGTATACATACATATATATATTTATGTTTTATAGCTGCCTTGGCCATTGGCATTGCAGCTCTATAATGGCTGACCGCGTATAGAAACCATATAGCAGCTGAAGTAACCGTTAATTGCGTTTAACACCACACGGCACAGCTAAGGACAGACCCAGACACAGACACTGACGCAGACACTAACACAGAGGCAGACAGTGAAGCCTCCCCGCCAATCTCTTCTATAGTGTACTAAACCACTCACGATGCAGTAAATAGCTTTGAAGTTTAAGTTTATTTTTTAGTGCTGTTTCATAATTAGATGCATGACTTGGCAGCGCCTTTTTACGTGCGCTCCTAAAGCCGCCCCGGCCCCGCCTTGCCGCCTGCTCGTCCGGCTACTCAATTAGCCAGAAAAGACATTAAACTTTCGCCGGTGCCACGGGGCAGCAGCCCAGATGAACTGCCAGCGGGGAAGTTCAAGAGTCTGCAGCTCCGCGCCTAATGAAGTTAGTGCAGCAAAAAAAAAAACAAAATACGTAATAAAAAAAAAATAAAAAAATATACGAAAAAAATTTGAGCGCCACTTTTTTTAAAGCAGCTGCTAAATTGAATATCTACCCGACAGGCCCCTGCCTCTTCCCCACTAGCACATTCGCCCTCTGCACCGCACGCTAAACGTCAGCCATAAATAAAATGCAAATTTTGCCGGCAAACCAAATTGCAAGGATTGCTGTGGAGCTCCTGACAGGGGGGGCGCTCGAGGCGTGCTGAAGGGTGGATAGCAGCTCCTGCTGGCTGTGGTTTCTGTACGTGTTTTGTTATCGGTAACTGCAACATATTTTCCGTATCAAATTTTGTGGAAAATGCTCGCAGCTCGATGAAATTCTATTGGGAAATATTTTTGGTAACCAATTTTACATACATATATAATACACTTTCCTCGGCCCTCAGCACTTAGTTGTTTAATTCTTCTAGGCACTATTTCAATTTCTTTTATTTAATATTTATACAATTTTTAGCAAATATTTGATACATATACAATATTTTTTATTTTATATAGAATTTAATTCAATAATAACAATAATAATGATAATGATGATAATATTAATAATAATAATGACATAAATAATAATAATAATAGTATTAATAATAATGGTAACGATAACGATAATGATAATGCTAATGCTAATGCTAATGATAATGGTAATGATAATGATAATGATAATGATAATGATAATGATAATGATAATGATAATGATAATGATAATGATTATCATAAAAATATTTAAAATAATAATAATAATAATGTGACTAAAAATAATGTACATGAAAAGAAAATAAGTAAATAAAATCTTCACAGTTCTGATTGATTTCCTTTATATTTATAAAAATTCCTTTTTTTTGGAAATTTAGCCTTGTTGCAAACGTAATATAATTTTTTATCAATAACCGAAACTAAAACTGTGACTAGTTAAGATACATACTCGAGCTTATATTGGCCATGTCCAGCATATAATAAGAGTATGTTCGAGCAGTTAGTGTAAAAGCTTTTGTAAGTGTATGCGTTTCAACGGTTTTCCATAAATAACATTTTATTACAGTTATTTTTTTTATTAACGGTCTTGTTGAACTGCTCTAGCTCAGCGCTTAAGCTGTGGGGAAAGTAGAGGGGGAGGAGCTGCTGTTGCTGCTGCTGCTGGGATCATTAAAAATGAAATGCCAACGCACATATTTTATAAACGAAAACTATTTTTCGACGAAATTTGTTGTTGAAATAACAATGAGGCAGGCAACTACTACTATTAATAACTAGGGGATCTGTGTTTCCACTCGGCCCTATCCAGCTGAACCATCAGCTCGCTCGCTTAACTCCCTAATACAATCATATAAATTACGCTGCCCGAACAATCAATCAATGTCAAAGTCAGGCACTGGAACTGGCAATGGCACAGAGCCTGACTGTGTGGCATAGGCCCGACGACGGGGGAGATTTAAGCTAAGCTGCCACGTACTTGGCCGCTCATCAATTTCAATAAACGCGAGCGGCGTCGACTCTGCGGATCAGCGTCCACGTCCAGGTTTGGACAAGCGACCACCAACGCCCCATTAGCACCTAGCTAAACGCGGCGGCATTTGTCAAAGTCCATGAGACGACACCAGCGCTGTCAACAGACCAGCGCAGGAGGAGAAGGTGCTGGTGTTGGGTCCCTTTGTTCCATGTGTTTTGCATTTTAAATTGTGGCACAAATGAAATTGAAAATGGCAGCAAAAGATGCGCAGCTATGCGACGGCAATGTCTCAATGCCGATGTGTGTGTGCCTCTGAGTGAGTGTGTGTATGTGTGTGTATGTGTGTGTGTGTGTGTGTGTGTGTGGTGTCAACAATGGCACCGCTCTGGGTGGCATTTCATTGACAACAAGTCATAAATTCAACAAATGACAGACAGCAAGTGGCAGGCGACAGCAGCAAATGCGCCAAAGTCTGTCAATGGCATTCACTTTAAGAAGTTCTCACTGTATGCAAAGTATTGCAATCAATGCTAACAACACAAGGTACAAGAAGTTTAAGGAATAAAATCAAATAGTCGCGGAACACGACGAATACATTAGAGGAATCATTTAAATATCCAAGACCTGAAGAGTTGTACATAAATAAACAATAGGCGCGCTTTTACTAAAAGTTTCCCCGTCTACATTTTTTTTTGGCAATATTTAAAATATTAGAAATCATATCAATCAACTAAGGTCTAAAATTTATTTAATTTAAAATCATTTATATTTTAATTTAAATGTAGTGAGATTCATTATTCATTCAGCACACTTTTACTAACAGTTTTCTGTAATGTTAAGCAGCTGTTAATCTAAATATTTTTTATTGATTCACAATTCAATCATTTAAAAATTAAAATTAATGGCTTTTGTATTATTTGAATGAGATTGAGAGATTAATGAGATAATAATGAGATTTGGTATACCTCTAGCGTCCTTTCACTAACAGTTGTCTGTTACGTAGAGCAGCTGTTAAGCAGCATATTTCAAGAGTTACCTTTCGAAAAGATCAATCAAATAACCAATTTGTATTATTACATTTCGATTTAGGGCTTAGAATCTATTTCTTTACCTTTCATATACCACAAAAGCTGTGCCTTACATTGAGTTGGCCATATGACAACAAGCTCGTCAAATCAATCAAACGACATTAAAGTATTGTACATGTACATCAAAGTAACTTTAACGACCCAACCAATTGTCTGTCTCTTTCTAGCTGCTCAGTTCAGTCAAACCCAGCCGACTGGACGGCAAATCAGCTTAATAAGAAGTTTACAACGTAACCAGCATTTCAGTTGGAGGCAATTGAAATTTAGTTCGCTGTATGAAATGCTGGCAGCAGAAACCTAAACCGAAACAGAAACAGAAACAAAACTCAAGCAGCGACCACACCCAAAGCATTTCCTCGAATTGTCCGACTAGAGGCAGAGCCAGAGACAGAGTCGGAGCCCGAGCCAGACCAGAGCTCAGAGTAGAGAACATAACGGACAACACCTGCCTATCAGGTGGCCATTGTGCTGGCCATGAGTGCTGGGAGCGGAAGTGCGGCTCCAGCAGCTCTGGTTGATATCAAAGGCGAGCAATGCTAATGGATGGGTATTATAGCCAGGCAGAGTGTGAGACAACGGTAAGAGGGGGAGCGTACAGAGGGGCCGGCCACAGCATTTGGAGCAGCTGTGCATGCGGTTTATGAGCTATGCAGGCGGAAGTTTTAACTGTGCGTCGCACACTCAAATACACACACACACACACATAACATACAATATAATCAATTGCATTGCAGTGGCACACAGTTCACAGTCGAGGGGTAGTCGTCATTATACCCCCTGCCAACAGCTGAAGAGAGACACACACGACGCACCCGTCATTTCGGCTTCCCGTCATTAGCCATGTCGCCAACGAAGTCGCGTAGTTTTGTGCATGTGTCACGCTGTTTGTTGCCACGAAAATCCCAAAAACCATACTGAAAGATTGCTCGCCATGTGTCCTGACTGCGTTCTCTTCTATCTCCTGGCTGCCTGTCTGCCCGTCTGTCCGTCTGTCTGCCGATCTGCCCGTCTGCCTGCTGACGTTTTTATAGCTGCTAACAATGTGTCAGGTTTTCTTAGAACTCACGATGAGACTTTGGCTCTGCATGCTGCCATGAATATCCGTATCTCTGCAGCCGAAAAGTCGACTCATCCCGAGTTGATAATTAGGCGCAGTTGTCTTAAAAAAAAACACATACACACATACCCATAAAAACTGTTCCTGCCACAGTGTTAAGTTGCTATAAGGAAAAACTATTCGAGACTAGCAAAAACTACATAAAGTAAAGAAGGAAATTTAAAAAGCAAAGCTACTTTAATTGGGTTTAGATGGATAACAAATATGTGAAATTTAGAAATTGGAACTAAAAATTAATTTTAGAAAAATATTTAGAAAACATTTGGAATTTGTGCGAGAATTATATTCGGATTTTAATCAGCGAAATTATTATATATAGACAAAAATTGCAGAATATTAAGAAGAGTATTAAGATAAAACAAATATCAATATAGAAAGGAACTACAGCAAACAGTTAAATTGAATTGCTGCACTTTTAGTTCAAGTTTAGTATATTGTACAAACTATATAATGCTGTATCTAGTTACAACTTGGAGAGTTCTTAGGCATTACTTCCCGACAACTTAGCTGCATCCGCTCGTACTCGTACAGCTGCCCGCTTTTTATAGCACCTCAAGGAAGTGGTTTTTATTTTTTTTGTGGAGCACGAGCACACACTATGCCGTCAACAAATTGCATGTGGCTTGAATATTTTTGGCCTACCCCTAGTCTATTTTTGTGTTGCCTTGCCCGAATGAGGGCCATACAAATTATGCGTAAATATGTGATATTCCCCCTTGCGGGCTCGCCAAGCGGCGCAATAATTCTCGTTTATCGTTTTGCGAAAAGTCAATTTTTATAACGCACCAAGCGACGACGAGTCATATAACCCGCTGAATATATATACGAAAAAGAAAAATGATTTGTGGTTGGCTGAAATTGGCGCACCAGGCAGCACTGGGCGGATGCGGAGGCGGGGGCGGGGGCCGAGGGGTTGGGGCTCTATTGGAGGGTCGGGAGGCGGCCATGCGTACGAGCTGCGACTTCCTACGCGCAAGAATATGTAACAAATTTTGTAATTTGAACGCCACAAATCATAATTTTACATAATGATCAATTCATATACGTCAAAATGTTGTTGTTGCCATTCGCAGTCGCTCGTAAAATGAATTATGTGGCCCGCGTCGCCAATTTCGTGGAATTTTCCCTCATTTTCTGACAGTTTATATGCCAACCGAGACGATTGGCCATGTGTCCGAAGTGTCTGAGTATCTCACTCAGCCAGCGCGTTACTAAACTATTTCAAACCGGAAACGCATAGGACATAATGCAGACATACATATATAGGGGAATAGGGAGTTTGGCTGGGAAAAACTTACTACGAAAACTAATTAAACAAATTGCATTTTGTGTGTAATGTTTGTGTTTGTAAAGTTTTAGTGCAATGCACTCACAGATCTGATTACATGGGTGGCCAAGAAAGTTTTCGAAACTTCGAAACGCGGGGTGGCAGCTAAAGAAAAATGTAAGATAATACAATATTACATAATATAAGTCACATTACATGCGCGCTGTCAGTTGTCAGATTTTTAGAGTTCTGTTAACTTAACATACAACTTTACTGTTATGAGAGCCAAATGGAAATTCATATCGATTTGGAAATAAGAATTATTTAATATTGTTATTTGGTAATATTTACATGTGCAATAAATCTATTTTTACATTCCCTAGAGTTTTTTTTATATATTTTTGACCCCTTTAACAAATTTATTAATATGTCAAGCTACCCTCTGTGTCGAAACGCCATCTAGGGTCCAACTCCAGCTGCAACTACAACTGACAGATGGCGATGGCTCCTTCAGCCTGCAGCATATCAAATTAACACAGACACAAGGATTCGGGCAAAGGGGCAAGGATAAGGGAAACGGGCAGCGGCACGCGGAAAGCGGGCAACTGTGAAGTAAAACTGGGAGATGCTGTTTGGTGCCCATTAACTGTGGCACTTTTGGGGGCAGCATGCCGCAATTTGTTGGTCAGGTTTGCAGCGGAAGGCAGCAGACAGCAGGCAGAAGGCAGAAGGCAGCCAACCTGGCTGGGCTTTATGCTCGTATGTATGTTATTTTTGTTTTCTTGCTTTTTAATGAGCATCGTGCAGGGGTTTCGGTTCGGACTCGGGCACTGATGTGCCTGCTGCCAACCACTGGCTTTGGCACTGGCAAATTGCAGGTTCTTCTTTCGCTGTGGCTCAAAGTGTTGCACTCATATTTTGCCGGTGTGCGCCTTAATTATATGGCCGCCGACAGAAATTCAAGTGAAAACCATTCGGGTCGGGTCCACGTCCACTCTTACAAACACACACGCACACACACACACGCACAGTGTGCGCGGCAAGCCTAAGCCTATTTCGAGCCGCTGTTTAAAGCATGAAAATTTAATGCCAGCTTAGCCCGAACACACAATGGCCAAGCCCGGCGAGCGATGAAAAAGATGTCGATTCAGCTCTCAGCTCTCAACTCTCAGCCCAGCTTAGCTCAGTACGGTTCAGTTCGGTTGGGTTCGAGTGAGTCCCGGTTTTCGGTTCGGTATTCAAAGAATCTTTCATGCCGCATTTCCGTTTAGCCTGAAGCCGCTTAACTGCCCAACTTCTCACTTTTCTCTCCCTCTCCCTCTCTCTATCTCTCTCTCTGTCTCTCTCCTGTGGTGCCGCTGGTGCTCAAGTATTAATTATGCACGCATAAAATATATTTTCAACCTTTTTCTCAGCCTCTCAGCGCTGTTTGGGTCTTTCAACATATTTTCTGTGAATGAGCGGGCGCGACATCAATGGGATGCAAATTAACTGTACAAACATAAATAACACTCAAAATTCTTGGAAAATATCATCGTAACCCGCTCACACTATACCCTCAGCATTTGTGAAAGCAATAAAAATTGTTGGGCTTCTGTTGTTTTGTGGGGGCTGGCTGGCTCTCGGACCTTTTTGTTTGATAAGCATTCTTATCATTCTAGCCCTGGGTCTTGGCATCTTTGTTGCCTTTTGCCGCACTGACCTGTAAACGTTGCACGGTGACCGGTTTTATGATATACCCTTTAATGAATTCAAAGGCACGAGCTGCCATTCCTTCTCGTCCGGCCACCCCAGCTGCTTTATTCAAATGCTGTGCGCGTGCTCATTACCCTGGATACGAGTGCGAATGCTTTTTGTGCTGACTGTGGCTGACCCGCTTTCGCATTTTGCACTTGTTGCCCATGTTCGCTAGAGATATTGCTCATAGCGTAAATGAATTGAAATTGACAACTGATGTTGGCTTTTAAAAAATGTATCTGCCAGATACGACATCAATTATTTAATACACTGCAATGGCAATGCATTAAAACTTTTACGCCCTCTCCCACACGCTGCTCTGGAGATTGCTTTTAAAACAAAAACAAAAAATGATTAATTGGCGCTACAAATTTATGACGTTGTTGGATTTTCCACGCCGATAGCGAGTTGAATGTATGATAAAGCCCTTGATGGAGTTTTCCTCTACACAACATTTTCAACCCGAAGCGATTAAAACTTTTCGTCAGCCCCCAAACAGCAGCTTCAACTTTACAAATACATCAATGTAATGCAGTGTGTGTGAGTGTGTGCTAGCATTCGTGTGTGAGTGTGTGTGTATATCGTGTCATTATGATGATTGCTATTGTTTTTTGTTGTGCAATAAATTATACGCCATAATAATTATTTATGAAAGTCTCACAGAGCTTGGGGCAATGGCCATATTGCGTATAATATGGTGTAAATATCATTAATGTGCTTTTATTAGTAATGCTAGGGGCTCTTTTAGTTCTATAACACATACATACATATATACGAGCAAAGTCTAGAATTTGCAGCTGTGAACGAGACTTCAACTTGGGTCTATACTGAAAGAGGAAGCTATAAAGAACTACTTTGTCAGGTGCATGGCGACGGTTTTAGGCTTAAGCTTGAATAGTTAATCCGAAAATATAAATGATTAAAAATTAATCAAAACAAATTACTTTGATTTGAGGTTTGGGGAATGCTACTTTTTTACCCAAATTTAAATTTGAATTATTTTAACACACATCCAAATATACATCAATTCTCTCTTTGTCTAAGATCCCACAACAGCAACAATTTGATTTTATTTTATTTTATTTACTCTTTTCTATAATGGAAAAGGAAGTTATATGATAGGCACTTTCTCACCTAAATGTCGAGAGCTTTCAAAGCACATTAAAGCTTTAATTTTCACGCTTATGCTTAATTATTTTACTTCAAACATGCTTAATGCTATTGAATCACATTAAGCATTAAAGGATTAATTTATGATATTCACCCACAATCGAACAATTTCGAAGCCCAATTTGTAGTCAGCTTTGTTTAAATACCCCAAATATTATTCATTTCCAATTGTTTGCTCTCCGCGCATCTGCCTAGAACTGAAAACCTACAATAGCAACAATATGATGTCTTTTATAATGCGGCGCTTTTGCCAATTTGTTGAGAATTTCAATTTTGAATATTGATTATTCATTTCCTGAAGCGACGGCGGCGCACCTATAACGAATTCGGATGCGATTGCGGATGCGGATGTTGATGCGAATGGGAATGGTAATGGGAATGGGACTGGGTCTGGCACTGAGACTGGGACTGCGACTGGGGCCGGGTATGTCGATTGCTCCGCTTGCGCCATTGGCTTCGCTGGAGACGTCGTCGTCGTCGACGCCATCATCATTGAAATGGTAAATTGGACTGCAGAATTTTTATATTGGAATTGCTTCGTTGTTGTAGTTGCCATTTGCTATTATTATTGTTGGTTTGCCGTGGACCCCCTTTGTCAGAGTGAGTGTGTATGTGTGTGTGTGTGTGTGTTTGTGTGTGTAATCATAACGGCTCGCTTGTTAACATGCTACATTAAATTTTTATCAAGAGCCATGGCAATAGAGCAGGGCGAAACCAGCGCAAGACCACGCCAACATACATAAATACATAAATATCTAAAATAATGATGTTTTTGTTGTTGTTTTCGCTATGGTTGTTGCTGTTGTTGTTGTTGTTGATTCTTATGATTATTGTGGCATGCCTGCAATGTAGCATGATTAACACGGGACACAGCACAGAAATCGAGGCGAGAGAGAGATAGAGAGAGCAGGAAAACAATAAACCGCTCACAAGAGAAAAACGCTAAAAGCATTGAACAATGCCGTCCCACAAAATACGTCACATACATTACAAATAATCATAATAACAAAGGAGGACTCCATCGGCTCGTTACGCATACGCCGCGCAGCCCCAAATAGCCTGAAACTGGACTTAAAGCCCGACATTTCGTTGCGCACATTAAATGCCACAAACTACAAAAGGGCTCCCAGCTAAAGTTGCTTCTACAAAGGGATTCATAATTCTGTTTGAGCGATGGGAAATTTCAGAATTATTCAATTAATCTGACTATTTAGTTGTCATAGAATCTATATCAGATGATATACAATGCTAGACCTTTAATATATGGATAGAAGCATAAGTTCTAGACAGAACATTTTGTATTTTACCAAGAATTAGGGTTCATTTATAACTTAAAGCTTAAATTTTAATTTAAATATGAATTATTTAAAAGTTTAATCTAACCAGAAGATAGTCGGGCATGCTGCATCTTAAAGGAGACGCATACTTATCTCCAAATGAAGACTCATTACAATATTTGTATTCCCAAAACTGCATTTTCAAAATCCCAAAATCCCAGCTACTCTATAGCTTTATTTCTTTGTAAGGCATCTTACTTTTTTATAGGTTCACGTTAAGTTTTTAAATGATTTTAAAATACTTTACAAACAGCAAAGTTTTATTAAAGATTCTGTCGCACCTGAAAGATATTCCTTAAGGCTCCCAACAATATCAAAAAGCCTTTAAGCTGCATACTCAATATCATATATAAATAAATAGTTTAAAGCCAGACTAGATTTTTTGACATATGCATTTTCAGAGGATTTCAGCAATTTTTTTAATTTGTTTGCATAGCTTTTACATTACCTTATCCATTATCTGTAGTCAAGCATTTTACCAAAAAGCACTCAGCAGCAACTTGGCCAGTTTTGCATTTTAACTGAAAGCCGCCCCCCCCCCCCCCCACACACACACACACCCTCCGCTAACAGTTTGCCATACTCTCGCGGCAACACGTTTTATCATTTAACTCGGCGGGTCTGGGACGACCACCCAGCCACCCACCCACCCACTCATCCACTCAACCACGGGGCATCAAGAGCGTGGGAATTAATATCAATGTCGTTGCCGTTGCTGTCCCTGTCTCCATCCCTGTCTCTGTCTCTGTCTCTGTCCCTGTCTCCGTCTCTGACTGTGTCACTTGATGCGTTTGCTATCAGCTGCACAGCCACCACGGCGTATGTGTAATGCCGTTTTTTCTATGGGTTTATTTTATTTGAGGTGCTTTTTTTTTGCTTTTTATCAATTAAAAGCCACTTCAAAAGCGGAAAGTGTCTGTGTGCCGTTGACACACACACACAAAGGCATGCTGAAAACAGACAAACGCCCAAATAGCACACAAACAAGCACACACACACAAACAACCACACACACACACACAAGCACGTAGCGCGCTTTTGTTGTCGTCGGTTTGGTTTGTTGGACGCTTTTAGTTTTATCTCTCTGGCGAATACTTTTGATGCCACATTTTGTTGAGTTGAAAAAGAAAATGAAGTGTGAATCGTTTTTTACCCTGCAAAATGGGCTTATGTCAAATATGAGCAACTATTCCATGGCTATCGTAAATATATATAATATAAAATAATAAACAAATGTTGATTGTTCATAGAAGTTGCTAATTGTGTAACTATAATACATTTATTAAAAAATATAAAAAAAAAATTGAAAAAATTCTCTTCTAGGCTTTAATTTAAGAATATGAAACGTTATACTTGCTAGGTCTAAAAGTCAGCTACTGCTTTGCAACGTTTTTTACAGGGTATTGAATCAAACATGCAAACAAGCACAAACAGCACCCATTTTTACCATTTGGTTTTGTGCACAGGCTTTAAGCCAGGGCTGACAGATTTTTCACTCTCTCCCGCTCCCCAAATGCGGTTCAACGTTTTGGCGGCTTTCCGCTTTGACACAATCAACGGACCCCATTCGACGATCCCCAAATGCGGCAACGGCAGCGGCAGCGGCAGCAACAACGGCGTCGGCGTCCACTCAAAGCTAATGACCGACAAAGCGTTTTGTATTATTTTCAATTTCATTTTCACTATGCGCTCCTTAAGACTCCACGCACACACACCGACACACACACACGCGCACACACTCCCCAACCCGTCGCTGTTCGGACTCCATTTGGAGCGGCCTCCGCGCCATGCCATGCATTAAATATTATTAAGATAAGGCGGAGCGCGCTTATCAATCAGACGTCAGACGCACCGACACCGTTCAACCGTACAATTTGCAGACAACAGGGGTGAGGTGTGGGGCAAGGGGCAGGTTTAGCATTTAACTGGTTGACTGGCTGACTGGCTGACATGATTTTTCCATCATATTCATTGAAAGTAACTAGCACTAACTCTGCCGACATATTTCGTCGCTTTCAGCTAACTTTTATGTTTGAACTAACAATTTACATATAAGCTATATATATTGGGGGGCGAGCAAGTCTCAAAAGTCAGAGTCAATGTCTCAGTCGCAGTCGCAGTCGGAGTCTCTGTCACTGTTTGCTCATTGAACTCTGGCGGCACATTTCCAAGAAGCCAATTGCTAAATCAACAAACACAAACAAACAAACTCTGACGAGCAAAACAAAAACCTCAAAAAGTCATTACATATATCTTCTGATTGAGAAGGCCCCTTGCCTTCTCCTTTGGCTCTCCGGCCATCTCTGTGGCCGCAAAATGCAGAAGCTACAAGCTAACAGCTTTTTATCTTTGCCACAGGCGGCATTGTTTTTGGCGGCCCAGGCCAAAAGACCTGGCCACAGCCTCCAAGGCACAGCAACAACAATAACAACAACAAAACCAGTTGGAGCTGGTGTCCAGCAGTCGCTTGCTGCTCGAGCCAGGCCTTATAAGGTCGCTGGCATGTCAGGCGGCGGCTACGAGGCAGAGGCAGGGGCAGCGGCAGGGGCAGCGGCAGGGGCAGAGGCAGAGGCAACGGCAACAGCAAAGACAAAGGCAACGGCAACGGCAACTTCCTGGCTAATATTACGAAAATTGCTTAAAGAGAGCTTCGCTCTGGTAGGATCAGCCCAAAAGTGCACCACTGCGCGAAGACTGAAGCCTGAGCCTGTCATGAGTGCCTGCCTGACTGCCTGCCTGCCTGCCTGCCATTGGAATCGCCTGTTGCCGTCTACCGTAATTCACAACAACGATAATAATAACAACAACGACAACAACAACAACAGAGCCAGAGCTAAGGCAAAAGTTGCGAAACTCGCACCACACGCACAGTGGTGCAAAGTATCTAAATTTGCCTCGTTCAAAAATAATATTAGTATTAAATGTTAGTCATGTCAGATTTGCCACCATTTTATTTGCTTGACAAACAAATAATAATAAAAAAAATGTATATACTATTATATAGAAGAAAAAAATGAAATAATATCCTATTTTGTTATTATTATTTTTGTGCTTTAGAATGAGCTTCATTTTAATTTAATTTTTTATTAACTAGTAATCAAATAATAAAAAACAAAATCTAAAGCCTAATTGGGGTTTTTTAACTATATTAAATTATCAACTGTAAAAATATGATATATTTCAAAGTTTTTAATTTTAGTTTTTGGGTATTTTAATTTGAATATTATTTTTGCACCTCACGCAAGAATGATACTTATAAATTGTATTCATTTTTCTAAATTTAATTTTGAGCGAATAAGACATACATTTTTCGCATTGATTAGGACACAAAATTAAATAAAAATTTTAAATAAAAAAAAGCATAGGGTGGAATATCTTAGACTATAATTGGGAATCTGACAAACAAAATATCATGAAGAAAAAGCATGCTCAAAAATGCATTAAAATGCACAAAAAAAACAAGTACTCATTGCAAATCACAGAAGACCTTTTCTAGGTTTGATTTAGATTAATTAATTCTTTGACAAAAAATTATGATATATATAAATTATTAGTAAATATTATATTATTATAAAAGACTCAGTTTAATTATTAAAAAATATTCGCTTTAAGGACTAAGTAAGCCCTTCAAATTTGTAACAATTTCAATAATAATTGAACAATTGGAAATATGATCCCAATTCATATACATTAAATATTAATCGCCTTAAACTACAATCTTGTGTCACTGTGCAACAGTGCATGGCCTCTGTGCTGCCGAACTTAAAGCAAAAAGAGCATCTTTTGAACAGTGCGCAAAGCGCAGCTTGTCCCGCGGCTCAACTCAGGCCATGCCCAGGCACAGGCACACACACACACACATACACTCACTCATACAACTGCACGCGCGCGTGTTGTGTGTATCTGAAAGATACAAAACAGCGTACGCTCGTTTGTCTGTCTGTCTGTTTATCTGTCTGTCTGTCTGTCTGTCTGTCTGCCCGTCTGTCGATCGTCGGCTCTAAACCGCTTTTGTGTATGGCCGCCGAGATGTTTGGCATAGTTGGAAGCGCGGAACTGGTTGGAGCTGCGGCTGAAGATGGAGCTGCGAGCCGCGAGCTGGGAGCTGTAGATGGAGGAGTCCGCCGCCTTGCAACGCGCCGACGCCGTTTGCCGCTCTCAGTTATTATTATTTTTGTTTGTGGCGGCGATTCAACAATAACAACAACGACGCCGACAACTGCTCGATGTTGCTGTTGTTGTTGTTGTTGTTGCTGTTGTTGTTGTTGTTTATCAACGTGAGGGCTTTAAAAGGTTTTTGTGGCATAGCAGCAGCTGCCTCTACCTCGAACTCTCTACCTCGGCCTATCTACATTTACCTGCAACAGGTAAGAAATTTTCGCTCGCTCGTTCGGCATTTCAATGTGTTTTGCTGCTCTTCTCTTTAGGCTGTTTTTTTTTGTGTTGTTGTTTTTCTTTTCAGTTTTTATTTTTTGTGCCTTTGCTGCTGCTTTCTTTGAAGTTGCATGCTTCGGCGTGCCTTTGGGTTTCCTTTGAATTCGCTCTCTCCCTCACACTCCCTCTCGCCCGCTCTCTTTCTCTCTCTCGCTGCCAGCATCTGCAAGCAATTAGTGTATGGGGGCTTGTGGTATGCCAGGGTTCCCTCTCGATCCTTGGCTGGGGTTCAAAGTGTTGCCCTGGCATTTAATTGATGCAGTAATTGTAACCCGACTTCTCAATCCTCTCTCCTCCTCTTCCCTCCCCGCTCTGCGCGGCCTGGCAGCAAAACGTTTCCACCGAACTGACACAAAAAAACAAGAGGCAAAAACAAAAAAAAAAAAGATACACATTGATTGATTGATGTTTCTCAACGCGACGTTTTGTTTGTGCAGAAAGGTCGCCCCTCAAGATTGGCCGCCACTTGGGAACCCTTTCAGCTTGGATACAGCTTGTGTATACATATTTACGATTATGATACACTCTTTTGTCTCTGTGTGTGTGCGTGCGTGTGTGTGTGTGTGTGTCCAGAAAGTTGGCAAAGTCGAGTCGAGTCGAGTCGAATCGAGTCGAGTCTCTGGCCCTGTTCTATTGATCACGAATTCGATCTCTTTTCGAGTACATACACAGAGACTTCTCCCTTTTTGGTAGCTTCTCCTCCAGCTGCCGCTCGCCCTGACGCATTCTCCCTGGCCACTTGGCCGATGCTCTTTGGTTTTTCCATTTTCTATTTATTTTTCGTGCGTCGTTTTCTTTTGATGTTGCTGTGAGTTGCTGTTGTTGTTGTTGTTGCTGTTGTTGTTTTGGATTTTCTACGTTCTATTTTTGTGTGCCTTTTTTTCTCTACCGACCACAAGCGAACGCCGCCCCGTTCTGTGTATCTTGCAGATAAAGAACGCAACGCTCTGTCGATTGCCTACATTTTCCATTTGCCGTTGTTATTCTCGTTGCTTTTCTTGTTATTGTTGTTATGTGTGTGTGTGTGTGTAATTATTGGAAAAGGATGTGGAAGAAGCCCTTGACTGAATGAATCTTCAAATTTATTTCACCGAGTGCCGCAGCATTGGACTACACAAAATATCTGATCGAATTTTTGTACATTTGTTGTTAAAGAAATCTTTTAGCTTTGAATGGGATTTATATGCAAGGCTAAGCGTGATATGTGACACAAATACTATATGAAAGTATGCAAACCAAATGTGTCTACCTAATACAATAATTGTTCATTTTGCAAAGGATCTAGAAATATGTCTTTTATTATTGTCTGAACACGCAACAATCTGTGTCCTTTAGAGCTGTTATCAACTTAACAGTGAAAAATAAGTGAGCCCAAAAAAACGTATATCTAATTTTTACAACATCGATTAAAGCAAGGCCAAAGACATTTTGTGTTTAAGCACACACTTCTTTATGATAGATAATATTTATAGTCAAAAAAAACATAGACATTAATGTGTACAAAAAAGGGTTGGCAACTGTTTTCTATTTTTTTTTTTTCGAAATTTCTTGGCAATGACTGAAAAAAACAAAACTGTTTTTTCATTTACTAATTGTTGCCAGCACAGCTGTATATAATTTTTGCATATACGAGAATATTATGGCTCATGTTTGTTAGGTGTCAACACAGCTTAAGGCATAAAAATAAAATATTTTAATAAATGTCAAACGAAACAAAGCATCATGTTAGCACATTTTTATGCCTTTTTTATTTGAGTTGTGCAAAGTTAAAAGTTTATGTTATTAAGTATTTTAACTTGTATGTGCATGTTTACAACAGAAGGACAAGTATCTTAAAGTTTGATTTTATCGTCTACTCAAATAGCCCAAATGCTAAGTTAGGTTTAGTTTACCTGAGAATTGTTTATAGCCGCCGAGTATCTTGTGTTTCCACCATTTGACAATATTGCCCGCCATCTCTGCTGCTGCTGCTGCTGCTGCCTCTAACGGTTGCAACTACAATTGTTGTTGGGTTTTTGTTTTTGTTTTTGTTTCGTTTTTTTTTTTTGTTTTGCTGGCAATTTACGAGCCTGTAGCGACTGTAACTGTAAATGTTGCTTTGGCCAAAATGTTTTACGGCCTTTGTGGGTGGGTTATCCTTGTTTGTTGTCGTTTTTGCTGCTGCTGCTGCTGCTACTGCTGCTGCTGAGACTAATACACTTGCTCTCAGGTGCCACGGCGCAACGTAGCGACCTTAATTTGTATCTGGCATTATTTCGGGGCTGTGCGGGTCGGGGAATTGCGTTAAGGTTGGATCGTAAAACTTTTTACAGCCGGGATATGCTGCATTTTAGTTGAATTTTGCGCATATTGTGCGACTTGTGCCCTCTCTTTCTCTCCTCCTATCTCTCCCTCTCTCTCTCTTTGTGTGTGTTTGGGTGTGGGTATCTCGCAGATACTTTTTGACGTAGCGCGCGTAATTTTAATTGTAAATTTTTGTTTTGTTGCTGTTGTTGTTTGCGCGACGCGACGTAAATAACTTGGCGAGTGAACAGCAACAACAACAACAACAACTGCAAAATGCTAAAGCGCAAAACACGATTTGTATTTCCAAATGCGAACAGCGACGCTGACTGCGACGGCGACCGCGACAGCGACTGCGATGTTGACAGCGTATTTTTGGGGTGTAACGGTTGTTGTTGTTGTTGCGGGGCGGTTTTGTATTTAACGGCACTTGCTTTTTCGCTGCACACCCCACAAATTGCAAATATTTTCGCTTAATTTTTCTCGCAAACACTAAACATACCGGACTTCATTCACTACGAACACAAATTTTCAGTCAGTTGTTGTTTTTATTTATGTTTTGTAAAGGACGCACATTTGCCGCGCGTATTTTCTAGAAGAAGACGACAGGCACAACGCGCTACCTAGCGGACAAACACGACCAACTCGACTGGCGTACAGAAACGAACTGAAAACGCGGAACACAAAACGGCGCCTTCGACGCTTACCAAAACAAAAAGTGGTTTGTGAGTGAGAGAGAGAGCGAGTGAATAACATTGACTCTCTTCTGCTGTTGTCGCTGCCACAGTGCGCGACGCATGGAAACGGAACGTGTTGCTCTGTTATGTTGTTACAGAAATCGCAGCTGCTGTTGGCCCAAGCGATAATACAATGCGGAAAGACTGGCTCGTCGTCTGTTAACCGTAACATACTAGCAATGCTCCTGTTAACATTCATAAACACAACAGTCCAATGTTCGGCATTGACATTTATTTATTTAAGAGCTGGCAATTAAGAGTTTCTCTTGCTCTTTTGGGCTGTGGCAGTGCGCTTTATACCCTGTAGCCACAAATAGGTGTTTCTAAGGTATTTAAAATGTAAATAATATTAATTTCTGCACCCATAATTTTGTTTTACATGCTCTAAAAATCATTATTTGTTGTTATTTTGTAAGAAAAGGCAAAAGAGAATGGAATACAAAGGGCGAGGACGAGATAAAATGCTATATTATACATTAGAGAGAAGGAAGAAAAAGTATCAGCACCGATAAAATGATAAGTATAATACTTGCTACTTGAATTTATGAGAATCGCATAGTAAAACACTTTTATAAAGAATGTTTTTGTTTAATTTACAGCACCTTGGCCTTGCCCAAGCAAGTATTATCATAATGTAATAATACATAATAAGTTTAATTGGACTTGACTTGAAGTTGCGCCCATGCAACCTTGGATTCAATTTTCACCCAGTTCGGGGATTCTTGTGAGAAGTGTGAAACAGATCGCTAATGAATTTTTCAAAACCCCCTCCAAGCGTACTTTATATCACAATCATTCAGTCATAGTCTTAGTCTTAGATCTATTTAGTTAGACCATGACATATCCTGCCTGACAGTTTGTATTACTTCTTATATGTATATAAACACACATATAGCCAGAGGCTATACAAAATATCAGAAAAATGTCTCATGGTCTAACTTAATATAAATATATATTTATACATATGTATGTATTTTACTCGGTCTTCAAAGCATTTTCGAAATTTAATTGTTTTTTAATTTGAAGGATCACTGATCAGACCTTCAGTTTTTTGGCTTCTGAGTAGAAGAGCTCAGTTGTTATTGTTGTTGTTGTTAATGCTGCCGCCCGCTGTGCTCGACATCGGGGCAATTACCCAGCAGCAGCCTCCAAAAACTTGCCCCAGCTGCAAGGCCCAAGCCCGACGATAATAACAGAGTAACCAGAATCCTGAATTACGCTGCAAACCCACAAAAAAAAAAACCAACTGAGAAAAAAGAGAAAATGAATAAAAGTGTTGTCTTTGGCAAGTGGAGAAGCTGCCGGTACCAGAAATCGTCGGCAACGGCGGCTTTGTGCGTCCAGAGGCCTCCATCCTACTGCCTGGGGCCCGGGCTCGGCATCGGCATCGGCATCGTCATCGGCACCGGCTCCAGCACCATCACCGACACCGTAAACGTTCCGCATTCGTATAATGGCGCTGTAATTGAAGAAGAACACGCGATCGCAGCGGGACCCGCAAAAGGAGTAACACCGCCCCGCCCCTCCCCCGGCCAGCCAGAGGGCAGTAGAAGGGTTTCTTTTGACTGCTGGTTCTTGGTCGTGGTCTTGGTCTTGGTTTTGGTTTCGTTTCCTGCAGCGCCTTTGTTCTGGCTTCTTTTGCGTCATCATCATCAGCATCAGCATCAGCAGCATGATTATCATTATCATTCTCATCATCAGCAGCATCAATGATCCGTCGCTAGTCGTCTTAATTTCATGGCGTTCTTTTGTATAATTTTGGCCTCCTACTTGAACCCTCTCTCCCTTTGTGCAGCTCCAGCCACAGGGGATGCGGGCAATTTTTGATTGTTCCCTACGCTCATTTAACCAACTACAGGCTTTTGATTGATGTCGGTTCAATGTCTGTCCTGCTCATTCCCGGCCAGTTTTCTGTTTTGTCTGCCAGCCTCTTATTGATTTATGCTTTGTATGTTCTGTTAAATTTCGCACAATTTTCGCAATACGTTTGACAAAAGTTGATGGAACAGTCTGTCCGCCGTCCTCTGTCCTCTGTCGATGGTCGTCTCTCATATGTCGCCAGCCGTCATTTCATATTTTTTCCCATCCCTTGCTGCCTCACAAATGTAATTACCCAAAACAGGCGCAAAAAGTGGGCGTATTGTGTATGTCTGTGTGGACCTGCAGCTGGACAGGTCATTGCGTTAGAGTTTTAGCACTCCCTACAATCCCTATACTCCCGACCATGACTGAGTGCTGGCCCTGGCAACTGTCACTCTAATTGACATGGGCCGTAGCTGCAACTGGGCACGGGACGGTGGTTGGTTCGGCTGCCACACATGTGTTGCAGTGATGAGCTTCTGTGGGCCTGCCTTACTTGTTGATGGAACTTCATTAGGCTAAATGGCATTTTATAATTAGTTTTCGAAAGAGATATTCGTTGGGAAAACCAATACAAATTAAGTGCATCTCTTCATATGTATATGCCCGTCAAATAGATACACAGTACAATACACATACTATGTAATATCAACTTATAGAAAGGGAAGGCACAAAACTTTTATAATATCACAGTTTGCTTACTTAAATTCATGAAAATCGCATAGAAAGGCGTTGCTTATGCAGGGGAAACAGCGAACAGAGATCGTGAGAGAGCGAAGGATTAGGTCTAAGAGCAAGGAGTGAAAAGGAACTGAAAAAAAACAGTGAAAAGAATTACCAAATCGAAGATTTCAGAGATTTACAAAAATAATCACACTCTATATTATCAACTAACTTGCAATACATACAGCTAGAGATAATGAAAACCGCATAGAAAGGCCATTCGTGATTAACAGGGAAAGAGGAAGATTTATAGGCATATAACTTTGGGATTAGAATAACCAGTGGCAAAAATCTTCAAATGTATTTTTACAAATTTTAAATGCGACTTTTCGACACTTTCTAATCGTCACATAAATCTGTACAGCTTCAGTATAAGATTTCTAATTAATTTGATGGGTACATATTAACAAAAGTCTGAAATCACCAAAATAATTGAGTATTATTGAAGGAGATGCTTGATTATTCTGAAATTTGATTTTAATTAGCCTCTTAGATTAGTTTCCCATTGAATTAGTTGTAAAACCTTCTGAGCCTTAGCTTAAGTACCAAATTAGCTTTGGAGTTTGAAGCTATAAAATCTAGATTCCCCCACACTGCAATCGCTTGTTTTCAATACCAAAAGTTTATCTGCTGGCATCGTGTTTTTGGCATTGTTAATCTCGCCATAAAAGTATCCCAGCCGCAATTTGGAGGCTCTATGTGGCCTAATCGCTTGTTGATAAACCTCTGGACATGCGGTGGACTCTTGGCAACTCTTGTAACTGAAAAGCATAAAATCAAAGAAAGGCGGCCAAAAATCAGCCCGAAAAAAGCTCATAAAATGTGCCAGCAAATTGAATGGCTTCATTTTGTAGACAATTTTTTGTTGGTTGTGCGTGTGTGCGTGTATATATGTGTGTGTGTGTGTTGGATAGACTTTTAACGATTTCGGCCTAATAAGCAACAATTGGTCTCTGCTCTCTCTCCCAAGCAATCAATAGAACAACTCGAACAACAATTTTTTTGTAAGTTGTTTTTCTTATTTTTTTTTTTTTTGGGGTAGGAGTTGAATATACATACATACATAGTCGATGCGAGGGGCGTGTTTATCAAAATTAATTGGAAATTTTCGTTGATTTTTAACGACTTCTGCGTAAAAGTCATTTGGAAAATGAGGCACAGACATCAAACGGGGCAAGTTGCACATGTTGCTGCCAGCCAGCCTTAAGAGATCTTTGGAAATTGTGAATGGTTCGGCTCGCCTGTCACTTTTATGGCCCGACAATATAATTTCCTGTCGTGCGACAGCCGGACGAGCCCAAAGATAATTCATAATTGTTTTCAAAATTTGTTTATAAACACACTGGGCGCCTCCCCCCAATCGTCTATCACCGCCCCGCCCCTATCGAACTGACCGACGACAACTTCATTTGAATTTGGAATTTTATGACAGGCCAGGCATATAAATATTTATGGCCAGCACTTACAACAAAGTTAATTTATTTAATAGTTGCCTGCGTACATCGTTTCTATATTTTCGATTTTACATTTTTACGAGTGTCGAAAAACTTATAAAAGTATACATATATATATATATATATATAGTTTTTTTTAGGGTCCCTTCAACAACGATCAGTTGTTGCTTTTAATTTTGGGAAATAATTTTTAATGATCAGCACGGCCTGTAACTGGCGCTGTGGCGCAATCTATTCCATTTTATCTGCGTATCTAATTTACGCTCCACTCATAATTTATTGAAAATGTTTTTATTTCTATACCCTTTTAGAGGGTATTATACTTTTGTCATGAAACGCGGTTCCAACTCTATAAGCTATATATATTCTCGACCAGCGTTAACAGAGGAGTTGATATATCCATGTTTATCTGCCCGTCTGTCTGTTTCTATGCGAACTAGTCTCTCAGTTTCTGTTGCAGGCAGGCATGTGTGGGAACCGGCCGGATCGGATCACTTTATAATATAGCTGCCATAGGAACAATCGGTCAAAAAGTAGGCTCTCGTACGAAAAACTTCTTTCATCTAGATATCTTAACCAAACCCGGCATTTATAAGTTTTACAATGCGCCGTACATACATGCAAAATCTTATCAACATCGGACAACAATATGATAAAGATCGGTGGAATATTGGATACTTGTATGGAAACTTTTTTGTTTAATGAGAAATCTAACCCAAATTCAACATTTATAAGTTTTACTATGCTCCCTACATATAGTATATGCAAAATATTATCAACGGACCACTTTATATATAGCTGCCATAGGAACGATCGGTCGAAAAGTTGTTTATGAAATAGAAACCTTTATATTAAGATAACTTGACTAAAATCGGGATTTAGTTTTATTATGATCCTCATATATATGCAAAATCTTATCAACATCGGACACTATATCATAAAGATCGGTGAAATAGGCAAAATATTCTGTTTACAAAGATATTTTAACAAGCTCAGCATTTCCGAGCTTCACTCTTCTCACAATCTGGAAATATCTACAAGGGTATTAAGTCTTCGGCGTATCGGAGATATTCTTACTTTCTTGTTATTTGTTAAATTTTGGTTTGTTGCTTTGCTTGACTGCACCCTCGAAACATTAAGCTAAATAAATAAAATGCACGAATTGTTGATCGGCACTCGCATTGAAAATATACAACAAATATTCAAACTAATTGAAATTTATGGGCAACAGTCGAGCAGGAAATCAATGAAGTGTAGATGTCTGGGAATTTTTGTTTTGATTTGCAATCTCTATGGCAAGTTCGACATGATAATATTTTCAAAACAATAAATAAAATTATGGCCAATTAAAATACTAGAGATTTTCCTGTTCAGAAAATGAATACAAGAATATAAATAAACTTATTTAAAATAAATAAATAAAAAGTAAGCACTGCATGAAATACTTTGTGTTCATTCGCTTAGAAAATAACAACGAGATTCGTAGTCGATTCTTGTTTGAATTCAGCTATACATATTTTAAAATCAATGTCCATATAATTTAATCAGATATATCTCAAAGACTTTTATACACATTGTTTTTAAAGCAATTTTATGATATATTTATAGACAGATTTTTAGGAGTATTTTTCTAAATTTAAAGCGGGCAATTAAAGAATTATATTCCAGGAAAACTTCTTATAAGGCAAAACACATAATAGAATATATATAATTTCCAGAGACACAAAGCCTGAGATGTAGTTCTTTGTCTACTTCTCACAATTTGTTTTCGCCCAATTTGTTTACCCTACACTTAATCATATAATTTTGAAAAATAATATATATTTCTTGCACAAAAACTAGCCTGCCGACTTGTTACTCTATTCAACCGCTAGCTACAAATAATTTATGCATTTTTATGATAGCCCCCCCAAAAAAAAAAGAAACTCATATCCAAGTAAATATATGCTACATTTTCGCGGTAAATTATAGTGAGATAGAGAGAGCGAGAGCTGTGAGGCCAAAAAAAAAATAAAAATGAAAATAAAAATAAAAAATAATTTTTTAAAGTGCGGACACAAAACACTGAAAGGCGTTGCCACAGTCACAGCCAGAGTGCCCAATGCCCAACCCAATCGACTGAAAACTGAAAACTCAAACTACAGCCCAGACTGAGACTTCAAAAACCCAGCCCGAACACAGTCTCCGAGCGATGCGGCAGCCTCCGGAGTCGGGCATTATCTGACTGTCATGGATAATGATCAACCGTTGGCCACCGCCTTTGCCTTTTAATTAAACGCTGAAGCCGCTGCTGAGGCGGGCGTCGGAGACGGACAGGGGCACGGGCAAAGGGGCGAGCTGTTTGAGTCTTCAATTCGTCTCCGAGTCGTGCTGCGTCGGCCTGGCTCTTTGACGCTTTTCATTCGGTGTCATACCCCACCCAAAGCGAGCGGGAGAGGTAGACATGATTAAGCGGGGGCATACCGAACAACAACAACAACAAAAACAACAACACAGACATTGCCGCCTCATTCAGTTGTTGTTCATGCCGTCATAGCTTCATTGTCCATGCGCACATCACTCAGCGGACACGCAGCATTCGAGGCGGCGGCCGCCATCCAAGAGAGAAGCACCCCCCAGTTGAGTATATGCTCCTCCGTATAGCCAGCCATCCATATTCATCTATCCGTGCCATACCATTCATCCAGCTGTCTAGCTGTCCATGGCCCAAGTCTCGAAAATCAATTTTCTGCTGCGTTTTCAGTGTGCTCAAAGTTTTTCTTTGTGGCACATCTTTCGTCATTTTATTATTTAACAAAAACAAAAAAAAAACAACGAAAAAAAAGCTAAATGTATAAAAAATTTTAATTTCTTAAACGTAAAAAATTGATTTGTTGTGCAATGCGAGACACGAAGACAAGCCGACCCGACTGAGAAACTGCGAGACAATGCCAACACTTCAATGCCTCGCATATGGCCATATGAATAGCATATTCCCGCACGTTGCTTATGAAACTTATTTTTTAATAATTTGTGAGTACATGTTTGAATACGTGCTAATGAATAACTTTGGATATGTAGCGCAGAGCTAAGCACACAGTTAACCTGGCCAAGGTTATGGATATTCACAAATTTAATTCAACTTTTTCGTGTAGTCGCACGATTTTTTTATGGGAAGTAATTTATTTTGCATTAAGACGTTTACTATCGTTATTTATTTCATTTCGGTTTTGAGCAACAAAAATATATAAGAGTACTCAAAAACAATTATTTATGTGAAATTTTTAATAATAATTGTTTTCTAGTATTTTTATATATTTATTGCTATAAAATCGTCCTTTTTTTAATTTGCAAAATAATAATTCAATATAAATCAATATTATTGTTATTCAATATAAAGTATTATGTAGTTAAAAGTTTTATAAATAAGATAAAAGCATTTGGAATTTTCTGATATTTCAAGGGAACCTCCAAGTTTTGCAGGTTGAAAAATACAATTCCGCACATGAATACCAAAGGGCAGAGTCTCCATATACACAATAGCCCTATTCAAAGTAATAGCATCGAAAACTTAAAATTCGTGATTTTAATTATATATTTATTTACTTTAGTATTTAATGAGTTACCAATAGGATACGACAGTAAAACTGTTCTCAATATGTGCTTAAAACCCTTTTAAACCGAACTAGTTCCAATCCGGAATTCCTATTTCTTACTATGAACTGAAACTTAAACCAAATCTGTTACACCAAAAATAACTGATTCGACTGATATTTCTCTTAAAAATAGGTTGGATGAAAATATACACAGCGTATGAGCAAACATCAGCACCAATGCATTAATAAATTAAGCCCCTAATATTAGATTTATCTAAACATATTTGATAAATGCCAATTTGGGTGGGAAATCAAATATGGCGCGCAATTTCCATATGAAAATATGTATGATATGCGATATTTTCAGTAGAGCGGGCAATTGTAAATTAAAATGGAATAAATATTTTTAAAATATGTGACAAGCCCGAAACCTGGCTGAATAGACGAGGCAAATCAGCTTTACGAACCGAACCTTGGGGCTAGAACCACCCAGATGCTTCCTTGGCTTGGCAGCCCTAGTTTAGAGATCTTACTTCAGTTCAAACATAATTCTGTGTTTAATACCTCTGGAACTAACCGAGCTGTAGATAATTGTTCAGATATTATATCTCCTTAAAAACCCCCTTTTAGCCCCCTTTCACATGCAGTTTATCGGCAGCCGCCTCTGTGCTATACAATTGGTTCCCTCGACAAGTTATTTTTTTCGGTCTTTTGACTGGGCGTTAATGACTTTTGCGGCTGGTCGTGTCGTTTTTTTTTTGTATTCATCTCCATGAAAGCCAGACAGATTTTTTTCTTGTATGCCGGCGACAACAAAAACTCCAAAACAAAGCGCGCTTTTTGTTTAACCGAGCTGAGCAAGAGTCAAAAATAAAACGCGCTGTGGGGTTAGCCTGGAGTTGTATTAAAAAATATAGCTTCGCCTCGGTTTGACTGATTTCAACTGTCGAAAATTAATTGAGGTAGCTTGAGATATCTTTTGGGTAAGTGCCCAGAGACTGGAGTAAAACAACCAGCTTGTCGCTGTCTCAATTGCAATTATTTGTCGGCACTGTAAATCTTAACTCTGCACACCCACGACTGCCGCTCCATATGCCACATGGCGCTCCCCGTGCCCCTGTCTCATATGTTAATAGCCTTATGCGTCATATGCATCCTGGCGCATTGCAATCCGCCTGCGTTTTCCTTGTCTGCGTGGGCGTTTCCCTCAGCCTCAACATATACCTCTGCCCTGCCCCTGCCTCGACTCCTGTCTGACTGTTGTCTTGCGGCTTTCTGATTTATAACATTGTTTACACGGCACGCCAAAAATTTGATTTACTAGCCCCTGGTGCTGGCCACACATGGGCCCATTTGATTGCCATAACTCAAGGCTCACGCATGCGCAGACTCGAAGTCCATTCAAACTGTTGCTGAGTGATGAAACTATATATGCATGTATCAGAACTCCAGAGGTGTTTAATAGCCGATATGACATGTCTTCACATTCCAAATGATTAGGTGTGAATAAGTTCCCCAGGGGCCATCTATTTTACCTCTCCATATCATGATGTAGACATTTATGCTTAATGGCACAAGTTCTTCAATAGATGAAGACGTTAACCCTTACAGTATATACATATATTCTTGATCAATATTTTTTTCAACATATTCTGAGCAATCGTGGCATTTACGAGCTTCAACATTCTTATTATATACGGTCAACATCGTACTACCATATCGTATAGTTCTATGAAAAGAATCGATCGATATTTATATTAGAAGGATCGGTCGATATATCAGGTGTTGTATGGAAACCTTTTCTACTTCTTAAGATATTTTGCTTTTACTTCAGTAAAAACTCCTTTTACGGACACTTTTATTAGTCAGACATTCCTCTTCCTCTTATTAATCAGGCCACGGCATTGCCCCTCCTCTTAAGTAAAAGAAGATTACTCGCAAAAAGATGCCTCACTGGAAAGTAAAGTATTTCTATAAGTCGAAAATATAAGCTTTAGTTCAGTAAGGGTATATTATCTGCGTTCATTCCCGTTTAGTAGTATTCGATCATGTAGTACTCGATAATCCAATTCTATTTCAATAGGAGACGGAAAGCTTATGAATTGCGGCGAGCTTTACTCTACTCTTTAGATGAACGCCAAAGATATCAGATATCATGATTGGGTAGAAACAGTAAATACAAATCAAATTAGTGCTAGCAAGACTTTCATTATGGCCAACCGGGCAACCAAAATGAAAGCCCATCAGCCTACACGTACGCAATTCGACATGTTCCACACACTTATTCGAGAGTTGCATTTTGGTTTGGCTAACGAAGGAAGGTTTTTGTTGTTTGGATGAGTGGAAAAGCAACTTGAAAGTGCAGTCGAACCAAGTCGAGCCAAGAGCCGTAGAAGAGCAGGAAGTGTACGAGTTTCCGCAAGGAGCACTCAACCCAAAGTTGGGGAGAGAGAGAGAGAGAGGGGTGGTAATGGCCTGCATCCGTTGCAACACACTCCGCACCCCGAACCCCGCACCCATTTGCCTGCCGCTCAGTGTATGCCTGTTAGATGCAGATAACAGGCATATATATGCTGTCAAGATTTGCTTTGATGTCTTTTTCATGTACCGACTGAGTCGAGCGACGCAAACCGAACCCGAACCAAAGCCGCCCCGAACCGAATGGAGGGCCAGCCCGAGGCAGAGGGGCGACGCTTTTGGGTGCGGCTGCTTTGTGTCCATCTCTGTGTGGGTTGACAACAATTAAAATGTGACGGAGTGGCGCGGGGCGGGGTGTGGCAACGGGGCTGCCAACTTAAGTAGGCAGCAAATACATTTATGTACAACAAAATCAACAACAACAATAACGAAACATAAAGCTTGGCAAATCTGTGGCCCGCTCGCTCTTGCTAAGCATTTCAATTGCCTATGTTTATGAGCAAGAAACCCCTCGCCCACCCAATTTGAGGCAATGCTGAAAAACGCTTTGAAGTTGAGACCGTCTAGCCACGTCTCTCTCTCTCTCTCTCTCTCTCTCTCTCACTGTCCGAATGTATCTATGTATCTGTATCTGTATCTGTATCTGTATCTGCATTTGTCTCTGTCTCTGTTTTATTTTTGGACCAATTTTATTAGCAAAGGGTTGGCCGAACGCTTTGAAGTTCAAGTATAGCGACTGAAGCATTAATATTTTGATGTACATATTTATATATACATACATATATATATATATGATATAACTATGTAGGCACGTATGTGCACATCAAAGATTAATACACGAAGCGTCGTCAAGCGTCACAAATTGAAATATCACATCAATTTGCCATGCGGCCGTCGCGCTTTGTAATAAAAGTAAATAATAATTTAATAAAAGCCGCAAAAAAGCATTTAACGCTGACGGCAAAGAACAAAGCCAACAACTGAGGCCAAAAGGCCGCCGACAACAGCTGGCGATTCGAGGATGGCGGATCGCGGATGGCGGATGGCGGATCGCGGTTGGCGGTTGGAGATGAAGATTCAGATACACGAGTATCTCATGTCCCGCATTTGCAAGGCGCGCGCGAGCGCCCTCTATGTGTCAGTCATTCAAGTTGCTTTTAAACGCCGCGCATGCGCATTGCAAGCGACGGCCCCCGGCCCCCTGCCCCCTTTGCTGTCTGCCCCCGCTGGCTTTGTGTGTGGTGCGGATGGCGACCGCTTCAAATTGATTTGAACGAGCGCAAAAGCTTTGGACAGTTGATAAGAGCGAGCCGACAGCAAACTTTTCGCACGGGTGGCGCGGACATCCACAAAGACAGACGGACAGGCGAACAGACAGACAAACGGACAGTCAGACAGGCAGACTGACCAGTTCAGCTAGCCAGTCAACTGTTCCCGCGTTGGCGATGTGGATGGCGGCACATCAAAAGGTGCAGGCCACAGACGCCTTCGGGCCAAGCCAAAATGAGCACATGCACATTAAAAAACACGCTGCAGTGTGGAAGGGGAGGGACACACACACGGACACACACACACTCACACACTCTGTCAGTTGGCGCGGGCGAGCGACTCAGTACGTCCAGCTGGCTGGGCTAATCAAGCAAGATCATCGCATGGCCAAGTCTTTCGATGCGGCATTAACAGTTAGCTGGGCACACGTGGCAAATGCATTAGCTGACCGCAAATGGGAATTTCAAAATTAATAACGAATAATTAACTATCGATTATGGTTGAATACATTTTGTTATTTCATCACGTAGATTGGGTAGCAATGACTTTTTGTAAAAAAAAAGTTGCTTTTTTTTTATTTGATTTAAGCAGAAAGTAACTATCTGCTCTAGGTATGGATGCATCCATTTTATAGGCTATAAGAGACGGATATTTCAAATTTACAATACTCTATTTCGATAATTTGCCCTCTTTCTCTTTCTTAAAATCCTTATCAAATAATCCGATTTATATATATATATATGTATATGTGTACTCACCTGAATATTCACAACCTCACGCATGATTTTTTTATTGCCATCCCTTTGTAGAGCCTTTTAAAAACACCTCTCTATAAGCACAAAAGAAGGAGAGAGAAATGAGATGAGACTGAGTAAAAGTAAGCTAGAGTGAGAGTATTAGCAGAGAAAAAAGCTACCAGAGGGCAAAATCGCTTATCATTACAACATTTATAATTAAAGCATGCAACCTGTGAGGCCAACTTGCATTTATGAGAATCGCAGAGTAGGGCTGCAAATAGCAATCATTTTTATTCTTATTAAGCGCAGCAGCGAAGGCTATCAAAAAAAAAACTCAACTTGATCTGCGTTTGTTAAATGAGAGTATAATTTCCAACAAAAAAGCATACATAAAAACATGAGTGTTCGGGAGTGCAAGACTAGAAGATACCCTCTAGCCCGAGCTGAGCTGCCGTTAAAAACATTCCAATTTTGAGCATTCAAGATTGATTTTAATGTACAGTGAAAACTCTCAACTATATTTGTCAGCTCAATTGAAGTGTCCGTCAAATAGAAGTGGTTCGGTATATAAATTGTATTAAAAAAATTATATAGATAATCCGTTAGGATAGCTTTCAAACATATCTTAGAGTAAAGTAACTACAGAAATGTGGACCGTGCGTATATCACCAAGCACTCAGTCAGTCAGTCAGTCAGTCTATCAGAACAAACAGTTATACACGTATGTAAGTCGGTTTAGAGCTGTGTACAGGGTAGCTTCTAGTGTAATACTCTCATCGATTCTTTAATTTGATTTCTGTTGCTCTCAGGTTAACTTCTCACACACGTATCCCCTATGGCTTTGTTGTATCTTTTTTGTTGCCGCTGCAACAGCTGCCACTTTGTATATATACGTATAAGTATATGCTATGTATATAGATATATTTTTAAAATTTGTGAACATTTATGCAAATGTTGTTGTTGTTTTTGGGCGTGTGTGTGTGTGTGTCACACACTGTGTCCAGCGATCGATAATGCAAATGTGAACAACAGCTGGCAAAGTTTTTGCAGATACAGAGATACGAGATACGAGATACGCAAACTGTATCTGCAGTTCTCACACTGCTCAAGTTGACGCAACATGAACTTTAATTTGGGAATTATGAATTTTAAATTCGAAGCTGGGCCCATTTAATCTGTGTACTGCCTGCCGTCTTGCTGTCCTGCAGGGTCCTGTTTGCACTGTTTTGGCCAACTTTGTGCCGTTGTTTGTTGCATAACTCAAAAGTAATTAAATTGCAAACTGCACACAAAGGGGCCACACACTCCCACACACACACATACACACACACACCCACACACACGCACACACTGCATATGCATGGGATTTGGCCTGACAAAAGTCAAGTGCTGCAACTACAAAGTGTTGAAAGGGAATGAAGCGAGCAGAGCAGAACTGGCAACATGTTGACAGCATTCCCAGGCGGTGCGGCAGGGTACAGCCGTTCGGTGTTGTCCATGTCTGGGGCAAAAAGTTATAGTTATGATGATTGTTGATTTACAGTTCTTAAGTTCTACAGTCGCTGCAGCAGCAGCCTCTGTGGCTGCATGTAGCATGCAATTAATTTTGTAGCTTGCACTTCAAAGGCGCCACAAGCCGCTGCGCATATTGCAGCTGGCAGGGAGGAAGGGAGGCAGGTAGGGAGGGCGGGCAGTAGGACTGCCGCTGTCAATGGGCCTTTGATGCACTGGGCCCCTTTCAATCCTTGCCCGCTTGCATTTGTCACCAACGCCGGCAGCTGACAGCCGCGCTAATGGTCTGGCCTGGGTCTGGGCCGGGGCCCGGTTTCGATCTGTGTTCCCAGCGGTAACCCGAGACCTTTGGTAAGTCAAAATGTCGGCAGCTCTCCGCTGCGGCTGCGCTTCAATGCATTGGCCTGTCACAGTCAAGACTCGACTTTGCTTCTTTTCTGGTTGACATCCATGACATTCATGCTGATGCTCCTGCTGCTGCTCCCGGCTGGCAGGCCTTTCGTCAGCCTACGCCTTTTGGCCAGATTGGCAAGTGCGTCCGCTCGACCTTCAGAGTGCCAATATGCGAGTTCTTTGACTGCAAATATTATAGGCTTGACGGCGTAAGATGAGCTGCATGTTTGATCTCTAGCTAAGATTTATATTACACCGCCTATTTTATGGAATGTGCCCAGGAGAGGCTATGTCGTCCAACTTTCCATGCATTACATATCAAATTTCCCGTGTCTAACCAAAAATATGCGCATCAAAAAGGCTTCGGGAGTGAAACTGAATGCACAAAGTGCACTCTGTGCCGCAGTTGAAAAGTCAAACGAATGGAGGAGCAGCAGCCAGCCCTTTGCCATAGATGCACCAGCCACATAAGCGTGCTGCATAATTACACTTTTATTAACATGCAACGAGGAGAAGCCAACTGAATAATTGCCCCGGCTGCTGCTTGCTCTATGGGAGCCAACGGCAAACAACTGCCAAAACCCATACTGCCGACAGAATTTCAGCTCCTGGTTTTGTTTAAGCATATGCAACCTCTCTCTCTGACTGTGTGTGTGTGTGTATCTGTGCGTGGCTTGAATGTTGAATGCAAACAGGTGCC
Source organism: Drosophila borealis (assembly GCA_035045885.1). Taxonomy (NCBI): domain Eukaryota; kingdom Metazoa; phylum Arthropoda; class Insecta; order Diptera; family Drosophilidae; genus Drosophila; species Drosophila borealis. The sequence goes on from JAWNOR010000211.1 coordinate 3,280,494, forward strand.
AGCGCAGCTACCCTTTGCACCCCGTTCTGCAGCCAGCTATTCCCAGTTGGGGCCCGCTGGCTGCATCCGTTGAATCGCATCGCATCGCATCGCTTGGCATTCACATCCTTTAGAGACACTTGAGGCGCACTCGGCTTAAATGAAGTGCACACGCCGTCATGCACATCAAAGCGAGCCGACAGACGCCGCCGCTGTGGCAGCTAATTAGACACGCCTCCATTGGCTTTGCCGCCCATAATTAACATTAACTGTTACTCACACTTGAATGCTACCAAAAACTGTTTTGTCTCTCCCCTTTTTTTTTTAACAATATCCGCTGGGTGTGGTTTTTTTCTGCTTTGTTGCACAAGAGAAATAACAAAAGTTAAAAAAATAAAACAATTAAAGGCAAAAATAATGTTAATTTCGTTTCATACAGCAAATCACGGTGCTACCTATAAAAGTTATTCGTTTTTAATGGGCTTTTTATAACTAATTGTTGCTTGAGCCCCAAAAAAGAAGTTGCCAAAATCTGACCCCAATCGACTTAAAGCTTATGCAAAATTTTAATATTATTAAACAGTATAGGATATAGTTAAAAATATAATTTCCTTTAAATGTTCACTACCATGGAATAAATAAAAATTAATTTATTTTTTGTTTTTTCGCGAAACCCGAGGCAATGTGATACAAACCACCTCCCGCCCAACCGGCCGAGGGGCGCTCGAGACGTGAAGCACAAAAGCGAACACAAACTAAGAACATGCTGGGACTAAATTGCTAAATAGTTTAGAAAAAATGACTTGATAAGAGGAAGTGAAGACTCCGAGCAGAACACTATAATGCTTGTTGTAATCATCACAGAAGACCCTAAACGGTTAATGCAAGACATAATTAGTTGAACAAAATTAATGCATTGGAAAATCCTTGCTGTCAGTTCGGAAAGTTACGTTAAGCGATCCACTTGATGGGTTTGGTTTAGAAATCTGTAGAAACAGCTTTAATTTTGTAAGCAATCCAGCGGGTCTTACTTTATATAAATAAATTTTAATAATTTAATTAAAGTAAGATGCGTCTTAATAAAGTTTAGTTGAATAAGCAGCTTAGTTTGATATGCATATATATATAAGTATATATATACTAGCGGGTACAACCCGGCTTTGCCCGTGGCACGTATGTTATAAAATAAATGTTCTCAAAAAGCTTTGAAAATGATTTTGAAACTGTTCGGACGGTTAACAAACAACTTTCATACAAACGTTTTTTGCCAATTTACCACTGTTACGGGTGGAATTTCCCAAATCGTTGAAATACGTATCTATTAAGTTCTTATGTAGAGCTTTGAAAATAAGTTTGAAGCACCAAGGAGGAATGGATTTTCCTAAAAGTGTGAAACACCCCTCAAATGAATTTGAACAAAGATCTTTGAAAATAAGTTTGGGGCCGATCGGATGGTAAACAAAAAAAGTTACATACAAACGTTTTTCGCGACTTTTCCACACTTGCGGGTGGAATTTCCCGAAACCCCGTCTTAACGTGCACCTACATCACATAAAATAACTACAGTGACAATTTCAGCTTCCTAGCTCTTAAGGTTTGGGCTGTGCGTTGATCACCAATCGTTCAGTCAGCCAGTCAGTCAGGACAAACAGTTTTATATATAGAGATATATTATATCGAAAATTTCACTGTCAGAAATTCATTCAACTAGATATTGATATAAATCTAAACAAAGAACACCAATCCATATCGATTTCGAAAATAATGATCAGAATTGAAAACTAAAACCAACTAAATTCGTGTAAGCAAATTGAAGTTAAACAAGATAGAAAGGCTATCGGCACGCCGAAGATTTGATACCCTTGCAGACCCAACCTTTTTATAATGCTCATAATGCTTTGCTCGTATCTAAGAAGCCCAGGGAAAATAGTAAATGCCGAGTATGGATAAGATATCTTGAAAAACAAAAATTGTTCCTATAACAGCTGTATGATATAGTCGTCCGATGTACACACGATTTTGCATAAATGTAGGAAGCATAGTGAAACTTATATATGCCGAGTTTAGTCAACATATCTTGAAAAACAAAAAAGTTTTCCATAGAACAACTTAATTTTCGACCGATCGTTCTTAGGACAGCTATATGATATAGTAGTCTGATGTTGATAGGATTTTGCATATATATGGGGATTATAGTTAAACTAATAAATACCGAGTTTGGTCAAGATATCTTGATAAACAAAAAAGTTTTTCATACAAGAACCTACTTTTCGACCGATCGTTCCTATGGCAGCTATATGATATAGTGGTCCGATATAGCCCGTCCCAGCATATGCCCTGCGTGCAACAGAAAGAAGGACATATGCAAAGTTTCATGACGATAGCTTTAAAACTAAGAGACAAGTTCGCATACAAACAGACAGACGGTCGGACGAAAACACAGACAGACGGACTCGGCTGTTGATATTGATCAAGAATATATATACTTTATGGGGTCGGAGACGTCTCCTTCTATGCGTTACACATTTCGAGACAAACTTATGCAAGGCTATAATAAAATCTGACTAAATAAATTAAGTAACTAGTTACAGAGTTGCCCTAGCAAAAAAAAGTGGCAACTTTATGAAAAGCTGTTGCCTACTTAGTGGCGCAGCGTTGCCACAATGTTGCACAATTTGAATATTCCTTCATAACATAAATATTTAAGTATTCATTCAGTAAAAGATTTATCCTATAAAACTAATTGTTTACAATCTGCATTTTTCAAGAAATACAAGTAGAACACACACCAAAATCATTTCATTTGCAAATATATATAATATTTGAAGCTAGCTTCAGTTATATAACTATTAAAAAATATACAAATCGCTCAGCCAAAATGATTACAAATATTTAAATTTAGTAAATCTTTGATCCCACCCCCTCTCCATGGACATGATCGATTAGCTAAAAATTTCGTTAAACGAATTTTAATTCCATTAATAATCATACCAATAAAAAAATAATTAACAACGCTAGTTTTAACTGTTGTTATATGTATATAGTCGGACAACACACTTAACACCATAAAAACACACAAAATAATTTCTAAAGTCGTATCACGGCTACGTTCTAAGTATGTGAACTATTTTTGTAATATAACATAAAAACAATATCTGCGAACACAACCCAATACAGATACATAAAATCATTCTTAAATTATTAGATATACGAGATATAAGATAAATACATATCCTTCTTATATATGTATATATATATATAAGTATATATGCTTGCATAGTGATAAGGTGTGAAAACTAGAGATATATCGTTATGCCAGGGTAATAACTATCCGCATGGCTATAAAAACGCTTGTTCCATCCTCTCATCATGTGATGTCTTTTGTGTTCCATAAACTCCCTGGTTGACGTACAGCTGCAGGGAGGGCACGACTGTGGCAGACGGGGGCGGTGGTGTCAGATCGAGCGGGGTTGTCGAATTGCTCGATGAATTGCTTGACGGTGTTGCCGAACTGAAGCTGGAGCAACTGGAGCGTGCCGATAGCGATTGGGCCGAACGAGTCCTCCTCAACGGCTCCGATGTGCCGGCAGTTGTGCAGCTGCTGGGATCCCCGTAGCTGTGCATACGACCCACGGCCTTGAGCATGGTGCGATACGGTTGCTGCTGTTGATCCTGCGCCGCCTGGCTGTAGTAGGATCTGCGGAGTATGCAGCAAGTGGCCACGAACGGAACAGTCAGAATGCCAAAAATGCCCAGCGCAATAAGCAGTAACACATCCAAGCCTTCGGTACGCCAAAAGTTGAGAGAGTTTGCGTGCGATTTGAGAAAATCCGCGCCGCCTGTGCCCAATATCAACTCAATGTAGCCGAGCGCTCTGGCGGAAGCCTCCGAGTTTCCAACGTTTAAACGCGCCTTCAGCCTGGCCACATGCTGCACATAGCTCACATTGAGCGTTAGTTGTCTGATGCTGTGAAGCAGTGCATCATAAGCAATAGCATCGTAGTCGACTATTAGCGCTGCGCCCTTTTGCTGCAGCCGTTTGGCCAGCACCTCCTGCTCGGCCAATATGGGTATGGCAAGTATGGGCGTATCACCCGCAATGGACTCCCAAACGCTCAGCTGGCCGCAGCTGCTGATAAATAGCTTGACCTGCGGATGCGCTGCAATGCAAATAAGTTCAAGAGATGGCATCAAATATATCAAATATCACGCTGAAGATTAATATCCTTGTAAAAAAAAACAAAAGCTGATTTCCATCCGAATCTTCCTATTATAGCCGTGTAATATAGTAGTCCAATTTGATAGGGGTTTGAAGATATGTTAAGGGCATAGTGTAGCTCGTAAAAAACTCATTAAGACCCAAGAGTTATCCATGCAAAATACGATTTTTCGACAATCCTCCTATATATAATAGCTATATGATATAATAGTCCGTTGATGAGTTTTTCATCATGTGTAAGGCGCATGGTCTGAACTCCGGGTATTAGCAGCGGCCATAACGGGGCACTGCAGAAACGGCCGTGTGGCACAGTGGAGGCAGGTTCCTTACCCTGAATATTGTCGTAGTTGTGGACATAAAGAGGACACAGCGATAATCCAACATCTTCTGTGTGAAAATCCTACATTCGTAAGACATATGGCCCGATTTCTGGTAACACTGAGCACCACTGAATTATCAGGCTGTTCTAGTCGGGTCCAAGGGTTGGTTTTAGAGATCATAGAAACCCGCCTAGAATAACAGGCACTTCTCTCCTCTCCACTTCCTACACCATTAGGAACTCCAATGAGCATTTGAGTAAAGGTCGCAAATGCTAAATTTTAAAAAATCTCTTATACTACAAAACTTATTGTACAATAACTTAATTTTCTTCTATGACAGTTATAATATATGAATTTATGTTCTGCCTGCCCATTAAAACTGAGAGATTAGATTGAAAACAAACAGACGGACCAACAAGGCTGTTGATAGTGATCAAGATTATGCTATCTTAGATTCGAAAACTTCTTCAATCTATGTCTTACTCATTTCGAGACAAAATATCAAGGCTATTAAAAGGTTAAGCTTACCCAGTATTGCCTCCTGGGGCCACCAGCTGTTTATCATAATATTATCGGGTACCGGCTGTATAAACTCTTCCGTCTCCCATTTAAGCAGAAAATGAAATTCCCTGAGATGCGTAAAGACGTCCAGCAATGACGACAACTTTTCGCTGGGCAACTGAGCTGTTTGCACTTCAGCACCCAGACTCATATAAATGACGCCGCCAGGCGCGGCCTCCATAAAGGAACGCACATGCTAAATAAAAACTGGGATTAGTTTCGAAACAGTATCTTAAAACGCCTTCAATTACATTTGGCACTTGTAGCTGTTGTGGCTCCAGCAAATGTAGTCCGCCCACTTCCAGCATATTTGGCAAGTAGGCGCGAGGGTAATCCATAGCGGGATGGGAGTTAATCAGTGCGAGGCTCAAATTCTTGCTCAATTCGCGATAATTCGGTAGCTCATTTACCAGCACCTCAAAGTGATTGGAGTAAACCGACTGCTGTGAGATCAGATGGAAAAAGCTGCAAGAAAATTGAATATATGAGATCAGCTTTTAAATAACTTAAATCGTCCACTCACTTGTAGGTCAAGCGCTCAAAGGTGCTCATCAGAGTGTTTGCAATGCGCTCCCGTGTATTCATGCGCTCCGTAAAGGGTAAAAAGTTACTCGGGTCCAGGGAGGCAGATTGCGGATTGCCAAACATGTTGTTGAGCCACGAATTGGCACCGGTGGGACTGATGGCAACGGTGGGCACACCATAGTAATAGGCAAAACTAAAAGAACAGTAAAGATTCAAATTAGACGCTCTTTTCCGTACGATATGTTCCTGCTTTGCTGCATACTTACCCAAGCAATGCATCACTTAAGAACAAGTCCACAATTAGCAAATCGAATTTTTCGCCGCTGGTGAGCAGTTTCTGCACCCGTGCATCCGATAGCAGGAGATCCACATTTGTGGTGCCCGCATAGATCATACGGGTGAAGCGTTCCATGACGCTTTGGGCGTGCATATGTTCCGCCTCGAAGCTCATGCCCATGTCCAACCAGTTCTGCATGAGATCCTGATCCTCGATGCGTATCTCACGTATTTTGTAGAGCGGTGCCGCCACATCAGTCTCGCCCCTTGCATGCGGGCTTATCAGCGTTACCGAGTGGTTCTGCGGACCTGCCACCAGTTGCTGCATCAACCGACGTCCAAATAGATAATGTGATCTCCAGACGCTGGGCAGCACGGCCAGAATATTGGCGCCTGTTGCATGGCTGCAGAGCAGCCAAAGCGACAACAGCTGCAGCATACGCATCGCGGAGTACAATGAACCTCAGTGTCCTCGGCCCCGGACCAGTTTTAATTTTCCGGTTTGCAGCCACTTCCTTACCTTGCGTCGTGCCGCTGCCTAGATGCTATTATTATCTGTTGATGTTGATGCTGCCGCTGCAACTAGACTTCATTTTCGCTACACTTGCACTTTAATCTTACACAATACTACATTGCGCTTAAGCGCTTCGGTAATTAATGCAAATTAGTTAAATATCACGAAATTTGTGTACAAAATGCGCAACGAAAGTGAAAAGAACAGCTACAACAACAATATGAACACGATTATGCCAGGGATGCAGAGTTGATTGCGGCAGCAACATGTGAATGGCAAAATCATGCGTAATCGATATGAAATAAGCAAGCCATGAATCGATAATTAAATTGTATACATGCACAGCTGATTCGCAGTTGCTAATTTTAAGCCGTTAATCAGCATACAAAACATTTGTTGTGTGTGGCAGGCGTCCGATGCAATTTGAATATATGCTAGTGAATCACAATCGCTGCAAATATAAATACTTGCCAACAGCAAAATAGGTACCTGATTTGTGCAAATGTATGCAAAGCTTTCCGAATAAACCAGATGCATAGCAATTATTTTGATATACATAAATACAAAACAATAGATTAACTGTCAATATGTATAAATATCATCACAATTTTGCCGTTTAGAAAATGTTATTTAAACGACGCGATTTTGGTCCTTATAATACGGTATATCGATATTTATGCAGCTAATCGTTGGACAAAGAATAAACAAAATTAATAGCATACAAATAAAATAAATTGCAACAGCGAATAAAGGGTAATAGGTTAGTGTGTGTGCGCGTATATAGAAATTTACATACATATATATAACAGAGTAAAAGCTGACCAATTACTCAATTGTGTAATGTCCACCAGATGCGCAATCTCGTTGCCAAACGAGGCTGGCCGTCTACAACAACATTTACGCCATTTATTGGAGCTGCGCCAAAACAACAACTGCAGCATTGAACTGCATTAGACGGCAGAGAATTTCGAACAGGCAGGTGAGAACGTAACACCTGCTCCCAATTAATCGCCCTAAGTACACATAACTGAAGTGTATTCTGGCCGGCAGCTACATATATAGATAGGATATCAGCCTTAATTGGGGCATCAAATCGTCTGACGCTTACGTAACTAAAAGAATCCGACGCAGTTCCAAGGCCAACAACATGTCGGACAAATTATGTGAGTTTCTGGTTTAAAAAATTACCTTTAACTGCCTTTGTTAACACTTTGCTATTGCAGCAATTATCGATGTGAATCGTCTGTTCGATCTGACGACGTTTACGGGTCGCTTCAAGTACTATGCCTGGATGACGGATCCGCGCACTGCGCTCGTGCCTAAAGAGCGCCTGTTGGAGGCCAAGCAAATGGTGGACAATTATCGGGCTGGCAATCAACAGGACAATCTAACACCTGAAGAAGTGAAATATAATTTGAAGCTATATACTTCGGCGTTTCATCCGGATTCAGGGGAACTGCAGAACTTTGCCGGCCGCATGAGTTTTCAGGCAAGTCACGTGTCAGTCAGCTGCAGTCTCTCTTGCATTCTCCCACTATAGTTATATATATATAGCCCAATGCTGACGTCATTCGTACAAGTTTCTTTGCCAACTGATGCTGTGATGTTTCTTCTTTTTAGGTACCCGGGGGCATGCTGATTACGGGTGCCATGTTGGCCTTCTATCGCACCGTGTCGGCCGTGGTGTTCTGGCAGTTCATCAATCAGTCCTTCAATGCGGTCGTCAACTATACGAATCGTAATGCAAATTCACCGACCAGTGTTACGCAGCTGGGCCTGTCTTTTGCCACAGCCACAACCGCAGCATTAGTTGCAGCCATTGGATGCAAGAATTACTGGTCGAAACATGCGTCACCGTTGATGCAACGTTATGTGCCTTTTGCGGCTCTGGCGGCAGGCAACATAGTCAATATTCCCTTTATGCGCCAGAACGAGATTATCAGTGGCATTGAGGTGAAGAATGAAGACGGTAAGGTTGTCGGCCAGAGTCGCCTGGCTGCCGTTAAAGGCATCAGCGAGGTAGTCACATCGAGAATTGTAATGGCAGCGCCGGGCATGTTGTTGCTGCCCGTCATTATGCAGCGACTGGAGAAGATGCCAGCGTACAAGCGCATTAAATGGATAAATGCCCCCTTCCAAACACTCATGGTGGGCTGCTTGTAAGTGACTCGTATGACGTGCGCTTAATTTTGTTGTGAAAACTAATGTTGCTTTGCCACTTGCAGCCTCTGTTTCATGGTGCCCGCGGCCTGTGCGATTTTCCCGCAAGAATGCAGTCTGAGCACCTCTACAATGCGCAACTTTGAGCCGGGACTCTATAAAGACATGGTTAACCGTACTGGGGGCAAGGTACCCGATCGTGTCTACTTCAACAAGGGTCTGTAAGCAGGACCTGGCAATCGTCAGCTCGACGCTTAGACAATAAAATCTTAAGTATTGCTTGTCATCATCGTTTGTGCATTTACAGAATCGCGCAACGCATTGTTCCTTGTTCTATGTCACATCATAAAAGTATATATCATATTATGAGTTCCTTGTCCGTTTCAAAATTATAAGTATTTCGACAGTTTTAATTTGTATAAATGTGTAATTTGCATAGCATAAATCATTTCTACCTGATTTTCTACTCAGTTTATATGAAAGTATTATAATATTTCATTCGAAAACAAATAAAAACAAATAAATGCCTACCGTAAGGCCCTTAAAAATAGTAAATGCATTTTTTAAATGAATTTAACAAACTGTCAGTAAAAGTTAACATCTTTTTAAGAATGTGTTAGAATTAAAGGAACAAACTTCGTGCTAAACATTTCTGTGTGGTTCGTACACTGAAATAATCATCGTAAAATTAAGCTTAAGCATTTATAGGTTCATTTTAAGTATGTCATTAATCTTCGTTTTGAAACTGTTTCTTTGACATTTAGAAAAATGATTAAAATTATAAATTCAAATAGAAATTGATTAAAACATCGCTTGAGCTGCGGGCTTATAAACGGTTTTATTAGGTATATGGTTTGTATCGTGTATATAGATAAAGATATATATATGGTATGTATATATCCCTATATACATATATATATCGTAATTAGCAAATTTTTCGCGGATTCTTTTTTTTTTATTGAATTGTGTTGTAAAATTTACAAAATGTGCAAAACACAACTAGTTAGATTATTTTAGATTTTATTCTTGGGTAATTACGTGGAGACTTTCGTATTTATTGTTCGACTATTTATCGGGCATATACTCATAGTTTGTGCTCTTGTACTACGACGAATGTTCGAAATATTTATTTTCGCCATATTACGTTTAAATTTATAATTTAAATATCTTTTATGTTTTTTGTTTTTTTTTTTTGGACATTTTCAAGGTACAGTTTGAATTGATTTTTTTTATAGTTATTTGTTTTAAAATGTTGGCACGGTCGCAAAATACTAAACATTGATGAAAAATTCAACACTCAGATGTACAATATGTAAAATTGTGTGTTACTTAACTTTAAAAACTAACTCTCGCTCAGCTGTAGAGACCTCAAGCCTTTGGAGGACTCATAAACAAACGCGCTGCCTGGCAGCCAATTTCGATTTTATATATTTGTCGCATATACAAATTTTGTATTTTTTCGATATTTGTGTGGGTTTTTTTTCTTTTTTTTTTTTAAATTTATTTTATTTACCGTGAGTGCCGTTTAATCCGCAAACATTTATTAATCTTTATCAATAATTATTAACTTTGCAAAATTGTCGACACACGAAAATATCCTTTTGGGACTTTAAAATTTATTTTTAAAATCGTTTTCGTTTTTTATTTTTTTGCCATTGTATTTTTTTTGTTTTTTATTAACTGACTGAGGCATTCAACAATTAAATGGCTTGGATTGCGCTTAAAAATTATTGCAAGTTTAATTATTAAATTGGTTTATGTATTTTTGTTGGGCCTTGTCCCAATATCGTAAGGTATATACGGCAAACGATGTGCAATCTTTCAACTTACAGTGGAGGAACTCTTTCCGTCTTAGCTGCCTTTACAAACTCGCACTTAAGACTCATTTAAGGACTTTAACATACTTCACTTTTTTAATTTAAATATCAGCCTGTTTTGTCATGAACTTTTTAAGGAATCTGTTATATGAATGTTTTGAATTCGTTCGCTTATAGATCTACAAATCTATAGATCTGCATTTAAAGCAAAACAATCAATAGTACAATTCAAATAGTTCCTTATAATAGAACTATATTTCGTATGTATCATATAATCATATTATCAACGCCTTATTCTTGCTCTGTTAGCAGTTTAACAGCACTTTAACATAACAGACAGCTCTCCATAAAAGCGTGCCAGCGAATATGAAATAATTTGAACAGATTCGAGACATTAATTCAAGCGGATCCGTTTCATTATTTCTAGCTCGCCTGATTCCTGAACTTACCAATACTTTTCTTATGCCAATTGATACGCATTTTATTTTTAAGAAATTCTGTACAAACATTATATCTTTTACGTTTCTTTCGGCATTTCAAGCATGTACGCAATTATGTCAATTTTAATTACCCAATTAAAGGTCGCCTTGGGTCATCTTGAAAATTAACAAAACTTCACTCGGCATAGGCCGAACTTTAGTTTTATTCTCTATCTTTTGCCATATATGAATATAGCGCATATCAGCTAACCGGTTTTTCGTTTCATTTGCACTAAGTTTAATGGATTTGTTTCCTTTAAAACCACATATATATTATATATGCTTTGTTTCTTGTTTTCTATTTTGCGCACAGCCTTTTTCGAAATATTTCTGTTTTTTTTCATCTTTTTCTTTTCTTTGAGTGTTTCACATATGTGTATATTTATTGTTCATATATATATAAATATTTATTTGTGTTATTGGTTATGTTTGTAAACCGTTCTTCGCGATGACGCCACCTGATCATATTTTGTACCAACATTGCCCGACTGCATATACATATAGAACTATCTATATAGACATATATAGCTAGTATATAGTTCATGCACATAAGAATCCTTTGCCTTTTGACTTCTGAGTTCTTCGACTTTTGCACATTTCAGCGTATTTAGAATATCATTTTCAATTTGTTGTTGTTTTGTTTAAAAACTCTTAAAAGCTAGTTCAAAATTAAAAAAAGAGCCGCACACACCGTTTATTAGGCCTGCCTTGCGGCTCTTTAGCTTCTTTTAATTCTGTTTATATTTTTATATATTTGTTTTTTTTTTTTTTTTGGGTCGAGGGCTGCCAATTCTCACCTCTAAAACCTTAGCAAAAATAACCAAGCCCAACAACAAAAAGTTTCTGCTACTATTTTTGCTGCTGTTGTTGGTATTTGTTGCTTTTAGCAAAAAAAAATATTGGTTTTCTTTTTAGTTTATTTCTCATTTTAGTGTTTAATATTTCGCTTGCAGTTTTTCGATTCATTGCCAATTTCAAATTCTGTTTTTTTTTCAGAACATTTGACTTGGCTTCCCGTATTTGTATTATAGAATATATTTTATAAATTGTATTCTTATTTACGTGTATATAACAATTATACATTTATGTAATTTATAAACGTTGGTTTTAGTAAAATTAAAAAAAAGCCATGCGCATAAAAACAGATTTTTGTTGTTGTTTAAGTTTAAACTTTATAAATAACGCGTTTCGTGTTTTTCTTTTTATTATGATTAAGTTATTTTTTTTTTATATTCAACTTGTTTTGACTTGGCTTACGAGTTAAATACAAACATGTACATAAGGTTTTTTTGTTTTATATAAGTATGTATACATTATATATAAATATATTTTATATATGTTCTTTTAGTGGTTGTGTGAATAATTTTCAAATATTTTCATTTTCTTCATGTTTTTGTAGCTCTTCAACATTTTTGTATTTGTTTTGTTTTGTTTTGTTTTCTTTCTTTCTTTTTGTTAGACTTACAAAATTAACTAGAAATTATATGTTATTATTATAATTAGATTATATTTTATTTTTCATAGATAAGTGTGTGTGTTTCTTTTCTTTATTAGGTCTGTGTGTATTCGACAACCAAAGTAGGAAAATGAGTTTTGCTTCTACTAGACCGTATCCAGATACTGCGGCTACTCACTGTTGGAATCCACAGCGCTGGCTGGCACCAGCTCAACAACTGAAACAGCCTCGGCTGTGGTTGTTGTCGACGTGGATGAACTGGTGGTGCTGGCTGGTGACATGTTGTCCGCATTGTTGCATGTCAGGCCCATGGGTGGCGGCGAACTGGCCGCCGCCGCCGATGCTGATGTTGCTGTTGTTGAATCCTGACATTGACTGGGCGGCAGAACAAAACTCTTTCCCACACACTGATCTCATTTGAGACCCGTATCCGAAGATGGCGTCCAGCGATCGAACTCAATACCCGAATCGGGTGAGACGCCGGTCGCCTTGGCCAGATGCGCGGCCATAAAGCCGCCCGTTTGCATGCACTTGCAGTCGGGGGCAATGCAATTGCATGAGAATTTTGAGCCACGACCGCAGCGTGCAACCAGGCTGGGATTGGCAGTTAGCGCCGTGGCCGAGGAGCAGCCAGCGGTTGGTCCAATGATATTGACGCTGCCGCCCTCATCCATGGCCTGGCCATCGCAGGGACTCAGACGGAGCTGGCTCTCAAAGGACTGCAGCTGCTGCATGAAATGGAAATTCGGCGAAACGTCCGGCTTGCGGGCGCGGACCAGCATGAAGGCATCGTTCAGACTGAGCGCCCTTGTGTGCATCAAATAGGCGAGCGTCACCGTTACGGAGCGTGAGACACCCGCCAGGCAGTGGACCAGCACCGCCGAATTAGCAGAGCGCGCTTCCTCTGTAAACAAGTTGAGAATTATAAGCATAAGCGAATCATTGATTTATGTCTATTTATGTACGCACCTATAAAATGTATGGCAGCTGGAAAATGCATGGCCAGATCCTGGGAATAGTGATCGGTTATGGGTATTTGCAGATACTTGATAATGCCCGATTCCTCAAACTCATTCGGCAAATCTGGTGTCACATTCAACACGTACTGAAATGCAAATAAAAATTACTTTCCATGTTAGACCTGATGAAATTTATTGAACCTACCTTAATGTTGTACTTTTGCAAAGCATTCGAATCGCAGCTGTGGGAGGCATTGCCTAGAAAGAGACCGGGTATTATCTCCACGGGCGCTTCATTGAAATTATGATGGTGATGATGATGATGATGTGTGGTGCTCTCACAGTCCGAGGATTCGGCTGAGCTGCTGCACGCCGAATCGGAATGTGGCGTGGAAATGCGTAGCGATCTGTAAATAATTTAAGTTCATTATTATAAAATAATTAAAGTTTATAAAGGACATTTGGCATTACAGATTAGTTCTTGGAGAACTGTACCATTGAGAATTTAATTTTATTTTAAACATAGAGAACAGATGTGATAGATATAAGTTTAAGCTTTCTCTCTCTCTCTCTCTGTTTAAGCCCTGCTTCTCATTAAATGTATCTTTATCAGCCGCTGTATTTTTGCTAGTTCTTTTCTGTACCACTTGCTCCGTAGGCCTTACTTAAATTGATGAGAATCGCAAAGAAAGGCGATTTTAAACGTTATTTATCGTATACTGTTTGTATCATTAAAAATGGTTGAAAAGTATATAATTATATTTACTAATCTTTCATATTGATGTATCAATATTCAAAGTTAGATGAAAATAAAGAGAAAAGGAGACAGGGAGCGGGAGAGCACATCCGACATATTACTTGCTTTGCGATAATTTTCTTCAATCTAGTATTAAACTTCGACTAAATCAGAGACTTGGCTGATTTTACTTAGTTACTCATTTTATCATCAATCTTTTAACTATGATGCAAAGAAGTTTATTCTTGTTTGAAAATGTTCTTAATAAATTAACTAACCATTTGCGTGCTGTTGGATTTATCTGGTGCTCGTATCTCAAAAGTTCAAGATTAAGATTTTATGCAAATGCCAATGATATCTAACCCATTCTTTAGTTGTAACTTACCTAAGACCCATCAACTGATCGGCCTGTGCATTGCGACTAGATTCCATTTCTTTGTTGTGTGCCTGGTTATCATCCTCACACCACTCCGGAAATGCTTGGCGAAAACTGGAGAAACCATCTGAAACCAAAGTGAAAGAGAGAGAAATATAAATATGAAACCTTAGATACATATGCAAAATATAGATACAGATACAAATGGAATGACTTTAGTATGCTTTTGAACTATGGGCAACGTTTGTGTCGTGTTTTGTTTGGCTTTTGTACGCTTGAAAAATATTTCGTTATGCTTAGCCAAGTGTGTCCTTTTGGTCTATGGGTAAGACAACACCTATTGTACCTCAGCCCTGCCCCTTGGCCACACCAAATACTAACCCCATCTACCGATGCGCTGAAGCGTGCGTGAAATTCTTGCAGTTTGAGTGGCTCATTCATAAAATACGACTTTCGTTGGGCGTCGTCGACGTCGTCGTCGTTGTTTTTATTCCAATTAGAAACGGAAGTGGCTGCCATACGAGTCGCGACGCGATGCGACACAACGCAAAGGAAAATCGCGGCAAAACGGAAATGCTCTTTCTATATTTATGCACGAGTTTGCAGGCCGGCAAGCGAGCAACTGCGCTGGGCACACAATATGATGACTGCGAATTGTCATAACACAAAACGGAAGCTTACAATTTCCTACTTGGCGCATTATAAATGCGATTCCGCATTTAAAATTGAGCACCAGCAGCGCCGCTCACCCAAAGAAGCCACAGCAAATAACAACCGCAAAGCTATCAGCCAATGGGCCAACGCGTTGTATACGCTATCAACTAACCTTTAAAAATAGCCCAAACATGCGGGTCTAAAGGGGGGCTAGGGGCGTAAAGGGCACAGGGGCACCCGCACAAATATGTCCAAAGTACTTCAAGTAGCGGCTCCAGGCGGGTCGGAGCCATGGCAAAACTCAAAACTGCATTTCATAGCAATTTCCGTTGCAAATAGCAAAGCATAAACCACGACAAGCCGAAGATGAAATACCCTTGTAAACATATCGCATAAATGTGCTTGTATAGCTACATTTCCAACCGCTTGTTTCTATTGGAGCTATATAATATAGAACTTCGATTTGATATGATTTTGCAGATATTTTAAGACAGGTAAAGTTAAAAATGAAGCTCATAATTATTGTTTCTGACAACTTAACAGAAAAGTTAATCATACAAAAAATTATAATAACATAAATGTAATAGAATAAATTAACAACTGATTCTTCCTACAGAGCTATATGCTTTACTAGTTAATCTGATTTACATTGAAACTCATAAATGCCAAGTAAGAGCTTAAAAACTATATATATCTATATCTGAATCTCTTTCTGAATCTGCATCTGTCTATTTATCTGTATCTGTTTCTGTAATTGTATCTATTTTTGTATCTGTATCTGAATATGCATCTGCATCTGCATCTAGATCTATATCTATATCTATATCTATATCTATATCTATATCTATATCTATATCTATATCTATATCTATATCTATATCTATATCTATATCTATATCTATATCTATATCTATATCTATATCTATATCTATATCTATATCTATATCTATATCTATATCTGTATCTATATCTATATCTATATCTATTTTATTTTATTAATATTAATAATAAAATAAAAGCTATCTCAAAACCACTCTCAGCTGAACGCAGGCTCACTCAGCATGAAGTTTAGGGTTGAAATTCAGTTTAAAATCCAAAATATTTATGTCAAAAGTCAAAATTCAAAATGCTTGACAAACATGTATGTAAAGCTCCCAAGTCCCCGCTTGCTTTCTAGAGGTTAAAACGTGCTCAAAATGTTTTAGGAATGTGGAGTCTAGGAAGGGCATTCAGCTGTTTGCTTGGCCACTTTGCATTGTCGTTGCCATATTTCAGTTTAGCCGTGTTGAGTGCTTTCTGCACACATGTTGCGACCACTCCACATAAAATATGTGCTGACAATAGAAATTTTATAAATAGAAATTTATTTGATATTCAATTGTTTCTTCACTTTGTTGTTTGCCATAATTTTGCGCGTGTTGCGCTTCCTGTTTTGCTCCATGAGAGTCGAAACGGACGGACGGACTGGCGGACGGACGTACGTGTCCGGTGGCACGGTTCAACGGATTGGCGTTCCACTAAAGGGCACACTTTAAGTGCAGTGCGTCATCCGCATGGGATGAGGGCGAAACCCAACCGCAGAGCCAATTGTGCGGCAAATTAATTAGCCTAGCTCCCAAATTGTACATATGTGTAAGCTGGCTGGCCCCCGCATAAGGGTAGTCCGAAACGAAGCCCATCCACAGCCAAGCTGAAAACCAAGTCGACCGCTTGTCTAACTGTGTTTACGCGACAGAAGCTCGCCTACGTCATTTCCGCTCTGACGGCCAGGGGATTGGTGGCATTGGGGAGTAATAACTAGGTAAATGTGAATGGAATGAATACACAGCTCCAATGATTACGTGGGCGTGTGTGTGTGTGTATGTGTGTGTATCTGTGTGTTTCTGTATCTCAAGTTAAAGCAGCGGCAAAGTGAGCTAAAAGTTACTTAACTCACGTTTTTATACCCTGCGCACAAGTGTTTGCCTGGGATCTACTCAACAAATACAAACTCTTTCGAAAGAAATTGAAAAAAGAAATACCTATCGGAAAGATGTTAGAATTTAATTGATTTTCGAAAAAAATGCGAATTTTGAAAATATATCTGAAATTGAATATATTCTAATCGGGATGAATCGATTTAATCAAATTCTCTGTCTTGAGATTCATTTTTGTGAACGGGCTTTTTGACAATCATGAATAAAGGTTTCTATTTATGCCTTGGCTTGTCGAACATTTTCAATCTTTTATGAAATATATTCAATTTAGTTGCAGGCTAAATTTGATCCATACTCAGATATGATTGGAATATGATTAAATAAACCAACTGATCTAATTCCAAGATTTTTAAACTTTTTTTATTTTTATTTGGAACCAAACCACTTTTAAAAGCAAATATCATTCGGTAAGGTTGTAATTCTATTTGTTCTTTCTGGATAGCTTGCTTGGTTTTGGTTTTGTTTCGAAGTAAAAATAAATTTAAATTCCAGAACCGAGCCGCTTCGATAGAACCAGTTTATAGCCTTCATTGTTATCTAATTTTTTTAATATTCTCCACTAAAACAACTGTTTACAGGGCATTGCGTAGTCAATACGAAAATGGTTTGGCTTTGGTTATTAGTAAAAAGTAATTTGGGGTTAATTGTTTTTGCCTCTTTTTTAATATTCTCAGCAGCTTCAGCAACAGTTTACAGGGCATTGCGTAGTCAGTACGAATGTGGAAAAAATGTTTTTGCTCACATTGTTAAATTATGTACTTATTTTATAACTCACGCTCACATCGCACGACGGACGGTCAAGCAAACAAGCAAATAGACGCGATAGATAAGCCGCGCACTAGGCAAAAAGACAATATTAAATAAAATAGAAGCGATAAAATTATAAACAAACACATAAGCGACAATGGCAATCGTGGCGAAAACAATGAATGGAAAAGTTGCCCCACAGAAACAGACAAAACCAAGAGGCTGCAGCACGCAGAGATACCCTGTCATCAATAAATAAATCATAAGTTAACAGAGTATATCAGAATCTAGGCATGCATACCCCGTTGTACACATTTGTTGCGTACAGGGTATGGAAACGAACAAATGCGACGACTTTTTGCGCCAGTTGTAAAAACTTGCATGTATTATTTATAATGTTATTTCGGCTTTGTTGTTATTGCCTTAATAAATAAATAATCCAAATATTGCGCTTAGCATGACAAGCACATCCCGTGGGCGGTGGCTGCAAATATTCCAAAGCCCAAACTCACTCGCCATGGGTGGGTGTTGCGAGTGTGTGCGAGTGCGAGTGTGTGTGTGTGTGTGTGTGTGTGAAGAACCAGGTGTCTCATAGAGGGAGTTGTAAGCTTGGCTGACCGCGGCCAGTTGCGGGGTTGCGCGGCGAGGGAAAAGCTTTAGTTCAAATCCGGTTTTAAAGACCACAATAGGAATGACAATAAATAGGCGATATGTATGTATTTGAAGTAGTTTGCGCTTCTCGCTCAGCTCACAAATTGTTAGTGTCATTTGTTGCTGTTCTTTTTTTTTGTTTTGTTTTTATTGTTTTCGTTTTATTTTTGTTATTTGTCTCTGTATTTTTTTAAGTTTACATTTTTCACGTTTTGAAGGTCGTTTCCACTGTACGCGATTCTTGTCATTGTTATTGTGATTATTGTGTGAACTCATCAATGAAACAATACAGAGAACCCGACAGCACAACTGTGTGAGTGCACACATATATATACACATACATATGTGCATATATGGTGTGTGCACAACACACACACACGCACACATTTGTAGCAATACTTTAAGGCAATAATGGCACAGGTGTGGTAGATTTGATAACCACAGATACAGACAGACAGACAGGAAGACACACATATATTATGAATTTAGACAAATGATATGAATGGTTGGCTGTAGAGACAATTGCAGAGTGCGATAAGAGATGACGACCTTTGAGTTTTTTGCAACAGTTGTTTTCGGTTACAGTAAACGCTCGAAAATTGCGATGCCTTCTGTATACGACATCATGAAAATCGCATAGAAAGGCAATAGAGGAAGAGCGCGAGTTAGAATGCAAGGAGATATAAAATCGCATTTCTAAGCGCTTAACATGTAGTCAAATAAGGCAATATAGCTGCGCTTGTGGAATTTTATTGTGAGGAAATCAAATGCGTTTAACAGGAAACAGAAAAAGAGAGAGAGATAGAGGGATTAAATAGCAAAGAAGAACAAGTGCGAGGGACCCAAATCGTTGTACGAAACCACTGAGCTTATGAGAATTGCATAGAAAGGCATGATAGGGAGCAAGAGCAAGATAGTTAGAATGCAAAGGAGATACATTTTTAAGTTTTTGAAATTCAAGAACAACATTTCTTCACACTTTTCACAGATCAAGTCAAAGTTCTAATTGGTATAAAAAACCGTACAGACCAGCGTTCACTTTTGACATTTGGAAACTTAGGAACCGCCCAAGCAGGAAGCAGCTGATGCTCAAGGAGTTGCAGAAGCCAGAAGCCTGGCATTTTCCATTGTCATGTGGGCTTGGGCTGCGGCTCGTGGTCAATCAATCATTTTGAAATCAATCAACTTGCCTTTTTGCACGAGTCTTTAAAATGTCAACTGGCAGTGGGCGAAAAGACGCGTTTGGGGCTCTTTGCTTAATGGCAATTTCTTATGAAAAGAAAAAAAAAAACCTCTCAAAGAACTGAAAACTAAACAACTTTTGAGTCAAAAAGCAAACTCAACCCAATAATGGGCAATGCATTAAATAATTTCTCATCAAAAGCGGAAGTGGTAGTCATTAATATTTTTGCTTTTCGGCTGGCTGGCACTCGCTTTCATTTTCCCCCGTCCAGCATATTGTTTGTTCTCTTCTTCTTCTTTTTTTGGTTATTGCCTCCCCAACGTTTTCCTCTTGCACTTTGTTTATGCGGGAAGCTAAAAAATGTTGCTCCAAAAATAAGCGAAGGCAAAACTGGAAAATTTGGGGCGTCTGTGGAAACGTAAACAAAATGGGGCCATGTCGGGTTGGATGTTTTTTTGTTACTTTTTATATTTTGATTCATTTTGTTTTCTGTCGTTTTTGTATTGCTTTCGTAACGCGAACACAAATACTACAAATACATGTGCATTTGTGAGGGTTGTTTTTTATTTTAAGTATATATAATGCCTGCCATTCCGTCTGACTCTGACTCATTGACAAATAGCATTGAACTGCAGGCGATGTTCTCCTCGCCGTCGTCGTCGTTGTCTTTTCATTCATGGAGCTGGGAGCCAGACGTGCTATATACCCAGTTATATACTGCTGCATATATGTACATACATATGTATGTATACGCATATGTATTTATAGTACGCGTCGCAGCCATTGTGCAACACATGACTGCATTTCTAAAATGGTGGTGGATGGGGCATGGCAGGGGCGTGGGCAGGGGAGGGGGGGGGGAGTGCTGATGATGTGTGAGCGCATAGACGGAAGCGGGCACAGAAAATAACATGACCACACACATGGCGTATGCGTAATATTAAATTCCCCTCCTTGTTTTATTTGAATGGCAAACAGGCCACACAAATCCTCAGGACAAACACATGAAATCCGCAGCTAAACAGAAAATAGCCCGAAAAAACCACATTTGGAATGTTATTTGAAATTTTATTAGCGGAATTCATAGTGCGTGCCTGTTATTATACCAGAAGTATGTGCATCTAAATCATAACAAATAACAAAACTAAATGTTGCATGCATAATTTATAACATTGAAGAACACTAAAATGCAAAAAGGTTAAATTAAATTGGGAATTTTAATTGACTTGCACCTATTTCGGTTTTGCGGTTTCTACTTTTCAAAATGTGCCTGTTAGTCATATATATTTTTACTTTTGTGCAGTTTTATCTGGAATTTTAATGCATATTAATATAAATTTATTATTCATTTCTAGCACATCTGCAGTATTCATGTATTATGATATATTTTTGTTATGGACTTGCCCCACTGTGCAACGGCTGAGCACTTGACGTCGACATCGACGCAGTTACAACAGCAGCTTGCGGCGGCAGCAGCAGCAGAAGCTGCCGACAACAGCGTCGCCCACGCGGACGGCAGAGCAACAACAAAGAGAACAACCACAGCCGCCAAAACCACCTACGGCCATAAAACCAAAACTGAACGTAGCTCAAAATGAATGCAACAACAACAACAACAACTAACAAAACAAAACAACCAAAATTCTAAGTAAACCAACGCCCACGCGCATTAAATATTTTGTATGGAAAGTTAAGAAGAGAGGGGGCGAAGGGACAACAAGAGCTGAGAGCGGAAAGCGGAGAGTTGAGCTCTGAGTTGAGTAAAATTTTAGCATAGACAAGAACCGGCTCACAGCTATTTATGCTGCTGCTGCTGCTGCTGCAGTTATTGGACTTTGGGGCGTGTACACCTGTTATACACCCACACACACACACATACAAGCACTCACCCACACACACAGATGCGCGCGAAATAAATTGCAAAAATGAAAGAAAGAGTTTGCTTTTACATAAGCCGCTTGCCTTCAAGCTTGGGCGCCCAAAATGCCAAATGCTTTTATGAATGAATGCGCCACGAAAGTAGAAAAACTATGCGCAATGGTGAAAGAAAGAAAGAATGAAACGGAAATAGAAAGACAGAGAACGAGTGCAAGAGCAAAAGAGAGCTGAATATGTACATAGAGACAGCCGCTTAGCACGCAACTATTTGTTAAACAGCAATTTCGCATTGAAAACAAGACTTGCACACACACACACACACACACACAAGCGCGCACAGAGTTACAAAATAAATGCATAGCTGTAATAGAGCAAGCTAGAACTTGACTATCGCGACTGCGAGATACTCTGTGCGGAGGTATGGGGATGCCGATTGCGGGTCAATGAATGAAAGTGGCAAAAAAATATAGTCATTTTATTTAATAAAATTAATAAAGTATTAACAACTATTTGAATTTGCAGAAATAATATGTCTTATACAGACACCGCTAACAGGAGAACACGAATAGGCACACCTACTTCCATATGGATAAGCTCAGCATACCCTTTCTTTCCTTTTGGCAACATGTGCTAAAAGGCATGACTCGGTTGATTCTTTCATTTCGTTTCTATTCTGTTTTCATTCCATTTCCATTCCATTCATGCATTGAATTGAATTCGTTGCCACATTTTTAGTCAATTTGATGCAATTTGCACAGCAAGACGAGCGGGAATTCAACTGAAATGCTGCGGGGGGGAATGGGGAAGGGACGTACAACACACTAAGCGGATGGGCGACATAATTTTTAGCTATTTCGTTGCTGCATCGACGGCTTCCGCATTAACAGCCACAAGCGACAAGTGGGCAGCTCAGCAGCGCGATTTAGTCAGTCGAGTTAACTAAGTAGCAAGGCGGTCGTTCTACATTGTTGCACATGCTAATCGACAGCCAAGTGAGCGAGTGTGAGAAGCGGCGAGAAAGGCGACGCAAGCAGCGATTGCATGTTGAATTTACTTCTTGAGAAGAAGAAAATAGGAGTTATCGTAGGGCTGCAAAAAGTTCCATTTACTTGCAACCTTATATCACGTATACGTAAATCCATTTACTTGCAATCTTATATTACGTATACGTAGTAGCAAAACTCTTTTACTGATTTCAAGTTTAAACTTGTTGCGAATTGTAACGCAGCTTTAAATAATAACAATAAAGCAAGCCAAAGAAAAGGTCACTTCCTGTGCGTTGTACCTTGAAGGCATTCAAAATAATCAATTACATTAGAAAAGGTATGTTAAGGTAAGTTAACCAAAAAACAATCCATTAAAAATACATTTTTTTAATGAAATTTGTCGCTGCGAATCGCTGTCTTGGCAAAATATCAAACTGCGTAAGCCATTCAATCAAAATGTAAATAAGCAGAGGCTCTCAGTCTAACCAGTAAGTCCCGCCCGTTCTCTAGGCCAGCTATAAATAACAAGAAGCCGCGCGCAGCTTTCAAGGTATTAGCCAAGTATCCAGAGAGATCCGTTATTTGTTTGCCTCCTAGAAGCTGCCGCACATTAATAATTAATTATGTATAATTTGGCTAGGCTACGCAATTCATGAAATTTGGCAACGTTGTTTGAGGACTCTAACCCCAAAATATCCAAAAGCACACACACACACAAACACGCACCCTCACACACACACACACACACTACCTTTTTTACAGTGGCTCCCAAAATTACATCAAAACGTGGAGAGAAGAGCAGAGAAATGACGTATAATTGGAACTGCGCTCACATCTGTGAGAGAAATTACAGTATCTTTATATCTGTAACTGTAACTGAAACTGTAATTGTATCTACAGCTGTAACTGTCTATCTACAGCAGTAAATCTGTATCTGCGAACTTTTGAGAGTATTTTCGGCTGTAGTAGGGGAGTTGGGGAATTTCCTCCCGTTTGGTCTGGAAGTTTCGCAAATGGGGTCAAGTTTAATGTGCAGCTTCCTGTTGCTGCCGCTGTTGGGACAGTAATTGCAGATGAATTTACTCTCCGCCCGGGGCATGCAACAAGTGCAGCGCGCACGTTAGAAAGAGACAGAGTGATAGAGTTGAAGTTGCGTTTGCTTTCAAATTTATTGATTTTCTGTTTGCACTGGACGCAGTTGGACACTTCCGTTGGAGAGAGCGCCACGCGCAAGAAGAAAATACGTAACAAGTGGTTGCTGATCGACTATGAGATATCCTATATACAAAACAAATACGATATTGCTCGACTAAAGAATATCCTGTGTGCCCAAACTATACTGAAACTTTAATACATGTAACTAGTATGAAAGAGGACACTTAATTTAAAGCAAATCCGAATAAGGTATGAAAACCAAAAGACACATATTAAATAAACTTCAATTATATTTTAAAAAAGTAAGATTTTAATGAGTGACAGAAAATTGTATATACTATCTTATTACACTAAGTGCTGGGTAACAAAGTTGTGTTGTTTACAGCTAAAGCAGGACGATGGTCAATACATAACAAAAGGCCAAACAACAACAACAACAACAAAAGCTCCCTATCAGTTAATCAGAATGCGCCGCCAATGGGCAACGTGCTCAGAATTCCATTTCGAAATGAAATGGCGTAAAATACAGGTGAGAAGGGGGCGGGCAAGGCTGGGCAGGGCAGGGCTGGCATTTATAAATATTGCATGCGAGAAAGATGAAAAACATGAAAAACGGGAAAACGAATGTGCAGCAAAGGTCCTGCAAAAGCTCAAAGCTACAAAGTACGTCGAGCAGAATTTATGAGTACAATTGGAGCAACTGGACGAGAGAATGGAACGGTAAAATATTAAACTTCAAAAACGCAAAAATAAATATCAATTGCGTTATTGAATTTCCAATTATTGAAATGATTAAATTTGGGCAGATTGTTAGCAATAAATGATGCCTATTGGCTGAAGACCTTGATTATTTTCTTTGGTATTTTTTTCTTCCATCTGACTTGGAAGTTCCTACAGATTTCAGGTTAGTCAGTTAGTTAATCTGCACTACATTAAAGAGGAGGGAATTTCGTGGTTCGAGCTCTTTCCCACTTGACTCCACTTCCCGTTACATTCTCACCCAGTGCACAGAGCTTGCCTATTACTTCATTCATTTTATGTAGCGCATAACAACAATAAATAGCACAAAACTGCATTCACTGCTCGCCTAAAGCGAAGACATGAACCTCCCAGTCACACACACATGCACACATGCATAGAAAACTGACAAACAGAATTATTGTCGGGTGCTGCTCCTCTCTTGCGTTCACTCTGTCTGTCTGTCTGTCTGTCTGCTTGTCTCTCCTTGTCCGTTCTTCTCGCTTGTTGTCCGTTTGTCTGCTTCTTCTGGTAGCTGCTGCCGCTGCTGTCTCGTTTGGAATACGCTGCTAATTTGCACTTTGATGAAATGCGTTCGTGTTGTTGTTGTTGTTGTTGTTGCTATTACTGTAGATTTATGCATGCAGGCGCGCAATGCGGACGTCGACGACGACGTCGACAGCAGCTTTTAGCTCCATTTCATTTCGATGCCGCCTTTAGTTATGTTTGTATGTATGTATGCATGTGTTATGTGCATATTTCTTGTTCCTTTTACGCCCCACGGAATCAAAGCAAAAAAATTCAATCGTTGTCTTCTTTTATTTTTTTTTCTGCCTTGTCGCTGTTTGATGTTTTTGTTGTTTGCTAATTCCAAGAATACAACAATTTACGCGTCCAGCTCCCCCGCCAAGGCAAGCGGGAGTTTGGTAAAGGGAGTGAGGTATAAGACGGTTGCGTCGGCGTCGACGCCGTCGTCGTCATCGTTTGTATTTCGCAATCGCGCCAATGATTTTTCGACTCTTTGACTCTTTCCAGTCTGTGCGCTTTTGGGTTTATGTTTTGTGCAACACACGCCCTGGAAACTTCCGCTGAATTCATGTGAGCAACGCCGAGGTATGCAGCACAAAAGACCCACGGAACGCCCTCGCAACAATTTGACCGGAAGTCGCTTGTAGTCTTTATCATCTTTGTCGTTGTTCTTGTTGTTGTCGATCATCACTTTTTGCAAATATTTGCGCTGTGTATGTGTATGTGCGTGTGTGTGTGTGTGTGTGTTGATCTCAGCCTCCGCCATCGCAGGTGGCTCGAGACAGAGAGTCAATGTGGGTCTCGCCGTTAGGCGGCTGCTTAATTAAAGCCCACACAAACTTTGACCCAAATCCGGCGACAACAACAAGAAAAATGTTTGTCTCTTGTCTTTGAGCAGGCCGTAGGCCGAGTCCAATTCGACCAACAGACCAACAAACCCAACCAACTGTTCCGTTCCAGCTGTCCAACGTGTCTCCAAAACGTTGTCAAATGCTTTTTCGAGTGCTTGCCGGGCATGCCTTCATGTGTGCGCGTTTGTGTATGTGCATGTGCATGTGTGTGTGTGTGTGATTGCTTAATAAGACGCCAACGTAGAGATGCTGTCTGTTGGTCCGGCTGTCTGTCTGTCTGCATCTGGACACGTTCACGTCCATTTTGCATGTGGGCAGTTATTTTGTGGCTGTTGCTGTTATTGTTGTGTTTTAGTGTCAACAGAAACCGACAAAAAAAAAAGCGTCGCACAGTGTGATTAGCTCCAAAATTAAGAGGTTTTCTTTTTCTTCTTTATTTTTGGCAACTTTATTGCCACCTATATTTCAATATTATGCTTAGTGGAAGTGAAGAATGAGGCAATAAAAATCAATAATAACCAAAATAATTATTTTTTCCTATGCATATTTAATGCGACTTAAGATGTGTAAGTTTTACTCAAATATCGCATAACTGTTATTTATTTTTATACATTGGAGACTTTTTTCTGATACACCAATTGACAGTTGGTTCTATCTCTTTCAGTACCAGAGTGCAACAAATTGAAATATTTACCAACGACTTTTAGGTTTTGAATATATGTACAAATGTATGTAGTATATGTATGTATACATGTTTGTGTAGATACGTATGTAGATGCCTGCTGCAAGTTCGCAGCCCCAAAGCCCCAGCAGCAACATGAGGCAATGCCAAAGGCATCTGCTTTGCTGGCAGTTTGCGTTTTTCGGTGAAGGCAGACCAGTTGAAAGCTGTTGTGGCAGCTTGAGGGAGGGCGAGGACGACGACGGAGACGGGCAAAGGGAGACGGAGACGTGTGCAGCTTCTTCTGATGAACTATCATCAAATTGTAATGAGGCAGGCAACGGCCTTGGAAATACAAATACGAATACGCTTGCGGGAGAGAGTGTATGTTTGTGTGTGTGTGTGCGGGAGGATGTATGTATGTATTGCTGGGCTGTCAAATGCCACGTGTTGTGTGTGGAAAGCAAGAAAACGCGCCACTAGTAGAAAACTTGTGAAAATTGCTTAGGCCCAAAAACAAAATTAAAGCAACTTGTCCACAAATGAGGCAAACAACTCTCCAATGAGCCGCAAGCTGAGAAATACATACATGTCAATATGTGTATGTGTGGTATGTACACATATGTATGTGTATGCATACCTACATATATACATACATATGTAGTATGTATGAATGTATTGGAGAGCTTGTTGGGGAAAATGCGAATGCGGCGGCGACGACGACGCGTGGAAATGCATACCACAGAGTTGTTTTTATGGCGACGACGCGACGTCGCCGCGCATGCGCAGCAGCCGAGTTCAATTTCTATAAAAGGGTCGACGCTGCAGAGAGAAGTCGTCGCAGGCAGACAAACGGACAGACGGTCGAGCAGACTAGGCAGACTCTGAACAGTGGAGCAGCTTTGTATCCGCCTGGCTATAAAAATGAAAGAAGAAGAGTCAGACAAGTTCTCCGACGCCGCGCTGCTGTCTATAATTTTAACTCAACTTCCAACTCCCCAATAAAAGCGGCGGCGGCGGCTGCGTCAGCGTCGGCGGCTGCGAAGACGACCGCAACGCATCGTTCGTTGACTTTACGTGTGCTAGGGCTAACATAGGGAGAACAGGAGAGAGAGAACAAACGCAAGTGAGAGAGCGCACAAGAGTCAAGGAGCGTAAATGCTGCTGATTGTTGGGTTTGAAACTTTGCTAAATATAATTGAATTAAATTTCATGCAACGGAAGCGCTTAGTTTACGAAACTTGACAAGTGCTGGCTGTGTGCAATTGTTGCCTCTCTCTCTGTCTCTCTCTGGCTCTCTTTCGCATAACTGTGACACTTGGCCCCCATCTTAATTGTTTTAATTCTGAGAAATGCATACAAAGTGGCATTTAATTAAAATGAATTTCGCATCAGCAGCATCTATGCTCAGTGCATCCGGCTCTCATAATGAAGTAGGCTCCCACACAATCCTGTCAATGCCTGCGCCCTGCCCTGACTACACGGCGAAAGGGCGAGAGCGAGAGAGAGAGTAAGAGAGCGAAAAGACACTACAGAGCCGCATAATTGCCCGTTTTAATTGAATTTCAAGGCTAATTAGCGGCATGAGCTGCAAGGGAAACTATCTATTGAATCGGTTTGTTGCCGCATGGTAAACAGGGCGGTTAACGGTTTACCAACTTGGCCGCAACTCATAGTCGCATATTTCTTGTTGTTGATTTGCTGCCGGATGTTATTCTATAGACAAAGGCTTATGAGCTGTCTAAAGAGTATACAATTGTCGTTGGGCAATTAGAACAAATTTTCCTATTTAAGGTCCATCCGCTGACAATCCTATAAATGATATTGCATAGTATACGTTGATTTTTCAGCTAATCACAATTGCACGCTTCAGTTCCTTCGTTTCATGTGATAATATATATACACATATATCCAACTGATATCTTAATCAAGGCCCAACTCTACTTATATACAATATCGATATACCGACACAGAAATAAATGGCATTTGGTGGCATTTGCATTCACCGAACAGAAGGGGATTCAACTGCGGTTAGGACCTAGCCCCCTGGTACGATAAGATAAGGCCACTTTCAACTGGGCCAAGTGGAACCGGGAACGGTATTGGGAATGAGTATGGAAACGGTGAACGGTGAACGGGAAGAATGGTTTACAATAAAAATCGCTTATCGGAGAAAAACAAAAGCTGATACATGCTGGGGCATAAAATAAAATTAAAACTAAGGCAATTCATAAGAATGAATGCATGAAAATGGCAGCACAAATGGAATTAGTTGCCTGCTGTTCGCATTGCAGAGGACCATTCAAAGACAAGAGGCAGAAATTCATTTACCATTTACTATCTAGCTGGGATCATTAGCAGAGCCCGACAATGGGCGACACACTTGAAGAATCCTTTTTATGGACAAAGGTGCCAGAATTTTCACCGCTGGCCGCCTGACAAAATGTCATATGAGGGTTTTTCTGCTAAGCCCCGAGGAATTTCCAGTCGTTAAATATAGATCTGTTTGTCTGTACGCTGTGAAAATTACCTGTGCGCTGCGCAGGTAGGCACAGGAACTTCGGCTTCAGCAGCAACAGGGCCTGACGTCACGGCCTCTCTTGGATGACCTTATGTTATGCTAATTTCTGCCCAAGTGTACCAAGTTATATTTTCCAAATGAAACGAATAAACAAAGAGCAACATTTTTGCCAGTCGGCTGTCGGGAGTCGGGAGTTTCTATGAGGGCGACCAAGAGCCGGTCCATTTATTGACGCCCTATTGTCAATTTGCGATATTAGCACACTCTGAATGGAACGTGCGTACGTCAGCTACGGCAAGCTTTTTGACAACAGTGGGGGGGGGGGGGGTGTCAGGGTACAGACAACTGGCAACGGAAGGGGAGCCAAACACACACACACAAACACACACATTTCGGCGCTTGTAAGCGAACGGAAATTGAAGTGATAAAAATAAATATGAAGCCAGAGTCAGGCGACAGACGGCAGACGACATACGACAGACAGCAGCCGAACTAGTCAGATAATAATAATATATTCCTCCAAATCTATATGTATGTTATATAGGCGTACAATATATACAAGCACATGTAGAGGTTCCTCTAAAGTCGTGCATTTTTAAATTCAGAGAGCAAGAGACTTAAATATTATTATTTAAAAGAAGTATTCAAATATTTAAGATCTTAAGGCATTATGCGATATCTTAACTAAGGTTTTAAATTTCTGCCTTTAGTTATTATACATTTCCCTTAATAATCTTTAATTCAGAATGTTTGAAACACTCTCAAATAGAATTCTATTCCTTTTTTTTGCTGAATAGAAATAAGTTTACAAACTGAACCCTGAGCTGAGACATTTTCTCAAACCACTAACCTTTCGCCTAGCATTTTAATAATACAAATATAATCAGCTCGTGATAATCTACTCAAATCATTCAAAGTATCATCCGTAGAGCTCAGCCACCCAAACAAGTTCAAAGCATCAAATCGTTTTGTAGGCGCCACAAAAATATTTCTAACGTGCCATTTGGAAGATCATTCTAAACTATATATACATATATATAGACACTAATCGGAATGTCTGTCGGTCTATGCTTTTAATTTATTTATAGAACCCGGCGCTACGCTTATCAACGTGGAACACACCTTATAGACAAGTTCCTCCTCGCATACAATATTTAAGACTTTGGTATTTTCCTTTTTCATTGGAATACTCTGTTTACAAATGAAAAACCGTTAGATTAGGGTGCACACTTTTAGATTTTACTTTTAAATATATATACCATAGATCTATAAAAATATCTGTTATAGTTTAAAGCTCACAGTTTGAGTGTCATTGAGTAAGAATACAGTTTTAGAATCACGGACTGCATTTTGACTTGCCTTCAGCTGGTTTAACGCCTGCGGACAGGGTATATCACAGTCAGGTGGACTCTGATTGCAACATTCTTCCCCGTTATTTCTGTACCGACGACTAAGAATAACATTTATAATAATACATAATGCCGAGCAAATGTTTATTTATGGCACGGTTTATGCATTATTATGATTTGTTTTATATTTATTTATTTATTATTGTTGTTTTTTTTTAGCCTTTGTTTTGATTGTGCGCTTATTTTTCGTGCTAAAAATGCCGCAGAGCAACGAACAACAACGAAAATAAAACAAATGAGCGAAATATTTGTGTATTTATTTACGTATATATTAGTATGCGTAAATTTCTGAAATATTTTTGCCTAGGCTCAGGAATTTAGCAGTGCGATTTGTTTTCTCTCTCTCTCTCTCTCTCTGTTCGCTTTGATTGATTTATGGAACTTACCCTGCAGCGAGACCACGCGACAACCGTCCTGCTTGAGCCGGCGATGGAGCACATTGATCGTGGCATCGTTTCCATTGCCGAACATGGCAAAAGCTCCGGCCACATCCTGAGGGGGCTGCTGCTGCTGCTGTTGCTGCTGCTGCTGGGGCACGCCCACATCATTGTAGAGTATAAAGAGGCTCAGCTTATAGCCCGTTTGGATGCGCTCCTTAAGCTCTTGCGATTTAATTGTGGAGGGCAAATCGATCTTGCCAGCGGCGAGTCGACGCAGCATTATGCTGGGTATGCTAAAGTTAACGGCGCTCCGTATGTGCGACTCGCTGTACTCCTGAGAGCCGCGGCAGTCGAGTATGATCAGCTTCTTGGCAGCGTCGCAGTTGGCTCTCAGCTCTGATTGGAGCCACTCTTTGCTGCAGCACTCGTACTCCGTTTCCGGCATCTTGAAAAGCTCTTTGCAAATGCACTCACTTGCTCACTCTCAATAAAGCGTTTCTAGTTTTTTTTTTTTTTTTGGTTTTTTTGCTTGTCGATAACTTTTTCACGAACTTTACAACTTTGCTTGCAACAAAAAAAGTTTACATCATCTGCTGCTGCTGTTGGTTCATTTGCCTGGCGCACATTTTTTGTATTTCTGCTGCTTCTGCTTTCCTTTTTGTGTTGTGCTTCTCGCTCTCACAAAAAAACACACACACACGCACACATACACACGCACGCAAGCAAGCAACGAAACACAATTTTTTACAATGAAATCTTTTTCCAGCTACGTTTTGTGTAGAATTTCCCAAGCGCTTTTCTGGTGTTTCTCCTAAAAGCGTTTGTTAATACTAAAATTGCATTTGTTTAAATTTGTTTTCATTTGGCTTTAGTTGCTTGAAATATTATTTACACTGTGTTTTTTTGCGCTTTTGTATCGCACTTCAATTCTTTTTTATGTTTTGTTGTAGGCCCCCATTCGCACGCACACAAGCCCGCCAAATCACTACCGTGTATATATCGCTGTAACTGTATGTGTATGTCGAAGTTGAGTGTTGAGCAAATGAAATAAACAGAGCCTAAAAAACGCGCACTGACCGAACATCGAAGACCGTACGAGCGGGCTACAAGCGACAAGATACAGATACGCTGAAGGAATGAAAAAATAAACGAACAAATTGTTTACAGTTGGCCATTGCAGCAAGTAGACTGTTAAACACACAGCTCACAAAATGTTATGAATCTGTTGCGCTCCTGTTAGACTCTCCTCTACTGTTATCTCTCTCACATGTTATCTCAAGCTGTGCAAATGATTTCTCGAATTCTGTAGTGAGGTGTTTTGCTCAGCGTGGGCTGTTATCAATCTGTTAAGCTGGTGTATTTGTCGAGTCTGTTAACAAGAACTCTGAGCGCTCCAAGTCCCAACAGATATGTATTATACAAATGTAATGTATAATGGGTGATTTGGGCTTTATCATGCGGAAAAATGTAGTCATCAAGTGCTGCATTTTAACGGAATATTTTATAACTTATACTTAAAATTGACAATTATATTAATAAATTTAATTACAAAGTCATTCCAAATTTCCTGCTGTGCTAACATTGTTGCGGCAGCAACACGACAAGTGAGCGGACGCCTGCAGCAGCAGCACCCACACACACAAAGCAGAGAAAGAGCGAGAGAGAGAGAGAGAGTAGCAGAAGGTGAGTTTGCACAATGAGCTCGCTAGAAAATCGGATCTGCCTGGTGTTGATGCTTGTGATATGCTGATTCAAAGTGAAAGCGATCCGAATTGTTTATAAATTTATTTTTAAAGTTGAATAATTTAAAAATTAATATTTTTAAAATTAAATTCAAATTATTAGTTACTTTTATTGTATTTTTAATTTAGCCTCTTCAAATTTCCAACGTGCCTCTTTGGTGATTTGTTTTCTGCTCTTCGCTCACCTTACAGCCTCTGCCTCTCTCTCGCTCTCATTCCATTTGCCTTGCTCTGGCTCTCCCACAACAGCAGCAGAAACCTCGCATGTGCGCATAGCACACGCTCATAAGTTTGTGTAAAGTTCATTGATATTTTTGTGCATTGGTATGCGTTGAATGTGTGTGTTGATTCATTGAGTTCGGCGCAAACTAGCTGCCTAATATATTACTCTGAATATGCAGTGCGGGTGAGTGTGTTTGTGTATGTGTGTGTGTGTGTGTGTGTGTGTGTGTGTGTGTGTGTGTGCTCGCTGGGATGTTATATAGAAACAATTTATGTATGCTATGTATTTATGTGCAAAAGTATGTGCAAATATAATACATACATATGTATGTATTTAGTCTACACTCCAGTGAGTACTTATGAATGCGAAGCCATTGGAGCAACAATAGTTGGAGACGGGGTGGGGGATAGTAGCTGGCGTGAAGCTGAAGCTCAACTACGTTAATGTTGAGCGGGGCGGGTGACAGACGGCATGTGAAAAAAACTTGTACTGCGCCCAAAACTCATCAATGAAGTTGAAACATTCAGCAAACTCTCTCCCACACACACACACACACACACAGAGGCACACACGCACGCACACAATGTCCACAAGGACATGGTCGGCAGCAGGGTCGTTTTTGGAGACTAGCAGAATGTTTAAATTTATAACCGTGACCCTGATATTTGCAAAAAGGCAGCAACAGAAGCAACAACAAGAACAACAACAACCAACAAGGGCCAAGCCCGAGCATTTCAAGGATATGCCTATGCGCGTGCAGAAAATTTCTCCAAAAGCTGCCCCAAGCGACAGACCCCCTGCCCCACCACACGCACACCCTCGCTCACGCACACATAAGCACGGCGCATGCGCTGCCTTGAAAAGGGAGGCAGAGCGGCAAAACGGCAACTCGAAGTTGGGGCCCAAGCTTATACATATATACATGTGTACGTATGTGTGCATGCATTATATACATATATACAAACATGCGAGCACATACATACACAACGTGTACCCAACAACAAAGGCAACGGGCGACAGCTGCAAAAGTGTGACTCGAAACAGATATTTTCATGAATGAAAGTCCCACGCAAAGGCAAATACAGCTAAGCGCTCGAACAAACCCCCCCCCCCCCCCCTCAACCATGACCCGCCCACAAGCTACAAGCGGCAGAGCAACAAAAATCCAAGAGAAGCCCACGCATTTTCAAAGGGGGGAGGGGGGGGTGTGTTAGGCAGCGGAATGGCGCCTGCGACACGCCTGGAAATAGAAGCTGGGCCACGAAAAAATGCGTGGGACTTGGAAGAAGTCAAGAGAGAAAATTGAAAATTAGGTAAGCCCTGCGGTATAAATTACACGACCTGGCAACATCAAAGTGCAGTCTATGCGACGGCCTTGAAAAAAGATAGAAGGAAACCAGCAACGCCCACAAGGTCAGCCTGGACAGGGGTGCGTCCCTGGACGCGCCCCAAAGCCAACCGGCAAACAGATAACGGCGATTACACCTTCACGGCTTTTTCTAGCTACATACATACATAGTTCTCAAATGTATCTCGAACTGATCGATTTGGCAACACTTGGTCGCTGACTAATGTACTGCGGGGCTCTGACTCACCTGCGGTTCACCTGCCGCCAACTGAAACACTGAACTTTAATTGGGCGATATATTACAAATTGCGTATGTGCAAAGTGATTTTTATTGTTGTTGTTATTGTTCACATTATGATTGCATTGAAGTATTGTAAAAATAAATGACGGCATAGCTAATCTATTTCCAAATACATACATATGTGCTAACAATGACGACGAGCTTATCAATGAAAGTAGGCGTCGATTTCGAACTCCAAAGTTGCCAATAATATTTAGAAAGGTTACTTTTATAGATCCTTACTATTTCTTCAACTTATAATATTGGTAAATTCTAATAATTATGGACTGAAAAAGCCAAGCTTGACTTAATTTGAGACACGTTTTTTTCTTTATATACATACATATCTTATACCAGGTCTTATTATTTAATATATTATTTAAAAAGGTTACTTTTATGGATCCTGACTATTTTCTCAATTTATAATATTAGTAAATTCTAATAATTATGAACTGAAGCCAAGCTTGAGACGTTTCTTTCTTTATCTTATATACATATGTATCTATATCTTATACCAGGTCTCACACATCATCATGCATATGGCATAGTACCCAAAAGTCTATAAAATAAAATTCGCTTTAAGTTGAATGTGAATCGCTTTGATTTACGCATTTTCATAAAATCAAATGTTTCTCGTGCAAATTCAAATTCTGAGAACTAGAATTGCTTAAAGGGAATTCAATTCTTTGCTTGACTGAAACACCGAAACGAAAGTGAATCTATGAGTATGCCCACATATCTAAATTTAGTTCAAGTCTGACAAGGAATTCTAGGAAGAGAATATGGGCTGCGTAACAGTTGTTGGCGAAAATCTTTATTTGAATTGAAAACAATGAGTTGATGCTTAAATCAGACGATATTTAATTATAAAATGACATATCACGTTTTAATAACACTTTGCCAGAAATAACTCGAGAAAATAAAATAGAAAACCAAAAGATATTGCATTTTTAATTATTGCCAAATACTTTTAACATAAATTTTTGATTAAAAATGAGAGATCGTTCCCACGATATATTTTAAAAGAAACATTTTTCCAAAAAACTAAAAAATACTTGATTTTCGAAAGATCGTAAATATATTATTGATCGATCCATATAAAAACCCAAGCCTGAATTATATATTAATAAAATTTGCGTTATTTAAAAAGTGTTTTTGTTGAATATAAACAAATTCTTCAAAAAGCTAAATCGGTTTTTTGAATTTATGAAATCGCTCTATCTCAGTTTATATGAACCATTTACTATTAAGATCATGATGTTGAACATAGAGCTGAAAAGCAATCGATTGGTCTATCTATTTTGAGAACTATCGATGATTTTTTTGAGCCATTCACGCTCAAAAAAACAGAAACGAATTTTAATCTTATCCTGATCTCGCGTGAAATGTATTAGAAATTATAACTTATTTTTAGAGAACATCATAAATTTGTTGTTAATATAAATAATTATATACTTTTTTTAAATATCGATGGTGTCGATAATTTGCTTAAAACAATCGAAAACATCGATTGTCTCTAATTGAAGCACACTGTACTGAATTTATTGGGTTTCTATGGTTCGCTGATCCAATTACCAACAGAAGTTTTATTGTCTGTTCAAAATTAAAATAGATATAGCTATATTCGCCCATCCCTAGTATTATTACAGCGTACTGTATCTCTGTATGCTGAAAGTCAGGCGCACGCTTAACTTTCAGTTTCTTGAGTTGATTCGCTTTCCACATAAAATTAGTCACATTCAACTTGCTATCTTGCAACCAGCCTCTCTCGGAGGCAGTTCTCTTGCCCCAAGTGGCACTATCGCCAAAGTTACTGACCTAAAGTAATGCGAAAGGGATTAAGAACTTGCAAGCTGCGATACGCTCACATATCGTGCCCATAAACTGGCATACTTCCGGTCTGATCCGCAGCATTCCAGGCCAGTGCGGCCCACAGTGTATCTCTCTCTCTCTCTCTCTCTCGCCCCCTCCCTCTGCCTTTGTATTTACAGAGGCTGTCCAGGCCCCCAGCATTTGCAGTGTGCGCGCTATAAAACCCAAACTGATTCATGCAGCGGATGTTTGTGGGCGCCAGTCGGCAATCGGCAATCGACGATCAGCGCTTTTGACGTTTTGACCAGAGCCGGCTGTTCCGGCTGCTGCTGCGTCTGTGGGGGCCGTTGGGGATTTGTTTAAACTGTTGTGGGCCAATGACGCCACAGCTCAACTGGCGATTGATATAAAACGAGCTACGACCTGGCCAGATGACTGACTGACTGCGTGCCTGACTCTCGAATCTGTATGCCAAATATGTTTCATTGCGGCCGCTTCAACTCGTGAATGTTGTTCTTGCTGCAAGGTGGGTGACTCAGCCATACAACAATCAACCAGCCAACAGCTTCTCCACGTGCTGCTGCCTTACGACACCTACGCCAAAAATCCTTTTGACGTCATTTGGGGGGAGGTATGCTCGAGCTGAACGTCTGGTATACGAGTTTTTATTCAGCTGAATCTGCTGTATAGACGCTTAGATGGCTTAATAACACTTTTGCTGTATGCTTCATTTACAATCTGTAATTTAGTTTGAAAACACTTTGCAGTCTTCTATATTTCAATTAGCTTGAAGTGACGATAACACGTCACGTTCCAAATATCGATAGGTTTATGCAATAATCCACTCTAGCTCGATTCATTTTACGATATTCCATTTCATGAACCATTTTACGATATTAGCTGTCTTCTATACTTCAAATAGGTTCAAGTGACGATAACACGTCACGTTTCTGCAATAGTCCACTCTAGCGCGATTCATTTTACGATATACCATTTTATTAACCATCTTACGATATTAGCTGTCTTCTATATTTCAATTAGGTTCAAGTGACGATAACACGTCACGTTCTAAATATCGATAGGTTTATGCAATAATCCACTCTAGCTCGATTCATTTTACGATATTCCATTTCATGAACCATATTACGATATTAGCTGTCTTCTATATTTCAATAAACTTAAAATGACGATAACACGTCACGTTTGAAATATCGATACACAATAATCCACTCTAGCTCGATTACTTTTACGATATTCTATTTCATGAACCATTTACGATATTAGCTATCTTTTATATTTCAATTAGGTTCAAGAGACGATAACACGTCACGTTCCACTTTAACGATATTCCTTTTCATGAACCATCTTACGATATTAGCTGCAGATAAGAACTGTAGAAAGTCCCATATTATAGATGTCCAATTGATGTCCTATTAATATATATTTATGTAACAATTGCCCAACAACAATTACCTAAGCAAACCTCGCAGTTTGGTTGCCTTTTTGTTTGTTTTTTTTTTTGGGTGTTGGTTGGTTGGCTTTCCATTTGATGCGTATGTATTTTAAAACTAGAGCGACAAGCAGAAAAATGTTTGCTGCCTTCTTTGCTCAATTGGGCCGTAAGGGGCTAACGAAGGTTAATGCGGCTGTATTTGACCTTTGGGGTCAAGCTGGAGGCAAATTAATTGCGAGAATTGAGAGCGCAATGAGAAATTCAGTTGATGACGACGACGACGATGTCCACAATGACGATGCGATGATCGTAATGTATTGTGGAGCGAAGCTTTGGGCTCCTTTGCCGGGGTGACTGTAATTAATACAAATGCAGCAACAAAAACCAACAACAACAATAACTGTGAACGGGCATTGCCAATTGCAGCCAATTGAATCAATAAACCAAACTGTGAACTTTCCAAGTTGATTTTCAAATGGAAATTGCTGTTGTTGTTGTTGTTGCTGCTGCTGCTGCGACTGCTGCTGCGACTGCTGCTGCTTTCTGGCGCTTCCGCTTCTGCTTGGTGCACTGGGCGCACATTCGCATTCGGCTTCGGATTCGGTTGGCAGGGCCGTTAATTATGTTGACCCACGTAATTTATAAAAATCAAATGTGGAGCGTGCGGACGTGTGGGCGTCACATAAAAGTGCGCCGTCATCAACGGCCCAAACTGCCACTTGGATATTGTAATTTGCCGCCGCAGCGCACGGCCCACGCAGCAGCAGCAGCGGCCTCGCCCGTTGGCCTGGCCAAATTGTGAGTGTGTGCGTGTGTATGTGTGTGTGTATACCTCCAAAGTGTGTATAAATGTGTTTGTGTGCTTGTACATTTCATTTTTGATAACGCGCTGCGGAATTGCTCGCCCACGCAAGCCCGGCACGCAAGCAGCGACAGCGACGCCGACGTCTCTTCCAGCACGCCATTCATTTCCACCCGCACCAAGCTGTGTATGCCGTGCGAGTAACAGAAACGGCAACTGCGACTGCGACGGCAGCGGCAGCATTTTACGCATTCCAATCAGCCAACAAAAATGCCAACGTGGGCGATTTCCATTTCCCTTTTTAACTACCGCACAGCGGCACCATGTTTATATGTATTGCATATATGTATGTATGTACATACAGTACAGCTGTATATAAGCACGTGTGTACGTGTGTTTTGTGTGTGGGTGTGTATCGTAAAACGGCAAAAACTTATGAATGAAAAGCTGCTGCTGCGCGTGGGCTTGCAAAGCTTTTGCTGATTGGGGCGTTGCAAGCTGCCTAATAAAAATTAAATTGCGTACTACAAATGTGAAGCTGATTTTGCTATACACAACAAATATTGATTTGCAGTTAGCAAGATGTTTAATATACACCCAATTACTCCATAAAACAAATAATTTTTGATACAATTATGTATACTATAGACATTTTTAGTGTAATATATGCCACTTTCAATATAAATATGTATTTATATGTTTCTTAGCTGTTTAAGTTCTTAGCTGTCTGTCATTTTCTAAAAACAAACATTTGAATTGAACTTAAATTGAATTCGAAAGTGGCGCCATTTTTAGCAGAGGCACATTCTAGCCGATACACACACCGTAAAGCTTTAATCACAGCAAGCTGCCCACTTGTTGCTTTTACCGCAGCCCTGGCAGCGATAGCAAGTGTGGCAGCACCGACATTAATCGATATACTCAATAATTTCGATATTTTCCATCACTAATGGGTTCATTAGCTTTTCGTCTCGTCTCTCTGCCTCCCACTTGCACAATCCCACTTTTCCCCCCAAAAATCGTTTTTCGACTGTATTTGTATTGTTTGCATTAAAACAAACGGCGTCGAGCGTCGAGGTCGTCTGCCTTGTGGATATACATATACTTGATATTTTGTGAAATAGTCTGCGTCATTTCGCACGCGCCGCCGCCAACTGCAGCAAGCGAGTTGAAGATTTAACAAAAAGTAGCTCAATTCTAATTGCAAAGATGGAATCGGATACGACGGAAAAAGAAAGTACGGCGGCGGGCATAAAGCCAACATCAGCGGAGTTGCAGTCGCTGCCGCTGCAAAGTGAAAGCGACGTGGGCGGCAAGGGGGAAGGCGAGGCGACGCCGCCGCCAAATAAGCGGCAGAAAATCGAGCTAGACGCTGCGATTTCAGATGAGGAAGAGGACGAAGTGACGGACAAGGAGGAGGATGATGAGGAGGAGGAGGAGGAGGAGGCGGCGGTGCCACAACTGGTTGCTGTGGAGCGGGCACAGAGCACGCAGAGCAGCTTGCGTAAATTTAGCCAAATACCCGTCTTCATTGTAGACTATCACAACGATGTGCTGGAGTTCATCTATCGATGCCTGGCCACGCGGCATCTGCCGCTGGAGCGGAACATTTTGGTGCATTTCGACTCGCATCCGGATTTGGTGGTGGCTCGCGACATACCCGCCAGCGCGAGCTATGATAAGGACATCATGCTCAACGAGCTGAGCATTGAGAACTGGATTATGCCCACCTTATATGCAGGTAGGTTAATACCAGGTCACACACCCAAGACCTCTGTTATCCAATCTCACTTCGCAGGCCATTTCGATCGCGTCGTCTGGCTGAAGAACTCGTGGTGCCAGCAAATACCCACAGGCAAGCACGAATTCAAAATTGGGCACAAGGAGGATCGCATCGGTGTCGACTGTCCGCTGGACTATTTCATAGCCGAGGGCAACTATTGCACCAGCGAGGAGCTGCAGGAGTCGCGTTCGGTGCAGCTGCAGGTGCACGATGCGGACAGCGAATCGCTGGATCCCACGCAATTCTTGACGGTGCAGGATGCGGCGGGCTTTGTGCTTGACATTGATTTGGATTTCTTTAGCACATCGAATCCGTTTCTGGAAATCTACAAAGATGCCAACTGCTATGCCCAGCTGACGGAAATCTTTCACTTTGAGAGCGTGGAGCCCGCCAAGCAGGCCGGCACAGCCACCATTGCGGACTACTGTGCCACGGCGGCGACGCGACAGAAGCAGTTGGACGCACTGAAGCGCATCTTTTGGCATCTGGAGGAGCAGCGCAGCTTTGACGGCCTGGAGAAGCCAGATGAATCAGTCATAACACCACAGATCTATGCCAAAATTGTCCAGCTAGCCGAGCAGTTGCAGGCCAAGTATCCCGACGACGAAATCGACTGGCTGCTCATCTTCGACTCGGGCAGCACCACAGACAACAATGGACTGCCGCATCACATAAGCACCGGCAAGGAGCTGGAGGAATACTTTGCGAATTTTAAGCGATTCCTGCAGCGTTTGCCTGTGCCGCCAGTGGCCATAACCATGGCGCACTCGGCCCAAGATGATTACTGTCCACAGGATCAGGTGGCGTTCATCGAGGAGCAGGTGCTGCGACTGCTGCGCGAGGTCTTTGGCGACAAGCTGCACGAGAAGGCCATTCTGCACTACATGGACGATCCGTGGGATGTGATGAAGCTCTAAGCACAATCTTTCTGCCAACTCTGGATCCAATAACAAGTTGCAGCGTGCGAAAAAGACTGGACCGAATCCTTTCCCTTTTTTGATTCGACTGACACTTGCTAGAAACTTCAAAGTGATTCCACAACTCAGCAACAATATGAACTAACCGCATGCTAATTTAAAAACAACTTATTTTTTATTCATAAACATACGTGACGTATTTATTATACACAAAAAGAGAGAAAAAACACACAGTTGCAAAACATATTCTACATTTATACGAAGCGTGATTATAAATTTGACGCAATAAAATCAAAGAGAATTCGATTTGACTTGTTTTCAAATATTTGCAAAGTGCTTCTAAACTAGGCGACAAAGCTCATGTTAAAGCAATTACGTTAATGTTCAATATTGTCAAACAGTTTATATCTTTCAGCTTATTTTTATTAAGAAGCAGTAGTTCAGGGAACTTTTCCACTTAACGCTAACTTCATGATAAGTTTGCTTATAATCACGACAGAAAAAGCTCCGTATAAACGTTGTACACATTATTTTTTAAGGTCCTTGCAGCCCGCAATGCGGCCCACATTTAATGGGCTGCCAATCAATAGTGGGCAGGTCGTGCCATAACATTTTGTGGTTCAGTCAGTTTTGGAAGCATTCGGAATACAGACAGTGAGTTTTCTACCTTAACTAAATACTCTTTGTTCACTAGACGGCAATGTTTAGGATTGATTTAGAGCTCATCCTCGCTTAGTTCCATATCAACTACAACTCCTGCTTGTCGTCTTTGGCCTTTTTTTGCTTTCGCTCCGGCTGCTGTGTGAGCTGCTCCTTGAGACACTTGCGTTCTTCCGGTCGCTTGAGCACATGATCCTCGCAGAGATGCTGCTGTAGGGATTTGTCCTGCTGCAGCTTGAAGTACCAATTGCTGATGGCATCCTCGTACTCCTCCAGCATGTTTTCGCACTGGTTCTTCATCTGGGTGACCTCGACGGGCGGCTTGTCCCACAGCTCGTAGGGTATGCCCAGATCGACCTTGACGCCCTTGTCCACCAGGCCGTGCAGCGTTTGAAAGGTCTGCGACATGCCCTTGGCGAATCTTGTGCTGTCCGTGCGCTCCTTGTGCAAATTGTACTCAAGCACTCGCTCGCACACATTCTCCAGGGACTCCAGCAAACGGAGCTCGCTGCGTCGGTATTCGGTGCGCTTCTTGGGACGTACATCGTCCACGGAGTAGCCAATTTCAATGACATCGTGCGATTTGCCGGTTTCGCCCAAACGCGCCTCCAATTCGGCGGCAAGAATTTTGCAGGCTTCACAGCGATTGGCATAGCGCACACCTTGCTCCTCCTCAGGTGTTTGCTGGCAGTCCAAGCCCCTCAGCTGGACTAGCAATAGAAGTACAAACAATTGGCGCAACATATTCAACAGCTGCTACAAAAGTAATCAAGAACCTGACGTGTGATAATTGATATGTAGCTGCATTTATCAATGCGCTTCTTCACCTATTTCTGACATTCACACAGAAGACAAAACTCAAAAGGGTCGATTAATTGTTATCGATAATTTAGTTGCACTTGCAACTTTTTGTTAATGGGCGCACAATATTCGAAATTGGATACCTGGCTGCCCGTGGCAACGCCACGACAGCCAAAACAAAAACTCAAATGCTCCAAACTCCAATTTGATAAGAACATGTCTGTGAAAAAGCTGACAATTTCACTTGGAGCAGTGCACAATGT
This sequence comes from Drosophila borealis, assembly GCA_035045885.1. NCBI lineage: Eukaryota > Metazoa > Arthropoda > Insecta > Diptera > Drosophilidae > Drosophila > Drosophila borealis. The sequence goes on from JAWNOR010000211.1 coordinate 3,323,273, forward strand.
CACATAAGAGATTTCATATGCGCCTCGAACTGCAGCTGCATGCGGTTGGTAGCGTTGGATTTGCAAAGAATACCTGATCCTAATCAAAAGCGCACACTTTCCAGCTAACCTGCCCGGGCGTCTGGCTGTGCTCACACGGCTATTTGGAGGCCACTGTCAAGACATTGGGCTACTATTTTCGCACTGGCGCAATGCAGCCACGTTTTCCCATGCTGTGCCATGATCAGTTCACGATGGAAGGTTACTTTAGGAGCGTTAACTCGCTGGACCAGATGCGGCAGATGCTCAACTCGGAGCAGCTAGAGATAACATTGTGGCAAAACGGACGCCGGCTAGCCTACTACGTGGGCAGACTAACGGACGTAATGCAGCCGCCAATTCCACAACCAAGCTGCGCCCACATCGCCAACGTCCAGCTGCTGATGAAGGCAACATCCGCTTTTCCGGGCATACTGGCGCCGAAAGTGGAGCTGTCCGCGGAACTAAGCACGCAGGACAAACAACGCCGACGCTGTAAAGTGGATCTGGAGCGGCCTCTAAACAATCGCCATGTGGAGAGTCGCTGTTTCAGCCGCCTGGAGCTGCCGCGCAAACAGCAAGCTGTGTGCCATGCCAAACAATCGAAATGCTGGGCAGGCAGTTCCAGCTGCAGTTACGCACCCACAACGAGCAGTCGAATGCCGCCACGCAGGCTCTCCACGTGCTCGAGCAGCACACAGCTAAGTAGTCAATCACAGACCCTTAGTCAGTGCTCCAGCTTGACGCAGTGCAGCCACGGGTCTGCTGTCGGTGGTGCAGCTGAGCATCAAAGCAGTTGCCCCATCTGTCAGGCATACAGCAGATTGTTTGAGAGTTGTTAAAAGGTACAAATACATGCGCTTATATTTAAAATGAACCATATGGCCAGGCTTACAGGTAGACAGAGAAATCGGTTTGGCCAAAGTACAGGGCAATCAATGTTAAAATGAGATTGTAGGGCGCAGCACGCTCCAGCTCCTGCGGCTGTAGTTCATTGCGCAGCAGCACACAGGAGCGCGCTATATACCGCAAAGTGCTGAACACATGCGGCTCCAAAGGCAGATGGAGACAGACCAGGTTGGCATACAGCCAGCGCGCCAGCCAAACATCGCGCAACAAATCAACTGGCTTGGAGGCGGCGTCAGCAGCGGCGGAAGTGCTTGGTTCAGCGGTTTCAACTGGCGGCTGATTTGGCGGCTCCTGCAGCCACTTGCACAGCAATTCCAGCAAGAGCTCCAAATCGCTTTGGCTCAGGCGTAGCAATGTGCTCAGCAGCGGCTGCTGTGTCCGACAGAACTCCAGCCATTTGTCCACGTCCGTGGTGAGCGGCGGTTCGATGCTCTGATCATAGTGCTGTGCATTCAGTTCCAGACGCAGTGCAACAACGCGAGCGCGCGCCTTGCTGAAGCTTTTTATTTGAGCGTCCCGCCACTCGGGCGTGGGCAGCAGACATCTGTGGGGCGGCATTGGCGGCTAAGGCAGTTACAATAATTAAACACTCAGTTGCTGCAAATCTGTTACGACTTACGCTGTGAAGCATTTCACATCCGTTGGTGGTCACATTATTTGTGATTCTTGTGGAGCGTTTGGTCACGATCGCCGGGCAACGTTTGCGTTCGTAGAGCATGTGCATCAGGTACTCCTCGCCAGTCTGTGGCGGTTTCTGTGGATCAAAACTGTCATCTGGCTCACGTATTTCCAGTGCCTGCAACTGAAATGTTTCCTCATCTGTTGGCTTTTGCATTTTAATGCTTTGTTGTCAAGCTTGTTAATTTATTTAGCCGGCAAAACTTGTTTATCGAAACGAAACTAAATCCATTAGTGATGCGCGTTATAAGCCCTGCATTAGTGACTGTTCCCGAGTCACTTTTCAGCAGTGGATTTTTGATATAACAATAATTTGAAAACACTGTCCAATATCATACGACTAAAATGATTATTTATTGTACATTTAAGTGGAATCCGCACATGATAACTGAATTTTATACATGACTTGTCAAATTACTGCAAGATTATAAGGTAACGATAGAAAGTATCGATAGTTAGCGATAGACTATGCGATATTTTGGGTAACCACTAGGAACAGCCCGCCAAATGAATTTATCGATTTAAATAAATAAATTATAAGAATGCACAATTCTTTGCTTTTCTATCAAGAGATTGCCAAGTTGGGCGTAAATTTACGCACTTTTACATACAGCTTGGGCCAGCATGTTTTTAAATGCATAATCCACATTTATTTAAAATCATATTTTAGAAATGTCCAAATATGCTTTAAACGAGAAAATAAACGAATTCATTTCCATTTTATTTATTAATTTTTCTGTGCTCTGCTGACCAATTCTTAATTTATTTATATAATGCACTTACTCGCAACATTGCTTACGTAATGGGGGCACTTGTGAAGGATATGGTCGAACATAAAAATATTATCTGCCCTCTCAGCCCCTCTATCCTACCATGCCCGGTACAAACGCAATCACAATACCCCACTTGGGCAAAAGTAATAATAGGCTATAAAAAGGTAATTTCATAATTGTCTTACGAAAACTCAGTTGCCGACAAGGAGCCCTCATTGTCCGCGCGAACAGGACCTTTTGTGTGCCGGCAATAAAATAGTCGTAAGAGGAGACTTGCCCCCAATTAGCTGTCAAGCACAGAGAACAAGAACGCATCCTGAACAACCTGTGGATTACAAAGCTACCAAATAAGCGAGGGCGGCACTATTCTTGTCTTTGCCCTCAGTTCCTTGCTTGGGGCAAGCATCCATTGAATCTGAAAGCAGCTGCCCGTGAGTAGTTACATATCAAAATTGTTTATTTAATTTTGTTTTTACGCCGCTTGCCAAGTGAAGTGCACTTTAAAATTCATTAAAAACAGAACACAGCCAGAATTTAGCCAGGGGCCAGACAAGAAAACAAAAAAAAAAAAAAAAAACAAAACAATAAAAACAGAATGGAGAGTAACTGTTGTACATAAATACTGGCAGGTGTGTGTATGTGTGCGTGGCTAAATTATAAAGAAACAATAATAACCATTTTTTTCAATGGCTCTAATATATATCCAGCAAGGTCGGTTTTAAACCAAACAATTAATAACATTTTTTTTTTAAATAAAATCGTTTGTTAATATTTATCAAAAATGTATAGAAAAACATAGATGTATAATATTAACCTATGTACATTAAATATTAATTTGTGTACTCACCATATAAGATTCAATGATCCGCATCAAAAGTCCAATTGAGGCTTCTTCTTAACATACGTGGATGATCTTCATTTCATATTTTTATAAAGACACACACATTCACATTAACGCCATCACACCGTCTGTACCGTACGGCTCGCGACTTAAACTGAATCTTAGCTCTAATTTGCAGCCATTTATATACTGTTCGTTCTTCTTCTTGCTTGTGTATATGGATGATCTGATTTTCATATTTTATAAAAACACATCCGTATCGGTCCGCCTCGCGACTTCAACTGAAGCTGAGCTCCAATTTGCGGTTGTTTATATACTGTTCGTTCTTCTTCTTGCTAGCGTATATGGATGATCTGCATTTCATATTTAAAAAAAAAACACACACACATTCACATTAACGCCATCACACCGTCTACACTAGACCGCCTCGCGACTTCAACTGAAACTGAGCTCTAGTTTGCAGCCATTTTTATACTGCTTGTTCTTCTTCTTGTTGTCATAATTACATGATCAGATTGATATATTTTTATAAAAACACACACATTTACATTTACGCCATTCCACCGTCTGCACCAGACCGCCTCGCGACTTAAACTGAAGCTGAGCCCCAATTTGCAGCCATTTATATACTGTTCGTTCTTCTTCTTGCTAGTATAATTGCATGATCTGATTTTCATATTTTTATAAAAACACACACATTCACATTAACGGCACCACACCGTCTGCACCAGACCGCCTCGCGACTTAAACTGAAGCTGAGCCCCAATTTGCAGCCATTTATATACTGTTCGTTCTTCTTCTTGCTAGTGTAATTGCATGATCTGATTTTTATATTTTTATTAAAACACACACATTCACATTAACGCCATCACACCGTCTGCACCAGACCGCCTCGCGACTTAAACTGAAACTGAGCTCCAATTTGCAGCCATTTTTATACTGCTTGTTCTTCTTCTTGGTGTCATAATTACATGATCTGATTTTTATATTTTTATAAAAACACACACATTCACATTAACACTATCACACCGTCTGCACCAGACCGCCTCGCGACTTCAACTGAAACTGAGCTCCAATTTGCGGTTGTTTATATACTGTTCGTTCTTCTTCTTGCTAGCGTACATGGATGATCTGCATTTCATATTTTAAAAAAACACACGCACACACTCACATTAATGTCACCACACCGTCTGCACCAGACCGCCTCGCGACTTAAACTGAAGCTGAGCTCCAATTTGCAGCCATTTATATACTGTTCGTTCTTCTCCTTGCTAGTATAATTGCATGATCTAATTTTTATATTTTTATAAAAACACACACATTCACATTAACGCCATCACAGCGTCTGCGCCAGACCGCCTCGCGACTTAAACTGAATCTTAGCTCTAATTTGCAGACATTTATATACTGTTCGTTCTTCTTCTTGCTTGTGTATATGGTTGATCTGATTTTCATATTTTTATAAAAACACATTTATAAAGGGCCGCTTTGCGACCGCAACTGAAACTGAGCTCTAATTTGCCGCCATTTATATACTGCTTGCTCTTCTTCTTGCTCGCACTCAAGCATGATCTGCATTTTAACATCATACCATCTGCACCGGGCCACCCCGCGCATGCAACTAAAATTGCTGTGCAATTTTCAGCCATTTATATACTGCTAGCTCTTCTTCTTGCGAACATACATGTATGATCATCCATATGCACTGGGCGGCTTCGCAACTTCTACTGTAAGCCCACCTCCAATGGACAGCCGTATTTATACTGTTCGCTCACCATTTTGTTTGGCGACATACATGATCTTGACTGCAGCAAGAAACAGCTTTATATTTATTTTTATTTTGGTGATTAAATTATAAGACAAATTAGATTATATTCTCTTTAAGATATTAGGCTTTTTCCTTCTTTATTCTCCTTTCCGCTTTTTACTAACGAGTGCAGGAAATGCGAAAAATGTTGGGACAGGCATCTAGCAGTAGACTTTGTGTCGCTGTCCCTGGCTGTGTGGTCTCTGTTTCTTCACCCGGCCGTCTCCTTTGCCAGCCAAGTCACTCACTTTTGTGCGGTGAAGATTTTCCAATTGCCTCGTTGATTCGTGTAAGTGGAAACAAGCGAAAATGTTGTTTTTGTTTGTTTGTATGTTTTGCTGCACCGTTGCAACAGTTTTATGTGCATGTTTTGTGCTTCGTAACATAAATATTCCAGCAGTAGATGGCAGTTTTGTTGTCACAACGCATGCATAAAATATGTGTCTCCAAAGCCCAAAACCCACACACACTAGCAGCACACAATGCTGACAATGATATGGACGACAGCCTCCCAAACGGCCAAGTAAAATGTTGTGTGTGTTTACCAAAAAATTATTTATACGCAAATTTTTGTGCTGAGGTCGTCTTTTTACCCTTTTCGGTGTATCTTTAATCATTTTTTAAAGAAATACGAAAAGGTCTTAGAAACTAAAACTGTGTAGGAGTTTGTCAAATATTATTTTCGGTTAAAAATTTCTATAATAAAACCTCTTTTTAAATCCTGCCAAACAAAATGTCCTTTTATTAATTTTAAGATTAATTCATGTGTGGCCAAATTCTCATATCTGTGTCCTTTCAATTGGCCTCGCTATTCAGACCCCCCCTTAAAAAATATTTATACATATTGCTACATTGCTAGTCTTGGCTGCTCGACAATTTTTCAATTTTCCAAGGCTCGCACGACTCAAGGACACGGCTCAGAGTCAAGGTTGGTTCGGGTGCAGAGTCCGTTTTGCAACAAGTTTCAAAAATTCCAGCAACACCTGCCACGTGGCTGCATTTGCTTTGCTCTCAAGGCGGCTCGTATGTTTTTCTTTTTTTTTGTATGCGAGTATGTGTGTGTGCTTAACCCCCGTCGGGCCCGCCGCTTAACTGCTGCCTACCACTTTTCAAATCATCCACATCCGCATTCGCATCCGTCGCTTTGCCAACCTTGAGATCTAAAAATATTGCCAGGCCTAGCCATATCAAAAGGCGAAAAATGTTGAGCATTTTTAATGCAAGTGGCGCGTCGGCTAACACAAACGGAGAGGCCGCATAAAATGGACATTTATATTACTTGTACATATGCATATATTTACATACGGAAGAGACATTCTTAGAATGAGTTTCGCCTACACGAAGACTGTTGGTAGACAAACTAATTTAGTCATAGGTCACGTAAGATCCAAATAGATTTCCAAATAGCAAAAAATCTTAGTTGTTTCCGCTTTTTGATGCGTTTCGTTATATGGTAAATTGTAAATAAAAATGATACTTCCAGGCTTAAGCCTTGGCATAAATTAAATATCAACACAGTTTTTGTTTGGTTTTTCTTTTGAAATTCTTTGGTGAAAATTATTCTTAGAACAACATCAATGGTCGTTTCATTTGAGCTCTGAAAAACATCGATACACGTATTATATATGTGTTTGTGTGACTCAATATACACACACACACACACGTACACGCACATGTACACTGTATACCACAATGTCCCGTTTCCGGCTAGGGTATTGCCATTGAAATGTTGCTTCTGTTTGCAGCATTTGGTTCTGTTATTCGCTCTGTGCTGTGGTTATTTTGCGTTTAATTATGCACTAGACTCGCACAAAAGCCAAAAAATGGCACACCAGAGAACAGAAGCGTCAGTTATTTTTATATACCGTACGCTTTTCTTCTTAAGGATATGTTGGAGCTTCATCCATTGAACTGTGTGTTGAGAAAGAAAACTGAATATTCCGCTTTGACAGTTGTTAGCCATCCTTGATAGATGTCTTGCGAGTTATATATATATATATATATATATATATATATATATAGTTTATAGTTTTTGCCATTGCTGCTGTGCTAATCCTGCGCTGTTCTTAACTGCGCTGTTTTGGCAATTTCCTTTGGCCATCTTTCGACTTTATTTCATTTGCAGGGCATCAAATCAAGGCAAAATTGGAGCAGAGCTTCCATCTCATTGAGTTTGATCAAAGTACAAAGAGAGAGAGAGACACACACAGACACATATGAGTCTTGTGACTGTTTAATTTACTGACAAATCTAATTGAGTTTGCTTAATTATTCAGATTACGATTTGGCAGGAAATGTGCCCTGCAAGGACGAGCAATTTATCACAGAAATCGTATTAAGCTGCTAAGTTCAGCAAACACAGGGACAGCGGAGGTCGAGATAAGCATAATAGATGAGAATTGTTTGAGAAGAAGTCCAGGCTGAGATTGGATGTGGATATGTGGATATGAGCGCATGTGTGTACTCGTTTTTGCCGCTGGGTTAAACGTGTATGTTTGTGAATTGCACCGCAACATTTGCCAGTTTCATGCATTTGCAATTTAAACTTTCCGTTCCCTATCGAAATCGATTTTATATATGTATGTAAATACGTCTAGTATGCAGGAGTTGTTATGCAAATGAAAGTGCTTGGGTTTTATACCCTATACCTGTGTATCAAACGGGTTAACAGGGTTTATTCAAGTTGAACTTTTGTATGCGACAGGCAAGGGCGCCATTTGCTGCTATTATTAAATTAATACAAGTTAAATACTATACAGAAGAATACCCCTACCTTAAATCTCAATATTTGTTTGGCTTACCCTGCAAATCTTAGACCTCTGTGCGGGATATTTTCCAGTCAAACATTTGCCAAAAGTTTGTTTAAAACCGTTTAAATTGTAAGTGCTATTCGAAACAATTTATATTCGTTGAAATCTCATTTAAATTAAGTGAGCTATAATTTGTAATTTACACATCAGCAGAGAAATTTTAAGAATGAATGTGTTAATAATTTTAATTCTTTCTCCGGCTTTCTCTTGGTCGATTTAATTTGTGTTTTCCCCTTGCTAGCAATTCATTTCATAAAGCATAATTAATCTTCTAAAGGCGCCCTTTTATCTATTAATATCTATTAAAGTCGCTCACAATTAGCCTACTGGGAATTATTGATAATTAGCAAATGCAAAACGAACTCACATTCACAGTTTCCTTGAAAAAACATAAAATGAAATTGATTGAATTGAGAAAAGTAAACAATTTTTTTTTTTGAAAATATTTATTGTTGCACGTTTCAAACTTAATTCAGTTACAGTTGTTATTTTCCATAGTTTTTTTTTTTTTTTTTTGAGTGTTTGGGCCTTGGCGTGCTGCTGTGGCAGCTCTTTAGTGTGGACATTTAATATTTATTTGCATTTACATATTTTCCAGCGTCGCGTTGTATAAATATTTAGTTATGCCAAAAACCCAAACGACAGGCTTTAATTAAACATGAATTAACGTGTTGAGCCTCGGCGAGCCTTGCAACAAGTATTCGTACCAATTCTTAATGTTACACTTTTAATCATTTTACAAATTAATTATGCATGTTTTTCATTTTAATATAAAAAGAGAAAAAAACTTAAATTTACGCCAGCATTAAGACTTGTATTTTTTTGTTGTTTGCATTTAAACATTTAATTTAACATTTTTTGGTTTATTTTATAAAACTTTTGCATAACTTTAAAGCCAAGCTCATAGAAAGTGGAAAAAGGCTCTGAGTTTTTTAGAGGTGTGCTTTAATTTGTATTAATTTTGTTTTGTTGTATAGTTTTTGTTGTTGTTTATTTTGTAAAATTGTAGGAAAGTAAGGCAGCAAGTTATAAGTGAATTGTGAGTCGGGTTTGTTATTGGATAGAGTAAGGCAGCAAGTTAAGATTAGAGAGATTTTGTTACTTTCTGTATTCAGCAAGTGCTTTGTCACAATTAAGCCGCTTAAATGTACATTTATAAACATTTATTTTATTTACTAGATATATTTGTCAATGTATAACTATGAATAACTACCGTAATTATTGAAATTTATGCGTTTTAATTAATTTAATTAAATATTTAGCCATCTAACAACTCAGTACAAATTTGAATAGCTTTTATGCACATCTAATTGTTGAATTTAATGCAATATAATTTTATATAATTATGTTTTAATGCCTTTTGCTTATTACTAAACAAAATAATTGCATTTACAGGATATTGCGATTGGAAGGGACATTGTTCTTATTTTGTTTTTATTTAATATACAATTTTTTAGACCGTTGAATTAAAATAAATAAATAAAGCAAAATATAATAAGAAAATAGAGTTGAAGAAATCAATTTATTTGAAAATTTCATTTCTCTTTATATGCATTAATTTTTTTATTATAATTTTTTGAAGTAAAGTGTGTATAATTTTATTATTATTTTTTAATATTTTTGACAAAATAATTTATTTTAATTTTCTCGAATAAGTATTAACAAACAAGCCAAAGAATTCATATAAAATAATTGATTATTATGCTAGGGTATTTTTTTTTTTCGAAATCCAATAGCAAAATTCACCAATCCTTCCAATTTTCAACCACATAAATATATATAAGAGCATTAATAAAATGTTTTGCAACTATAGCACAATTTTGGAACTCGAAATATGCGTACGAAATATTTGATTAAAATTGTTTTGACTAGAAAATGCTTTATAAACTTTTTATTCGAACCTGCTGCCAATTAATAATGGAACTTTCAAAATGGTAAATTCGTTTTTGAAATCAAACATTTTATAGCTCAACAGTTAGTTAGTTAGGCACTTTAAACAATGAAGTGAATATTTTGTTAGTAAATAAGTTTGCGCGTTTTCCTAGCGATTTTGAAGCACACGCGCGTTTTTAGCAGCGAGCTGAAGCACTTACAATGTATTGATATAAAAATAATTAAATTTAAAATGCTTATTTATGATAATGCTATTACTGCAATTGAAACTCTTGCAAGCGATTAACTTTTACTAGTTTTAAGCCTTGTTTTTAACTTTGTATGTGTGTGTGTGTGTGAGTGGGTGTGCGTGTGTGTGTGGAAATTTGTATATCATTTGAAAAGTTTATCACAAATTTTTCGTTACTGCATTTTACAATTTCCCGCTGAGTGTTACTCAAAGTCGGCCTCTTTGAGGCCCAATTGGCTCCTGAGCCCCGACAAATGTTTGCCCAGACTGCGACCCGCCGTTGTGGACGACAACAAGAATGGGGTGGAGGCATCCACCCCATTGCTTGGGCTCGTCTGATATGTGACGGAGAAGTCTGGCGTCGGGGCCAGGAGCAAACCTCACGTGCGCACAAATTTGTACACTATCAAGAAGACCATAAACGAGATGGCCACCAGGACCACAGCGGTTACAACCTTTGCGCACGTATTCAAGCCCGATTCGTGCGGATTTAGTGGCCTGGAACTGGTGTGCGTAGCCGATCTCCGGCGCTTGGTGGCCAGACCGCGCGCCAGCGCTGGAAATGCCAGCGACTGTGTGAAGGTCAATTTGTGTATGGACTCGCTTAGCGAGTAGGGACCCACAGAGCCGCGCGCCGCCGCCCGGAGCAGCACGTACTCCAGATCGAGTGCATCGAAGAGTGAATAACGGGCGGTCATTGTCGAGGAACGCCGGCGTCCATCGTGTTGATGTCCGTGTCGCGAGTCACGATCGGATTGTGGCTGCAGCCAAGGATCGGAGACTCGCTGCTGTGCGCCCGCCGCCCCGACAGCATAAGCGGAGGAGGAGCAGGCGCCGCTGCTGGCGGTGGCAATGCCGCCACTGCTGCCACCACCACTGCCACCCACACCAGCGGCTGCCACACCCCCGCCCAGGCTGACCGCTGCCACGGATGTCAGCGACGACGTCGTCGACGACGAGGCCGAGCACAAACGCATATTGGTGGCCAGCCCATTGTCATGAAACTCATTTGCATCCTCAATGGATGTCTGATCCGGTGAGGTTTGCGCCCGCTCCAGGGCCGCCGCATGCTTCATTCTGAGCGCAAATAGACGCGCATGATCCGGATGGAGCAGCGCACTCGATTTTCGCCGATAATTGGCAGCTCCGCCGCTGGACACCACACAGATGCTGTTCCGCATGTGCCGACGACCCAGCGACAGATTCGGTGAGCCCTGCGTGGGCGTGCTGGTCGGCGACACATGACACGATCCGCCGCCCGTTTGGCCACTGGGCAGTCCATGTACGCCCGGCGGCGCTATAAACGCATTCGGTGAGGGCGATGCCTGCACAGAATCTATTCCAGAATCGCCTGCGTGCAGGGTATCACAGTACAAGGAGCTGCGACGCTCTGTTCGCAGTGTCAGGTGATTGTTGCTGCGTCTGCTGCCGGAATTGTTGCTGTCGTTGTTGTCGTTGTTGTTGCTGCTGCTGCTGGTAGATGCAACATTGGTGCTGCCGACGCTCGTCTCCACAATGGCGGGAAAGATGAAAGATTGGCCATCCGCTTCGCCGCGCGGTGAGTCCTGTAAATGGCAAAATATTTTTAGAGAATCGACAGTTGAAAGGTGCTCCTTGGGTGCACTAGGAAGATTTTCGGGGATTCTTAAGCCATATGTGCTGGGAGCAGCTGTGGGAGGCAGTTTTCATTTCGTTTTCTTCTTCTTTTTTATTGTGTTGGGTTGTTTTTATTTAGTGAATTGGTGAGTGTTTAATAATCTTTTAACTGTATTACTTGTGTTTCTTATGCTTATATACAAAGTGAGAAGTTATATCTGGGATGGTTTAAATTGTGTATGTGCCGGGATTAATCAATCGATATGTCTTTAAGCGACATTTAACAAAAACTCAAGCAAAATAGGGAACATCATGAACGTGTCCTTTTTATTTATTTGAATTAAATTGAAAAGTTTTAGTAGAGTTTGATTAAATTTCAATTGACATTTCGACATGTCCGTTATTTTAAATAAAAATTCGTTGGAATATACATTTTTAGACATTTGATATAAATTCGTTTCCAGTAAAACAAAACGAAAACGAAAATGTATTTCATTTCATCGCATAAAACAAAAATGTTCTGCTTGATAAAACGCATCGAAACACATTTCAATTTCCGCGGGCTAAAAATTCTTTTAATTAATATTGTTGTTCTGTGTTCTGGGAAATGAGCCATAACAAAAGTTGAAATTAAATAAGTTTATTAAAACTTTTTGTTTGTTTTTTTTTTTTTACTTATTGCGAAATATTTGTCATAAGTAATCTGATTCGTATGTGGGGCTAGTGTACATAAGTAGTTGTTATTGTGGCCAAAATGATAATAATAATAAAATCAAGAATATTTCACAAATTTGAAAAGCGTGCAGAGAGTTTCGTATATTTAAAACACAACAACAAAATATCTAAAGAAAATATATTTTATTTTCTATTATAAAAATAAACACAAATTACAAAATTGCGTTATTTTGATAAAACCCCGAAAGATGTGCTTGGAAAATGTTACAAAAATATGCGACAAAAGGGGCAAAAAAAAAAACGTAGTCTAATTAATAAACATGTTTAAATACGCAAAAACCTCAAGTAATATGGATAGGCTTAATTTTTTGGTTTAATTTTGTACACAATTTAGTCAAAAAAATGTTCTTTGGCAAGGCGAGCGAGAAGCTCGTGACATTTGAATATTTATATATGTTAATCGAGGCATGCAAAAAGTCTACGATTTAGTTGTTAATAGTAGAAGTAAAAGTAGCAGTAGTTGTATTAGTATTGGTATTAGTATTAGTTGTATTGAGTATTAAAAAGAGTAAACTAGAGAGACTTGATGTATTATTGGAACGAAAGCATACCCGCTGGCCCTCGGGGCCGCTGTTACGACGCAACTGTACGAAGCCCTCCTGGCGCAAAAGCGGCTACCAAACCAGAAACAAACCGGCAAACCAGGAATCAAAATCAAACCAAACACGCAACGCACACACAGAAACACATTGTATAGTATTTGTTGCACAAGAGGCAGATGGTATTTTGTTTTTTTTTTGGTATAGGCGAGGGGGAGGGTGAAAGAGAAAAGTTTGAAAACAAATTAACACAAGACGCACAAAATAACCTCAATATGAAAAAGCAGAACGAAAAACTAAACAACAGAACGTGAAACAGAAATCATTTTTCGTTATCCGAACTGTTGCTGCCATTTTCACAGTTCACACACACACACACGCACACACACATACAATGACAGATACACACACACACATACACATAAAAGCAAGAACTGTGTGTGTTGGTTGTGCCTACCTGGCTGGGCCACACCTGCAGCAGCGGCAGCGAACAGGATGGTTTGTTGCTACTCGATGCTCCATTGCCAGCTGCACCTGCTGCTGCCGCAGTGGAGGATGAGGTGGTGCCCGACCCCTGGGAGAGGCTTGTGTAGTGCAGATGATTGAATCGCTGTGCATCGCTGCTGGCTGGCTTTGTTCGCGTCGGACTCTCATAGCCATTCGAATCCTCCGAGGATGTTGTTTTTGGCGAGCGCCAGAATCGCTTTAGGCGCAGTTCGCGCCTTTTTTCTTGTTTCTGCAACATAAAGATAAACGAACCGAAATCGATTGACACAACTGAATCGATATTTCTTTCAGATCTTGTTACTATAACCAAAATAAACAAACAGAAAAAAATATCAAACATATTGAGTGTAAATGTAGACATCTGTTACTTTTTGTTTACTTTAAAACTATGCAGCTTGTTAGTTAATCATATCGTCAATATCGTTATGCCCAAAAATATCGGACAATAAACACCGGAGTGCTAATACATATAACTAATTTTCCAGAGTGTGGGCCCGAGCACGGTCATTGTCTTAGTTCGACTGGAATACTCTCTCATATAATAATCTAAAATCATTTTTATTAAAATAAAATCAAATATTTCGTGCTTTTAAAATGAGTTCAACAAATATATCCTAACAAAAAAGGATTAAAGTGATTTAAAATATTTATTTTAAAAAGAAATTTGTTTTATTGTATATTTTTCCGATATATATATTAAAAAAAAATAATGAACCGAACTTTAAAATAAAATCCTAAAGCAACAAATTTGTAATTGCTTTAATTGATTTTTGTTTTAAATTAATAATTTAATTGCATGCTGACGCTATTAAATGAATTGGCTTCATTCAGACTATGTTCAATTAAGGGTCCGATGAAAGAGGAGGAAGCAAACTGAAAGTTTCGTGACCAACTTTAAAGCACACTTTTTGACATATCACGATAAGGTTAACACGACAAGTTAGCACGATTTGTTATCACGATATGTTATCACAGTTCTAAGTAGAGCTGCCTTCTGTTGCCAATTTTCAACTGACCACATTTTGTGTATGTGCGCGTGTGTGTGTGTGATAAAGTGTGGTTGTTGTGCGTGTTGAACAAACCAAAATGCATTTTTGTCCGTGGCCAATAAATATTTGTGTTTGCCCCGTTGCCAATGCGAGACTCTGACTCTGCACATACACACACTCATACGGCAGACACGCATTTATTTATGTGAAACACCTGTCGGCGCTTTTCCATTTGGGATTTCGTCCATTCTGTTGTGTTATTATTTTCAATTTAAAGGGAGCTTTGTGTGTTGTGCGACTTCTTATTGCAATTTATGTGTGTGTTGTTTGGCTGCATCTGTGCGCCCGTCCACTGCGGGCTAACGAAAAGCAGGAAAAGCATCGCAACTTTTTAAATGATGGGTTTTAAATTCATCAGCCACATTATCATACATTCGTTTATTTCATTTAATTTTTGTTATATTTTAAAAGATTTAAGGAATGCATAATTATTCTTTGAAACTGAGTTTTGCGACTTGCGAGTTTTAGGCAGAATGTAAATTGCATGAAATAACAGCAACATTGCAGCTTTAAATATTTAGAGTATTCAAAGAACCAACAAGAGCTTAATATATATTCATTAATAAATGCACATTTATGTGCACTTGTCTGGCTCCGTTGTTGCCTTGAATGTAATATTATCCTTAAATATGATGTAGTCCTTAAAATAAAACTAATTAATTAAGCACTCGAGCGCGAGTTGCCGGAACATGCAAATAGTTGACGGCTTCTGCGTGTCCTGAGTAAAAAAAATAACCATTTGCAGCTCCCCACAGCAGTTAGTTATTTATAAAAAACTGCATAATTATCAAGTTCTTAAAATAACTGCAGCTCGCTGCAATATGATACACAATTACGCTCTGCCTTTTGCGGTTTATGGTAACAATCCCTAAAAATAACTAAAACACACAATTTACAGTTTAAACTGCTCTGTAATAAATCATAGTTTCTAAAATGAATCAAAACTTTTGTTTTAAATTGCTTATTGCGAAATTGAAGGCATTGCTGTAGACATATTTACCTGCATATTTTTTGAATATCAAATCCGTTTTATATGTTTGGCTTTTCATCCCCAGTCTGTTGTTGGCGCAAGATGAAAATCGATGGAAAACTGCACAGGCATAAATTCTGTAAAAGAAAAATAGAAAGAAAAATATAATGGGTTGAGCGTTAAGCAAGCAAGAGAGTCATCGTCATTCGGTAGCATCATGTTGTCTCCTAGGAGCTGCATCATGCATTCAAAGGGGAATGCACATACACACACGAAACACATTCAACATTTCAATAACTCGCCGCATACAAACAAACATTTCACATGTTTTATTCGATTTTAGCAAGCTAGCAAAGGGCATAAATAGAAAGGAGCTCGTCAACGGCGTCATTTGCCGGAGCAGGAAACGCGCCTTGACTGTCGCACATTAACACATGACAAGGACAATGGAGAAAGGAGAATGGCGACGTTGCCATTAGTGTACGACAAGGACATTCGACTGAAACAACAAACAAACGCACGGCCATAGACTAAAGTCTACCGCCCCACCCCAACCCAGCCAGCCAGCCAGCTGTTGGTCAAGTTGAAGGGAAAGCTCTGCGCATCTACCACATGGATGAAAGCTTCCAGGAAAAATAAATCAGCAATTGCAGCCCCAGCTGCTTCTTCATAGATCCTGCTGCGTCTGGTTTATTGGATTTGGTCAGGGCTTTGCCTTCGATTGGCCTGCTAAGTGCTCCAGTTCGAACTTGATGCTCATAATTAGTTTGGCGATTGCGTAGGCACTGGCCTTCACTGTCATTGGAAATGCAATAGACAATGCCACTTTATACAAGCAGCAGGTCTGGTTCACTTAAAGGACCGATGAAGCAGAAACCAAGGTTAGCTATCAGTTCTAATAGCTTTTCAAATAAATATTCATCCATAAAAAGTTTATTGTTATTTCATTACAATTTAAAAAGTCTTTTCTTATTCATTTAAAGTTAGAAAAAGATATGTTCATAAATAAAAAATATAACAAAGTTAAGGCAGAAAAACTTGAAAGCCAAGCAAAACTAATCTAGTTAAGAGTAATCGACTGGAAGACATCCTTTATATAGATAACACTAAATATATAACTCTCGCTTAACTTCATGAAATTCGCATAGAAAGGCGAGAGTGAGAAAGAAAAGTGCGAGCGAGATACATGATGCTAAATATAACATCAATCTTTTGGTAAGCAATGCTTGGGATCGTGAGAATCGCATAGAAGACCTATACATCTCTAACTATGAAGGTCTGAGAGCGACATAGTTAATCGTTCTGATCGGAAGTCTAACTAAAATCGTGACAAGACAGTTATATCGTTTTCAAGGGTATACGAAAAATATAACAAATTCTTGTCCAGCTGCGGCTAGTTGACTAGCCGCACTATATTGTCTACAAAAAGTAGCAACAACCACAACAAACCAAGTTGACAGTTCCCACACAGCAGGCAAGTGGTTTCACCTGACTTGGCCCAATCCAGCCAGTGTTTATTGCATTCCATGCCGATTGAAGGACAATCCGTGGTTCCCTCAACCTCAGCCTCGACCTCAAACCCAGGATATATAAAAACATGCACGTTTTTGCGTGCGTTTTATTCCAAGTAGTCCGACCGAAGTCGGACTTGAGGCGTCCTTCATTGTTGTGTGCCGTCCGGTTGGCCATTGTTCTGCGCCATGTCAATCGATGTCAACTAGCGCTCACAGTGCCATGGTCAAGGATTCGGCTGCAGGAGTTGCTGTGAGTGGCCTGGCCCGGCATATCATTGATATACCGTCATAAATCGTGGGTATCCTTTCAATTACGGCAGCGTCGCAGCTAGCGCCATAAACTTTTTAGTCCAATGCCTGTCACGATAATGTCCATTTCTTTTGTGCCGCGTCCTTGGAGCGTGTCAAGGCATAAACTAAACTGAACGGGCCAAACTTGGGCTCCTTGCACGTCTGATCTAGCCAGTTGTTGTCTCTCTCTCTCTCTCTCTCCTTCGATTCGCCTGCTCTTAAGCTCAGCAATTATACAAATGGCCACGCCCCCATTCAGGGGAGGGAAGCGGTGTTGAGCGAGCTGTTAACTCGCTTTTTGTGTTGCGCGTGACGAATATTTTTAAATTGAAATAAATTTCTTGTGCTCTTTGTTGTGTGTATGCACGCCTTGTCGCCTGTTGTCCTTGTTGTCCTTGTTGTCCTTGCTGTCCTTGTTGCGCACAGACACACATATATATATACATATTTATATCTAAATATGCATATAGTATCGTTATCGTGTTTGCTTAACGTGTTTTTTTTGTTTCTTGCCGCTCGTTATACATCTTTTTTAGTTTTGTTTTTGTTTTATGTATTTGTATTCTTTTTTTCGGCATGTTTTTGAATTATAAGCAAATTTGTTGCCCGAGGCCAATACAGTTCTGGTTTCAGCTCCCAGTTTGCTAATGTCAAAGGTCAGGGCCATAGAAAGCACGTGTGAGTGTGTCTGTGTGAATGCAAGGACATCGCAATAATGCCGTTACCACTAGCACGGTGTCCTGCTACTCCTGCACGCCTCGGTACAATATTGACAGCTAAGCGGCCCGGGCGTCGTCCTTGTCTGTCGGATTCCCCAAATTATATTTAATAAGCAGCAATTATGCATAATTAGCATGCGGGCAAGGACATTTGGCGCTCGATTTCCCTCTGACCGCTTGGCTGGCCTTTTCCTAATTGAATGGCCACACGTGATAAGGCCTCGGGCGATTCCACTTCTCTATGAAAAACTCAAACAATGCCAACCAGACAAAGCAATTGAAATTTTATTACACGCCATTTAGTCAAAGTGCCCACAACAAATATATAGGTGCTCACGCACACACATACGCACACACAGGCGCAGACACACACGTGTTCAAGTAAATTATTTATGTAGCCCGTGTGGCCAACAATGTGCTTTATATACCCTCTGTGCTGGCGACAATTAGGGTATATTCAGCCTGTATAAGAACAATTGTAATGTCTAATCGATCTAAAATTTATTTAAAATTAATATCCTTGTAACTGCCTATAAATAACTAATTAAATTAGCAGATTGACAAGTAAAAACTATTTTGCAAAAATAATTATTCAATTTATATTTTATGCATGCATTAACTATATTAATCGACACAATAATTTATTATATATTATATAATAATTTATTGACATAAACATTCCATCTACAGGGTATTTGCTATTCCAGCACATCATTCTTATTTGTCTATTAAATGGCGCATTGCGTTTTCGTGTGCAAATTATTGTTGCATACTTTTGCGGGCAGCAAAAGTCTTTGTTCGCTGTTGTTCGTTAAGACGCGGTGTTTACTGTACGGTATACATATATATCTGCATGATATTGTTTTAGAAAGTTCAGCGAATGCGTGCCCTGAACCAACAGAATTTAAGGCAGCTCTTAACTTCTCCTCTGGGAGTCAGTTGGCTGTGCTGCTCCTACCCTAATTTATCAAATTAAGTTGGGTTAAGCTAATCAAATCGGACGTTGACCCAGGAGTATAGTTTGCCTAGTCTAAGGGCTCCCAATTGACATCTATTAGTAAACATAAGCCCACCCAAGCCCCAATTTGTTACTGGGGGTTGACTGAAGACCCAAACAACAAATTAGTCCAACACCCTTTAAGCGCTTTAATCCCTCAAAAAACAAGCGTTAAGAATCTCATACATTTGTAAAATGTCCAACGAAAAACCGCTCATTTGCTGGGGCATTTTAAAAGCACTTAAATATGTTTACCTGGTTTGCTTTCATCTTCTTTCATTCTGTCAGCAACAGCTTAAAGATTAGCCTGTGATTAACGTATACGGTTAAAAAACATTTTGTCGATGGCTGACAAGACTCTTGTCTAATCTTAATTAAGTGCAATCATGAGGTTTAAGCTTTTTGCTTTTCATATCTTTTGGCATCTTTGTCTGTTCGAGCCATGTATTTAATTATAGGAATTTAAATTTTATTAAATTATTCATTGCTATTCAACATTTTGTATCTCGGAACGATTTAAGCAGCCCAACTAAGATATATTGCTTCTGCTTTTATATGGAGGTTCATCTTATTAACTAAGATTAACCGTTTCGCTCGGTATACAGGGCAAGAAATCGCGACAATGCTCTACTTTTGGTAAAGAAAGTATTCGATATTCTTCTATATATATACCCTTGTAGAGGGTTTTATAATTTTGTCATGAAATGTGTGTAGAAGGAGACATCTCCGACCCAAAAAAGTATATATATTCTCGATCAGCATCAAGAGCTGACTTGATATAGCCATTTCCATCTGTCCGTCTGTCTGTTTTTATGCGAACTAGTCACTCAGACTTAAAGCAAACTCGGGATTTACTAGTCCACAAATCTGAACACAATATCATATAGCTGCTATATGAAAGATCGGTGGAAAGATTGGGTGGATATCAAACGAATGATGAGACGTTCACAAGTGGACAATTACAGCTGTCCGGCAACACTCGTGCTTCAGTCGAAACTTGAATAAATCAGTAAATGCTGATAGAAGTTTGCTTAAATACCAGAAATCTTAACAACTTGTATGCTCTCATGCTGAAATTTGTTTGCTTAAATCTGGTACGCTCTGAGCAAAGCTCCCACAAAGCGACTCACTTTCATGCATTTGTTAGAGGGCACTTTGAAAGGACTTCACCTGCCAGCCAGTTAGTGTATTTCATCTTTTACGCGGCCAGCGCCAATGGAATTATTTTTTCCGCACAATTGAGCGCCAATTCAGCTGGCAGCCTCAGAAGCGCAGTTTCCATTTTCTTCAATTTCAGCATTTTTCTTTTATTTTTTTCGCCCACCTTTTTGCTTTCACTTGCTTTCTTCGGCACGCGCGCGACGGGCAAATGGCGCAGCTGTTTTCTGAGGGCCGCTTTATGCAAAAGCAATTAACTTAACTTTTTTTTTTTCGCCTGGCCATTGGCCACCTTTTTTTTTTTATTGCTTTTTGCACGTTTACCTTATGGAAGAGCTTTCTCTTACAAGTAAGTATAAATTCAATATAAAGGCACATTTTGCCGGCTTGAAATTTGCATGGCAAACGGGAAATGGCGTCGTCGTCACGGAGTAGCTTAAAATAAAGGCGACCAATTGACCCGTTTGTGGGTTTTTGTGGGTTTCTTTCGTTTTTACGGGTTCTGCGGCTATTGTTGTTGTACTTTTCTGTTGTTACTGTGTGTTGTCTTGTATTAACATTTTAACACATTTTATAGCCGAAACGTGACATTCGTTGGCATCGAGTTTCACTTGGTCAGAAGGCGATTCTAAAGAAAGCCCCACAAAAACGTGGCAAGGCTTCTCTCCGAATAACTCTTTGTTTGTCCCAAATTTCGTTCCCTACCTCTCGTCTGCCTCATGCGTCATAAAGATATGTTTTCTTTTGGTTTGTCAGCTGAATAAATATTATTACAAAAGCAAGAGATAGATTTGCAGATTTTGCCTGCATTGTAAAAAACAAATTTTATTTGAACCCCAAGTATGCAAGTGCTACGTCTTGCAAGATCTTTTTAAAAATATATAAACAATTCGTTGACACTAGTTAAGAGTTTGTTGTATTCAACATGATTAATATGTGGAAGTCAATACTGCTCGGTAGTTAATAGTCGTCGCTAGTCTAAACAGGTTTTAATTAATACTATATTCAATTGTTTTATGCAAAATTCCATTTCTATCTATCTCCTTTTTACCATGACCTTAATTATATACCATTTTTCATTTGGAAACCCTAAAAAGTATGCTATGATTTCGTTTTTATTAAATGTCTTATAAACTAAATTATTTGCACTTAAGTTATTACTTCATTACTTCTAAGGAACTTAGTCCATCAATGAGTACAAAAAACGAAAAATGGGACGAATTTTTCATATGGAAACCCTCAATAAGTATGCTACGATTTTATTACCAGTAAAAGTTTGATATATTAAATATGGAAATATTTCTGTTTGCTATTATAATTGAATTAGTTATGCTTCATTACTTCAAGCGAATTTGAACTTGGAAAATGGGAGTAGAAAAAATTGTAGAACGGAGGGTTATGCTTAATGCTGTGCGATTTTGTGCAGGGTCAGGGTATTGTAGTGTTTCGCATTCAGCTCTTTTTATTCGAATTTCCTGTGGCACAAACACGTGCAGCATTTGTGGCAGCTGGTAGTTTTTTGCTGTTGCTGTGGTTGCTGCTGTCCACGCGGTTAGCTTCCGTTCGGTGTGGCCGCTGTTGTTGGCAACGCCGCAACTCATTCGTTGGTGGCTGCGTCAACCGGAAACGCCAAACACTTTCCGGTCACGCAGTTTGGCGACTCTGCCGCCGCCTTTGCCCCGCTGCCACAGCCTCAGTTGTTGTTGTTGCTGCCGCCATTGTGTGCGCTCTCAAAAAGTCTCGAGTAGTCACTTAAACTTAAGTGTTGTTGTGTGCCAACCATTTTGTGGCCACCACAATAACAGCAATGCTTTGAATTGGGGGCAACTCAATTTCTATGCGTGGCACGAGGCGACTTTTGTGCCCTGCCAAAAACTTATGCCCACAACAACAACAGCAACAACAACGAGTACTGCCTGTTGCCAGAAAAGTTGCTCGTTGTCGACTTTAGGGTTTACAACTTGTTCTTCTTGCATGCAAAGTGCGATAAATTGGCTTTTAATTGATAATGCAGAACAAAAGATAAAGGTTCTGCAAAGGGTAAATGTTTGCCTTTCTCGACGGATTGACTTCCGGTCTATCAATAGACGACGCAGAGAGCTTTTAACAAGCATATTATATTTATTACTCTCCCCATTATATAAACTAGCGTCGCGGATCGCAATTCGACTTGGTCGTTGTCAACCCTATCGTGTCGCTAGCCCCTCTCGCCCTTATCTTAACTAGCCAAATGTGAAAGTGTTAAAGTCGTCACGACTACGTCGGATCCAGGGGGACTGGGGCCAGACGTCAGTTCATAGTCTCGTGCGAAGAACTAATAAAAAGAAAGGCCAAGTTTTGGCCAGGCTGTCAACAGTTGGCGAGGGTGGCTTGTGCAAATACTACCTTACCATAAATATGAACAACGAAAATATCTATAAAGATTATATTAAATGTTATCTTAAATGTATGTGAATATTTAAACATATTTCCTTAATCGAAGATAGTTGGTGTCTAGCTTGCCTTAATTTAAATTCTTATTTATATATAAATATATAGGTAAATCTGTACTTACCCGGAAATTCACATCCACATGTATGATTATTTCATTGCCATTTTGCAAAAGGGGTGTAATATATTTTTATATGTTTGGATCACTAAAAGAATAAAAGAATTAAAAAACGGATAAGTGTAAGACAAGGGAAAAAGAGAAAATATACATACATATTTGCGTATGTACATATATACATATGTGCATATAAAATAAATTCATACATATTCATACATTCATAAATATACCATACATAGTCAGGTTTGCAAAGCATCGAAACCTGTAGGGCTTACTTGAATTAATGAGAATCGCATAGAAGAACAGGATTTAAAAATACTTTTCTTATTAATTTATATAGTTGGAGAGGTACGTTTTTCGTATACACAAAAATGTATTTATACTTATTTCTCATTCATGGAACAATTTAAATCTTCACTCTTCATAATTTATATCGCAGTAGAGGTAACTGTGAAACCCCTTTTGCATCAATCGGAATGAATTCCCGAAAGCTTTTTATATTTACAGAAATTATATACTAGAAAGGTTAATTAAACTTTTAAATATGTTTTGGTGCCCTTCTCTACGATTCTCAAACAAGTTGAAATGAACTCAATGTCAAGTTACAAAACTTACAGAACTTTTTTTTCGGAGAAAACTCGCTTGCCTGATGTTGCTATTGCCTGGAGGGTCTTTGTTATAACCAAGGAGATTCAGAAAATACCGCACCACCAGCTCCCCAGTGCAACTGTCCAAAGACATTTGACTTTAGCTTTTGGCGTTTTAGTTGTTGTTATCGTTTTATGCCATGTCTATAGAACAATGGCACAAACAATGACCGAAAGTTGATTTAAGTTGATGTCATTCTGACACGCTAATATGGCGTGGTAACCAGGTCATAATCTAAGCATTGTTTCCACACTACACACCCACACACACACGCCCACGCTCATACACTTTAACAGGAACAGACACACAATCAATTTGGCATATTGTTGAGCAAAGCAAGAATATAAACTGAGTCTTGCACTTGACTGCACTTTGCCAACATCCCGAACATCCTTTGGCATTCAATTCAATTAAGTGAGTTTAACCTTTGCGCAAAAAGTTCGATTGCTGCTTGCCACGCCCCAACACGTCGAAAATCTATCTGCCACTTCTAATTGTTTTCATTTGGACTCATCAAGGTTGCCGCTTCGATCATGTTTGACTTTCCATTTGTATTTGTGTTCAGATTCACAAATGCAACGTGTGTGTGTGTGTCTGTGTCTGTGTCCTTAGGCATCTGTTTTCAATTTGAGGCATGTGGCAACACTTAAAGTGTAACATTCCTCGCCTAAGGTTAATTGAAAATAACATTTTTTGTGGTCGCTCGCTGTTCAACATTTTAATTTCAACTCATTTTCTTGTAGTATTACAACTCCGCCCACTTTTGTTAAATTTAATTTGCGCATACTTGGAAGCGAGTGTCAGCATCAGTATGAATGCCCATGCATGCCACAGACGCCCGGCAGTCTGCTGTATATTACAATGTCTGTTACATGGTCGTGACATAGCCAGCCCATCCTCCAGAGTGGGGCATGGACACGGCTGACAGCTCTATGCATAAAACTGAAGCCATTCGGTTTATATCTGAACCCATAAAAACTGCAGCATCATATAAAGAACTATTTGTGCAATAAGGCAGTACAGGCTGGATGGTTAAGAGAGCGTTTAATTTGTTAAAATTGAATTTAAAAATGCAATTATTTAAACATTTTTATAATAGCAATCAGCTTAAAGCAATGGTCAACACTTCTGTGATGCCCAAAGAAAGGGTATTCAACGTTTGCCACAAAGCATTTAGAGCTTGTACTTTTTTCCATGAATTGAAGTTTTTCGTAATCCTCTTGCAAATGGTCTGGTTGATATTTTCTGCTACGGCAATTAGCAACGACAGGCTCTTGGGCAGCTGCTGTGCAGCTGTCGCTGCTTTGTCAATTTGTTTGCGGTTTAAGCCAACTCTCATCCTTTTGGCTCTTAATAATTTATGCAATTGCAGTTGTCAGCGTTGCACTGCAGATTAATTGTGTATAAGACCGAAAGGCAGCAGGAGCATAAAAGTAAAAAAAAAAAAAAACAGTTCAAAGGGAAAAAGTGCTGCTGTTTTGTGGCCTTAATTTGCTTAAACAGGCAATTAATATGCGTGGCAACGCTGTAAACAATGCCGCTCGGGAATCGGCCAATTTGTGGCCCTCAGCCCCAGCCACGCCCCTTACGCATGCCCCAATTCATTTTGCTAATGGCGCGAGCATAAGCAAATTTTGCTTGTCTCTCGTTTGGCTTTTAGTTGGCGCCATTCGTCACAGTCATGACGTTGCGCATACGCCACGTAACTTCGCCATTTTCCCTGCTGCTGCCTCGTCTTCTATCGCTCCGTGCGCATTTTTAATTAATTTAATTAGCTTTTCGCATTGCAATTTCAGGCCACACGTGCGCAGGTGAAATTGTTGTGGTAACAGCGGTTAGCCAGGATAATTATTTGGCAAGTTTAATTTCTAGTTTGCAATTGCAATTTGCATGTTTTATGCATTGTAAAAGGCAACAACTAAAAAAAAATTAAATGGGAAAACTAACTCTTGCGTGAAAAGGTGCGCATTAAAAAAGAGATTATTTAAAATAATATTAAGAATCGAAAATAAAATAACATTATCTAGCTTACAATAACCCAAATATCATATATTTTGATCCCAAATATTCTACTCTTGTCGTATTATTCAAAGATGTTTGAGAAATCAATGCAGCAGAGTTTATTAAACTTTATATAATTCATTCGTCTGATATATTTGAATATTTATTGAAATATACAATTTATGAAGATCAGAAAAAGGGAAGAGTTACTCAATTGTACAATGATTTAGAAGAGCCAATAAGTTTTAGGTATGTTCGTTTCTTTTATTAAAGTAGAGGATTGCGAACTTGTCCGACAAAGTAAATTCTCTCGTCGTCAATGATATAAAATACAAACGGATGATTGACTTCTAGGTGCTCCATACGCATCCTTTGAGCCGCATTAGCTCCTGAAATATTTAAATTTAAAAATATTTAAAATAATTAATTTTTTAAATACAAACCTTTTCCAGCTGTTGGTGTTGTACCCTTTTCATCGACAGTAATAACTGTCTTTTGAACTATTTCAGCAACTTTTAATTGACTTTCATCAGTCATTAATTTTAAATTGGCATTTGTAAATATTTCGTTTAGGCCGATGCTTTTCAGCATATCATTTAGAGTGATTTTAAATTCGAATTTGAATTTTGGTAAATGTAGATGTAATCGGTTTAGTTCACTTTCACGTAATATATCGTTGATATTCACTTCCTCGAGGTGATCGAGAAGGTCGTTTATGCCATCCATGGTTCGGGGCAGAAGAACAACCATAGTAATATTTGAGTTGGCATAGGGCAATGATATGGCATCAGCATCCAGTTCCTTAACGAATTTTCTCAAAAAGAAACTGACTCGGTTCATCATGTCAACCTTAACAGTTTTCGTGGTTTTTCCTTCCATTGGTACATAGAAGGGTACCTTCTCTGTAAGAGTCTCATCGAATGGATATTGCCATAATCCATCAAATGAAATCGCGCTAGCAAGTATCATTTTCTCATCTCCGTTAAGCTTTTCAATTAGATTAGTGATTTTGTTATCAGTTTGATGGGCTACCCAGCGATTGATCACATTAACAGATTTGGGGTTGCTAAAGTCAATCCGATTAACATTAGTTTTGAATACTTTCTTTATCTTTTGTTCATAGTCACGTAAAATGTTCATTTCATTTGGCACAAAAAAGCGATTACCGAATCTCAATGAGTCATCCTCAGATGACTTCAATAGGCCTCGATCCTCGGACAAATACGAATCTATATCCAAATCCTTGTTTGTGAGAAAATTGGGTATGACACTTTTAAGTTCGTTGGCGCTCTGGCCTTCGGCTCCCAAATATAGTAGCGATAATCCTTCGGCTAACAGAAATGGCGATATGACAAAATTGTTGTTGGGGTATTCATTCTGTAGTTCTCTCATGAATCCGAACGTCTGCCCCACAAAGAATACGATGAGTGCTAACTGCACAGAAACTTGACAGACCTTACCCATGATGAAAGAACTAACTAATATCGTGTCGAGCGCAGCCATTATATATGAAATAGAGTTGGTTATGCAATCGCTGTAACACTGTCGTAATATAATTATTAACGGCTCATTGTATTATTCAACAAGCGATATACTAACTGTGTAAAGAACGAAAAGGCTACAGAACGAATTACAAATTTGATATGCATATAAATATATATACATAATACTAGCTAATATTTCTTGGTCTTGGTTTTAACTTCTAAATTTCGACAACAACAGCTACCCGTAAACCTTGAATCCTGCTTCTCAAGGTATATTTTAAATAAAATTTTGAAGCCCATTAAATTAAGCACTAAAAGTTGGTATCAGGGTTCTGCGATGTGAAGCTAGAGGCCACAAAATACAGTTTTTTCATTAAATCTTTTGACTCCCATTTCCACCAAGGACTGATAAATTATACGAAAAGTGTGAAACATCTATAAAATGTATTAAAGTATGCATTTTTGAAAACCTATCGGATGGTAAACAGAACCGTTGTATACGTTCCCGAAAATCCGTCTTAGCGTGAACCTTGAAACTTTCATATTCAGTCAGTCAGTCAGTTTTATATATAGAGATAGTAAGCCTATAGATATAGAAAGCTGAGCTATATGTTTGACGGTTAACTGGATATTTTAATGCAATATAATTAAAGTAAACAAATATTCTGACGCAATTACTAATTATTATTGCTTACTGTATCCATTTCAGCTTTTGATTTTTTTCATTATTAGCAGTCTGATTAAAAAACAATATTGTTTGCATCGTTATTACAAATTAATGGCGGCGAAAAGGTTTTCCCCCATTACTTAATTTGCCAACAACTTTCTCAATTTTATGTAATGCAAATAAAAAAAAATAAAAGTCGAAAAATAATATAGAGAACATATTTAATAAGTACTAGCTAGTATATTGATTATCCAAACGTTTCATTGTGGAAAGTAATATGTTGAAGATAAATATTCATAGTACGTATTTATTGGCTACACATTGAGTTAAAGTAATGCGGGCGATATATATGTTTTTGTGTATAGTAAAATATGTTTTATCCACAAACCCCTACAACATTTTTAATCTGAGCTCAGTCGCCAACGCTCATGGTTAAAACGTTTTATGCGCTTATTGCATTTTAATGGGTTTTATGAAGCGCTGAACAGCAGCTAGAGATGCAGCTATATATTCTCTAACCTAATGCGCACACATTTTATACAGGATACGCAAACACACACACACACACACACACACTGAAGCTCAAACATGGAACGTTAGCCTAAGCGCTTGCCACTTTATTTCGCCGTGGTCTGTCTGTTTATCTTTGTCGCTGCCGCTCACCTTGGAGCTGGAGCAGGCGAGCTTTCAGTCGCCTGCTGCGAGTTGCCAGTTGGCCGTCTGATCGCCCACGGTGTGGCATGTCAGTGAGCACTTACACTAATTTCCAGTTATTTGCATGCAAAATTACCCAGCAGCAACCAGCTACTAGCAACACCCAACACAAGCACAACCAACATCGACGCGTTCTTAGATTTCCCTGCATGTCGCATGGCGGGCAATTATAAAGGTAAATTATGTTAATTTTAGTTTGTTGAGAGAGGCCTCCCTGTTTGACCGCAATTGCCTGGCGATATCATTTATCATACGACCCCGATTACTGGACACAGTTACGCACTTGCTACCCCTGGCCATTGCCTGAGCTACCCACATTCTACCCAAGCTGCCGCCACAAAAACTGAACGCACGTGGCAATCAAAACGCACAGAGTGGGCGTCAGCTCATGCGGCACACGCCCACACACTTAGATGCAAAGCGGTTACAATGTGGAGTATGTTCTCTTCTGGCCCAGACAATACATATATCAAGCGATTTGATCAATTAGTTCTTTTGACAGCTACGTTGGAGCTCGTGGGCAAACAAGCTAAACAACTTAATCACGTGCAACTGCAAATGAACTTCTAATTGGCTTATTAAAGCCATTCCGTTTTTTAATAAATTAAATCAATCGCTTATAGCAAAGAGCAAAACACATTTGAGGCCCGGCAAAGAAACAGTATTTCTAATTTTTATTTTTTTAATGATATTAAAATTGATAGATCAAATCCTCATTTTCCCTGCTGTTTTTGTTTTCTTGATAGCTAACATAGATAATCTGATATAATATAACTCAATCACTATTTCATCCAAAATAATATATTAAATTACCATCTACTCCGGGTCGCCCTGCATCTACAACTAAATTACAGCAGCAATACATCGCCTTTTTATACTGTTGGCCCTTCTTCTGGCGAGCATACATCCATGATCTACTGCACACATACATTCACACAATTACACTACTACATTCATGCAAGCATATGTCTTTCATATTTTCTACAAGCATTAAAGACAACCACCTGCACCTGGTCATCCAGCAGCCATACTTTTTATACTGTTTGCTTTTCTCCTGGTGAGCATACATGAATGATCACTTTGCACACCCACACTTATTACATAATCTGCAACGGGCCACCTCAATAATTCAACTAAAACCCAGCTGCAACTAGCAGCCCTTTATATACTGCTTGCTCTTCTTCTTACGAACATACATGTATGATCTTTTATGCTCGCAGCTTCAACTGAAACATCAGCTTCAATAGGCGGTCCTTTCATACTGCATGATTGTTCGCAAGAAGAAGAGCCAGCAGTATATAAAGGGCTGCTCATTTCATCAAAGTCTTATTTGAAGCTGTGTGGCGAGCCGGTCATGTGCGTTGCGTGTGTGTACAAATAAGAAAAGCGGATCATGCAAGTATGCTAGCAAGAAGAAGAACAAGCAGTATATAAATGACTGCAATATGGAGCACACTTTCAATTGAAGTCGAGAGCCGGTCCGGTAGAGATAGTGTGATTTAATATTTGTATAAAAAACCTGGGTTTTAGTTAAAGTTGCGAGGTGGCCTAGAGAAGATATTGTAAAAATGTAAATTTTTTTTTGTGCTTGAATAAAAGTATGAAATGCAGATCAACAGTGTAAACTCACAAGAGGAAGAGACAGCAGTATAAATAAGGCTGCCCATCGATGTTGGGTGTCAGTTGAAGCTGCCATGCGGTCCATGGCCGAAGCTTTTTAAAAAGCAGTTTAATTTACTTCATATAAATCGGTCGGCGGATATATTTGAATGTTGATTGAATTGTATTAAAGAGTACAATGATTTAGAAAAGCCAATGTGTTTTAAGTATTTTCGTTTCTTTTATTAAAGTAGAGGATTGCGAACTTGTCCGACAAAGTAAATTCTCTCGTCGTCAATGATATAAAATACAAACGGATGATTGACTTCTAGGTGCTCCAAACGCATCCTTGAAACCGCACTTCCTTCTGAAAAATGTTTAATTTTTTAATATTTAAAATAATTGATTGTCTAAAATTCAAACCTTGAGCAGCTGCTGCTTTTGTACCCTTTTCATCCACCGTAATAACTGCCTTTTGAACTATTTCAGTAACTTTTAATTCACTTTCATAGTCAGTCATTAATTTTAAATTGGCATTTGTAAATATTTCGTTTAGGCCGATGCTTTTCAGCATATCATTTAGAGTGATTTTAAATTCGAATTTGAATTTTGGTAGATGTAGATGTAATCGGTTTAGTTCACTTTCACGTAATATATCGTTGATATTCACTTCCTCGAGGTGATCGAGAAGGTCGTCTATGCCATCCATGGTTCGGGGCACAAGAACAACCATAGTAATATTTGAGTTGGCATAGGGCAATGATATGGCATCAGCATCCAGTTCCTTAACGAATTTGCTCAAAAAGAAACTGACTCGGTTCATCATGTCAACCTTAACAGTTTTCGTGGTTTTTCCTTCCATTGGTACATAGAAGGGTACCTTCTCTGTAAGAGTCTCATCGAATGGATATTGCCATAATCCATTAAAGTAAACCGCGCTAGCAAGTAATATTTTCTCATCTCCGGTAAGTACTTCAATTAGATTAGTGATTTGGTTATTAGTTTGTTTGGCTATCCAGCGATTGATCACGTTAACACTTTCGGGGTTGCTAAAGTCCATCCGATTAATATTAGTTTTGAATACTTTCTTTATCTTTTTTTCATAGTCACGTAAAATGTTCATATCACTTGCCATATAAAGGCGATTACCGAATTTCAATGTTTCATCCTCAGATGACTTCAATAGGCCTCGATTCTCGGACAAATACGAATCTATATCCAAATTCTTGTTTGTGAGAAATTTTGGTATGACACTTTTAAGTTCGTTGGCGCTCTTGCCTTCGGCTCCCAAATATAGTTGGGATAATCCTTCGGCTAACAGAAATGGCGATATGATAAAATTTTCGTTCGGGTATTTATTCTGTAGTTCTCTCATAAATCCGAACGTCTGCCCCACAAAGAATACGATGAGTGCTAACTGCACAGAAACTTGACAGACCTTACCCATGATTAAAGAACTAACTAATGTCATGTCGAGCGTAACTATTATATAGGGAGGAAATAGAGTAGGTTATGCAATCGTTGTAACACTATCGTAATCAAATTATTTACGGCTCATACATGAATAATACAACAATTCAATACTAATTTTTTAAAAAAAACGAAAAAGCTACAGAACGAATTACAAATTTAATATGCATATAAATGTATATAATACTAGCTGATATTTGTCTTAGTTTGTCTGGCGTGAACCTTGAAACTTTCATATTCAGTCAGTCAGTCAGTTTTATATATAGAGATAGTAAGCCTATAGATATAGAAAGCTGAGCTATATGTTTGACGGTTAACTGGATATTTTAATGCAATATAATTAAAGTAAACAAAACGCCGTAATCTACATGAGCGCACATCCACACAACACAAACATAGGTATGTTTGCTACCCCTGCACAAGTTGCCGCCACAAAAACTGAACGCATGTGGCAATCAAAACGCACAGAGTGGGCTTCAGCTCATAGGGCACACGCGCACACAATTAGATGAAAAGCGGTAACAATGTGGAGTGTGTTCTCTTCTGGCCTAGACATCAATAACTTACACAGATATCAGGAGATTTGATCAATTAGTTCCTTTGACAGCTACGTTGGAGCTCGTGGGCTAACAAACTAAACAACTTAATCACGTGCAACTGCAAATGGACTTCCAATTGGCTTATTAAAGCCATTCCGTTTTTTGATAAATTAAATCAATCGCATAAAACAAAGAGCAAAACATTTGAAGTCCGGCAAAGAAACAGTATTTCTAATTTTTATTTTTTTAATGATATTAAAATTGATAGATCAAATCCTCATTTACCCTGCTGTTTTTGTTTTCTTGATAGCTAACATAGATAATCTGATATAATATAACTCAATCACTATTTTATCCAAAATAATATATTAAATTACCATCTACTCCGGGTCGGCCTGCGTTTACAACTAAATTTCAGCAGCAATGCATCGCCTTTTTATACTGTTTGCTCTTCTTCTGGCGAGCATACATCCATGATCTACTGCACACATACATTCACACAATTACACTACTACATTCATGCATGCATATGTCTTTCATATTGTCTTCAAACATTAAAGAACACCACCTGCACCTGGTCAGCCAGCAGCCACAACTTAAAATCCAGCAGCCATACGTCGCGTTTTTATACTGTTTGCGTTTCTTCTGGGGAGCATACATGAATGATCACAATTTCATAGTTTTATACAAAAATACACGCACATCCACACTTATTACATAATCTACATCGGGCCGCCCCAGCTGCAACCAGCAGCCCCTTATTATACTGTTTGTTCTTCTTCTTGCTAGCATACTTGCATGATCATACATGTATGCTAGCAAGAAGAAGAACAAGCAGTATATAAATGGCTGCAAAATGGGACTCACTTTCAGTAGAAGTCGCGAGCCGGTCCGGTGCAGATAGTGTGATTCAATATTTGTATGAAATTATAAAATGCAGATCATGCATGTATGCTTGCAAGAAGAAGAACTAGCGGTATATAATGGACTGTTCATTGCAGCTGGGTTTTAGTTGAAGACGCGAAGCGGCCCGGTGCAGATGGTATTAAAATGTTAATTTTTTTTGTGCGTGAATAAAAATATAAAATGCTGATCATGTGTGTAAACTCGCAAGAGCCAGCAGTATAAATAAGGCTGCCATCAAAGCTGGGTCCCAGTTGAAACTGCGGTGCGGCCCGGTGCAGATGATTTTAATATTTTAATTTTTTTCTTGTGCTTGAATAAAAATATAAAATGCAGATCATGTGTGTAAACGTGCAAGAAGAAGAGCCAGCAGTATAAATATGGCTGCCCATCGATGTTGGGTCTCAGTTGATGCTGAAAGGCGGCCCAGTGAAGATAATTTTATTATTTTAATTTTTTTTTCTTGTGCTTGAATAAAAGTATAAAATGCAGATCATGTGTGTAAACGTGCAAGAAGAAGAGCCAGCAGTATAAATATGGCTGCCCATCGATGTTGGGTCTCAGTTGATGCTGAAACGCGGCCCAGTGAAGATAATTTTATTATTTTAATTTTTTTTTCTTGTGCTTGAATAAAAATATAAAATGCAGATCATGTGTGTAAACGTGCAAGAAGAAGAGCCAGCAGTATAAATATGGCTGCCCATCGATGTTGGGTCTCAGTTGATGCTGAAAGGCGGCCCAGTGAAGATAATTTTATTATTTTGATTTTTTTTTTCTTGTGCTTGAATAAAAATATAAAATGCAGATCATGTGTGTAAACGTGCAAGAAGAAGAGCCAGCAGTATAAATATGGCTGCCCATCGATGTTGGGTCTCAGTTGATGCTGAAAGGCGGCCCAGTGAAGATAATTTTATTATTTTAATTTTTTTTTCTTGTGCTTGAATAAAAGTATAAAATGCAGATCATGTGTGTAAACGTGCAAGAAGAAGAGCCAGCAGTATAAATATGGCTGCCCATCGATGTTGGGTCTCAGTTGATGCTGAGAGGCGGCCCAGTGAAGATAATTTTATTATTTTAATTTTTTTTCTTGTGCTGAATAAAAATATAAAATGCAGATCATTTGTGTAAACGTGCAAGAAGAAGAGCCAGCATTATAAATATGGCTGTATTTGGAGCTGCGTTTTCAGTCTTTGGAGCTGCTGGTTGCAGATAATCTTATATTGTGCATGTGTTTTTGGATACAAATATTTTAAGCAGATCGTGTATATAATCCAGCAATATAAATACAGCTGCTAATAAAAACTAATGCCCCCCATATATCCGTTTTATATTCTACACAAATTTGAGAAGGATATAACGAAGAATAGCCATCAGTATCAGATGGGGTGGTCACGGAAATTGTTCGTTGGTAGCTGAATAAGGTTTACATGGTGAGTGCTCAATTTTTTCTCTCTATTTTATGTAGATGCCTTTATATCATTTAGTCAGGGAGGCGGTTCGGTGTAAATTTTATGATACTCAATAATAAATTACCCGGCGTTATTCGGGCCAAAACAAAATGAAGCGTGTATATTAAGTGATTTCTGAATTTTAAAAACGAACCGCTAAACATTTCGTTCCGCTAGAACTAGGTAACATTATTTCTCCAAAAGCTGTAAGCCCCAACAGCGAATATTGCTTTTCGTGTATCGATTGGCGAAAGAAGGATACTTGGCTTGCAGTGCACATAGCACTCGAATGGACGATACTTTATTTACAGCCAATGTGTAGTCAATAATAAATATTTAATATGGTTTCTCTGGATCGAGTTACTTGCTCCCTCGAGGGCAAGTTGCAAGTTAAACAACTTAATTTGCCCTCGAGGCAGACGGCAAACAAATCGAAGCAATTGCACAGCAGGCTAACGATATGTACGTGTGTGTATTTGTGTCATCTACAGCTAAGCTGTCACAGATACATACGCGCATTTTGCCAGATGGACAGGCAATCAGTGCGTTTTCCTGTGCAGTGTCGCTGGCACACACAAAAAGAAAACAATTTAATTAAAAATTTATGAGCTTGTCGTTGTCTTTGTCGTTGCCGTTGTCCTGGCAAATATACAAACAAAGCAACAAACTGTTGCTGCACCCACACAATTACACACGACGAGTACTCGGGCGACCCCTGGAGATGGCCGCGCACACACATGCCTACCGGAAATGGCCTGCTGCCATTGTTGTTCCCCTTTCATTGTGCACTTACGTGAAGCCCATTACGAACCACCCCACTCCCTCTGCGGTTAATGTTTTGTTAGCTTTGGCTCATTTGTTTGGAACTTGCTGGCGCTGTTTAGACTTTTGCCAGCTAATTGCTAAAGCGCCCTTTTTCCTTCTATCGCTCTTCTGCTGGAAGCAAGCAATAGAGCGGAATAATTATCAAAGTTTTTGAAACTCCCGCCGCAAAAAGTTTTCCCTCAGCGACATAATTTAAATGTTTATTTGCTGTGTGCTTGTTGCATATGCGACTGTTAATGTGTGTGTTTGTTTGTGAGTTTGTGCATGTGTTCTTGTTGTTCTTACAAAGTTAATTTCAATTAATTTGCAATTTTCGGTCATAATTTGATGCATTCAATTTGTTGTGCCGACGTAACAGATCTTTAACAAAAACTTTTTACAACTTCCGGCAGTTTATGCCCTGTAACCATAAAAAAGAACGTAACAGGAGTACAGTAAAAAGATGTAGCAATTTGGTGTAATTTGTAATTGTGATAATTTTTTTTTTATTTCTTTTGGGTGCATAAGTATGATTCTTTATTTTTTGTTTAACAGTTTAAATATTGGTTAAAGCAATTGGGGTATGGAGTGTTTACTATCACTCAACTTTTGCTCTATTTTATCTTTTAGTCGGTCTCTTCATCATAGTTTTCTTCAGGGTAATTGTCTGTTCGTGTAGTAATGGATACATTTAAATGACTAATGGATACAGGGTACCGCCTAGTCTCGCAAAGCTAATCTGCATGCTAATTATATACCTACGTAAATTACAGTTCCTCTCTCCGGATCTGTCTTCTCCACTTTTGTTTCGCACTTGGTGCGTAATTTATTGCCTTGCTTATCTATTACGGAGCAACGCTTCAAGTGTCGGCTATTTATAAGCGTAAAAGCTTCTTAGCCTTTGTGTATGGGTTTCATCTGTCGAAGGACGCATGGCGGACAAAGGGATATGTTGAAAGAGGCACGTGTGTGACATTGAATACCCGAAACAGTTGGCCATGTCGGCATATTCGGTTTATGGCTGATTTCCATAATCTGTGTCCTCAGCACATTTACTCAAAAATGAAAACAAACTCTGGAGTTGCTTAAAATTTAAATATTTGCATAAAGCATTTATTGAAATCTGAAGAAACATTTTAAATATGATAGACTTAATTATATTTCATTAAAATTAAAACTCCGCCCTACTTTTACATTATACAATATTGAATACGTTTTTTATCAGTGGCCAACAAGTAACATATTAAGTTAGAATTAAAGTAAACTCTATATAAATGCGTTCAGTATTTGTTTCATTACATTTGTGCCAAATATATATTGATTTATGATAAACAGCTTAAAAGATTTAATGCAAAGCTGTCTGAAGTATTTCTAAGCAATAAAAAGCCTCAAGTCCTTTTTTCCTTTGATATGGATATCGCATAACTTGCGCCCACAGCTTCTTGGCGAGCACTCCCCACAAGTTGATCTTTCCTTTTCCTTTATAATACATCCTGCACACTTTTTATTTGTTGCGTTTCCCACGCACAAAAGCAAAACCAACGTGCGATTGCTTCATGGCAAATGTGTGTAGCATACTTTTCGGTGGCTGGCGCCAATTGTGGAGGCGGCTCACAATGCGTTCCATATGTCAGCTGCTGGCTTTTGGAAGTGGCGAGCGTCGCGCGTGGATTATGGGATCTTTAAAAGCTTTTTCAATTGTTGAATATTTTACAATTTTTTATTAGCTTTGTGCTGGCGATTACCGCAATTTTATCCCTTTGGCTTTTGAAGTGACGCTACCCACACACACACACACGCATATATGTATATACACGTACATATACGCATGCATATAATTATTGTTGTTGTTGCTCTTGTTGTTATTGCTGTCACAGTTGTTCTTGCAGCCAATGTATTTTTTTATGTTTATTTCTCATTAACAACAAGCGAGCTGCGCATTTTGTTGGCCCCGTTTTAATGGCCCACGGACCGTTGATTTTAACGTCTCGTGCCAGTTGCTGTTATTGTTATTGTTGTTGTTGTTGCTGTTGCTGTTGATTTTTTTCACAAATTAGTCGCACGAACATTTTGCTGTTGTGGCACTAAATGGCAGGAAAAAGGCGACCGCGACATAGTCCTGCCTGGCAGCCGAGTTCGCCGCGATGGCAGCAAATTGTTTGCAACATGCAAAGTGAGGGCCCGCAAATAGGCCGACATAGCCAGAGACCAAGACGAAGACCGGCGACCCCGAGCCCTGGGCATTCCCAATGCTGACATCGACCCATTCTCCAGTTCGCGGCTAAGCAAACATGCAGGCACACACATAAACGACAGGCAGGCAAACAGTCAGTGAGCCGGTGGCTTATCTGCTGCTCAGGCAGCATTGTCCTTTCTGTCCTGGCAGGAACACACATGCATACACACTCACACACACGCGGCATGCGATACACTCTGCACCTGCTTTTCACCTTTTACCAGTCTTTTGCAGTTCTGCTTCTGTTGTATCCACTTTTTCGGGCTGCCTATTTTTTCTTTTTCTGTAGCATACTTACGTGCGCGGTCTGCCTCTACGGAATTTGGGGGAGACGCGCAAGGCACGAAATGAATATGGATTTGCTTTTAATTACCAGCTGAGTACAAACACAACAAACACAAAACCATTTTTCGGCTGCTATTTTTGCGCCGTCGGGGTTTTGTTGGAATTTTGTTGAGGATTTTGTTGCAGTTATTTTTGTGGCACAGACTTGGTTGAGTAACAGCAGCACATTTTATTCAAATATTGCTGCGTATTATTTTGACTAGATTCATACTAAGCCGCGTAGTCCTGTTTAACATAAGTTCATAATATTCATAAAATGTTACCGATTAGCAATGGGTAATTGGAGTCTTCAAAACGAATTTAGTTACAAATACGAATATTTAGGGGAATATATAGCAAATTAAATTATTTTGGCTAATATTCAGTTGTTTCCGTACTTCAGTTTTGTTATAATATTTTTTAAAAGGCGTTTTTAATATTTCAATTATTTCAGTTGAATTCCACGAAAGTCTGGATTATCAAAGTAAATTGCAATGTGTAATGTGATGTCTTTTAGTTTGTCGCATCTGCTGAGTTCAACTTTTTAGTGTATGAGAATTCTGTTTACCTTTAAACATTTTTTATTATTTAAAAGCATTTCAGCGTAGCTGTCAGTCATGTAGTTCGTCTCACATTTCGGCACTTGGTGTGCGATTCCTTAGTAGACCTTATTTTTATCGTTTCGTATGGATATTGCTTGTCATTGCTGCTGAATCAGGTCAAGCAAGGCCCAACCCAAAACTGGGCAGGGCCCATACCGCTTTCCTTTACGGTAAATCTTTCGCATACACACACAAAAACCTTGTTATGAAAAATGCGCCCAAAAGGTATGCAGCACTCACTAACAAACACACACACGCACACACACACACTGGCTGTCACACACAGGCAAAGATAAAAGTGCTGGCCGCAGGCTTTTACAAAGTCGCGTATGCGTTGCTCTCGCGTCTCCTTCTTCTTGGTGCAGTGTGTATGTAGCTGTTAAAATATGTATTGGCTTGCATATTTTATAAGCTACACGTGCTTTTCAGACTTCATAAACCCCGCACACACACACACACGCGCTCGCTACTTTGCCAACTCGATAATACTCATTGGCTTATTAGGTTTATTTTTGGGTTCGCTCTCATTATTTGCTCTGATTGCAAGTGCCAGGGTTAGGATGCCAGCTTATCTACTTACCCATTTAACAGGTTACACGGTTAAATCCTGTGTCCGGATCCATTATTTAAGTGCAAGCGTTAAAAAGCGCGCGCGTTTTTAGACGCACACACAGGCACGCGCGCGCACCTGACACACTGTTTTATGCGTAGGTGTGTGTGCCTCTGTGAGGTGTGTGTGCTTGTGCTGCCGTTTGACAAATTACACGCGTGTGCTTTTCTTGTTATTACAGTTGTTGTTGTTTTAGTTGTTTTTTAGACGTTGTTGTTGTTCACACATTCTGTAGCATACTTTTGGGATGCTGATAAATTGCTCTTTTGTTGAACATTTTATATGGAACGCAAAAGATGATGTGATTTTTCTTGCATTAAGATGAATATTTAATATTTCAATTTCATTATGTGGCACAGAAAGAAAGAGCAGGAGAGAGAGGGGAGGGGAGAAAGATATAGCAGGCGGAGTATGGCAAGAGTTTAAGTGCGCTGGGGACCCACATATGTCCATTTAATTGTTACCTCTCAGCATTCTCATTATCAGCTTGACTAACCAAACACCCACGCCCCGCGGCGACCCTGTCCGTGTCTCGAGTGCGTCATTAGGCGTTTGTTAATGGCTTTTCAGTGTCGCCATTTGCCAGCTACGGCAGCAGCTCACATGCCTGAAAGTATGCAGTGCAGCTCTCGTGCTAACTCATTTAATATGCTTTATGACGTCATGTACACGGTCTGTTGGCCTGCATGCCTGCCTCTGCCTCAACGATTTCCAGCTAACCCCACTACGGCCCAGCCCACTGGCGCATGCGACAATTGTGTTCCTTTTTTTTGGGGGGGTCTCTTTTGTTGCTGTGTTTCCACTGTTGTTGTTACTTTTTTGGACACGCCTCTTTTGTTTACTTTTGCCTTTATTGTTGCGAGAGCGTTACCCATTTGAAATGCACATAGCCTTGGTTCACAAGCACAAAGTATCCCTCGGCTATACGCTCAAAGCGCGTACGGGCATCGACTGAAATACATCACGCAAATATGTTCTCTATTTTTATAGGCATCCGAATAGCTCATTTCATAACTAGTTAGTTAGAGCTTGAAGCTAATTTGTGCCAAAACTAGCTCTATGTGCTGTGCGGGAAATCGACAGGATCTGATATTATTCCAATATAAAAACGTATTTATATCGAAATGTTTCTTAAGCATTTGAAACTTTTATCAGAAATTGCCCATTCACAGCGATGCTTTTGACAATCTTAGTTTTCAACATAAAATCTTCACTTTTTATGTTGGCTAAGTGGTTTCTTGACTTCGTTCAACAGATTCAACAAAGGTTTCCCTGAAAATGATTCCACCATCACAAAATTTATAGCTTTTTTAAAGTTAGTAGAACTTCTTAAGCTTACTTAAGCCAAGATCGAAGCAACATTTTGGATGGCCTAAAAGTAGACCTTATTCAACTAGCCGCAGGTCAGTTCAGCGCTGACCTTGTGCCCTAATATGAGCTTTAACTTAGTCACGATACACGCGCCCAAAATGGTTGATGGTCCCGTTGATTACATGTCTCAGCTGGTGACTGTCGCTGCCTGCTTACTAGTCAACCACTTAGCAATTGGCTACACGATTTTGCCAGTTGTGTGGGGACTGAGCCAACCGTCGACTGCCCTGTTTGCACCTGCTTCCTGTGTGAAGCTAAAGAAGCCTATTTAGGTCTCCACACTGCCTGATAAAGTCACGTTTTAACTGTTTGTTTACCCAACCGAAGGGAAAACGCAGCACTTTGCCAAGACCTAAACCATATAACCCTAACTTTGTTTCTCGTAAGCAGTTCCGTGTTCCATAAAAACTATAATGATTCAACTTGAAGGTGATTCTAATTTGCATTTCATTCTAGGCTCTGAAGGTCCTGTTTGAAATTAAAAGTTTATGAATGCAATTTATCATGTTTCAAATTTAGATTTTAAAAGATTTGGAATTTTCTCATTGTTCTTCAGAGCGTAAAATGCACGCGGCCTGTTTCATCAATAATTCCTACTTTAATCTCTCGACTTTTCTAATTTGAGACAGTTTTAATTCCCTAGCTTCTATTTAGGATCTGCCGCTCTCTCTGTGCCCCTTTGCATGATTTTTTTAGGTTTTGACCAGAGCATTATTTGGCATTAAAATATTTACTTCTTCGCATTACTTTACTTTATTTAACTTCACTTTACTTCACGAAACTAAAATTCCAAGCAACTCCATTTTGTTTTCACTGTTGTTGTCGTTGTTGTTGTTTTGTTGTTACTTCGTTTTTTCTGATACTTTTTTATTTTTATTTTTTGCTGACTGCGACTTGTGTCTTGCCCGTCGCGTTCCCGTCTCGTTGCGCGACTGACCGTTGCTTAAAGAGCTGACGAAAATGGAAAAATGAACTGAAACGGAAACGGAAACCGTTACTTTCTCTGCATCGGCTCCGTGCTGTGGACGTCCGTTGGCGTGCAGGCTAAGCAACAAACTGTTGTCGCCAGTTGAAATTCAAGTGCGTGTTCGTGTAAAGCTCGCCGCTTGTGAGGAGCTCGTGTTTGTGGTTGTGGTTGTATTTGTATTTGTGGCAGTGTTTGTTGTGCTTTCGCCACACACGGCACGTGCTGAGCTTGAGCTTTCCTTATTGCACGGCGTAGCACGTGAGGCCGAGCCAATTCAATTGGTTTTCTCAACAAGTGGAAAGCTTTTCCATGCGCCATCAATTAGCGCCTGTGCTGTTAATTGAATTTTCATGGCTACCAAAAAGAAGGAAAAAGCTCGCTGCAAACAGCAAAAAAAAATAGTTTACGCTCAACCTGTTGACCACCACAGCGGCGCTTAGGTACCGCCCAGGGGATGATACAGTGGGGCGGGGGGAAGCTTTTATTGCATGCTGGCTTTTGTCCTTACAGTTTGCAAATAGTTTTCTGCTACATCAAGGACTCTGCCTTGCTCTTGAAACTGGCAACTAGCTAATGCCAAAGCCAAAGCGGCTGAAATATTTATGCACACATAAGGTCATCGGAGCAATTTGTCCGCTTCGCTCAGCTGGCACTAAATAAAATACTTGTATACATTTGCGTTATATACGTTCGAGATGTTGTGGGTAAGTGGGAAAGTAGAAAAATATATAAATTTGCTAGGCCATAACATTTTATGTTTTAATACTTAGCCAAGGACAAGGTGGCAGGCACAACTTTTCAACTTTTCAGTTTCCGCAACAAAAAGTCTATAATTGAAAAATAATTGCAATATAATTGAATGTGGCCTCTTTGGGTGTTGCCAAGCAATAATAAATTCATGCAAGAGATACAGATACATTTTGCATGAGCAGTTGGAGTAGAACAAAATAGAGAACAAATTGTATTAAATATGGTTTCGAGTACTTTGTCTTTTTTTTAAACCATAACTGCAGACAATGGAGCTTTGACAGTTAGCTCCACCTAGCGTATTTTAATCGAGCTAAGCTAAGCTTTCGTGTAACTTATTGTTAAATCATTCAAATTGAATATCCATTAGGGTTTTAAAAATTCGAGGTCAAAATAAACTGAGCACTTATTTTTATATTTAAAAGCGGTCATTTAAATGCTTCTAAGTGTTACATATATTATATATTTAAGAGATAAAATTTTTATGGTACCAAGTGTTATGTTATTCTTCTTAGATATATTTAATATATATGTATATTTCAACAGAAAATATTCTCAAAGACTGGGCGAAGTCCGTCTGAAACTAGAGGTTGTTCAGCTTAACGGCACCAAATCTTATAGGCGTATACTTAATGCAGTTAAAGTTTATTGAATGCCTGCGATGATGCAAACAGCTACTTGTTCATATTATAGGGCCAGTGGATTGATAACCTGCTTTTAATTAAGTCTTTTAAGGGTGATGGAAATATTTTATGCACACTGTGGACAAAATGTTGATTAACAATTTACCCAGTTTACAATCAGCTGCCAGTCTGGGTAAGAAATATAAAGTGTTTATGGTGCATATATTTAATACATAAAATATTTACACTATCGATTTGCGGTTTTTTGAGACAAAGCAGCAGACCGCAAGACTAACAGCTTAAGACAACAAAACATCCTGGTACGGAATAGCACTTTGCTTTATAGATTTATGTATATATATAAATATATAAACGAATATACGAATTTATTCAGTTTAAACACGAGTAAACCGCATGATAAATGGTCAAAAGTGCCCCAAGGAGCAATTTAGTGTTAAATGTTTTAGATTCAAGTTATTTTAAGTGCTGCAATTTTGCATGCGGCTTTTCGCTTGAAATTAATGATTTTGGAGGAGTTCTGTTGAAACAGTTTATCACATTTAAATGAAAATCGAAAACTGGTTCCACAATTGACGTAAATTTCGTCAAGTTAGATTTGGCGAAGCGGAAACCGGGCAGCCCAAAATCTATTGGATATTTAATTTTATATGTAAATCTAAACGCTAGTCAACAACGTGTTGGCTGACTTTTTGCTCCTCTTCGCAAATGTCAAGTGTGGCGAAAAAGAAGAAAAAACTATGAGACTCGAAATAGACAATGACAGCTCAAAAAGGTCTCTAGTCTTATGCGAATGACAAGCAGCACAAAAAAAAAATGAGATACAGAAAAAACACACTTTGGCACACTTTAAAGTTGAAGCGACGACGTTGGCAGTTCGTCACGCCTTTCGACGCCCCACCGTCATTTAGCAACCGCGGTCTATGGGCCATTATTGTTTTTAATTTGGCTTTAAACTGATCAAGGTCGCAGCGACAAAAAAGCGGATTTAAATTGGAACGACAAGATGCCAGACACGATAGTTAGCCACATGGAAACAAACAGTCTAACTAAACGATTTTTTTTCGATTCGATTAGTTTGTTATTGAAGTACATATTTGTTTTATCAATATGAAAAAACAAAATGCAGTAATAAGTAGCTTTAATTTCATTACAAATAGGAATTTTTAAAATTTTAAACTGCAATTTTTTCTTATGACTGAAACAGGAGGATTTTGATTGTCGAGAGACAATTTAGATTATATAATTCCATAACCTTGGGCTCTAATTTTTATTTAACAAATTAAATGAAAGACAAAGATATATGTCTTAAATGTAGATGCTATTATATACCACTTTTCATTCAAAGCGGAGTAGTTTGAATATTTTATTAAACCAATGTTTTTAAATTCTTTTGTATTATATATAATATATAAATAACACGATTTGGGGAGACTGGGGAGACTATAAAGTGGATACAAATTTACTTAGAAGTATGTGGGAAATTCTATTCCATAATTTATTATAAATAATGTATAAATAAAACAGTTTAGGTAGCCTGCAGAACGGGTAGATGTGGATAAGTTCATTCCACATTCTATTGCTCTAATTTGAAGCTCTGAAATGTCAATAAAAATCAAAAACAGGTCCCAACTGATTAAAATAATTTAACACGAACTTTTTAAATTTAGACGCCGTATTAATCATAAAAGATTAAACAAAAAAATAACTTAAATATCGACGATTATTATTAATATATTTTTTATTATTATTATTATTATAATTATTATCATTATTATTTTTATAATGATTATTAGTATTATTATTATTAGGATTATAATTATTAATATTATTGTTATTATTATTATTATTGTTATTTTCATTATCATTATTTTTCTTGTTATTTTTTAAGTTTTGAGAAACGTATTGAAATATTAATAATTGGCCCAGGGAAGATCGGTTAAATAATTTAAAAAGGCATGGTAGTAACTGGTCTAAATATGACAAGTGTGCTTTTTACATTTTGGCTAGGATGTGATAAGTGTTGAATGTCGGTCGTATTGTCGCTAGGGTATACAAACTTAAGCAACCCAAAAATAACTGTTAAATCATGTTGTTCGATATGTGTGAACGTATGTGAGCATACTTATTTTAATGAGGATACGCCCAGATATGAGTTTCTGGAATTTGCCAACGAAGCGCTCAAAGCTTCAGACATAAAGCCAAGAATTTAATTTGCAGCAGCAAGTGGGCAGCAGCGACAATAGCGAATGCTGTCCACACACTTGCAGTCCACAGAGGTGTGCTCAACACGCGCTGCAGCTGCTACTCACCACGGGGCAGCCACCACCAGGCACCAACACAAGCAACGGCTGCCATTTTGCATATAAAAGAGTGTCGCGTACGTGCCGCACTTCTCTCTTTCTGGGCGACAGTCAAGTCACGAGCGTATTTTGAACGGCACTTGTGCAACCGACCGAGCAACGAAAGCCGTTGAAAAGCTCACGAGTGTGGAACGTGTTGCCGCCCCTGCCGTTGCCAGTGCTTGTGTTTAACTGTTAAAAAAAAAGCTAGCGAACG
The DNA here is from genome assembly GCA_035045885.1 of Drosophila borealis. Lineage (NCBI taxonomy): Eukaryota > Metazoa > Arthropoda > Insecta > Diptera > Drosophilidae > Drosophila > Drosophila borealis. The sequence continues at coordinate 3,368,188 of JAWNOR010000211.1, forward strand.
CTTTCCAAAACTCACCACAGCGCCAGCAGCTGCAGATCGACAGCAGCAAGAGAGGCGTCCGCCGCCGCCGCCGTGTGTAATAAAAGAAGCAAATTTGAGTTGGTTTTGGGCTTTGGCGTCAGCTTCGAGAAATTGTGCGCGACAACGTAGCAAACAGTGTAAATGGAGCTTTGATAGCGAACGGAAGGACAAAACTACTGCCGCTGCTCAAAGCTGATCTCAAGTCGAGTGTTTTTTAACATAGTGATTCGAACAAAAAAAATAATAGAAACTGCTGACATATCATAGAAACTGTGCGTGTGTTTTTAACTCTACAAAATGGCAAAACTCTTTGTTGTTTTTGCCGTATTGGCTTTGGCGGCCATTGGCGCAGGTAAGCACAACATTTTCATTGAAATAGTAAAAACAAACCACTAAATATGCTTTTAAGTACATATATTAAAAAATGCTTAGTTATAGTGTGGGCTCGTTTTAATTGCTCTGTCTGTTAATTTGCATTGCTGCAGCGGAAGTTGTCAATCAATTTAAAAACAACAAAAATATTTTAAAACTGGCCTTCAAAATATAAAAACTGAAAGCTGACTAAATTAAAGTCGTAGCCTGTTTGTAACCTTGATTATGCAAAAAAGGACGCGTAGACAATTGCTTGGCCACAATAACAACGACAACAGCAACAACAACTTGCTGCACTTGCGAAACAACTTTCATTTCTGTAGGGTCCACAGATCCTGAGATTCAACATAAAACAGCATTCAGCTCAGCTGAAAATTGTAACTTCGATTCGATTCAAGTCGAGTTTGACATTCGACATTTGTGGAATGCATTTGTTGGCTTTGACAGGCCATCGATCAATATGTGTGATTAAGTACATGCAATTCATGTACCCAAGTATGTTGTCGTGTGTAATTTGCCCTGCGGCATTGCCTGTTCGACTGTCAATTAACCGTTAACAGTTATGCAAATATGGCAACTGTTTCTTTCACTGTTGCCAACTGTGACTGCGAAATGTCAAAGTTATAGCCAAGCGCAACAAGTATTTCTATATATTATTTTGTTGCTGTTGTTGCTGTTATTATATTTGTTATTTTTGGCCTGGGCTTATGGAGTCTGCCCGTCGTGAGTTCTTTGCATTGGTATTGGTGACATCGTATTTCATAATGGCAAACGTGTTTTGGCCAACCCCAAGAGGCACAACCAGCTAGACGACATGCCGTTAGTCCCCGGTCTGCATCTACATATGTCTATGTCTATATCGATTTCTTTTTTTTTTGTTTTTGTTTTATACATATATATAACAGGAAGTGCCAGCCATACGACACAAACCAACCCACATTTGCCATACCGAATCAACTGCTGAAATTCTTCCGGTTTCGAAATAACATTTATCAAAGAAAATAACCAAGCTTTGGGCTGATTTTTAGAAATTTCCTTTCTTAACTTTAATTCAAAACAAAATTCTGGATATTGCAAATCATTTAAAGATTTCGAAGCCTCAGTAAAATAATAGATATTTAAATTGCATCAAGCATTTGTTTGACTTTACTTTCGACAGCAACAAGCTTTAATATGCCCTTTTCAAAACATTTTAGTCTTTTGTTTGAGTTTTCATTACGATGGTTTTGTTTGAATTTCTTTCTAAATTAACTTCTAATTGCCCGATTGTAGCCAATGCCGAAGAAGCGCGCGTTAAGCGCCAAGCCACAACCGAGGAGCCCAAGAAGGAGGAGTCTTTCGAGAAGGAGCTGTGCAAGGACAAAGATGCCGGCGAATGGTTCCGTTTGGTAGCTGGCGAAGGTGACAACTGTCGCGATGTCATTCAGTGCACCTCATCGGTAGGTTTCCGTTAACTAGCCCAGCTCTACGGACTTCAGACAACTAACATGTTTTGCTGCGCTTCTGCTCTGATGATTTACAGGGCCTGCAAGCCATTCGTTGCCCAGCCGGTCTGTACTTCGATATTGAGAAGCAGACCTGTGACTGGAAGGAGTCGGTGAAGAACTGCAAGGGCAAGAACAAGGAGCGTCGTGTGAAGCCTCTGCTGCACACAGACGAGCCTCTCTGCCAGGATGGTTTCCTCGCCTGCGGTGATGGCAACTGCATTGAGCGCGGCCTTTTCTGTAACGGCGAGAAGGATTGCTCAGATGGTTCCGATGAGAATACTTGCGGTAAGTACAGAATTGTGGGCTTATAACTGAGAGAGAAATGGACAGCATGGAGAGGAACACTTGGAGAAGGCTAATAAGCGCAAAAATAAAAAGAAAAATAGATCAGTCAGAGATTACGTATTCAATGGAAGCATGGCTAAAATTCTCAAAGATAAAAAAGATTAAAGAAACAATCAGAGAAAAAAAAACTATAAGTTCCATAATAACCATAGTGCGTATCTTCTTTATGTGAATGCCACAGAGAGTGAAAGGAACATAAAAGTAGAACTTAAGAGAGTACGGAAAGCAGAGCTCAGCCAGAAAATAATGAGAAATAAATACCAGCTCCTTTTAAAATATAATCATAAGTGGGACTTGAGCGAGCTCAGTGTTTAATAAGTGTATGTAATGCCGGTGGCACATAAGGTTTGACTTGAATGATTCAACAACACTCAAGAAATAAGCTGCCAGCATTACATAGGATTGGCTTCAAATCCGATATTACCCCATCATCGGGCAAGATAAAAACAAGAAAAAAAACATTTCTAGTGGCTTACATTTGTGTGCCGCGTCAATTTCTTTGAGCTGCTCAGTGGATTTAAGCCTGCCCCAGTCAGAGTCGCACCTTAAAACCGGTCGACGGCATTTAACATTACTTTTGGAGCTGGTCGGTCTGTGGAACCACTCTTAAAATCTCTGAAGAAAAACACTATGCAACAGACAAGTGTCTGTGAGGGAGCTGGCGGGGGCGGGGTGACGCCTACGTACAATGCAGGTATTGCACCAAGTATAGACCGGTTTCGTAAAGCCCTTCAGAGGGAGCGATCGTAAGCCCATAAAATTCCGTTGGATTTCAGTTCAGCTTATTTCTTATACATACGTTGTTTCTTCTCATTCTTCTTTTGCGTGGAAATGTCAAGTGTGAAATGGTAGCAAATGCCAAAGAAACGAACTTTGAGCTGATCTCATCACTGATCCAAACACAAAACTGGGTTGGGTCGTGCATTTTGCATCATTCATTATACATATGAATGGCCGGCCCGGGTGTTAGGCCATGCTTAAGTCACACACATCTCGCATGCAACATCTAAATGTTAAATAAATCAATAATTAATTTTAACCTTGGACTTAAAAGAAATAAAACCAAAGCAAATATACGTATATCTCCCTCGTTGCCCACTTCGTCGCTCTCGGCATGGGGCCAGCTACCGAAAGGCGTTTCAAAGCCCGTTCGATTCATGTGTAAATTAGCCTTACATAATCGGCTTAAAACGCTGTATTTTTAGCAATTGCAAAAAGCCGACTAACCAACAACAACCAAAAAAAAAAAAAAAAAAAAGCAGCAACAAAAGAGCCAGCAACTTGTTATTTATTTATTTATTATTTCTTTAAAATAGCAGCCAGCGCAAAAAACCGCAACTAATTTTAAATAACAACAAAGTGGAGTCTTTCTTACCTTTTTGCTTTGATTTTGTTTTCATTTCGCTTCGTTTTTTATTTTTTCTTCACTGGGTTTACATTAATAATTTGCAAAACACGACGCCGACATTTCTCAAGACGAGCCCGCATTTAAATGTGCATTAATGCGCAAATCAAATGCCAAACAATAGTCAAGAAATAAATGGCCATTGCCAGAGCTACGGCCGTCCAATTCTAAGACCTCCTCCATAGATCGTAGCTCATAGATGCCAGATCGTGTCTTGGCTAATGCGAAAATTGGCACGTTTAACAGCCGTTGGCGATGGCGGCAACATTGCAAGTGCTCAGCGAGCCATTAATTTGTAAACAATTGAATTTAAAATTGAAATTGAATAATGCAGGCACTTGTTCGCTGATCACTGTTCGCTGCTCGCTGCTCGCCTCGAAGGCAATAAGGAAGCCACAGTATGAGCCAATTTAAATGGCAACCATCTAGAGTTGGCTGCGATTAAAAAACCATATATCAACAAAAATGTGCATCAAAGCGTCGAAGCGAAGGCAATTAGGTGTGTGAAGCGACGACTGTTACGCATAGATAGCCCCGGAAAATAGCTTAGGTCTATTTATGAAAAATAAAACATTGCAGAAACCAAATATACAAAAGTATGATAAACGATATGTTTGTTAAATAGCGACAAAGCTAAGCTAAATACAATTATACAGTCTTTTCTGACGCGTTCATTTCCTTTTTGTTAATAATATGCTTAGCGCGGCATTTCTAAAGGATTACCTAAAAGTTCTGCTGAAAGTTATAAATCTTATTGTAGATTATGAGATTATGAGTCATATATAAAGTTTGACTTCTCCTATTTCTGCCCTCTTCCTAGCGCAACATTTTTAAACGTTTTACTCGGTTTATTAAAAACTTAAGATAAAATTAAAATTGTAGATTACAGATTTATTACCTAAAACATTCATAAAATCAGGAAAAATTCGACAACTTCTATAACGATAGTAAGCATCTTTCTTTCCTAAATCGTTATACACTGCGATATAAAGGTTAAATTTTCCCTTTCTGTTTTCTTCTTGGCGCGAAATTCTTAAACGTTTTCCCAAGAGCGATGCTTTCTTACTGGAAAAGAATCGAATAATTTTAGTCAGATAACACAAATTCTGCAAAAGACTGGTTATATGAAGGAATGTGAATGTAATATCCAGATTCTTTTAACTGTTTCATGCCAGTCAACGTCTTTTTTCGTAGTTTTAAAACAACACAATAAGATCCGTGATTGTTCACTTGTAATTCCATATGCCACTTGGCCGACTTTATCACGTAAACGGCCTGTGCCTGTGCACATCCTCTTGAACGAAATGTAAAGCCAGCTCACATTTAGCTTGCTGTTGGCCATAAACAATGTGAACACAAAACAACAAATATCTGAGCAAAAGGAGGGGCGGACAAAGAAATGGCATGAAAACTAAAGACAAACCCTAAAGTCGCTTAAATGCCAGGGAATATTCAGAGGCTGAGCTGCACAACCGGTTCGATGTTCGATGACATAACACTTGGCTATAACGACAGATTATTGGCAACAAGAAATGCCAACAGCTGGCAGTCAGTAGTGTGTGTGCCAGGAGAGTTAAAAAGAGAGGGGTTCAGAGGAAGAGAGAGACAGGCGGAGTGATAAAAGGTCAGGCGGAGACAAAAGCCGGGTGCGACCTACTTGCAAAAAATTATTCGAAAAGAAAAAAACCTGAAGAGAAAAACGAAGGAAATAAACAAAAGTGTTTTATTTTTTGTTTGTTATTATTTTATTTGCTTGGCCTTTGCGTGTCTCGTTGGCATTTCACTTTGGCAAGTGCCAAAGCAACAACAAATTACGTCAAAGAGTTTCTTTTACTGCAAACTTTCGCAGTTGATTTATGATGATGAGCTTCTGCTCCAAGCTCCAAGCTCCATGCTTCATGCCCAATGCTCTATGCAAGTGCAAGGCTTACAAATGACGTTGGCAAGTAGTGTATACATAATTTGCATATGGCCGCTAATGAATGGCAAACACGTGGGCGTGTACTGAGGCTGACCAAAAGCCGTAGACAGCGCCGCATAGATTAAACATTGAGGCCCTCTGCCCTGGCCCAGGTGAACGTTGGCTGCATGCCAAAGCAGTTACCAATTCGAGCTCTTCGCTTGATTGACGAAGACTTGGCTTAAGCAAAAACAACAACAAAAAAACACACACTCACACGGAAAAATATAGATTCAAAATAATAATAAAAATATATATATATGAGGTACTGAAATTGTGCAGACATTTTCCATTCACTTTGCGTTTTGGCGACGGCGGTTTTCCCGACACCCGGCTGATTTGTGATTGGTTTTTCAGACCCGACGCAGTTCATTGAACCGGCTGCCGCCCATGTACAGTTAGCTAATTGTTTGAAATCATTTTCCATAAAGTTGATTGAACTTTACTGAAACGCCCCGTACAGAATATAAATGATTAGCCAAGACCTAAGTGCTCTGACAAAAAAATAACCGAAATAATGTATGTAATTAAAGGTTATAAGCCCACAAAAATGAAGAATTTCTTAATATCTAGGCCGTTTGTGTGATATTTTAAAAGATTTCCCACATCTCTTGACCTGCTTAGGAAAACCAGAAATATCAGTCATACTATCTAAAGTCTACAATGTTTTCCGCTTGAAGGGAAAGCCAGAAGTTAATAGAGAACTGTTGTCAATATTAACATATTATGTTAAGTAGCTATTTATAGCTTAACAGCTTTAGTTTACATATGACGGTTATATGATAAATTTCCTTCGCCGTGCAAAGCATTTTATTTGATCTTTGTCTTTATGTTCGGATTTTTGCTTCATTTATAGATATCGACAACGATCCGAATCGCGCACCACCCTGTGACCCTGCCGTCTGCGTACTGCCCGATTGCTTCTGCTCGGAGGATGGCACCTCGATACCCGGCGATTTGCCTGCCAAGGATGTGCCTATGATGATCACGATAACGTTCGATGATGCGATCAACAACAACAACATTGAGCTGTACAAGGAGATCTTCAAGGGTCGCAAGAATCCCAATGGCTGCGACATCAAGGCCACCTATTTCGTCTCCCACAAGTACACCAACTATTCGGCGGTGCAGGAGACTTCGCGTAAGGGTCACGAGATTGCCGTGCACTCGATCACGCACAACGATGAGGAGCGTTTCTGGTCGAATGCGACGGTCGATGACTGGGCCAAGGAAATGGCCGGCATGAGGATTATCATTGAGAAATATGCGAATATTACGGACAATTCGGTTGTAGGTGTGCGTGCGCCATATCTGCGTGTCGGCGGCAACAATCAGTTCACCATGATGGAGGAGCAGGCCTTCCTCTACGACTCGACCATTACAGCTCCACTATCGAACCCACCATTGTGGCCATACACCATGTACTTCCGCATGCCCCATCGCTGCCACGGCAATCTGCAGAGCTGCCCCACGAGATCGCATGCCGTCTGGGAGATGGTGATGAATGAGCTGGATCGTCGTGAGGATCCCGCCAATGATGAATACCTGCCTGGCTGTGCCATGGTGGACTCCTGCTCGAACATCCTGACGGGCGATCAGTTCTACAATTTCCTGAATCACAATTTCGATCGCCATTACGATCAGAATCGTGCACCGCTTGGTTTGTACTTCCATGCCGCTTGGCTGAAGAATAATCCCGAGTTCCTGGACGCATTCCTCTACTGGATCGATGAGATCCTGGCCAATCACAATGATGTGTACTTTGTGACCATGACACAGGTGATACAGTGGATGCAAAATCCACGCACCATCAGCGAGGTCAAGAACTTCGAGCCATGGAGGGAGAGGTGCGTGGTGGAGGGCAGGCAAGCCTGCTGGGTGCCAAATACCTGCAAGCTGACCTCCAAGGAGGTTCCCGGGGAGACCATCAACCTGCAGACCTGCGTCAGATGCCCCAATAACTACCCATGGGTCAATGATCCCACTGGCGATGGTTTCTTCTAAGTCAGCGTGCGAGAGAGTAAGAGAGATAGAGAGAGAGCGCGATTGTGAGAGAGCGAAGGAGATAGTGCGTTCGCATCCAAGCAGCCCCAATCCAAATTCCTACAGTCACCTACACACTACTCGACTTTTATTATTTCAATATACTCAAGACTTCTTTTATATTGTACTTTTTATTTTGACTGTGCCGCGTTTTAAAACGCTACAAAAACGCGCTCGGCTAAGTCTGCTGTGTTACGTTATTAAAAAACAAAAAACAAAACAAAACAATGAAAACAAACAAAAAGAACAACAAAATTGACAAATGACAACACAACACAACAACAACAACAAACAGCAAACAAAACAAAACTTGTGTTTTTATATACTCATTTTTGTAGTTTTACGTTAATTTGTATGTGTATATTTAAAAAATACCTAATAAAAAATAAAGTAAATCAAAAAAAAAACTAAAACGAAAAAAAAGCAACAAAACAACAAACTTAAAACGAAACAAATGAAAAGTATATTTCATCATTTTGATTATTGTGATGCTAATGCTGAGTAGCAGCAGCCATAAAAATGCTATTATAATGCACAAGATGAGTTTAGCAACAGTCTCTCTTCTACCTGGCAACAGACGCAAGTCGGCCCAACCACTATATACATATATGTATATATCTCCAACTACCAGTACAGCCAACAATCAACCCAATTTGTGTACGCTACCCAATGACTTACTAACCAGTTTTGTATTATCCCAGCAAAACCAAAGAAACAACAAAATTTGAATAACAAAACGCGTTTTTGATTTCGGTTTTCAGTTTCGATTTCAGTTTCATATGTAAATTCAAAATTTTTTTTTCTTCTTTTGATTTTATTAGTATTTCGAGTGTGTCCTAGACTGGTTTTATATCAATTTTAAAGCGAAGCAACCGGTCTAGAATTAGGCATACTTAGCATATATATTTGTATGCATATTGCTGGGGAGCATATGAATTTATTATAATGCAAAATTTAAGCTTATTAAAAATCGTCTTTTTATGTTTTTTGTCTTCGGTTTTTTCATGCCAATTTGTATGCACATAAAATGAGTGCCGGCTCTAATGGCACGGATTGTGAAGTGGTCTCCGTCAACAGGTTCTTATTTCATATTTATATATATATTTATTTCATATAGGGTATCTTTGGACAGCCCCCGCTGGCGCTTTGCGCAATCATAACAAATCACACAGTCGTCGATAATTAATTTTAAGCATTGCGAATTTCGACTCTTTTATGGAAATACCAAAGTTATATGCGTGTCCATGCAAATTTATGTGGTTTACAAATTATTTTTTACTTCGCACCGCAAAATTGACTCAATAAAAAAATACAATTTCATGCGGTTGAATATATATATAATATATATTTTATATGTCAATTTTGATGCATGCATAAGTTTTATCACCAGCCAAGGTGATTGCATTGAATGACTCTGAGAGTATCAAAAAAGATGCCGTCTGAAAAGATGAGTAATTTGTGGCATGGCTTAATCGTGCCTTCATTAATCGGATGTTCAGTAACTAATGCTACAAATCGTAAGCATAAAATAAAAGAAAGCATATTATTTCCATATATAAGACCTGCGTGGCATAATATTTGCCATTACAATCCTTACATATTCAATAGACGTTTTAGCCAGCGAAAACGAGTTCGCAAGAGATACGATGTGCCCATATTCACACACATATATGTATATATATTCGCACGTGTGTGTGTTTGCCAACTTTTACTCTTGCTAAGGTGAACTAGTTGTAAAGTGGACGCTTTGCATAAATCGTGTATGAAAAGCGAACGCACAGTGGGCCAAAGTGTAATATTACTGCTCGAAAAGTAAGCAAAACGTAAAGCTTATGTGTCAATGCTAGATAAATTGATAATGACCAAACAGCTTATTTTTTTTAAAACAACAAAATGTAGTCAAATATTTATTCAAATAAATATAATTTACAAAAATATGCGCATATGTACATAAACAAGCAAATCGGAGAAACAAACATAAATTAACATTTTATCTAAGCAACTCATAAATCAATATTCAATGCATTTGCATAGGCTTTCAATCACTGTGCACAACGCCGCCTCCAATTGACGTAGGCGCCCTTGTCTTGACAGCGACTCGGCTCACAAATTCTCGAATATGCTTCCTACTTCTGGGACAGAGCCTCGAGCTGGTCAACCGGTCATCAAGTAGACATACGTATGTCATATGTCAGGCATATCCAGTTAACTGGATTTCCATGTGGCGAGACACGTTTTAAAGAAACGGAATCAGAGTGTGTTAAGCGTCGATTTTAATGCTATGCATATAAAATCCGTTAAAAAAATAAATAACAAAAATCCAAATCGGAAACCCGAGTTGACAATTGGAATATTGACAGGTGATTTGAAAAGTTCACTGATTGCATAATTAAGGGGAATGGGTAGATAAAAGCACGCCGAGCAGATGCACAAATGATCAGCAAATGGAAATTGAAAAATAAACATATTTAAATACGACTCGCATTTCAATATTGAACACCAAAAAAGAAACCCCGTTGCCGTCGCTATAGGGCCTTCGGTGCTCTCCACTTGCCATAAATTAAAAGCAGTCTCTGCGATCCACTCGGTTCGGTTTGGTTTGGGATAGATTTGGGGAGAGTCCCGGGGTGAAAGGGAGCTAACACTTATGCAACTTGTGAGTGTGTGTCTGTGTTTTTTATGGTTATGCATTTCTTTTACAGTCCACAGTTTACAGTTTACTGTTTACAGGCTCATCTTCAGCTCGAAGCGCTCGTCGAGCATTTCCTTCATTAACAATTCCGTTTTTGTTCAGTTTTCTTAAAGCCAATTTCTCTTTTTCTCTTGATCTGCTTGATGATCTTTGTTAGCGTTTCTTGTGGTTGTGACTAAATTTGTAATTTGCTTTAATTAGTATGAAATTAACTTGCGTTGATTAAACGAAGGATTTCTCAGGGCCACAGTTCAATAAAAAGCAAATATTTAAATTAAAAACAAGATTTGTAAGTTGCTTAAATAAAAATTAACTCAAATCGCTTGCAATTGTCTACCATACCATAATACTCAAATACAAATCACATATACGATGATTGGGGGCAATCTTGGCTGCTCAAATTATGTAAATCCATAAAAAAAAGGTTTTCACTCGTCGAAAAAAATCAATTTCAATGCCGTCGAACGCTTGAGGTGCCATCATCAACATTTTCACTCTAATTGAAAAACCAGTTTAACAGTTGATTAAAAAAAGGTAATAACAATAATCAGCATGCTCGAATATGCGGGCGATTATATCACCAAAGTGTAAAAACCGTTGCCAACTAAAATTAATTGTAACTATCAAAAGCGAAAAAAAATCAAAGAAAAAAACTGCAATCAACATTTGCCAAAGAAGGTAAACAACTTTTTTGTGGCATCTTCTGCACAGACGAACACGCACATATGTATACTTGGAATATATATCTATCTTAGGATCGGATCGCAGCTGTCGCACCCTTCACTGACGCACGGCACGTTAATTGACTACGCCAATTAAAATGCAATTGTAATGAACCACAATTTCAAGAATTCTCCAGCAAAAAATCGCGCATACGCCATGTTGTCTGCAGCACTTAGCTTTTATTCGACTTTTTGCTGACATGTTCTAGTACAAGACAAACGTGTTTTCAAGTTCAGGAAATAACTGGTCAACCATGTACATACACTTATATATATTGTATATATTGCCATTCTTTTCTATATCAAACCAGAGGCAAGTTCGTTTACAGACTGTACTAAAGGAAAGCTGTTCAGAAAAACATCAAGTGTTGTTTCAGCTGAACAAAACTGATTTGTAACTGCGGAAAAGTTCTAGTACAATTACAAAAAATATAATACTCATAAAAAAAGAATAAACAGATAGAAAAATAACTCCGTTTTTCTGTCAACATCTTTCACATTGAAAGTAGCCTTCAAATAATTTGTTAAGCAATTATTTTGTCACTCAGAACAATCAATCGCAACGCTATTTATATTTTTGTTATCTTAAGATTTGCAAGTCAAAATTAAATCAAATATTTGTTGACTGCTGAAAGTGTATTTGAGCAGAATCCAAAATATTTTGCCACTATTTACTTACATGCCTAAAAAATGCACAAGCAAACCCCATAAATATTGGCTACAAATATTTATTTTGAGCACAGATATAATTGCTAATTGTATTTAAAAAAGGAGCTGATCCAATGACAAAAATAATATATATTATAATTTATATATACAGTATCAGTATTTACAGTTCTTGGCAGGGTCTAATTATCTGTAAAAAAATCGACAATATCTTAGAGGTATTTTAAATATATATTTCCAATTTAGGTAGAATTTAGTTTGGAATAACTTCTTTATAAAACTCTCTGGTCTTTTCAAAATAATAAAGACAAGACTTTGGGCATAGCGCCCAAAGAGACATACTTTAATTATCACATGATCCGAACTTAAAATAATTAAATAAACTATTTAAAATATATAATTTTAATGACATTTAAAATTCTCTATCAACTTAGTGGAAATTATTAATGCTGATATTTTTGGTATTTTAGAAAATGCACTTGACTACAATTCTCAGCTTGTAAAATAAATGTAACACATAACCAAACTGTGTTTACTTTTAGAACCCATTTCCATTGCCTTTTATTGTGCTTAATTATGGCAATGAACCTTGTATTACATAATTCGAAAATTCCCTATTTATGCCAACCTTAACATGCCCACAATATTTAGGCTTGTCCACAACAGTTTCATATCCGCAAACATGCTTCGTGTTTTGCGCATGCATCCAGACGGATGAACGGACAAACAGATGGAGGGACGGAGCACATATCATCGTGTCATCATCATCTCGTACGAGCTCTTAACTTATTGAATAACAGGCTGGTTCCAGCCAGGTAAGTTGGTACGCAGCCCTTTTTGCTCTGTCTGTTCGTCTGTCTGTCTGTCTGTCTGTTTTGTACGCCTGCATATCTTTACATAACTAAAGGGGACTGCAAAATTGAACAAGCGCATAATCAATTTGCCATTAATTAAGATTTCGTGATACAGCCAAAGAAAATTAAAAATTAAAAACAAACGAAACAAACCAAACAAAAATCTTAAAAGGTAAATTTAACGCGTGTGAGTCAGTGACGGTTAAAGTGTTGCCACTCGGTGCTGGAAGCGACTGGAAGGAGGAGTCCCCAGGAGGTTTATTAACCTTTTTTCTGCTGTCTTAGCCACGTTAACAAGAATTTAATGTACAGGTTGTGAGCGGAATGGGCAATTCACTGGCAAAGCGGCTCAAGCGAGCCGTTTAAATGCAGATGGTGTGACAATGTCTAACCACTTGCCATGCCGCACGAGTGTAGGTGAAAATAAAAAGTAACTAAACAAGCGGCATCAACAAAACGTGTAAAGAAACACGTTCAAAAGGTACCATACAAAGAAAAGCCATTGAGAACCTTGCTGTCGACTGACAGATGCTCTGTTCCCCAGATAATAAGGCCAGTGCAGATGGGTAAGAATGTACAAAATGCACAAGAACATAATCATAATAAAATGTTTGGGCTAATATTTAAGATAGAATAAAGAGGTTTTGCCTCAAAATCGAAACACCCTTTTTTTGGGTTATATGCCAATGTAGCCGAGCATGCCGTGTTGACTTGCGCGAACAGAGTATAACGACAGTTACGAAATCGAGATGTCATGTCTTCGTAGAATCACAAGATAATAAAGAGCCAAAGACGCAATTTCAGGGTCATTAAATGATTGATGTTTGAAGATTTGATTTATGCAGCTGAGTTGGCAGTCCAGCGGGATTGGCTAAACAGTGCTGCCCACCTGGCAGCTTTGGAAAGGTGTAAATGTACGGCGAGGTGCAGCTCCAGACACGGGCACCCACACATACCAAATGCGGCTCACACCTGCGCCCAAGCTAATTAACCTTTCTTCAAACTGCGCGCACACCTTCGCACGCAGAGAGACAAAAGCAAAGCTTAAGCCGCCTTGGCATTTTCGAATCGAAATGGATTCCACAGAAAGCCTCAAATTGTGTGTTACCCCTTAAAAAAGCTTCGCACTGCGTTGCGCCGGCGCCGTCGTTAGCTCGAAACTCACCACACAGCCCAAAATGGCGCACACACCACGGCTTAATAAATAGAACTCGTTGCTGGTGGACAACACCTAGTGTAAGCGTGGCTGTGTATTGGAAGAGTGCCCTCTGTTCACTCGCCTACCTCTGTCCAACGTAAAGCCGTCATTTCCACATTTGCTGAGCGCTAAAAGTAATATTGAAGTTTCCAGTACATACGAGCAGACATATGCCAACTTATGTCTCTCCATATAAATACATATATATATAAATATATTAAAAGTGATCATCCGAAGTGTAGTTTTTTGCTAATTTAAAGTTTTGTTCGATTTCTTCGATTTGCAGCCAGCGCTGGTACTGAACATGGCGCGTTGGTGGCCAATTGTGTCCGTTTTGCTGTTCTGCTGTGCAGCTGGTAAGTACCAAAAGCAATCCGACCGCATATATATATATATTTTTTTTATTATTTTTATAATCATGCATACATAAATAAGTAGATATAAGCTAGACTTGGGCCTCAAGTTGGAGTTGGCCACGTTGGCAGGCCGCCTACTTGACCTTTACCAGTTGAATAAGCAGCGAATAAATATTTGTGTTTTTTTATGCACAAAATTAGCAAAACAAAAAGAAATAAATAAAAGAGAAGTCGTTGGCCAAGGTAAATAAACTTGAAAAATATAGCAAGGTGTCAAAGCTGTTATGAATTATTAGCAACATGCAATAGTTAATGGTTCGATCAATCGATCCAGCGCTGCTTCAAGTTGAACTATTTCCTTAAATACAAAAAACAAATAAAGTAGTAGGAAAAAGAAACTGTGGCAAGAGACCAAACTGAAGCCGGAGCTGGCCATAAAAAATTAGCATAGGCAACTTTTGATACAATCGCGTTTGGTTCCGTTTATTATTTTTGGAGGCGACAACTCCCAGGTTGTTTATGCAATACCTTTTAAGTTAAACTGCAAACGTGTTTCGCTTGCTTCTACAACAGCAGCAGCAACAACAGACATTGGCCATTAGCCAATACACAAACCAGTTTGGCGACAGCAGCAGCTACACCTTACCATGTAAACAACAGGCTCCATTAGCAGACGTCTCTCACACTTCGGGCTATCGCAATTTCGCTTGCCCTTTCGTTTGCGTTTGCGTTGCTCTTGCCGACTCTGCGAGATGATAGATATACAAAAAGTAGAAAACGTAACAAAAACGAGAGTTGTTTAGCTTTTAGAAGTCGTTTAGACTAAACCGGTTCAGAGTCGGTTTGCTGTTGCCCGGGGCCGCTGAAAACTTAATGAATAAAAAAAAAACAAGTGTGAACAGGCCATAAGTGCTTGTAGCTGTCGATTAGCACTAATTATGCGCATAATTAAATAATGACAATATAACGAGTACCAAAAACATTAAAAACCAATAATTATTTACCAAGAAAGCTTTAAAAACATTTTGCCACATAAACAGTTATTTTTTAATAAAAAGAAAAGAATTGCCAGAAATTCTTTAACTGCTTTATTAGGAAGCCTTTGTTACCTAAACTACAATGATTAAAAAATATAAACAAATACAGTTTTTTAACGCAATCAGATATTGCTCAAGAATATATATAAATAGGAAAAATTAAAAGGAAGATAAATATTTTTAATGAAAGGAACATAAATATATTGCAAGCAGTTATAAAAATTAAATACAAAATTGTTATTTTTATTATTTTATAAATAAAATAAAAAACGTTTAAATTAAAAGTGATTTTATAATTTAAGTGCTTGATAATATAGGCATAAAAATACAATTGGCTAATTAATTTTTTTTTCGCCCCTTCTCTTAGCCCAACATCAGGACAAGCTTGAGGGCGTTGATGTTGAAGAAGTGTGCGCGGATCGTCCCGCTGATGAATATTTCCGTTTAGATACGGAGAGCGATTGTCGTGAAGTTTACAGGTAAGCATTTAAGCAAATATTCTTAGACTGAAAGTTCTCGTTATGCAGTCTTTGAAGATAATGATAATTTTTGGGGATTTTGTTTTGTTTTCACATCAACAATTTTATTGCACTTACTCCAAAAAAAAAAAAAAAAACAAAATAAAAAAAATGAAACTAAAGGTGCGACAGTGCCGGAGAAGATGGCAGCAATCGCTTGGCACCGATCCGCTGTGCCGGCGGCTTGGCGTTCGATGTGTTGCGTCAGCTGTGCGATTGGAAGACGAATGTTAAGAATTGCGATATCGATCAAAGTAAGTGGGGTGTGTCCGCGCCAGGCATTGAGCCGAGAGCCCAAAAGTATACTTCAAAGAGCTCGACTCTGTGCCACCCAAAACTCTCCTACACAATGTCTAACACTCTGTTCTGTATGCCTATCTCTCTCTATCTATATCTATCTATCTCTATGTGCAGGTGTGTGTGTGTGTAGTGTGTGTATTTGTCACACAGCTCATTGTATCTCTCTGTAACTAAAACCAAAACCTTCTTCTCATTGCATTTGTTCAAACAAAAACAAACCAAAATCCAAGCTCCGCCAAACCCCCCTCGAAAAGAAAGTGCCAAAGTTCTGTTAGCTAGCGAAATAAAATTTGTTTAGGAAAAACTGCAAAAACTGTAAAAAAAAGATAAAAAAAACAACAAACGAAAAGTGTCAACAAAAACAACTTTATTTTTTAGATGTACTAGGTCGGGCCTAAAAGAAATTCAGTGCCCCTCCGGCTTGGCCTTTGATGTTATTAAGCAGACCTGCGACTGGAAGGCCAAGGTGACTAACTGCGATGAGAAAGAGAGTAAGTGTCCTGACTGTCTGCAAACCAGCAAAAAAAACACATTTGTACATAGCACTTGGACAGATACATGTATATATATATATAAATAAACATATATATGTATATATATATACTTATAAAATATATATATATATATATATATATATATATAGATATAGTGAACTTTGGAACAAGAAGAACAACAAAAACAACAATCCTAACCTCCCTCACAATCACGTGTAAACTTCTCACTTCAAAATTTAGACATTATTTGTCACTAACACGCCACAACAATATCAAAGTCCTACGCCAAATTCTAACATAGGAATTCTCCATCCACTCCTCTAGAACCCCGCAAGGCGCAGCCCATATTGAAGACAGATGAGCCCATCTGTCCCGATGGCAAGCTCTCCTGCGGCGATGGCGAGTGCCTGGACAAGGAGCTCTTCTGCAACGGCAAGCCCGATTGCAAGGATGAGTCCGATGAGAATGCCTGCTGTAAGTGACAATAATTGCGGCTCATTCCAAAGCCAGACACACAGTTTCCAAACTGATGTCCGTTTCTGTTGACAGCTGTTGATGAGGATCCCAACCGTGCACCTGAGTGCGATCCCACGCAGTGCGCTCTGCCCGATTGTTTCTGCTCCGCGGACGGCACACGCATTCCCGGCGGCATTGAGCCCCAGCAGGTGCCACAGATGATCACCATTACGTTCAACGGTGCCGTCAATGTGGACAATATCGATTTGTACGATGACATCTTCAATGGCCAGCACCAGAATCCCAATGGCTGCTCCATCAAGGGTACATTCTTTGTCTCGCACAAATATACCAACTACTCGGCTGTGCAGGATCTGCATCGTCGCGGCCACGAGATCTCCGTTTTCTCGCTAACACACAAGGATGATCCCAACTACTGGACCGGCGGCAGCTACGATGACTGGCTGGCCGAGATGGCGGGCTCCCGTTTGATTGTGGAACGTTTCGCTAACATCACAGATGGCTCCATCATTGGCATGCGTGCGCCCTACCTGCGTGTGGGTGGCAACAAGCAGTTCGAGATGATGGCGGATCAGTTCTTTGTGTACGATGCCTCCATTACCGCCTCCCTGGGACGTGTGCCCATCTGGCCATATACCCTGTATTTCCGTATGCCGCACAAGTGCAATGGCAATGCCCACAACTGCCCGTCGCGTAGCCATCCCGTCTGGGAGATGGTTATGAATGAGCTGGATCGTCGTGATGATCCCACCTTTGATGAGTCGTTGCCCGGTTGCCACATGGTTGACTCGTGCTCGAACGTCGCCTCTGGCGACCAGTTCGCACGTCTGTTGCGCCACAATTTCAATCGCCACTACAATAGCAACCGCGCACCTCTCGGCCTCCACTTCCATGCCTCGTGGCTCAAGTCGAAGAAGGAGTATCGCGATGAGCTGATCAAGTTCATTGAGGAGATGCTTGGACGCAACGATGTATTCTTTGTGACCAATCTGCAGGTCATCCAGTGGATGCAGAACCCCACAGAGCTCAACTCGCTGCGCGACTTCCAGGAGTGGAAGGAGAAATGCGATGTCAAGGGTCAGCCCTACTGCTCGCTGCCCAACGCCTGCCCGCTGACCACACGCGAGCTGCCCGGCGAGACGCTGCGTCTGTTCACCTGCATGGAGTGCCCCAATAACTATCCCTGGATCCTCGATCCCACTGGCGATGGCTTCTCCGTTTAAGCTGAGGCCAGAGCACAGCTCTCTTTCTAATTCCTTTCCAAAAAACAAAAAAAAACAAAACAAAAAAGAGAACAACGCATTAGTAGTTCAACCGAGAGTCTGATAAACTAAACACAAAACCTACACAATGCAATAAATGTATCTATCTAATTTCTACCTGACCCCCCCTCTCCCCTCTGCTCTCTTCACCCCTTCCGTCTATTATTTATCAAATCATTCTTTTTATTGCTTCTATTCCTGCGTATTTCTCGACTTTTCTCAACTTTCTCTACTTTCACAGCTCGTTTTGTATCCCCACTTTTCGTTCTTTCTTTTGATAATGTTGAATGATAAAGTGAATTGTTTTAATTTTCTACACAAACTAAAAAAAAAACATCAACAAAAGCTGCTACTTTGTTATAAAAAAAAAAAACAACTTTCACAAAAAAACCGCGCCAAAAACTCGCAGCAGCTAAAATTCTTTGTAATTATATAAGTATTTTTTATAAGAAAAATATAAAAAATATATTAAAAAAAAACATATTTATTTTACGTGTTTTATTTAGATTAAGAAATCTGACAAAAAAAAAGAAATAATTGTATTTTTAATTGCGTCAACAGGGAATCGTATCAAAAGTTTCTTTCCTGCTTATACGTGGGATTATCTGAAAGATTTAAAACTGCTCCCAATTTTTTTGATCTTCCCATCCAGCTTATTTCTCTTGAATAATTTGGGCACAAAGTCTGTTCGATTTACAATATTCAGAAGCTTTAAAGATAAGCCTACCTATAGTTCATTTTATTAACTATAAATTCTAACTTTGAGCGCGTTCTGGATATTTTTTTAAAACCAGCCTAAGCTTCATTGATGTTAGGATTGTCTATACATTTGTGTAAATCTAAGCACATGCTTCGTTTATGTAAGATAAGTATCATATTAGTATTTGCTGTCTGAAATTACTTTTGTGTTGAGCCCATACTAAACCTTTATTCGCATCTCATCGAAACCAAAAACAACTTTATTATTGATTTTATATATATTTAAGAATATTTACTTAAAATATGAATATGAATAATACTTAAGCCGAGTAAGCCCAATCTTACAACATAAAGTATGAAATAATATTTTTTCCTGTGTAGCTTCTAGTTACTTGTTAAGTTGGGTAGTCTTTAAATATGTCAAATAGTTTCTAAATTTAAATTTACTTTTAATTTTTAAATTTATAACTGCCCGTTCTACTGAAAATATTGCATCTCTTATGTATTTTCATATGGAAGTTGTGGGCTAAATTTCATTACTAGTCAAAATTGACAAATGCCAATTTTGCTTAGAAATATGCAAGTTATATATATCTTTATCTATATCTATATCTTTATCTATATCTATATCTATATCTATATCTATATCTATATCTATATCTATATCTATATCTATATCTATATCTATATCTATATCTATATCTATATCTATATCTATATCTATATCTATATCTATATCTATATCTATATCTATATCTATATCTATATCTATATCTATATCTGTATCTATATCTATATACTATATACATAGTAGCTAAATCTATTAAAAACACACATTTTTCCCGGGTTCGAACCGGTTCAATTCGAAGGAGGCTTGATTTTGACTAATCAAGATAGCCTTGCGATGTAAATCTACTAAACTTGCAACAGCTTGTTTTCAAAACACATCACACACAACTTTTTCACCAAAAGTAAATTCTAATTCTAATACTTTTATACATTAAATAGAGGGACACACCTGAGTCTACAATTTGAGATTTAATACCGAAGAATATTTAGAGAATGACAGAGGTGAACACTCGGAATTTGAAATTTTTTTTATTGGGGATTTTATATTATGTATGTATTGTGTTTATGTTTGGATCGAACTGTTGCCAACTTATATGTGCTTTAAAGCTTTTAATGATACCTGAAGCGGTAAGCGTACCGGTAGCAAGGTCTGCAGTCGATTTAAATGGAAACTTAATGTCAAATTTTGGACCGGCAAAGGACGTTTCACAGTTGGCGCTCAAACAGAACAAATCAAAACTGTTTTTATTTGCAGATAAGAGTACGCCAAGCGCGAAAAGAAATTCTGAAAGTGTTCAGACCACGGTGTCTAGCAAACAGGAAACAGAGGTAACCCTTAAGATGGCGAATGAAGGCCAGGATCCTAGTTTGGAATTTAATCCATGGATTGTAACAGTTGGCAATCAACTAATGGACGCCAAATTCAAAACAGACCGCAAGCAATATGAACGTATCAAAGTTGTCTTAAATCCAGCACAGAATTATAATCCCAATTTGAAGATGAGCACTGTGTGCACCGGTTCGACTATACCATATGGGGAGCACAAGGTGATGAATTGGCTTGATCGGCATGTACATAGGCACGAGCATTCGAATCGTGCATTCTACATGGAACTGCGCCACGATCTGTTTATCAAGGCCGATTCGGAGATATGCCATAACAAAAAGTATGTAAAATGGATGGAATATCAGGAATGCGCACTGCGTCGCAATCAACGTTTGGAGTCTTATATACCACAATATCCATTGCATCAAGTCCTCAAAGAAAAAAATTAAGATTCGTAGAAGGCATAGTAATAATTAATTCTTTCATCTGAAATTGTAATATCTAAGCCTTCCTGCATAATTGAACAGTAGCTTTTTCTTTTCCATGTGTGTTCGTATGTATATATTTGCTGGCATGTATACCAAACGTAGACCAATTATACGGCTTTTTAATATCGCCCTTCTCTGCGATTTTCATGAATTCAAGTAAGCCTGACAGGTTTTCATGCTTTGATTTTATGTGTTTCTTCGGGTATGTATTTGTTTCTGCACATATGTGTATGCATTCATATGTATGCATGTATGTATGTATGCATGCTTGTATGTATGCATGCTTGTATGTATGCATGCATGTATGTATGCATGCATGTATGTATGCATGCATGTATGCATGTATGTATGTATGTATGCATGCATGTATATATGCATGCATGTATGTATGCATGTAGGTATGCATGCATGTATTTATGCATGCATATATGCAAGTATGTATGTTTGTATGCATATGATGTTGTAAGTATATATACGAATATGTATGTACTTATGTAATTATGTATGCATGAATGCGTGTATAATAACTTGCCGAAACCATAATCTTGCAAGCGTCTGTGAATTTTTGGCTGGCTACGATATATATTTAGAAATTGATAAAAACATATGTTAATCCACATCAGTCCTATCTACCTTGTTTATCTAAGCTCGCGTATGTTTTTAAAATAATATACGTAGAGTTCAGGCGATCATCCTGGAATTTTTGGTGATAATTTCTCATGCACTTTATTCTCAATATCATGTGGGTGTTACTCCAAGTAATAAGCTACAAAGATTTGTTATTAATGCCATTAATCTATGTATATTGAACCAAGTGTGGAGCGTAGAAAGCGGAATGTTCCTCAATTAGAGCCACAGGCGCACGTGTTGATCCCAACTGGTCGAGGCTAGACACATGCCATTGGGGCACAAGCTGATGCAAGTTATCCGATTTTCATGTCCAGACAGCGTGCCTGGCGAAAGAGACAGCGAAAATGGTAAATGACAAAAATCAATACCAGTCAAATGGCAATTGAAGCCGTCCACGTTTGCCACCTACCCGTGTGCCGTTGCTTCATTGCATCCCACGAGTGCACATTGCCCTCAATGCCGCCGCACAATATGTAGCGACCGCTGGTCGATAAAGCTAATGGGCACAAAATCAGATTAAAAACTGGCTAAAGTCAAGGCGAACCAAGAAGCACAAAAGAGAAGCATAAAAATATAACAACAATAATGGAAACACGCACCGCACGAGGTGAAGCCCGTGTTCTTCTGGGGCGGCTCATAGAGTCCAATTTGTTGGTCTGACCGCAAATCGTACATGCGTGCCGTTTGATCCTCCGAGCAGGAGGCAAAGGCAAAGCCGCTTGGATGATACTGAAAACCACACATGCAAATCGAAAAGCAATCAAACCATAGATGGTGGCTAACTTACGCAAACGGAAGACACATCCATGGTGTGACCGAAAAACATTTGCTTGTGTCCCTCTTCGCGTACATCCCACAACTTGGCAGTTTTGTCCACTGAGCCGGTTATATAAGTATTCATATCGGGTGACAATGAAAGACCCGCAATATCGCCAGCATGCCCATTAAAGTCCATAGTCTTGACGCCCTTCTCCAAATCCCAGTGGCAGCTGTAATCCGTGAACATTCAGGCTTAATAGGTCAGCATTCCTGAACTTGTTGTTAACTTACATTTTCATATCACCCGAACCGGTTATCAAATGGCCATCATCCAGAAAACGACACGAGCTTAGAAATCCCTCATAGCCAACTAGTTCACGCACCATTTTGGCCACCCCAGAGGCATCACGATTGTTCACATCGTAGACGGTGCATGCGTTGTCCATGCCACCGCAGGCCACAAAGTTGCCCGACGGCGAGAAGGCGACGGTCATTACCCAAGCCGAGCGCAATGGTATAATCTGCACCTTGTTGGCCGTCCAGGTGTCCCAAATGATCAGTTTGCCATCCAATGATCCAGTGACACAGTGGCGCGAATCGCCCGCAAAATGCACCGAGTTCACCTTGTTTATATGACCTTTTAAAATCTTTTTCGAAGAAAATCGTATTTTGGGCACATCGCTCATGTCACCGCATTTGTCCGCCAGTGTGCAGTCCGCCTTGGCATTTTGATCATCCTAGGGAATTTGAATTACAATTAAAAGGATTCAATAGTTTTATATTTGTTTAGAGAATATCAAGGTGTAACCTTAAACTTTTGTATCATGCCATTGATCTCGTCGTAGAGGCTTTGGGTTTCTGGATCAATTTTCGGCATGATTGCGCATTAAATTTTAAATCGCAGCAAATAACCGTTACAGCGCACAAGACCAATCAAGAACGCGTCCCAACACAAACTAATGTCGAAATAAATATTTAACTTACACTGTTATGATGCTAGCCAAGACGTTAATGCAATTAACTAATTGGATTAGTTGTTGGACAAAAGCAATTACACATTTTAGGAAATATTCAATATTCAAAACTTGCGCGCGCATTACAAACACACGCATGCGCAATAAAGAGGGCTGCCAGCGCTCCTAAGCTAAGCACTTTACAGCACTGCATGGTCACTTAACAGAAATACTCCTGACTGTTTAACAGAATGTTGATCGATGTTTAAGGTACCGCAAGCTCAGATTTTATTTTGTGAAGTTTTAACAACAATTCCAAAGATGGTGAAAGTGATTATTCATTTTTATGGAAAATAAGTGATATTGTTAAAAATGTTATATGTGACTTATTATTGCGAATACAATCGATATATATCGATACGAAACCAACATCAACGCACAGCTGTTAAGCGTGCTATTTGACAGCTGTTCAGTCATCAAAAGAATTTGGGGCCACAAGGATTTGCTGCATTTTATTTTAAAAATTAACGCAACAGCCAGCCGCCAAAATGAGCCACAGGCGCAGGTACTAATATTAAAGCGCATAATGGAAACACTGCCATGTGCAAGCGAAGTGGCGCAAATGCAGGAGCACCAACAGCAACAACAATCTGAAACCCTTGTAAATATAAAACGCGTTTCGCTACCTTTCGAGAGGCAAAGCCCTATGGACACGGATATGACCAAAGCCGAGGATGTGGGGCAAATGCTAAAACAGAA
The DNA here is from genome assembly GCA_035045885.1 of Drosophila borealis. Taxonomy (NCBI): domain Eukaryota; kingdom Metazoa; phylum Arthropoda; class Insecta; order Diptera; family Drosophilidae; genus Drosophila; species Drosophila borealis. Next base: position 3,392,081 of record JAWNOR010000211.1, read on the forward strand.
GCCGCAGCACGCGGCAACTGTTGTTGGCGTCGCGGCACAGGCACAGCTTGTGAATCTCAGCAGCATAGACAGCCTCTGCGAGAATGTGGTTAACATACCCAAGGAGCTAATCCTCATATCGATGGTATCACAGGAGCAGGCTCTTTACAATCCCAAGCATCAGCTCTATCGCAGCACAAAGAGCAAGGATGAAAAGTGGAGTGAAATTGGTAGCCATGTGGGCTGGTCAGGTGATATAGACGTAGCGCACTTCTAATTATAAATCAATGCTAAACAGTTTATTGTCGGCAAACAGATGCGCAATGTAAGGCCAAATGGAAGGCCATGAGGGACCAATATTGCCGCGAGCTAAAACGCGCCAAAACGAATACCAAAGGCAACGTCAAGTGGAAGTACTTCAAGGAGCTGGACTTTCTGCGTCCCTATGCGCTGGCACGCAAGTAAGTTAAGCCAGGGACGGACACATATATCACATCCATATCTATTCATGCCCACTTCCAGCTATCGATCACGTGGCGCGCAGAACGGCAATGGAATTCTGACGTCGATATCGCTGCCCAATATGAGCACCAGCACAACCACCACCAACAGCAGGGGCAACGTGCATAACAATTCTTTTAGCAACAGCAATAGCAGCAGCCAAAATCTTACCTTGACCACAGAATGCAGCAAATTTGCCAACATCAAAATCGAGGAGCGAAGCGCCTCGCTGCTGGAAAACTGCAGCTTTGTACCGACAACAACAACGACGGTGACAACAGCAACGGCATCCGCTGTGGCTGCGCTTGATAAGAAAGCGGATGCGTCGCGTGGGATTAGCGCATTTTTAGCTAGCCAAATCATGCAGCAGCAGCAACAGCCGTCACAGCAGGAAACCAATTGGAACTATTTGACCGATGCAAGTGGCAATGCCGTTGGCTCTGCTACATCCATAACTGTTACCTGTGAGACGCCGAATCAAACGTCTGGCAATACGCTTTACAATGAGTTTGTGGACTGTGTGAATGCTGCCAACGTTGTGAGTCAATCGTCAACGCACAATCATCAAACGAATGCCGATGAGGAGGATGATGATCCAATACACACATTTCTCAATATGGAGAGCTACTTTGAGAAGGAGCTCATCATACTGATACAGCAGGAGGATATGATCTACAACTATAGCAATCAAAACTATCGCAATGTCAAACTAAAGCTGGAAGTCTGGGATGAAATAGCGCGAAAACTTAAGAAGCCAGGTTGTACCCTAAAATTATTGAGCAATTTAATATTCCACATTGTACTATATATATCTTAAATGATTATAGTCAAGCAATGCCGACAGAAATGGAAGGCACTTCGGGACCAATATGCACGGGAGTACAAACGTCTGAAAACGCAGCTGCATATCGACGCCACATCGCGTTGGAAGCACTATGATTCCCTCGGCTTTCTACAGAAATATATTCAACAAAAGTCGCTGTGAGTAGTTAAATGCACATAGAGTTTGCAAATGAGTAACTAGTTGTGGTTTGTTTCATGCAAATTGCAGTGATGGAGACACGCTGAACATGCTGCTGCCCAAGCACGAACTTGAGGAGCATATGGCCCAATCGCCATTGCAGCATTCCGAGCCACAGTCAAGCACTTTGGATACATCGCCCAGTAGCTCATCCCAGCTTAATATGTCCACACTGCCGCCGCTATCGGGTCCACACAAAGTCGAACTGTCTGCCACAATGCAGCAACAACAGCAGCAGGAGGTGCAGCAACCCAGCGAGCTGTGCGTGGCCAGTTACGATGAAATGGATATAGAAAACTATATAAACGGCGATGTGGTGCATGATGATGAGGGTGAAGAGAACGAAAACGAGGATATGGAGACGACGCCAACATCTGAACAACCTACACAACAACAACAGCAGCAACAACATGTGGTTAACTATGAGAATGATGATGATTCCGTTTATATGGCCGTGCAAAGCGTAAGCAATGCCCTATCCAAGTCGGAGCCGCTCAACGAGACGGGCAGCAGCCTGGAGCCACAGCAGCAACAACAGCTGCAACAACAACTACAAGCTGCTGGCGACTATACGCAAAAGCTGGAGGTGCATACGCCCACTTCGACCAGCACACGCTTTCAAAATACAGCCAACACGCCATCAACGTCTAGTCAGGCTGTCTTTCCACTCGGCGCCTGTTCAATGGCTACAGAGGAGGATGAAATCGGTGCCTTCTTCAAGGCCGTTGCCATGAAAATACGCAGTGCACAATTGGAGCCCGTGGCTTTTACTGATCTGCAAATTGATATATTGCGGGTCATTAACGAGGCGCTGCGTAATCACTAGAAACAAGTGAAGGACGCAGAGATAAAGATCTCGATGGACCCCAAAAATGGTTACAATGCGTTGCGCGTTATTAGCTCTTAAGTGTTATTTGAAGAATGATTTGGATTATTAGCTTGATTTATGATTTTTCCTTGTCATTTCTTAATTCGCCACACACCCATCTAAAACGAAAAAAAATATTTTTTTTGTATATACAAAAAGTAATGTTGTTAAGCTTCCGGTAAACACAGCCGGAACTAAAACACAAAATTGTTAAAAAACCTGATAACAAACGTAATGTGTACACTTACAAAATGGAACAACAACATAGTGAAAGAAGAATATATGTATATTTTTCAAAAAAAAAACTGTTAAGTGCTTATGCGGTTATATATTGCCTGGATCTTCCATGTTACTCTTTGGTTCTTGTTACATTGAAAGGATGCTTCAACAGGGGAAATTCTGTTTAAAAACTTAAGAATTAAATCAAATGGCCAACAAACAGGACAGCTGTAGCAATACGATGGAGAAGTTACTCTTATCCAAGACAAACATTAGAAGTCCGACTATATAGCAGACGCCTAACTACCTCTCCTGCACTCAATTCGACAGGGTATAAAAATCAATGCAACTGGCGGCACTCAGCAGTTGATGTAGCTTCTTGCCGCACGCTTTGTGTCCGTTTGCTGCCACCCAGTTTGCAGCATCTGTGCACAAACATTTGGACAACTGCTGAGCAACGCAGCGAACTAACACTTGCCTCCCAAGTGGCCAAGTGGAGCAGTTGCGCAGACCACCCAACCTGCCCGCAGACAGTTGGCTCTGTTTATATGCTGCATATACATATAACACAACAGTTGCTGCTCTCATTTAGCCAGGCACCACAGCTGTCGCTGGAAAATGGCTGTTCCTTGGCATTGGCCAACGGATTGCGAAACGGGCATAAACCGGTTTAACTGCTGCATCCAATGGGCTGGCGGCGTAAGCGAGACGACAATAGTCTGCCTACTCTGTACATAGAACGCATCGGGGGCGGGCCCAGCGCCATATGTCGTCGCATTGGGTGTGGTTACTTAACCAGCAGCTGCTGCCGCTGCTGCTGCTGCTACCAAATGTTATGTAAAAGTGAAAATTATTAATAAACATTTTCATTTTCAGGCGGAAGTTCGAAGCCGTTGAAAGCTAATCAAACGGAGAGAAAGCTCGATAAACGGAACCTCTGGCACAGGGCGAAATGTGTTCGGCATGGAGCCACGCTTGATTGATTCTGTTTAGCTGTTTGTTTTTGCAATTCATTTGCATCCAGTTCTCAACGGTTGAGTGCGTGAGTTTTAATTAAATCAAATATGGGCGTGGGTTTTCAGGTACTACCCACAAAATGGTTGACTTGTTTGGTGGGCAAATTTTAATATTATTCTGAAACATTACACACATGAGTATAGCCTTATGCTACCTATTCCTTAGCTTTATATATTTTCGCTGATGTCATTATCTTGATAAGACTTGGGTTTTGCTAAAAAAAAAGGACAAATGTCATAATTAAATTGCAATTATGTATATCTCCGCAGTTATATTTCTAAACTCAACTTTTACGACTTCCATAAAGTTGATAAAACCTGATCCTGCTCTAGAATTAATTTAAATATATATTTTAGTTTACCTTGGGTAACGTTAATAAAACTGTTCTTATAAAGCTATGAACTTAAGATTATATTTTTGCCGATTTATACCCTTGTAAAGGGTATTATAAGTTTGTCATGAATTGTGTAAGGCATAAAAGAAGATATCTCCGACCCCATAATGTATACATATTTTAGATCAGCATATATTCAGATCAGTCGAGTTAATATAGCCATGTTCATCTGTCCACCCGTCCGTCTGTATATTTCTATGCAAGCTATTCTCTCAATTTTAAAGCTAATGTCTGGAAACTTTGCATAGGTCCTTCTTTCTGTCGCAGAGAGTACGGTGTCCGAATCCGTCCGGATCGGACCCCTATATCATATAGCCGCCATAGGAACGATCGTTCAAAAAGTGGGTTTTTGTATGAATCTTGACTATGAATATCTTGACCCTACCTGGAATGTACCATTAAAATAATGCAGCTTATATATATGAGCCTAATCTTATCAATATCGCATTACTATATTATAAAGCGCTATAGGAAGAATCGGTCAAAAGATGTTTTTTGTATGGCAAAATATTCTGTTTTCCAAGGTATTTTTATCAGTCAGCATTTACGAGACTGACTATTCTGACATATTTACAAAACTGTAAGGAAAATGTCTACAAGGGTATTAAAGGTAATTAACGATATCGTCGGTAGCAGAAGATTGAATACTTTTGTAGATTTTTGTCTTACGGTTATGTAGATATGTGAGGAGAATAGCAAAGTATTTTCTGAGTTTGCTTTAGATATTCTGTAAATCAGTTAATGGTTTTTACACAAGAGCTTGTTTTTCGACCGATCAACTATATAATATAGTCGTCAGCTCTTAATTAGATTTTACTCTTAGAATTATACTAGGAAATGCCGAGTTTTCGCAAGATAAGCTGAAAAATTAAAAGGTTTTTTATACAATATCTTAGTTTTCGACCGATCATTCACTAAGATATAGTATAGTGGTTGTATACGGTTGGTTTCGACATAGTTACTGCCTGCTTTTTAAAAAAACGCATACAAACAAACAGACAGAGGACGAAGATGAGTCCTTTTATGCGTTACACATTTCATGCTAAAATTAAAATACTTTCTACACTGGTAGACAAAAGAAAGTTTTCATATTTTCGCCTCAATTAAATTTAAAACAAGCTCTTTTAATTTCCAACCAAAGTTGGGCTCGATTTTAACATTAACTTTTTCAATCCAGTTGTAAATTGTATATCGAAAATTTAAATTATAAAAAAATTCAGAAATATTTAAGGAAAATAGGTTATTGGTTACATTTTGTACAATTTTGCAAATCGTTTTGTGTTGAAAACATCTGAGACGCGCCCTTCGGAACTTGAAACTCAATCAGCCGAACAGCTTAAGTGAAAACTCACAATTTTTCCGTTTTACCGTTAGCATGCAATTTCCAAGACGCAGCGACGGAAACTATTTTCGCGGCTCATTTAACGGGCTCGCCCGGCAGACACACAACTAGAAAAACTCTTAAAAAAAATATGATATGCACATAAATAAAAATATTTTTATTGCCTGCGGGCAAGAGTTACACTGTAACTGCTGCCACACTTAAACCAATTTGCGGCTCCCCTTTCCCTGGCTGCCCAGCCCTTAAGTACGTGAGATTCACGACGATGGCGAACATGCCTCGGTGCATCCACGCCCACAAACTCTGTCCTGTGGGGCCTGCAGGCAGGAAAAAGATAAAGTGAAAAATCGTCAAAAAAAATAAAATACCTTTTACTTAGCTTGAATAATTTTATAAGTATACGACGTGAGGTTCTGTCTGACAGTAAAGAGAATTGAAGAAGTGTCTCTTAATGGGTATACCCTTCTTGTTGCGTGGCTACAGGGCATATTTATAGATTTAAGACTCATTTCCTGCCGTGTGTCGAATTTTTCTGTTATAAAGCTGAAAATAAACGCCTGCAGCTTTGGGTCGAGATGAGAAAAATAAAAAATAAAAAACTCTCAACGAAAGTCGGCGACAAAATGCTGACAAACTGCGAATTGGCGAGCTTGTGGGGAAAAACTGGTGGGCTGTTATCATAAATAAAGAGCGCCAAATGTCAAACGTTGTCCGGGTTATAATATCATAAAGTAAATGCAAGTGGCGCAGAAATCAAACATGCAACATTTCGAGCATTCGAACAATTCACGATTTATTGGCCATGTTCATAATGTTGCGACTGCGAGCACAAGAGCGGGCCTGCACTTTTTTTTCGCTTCTTTTTTTTTTCAAACTGAATTGTTTCCGGGAACTGCTGCTCCAACACCAACAACAATGGCCCACAACAACGACAACAGCAACAACAGCAACAACAAGAAAAACGAAGCGCTGAAAAGCTTGTAAAACATTTGTAGCAACTGCTGCTGGCAGTTGCAGCCGCAGTTCGCAGTTTGCAGTTCGATTCAATTGCGATTCCGAGGCGGCTGCTACTGTGGACCACGTTCACCCAGCCAAAATGTTTTATTCATAAAGCAACAGCAGCAGCAGCCACAGCAGCGGCAGCGACAAGATCATCGCCGTTTGTTCGCTTTGAGTGTCCGCTGGCTGCTGCTGCCTTTCTGGCCACGTCCAGTTGCAGCTCCTGTTCCTTGTTCCAGGGGCCCAGCCGTCGGCCTATGCTAATTTTAAGCAAACTTATCAGACGGCGCGCATCTTGCCCAGCCTTGGCTGTTAGATTGCCCCATATGACCAACTCACAAAGGGGTGCTAATCGCCAAATTTACAACTTGATGCAAACGCTCAAATACACACACACACACACACACAAAGACATACACAAAACGCAAATGGTCCAGAAAACAAAACGACCACAAAAATGGGGGGTTTAGTATCTGCAACTGTTTTGCTAGACAAAACTATAAAAATCAACACAGCGCAGAGAGCTACAATGATATCCACACACCCAAGACCTAATACCCCGCCACCCCTCATCCGCCCCCCCTCCCTCTCCCTTCTAGAAACACACGAACAAACTCAAAAGTTGTGGCAACGACTTTCACTCGCCCCGCTAAGCATGCTACGAAAAGCGTTACATTTGAAAAATGTACTTTTTTTCACACTACCATCCCCACCCCGCAGCACAGTGGTGACATTGGCAGGCGCACAGTGGTACCGATTATGTCAATATGCTCAATGGGCACATAGGGAATACTTTTATACTAATATATTTGTATAATATATATGTCCTATAGAAAATCTTAGGGAACTACTATGAAGTATTAGAATATTCACATAAAACACGAAGAACTGCTCTCTTCGCCGAAGATTAAATAAGCTTCTTTTCAAACAATTGTTCTTACAGGAACTATATGATATATCAATTCAATGTCGATAGAATTTGACATACATGTGGGACTATATATATATTCTATATGTATTCCAAAGTCGATAGAATTGCGCAGATGTACTAGGAGAATAGTCAAGCAGTTTAGTTAAAATATTGTTTTAAACAAAGAATATGAGATCAAGAATATCTTTCTTTATGGAATCGGAGATGCGTGATGCATTTCGTAACAAAATTAAGGATGTTAAGGATATTTAAAATTAGTCTTGAGAAAATTCCTGACTTGCTTGGCGTGATTTAAATTAAATTAAAACCAAGTACAAGCTGTGGAGTGAATTGAAATTTGTTAATTATTTAAAAATGTTCCATTTGAGAATTTTTATCGTCATTTTGGATATCCACACTAAGCAATTGTTAATATCCTAGCAATTTATTTATTATGGAAGTATTTAAAATAAATTAATATTGAATATTAAATAATTACGATGAAACCATGTATTATTTTGAACGATATTCCTATAATTCTGTTCAGTTATGTATTATATTTATAATATAAATATAATAATTTGAAAATACAAGCTTCTTACCACTGTGCCTGGTACATTCATAGGTGTGTGAAATGGGGTTGCGGTGCGTTGAAAGGGTATTTTTACGGCCACATTCTGTTAGTTAGAAGGCACATAACACTTTGTTATGTGCGCTTGACAAAGTTGTGCCGGGCCAAAAGTGCTTAGTGCCTTAGTTTAAAGCAATTTTTATATACATTTTTTTTTTGTGGATAACAGATAAACGCACACAGCTAAGGTGCGGGGTGGTGCGGGACGGGCTCGGAATCGGAATTGGGTGCTAATATGGTCAAAGCGCTGCGCTTGAATGGATGGGCTTTGGACTGCAACTGATGTGCGAAGCGGAAGCAGGCGAATTCTTTTGAGTCTTTTTTTTTAAATTTAAAGATTTGCACATGCTGATAAGCACAATAAATAAATCTCATATAAAGGAAACGGATAACGGATATTTGCGGAATTTACAGACACGTGTGTGTGTCAGTGTGGGCGAGTCCTGCGGATGAAACAAATGGCCTCAGCGGAAGACATTTGGGCTGCTCAATAGGGTGGCTGCCAAGTCGCATATGTTAGACGACGCCCAGCTGGCAGCTGTGGGATTGGGGAAAAAGTGCCAAAATGCCAGGCGCGACAAGTTCAACACCTTTGGCAAGGCGAGGCGAGGCGACGCTATTGCGATCATGATCCACTCGGCCAGACGCTAAAAAAAGGTAAATAAAATACAAACAAGCAAGAACCAGCAGGCCTGGCTGAATGTCAACTTTATTAAAAGAAATTATAAATTGGTATGCCAGTCAGTTGGTCGGCACCGAGACGGGGACCAGGCACCGGCCACCACTTCAGAGAAACCGCGCGCAAAATTCCAGGCTCACACATCATTAAACGAGCAAGAAACTCAGCTCAGCCGAGTCTATAGAGAGGCAAACAGAAGTTTAAGTGGTTGGCCAGGCTTTCAGCCATTACAATTACTGACAAAAAGCATCAAGGTAATAATAAAAACAAAAGATACCCTACAGCGAGGGCAGCACGAAAAGTTAGCTGATGATCATATCGAGTTTACAGTTCAAGAAATAGTCGATCTGTTTGATAATCAACGCACATTTTTACTGGAGCTTTTTTTGGTTCAAAGGTGAGATAATTCGACCTTCATGTGGGGTATACGGGTATAAATGTGCTTTGCAAGCGAGTTTAGGTGTTTAAGCGTCGGACGAGCAATTGAAAAGTAACTGGCTCAAAACCAGCAGTAATTTTCAATTATTATATGTATTTGTTTTGACATTTGTTACTCAATAATAACTTATCAAAAAAAGCAACATTATTAAGAATGAATGGGTGTCAAAAGTAAAAATGAAGCATCTTTCTTTGCTATTCATTTGCTCGGTCGAGGCCGGGTAATTTCTTCTAGTACCATAAACAAATTTTAATAGAATTTATTTAAGTTCTATTAAATTCTATCAACTGATCCAATTAACAAAATTACGATCTTGCTTGTGGATAATCACAATCAGATGGGCTTAACTTTCTTGACCACCCTCTCTGCCAAAACTGTGCAGGAATTCTTTTAAAAAAAGAGAGAAAAATTGCCTCGCATTGCTTTGAGCGCTGAGACAAAGACACAAAGCTCATGTCAAGACATTTAGAATTATGATAGAGTTTTGATGTTGTCATAAAAAAATTTAATTGAAATACCAAAAATGGCAATGAAAACCGCCAGACGCGGCCCAGATGAAGACGTCAATGTGGCTACTGCTACTGCGGCCGGTTTGACTTTGACTTTTAATGTGTATATTTTTGGTAGGCATTAAGTATTTATTGCAGACAATGTCCGCCATGTATCACTCACTCAGCTGCCCGTTGGTCAGTGCCAGGCGCAGACCCAAGTCCCAGACCCATCTGCAATGTTAAAGCAAGATGTCAAAATGAGGCCACTTAGGCGCGACTTTTGGAAATCAACTCACGAGGCGGCAAAAAATCGAACTCCTGCAAACTGATGCGACAATGATGATGATAATGATGCTGATGATGATGATGATGATGACGACAATGTTGACAACAACAAGTTGTAGACCGCTTGCTGTGCCGCAGACCACTGAGTAGTCAACGCGAGTGGTTAACTCTTTAAGGTGTTGCCAAGACAAACAAGTTGCTTGAAACTGCGAACAGTGTACGAGCAGACGGCAGGTTCTGGGGCAGATCTGGTCCACTTCATGGCTACATTTCAATTACTTTGTGGGGCACCCATTTAAATGAAAATGCCACACATTGCCCCCGGCACAAGCCACAAGCCACACAGCAGCCGAGCAGGCAAGCACAGCAGGTAGCGTCTTTCTGCTCCCCCGCCCCCTTCGCACAGCACACACACACACACACACACACATATGTGACGACAACAGGCCAGAGGTACGAAGGTAAGTAATCATAATCTTAAGGTAATAACAGGCACATTACATGTCACATTAATAAGAGGCGGCGCGCAGGGCCGAACGTTTAAATTAATATCATAATTCATATTGCAATAATTTAGCATGTTAGCAACGCACATGCAAGTGCCAGGACTCGTCGTCCTTGCTTATTAATTTTATGTGACTTTATTTTTCTTCTCCTCTGCTTCTACTTCTTCTTTTTTTTGTGTTTGGGCTTTTGGCAAGGGTGTGTGTCCTGCGGTTTTCCGCGTGTGTGTGCAAAAAAAGAAAACCAGCCAACTCCGTACGTAATGAGAGTGCGCCGTAGGCAAACATTTACATTCAAGTCCTTTAAGCTTGATAAATGAGTGGGCCAGTTGAGCATGCGGGCACACACGGGCAGTCGTTGGCAACTGCCTAACTAAACCGGGTCATGTGGCGTATGCTTAATTTTTTGGTTATCGATGCGGGTAGTGGCATCAGTTAAATGTTTTTACTGCTGATGCTGAGCTATGCAATTGCGGGTCTAAATCCAAACATGTCACATTTGTATATATTTCGATGCAAAAATATTTAACAAGTAAATTATACTATTATTAGCAAATTCTTGTGCCGTTCTTAGTCGAATAAAAGAAATGTAAGGGTGAAAATTGCCCGACATAAATTGTCAGCTAGCAAATATTATAAAAAGAAAGAGACTTTCATTGGTTTCGAACTCCGATTCCCTTTGAAAACATTCAAACTTTTTTTTATATCAAATTCTATTACTTTTCTGGGCTCAGACCGAAAATCTTCAAGAACATTCAACGCAAAACAATATTTAATTTTCAATAAGTTTTTCTTATTGAAAATCTTGTACTCTTTTGGGCACAAACCGTTTGGACTTAAAAGATAAAAACTGATTTAAAGGTATATTGATGATCATGATCACTTGAATTTATGAGAAAGGCGATATTTAAGAATCGGTCTTTCTCTATCTTACCCGTTCTCTTTCTCATTTTATGTGGTTCTTATAAATATACAAATATACAATTTGTATATTATAAATATTAAACCCTAAAAATTAAAGCTACAAAAATTTTGTTATTTTCTACCTAAATATCACTTATCTAAATATAAGTTCAAGATCTTTAGTAATTACTTGTCAAGTTCTTGGGCTCCTAAACGTGTTATATAATAGCCGAAAAACTGAAATGAAATGAATGGGTCTTAGTGCAATAAGCAACAACTGTCAGCACATAACTATCTTCATGTCAACATGAGATGCCAAAGGCTTTATAATGCCGATACTCGTGCATCGATCCGGCGCAGTAACCAATATCCACTAACAGCCACTTCAGGTATTGAGTGACTGGCAGACTCAAGATTTTCTTGTCCGCATTTCATTTTCATTGGCAGCCACTGTACAAATGTCAAAAACAATTTAAAATGCCATTTTTACATGACGATTTATTTGTTGACATGTTTACAGGCCCATTCTCTCTCGGTCTCCCCGTTGGGGACGAAGGGGAGTCGCGAAGATTTTACATTTGGCAGAGGCAGGAGGCGCACAGCTGCAAAAAAAAGCCGTTGACAATCGCCAGAGATTCAGAGATTCAAACGGACCTCGGCTGGTGCTGGTGATGGTGCTGCTGAAGATGGACGCAGACAGATTGCGTGTTTTGCATGGCCAACTACAACAACTACAAGAAAAAGAAGAACAACAACAATGAGTACTTGTTGCAACTACAACAAGCAGCTTAGCACTTGTCGCCCGGCTGGGCCCAACTATAAATCTGACTATGGCGCAACGTGGCAGCCACCGCCATCCACTCACACTCACACACACACACACACACCCAAGCACAGGAAGAGAGAGGGAGAGCAGCTGCCCATTGAGCATTGACCAGTTTTGGTCAGACCACGGTAGCTTCTTTTAAAACTCAATTTGCGCTAATAAATCGCCGAAAAAGCATTTTGACAGCTTATGATGCGCAATGGCGCGCGCATAAATCTTGCGCCGTTTTTTCCTTTCCGGCCCTCTCTCCCATTGCATTTCCAGCGAAAATCGCGCGCGCGGCATTGCCACAAACGACAAAGTGAATCTGGATGCGGACCCACTAACTGACCAGCCGCTGGCGGCGGAGCTGAAGGTGAAGGCTTGAACTGACGACAACAGCGACGGCTACTGCCGGCATTCGTCATTATTTGTTCATTTTTAGCATTTAACATTCCGCCAAAGTGCAGGGAGCTGTCCTGACGCACAAACAAAGGGTAGCCTCAAGCCTAGCACTCGTCCCAGTTGCTTGGCTGGATGGGAATCTGCGGCAATCGATGAACGATGGGCGCTTATCGATATCAAAACACATTCTAATTCACGTTGATCGATATCACTTTCGACTCCCTATTGTGAAAGTTTTCGATCAGAAGTTAATAGGCTGCAGTCTTATCGATTCTCTTCCTAAAAATATAGATTATCCGCATAATCGGATTAAATATTGGGCTGCAGAGTTATCGATTTTCATACGATACATTTAAATTATTCCCAAATTCTGTTTGGATACTGCTCTAGATTCATCGATATTCCTCCGATAAATATATATTATCGTCAAAGTTGCTATTTAGTTTATATATCTTCCTATATATATCAATTTAAGGCAAATTTTTCGAATTTGAAATTGGGTAGTAGATAATCGATTCTTTTCCGAATATAAATTATCAACAAAATTGGGGTGGATATTGGCCTATAAATTTATTGATTCTGACTAGACATATACATTTTCAGAAATCTCGGATATGATTCGATGTATCGATTCTTTTCCGATAAATATAAATTATTGTGAAAAACGCATAAGATATTGAACTACAGATATTTCAATTTCCTGCCGCTATTTATTTATTTTTTTTAACAGCAATGCATTTAATTCTAAATCTCTGTTAAGGTCCCATTCTTAATTTTAATATCTACTCATTTTGTAAAATTAATTTTATAATAATTATTTATACATAAGAATATGGTTATCATTAGCCGTACTAAGACCTCATAACTAGCTGCCTATTCAGAGATAACGTTTATCAAATTAATAACTTTCTTTTGAAGCGGCAACTTTCCATCCCATTGTCCCAATTCTGGTTAGCCACTATTCCATTTGGTTTTCGACCGGTTCTTTGACCATCTTCTGAAGCAGCCCATAATCGCATTGTATTCAATTTTTGTCAACAACTTTGCGGCTGACCGTTGTCGTCGCAGTGTCTGCCACAAATTTAGCTTGCTTATAAGGTGGGGACTATCGCTAAACGTGCGCCTGCCCGCCCCAAGGCTAATTAATTCCCCATGGGCAACACTTTTTCGGTTGCCCCCCATAGTCTGGCCAAGATTTGCATAGGATTTGTATGGAAAGTGCGCTCGGCTCGATGCTCGAGAGTAAAATGAGTATTTCGTGGCTCTCTGTGCTTCTCAAGAAATATGTATCTGTAAAGTATGAATGCGAGTATCTCACATAAACACAGGTGTTCGAAAATACACAATTTTTCAAGATTGCAACAACTTTTTCCACATGACAATGCACACAGTAGCTTGAATAGCTGCGATAGCTGCCTCGGCTCGGCTCGGCTCGGCCAGCCTCAGTGTCTGGCTGGCTGTTGCTCCAGTTTTGCTGGCTGCTGTTGGCCTGGCCCAAGCGAAATCCAAGAATTCCAACTGTGCGCTCAATTGTTGAAGCGACCCGAGCTCAAAGATTCTTTATAAGCGCGCACAAAGTCAAAGACAATCAAAATATTTGCATATTACCAATTTTATATGCAAATACCCCGTGTCAGTCGTGAGCCGCCGTCGTCGTCGTCGCATTGGCTAGGACTACGAGTCCGAGTTGAACTCAGACTTGGACTGGAGTCTTTTGGGGACCGCTTTGGCGGCTTGTTGCTGGCCTAATGCAAGGAAGTTTACATTCCAACTTTACACAGCAGCGCGGCAACAAAGAGCCAGACAAAGAGTCAGCCCCCAAACCCCCGGAATCTACTCGCACTGCCAGCAAGTGGTGTGACAATCGCACGTGAGAGTGCATTGGACCTTGGGCACAAGTTCGGAGTCCAAAAAAAACCGACAGCCCCCAAGCGTGGTGTGGGGGGAGGGGACATGGACGTGAACGGGGCGTTGAGTTCAAAGTGCTTCGAGAGTTGAAGGCAACGAAGGGTATAAAGCCGAGGGGGGCTAAAATACAGTATGGTCTTTTGTGGTTTCTTGAGATTTACAGAACTGAAGTGTACACAAACCATATGGGCAATTAAAGTCTATCGGCGTATGCCAAAGATCAGTGGCTCTATTTTAAATATAAATATTATGCGAGTAATTGATGCGACGAGCATCAGCAAAGATACGACTGGCATATCCATTATTTATTTATAGCCTATGTGATATTTAAGCAAACCTATTTAAACCAACTATAATTTGCTATTTTAAGCTATCTGACAATTTTAGGATCTGGACTCGAATCCCAAGCTGGGCTTTGGGGTTAGTAATGTCTAGGCCGTAGATCATGGAAGGCAGAGCTTTTTATAAAGTTTTGTTAATATCAATATCATTATTGTTATTGTTATTATTTTATCATTATAATTATTGGGACTCGAGTCTGATTACTCGTTATTCAGCTGTCATTTAAAAAAGTATGTAAAAATCTGTTCTATTTCCATGTAGCTCTATTTAAGCCCGTTTTTATCTGGCATATCGAAGTGTATAGCCAACTGTGTGCTTTTGTTTGTCAAAAGTATTTAATTTTGTTTTGCCTGTTTTTCTTTGCAATTTTTTTAATAAATTGCAAACAACATAAATCAGACTATGAACCAACCAAAAACGTCAACGGCTTGCAGCCATTATTACAAGTATTTTTTTCTGCCATTTTTGTTGTTGTTGTTGTTGCTGTACTTTGTGTACAGCTATCAATCCATTTAATAAACACCATTTTTGGTTTTCGCAACCATTTTTTAAGCCATTTTTAATGCATCGGTCAAGTGAGAGCCAGTGGACACTGGACAGTGGACGGTGGGCAATCGACAACAAGCAATTAAGAAGCGAATCAAACAAATCGAACAGCTGACCTCGGTTGGGGGAGGCGGAGGTGAAGGTGGAGGTGGAGACCCCGCCGGGTCTGTCAGCTCAACCAGCTTAATGCGATTTATACGAACTGAACGAACGGCTGTTTCTCTCTTAATTGGTCGGCTGGCCGCAGTCAAGAAAATAAAGTTGCTTGTTCGACATGGAAAGCGGAGTTCTCTGGACCTGGCACTGGAATGTGTGCATGTATGTGTATGTATTGTGGGGCTGGCGGGTTGTCGCTTAATGCCGTTTTCATAGACAAGTCAAACAGGCGAACAAAAATGGCAAATGAATGATTAATTAAAAATCTTTTTGGCCGTGCGACGCTTGTTTGCTTAAATTTTTAACATAAATTGCACGTTTTTTAAATTTCAAACGCATTATTTCGAGTTCGTTAGCTTTACGAATACGAAATGTGCCTCGCTCCCAGCTCCCTTATTCCGATTGCCAACCCAGCACTAACTCGCCAAATCCTTGCCCTCTCCGCCTGGCTGTCTGTGTTAGCCGCAATGCAAATAGAATTGGTAAAAAAAATAGATATATATGTATATATATATAAACGAGCTATATCAGTAGCATTTGACGGCTCCCTCTCTCGCGATATGCAGATAAGTCGACGAATCCGGCGATGCTGGCAAATCCGCAAAGTGCTTTGTTGACTTACTTAATTTGCAAGTGGCCAGTCGTCTGTCTGTTGCAGCGGGAGCATTACAGATCCTGCCCCAGTTGTGGGCGAGGACACTAGTGTCAGGGGGGCGTGGGCAGATTCACAGGTCCGTCTGGCTGCACAATTTTTAATTTCCGCTGAATAATTCGACAGCTTCTCATGGCAAATTAACGAAAAGATTTTTTGCTCCCTCTCAGAGAAAAAAAAGAGGACTTCAAACGAATCGCGGCTCTGGCTGGCGTCTTCAAAAATAATTTAGCTTCTGGAAACTGGCCACTTAATCAGCATAAAAAAAAAAGTCTTAACAGTCAAATTTAATTAAATAATGCTGAACATTTGAGGCCACTTGCACAATTAGCTGGCAGTTCGCGAGTAAATGAGCAGCTAAGCGGCAAAGTGGCAACACCTGTGGGATTTTTTTTGTTACCCAAAATTAAGCACAGGCAGAGGCGTTACCTGAAGGGGTCATAAATTCTGTTAAATTGGGTTTACATTTACTCGGGAAATTAAACCAAAAACTGCGTAGAACACTTTTTATGGGAGTACATTTTGATCCCTTTTCCGTACCTTAAAAGCCCCCCTTGGACTACGCTCCATTTCGGGCCATGGCGCGCATCAAACTTCAAAAAGAAATCAAATTAAATGTGTAAAGCCGTTGAGATAAAAAATGTAAATACCAACAACAAAAAAATGTGAAAAGATACTTGTAAATACCGGAGAAAAAAAGGTCAAAGCGCGTTGAATTTAGGGGATTTTTCCTCCTTTTTGCGACACAGCGGATTTTGGGTTGGGTTTGCTTTTCGGGGGGGTTGGTGTTGAAAATTGACACTTGAAATTTAGCTGATGAGAATAACTCGGGACAGGGGGCAATTGCTGTGCTGCAATCAGACAAAGCTGGTGCAAATGCACCGCGGCCGGGCATCCGCAGCTCATCCCCCCTACGCCCCGCGATGCTAATGACAATATAACAATAACGGGCAACATCATCGCAACAATATGACGGCCCAGGAGACAGCACTCGTACGGGTGCCAGGACGATGGCAAGACTGACATATCGCTAATGTTGGGGCTGCTGGGCAAATGAATTCGCTTGATTGTTGAATGTTAAATGTTGATTGCAGCTGCGATGCGCTTTTAAATGCCTTCATGGCTCATAAACAGACAGACAATCAGTTTCGGCGAGCAATCAGACGTCGATAACTAGGCACAGCATATGTGCATGTATGTGGATATAATGAACATTGCACTTGCATGAAGAAGGGCATGTTGGAGTGAAAACCTTCTATCTAAAAGGGTTGATTTCTTAGTACATATATCGAATAATACAATCAATCCGCATCATAATAATCGAATAAACCCTGCTATCAGATCAAATGTTACCCATAAAACTAGGATATTAAATCAATAATTAATAAACGCTAGAGTCTTGAAGGATATAGTAAAAATCAAACATGCTTAGATACTAATTGATAGTTAATGAGCTCTCAAAATATTATGGTTTACAATTTAAGTTTTAAAATAGAATTTTTATCGCAGAATTTTTCCTTATATATATTTTCTTTTATTTATATTCAAACATTATCGGGCGATAAAGAAGAAGTCGATCTAGCCATGTCCTTCCTTCTGTCCGTCTCTCCTTCATTTGTCCGTATGAATGAACTAGTTGATCTCAAAACCTGCAAAGGCTAGAGGCTTGATATTTTGAACATAGGTTCTAATAGTGCTTGCTTTTCTAGAATAGTATATACAGATCAACTTGGTAGAAGAACGTCTCGACTAGATTCCAAATGTTATTTTTTCTGTTTTTTTATATCCTTGCAAAGGCTATTATAATTTTGTATTGAAGTGTGTAACGCATAGAAGGAGGCATCTCCGACCCCATAAAGTATATTTATTCTTGATCAGTATCAACAGCCGAGTCGATATAGCCATGCCAACTGTCTGTCTGTCTGTTTCTATGCGAACTAGTCACTCAGTTTCAAAGCTATCGTCATGAAACCGGCTGGATCAGACTACTATATCATAGTGGGAACGATAGATCAAAAATTAGGTTCTTGTATACAATACTTTTTCGTTTATCAAAATATTTTGACCAATCTTGGCACATATTAGTTTCACTATGCTTCTCATAGATGAGAAAAATTCTATCAACATCGAACTACTATATCATATAGCTGCCTTAGGAACGATCGCTCGAAAATTAAGTTGTTTTATCTCGACCAAACTTAGCATTTATTATTTTACTATGCCCCTTATATATATGCATAATCCTATAAGCATTGGACCACTAACAACATCGGACCACTATATCTTAGGAACGATTGGTCGAAAATGAGGTTTTTTGTATGAAAAACTTTTTGATTTTCAAGATACCTTAACCATACTCGGCATTAACTATTTTCCCTGTGCTTCTTAAAGATGAGCAAAACATTATGAGCACTATGAACTGTTCAGCGTGCCGAAAAAAGGTTGTCATTCTCGTTTTTCTTTATATATATAAGAAATCTGTCTAGGATTTTTCTTGCAAATTCCATTATTAAAATATTTTTAGAGGTATTTAGCTATCTGCATTCCATAGATACTTCAATCTAGCCAAGAACTGATATCTTAAATAGTCACAATAAACAATAACAATGAATACCTTATACAAAAACCATATGGAGAATTAATAAGCTAAGCATAAGCAAAGTGGAGACTCTTCATAAACATCTAGCCAAGTGTGCAATATATCAACAAGTTCCAAACTGTGCAAAGAAAATGCCAAATCATATTTTACTTATTTCAAACAATGTTTTTCCCCCTCAACAAATTTAACACAAAGGCGTGGACGTGTGGGCGACCACATTTCGCTCTGTGTGCGATCGTTTGCAACAGCAAAAAACAACAACAAGCCGACAAATCGGAAATCAATTTCAACATTGAAAATTATAACTCACAAGCAGGCAACAACAACGCGAGGCACAGTGTAAACTAAACTGAATGCGGAGTGTTGCCATATGGTGCCACCTTTTGGCCTGTAAACAGGGCGGAAAAACCACACGAAAAGGGGCGACACAAAAGTTCGGCACGGAGGGCTGTGACTCGGGGTCGAGGTCTGGACGGGGTCGTCGAAAAGATTAGGCAAAGTTATATATGGGAATGTCTTAACCCCATCTAAACAAACAGATTGGCCGTCGCGTCGCGTCGGCTGCGTATGAAAAATATTCGAGCTATTTAAACGTGCAAAGTCTGCCAAACAATAAAACGACAATTTAATTTCATGTCTGCTGCCACATGCCACAGAGCTGTGGCGCTTATCATTGTTGTTGTTGTTCTTGCTGTTCCCGTTGTTGTTCCTGTTGTTGCCATCAGATGATCAGGCCGGAGGAGAGCGGCGCAGCAACTCCGCCGATTAGCGTAAATTTAATTTTCTGTGACACACATTAAGCTGTTACTTGTGAGCGCCCCGACTCGCAGCTCGGCTTAATTGCGCTCATTATTGTTTGGTATAACATTACGACTATTTTCAGTCCGAATAGCAACCCTTTGTGCCCCCCCCCCCCCTTACTCCCACAGAAGCCCCACCACTTGGCAAGGTCTGGCAAATGTTTGCATTTGGTTTTTATGTTGCGTCGCTTGACGAGTTGCTTTAAATTGGCGCACAACATAAAATTGTTGAATTTATTGTTGTTGCTTTTCGCTGGACTTTAATGTTTGGCGCCACATAAAAACAATTTGGCGTGAAAATGGCTAAAGGCCAATCAAGATTCACTTTGATGGCACGTAAATTCCAAAAATGTTTATCAATGCAGATGGGAGATCTATTAATCAAACTTGTTGCCGCTTTAAATGTATGATCTTCAGATTTATGCTTAAGTTTATCCCGCTTAACATAACAAAGGGCATGTTGATGTTTTTTCTCTTTAATAAAGGAAGAACTTAAATTAAACTTTATTTGACTAAATACTAATACAACATATAGTTTAGCCTAACACAATCAAATTAACAAAAATACGTTAGTTATATAAAAAGATCTAAAAGTTCGATTGGATGAGACCTCCGCATATGGACTACTCCAATTGCCGTGCCCGACTATCGGCACACCTAGGTCAAGAGTAGAAAAAGTACACAAAATATAGACACAAAATAAAAGTATCTTAGTATAAATGGGAAAGAAATTAATTTAAATTCTTTTTAAAAAAATGAAATGCAATTTTTATATAGCTATAATTGATTTGGATGAGCGTCATTTGTATTGAGCTTCAGTTTTTTTATATTAATAATTAAAATGTTTATTTAACTGAGTGATAGTTGAAAATAAACGTCCTTCCAAGTATTCATTAAAAGTATTCAAGCACAAAGTCAAGGGGTAGTCAATTGGGTATACATGTTCGTATATATACGTGTATCCCACCCACGCTACCCTAGAGTTACAAAATTTGTTAGTTTTCTTGAAGCTGGCATTAGCAAGACCAAAATAATCCCAAGTCTCGCCAGTTTTAGGCAAGCTACATTTCTGCATAAGCAGTTTTTCTGCCTGCCTAACTTTCCATATTCATAATTCTTAATAATTTTAGACACCTCAATTTTTGTTATCAATAAGTCTCTAACCAATAAATTTGTGCCTATTAATTACTGAAATGAAATAAGGTTTTATTAAATTTTCGAAAGATATATTTTATATATTTTCACATATCCCTTTGGTATACCAAATATTATAACATTGCAGCAAACTCTCTTCGAACCCTTCTCTCGCCCAACTGAAATGAATCCTTCAGCTACTTAGCAACCGCTGTGCTGCTGTTCGTTGAACTTTTGACCACCAATTAATCAAAGGCAAAATTTGAACAAAATTCATTTGTGCAACATATGGCAACAACAACAACAACAGCAGCAGCAGCAGCAGACGAGTTTTTGTATGATGTTTGGTGACTGAGTGTTAAGCTCCCACACCAAACGAATACGAATGAATAATTCACTTTTAATTAGGTTTTTACACATTTCGAAACGTTTCGAGGCAAAACTTGAATTCGAATTGCCAGTCCGAAGCATTGTGGCCATTATAAATAATTTTGTATAATTAGAGACAGTTGCCGCCCAGTTCGAGTTTGACATATGATCTGGTGCTGCTCCAGCCCCCATTTGCCGGCAATTTCTAGTGGCCATTTCCCATGCCTCGGCGCTTATCTGGTTGGCTTGCGTGGAAAATCCTTTCGGCTTGGCCAAATGTTAAGCCTGTGCCTTGAGGGCGCACAAAAGCCTTTTGACTATCTGCTAAATTAGCCACAGAGTCTCATAAATTTTGGCAATGACAACGTCGCATTGTTTGTGCCTTTTGCAGCTGGAGGTTACAGTCTGGCCACAACTATTGGCAAGTTATTTTAATGCACTAAGCCAATTAGTGGGCTGCCTGCTTGGTTCATTTGTGGTCGGTCTTCTGCTTACAGCAACAGCAACGGCAACGGCAACTTTAACCACCAACGTCATCAGGCACACGTGTGCATAAAGTGACAACAACTTGCAGGAAAAGTAGAAAAAAAGTTCATCAAGCCCACTAACACTAAACGTGTCAAAACTTTTATAATATAGTCGCTCATATATCTGCGAAACGCGTCTACATAACATAAATCCCCAGCCGAGTTGGCCCAAAGATGGGCACACAACTCACAACTCTCTCTCCCATTCCCAAAGTTTAAATTACTGCACAGGCTGTGACAACAGCCCATCGGAAAAAAGGGAAGATGTGTGATGAATCTTCATGGGAGTTGGGGCCACGCGGTTGGAATTACTTATGATGATGCATGGGCCCGGCTAGGGATGGACCAACTATCTAAGATATGAATCCATCTTTAATGAGCGTTTCACTTGCAGATAGAAATTGGGTTCAGCTAGCTGGCAATCATCCATTGGGTAGGTGCTTTAGACAGAAGATCTTAAGAACCTTTCCTTTAGTACCCGAACATTGTCGAAACTCTATAGCCAAGTTTTCGCCTTCACTATACTTGTACTCTTGTTTGGGAAAAATTCGCATACTATATCCATAAAACCAGGTTTTAATTCAAACTTGGCTTTTCTTCCATTTGTTTAAAATTTGTTTTTATTACTTTTGGTTCCTTTAATTTAAATCAAATTTTTTAAAAGATATGAGTTGGTGGCCCGAAAAATAATCAAAATACAGAAAGGAAAACTATAAATTATTGCAAGAGCAATATTAGAAAACTGTAATTGTTTCCATATTATTTTCAAGTATAAAAAAAAAACATATTTTAAACAAAGTCTTTTTATTATAATAGTTTTGATTGCTTCAGCTTAGCCTCGAGGGTTTCTTGAGGAACAGAATTGTTTTAAGATTCGGCCTAAAACTAACTGTCTTAGGTTTAATTGGGTATCCTTCTTTAAGAAATAATCTTATATTAATCAAAATGGCAATTGATAACATTATAGAAACTGAACTGTCCTGACCGTGAGCTCATAATTGTGGGTCAAATGTCAATGTATCGTTATCGAGGCAGCTCATTTCCCATATCTTCTGAAAGATACTCACGTGTCTTTTCGATACACTGGACATTCCAATAATGTATTAAATATCCACTCTCGTATATATATTTATTCACATGGGCTACTCACGCCCGCATCTCTAGAACAACATTGGCTAATACAACTTTAATGGTCTTTGTTTCTCGGCCCGTGTGTGTGTGTGTGTGTATGGGTATGTATATGTGTGTGCCCCAAAAAGCATGCAACACAATAAGTCGCCTGGGCTCTGACGGTCATTGTCGCTGAGTGACCACAACAAATTGAGCTTATCATCGACGGATTAACACTAAACACACACGCAAACTGACAGTGGAAGTGGTCGTGGGTGTAGGAGTGGGCGGGAGTGGTTGGGTGTGGGTGGGAGTGGGTGAGCGCCACTTGTTTGGTCCAACCGGGACGACATAAATCTGCACGTAGCACTTGGTCCGTTGGTTGACTAAAGCGAAAATTAGCGGCGCCAGCAAAAGCATATTGATGAAGCGTTAAGACCGCAGCTGACCCGAGCTTGGGTCGGGTTTGGGATTGGGTCGGGTCAGAGCCGGAGTCAGCTCCGGCGTCAGCGTCAGTGTCAGAGAGTCAACGTAAGTGGAAAATCAATGCGGACATCAGCGGCAGGCGACATGACAAGTTGAGCCCTTTAAGCCGCAAGTTATGCCAGCCACGCACACAACAAGCTTGACGACGATGGGGGTGCGGCGGGAAGCATCCAGTTACGGGGGTTGTCTTTTTTGCTGCTGTTGTTTTTGTTTTTGTTGTTGCTGCTGTTGCTGTTGCCTGCGTTTTTCTGTCACTTTGTGCAAATGTGTCCTTGCAAATCCTGTTAAAATTGCATTTGGAACATGTCAACATTGCGCTGGCAACCAAAAAAAAAAAAAAAAAAAAAAGAAAGAAACCACAAACCCCTCTCCCTCCCCCCATTCATCCGTACCCGCACGTCGCCAAACACGTTAGCTCGTTGCCTTTTTTCCGCTTTTTACTATGATTTTTATTATACGATTTGCTTTGTTTCATGCAATTTTCGTACATTTATTTCGCTTGTAATTCATTTCCATTCATATTTACACGAATGTATCGGTGAATTTTCCTCTTCGTTGATTTTCACCACTGCACATTTGTCTGGGATTTGTGTAGGATTCGGTTTTTCCCTCTTCGCTTTTTTGTGGTTTATTTTTTATACTTTTGGACTTTGGTTATTCTTTTTTTTTTTTATGTGAGTCGCAGATGTTTGACTGCGTTTGGTTTTGGGCCGCTGGCTTCCGCTTGCCATTGGCATTGGCTCTGACAGTCAACGCTTTGCACTTGCGCTGCGGTTTCAATTAATTTGAGGGCGTGGCTGACTGTTATTTGGGGGGGGGAGTCACAGGAAAAAGGACAAAGGCAGCGAGCAGGTGCCGTCGGTGGAGTGGGAGTGGGAGTGGGAGGATTACGAAAGCGACAGTTGTGGGGATTGAGCAGTAGTTAGACAACGATAATCTGTAGAAAATAAAACCAATGGGGATGATTGAAGAAAGTTTTCAAGCCTGATATATCTAGTTTCAAGCCATAGCAACACTTGCAAATCATATCAAAAACAAACTGCTAAATATTTGAAGTTTGAGTTTGATTTTAGTAAATTAAAGTTAAAAAGTCCTCGAATCATATTGAATTTGTGTAGTTATGTGCTTCGCGTCCGGCTAGAGGCATATTTTCCGCGTTTGGTTAAAATGGTTTCCGTCCAAGAAAGTTTAATTTGTTGCGAAATAAATATTTTAGAAAATGGTTTAATAGAAATTATCCTGGCAGGAGGGATTTCAGCTTAATAGAAGTGTCTCTTTGAAGAGTCTTCACTGTACTATCTAATCTTTCATGTTATTGCATGAAAGACAAAATATTTCCACACATTGCACATTTGTTGATCAGAAGCTGGATCTGTCTGCCAGTCTGTCCATTTGTTTCTCTATTTTTATTCTACTGATCTAATATATATATATATATATATTGCTCATTGTGTATCTTCCGCTTTGTGTATTAATAGCAATAAATCGTTCGAATTTATATTGTCTAATTACTAATTACTTAGATCATATAGTTTCCCTCGGTATAATCTCCCCAAACAAAAATGTATGTCTGTCCGTTTGTTTTTATTTGTATTTTAAAATATTGATCTAGTCTTTATTATCCATATATATATATATTTAATTGCTGCAGCTAAAGCATATTTTCTGCTTTGTGTATTTCAAATCAGCAAATCGATAAAAATTATATTGAAACCAAATAGCTATAAATAATATAGTTTTCTTAGGTATGATGATATGCATATATATATATATATATATATTTTTTGTTTGTTTGATATATTAACATATTTGGGCAATATGTAAATGCATATACGTACCACATAATTTAGAAAACCACGATATTATTCTAGTTGTTTTTAAACTATTTATTTACTAACCAATTGGAAAATATCTTGTGTTCATTAATTTTGCAACATTTTTATAATTTTTTTGTTAAATTATATATACACCTTTCCAAGCATACAACATTCTAATCCACAAGTCGTGCATATACATAAAATTCAACCAATTAAAAGGCAATTTTTGGCGACTCATTGTCAGTCAGATATGCGAGAAAATTCAACTAAATTATAGATATTGTTTGCCGAAATTATTAAAGAAGTGTGTGAAGTGTGGAAAATCCTAAAGCGCAGCAGCTGCTTTCTTAGCCACTACATAAATTAGCTGTCAGGCCAAAATGGCACTCGGTTTATGGCCAACTTGTGTACACACACACTCACACACACACAGAGCCACACACACGTGAACAGAGGGCCACGCCCATGCCCCGCGTTCTCCCATTTAATACTGAGTGCTGCCATAAAAAACAAAGACAAGTATTTAATTTTGTAGCGAGAAGCTGACAAACTGAGAAATACAAGCAAAAAACATAGCTGAGCAATCACCAAGGTGGATGGCAACGGCGGGTGGGGCGGAGGCGTGTAGGGAGAAGTAGAAGACAGCAGTCAGCACATAAATAAAATGAAAAATCTACTGCCAGCCAAATGCAGTTGAGTCCAAAAAGCGGGCAGCTGTACATGGCAGTAGTCGCGGCACTTGGTTACCTCTCGGTGCTCAGTGCCACATCTAGTGGAGTCCTCCCCTATGTATTTACTATCTACTATGCTATATAGCATTAGGCACATAATGTAGGCTACCTCGCATCGGAGTCGACTTGAACCGCGCATGCGCCAAGAAGCAGCTCCCTAGCTGTCCCACTCTGGCACTCCCTCGCCCTCTCTCTCTCTGTCTCTCTCACTCTATCTCTCTCTCTCTCTCTTTCTCTAACCTTAACTGGGCCTGGTAATAAACCAAGCAATGCCTGGAAATTATAAAGTGCAACGCTGTGCAGGAATTCTTGAAATGTAAATATAATGAGCAAAAAATTAGCCAAGACTACGCGTCACATCTCTCGCAGTCCGAGCTGGCCCCAAACATGGTCAAAGCTAAATTTACTAGGCACCAATTAAAGACATGGCCACGGCTTTCGGTAGCTGCGGAGGGGGATGCCGGGAAGAACTCTTTGACAGCCACTTGTGTACCCATAAAACATGTCAAAAGACTTTTTGTAGCGTCTTCCTTTTTTTTACTCCCCATTTTCTCAGGCGTTGCCCGTCTTTCTTTTCTTGCTGGCCAAATTGCAAGCAAATATGTTATTCAGTTGGTAAAAAAAAATTGTAATAAAAAATCGGTACCCTTCAAAATCACAACAAACATTTTTAACAGCTTGGTTTTTCCATTAGCTTGCGCTTGTTTTTGTTGCTCCCACTCTTGGCCAGTTAAAGTTATCCTCCTTTTATTGTTGTTGTTGTTTTTTTTTTAGTTACTGTTTGTTGTCATGTATGTATGTTGTCATTGTTGTAGTTGCTGTCGTATTAATATGCTGTGGCACAACTATTTAGGTTGACTGCACAGTTGACAGTGGGCTAATAAAGCAAGTAAAATACTTTATATTTCTCTATATGCTTGATTTTAATCGAAAATATATGAAAATAATACATGTACTAAGCGCTATCTATCAAATGGAGGTACAATCAGCCTTATATATGTTATAAAAATAATACTTTTATCATTAGTTTAAATTTAAATTGAACAATTGCATATATACATATATAGAGCAAATACTGGGCAAAATTATAGAATTTATTTTATTTTGTTGATGAGTCTGATACATTTTTGATGAGTCTGATACATTTTTGAACTGTTTACTTTTTATTGTTAAATACCAATCAAAAATATAAATATAACTAATAAGGCAATTTTCGGAAACCAGATAATAGACCTTCATATATTCCTATATTATATTCAGATATATTATATATCTCCTAATGCAAATATTACTCAAAAATTAATTAAGAATGTTTTTACATTAGGAAAAAATTGCCTGATTCTTCTATAAAATAACATTTGTTCTCATTTTTAATATTTCTACACAAGGTTTTCTGAATTATATGATACTTAGAGGGACCTTAAATTAAAATTCTCACTTCTTTTATATATATTTGGAATATGTTATGCTGGTTTTGGCGACCTTTTCATTTTCCAATATTTAATAATCTGTCGCGAGGTCCGGCGTTTAATTAATTAAATATTTATTTCGAATATGTTTATCAAGTCTAAATGTAAGTTTAAAAAATACGATTCTTTTAAAAACTAAATAGTGATATGTGCAAAATTTCTGTAGATATCGGGGTTTTTCATATCGCTAAAAGAATTTTTTCCATCATCTTGGCCAATAAATACCATAGTAATGTGCTATATTAAGTGTCCGGCATACAAAAGCCACCAGCCAGCTACAAAAAAAGTAACTTCAAGATACTTGCAGCCACTGGCCAGGCCAACAACAACAACAACAACAATAACAAGAATAACAACAACAAATACCAACAACCAACAGCAGGCAATCCAAAGTCAAAACGCTTCCCATACGGTTTATTTACACAAAATGTGAGTGGGGTGAGCGAGAAGTAGACGGAGAACAGTGCGGGGACCAGTCCCAGGTGCTGGCAGACAAACAGGCGTACAATAACCAGCAGATAAACAGACAAACAGGCAACAGCAGCAACAACAACAACAACAACAAAGAGATATGCAACCATTTTGGAATAATAATGCACAAAAACAAACTGACTAAAGAGGTAAACATAATGTAAATGCCAGCAAGGGAGAGGGGACAGCACTAGCAGCCGTCGCAGCTGTGTGAGAGAGAGAGAGAGAGAGCTGGCGCACACAGTCAAACCGGTTGGCCGATGTGGCCAATCAGAATGCAGCACAGCAGAGGCGTTGACTGAGCAAGCGACTGCGCAGCAGCTGCAGCAGCAGAGCACACAACCAAGCGCAGACCTGAACTGGCTGCGAAAACAGTTGGTCCAGTTGGACTTCTACAGCGCGTACGTGCGGGTGCCACAAAACGAGCTGCTGCTGAGCTGTGAGCGTACGTTAAACGTTTCTGCCGTCGCGTGCGTGTTGCAAATAAATACATCAAATACATATGCATAAATACTTGCTTAAACACACACACACATACACAAATGCATACGTATATTTGTATAATTTAATTAACTTGCATTTTGCATCAGTGCCAATTAATGTGTAATTGCATTTACCTTTACACAATTACAATTACTATTGTTAATTAAAGTGAAAGTGCACGCGTTATGCTGCCCAGTGCCAAATCCCTAGAAAATTAACAGCAACAACCACAACAACAACACAACAACAACAGTGAACCAAAAGTTGCAGATGGAAAGCAACGCATTTGTTACCAGCCATTTGCCATCACAAGCGCTTGTTGTACTATCGGAGGCCGCTTCCGGTTTGCATGAGGCACTGCGTGGCCAACGTCCGTTTCCAGCGAGAGTAAGTAAAAAATGCCAATCAGTCTCCGCTCCTGCCCAATCAGCCAGGCCACGGATCTATACCGCTCGCCTACGTGCGCCGCTTTGGCGTTGCGTCGCGGCCACGGCGACATATTTATGACAAATCATAAACTCAACGGCGGCTGCGCTACCCATTCAGTGCTCTGGTAGCCATAGAGTAGCCAAAAACTTCTGCTGATCCGCAGATGCCATAAATCAGCAGCACACCGGGCACCGAGAACTGCACACAAAACAATGCGCATTGTAAAACAACCAAACCAAACTGAACAATACACTGAGAAATATACAAATATATAATTCGAATCTAATCTGTTTTACGATTTGACTTTGATTCTACTATGGCTTGGAAAAGCTGTCTCCCTTAAACAACCTTAATTTGAGCTCAAATCAAACCAAGGAACTTTTAAAATGTGCAATAAATATTGTGCTATATTTAATAAATATCCTCCAGATCAGGTGATCTTTACCTAATCAGGCAGATAACAAATTTTAAAATTTATATAAATTCTTATTCAATTTAAGGATAGAATACTTTTTTTTCTAACAATTGTTTGCATAGGGCAACAGATAGTTTTTAGAAAGAGAAAGTGAAGCCAAGATCGTTTTGCATATATAATTTGCCATGCCATGGAATAAACCTATTTATGCTTAAATCAATTTATACTAAAGAAAACTGATCAATAGCTTATTTTTTTTAAGTGTACACAACTACGAGAGACGCAGTTCGAGACAATCGAAAGTCGACAGTCAGTCAGTTTCAGATTCAGATTCTGTTTCAGTTTTCAGAGTCGCATTCCTCGATCGACGAATGCGTTTGCAAACGCCCCATTGTGTGTAGATTTTTGCGATGAACAGATTTATGATAGCTACCAGGTTCGGCTGCCCAGCTTTAGTGGATCTGTGATGATTGTTTTGGAGGCTACTCGCTGTCTTCGATTGCCCCCGCTGTCTGTCATCATTGTAAACATGAGCAATGATCTTGACGCTGATGCTACAAATGATGAAGAACTCGAACTCAAGATGAGCAGGCGGCTTGCACGAATTGGCATAACTTGCCAGCGAACTAACTTAACTGGTTACTGGCATCGGCATTGGCATTGGCATTGGAATTGGAATTGTACTTCTGCATAGCATTGAGTAGCGTTAAGATATGTTAAACATGACAACAATATGTCCTGGGCTTGTAGATGCGAGTTGGGTGATATGATGGCCACAAGAAAATCTGTGGGAAAGCTGGGAAAAGCTTGGGAAAATTGAGAGACTTAAAAGGAAATTATCTGACCAAGCAATGGATAGAAGTGAAAAAAAAAACAGATTTCGTTTATATATATCATTCGTCAATTTTTGAAAAACATATTTCTTAACCATCATTTCAAGAATTTCATATCATATCTAACTGAAAAGAAAATTTAGAAAAAAAAATAATACAATATAAGATTATGTTAAAACAGAAGATCGACGAATATACAAAATCCCTTGAGGATATATGGCTTAAAGCTAAGCAGATATGTGAGAAGTATAGTAAAGCTAGTAAACGCTGATGAATTTGGTTAAGATATCATGAAAAACAAAACAATTTTTCATACATGAGCATAATTTTCGTCTGATCCGTCCTACGGCAGCATTTTGATATGGTAGTCCGATGTTAATCAGATATTACTTAAATGTAGAGAGCAAAGTAAAACTATGAAACAGTCAAAATATCTTGAAAAATAACGCAGTTCTTCATATAAGAACCTAATGGTATAGTGATTTGATCCGACCTGTTTCGACATAAGCATAACCTGCAACACAAAGGCGCAGACCTAAGCACGACAGATATTGCTATACTGAGTCGTCTGTTGATTCTGATCAGATATGTATATACCTTGAGTAAAACAATGTCCATGGCTATATAGTATGATATGCTTATCTAATTAAACATCAGTAGCATTACACAAATTACAATATAATTCAAAACTTTTTCAATCAGAGCCAAGTTTTTTTATATGATCAATTCATAATTTCTCAAATCCAACAGCCTTCTATATAATATGCAGTTACAGCTGGTACTTGCTGAGCTATGTTTATTATTTATAGCCCTGGCAATAAAAATTAATACAAACAAACCAGGCGAGCATATTAAATGCAATGTCAAATGGTTTAATGTGGAACTGGTTCTACTTCTCCTCCATAACTTAACTACCCGCAAAAAAAAACGGAAAGGAAAAAAAGTACACACAATAACAATTGTTGTAACCACAACAACACACAACGACAACGACAACGACAACAACAAAGACACACAGACTGACCCCCACAAAAAGATGGCAGACGCAAGCCCAGATCCAGAACCAGAACCCGAGTCCGAGTCAGAGTCAGACCCAAAGCAACCCCGACCTGAGGGCGAGCACGGAAAGTTATGAGCCAGAGCTGGCAAAACATATGAAATGTAATACTTTATTTTTTGCACTTATTACACTCACGTGTGTGTGTGTGTGAGTGTGTTGGTGTGTTGGTGTGTTTGAGTGCGCTTAATTTAATTTATAGCAATTCATCAAGGGGCTGCACAGCCAACGAGGCATATAACAAGAGGCAATGATATAGGGACAACTGTTTAGGGAGGGCGTGTGCTATAGGAGACTTCAAGTAGGGAATAAAGTAGATAGGCTGCGACAGTATGGAACCTACGTAAGCGTACAGAAATAACAACAAATCTTTTACAATTAAAGCAACCCTGTAATAGGCCTAGAAAGTGAAAAGAATCTGAAAAACCTGTTATTTTTATGCTCTACCAGCACCTGGCACAATTTCATTATTATGCATCATATGGACCCATTTTTCAAAACTTTGAAATTCTTAAAAAAATGGGTGAAAAAAAAGAGATTCCCAAAATAAAATGAATGTAATTTTTATATTTCTATTTATATATATTATACATATAATGCAACAGAAAAAAAATAAAAATATATATATTTGTATATATAACACATGTAAGAGAGATTATGGAAAAAATTATATACATATCTATGTAGGTGCGAAATAAAGTATCTCCATTTTCAATTGATTGTAACTTTGGTATTAATGGATTGACGCAGGAGATCATGATTATGCTCAAATAATTCGCCTTTTTAAACGCCTCTGAGTGAGCTCTGGCGACCAAATTGTTCAATTCAATTTAAACGAATTCCAAATATATATTCGAATAAATCAACCTAATCAAAAAAAAAAATGGTTTTATTATGAAACATGTCTAAGCTTAGGTCTTCAAACCGTAAACTTATTTTATTTTGTTTATTTTGTTTTAAAAAGTTCAAAGGTTTCGGTTTATTCTACAAAATCCTCAAACTGAAAAAATATTCTTAGCATTTATTACTATTCGTGATAAAATAGGTTAAAGAATTTATATAAATAAAAAAAAATCATCTCCTAGTTCATATTAAATAAATTCCATTTGTATCAGTTTTTTATTTATATAACACTTTTTCATAGATTTGTCCTATCTTTATGTAGATATTCTTGTGAAATTGATGGCCAAATTAGATTTTAAAAAATATTCAACTTGTTCCAGCCACAATAATATTGATCTATAGAAAGATCTATTTAAGAAACTTAAAAAATAAAACAAGAGTTTTCATAGTATAGTAAAACTTTTCAGTTCATGTACTAGTCTTCTCTAGGCTTCATATTAGATAAACTTAATGATACGATTCGAACCGTTTCGAGATCTGTAGAAACCGTGTTGGAGAAGGGAAATTATTATCCGTATACCAGAGGGAAATGATTGATTGATTGAACAAGTACACCCAAAAAGTGGGATGTGTTATCTTAAAAGTATCTTTTAAAATAAAATATATGTATTTTGAAAAACGTATATTATAGTGTCCCAGAGCTGAAATTCAAGACTGATGGCAAAGAGAAATACGGAAACTAGAAGAGAAGTTTAGTTATAATAAGTAGAGACGTCTCAATAGGTGCTCCAGAGTTGGCGGCATGGCAATCGTTGTTGAAAGTTGCGGCTGTCGAGTCGGAAAGCTGCAGGTTGTGGCCATAAACAGTTAGTTCGAGAAAATTGCCAATTGCTAAACGTTGTCTGGTTTCATTTTGTTGTTGTTTTTGTTGTTTTTGTTGCTGCCACAAATTGAGATTTATTTGTTGTGTTTGCCGAGTTTGTTTGTTGTCTGTGAGCTGAGCTGTGTTTTATGGCCAAGTTAAGCGCTATTGGCAATTGTATGTGGACAATTGGCCGTTGCCACTCGTTATCTTGTTGTTGTAATTAAGCAATTATTGTTGTTCTTGCTGCCGCATTACAACATTACAACAATACAACATTACAAATTTACAAAGCAATCTTGGACTCAGTGTCAAATGCCAATAATTCAAGTGTTAAAACAAGAACAAACAGGAACAAGCGCATTATGCAAATCTGCAACCCTCGGCAAGGGCAACAAATCGCACGGCTCACAACATTTGAATGCCTCTAATGCAAACACAAACAATGAATGGGGCAAGGGGGTGGCAAGTGCCACCTGCTGCACATAAATCAATGGAAAATTTTCTATAACAAAGTTTACATATTGCATTAAATACTCGCCAACTTTGGCAACTGGAAAGCGCGTCCGGAGTGGTTGACCACTTGGACGACACTCGCACTGTTGCCCCCTGCCTCCCCCCCTTTTTTGGATGTGTACCATCTGTGCACGTGGCATTTAATCAGTGCCACTCATTGCGGGGGGCCGCCTTCAACTGACTTAGCCAAAATGCAACTCATGCGGTTGGCATTCCCCATCCCAAAATCCAAAGCCCCATATCCATGCCAAACTCATTTGGCATGTTTTTAAGGGGGGCGTTTGGCAACAGCTTTAGAGCGCACCCCCCGCATCATTAGAGGATGATGATGATACTGATGATGACGATCATGATGATGTTGGGGCAGCCGATATGGTAACACTTCCCATTCTGTTCGGGCTGAGGTGCTAATTTTGTTGTGTCAACGTTTTGATAAGCGTTAATTTATTGGATTTATTGGCTCTTAATGAAACGGCGAAACGGAATGAGAAGGGTTTTAGTTTAAATGTGGAATTTGTAGCATATAGAAATATAACTATATATATACAGCTCATATAATTGATAAGGGCAAAGAAAAGAATTTAACTTACAGCGAGACGTCACTTAAAACTAACACGAATTATTTCCTAGAACTATTGACTATTAGAAATATTAATATTGACTTAATGCAAGTGTTACCACAATGGCGTGTATAACTTTTAAACAAATATATAGCTGTTATGCGTTCGTTTTATTTAAATTAAAAGATTCACAAAAGGCGATAAGAAAGCCAAAACATTAACATTTCTTTGTGTTGTTTCTTGTTTATCCTTTATTATTGCTTTTTAGTGAAGAATAGTAGATGAATTAAACAAAAATAAGCATTGAAAATTGCTGCTGGGTTTGAACTGGCGACCGTACTTTTGCTAGTCTAGCGCTCAGCCACCTAAGCAATGCAACACAAGGTTCAGTTATATGGTTCCATTGTTGTTGATGTATTTCTTATATTTGTTTTTTCTATATATGTATATTTATAATTTTCTCCCAATTGGAGGTAGAACTTCCAAAACCTCCTTACTTTCGACCAAGCTCTTAAAGTTTGCATAGATCATCAATCAGTCAGGACAAACAGCATTCTATATAGAGTCGTATAACACCATAAGGTGAAAAATTATATAGGACTCTGAAGCATACATATAAGAATATACCATTGTTGGTATTTGCAACAGTTCTACACTTATTTAAAGTCACCCTGTAAACGTTTTTTACACAGTACAAAAAAAAAATATCAGAAATATCACACTATCAACTAATGACAGCAAAAGCTCCCCCTTTTAAACTAGATTAATATGAGCCACAATTTTGATAAAATATTTATTTGAAAATTCTCAAAGATGTGTTAGATGTATTTAGCCAATTCAGGCATTCCATAAATGCATTATTAAGCCTGTATAATCAAAAATGCAATTAAAATTGCTTTATATACTTTTATTTATTTCACTTATTTTTAAATTCTTCTGTCGTATTGCTTACACCTCCTTTCACACCTACAAATTGGCGCATCCAGCTGCCAACCGCAAGCTCCGTTTCTCTAATAACTTTGCGTGAGTTTTGAAAAGCTAAGTGAGCGTAAAATATGAGCATAAAAATGCGCATTATTTGTAGCTGACTAAGGAGGAGGTAAATATTAATGCCGGCTACATGACTTGGCACAAAAATTGGCCAATTATGGTAGGTGGATGTAATGAAGACTTTGGAATCAGGGCAACATATGGCGAGCAGGCAGGAGCAGCAAGATTGATAAATAAATCTAAATTTAGCGCAAGCTATTAAGAGTTCTACAAGTTCTAAAGACGATGTTGCATATAAGGAAAGCACATCAATAACTAAGCCGCCTTTAAATATGCGCCAAAATGTTTAATTTACGACAAATAAATGTTAAACGGCGCAAAATTGAGAGATTTTAGAGTTACGATATTGTCGCACATAAACTGTGTCATGTGTGAGGGGAAAGTGAGGGGGAAGAGAGTTCGGGTGGGGGTGGGGGTGTGTTAGCCACCAATGGGGTGTAAAATAACGAGCGAAAATTTACCAGCAAACACACACAAAAGACTTTGGAACTGATATGGGTTATCCTCCGGGTTTGAGGGTGGGTTCACTGATGATAAAAACAGCAAAGGATAAACAGAGAAACCGTTTATAACAAATTGAGCCTGATGAGTGCTAAGCGTCTGGGACACACACACACACACACACACACACACACACACACAGTTATTATGTAACCAACTCGACAGCAACATAAGCGAGGACATGTGTGACAAGTACCCAAACCCACCCACATCAGAATGTTGCCAAAAATGAATTTACATACAAATTTGTCTGCAATGCGCCGGAAAGTTGTTCGGAAAAGTGTGGGAAACTGAGTGTTATTTTAAGTCGCTGCAAAGACTTAGGGGGGGGGGGGGGGCACCTTCTAAAGTAAACTAACTAAACTCTGCAACAAAATATCTTATATTATATTGCAAAAGCATTGTTTCTATTCAAACTACTTTTCTAAAGACCGATTAGTTATACTTAACACCTGTCAAAAATGATTAAAAATGGGCTATTATTGTTGTGCATTTTATATAAGATATCTAAATATATTGTTGATCAGTAGATCAGATCGACTCGACTTTATGAGCTGGCTATTTTAAGCCAGATAAAATGACTTATGAATGCATTCTTTAGTAGTTGAAGCTTCTCCATCCATGAATTTATAATCAATATCGGATAATCGAAAAGAGATAACAAATGTAATACACTGGCTCATAAAAACTTATAAATGAAAAATTTGAATATTTGAGATATTTGATGCACTTATAACTATGACTAGCATATTTATGCCCTTTAAAGTCATGAGAATCCATACAACAACAGCTAGTTAAGAACCTAATTTCCCTTTCCGTAAAGGGTACTTCCTAGTCAAATACTTTCAGTTACTAACTTTTTATGCGTTTCGTATTTCACTTCGTTTTTACCTATCATATTAATTATTATATTTTTGCTTAGCGTGTTCACAGAGTCCAACCACAATGATTTCGGAACACAAAGTAATTTTCAATGTGGTTGTCAGTTGCGATCGAAGCTAAATATATCTATTAATTTATAAAGTTTTTTTAAAATAATGAAGATTTCTGCCATTTTGTGATATAATATACCATTTTGAAGACCCAAGAGTTGCCTGAAGTTCCACATATTCAACTGTTCAGCATATTTGGTCTGCTTCTTCTAGTTACCTGACGCCAAAGATCTACACAACATGTCACTAGTCGGCAACTATAGCACCCAATTCCTGCACAACTTTCATCCGCATCTGCTGCAGACGCTCAACCATGGAATGCTGGCGGCGAATGGAGCAGCTGCCGCTGCCGCCGCAGCCGGAGCTCCAGGCAGTTATTTTGCGAGCGACCGCTCGGGGCTGGGGAAGCCGTCGGTGCTGTCGAACTTCTCGCTGCCGTCGGCATTCTCGCCACCCAAGTATATTGGCATATCCCTGGATCAGGTGGGTAAAGGAGCGAAGGAGCTGAAGGAGCTTGAGATGGGAGAGGCGTCGCTAATCGTGTGTAGATTGGCAGTTGTCATAAGTGGAATTGAATTTTTGCAGAATCTATTCAATGGCAGCGAATCATTTCGCACGGATTCGGCCAGTCCCACGTGCACATCACACGAATCCATGGAGGGATCACAGGATTACGATGCCGTTGAAAAGGGTGAAAGTCCGCGCAGCAATAATTCTCAGGATCCCAGGGATTTAAGACGTAAGTTGGGTTTCCTTCTACTCCTCCTCCTCCGGCTGTTGATTTTTTTTTGCCAATTTGCATGTTGCCAAAATGTTTGGAGATAACACAAAAGTGGGCCGGGACACGTTTTGCCTTTTTTTGATCAAAATCTAGCCATATTTGTTTCAATTTTACTTCTCTGCGCAATTTTAACGCTTCACTGGGTTAACTTTGACGTGCAGAGCAGATGAGACGAACAGACAGACAGACGACAGACACGCCGCACTCCAGCTATTTTACTTTTTATTTTATTAGTTTTCCCCCGGTTTGGGGCAGACATTTAAATCAATTTTTGGCTAATGCTTACCTGAGGGTTGCTGCCCTTTAAAGCTGCTCGCCATTCGCCCAAAACTGGGCCAAACAAATTGCCTACAAATGCGTTGCTAATTGGTGTTGCCAGAGCCGCTGGCCTTAAGCGCCTTACGCCCAAAAACCCGGCAGCATATGAACATGATAAATATGAATGCAAATGCCGGAGTCACAGTAGATACAGGGGCAAGGGCAGGGGCTTGTGTCAACAAATGCTTTATCGAAGCAGGGGCGCAGCTGCTGGCAGGATACGCTAATCAGATATATCCATACGCATTGCAAATACTTCCTTTTGATTGATGCTCAGTTAAAACTTTTCAGCATTTTACAACTTTACAACTTTGATTAAAAGGCGAAAAACTAACTTGAAAAAGTTTTTGCAAGTTAAATAAAGCTAATAAATGTGTTTAAGAAAGTAAACAATTATTTTAAAGGATCATGAAATTGGTTTTCCAAGTAATTAAAAAAAAAACTCATAGTAGAGTTTTAAGGATATTGAAAATATCGTATATATTAAGCTGAGCAAAACAATAATTTCATGAATTGTTATTGATCTTATCTATAGCAATATTTCTATAAAATTTTTCTCTCGTCTTGCCTTATTGACGCTCAACAGCTTTTCATAGCCTTAGCTAGAAATTTAATCAAATATTTAAGTTTTTACAAAGTCTTTTCTGTATTTCTTTCCTTTTGAAAATAGCACACACTTTTTTGCTTGACTTTCATATTTCATGACAACTAACTACGAATAAAAACTTTTCAATTCTATAAAACTTTAAAACTAGTAAAACAAGCTGATAAAAGTTTTTGCTTTATCAAAAATTTCGTATTCAACTAAAGTTTTTAACAAAGCAAATGAAATAGCTTATAGAATTTTCAATATATATGTATATATATATATGTATATATATATACATATGTATATATATATACAGGTTTCATGGTATATACTAATATTTTTTAAGCATAAAAAAAGAAGAAATAATAATTTTCAAAAACAGGGTAATAATTGAATGGATTAAAATTGCTCAAAAAATTATTTTTCAGATAAGATCAGAAATAAGTATTTTGTGAAGGTTTTCCCCTCACTTTTTATCCGTTTACTGCCGTGTCTAAAATGAAAAATACACCAATGATATTATACTATAACGAAATCCCCTTTAAGCTACGCCTCTGACTCTTCTGTTTGATTTTCATATTTACATATCTACTTAAACTGGCAAACCAGTTGTCTGCACACACTACCCTTCCAATGCCCGCGCTCATTATTGTGTGTTTAACTTTTGGCTTAGAGCGGAAACTGACTAAACTGAGCCCATAAATTAATTTAAATAAATAATACACTTTTAATTAGCTGCGTCCATCGATAATCCAAAGCGAACTATAGATAAATACACGAGTTATCCTGCCCAACCCCCGTCCATAAAAACAACACGCGCCGGCTGCCATTGAGCGCCAAAAGTCGAGAAGGCACTCGGCTTGAGTATTTATATAGAAGGGTTACAAGGGTGAGCATTAAGTGTTTTAAATGTCGCAATGGCTTATTGAAGCCGTTACCCCTTTCCCATCTTCCCCGCCTTCCCCACCGGCGGGACCAAGTTTTTGTGCCTGCCACTTCACTACAAAGTCAAACCGCGAGCAGGACGCATCCTTTGCGGCACGAGGCGGCTAATTACTCAGGCTGCGACTTTGTTGCAACTCTTCTGCTACAGCTGCGTGGCACTTGAGCCAATTATAAGGCATCTAAAGCTACCCCTAACTACCCTTGTACGAGGACAAAAACACGCTTATGTTTGCTCATTTATTGTTCATCTTTGGTTGTTTTTTTTTTCTTTTTCCATTGGCTTCCTTCAAAGGATGCGCAAGTGTTGCAAATCGCTTTGATTGCATTGTTTGGTATTGTTATTGTGAGCATTACTTATTATTATTGTTTAGATGATGTATTATATCCATTGCACACTTGGAATTTTCATATTAATTTCTGTAATATTAATGGCACTCACACAAACAACTTACACACACACACACGCACACAAACCATAAAAGTCATATTTCATGCTATATACGATATATGGAATGCCTCCCCTTTGGCCGAATAAAGGCAACCAGCTATTGGCACGTGACTGTTAGGAATTCTGATTATTTATTTAAAAATGTTAGACATTAATTTGATTTTTCTACTGTTCGCACAGCATAAACTCATATTCTTACTTACATAAAAAGCTTTAATAGTTAACTGAATTTGTGAAAATCGCGTAGAGAGGCGATATTTAGGGTCTTATTTTTTACATAAGTTCAAAGCTTTCCATAAGCAAATATTGAATTTGGATATTCTACCTGCAATTTTTAAAAAATACTCGTTTACAAGTTGAATGAAGCTTTTTGTACTTCTTTCGATTCGGTTAAAACTCATTTTCTATTCCCAAAATCCACCGCCATGTGTGGAAAATGGGGGACAACGGACCAAATTGCAATTTTCAATCAAATAGGACTCCATAAACCAGTGTATAGCTTTTTAATTTTTGTTTGTAATTTTAACAAATATGATATTTAAATAACATTTTAATTTATGCACGACTCGCGTGGACAACCTCAAATAGCCAGGCTCATCCTTTGACCAATTTGTGGGCCCGTATGTTGAATGTTTCTGTTACTGTTATCCGCGGTTAACCAGCCAGCATTCAGCATATTATGTTGCCATGCACATGCGAGTATTTTAGACCAAAACATTTACCGGGCAGCAGCAACAACAATATTGAATGTTTGCTCGTATTTGTTGTAATAATATTTTAATTGCTGCCACAGTCACGTGCAGAACTTTCGACTGGGTCCGACAAACAGTTTGTATTTATTGTGGTTTGTTGTGCACATTTTTTTCCCGTGTACGTGCATCTGACAGCTGAGCAGCTCAACAGTTCAACAGCTCAGAAGGACATAAAGGACATGGCCCCTTCCCGGCACCCGGCACCCACAACAAAAAAAATAACGAGCGCCAATTAATTTGGGCTAAGTACGTGTTAAAAATGTGTAGCATGCAATTAGAAAATGGAGAGAAAATTTATGGGCCAGCCCAAATTCTGGGTGGATTGGGACGGATTGGGGACGTGCTGCCTGTGCGGAATCCCAAAATTGAAATCAATGCGCGGGGGCTGGCGGAATTTGAATTTTTATTGCCTGGCATTGCGGCGCTCTGATTGATGAATGCGGCATGCCTAATTTCAGATCTGCACAATGTGAGCAAAGCGCATACGGTGGCCTCATCCTCGACAGCATCCAGCAGCTCCTCATCCTCCTGCTCGACCAGTTCGGCTGCTGCAGCGGCCATTAGCTCGGCGGCAGTCGCTGCGGCGACCAGCAGCGCTGTCGTTTCCATGGCCACACATCTGGCGGCGCATCAGTCGTCGCCGGGACACCATCACTCGCATCACCATGGCCATCATGTGGGTGGTGGGCCGCCGCCCACGCATCACCATATGGCGCATGCACACCCGCATCCGCTGTCCCATCATGCGGCCCATCATGCGGCTCTGGCCAGTCTGGCCGGACTGCGTGCGGTGCCGGGCGGTCTAAGCCTCGTCAGCGGCTTGCAGGCGGCAGCTGCTGGTGGCGCCATACCCGATCTCTGTCCCGTCTGTGGACTTAAGCTCAGTCCCGAGGAGTGGCACTCGCACTTCCTCACCGAGCTGGATCGACTGTACAAGCTGAGCGCCGGATTCGAGCGTGCCAATCTGCAAGCAACCTACATGTTTGCGCCGCCCTGTCCAGCCCAGGAGAACGCCATACGCACCAGCCACAATCGTTGGGAGGTGAGTTGGCCGTGCGGAAGTTTCTTCACAGGCTTCGACTAAGGAAACTTCCTCTCAGACCTTTCAGCGCATTCGCAACAATCGCCAGAACCGGCTCAGGCTGAAGGTGCGCAAGCGTAAATACGGCGAAATGTACATGATGGAGAGTCTCTACTGTAGCAGCTGTCCCATATGTAAGCGCAAGTATGCGCTGGAAACGGGCAAATTGCCACCAGAGGTGGGTCAGTTCGCTGAAAAGTGTCTTCCGCTAACCCCAACTTCCATCTCCATGCAGGAGGACCACAAGATGCAGGATGAAATCGAAACGGTGGATGTGGAAAGCTGCAACGATGATGTGCCGGACTCTGGCTCGGAGCTGAGCACCGCAACGGGCGGAGCGGGTGCTGTTCCAACCCACATGCCGCCCTCCAGCATGCACAACACGAATGCACAGCCGGGCAAATTGGATGGCATACTTTATCGCACGGCCTGTGTGATTAATCAGAAGGATGCGCATGCAGATGATCAGGACGTGAGCACCAATGTGTCAGCAGCGAGCAGCAGCAGCGTCAGCTGGTCGGGCGAAACAACAACGCCCAGCACCCAGGCGCACATCAGCGGTGAGTTTGAATCAGCGTGTTGAGCTGCCCCCGGGGCTAATTCGATTTGAATCCCTGCCGTACAGTGAAAAACGTCAGCGAGCTGTCATCTACCACGCATCACTACTACAACGCGGACTCCTGCGGCGTGGGCGTGGCCGAGCATAGCAGCAGCGGGGGCAACAACAACAACAACAACAGCAGCAGCAAGGAGCTAATGATGGAGTCGGCAACTTGTCAAAACGATAGCGATGAGGATGTCATTGTGGATGACGATGAAACTGTGAAAATGACGACCAAGTCGCACAGCTTCAAGCGCCGGCTGGAGGAGAATGTGGGCAGCAGCAGGTAGGCAAATCAGGCTAATTAGCTTAACATCAGAGAACAACATGAACTGCCGCTTTACAGAAGCCTGGAGAATATCTCACCCAATGAGGAGCGCCCGCGCTCCGAGCCACAGGTCAGCAGCACCGAGCCTGGACCCATGGATATCTCGCACAACAACAACAACAACAACAACAATGCGACAACAGCAACCAAATATGGCGAGCCCATGGAGAGCAGCCTGTCGCAGCTATCGTCTATGGGCGTGCCGGGATTAACGCAATTGGACACAAAGGTGGGAATTAGTTCGGATTTAAAACCGGACGATGAAAACAAATGTTTCATTTGTAAGGTAATTTCTCAGTTTGCTTCAGTTTTTTTTCGACTTTATGCTCTGTCTCGCTCCGACTCTTTCCGTCTCTCTCCCGCTCTCTTTTGCCCTGTCTCCTCTGTGCTTGCTTTGCACCATTTTGCATGCCCCACTCACACACACGCACACACAGTGTAATCAACGCTCTAAGCTATGCTCTCCTTTGTGTATCTACTCTCTCAAGACAGGCATAAAGGATCTCAACACGGATGCGTTTCTGCGCGGTCGCAATTTCTATTTCCATCAAAGCTGCGCCAATGTCATGAGCAGCTACAGGCTCAACAAGGAGCTACTGAGCCAGGCGCAGGCTCAGCGGGAGGCGAACGCGAATACGGCAACGCCGCGCAGCCTCTCGCCATCGCCCGCTCAGTCGCCGCAGCAGAGCGTTGCCACCCCGGCCATGGAGTAGACGGCGAAACGAGCAATCAAAGCGTGAATTTATTACAGTTAATTAATTCAAAATATTGTGGTAGCTAATGAAACAAGTTAAGAAGCAAAAGTCATGTTCAATTGAGCACGACAAGCGCTCGCCCAAAAGCGAGCTACAGTTTTTCTCTTCCTTTCTGCGGCGTCGCCTAAAAGCGAGCAACATTTTTTTGGAATACGATTTATTTATGTTTTTGCTGTGTAAATTTGCGTATCTCAATTGTTTTCATTATCGAAATTAACCAAATTAATTTCCACCTATCGATGTTTAGTGCAATTTTTGCGTTGCCTTTCAGCTGTTTTATGAGCAGCATAATTATTATTTTCTTTGTTTTAAATATTCAAAATTCTTGAATGTGCTATAATTGTTAAATACAAATGAAATTAGTTATCATAACTAAGCCAATTAGTTGTACATTTTAAGCGTAAAATATTTATGAAAAATCAAATAAATATATAAAATACTAACAAATTAAATTAATTTTTTCATCTAAAATGCTTATCTTGGTAGAGATACACAGAGATACCTAGGTCAAAATTTATACTTCATGATATCTAAAAAGTTGTAAGAAATTGAATAACACTTGTTTATAAATCACATCTAGAAATCTAGATATTTTCTTTTGCAGCAATATTTATTATTGTCCTACGACGCACTGCTAAAGCTGATAAAGATCGTACGACCATTATTTCTAGCTGTCTTTTCGAATTATTTGTCAAAAAAGGTTCAATCTAAAAACATATTTTTGTTTACCAGAAATTCAACACCCATTTTAAATTATTATCAGCTAGAAACGTGCCTTAATGCTTCTTAAAATATATTTATATGTTCGTCATTTACAAAAATAATACACATTTTTGTGTATTATTTAGTGTTTTTCCTTTTTATGGTTGATTGATTTAATTGAATATATGCCAAACAAACTCAAGTTTGGGAACTTAATGAGCTCTGCGGGCAAAAGCATTCTAATAACTACATTTTCTGCGCGCCTGGAGACATCGCTGAACTTTGAACAGCGCCTCGATTTGCGTTTTAAAGCTCTAACAATTTCCATGACAACAAAACCCGCCCACACATGTGCAGATTTCAATTGAAACAAAAGCAGAGAAACCAAAATCAAGAGTGCTCTAGTCGAGCGGGCCCAACTGAAAGATACCCTGCTCCCAGCGCCACATTACTGTAACATATAAATATTGACAAAAATAAAAAAGCGCTTTAGAGCATAATTTTCAAATTTGGAGACTAGATCAGTCAGCGAATTGTACACGTTTTTTAAGACGAACAGCCAGGTACTCTTGGATAGATTCATATGGCTCGTCGTTTCTACGGAGTGGTATATGGCTCCTGCTGCCTGTTACATACATACATTATACCCCTTTTAAGCGTATTAATGGTTACAGGGTAGTAAAATACAAACAAAAAGCTTTCGGCACAAGCTTCCAGCTTAATTGAGCAGTGGAAAATTTCTGCTGATTGCTGTTGAAAAAACACAATAACAATAACAGCAGAAGCAGCAGCAGCAACAACAACTACAACAACAACAAGAAGAAGAGCACCAAAGCATCCATTGAGCTATTTATATGCGTACTTAAATGTATATACATATATATATGTTTATACTATATGTATATGTATTGTAATATGTTGTGTGGACGGAAAGCAAA
The DNA here is from genome assembly GCA_035045885.1 of Drosophila borealis. Classification (NCBI taxonomy): domain Eukaryota; kingdom Metazoa; phylum Arthropoda; class Insecta; order Diptera; family Drosophilidae; genus Drosophila; species Drosophila borealis. The sequence goes on from JAWNOR010000211.1 coordinate 3,436,308, forward strand.
GCAGATAAGACAAGTACACAGTAATTCGGCTAAGCTGCAAAAGCCAAGACAAGCACCGCTCTCTTTCACTCCCCTCCCCCTCACTCTCACTCACTCTCTCTCGTTTGCGCTCTCTGCTAAATCTACGCAGGGGGGCTACACTGAAAGCTTATCAAGAATCGCGTGACTTGCCAGAAGAGAAAAATGTATAAAAAGCGAGTTGCCGCCGCGAGCGAACTTTCAGTAAGACGCTGGCAGCGATCAAGTGCAAAGGTGTCAGATCCGCTAGATTTATATTATTATTATTCCGTACAATTATGTTTTCCAAATTGAGCACACGCGGCATTGCCAGCCGCCTGGGTAGCGTGGCGCAGAGAACCCAGCCGAAAGAGTCGGCCGCCGTTGCCACGGAGAACAGACGCTCCGAGGCGGTGTTTGCACGTGAGCAGAAATACGGAGCACACAATTATCATCCGCTGCCCGTGGCGCTCAGTCGAGGCGAGGGCGTGCACGTGTGGGATGTGGAGGGCAAACGCTACTTTGACTATCTCAGCGCCTATTCGGCGGTCAATCAGGGCCACTGTCATCCCAAGATTATCAAGGCGCTGACGGAGCAGTCGCAGAAACTAACGCTGACGTCACGGTAAGGGAAACACACCAAAAAAAAAAAAAAAAACCAAAAACAAATCTTTCTGTCAGACGTGCCCCTCTTTAAAGCTTATCTGAGAAATTTGGCACATTTCAATGGAGATTTATTAGCTTTGTTTTTAAATATTTCATTGAACTTGTTTTCATTCTTGTTTTTATTGTTGCTGTGCAAAAATTGGCCATAGCACAGACCGTAAACAGTTTCAAGTGGATTTTGTTAATTATCAGTGACAAAAAGTGTCGTTATCATTGAAAGCGGCTAAGTTGTTATCAACTCAGTAAAAAAGCCAATTAATGGAAAATTTGTGTTGCTAACTCACTTTTATTCAATCATCGGATTATAAGAGTTTAGAACATTTTCAATAGGATATCGGTTTCAAATATTCCTATATTATTGATTTGCTTTTCGTTTTTATTTATTTATTTTCTTAAAGCATATAACTTGTGGCTACACATTATTCCTAATGCGTCAGTTGACCAGAAATAATAGCTGACTTTGGTCCGAACAGTGAATACTCTTGCATGTACATATATTTATTGCTTTAGTTTAGTATTTCTATGCCTTAAGTATCCAGACATTTAACCATTTTGCGGTGTGTAGCTATTAAAAATGTTTGTATATAAACAAATATTCTCTTCAAACAATCAGATTTGTATGCTTTAGTTTTCCTTGTTGTTACTTCAAATGTTCTACCTCATATGACTTTAAAGAATCGAAAACATGTTATTATAAATTATTACATATAAATTTCGTGTACCCTGTACAAGGGTATAATCAGGCTCATTGCACAACTACAAATTTCTAGCACAAGTTCAATGTGTTAGATTAAGATTAATGAAGCTTTGTTAAAATTCAAAACGATGACTTGACATACATAATGTAATCTATGCTAATCACGAGTCTCGAAGTTAAGTCTAATTATAGAAAAGTTATCACTAAATAAAACAAATCTAAAAACAGTTTTTAGATGGATTTCAGCTTCCTGATTGAACTAGATGATGAAATTTTTGCAAAAATTAAAACTTTTTGATAACCTATGTTGAGATGATAATTCACGGGGTGCCCTATAAACAATCAAAAGTTCACGCACATATAAAATTTATGCTTCTGGTTATCATTTAAAAAGTACATATGTATGTATACATATATGGCGAAGTAGATTTGTAAAAAGAAATATGCAACATAATGTCATTAAACCCGTGATATTCTTTATTAACATCCCAAAATGTAAGGTGACAAATAAATCCAAATTTCACGTATCTCTAATACATATTATACCACTTGCAATGAAAAATGAACACTTTAAACCTAAAAACAACAAGTGATTAATAATTTGATTGCTCTTTATGACTTAATTAGTGCCTTATCTTTATGAACCATTCAGGCCTGACAACTAAGCCCGAGCAAAGAAAACCAATTCTAACCGGCTAAAAATATCAAATCACTCACCAGAAATTTATTGAAGTGCAAGCACTTTGATCATTTTTAACATGATTTATAGAACGCAATCGTAGTGAGGAAAAATTAATTCACTTGTCATGAAGGTCAATGCGACTAAATCTTGAGAGGTTATCAATATAGAATAATATTATAATGCATTTGTGGTAGTCTCTAATCTAAGAGATATTCTTTGTGAGTCTTCACTTTTAGAAATTATCAAGTGTTTATAATTTCATGAATGTCTGTATCTATATCTGATTAGATACAGATACAGAAACAGATACAGATACAGATACAGATATAAATACAGATATAGGTACAGAAAAAGACACAGATCTAGATACAGGTACAGATAAAGATACAAATATAGATACAGTTACAGTTACAGATACAGATACAGAAACACATACAGATATAGATACAGATAAAGACACAGATCCAGATACAGGTACAGATACAGATACAGATACACATACAGATACACATACAGATACAGATACACAAACAGATACAGATACAGATATAGATACAGATAAAAACACAGATACAGATACAGATACACATACAGATACAGATATAGATATAGATACAGATAAAGACAAAGAAAAAGACACAGATCCAGATACAGATACAGATGTATATGTAAATGTAATCTTTCACTATCTTTTTAGGTTATTTTATCTGTATCAGTATCTGTATCTATGGACGTATCTGAATTAAGGACATGTCGTCAATTATCGAGCTAAACTTCTCCCATTTTACATCTTATCTTATACTCTGCATCCCCTTTGCTGCTTTTAGCGCATTTTACTCGGACATTCTGGGCGAATACGAGGAATTTATTACAAAATTCTTTGGCTATGATAAAGTACTGCCCATGAATACCGGCGTGGAGGGATGTGAGACCGCGTGCAAGTTGGCACGCAAGTGGGGATACGTGAAGAAGCAGATACCCGAGAACAAGGCGAAGATCATCTTTGCACGCAACAACTTCTGGGGCCGCACACTTGCCGCCATCTCCGCCTCGAATGACCCGAGCAGCTATGTTGGCTTTGGACCGTATATGCCAGGATTTGAGCTAATCGACTACAATAATGTGGCTGCTCTGGAGCAGGCTCTGCAGGATCCCACTGTGTGCGCCTTTATGGTGGAGCCCATTCAAGGCGAGGCGGGCGTAGTTGTCCCAGACGAGGGCTATCTGCGCAAGGTGCGCGAGCTGTGCACCAAGCACAAAGTGCTCTGGATAGGAGATGAGGTGCAGACGGGTCTGGCGCGCACTGGACGCATGCTGGCTGTGGACTATGAGGAAGTGCGACCCGATATACTTATTCTAGGCAAAGCGCTCTCGGGCGGCGTGTATCCCGTTTCGGCCGCGCTCTGCAATGATGAGGTAATGCTCTGCATTAAGCCAGGTGAGCACGGCTCCACCTACGGTGGTAACCCGCTGGGCTGCCGTGTGGCCATCGCGGCATTGGAGGTGCTCCAGGAGGAGAAACTGGCGGAAAATGCCTTCAAGATGGGTCAACTACTGCGCACCGAACTCTCCAAGCTGCCCAAGGATGTGGTCACGGTAGTCAGGGGCAAGGGTCTGCTCAATGCCATTGTCATTAATCCCAGTAAGTTATATCTGGCTGGCTTTAATTTTGTTCACTCTCAACTAACTTTCGACTTCGGCTTGCTCTTTAATCTATTCAAGAATATGATGCTTGGGAGGTTTGCCTGAAGCTCAGGGACAACGGCTTGCTGGCCAAGCCCACACATGGCGACATCATACGCTTTGCCCCGCCTCTGGTGATCAGTGAGGCGCAAATGCTGGAGAGCATTGACATTATTAAGAAGACGATTTTATCCATGTAGAAGTTCAATCAAATAGCATTTAATTACTCACATATATGTATATATATAGCATTTAACAAGTTTATATACTTAAAATTTACATTCAAAAAGTCTGAAAATACAATATGTAATATGTGCAAATATTAAATAGTTATTAAAGTATTTCAATTTTTTATATATTAGAATATTCTTACACTGACACCCATCTATTTGTATATATAAAACTGTTTCTCCTGACTGATTAATTCACAGCGCGTAACCGCGCGAGCGTGGAATCTGAATTTCTAATTGTAAGTGCACGTTCAGATAAAGATTTATGATAATTCCACTCGCCAACGTGGAATATTGATGGAAAATTTAAAAATATCCGCTATTTATGCTTTTTTAAAAGAAACTTTTCTTTTCATGAAAAAAAAGAAAAGAAAAGAATTCCACGCGATGTTATTTTAAAAAAATATAATATATTTTATGTTGCGTTCTATGCGATTCTCATGAATTCAAAAAAGCCTGTAAGCTTTTCTGGAAATAATTCGAGTAGGAATTTCATTCTTTCATGCTATGATTTTGGGTTTTATTTAAGCTTACGCTCACTCAAATTTGCTCTCTAGTAATTTATCTCCTCTCTTTTCCCTGATCTTTTTCTAACCCGCATTCTTTCATTTTTGTTCTTCAGGTGGTTTGTTTCATGTATCTTAGAAAAGTCTGTCTTCCCACTGCACATACATATATGGTAATAAAAACATTCCTTCGAGGACATGTTAATATTTGGGTAAGTAATATTTACATATATATATTTTATATAAATAAAAATTATGTTAAGTTTAAATAAAACTTTATTCTTTTTATAGTAGTATGTTAAATACAGAAATGTGTCAATGGGCCTCTCAAAATCATTTTTAATTTTCCAACTCTAATAACTGAACTGCTTAGCCAAAACCCCCTACATTTTCGGCCCAACCGTCCCTCTACTCTACTGCACTCCCTTCCTCCCTTCCATGCTTGTGACTGTGTCAACATTAACGTTGGCATTCTTGATTTTTTAATTAAAATATAAAAAGACCACACTGGATGGGAACGTGCCGCGGTCGTTAGGCAATAAACTTGGACAACGCGCGTCCTGCAGGACAATTACAAGGCGGAAAATGTCGCAACATTTTCGTCTTATCTACCGACTTGGCACTTTAAAAGAATAAGGCGCAAAGGCATAAAAAACGAATTAACACTGGAACGGAACAGGGATGTTTCCTCGGCAAAAATGTTGCCGCATTGTAGCGCTTATCGCGCGGGTGGCACTCGCTCCAAAGGATGTGCGCGCTCCAGACAAACATATTTCCGTCTTCGAAAAAAAACAACCAAAAAAAAAGAGAGAAAGTACAGAAAAACCTTTTGCAAAATCGCTGTGGAAAAATCTTTATTTTTAATTTTAACGCTTTATTTAATTATGTGAAGCGCCTGCTGAGGACAACAACAACAACAACAAGAAAAGACTGGCGACAACTAGACAACTTCAAGTTCAAGAGTTTGCTGCTAATAAAATGCTTAAGATGTGCTGCGCTGCTGTGTCCTGTCTGGCAATAAAACCCACAAAAAAATGGGCTAAAAATTGCATTTTTTTTTGTTGTTGCTCTCGTTATTGTGCCACTTTCTTTTTAATAAAGACATCAACAGATGGGCGGCGATAAAATGCCAAAGATTATGGACAAAAGGCAAAGGACAGGCGTGCACAAAGGGCAGCCAAGCGGCGTGTGGTTTTTGACACTCCCCCCCCCCTCACAACAACAACAAAATAGCAGGCAGTGTCCTTTTTTATCCTTGCTCCGATAAGCTTCGGTCTGCCACTTTCCATTCACATGCAAAGTAGCTTGTAAGACTTTGCCCAACACTTGAACTGGGCAGCTTTGATTTAGTTGACCCGCGCCCTCCTCGCTCCGCTTGAGATCTGCTTATCACGTGTTTTTATGACCCTGCAGATATGGTTTTTCTTTCGCACTTGACTTGTTCTTAATGGCCGAACTTTTAATTAGCTGGACGGAGTGGAGGCATTGCCTCTGCTTCACCTGCTTAGCCCAGGTAACAGTTGTTAGCAGTTATTTGGCATATCGCTTTCAATTGCTTTTCAATTGCTGTCAGCAAATTGTAACAACAATAAAAATCAAATACAACGCGATAAAAGTCACAAATCGAAACGTTTTCCCAAAGGCGCTTTTTCCTACCTTGTTGACAGCCCAAGCAATTGGGGTGGAACTTTTTCAACTCGCCCGACTGATGTACTATTAAATACTCTGTACAATTTATTAAGATTTTGGTACAAATATTAATGTGGAGCACAGCTAAAAGTATATATATCACTTTTTTTTGGTCACTTGAGACCCTTTCACCGGGTAACTTTATTTGTCATAAGAAACCTAACCCTAAAGTTAGATGGGATCATGTTAAATCCTCGACCCAATAAAGTACATATATATATTTATATTCTTACACAGCATCATCAACTGATGCAGGGTATCTCCTTGTCGGTAGAGCTCTTAATTATTTAAGGTTTGGTTCATGTAGAAACAATACTTCGGGTTCGTTCTAAAAAATGTATTCCAGCCAAGATTTCCTGTTCGACCTGTTGAATAGCGCTTGATTTCATATATATCACATATAGTATAAATCAGGTTTATATTATAGAAGCTGACCCCAAAACAGAGCTTACATTCCAGCCAAAGCCTATGCAGTATTTGATTTGCAATCTTTCAAGGGTTTTTGAAGTTCACTAAGACTCGGTTCCTGACCTATCGCTAATCAGTTTCAGGAATGTTGGCAGCCCGAACTTACAATTGATTTCCACATTTCAGTCCATTTTCAAGTGTGTTGAGTGCATAAACAAATCCCTAACTATTTCGAATACCCATAATCATAATGAACTGTGCTGTGTTTCTATATGTTCTATACATAAGCCTAATACTGATCGGAGATGAAGCACAGGCAAACGAAAATGAGGTAAACTTTGATAGTTGAAAATCAATTGGAGGAGCAAGGGAAATCAGTTGATCGAAAAATATTTAAAATCGAAACTTAGATCAACATTTGTGGAGGAGGATTCCATATCCAGAAGTTGCACTTAAATTGAGAATGCGCCAGTTATTCACAGAATTGAAATTCTTTCCTCGTTCGATACACTTTGTGATAGTGCCACATGTGGTCCAGGCTGGACGGTTATTCAGCAGCGAATCAATGGCTTGGAGAACTTCTATAGGGATTGGCTCGCATATCGGGACGGCTTTGGCAGCTTCGATGGTGACTTCTTCTTGGGCCTAGAAAAGAATCATCGCTTGACAAGCGCCCAGCCCCATGAGATCAGCTACAAGAGATATGTACAATTTGCCATCGCCGGCGAGCACGATCAATACAAACTGATCACCTTGGGCAGAGCTGTGGGCAATGCCACACATGATCAGTTGCGTCAACACAAAGATCACAAATTCAGCACATACGATCGGGATAATGATAATCTGGGTCATGCGGAGTGCGCAAAGGAAAACCAATTCGGGGGTGGCTGGTGGTACGATACCTGTGCAAGCAGGCATAAATGTTGCTTATCTTTGTTTAAATAATTCAAATGTAATTCAAACTTCCTTTTTTCCCCAGCAATTTAAATGGCAAATATTACAATGATAAGGTGATAAAAAAGAATGCCATATTTTGGGATGGCATGGTCTCCTTGAAAAAGGTTCAAATGCTCATTCGCCCCAAAAACGATCGAAAATAAAATAAAATAAAATTCGGTATTTAAATTAATAACTTTTATAAACATATATATCCTTTATTATACTTTTGTTAGATTTGATGTAAATATTATTGTTCGTTGCCATCTTTTGGCACATATATTTTCTCATGCAACTCCTTGTGCTACGCTTGACTACAGGGTATACGAACCGTAGCCTACTTATTGGCGTTGCGCTATCTGTCACCTGTTGTGCCTGCCCTGCTTGACTTTATGCTGGCCTGATGTAAATCCTTAAAATCAATATGCAAGTGACAAGCAGCTGAGGCCTGAGGATAAACAGGACACCCAGCCCCAAGGGGGGACAGCATGTCAGGTGGCAGAGGTGAGGGCCGGGTCTGATAATAGAGGGGCATTTTAAATGGGAATGGGTAGCTGAGAGTTGATACTGAAACGGTTTGTCAGAGAGATTTTGGCTTGGAGCAACAGACAGGCTGGCAAAATGAAATGACTTAGATTACGTTGAAATTGTCGCTGAATATTTTGTAAGCAGCAGATAATTTTCCAACTAAAGAGGCAGCCGCATTAACGGAGTTTAAACTTAAAGGGAAAAATTATGGTAGATCTTTTAAGGTTGACAAAAAAAAAATTTTTGAGAGAATAAAATAATGTCAAATGAGACGTGCAGATTTTATGTTGAATAATTATTAAAATCAAATTGCAATTATTGACGACAGCAGATAAATAGGGAAAAACCTCTCTGAAATAATAAAATCAATGTTAATAGATAGACATTGCGCACTTTACAAAAAAATAAATAGTTTAATTTTTAAGGAAATTGTGCATAAATAAAAGAATTGTATATTGATATAGATATTAAAGAAGAATGTTCAACTTTTTAATTTAATCTGGCTCTGACAACATCTCTCACAACCAAATTTTACTTAGGTCTTCAGAACTAACAGAAGCTGATGAGATGTGTGTGTCGGTGTGGGCGTGTGTGTGTTAGTGTATGCATGCATATATGTATGCATTTATGTACAGATGTGTGCATGCAAATTTGTTTACCAATATCAAATGCAGACCAATCTTATTTGTCGCTGTACTGCAAGTTTAAATAAAACGAATATCTACCAAGTGCTCTTCTCCTCGATTCTCAAGAATTCAAGTAGGCTCTGCATTTTTTCATGCTTACCTAGTAGTGCAGTCTTTTTTTTTGTATATATTTTTTGTTATTTTATTTTGTTGTTATTTTTGGTTTTTTTTTGTGTGTATGTTTATACATTTATATGTCTGTACATATATTATATGTTTACCTGTGTACATATATGTACATGTTTACACATACATATGTATGAATGTATGCATGTATGTTTGTACATATATATGAATGTATGCATGTATGTATGTTTTTATGTATGTATGTATCTATGTATATATGTACGTGTGTATATAAATATGCATGTATGTGTGCATACATGTAGGTACCCGACCATGTATGCGTACATGTACGCATGCATGCATGTTTGCATATATAAAAAAACATGCATACATGTTTGTACAAATAGGCATACATTTATTTGCAAACTTAAAACTTTTACGAACAAATCTTTGAATTACATTTCTACCAAGGAAGCTTGGATTCTGGGAAACCAAATTTTTCTACCTTTACATTCGATTTGAAAACCTAGTCTTAAGCAGCCCCTAATCCAGGCTTTGATTCAAAAGTTGATTTGTCATATATTTCGTAAATTTAATGCAGCTATTCGATTTGTAATTTATAATTGCCCGTTCTACTGAAAATATTTCAAGATATAGATATTTTCATAAAGAAGTTGCGGGCTAAATTCGTTCTCTAACCATAATTGGCAACTACCAAATGTGATAGATAAATCCAATGATGGGGACCCAAGTTATTTGGGAGAGAGAAAATTTGATAAGAATGGCCCTGAACTATTTTTTATTTTGAACCAAACCATGTTTTGAAAAAGTATGGTTCAGCTTGAAGTTCATTTCGGCATTTGCTTTGGCTTTAAATAAATAAAATCGAACAAGCTGGATTTTTCTTATTTTTTTTGTTGTTATTTTTATAACCATCAACTTATTTAAGATCTTTAAACATAAAAAAAGCTATAGTCAACGTATAAAATCAACATTTTGATAGGAAATTGTGCAAATTTTTTGTTATTTGCCTAAATGCTCGTAAATTTATTAGAGCTTAGCTTGGCTCGCTAAAAACGTTCCATAATAAGCCCAAGGCTCACATGTGTGAACAGCCAATTTTCTTTGATTAAAGGGATTTGCAGAACAACCAAAAAAAAAAAGATAATAAAATGTGGTTGGGTGGGTGAAAGTCAAATGATAAAATAAAGAGCAATGCAAAAGTAGCTTATTACAAACCGCCGCGAAGAGGGTGCAAAAAGTAGACAACGGCGGCGACAAGGACAAGGATATATATTTTCTTTTTTATATTATGATTTTTTTTATTTTGTATTTTTTCGGGGTAAAAAAAGGCACAGAAACTCTGCCAAAAGTGTTGTTGTGTGAGTTGTAATATTTTTATGCTTATGACTTGATGGCGCCCCCTTTTTGTGTGTTAATAATCTTGAGGCGAATGCGGCCATAAACGTTTTTTGTGATAATTACATTAAGATTGAGCTTAGTTATTTTTATGGGTTTCTTTGTGGCTGACCACAAATGCTCTAAGCATTATTTTCTCTACTTTGCCGCCTGAAAATTCAATTGCCCGAACTTGTGGAACAATTAAAAAAAGAAATGGCACAACTGGTGAGTGGGAATGTCGCTTGAGTTGGAGAACTTGTGCTGCATATTAAACAGTTTTTTGAAAATCAGAGACAAATCTGATCACGTAACGGTTAACTTCTCTTTTTGCAGCACATTTTTAAATGGCAACAGCCAGTGAGGCACGTGCATTAAACAGCCCAAAGGCCCAAACAACAACAAGAACATGTGTGGAGTAATTTACAAAACTCGTCGACAGTCGCCAGTTGAGTTCGACGCGTTTGTCTGCCCGGGAGCCGCGCAATTAGGCAATTGACCGTGTATGTGAAAGTGTGCGTGTGTTTCAGTGTGTGTGTGTGTGTGAGTGTGTAATTGACAAAAAATGACATGCAATTGTGGAGAACAGTCGCCCATGCGGCAAAAATAAACCAAAAATTGATTTTCATGTAATGAGTTCAAAAGGGCTGCGTCTGACTGTCCTGTAGTGTAGCTCACCTCCTTTTTTAGTCCTTTTTTTTGCAGCATGCTGGCTGCATATTAAAATGTGCGTGATGCCATGTGACGAACGCTGAAGTTTTTTTTTTATTATTATTATTGTTGCCGACTATAAGGGCTGTCAATTTTTATGAAGTTAAAATTGCCCGCATATGGGGGAGGCAGATTGCGAGCTGGGCATTGTGTGCAAAAAGGTGTTGCATGTAATGAAGCGCATAATTTTAATTGGCTTTTGGTTGAAATTAATGTGCTGCAGGTAAATCGTAAAAAAGTCAATGTATAAAAACACCACAAACTTTAAATAATAAACAAAATAAATTAAGCGTTCACAAATTTGAACTGAATTTCAAATTCAAAAAGTGCGCCATGCCCAACACACTTGACTCTTCGCATTGTTCAGCACTTAATAATATTAATCGCTTTCTCCTGCTTAGTCACACAACATAGCGAATTTAATGATTTTTGATTTTTTTAAATTAACAAATCAATAAGCCAAATAGATCGCAAATAAAATTTTAAAATGAAGTGTGACTTATTTGAAAAGCTTTTTATGTCAAATAAAATCATGCTTAACTTAACTAGTGTCAGCACATCTTAAGAAATATCGTATGTACATAAATCTATCGAAATAGCGATGAGAGTAATCTCAAAATCAAATTACACAATTGCAATAGTAAAATATTTAAATATTCAAATAATCCGAGCCGTTAGGATTAGGAATTCCCCTACGACCAACTACATTCTGGAAATAAGTAGCTAAATAATCGATAGGTAGCAGCTGTTTTTGGTTGGCTGTGTTACAGAAATAAACGATTCCGCGCTGTTAATAACATCACAGCAAATGTTAAAGGTTTTTTGGGTGCCCACAGCTGCGTGTGTGTGTCAAGAAGTAGAGAGCAGCAAAAAAGAAACAACTTTATTTTTTGATGCGTTGTGCAAACGCCAGGTTCAGTGAGTGTGCAAATCGCGAAGAAAAATAATGTCGAAACGGCGAGTAACAAGGAGCAGCGATAGCGCCAGCAACAATGAGGAGCAAAATGCAACCAATGCCAACAACACCATCATCAATCTAGACGACAGCGACGATGAGGACGACGATACGCAATTTGTGGGCACCGTGCGTCCAAGCATACCAACAATCGATCTCTGTGTGTCACCATCCACCTCGGCAGCAGCGGCTGCGGCTGCCGCTGCCGCTGCTGGTGCTGCTGCTTCTTCTAATGCTGCAAAATCGACTCCTGCAGGTGAATCACTCAAAACTAATGCGGGTAAACACACAAAAAGAAAAATGAAAATAATTACAGTTAATTTTGCAATGTACATTTTATTGTGTAGGCGCCGCATTGGCTGCTTGTAGTGTAACATCTGGCGCCGACGCAGCTGCTCCCACCGCCACCTTGGAATGCCCCATCTGTCTGCAAACCTGCATTCATCCCGCACGCCTGCCGTGCGGTCACATCTTTTGCTTCTTGTGCGTCAAGGTACGTAGCGCCCCCACCACTCACAGCCCCTGCCAACCCGGAAACATTTGCGTATGCAAGTCCCATTCTGTTGAAATTTTTGGTCAAAGCTTTCGAAACGCGTGCGCTCAACGCATCGCACGCACCCAGCAAGTTCAAGGTTGCACCGTTGTTAACCCTTGTGTCTGCCCAAATATCGTTGGGCGCGCGCTAGTTTGAATAATTTAATTGAATTACCTTCCGCATAGCAATATCAAATTGATTTAGAGTCGTTGGCCTTATTGGCTGCTATAGGCGCAATATCCAGTATGTGTTGCGCATACGTCACAGTGTAACAAGTTTATAAATTCAAGGTAGCTTATATTATTCAATTTAGGTAATGCCTAGGATAACTTCTTAATTTGAAAGGCGTATATGACGTCAATAGAGAAAGGCATATAAAACACAATTAATTGCATTAAATGTGAATTATATGGGCATTTCCTGGTAGCAGACAAACATCACCATAATTTATTATTATTTAAGAAAATATAGTTTAACTTAAATACTGTCTCAAGAACTAATGCTATTACCCAAAAGTTACCTTATACTTAAAACTTTTTAATCTTATTAACCTGTTTTTTTCATTTTAGGGTGTTGCCTACAAAAATCGTCGCTGCGCCATGTGCCGTCGTGAGATTCCCGCCGAATTTCTGGATCATCCGCAACTGGTAAATGGCATCGATGATATTTGTGCCACACGCGCCACCGAGGATGGCTATCAATGGTATTACGAGGGTCGAAATGGTGAGTGCATATTACAATTTTTTGGTGGTGGTGTCTGTAACCGCACCCCTATGTAACCCATGCCCATGGCCATAAACCAAATCAAAACAAAAACCCCACACAAACCCTAGGCGGCTGGTGGGCCTACGATGCGCGCACCAACGAAGAAATTGAGATGTCCTACCAGGCATACCAGGCATACAAAATCAATGTAGCCTCATTGCCCTCAACAAAAGCTTCTCCGCCTGCAGACCCCGCCGCTGCTCCAGCGCCCGATCGCAATCGTCATACGAACTGGAGCGGTGGTCTTGATGCTGACGGGGATCTGGACGAGTTCTTTGATGATGATTTCCAAGGATTTGCAAATGATGTTGAGGACTGCTCCACAGACAGCAGCTCCGACTATGATATGCAGTATGGAAGTAGTCCCGACGAACCAAGTCGATTAAAGCAGCTCATCTGCGGCCAGTTGTATATCATAGACCTGATCTGTATGACGCAAACGTTGCGCTCGGAGCCCACCAGAAAGCGCAATATAATACGACGCAAGACATCTGAGCCGGCGCCAGGTGTAAAGGGCGTGGCCGGACTGAAACACAACTAATCACAATACTCTTATTAACCCAACCATCCGTCCCTCACATTATCCCAGTCCCCAATGCAATCCATCATAACCATGCTCCCAAAACTAAAATGAAATCCGTAAATGTGATCAAGCCACAAGCGAACCCCAATTTAAACTACTTACTGAACAGGTTGGTGGCAATACGACGATCGCACCAGCCAGGACATTGAGGAGGCCTTCAAAAAGGGCGATAAATCCTGCAGCATACTCGTCGCTGGCTATGTGTACATTGTGGATCTGGAGCAGCTCGTGCAGCAGCGTCAAAACGAACCGTCGCGCTGTCGTCGCGTCAAGCGTGATCTGGCCACCATACCAAAAAAGGGCGTGGCTGGACTGCGCATCGAGGGCAACCAGGTGACCAGTGACACGGTATTCAGTCGTCCCAGCAATCCAACGCCAACGGCCGCCGCTACGGGTGGCCCAGCCACATTTATATCGACTATAGCGGCACGGGATGCGGCCATTCGTATTGCCAGCGACATAATTGGCTCCACGCTGGCGCATGCGGATGAGCTGACACGCGGTCTGGCCGCCAGCAATATCAGTGACAGCGCCAATGATCTGAGCGGTGAGCAAACCTTCTCCAATCCACAAACATCCAACACAACAGGTGCAGAACAGCAGTCGCAGGGTACTAGTACGGGTCTGGGTGCTGTTGCTGCTGCTCGTTCGCTTGCCTCCTCGCACTCAAATTCCATACAGGATCTCATGCTCAGCGCCACAGAGGATTTGCTGGACACCACACAACAGGTCATTGAGACCAATCAACATACCATAGATCTCTTCGAGCAGGCCTTGAACGATTTCCAGGCGCTCACCATGCGCAGCTTTGCCGACTCCAGTGATGAAGATGACAATTGCGACAATGATGCTCATGGTCGTGATATTAGCAATGGTGCCGCGGTGGCTGAGCAATTTGAGGCGAGCGAATCACATGATGAACACAATGTGGGCCATTAGGTTTCCAATTTCTAATCACAATTCCCCAACATAACAAAAGTACCGTTTAGCTTAGACTACAAGCTAAAAGCTCGAAACGCGAACGAAGTTCCTTTAGAAATGTCAACATTTCAGAATGTTAACTAGAGAAATGCGAAGCCGCGTACCTGAGATCAATATATCGCTCAATGCGTGAGCAAAAAAAAGAAGAACGAAAGAGTGTAAGAGGAGGAAAGGGCTACAGGGTAACCTACACATAGTGCATATACAAAATTCCTTATCAATCTGAACCTGAGCAACTATTAACTGTACATACCATACTTGTAACCGAGCTATTGTTAGGCAAGATGTGATTTGGAAGCTGTAATATCAACTGGGTCTCTAAAACCAAAGCTCCTAGAAAATCCCCAAATTATCAAAAACAAAAAAAAAACAACACTCAGTACGAAAATTACATCAGTTTCGTAAGGCATTGAATGTTAAGTTTGCTTTGAAGACAGATAACATTTATTAGTTGGGGTTGTAGTACAAACAGAAACTTTAACGTACAGTAACAACAGTAAAAATTATCGTCAAAACTCAATATACGTAGGATTTTTATGGAAATGCTACTCAATCTCATAGGGGGAATATTGCAAATAAGCTGAGTCCTCTCTAAGCGCAGTATATAGTATATATGTTGTTTATATGTATAGATACTCATAATTAAACCAAAACATTCTATAAAATCCCCCGCAACCGAGCCAATTAAGCAACCACCAAGAAAGCGTAGTGTGAGATGGACAATACATATATTCGATTGGGTTTTAAATGGGTGATTACCTGTACACAGGTAAATGGACAAGCTAGAGAAGATACTCTTTCAACTCATACTCAATTCGGTTAATATCTGATCAGGGTAGCTTCACAAGCTGAGACCCTGAAGAATCCTTGAAATATCAAAGTTAGATGTTGCCCCCGTGTTTATATTAATATAAGTCGCCGTTAAGTGCGTTAAAACAAAACATTTCTGTGAACATTTTACTTATAATTATAAAATAAGTTATTATAAGCATTACGTTCAGTCACAATTGAGTTCATACAAGATCTTTAGCTGTATTTGTTATGTTTTTCATTTAATGGTCCTTTTATGCAGCTCAATTGTGCCTAATCGGGATGCACTTTATAAATGCCTATATTAATGTATATGTATGTATATTTTGTGACTACTGTTTTATAGATTCGATTTGTACCCCGCCATTACTTCTAACTGTGAAATGCCTATTCGTAGCTACCCTTATATCAACGATATTCCTAAAGCTCTACTGAGTTCATGCGTAAGAGCTCCCCATTCCTTCCGGTAATATACAACAAACAAACAAACAAAATCCAAAAATATTTCATGTTTCTCATTAAAGAGCTTATTGGTCATCATATTAATTCAACTTGATAAGAAAACTAATTTAAGTTCATTTTGAATGCCTTCCTTAGCATAGAGAAGTCGATCTCTATCTCTCCTTCTCCTTTCTACCACTCAATAACTATCTGTTCTTTACTTTTGACTGCCTCGCGTTGCGTTGTAATTTCAATCCTCTGATAACCTTAAGAACTTTTTGAGACTTTATCAATTACATTTTTTTCATACTTCGCTAATGGTGGCAGATAGATCAAGTACTTATCGAAATCTTTATATAACGTTTTGCTTAAACAGATTAAAGCATCAGCAAATCAAAACCAAACTGTGCCAAGCGCAAATACTAACATTCTGTTTAGCCAAGAAAATGGTGCTGTTTATTATTAACACTAACAGCAAAGTTAATAAACATTAACAGCACGTCACATTTCAGTTCAGTAACTCATTAATTTTGATTATGTTCATATATCATTGATATTTAAATATTAATTAAAATTCATATTGCTCCATTTACGGGGCATGTTATTAGATGTATTTAGCTTTACCTAAACTTTGAGAAAGAAGATGCTCTATGTAAGACATGTTGATTTATTATATATAAGATTCTTGAATATTACTGTATTTAAGTTGGAAATAAACATTCTCATTCAACAAAAGTCAAATACTTCAAGACTGATTAAAGTTATATTACAGGAAGAGTATATTAAGTCGAGTTTCTTAACTAATTACTTTTATTAAATATCTAATACATATCTTATGAACACAACAACAAGTTATCACACAAAAAGGCAACCCCTTCTAAAGAACTACTCGTTCCCTTGGCTACCTGTACTCGACTTCAAATGAAATCCTTTTTTTATGGTTTTCTTTGTTTGCGAATGGTTCGGGAACCTGGAATCGGCATCGGACCCTGTCCGTCTACAAATGCTTGGCTATTGAGTCATGCGCAATGGACCAAAAGAAAACGCACGCATGCAGCATATTAATTTACTGGACCTCCTGTGCCTGTCGCTGTTGTTGTTGTTGCTGCTGTTGTTGTTGTTGTTAGTGAACAAACAAGAAAACGGGCCACAAGCAACAGGCTTAAAAAAGGGGGCAACACAGCTCTAACAATGTAAGAGTGAAAGAGTTGGGCAGTGTGAAAGAGATGGAACAACTGAGCAGCGATCGTAGCTGTCACATAAATATGTTCGGATTCGGGTTTTGGAGAGTTCTTTGGGTGTTGAGTCTGAATGAGTCATCGTTGTTTACATAGAAATTATGCTACCTGCTGCATTTTTTGTCTGTTCTTTTTACCTGTTCTGCAAATATCACGAAATAGGTAAACGTCAACAGCTCTTGTATAACAACTTGTTGCCGCCTCTTATCAGCCAGACAAATTCGAATACTGCAAGTTTGCGCACATCAAACTGAGCTGCAGGCAACTGATTCTAATCTTGACAGATAATTGGGAAGTGTCGCTAAATAAAATTTACATTTAAATTAGCTCTTCAACAGAGAGATGACCAAATTAAAAAAAATTAAGAGTATCTGAATATGCGCAAATTTGATAAGCAGATTACAGAAATAGGAATTTAACATGATTTTATGATGTTCAGGTATATGTAAATACTGAAAGTTTGAATATTACAACTTAACTTACTTAACAGATTCCTAAATTCCTTTTTGTGTTAAAAGTTAAATTGAAAAAAAAAAAAATTATTCTATACATTTATTTAATCTGAAAGAATAAGATTAACTGCATCTGTTACAATTGCATTTTATATGCAAGGATGACGAAAGCTATCGTTTGGAGCTTTTATAACAGCTATTAAAAGAGCTTTAACAGTGCTTCGTGATCGTGTATGCTTCGGCTTTAACTTTGGTCAGAAACTTTAGCATAAAGCAACAACAGCAACAGCACAAGCGGCTTGCAAGTGTTGGTGGTTGTTGCCGCCGACGCTCACTGGCCATGGCTCTCAGTGTCTCAGTTGCGCTCCCTCTCTCGCACACATACATTCGGGCAGGCACATGCGCAGTTCAACCTGCGCTCCAAACTGGTTTTGAGGGAGGAAATTGGCCCGCTTGAGCAGCTTGTGGCTGTTGGTACATACCAACTTCTGCTTCTCTCGGCCAGGCAGGCTGAGCGTGCGCCAGTTTTTTTCTTGTTAGTTGATTTGTATCTACCTTTGGTGCGGACGGTTGGTTGGTCGGAACGTTATCTAAAGCGCAACCAAAGGCCAACCAGTCTTTGTATTTGTAAAATTTGTGTTTAAAATTACTAAAAATTGTCACAAAATAACCTAAAAATGTGAGTGAATACATTTGAAATAAAATGCATTTGAAAAACTTATTGAAAAATGTGCAAAACTGCAGTGGAAAGTGCAAATAAAAATTTATTGATTTTCTTCAACCGAAGCAACGTACGAAGAAGAAGCAGCAGCAACAGCACAAAAGTATAAGCTGCGCTGTAAGGTTTCCAATCGAGTGTGAGAGACCGCGCGTGCGTGTGTGTGTGTGTATACATATATGTGTGTGCGTTGCGTTGGTGTGTGTAGCAAAATTTCGTTGTAGCTGCTTATTGTTGTTATGTTCTAGCCAAGTCAAAAGCACGGCACCAAAAAAAAAGCAAAAAGCAAAAGGCGAAGCAGAAGAAGTGGAATACAAATATACATAGCCATATACATGAGCACATGTATTTATGTGCGTGTGTGTGTGTGTTTGTTCTTTTGTGCAATTTGCCATTTTAAGGCATACAAAGTAGCAGCGCTGCATTTGAAAGTGAAATGTGAATAACTGTTAATTTTTTTTATGTAAAAAACATTGTATATTTGTGAATGATTATGTGACAAGTGACTGCACTTGAAATTTGTTTGATAGGCACCGCTACGTATTCTTCTTCTTATACTTTATCACGCGCTTCCGCGGTGGCTTAAAGCTTTACTCTCACTCCCCGTCTCTCTATCTATCTTTCTCTCTGCTTGCGTTGACGTTTGCGTGGGTCGGTCGTCGACGCCGTCCCCAACCTCTGTTGTAATTTTTGCCGTTTTTTGCTTTTTGATTTATCGTGAGGGGGGCTGACGCCAATGCTACTGAATGTGCTTGCACCCCCCCCCCCTTAGTGCTAACACCAATACACATACATGAATATGTATATGCGCGCATCCTGCGAGTGGGCGTTTGACGTCGTTCGGCTGAGTTATTGATTTTGTGATGTTTCATTGATAAAATTGCTTACAAGTGTGCAAGTGTGTGTGTCCAAGCTGTACTTTGCACTTACTGATTTACCTTTAAATTCGTGCTCCTGTTCCCTTCACAGCCTACCTAACCAGCATGTCGTAGGACAATAAGAACTGTAACTGAAAAAAGAAATTAACGGACAATGCAGCCATTTAGCGACAGTTTAAGCAAAAGTCGTGATGATTTGGTCAATGTCGCCGCCTCCAGGCAGCAGCAGAGGCAGCTACAACAGCTGCACTACAGCAGACGGAGACATCATGGAAGCAGTCCGAACTTATCGTTGGATCAAACCGATAATTTGCGCAGAAGGTAGGTTATCAAACATGTTAAATTGCCCTTAGAAATTAACAAAATAGTTATTGACCAAGGTCATGTCCGCTTGGGATATTTTGTTAGTAATTAGACGTATCAATTTTGTTTGCTTACAATGAAATATAGAGCCTGCACAACAAAAATATGTACCATTGGACCTGCACACATACATATATACACCTGTATTATATCGATACAAATTAAACACGTGAAAATGTGTGTTGCATTGAAATGATAAACAAAAACAAACATAGAAAGGCCTAAACGAGCCAATTAGAAGCTTCCTTATTATATACCATATGTATGTATGTATATATACCCATACCCTGGCGCCCAGTAGCGAAATCACACACACCTGCGTCAGAAACTGGTTTCAAAGCTTCGTTGGACCAGCCTCATGCTACCCAATGCAAGCACTTCCCAAAGTTGGTCACTCTAACAATAATAAAACTTGATAACAATGAACGTGCAAAAGAGAGAGCAAGCGAGCAAGAGAGTGCAAAGCTGTGCTGATAATGTGAGCGCTCGTTTGGTCGCATGCTCCAGCGCTCACGCTCGCAATTTAGTACGCGAAAATCAATCGTTTCAGATGGTTGTCGCGGCAAGACAGCGTGTCAATCAAACTGTGAGCCTGCCTTAATGTGTATAGTGTGTGTGTGTGTGTGTGTTTGTGTGTGCAGACAACAATAACAATAACGCTGCTTATCGCCAAATCAGTTGCTAACTTGTGCATGTGTGCAGAAGTGGCGCAGTTTTTGTTAAATTTGTGCAAAAAATCATGAAATTAAGTGTTACATACACGAACAAAACGAAAGTGTTACGCAGACAGTTCTTCTTGGTCTTGTAATTGACGCAGCAACAACAACAATAACAGCAAAACCATTTACCTTGACGTCATTTTTTTTTTTTGAGACGACAAAAACGCCAAAAACGTATTTGTTGCTGTTGTTGCTTGCTTTGGTTTGGTGGCTGGCCGTGCTTGGCACGAAGCGAACGAACGTTTTTAATCAAAACTTGTTGTTATTATTCTCGCTGGGGTTTATACAGTGCGTAAAAAACGTCTGGCGGCGACCGCTAAAAGAGCGAGTGTAAAAATTTGCATTAATGCAGCACCGCGATGTCGCATTAATGAATGAGTTTGTAAACAACAACACCAACAACAAAAGGCAAAAGTGCGGTGGCAAGAAAACTAATTGCAAAAACAAACACAATTAACCGTGAAAATAAGCGCGAAAGAAGCGAGCACAAAAACATCACAATGGTTTATTATATACCAATGTTCGGACGTACTGATCCGCCGGATAAAATTATAACAAAGGAGAAAAGGTAAACATAGGCTTGGTGAAAGGGATAACGATTAGAGACACAGTTCGCGCTTATCGATTGTCATTTTCACTAGTGATGTTTGCTTTACTAATGTAAAATCGATCTCTTGCCAACACTACAAAAAATGTGGGAGGCCCAGTGCGCTGACTCACGCCACTAAATTACCGTTATGCGTTGCACTTGCTGTGCTTAGCAAAAAGAAAAAGAAGCCCAAACTAACCAGGTTTCCGCGTTCTATGAACTGCGCGTCACCAGCCACAACAACAACAAAAGGTCAAAACGTGCTATTGCAGCGATTTATTAATGCGTTTAAATTTCATAAATAATTAAAAGGTTTTTGACATTAGTTCTGTGCTGGCGACGGCGGGGGCGTCGGCGTCGTCGGCGGCATGTGAACAGAACGCATCGCTCCCACAGGCGTCTAAAGGTGCGAGCGGGATGTCTATACATTACATTCGCTGGGAAAAAAATCTGCACGGAACGGTAGATGATTTTTGCTCGTATAGGTGTCCAATATATGTGCGTATCTATGTGTGTGGGTAGCAAACGGCAAGCAACAGGTGATTTTGCGTGTTCGCGCACGTCGCTTCAATTTGACAGCCCAATCACACTTTTTACCCCTTGTTGATTGTTATTGTTGTGATAAATGTTTTTCACCTGAATAAAAAATGCTGCGACAGCGGCTGTTAAGCTTACTATTCGTGCTGATGCTCTCTCTTTCTCTATATTTCTCTCTCTTTCACGCACACTTTGTGAATGGTGTTTTTGTTTATCTTATCGCATGCAAAAAAAACACAAATTCCGTGCACAAGCGCGACAGGAAAGTTGCCACTGTATGAGTAAACACACACATGTGTGTGTGTGTAATTATAGGAGCATGTGTGCCTATAGGTTTTGCTTTTGCGAGGAACTATCAGAGGTGTGATCACTCTTCTCTTTTACGTACATAAATATTTATACACATGTTTGTGTGTAAGTGGGAAACATTATCACCTATGTGTAAATTTAGAATACCCCGAAACATTTTGATTATCGTATGGAATTGATTTATTATAGCGTTTAGCTATGTAGCTCTTGTCGGGACTTAAAGCTTACTGAACTAAACTAGCACTGGATTAATCGTATTCGCATATATCCAAAATTAAATACTGAATGTAGGCCCTAAGTATATACATATATAGAACTGATATTCCTGACTAACTGACTGATTGGTGATTTACTGGATGTTCACGCTAAAGCGTAGTTTTGGAAAATTCCATTCGCAAGTGTGAAAAAATCTCGAAAAACGGTTGAATGAACCTTTTTGATTTACCAACCGAGCGGCCTTAAACTCATTTTCACACATGTTTCACACTTTTCGGAAAATCCATCCAGACTTGATGGAAATGGGGTTCGAAGATCTGATGGGCGAGGTTGCGGGTTTAAACTATTTTTCAAGGATTGTACTGAAAAATCATTTGGGGCATGTTTCAAAATTTTCGCAGAATTCAAGCCGACTCACTGGAAATGCGATTTTAAGTTTTCTCTGATTGGCTTTACATTTTTTTTCTATAGCCCTACATAAGATCTTAATAAATACGTGTAATAAATACTGTAGGCAATGTGCGAAACACAGTTGTATGAAACTTAATAGTTTATCATCCGATTGGCTTCTAAATTGCTATATGTTTTTCGACAAATCTTCGGGCAAGGCCGAAAAACAACCCGTTAGAATATATAAATATATATGTATCTTTAAACTGAAAGTCTTTAGATATATATCAAAGAGTATATATAAAGTGTATATATATAAGTAGATATCCATATATCTATAAGTAGATATCCATATATCTATTAGTTATCTCTAATTCGTCGTTATATCCAAAACAGTCTGTTAATTTCCCCCAATAACATATTTATTAATGAATTTTCATAATTATCAATTCGACTACTATCTCTGATATAAACAGTCAAATCGCTAATAATTGGACGTTTTTAAAGCTGGCCAATTTTATTAGTTTAAAAAAAATCCCACAGTTTTAACGTGATTAGCTGTTTAGTCCCGAATATCAGGAAAACCCTCAGCCACAAATGGGAAGGTGAAGCAAATATTGGAATTTAAATTTGCAACGTTAACTAAAATGATCCTTTTTAATATGCGTTATTAAAAAAATATCTGTATACTGCTTGCATTTATAGTATGGTGTGCCTGCAGGACGAGTTTGGACACCTAGGACTAGCTGCCACAGATCTGCCTTTTAAAACAGCTGACCTTGATTCTTCGGCACCGCAGCACCACAACAACTATGCGGAGATCACAGACAGCAGTGCGGAGAACACGTGCCAGCAACGCTGGCCACCACATGCGGGTGGTGGTGGGTTGGCCAGTGCCTTTGGGCATCCGGACAAGCCCATTGGCTGGATGTATGGCCTGCTGGGCTGCATGAAGCCAGTGCTATCCTTTATAGGCAAGGCGGGTGTCATCGAAGTGAAGAACCAGCGCGCCGAAGACTGGGAAATACCCTTTGAGTCCATTACGGACCTGGAATGGTTGGGCAGCGGTGCCCAAGGCGCGGTCTTCAGTGGCAAGTTAAAGAACGAAATTGTGGCTGTCAAAAAAGTGAAGGAACTGAAGGAAACGGACATCAAGCACTTGCGCAAGCTGGATCATGAGAACATTATCAAATTCAAGTGGGTAGCTGTAATAATATAGATGTGAACTAGATGATGAGCATAAGATTTGTTTTTGCAGAGGCGTTTGCACCCAATCGCCCGTATTTTGCATCATCATGGAGTTCTGTCCGTATGGACCGCTGCAGAACATACTGAAGGAGGAGCAGGTCATGTTGCCGTCCCGTTTGGTCTCTTGGTCCAAACAAATAGCGCTGGGCATGCAATATTTGCACTCGCATAAGATCATACACAGAGATCTGAAAAGTCCCAAGTGAGTTGAGAAAATGAAATTCTAAAGCAAAATGAAGCTCTGAATATTCTCAATTCTCTTGAATCCCTCAGCATACTGATTAGTACAAACGAAGTGGTGAAGATCAGCGACTTTGGCACCAGTCGCGAGTGGAATGAGATTAGCACTAAGATGAGCTTCGCGGGCACTGTCGCCTGGATGGCGCCGGAGGTCATTCGGAACGAGCCCTGCTCCGAGAAGGTCGACATTTGGTCGTATGGCGTGGTACTCTGGGAAATGCTCACCTGTGAAATACCCTACAAGGATGTCGACTCATCGGCCATTATATGGGGCGTGGGCAACAATTCGCTCAAGCTGCTGGTGCCTAGCACCTGTCCCGAGGGGTTCAAGCTGCTCGTCAAGCTCTGCTGGAAGAGCAAGCCACGCAATCGGCCCTCGTTCCGGCAAATACTCAGCCATCTGGACATTGCCGGGCCAGAGTTGTTGCGCAAAACAGAAAAGCAATATTTCGAGACGCAAAAGTCTTGGAAGGAGGAGGTGCGCTGCCATCTCAAGGAGATCACTCAGAATGGCACCAGCATACACAAATACGAGCAGGATTTGATCAAGCGACGCACCGCCGAGTGGCGTCACGCCCAGGACATTCGCATGGTCTACGAGGACAAGCTGCAGAAGACAAATCAATTGTTTTTCGAGCTAAGCGAATGCATGACACAGCTGCAGGAGAAGGAGAAGGAAATTGCCGAGTAAGTTGAAGATCTCTCCTGCGAATGCTCATAACTAATTATATAATTACTTTTTTCCAGGCGGGAACGCAAATTGCCCGGTTCCGGC
This sequence comes from Drosophila borealis, assembly GCA_035045885.1. Taxonomy (NCBI): domain Eukaryota; kingdom Metazoa; phylum Arthropoda; class Insecta; order Diptera; family Drosophilidae; genus Drosophila; species Drosophila borealis. The sequence goes on from JAWNOR010000211.1 coordinate 3,460,933, forward strand.
TACAAGCCCACAAGGCGTTTGGGCAACACACTCAGGAAAATGCAACATTATCGACGACGACTGAATGCTCCACCAGCACAACAAATCCAACAACAGCAATCCACAACGCCCGATCCCGAGACTACGCCAGAGGTAAGTCCACGTTTACGCATATCTACAAAACTTCAATTAATTTCCTTTTGTTTTACGCTTCAGAGTCCCGTCAAGTGTGTGCTGTATGCGCAACTGGATGGCAATTGCCAGCCTAAATCCTATTGTGCTGTGGGCACCAGTCTTGTCGTCGGCGGCAGCATGTCCAATAAAAATAAGAAGACTTGGCGTCATCGACGCAATGGCTCTGGTTCCTTTGCCGCCCCGCCCAAGTACAGTCCTACGCGCGATCGTCGCTATCAGAGCGAGCCTGAGAATCGCAAGGTTCAATTGATCGAGCGGCAAACTCAAACGGATGCCATGGATGTCAGTGAAACGGATATAAGTCCCAGCGCTGAGCATCCAACTGATGTGCCGCCTCCCAATCATCGCCAGCTGCCGCTACAGCTTCAACGCGTCCAACAGCTTGCTGCCGCAATGGCGCAGGCCAAGGTTCAGGGTAGCCAGGTTCCAGCCAGCAGCGACAGCAACTCAACGCCAGCCAACGCCGCTTGTCCATCGAATGGCAACTCGCTGAGCAACAGCGAGCTGACCTATCAGGATGCCTGCTCCAGCCCCGATCAGCTCATTGACGACGTGATGAACAGCAACGAGCGCCTAGACATGACTGAGTGTTACAGCGACAATGAAAATCTCGAGCGTTTGGGCCGCAAAGTCATCGAATTCATCAACGAGAACCGTCTTTCCATACAATCAAATGCCACTGAAAATGGTAATGGCGGAAGCGGTGGTAGTGGACACACAACGACGGCGACGGAGCTGCGTGATGTGGGTGTGAACAGCAGTCCCTGCCTGAGTCGGTGCAGCAGCACGCAGAGCAGAAGACAGACTAGGCAGCAGCTGGCGGAGAATACGACAGTGAGCACCAGCAATGCCAATGGAGATTCCTTGCAAGAACCTTTGGGTGAGGACAGCTGGTCAGATGAGGAGGGTGAAGATACCGACTATAATTACGCGCTCCGCAGAAGAAGGTCTGTTTATTATTTTTGGACCGAAGATCATGTCAAGGTTAACTAAACTCTTAAACCTTTACAGCATTGGACGTCTGCCCATTGGACGCGGCATGCGGCCGAGACGCAGCTATAAGGCGCCTTTATCCCAAAAGATTGCCATACATAAGCGGAACGTGGTCATCGTATCCGATGAGGAGAACACCTCCGAATACAGTCATTCGCCCTCGAGCCAACACTCAACGCTAGAAAGCAATACGGATGTGCCGGCGGCTTTGAAGCAGACACAACAACAACAACAACAGCAACACAAGAACGCAACCAACAGTTCCAGCGAGGCCGATTCAAGTGACTCCAGCGAAGAGGAACTGGATGCGGAGGATGCGACCAAGCCGAAAATTGCGGCTACCGCTTCAGCGTTACCCATGGGCGCCACACGCAGCAGCGATATTATATCCATACCGACATTTGAGGCTGATGGCGCAGTTAATATGGTTTAACCTAGTTACGCATAGCCTAAGTGAATGCTCCTACAACAATTAACCGAAATCAACTATCTCTCTATATACTCAAAAAACCCCCCCCCAAAAAACTGTATGGTATTATCTATGTCATATATCATACATATATGTATCTTCATGTCCGATATCTGTGTGCATCGTCCCTTTAGTTTATATAATATGGAAAACAAATTGAAGCGTTGATCGCTTCATTTTATGTTATTCCATAACCTCAGTCTTAACCTCCATGTTCACTTTAAGGGTTTGGGGCAAACTTACCTATTTGTTTGGATGCGATTCCTATGCTGAAAATTTATGATTTATGTTTTGTTTAATTCTGTATTCGGTAAGCTGCCTTTGTAATATATATTTTTTTAAATGCCGTAATTGTACATTTAATTTAGTCATTAGGTAGATTTCAATCTTAAGAGCTTAACCGCAACACGCTCCCAACTACAAAACAAAAAAACAAAAACCAACAAAAACAAAATCAAACCAAAACAGAAAGAAAAAAAATTTAATAGAGTTGGCCTCAGGCAATATATAGGAAAAAGTGAAATATATATGTGTAACGCAAAATAGTCAGGGATATTTTTTATATAACGAAATTTGCTAAGAGATCGACGAAAATGTTTTTTAAAGAAGCGCATAATATAATTTTGTAGCTCGCATTGGAATTACTTCAAAAACACATTTGAAGCAATTCCATTTCCGGTACTTACTTTTTCGATATGCACAAAATTCAAAGCTTCAGTGCCTTAAAGCAAATATTTGAGAATCGACAAAAACAAAAACAACAAAAAAAAGAATAATAAAAAAACAACTATATAGTAAAAATATAGTTTGAAAATCTGTAAAATAGCTGATGACCGCGGCTATGACGTGGAACATGTGCGCTTTTATATTCCTCCCACTCTATAAACAGAACTATTAAACATTTGCAATAATAGAATCCATAAATTGTCCGCTTTATTGAAATTCAAAATGATTCCAATCAAAAGCGCACATCACGCTGCATACAAAAGAAAATCTATATATACATATATTATTAAAAAAATAAAAACGAATTACAAATTTAAAATATTTCTATATACACTCAATAATATACACACTATATATTTACACACTAGTTGGATGTTTAGCTATCATAAGATGCGTCGCATGCAAACATTTCCCTACATTATGTAAATTCCATATTAAGTTTAAATTTAACGACTCATACGAATTAGCTGTAATCTTAATTAAAACCAAAACCGAAAAAAGTAATCATTTAAGATATACATTTACTGATGGACCTTCAATAGATTTATACATGGATTACTTAGAGACTTCCCTTTTCGAGTTAGCGATGTAAATCCTCTGCATCTTTTACGAGTCTTTATAATCAGACGTAAGATACCCCAGATTCAGTAAAACATGCCCATTGATTTAAATGGATCGTATTAACTAGACAACAGATTTGGAAGTTTCAAAATGTTAAAAGGAAAAAAATAAAAACCGATTTTTATTTGCATCTATGCTCCACGACCCAGGAACTGCTCGAACTGCGGAGAGGACTGATCCAGTCGAGTGCGCAGCATTCTCAAAGCTTTCGTTTCCCGTGCGTCAATCATATAACAAACCACCTCATATTGTGTCTGGAAGTGCAACAGGCCGGCGGTGCCATTGGTCAGATCCAAATGTCTAAAGCGATCAATGTTGCAGGTGCAACCATCAAATACGTAAAACCCTAAGGAATTTGGCGAATCTCGAGTCCGGCTCGGCTGCTTAAAGACCACATAATTGCCCCAAGGGGTTATGGTGAGCACCCGTTTGGTTACTTTGAATGCGGAGTCCAGCAGACGGTTCAGGCTCTCCATGGTGCCGCTTTCGGAACCAGCGACGGCCAGATTATGCGGATATTTGGTATAAACGGGATAGGATATCGATTCAGTTTCAGCACCAGCCTCCAAATGATGTTTATTCTGTGGCGCTCCAACGGGCTGACCTCTCGTCGAAGCATCGGCAGTTTCTTTCTGATTTGAGGTATACGTTGAGCATTGGCAGCGACTGCAATTATCAAGCCTGAACTGTCTAACATTGATAGGGCGATACCTGGCACAGAGCTTGGCATCAAGTTCGGAAAACTTGTCCTCCGCCAGAGACGTTTCCACATGCTGCGGCACTCTGGTGCTTTTAATTATAGTCGGTGCTTTGATTTCCGTTTCCTTTTTGGGCACAGGCTCAATTTCGATTGGCTTGGATCCAATCGCAGGACCGGACTTTCGTTTATTTCGCGAAGCACTCAGCTTATCTTCCACTTTGGTAGACCCACTTTTTTTACATATTGTTGCTTGTTTTTTGGCCGGCGACTGTTGGGAAGAAGATTTGGAGCATAGTAATATCTCATCTGATCCTTCCGAATATCTTCTTAACGGTTGCCGTTTAGCAGTTGGTTTCGCAATTGGAGGCTCGATTTTGGTGTCTTGCTTGGCTGGCCTTATAGTCTCCACCTCCACCTGCTCCAAGCCGCCCGCATCCTCGCCAGAATGTTGAGTATCGATCGTAAAGTTGATTGTGTCTTCCGTCGGACCTATCACATCCGGCTCATAATCGCTTATCTCAACCAGGAGCTTATCACAGGGGCACAGCTGCTGAGGGAAATTGATGGGCTCGTTGAGCGGCTTTGCCACATAGTAGGCATCTTCGGGCGTTGGCTTCAATGCCAATCCTTGGGGGCACTTTGCTATATTCTTGATGCGCAGCACGTGAATAAGAAACTTCGAATGCCGATTGGACTCCTTAAGCAGTTGATGAAATACATTGAGCATGGTAGTCAAATCCCGAAACATGCGCACCGTGGCCCATTTGACGGATTTGTTATCATCTTTGTTCGCCTTCTGACCGATCACTATATGCCGATAGGGATCGAGCAAGTAGTAAAAGCTGTCCTTGCACCACAGAGCATACATTTGATTGTTGATCTGGAACAAAGCGTTGCCAAAGTCCCTCAGGATTTGGCGGATCTTATATTCAAAATCGCTGCCCTAAACGGAGATATATGGATTTGACGAAAGACAGTTTGAAAAAGTTTGTCGAAACAAATATGTGTGTTGGAAAAGAAAAAAGGTGCTATTATAAATAAATTCCTAGAATATAATTATTATAATAATATAATATAATTCCTAACAGGGGAAACGCAGTTAATATCAATAAAAAAAAAGAGAAGAACTTGAGGACCAAAACCAAATGCAAGGAACCCAATAATAAAAATATAAAAAAAAGGTTCAGCTTGGGAACCTGCTTTCCTGCATCCATAAACGCAACCTGGATGTGTCATATGTAAGTCAGACAATTCGATTTAAATTTGTAATTGCCCATTCTACTGAAAATAATGCCTGCTGTGCATATTTTCATACAGAAATCGTGGGCTAAATTTGATCTCTATCCAAAATTTGCATCTATCAAATATAGTTAGATAATTGCAATAGTTGGGATCTAAGCTATTTAAGCTTTGGAGCTGAGTCTATAATGCTTCAAAGGTAGAAGAAAAAAAGGTGAAAATGTTTGTTACAAAAAACTATAATACGATTATAAGGAAGAAGACAACCCACAAGCTATGGAACCATCCACAATTTGTATAGAATAAGCACCCACCTGATAAGTGAGGCCACAACGCCATTGGCCACTGGAGACTTCCCGCATAAGCTTTATCTCCGCAACAAACTGTCCAAGGCGCAGCTGTGTGGGAAACTTGTCCAAGCTAATGGGCAAACGATCCTTCACATTTGCGCCCCAGCAACTGCGGCAGAGCTCGACACCATAACAGATGAGGCGATCAAACATGTTCGTATTCCATGAGGCGGGATGATCGATGTGGGATGCCAATATGCCAGCCACGCCCACAATAATGCTGCACCAATTGCGCACTGCTGCCTCCGGATTGAGCGAGAGATGCAGATTGCTCTTGAGATAGGCATAATCATTGCTGATGACTTTATACTCAAGGTCGCGCTGATTGGTATCCCGCAGAAATGTCCGGCCATCGGGGGTAACCAGTCGCACCACGGCCAGCTCACGTATGCTAAACTCGCCGTTCGGATTATCGCCACTTAGATTGCTTATCAGATGGACAACATTGGCCAGGTTCTGTAGACAAACCAACATGGCCACACCAGGTCGAACGCTGACCAAATCATCGGGTCGCCGACCCTTAACGTCCATCACAAAGTACAACTGGCGCCGCCGCCAGATCAGCAGATAGCCCGCCTTGTGCAACAGCAGGCAGTAATGGGCATTCTGAAAGAAGCTGCGCAACACCTGTTTAAGATTCTTCATAATGTGCAGTGGCCGCAGATCCATTGCCTCGTCCTCATTGCCCAAATACGGCGGCTTTAGTTCGAGTGTGAAGTCATGGCCCTCCAATTTGAAACTGCGCTTGATGTGCTGCTCAATGCTGCTGTAGATGGAGGACTTGTGCTGCGGCCCATCTGCGGTGTCCTCGGAGCTAGTTTGGAATAGCTCTGCACCCTCGACGAGCAGTTTATCAATGTTCTCGGTGCGCCACTCCTCCTCGGGCAGCACGTAAATTAAAGCGAACGCCTTTAGATACGTGGCAAAGTCCTGGGCAATTGTTGAGGCATGCAACTCCTCCTCGAGGCAATCGCAGCGTCGCACTAACGGCGCATGGGAACAGGTTAGAGCTACGGCCGAGCCTATCGAATCGTGTTCGACATCGCAGCGATTTTTCAATTTATATCCCTTGCAATTCATTTTAATGCGTCTTTTCGGCTTCTTTTCTTTTCGTTCTTTGCAGACTTTGTCATGATTGGGTTCATCCAAGCTGTGGCCCAGATACTTACAACTAGGCGGAAAAGATATATTTTAGGGACTTGTAGGCTTACATTTGTGTCCATATTACACACCTGAGATTCTCTCCATTCTTGTTAATGATTGAACAATTCTGACTGCATTTGACACTATTTTGCCCCTTTTTCATAAACGGCATCTTTGCAAAAATTGGAAAACCAATATTTGCATGTATACTATTTTTTTTCGTTTTTATTTGTTTTTTTTTTGTGGAATTCCAAAGATTGGTTAATAGGACAACAAATAGAATAGTTTCTAATTTTTAGAATTTTAAATTTCGCTGTTGAGTTTAAACACAAATACATACAACTAATTTACATTTTTTATTGTTGAAGGTACACCTCGGCAATTCTCAATAACTATTTGTAATCCCAAACGTGAACATTCGACTATCTTTGGCACACCGAAGATTTAACACCCCTTATTACTAGGGCTAACTATGAGATATTTGACGGGGATAATAAGGATTGTAATTGCTGAATTTGGTAAAGGTAACTTGGTAAACTAAAAAGATTTTCACTTTACTAAAGCGATTAATTTCCAAAGAAACACAGACGGACACAGGGACATGACTTTACGTTAATCAAGAATATACATATATATATATATACATATATAATATAATTTATAGGGAGATATGAATTGAAACAAAATTATTCTATTCTATAAAAGGGTATAAAACTGAATTTATTGTGATCTTTAACGGATATTCATTTAATTGGTCGATTAACTTCAGAGCTTTTAAATAATGAATACAATCGATTTATTATTGCTATCGATTAATTGTGTGTCTATTAATCGACAACGCGCATCGCAATGTATGACAACATCGTCTGCATAAATCCAAAACAAACAATTTATGCAAATTATGACATTCGATTTATTGATAATTCTCCGTTTGAAATTTCCCCACAAAAGAACGTCCAATCGAGTCTAGAGTGGTGTCTACTGCTTAGTTTTTTTACAGGATTCCATTTCCGCGAGCGGAACTTAACTTTTAAGTGATTTTCCTTAAGGATTTATTTAATTAACAGCGATGAGGTTTAAATTACATTACTTAATTAATGGGACCAGGAGCTTGTGTTTGGGCGGGGGGCTTACAAGTCTTTGCCACTGCGTATTTGTGAGTGTGTATGTGTGTGTGTGTGTGTGATTGTTACAGTTAAACTGCTGTCGCTGCCGCCGCCTCAACATTCCATGGCAAGTGAATTGGAGTTCTCGTTGAGCGCCTTGACGCCATTCTCCATTGGCATGGCCAGGCTGTTGTCATCCATGGCCGCCTCATGGTGAACCGACGCCGACGTTGATGTTGATGGCCCATCGTCGTGCATCATGTGCCCATCGTGTCCATTTTCATGACCGTTGCCATTGCTATTGCTATGGCCATCGTCCCAGTTGATTTTGAAGCGTGTGACGCGCGGCTTGCTGGCCAAGATATTACGTGTCAGTTTGTCGAAGAGCGGCTTGGGCGGCGGATTTTCGCGCATCTCTTGATCGGCATAGTCGTTGTTCACATAGTACCCAACACGCACAAATTCCTGTCCGCGATACGAACAGGTCAATAGAACAATTGTGACGCCGACCGCATCTGGTTCCGGAATTTTGCTAACATCTGGCGGATCGGCTTGGAAGACGAATATGTGACGGCCCTCGGGCACCGGGCCAACGTAGATAGTGTCCAGCACTTGGTCATACTCCTCAGACTCCGCTGAGCCCACGTAGATCATTTTCCATTCGAGATCCTCTTTCAGCTCCTCAATGCATTCGAATGTCAATTCGAACTGAAACGGATTGAAAAAGCTGCTTGGATTGTCCAGCACCACAACGTTGGTAATGTGCACCTTAGCCATGCTGACTGTACGCGCGGGGGCCAAAGACTTCTCTAGACAAAGATGACGCTGAACGGCGCGCTTTTTTGTTCGTTTTGTTGCGTGCGCTGTTGAAAGAGCTCAAAATGTTAACTCAAAATCAACAAGCGCTATAGAAAGTTCGTTCTGAGTCGGCACGTATTTTCTAATCAATTAATTTTCGAATTTCTCAATGTTTTCAAATTTTATTTTGCGGTGTGTTGCAAAAAATGCAGCAGATTAACTCAGTGGACAACGAATGACAGCAGCTGATAGAAGGCTTTCCCGCCAATTCCAGCTGTCAATACACGTTCAGTCTGCACGATACGACGCTGTGCATGTCTGGCAACGTTAAAAATACTAACAGTTTTTATTTACAGATCCTAAAAAAGTAACTGTAATTCCATTATACGACTTGAATGCCATTAATAAATATATGATGCTACAAATTTTAACGCTAAAATGTTGCCGATCATAATTGTATATATTTAAAAATTTTACGAGGAGCATGAACTGCATTCTGAATTGAGGATGTTATGACAGCTTATCAATACTAAAACATTTTTCATCAACATTTAAAGATACAGAGAGCCCAAATCAGGTTACAAGTCACTAACAAACAATAAAAGAATAATATTAAGATACTTTTATTAACCATTTACTCAAAGTGTCATTTGTGTGGCTATATTGAATTTTAAATATCAGTGTGACCAGCTGTAGTATTTAACCATAATTCAAACTCGCAAAACTAATTTTGGTCACACCGCGAATGATAGGCCGATTTGGGAGGTGTTTGTGTTTGTGTTAATATAAACCAAAATATAAAATATGATACATCTGACAGGCCAAAACTATAATGCGCGTGATATAATTAAGAACATATTTTCGCCATTGATTGGCGTGCTGAGCAGCAACTTGGCCGATGAGATATGCCATCGCAACAACTTGTCCTTCGTGGAGCTGCTGCAGCCGTTTGCCAAGCTGCCCAATGACGGTGAGTGAAGAAAATTAACTGGGTATGCCAGCCTGAAGCATGGAGGAGGAAGCATGTAACAACAGAAGCAACTTGAACGAACCCAAGACCATTTATTAATGGACCCTGAACCTAGGAGAGTGTCGGTGCTGGGTTTGTCAATCCCAACACTAGCATAGCTACTGTTTTGGGCAATATGAAACGTTTGGTGATTTTTATATAAATTAAAATGGTAATTTCCCTTTGTCTGACCCACAGCGCACTTTCGGGATGTATCCGGGACGACTGTCTCTGTGCGTGGCCTGCGTCTCAATTTTTGTGACGTGGACTGGCGCCCACCACAAACCGTGCTGGCGCGGAAAATGCTCAACGAGTCGGTGACGAATGCGCACAATGAAAAAACAAGGGTCGCTACAATTGGTAATTATTACTTGAACTTTAATTTAAATATCCTTTTTAGTTACGCTTAACATATATCTTGCAGCGGGCATCGATCTGGAGGTGCCCACAGCGGAACCTTGGTTTGAGCAATGGCGTGAAACCTTCTTGACTGTACAGTTTCCGGCGGAGCACGAGTTTACTCGTCATTTGTTAAGCTGCCTGCTTGTATTGTCCAGCGCAGATACACAGATTGTTGAAACAGCCCATAAGCTAACGCAGCGCGTGCAGCAAATGCAAAACATAACGCCACAGAAGCTGCCCAAATGGTTTCAACCCACAGAGGTGCTCAACAGCTACGTGGTGCTGCATGAAGCTAGCCAAGGGGATCTTTCCAAGGCGCAGCAAGGCTTTGAGCTCCTTAAGTCTACATTTGGTGACAATAAGTGCTTCCTGGTTTCGATCAACTCCAACGAGGGAAATAGCGCCAGCGATATACAGGACTTATGGGCGAACTATATTAAACGACAACCGAAAGCCGATCAAATAACATCCAGTGAGCTCAGTGCGCCCAAATCACCACAAGAAGCTGTCTCGGTTATAAGCATGCCGGCAATGCAGATGTCGCAGCTAATGGATAGTCAGGTTGCACAGGAAAACGATCTCACCATGCTGCATCCGCTTAGTCCCATGCAAGAGAGCGCCACCGAGGCGATTAACTCTAAGTTCAGCATCAGCAGCGAAAGCATCGCCTCGCAGACAATCAATCCGAATGTCTGGGCCAACGAGCTGGATGCGGATGCACCGCATGGCGGCTGCCTGGCTGCACGCGATGTTGATAATTTGCGTCACTTTGTTCAGGACTATGCGGTGCGTGCTTTGATACCCTACGTTGAGCATCTGGTGGTCACACTCAGCGAAGGAGTCACAAACAAAAAGGGGGTCAGCAAATCGCTGCTAAGTGCCACAAAACGTTGGTTCGTCACCAGCAAACCCGGGGCTGGTGCCAACAATCAAAATGCTGTCATGTAAGTCGCAATTAATGTACAATGACTAGAAAGACTCGGCTAGGATATATTTTGGCGTATGGAGGTAGGCATTTAATTAATTCCATATCAGATATATATGTCGTGTGAAGATAATTCTTAATAGAAGACGCCACTTTTAGTTGCATTAAAAAAATGACAATCGCCTTAAATCACATACATACCTAAATTATGAAAATTAAGATCTTTCTGTTAGACTCTCTTTCTTAACTGTTTCATGCACTATCTCGTATTCTCGCTTTATCAAATACAAATCGCCTTTCTACTCGATTTTCATGATCTCAACTATAACCAGCAGATTTTGATGACGTTATGTAAAGATAAATGCACATATATAACTAAAAACTGCCTTTACACAATACACAGCTATACGAATGAATCAGCGGAGCTGCAAACGCGTAAACTGGGCGATCTATACTTTATGTTTGGACACTATAATCTGGCCTTTCAGTCGTACCACCAGGCCAAGCGAGACTTTAATGCGGACTCCGCCTGGCAGTACTATGCGGGCGCTTTAGAAATGGCTGCACTGTCAGCCTTTATGTTGGGAACAGCGCATCGCAAGACTTACGACTATATGGAGGATGCCATCGTTTGCTATTTGACTGTGTGCAAGTAAGTTATCCATCTTACTTATCGGTGACTTCAACAAAATCTACTTCCAATAATTTATCACAGGCTTCAGCAATTCGCCACACGTGCCACGCTGCTGAGCATGGAATGCTTAAAGACCGCACGCCAGTACGGTGAGGTGGCCAAGCAGCTGATACGCATGACCAGCGAGGAGTCGGATCTGCGTTCTGCGCTGTTGCTCGAGCAGGCAGCATATTGTTTTCTGGTTACACAGCCGCCCATGCATCGCAAATATGCATTTCACATTGTGCTCGCCGGCAATCGGTATTCTCGGGCGGGGCAACGAAAGCATGCCTATCGCTGCTACCGTCAGGCCTATCAGGTATTCCAGCAGCGTCAGTGGAGTCTAGCCGAGGATCACATACAATACACGGTGGCCAAGCAGGCGTATATGCTGAAGCAGCTGGAGGAGGCGAGTCGCTCCTTTGCCCATTTGCTGCGTCCAGGCAGCCTGCAGAGTGCCCAGCAGCAGAGCAGCTTTCTAAAGGAGTACATACAAACGCAAAATGTAAGTTGGTTTTCTCTATTGCTTATTTATTTACTCATTTTTAATATATCGCAGGAGTTACTCAAGCGCAGTCCGGAGCTTGGTCTGTTGCCACACGCTTTGCCTCAAGTAGTCCAGTCCTCGGTACGCGTGCTGACACTTGTGCAGCCGCCCAGCGTACAGCCGCCACAAGTGCCAGCCAGCAATATAGATATAAACTCGAATTTGACCGCTGACGAATCAATTTGGCACAAGATTGAGGAAATGCTGGTCATCACAGCCGCATCCAATAAGCCATTTGTATTTAAACCTTCGCGTTATTTGTACACCAAGCAACAGCCGGCCACAGAATGTCCGCTGGCCGTGCAAGGAGAGCCCATTGAGTTGGCCGTGACGTTGTCTAACAGCGTTCGCTGTCCCATTTCCTTGTCAGACATTGATGTGTTGTGGCGGCTCACGCTGGACAATGAGGAGGTACTCTCTAATCTCTGCGTATACGAACAATCGTCGGACAGTGCCAGCAAAGCGGCTGTAAGTGCGGCCATCAAAACCAGCTGTCTGTCAGCCTTAGAGCTGGCGGAACAAGCAAATCAACTCCTACACTTCAAGCTAACACCCAAGCTTACCGGGCGATTATCCATACTGGGCGTGGTCTGTCGCGTCGCAGCCAAGGCGGAACCAACAGCTAGCTTGTTGGGTCTTCTGCAGTTTGAGACACAACGCATTAAACCTTCGACGGCTAAACAATCCTCCCAGACCCTGCTGGACAACAGGCTGAGCATTAAGCTAGTGCCGCAGGTGCCTTCCCTGAGCGTCAGCTTTAGTCCAGTGCCCAGCGAGTTGCTGGCTGGTGAAATTGTGCCCGTTTCAATAACACTGCGTAATTTGGGCATATCGCCAATCGAGGAAATCTATTTGGGCTGCGATAATCCGCGTTGCCTGACCCTACTCGACCAACAGAATACTGAAATGCCACTAACTATACTGAGCTGTAAGTAAATGATCTTTAAGTTTACCATTTAAAAGTATTAATGCTGCTCTTTTACAGCCCTACGAAACCTCTCGAATGACAAGCTGGTCAAGGACAAGGAAATACGACGTCAACGCGTTTTCCGATTGCTGCAGCGCCCTGGACAGGCTGCACTGGATGCACAACAGGGACACACAATATCCATGTGGTTGCAGGCACCCCACACCGCTGGCGCCTTTACCCTACGTCTACTCTTTTACTATGCGCTCCCAGCTGCTGCGAATGCACATATTAAATATCGCCTGGTTCGTCACATTTGGCAAGTTCAGGTGCAGAGTTGCCTGCAGGCGGAAGCCACTTGTGTGGTCAGTAATGCCGTGACCCGCGAACTGGGTCTAGATGTTAGCCTAAGAAATGTGCATGCGGCACAGTCAACGGAAGTGTATATTAATTCCTTGTCCTTGTACTCCAGGGAGTATTCGTTGAAGCCACGAAATTTATATAGTGAGTCAACTTGGAACCAAGAGACTAATTTGGGAATAATGCTATTCCTTTCAATTTCCTGCAGTTATGAACAACATGGAATTGTGCGCTGGCCAAGCTGGTGCCCATTGCCTCAAATCAGTCAAATGTTGCAGCTTTCAGTGTCGACTGCAGGGCAAAGAAATGGATGAACTACAAGATATGCCGACACTTAAAACCCTGTTGCAAACACGCTTGTCACGCTTAGATATTATGCCGGCTCAGCATGCGCAGCAATTGGAGCAGCATGCGCCTCAACTACAGGAACCGCACAGCTTTCTGGCCAACGAGGAAACCGTTTACTTCAACACAAACATAAGTACGGAGGAGTTCAATGCCAGCATTGCTAGCTATGAGCCACATGCCACCATAGCGTTAAGCTGGAGTGCGCTAGTTCAACGAGACGATGTGCAGCGAGTGGCCAGCGGTCTGCACTTTATTAAGCTGTTTAATCTCTACGAAACCGGCAGCTGTCCAGCCGTTGGTGAAGCGTTGCTTTGGCGTCGACAGTCCACAAGCGAGTCACATAACAAGCGGGAATTCCAATTGCCGGAAGATGCTGGCAATGAAGCTGCCAGCGAGCCATTGGCCGATGATGACATGGCTGACTTCTGGGAACCGAATGAACACTATGTGGCTCAGCGCTGTCTGCTCGAAGACGAGACTTTTGTGCTATCAGCCAGAGCCTAGGTAAGCTTAACAACGTTCCAAATATTGTGTCTTTTGCATGTGATTATAAAGATCTACATAGCTAATAAATTGATTGTTAATCTACATGTTATAATACATATAAGAAACCTGCAAGCACTGGATAAAGAACACACATTGTATAAGACATAAACTAATTTAATTTTCAAATGGTATAGTAGAACTGAACTTAAGTCTCGACTTAGTCCCTTCTCCTTGTCTTTTACACTTGTTCAACTATTTATACCGGTTAATTTTCATATGGTATAAATATGAGAATATAAAATTATTGTTGGAATCAGGACACAAGAAAATGTCTATAGACGGAGATGTGTTAATTGTTAGTTTATTAGTTGATTGATTTAAAAATGAATTAATTGTACATGCTAATAGATTGCTTACTCATGTAACGTTAAAGTATTGTTAATTGCTTTTTTGGTATATGTATGTAAATCATAAGCAGTTGACTAGACAACGATGCGGTTTGCTTCAATAGATGTGGATGTGATGGCAGCGCAACGTAAATTTCTTGGTGGCAGGATATATTGATTACATTATTGGATTTAAGCACGTTTCTTGCTCATGTAAACACGTCCACACGCATACAAGACATGCGTACAAGCATAAATATTGCCCAGAGCGCTGCCCAGCAGGGCGCCAATCACATTTGGTATGGGATAAGCCTGCCAGTCACGTCCCCAGTCCAGCGGAGCCACCACGCTGCCAGCCCAAGCGCCCAGAATGCCGCCGAGCGCATTGTACTTGAACAGATGCAACGCGGTATCCTCGCATTTGGTTATAAAGTCTGGCTTCTCGCAGAAACACACCTGCAAAGCGCCACCGCCGCCGAGTAGGAAAACTGTAGGGGAAACCGTTAAGAGTGTCATCAGCAGCGACAGCACAAACGTTTGCTCGTAGTTAGCCAACACTGGTGCACCCAGAATGATGCAGATGAAAGCGTAGAGCAGTGTGCACAAAAATTGCAACGTTAGACCACCGAGCAATTCGCGTGGCGTAAAATAAGTAGCCTTTTTCTGGCGCTGCTTGACCGTCAACACGCCATCCTCAATGCGTCCAAAGAAGCGGGCTAGTATTACTTTGAGCAGTTCGCCAATGAACACAATTGGTACAATCAGTGAATCCCAAAAGCTGCCCAGATGTGCCCAATTCCGACGGTACTGCATGTAGGTCATGCATATCAGTATTGTGGCCAGGCTGAGTGACACATGGAAGAGCTGGTGCTTGGTCTTTTGCTGATCGAAACGTGATACCATATTGCCCACAAAACACGGAAAGTTGCAAGTATTTTTCTATTTACTTTCGATTTAGCTAAGGATGTGTTGTTAGCGACAAGTCGACAGTTCGATATGAAGTTGTGATGTGTAAATAGTACAAAATATCGATGAATAGAACCAAGAAAATATTTACTACGTTGTTAATTTGAACTGAGCCAAGTTCTATATAAAAAAAATAATGTTTCGAAGAAGACATCCACAGAAAACCACCGTGGGCCCCAATCCAATGAATTCTCTTATCATATTTGGTAGATGACAATTTCGGGTAGACCTTAAATATAGTCCGAACCGGGTAGAACGGGTAAATTTAAATGGAAAGTTCAATTGTTTCATACAAATTTTGAAAAGAGATGTCAAAATAAGGGTGAAATCAAAAGCAAACTTCAAGGATGTGTAAAACCGGTTTCATAGGTCGAACCAATACAATTACCGAGTAAAATATTGATTATTCATTATGTTCAGATATTGCGAATGTTAAAATGACAAACCAGTAATCTAAATTGATTTAAATCTAGAGTAGCCTCTAATTTTGGAGCGCATGAACCAGATTATTAATCCAGTTACTTATAAAAATATATATCGATATCACATATCGATTGTTTTGCAGCTAATTCGTCGCGCGGTGCTGTCATTTCATCAGCGCTATCACATAATCATTTAACACTTTAATTCTTTGCTGCTCCGGCTCTTGTTTTTTTTATTAACTGGCATTCGTTTGTGTACAGAATCAATTGCAAAATGTTCACACGTGTCATACGAGTTCGCTCAATGCTGCGCGGCTTGTCCACGGCGGTTGCCTGTACACGCAATCGTCATACCCAAAATTGCATGGTGGAATACTTCAACGAGGTGCGATTGCTGCGATACAAGGGAGCAATGTCTGTGATGCAGACACAGCGCTTCTTTAGCCGAAAACGGGGCGATAACGAAGATGACCTTATGGGCGAGCCCGAACTTTTGGCTGATCACCGTGACTCGCAACAGCTGCCGGCGACCGTTGCCGTACCGGATGTGTGGCCGCACGTGCCCATGTTGGCGATGCGACGAAATCCCCTATTTCCGCGTTTCATGAAGATCGTCGAGGTTGGTTGCTTAAATTCGAAATCTATTATTATTTATGTTTAAGCGCTTGCTTTTTTTACATAGATCTCAAATCCGATTATAATGGATCTGTTGCGTCGCAAGGTGAAGCTAAATCAGCCGTATGTAGGCGTCTTTCTTAAGAAATCCGACGGAGAAGAGGAGATCATACACAAGCTGGATGATGTCTATTCTGTGGGGACATTTGCTCAAATCCAGGAACTACAAGATTTGGGCGATAAGCTGCGCATGGTTGTTGTCGCACATCGACGTATTAAAATAACCGGCCAAGTAATGGATGATGTGCAGCCACCTACAAAGCCAGGTAAATGCCAGACATAAACACTACCCAAATATTGTGACAATCGCGTCGTCTCTCAACTCCCAGTGAAAATGACTACTTTGCATTATCCACTATTTAATATAAAATTACGCATCCCAGCTGAAGATCAATCGACTGGTGCTGCTGATGCAACAGCAAAATCAGCCAGTCGAAGCGCACGCAAGTCCCGAGGACGCACCCCACGGCGCCAAGCACACAAAATAAACGATGCAACCACTGCTGGGGAGCTTGCGCAGCGCCAAACGCTGGAGCCACCGCTGCCCAGTGGACGTGTGGAATCAACTGAACCACCTAAACCGACCAAGCCAGTGGAAGATCTTGCAAAACCACCAACAGATGATAATGCTAGTAAGACCACGGAAACGTCTACAGCCGCTCCGCCTACTACGCCGCCCGTTCTCATTGTGGAAGTGGAGAATGTTAAGCAGCCGGCGTACAAGCAAACCGAAGAGGTCAAGGCGCTTACACAGGAGATTATCAAAACTTTGCGCGATATTATCACCATGAATCCTCTGTACAGGTAAGAGACAATCTTCAGATAAGCGAAGTTTTATAATATAGCCATATTTCAACATTTCGCACTAAATCGAATGCTGCTTCTAGACATTTCTTTAGCCGTATTATATAATATTTTGTATGGTAAATAGTTTTGGTATTTTTAATACGACTTGAATCGAGCTAACTTATATAAATTTTGCTTTTCAAGCATTTTGCATGATCAGCATACTACTAGTTCATTTACCTAATAGGAATGCCGATTTTTGTTATTATAGAGAAAGCTTACAGCAAATGCTGCATCAGAATCAGCGAGTGGTTGATAATCCTATATACTTGTGTGATTTGGGCGCCTCATTGTCCGCTGGCGAACCAGCCGAACTGCAGAAAATTCTTGAGGAAACAGATGTAAGCATTTGATTTATGTTCTGTGCCTTTGACTAAGCCCATCCAACTTGTTTCCTATAGATACCACAACGTCTTCTGCTCGCACTGGCGCTGCTCAAAAAGGAATTGGAGCTGTCGCGGCTGCAGCAAAAGATTGGACGCGAAGTGGAAGAGAAGGTTAAGCAGCAGCATCGTAAATACATACTCCAGGAGCAGCTGAAGGTCATTAAAAAGGAGTTGGGTATTGAAAAAGACGATAAGGATGCCATTGGCGAAAAATATCGCGAAAAACTCAAGGATAAAACTGTGCCGGAAAGCATCAAAACTGTTATTGACGAAGAGCTGACCAAGTTAAATTTCTTGGAAAGTCACAGCTCGGAATTTAAGTGAGTCGCCCACTTTTACATATTAATGCGTAGCTCATTAATTGTCTTTATTCTAGTGTTACACGAAATTATTTAGACTGGCTCACCTCATTGCCTTGGGGCGTCATTAGTCCCGAGAATTTATGCCTTGAAAAAGCCACCGAAATTTTAAACAACGATCACTATGGCATGGAAGACATTAAGAAACGTATCTTGGAGTTCATTGCTGTTAGCTCTCTCAAGGGTACTACGCAAGGCAAAATTTTATGCTTCCATGGGCCGCCAGGCGTTGGCAAGACGAGCATAGCAAAGTCTATAGCACGCGCCTTAAATCGCGAGTACTTCCGCTTTAGTGTCGGTGGCATGACGGATGTGGCAGAGATTAAGGGCCATCGTCGCACCTATGTGGGTGCCATGCCTGGTAAACTTATACAGTGCCTGAAAAAGACCAAAACGGAAAATCCGTTGGTGCTTATCGATGAGGTTGACAAGATTGGCAAGTGAGTAAACAAACGACCTATAGAATCGATTAGTTGTGGTTAATATACATATATCTTTCACCCAAACAACAGAGGTTATCAGGGCGATCCTAGCTCTGCACTGTTGGAGCTCTTAGATCCGGAACAAAACTCCAATTTTCTCGACCATTATTTGGATGTGCCCGTCGATCTGTCACGTGTGTTATTTATTTGCACAGCGAATGTGATAGATACCATACCCGAACCTCTGCGCGATCGCATGGAACTCATCGAAATGTCCGGATATGTTGCTGAAGAGAAGGTGGCTATTGCGAGACAATACCTGATACCACAGGCCATGAATGACTGTGGTCTAACGGAAAAGCAGATCAACATTACAGAGGATGCGCTTAATATGCTAATACGCAGCTATTGTCGTGAATCTGGTGTGCGTAATCTACAGAAGCAGATCGAGAAAGTCATACGCAAGGTGGCCTTCCGCCTAGTCAAGAAGGAGGGCGAAGAGTTTCCTGTGAATGCCGATAATTTAACAACATTTTTAGGAAAGCAAGTCTTCAGTTCCGATCGCATGTACAACATAACCCCATCTGGTGTGGTAATGGGCTTGGCCTGGACAGCAATGGGTGGTTCGTCTTTATACATTGAAACCTCCAGGCGTCACATACGAGCGGAGAAACCTGAAACCAACGCCGGAGTGTTACACTTAACTGGTAACCTGGGCGATGTGATGAAGGAATCCGCACAAATTGCTTTGACCGTGGCGCGTAACTTTTTGTACACGCATGACCCAAAGAACAAGTTCCTGGAACAGGAGTAAGTAACAAGCATTATAGTTGTTTATTTAATAACTCATCTCATCATCTAATAACTCATCTATTGGACTTGACAGACACATTCACCTGCACGTGCCTGAAGGCTCTACGCCAAAAGATGGACCCAGCGCTGGTGTTACCATAATCACGGCTTTAATTTCTCTGGCCACTGGGAAGCCAGTGCGTCCAGATGTGGCAATGACGGGTGAGGTTTCCTTAAAGGGCAAGGTTTTGACAGTGGGCGGAATTAAGGAGAAGACCATTGCGGTAAGTTCGTTCGAAACAAATTTTAAATAACACCACTTTCAATATTTTTTTGTATAGGCTCGTCGCAGCGGCGTCACCTGCCTTATTTTGCCTGCTGACAATAAGAAGGACTTTGAGGAGCTGCCCAAGTTCATAACCGATGGCTTGGAAGTGCACTTTGCCAGCGAATACGTGGATGTCTATAAGATTGCCTTTGGTGACGCAAAGTTAACGGAATTTCAAGGCGAACCTAACAATACATCTGAGGCGGCGCGTATTAAGATACCAAGCGCAGCCACAGCAACTGCAAAACCTCACAGCACATAGTCATAGCCACTAAGTTTAGGCTAAGCATTGGGTTGGGCCTAGGGGACATACACTGAGTTCACGTATACCACTTAAATATGGTTAATGTTAACCAATTTATTAGTATTGACATAGGTATATGTATTTAGAGCAAAGCATTTGTTAATCTAATGCCAAGTAAATTGAATGTAAATTTTAATATATGTTCATCTTATATATCCGCATTGGCTATGACCCACTCCAGATAGCGATCAACGCGCGTGTAAATGCCTGGACGCTTCCGTTCGCCACAGCCCAAGCCCCAGGAGACAATACCAATGGTGACCCAGCGCTGATTTGGCAACTGCACGAGCAACGGACCACCGCTGTCACCTTGACAGCTATCCAGGCCACCCTCTGGATGTCCAGCGCAAAGGGCCGTAGCCGGTATATGGTCCACAATGGCCGCTTGGCAATCCGAATGCTTCCATATCGGCAAACTTGCCTACAAAATGGTAAAGACAAATATTATTTTGAATGGCAGACTCCTGACTGTTGACAGGCTTACTTCCATGAGTATCTTGGAGTGTGGACCATTAAAATCGAGTGTTCCCCAGCCCATGACAATGCCATTGCGTCCCGTCCAGTCTTCATTTAGCGGTGGCATGCATATCGGCCATATATATGTATTGAACAGTGTCGGTCGCTCGATGCGTATGATTGCAATATCGTTTTCGTATGTTGTTGGATTATAGTCGATATGGAGCACCATGTTATCAATCCGAAAGTCGCGCGCGCGCGTCTCATTTAATTGCTGTTCGAATTGGACAGGAATTTGTGTTAACATATCAGAAATAACTCAACATATATATATTTACATGCGTATTGTACTCGCCCAGTCGTACAAATATGTCCTCCTTGGGACACTTGTACAGGCAATGGGCCGCCGTTAGCACATGACGATCTGTGATGAGCACACCGCCGCACCAGACATAGGTATAGCCCTGGCGCAGCAACGCCACCATCCAGGGCCATTCATCGGACTCCGCTGGACGTCCGCCACTTATTCTAGGGAATTGTCGTGTAGTAATGCCGCATCCCCGGCTCTCTGGACGATTTATAATGCGCGGTTCTTCATCAGCGGAGCTGCTCGCAATCTGGGGACTAAAACGTGACGCAGTCGACTGATCCGTACAGCAAATACCAATGGTACTGTAAAAACGAATCAAGCTTAAAGTGAGCTTTAATTATATAATGTACCTGTTACCTTTTCTCAATTACGCACAACTGGGAGACCAATCGCCAGACATCATCCTTCAACTCCGGCATGCGGCAGTAAATGATGTGCCGACAGCGACCGGTTTCGCCAAGCGACGTGCGACAGGCACCATAATCCTTGTTTTCCTGCAAAGTTTATGGTGTTAACAGACTCGCCTATGAATTATGGCGGCTAACCCAAAGGAAGTTTCTGTAGTTCGAGCCTTACGTTGGGTTTGGGTTTTTTTAGATTGTCCAAATCCTTGTACCCAGGTACAAAGTTTTCCTTAACACATTTATACCCAATTTTTAATTATAATTTTTCTTTTAGTTAACATGCCCAAGTTATATAATGTTTTGGTTGAAAGTCAAGGATGTTTCAACCAACTAGTTCGGTTGATGATATAAACTTGGAACTGTGAGGTAAAACCTGTCTTAAACTAGTTATAATATAATTTTAGTTTTATGGCTATTTTATAATCATAAGATTTTCATAGTTCTGGCTTATAAGGCTGACTACTTACCAGTATTGGGGAAGCACTTTCAGCTGGTGCCTGTCGCTTGCTTAAACGATGACGTGCTAAAAAGTTGGATATGCCGGCATTGTCATTATCATAACTAGCATTAGTCCGGTTGTATTGCCTATTCTCTGCGGCACCCCACACGAACTCATCATTGTCGTTCAAATCCAGCAGATCTGTGGCACAAAAGCAACTAGGAGTAAATAAGGGTATTGTTCTCTACTCCAGCAACTTAACCCACCAATGTACTCCGTTGAGTAACTCTTCGCCAGCGTCAGCTCATATCTGAAGCTGAGCAGCACCACGAATATTAGATGTAGGCACTTCATCGTTGCCTTGAAAACTGAATGTGAAAAAAATATTTTTCTCGCAAATGAAATTGAAATTTTTATCGCGTGCCGCTTCCGTTGCCAGCAAGCGTAATTGTGTTTTCGTATAACTCTTGAGAAGCTGATGGAGCTGAACACAGTGTCTCAGGCTTTCGTTGCCTCTCTCGTATATTTCTCTCTGTTCTCTCCAAGCTCAGCTTGGATTGCAATGGCTCACCTTGCTTGTGAACTTGTTTGCGGCGTTGACACTTTTGATTTTTCCTTATAAAATGAATTTTTTGTATGAGGTTTTCAAGTCGCGTCTTTAAAGTACGCAGACACGAATCCGACGAGATATTTTAATACCGAAAGCTTAAGCTCTAGAGAGCGTTTAAGCACGACTCCGACACTGACTGCCTCTTTATATAAATTTATATAATAATTTATTGCATTTATGGTATATATGTGGATATAGTTGGGCTTATCAGAGAGAACCCCTTACATGCCGGTCCCTTTTAATGCTTATGAGCTTGGGAGTTAGACCCAGTTTCCATTACATGTTGCCGACCCACCCATATTAGTAGATAATCCATATCCAAAGCTAATGTTGGGGCAACATTTATTTCACCTGACATTGTTGCCCATAAACTCAGTGAACGTGTTGTGCATTGTTAATGATGCGGTTCGGCGGGTTTGGGTTTCCATAGAAGTAGGCTCCACAATTACCAAAGAGTATATAAATAGCTGACTAAATTCTACATTTAATTGCCTTATATCAAAGCCCAGTGTCAGTTATACATCAAATAATAGATAAATCACATAAACCGGAATGAGAGAAGAAAATGTCGTGAGAAAGAAGACGACTGAACAAAGAAAGAAAATGATTAATTAATACGTTCGTATATTAACTATATACAACTTGAGGTTTCAAATTATTGACAGCTACAATAAGCGTCAGAAAAAATATATACCATAAAATGTAGATCAGAGCGACAATTTATCATGAAACATTGTTACAATTTATTACTGATATTTTGTTGTTAACTAAATACAACAGTATTTAGTGCATTATGCACAATATTACATATTACACATATCTTTAAGCAACACACATAAACTTAAGCTAACAAATTAACGTTTCCTTCTTGGGGCATCAAAAATAATTTCTACAGGCGTTTAGTTTTACAGATCATATAAAAATCGCTTTATAAAGATTAGCTTTTTTTTTAATCTGGTATAGATTGTTTTATACGTAGTCTCCAAAAAGGGTTTCACAAAAATATAAATAGAGTGTGTCGTGCGGAAACCTATGCCACGTAGAAAGTTGTACGGTATTGCGGTGTAAACTAAACTAAATTAATCTAAGTTTATAAGTTCATATATGTATATAAAATCAGTACACATGTATTTGCTTGTATATATATAATATTTATATATATATGTATATAG
Organism: Drosophila borealis; assembly: GCA_035045885.1. Lineage (NCBI taxonomy): Eukaryota > Metazoa > Arthropoda > Insecta > Diptera > Drosophilidae > Drosophila > Drosophila borealis. The sequence continues at coordinate 3,484,246 of JAWNOR010000211.1, forward strand.
GTTCTTGCAAACATTCACTACTACACACACAGCTAAATAGGTTCATATACACATCTATATATTAGGGTTTCAATACAAATACTATATAAACGCGTGTAAATTGTATAGTTATAGTTAGGTGGAATTTGAAAGGTCTGACATTGTTTATACGGCTCTTTTTATCATATAATGCTTTCATTGATTGTGCTGTACGTGTGAACTTTTGATAGAGGAAGATGAGATCTTTCTTTTATAATTTAATTTTTTTTCAATAATTTTTCAATTTTGTAATTTCTAATCTAGAAATTGCTTGTGCTTTTTGCAGTCGAGTTAATATTTATGTTGCTTTTCTTTTGGATCACATTTAGGTTAACATAAAGCAATGTGTTTATAGATGTAATTTTAGTATTTGAATGCAATTGGTTATAGTTTCGGTGCCATTTAAGCCCCCTTTAGGAAGCTTGCGAATGGAGGGGAAGACTTAAATTTGTGCATTTTGCGTGTTGAGCAAAGCAATTACATGTTTTATAAATGGCTAGTCTTATTAATAGGTTCTACTTCTGCAGTGAGGGTAGAGGAATGAAAATGATTATTTGACCAAATATTTGAGTGTTAGTTTTAGTTAGTTCTATTGTACTGCAGCATGTTGAGATGATGTAAATGAATAGCTATTAAACAAAGAATTTAACATGGCAGCACTGAAATTGTTGTAGAGTGTTAGATTATTCGTATTTTTAACAGTAATTGCTCAATTTTCAATCATATGCTTATAATGCCTAAAACTATATTGGTCATTTAAGCATTGTATTAATGATGTGGACTTCCATTTTGATCTCCTTTTGCCGCTGAGCTTAGGTCAAGCTGATTTTTGATTATGTTCCTTGAACTAAACATGGACTTTTCTTTTAAATTTTTGGAGTTTAGTCCACCAGTCGAACGCCCGCTTCCACATCATCGGCCATGGTTACGCCCTTGGACTTCTTTTTGCCATCCGCCGATGGCTTCTTCTTGCTGAGCACCAATGTCTCGGGCTCATCCTGCGATTGTTGACGCTTGCCACCAGCTGATCCGCTGCTGGCACCATTGCTGCGCAGCTTGAACCGCGTCGTGGCAGCGGCCGCATTGTTGTTGGCACAATTGCAGATGGCATCGAAGATGCGCACCACAAAGCCGCGGGCACGGTTAACGACTTTGCCGTTCTTAAAATCTGGTATGGCGAAACCTAACAAGATTAGTGCCAAGGCAGTCATATGAAAATATAAAATTAAAGGCTTCGGTGAGCGATTGACAAGAAAAGTGCAACGAAAATATTCGCATGCGATTGAGGAAATAAAAACAAACTCAAAATGAAGCTATCACAGAGTAAATAACAATTTTCATTAATGTCACTTTTAATTGGTGACCTGTCACTCTGATTTGCCACGCCCCTGCCCCAAAACAAGCTTATAAAACGAGCCGTGCAACACATATTTAACGCAATTGCGTGTCATCATGAGGCTTAACAAATGCAAGGATCGATTGCCGCTGCTCGTTCACTCGCCCAATTGCCGCCGGTACAGATCCTGGCAGCTGCTGCTCGGCCTGCTGCTTCTGTGGCCAGAACTCTGCGGTGGCGTGAATATGCAACAGTTTATACAATCGCTGGACATGATGCGCAACGGATGTATGGTCAAATTTAAGGTGCCATTGGAGATACTGAATCGCATACGCGATGGTGATTTTGACATGGAGCCCACTCAAGATTTGCTGGTGAGCTGGTCAGCTGGCCATAGATTCAGCAGCTGCTCTACATTTTGTTTCTTTTAGTGCTATACGAAATGCGTGGCACAGCTGGCGGGAGTTTTGACCAAAAAGGGTGAATTTAGTGTGTCCAAGGCGTTTGCTCAGGTGCCCATCATTCTGCCAACGGAGCTGCAGGGGCCAGCAAAAAGTGCGCTGACCCATTGCAAGGAAGCACGTAAGTACAGTAGAAGCTCACTAAATTGCACCATACAAAAGTGCGCTGACCCTTTTTGAAACAGGATTTGATAAAGAACGCCTGCAAATGAGACTTTACTCTGATGCTAACAAATAATTACCTTGCAAACAAAGTATATTAATGATCTAAGAAACAAAGAGTTTAAACTTAACAACTCTAGAGTAGCTTATTCAATAATTGCAATTTTTAATTATCAAGTGTTGTAATCTAAATCCGAAATCTTCAAAGATGCGAAACGAACCGCATTAAAATTTGAAGAGGCGGATTTATGCGGAACATAGTTAGAGTTAAAAATAATTCGTTTTTTCCGACCGTCTAAACTGAACAAAAATATTTTAAAATTTCATTCAGAATCCTCAAACAAAAACTGGTAACAACTAATTTCCAAACAAAAAAGAACCTAGCCAAATAAAAGATTTGCAGTACTTGTTCACACATAAATGTCTTCCTATAAGATCGTATCCGTTAAATCTATAATAATATATTAGTTCGACGTGAGTTAGATTACCTCGTTTCAAAAATACGAAGGAATTACAAATTTTAAAACTTTATCCTACAATTTTCAAAATCAGCCTTATAACATAAAAAGGTTTGCATTGGAACAGATAAAAAAACAGCTAGATATGGCTATATAATGGCTATAATATGGGTCTGAGAGGTCTGTTCTCATGCAAGGATATGCAAAAGTTCATGTTAGTAGGTTACCAAAAATATTGTTCTTGAATTTTTAACTGTATTCTTAAGAGTTAGCGTTTTTAAGAATATTTTAATTGACTCATTTTAACCTATTAAAATGGTTAAATTGTAAATATCTGGTTGGGATCATAGAGAACCCAAATTTGAACTGCTAATATCCACTAAATCTCTTGCTAAGCCCCACTTTAATATACAAATATTTCATTCGATTACAGAAAATGCCCACAAGGACACATGCGCGAAGGTCTTCTACATAAGCAAGTGCATGGCGGACTTTGATCGTGCACACTTTAGGTTTCCATAGCAACGAAAGAGGTAAAATTTTCAATATATTGGGTATTCTACTTACTCTGTCGCTTCTCCTTGCCCTGTGAAAAAAAATGCGTGTTTGCAATGCATTAAACGTTCGTTTTAACGGAAAATAAATATTGAGCCAACCTGTTGCAATTTGTGCGCCTCGAGCGCACGTTTATTGGCCTCCGTTTCAGCGCGTTGGGCCACCTCATCGATGAACTCGTGCAGAATGGCCATGTTGTTGGGATTCTGTTTAAATTGCTCGATGCGCGCCTCCAGCGATTCCGTTTCAATTTTGTCCACACTGTCTGGTGAGGCGGGCTCGGGTTCCGCAAATCTTGCGTGCATTTTTTGTGTATTTAATTGAATACTTGGAAAATATTTTATAAATTTCCTGCTACTCTTGAGCTTTGCCCTTGTCTAAAACACGCACACACACTGATTCGGTATGTACAAGGAGTTTGCTTTGTGCTGTGTGTTTTGGTTAAAAATCAATAGGAGGCCACTTCTGGTGCTCCCGCACATGCGTGTTGGATGCGTGTTGCGGAGTGCACAATTGTAAATATTTGTATGGGGGTAGCTTTCTGTCAATGCTGTTTATTGCATGTCTTGTATAAACTAAGGTTTTGCACTTAAATGACTAATATAAGGGGGCGAGAGGTGAGAATAAGGCTATTCCAGATGCGATAAATCATCCAGTTCGGGCGGTGCGCGCACTATTTCCGTTTCAATGATCAACGAATTGGCATCCACAATGCTCTGAAATGCGTATAAACAGCATATTAGAGTGGGGGTGTTTTTTAGGGATTTGGCAGGTACCCAGGACTGCTACACACATTATCATTGCTGCGCGCTGTTAGCAAACTATTTGCACCGCCAGCACTGCCCGTTGAGGATGAATTTGAATTTGAGGCATTGGCGCCATTCGCCGAAGACGATGACATCACCACACTGTGCGGTGAGCTGCCACGGCGCACCACCTTCGCTTGTGACTGCTGTGGTGAATTCTGTGTAACAATCACAAACTTTTGCGCCGGTTGATTCGCTTGTATGGCGCGTATTTGCGGCAGGGCGGCAACAACAGGGCTGCTAAAAAATAAGAGAATAACTTATTAATATTTAAATTATTTCAAACAAGAACGTTCTACCTTACACAAACTACAAATTACTGTCTATTGCGTCAAATATCCTTTAACTCCAAGACAACATTATTCTCATATTTGTTCTAACTGTCTGATTGGGGATCAATGCAAAGCTCAACCCGTAAGAGCTAGATGGGGTTTAGTGAAATTCTACGCGCAAGTTTGAAAAAATCGCGGAAAACGATTGTATGAAACTTTTTTGTTTCATATCCCTTAAGCTCACATTGAAAGTTATTTGAGAAGTGTTGCACACTTTTCGCAAAAATAGTACAAGTAGATTTAAATTACTCCTAGCGCGTTAAATAGATGGAATATTAATTTCGAAAAATGTGGAGCGAAAAACTTAAACCGGCCAAAGCCGGGAAATATCAGTTAGTGGATATGTATTCATGTAATACAGGTTATAATTTATATCCATTACTAGATTCTTATTTTTAACACAACAATACATAGCTCTATAGATCAGTTAGACCAGGAGCTACACAAATAATAGCTTATACATAAGTGTATATCTTACCTCTGTCTTTGTGAGTTGGGCATGGACACGCGTCCAATGGTTGTGGCAGTTTGAGCGGCACTCGTTATGGGCGCCGTGTTGATGCTGCTTGAGGATATTGTGACAGTGCTATTGGCTGGTGCATTGCGCACCTTGACCACAGCCTGGCACAACGAAGGACCCAAAAAACCAAAATCTATTTTATATTCTTCGGCAATGTCTGGCGCTACGCGCATTTGCTTTAGTATCGGCGGGCAGCATTTTTGGAGCATGGCACGTATATGGCCAGCGGCCGTCTTATCGGTATTGCTCATCGAGGTGCCTAGCAAATGTGGCTCGATGCGTTCCGAGATGAACTTGAGGCGTGGTATGATGAACACTTTAATTACCTCACCGCCCAGCTCTGAAAGGCCTGCAATGGAACCGTAGAGCGATGATAAATGGGTTTTATCATTTTGCAGAGCCTTGCTAAAGATCCTGTAAGGATAACGAATATTAAAGATGATATTTCATTGGATGGAATCTTTAGTGCAATTACCGCGTAACACGCGTTTGCAGGTTATTTGTAAGCGTGTTGAATGTTTTGCAAATTTGCGCCATAAGGCGGGAGGCAAAGTCACGCAATGCCCAATGATTGTCCAACTCAGGGCGCATGCACAGCTGCTTGGATACAATGCAGGTCATCACAGAGGGTATTAGTTCATGTAGCTAAGAGAGTGAAAAGTTAATCGTGGTCTCTATAAAGGTAGCTGCTGCGTTAACTTACATATTTCTCCAAGAAAAGCGATGGATTGTCCAGAAGGGCGCGCACCATGCGCATCAAATAAATTAGCAACGCCAAATTATTTTGGACGACATTAACTTTGACGCCCTCAGCAATGAATGTGCACATGCGAGGTAGCATTTCGTGTAGGCCAGGATCAGAACCAAGCGATTGGAGCGCTTCTGCGCGCCTCGGCTCATCCGACCCGACACAGGCCTCGGTGATCTCTTTATAGTACAGCTGCTGTTCCACAGATAACTCGTGCGTAGCCAGCTGCTTGACGTGTATTGTTTCCACATTTTTTAGTTTGTGTATTTTGCCAGTGGTGGGTTTTCCGGCGGCATCTTTATTGAGTCCTTGGTCTAGTTTAATAACGGGATTTACAGAGTCCAGGAACTGTGAGTCCTTGGAGAGAGGTGGCGGATTTTCCGGCACAGTGGGTTGTATGCCCTCCACAACAAACCAATGTGAGCGCAGCGTCAGGTCAAGTGGTATCTTAACCGAGCTGTTTGCGGTTATCTCACTTAAATCGATCTCCTTGTCCTCAGTGAAATGCAACTCGCGACCGCCGCCGGAGGCGAAGCGAAAGGGTATAAAGTCCTTGGCAACAAATCCATATTGCGGCTCAATGTTGCGCACTTTTAGGGACATATCGATGTCTTTGACTGACAGCTTCTGGCGCTTGGCATGGTGCATGAATTTGGCGGCATCCTGTACAATGCGCTTCAGCTTAATGGAAACATCTTCTGCCAGCTCTTTGGCGGCGTCGTCGGATAGAGAGCCCACTCCGATGCTTTCGGCTATTACTTTCATTGATTCGGCTGATATGCTGGAACCATACAGCATGCTGCTAGCTGCGCTGCTAGTTTTGGACGATTTATTGCTCATTTTAACAAATAAACAAAGATTTTTCACCCAGCAACAGTATTTATCTTCTTCTTGCTACGGGTAGAGGTGGACGACTAGCGCTGCCGATTGCCCTGATGACACATTCTGTTGGCTAGAATTATCGAACTAAAAAATGCTTGAGTTGGTTTTAGATCGACAGCGATTGAAATGTAAAAACTTTAAATTGGACATGTAAAGAAGTTAGCTATAATGTAAAATGATAATTAATAGGTATATATTATCTTCCCGCCTTCGTTAGGTTATGGTATAACTGTCAACAGTGTTGGTAAGACGACATTGCCCTGCTGATTCTCTATCGAATACTCGATATGCTGAATAGTCGATGCGGGCAAAACATCGCTTCGTTTTGCCATCCCTAATTCGTAGTTTCTTTTCTTTATTTATGTTCATACCTTGTGGCTTTTTTGTTTTATTATTGAAATTATAGATTATAGTCTGCAAAATATTGCAAACGTTATGCCATAAACCATTTGAAACCTGTGCAAGTGTAAAATATGATTAGCAATTAAATTTAAGTGCATTAAAGCATGTCGCGTCGCGCCTTTCGAACAAAGCAGCAGCAGTGAAAATTCAACGCGAGACTGCAGGGTGAAAACGGCGCCATTTTAAGAAGCAAAACAAAGCCACACGCAAAAGCAGAAAGTAAAACTTGAATGCAATGCAATTAAAGGCGCAAAAAGCATATGCATATGCTCAAATAACAATTTTATTATCGGTGTGCATAATCAATTGACGCTACAAAAAAATATTACAAAACGTAAGTGTGCATATGTGTGTGTGTGTTAGTGAGTGGTGCTCCCTACAGCCCCCGCCCCCTCAACACCGTGGCTGTCTGTGGCGTTTTGTGGTTTGACCTACTTAAATTGTCAAAAATTCTGAACGTGCTGTAATTAATGTGACCAGGTTAATATAATTTAGCTATTTTCCTCGCACAGCTCCGCCCTCGAGTCGAAATATGAGCAGTGGCCAAAATGAGGCATCAGCAGCAGCAAAAAAGGAAAAGGTTCTCGAAGCGCAGCAACGTACACAAGAATCCGGCAGTGAAAATGAGGTATGTCTTGCAAAACTATAAATATAATTATAATTCAGACGTGACGCATTAAATAACCACATAAAATTAACATTAACTTTTACGACACACATACATACACAAATATGTATACCATATGATAATATGCTCAGGTCCTTGCCGCGCTACTTCTAGAAAAATACAAGCTCTACATTGGGTATTTCCAGAAAGCATTTATAATCAATTAACACACGTAACGTTTACTTTTTACGTTTTAAACGCCAAACTATTGCCCATTAAAAGATTAACATTTAATATGTCGTTTTTCATCATATTTAAGATGTTCGATCATCTATATTTGTTGTTTACCTATGTTGAGAGCATTATAATTTTGTCATGAAATGTGTAATATGAAATGTTGTCATCATATAGCTGCCACAGATATCGATCGATCGAAAACTAAGTTGTTGTATTAACAACTTTCTTGTTGTTCATGATGTCTTAATCAAAATGGGCAATCACGAGTTCTATTATTCCTCACATATATGAGCACATAAATGAGCACTCTATACGAAGAATCCTTAGAAAAATGAGTTTCTTGTGGAAACATTTCTCATATATCTTCAAACCCCTTAGGCGTCTTTTTAAATGTTGTGTACATTAATTTTGCATTGGCCTAAGTTTATTATAGAAAATTAACATATGTTTGTTTTTCAGGAAACCGACTCTATTACGGATCAGTCGAGTCAATCGAAGTCTACGAAATCAGCAACACAATTTAGCGTGCAACGTTCGGATACTGATGGACTGCGCATGAAAATATCGGCTATAAGGAACCCGCCCTCAACAACAGCAACAAGTTTTACAAATTCAACAGCTACAAAAGAAACAGCAAAAACTACGGTTACAACAGTTGAAAACAGTTCCCGTAAAAAGCTAGCAAAGGTGCGAAAGATGAGCGAGGCTCAGGAGTTGAGCGGCTGCTCAGCGGAGTTCAAGGAGAAGCATAGAGAAAAAGAGAAGGAGAAAGATAAAATGTTGTCGACGGTAAACACAACCAAAAAGATTAAAGTCAAGCGCAAGAAAATTGCGCAAAAGAGCAGTAGCAGCAGCAGCAATAACAATAATAATAACAATAGCAAAACTAATCGCAAGCCTGCAGCAGCTTTTAGTTCCGATTCTGAGGATGATTTGCCCTTAAAGGTGCACATGCAACGGGCGCCACGATTGCTGCTAACAGCTATTGGCGGTAGCCAGAGCCAAGGCCAGGGCGAAAACCACATGGGCATCTCTAGCAGCGACAACGAGGAGCTAGTGAAAGCAGCGGATCTGGTCAAGGCAGCCATTAAGCGCGTGGAAAGCGATGCTGAGGATAACGCCAGCTTGGCAGCAGGTATTGCTGCTGCGAAAATTAAGCAACAGCTGCCGCAATATCAATCTACGCTCCTGAAGGACTTTATGGAAAAAACGCAAAGGTTGAATCAGCCTGGCCATGCCACCAGCTTACCCAAAGCAGCGACGCAGCCAAATGCAGCAGCGGCAGCAGCAGCAGCTAATACTAACAGCGGCAACAACAACAACATACTGTCGCAGCCACTGCAACGCAAGCGACGCGGCCGCCCCAAAAAATTGCAACCAACTGTTGCCACCAATGCAACTGCTGCTCTTCCTGTTGCCGTGCCCACCATAAACGAGTCGGCAGATTCGGGTGTAATTAGCACAACGCCTTCGCCCAAAATGCAGCAGTTGCTGATCAGTGATAATGCCAAGCCCAAAATCGATATGGCCTATCTGGACAAGCGCATGTACGCAACGGCAGAGCGAGTGTTGTATCCACCGCCGCGCAGCAAGCGCAGGCAGGGCAACAAGAAGGCAAGCAAAGAGGAGGTGCAAGTGGATCCACTCTGGCGCAAGATAGATGTTAACAAAAAGTTTCGATTGCGCACTGTTAGTGGCTACAAAAGCGATGGCGGCGGCGGTGGCGGCACCTCAAATACTATTTGCAGTAAAATTCTTGCAGCCAAAAGCGGCTACGTCTCGGACTATGGCAGCGTGCGGCATCAGCGGCACAATCACAATTCGGGCTACAAATCTGATGCCAGCTGCAAGAGTCGCTACAGCAGCCGCAGCTGTGCCAGTCGTCGGATGAGTCGCGCCAAAAGTTGTGGCTATCGCAGCGACTGCAAGGAATCCTCCGGCAAATCCAGCAAATCACTTCGTCGACGCAGACGAGCCTCCATGCTAAGAAGCGGCCATGAGCAGGCAACGCAGGCGCTGAGCGATGAGCATGATCTGGATATATTGCAGCTGGCTGGACTCTCACTTGGCCAGAGCAGCGAGGAGAGCAACGAGTACATCAGCAAGCCCAGTCTAAAGTGTTTGCCCAGCACCAGTGCCAGCAAAAAATATGGTGAAATCAATCGATTTGTGGCAACTGGCCAATATTTCAGTGGAGCTGCAAAGCCGGCAACTACAAGTGTTGCTGAAGTAGCCAACACAACAACAACAACAACAACCACGACAACAGCAGCAGATAATTTTATACAGGGTGAGTATGAGACCGAAAGTAAAGGCTGTTTTAAGCTAAGGTTGTAGAGTTTGAACCGGCGACATGCTGCTTGTTAGTCCGACTCTTAGACACCTCAGTTCGCTCTGAGTTCGTTTAGGACAAACTCTTTTATATATAAATGTTAGCTTTATTTTGAAATTTACGATTTTCCTAATTGTATAATGTTATGTTCTAGGTAAAATGTTGCTGCAGCGCAAACACTCGATTAGCCAGGACACAATGCTGCCCGGCAAGAGTGCGTGCAAAATTAAGAGTCGACGCTCGTCCGCCGCAAGCATGTGCAGCAGTTATGTTTCCGGTGCCTCACGAGTGCGTCGACGGCATCGTCGCAAGAGTTTCAGTCATGCGAAATCGCTGAACATTGACTCCAAGCTGCTAACCGAAATTGACATAATCGCAAGTACATTTCATGCGCGTTGTCGCATCCAGGATGATCGCCTAACGGCGAGCAGCGGCAAGGAGAAGCTGCTCGCCGAGGCCAACAAACTGCAGGCCACGCTCACAGCGCCCATTGCGGCCACGTTGCCGCTGCTAAATGGCGGTGGCGGCAGCAGCAACAACACTCTAGCTGCAACTGCAACAACAAAGCCGCTCAAGCGGGCACTCAAGAAGCGCAAACTTAACGAGCCCCTGATTGATTTTGCCATGCTCTCGGCCAGCGCCGGCAATAGCAATGGCATCAGCAACAACAACAGCAGCAGCAGTAACGGCGCCAAGCGGCGACATAAGAAATCGAGCAGCAACAGCGGCGGCAGCAACAGCTCTAGTCCCGACGACCACAAGCTACCGCTGAAGAAGCGTCATTATTTGGTCACAACCGGCGCCGAGGTGGCATCGGCTTTTGCCAGCAACGGGAAACTGAATGCCGAAGCTTGGGCAGCTGCTGCAGCGGCGGCCAAGAGCAGTGCCAATACCAAAGCCCAGGCGCAGTTCAATGCCAAGAAGCTAACGCCCAAAAAGCGGCATTTGCTGGTCAGTCAGGAGGTCGCTGGAGGCGCAGCCGCTACAGCTGGCAGCGCTTCGCCATTGCGCATTGTTGTTGACAATAATTCCATAAGCGGTGGCAAGCTACTGGACATAAGCCCCAGTTCGCTGTGTTCCCTGAAACAGCAGCGGCGTCAGGGCGCCAAAGCAAAGAACCTGATTGTAGCCAGTTCGGGTGCAGTTGCTCGTGAGCTGCCCCAGCAGCTGCAGTCGCCAGCAGGCAGCAGCAGCTGTCCACCGCCAGGCATTTTTGAACCTTCCGTGGAGCTGGAAATACAAATACCCATAGCCAAGCTCAATGAGTCGGTCATCACAAAATCGGAGGTGGAATCACCCCTGCTAGCCGCATTGGACATCAAAGAGGATGCCAACAAGAAAGAGCAGTGCCAGCGCGTGCTGGAAACGCTGCTGCACAAAACCGGCGGCAATTTGTTGCTCAAGCGCAAGCGAAAGAAAATCAATCGTACAGGCTTTCCCACAGTTAGGCGCAAGAAGCGCAAGGTCAGCGTTGAACAGACTGTGATGCCACAGCAACAGCAGCAGCAGTTGGAGCAGCACCAGCAACAGTTGCCCGCGCGCGAAACACGCAGCAGCAGCACCCTTGCAGCGGCTGTGACAATGGATTGTGAGCGCGTTCCGAAGACAGGCGAGGCGCAGGAAACTTTTGTGGCACGCAGCAGCAATCAGCGTACGCCGCGTTTGTCTGTGGTGGCGCTGGAGCGTTTGCAGAGACCACAAACGCCGGCAAACAGTGGAGGCAATGCTAGAGGCAGGCCACGTGGCAGAGGCAGACCTAAGCTGCAAAAACCACAACCACCACCACAACAACAACAGCAGCAGCAACCACAACCGGCAGCTCAGCTCTTGGAGGTGCAACCAGCAAAGAAGCGCGGGCGCGCTGCCAAGCAATCGGAGGTGCTCCTGCCCAGACTGGAGCGCAAGCTGGAGCCTACCATAAAACTGCCAGCAGGCATTGATCCCAATACGAACTTTAGCTGTAAAATACGCTTAAAGCGACGAAAAACTATACAGCAGGAGTCACTAAAGCGACAGGAGCCAGCCAAACAGCCAGAACAGCAGCAGCAGCGGATAGATGTGCCCACACCACTGGCAACTAGCGATGACCGAATGCAAATCGCAGCCGAAGCGGCAGCCAAACGCAGCCAGCAGCCAGTGCCAGCCAGTGAGCATGAACCCTTGCCTGCGCACGAGTCTACATTGAATTTGGCCACCGACTATGGCAGTTGCAGTGATACCAGCGAAGATAAATGCAGCACTGCATCGCAGCGGAAGCGCACCAAACTAAAGAAAAACTTTTTGGTGGCAGGTCTCTTCTCCAATTACTTCAAACAGTTGCCAGCTGGAGCGGCTCCAGCCACAGCTGTTGCTGTCAAACAGCCAAATAAAAAAGCAACCGACGGGGGGAGGAAACGGAGCAGCAGCAGCAGCAGGGCAGCGTTCTGCTGCCACCGCCCAGCTATTGCGAGCGATATATCAGACGCACCCTTAACGACTTTGAGTTACCGTATGATATTTGGTGGGCCTATAGTCACGATAAGCTGCCCACGCGGCATGTAGTGCCCTCTTGGAATTATCGCAAAATACGCACTAATGTCTATGCAGAATCGGTGCGTCCTAATCTAGCTGGCTTTGATCATCCCAACTGCAATTGCAAGCCTCAAGCAAGTGGCGCCTGTCTGGACAATTGCCTGAATCGCATGGTCTATACAGAGTGTGTGCCCAGTAATTGCCCAGCTGGCGACAAGTGTCGCAACCAAAAGATACAACGTCATGAGGTGGCGCCAGGCGTGGAACGTTTCATGACCGCCGACAAGGGTTGGGGCGTGCGCACCAAGCTGCCCATTGCCAAGGGCACCTACATACTGGAGTATGTGGGCGAGGTGGTCACTGAGCGGGAGTTTAAGCAGCGCATGGCTAGCATTTATCTAAATGATACTCATCACTATTGCTTGCACCTGGATGGTGGCTTGGTAATTGATGGCCAGCGAATGGGCAGCGATTGCCGTTTTGTGAATCACTCTTGTGAGCCCAATTGCGAGATGCAAAAGTGGAGCGTGAATGGGCTATCACGCATGGTGCTATTCGCCAAGCGTGCCATTGAGCAGGGCGAGGAGCTTACCTACGATTACAATTTCTCGCTATTTAATCCCTCCGAGGGTCAGCCGTGTCGGTGCAATATGCCGCAGTGCCGTGGCGTCATCGGCGGCAAATCTCAACGCATCAAACCGCTTCCTGCGGAACTGAAGACAACTTCTGGTGCGGAGGGTGCAGCGGCTGGAGTAAAGGAAGCCAACGGTAATCAACATGGTCGTCAGCGCAAGCACAAGGCCAAGAAGAATGCACAACGCCTGCAGCAAGCTGCCAAAGAGGCAATGGTAGTGGCACGCGTGCAGCAGCTCTCCGAGAGAGAGAAGAAACTGGTCAAGCAGTGTAACATCTTTCTGGTGCGCAATTTCGAGAAGGTAATAAACATGAGTTCTTTAGTTCGACGCAATCTCTTAACATTTGCTGGCACTTACAGATTCGTCGCTGCAAGGCAAAGCGCGCTGCAGCAAAAGCGCATGCTGCTGCTTCCCCAGCTGCTGGTGAGGCTGACTTACCAGGACGTCGTCCATCGACACCATCGTCCAGTTCACTGCTGGCCGCACAAATCTCGGCACTGTGCACGCCGCGCAACATGAAAACGCGTGGCCTAACCCAAGCCGTACAGGATCCGGAACTGGAGAAGATGGCCAAAATGGCGGTTGTGTTGCGTGACATTTGCACAGCTCTTGAATCGCTCAAGATGTTCGAGCTGCTCTCCACGCTGCCCAGCAGCAAGAAAAAGAAGCAGCTAAAGACGGCGCGTCTCGATTTTAAAACCATACAGGCACAGGTCGAACAAGGACATTATAAAACCCCACAGGCATACGATGAGCACATGCTACAGCTATTCGCAGAGGCACGTCAATTACACGGCGACGACGAGGGCAAGTCCAACGCGCTGCAAACGCTGCTGGAAAGCTACACGCAGCAGAAGGCGGCTAGCTACGCACAGCTGCTGGATATACTTGGCAAACCAGAGGCACTGCACAGTTTTAAACGCAAGGAGGAGGAGGAGACGGTGGCGGAGACGGTGGCGAAAACAGATCAGTCACAGGAGAACATAAAGCAGAGTACAAAAGTAACTGGGTCCGCGACGCCAGAAACTAGTGCAGCTGTTGTTGTTGGTCCAGAGCTGCCGCCAACCGATGAGGAAGATGTGATACGTTGCATATGTGGGCTGTACAAGGACGAGGGTCTTATGATTCAGTGCGCCAAGTGCATGGTCTGGCAGCATACAGAGTGCACCAAGGCGGACATAGATGCGGATAACTATCAGTGTGAGCGCTGCGAACCGCGTGAAGTGGATCGCGAAATACCCCTGGATGAGTACACGGAAGAGGGACATCGCTACTATCTATCGCTAATGCGCGGCGAGCTTCAGGTGCGCCAGGGCGACGCCGTTTACGTATTACGCGACATACCTATTAAGGATGAGACAGGCAAGGTGCTGCCCAGCCAGAAGCACACGTACGAGACCATTGGAGCGATTGATTATCAGGAGTGTGACATCTTTCGTGTTGAGCATCTGTGGAAGAACGAGGCGGGAAAACGTTTCATCTTTGGCCATCACTTTTTGCGTCCACATGAGACCTTCCATGAGCCCTCGCGGCGATTTTATCCCAATGAGGTGGTGCGCGTCTCACTGTACGAGGTAGTGCCCATCGAGCTAGTGATTGGACGCTGTTGGGTGCTGGATCGCACCACATTCTGCAAGGGCCGGCCCATGGAGTGCAACGATGAGGATCATTGCTACATATGTGAGCTGCGCGTGGACAAAACTGCGCGTTTCTTTTCCAAGGCCAAGGCGAATCATCCGGCGTGCACCAAGAGCTATGCTTTTAAAAAGTTTCCGGAAAAACTTAAGATCTCGAAGAGCTATGCGGTAAGTGCAATAGTTGAAATATTAAAATGGAATTCATTAAATTAAATTGTTTTCAGCCACATGATGTGGATCCGTCGTTGTTGAAGACGAGGAAGCAAAAGACTGATATAGAAGTAGGAGCAACGCCCATAAAAATGAGCAGGCAGGAACAGAAGACAGGCCAGACAATGGGCAACAAAAAGCAGCGCAACACACAGGCGGGGACAGCCACAGGAGCGGCTGCATCAACACAAGTACCTGTTCAAGTATTAACGCCAGTCGCGCCAAATGGACAGGTTAATATCTAAACAATAACAATTGGCGCCATAATCACATTCAACAATTTTCATTATGGCAGGTTCTCAAAAAAAAGCGCTCACGTTTAGAGAATGTTCTTAATACCATGAAGTTGAAATGTCTGGATGCGCAGACAGCGCAGGAGCAGCCAATCGATTTGTCCTACTTGCTAAGTGGACGGGGCGCCCGACAACGCAAAACCAACTGCACCAGCAACGGCGGCAGCAGCAGCAACTCGGCAACGCCGTGCGCCTAGTGGATGCTAATATGTTTAGCCATGTACATAAATACTTTAGAGGCATTGCGTACTATTTATACAAAAATATTAATAATTTTATGTTTAGTTTTAGTTAATAAGTTGTAAAGCGCATAAAACGGTGATAGTAGTAATTCTAGTTTGTAAATTGTTATGAACAACTTCTTGAGCAACTTACGTACGATTTTTATAAAAGCTGCAATTATTTATGCATAATATGTTTACAATTATTGCAATTATTTGATTATACATGTATGCCTATGATTACGGTCCATCTTTATAGAAAAATTTCTTATGCTTTTTAAAATTGTTTAACATATGCATTTCCATTTATTATTATGTTTTACAAAAACCAAGGCCCCTCTTTTAATAGCGTTTAGCATTGTTATTTTAAATTATTATCTATTATATTATGTTATGGCTGCTTATCAAACTACTTGAGCAATACAAGTAGTACACTCATTGCGCGATTAGTTTTAAATCATGTATATTTTAAAAAATTGTTATCAACTTCTAACACAAATTTAAAAGTAAAATATATATATATTTTCATTAACAGGCAAAATCCAATTTCAAAAGGCCACTGAATGTTCTCTTTATATCGATAGTGAGCTTTTCGATAGTAAAGCTCTAGCAGATTTGAATATCGATAGGCCTAATTGGTCACAGCAACCCTGTTTGGGGTTTCTTTTTTGTTGGCACGTTGATGAACGACCAACACATTGGAGCTGTGCTTAATCAAATAATAATAATAATCAATTTATTTAAATTAGGCCAGTGCCACTGTGTTCCATTGTGCAGCAACCAATATTGGATTGCGTGATCACGGTCAAGTGTATAGCAACAACAAGCAACATTAACAGGATGAGTCAATACGCGATCATTTTGCAACGTGAGTTTCCGGCTATAGACAATGAGCTGAAGGACTACGTTGAGGGCGTCCTAACAAGCACCGAAGAAGATTTTGACACGTGCGATGACATCTTTGATGCAGTCGGCGACATACTGCAGGGTATCGATGGCGAAAAGTCTGAGGAGAGCATACGAAGCCTTTGTGATGAATTTTTCAATATTATAAAGAATAACTCGAAGAACGTTGAGCACAAGGTGCTTAATGCGCCTGTTAATATTGAGGAGATGGCCAAGAATATGGCGCGTATGGACCAAGATATGCAAAGTATATGGGTGGTCAACAAGGATGGCGCTAACGTGAGTAACTATTCAAATTTAAATGAAGCTGCAATTTAGACAAATAACTATTATAGAAAGTCGACTCCAAAAAGCTGGAAAAAGCGGAAGCTAAACTAATGCAGAAACAGGAGAAACGCCAAGAGGTGACCAAGCTGGGCGTTGTGCCGGTGGCTGTGAAGCTGCAAACGGCCACCGCTTCTCAGGTGACCAACAAAAAGAACACCAAACTGGATCAGAAGGGTCTCAACCGCTCCATGGACATTAAAATTGAAAACTTTGATTTGGCTTTTGGTGAGAAGTAAGTAAACATCCAAAGCTGTAGTAATGCCAATACAATCACAATATAAAATTTAAATTACCACCATCATTTTTTTAAAGGGTTCTTTTGCAGAACGCCAATTTGCTGTTATCCTTTGGTCGCCGCTATGGTCTGGTTGGCCGGAACGGACTCGGCAAAACGACGCTGCTGCGCATGATTGCTGAACGTCAGCTACAAATACCGTCGCACATCACCGTACTGCATGTGGAGCAGGAGGTGGTTGGCGATGAAACCTCGGCTGTAGAGAGTGTACTTGAATGTGATACGGAGCGTACCCGGCTTTTGACGAGGGAAAAGGAAATTCTAGCTGCCTTGAATAGCGGCGTACAGGATGCAACGCTTTCCAGCGAACTAAGCGAAACATACGCCGCACTGCAGAATATTGAGGCTGACAAGGCTGTGGCACGTGCTTCTGTGATACTTAAGGGTCTAGGCTTTGATGCAGACATGCAGCTTAGGCCAACGAAATCGTTCTCCGGTGGTTGGCGAATGCGCTTGGCTCTGGCTCGAGCGCTATTCTCAAAACCGGATCTGTTGCTTCTTGATGAACCGACGAACATGTTGGACATTAAGGCCATTATTTGGCTGGAGACTTACTTGCAAACCTGGCCGACAACCATTTTAGTGGTATCTCACGATCGCAACTTCCTAGATACGGTACCAACGGACATAATCCATCTACATGCCCAGGAGCTAGAGGCATACAAGTGAGTACTCATTCTGATTGCACCCAATAAACAGGTAGTCTCCAATCTTCTTATCTTACTCAGAGGCAATTATGAGCAGTTTGAGAAAACCAAAACGGAAAAACTTAAATCACAGCGCCGAGAATACGAGGCCCAACTGGCACACAGGGCACATGTTCAGGAATTTATTGATCGCTTTCGCTACAACGCAAACCGTGCCTCATCGGTGCAGTCCAAAATCAAGATGTTAGAGAAGCTGTAAGTAAAACGACAGCTTTAGCTGAAGCTGTTTTAACTCATATTTTGCTTTGCTCGCCAGACCTGAGCTCAAGCCAGTTGAAAAGGAGACAATTGTAACGCTCAAATTTCCCGATGTGGAGCCGCTTAATCCGCCCGTGCTGGCCATCTCAGATGTCTCGTTTCGTTACAACCCCACTGATCCGTTGCCAATTTTTAAGGGTGTTAATCTATCAGCCACCTCGGATTCGCGTATTTGCATTGTGGGCGAGAATGGAGCGGGCAAATCGACTCTTCTTAAAATTATTGTGGGCCAACTGAGCACCATCTACGGCAACATAGTGCTCCATCGCGGTTTGCGCATAGGCTACTTTGCCCAGCATCATGTTGACCACTTGAACATGAATGTAACCTGTGTGGGTGTCCTAGCGGAACTGTTCCCTGGACGCCCTGATGAGGAGTACAGACGTCAGTTGGGAAGCTTTGGCCTTTCGGGACCACTGGCTCTGCAGAGCATTGCCAGCTTGTCTGGTGGACAAAAATCGCGTGTGGCCTTAGCAAAAATGTGCATGGGTATGTATCAAAATTTTCCAATGCAATAACGCGTATTCTATTATGTTCGCTCTCTTAAATAGCGGAACCAAACTTCCTTGTGCTTGATGAGCCGACGAATCACTTGGACATTGAAACTATAGATGCACTGGGCAAAGCTATAAATGCATTTAAGGTATACCCAAAACTTTTATTAACGTTCCTAAGGCTAATTTAGTTCTGTTATTTTAGGGCGGCGTCATTTTGGTCTCTCACGACGAACGATTAATTAAAGTCGTCTGCAAGGAGTTGTGGGTCTGCGGGAATCGGACAGTGCGAGCTATAGAAGGTGGCCTGGATGAATATAAACGTGAGGTATACAAGGAAATCGAAGCTAATAGCTGAATTTTATTTATTTTACAAAAGATTGCGTGAAAAAATGTAGCAATAAATTTGTAGTTTGTCAGAGATATTTAAAAAAAGATTTAATATAGAAAATACCAACAAAATATAGTTTGTTAAGCTAACCAATAGGTTTAGTAGATAAGACTACATTTTGACATGAGAAGATTTTAATTGTTTTGTACAACCTGCCAGCAGTATAAATAAGGTTGCCCATCGAAGCTCTGTCTCAGTTGAAGTTGCGATGCCGCCCTGTACAAATGGTGTAATTGTGTATGTGTGTGCTGTCTAAGAATGTTAATGCAGACCATGCATGGCAAGAAGAAGAACCAACAGTATAAATACGGCTGCACATCGAAGCTTGGTTTCAGTTGAAGCTGCGACGTGTCCCTGTGCAGATGGTGTTAAATTGTGATTTTGCTAAAATATAAAATGCAGATCATGTGTGTTAACTTGCAAGTAGACCCAGCAGTATAAATACGGCTGACCATCGAAGCTAGGTCTCAGTTGAGGCTGCGAGTCGGCCCTATGCAGACGGTGTTAAAATATGAATTAATAAGAAAATATAAAATGCAGATCATGTATATAAACTAGCAAGAGGAAGAGCCTACAGTATAAATAAGGCTGCACATCAAAGCTCGGCCACAGTTGAAGCTGCGAAGCGGCCCTATGCAGATGGTGTTAAATTGTGTTTGTGCTAAAATATAAAATGCAGATCATGTGTGTAAACTGGCAAGAGGAAGAGCCTGCAGTATAAATTAGGCTGCACATCGAAGCTAGGTCTCAGTTGAGGCTGCGCGGCGGCCCTGTGCAGACGGTGTTAAAATGTGAATTAGTAAGAAAATATAAAATGCAGATCATGTATGTAAAGTAGCAAGAGGGAGAGCCTGCAGTATAAATAGGGCTGCCCGTTGAAGCTGGGTCTCAGTTAAAGCTGCGAGGCGGCCCTGTGCGGACGGTGTTAAATTGTGTTTGTGCTAAAATATAAAATTCAGATAATGTATGTAAACTAGCAAGAGGAAAGGCCTGCAGTATAAATCAGGCTGCACATCGAAGCTGGGCCTCAGTTAAAGCTGCGAGGCGGCCCTGTGCAGACGGTGTTAAAATGTGAATTTGTACGAAAATATAAAATGCAGATCATGTATGTAAACTAGCAAGAGGAAGAGCCTGCAGTATAAATAGGGCTGCCCGTTGAAGCTGGGTTTCAGTTAAAGCTGCGAGGCGGCCCTGTGCGGACGGTGTTAAATTGTGTTTGTGCTAAAATATAAAATGCAGATCATGTATGTAAACTAGCAAGAGGAAGAGCCTGCAGTATAAATAGGGCTGCACATCGAAGCTGGGCCTCAGTTAAAGCTGCGAGGCGGCCCTGTGCAGACGGTGTCAAAATGTGAATTTGTACAAAAATATAAAATGCAGATCATGTATGTAAACTAGCAAGAGGAAGAGCCTGCAGTATAAATAGGGCTGCACATCAAAGCTGGGCCTCAGTTAAAGCTGCGAGGCGGCCCTGTGCAGACGGTGTTAAAATGTGAATGTGTGTGAAAATATAAAACGAAGATCATGTATGTAAACTAGCAAGAGGAAGAGCCTGCAGTATAAATAGGGCTGCACATCAAAGCTGGGCCTCAGTTAAAGCTGCGAGGCGGCCCTGTGCAGACGGTGTTAAAATGTGAATGTGTGTGAAAATATAAAATGAAGATCATGTATGTAAACTAGCAAGAGGAAGAGCCTATAGTATAAATAAGGCTGAAGCTGCGATGCGGGTTTATGCAGATGGTGTTAAAATGTAATTTTTTTCTTGTGCTTGAATAAAAATATAAAATTCAGATCATGTAAGGGAAGGACCCAGCAGTATAAATAAAGCTGCACATCGGAGCCGAGACATAGTTGATGCTGCGAGGCAGACGATGTTAAAGACAATGTGAATTTGCTTGTGTTTTTGTATAAAAATTTGTAAGCTGAAGGATAAGCCAACAGTATGAATTTATTTGGGCACGATAACGCTACTTCAGTTGGACTTGAAGGGATTTATATGGTGAGTAAACAAAATTTATATATTTTATATTCTATCCATTTCTGCTTGCATATATAGATATAAACAGAAAATCTCGGCGTTGCCGGGTCTAACCCATGACGATACCCAATCAATTTTCAGAATATGCCAATATATATATAGATTACATTGAATAATCTTTGTATCAATAAGTTTTATTTGTGAGCTTTTTGCGTAGTTCGAAAAGTATTAATGTGAGTGCAGATACCACGTTCAAACTATCAATGCCTGCCGCCAGAGGTATATAGACACACTTGCCTCTACTGCCCACCAGTTGCATAAATCTAAGAGACAAAATTGTTTAGTTGTTGCGATTGGAAAGTTCTAAATCTATATTTACTTGTAAGCATCCTCGCTAACACCATGACTTTCGCCGCCAATAATGAGAATATTGTGTACTCCAGTCTGACCCAGTTCTGCATAGCCTACTGTGTTTCCTGCCAGATTTCCTAGTTTTTTGGGGTTGTTTTCTGCAATAAAAACATGACAATCATCGGCTACCTCAGGCGGTATGTGGAGTGGTAGCTGCTCCCAGGTAACATCATCGCGTATGGGCAAACGGAACTGTCCGCCACAGCCGCCGCGCAAAGCCTTCGACTCCCAGGGATCACAGCAGCCGTGCGTGACTACCACCTGGCTGCAGGGCAAAGCAGCACATGTGCGTATGATGCTGCCCAGATTGTTGGGCTCTCGTATGTTGTCGCATACTACTGTAATGGGCAGGGGCTCACTGCCCAGTTGCTGCTGCTGTATACCCTGCGCCGAGGGGCGTTCGAACAGTGCCATCAATCCGGGTGGCGTTACCAACGAAGACCATGTTTTCAGATCATGTTGTGGCACTTTGTAAATTTTTGTGTTGTCCTCCTGCTGTGCCTGCGCCACCAGTTCACGCAACAAGGCCAACTGATCCCTTTGGCTAAAGAATAACGAATGCATTTTCAGACGGCATTGCAAGGCTTCCTCTATAAGACGTCGGCCTTCGATAATTATCTGTTTGTTGTTGTCACGACGTTTGCGTGAACGCACTTCAGTAAGTAATGTGCTCATCAGTGGGTCCTGTGGGAATTGTTAAAACTTTAGACGTTTAAAGCAAAGATATTACTTCCATTCTACCTGCAAAGTGAGTCGAGTAAACTCCAAATTTAATTCGCTGTCTTTAATAAGCGGCGCAGGTGCCCGCTTAACTGTGGGTGTTGGAACGGTTCTGGGCAGGGCCGGTGTCGCTGTCGTACTCCCAGCTACCGACTTTTTTGTGACGCTGGCTTTTGTTTAATAACTGTTGGTTTGTGCTTGCGTAAAGCTTCCCGCGTGTTCACTGGCTGATGCTGCAACAATGAGTTTTCAAACAGATTCGCCTCAATGTCCAGTGCGTCCTTGATTTCATCATTGTGGCCACTAGAGCTGCCGCTGCTGAGGCGCACCAAATAATAATTATTTACATTCTTAATACTCGCTTGAACGGTTCTTTTAATAACATTATAAAACATCTTTGGAAAATTGTTGCCGGTATAACCATATGTTTAATCGATAACAATATCGATAGCGGCTAGTAGTGATGTGCATTTTAATGTACCATGCGATTAGCACAACTTTAATAATAATATGAGATGCTCTTAAAATAGTTATCTTACATTAACATGATCTACAAATTTAGTATATATATGTCAAAATATTACCCCAACAAAAAAGGAATATATTACAGATATTTATTTAGTCTAGGCATATGATAAATGTATTTTCCAGATTGGAAATGTCGTGACTCGCGTGTTATAGAACCATGTAAACTTTTCGCCCTAGTGGCAACGTTCAACAAGTGTGTTTCAGTGAGAAAGCTGACAGCTCTAGTTATCACGAATATTGCATAAAGTTCCACTACTCCGATAGAATTTCCAATTTAAGCCTCATTTAAAGCCGGTTTGGAATTAGAATAGCTTGATCTGCTGGTAGAAACAGTATGTTAACCAAGTCAGTGCTAATTGCCGCCTTGGGTCAGCGCGCACCCAATTGGCTGATAAAACGCACTTTCAGCCACACGCAAATCTTCAGGCAAGCTATTAAAAATCATCAGCCAAATGATTTGGAGAGGCGATTCTTGGTTTGGAGTGGTAAATACAAGACAACAGCTGATGTGCCAAGCTTTGTAAGGTATGTAAATTAAAAGTATATAATCTAGTTAAATTGTTAATAGTATGTTTTAATTTTTCACAGCCAGGAGGTAATGGAGCGCTGTCGCAACAAGATGCGCATTATGTTGGCAAATGTAATGATTGGTCTAACCGTTATCGGATGTGGTATTATGATTTACAGTGGAAAGCAAGCAGCAAAGCGCGGTGAATCTGTGACCAAACAGAATCTGGAATGGCACAAGCAGTTTAATGAGACAGCCACCACTGGCACTGGAGCAGCTGAAACCAAATAATCATCACAAACTACCAGAACAGCAAAGTAGATCGTGTAATTAATGCAATTGTAAACTGTTAATCTTGGAATATTGAAATATGCTCGATATTTTCAATGTCAATTGATGCAGTATCAGTTGTTGCAGTAGCCTTAAATTTTAATTGAAACAGTGATATTTTTTGAACTCATGCTAGAAGTTTTTATCCTTATTGTTTGATCAAATTGCCAACTGTTAATTGTAGCACACACTGCACTGAAATAAATATTTACTAAAAGCAGATCATGTAATTAATGTTATTGTAAACTGTAAGCTTTGGAGTATTGAATTATTTGCGCATTTTGCAATATCAATATCATTTTTTGAACTCATGCTAATAGTTGTTATCCACATTGTTTGATCAAATCGCAAAACCATTAATTGTAGCGCACACTGGACTCAAATAAATATTTACTCAAATTATATTATATGAAGCTACCTACCTTCAGATGTAAATGCTGTGTATGTGGTCACGGTGGCAATATTTACATGCCCTTGGCATACAAATAAATTTAAATTCACATATCAATTTTTGAAAATATTAAAACGAATTCAAATATAAGTTTAATTCATTGTTATCCATCCCTACCACATAGCTTCGAATGTACATGAATATATTATTTAGATGTCAGATATTGGTATAACCCATGGGCTAATCTTATGATTATAGCTTTTACTGTCCACTGGATTAAAATTTAAAAAAAGTGCAAACCTCGTTTAAAAATGAAAGAATCGAATTATAAGATAATTAATAATGTGCACGCTTTTGTTTGGATTATTTGCGTTGCGATCCATTGTATAGCAGCAGAAACATCAACAGTGACCACCACTTGCGCCAGGAGGGAATGCGCCTGCGCGGAGAGAGAGAGAGCGCGTCCCGGATTGCCAGTCGAAGAGAGCGAAGTGGTTTTACACATGGCCAGCAGGCGACTACGTAGGAGACGCAGATGGGTGCAGCAGCAACCCTGCCGCTCTTCGGCTGCTGCTGCTGCTGCGCGCTTTTCACTTTCCGTTCTTTCAGTTTGTCGAGAACGTTTGAACGCATCGGGACTTTGGAAATCGTGCGTGCAGGAAAAGCTAAGCAAAGAAACAAGAGAAAAAAATATTATTCCAAATTGCAAGCAAACGCTGAAAAAGAAATGTGCAAAATATAGTGTAAAAATAAAAGCCAAAAGCGTTAGGCAAAAATGTGCGGGCAGCGTGAAAAAAGCTAAAACGAGAGCAAGTGTAAAAATGTAAACTACACACGCACAACGCTTACACATAAAATACATGAATGTAAGTGTAAGTGCCTGGTTGTAAACGCATGTGTGTATGTGTGTGTGTTTGACATACCAATGACCACAGACACTACAAAAGGCAACAATAACAAAAGCGCACTGAAATATTAATAAACTAATTGTTTAATCAAACAGATTGATGCGGAAAATCCATAATAAAAAGAACATTAGACGCGCTATTTGTGCGCCTCTCTGTATGTGTGAGCGAGTTTTTTCTTTCAAAAAGCAACTGTGTGTGTGTGTGTGTGGGTGGGTTAGATTGTGTATGGATGTGCGTTTGTGTGTGTAGCAACATTCGTATGCTTTTTTGATTTGTGAAAATGTGTGTATCCGCGCGAATGTTGTTGTTGCACGACGAGACGACAGTGTCAGTCGCCTCGTGTAGGAGCACCTACACAAACAAAAAAAAAAAGGAAAATGGAATACAAAAATGTCCTTGCACAAGAATCATGTTGATAATAATAAATGTATAATATCTCATTGGAATTACGCCCCGTTGCGTGCTAGATAATAATAATAACAACAACAAAAACAAGTTGCTGGCCCAATTTACGTGCACCCGCTTTTAATTTTAATGTGCATCAGTCAGGAGCCGCAACTGCAGCTGCTGCAGCAGCAACAACAGAAAGTCATTCAACGGAAACTAACGGTGACGGCCGCGGCGGCTGTTTTGCGCTCTCTGTGTGTGAAAGTGAAGGTCGTCTGTAGGAGAGAAAGAGCGCACAGTATCACTAGCAGCAGCAGCAGTAGCAGTAAGCAGCAGCAGCAAAGTCCAAACAGTCCATTTGCTGGCGCAAATGTGCGAAAAATCCTTGGCTTGGTTTTTGGCGCAACAACAAAGCCACATTAATACTCATACACGCATCAACATTCACACACACACGCCGATGCACATATACACTTGCAGATATATAGCTTGGCATAACTCTTTGTATGCACGTGCCAGTGCCGTTGGGTGTACTTGTGTGTGTGTGTGTGTGCGTGTTTATGACGCGCTTGATGCACAGCAGCTGCTACTGCGGCCATCCTGCATTTGTGTTTGTTACTTATTGTTGCTTTTGTATTATCAGCACAGATGCAAATCCCTTGTAAGCTTTAAATTCTGCCTTGGTTTAGTGGTTTCGCGCTAGTTTTCAAGGATTTTCGAGATTTGATTCAGTGTGTTCTTATCAATCTTGCAGCTTGGGTATGTGGATGAATATGAATATGAATATAGAGAATAGAATATTATACAAATGGAGATAGATAATTATAGATAATTAATTAAACCATAGCGTGACAATCAATCTTTTTTTACAGTATGTAGTTTTCGAACTTTTCTATATTTCATAAATATATCGCAATTGGGTTCGTTTGAAGTTCAAATGTTTACCAATAATTGCGGTTGAAAGTTCTTGCACAGCCTTGATAACTATTTGTTTAAAATAGACTATTTTTATGCATATAAAAAATGATTCACTAGTTCAGAAATATTTTGTTACTAGTGAATATTCGACTCTTATATCTGCAATGCACTGATAAACCATAGTAAATGTTTATTTTGTTACTACTTACATAAGCTGCGTCATTTTCGAGTTAGCGATATTTCTTCTTATTATTTAAAATAAGTTTGCATGTTCATTTATTTCTGAACATTCCCAAATACCTTTATTAAATTGATAACCTGCTTCATAAGCTTCGTCAAATATTTATTAGCGATATATATATATATATATATATATATATATATATATATACATATATATTTTTGTATTTTTAAGTGATTTTGATTGTTCTAATGCCTCTTGAAAATGATAAGTTTATTATTGTTTCTCAAATCTTTTCAATCAATGCTACTTCGGCAGCCCTGGCATACACATCGCATACATACTTCCCCCACGGCTATATGTGAGATTATTTGCAGATATAATCACATTTCACGCTTGAAAGGCTTGGCGGGCCTACATAAATTACGCCATTGCCTTCGAGTACCCTGCGTCTCCACACATCCTGCATATTATACGAGTTGGGGTCACTTGCACGTTCTTCTTTCGGTTACGTTTCGCCCCTCGTCCCGCTGCTGTGTTCGGGCGCCTTGTCCTCAGTGGCGCGTTAAATGCGACCGAAAAGTTTTTCGGGATTGCTGATGCGTTCCACTGATAAGCAAGCACAACTCTCTCTAAAGTCGTTTCGCATTTTATGAGTTTCGCAATTAGTTTGAATGGCATCTAGTTTATTCTGAAAGCCAATAGCTTGCACATGGCCCGGGGACATGGCTGGCCTTGCCCAGCTGTAGAATTTATCATCTGATTGTCGAATGTGTGCAGGCAATTTAAATAATAAATTAGCTTTCGCTTGCAATCGAATGCTGGGCTTTGTTTTGTACACCACGGCGTATACTTAATATGGTAAATTAATAATAAGCATACGCATCGTTGGCCAAGAAGCATGCACAATTGAAAGTGCCTTCTAAATTGAATCAAATTAGATTGTTTTATGGTGAATTTCTATTTATATTTCTTCTTAAATTACATTAAACTCCAAATTGAATTGAAAATCAAATAATATTTTATTCACATTTAATGTGATTAGTTCTAATTTGGTTTTTATAATTTATTAAACATCTTTGTGCTATCAATCAATTCGCCCATCAATTTACTTAGAATTGTCGTTTGGTGTTGTTATAAATGATAAATCAACATTGTTAGAATCGTCAACGTGTAAAGTTTTTCAATATTCTCACAGTTACTTAACAAGACCCTCATATTACACGAAAGAAACCCATCGTCCATTGAGTTGGTGGGCGGCTGGGGAGATGGATACATAAGCGTCTCTTAAGCAGCCCGGACGCAAAATTATAAAATACTCATAAGTCGCAGAGACAGCCACACCAAAACGTTCTTAATGTTGAGCCGACGCCAACAACGACGACGAAGTCGACCCACAAAAAAAAAAAATAAATAAATAATGAATAAAAAAATAAAATAAAATAAATATAAAAAATAACGCCTAGCGACCCAAACCCAAAAAATGTAACCACCCACATCCAAAATCCCCCCCTGGGGCCTCTGGGCAGGCGCAGACTTGGCTCTTCTCTCGCTCTGGCTGCTCTCTGGTCTATTCCTGCTTTTGGAAATTTTCTTTTCAATAGTTTGGTTTTCTAATGCCGCCAACGCAGACCCCAAAAAAATTAAAACATACAAAACTTGCTTGTAAACAAAATCCAGCAAAGGCAGCAACAACAAGAAACGGACATTTACGGGTGGATGCTAGTGTATGTGTGTTTGTATGTAC
This sequence comes from Drosophila borealis, assembly GCA_035045885.1. NCBI lineage: Eukaryota > Metazoa > Arthropoda > Insecta > Diptera > Drosophilidae > Drosophila > Drosophila borealis. The sequence continues at coordinate 3,511,994 of JAWNOR010000211.1, forward strand.
TTTTGTGTGTTGTTATTGTTTAAATATAGCACACAACTAAATGTAAACATTGTTAACGTATTGTCCATAAAAACACAAAATGAAAATGCACAGACATAAAAATGCGTTTATGATCCGAAAGCATCTTGAGTTTCCCTGCAATGTCCCATATATTTTTTTTAATGGTATGCGAATTTGGCGGTTCCGGCGGTCGAAACTAGGAAATTGCGGCCGCAAGGGAGCGTGCGTGAGAGTAAAGCGGCAAATTTACACAAGTAGAGCGAGAGAAAGAGAGCGCTAGAGAGAGCAAGAGAGAGCGAGCGAGATGGAAATGAGAAAACGTTAGTCGTAAGGCGAAAGTCAACTCATAATAAGGCTCGTAATTGGGTCCCTCGCAAAAAAATGCACAGGATTTCCGTAGATTTTACGTGTATTTCATCCATTAACCAACAAGAGCTGCGTGGAGAGGAAGGTCTTTGGTAATGGGGTGCGCAGTTCTCAATAATAAACAAAATTACAAAAAAACGGCGTGCAGAAAAGTAACACGAATTTGTGAAAATACTAAAGCAATTGAAAAGGTTGCAACGAATTATGAATGCACTATTTCTATGTAAGTACATAATATATATTTATGTACCAATATGTAATCAGAACATTGAATATTGTTTACGAATATTTCCGCAGTAAAAATATGTTCTTAAATACTTGATTGTTGCTATTTTATTTAAGCACATAAACATTGGAATGTCTGGGATTTATGGGATTTACTCGTATACGTATAAATATATTGTGCCTGTTTTGACGTTTCTCATTAAAAGTCGAATAAATGAAATTCCTGGTGTTTATGAAAGTATTAAAAAATGTTATAAAAAGCAAATAATGCGCATTTCAAGCTGAAAAGTGAAAACAATTGCATCAAAATTACGATTTTAATTTTAAGAGAAAGTAATTACTTTGCTCGAGGTCTACTGTATAATTCATTCCAATGTGGAAAACATGAATATTTGGCTAATAATTGAATGTTGTTTTCTGAATAATTTGTTACTAAACTTCAAATGAACATTACTCGTAATTTGACTTTTTGATTTGAAACAATTAAGTTTCCGATTTGCATCAAATATTTAATAATTACACTCATTGTTTATTTCTTCATTTTTCGATTTGCTTTTGTATTTTGAAGCTTGTGAGTGAAATGTTTATGTTATATGTGCGCATCACAAGGCTCAGGAACAAGTCAATTACCCCCAACAATATTATTTTTTGCAAGGGCAACTGACAAACAACTGAAAGACAAATTGTATACAATGTTGTTTTATGGGCGCGCGCTGTGAATGGATGAATGTGCAGCAATATAAAACTTTTGGTCATTGTTGTTGCTGTTGTTGTTGTTGTTGTTGTTCTGCTTCTTGTCGCTGCACTCTGCGTTAAGATAACGCCAATTACCATAACCTTGAGACGCACTGCCAGATAAAAAAAGTAACAACAAATAATTAGGCGCCGCCTAACAAAAATGGGGCCCAACAAGATTTGGCTAAAATAAGCTACGCAAATAATTAATGAAGCCCGCTAAATAAGGACATGTGGCGCCTTTGTTTAGGTAACGGAAGTGCCTCTGCCCTCTTGCCCCTTGCCCCTTGTCCACTGCCTCCATATTAGGTGTTGTTTGGGCTGCTGGGACTGTTTTTCCAGCCATTTGATGTTTGACAATTTATTTTGATGGCGCACAACACGCACACGTCAATTCTGGTTGTTGTTTTTGTTGTTCTCGTTTCATGTTGTTCTGGTTGTTGTTGTTGTTGTTGGTGTCGACCTAGGCGCCCAGTCAGCGACGTCAGCAAGGCGACGTCAAGTCAACATCAATGAAAGAGCAAAGCAAACGGCATTGATTAATTTCCATTTGGGCACAGTAACCGACAGCAAGGTCGACCTATGCCAGCAAAATTGTTGATAGGATAATGTGGCATTAAAACATTAACGGCCGACCTGGCGGCTGCCACTGACAAACGTCGCCTGATCCGAGGCGAAGGAGCAGCCATCCGCCCACGCCCACGCCCTGATTGTCCTGATTGAAGCGTTGAGGTAACGAGCCAAAGCAGAAGTGTGTGTGCAGAACTGTCGAGTCTATCAGTCGATGAGTCTGTCCATTGTTTGAAGTGTGTGCCAGCTTACGTATTTAAGTGTCTGTGTGTGGCTGTGTACCTTTATGTGCGCTGATTTTGATAAGCAGGTGGCGACTAGACACTTTGAGCTGCTGACATCCCATTATGTAAACTATAAAATGCAATTACTTTATTAGATTATCCCAAAGTACATCGTTTCAGAAAAGTCAAGCCAGTTTTCTATGTAAATGTACATATAGTGGCGTATTATGCCGTGCTCATCGTGTGCTTGTGCATTTAAGCCCCAAGCGCATCAGTCCACGGTCCTTTGGGCAAGAATAAGAACAAAGCGGCGTCGATATTTAATTTTTGAAGCCAAATTTTCTATTTTGTAAGGTAAATTATTTTCTTAACGTTAATAAATAGACATCTATAGATGTCAAATGCTTGCTCGCTTGCAAATTCAAAATTAGTTGAGAAAGGTTTTAATGGCAACCTATTAATTTATTACATTCAGAATCAAATACACTTATGAACCAAAACCACATTTGAATAATATTTATATTTTATAATTCTAAAGTGTTCCAAACCATCTGACCCTGACAAATTTACTGCCTGTAGTTAAAACAGTTTTCATACAAAGTCAAAGCTATATTTCCCCAGCTGCTGATCAAGAGTATATATAATTTATGGTATTACAATTGTCTCTTTCCATGTGTTATATATTTCAAGGCAAATGTATAACAGCAAGTTTTCGATCAATTTTATACAGCACAAAATATGTGTATATTTAATTTCGAAAAGCTGAAAGATTGCATCGGGTAGTGAAGTATTATATTATATCTTTAAATTGTATACACCAAGAAAGACACATCCGCCTCATATGCTATACTTTCTACAGTTTGGCAATATATTTGCTTCGATTCGCATATTGATTTCGGTGGCATGTTTTCGTTCCGCCAGTTCCGACCTTGGCATCTTAATATTTCGTATGGAATAACAAATATTTGAATATTGAAACCCGAGAAACTTGCGTAAGCCTTTGGCTATAAACGGCTTTCTAACGACCATCAAACAACAAATAACTTCTAATGGCCTTTGTTACGGCAGCACCACGCACCTAAGACATAGTCCCCAACTCTTAACGATAATATTCATAATCCATTTGACGGCGCCCATAAATATGCAAACACTTTCTGCCCTATATATGAAACATATATATGTAATATATATATAAATATATATATATATATTATTACAGTGCATATCGACCCGTCATCTATTAAATGCTAACAACTATCGTGCCAGTCATGCTCGTAAATATTATATAAATCAAAGAAACACATTATATAGACTTCAAGAGCACGCTAAAAATGTGACATTTATGGAAACAAATGACTCTTTGTCAACTGGCTAAAGACAAATGCGATAGAAGAGGAGGGAACGCAGGCGGGTTGGCAAATGACACTTAATGCTAGCGCAAAGATGTTTGGCGTTTTAATTGTAGTTGCAAAATGACTTTGGGACCGTTTTGGGGTGTTAACTGTGTAGAAATGCACATAAATTTTTGGATACGAAATGCGGCGAGCACCATCAAACCATCAAACCACCGAACCATCAAACACCACCCACACAAGGCATCCATTCACAAACGCCAACGCGCTCAGACAGATGGGAAGTCAGTCGGTCGATGGGTCGATTGGTCGTTCCGTCCGTCCGTCTGTCTGTCGGGGAAAGTACAACAGACTCATTAAAATCGCACAAAGTTTGGCGAGTAATCGCATTTGTATCTTTATCTCTATCTGTAATACGTATGTATTTGTATCTATGTCAAGAACAATATCTGTATCTGTATCTGTATCTGTACTTGGCCAGCTGGAGGCGTTCTTCTGTGCGGCTCGTTTAAATATTTAGATAAAACTTTGTTATTGAAATGCTGCATTTGGTCCATTGAATCATTATTTGAAAGAGGTGAAAAATCGAGCTCTGCTAGAAATAAATAAACCAAACAAGTTCTTGAAAGTCTACAAGTTTTATGATAAGAATTATACGATTTACAACCGGAAATTCCAAAAGTTCAGACCAGAAATGTGCTTGTGGTATTTCATAAAATTTTATTGTATACGCAGAGGCGCCATCTATTGTTGAGCATGTGCTCATTGTTTATGGAAAAATTTTCAAACAATTCCATCAACTGAACGGAGTCTTTGAGCATTTTTAATGTGCTCTCGAGATGGTGTCATAAAAATCTTAAATGTTTAAGAATTTTACACTCAACTGGTATTTATTATAGCCAAATAGCAACATAAGTGGAATAAACCTTAAAATATATGTTTTTTATCCACACTTATTGCTCGCAAAAATGTTGTAGAAAAATGTAAACAAATCTTTCAGGTAGCACCTGAGGTTATTGAAGGATGATAATGTGAAATAAACTAATGTCGTATACTTTTGGCTAAAAAGGGTATAATTGTTATGGTGCAGAAGGAAGCATCTCCGGCGCCATAAAGTATATATATTCTTGATCAGCGTCAATATCCGAGTCGATATATCCATGACCGTCTCTCCTTTCCGGCCGTCCGTATGTATGCAGGTCCTCTTAGGGTCCGCGCAGTAGGAGTTTCGTTGCCGATAATCGATAACTTGCCTCGTTTCCAAGCAATCGATAAAAGTCGATAATGCAATCCCGTTTCTGAGCAAATCCTTTTGGTTTTAATGGCTAGAGACACCAAAGGCATATAGTATATAACTATCATGTATCTTTCATGTCCTCCACCTCCCCTAGCGCAAGCTAAATTTGTTGTTGGTAGAAGAAGGTTCAGGGTATCTTCTAGTCGGGCACTCTTACTTCTTTCTTATTGCTTCTTTGCTCCATTCTAACTGGAAAAGATATTAGAAATATTAATAATTGTTTTTACAGTCAGGTTTTAATAAAACTAATATGCTCTTTATCACTTTGTAAGCAGAGTATAATGGAACGTTTTTTTCTCTTCTAATTCTTTATTTACACACCTATTTGACAATCTAGTATGTATCTTTACACAGCTCTTGTTGTTTATTTGTAGTCATTGCTTCGCTTTAGTTGCTGGCATTTCTATAAATATATTGCTTATGCATTTACTGAAAAACAAGAATTAAAATTACATTTTGTTTATATCGTGTCGCATTCCCATTTGCCTCACTCTGCGTGGGCGGGCATTTTAAACTCTGCAGTGTGTGTGTGTGTGTCAGTGTGTGTTTGTGTGTGTTTGTGTGTGATTGTGTGTGTCAGTGTGTGTGGGTTGCCCAAAACTTAATGAGTTTGAGGATTTTCGGTCTAACTTTTCTGATTTGCTTTCTTTTCTACATCCTTCCATAAATTGCATTAGTGCAGCGCATAGAAACATAAAAAATATTCATATCCCGGCGTGAACAACAAAGCGAAAATGACAGCAATACGTTTAAGCAATAAAGAAATGCGTGGCAGGCAGCTGCAAACGGCAACAAGACAACAATAATAAAGCAACATGTAAAGCATATACAAGAAAACTAGGAAAAACTAAAAGAAAACCAAAGAAAAGTCAAAAACGCAATCCAAAATAAATAAGCCTAACAGGAAGCAAGCTGCCGTTAAGCGTGAAAGCTTTAACTAGAACTAAGTCCACGTGAGCCAAATTAAAAATATAGCTAGATAACGCTTCGCTAGTGTGCAGCGCGCAAGAGAGAGAGAGAGAGAGAGAGTGGGAGAGAGAGAAGCCTCAATTGACCGCCGAATACCTCGAAATCGCCCCCGTCCCACCCCGGTACCGTCTTGGGACACTGAAACATTCCACCACACAGTATGGCCTCGGTCGCCGCTTGGCTGCCCTTTGCACGGGCGGCGGCCATCGGTTGGGTGCCGATAGCTACGCATCCATTGCCACCGCCTCCGATGCCGAAAGATCGTCGCAAAACGGACGATGAGAAGCTACTGATAAATGTGTCCGGCAGACGGTTCGAGACCTGGCGCAATACGCTTGAGAAATATCCGGACACGCTGCTGGGCTCAAATGAGCGTGAGTTTTTCTATGATGAAGATTGCAAAGAGTATTTCTTTGATCGGGATCCGGACATATTTCGGCATATACTCAACTATTATCGCACCGGGAAATTGCATTATCCGAAACACGAATGCCTCACCAGCTACGACGAGGAGTTGGCCTTCTTTGGCATCCTGCCGGATGTCATTGGTGACTGCTGCTATGAGGATTATCGCGATCGCAAGCGCGAGAACGCCGAACGCCTCATGGACGACAAGCTGTCGGAGAATGGCGATCAGAATCTGCAGCAGCTAACCAATATACGCCAGAAGATGTGGCGTGCCTTTGAGAATCCGCACACATCGACCAGTGCGCTGGTCTTTTACTATGTGACCGGCTTCTTCATAGCCGTCTCCGTGATGGCCAACGTGGTGGAGACGGTGCCCTGCGGCCATCGGCCCGGACGTGCCGGCACTCTGCCCTGCGGCGAACGCTACAAAATTGTGTTCTTCTGCCTGGACACCGCCTGTGTGATGATCTTCACCGCCGAGTATCTGCTGCGTCTATTCGCGGCGCCCGATCGCTGCAAGTTTGTGCGCAGCGTCATGAGCATCATCGATGTGGTCGCCATTATGCCCTACTACATTGGCCTGGGCATCACGGACAACGATGATGTTAGCGGCGCCTTTGTTACGTTGCGTGTGTTCCGCGTCTTTCGCATCTTCAAATTCTCCCGCCACTCGCAGGGTCTGCGCATCCTCGGCTATACGCTCAAGTCGTGCGCCAGTGAGCTGGGCTTTCTGGTCTTTTCACTGGCCATGGCCATCATCATATTTGCCACGGTCATGTTCTATGCCGAGAAAAATGTAAATGGCACCAATTTTACATCGATACCGGCGGCCTTCTGGTACACAATTGTCACAATGACGACGTTGGGGTAAGTAGCTGCAATCTCTCACAGTTAAAGTTAAGTTAAAAATGCATTTATAATAATCATTTTATTGTCAACTTCAATCTTAGCTATGGTGACATGGTGCCGGAGACAATAGCTGGCAAAATAGTCGGCGGGGTTTGTTCGCTCAGCGGAGTGCTGGTCATCGCCTTACCTGTACCTGTTATTGTATCGAACTTTAGTAGAATTTATCACCAAAACCAGCGTGCGGACAAGCGTAAAGCGCAGCGGGTATGTTATCAATAACTTCCACTCTCTGCATCTCTCATTCTCTGCCTCTTACTAATATACTACGCTCTCTTTTGTGCACATGCAGAAAGCTCGGCTGGCGCGCATACGCATTGCGAAGGCTTCATCGGGAGCGGCATTCGTTAATAAGAAGAAGGCGGCGGAGGCGCGCTGGGCAGCGCAGGAGTCGGGCATTGAGCTGGATGATAATTACAGGGATGAGGATATCTTTGAGCTGCAGCATCATCATCTGTTGCGGTGTCTCGAAAAGACAACGGTGCGTATACCTAATAAGACAAGCCTTATTTACAGGACTCGATTATCAGGCCAACACGTCGTGCGGTTTCTTGTCAACTTTTTTTTGTTCATACTCTTTGTCGTTTGTTTTTTATTTACATGTTGATTTATCAGACATCTTTGTTTCGTTTCTCTGTGTGTTTCTCTTTTCGACAGATGTAGCAACATTTGAACTTCTTTCTAGTAGCCAATAATTCTCACCTTTGCCTTGTGCTCGTTAGGCAAGCAATGACAAGCGACACAACAACTAGAACAGCAACAAATACAACAACAACAACAGCAACAACAACAACAGTTCCACAACAGTTGCAACAGTGGCATAGTTCAGAAATCTTGTGCGTGATCGTTGAAAAAAAAACGAAAACTTCGTACATATACATACACATACATGCATATAAATATAATAAAAAGAAGAACCTTCAGCATTTGTATTTATAATGATGATGTGCAAAATTAAAATATTAATTATTATTTTGTACATTTGTATTCTATATAAATTGATATAAGTATATTGATGTGATTTGTTTCATCTTAAGTTTAACGTTTACGTTCAAAGTTTGCCATTTGTGTCATGTTTCTTACATGTTGCGTTGGGATTGGTTTACTTCAAGTTAACCAGCGAGCGCCCCCACAACAAATTTCAAAATCAAGCAAAATATATATATCTATATATGTTTATGACTCCCTTCTATAAATATCGAAACTGAACGTAAATAAATTGTCTAAAAGTAAGTGCTTTCGGTTTGTACTTAAGTTCCGTTCTGCTCTTTCACTATCTCTTGTTCTATCTCTCTCTCTCTCTCTCTTTCTCTCATTTACGCGGTGCATTTTATTTTTACGAATTTGTTTTTTGTTGTTGTTCGTTTTTAAAGCAGCAAACGATCTGTGTTGAAAGCTATGCGCTCTGTTCTATTTTAACTTAACATTATTTTTGTTGGTTCTTTTAATTGGTAATTTTTGAATAATATCGAAAAAACATAATGCTTGAAGAGGCTCCCAGCGAATGCTATAAAAAAGATCTGAAACAGCGCCACCCGCCACATGCAATCGTTGGCTGTCAACACTAAACCCAAACAAAAACTAAAACTAAATAAAAAGAACAGCATTAAAAAACAATATTGAAAATTAAACAATTCGAAATCAAAGAGCGCCTACCAAATGGGGTAATTTATGCAAGATTTGCTTGTTGGATCTGTAAAATGATATTATGGAATTTATATGAGCATTTCCATTAAGAATTATATTCGATTTTTCGCAATTTGTACTTATAGTATTGATCGATAACTGGTTGAAATATGCTTAAAAAACGGTTTCTACTCGGTTTGCAATTAGTTCAAGTACGTTAAGAATTAAGGTTTCAATCGATCAATATTCAGCAAGGTTAGTTTTTCACATTGCTTAAATATAGATGAAGTATTTCAGACTCATGAGTTCACAGAACAAAATAGCTGATTCAAAATTAATTGCACTTGCATTTAACATTTGATCTGGTTGCAACAAAAATGAATCATTTCGCCATTTAAAAAGCATGTTAAAGTAGTACAAAATAGTATAATACTCTTCTTATTATTTTTGTTTTGAAATACAATTTTAATTCTTCATATTATCCAAATTGGTAGAAACGCAATTTAACGGCTGTCCCAACGTATATTTCCGTAATACTAAATCGCATTGTTGAATCTATTTGCTGTTCAGCCGAATTGCATCTAAGGATTCAGAATGCAACATTAACTTATCATATTAAAATTTACAGATCTGAACTATTTGATGAGTGCTCAAAATCAATTAACAATCAAAGCTATAAACTGAAACTAACCGAATCGTAATTGACGCGCGCGTTATTACCAGCTAGCTAAAATCGCACACAAAAGTCGCTCGCTCGTGCTTGCTTTGAACAAATTTCCCCTCCCTGCCGCCTAACGCTCGTTCTGCTGCGCTAAGCACTTGGCCCTCGCCCTGTTAAATCACTTGGCTGACTAACAAAACAGTTCTTATTGTGTTATTGTAAAATTGTCATTGCTTAGGTGCCGAAAATCAACATCCAGCCCCAGCCCCCGCCCCCCTTCCAAAGACCATTCACTTTCAATGTACATTTTAAGCGTTCTAATGTTTGACAATTTTTCCCTACCCCACCCCAGCTTTAATGTTCTGATTGTTGTTTTGACTAAACCTCTATAAGTATTTATTATTATTACTAAATATATATTATCCAATCCTGTGTTTGTGTTTTGTGTGTGTGTGTGTGTATAACCTGGCTTAAGATCCTAACTCCTTTCTGTATATTTGTGTTGAATTGATAAAAAAAAAAGAAAAGAAAAGAAAAAAGTAAAACAAAACATTGTACTCTATGTATTCTACGTTTCTCTTTGTAAAATTTTTCTGGTACTCACACTTAAATGCTCAAATCTAAAGGATCGTGAATTTGTCGAGTTAGAAATACCATTTAACGGCCAGCCAAAGCGACCGGGCTCGCCCTCGCCGATGGCTAGTCCCGCCCACTCGACAAACAGCGCTGCAGGTCTGTTGCAATCCTGTTGCGGACGCTGTTGTTCCCAGCGTTATCAGGTAAGACACCAACTGTATATACCCTCTATCTATTATATGTTGTGTTTGCAAGTATGAATGTGTGCGTGCGTGCGTGTTTCTGTGTGTGTTTGTGTTTCAATTGCAGGTGGGTGCTTAACTATTTTTCTACATTAAGTACTTAGTTGTTTGTTAATTTTGTTTGTGTGTTTGTTAATCATGTACACTTCAAATCCAGGGCTCTCCTGTGAGACTTGAGATGTGTTTAAAAGCCTGTCTAAGGTTCGAAAACACTCCTAAAAAAAACTTACATATAGCAAATACGACAATAAATCAAAGAAAACGCATAAGTTGAGATTAATCTAACTAACTAAATGCGTTTCTAGTAAATATATTTTTTTTTAATTTCTTTATTTTAATTTTCCTGTTATGAACAACTTAAATTAAATTTATTAGAAAATTTACAATACTACTTAGTCTACTATTAAGTCTAATATAAAATTAACAAGGTTACGGTGACTGGGAGATCGATTGGACGAGACCCTCCGCAATCTCCTCCGCCAGTCCAGTCGTTTGGATGGTTTCCCAGTCGCGTTATGTAGTTTGCAGTCTGTTTGTTTATGACGTCCCCGACTTTGGGCACTCACTCCTAGCTCTTTTTCCAAATCGGAAGTTCGCATATACCAGGGGGCACCAGACAGATAGCGGAGCGTTTTTGCTTGAAACACCCTGATTTTCGTAACGCGCAATTTTGCAGCAATACCGTAAACTTGAATACCATATCATGTGTATAGAGTGTGTAGAGCGTGGGCCCCAGCACACTGCCTTGAGGAACGCCAGCCCCGATTGACTGCGGAGCGTTCCTTCCCTTAAGCAGATTCGTACTGGTACTTCAGCTGCTCCACCAGCTGCTCCACCGCTCCGTTTGGATATGCAATGAAATTTTTTATTTTTGTTCGTCTGCCTGTTTTTTTCAAAAATTTCAAATTTCCAAACAAAATTAAAAAAACCTGGTATGCAAGTCGGTTCCAGAGATCAGTACGAGTTCAAAAATGTATAACTTTCCAAAAGCTGACCATTTTTAGTCGAAAAAAAAAACGAAAAATCTTCAAAATTACCACGGCATTTTTTCGCTTTTTTTAAATCGCCAAATAGGCCCCGATCTTGGAAAGATTGGTCTCGTTCGACTCGTGGTCACAGCTATTTTCAGCCAACATCGTATTTTTTGCAAAAAACATAGTAGTTTTTCTCAAATTGGGCCATTTCTTAGAATTGAGATTTTTTGGTGTCAATCGATAGTCGGGATCCGTACGAGAAGAAAGAGGTATATCATTCCGAAATTCCGAAACAAAAAAGAAACAAATCCCAAATTTAAATTAATTTAAATTACGATTACGATCCGCCTAAAATCATGGCTACACTTTATCAACGGCCGGCAACAAATTGTTTTTGTGCTAACGTGTTGCCTGTTTTTAGGCTGTACGCAAAATGGCCGCTTTGTATTTTGAAACAAAACATTTCACGTGCATACTTTAAGGAGCCGGTGTACTTAAAGAATCATATCATACTCATCCTACTCATCCTACTAGAGAATCGGAACAGAGATCTTTGAAAATGAGTTTGAGGCCGATCGGATGGTAAACAAAAAAGTTACATACGAACGTTTTTCGCGATTTTTCCACACTTGCGGGTGGAATTTCCCGAAACCCCGTCTTAACGTGCACCTACATCACATAAGGTAGCTACAGTAAACATTTCAGCTTCCTAGCTCTTACGGTTTGGGCTGTGCGTTGATCACCAATCAGTCAGTCAGGACAAATAGTTTTATTTATTTTATATAAATACTGGAAACTTGATGTAAATTGGAAAAGAATGTACAGCGTTGCTTAATCGGAACTTTTTGTAGCAAAAACCAAAATATGATTTTTTAATAAACTGTTTATAAGATAGCTATATCATGTAAATGACCGAAGGTTAGTGTTAAGCTACAAGCGCTACAAGTTAAAATAACTAAAATATCTAGTCTATCAGTTTAAAATTTGCAAAATTTTGCGGACACAATTGATATGTGATTAACCTTTGACCTAATCCCATTTTCGCTCTGCTTTACAGGCCTGCGGCAAGTATATGCCAGCCGCCAGCAATGCTCAAAATAGCCAAAACAATCAGCCAATGGATGGCACCTACCTGGTGGAGGCATCCTTCTGAGCCAGCCGTGGAGTATGGTTAATGCTAAAGAAGCTGAAGCTAATTTACGTTTACGTTTAGTCTAACTTGAAAAGTTTTTAAAAATGAAATTGTATTTGTTGTAGACAAGGAAAATACCAAAGAAAGAAAACAAAAATGTAATCTATATAAAAAAGAAATCTCTAAAATTTGATTTTCGAGTTAAATGCAAAATAATTTCATTAAATTTTGCAAAAAACACCAAACACACAAAAACATCTGAATGTGTAAAATGTAATAATATACTACACAAACACATAAGCTGCACACGAGAATGGGTAAAAAAAAAAAACATATACATAGAGCATATATAGGAATGATAGAAAAAACTACAGAATACAAACACACTACACTTAATTGCGAAGCGGCAAAGTCGGATTTGATTAGCGAGGCCCTGTTAATAAATATTTAAAATAATAAATGCAACACTATTTACTTTATATAGGTGACAAGACGACAACAAAACCAAAATAACAACAACAACAACCGAAACAGACGCATTTTAGAGGAATTTACTGTGTATGTTTTTAAGCGGGCAATAAATAATACAAAATAATAGCATTGCAAATAGATTGATAAACAATTAATAAATTAAAGTAACAAATGTTAGGCACTCACTCAAGCAAGTTGCATTGGGTCCAAAAAAAAAAACAAAGAAAGAAAGAAAAGTAATAATAAAAAAATAAGAAAATAAAACAAACAATTAAAAACTAGCAAAAACAACCACAACAAATATCGTGAGCATACGATTTGTGTAATAGCAAAACCAAAAGAACTATTTAATTATTAAAAAGAAAACCAAACAAAATTTTATGTATTTTTTAAAAAGTCCGTAGTTTAGTGTGTATAATAATATTCAACTATCTTGTATTATTTCTTCCAAGTCCTTCGGGACACGCTGTTCATAATTTACTTACATGGGCCACGGCCAAGGGGAAAACTTTGTCCTGGCTCATTTTATGTGGACTATTAGTATAAAATTAATTTTTTAGCCCATTGGAGTTTCGTACATTGTATATTTTTGATATAGTCCAAAGGTTTCAGTTGTCATCCCTTTAAACACTCTAATGAACAAATCAAAATATTTCGAAAAATTGAACATTTAAAGAAAACTTTCTTCCAAGAACTAAGTTAGCAACTATTTAACTGTGTATGTATGTGTGTTTAGGCGAGGCTTTAAATTGAAGCATTAAAACCAAAAACCAAAAAACTCTTAGCAAATTCTAACAAACTCAAAGTAATATAAATTAATTATAAATTAAACCAAATCAAACATTTAAAATTAGTTCAATATACTTATAAAAAAAGGAAAACAACAAATTATTGAGCTTGTATGTATGTATAATAAATTTATTATGATTATTATTATTATATTTATTATAATTATGGTGTTGACTATTTAAATTGTATTTTTAGCATTTATTTCTAATACTTTAAGTTCTAATTTAATTTAGTACTGTTAAAAGCAACAAATTCAGCCTATCTAAAATCAACTTCAAATGAATTCAATGCAAAATATTTAATATGATTGATTTTAGTCAACAAAACTTAATATTGATAAACAACAAGTTTTGGCCACTAGAGCCAACTCCTGTAGCGATATTCTAAAAGAACAACAAACAAACCAAAAAAACTTAAAAAAAAACTAATCTAATGAATTTCCGTTTTGATTTTTAGTGATATTTAATTCGAATTCGACACCTAAACACTCTGCCATGGGTCTGTGTCTGAACAGAACAACAACACAACAACAAGAACAAAGAAAAACTATATGAAAAAACAAATTAATAATAAAATAAATAAAGAAATCTGTTTACTTCCACAACAACGAAAGGCGCGAGTCTTAAGTTTTTGTTGCTTTTTTTTATTAACGTAGAGACAACGCCTTGACAGATCGATCGAAATATGTACGTAGAAAACTTGAGAGCTGAAAGTAACGGAAATTCCCACCATACATCATCGGCTATATAAAACTAGCCAGAGATCTATACTTAATATGTATGCACATACACAGACATAAAAAGAATATATATATATATATACATCTTATATACACGCAAATATATATGTATTTATATATATGTATATATAAGATAATACTCGTACGGCTGAGGGTTGTTTGTGTGTGAGGCAAGTGAGATCGATTGCGTGTTTTTGTGTGTGATATAGTCGGGTCGTTCGGCTACGTCTACTTATTATACCCATGTATAATATACTTACTTACATACATATTGAATATCAGCGGCTATAATTTGTTTTAGCCATACCGCACAGATGTTGTGCTTTATTACCGGGCTCACAATACAAATATGGCAAGATTCATTTGCATACTCTAAGCTTAGTCATATGCTTGCTCATAATTAACTACTAAAACTAAGCATATGTTTTAAATCCAGTCAGCTGTGAAGGCGAAAGTTGAGGCGTTGCAATCAATTTGGTTATTCTAAATTTTACAATATCAAAACTTGAACATGCGCAAAATATGATTAATGTGATTACGCAAGATTCTCCTATCAGCAGCTGTTGAGAAAAGCTTTTGGCTTGGTAAGAGAAGTAAGCAATATTTATGAAATACTAATAAACATATACAATTTTTTATATTTACAGATCTACAATAATGAACAAATTGGTAATCTAAATTATTTTTTTTATGATGGCATGCACAACAGTTTACGCTCGGAGCCACGGAACAAGCTTTTATTGTGAATCGTAAGTCCTAAAAATCTTACAAAATAAGGTAAGTTTTCTTTTAGATAATGGTCCATATTTTTAACATTTTATACGGTTTTAAAATAACTTATGTTCGTTTTTCTTAACATTTTATACGGTCTTAAAATCATTTATATTCGTTTTTCTTAAGCAATATCTCTTAAATTTTCTGCGTGATATTCCCAGCAACATATATTCTTTGAAAATTTTCTGATTTTCTTTAATTTTGAGAAATATTTTATCTTCCAAGTTTCTTTAGGGTTTTTATGGATACAAATATATTTTCTTATTGTGTGATTTATTATGTGTACATTTTATCATTTTTTAAATCATTTCAATCTTAAGAGTTAAAATGGAAAATGTGTATATACCTTAAGCATGCATTTTGAGAGGGGCCTTTTTTAAATTTATATATTAATTTTATACGAACTACCTTTCTTTAATTTTCGTATTAACATTGGAGCTAATAGTTTTAGCACAACATTGTATGAAAACCTTGGCTTATATCGCGCCTCAAGTTTAAAGTACGAATTATTTCGCGGTTTTCTCTTTCGCAGTCTTCCATGGTCATCACATCATCTTCCAGCTCTCGGCTAATGAGTTATTGTTGCAGCCGCCGCAGTTTGTAAGCTGTATATGTATTTGCCATATCGATTTCAAAAAATCAGGTGCTCATTAGCTACGTCATTGAATGCGCTTGGCAAAAAGAAACAAATAAATACTTAAATTGAAGTAATTTACAAGCAAAGGTCGTCGCAATGCCCTATTTCTTGTTGCTGCCTTGCTTTGTTAACCCAATCATATATAGTATGCTATTTATATGCCCATTAAGTACAAATTTTGTAGTCGAAACCGACATAAATCAAGGAAAAGAGAGCAGCACGTAGCAGCTAAATAAGTAGAATGTCAAATTTACTCACTCGTTTGATATGTTGGTCGTAAAAAAGTGCTTGATATATGCTATGTTATGAAAGTTAATATTGTTGTGGCATAATATGAACTTATTAAGTATACGCGCCGTGGTACGTTGAGCAGACACTAATATTAACTTCGGTAAGCTAGCTTTATGACGTTATTTATCACTCATACAGCTAGATAACCAAAGACAACATAGCACCCTGTATCCTGGCTGGTCGTTAGTTGTATTTCGCTTTAATATGCGGTTGAAGTTGCCGTTTTCTTTAGCTCAGCAATTGTCATCGTTTTATATATACGTTATTTTATCTTTTTTGCGGCGGCTCTTTTGGCCTTCCAATTTCGCGCGCGCGAGTTTCGATTTTTAAGCATTCACTCGATTACTGGATTTCTTGTTTTCTCGACTCTACAACTTGTCGAGTTGGTAGCGCCCACACGACTGTGGAAACTGTTGGGGACTGTCGACTGGCGACTGTCGTCATCGTCGGCGGCCGTTTTTGCGCAGGCGTCGCCGTCGACTGGCATTGCATTGAGAAATGCTACGTGGAATTTTTTATGCATTTTGCATAGACAAACAAACACTCTGGGGAGGGCGCAACAAATACTACAAGAAAATGAAAAATACAACAAAAAAGGTCAAAGTTGGTCGCGCGCGCGTTCGTCCAGAACTCGGCTTATGTGTATGCATTTGTATGGGTAGGGTGGACTGCAATGATTTTTTTTTTCTTATGTTTCGAAAAATATTCCCATAAATATGCACGCTACGGCGATCAACAATTATGCCCGCGACCAAAAACCGAACGTCTCAGCAGCAGCAGCAAAAGCAAAAGCAGAGGCGTTTGTAGTATTTTTCGTCTTCTTATTCTTATTGTTTCGGTTGGTCAAGTGACTGTAACTGGAACGACAAGACGATCCGACGACAGAGTGGACTGAACTGAACCGAACTGTGCTCAGGTTGGGTGGTTGTTTGGGCTGCTTGCCTGCTTGGCTGCATTGGCATTATAGCGCCGGCAAAATGTGAGTAAGCCAAGTGAATGGCTGAGTGGCTGGCTGGCTGACTGGCTGGCTGACTGGCCTTACCTATGTCTGTCTACTGCTCGCTAGACGAACGTTCCGTAACCGTAGGTTCCCACAATTATGCGCCTCGCTCGACTCGATTCGACTCCGCTCCACACTCCTCACACACACACACTCATTGTAATAATCGTTGAAACATAAAGCGGCGGAAAATGTTGAAAAGCCTGCAAAACGTACGAAACGGGCCTCTGAAATGTCTGAAATGTCTTACTTCACTTCTTTAATTTTTCCTTCTCCTACCCTCCACTCTGGTCAAATTGTGCAATGGATATGACGACAGTCGGCATAAGGTAAGTAAGTAGCAGCAACTACTTAAAACTTACTGCTCTACTGAAACAGTCCGGGAAGTCTATTGCCTAAGGTAATGCAATGGCAAAGCCTCTAAAGATAAATTTTGGCTAGTTCCTAGCTAAATTTCAGCTGTTCCCAAGGCCTAAAATAGCTACGTTGTCTATATGACTCTTAAAAAATATATATTATAAATAATAATTTATAATACTACACATTTGCTTTAAGTGGGGTCCGCTTCCGCTCTTGCAACTTTTACTTTAGCTTCTTTTTCACTGGGATTAAGGTAATTCCCAGTGGATAGCTCTACAATTCTCCTACTCATTGATCTCAATGACCTTCCTATAAGCAATAATTGTTGAAGTCCCCTAAACCGGATTTTAAAATAAAATCTCCTTGAGTTGAAGTCTGAAGTTTTCTTTCTAAAACTCTCTATAAACCAGTATGAACTCAAGGTTTTTAAATTGTGGAAAATGTGCACTCTATAGATTTTGTATGGCCAGAGCCTGATCTGGAAACATCTAGAGTTGAGCTGTATATTAGGTGAAACACCCATTAACTGGAAATATAAATATATACATATATATATACAAAAAAGATTTTCACTTTTAAGCTTAACTAGACAGGTTTTGTTGGGTTAACTATCTGCAATTATTTTGTTAAAATAAAGGTTTTTCTACCTGAGCTGTGGCCTGTTTCTGTTCGTTCTGCGAGCATCTTTAATGGTCTTGCACATTCTACCTTGAATTTGCTTAAAATTCAACACTTTGATGTTCTACAAACAAGCCGCACCTAGTCTAGCACATGGCCGAGTCGCTGCCAGTCTCTAAATCGTTCTTAATATGCCGACAGATGACGCAGATCTTTAGTCTGAGCGCACTTTATGCCAAATGAATAGATACTCAGTTAAGAGTTCACGCCGGAGACTGACCGCAAGATAAATACATATGTATAGTACGCAGTTCATCATGATGTTGCGATGTATCATACCATATACGACTATATACTACAAGATATATATATATACATATATATATATATACATATACATACGTATGTAAATGTGTGGACTCGAGATGCCGCAACTGATTAGGCCGTACGTTGTAGAGGCCTACCTAGCAATAACGCGACGATTCTCAATTTCCAATTCCCCTATGGCCGATTGCCGATTGCCGATATAACACGATGCCGAAGAACGAATGCCGACTGCCGATTGCCCTAGAACACGTTTAATACGACGACACGAGCAGAACAAAAAAAAATTGCCTATGCATAGGCGATGAGGTCGTTGATGATGATGATGAGGATGACGATAACGAGAGATTTGAAAATTCTGGAAACGTGTATGGATCATTTCGTAGCCGGATGTACGTACACGTTGTATAGGAATTTCGACTCGCATATATTTAACAGCTGTGAATGCAAATGACATACCTGAAGAACCGCTCGGCGCCAATCCAGTCAATTATGGCAGCTGGTGGTTGCTCTGGAAACTTTTGACCGTTAGAGTTGCTCGATCTTTAATACTTATATCATCAATCATAGCTGCAACTAGACGAGTATGTGAATCGCTGGATATACATATAGTATTATTTTTGTGTGTTGACACACGTTTTGGTAACTGCACTTGAACTGCGAAACACTTGCGAAACCTTCTCAACGGTTTATTATTATTATCTTCTTTATTTTCGTGTGTGTGTGAGATAGAGAGAGAGAGAAAAATTTCGTTGTTGACACAGACAACAGACCCTAAAGTAAGTAATGTTAATGGTTCTGGTTCCATATAAGTTGTATGTAGTATGTAGCGCTCTCTATGGTATGCTATGGTGGCAAGCCAGAGCTCGGGCACCGGATTGCGCTTTTGCACACACCTTCAACGCCGCCAAACGCTTCTAAACTAAATTCAGTTTTGGTAAAAATGCGACAAACGGGCTCCAGATCAGCTTCTTGAGACGGGCAGCGATGGTGACGTCGACAGCGGCGTCGGCGTCGGCGTAAGCATAGTATATAAAGATTTACCTGTGCAAAGGTGTGCGTCGCATTGTGCGCCTGTGTTTGTGAGTGTGAGCCACTTTTGCGTTGGTGTGGCCCACGACGGCAACGACAACGACGACGATGATCCGATCGCTTACCTGTGCTGTGCTTGAGACGTCGTCGTCAACGTCGCTGTTGCTGCTGCTGCTGCCGCCGCTGCTGAGCGGAGCTGAGTTGGTTACCTGATTTTCGGGTTTTTGTTTTTGCTTTTGAGAGCGCGCTGAGGCCATGATTTCCCGCCAAATGAGAGGCACAGGTAAAGACAAGTACAATTGTGTATTGTCTCTGCCTGTGTGTGTGTGAGACAAGATGTACATGCATATATGCATACATATAGCATCGGCATAGACAGGCGACTTGTTTCAAAGACGCTGCCTAATGACTGCGTCCCAGCTTATGTGTGTATGCCTGCTTCACTCTGCGTGTGTATTGCCCATTGCTATTGATTTTGAATTTCAACAATGCGGGTGAAAAATGTTTGAAATTATATTGTACGTAAGCTAAAATTAACAAAACTTAACAATATGGGCATACAGGGTGTCGCGTAAAATAACTACAGAGTACTTATCTCTGGACTATGCTTAGCTACTTATTTGGCAATATTTATTTTACTCTTAATACTAAACTTGATCAAAATTTTAACTAGCGCCAACTTGCGGCATCAGTTGCGACACCCTGTATATGGCAGCCATAGCCCCAGCTAAAAACCAGTTAAGCACACAAATGTGAACGTTTTTTGTTTGGCTGCAGCGAATTGCTGCCTGGTAGGCAATGGCGCACAGTTGACTTTTGCCAAAAAAAATAATAAAATAAAACAAGAAACAGTCAACGAAAAAACCTACAGAAACTTGATCAAGAGTTAAGAGCTTGAACTGAAGCCGGCCGTATGACTTAGGCGGGTCTAAAAGGGCGCTATACAAGGCGCGAAAGTCGACAGCTGATGTTAGCCAAGAGATAAATGTTTGTAAAGGATATCGATAAAATTATTTCATAATATATTTTCGTTTCACATTGTTTTTATTTAGTTTCAAACTAATAATAACAATCAAAATAAATCAAAGTTTTTAATTACGAGCTAATATATAATTAGCTAATAATTCGCTTATGATTTTTATCAGACTTATATCTTCCAAACATAAGATCATATGAAAATTACTGAAAACCCTCCTTTGATTAAATAACTCGGATGGAATTAGATATTTAAAAAATATCCTTAACAACAATTGTAAGTGTAAAGCTTATTTGTGCTTAGTCCATGCCTTAAATGCATTGATATACAAAAGAACGATAAATTATCTAAATTTAACTGAATCCTTATCTAGATTACAATCGCATTTCTGTCTCCCACTGAGCACATATATCTCAGTTTATGCTCGTGTTTCATTAACCCCAATCAAACAACTTGAAGCCAAGTGCGAGGAACATTTCTCAATCACAGCTTAAATCAGTGACTCAATTGTTCTGCTAACCTTTGCTGAACTTTCGGCAGGCAGCTTCAATCTATAAATCTTACAGCTTCTTTGGCACAAAAGTACAGCACACAATTTGCTGTAGCGCAATGGCCACGCAACAGTCAGCAGGGGGAAAAAAATCACTTTTATGGCAAAGATCAAACTGGCAGAAAAAAAACGACAGCAGCAACAACAACTACGAAAAATACGTTACCAAGGTAGAGCGACGACGACGACAGAGACGCAGGCGCAGACGAAGGCGGCGCTGCCGCTCACTGCGCATGCGTGGCAACAGCGACAGCAACAACAACACCAACAAAAACGACGCAAAGAAATGGCCGTTAAAGTTACCAGGCAAATGGCAAAAAGCAGAGGCGTAGCCAATGAGCAGAGCACAGAGGCTACCGCATAGCCAAGTCGAAGACGACGACGACGACGTACACCGAGACCCGAGACTCGAAGATCGAGACGATGACAACGGCCCGACTACGTGAGCGCAGCTCTTGGCACGTTTTGGCGTGGCCGCCGCCCGTTGGCATCATAAAAGAAGTCAATTGAATTTAAATTTAAAGTACATAATGGCCAGCAGTACGTACCAAGTACAGGGGACTGGGGAATGGGGCATGAGGCATGAAACGGCGACGCTGCCGCCTTTCGAATTTCACAAAGTCATCTGCTGGCGTCGCTGCTCCAACGCGTTGTCTGTGTGGGCCTTACATGTGTATGTATGCTGTTATATACATAGCTTATATATATGCGCACACATACATACATACCCACTTATGTATCCGCAAGACAGCACGCAATACTTATACACATGATCGCCCGGCTGGTTGGTATTTGTGAGCTCTTTTGATTTAAACGTGCTTAAATTTAAAGATCAAATTGCTTTTGGGCTTTTTTGCACAAGCGTGGCGCAGGAATTTTAAATTGTAGCCAAAAAAAAAAATAAGAAGCCAAAAACCGCAATGCACCAAAATCAACAAAAGCTTTAACAAATAATGTATAAATAAAAAAATACAATTCCTATGAATATACCTGAGCTAGTGAGTCACTTTGAATGTCGTTTGCTGGCGGATATGGTAGGCAATTTGCTGATGCTGCTAAACAAGCAATAGATGAGTTCAGTTTTTTTAGAATCGCCCCCTCTTTAAGTTTCCAGTTTCCAGTTGACTGACTGACATTTATGCAGTCAACATTCCCTGGCTGACGATTTTGTGTTTCGCTTGAAAATGATTAAGTGCTTAGCGGGCCCCGACTAAGCTAAACAAAACAAAAAAACACTCATCAAGGCAAGCGCATTTCGCTGGCATACTAAAAATAACAAAAACAACAAAAAATTCACGAACAAAAACAAAAGACTTAGGCAACGAACTTGTGTTTAACCTATTGACATTCGAAAAGAAACCGCCAAACGAAAAGCCCATTCTCTCTTTCTCTAGCACCCACTCACTCAATTAACGTCTACGTCTATAGTCTAAAATTTGCATTGTTTGCATAGCCCAACCCCCCTTCCCGCCTCCATCAAAAACTTAACAAAAAAAAAAAAACAAAAAGAGTAAGAAACAGAAACAGAAAAGTTTCAACGTCGCGACCTCCCGATTTGTCTGGCAAGCAAGCGTGAGGTTTGGCTCGCTGATTGTTGTTTCATTTTTTTTTGTGTCTTTTTCTTCGCCTCTGGGAACGTTGCAGAGAAAATATTTGACTTTAATGTGTGTATATATGGATATATAAATATGTCAATGTGTTTGCCTTTTGTGGGTTTTCGTTACTTGGGAACAGCTATGAACTGTGGGCCGTGTGATCTTCCAAAGACTTTAGCTCTGACTGTGCCAAAATAAAATGAAATTTGATTTAGTACTTGATTTTATTTTAACTACCCGTCAATGCGGAAGTTATGCGGCTGAACACTTTATTTTATTAGCAGCAATTATGCATTTTTCTCAAAGCTGGCCACGCGGTAGCTTCGCGTGGTTACTGAGTAAAAAAGATGCTATATGTTATTTTAATTTGTATAGGCTTAAATTTAAGAGTAAATTATCATTATGACATGTAGCACAATTAGTGTAAGATATAACGGGATTTTATTTTGTTTTTCAATTACAAAATAATTAAAAAATAATTCAATTGATATATTAAAGCCCTTTTTTTGGTAAGTCTTTAAAACGGGGATTCCAATTCTAAATAAACTAAAGATTTTG
This sequence comes from Drosophila borealis, assembly GCA_035045885.1. Classification (NCBI taxonomy): domain Eukaryota; kingdom Metazoa; phylum Arthropoda; class Insecta; order Diptera; family Drosophilidae; genus Drosophila; species Drosophila borealis. The sequence continues at coordinate 3,534,971 of JAWNOR010000211.1, forward strand.
TGATCTTGTGAGCTATTTGTACAACTGTATTCTATATCATATATGTCTGAATTATATTTATTGTGTTAGAATTAAATACAATAGAAAACGAACTATATTAATATAAGATTCTAAAACTTAACCTTTTCGAGAAATAGTCGTTTCATGCTGGAATATAAGAAATAGACTGTAAAGAATTCAGGACCCTGCATCAATTTCTTCATCTTATACAGTTTTTTACAGTTTTCACAGTAAGAAAAAACTTTAACTAATTAGTATGTAGCTACAGAGTGTGCTTTTAACTGTAATATCGACAAAGTTGTTATTCATATGCAAAATATTTATTTATATTTATTCAGCACATGGCTGTCAGTCAATTGTTGTAGTTCCATTAAGTGCTATCGATTCCTGCTCTACGCTGCGTTCACTTCTCAGTTGTATCTAGATAATTTCCATAGTCCAACCTTTTAAGAGTATTGTAGGCTTTTGTTCGTGGCTTAAAATTTAATTCCAACCGGCAACAGTCTATTGGACCAGTTAATAAGCATAAGCATATCAAATAATGCGAGCTAGTTGAGCTGGCCAGCCAAGCCCCTGGGCTCCAATGCTTAACTGAATATGCATAGAAAAGTGGCTGGCACAGCTTGAACCATATTTACTTGACCACAACTCAGAGTCTATCTATAGTTCTTGAATAGAGCTTTAGCTTTAATCTACGGCTACGGTATTCAGTATTCCGGCACTGACAAGCCTTAGCCAGGGCCAGAACTAATAAAAAGTCATTAAACAAAACATGTTTTGGCCCAAACAAAGGCTTACCACATACATTTGAATAATGTGCACAACGCACGAATGGGACAAATAAAAAAACCAACAGAAAAAAAAAACCCAAAAAAGTCAATAATCTGATTGTGAAACAAACAGTAAAGAGAACAAAAACGGCGACGTTCAATTAAAAAAATCAAATTAATGAAATAAAAATAAAAATAAATTAAGTAAATGTTGTTAAGACGGCCGCTACGAGATCTCGAACCCGAAAGAAAGCGGCCAAAACGAAAACAAAAAGAAAAAAATGATAACTTTTCAGTTCGAAGCGAAACTGTACCCCCTTGGCGCTGGCTGAGATGCCGAAGCCGATGCTGGAACTGTTGCTGCTGCTGCTGATGATGATGATGATGATGATGATGATGATGCTGTTGCTGCTGCTGCGTAGAACGCTCAGGCAAAGCGTAGGGGCCAAAAGCAGAACACAAAAGGCGAACAAAAAACACCAAAACCCGGCTAAGGCAATGCCAACGATCGATACAATTTTTTTTATTTTTGTTGGTCGACGAGTTTTGGGCATTGGCATTAAAAAGTCAGAGAACAGTAACAATGCCAAGTCACTAACACACACACACAACCAAACAGACAGACAGACATATAGACAGACAGTGTTACCTTTGGTTATGGAAGGGAGACAAAAGACCGGAGATTGGAGACCAGAGCCAGAATCAGAGCCGCAGCTTCATTTTCATTGCATTTTAAGCTGGTGCTGTTGCTGCTGCTGCTGCGGCTGTGGCTGTGGCAGTGGCTGCTGCCTCGAAGCCAGTTTCGCCCAGCATGGTAACAAGTTTGACTGAAAAATTCTAAAAATAATGCCGGCCGGTTTGTCGTTAAAATAAAAAAAGAAAGAAAAATGGAAAGAGTGCGCTCACAATCCCAACTATCTATATGCATTTGTGTGTGCGGCAACAAAAATAACCAAAATGAATAACATTTTTAAAAGGAATGGACAAAGGAGAGATGCCTTGTACAGGCAACCGGGACAACAACCAGGCAACAGGCACTAGCCATCGGCCCAGGCACAGGCAGAGGCACAGGCCGGATTGCGAGCCAAGTGGTGTGCAAGTCACTCGTTTCAGCTTACACAGAGGCCCACGGAGCCGGCAGCAGCTGCAATCGGTCAGGTTTTGCCAGGGCTGCAATTTAAATCATTTCAAATTTAAAAGGCTGAAGGCTACGCTTAATAACAGCTTTTTTATTATTATTAGCCATATAGAATGATTCAAAATATTAGTTACGCTTAGCTATGATATTAACTTATACAAAACAAAACGAAGATAATTGAAATTCAACACAATATAGGATTTTTTAATTATTTCTTATTATTCTTTCAACAAAATCGCTTAATTATAATTTTTTTGAGAATATTTAACAAATTTCTTTAAATGCTGAGAGTACATTTCAAATGTTTATTTGAAATCAACGCAAATACCCAATTTGTATATATTAGTATTATCTAAGTAGAAAGCAGAAAATTTATGATAAATTCCGTGCTTTATTCTTATGCTAGTTTATCAGTTTGGATCTAGTTTAAATGTGGATAATGTAGATTAAGTTGTATGGAATATGTATCTGGGTCTCGTGTATATCTCAAGTTGCAGTCTCTAGTTCATTAGTCTTACCTTTCACTGTGTTTATTTGACTTGATGTTAAGAGAGACGATGCCATTAATCAATTAAATATTTTTAAAACAGACCAACTTATGCGCATAACAAGATTCCATGAATACGAGTTCTTTTTAGAAATTAACCTTTATTGATTATATTAGGTATAACCATGTTTGCATCTCATAGAGTTGCTCTATGATCTCTTAGGGGAATATATGTTTAAATACAAGTTTATTTACTTTGGTATATTTGGCATATATGTATATTTCGGCTTCACATAGAAGCAGACATGTTAATTTATACTAAGAACTTTACACACACGTGCGACTAAAAAGTTGATATAGTCAGTTTTGAACAGATTAATTTTATTGAAAATAAATGTAAATGCATTTTCAATATCAGGCTGTTGCGTCCAGCCCTGGCTGTTGGCTGCTGTGCCTTTGCCTTCGTCCAGGGCCCGGAACCTGATGATCATGACGCTGCTTAAATGTTGTTGCTCTTGTTGTTGGGGGTAGCGTGTCGTAGTCGTTGTCGTTGTCGTTCCCTCATCGTGGTCGTCATCTCTTAACGTTTGTTTGTAACAAGTAACGCGCATCTGCATCTGCACTTGTGTGTGTGTATGTGTGTGAATGTTTGTCTGTTTGCTCGGGCAAAGAGTTACCTGCCCTGCGCTACCTGCGCACAGGTAGGCGTATGCTTGTATACATCTGTATCTGTATCCTTGGCACTGCAGCAAGAGGCAGCCAACGGTCAGCAGCAGCAGCAGCGCAGCATCAGCAAAAACCTTAACATAGCCATGTACAAGGTACATGTATGTATGTATATAAAGAACTCGAAGTATCAGTCTGCTTGTACATAAGGGCTATAGATTGCCCCTCTCACTCTCTCTCTCTCTGCTTGCATCTCTTTTCCTCCTGGTCTTGGTATGACTTGGCAGCTTGGGGTAGCTAGGCGTCTGCCTTTGCTTAATGGTTTTAGGAAATCGAAAATTAAATAATTTATCTCGATTTTATGACGTTACAAGCAGGTTTTCCCCCCACAGTGCCCAAGCACGCGATAAATCTTCAGCTTACAATCAAACTAAATAAAAAAAAGATGCTTTTAGCTCGCAGCCGAAGCTCTTGTAATTTAAATACTTAACTCTCTAATGCCATATAAGTTCAAATGTCTTTAAGCCGCCCCTAGCTTGAGTCATCTAAGCTCGCGCCCACGTCTAATCAAACTGGTAGCTATTTTTAAACGCCGTCCCCTCAATTTTTATTTTTTGAGTATTTTCTTTATTTCTGGCTGGTCATCGCTCTCAAGTGGTCAGCGGCATACGGGATTCAAATCTGAGAAAGGCGCAGAGAAAGTGCCTGCAAGAGGCAGACCAAAAAAAATGTTCAACTTGGAGCCAAAGTTAAAGCTGAAGTTGACTAAGTGGTTTGTCATTGTCGTGATGAATACATGTCAAATGAGGCTCTGCTCTTGGTCAGCGCCCATGTGCTTCATGAGCTAAGAATAATGGTAAACTTTGATTATTAGTCAGACAGCAGATGGTACAACTAGCTTAAGTGCTCCATCTTATGGTTAGGCGCATTTTTTCTTAAAGCGCTTTAATAGCAGCAATAAAAAAAAACATGTTTATTGATGATGCGGATAATTGTTAGGATTTCTTACTTTAAAGAGTGTCAGATATTCTCTGTGAAAGCTGATTCGGGTTTTAAGTTATTCCAATTCGAACTGGTAAACCTACAATTTGTAAGTTTTTGTAATCACACCTCGATTTTTACAAGCCCTTTTGGTTTGTGGGAAATATAGAAGGGCTTGCAACGGAGAACTTTGTCTGCTCTACAAAAAAATCTCCGTAGATGAAAATTGATGAGTGCATTCTCCTATGCTGTTTATGATCTACTCAGATCTAAAAAATGCATTAAAAATATTTGACCTTTCTATTAAATCTATATCTATATTATTAAACTTTTTTTTTTTTCATTGGGTACAGGCTGTTCTTATTGGTCTAAAATATCCGTAAAGTTGATATTGGATGTAGTTTTGATTTTTAAATAAGTTGTGTGTATAATATGCTCGCTTCGAGAATATTTATAGTCAATCAATATGCTTTAACTATTTTTGTATACATCTCTCTTGCGGTCGATCTATACGGTAGAAACTTATTTTTCATATCATCTGTTATCTATACCCCTCATCAGTTCGTTTGCAAATTAAATTATACATATATGGGCGTTAGCTCTACATTTATTAAGCTTATGACTAACAACAAATTTTGTTAAGAACAGAAAACTTTTGTGAACTTGTTAGTAAAGCTTGACCTTCTCAATGCCATACCACATGGTGGGATACGGGTCTTTTAGCTGATGTCGTTCAATAATGTTGGTCAGCAGAGGCACCACCATCGCTAACGGATCCAATGTACTCGTATAAATCTGAAAAAGTTCCGACCACTGCGTCAGCACTGTCAGCAGCTCTTCATCTTTGGAGATGGTTAACAATGTTATATGCGAGGTTAACAAAGCGCTCAGCCATTGAAACGCTTGCAGCTCTGTCGGCGTATTGCCCAGGAAGGCGTTATTTTGGCTGGGACGCTCCTCGAGCAGCACATTTGGTTCAGTGGCCAGTACATATAAATGTTGCAGCAAACGCTGGATATGAGACAATTCCAGACGCTGCTTCAGATGCTTCTCAATCGCAACAGAGTTGAAGCTGCAGGCGAGCACGGCATTAAGTAGCTCTTCATTAACTGGTGCTGGCTCGGCTACTTCATCATCTAATACCATAGCTTCACCATTTGTGGCAGCAGTTGAAGTGTTGTCCAGCGCATAGCGCAAGCACCAGGCCAGCATGTGCTCTGAGATGTTCGTGTAACGCCGCACACACATCAGAACATGCTCCGTATTTTGGGTTTTAATAAACAATGTTAAAAGCTTTTCTGTTATCTCCTGCTCACCGGCTCCACTGCGCTCCAGTTGTCTTACAATCGATTGTACCGCCAAATTCTGCGGCCCCTCATCATAATAGTTGCTCATCAGCGTAATATTAACATCCTCCAGACCGTGGACAACTTGCATTATCTCACCATCTACATGATGTTTGATGACTTCGTTTAATTCGCGCTCTGATATTTCTGGTGATTCGAAGGCCACAGTTTTGCCATCTGCAGGCGGCAGATCTGTCAACGGCTGTTTTGACTGTTTGGGTTGCTTGACGGTATTGTAAAAACGAGTGTTTCCCCCAAATTTGATGGCCGCTTCCAGTGACTCCTCTTCATTAATATGATCCAGCTCAATGGGCGTCAAGTGTGTTTCGTTCAGCTGTGAGCCCAGCATGTCTACCAGAAGTTCGTCATTCATGCGATAACGCACAGCGGCAATGTTCTGACCCATGGCCAGTAGAATGTGTTCATCGCGTGCCCATAGTCGCGAGAAGTCCAAGTACACTTTAAAGTATTGCTTGGCATTAACCACTTTGAACTGTGTGTTGTATACAAGCAGTGAGGCGCCTTCTTGGCCATAGTTGGCGCCGTAGATTGCCGCAAAGTTGCGTGACAGACCGTATACCGACAATTTGCTCTCCACGTTCAGTTCAGCGAGCATTGATACAAATTGACCGGGTGCCGATTCGTGCGAACGCTCAGCCAGATTCAGCATGAAAAGGCGCTTGTCAGACCCTGAAAGATACATTTGATATTAGTTTTCTGCACAATAATCAATGGACGTGTTACCCACAAATTGTCATTAGTTGGGGACCTGCGTCGCCTTCAACGACAGCATGACCCGTTAGGCGGACCGCCTCTCTCTTTAGTATATAGGAGCGCTTGCTGCCATTGGACAGGAAGCGCCTTATAAGGCAAAATTCGCCCGTTGCATGTTTTTCTTCAAAATAAGTTAGCACTCTCTGTCCCTCTGATAGTGTATGAACTGTTGGCTTGCTCAAAGTTTTGCTGGCGGCAAGCGCCAATTGCTCCGCGGAATCCTCCCTTTGGTTTTTGCGCGATTCCAAAGCTTTTGAAAGCGTCTGGCAATAGCCATCGCTATACAAAACGAGTGCTTCCTGGTCTGTGTATACCACATGACCAATGCTCTTTTGGAACTGTGTGTCAGAAAAGTTAATAATGGTATCATAAATTAACGTGAAATACATTACCTTTAGTTTTTTGCACTTGGCCACATCGGGCGTGTCCACATCCCAGAGACGAAGCGCGTGGTTGCCGAAAACGCCAACGTATTTCTGACTATTTGGATCATATATCACTTTTGCTGACAACTTTTCTGGCATGGACCAACTGTGCAGCTGCTTTTGAGTGCTAATCTACAGTTGTTGGCATATTAGAAGTTTGAGTGGTAACATTTGAAACACATTGAAACTTACATTTAAAATAACAACAACATTGCGAGCCAGCGTAGTGATTACATTTCCCCGTTCTTTGTCCGCAGCCATACCCAGAAACTCTTTGGGATCCGGTATTGGAAAGAGATTGTAATATGATAAGAATTTAGACATTTTAAAGAAATTTAAACAATATAAGCCCAATCAAAACAATGCAACACGTGCGGTTAAATTGTGATGGGATACTATCGAGTCGATTATTTGCCGCAACCATCGATATTTCTGCAACAATATCGATATCAATATCTGCAACAATATCGATCTTATGAGAACTCCGTCGGCTATTGATAGATTAGACAAAAGTGAAGAGTGTAGTTGATTTTTAGTCAAAATAATATTGTGATAAGTGCATTTTATTGTTCAAGCTTGATTGAGCATAATTTAAAAAATTATGCTACAGTGAAAATACTAAACAGCTGTTTCTGTTTTACTAACGTTTGCGTTGTAAAGTTTTTTGCACTTGCACACATGCGGTCACATTGCTAACTTACTTCAACGTGTTAGAATGGGTGGAAAAACGAAACAAGCGCCTCGCACCAAAAACAATGCAAAGGTAACCATTAAAGCCATGCCAAAGCACTTGATGACTAATTTATTTTGTTGTTCTCTTGCTAGCCATCGAGCAGCAGCCGCTCCGCGGAGCTGCTGGGCAGTACAACGCCCATATTTGTTGGCTTCTCGGCTCAAGCCGATGGCAACTTGGTGCCCTTTGCTCCTGGCTTTGCCAGCGCCGAGCAAATGCCAGAGACATTCGATGCCAGCATCAGTCCACAAACACAAATAATACTGCGCAAGCTATCCAAAAAGGATCCAATGACAAAGAAAAAGGCGCTGCAGGAGTTGCATGAATACATAACTGAATCCGATTTGGATGCACTCAAAAACATTTTGCCACTGTGGCCAAAATTTTATCACAATCTGGCCAACGACGTTGAGCATTCGGTGCGTGAACAAACGCAGCTGGTGCTGCAGCTGCTTGTCTCCAAGTGCAAGCGCGCTATGGCGCCGTATCTGAAGCAACTGGTGCCCGTTTGGCTGGCCAGTCGATATGACAACTATGCGCCCGCAGCAAGCATTGCCAGCAATTCTTTTCGTGAGACCTTTGCACGCACTGGCGAGGTCTGCTTGCATTGTCAGAGTGAAATAATTGAGTATTGCACACGGAATTTGACCTTTCACACGCCTGCGACGCTTTCAATAGGCAAAAGTCTGAAACCGGAGGAAGCAGAGCAAAAATATCAGCGCGTCGTCATCGGCAGCTTTAAGGTTTTGTCCTTTTTCATCGAGCAAACGGCGCAGGCGGAGGAGCAAGGGCAGCTAAAGCAGGGGTTGACGACGCTGTTGGCGCATCACAAGTTCTGGACTTTTGCGAAGCACAAGCTGCCAGCTATAAAGTAATTAATATAAACAAATGGTAAACAATTATATAACATTATTTTTTTGTGCATTGTAGAGCCGCTTGGTTTGATTGTGTCTATCATGTGTTGCTATGCCCCAATCTGCTGGAAGTGATTATACCCCAAAAATCGCAGCTGATTACCACCAGTTTTCAATTCATCGACGACGCTGATCCCCTGGTGGCTCCACACGTTTGGGGTTGCGTGCTGCTGCTGCAAAACAACTACGAGGATTGGTATGATGAGAGAAGAGAGCAAACAGCTCTTTGATTTTTATCTTTCACTTGCATTCTTTTATTTATAGAAATATTTTGCCATTTCAGGTATTCTCCGCTCAATATTCGCAAGGCGCTGCTGCCGAAACTCTCATCCCTGCTGCGCAATGCCTTTAATCGCAATGCTCACGCCATTTGTCCGAATCTGCTCCCGTTCCTGTCAAAAATTACTCAGGCCAGCTTGCAAGATTTGGATATTTACGAGTTCTATCAACGCTTCTTTGATGATCTAAAAACTGCCATCGTGGGTCCACATGAGCCACCACTATCCAAATCGGACACCTCGATCATGCACAATGCGTACTTTGAATGTTTGCGCTTTATACTGCAGCAGGTCAACAACAATCCGCAGCGTACTGAAGCAATGGAGGAGTTTAGCTTTCAGCTCCTGGAACAGCAGCTTTTGGAGCCCATTGGGAACCTGCTGCGCAGTGAGAGTACCCATGTCAAGTACTTTTTCCAACAAGCCTCAGCGTTGGTAGCTTTCTGGGATCGTGAGTGCAATAATGTTGTCGATAAAAGCTCCTGCTCCTTGTATGTAAAATTACTGAACAAATTCTGGACGCGCATCTTTGAGCTGGTCACACAAGATCTTGCAGTGGAAGATGTCAATGAGCAGCTGCTGTCCCATGTGCTGCTGCTGGTGCAGGATCTGCATGTGGCAAATCCCAGCTTGGAAACGCAGTGCGTCAAGTTCGTGGAGGCGGACGAGGAAAAAAATCTAGAGACGGCTTCGCAACAATCAACGCCCACCAGAAAGGTTCATGACGCAGCCGCCTTCATACAAAAAGAGCTTAAACAGCTTGTGATAAAATTGGTGCGCATTTGCCTGGACAAAGCGAGCAGCAGCAGCAACTCCGCTCGGTTCATAAGCCAGGTGCGCACGCTGACTAAAATGTTCACAGATGCCGAATTCTACAAAAGTCTAACAGAACAAGGTGAACTGCGTGCAACGCTGGATAAATTTGTGGCGCTTCTGGAAAAATTAAATAACGATGCCTGCGAGTCGGTGGTAGAAATACTCTTTGAGATTCTTTCCCTGCTGGAGCCGGAGCCGCGCTTTGAGTATATTGCTGACACGCTATTGAAGGTAAGAAAAGTTTGATTATGTATTATGCAAAACTAATCCTCATCAATATAAAAATAAGTATGAGTGGTAGTCAAGGTAGAAAATACTCTTTACTCTTTAAGACTAACTTTTGTAAAATTACATCCATAGTGAAATTTTAAAATTTAAACACATCATTAGATAAATAACTAATATCAATAACTCGTGAAAATTGCAAAGAAGGGATATTTGTGAAAGAGAGAGCTAGAAATAATGAGAGTTATTTTCCCTCATTCGCTCTCTTCGGCTCATCTTTACTCGCGAACTCTCTGTTTCTCTCTCTCTACTCTCTCTGAAATCGCCCTTCAAAGTATTGCTAAACGACTTTGTTAATTTGGTGAGTGAGGAACAGAGAAAGTACAAGTTCAAAAAAAAAAGTGGTTAGAAAAGTAGACATAAAGGCAGTGCTAATTTTAGTTAATTTTAATTACTATTATTAATTTATAGATAAAACAGCAACGCGTACAAAATCTTTTGCTGCATCGTCTGCTGTCGTATCCGTTGTGCACAGAGCCTGCCGTGCGCCAAATGCTCGCCAGCCCAGAGACCTGTACTGTTATCACACGCATTGCCGAGGAAGTTGTTGTGGATAACAATCGGGATAAATTGAACTTGTTGCATAAATGCTTCTTCCAAACGGACACGGGTGATATTCTAATTAATGCGGCGACCGTGGATAAAATACTCCTAGCCATGTGTGTGCCGCTAGAGGAAACAACAGCCAGCGATATGATTGAGGTGTGTGGCAGCTTTATAGCACAGATTATGCCCGTCATTTGCAGCAAGGAGAACTCTTCGCTGGCAGTGCGTCAGCAGGTCTTCTTAAGGTTGTACAAGTTTAGCTTAGAGCAACGAGCTAGCGACTATCTGTCGGAGGATACGCTGTGGGAGATAACTACCTGCTGGCAGGATGCGCTCTCAAGCAAGGACATTGAAATCGACGATGAGCTGCTGAAAAGTTGTGCACTCATTGTGGAGAAACTGGCACTGAATACTGAGCTAAACGCCAGCAGCCTGGATGGCATGGCTGAGGCTATGGCCAAATTTGTCATTTGCTCTACGGAGAACATTGAAGATGAGGTCGAGCGTTTGTCGCGCATTGACGAGACCATGGTGGCGCTGCTAAGCTCTGAAGTGAAAACAGCCGACAGTGTGTTGAAATTCGAGCAGCATTGTGTGTACCTGGATACGGTGTACTCTTCGAAAAGCGCTGGTGTAGCCTTCGAAAGTGCAGCCTTCGACGAACTTAAAATTCTGCCGCTGTTGCGACGCGCAGCTTTGAATTTTGCCACAATCTGCAAGTTGGTTTGCCGTGTTGATAATCCGCAGCCGCCGCAACAGTCCAACGAAGGTGAAGATGAGCTTACCGAAGACTATTGTGATCCCAATGCCAATCTGCTCAAGCAATGGAGCGAGTGTTTAATTTTGGAGGTACTGCAGTGCATGCAGGTGGCTGGGGCTGCAGATGCCTGGCTGGAGGTTAGCCTTAAAGTGGATGGAGCCTGTGAAGAGCTGGCGCTGAGTCTATCCGAACAGGTGCGCAGCTTTATGGGCAACAGCAGTGAATTGGTGGGCATCATTAAGCAGCGGCTGGAACAGGCAGCTTTAAAACAAAATAGCGTCATAAGCTGTCGTCTTTTGGGGTATCTGATTTACACCGACCAATATGCGCCCTTTGAGGAAAGCGCCACAATTCTACTGCATGAGGCTCTCGGCGAGATGCTTTTATCGCAAGGCGCGGTCAATGCATATGTAATGACACTGCAGGTGAGCAATTTACTATTATTTAATTTACCATTCATTAAAGCGTTGTCCTTTTTAGCACTTGCTCCCGAAACTCTCGCAGAGGTCACTTAACTGGAATAGCGCCATCATGCGCACGGAACCTACTGATTGGTGGACGAAGGCAGCAGTCTTTCGTTGTTTGCTAATCAATAACTTTCAGTCTGATCAAAATAAGAAAACGGATCGACACTTTATTACTTCGGCATTGCAGTTCTTGACTCGCGTTGGTGACCAACAAAATGCGAAAAAAGAGCTGCTGCATTATAATGTGTAGGTTGATTCTAATCCTAATATAATAATTTATATTAAGACAAATCTCTTTTTAGGGAGTTAGTAAATCAACCATATGAAGCAGTGCTTAATACCGTGGAAATCATTAAGCTCCTTAATGAAATCTTACAACGCTTTCCCCATGAACTGAACATTAAGAACTGGGATACCATACGCATTGGTCTTGGCTCTTGGGTGCTTACTGTTTCCAAGTCTATGGCATATTACAGCGATCCGAAGGTACGTGTTATAGATAATCAAGTTGGGCCTTCAGTGATAAATTAACACTTTTATATATTTACAGACTTCTTTTTTCGTTGTGGCTGTATTTCAACTGTTCGCATCGCTCAATAGTTTCATACGCTCGGAGAAGCAAAAGAGCTCAACGGAACTACTAAAGAATGTGATCGATGAGTGGGAGAGCCTCTTTGCCAGGGAGGTCAATGTGGTGCTCTTTAAATCATATTATAAACTGACTCATGAGGCAGGTGTGCAACCAGAATTTCGCGTGTGCTACGAGGCTTTGATGGAGAGTCTAATGCCCGCACTGGAAGTGCTGGACTATAGTTTTATTTACGGGGTAGCTAAGCCAATTGCAACTAGACTATAGCACATTTTAATTTGATATGCTTTCTGTAGTTCTGTAAAGTGCCAAACTCAAAGCTGTCCCTGGATCATCTATGCAATTTTCTGCTCAAACAACTTCACAGCTCACAGCATTGCGTGCGCCTGAATGCAGTTCATGCTTTGCGCCAGTTAACGCCCCAGTTTGTGGCCGACGACATTGCGCTGAATGAAAAAGAATGCGATGATATTGAAGCCGCCTCTTCGACGATCGCCAAGTGGCACTTTCTCAATCGTTTTGAGGATTATTTGAATCGCTATGATTCGCTCATACGTAAGTATTTGGAGGAATTCAGTTTTAAGGTCACCGAACTAGAGGATCTGGAGCCAATTGATAGACACGATGCCTTAAGCTATTTGCTGATATGGGACTGTATTATAAATTCCTGCGCCAAGTCGCCGGTTGCATTGCGCTCTGTCTACACAAGCTGGCTGAACGAGAATCATTACGAGGAGGTAAGTTTTTATATACCACTACGGTTTTACTTTTGATTTGGGTTTAACAAACTTAAAATTTTCGTGTACACTTCATAGAATTTTCTACACTTTCTCTTTCGCGCCATGCCGGTGGATATATTGAAGAACCATAGCGCCAAGGTGCATAGCAATGGTGTCTACAAGGAGCTTAGCTGGTCCCAACTGAAGGGTAAGCGATTCACTTATATGCATTATTTAATTAAATAAGCGTCTCTTCCGAGGGCAGATTTTCACCCAGGCCTTCTCGCGAATAATCCTCGCCATATGCGTCAAATTCTGACATGCCGAAATCATAATCCTCCACCATTTCTTCGCCCACTTCTTCTGTCAACGAAATGTAATCAGTAATAGGCACGAAGGTTTCATCATTGTCCGCGTGCATCGAACGTGCCAGGGGTACTTGTTGTGGTGCCATGTATATATTCAAGTTCGATATGAACTTGTTAACCCAAACGGTCAGATTGTTGGCCAAAATGCGTTGATAGTCGCGCAAGTTACTTGTGGTATAGAATTCTTGTTCTGTGATATTAGAAATGCGGTTAATGTTTACACGTTTTGCAGTTGTGCATGGGCATCTGATCTGTTTTATTAAAATTTACACCTCATTTCTGTATTTAAAAGACGATACCATAATTAGAAGCAGAGATATTATATAATTTTAGCATATTAAGCTCCTCCGGCCGGTTTTTTCTACCCATGTCGAGGATCTATTCTTGCTCAGTATCAATAGCCTTGTCTGTCTGTCTGTTTCTAAGCAAACTAATCTTTCTGTCTTAAAGCTATCGTCATAAACATCGGAAATCTTTCAAAGACCCTCTTTTCGATAAGATCTATCTGAGTTAGTCTTCTTTCACTTACCAGTAAACTCCTTGATTCGCTCCAATATAACAGCAGATAGAGGCGACTGCTCGTCGATTATGAACTGGTCGTTCAGGAGGAAATCCTTCATCTCCTCAAAGAGTACGCAAACAATTTTCATCATCTGCTTGCGTTGACGCTCAATAATGAGCTTTTTGAGTCCGCTGCAGCGCTTCTTGTGCTTCTGCCTTTGGGCGCGACGCTGTCGCATCTCCTCCTCCAAATACTCCATTGCCTTTTCCATGGTCATCGATTCGACTGGTGGCTTCGGTTTCAATTGCTGTTGCAGGGCTGCAATATGCCGTTGCGAGAGAATGTGCCTGAAAAATTTAAACGTATCCCTGACGCGCATTGGATGCGGATTCGCCAAGCGTTCCATGCGAGCGGTGCAGATGGGCACATAGATCTTCTTGGTGATGTAGCGCGGCTGCCTGAGTCGCTGCGGCGAGAGGAAATTCTTTTTGGGTGTAGCCAAAAAGCATGTGTGTTCCTCCCGCTTTAACATATCACGGTCGATGATGATTTGGCCGGTGTGCTGGCAGGGCACATAGCATGGATGATAGCGCGGGCAAACGCAAAAGAATTTATACATATGTTGCGGTTCCGGTATTTCCGATTTGACCAATCGTTTAATGCGCTTGGCGCGATCCGGTCGCAACTGGACCATGGCCAGGCGCGCGTTCAACTCATCCGCCACTGTGATGCCCATGTCCTGGGGCACACGAGTTGGCGGCAAATCACTTGGCATTTTTGTAAAGTTGACTGCCTCGGCCACGCTCTTTTCGCCCACCAGCTTTATTTCGCGAGCTGGCGCATCGCTGGCGATCTGATAGAAGTTCAATGGTTTTTTATCCATTATTTAAAAATGAAAATTGAAAGTTATTTTACGAAACGAACAACACAACAAAATGATCACAAACGAATTGTACTAAAAACTTTTGAATATATGAGGTGTGTTTCTGTGTGTGTGTGATTTTGTTTGTAATGGCCTGCTAATATCACATAGCATTTCTTTAACTGCTTCTCCTTGTACTCGAACAGATCCTCAACTCCCACTGGAGCGGTATGCATGTCATCTGTATACGGAGGTGCTGCGCAAGTTGCCAGCCGTGGTGCGCAAATGGTGGAACACCAGCCAGTCCAGACAGAAGAATTTTGTGGACAATCTGACTACCAATTACGTTAGCGCACTGATATGCAGCGAGGAGCTGAAGGCAATCGTCAATCGCAAGGAAAAACATGAGAATATGCAGGTGGGTAGCCGTTCCTTTCTTGTTCTTTATTTAGTTTCTCTTTAAACGGTATCCTCGATGCACATGCGCATCACAAACACTACAATGATGCAGACGAGTAGCACTATTATAACAACGGCCCGAAATATCTCAAGCGGCACCATGTTGCGAATAAACGTTGTTAACTTTCGATTACGATCTACACACAAAACGCAAACTTAAACAAAATAACCGCCTTAAGTACAAAGTATCCAAGGCTACTTAGTTTGAAAAATAAATCTTTGTACACCGTTCCATTCAAGAAGGCATGTCCAGTCCCACAGCGTAAATATATATATTGTTGATCGCACTGAGTTGAGCCGGGTCTGTCGATCTGTCGGTTTCTCTGCAATCTTGTCTCTTCCCTTTTTTGCTATGTTGATGTGACTTGACATGAACTTATATATTATAATATGCATGGAGCACTATGATCATGATCATTCATATTTTCTTTTATCATCAATTTTTAGGTGACAGTGCACACATCCACTCGTGAGGTTCTGGCCGTCTATGCCATTGATGAGGCACGCATGGAGCTCGTCATTACACTGGCGCCCAACTATCCGCTTGGCGCTGTTAAAGTAGAGTGCGGTAAGCAAATTGGCGGACGCGCCACCTCACGTAACGTTGGCATGCAGCTGACCATCTTTTTGACTCATCAGGTGAGTGCTTCATTTGTATTATATACTCAATGTCCGTACTCATATTGTATACTCTATAGAATGGCACCATTAATGACGGTCTAACGCTGTGGAAAAACAATCTGGACAAGAAATTCGAGGGCGTGGAGGAATGTTATGTTTGTTATACGGTTATACACCAGGACACCTGCCAGTTACCTAAATTGACGTGTAAGACATGCAAAAAGAAATTCCACGGGCCGTGCTTGGTAAGCTTAGCAAGCATAAAATTTAATGGAGCCTTTACTAATCGATAATTCCTTCAATTTACACAGTACAAATGGTTCACGACGAGCAGCAAATCCACCTGTCCAATTTGCCGCAATGTCTTCTAAATGATCTACTTCATTGATATAGTTTGGCGACACGTATTAATCTAGGCACAACAAAAGCTTTGCCGATAGTCAATAGTTTAAATTTTTGGGCCCTACCTGTAAATCAGTGCATAATAACAATAAATTCGCAATAGGTTTAAATTAATAGATTATTATTATTTTCAAAAAGAAAAAATGTAATGTCTAATCGAATTCTATATAAGTAACGTAATGTTTTAACATTTGTTGTCACTGATGCCAATTCTTAAAGATATCCAAATATTAGGCATAGACAACTGTATCTTATAAATAAGAAATAACTTAGTAGCCAACAAAATATTTTCTCAGCAGGCGTTCCTCTCAAATATCATATTCAATCATATTATTCTCGACACTTGACACGTTCAGAGCGAAAACCGAACGGAACTGTATACATTTCATCAAAAAATTTGTGTGATAATTTTACAATAATCATGGCGAAGCAGATGAAGATCATCGGCAATTGTCCATTTTGCCAACGTGAAGTGGGCAATGATATGCGTCCCATTAATCAGCTGAATATGGACCATATCAACATTCTGGCCAACGAGTTAAAGGATATCCAGCCATCAGAATCTAAAGTTAGCAAAGTGAGTATACATATAAATTGGGTAATCCAAAGGATTCAAATTCAGCAATTGAATCAACTCAGAAGGGATGCGAATCTATTGCCGCGATAACTGACACTATGTTGAATATGGTCAAGGAACAGTTCGAGCGCATCCCCGACTCTGAGGTAAGTTGGGCTTTTCGTCGTAATGTACCTCTTGTTATATTCTGTGTGTGCTTTTTAAGAATCACATTCCTGAGGATCATGCAGAGCTCATACTGGCTATGCTGTCGGAGGAACAACACACATACGATCAGTTTTTGAACAAAAAGACTTCTGCGAATTCAAAAACACCGGTTAAGCGCAATAAATAGCATTTTTCCAAGTACCTATTCAACATTTTTAGCTCAACCAAAAATAAACACACGGCTCGCAGGTTCTACGACGTGGCTGATCCCATTTTTACATCGTTGAAAAAGTTGATACTGTTTGTCGAGGGGCCATATTGAATACTTTGCGAAAGTCGTTTTTATAATTTTACTTTTTCGTTTTTCAATATTATAAATTGCAGTCACAATAAATTCGCAAATAATTTTAAATTGGCCAGTTATTGGCATACCTAATGCTTTTATCCACGTTCTTAATGCATTTAAATGTTGGTGCTCGGATTCAACAAGCGACTTTTCGCAAACTCACGGCCAAGTGCGGAAACTGATTTAAATAAGTTCTTTTATATGATACCTTCTATTGTTTGGAAAATGCAGGGCCGGGCCGTAAACCTATGAATTGGCTTGATAGATTTACGGGTCGAATCATCTACTTTTACACATCCATGATTAACGGTATGTATACTCGCTACTCCCATACTTCATATTTCTTTCTCGTAAATTATAACCAAATATCAAGTAAATTTGTTGGTATATGTATATCTAATTTAATTAATTAATTAAATTTATTTTAAAATTAATTTATTGCCCGTTCTACTGAAAATATTTCAAACCGTAGATATTTTCATATAGAAGTTGCGGGCCAAATTCTATTTCTACCCAAAATTGAGATCTACCAATGAATGGGTCCAAAATTCTTTACGAGTCTCTCAAAAGCTTTATTTTGAAACAAACCTGTCTTTTATACAAGGGGAGGGTAGTATAATGTTGCCATGAAATGTGTAACGCATAAGATACGTCTCCTATTCCATAAAGTATATATATTTCTTAAGAGTATTAATAACCGAGTTTATATCGCCATGTCCGTCTGCCTGTTTATATGGGAACTATTCTCTGAATTTTAAAGCTATCGTTTGAAACTTTATATTGGTCCGTCTGTCTGGTGCCGGCTAAGTTTACACGTGTTTATACCCTTATAGAGGGTATTATATTATTTTCCATGAAATGTGTAACGCATCGAAGGAGACATCTCCGACCCCATTAAGTACAGCAACACCAGTCGAGTATTAAAATTCTTGATATATCCATGTCCGTCCGTCTGTCTTTCTATATTCTAGATAATCATCAAAAGCAGAGTTGATACTGCCATGTCCGTCTGACCGTCTGTCTGTTTCTATGCGACCTAGTCTCTCAGTTTAAAAGCTATCTTTATGCAGTCGGTAAGTATGTCGGAACTGGCCAAATCGGAAAAATGTCTCATATAGCTGCTATATTGATATAAGCCAAATGTCTACATGCGTATTCAATCTTTGTTGTGCCGAGGATATGCGTACTTTCTCGTTATTAAATGATTCGGGATGTATCAGCGTTTAAATTATTTTGAAATGTCGGGCTCGAGCCAGTTCAGTTAAAAGCCGATTTGCAGCCTCTTTGAACTAACCAATCTGTTGGGAGCAAGACACGAATAAGTTTTCTGGTTAACGATTAAATTCAAATTGAATTCCTTTTCGAAATGCCAATCTCGAGGGAAAACCTTATAGACAGCAGGGGCATAAGTCAGTAGCTGTTGCCTCAGTATACGAGCGACATTTAGAACCTTTTTAAATCCAAAGTCAATTACATACTTGCTTAGCAAATCCAGCCACGTGCTGTATGCACAATTGTTGTTCAACCAACCACCCTAAAGTTCACGATTCTGCGCTCTAGCCGAGGGCCCTTTGTCTCGGCCCCGCGCTGCCCCGTTCGGCCTAGGGTGGGGCACGATATGACGAACGCATCAGTTTTGCGTTGCACTCTGGTGGGGTTTGTTAACTGGGATTAGGCACGCCATCGCTCGATACACAGCGCCGGGCCATATGCGTTAAGCCAAAATGACGTAAGCCACCCGTGAATATGTCAACAGCTCAACCGAAACTTGGCCAGCGTGTACAAGTAACGGGCAAGCACCAACTTTGTGGCCAAGTGGCCTATGTGGGACGCACCAGTTTCGCGGCTGGTCAGTGGTTTGGCATTGTGCTGGACGAGCCGCGTGGCAAGAACAATGGCAGCGTGCACGGCAGCACCTACTTTAAATGTGCGCCCAACTTTGGACTCTTTGTGCGTGCCCAGCAATTGCAGTTGCTGCTAGAATCGAAACAGGTGGAGCAGCTGAAAAAACAGGACAACAATCGCACAAAGGACAGCATGCAGCGCGATGTAAGCAAAATGAGGCTGGCCGGCAGGAACAGAAGCAGGCAGGCGGCCGACGACCAGGTGAGTCACAAGCTGCAACTGATGACAGCTGTGAATCATGTGCATGCAAAAATGTGGGTGGAGTCAAAGGTCCCTTTGTGGCACATATATGCATTCAAGTTCACGTAGACATGATATCCACACTTAAACGGTATTTTTTTTACCTCTTTCGCAGAATAACCAAAGGGCGGCTAAAGCATCAGCTAAAAAGCCGCCAGAGCATGCGACATATTCAATGACCACTTCCAAGACTTGGGTGACTTCCACTCAGCTACAACCACAACCGCCACCACAGCCGCAACCGGAAGCACAGGTAAGGAAAGGCATCATGATTATTCCAAGCGTGTTAACAGCTTGTCTCTTTAAACCAGGAGCTGGCCAGCCCATCTGCGAGCACCCAGCAAGAGTCTTTGCTGACAGCTACGCAGGAGATGGTCCCAACGCAGTCTGAAGCTGTAGCCTTTACACAGAACATAACGGAGCAAAAGCAGGAGATAACGTCTAATCTTGCCACACAATCAAGTGCAAGCACGTTGCCATCTCAAGTTGTTGGGCCGGCCAAGTGGGACCAAGCTGGAGTTGCCGCACAGTCGTCCATATTGACGCCACCAGCTTTGACCTGCAATCAACGACGCTCCACATCATACACACAGCTGCGACCGACGCGCATCAGTCAGCCGAAGCCGACAACTGCCCAGGCGCAGAGCACCACGGCACAACTAACTCTGGCCATGCCGGTGCCGCTGGCCTTGGCGCCCAAACGCAGCAAGACGAGCATGAGCCCGACAAGCAGCCTGAAGCGTGCGGCGGCACCTGCTGCTTTTGTGGAGGCTGGCTTTTTGGAAATACTGCGTCCACAGTTTACGCCGGGTCCGGCATTGCGCACGCCCAGCACGGTGGCGCCACCGTTGGACAGCGCGGAGCTGCGGCAACTACGCGAGGAGCTGCAGCTGCTGCGCGTGCAGAAGAGTGAGGACAAGCTGAAGCTGCTGGAGCTGGAGCGCATCAAGATACACAACGAACAGCTGCTGGAGTTTAAAGCGCAGATTATGACGCAGCAGGTGCTGCTGCAGCGCGAGTTGCAGCGGTGTCGTCACGAGCAGCGCGAGTCTCAAGAGACCGCCGCCAAATATAAGCGGGAACTGGACAATGTGGCAGACAGCGTTGAGCTTTTAACACTAGACAAGGAAATGGCCGAAGAGCGTCTGGAGACGTTGCAAATGGAGCTAGAGATGGCGCAGGAGCGCAACGATGAGCTCAGCTTGGATCTCGAAATACTACGTGCCGAGCAGGAGCAGGAGCACAACGATGACCAGTGCCTCGAGAAGACTGAGAAGCAGGCGACGAATACAACGACGCTGCAAACAACCGGCGAGTTTCTGCGCCTGGAGCAGTATAATCGGCGTTTGCGTGACACAGTGGTTCGGCTGCGGGATACCCTAGCGCATGAGAAGCAGCTGGCGCAGCGGGCACACAAAGAGCTGGAGACAAAGCACTCGGAAATCAATGAGCTAAAGAGCATTAAGGAATTGCAGAGTCGGCGCGTGGATCAAATGGAGGCGCAACTCATGGATCTTAAAGAGCAGGTGGATGCCTCATTGGGTGCCGAGTCTATGGTAACGCAGTTGGCCACGCTCAAACTGGAGCTAGAGGAGCGTGTTAAACTCTTAGAGGATGAGGTCTCTGAACTGGAGGCACTAGAACAAATCCAGGAGCAGCTAATTGAAAGCAATCAGGAACTGGAATCGGACTTGCGTGATGAAATTGACAAGCTAAGCGGTCAGGTGAAGTCGCTAGAGCAGCAGAAGAATGCCGCCTTGGAAAGTCTCTACGATCGTGATGTGACCATATTGAAGTTCAGAGACCTGGTGCGTCAGCTCCAGGAGCAGCTGCAGCTCAAAACAGACGGCGGCAATCTATCCATTGAGGATTTTAGCAGCGCCAATGAATCGCAACAGGAGGAGACATCCCAGCAAAGTCTGGCGGACTACCAGCACATCTTCAGTGTGAGCAAGGCCTATGGACGCGCACTTGAACAACAGCTCAAGGGCGTGGAGCTGCGTCTCGAACGTCAGCACTTGGATCATGTGCTAGCCTTTGTCCCGGAGCAGTTTCTGCTGCGTGGTGGTGAGCACGACGTGGTGCTAGTCATGTTGCTGCTGGAACGCATGAACGAAAAGCTGGAGATTGTTTGCCAGGCAATCAATGAGAAATTCCCAAATGCCTGCGAATTCGGTGAGTACCATTCCAAGTCATATATTCATTCTGACCATATATTTCCATTTGGAAAAGAGCCATATTTCATATCTCATCCTTATACTTTTCGTGTTCTTTATCTAATGTTAAGTTGTTATAGTTAAGTCATCCATTCCTTTCAGTTTATTATCAAGTTTTTAAGTTTATTATTATTCGCTCGAATTCCGATGAACAGAGTACCTTGTTGTGCAGTGTATTCGGGAAAGTTTCTGTCCGGCATAGTTGGGTGTATAAGCGTGGAAGAAGGGTGGGAACAGATAAATTTATTTAGTGAACATAGTGGAGACAATCTCGTCCGTGATTAATGTATAAATAAATAATACACCAAACATAATTCTACAACTACTTGAGGAGAAGAGATTAATTATTTGGAGTCCACTGGAAAATAATGTCAACCGCACACCAGGATCTTGGTTTAATCCAGGAATGGCAAATAACAAGAATTATTTTTGTACAAATACAATTTTGTCTTGGTAAATGGAAAATTGTGGGGACCAGACGCATGTGCCAAACTCAGGAATAGATCGGACAGGAGATAGAGAAAGGGACCTTGGATCTACTTTGGATGGGTATACGGACCGTTAAACTCCTTGGACCAGAGGTTTGTTTCCTTTGGAAACTATAGACTTCTGGGATTTGTAGGCGTCGCCAACATTTTTGTCTTAATCAATAACATATCTTGACCAAATCCACCAATGCAGAGTTTCCATATGGACTTCTATTACATATAGGCTTCGTTCTTTCAAAATTGCTGATATCACACAATTATCATATCTACAGGCAACGTTTTGAGTTCAAATCCTCGATGGAAAATTTTTTTAAAGTGATTTATTTTTAGTAACAAGTTTTAATTTGTTTTAAGCATGTTCTGTTCTCCGTCACGATATGGACTATATTTAAGTGGAAATATACTTGTTATCCTGCCAGGTCGCGATGCCATCTTTGAGGGTTATTCCGTGCAGCGCTACATCTTTCGGGCCCAGTGCATCTATTTGTTGAAAAGCCTTCAGCTGGTGCTTCAGCAGTTTCGCCATGGACTCAATCACTGTGACTATGAGCTGTGCACACATGCGGCCATTTATCGCATGGATCTGGAGTCGCAGGAGCAGCAGTTGGATGAGTTTGTGCGTCTGTTAAAGACAGGTCAGCTGGATGAGCATACCAATTGCGAGCCCATACGTCGTGTGCTGCACTACATCAATGGATTGCACCAGAATCTGATGCCGCCACAGACGCTAGTGGATTTGCTGGATGAGCAGCAACTTTATGTGGCACTGATTGAGGTCTACGAGGCGGGCATGGATTCGGTGAACGCGAATGCGGGCATGCTGCACACCATCATTCAGCTGGGCGATGAGCAGACGGCCTCGTTCCACTGCATGCAGCTGCTTATGGAGCACAGCTGTGCAGCCAAGCAGAAACTCAAGAAGCTGCAGCGCAAGCTGGGCGGAAACAAGACGGCCGCAGCCTGGACGGGCATGCAATGTGCGCGCTACCAACGCATCCTGGAGGCCAACGAGGCGTTGGGCGCGCTCATCAGCATGCTGGGCGTGTCTGCGCGCGAGGCCACCAAGGAGACCAATGGCGGCATTGCGCACGAAAAGCTCTGGCGGCTCTTAAGCCTAAACTACAGCAAGTTCGCGCCCGCACAGGAGACAGAGCAGCGGGAACTGGATGCGTATAGTCAGCGTTGCATGCAGTTGCTCGAGGAGCAGCTAGAGGAGCTCTGCACATTGCTGGAGCCCAGAGATGTTAACACGGAATACGTGCGACATCCCACCTGCAATACGTTGCAGCAGCGCGCCGCTCAAATCAGGCGCCATTATGAGGATGTCAAGAGCTTGGAGCTCGCGGTGTCGGAGCGGGACAAGGAAATCAAATCACTTAAATATGCGACCAAGCTGAAGCAACAGGATTACTCGGAGCTTCAAGTACGCAAAGAGATGGCCGAAAAGCAGGTGCAACGTTTCAGCCAGGACTATTGCCAAACCCTCACCCAAATGGCCGACGGCATGGAGCAGCTGGAGCAGGCCATGCTCTGCAAGGAGGCGGCCATGCAGCACGCCCTTAACATGCTAAACGAAAAGCTGACTACTCTGGAGCAGGCCCAGGAGCATTGGCAGCAGCAGCAGCAGGTGGACAGCGCATGTGCCACCAGCTCGACCCGCAACTGCAACAGGGAAATGAATCTGATGCATCAGGCACTGCGTCAGGAACGCAAATTACGCGTCCAATTGCAGGGTAATGAATTGTGCAAAAACTTTGCCGCTCTGGAGCCGCTGCATGTGCCGCAGCTGGAGCCGAGCAGCGAGCTGGCCGCCTTGGAAGCCCAACTGCGCCGCTTAAAAAACCAGTGGCTGCTCGCCCATCTGGACCTGAGTCCCGGCGGTCATCAGCGTCGCTCGCACATTAAGCTGGAGGGCAGCCGCCTGTTGCGACATATCTTCCAAACATATTGCACAGTGAATCCGCATCGCGCGGCGCCCACAGATTTTGGGTTCTTCATAAGCGACGATCTGAGGCGTGCGATTGAGGCCAAGTTAATATAGTATTAGACTCAAATGTATTACGGCGAAAACAAAAGTACATTAATGTGATTTGTTGCTTAACCTATTAACTATTATTATAAAGTTCATTTTGTTTGTTAATCGAAAATAATTAAATTTGCAGTACATAGCGAAAATATTGAAAAACATTAAAGGTTTATCCTTTTAAAAAAGGTGCCGCTCTCTGGTCACCCTTAACATATTGCTATAATTTCTAATCTAAAGTTTCACTTTTCGAAACTTTTTTTTAAAATGAGGAATTTTGCTATTTTCATATTTCCTATAACTTGGCATCTATTTTGATAAATAGAAAAATTTGTAAGAGTTCAAAAAATTTTTAAATCTAAAACATATTGATTTAAACACAAAACGAATCTTAAAAATTATGAAAATTTTCATGTAGTGTAATTTTGATTTCGGCTTGCCTAAGTAAAATCGGAACCTGTGGGAATATTGGGATCATTCAAAAATTACGATCCCGTCTCCAATCATAATGTTTATTTTATATCATTTCAACTTGATCAGTTGAACGATAACGATATATCTAAAGTTTCACTTTTCGAAACTTTTTTTTAAAATGAGGAATTTTGCTATTTTCATATTTCTGTTTCCTATAATTTTGGCATCTATTTTGATAAATAGAAAAATTTGTAAGAGTTCAAAAAATTTTTAATTCTGAAACATTTTGATTTAAACACAAAACGAATCTTAAACGTTATGAAAATTTTCATGTAATGTAATTTTGATTTCGGCTTGCCTAAGAAAAATCGGAACCTGTGGGAATTTTGGGATCATTCAAAAATTACGATCCCGACTCCAATCATAATGTTTGTTTTATATCATTTCAACTTGATCAGTTGAACGATAACGATATATCTAAAGTTTCACTTTTCGAAACTTTTTTTTTAAATGAGGAATTTTGCTATTTTAATATTTCCTATAATTAGGCATCTATTTTGACAAATAGCAAAATTTGTAAGAGTTCAAAAAATTTTTAAATCTGAAACATTTTGATTTAAACACAAAACGAATCCTAAACGTTATGAAAATTTTCATGTAATGTAATTTTGATTTCGGCTTGCCTAAGTTAAATCGGAACCTGTGGGAATTTTGGGATCATCCAAAAATTACGATCCCGTCTCCAATCATAATGTTTATTTTATATCATTTCAACTTGATCAGTTGAACGATAACGATATATATATGAGTGGTATTATATAGCCCAGAATTTCTTGTTAAAAACAACAACGCGTAGAAATGATCTCAATGTCGAGCGCTCTCCACTGTAGCGTTCTTAAATGTCGTTTATTCAAGTAACAATTTACAATTTACACAATATATACACGTATAGACATACATAAATAAGTATGCATATACACATCTGTGGAAACGCGCAGTTTAATGAGAAAGAGAGCAGTTCAAGCAGTCCAAATGGAAACGCTTATCACATGAGCAAAAAAGAGATAGATATAATGAGTAACGATAACGGGTACGTGCTGTTGCAAGATGGCGGCTCTCTTGTTGCTTGTGCTTGCTGTTGTTGTAGTTGTTGTTGTGGGATTTACATAAATACGTTTAATGTTTAATGAGAAGGAAATTGAATCGTAGGCTATTTACAGTTGCTGGCAAACAAAACAAGTCACTGATCCGTTAGGGTCGCTGCGATATATGCAATAGATTGTGACGTTAGTGTGGCAATGGAATTTATCGATAGTTATCGAGCTTACCTCACGACTTGGCGGCTGTCTGACGCTTGGCCACAATTTTACCTTGGTCGCGACTGTTGATGACTTCGGCATGGAAACCCGTTTCCCAATCGGCGTAGTATTTGACGGTGCGCACATTGCCATCGGGCTCAACCAATGAGTACTCGCCCTTGACCACATCGCCGTCGCGTTCCTCGCGCTGATGCTTGTTATCGCCCGTATGAGGATCATTTACCGCATATTCAAAAGCGTAGCGCGGATGCGCATCCTGCCAATCAAACAATTTACATGAAAATAGCCGAAATAATGCCATGTAACTGGGACTTACAAAATGCTCGAGATGCTTCTCCGGCAAAACCTTTAGCAGCGCATGCTGTGCCACAGGTGCGGACTTTAAATAGGCAGCGGGCGACAGCGGAGCATGAGCGCTCAGTGCTGAAACGCTAGGCGCATAGCGATTGAAGCCAGCTCCAAAGGGACCAATGCCAGGACCATGGCTGTAGTCAGCGAGTGGAACCCCCAGATGTGCCAAACCACCAGTGGCATGGCCTAAAGCTCCGTGATAAGTAAGTGCAGGTGAGACGGCGCCATGTCCAAGTGAAATGGCACCATAATATGAGGCATCATGCGCGCCAGCCAAACCCAAGGCTAATTTACCTGTAAAGTGGACACGGAATATTATGAAAGTGAAAGAAAGGCAAGGATCTGTATAACTTACCCGCATTAATTCCATAGGCTGTACTGCTGGCATAGCCGTGACCAGTTGCTGGTCCCGTAGTCAGCTTGGTCAGCAATGCACCGCCTGCAGGCTTGGACAAGTATTGAGTGGAGAGAGTGCCATGTCCAGTGGAGCCATAGCCCAGGCCCAGGCCCAATCCCAACTTGGATGCGGAGTAACCTTGACTATAGCTACCAATTGCTGGAGCGCCGGAAACAGTGGCTATCGCTGGCTTGGACACATACTGATGGGAGACAGCGCCATGACTTGAGCTGCCATAACTGGTGGCCACTTTGGTGATGCCGTGTCCGGTGCTTGCATATCCTAAGCCAATTGCTGGCGCTGCGCCAATGTGGCTCACGGCCGGAGCCGAGTAAGTGGCCACCTTCGCAAAAGCTGGACCAGATGCGATGCCGCCAATTGCTGGCTTGGACACATATTGATGGGACACAGCACCATGGCCTGATCCACCATAGCTAGCGGCCACTTTTGTAACGACAGGTTGGGCTGCATAGCTGGCAATGGCCGGAGAAGCGACAACAGCAGGCGCAGCCGGCAAATATGTCTTGGAGAGCGTGGCTCCATAGCTGGCTAAAGCAGGAGTATCATAGCTTGCAATCTTGGTAACAGCAGGAGCTGCTGCATATGTAGTAGCCACAGCGGGCTTGGAGACATACTGGTGGGAGATGGCGCCATGTCCAGAGCTGCCATAACTGGTAGCTACTTTGGTGAGAGTAGGAGCAGCTGAGTAGGTGGATATGGCGGGTGCTCCATAGCTGGCAATCTTTGAGAGTGCTGGACCCGTGGAATACGTAGTGAGAGCTGGTGCCGCATAACTGGCCACCTTGGCAATCACAGGAGCCGCAGCTATTGTGGCCACAGCGGGCTTGGAGACATACTGATGGGAAACAGCGCCATGTCCAGAACCGCCGTAGCTGGTGGACACCTTAGTAATGGCAGGAGCAGCGGAGTAGGTAGTTAAACCGGGAGCACCATAGGTGGACACCTTGGAAATTGCTGGAACAGCAGAGATTGTAGCCACAGCGGGCTTGGAGACATACTGGTGGGAGATGGCGCCATGTCCAGAGCTGCCATAGCTTGTGGCGGGCGCAGCGGAGTAGGTGGCCACAGTTGGTGCTGCATAGGTGGCCACTTTGGCAATCGCTGGAGCTGGGGCAGGATATGCGGCAACGATGGGCTTGGATATGTATTGATGGGAGACGTCAGCAGCTTGGCTATAGGTCGCCACTTTAGCGACTGCCGGAGATGTAGAGTAGGTGCTGATAGCGGGAGCAGCATAGCTAGCAATCTTGGCAACAGCCGGAGCAGCTGCATAGGTAGCCACTGCGGGCTTGGAGACATATTGATGCGAGACGGCACCGTGTCCGGAACTACCATAATTTGTGGCCAATTTGGTGATGGTCGGAGCAGCGGAATATGTGGATATGGCTGGAGCGCCATATGTAGCGATCTTGGCAATACCTGGGCCCGTTGAGTACGCAGGCGCAGCATAACTTGCAATCTTGCCAATAGCCGGAGCAGAGCCATACACTGTAGCTGGCTTGGAAACGTACTGATGCGACACGGCGCCGCTGGAGTGCACTGAACCGATGGCAGGGCCACCATAGCTGGCTATCTTGGTGACGGCTGGCCCAGTGGAGTAACTAGCTACAGCGGGAGCAGCATAGCTTGCAATCTTGGTAACAGCAGGAGCTGCTGCATACGTAGCCACAGCAGGCTTGGACACATACTGATGGGAGACTGCGCCATGACCTGAGCTGCCATAGCTGGTAGCTACTTTGGTGAGAGTAGGAGCAGCTGAGTAGGTGGATATGGCGGGTGCTGCATAGCTGGCAATTTTTGAGAGTGCTGGGCCCGTGGAATACGTGGCCACTGCTGGTGCCCCATAGCTGGCGAGCTTGGCAATCGCTGGACCAGCAGAAACTGTAGCCACAGCGGGCTTAGAGACATATTGATGGGAGACAGCGCCATGTCCAGAGCTGCCATAGCTTGAGGAAACTTGAGCGACGGCTGGAGCAGCAGAGTAGGAGGATATGGCGGGTGCTGCATAGCTGGCCACTTTGGCAATCGCCGGAGCAGCTGCATAGGTAGCCACAGCGGGCTTGGAGACATACTGGTGAGAGATGGCGCCATGTCCAGAGCTGCCATAGCTTGAAGAAACTTTAGTGATGGCTGGAGCACCGGAATAGGAGGATATGGCGGGTGCTGCATAACTGGCCACTTTGGCAATCGCCGGAGCAGCTGCATAGGTAGCCACAGCAGGCTTGGAGACATACTGGTGAGAGACGGCGCCATGTCCAGAGCTGGCATAGCTTGCGGCGGGCGCAGCGGAATAGGTGGCCACAGCAGGTGCTGCATAGCTGGCCACCTTAGCAATCGCTGGAGCTGCTGCGGGATAAGCAGCAACAATGGGCTTCGAAATATATTGATGCGAAACGTCAGCCGCTTGGCTGTAAGTTGCAACCTTGGCAAGTGAAGGAGCTGAGGAATACGTAGAGATTGACGGCGCCGCATAGCTGGCTATCTTAGTGAGGGCAGGAGCTGAGGAATAAGTGCTGATAGCAGGTGCAGCATAGCTGGAAATCTTGGTGACAGCTGGAGCAGCTGCATAAGTAGCCACGGCTGGTTTGGAAACATATTGATGGGAAATAGCGCCTGAGCCACTAGTGCCATAGCTGGAGCTTAACTTGGTGATGGCAGGAGCAGCTGAATAGCTGGAAATGGCAGGAGCACTATAAGTGGCCACCTTGGCAGGTGAGGATATATATTGCGTAGCAATTGCGGGCGATGCCGGCAAATAAGTCTTGGAAAGCGCTGGCGCATAACTGGCTCCGTAGCCCGTGCCGTGTGAGGACAGCAGCGAGGATGTAGTAGCCAGCTTCAGTGCAGGAGCAGGCGCTGCATAGCTGGCTACCTTGGCAATAGCAGGCGCGCTGTAGGCTACCGAGGGCGAGTAGGTGGCTATCTTAGCAAGGCCTGGTGCCGCCTGTGCGTAGCTGTAACCCGGTGAGCTGTAGGTTTCCACTTTGGAGAAGCCTGGCGTCGCCTTCGAGTACGTATAACCCGGTGAGGTGTAGGTCTCCACTTTGGTGGTCACCTGTGGCGCATAGTAGCCCGAACTGGAAGCGGAGGGCGCCGTATAAGTGGCCAGCTTGGAAATGCCTGGAGTTGATTGACTGTAGGTGTAGCCGGGCGACGAATATGTAGACACCTTGGTCAAGGCCGGCGACGGCGGTAGATAGCCACTGTCCAGCTTGGGAGCAGTCAGCAATGTCTTGGTTAAGGTCGGCGAAACCAAATTCTTCAGCTCAATGCCCGATGGCACCACAGTTGCATATTTAGCAGCTGGCGACTTATCGGCATAGGTGATGCCAGCTCCACCATATGACGCCGAGGGTGTAAATAGCGACTTCTGTACAGGCGCCACGTACTTGTCTATCTGGGTTACACCACCGTGCGAATAACCCGAAAGCCCTGCGCTGGATTCGTACGAAGCAGCCCCGCTGCCAACGGATGAGTGCAGCAGTTTGCCATTCTCCGAGTAGCTGGAAATGGCCGGCGACTGGCTGTACTTTGTCACGCCAGGCGATATGGAGAACTTGACTTCGGCTGGTGGCGCATACGAGTAGCCGGCGGCGCCGTTCGCATGCACGCACGGCACAATCGCTGGCGCTATGGTCGGCGAGGGTTCTGCCAGTGCTGAGCTGAGCAGTAGGCTCAGCAGCGTAATAAGTCGGAGCTAGAAACAAAACAAGGTGAGTTAAAATATAGATATAACTGCTAAATAATGCATGCTGCATATTCAATTTAAAATTTTATGAGCAAAATTAATTTAAAACCGTAAGCCCTATTCCCTTTCTGCCTATTATGTATGTCCAGATAACAACTTATATGCTCAATATTTTTAGTATAAAATATTGTTCTTTGTTGCATATTATCAAAATTCTAATTTTCTTAAAACATTTATCTCAGCTTAAACCAACATTTTGATTTTTGAAAAGTGATAGGCTCAAACAATTGAAACTAGAATTATTTAGAAAATGAGAAAGGATCTTGATATGATAAATAATATTAAAAAAAAAGGAAAACAACACATAAAAGATTTCCAGGTCGCTTAAGCCCAATTTCTTAATTTAAAAATTAAACACCTGCCAAATTAATCTCCTTAATGATATATACTATGAACTATTAATAAATACTTCAAATATACATTCAAAAAATATGAATGTATTATAAATTGAGACTGCTGTATTTGAAAGTTTCTCTTTAGATTTTATTATTCTAAAGAAACAAATCTCCAAAGTCCGAGAACGTAAACGTTTTAAACTATCCTTCAAGAAAGCCAGTTGAATTACTGTGATTATTTATTTTCTGCCAATTCCAATTATTATTGTTGTTTTTTGGAACTAAGTTATAAAAATGTAAATTACGCATCAGTTTTTAAATTCAATTTCCGAGCTCCACAATATTCTTCTATAGTTTTTCTAGCCACATTTTCATATGTTTCTTTGTACACTATAAAGTACAAAATGATATTAAATTTTATTTGTAGTCCTTAAAGTCTGGTTGCGTGCCATTTCCTAGCTTAATTAGGACACAGTTTATAATTAAAATATCCATATATATCCTTTTTAGACTTGAGGCATAATTATGTTCTTGGATTTTGAACTGTTACCGTGGTTGTAATTGCTTTAAATATTTGGTTATTATTTTTTCTGGGAACCCACCTTCATAATATCACTTATTTTGCACAATTAGTTGGGGTAGAAATAAAAGTTCTGATATAGTTGGGCGCACTATATAAACTTTATTTTATTATAAATTATAATTGTTCGAAAGAGAGTGCACACGTTTGTAATCCTTGTTGTAATCCAACGTATCACGATGAATGTCCTTTGAGATATATGTGCGTATACTTAATATCGTTTCTTAACGTATTCGAACTTTCGGCACACGGCACACGCAACGCTCGCTCGATGTAGAGCAACGCGGCTGACTGTTGGCCAGCCCGGCCCTATAATCGCTTATATACGTTCGGTCAGTTTTGGCTCACACGCATGCGCAGCAGCCACGCACCAGTTTAGCGACAGAAAAATCAAACATATACACACACACTGGCAAATAACAAGGCGAATTGGAAAAACGAGCAGAAAATCGGCAGCAAAAAATATTGGAGTTAGGAAAAGCGAAGTCAAGTCAAGTCAGAGCTCAAAATCTGCGACTGCAAACTGCCTGACTGCCTGAAGAAAAATTGATGACTGCTCGACTGCGCAGTTGGCAGCTGGCAGTTCTCTTTTGTTATGGGTTCTCTCGCGGCAACCTGCATCGTCTATTTGGAGGCCCCACCTTCGCGCTGATCTGGCTCTGGCATTTTATTAGATCATAGCAAACGCCTCGGCTCGAAATCGGCTCAAAAAATTGCGCGTGGTGCGTTTTTTGCCCAGTTCTCTTGGTGGTGGCTGTGTTGCTGCTGCTGCTGCTGCTGCGCCTGCTGCATTGTTGGCCACGTTTTTTTTTGTTTTATTTTTTTTGCATATGCTTTTAAAGCGACTTAATTTGATTTAGATTTTAATCGCGACCATTGCGTGTAGCTGTAGCAAAAAATGCAAGCCAACTTTAAAATTCATACGCAATTTGCTCGCCGACCAAAAAATAAAAAAAATTACAAACTTGGGGTATTAATGTCGCTATCAATAAATTTTGTCTCTGTCTGTGCGTGCCTGGGGCCTTGATTGTGCATTAGTTAGATAAAAGGCGCCATATATATGCATGTGTATATGTATGTGTATATAGTGCATAATAGAATAACCTGTGATTTGACCAAGTGTTGACTTGTTGGCAATTAAGGTCACTTTTCTGACTTTTGTGTTGCCGCGTTTTAAAACGCGCACAATTCGCACGCGGGTGTGTTCGATAACTGACCAAACAAAAAGCGTTATGGCCAGTTAACAGGCTGTATGAATAGTTTTGATATATACGTACTTGAATTTAAGCCATCAAAAATGCCTATCACACAATGGAGGGCATTTTGTCCTATTTCAATGCAGCCCAATTGTTAAAAAGCATAAAGTTTGGCTTATGGGCAAGAATAAAGATTAAAGACTATATCAAAGGATACAATTATTTCTGTGATAAAATGTAATGTACATTTTAAATGCGGTATCTCCTGGTATTATTATTATTATAATTATCGTTTAAACGATATTCAACTTCTCTAGGAGAAGATTTCATCAAGCTCCTTTGAATGTTATTGATTGCTACTAAAGTTTCCATAAAACAAGATAAATATTATATTAAAAGCCTTTTAGAAAATGTCCAATTCAGGATATGAAAACTGTCAATTGTGAGCCCACTGGCTGGCGTAGTCAGTTTTTGATGCCAAAAATTCAAATACGAATCAAATATTGTTTTTAATTAGCTGTCTTGGAGTCGCCACAACACATTTCAACTTCATGTTGCCACAGTTGGCACATTTTGTCCCTGACTTGCGGCTGACACCACATGCCGTGCAAATCAATTAAAAGCGATCCAATATGAATCGATATAAAATCAATGCGATCTAGGCAGACACACTGACCATAAACAGACCACAGCCGCTTACCTGGAAAATTGATTGAGCAGCACACGCGTTGACATTTCAATTAGAAGTCCATACTGGCCCCGACTAGACCAGACCACATCTGAGCCGGGCCACAACGGGGCCGGACCACACTTGGCCAGACCAGAAGGAATGCCGATTCCAGTTGTCTTGCAGCGATAAACCTTATAAACCAATTAAGTATTTCGTGTCATGATGTGATTTTTTATCGCCCCAAATGGAGAATAATACGCATACGCAGTGTACATAGAGTGAAAGGCTGTCGTTGGTATTGGGATTTTTGGGCCTGTTAATTGAACATGAAACATGTTTCAGCTCTGGCTGCTTGCTCGACTCTTAGTCTATCTGTCTGACTGTTTGGCGTTTTCTTTTTATTTTAGCTAGTATATATGTATATATATATTTTTTTTTGATTTTCGGGTTTTCGCAATTTGATTGAATTTTAATTTTTGCATTTGCAAACCAATACGAAAACTCCAAAACTACAAACTGCAAACTCCAACCGCTAGTCAGCTGCAATTTTAACCTACTTCGGCTGGACTGGTCGAGTTTAGTTCGTCGCGCATTTGTCACACACACGCACTGAGCTCAGGCCGCGGGGCGTTACGTAATTGCCAACGGGCAGGCACTTGGCTAACACGGACGGCGACTACAGCTGGCCATGGCTAACACATACGACCATTGCCTACTTAACATCATGACGAAATCCGCCTGACAACCGCAGCCTGCTAATACTGCTGCTGCTGCTGCTGCTGTTGTTGCTCCTATAGCTCCTCCTACGTCTCGGCGGCTGTTCCACCCGCCGCACAGCATCAATTTTTAATTGAAAAATCTAGATTTCACTTAAAATTTTCACGTCGATTATTTTACATACCCATATGAGCCCAGCTTTGTAGCGACCTGTGCGCATGTATATGTGTATATGTGTATGTATGTGTGTGTATCTGTGTATGTGTGTGCACGCGTCTATCTAGATTGTTTGTCGCTCATTGAAAATCGAAATGCATGTTGTACATGCCGCGTGCGTAAACATTTCAAAATTTGCCAACACATATTCATAAAGATACAGATTTAATACCGCCTGCCTATTTGCGCAATTGACGATCTCGAATCTCTGAAAACCCAAATCTTGAATCTAATTCTACACGCATCGAAAAACTGAACCAGTTTTAAAAGTGCAAAATCGCT
Organism: Drosophila borealis; assembly: GCA_035045885.1. NCBI lineage: Eukaryota > Metazoa > Arthropoda > Insecta > Diptera > Drosophilidae > Drosophila > Drosophila borealis. The sequence goes on from JAWNOR010000211.1 coordinate 3,569,067, forward strand.
ATAAAAAATGCTGAAAGGCCGAACGGGTTGGGTATCAAACTCTCTATGTGTGTGTGTTAGTGTGGGGCGTACAACACTGCGTATGCGTGTTATTTTGCCGTCAACTGATATTGCGAGTCGCGCTAATAGCCGCAGGATTGACTACAATTACGGCCTAAGGCAGCTTATGCTCTGTGTTTATCCACCTTGGCTTAGGCAAATGCCTTACCAACACGTTTTTCATGCTGTGAAATGTTTGCCTCTAAATTATATGAAACAACTAAAATTGTTTAGCTGTTGTCGTGTTTTAGGAAAAATTGATCGTTATCTAATTGCGTAATTTTGGTACCATAAAATCAAATCCATATGGAACTATCTGATTTCCAGAAATTGATATTTCTTCTTGTTGAACTGCACATAACTTTGGCATAAGCATTTTACCCTGTTTTGAAGCTAAGGTAGTTTTTTAAAGTCGAAAAGCATCTTACACTGAACCACTTTTGTTCGAAACAAATCTTGTCAGCCAAGAATTTTTACAAATATATAATGGTCAGCAAAAGTATTAAGATACATTTTTATATCAATCGCTAAAATGGAGGAAAAAGATCGGCCTTTGCTGATGCTTTTAATAAAATGGAGGAAAAAGATCGGCCTTTGCTGATGCTTTTAATAATAGGCAAATATTTTTTGTATTCCTTTGTACATTTATTTTCTGCCCAGCATAATGTAAGAAATTTAACTGGAAAAAAGTCGTTTGATTATTATTCTTATCGTTATATGAAAAAATAATATTACGGCTTAAATAATTAGAATTGGAGTCTCCAGATCCTTTACCAAATTTGCGAGAAATTCCGTAAAAGAAATGTTACCTCTGCTATTGTCGCCTTAATTTATAACCTGTTATGATTATTTATATGTAGCATTGATTGGCTTAAAATTATTTGTGACAATATTGATATGTAAATACTGGCCACTTTTTTCGGCCTTTTAATGCGATTTAATTTAACGAGCAAGCATTATGGCCATTATGAAATTTTTGTTTGTGAAATTCAAAAAAAAATACTTTGCACTTCTTCTGCTGCGCTCAGTTTTTAAATATAATTACATATATCTGGTAATATCTAGTTGTACATCCGTGTTGGAGTTGAGTCTTTAAATTTTGCATATATGTATACCCGCGTCTACTTGACTTAGCCATGCCTATGAATTTGTATATCGTAAATTAAAATTATGAGCTGCAGCTTTGTAGCAAACGTCAGCAAATGTTGGCTAATGGGATAAGTGTAAGTTCCCATAAGAAGAAAAAGAGATAAAGCCCACTCGCGCTCACTCAAATATATCTATTTCGACTGCAACGTATTTAATTGTTTTATACTGAAATGTTGCTGCAAGATAGCCCAGAATATGTAAATATATTGCACGAAAACACAATATGAACAAATTGTGGGCAGGCAGGAAATTGCTAACAAGCAAAGTAACAATCAAAAATGATTTCTGATCTGTGTTTGTCTATCTGTCTGTCTGTCAGTCTGTCTGTCGCCTTGCCCAACCTCCAAAAGTCAATTGAGTAGCTGCAATTGTGAGCTTGCGATTATGCCATAGACATAGCATATTTACGATTTACGATATGCGATTTACGTAGACAACCATAAATTAACACCCGGCCATTTGGCAGGCGGGTGCATTAATTATTCTAAGCCGCCAAAATCCAAGCGATTTGGCAAGAAACGATGCCAGGCAAGCGGGCAATGAATGCAATGGAATTTTTAAAATTGTCTCACATTTGTTTTACCAGCTAATTGCTCGACTGAGTTGACATTCTCTCTGAATCTTGCCAGCAATCTCCAGGTCCTTAATAGGTGTGCGTGTCGGCTGTAAAGATTTTCTAGCTGGCAAACCGGATCTCAAGTCTCGAGAGTCGACTGAGTCATAGCTCAACTGTGCTCAGTCGTTCAATGTCGCCTCGTTGCAGGCGGCGCCTAATCTAGAAAATTGTAAATTATTTAATTGGGAGCGTTGGGGCAACGCCTCTGCCTCAAAAACACAGAGTACTGAGAATTTGTTGCATTCAATTGACTTTTAGACATTTCTCACGCGTCCAACTGCGCGTTAAGTGTTTCTTTTTTTTACACTTTGCACACATTTGCACATCATCAATTGTGGATCAACATTTTTTATTGATCTATGTGAATTGAGTAACTGGTTGACTCCAAAATCGGCTTAGAATGCTGTTCTCAACTTGGCTGGCTGATGTGGGAGCCATTTGCATATTTACATGCATACATACATACACATGCATACATACATATACATGTATACATATATTCAATGAATTTGTTTTTTTTTTTTTTTTTTGAAAAGTATAACGTGGATGGCATTTGACACGCCACATCGACAGCAAACGCTTTACATACTGGTACCTAGTATATAGTGCATTTATACATCTGATACTGTATCTCAGACAAATTGAACGCACTTTAGCCCAGTCGAGAGTAAAAACCAAGTCAATGCCAAAGTTGCTTAAGTTGACAAAAAGTACTTTTAATTAGAATACTTGGTACGTACCAAGTACGACCATGCATTCGCCACAGTTGCATATATAGCTGTCTATTGAAACTCGTTATCCGAGATTAAGTTAATTGGATTAGCCAGCAGTTAGCGGGCAGTTAGAAGCCATCGCAGGTGGGCAGGGTGCATTTGCAGCAGCACCAACAGCAGCAGCAGCAGCATTTCGCATTCAAATGCTGCCTAATTTGTGTTAATTATGACAAATGTTTATGACACTGCACCAAAACTGTGGCAAATATGTGCATATATAAATGTGGCCTGCGAATGCGAGGTTCGACTCAGCACTTGTGTGTGGTTGACACAATGCAAGGCTACAGCCAGCATTGGCCCAGTTGTAGTCCTAGCACATTTGTTGGTTGTGTTTGTTAAGTAAATATTGGAGCAATTGTGAGGTTCGTCTCGATTCTTGAGGTACTTGAACTACACTTTCCGCGGCCTCGCAATTCATTCGCATGCGGGTTCGGGCCTGAAAATAAAGGCAAGATAAAGCCCAAGAAATGTCTACATCAAATATTCGGCCTGTCCACAAATGTCCGCATAAATAATTAGCTACGTCAAATAATGGCCAATATCTGAATATTGCAGGCAATCTCACGCCCATCTTAAAATATCAATGCAATTACTTGATAGAAACGTCTTCTTTGCGCATTTCTATTATTCACAAAACCTCATAAAATTGATACACAAAACAAGATTATGTTAAAATGTAAACAAGTGAATAACAAACGCATTCTTCGTGCCGTGCCAAAAAAGTCGAAAGTTTATAAGTTTTTTTATGTAAAGAAATTCATTTATTTAAAACACAATAACTAAACAATAGCAATAAATTAGGCATAAATAATATAAAATTAACAAATATAAAGGAAACAGTTCACAAAAATCACCTCCTCAATATAACATCGACAAAAATCCGCTACACTCCCTGAAGATTTCTGTAGCTGGCCGCTGCAAAATGATGGCCCCTAGCATACATGGGCACAATGTGCTGTTTATCCCGCCGCACCATGGACTGCACTAGGCTAGCGGAGGCGGAGCCCTGTTCATCGTCTGAGATCTCCTCGAACTCATCATCATCCAGCACTTGGGGGAAGAGTACGGGGCCAGCCACATCGGGTCGTGGTGCTCGTTGATGGGGCGCCAGGGAATTGGCGTGTAGTTGCTTGGGCTTACGCTGGAAGTAGCTGGCGTAATCGGGACGGGCAAAGCTTTTGGATACAGTTTTGTACTTGTAGTGCTTCAGGCCCGGCGTGGTGTGGACAACCTTCTTCTGGTGTATTTGATTGTTAATGGGCTCTGGACTTTTGCTGGGTCGCGACTTGGCGGACGCGAAGTTTGTGTGTAGTGACTGCAAAGGCGCTGCTGGCTTGTGCAGATAGTTCTGGGGCAGCTCCTTTGGCTGGTAATGCTCATAGTAAGGATGCTGATGAGGCTGACTTGTGCTATAGTGTGGACGATACTCCTTGGGTTCATTGACAATTAGCGCCTTCCAGTCGCTCTCCTGAACCGGATAGGTGGGTTGCAGCTTTTGGGAGTAGTCCTCCAGTTGATGGGCCGCCGCAATCTCCTTGTAATAGTTGTCCCTCGCCTGCTGCAGACGATTCCTGATGTCTGGCTCCAGTTCCATGGGTACCTGCTTTATACGTGCATGCGGCTTGAACTCAATCAGGCTAGGTATCTTGGGGTGGGAATGCGTCAGGTCCTCAATGGGCTTCTTTAGCGGCTTTATATCGGAGCTAAGCACAATGTGCTCCTGATCTTTGCTATAATGATTGATTTTCGACTGTGAGGTATCATCGTTGACACTACTTTCACCCTCGGGCGTCTCTGTGATCGGATGTGAATTGGCGCCCACGGTCTTCACGATGGCGTTAAAACCTTTTTTGGCATCCGCTGTATAATGCACCGTGCGTATGGAGCCATCGGGCTCGAGAATACTATAATGACCCTTGACACCGTCTCCATCCCTTGACTCCCATTGCGATTTCACATCACCAGTGTGCAGATCCTTGACTCCATAGCTAAACGCATATTCCGGATGTTCCTGGTTGCGTATGGTTTGTAAAATAAATAATCAAACTATTAATTTAATTTTTAAATATAAATAAGGTAATTAGAAATTCATCTAATCATATTTTTATTGTTCCTGAATTGAAGTAGAACTTGGTTTAATGCTTATCCATAGTAATTTATTTTCGTTGATTAATCAACTGTATTCTAAAATACTGGGAAATATTTTAATTTGTTGTTACAAGGGTGAAAATAGGTGCTAAAAATTGAAAGACAAAAACCTGGCCAAAACAGACCATTTCTTACCTTGGCCTTATTGTTTTGCCTCAATATGTATACGCATTGTGTATGTATTTATTTATGTCTGTCTGTCTGTCTCTGTTTTTGTGAGTTATTTTATATGCTCTCTTATACCAAAACTTACTTCCCCCGTTAAGAAGCAAATTAAAGAAAATATTTTGAACTATCGCCCCTTCTATGCGATGCTCATGAATTCAATAAAGCCGTACAACTTTTCAAGTCTTGAATATAAGTGTTGTGTGTGTTTTGTTGTGTTTATCTAATTAACTGTATGTTTGTGTGCATGTGTTGATGTGTGTATGTTTGAATGGATATATGTTTGTATAGGCATATAGGCATGTATATTTAGGTACATGAATACATGTCTTCTTATACCAAACACAGCGAAACTACTTTCCTCAGCACTGCAAATTAAAATCAAAAGTTTTAGAATAACAGCCTACTCTTGGATTCTCATTAATTCAAGTAAGACATAAAAGCTCTTATGTTTTGATTAAAAGGGTAATAATAACTAGTTTTTTCTTTCAATCTAATAAACTTCATAGTCCCCTTACCCTTACTGCAATAAATTCTCTTGTGCTCTATCTTACTTTCTTCATTTGTATTTTTACTATTTCTTTCTCATTCTCTATCTAATCCGCTTACCCTTTCTTTTTTTCAGGGAAGTGTATAATAGTGATAAGTGTAAAAGTGATATGTATAATAAAAATGAGCGACGTTACCCCTCCTACTGATCGATGTCAATGAAATAACCGTTCCTGTGTATGTTTATTTTTGGGTGAGTGCATATTTACATATACTTATAATTCGTATTTAAATAAGAATATATGTTTAGACAATTCAGGCCTAAGCATGGGCAATCTTCCTATCTAATTAAGGTTTCGTACGAGAGTTTTAAAAATATAAGATTTTAATTTTGGTAAATGTTTGTGATAGTAGAACAACTGTTCCAGTTAGCATATCTTGAAATGCACCTTTAGGGAATATCAGAAATAGTTTCTTTTTATATATAATATATACATATATAAAATTTTTTTCTAATATGCCTTAAAATGCGTTGACCACACCCATCGAAAAATATTACACACGCACTGGTGCTTTAATACTCCAAAAGCTGCCACAAAAAACCTCTAGAATTTATATGTATTCACGACAAAAAAATAAAATCAAATAAAATAAACGCCGTTTTGGTTTAGAGACTTTGGCTTAAAATTGTGTCAAGGCAAAAACGCGCGCTGTGCACAGTTTGAAAGCCACTGGAGGCTGGGTTGGGTTTGGGCTAGTCCGAGTCTATGTAGTGATCTTTTGATCTGCAGCCGCCATCAAGTCAAATGGCATTTAATCATTAATTAGATATTTGCAAAAAATAGTTGTGTTGGCTTTTAGAAAGCCAATAAAAACAGCCACTAAATGGCGTTAAATGAAATGCGCCATTTTGACTCAGAACTTTCCAAAATGTCCATAATTGCCATTAGCTTTACATAAATTCAGCTAATACAAATGTGGAGCATTGTCATTTATCTCTGTCTGTGTAATATTTGTCTGTTATATTTATTGGATTTATTTTAGTTTTTTATCTTAACACCTCTGTTCAAGCGGAGCAGGGGGCAAATCGCAAAAGTATTTCACATGCCTTGGCGCTGGCTTCAATTAAGCGCAGACGTCCATAAATGGCCACAGTCGTGTCCAGGTTGCAGTCCACTCTAGAGTCTACAGATTCGAGTCTGGCAGCAGTTTCAGTTGTTGTTGGCTGCCTATCAATTTGCTTTTGCTGGCTGTCGCTGTCCGCCGAAAACAAATGATTACATTGCGAGTGCGTAACCTGAGCAGCCAAGGCTTGCAAGAGAAAAAATATTGTTTTTAATCAAAGCTACTTTTTTGGGTGCTTGGCCATGCTTGGTTGCATAAGTGGCAGGCGGAGCCAGCTAGCTGTTGTTGTTGTTGTTGACCACTGGCCACCCAGGAGTCAGTCGCTGGCAATCGGTTAGTTATGAGCTGTGGTCGCGGTTGGTGGTCGACAGATCGCCTTATTGCTGAATTGGTGGGTGCGTGTGAACTTTGGCTCATAAATTGCGCACGCAGAGAGAATTTATGATGGCCGGGCTGACTGGGCGTATGCGCAAAACGCAAATGCGCTGCAATTGCATTTAAATTGCGTATACGCTGTGTTGGCCGTGCGCGTCAAAGTGACAACGGGACAGATCAGACAGATCGTGGGAGAGAGCATACATTCAAATGAAATATTCTGATAACTGACAAGCAGACAAACAGACTGACTGACTGTCAGACAGTCAGACAGGCGCTGGCTCGAGCCGCGCACAATCCAAGGCGTTGCAACAGGCGGACAGTTGAGACAGACAGACGGGGGGGCGACAACTGGTTGCAGCAGCACATGAAAAACATTTTAAAATGTTAAACGCGCCTTGTCAATAGCTTTACAGTTACAATGAAAACAATTGTCTCCTTTCGCGGCCTTCCCAAATGCGTGTAGGTGCAGCAAGCTGCGTGAGTTTGCCTTATATGGCGCCAGCACTCGAAAGCTGATCTCTGATGGCTGATCGTTGATCGTGTGCTGCACGCAAAAGGCATTTTCGGCTACCTGCAGCCTTCTCTCCCGTCAATAGACTCAACAAAAAAGTAAAAGAAACAATGGCCCAGACCAGGACAGCGCCAACCAGGCCAGGCTGGGCCCCACCAGATCAGCTCATGCCACTTCCAAGTTGATTTATGTGGGCGACGATACGTTACACACAAAAATGTCTTGTGGGTGGGGACGATCATAAAACGCATGAACAACATTCACTTTGTATTGCTGGCAATGGCGAAAAATGCGTTTGCTGCACTAAAAATATATTTTGTCGGTAGTTGAAAGAATTGAAATTTGCAAATATGTGAAGGTTATCCAAAGTTTGAAAAGTAACAGAACAAAGCGAATTGAAATTCCTAAAGTTATGGCCAAATATAATATCAACAAAACTTCTTGATAGAAATGGAAAAACTTTTTTAAGTACTCATAATCACCTACAATTAATTTATTCTCAAAGCACAACCAATATGTGATTTATGTGTTATTAATTTTCATTCAGAATTTCATTTTGCTAAAAGTATAATCAAAAATATAAGACGCTTTCGAACTTTGGCAATATTCTTTTCACATGAGATTAAATCTCTGTTTCATCTAAACTTTTTTGATGGTGATTTTGTTGAATAATCCTATTGCCGCCCACTGTGCGTGACTTGGAAGTTTGCTTGAGAATTTCGGCAGCAATATAAAGATACCATTAGCTGCTTATGCACACTGTGGCGTGGTGTGTGCAGTGCGGAGTGTGGGGTGTGAGATACTTACAAATTGTGGAGCATATTCCATCATTTCGTCATCATCCGCTACGACGACAGGTGCGGCAGTGATTCGTTTACAGGCCACTGGGCGTGTCCATAGGCTGACCGCAAGGAGCGCTGTGAATAGCAGGAGACGGCAGCTGGTGCAGCGGGTCGGAGGCGGCTGTGTCGTTATCTAAGGCATTTAACAGAAATATGAATGTGCGGTTTTTATCAGTGGAGCGCTTAATAAATGCAACGATAAAACAAGTTGACCAACAGCCAACAGTTAATAAATTGGCTACAAAATTATTACGCGAGCATGGGCCAATTAATTGGCCAAACAGGCAAACAGGCAAACAGCCAAACGACGCGTGTTCAGATGCATTGGGACATTTCTCAAGTAACGGCCAGTACAGGCATGCCACGGCCCAGTCCGGGCATGTCATACAGCGTTGTGACAGTTGTCAAATGGTAATGGTAATACGCATACGCCTCGCTGTCCCCAAAATTAGGCTCCGCCAGACGCACATTTGTATGTACGATGTGACAGCAATCGCTTGAGGTTGGAGATTGATGGTTTTGCTTAAGACCAGTAGCTTGGATATCGAAACAGGTCTGGCAGGATGGCAGCCGACGCCACGTACAATTCAATTCAATTCAATTCAATTTTCAATTGCCTGTTGCCAATTGCCGTTTACAACTTGTAACTGATTTTTTTTTTGTGCTGCCAGTCAAAAGAAAAATTGCAAAATTTTTGGACAATTTCTTTGGCTTCAGGCACGATCGGCATGTGTCGTTTTCGCCCAGACATAGTTTGGTTTTGTTGCTTCACGATGAAACCTGGCTAATTAGTACAGTTTCGGTCGCACCAAAGGCAGACACTGAGTTAGAGAATATATGGATAATATCGCAAGCTAATCGTCGTTTAAGATACATTTGTTAAGACATGTCTGGCATTCGAAAAGAATGTGAGTACATGTTGTGAACAAATTTGGTTTTGATTTTTGGCCAATCCACAAGCCAGCCATGTTTAAATTAAAAATCCACCTACCAAACTATTTTATCTAGTGTATGTTTATATTGGGAATAGCTTACACATTTGGAGTGGATTAAGTCTTTCTTATAACTGCAAAGTATGTAAAAAATTTAGCTGGGTTTTTCCAAATCGACATTTCTATGAAAAATTAATATGGATAATGAAAATATTAAAAATTATCTACAGGATGAGCTCTAAGCTGCCAACTGAGAGACGTTAAAAAGCTGTGAAAGATTTTGTGAATTTTATCAGCTGGAAATCAGATTCTTCATAAAATAAAATAAAAATAATCTTAATCCATAAGGGATACATATCAAGAATGGCTTTAATCTCGGTTCTAGTATACTAGCAAACAATAGTTTTTAATAAAAAAGTCGAGAAGAATATTTGAAGTAAGAAACTTTCCCTTTACAGGGAAATTCAAATTGCAGTTTAAGAAATATATGAAGCGGCTTTCTAATTTTCATTGCTTAATTTTTCTTTAAATCTTCCACATTCGTATTTGTTGTTCATTTGCTCGCATATTTGCAGTAAGAATCAATGTTTATTTGTAAAATTGTTTGAAGTAAATTGAATTTTAATGTGTATAACTGCAATAGTTGCTAAAAATTTAGACATTTGCATGCGCTTTGCTTTGATTTCTGCACTACTTTCACTTTTGGGGGTGAAAGTTTCTGCTTGGCACTTTCGCTCTTTATCGCAGGCAAAATTGATTTGTGTAAAACAAACAAAACACATTTGACAAAAAATGTTTTGCACTTACATAAAAACGCATGGCTTCAATTAATATATTTTTCTATGAATATTTTACTTAAAAATTACACAAATTATTGTTTACGTCACACTGGCGATTAAAATCGCACGAAAAACGCGTCGAAGTCGCTCACTGCTCGCTGCTCGTCGCCTCACTGGTTCAATGTCAAGGACAAAAACGTAATTAAAGCGTTTGCGCGACATTGCCAAAGTATTTATAGGCAGTCGCAAACGAAGACGACCGGCACCACATCAGGCAGTGCGCATGGCCAAAGCACCAAACCGTTTTCCCGGCGACAAGATTTTCCGGCCCAACTGGTTCCACAATTGTTGTCGCTGTCAGCTGAAGAGATCTTGCCAGGCGGCAGCGATGCGCCAATGTGGGCAGCACTGTAGAGCAGAGCAGAGCAGAGAAGAGCAGAGCAGAGCACAGTATTGCTTTAACGAACGCTTCCTAAGCTCCTCAGTCTAATTGACAATCATATGAAAAACTCACTCGCTATTTGTGGCTATGGAAAACTCGTTTTACGCTTCGCTATCACCAGGCAGCGGCATCAAACACCAATTTGGCTGTCTCCACTTTTGGTTTCAGCTGCAACGAGTAAAAGTAGTCGGCTGCAGCTGTTGACTGGCGTTATAAAATTTATATCAGGCAGGATTACGTTTGGTTTTAACATAAATTAATAGCGATTGGCTTGCGAATTCGCCAGCAAAGTATTTTTAATGCTAACCATGGGAAACTAACCACATTCAGTAAATCTGTTGAAGAACTTGTTGTCAGTAAAGCTTAGCATTACGCTTAGTTGAACGCATAACCAGTGACAGAAATCCTCTTAAATAGACTTTAAATACCCTGAAATAATTATTTAAAACAAATACTGTTTAACTATTATTAAAACCAAACGCAAAAACATAGAAATTGCTTTGGGCCAGCTTCCTGCCTTCAAGTATTTCTTCTGCTTCTTAGTTTCCACAGCTCATGTTTTGGTTCAAGCTTTGTTTTGTCATTTCATAATTTTTATAAAACCAATTCAAATTTTTAGTTGGGCAATTGCGCGTTGTTCTGATGATATTGCAACTCATAAATATTTTCATATACAAGATGCGCGCTACATTTTGATATTTACCCCAGATTTTGTTACAGCTACCAAATATGTTTAGCTAATTGCAATGTTTGGGCCCTTAGTTAGTAATGCTTTGGGTCGGTCCAGTTGAAAAGCATCTCACAAATTTTATTTAACATTAAACTTAATGATCTCAATTATTTAGCTCTTTATCCAAATAATATGAGTAATTAGGGCTTTCTTAAGATTTTTTTACGAAAAATACTTGAACAATTTTGAAAAATTTAAAGAAATAATTGCTAAATGAGGAAAGAAGAAAAAAGGAAAAATGCTTTCGAGATACTTTGTGTGTTTATATTTTAATACAAAATATTATTAAGAATACTGTATTGAGTTTATTTGGTCTTCTGTTAGGTATGCATCGGTATCATGTTATAATTACGTTCAGATTGGTCTGTGTTCATTTATTCCACTCATAAATTGTTCCTGTCGGCATCAGGTTCTTAATGGAGCTGCTTTACACTCACATAGCTGCTGGCGTGTCCATGTCCATGTCCGTATCCATGATCGTAGCCACCATAGTGGGCGACATCGTGTCCGTAGCCGGCACCATAAACATCACCATGTCCGTAGCTCTTGTAAACCTGTGGATGATGGGCATGTCCCAGTTTCTTGACCACCGCATTGAAGCCATTGTGATCATCGGCGGTGTATTCCACAACACGCGTCGTGCCATCTGATTCCTGCAAAGAATAGCTACCGTGCACCTTATCGCCATCGCGTGACTCCCACTGGCTCTTCTGATCGCCCGTGTGCGCATCCTTGACACCATAGTCAAAGTGATACTTGGGATAATGATATGGCTCGTGTTTATCGTAGCCATGTCCATAGCTGGCATAGCCTAATCCCAAGCCATCATATCCATAGCCGCCATAGCCGTGATCAATGTGTCCATGTCCGTAGCTCTTGTGCGCTGGCTCCTCGTGCTTGGTCAGCACGCTGTAGCTGGTCGCATGTCCATGTCCATGCGGCGCCGCCAGACTCAAGCCCAGAAGTCCGAGCACCAAAACCCCACAGAACAGCTGCATTATGGTTGAATATCGTTTGGCGATGTGATGACGTCTGTTGGTTCTTGGTGGTGCCACTGAACGTATTTATAGCACTGCCTCGGCCCATCGGGTGGTCTCTCTTTCTGTCTCTCTCTCTGGGCTAGAGCCATTCACCTGCCTTCGATTAGCTAATTAGTTGTTTATAATTGTAGTTTACCTTTGAGCGTTGAGCTGCATAGAAAATGTAATAAATTATTTGTAGACCAAACACCATAATTTCATTGTTGAAAAATCAAATTGGAGGGCGTTCGTCTGTGGGTTCAACTTTTGATAGTATTATAAAAAAGCAATGCAATTATATCGAAATAGATCGAAACCGAAGATTCTAAAAGGTTCGATTGCATGTTTTTATGTTCTTATTGGTAAGATGAAATGAGTATTATTTCGGGCCAACTAAATCCTTACCAAATTATTTCGTACATATAAAAAATTATTGAAGTCTTAACTGTAAATATTTACCATCTATATACTCAATAGGCAATTCTCAAAATATTGCATAAAGTCTTAATTATCTAAAGAGCGTCAAAAACTGACAAACTGAAAAATGTGAATGTTGCTGGGTTAATTAGAATGGGACTTTTTATTCTGTCCTTCATGCCAGCTAACGAGCCTATTCTTAATTCATTTAATCTGAAGCACTCCCTTTTATCAGCTTATAAAATTATGAATCAGCTCTAATAGCAATTAATCATATTTTACGCTCAAAACAAAGCGCTTATGGAAAACATTAACAGGTCTTTAGTTTAGCACTAATTCGGAAGCGTTAAGCTCTGAGACACTCCTCCCTAAGCATATTAAGCCCCCCCCTCCCCCTGCTGCAATCCGTCTCAAGGTCGTTTGAAGCTTGGGCTTTGGCTAGCGGGGCGCAAAAACACTTGTAGCTTGGCTTGAAAATGCAGCGAGCCGCGGCATTTGTAGTTTTTGGTCAATTTGAAAGCGGGCCACACTTGCTGATTGATTTCTAAAAGCGGCTACAACAACAACTTGCAACAACAATAACGATTGTTGAAGCGTTGCCGTGTTTTTGGTCTGTTGACGCCCCTTTTATTAGTTGTTGTTGTAGCTTTTGGGCCGCTTTTAATTGGGCAATGGGCATCAGGCAACAAATTTATGAATACACTGTGTGGAAATGGAAAATTTGCACAAATATTTGAAGCATTTTTCGTATTTTGATATTTTACTTATGCCAGCCTATTTAACCTCCAATAACCCAATTAATGAACATTTTATTTCGACGAGAATGGTCGGCTATAAAAAGGTCTGCGAATGTTCGTTTGGCATCACAGTTCCGTTTGTGTTTTACGTCAAGCAACAAGCCAACTCAGGTCCACAATTTGATTAGAAATGGCTCAGAAATTGACTTTGATCTGCTGCGCATTGCTGGGCATTTCGGCTGCCAGCTATATACCACATGGTGGCTACGAGCATGGTCATGGCATCGGTTATAGCGTACAGACGCATCATGAGGCGCCCAAGAAGTGGCACAGCCACGAACAGGAGCACCACTGGGCACCACAGCAGCAGCACTATTATGTAGCAGCGGAACCACAGTCGCTGCACTGGGCGCCACAGCATCATCATGTGGCAGCGGAGCCGCATCATCATCCCAAATACCAGTTCGACTATGGCGTCAAGGATACCAAAACGGGCGACATTAAGCAGCAGTGGGAGACGCGTGATGGCGACAAGGTCAAGGGTGGCTACACCATGAAGGAGGCGGACGGACGCACTCGCATTGTGGAGTACACTGCTGATGACCACAACGGCTTCCAGGCGGTTGTCAAGCACATTGGACACGCCCACCAAGCGGAGCACAAGTCCTACGATCACAGCAACTACGGACATGGTTATGGGCATGCCACCAGCTATGTGGACGTGAAACAGGATACGGACAGCAAATGGTGGTAAAAAAACAGACGAATAATAATTTTTAATGAACGGTTCGAAACACTCCTAAAAAAACTTACAAATAGCAAATACGACAATAAATCAAAGAAAACGCATAAGTTGAGATTAATCTAATATAAAATTAACAAGGTTACGGTGACTAGATATATCGATCTGGGAGATCGATTGGATGAGACCTCCGCAATCTCCTCCGCGTTCGGACTCCTCCAGTTCGACGCCTCTTTAGAAGGCGCCTAGCCAGTCGATTTGGATGGTTTCCCAGTCTGTTTGTTTATGACGTACCCGACTTTGGGCACTCACTCCTAGGTCTTTTTCCAAATCGGAAGTTCGCATATACCAGGGGGCACCAGACAGATAGCGGAGCGTTTTTGCTTGAAACACCCTGATTTTCGTAAGGCGCTATTTTGCAGCAATACCGTAAACTTGAATACCATATCGCCGGGCAGGAGCTAGGCAGGTTTACTTTGTTTTTTAAAGATACTGTTGAGCAGCCATCTGAATGTGCCTAATCCTGCTTTTCAGGGCTCCTGTGATACTTGAGATGTGTTTATTAAGTATTTGTAGCTGTTGTGGTGCGTCAATCGCGCAGGAAGACTCCCTGCGGAGCGGATAGTTCGCATTGGCACATTTATTTAAATTAATGCCAATGTTCCAGCGTTTAGCCCACATTTCAAATTTGTGGAGGTATTGCTGCAGGACGTCAGTGGCTGCGTAGACACATTGATTTCTTGATAAGATGGGTGTGTCATCTCCAAATGTGGTCCTGTGGATCCACGAGTTCAATTGTAGAGCCAGTGGGCATGTCATGTGTATAGAGTGTGTAGAGCGTGGGCCCCAGCACACTCCCTTGAGGAACGCCAGCCCCGATGGACTGCGGAGCGTTCGTTCCCTAAAGCAGATTCGTACTGGTACTTCAGCTGCTCCACCAGCTGCTCCACCGCTCCGTTTGGATATGCAATGAAATTTTTTATTTTTGTTCGTCTGCCTGTTATTTTTCAAAAATTTCAAATTTCCAAACAAAATCAAAAAACGTGGTATGCAAGTCGGTTCCAGAGATCAGTACGAGTCCAAAAATGTATAACTTTCCAAAATCTGACCAATTGTTAGTCGGAAAAAAACAAAAAATCTTCAAAATTATAACGGCATTTTTTCGCGTTTTTTAAATCGCTGTATCTCGGCCAAATAGGCCCCGATCTTGGAAAGATTGGTCTCGTTCGACTCGTGGTCACAGCTCTTTTCGGCCAACATCGTAATTTTTGCAAAAAACATAGTAGTTTTTCCCAAATTGGGCCATTTCTTAGAATTGAGATTTTTTGGTGTCAATCGATAGTCGGGATCCGTACGAGAAGAAAGAGGTATATGATTCCGAACATTTCGAAACAAAAAAGAAACAAATCCCAAATTTAAATTAATTTAATTTCGTAGCTTGAAAGTTTTAGAGTCATTGTCCAATCCGCTCAGTTTTCTGTAAGCAGTTCACTGCTTTGCTTATTTATTTTTATGTCCACTGCTTGTCATGGTGACGGCAGTCAAACAGAATGCACTGCTTGAAAAATTAATTTAAAAAATGGCTGTTGCCATGTTTTTAAAATTTCTGTTTCTTTTTTAAATAAGCCTTGCGAAGTTGTTAGTAAATTGTTGTTTGCGGGCAGAATTTTATGTCTAATGAATTTTTGGCTAAGAGTTTGAATACGTACAAACGCAGGCCGAAAATAATGCGTTGCTCTGCTGCCAAGAAACACCTTTGTTAATTAACATACACACCATAAACGCTCTTCCACTTAAACTTATTTCAAAATCTAATGGAAAACTTCTCAAATTAACTAAAAATCCGATTAGGCCACAGCCTCATGCAAATTCATCAATTAAACATTAATTTATGCTGTGCAGCAAAGTTTTGCGGTCACATAAATCTGCAAGTGTTACGAGACCGCAAGGCAAAGATTTCATTGAATCTGGCATCTGGTCAAACTGATTGAAGCGCCGAAACGGAATAAGCTTTTAAGTCCAGAATAAAGCTGCCTATGTAAATGATGGGATGCATTTATTGGCTACCGAAATTCCCACCCATGATAAGCGCTGAGCTGTTGACAATTTGGGCAGGGCTCTGGTCCTAGATAAGAAGAACTCGCATGTACACATATTTATTTGCCTGCTATTCGCATGTGCGAAAAAATGAAAATAAAAACTCAACATTTTGGCTCATAATTTGCCTTCGTACTTACGCTTGACCTATCCTACCCTTTACTGCTTTATATGGTTTCATTAAATATGCAAATGAGCAGTGGAAATTGCGGCTGCCTCAGCGAAAAGGAGAAAAAAAAATTAAATTGGGAAGGTGAAAGCGGCCAGGTGATTTCGCAAGGCAAACGCATACCCTCATGGCGGATACCCATCAGACCAGCCGTGAAATTTATACAAAGAGATCACATTGCAGTTTGTTAGTTTACGTGAACACCCTTACAAAAAAGTAGTACATGTTTGCCTTGGAAGTTGTAGTGCATAGAAGTTTGAATCCTTAAATCTTTGGAAATCATACTGCAAGAATTTCACTCACTTTTCAGTAATATTTGTGGCATTGTATTTTTTTGGGTCTGTTCAGTTTTACATTTGATTAAGATATATGAGAAATATTCATCAGCAATTGACTGAAGTACAGCTTCATAGATTTCGGAAAATCTACCCTCAAGTTAGAAAAATGGGCGGAAAATGGTTGATTGCAACTCTTTGTATATATGAATGTGTGTTCGTCTGTGTGTTGAATTGAAAATGAACTGAAATTGAAATTCAACTTACTTTTAAATATTGCCCTACTATGCGAATCTCATGAATTTAATTAAGCCGTTCATGTTTTCATGCATTAATTAAAGGTGTCTTATTTCGTTTACACAGTTTAGTAAATAATATAATAAACTTTATCCCACTTTCTCCCGTAATCAAACTTTACTTTAGTTGAGTAACATGTCTCTCTTTCTCTCTCTCTCTCTCATTAAATTTTGTTTTTCTTTCTCCTGATCTTACTCTAAGCCGCTCTTTATTCTTTTTCTTGGTAATGTGTAATGTCGGCAAACTTAAAGATGCGTATGTATGTGAATTTTCGAAAAGTACATACATACATTTACAAAAGTTAAGGCAATTCAGGCTTGGGCACGTGCTATCACCTAGTTAATATATAGATTTGATCACAAAATATCATAGACATACTTCTATGCTATGAACAATTTGTTGTTCGTTTCTTCCTACGCTGGTGGAAGGGTATACAATTTTCGTGAAGTTGCAAACACCTTTTGCTATTTTGTTGTCCGCAGGGGCAACTGGGATCCGGAGTTACCGAGAGAAAGAGTCGAAAGTCGAATTAAATCGCCAAGTCCGAAATGAATGAAAGCAGCAAGAGATGGAATAAATGAATGAAACGAATTGTAATGAAAACGAAGGCGACGTTCACGTTGAAAAATGCAACGCGTGGAAAAACGGTTGCCCTCTTTTGAGCGTCTTTGCTTTCTGTTATGATAAAAATAAAAAAAAAAATGAAATCTTGAAAAAAGAAACAGAAAAGAAAAGCAGCTGCAGTAGCGGCCAAACAGAAAGTTTTGCCTGATTTCGGCGCCGCTCAAAGTATAATAATGTGCTGCTGCTGCCGTCAACGACAACTGCAACGACAACGACAACGACGACGCCGACGACGCTGCAGTTGCAGTTGCCTCCCAAAAAAGTGGGCGTGGCCATGGGCTATGTAGCATGCGGCTTGTGCCGCTTCAAGTGCACACTTTCTCATGGCTTAGCACTTTGCAGCATAGTTCGTTGGTTTTTGTAGTGGCTGGGCGGGTGCGTTGAGGTCGGGCGCTGAGATGGTTGCCCAGCTTATGCAACAAATAATTTAATTTTATGCTGCATACAAAAAGGAGAACTGGCTACAAACGAACCAACGAACCAGCCAAACGAACCAGCGCAGGGCGACAACGGAAATGCCACTTTACGGCCTGTTTGACGGCGAAGTGGACGTTAAGTTGTGAATATGATGACGGAGATGAAGGATGCAGCGACGATGATGACGATGATGATTATGATGATGATGATTATGATGATGGCGGCGTCATGAGCAACAAGCGACAAACAAACTGAAATATTGCGCATACGCCGCCTGGGACAGCAGAAAATCGCTGGCAATGAGGTCGAGCCGTAAAACTGGGCTAAATGTCGGCATCAACAGACAAGAAGTCAACCGGATGGGGAATCGTTTGTTGAGTGTCATAAAAACGAAGGCTTAGACATAAAAACAAATTGCAGCAATCGAGTTGAGCGAATTATGCAATAATAAATTTACACATACAACGCATATGTTTCCCATAGCCTATTCAGATCGAAGCTGAACTTGACTGAAGGCTGACAGTGTGATATAAGAATGCGAAAGACGAACGCCTGCTGGAATCCACAAAATGGAAATATGTTGTATCAGAATTAAAAGCTAAGCTTTCTAAAGCTTTCTATCTGTTCAAATTTAGATACCAGAACGATAAACAGGTCCAAGAAACATTTCAACGGTCAAAAGAACCTTTAAAGGCTCTATATATACATTAGTTGTTGGGGTCAAAATGTATTAATTCTTTTGCAGTGTATTTAACACCACGTCCAATTATTTGATACATCGCACCACCACAATGGGATATTTGTTCACTAGTTAGAAGAAGAAGGTTCATGAATTTGTTTATGTAATATTGTATGGCTCGTACACAATACCCCCTGTTCTTCAGATATTATCAGATATTATTGTCTATTACACAACTTCAATAAATTGGATTGGTGGGAAACGAATCTCAGACCACTGAGCAGTTCGTGTGCGAAACGTATGCCTACTTTGAGGACCTCACAAATTGTATAAATGTTGCAGCAGATATCAATATTGCTCGAAAATCAAATGGGAAAATAAGTGTTCCACTCCTTATCTATGCCGCATGCTTTTCTTCAGCCTTCCTTCGTATAGTTGTGCTCTCTTAGCTGAGTTCTTTTATTAGATATAAAAGCTCATAACTTCTTATGGTACACCAATAAGCACATTTGGCTTATAGTCCTCACAAATTGTTGTGCCAATTCTAAAATATCACCAGTCGTTCTGTGGCATTTTCACGTTTCCTGCCATTCGCATTCGCATTAGCAATGTTTATGTTGGCTTCTTTTTTTTTTTTCTTTTGGTAATAACAGCAGATGTTTTAGCCACAATTAAAGCACTCAAACGGCCGCCTAATGTTGGCATTGGGGACGACCTTCGAGCGAATCTCAGACTACACTACATAAATACATATAATTTGGCTTAATTGTGCAAAATAATCATAATTTTCCTGGCAGGCCGGCCACAACAACATGCAGCAGCAGCCCGATTGCCCTGACGGGCGCAATTTTTGGTTCGACTTCGGTTTGGATGGGGCAAGTGTTGACCTGCTTTTGTTATCATCAAAATGTTTGCCAGCACATGTGTGCGCAAAGTTTTCGCCGCTGTCGACACATTAAATGAAATTTAATTCCTGCTGCCGTCATAAGCAGGCAGCAGGCGGCAGGCGTGTTTGGCGTTCCGGCAAGGACAGCAGCTGGACGGGCTTAAAACGCAGGCGAGAGAAGCCAAGCCGGACCGCCAAAAACTGTAGCCGATGTGGCAGAACCTGCTTTCTTGCCTCGTGTTGGATACTCAACCACTAAACCAAACTAGCGTCGCAACCCAACCCAACCCAAGCCACCTACCCTTGGCCTGGTACGTGTTATGCCAACATTTAAATGTTATTTAAGGCTGCCCCCAAAAAGTGGCCTGGCCACTGCTGCTGCTGATGCTCTTCTGCTCTTGTGTTGTTTGCTGCTGTTTTGTGTTATATTCTGTGGGCGTGGCACACTCATAAAACGTCGCACAGTTGTTGCAAAATTTGTGGCCGTTTATTTAAAGCCGAGCCCAAAATGACCACAAAAAAAAAGACAAGCCGAATTTCACGCTCATCTGACTAAATGGTTTTATAGCTTTAGATATTTGCTCATTTGTGTATGGGCCAAAATACGTTGATATTATTGCCATGTTGTTGCAGCTCTTGTTGTTATTTATGAGCGGTCAGTTTTGTAGCCAAAATTTGGCCAACACGCAGCCCTCCCACCCATCTATCTCTTTGCTTCGTTAGCCCTTTGCCTGGGCAACCGAATTCATAAGCCAAGCCAGAAACCAATCATATCAAATTTGTGTAGCCTACTTTGGGCTCGTCGGCTGTCTGAAATGCTTGCGTTGGCTATATTTCTCTGATTTTTTTTATTCTTTCCTTTGCTTTTATTTGATTTTTTTGGGTCTCGGGATTTGTATGTCTTAATCATATTTTATGTTTTATATTTCGCGCTTCAAGTATTTGATGGGTGACTAGCATAAGAGCAGGCTTTACTTTTTAGCAAAATGAAAAAAAAGAAAATACTGTGGCTAAGGCACATAATTTGTGGCATCATTCAGAGGCTGTAAAGGGGCAGCTACATGACCGGGCGTGTAGCTACGGGCCAGGTCAGGTCGCACAAGAGACATGTGCGGTTACCAATTAGTGTTGATGTGAGCATTAATCTTCATTTTGTACATGTAAGAGAGCTGCTGATAGATGTAGAGTCGGAAGGAGATACATAGAGTGTGGCTTTGCATACATAGAAAGTAGACAGCGCATGTTTCTGATGTTCATAACTCTCCGATTCAGACAGGGCTCCAAAGTTTCATATTTTCTAAGACAATGCCCATTTAACTGACAAATGTAACATTTTTGAGAATCTTTATTTCGAATTTAGGTATTATTTCTCTTAAATAAGAATAAGATATTAACCCTTATCTAATGAAAAAATTAAAGCTTTGGAAAGTGTAAGTGAGCACTTTCTTGATATATTATATTATATATATAATATATATTATTATTATATTATTATTATTATTATATATATATATATATATATATATATCTAATTATTTCATAGATTGTTACTATGTCTATACACAAGTTGTATATACTAATTTTTTTATTACTAAATATATTGGTTGTTAATTTGTCACAGAAACGAGTTATGATGAGTGAGAATTGTTGCAATCAGTGTAAAACGACATACTTGGTACTTTGTTTTCCCCAGTAGACCACAACGAATATGTCAATAGAAATGTAACGTGTAAATTTAAATACTGATTTAAATACTTGCAAACAATTTTTATTTATAAATAGTTGTTTTATAAACGTAAGTAGCATATGATATATTTCGCAAAGTATATAAAAAAAGTATGTCAGGGCTTAAATTTGTGAAAATTTAAAGAAACCTTAGCTAAACAAAAATTTTAGTAATTAATTTTGTTAGGTGGGCCAGAAAATCTATCGAAAATATAAGTTTCATCAAAATTGGTGATATAGTCTAGATACTTAAGATACTTTCACGAAAGAACGTATAGTATTACTTGGTTAGCTATTTAGTTTAGCCAAAGCCTAAAATGTAGCATAGGTCTCTGGACAGGTAACAAGCAGCTTGAGCATTATAGTATTTTATTAATGGGCATATTGATCCATTTGGTATGCTTAGCCCAGCCTCTTTTAGCCAGCTCAAGTGGCCGAGAAACACTTGACTCGATTTTGCATAAATGCCAAATAAAAATCTTGGCTAAAATGCAACAGCGAGCACGGCGAGCGCTAAGGGCCAAGTGCTGCGGCTGCGGAACCGTTGTTAAGCTGCCCACAAATGCTCCACTTAACGGTCGACTAGGCACAAGGTCGGTAAAATCAACAAAAGCTGCGCTGCGGACTTTCAATAATTGGGGCCGGCATTAGTCCTAGGGATAGGGGCCAAGACGGGGCCAGAATGGCGGCGACTTGGCTCGGTTGGCCGGCACTTCATCAGCGGGGCAATTGAAGCGTAGGGCTCGGGCCGGACTCAGGTTTCTGGCCGGGCACTAAATTACGTTTAGTGGGTTAATAAAATGCCAAGCACTTTATGCAAATTGAATTAAATGGAGCTCAGCTCAGGATCTGGCTCGTTGGCCTGACTTCCGACAGGACAAGCGAAAGCGCTTGTTAAATGCGCTCCCAGCTGCTTTCTCTCTGAATCTCACTCACCCTTCACAAGCAACATTTAATGCATTATTTATAAAGGATTAGCACCGAGAGCAACTGTCATGCATCCAAAACGGAAGATGGCGAAAACAGGAAGGAAAAACCTTTGCCTAACGAGAAATACTAATTGCCACCGTTCGTATCTGTGTGTAAGTGTGTGTGTGTGTGTGTGCGTGTGCGTATACATGCTTGTATGAGTCTATTGTTGTTGTTTTTAATGATATGCATTATGAGACGCTCATTAACAAAGCAAATGAAGAAAGTCAAATGTGT
The DNA here is from genome assembly GCA_035045885.1 of Drosophila borealis. NCBI lineage: Eukaryota > Metazoa > Arthropoda > Insecta > Diptera > Drosophilidae > Drosophila > Drosophila borealis. The sequence goes on from JAWNOR010000211.1 coordinate 3,591,475, forward strand.
AAGTTGAAATGACGAACGAAACCCCTCACATGGCCAACGAACCTTAAACCTCCCAAATGAGACAGACACCTGCTCAGTTGCTGTGGGTAAACATCATTTAAATTTATAAAACCACAAAAGCAACAACAACAACAGCACCACAGCAAAACATTGTGACAATGTGGCTGACAAATTAGTGATGCGTTCGTGACATCACAAAACATATCACTTGTTCTTAGCGAGAAATTTTTAGTACTCAATGTTATTTAAGAACTCTATATTTATTACTTTTATAATCGTTACTATTTTTTAGTCATTACTGTTACCATCATTTTCATAACTATAATTATTATTACCATTACCATTATTATTATTATTATTATTATTATTTTAGCTATATCATAGAAGGATTATTTCATTATTATTTATTATTTTATATTAGTTATTTTACTGATATAGATACCAATTTATGAAAGAATTTTGAATAATTTATCTTCCAATCAGCTCTAAATAATAACTCTTCTCATCTAAGCTCTATAAATTTCAAATTAAATCTTTAAGAAGTTAATATGGAATTGAGCAAAAAAGAAAAGTGATGTCCTGTGTTGTCATTAGTAATGTTTCTAATAATTATTTTACACTCATCTCTAATGCACAGCAACATATTTGTTTGCAGAAGAATGTAAATGAGTCTGTTGAAAAACTGTACGTGTGTGTACCTGGAATGAATGGAAAGTCCTTTATGTATATAAAAAAGTTGTTGTTTTTTTTAATGAAAATATACGCCTCGGAATTTTACATAATTAACTGACAATGAGTTTATGTATTCGCATTTATGCTTGTAAGCACCAACACACATAAAAGCACAGCCACTCAACGGTGAATATATATATATATATATATATATTTATATATGTGTGTGTATGTGTGTGTGTACATTTGTATGTAAGGCATTTAAACAGCCAGGAGTTACTGGCAACAACCCGTTCGCCAATTCCCAGGGGACTTAAGTTAATTATCACATTTTTTACACACAATTTTACTTTGCATTGATGTGTTACATTGGGATGGGCGTTTTGCTGAGGGCATGGCTAGGGCAATTACGCATTAAAGCTTAATTATGTGTATAATTTGGTTGTAATTTTCTGTAAAGCACATGATGCGAGCGCGATTAAACGGCTTCAAAAAGTTAAACCAGCTCATTAATAAACAATTAGTCAGCATATAAAGATTGCCCAGATTCAGATTTGCTACAGAACGAGATTCTAAATTGCAAAACTCCCGTACCATAAATCATAACGATTCATTTCAAATAACCTTTGGATATAACTTCCTCGATTACAATTTTATTTTCTGCATGTTCTTTAGCTCGAATCAATTCTATTTATATCATATATATGTCATATATATATATGTATATGCACCTTACCATAGATTTTGGTAACATGAACAATTTATTAAGGTAGCTAAAATATTTTTAATCGAACTATTGATAATATTTTGGGTCAATCTTTGGTGAAAAAATGCGTCGTTTTTTTTCAAAATTTTTAATGCCAATTATTAAAAATTGTTGAACTTATTTGTGGATATATCTATTTGCCTCAAATTAATATAAAGCTTTTGAAATTAGTTTAGATTTGTTATTATTATGGCAATATAATTAAGAGTAAAAATTTAGAAAAATCATTTTTTATTTGGGACCTTAAATCTATTTAAGAATATCTCTTTCAAAATCGGTTATATGCTATTGCATAGTGTATTAAGCCACTCTTATCGCATCCCTTTCTCCTTCTCTGACTCTCTCTCTCTCTTTCTCTCTCTCTCTCTCTCTCTCTCTGTCTCTCCGAGAGGAAGAGCTCTCGAAGCGCGTGTTCAACTTTGTTGCCGTCTTCTTATCAGTTCTTAGGGCCGCTCGTCTAATAATATTGCAAAATGACTTTCACTTTAATTGAGGGGACTGCGCCATTTGTAGCCGTTGCAAAAAACAAACAAATAAAATTATTTTCGCAAACATGTTCGTAGTATTTGCTTTTGGTATTCGAAACTCAATCGAGTGAGCTAAGTAGGCTGGCCACGTGCTAAGTTCCCATAAAATGCACACTAGCGCAAGTAACAAATGCTACAGCGCGGCGAGTTCGACTTATAGATACTCTATATACTGTATTATTCAATAAATTTGCATATATAGGTAAGTCACTTGAAAGAAGTGCGATTTACTTAACAGATAGGCAGAACTTGGCCTTGGTCATGAATGCTGAGTAAGAGTCGATGATAGCTTGATCCATTTGCTGTATCTATATACAGGGTATATGAAAAAACGTTAGGCAAACAGTCAGTCAGGAAACAGCATCGGGCGCAGGATCTTCGCACATGACATTAATATTTATCAGCCATGCAATTACGATTAGGGCAGACAAACTATTGACTGAGGCAATGGCTCTTTGCAGTCAGAAGCGCCAAAAAACATGCCAGCCAAATTGTCAGACAAAGCGATGCGATTGCCGGGCTAAAATTTATTGATTCGACGCATTGAAATAGTTCTCAGCGGAGCCATTTCAAAGATTTGTACGACAAATTTTTCGCCAGTTCCTGTGTTTCATTTTTGTTTTTTTATTTTTTTTTTGTTGGTTCGTGCCTTTTCGCTGAAATAGCTGAAAATTCGAACAGACGCGCATAAAAATTCGAATGCGCGCAGTTAAACTCCCATACACGGAACTGGTCTATAAAGGGGGCGTGGCGCGGGCTATTCAATGAGACAAAGCGCGATTCAAGCCGGCATATTGGGTTTTTGCCCGCAACTAGCAACCCCTGGTCAAGGTTTTTTTTTTTGTAATCTTTTGGCCAGAGGGACATTTTAGGGACGAGTTTCGGGGTTTGACTGCTATGTGTTGTCGCCTAAACGATAAAGCAATGACAAAAGTCACAGCGATTAAAGTTCAATTGGTGTGACAATCGATTGTTAGAAATTCAAAAATAAAATAGAAAAGAGAAGCCAATTGTCGCCCAAGGATGGGGAAAATGATAAAAGTCGTGGATTCTTCATACAAAATTTGATTTTTATATAAGCGATAAAATGAACACGCACACGGACAATATCTTCAGCCTAAGCAGAGATTACACCATTTTTAAAGGTAATTAAGACTAAAGCATTAAAATTATTCTTTTAGATTTATATTTATTTCATATCAAGATTGTTATCAGCAATATACATTATTATATATTTACCCATATTAATAACTATTTATTTAAAATAATGAATTATTTTAAATCTTATTTTTTGTATACGTTAAACATATCCTTATTTATAGTGAACGTACTTATTAAGTGCTGCTTTGCATAGATAAGTAAGAAAACTACTTTTCCTTAACTTGAACATTTCGATTTTAATTGCCTTAAAAGTGACAACCTGTCAAACTTCGTGAATGTCTCAAATACATCATTAGCTGTGAATGAATAATTCCACTACGAATCTAGTTTCAAAGATCTTCCGTTTTGCTGCAAGGCCGTCAAATTTCGCTATTATTAATTCTAATCGCCTGTTTTAGCTGATGCAATTCAAATGTCAATTGCGTTGACTATAGTTGATATAGTGATCTGTTCTGTACTGTTCCGATCCGTTCCGAACTGATCCGTTTGCTGCTGTCGATTTATATGTGTATGCTGTAAACTATGTATATGCAGGTATGCTGACAATTATCAAACGAAGTAAACTAAATGCTGACAGCTAAAAACCAGACAATGTCATGAGCTGTCGCTGTCTGTCACCAATTTAAGTTATTCAGCACAACTTTTTTTTCTTTCAACAGCTAATTGCATATTTCGGAAGTTCTATAAAGGCATTGAGGTGGACGAATTCTAGCGGTGCTACTAATTAACCTCTAAAAGGCAACAGCAGCCATAGACGAGGGAGTGTTTGGGCAATTAGAGAACATTCTTAAGCCCCTCGACAATGAACTGTTGCCAATCAAGCAACAAAGTCATCTGAAAAACAAGACACTAAATGTTCTAAGCAAAATACCTGATGTCTAATAATACGCGCGTTAAGCACAATTATCTAGATACATATACCTTGTATATCACTCTTTGGTTCGTCTATCTGTCTGCTTGTTATAGCGACCACAAAAAAGCCAAACAACTTGTTTAAACAGTGCATAAACCAACACCCAGATAATTATGACAAAAGCTCCAGTGTCAATAGAGTAAAACAACATTGTGGAAAACCAAATAATTTGTGCAAAAATAACGCTTTTATTTTGCTGGGGAATTTATACCCTTCCACGAAATATGAGTTGACGCAGCAATGTGGGTAAGTGTATAAAAGAATTCATACCTTCTTAATACCCTCTTATAAAAAATAGTTTACCCTTGTTTGAAAGATGATAACCGAACCCATTTAATATAAAATATTTAATATGTATATAGCCGATTCCGACTTTGAAGTATCTTCATTTCTTTGATGAACTTTTATCAAATCTAAGAGTATTTTTTATTTATGATTACCTATGGTTAAGATATTGTATTGAAGAGCACAGAGTGCTACTGGAAACTGAGATATCATTTTATGCACATATTTTATTGATTTATTATAATTTAAAGAAATCAAATAACACTTCTTCGTATTAAAACATACATTTAAGTCAAGCTTCTATGCATTTTACAAACTTGACTGAATTAAATAAACTAACTCCCACCTGCTGAATTTTAATACCATTATAATGCATGCTAATGAACAATAATAATTGGCATGTAATTAGTTTTCCAGCATCAGATTGAATATGCCCGATTGTTTTGAATCCTCATTATATTAATTTGCATTCAAATGCTAACAAAAAATCTTCTCATAAACAAACAATCAACTCTGTGCCGCTAGTGCAAAGCAAACCAGATAAAAAAAATAAAATCGGTGTGTGTGAAAGTTATTAAATTTCAGTGTGTGTGCAAAACTAAAATTAAAGATTTCTGGCAATAATTGAAATGCCAAAACTGGCCAGGGAGAGGGGCGTCACAGTGACATGGCTATAAATAGACGTGGGAATTGAGTTTTCCAGGGCGGATATCTGAGGCATAGACCCGCAACTAATATAATTGCAGGGTTCAGTGAAATAACCAATTAATTGGCTCAGTTTTATGCTCGATAGTTCACTGGAATAGTTACAGATACTAGTTGTTACAGTTAGTCGGGTTAGTCAGCGCACGTCAACCTCTCAAACAACTGACGCAACAATAACAATGCCAAACGAACGGCCGCCCGTTGATTTATCTCGTTTTTAGTTTTAAGTTCTCCGCATCCACTTGTCTAGGTTTTATTTGAGTGTCAGCCACGCTAGCAACAGCACGCGCCAGACGCACAATCCCGTTGACAACTCCATTGCGAGTTAATTGAATTGCGAGTGTATCTCAGTGCTCCGATACCGAATCTCGCGAATTCCCAAATCTGTTCAAATCACGTTTTATCGATACTTACGACCTGTGTCGTCGCGCCTTCAATTCACTTCCGCTTTCAACTGAGTCGCTGGCTATATAAGAAACAACTGCATCAAAAATGATATTCGGTCGCTGCACGCGAAAACAAATACTCACAATGAGTGCGCTGGCCGCTGGCGTTGTCTTGGCAATTGTCGCAATCTGTGTGTTTAACAGTCAAGCGGAGGCCAAGCAGCCGCCTTGGGCGCAAGTGAACAGGCAATTAAACAAGTGCTACAAAACGCGTCCGAATACAACGAACTCAACGCTGGAACTGGTGCACATTGTCTTTAGACACGGCATACGCACGCCCGTCGACACCTTTCCAAAAGATCCTTATATCAAGGACAGTTTTAAGCCCACCGGCTGGGGGCATGTGACGAATGTGAGTTGTACAAATACTTCGAATAACACCAAACATGGGATACTACAAATCTCCTTACAATCTATATGCATTTTTGAAGGAATTTGATTTGGTTTTATGAATACTTACTTACTTGGTTTATGAATACCCAAAATCTAAGTGGTCGCCTACAAATTTGGATTAAATCACAGTTGCAAAAAAAAATTACAATTTGGAACTGGGCTTAAAAATTCTCGCTACACTCCAAAACATTGTATAAATGACTATATTAGCTAATTCTTTTTTAACATCAGATTCGTTCATCAATATTTAAAGTTTGTAAAAGTCAAATTTTGAAGATATTAATATTTCAATTATAATTCACTTATCAAATTCGGAGAATATAAAAGTTAATTTACCAAATTTAAAAAATTAATTAAATCAAAGAAAGGAAAAATTGAAATTAAAAATAAACCATTAAACTTTGTTGTGCAGCGTGGCAAGAAGGAGCTGTTCGAGATGGGCCGCTGGCTGCATCGACGCTATGGAGAATTTATGGGACCTTTTTACAGACCCGATGTAAGTTACTCTTGGATGACTGTCTATATACGAAAATCATATATAAATATAAACGTATATATCTAGCGACTTCATGCCCAAGCTACGGCCTCGCCTCGAGCGCTGATGTCGCTGCAAACTACACTGGCCAGCATGTTTGAGCCACGCGGCACTGTCATGGAATGGAACAAGCAGCTCAACTGGCAGCCCATACCCATTGTGTCTGAGCCACTGGATCAAGATTCGGTAGGAATGGAAAAAAACATATATATATATGTGCGTATTGTGCAGGATAATAATACATAAGTTGAATATTAACAGCTGTTGTTGGTGCGCACGCCCTGCCCGCGTTACTTCGAGGCGCGCGACGAGGTCTTCGCCTTACCGGAGGTAATCGCTCAACAGGAGCCCTACGCGGATATGCTCAGAGAGCTAAGCAATCTGACAGGCATGCCTATGCGCAATGCGGAGGATGTCAACTCGTTGTACATAACTCTACTGGCCGAACAGGAGTTTGGCTATAAGCTGCCCGACTGGGCGAAGGATTACTTTCCCGAGCGCATGCAATTCCTTGCCGAACAGAGCTATGTGTACAATGCGTATACGCCCGAGATGCAGAAGATCAAAGGTGGCCCCTTTTTGCGCAAAATGTACGATGAGATGCTGGCGAAACAGGCGGGCACATTGAAGCCCAAAGAGCGCGGCATGTTCATCTACACGGGGCACGATTGGACCGTCGGCAACATACTATCCGCGCTTGGCGTTTGGAAGCGCCAGATGCCGCGCTTTGCTATCATGGCCATCTTCGAAACGCACAAACATCGCGAGACAGGGGAACACTATGTGGAGGTAATGGAATTTTTGGAAACCCCCTTTTGCAGCTTGCAGTGTTACAAGTCCTAAACTCTTTGTAGATCTTTCTGCGCAACGATGAATTTGGCTGCCTGGAGCAGCTGAAATTAGACGACTGCGAGCTGCAGTGTCCACTGAATCGCCTCGTCGAGCTGACCGAATCGGTGCTACCCAATGACCCCGTGGAGCAGCGTTGTCGAGCTCGCAACGCTGATTTTGTGGAACCACCGCCGCGTCCAATCGATCAGCAATAACTTATTGAAATATCACTGTAAGGCACACAGAACTCAGTATTAGACGATGACAGCAGGTCATGAAATCAGCGGGAAAAAAAAACAAAATAAACTAAAAATAAACAAAAGTACCCCAAAAAAGTTAATTGTGTTTGCTAGAATTTTTGCTTTATTTTTTATTTTTTTTTGGGTAAATTTGTTTATTGTGTTGAGCACTCAAGTTGATTATAGTTAATTTCGTGTGTTATTAAAGGTTTTTATTGTGCAGCGGCTTTTTGCGAATTGTTTGCTTTTGCGATTCGAGCAACGTCATCTCTCACACTGTTCGCTATCTTTGCAAACATATTCTCGATTCTCTCGATTTTGTTCTACATAATCGCGACTTAAAAGCCGCTCGGCTTCTATTTGTGCAGTCACTAGACGCGTGAGTCTCAACGTAGCTGGAAGCACGCTTTTAAAATAAAACTCTATAGAAATATATATAAAAAAAATCTATATGATGAGGGCCAAGCATTTTCCTGGTCTGTTGCTCTGCCTCAGTTCCCTGCTGCTCGTGGGAGCAGCTATTGTGCCCGTAAAGGAGCCACAGGATGAGGTTAAACAGGAGCTGTCCAATACAAACTCAACGCTGGAGCTTGTGCATGTGGTAAATAAATGTCAAGTCTTATAATTGCTTTCACTCTGTTTGTGCGATATACAATACAAATGAATGTGATATGTGATATGGTCGTGTAGAGCCAATGCAAATATTGCTTGCACTTAAACTGCCAAAATAAATCACTTAGATAGCAACTCAAAGCAGGCGCTAGACCATAAAATTATAAAATGTGCTTTCCACTTTTATGAACTGCTTAATGTCTATAATTAAACCATAAAGAGGCACTAATAAACGCACTTTAATTTCGTAGCAGCTGAGAACTAACATTATTGTTATGCTAGAAACGGATTTCTTTTGGCACTTTAACAACTCGTAATGGCAGCTGAATTAAATTATTAAATTGCTTAAAGATATACATATACATATATATATATTTCTACGTGTTAATAATTTAAAATAAAATCTCTTACGTTTTACGCCAAGACCAGTTTGTGCCACATGGCGTATACTTAATACATCGCCAAGTAGCATTAACATTAATTAAAGCGAACCAACCGGTTTGTTGGGCAAGTACTAAAATGTATGTGCAAAACTAATTACTTTAATATATTCCTAATTGGAATGCAACATGCACCTTCATAAGGAAATTTTATTAATGAGATACTAAATCAAGTACGAATACTCGATATATTCTGACTAAAAAATACCCTGTCTGAATATTTAATTTAATGTGCTAAGACAGCTATATATATTATGTGACAAGAGATTGAGTCTTCAAAGTGATTGCTCTTCAATCTACATATTAATTTTGCTGGACACCTGTTCATTATACAGATTTACAAAATTAAAAAGTAAAGGGTATTTTACTTAAATCGGATTTGTGTTCTTGACGGTTTAGTTAATGCATTTATTAAAAAACCTTAGACAAAGCACAAGTATTGACATGGTTGACTTCGCAAAAATTTATGTATCGAAAGCTAACAAACTACTATAAACAATATTTGAACATAACAAGTGAGTTCCAAGTGAATATAGGAAAACGTACCCCATTTTCACAGCTATTTCGCCATGGCCCGCGTACCCCCGTCAACACCTACCCGAAGGATCCGCACTTGAACGAAACTTACGAGCCTTTTGGCTGGGGACAACTGACTAATGTGAGCCAAATAACTTAATAAAGTTAAAATTACATTACAATTATAAGTATATTAATGTCCAATAGGCAGCCAAGCTGGAGCTCTACAAAATAGGAAAACAGTTGCGCAAGCGCTACAAAAAGTTTCTTGTGCCCTACTATCAACCGGATGTGAGTCTAAAAGTGTGATCTTGGTATGAGTTATAGCTAATCGATGTACTTACTTCAGATGCTTCATGCTGAAGCCACGCAGTCATCACGCACCCTAATGTCGATGCAGATGGTGCTGGCAGGTCTGTTTCCGCCAGAGAATACGCCCATGGAATGGGATATGATGCTGAACTGGCAGCCAATACCAATCTACACAGAGCCCGAAGCAACCGACACGGTAAAGATGCAGCAAATGGTTCTTGTAAAAGGCAGCCAATTAATAAATATTAAAATTAATCTAAGCGCAGCGTCTGCGTCAGAAGGTGCCCTGCCCCCGCTACGAGGAGGCCGTGTGGGAGGTGATGCATTTGCCGGAGGTGGTTGCACTGCATGAGGAGAACTCGGACATGCTGCAGCAGCTAACCGAATTGACGGGCCTCAATGTAAGCTATGCGCACGATGTGACCAATGTGTTCATTTCGCTACTGGCGGAGCAGGCCTACGGCCTGGAGCTGCCAAAGTGGACAAAGGAATACTTTCCAGACAAAATGCGACCACTGGCTGCGAAATCGTATGTCTACGATGCGTACACGCCGGAGCTGCGCAAAATCAAAGGTGGTTTCTATCTGGCTGACATGTACAACCATATGCAGTCAAAGATAGCTGGCAAACTGGAACCAGCTGGTAGAAAAATGTACATATCCTGTGCACACGATTGGAGCATATCGAATGTGCTAAGCGCCCTCAACGTTTGGCCGAATCAGATGCCCCGTTTCTCGGCCCTCATAGCCATTGAGCTGCATAGACGCAACGATAGTGACGACTATTTCGTGGAGATCTATTTCCAAAATGATCCCAACCAACCGCCGCAACTGCTGCAGGTGCCCGGCTGTGACACGCAGTGTCCCATAGCAAAGCTACTGGAGCTAACAACGGATGTGCTGCCCGACGCACCATATGAACAGCTGTGCCTCGCCCGGGGCACTGGCGACGGCACCCGCATCAGCTATCACAAATGAGAGGTACTAAGTTTCATTCAGCAGTATTAACTATGTAAAGCCTTAATATGAAGTGTTTATATAAGAGGCTTCTGATAGCTATATAAAAATATGTATTCGCATCCGTCTGATTGCTGTTTGATTGATTTGCACGCTACTCGAATGGACTAGCTCAGGCTGGGAGTTAATGTGCGTGTTTTATTACCTCCACTTGTCAGAAGGCAGCTCGATAAGTTTTATCACAGAGTATGCTTTTTCAAATATTTGAAAAAATGTCTATGAGGTAGAGTTTGCCAATCTATTTGTTTGTTTATGTCAATTGCCATCCAACTGCTTTATTAATTTTACCTGTTCAAAGCATACAAATATATTTGTATCTATAGTTAATAGATAAAGGTGCAAACTGTTGTTAACAGGAGTCACCATCAACAATTGTCTCTTTTAAAATCATTTTTTACTATTGTAAAAAGCAAAATATATATTTAATATCTGATGCGCAAATGAAGATAAATAAGGTTTTTGAGCTGCAAAATTAAGTATATATATTATAGCTTGGCAGCGCAATTAGAAACTTTTAATTGAGAACAATTTATAAAATTGATTACGAATAATTTCAAGAATTGTCGCTTTACAATAATTGACTAACAGCAGAAGGTTTTATTTGAGCTGCATAAATAGCTATATATATTGAAGCTTGGCATCACAATTATAAATTTTTAATTGAATACAAGCTGAAAATGTACGTCCATTAATTATTAGCTCAAAAAATGCAGCTATGAAAACGGCTTCTTTACTTTATTTGAATATCTAACTGACTAGCTCAGCCAGAGTGTAGTTCAAAGTCATGTGCATAGGGATTAATCAAAGAGAGCTTAAATACCTAAAGCTAAAGACTTTTAAATAATTTCTCAAAATATAACAAAATCTTTGGGTATTATTCACATATTTGCCTGCAGCTTTTATCTGCATCAACTCAATCAACTTAATGAACTGGAGTTATTTATTTCACATATTTCTCAAACTGCCCCACCTTCAAATTAAATACACGTTTACTAAAAGGTTTCTTACAGCACTTATAAAACAAACTGTAGATGTACTTAAGGCAAACAGTTGGCATTTGAACATTTTATGCATAAAAGCGAATCATGTAAATTATATTTAATCCATCAAAGGATGGCAACAACTTCCGTGCAGCAATAAAAAACAATATGTAAATTTAAATTTGTCAAATTGAGGCGCAATTTTAAACAAAACACAGCAACAAAAACAACATGCATAATACTAAATTAATTAACATATGCTCGATAAAGTAACAAAGTAAACAAATCCAAAATGCTAAGATTTATTACAACCGGCTGCCGAAAAATCTGGTGACGAATTTCTTTGGGCATAAATTAGCCAGACGCCAAAGTGTGTGCCTGTATTTTATAGTGTGTGCGTGTGTGTGTGTGTGCGCCATATGTAAGTCGCGTCCGCGATTTAAAACGCCTCAAATGTGGGGGCATTGTTGTGGCGACTGCTCAATGTACGATCAGTTACGAGCCACGCAACACACAATAGACATACAACAACAACAATAACAATAATAAGAATAAAAGTAATAATAGTCAAAAGCGAAGACGGTGACGAAAGCATTTGGCGATAATGAAACGATAAAAGACATATGTTCTGGTTCTGTGAGGTCTGAACATCGTCTATATTTTCTTTGTGGGCTTTTGTTTGGTTCGCGAAATATATATATGACAGTACGGCATAAGTGCTCCGTGGAACAGCTGAGCTATCCGTTATCCGTTATCCGGTTATTCGCTTATCAGCTCGGTCAAAAACTGAACATATAACGCGGCTCATCATTAATTACAAAGTACAAGGTTTGTCAAATAGAAATACGCGTTTGTTTGTATTGATGATAACAGCAGAAAGAAGACAAATATCGTGCCCGAAATACAGATATTCAAATGCTGTTGGAAGAAAAGGCGCCCCCAAAACTCGTTCCATAACGACTTTGCAAATTAACAATAACAAGTTTATTTTTTTTTTTTTTTTTTGGTTTTCTGTTTTATGAAGAGCATAATTAAAAGCACCGAATAAACAATGCCAGCAAAAATCAAAAAATAATCGAGTTGTCTGTTGGTCTTCTGATTTGTGTGTTTGTGGCCGTTCGAATCGCTTCAACGTTCCCGCTCTGCTATTAGCGCGAACAAATAAACAGATTTACACATACAATAAAACGGAGAACAACCCAAGTTTGAGACCCGCGACTAAGCCATATAAAGCGGCTCTACCAAAATGCCGCGTTCGCATTTCACTAGGAGGCATTGTCTAGCGATGACGGGCGGCTTAATTGCATTGGCTTTGCTGATCTTGTGCTTTACACACTCGACGGTCATCTCGGGCAAGATCACCGATCCCGGCACCGACGAGTCTACGCTTGAGCTATTGCATGTGGTAAGTCCGAGAGTCGATAGAAATCGAACGAAACCAGCAAAAAAATCAAAATCAAAAAAGAATAACAGCTGTGAAGTAACAGCTGCGACTATTACACTGTGTAACAGGGCCCAAGCTTTCGAGTGATAAGTCATACAGGTGATATAAGCCGAATCTGTGCTGGGCTAGTTCTTTACTTTAAACAAAGCTGGCTAAGCATAAAATATTTTGAGAAGTTTTTATGGGTTGTAATCCGAGAAGATCAAGTCTCAAAAGCATATTGCTCAGGGTTATTGTTGTTATTATTATAATAATTATTATTATTATTATTTTTTTTTATCATTATTATTACTATTATTATTTCAAATATTATTACTAATATAATTATTATTTTAAATTTTTTTATGTTTTCTATATAATATTTTTTATTATTATAAACATTATTGTCATAATAATTATTATTATTAATAAACTATTTTTTACAATTATTAGTATTACTATAACTATTATTATTATTATATTTATTAAAAACAGGACGAACTAAACGAAACGTACAAAAAAGTGACTCAATCCAGGGTATATAATTAGCTCTTTAGATAGATATATTAATTATATTTAAAGTGTGTGTAATTTTTTAAGCCATCAATCAAACTGTGGTACAATTTGTGTTTCTATAATTAACGCTTATAGCACTAGAGCTTCTATAATAGGACTCCTAATTCCATTAGCTTACATCTCAATTCAAAGTTAGAGCTAATTGAGAGCATCTTACAAGTGCTCTATCATAGTCATTTAAATGCCAGGTGCTACAAGTAGAGTAAATAATAACGTCACGTCTGCCCAAGAAAAACCAGCTGATAATACAAAAATTCAAAACCAACGTAGCTCATTAAATGTTTCAACTTAGCATTGAAAGTGAATGGAATTAACATAGCTTCAGCAAACTTGAAAAAAAAACATTTTGCTGATAAATAAAAGTTCAAAAAATGTTTAAAGAAAAAAGAATAACATATTGCTGATAAACACGCACACATAACACATAAATTGTTAAAGCTCGCAGTTTTTAAGCAACATGCCTTGACTCTGTAGCACAGTGTACGTAGCATTTAATTATTGCTCGGAATAATGTTAATTTAGTACGCTGCCAGCTAAGGCAATAGACGAATGTCGCGCGATAAGAACAAGCCTTACACGCATACACAAAATGTCATAAATACTATGTATCACCAGTACGGAAAGTGAAGGCATTCCGAAAGGTAGAAGGCTGATAACAAATAGGTTTACCTATATTTCTAAAAACATTGAAAAGAGCTAAAATCAAATCCAGTGATTATTGTGCATCAGCTAATTTAATTGATCTTTAATTGTGTTCTACTACCGATTAAGGTGCTTTAGATTAAAATTACTAATACCAGTGATTATTATTGGATTTTATATCACGTATTAATGAGCAGCCAGCCATGAAGCTAGTTATAACAGTGCGATTGTGACTTTGACGGGAAACTCTAGTTTCTTCTATAAACTGTATAAGCTGATAGTTTTCTTGTTAGAGTTGAGCGCATGTCGTGCTTCCGTGCGTGACACAAACATTCACGCATTGGGCACATGAAGGCGCAGACAGTACATCAGATAGTTTCATAGTGCCTAATAATAAATATATGTTTTATTAATTAAAAATTAATATAATACAACAGTTAAAATAAGTTGTGCTTGTCGAATCGGGTAAATTTGATGCAGCTCGTGTTACGTGCGATTAAATATTTTCGCTTCGTGCTCGTGTCGCGTCAAAAATAATAAACACGCGCCCATAAAGTTGCTAAGCAAGCTATGAAAAACTGTAATTACCTAGTGGCATTTCCAATTAGTTAGGCATGTAAAATATATGTTGGGAGATATGATATCTGTTGGTATTTAATTTCAGATTTTCCTTTAATTTAATTTTTTAATCTTTTCAACAATCTACTTGTAAATTAAATAAAGCTGCTTAACTTCATTTGGCACTAAACAAACTCTTCAAACTGGTCTATAAATCAGTTGTACGCATCATCCATGCCCCAACTATAAACAAAACAAATCAAAACCAAACAAACTTTAAACCAGCTACATGCCTAATTACAATTTTAGCTACTCGTTTCGCCCAACCAAGCAGCAAAAAAAAAAGGAAAACAAAAGCTAAAAAAAAACCAGTCTACTAACTTTTTTATTTGGCCATACCACAAACTGCGACGCACTCTTGTTATATAAATATTTTCAAACATTTTTTACGTAGTCAGGTTTAATATTGATGCTCTGAAAACCTAATTAACTGACATAGAGATAAGTTGACTCAGTCTAGTCCAGGGCTGCTGACCTTCAGCCAGGCGGAGCATATCAGCAAATTGGCCACGCGCAATTTAAATCGAATCGCTGGAAATACTTCCGCAAATTTGTAATTGTAACGACACTTCGCACGTGCATGACCAGAGCGAGGTGCGCCTGGGATCGATGGTTGCTCCTCCCCTGAGTACTTCTCTCTCGCTCCCGTTGTCGCTCTCTCTCTTTCTCTCTCTTATCAGAGTCGCGTGCACGGCTCAAATTTGTCATTATAATTGTTTTTCGCTTGAGATTCTAATTAAACGCGTACCCCAACATGGCAATGGCTAAAAATAGCGCGTAAAAACAAGCCTAATCTGGAAAATGAAAAGCCACAGGTCGACAGAATGAAACTTTAAAGATCCGTGTTATTTAATAATAAATAACAAACAAATTTAAATATTCGTGCTTTTTGCCGAGCTACACATAGCAAAAGCAAGAGTTTAAAAACCCTTTCAAGTGATTTTTAAATTAATATAATTTAAATAAAATTGATGCTTTAAAGTAGTATATTTTATAAGCATGAATTTCAGCTTATGTCAATTGAGACTAAAACCGAGCTAATTAAAGCAGCGACTGGAAATAAAAGTTAAAAACTCGTAACTAACACTGCATACATTTGTACGATTCTCAGGTCTTTCGACATGGCCCACGCACACCGGCGGACACATATCCAACGGATCCCCATGTAAATGAAACCTACTATCCATTTGGCTGGGGACAAGTAACAAATGTGAGTCGAGAACAAGTTGCAGCAAAACTTTTGCCCAAAAATAGAAAACAGAAAACCAAAAAACAAAATTCCAAAATGTGAAAAAGGAACCTACCAGCTTCTCGTTCAGCCCGAAAACCACGCAGCAAAGCATTTAAATAAATTGAAATGCAAATGTTTGTCGTGGCGGCGGACGGATGAAGTGCGGGGGTGGCATCTGTGTTGCATTAACATATACACATGCATATGTTTATGCAATTGCAAAAATGCAAGGCATTTATTATTTTATAACATTGCTACATGTTTCTCTCTCTCTCTCTCTCGCTCGCTCTTCACTCTGTCTCTTTCGCTGGTGCTACTGCTGCTGCTATTTGTGGGCTACCCGGCTGTTGTCTCACGTGCCATCCGCCCATGCCATGTAATAAATCAACGCTCAGAATGGCAAACGCGAGCTGTTCAACATTGGAAGTTGGCTGCGTAAGCGTTATGGCAAATTCCTGGCACCCTACTACAGTCCCGATGTGAGTAACCCAACGCTAACGAACCACCACCAGACACCCGTTGGCTGCGAATCGGGAACCGGAGACCGGGTATACCGCCGGACGGGTGTCTGATAGTGCGGACGTTTACAAATTGCAAAGCTCAAGCGCTCTTGCCTCATCACTCAATTTCCTTTACGCTCTTCTCGCTCTCGTTCTCGTTCTTGGCCATATTTTACATCTTCAGTTGGTGCACGCACAGGCAACGGGTGTGCCACGCACACACATGACCATGCAAACGGTGCTGGCCAGTTTCTTTCCACCGAAAGGTACGCCCATGGAATGGAACAGCAAATACAATTGGCAGCCCATACCGGTCTTCTCCCAGGAGCTAAATGAGGATACGGTATGTCAACCTATCAATAATGATGCCATCATCAGTTGAAATTGATTAATACCCCATTTTCAACGTCAACACCAAAGGCCGCGATTCGGGTTCTTTCCTCTCTTATTTTAAAACGAGCCAAAAACTAATTTAATTGAGATATGTGCTAGCCATTTATAAGGCTTAACTTAAAAGAAAACAATTTTAATTTCAAATTTCGATTGAAATGCTGCACAAAACGAAAAGATTCTATGCTTAATGATGTCGGGCTCATTGAATTTAATTTGAATTGGCGTTAAATATTAATTCTAATTTGTTTGTCAATTCATTTGTTTAATGCTCAGAAGTTTTTTAGTTCAGTTTAATTTGACTAAAATTCACAATTTTAATGCAATTATTGCAAAAATCAATTAAATATTCATTATTTAATCCTCAGTTACTTCTTGTGCGCACACCCTGTCCTCGCTACTTCGAAGCCCTGCACGAAGTTTATGAGCTGCCCGAGGTGAAGAAGGAAATCGAGCCCTATCTGGATATGTATAAGGAGCTGGCAGCCCACACCGGGCTCAGCTTCAATGAACCGGAAGATGTGCAATCGCTGTATCTGACATTGCTCGCGGAACAGGAATGGGGTCTAGAGCTGCCCGAATGGACGAAGCAATATTTTCCCGAGAAAATGCAGTTCCTAACCGAACAAAGCTATGTGTATAATGTGTATACGCCCGAAATGCAAAAGATCAAGGCGGGTCCGTTCCTGAAGAAGATGTTCAACGAAATGCAACAGAAGCGCAACGAAACCCTTAAGCCCGACAAGCGCAAGCTCTTTATCTATACGGGCCACGACTCGACTGTGGTTAATGTGCTGTCTGCTTTGAAGATCTGGGAGCGTCAGCTGCCGCGTTATTCGGTCATGGCACTGTTTGAGCTGCACAAGAACAAAGAAACCGGCGATTACTGGGTGGAGATATATTTCCGTAACAATCCTAAGGCGCCAGCTCAAAAGTTAACTGTGCCCGGCTGTGAGTTCCAGTGTCCGTTGGATAAGTTGCTCGAGTTGGTCAAAGATGTGGTGCCCAGCGTGACAGATGCCAAGCGATGCGATGCCCAAAATGAGCAATTCACAGAGCCGCCTTTGCGTGGCCCATAGAAAAGCTAAATAGAGGAGGATGTTTATTTCTGGAATCGAACAGGTGCTAAAACTCAGGGAGCCACAAGTTAGTTAAGTTAACCAATCTTTTAAGTCTATCTATTAAAGATCCAGTAGAAATTTGCAGCCGTCTGGTGTTTGAGTTAGCGCCAGGACCAGCGCCTCGTATGGCAGCCAAGTTGGCTCATTTCCGCCTGTGGCGCCGCCATTGCCCAATAGGCCGCTTCCGTTTGCCTTTTGCCAGCTCCGCAAACAACTTCCGCACTTATTTTACCAGCTACCCGACAACTCTGCCCTCTCTCTATCTCATGCTCTCTGTTACGCTTTGTATCTTTGAATCTCGCCCGCCCTTTGGCTTTGCTCATTTTTGCCAAGAGGTGACATTTTTCGCATTGCGGTTTACCATAAACTATTTCATTGGGGAGCTGTTGTCTGTGTACATTAGCAGTGCTCCATGCTCCATGCTTGGTGCTGGTGTTCCATGCATGGCATTGCCAGGCCCCCACTCCAACCAGTTCTCCATTGTTTACTCGTGTGCGTTGCCCATCTGTCTCTCAATGTGTGCCCAGCATCTCGCTCCCTTCTCCCGTTCTCTCTGTGTGTGCTCTTTGCACATATCTGTAAACTTTATTTGTCAACGGGACGCATATGTTGTGTGCTTGCCAAAAAAGGATAAAAAGTAGAAGAAAAAAATATTAAAATAAAGGAATCATAGCCTGGCTCACAGTCGGCACTCGCGCTGTTTTCCTTGTCTGTTTGTCGTTGCGTTTAATTTTGCTTAATTTGATTTTGGTGGCACTAGAAGGGCGACATAAGCAACTGTTCCTGGTGAGGGGCAAGGATTTAACAATGCCTGACAAATCTTCATGCACATGTGGATTACAGCTTGTTTTCTCTTATGATTAATGGGAAAGCCTTGCACGAAATAATTAAACATAACATCTTATATTTAAGTTTGTCGTAAAGTTTTATTGAAACAGATAATTTGCCATAGAAACGATCGACCTTTATACATCTTTATGCAACTATATACATAAAGTCGTCGGGTCAGTTTTGTAGTAGGCTAAGTTTATAGCTCGAAACATATAAAAAATCAATAGATAGCCGATAAAAGAACTGGTTAAACTTTCATATATAAATATTTATATATTTATTTTACTTTTCTGTGATTCACTTTTTCAAAAGATTTTTATGTCCTAACCTTTGCAAATCTCTCCCAATTTGAAAATTCGACAAGTTAAAGCAGAGCTAATTAAATGGCTTTTATATTTCTGAACTTTGCTAAGAGTGTTATTGAATGTGTTGAAATGTTGCTAACATGTACTCTCACACAGATAATATCTATCTCTCTCTTCTCCCATTCTCGCATAAATGTGGTATTTAAACATCGTTTGATTAATTGAAAGTCGCAAAGAAATGCGCTATAATCCTCTGACTATCTGCCAAAATTCACTATTTAAATGAATAGATTTTCTTAAATCCTTCACAGCTTTTTCTTAACAAGATATCGCTTATATTTAGAATCTTTAGAAACGGTACGCCTATGGTAATGGCGTTTACGATTTAAATGCTGCGGAAATCTTCTGCACTTGAATTTAACCAGAGACGCTCCGGTTTTGACTGGCTTGTACCACAACACTGAGTGCTGGCAATAAAATTCCGAAAAACCTTTTTTGACAAATGAAACGTGCAACAAACAGGACGCCAAAGCAGCTGCATGAGGCAGAGCCCAGGTCTGAGCCTGAGCCTGAGCCAGTGCCAACAAAGATTTATGCATTTTACAGTGTGTACGCTTTATGCGAAACTAAACGGCAAACAGTTTGAGTGAAGAAGGGCAAGGGCACTGGTTGCGTTTTGGCTTGGCTAACCGAAGCCGAGCAGGGCGGCGACTGTTTCTGGACGGGCAAACATGTTTTGCATGTGCCTCGTAGTCAGCAGTCAGCTGACAGGAGGCGAGGGGCGGCACAGTGTAAGTCTATTGTGCCCCTTAATAGACTGCAACTGCACCAGGTTCTGGCAGCCGGCAAACATTTGTGCAGCTTATTAATATGCATCCCATCTCAGTCGCACCAGCTCACGGAGATTAGTCCAGAGCAGGTGTGGCAGACGGTGCAAGGTTGAGCTTGGCCAGCTATCGACAATTTTATCTACTAGGCCAAGCGCAAAGTTTTCCGCTTCGTATCGAAAAGTCGTTAGTAAGCTGACCGACCGCAAAAAGAGAGAGAGAGAGAGAGAGAGATGTGGACAGAGCAAGTTGCCCGGCAAAGGTTTTATGTCTTAGTCGCAGTCGTCTTGACGCTTGCAAAATAAAAAAAATAAAAATTAAAGTTTTTCCAAAGACTTGCACTTAGCCTCAAAAGTTTAGTTCGCACAAAGTTTTGTGACTGAGCTTGTCTCGGTTCTCTAAGTAGATTTGTTGCCCTGGCCATATGGAGCTAAAAAACGAGCGTCTTGTGAGCAAAAGGAAAGACCCTGCCCACCCCTGCCACCCATAAAGTAGCTGCATAATAGGCGAAATAACAATGCGTATAAATATGTAAAATCCAAGTCTCAGAAATAGCACAGGAATATCATATGATAAGGATATCATGAATAAGAAAATGTAGAGTTAAAAAGAAACAGAAAATAGCATTAGAAAATGCAAATGAGTGCGCATTACTTAGACTTCCAACTATCAAAAGGAATATTCCATGGGTATAATACCCTTTTTGCAATATTGATGTTTTTTTAGGTGTTTATGTATTTTGCCTAAGATTCTTGGGATGTTCATAAACAGGTGGAAAAAAATCGAGCGTTACAAAAAGTCGGGCATAATACTTATGTAATATTGTCAGAAAACCGTAAAATCTAATAGCTTGACGCTTCAAAATACTGTGTACAATAATATTTATAATTTCGAAAAATTTGAGATTATTCGTCATTAAATATGAGTAAATTTAAGAAATTTATATTGAAGAACTCACTTATTGCAGCTACTGCTGTAATTATGGTTATTTGCGCGTTATGTATAGCAGTATTTTCGGGCTTTCTTCACGAGAGCGGAAAGGTCAAATCAATTTTGATGAATGTGTTTGTGGTGACTGTGCTATTGTTCCTAGTGAGTGATACAATCAAGTTCCTGGTATTGTCAATGGACGCAGCCTGGTGGCCGCGTACACAGGCCTCGTACGATATAGATAAGAATGCGACCATTCATACGCGCACCGATTATCTGAAAATGCGTATAAATACGCTGCGCTCACAGCTGGTGGCCAGCGAGAAGCATTGCAACGAGCCCCTGAACCTGATGTATCAAATCAATGCCAGGGACTTGTGGCTGTATGGCAAGTATTTCCTGCTACTTATGTGCCTGGTGCTAGTCTCGTGGGATGAATTGCTCTACTACAATACCAAGCAGAAGTACAAGCTCTACATGAACAATCAGACTCGCAGCTTGGGAGTAGTCAGCGTTCGTCACCTGAACGGGCTATTCGCGTTTCTAGAGTCTGCCCTTGTGTCGCCCTTTGCGCCAGATTTCGAGAAGACTGGACAAAAGAGATGGTTGTATGGCGATCACACCGCCAAGTTGGGTGTCATACGTTTGCGTCAGCTGCGCAGAAAAGAGAACCATCATATTGGCTGGGGTGAAGTCGAGTTCTCAGCTTTAGACTATATGCCCAGCTGGGAATTGCCTTATCAACGGATGCTGTACACAGACAAGTATTGGAAAATCTATGAGCCATGGCTGCCCATATATCCCACTCATAGTACAACGACCAAGATGTTATTCGGCTTTGATCATTATGGCTATACCCAGAGTTTCCCCGAGCTGCATGGCTACGTAACAATGCTTGCGCGCAGCTATAACAATAGCATGAAGGTTATTGATTATCTTAAAAATATGAACTGGCTGACATGGAACACATCGGCGGTATTCATTGACTTTACGCTCTACAATGTGGATGCCAACATGTTTACCATATGCACTGTGCTGATCGAACAGACGCCCTTTGGCAGTATTTTTTCCTCACTGAACATATTCAGTGTCAAATTGCAATTCCTCGATCAGCTGGGAATACTGGGCATGATCGTGGTGACCCTCTATTTAATTGTGCTCATACAGTTCGGTAAATCGGTGATCGTAACGCTCTGGTATGAGCCGTCCAAGGTGCGCAGCATGTGGAGCAAGCTGGATTTGATTATCCTAGTGCTAAATTTTATTGTGGTCACTATGGTTATCATACGGGAAATAATTGTATCGAATCTGCTCACGAAGGTGGAGAGTTCAAGTAAGCTTCAGTTCCTTGACTTCAGGCTGCCGACACGCTTGCATTTGGCGTCTACCATAATGTTGGGATTTCTTGTCTGCTTGGCCACATTGCGATTGTGGCGGGTGCTTCTGTTCGCCAGCGTTTTTCAGTTATTCTCCACTACGTTGTACTCGGCATGGAAAGCGTTGGCTAGTACTGCCGTATTAATACTTATATTTTTGTTCGGATACGGAATGGCTGTTGTCATTATAAATGGCAACAATACGGTTACTTTTGAGAAATTGATTAAGAGCATCATCTCGTCTTTGTGCTTTTCCTTTGGCTTTACCTCGCAGTTCAATCACAAAGATCTCTTTCATGGCGGCAGTCTTCTGGGCTTATTTCTATATTTAATTTTGGCCTTTGTGGTTGCTCAGCTATTGATGAACCTTTTTGCTTCGACAGTCAACGATTATTTTGTGCATGCCAAGCTCCAACGAGATGCCAAAGAGTTGAACTACATCAACTTCCTGCAGTTCCTACGTGTGGAATACGCCCCAATCGTTCGATTCTTCCAGAAACTGCCTTTCTGCAAACGAGGCTACAAGCGGCGTAATCGCACGGTTACCGAAAACATAAATATCGATATGGAAAAAAACAAACGGTGGAACGAAAAGAAAAGATACCAAGCTTTTTCTCTTAAAGATTATTCAGAAGCAGAAGCCCCTAAAGGCGATGAAAAATCGAAGCAAGAAGAATACATAAGGCGTATTGAACGTCTTTATACGATTGCGGCTCTCATGCAAACCCAAATAGCATTACTTGACCACTTGCTCTTTAAGGAGGAAACAGTCAATTCAGATGAATCAGATAATGAAAGCGATTCTGAAACTGAATATATTTAAAAAATATTAATGGTTAGGCATCGGTTAGGTAAAAATCGGAAAAAGTTTTAATTAACGGAGAGAACAGCATGACAGTTGTCAGATGAAGCTGAAGAAATCGATTCTGTTACTAAACAAATTTAATTACATTTATAATTACGTTTATAATTTGACAAATAAAAAATATAGCAAGGTATAATTAAACACCGATACCAATTACACGATACCATTATTTACACAATTCAGATGAGACAAATTAATTACAATCTCAAGTTTATAATTTGACAAATAAAAAACTAATAAAAAATATGGCTAAGTATTAATTAGCAGAGACCAATCTCTATAGTGTCAATTTATTTACACAATTCAGATGAAAAGACCTTTTCATACTGAATACGCTTACATAACATTAATATTATTAATTGTGGGTAGGGTTCACCCTAGTCTTTAAGAATCTAACAAATATATACTTGTATCATCCGTGATATGCATTAGGAATGTTCTCAAAATATTAACATGTGAATCTGCATCTTTAAACGTACATATGCTTACATACATATATGATATGCTATTGTAATCCATTTATTTAAAAGTTCGCTTTCAGATTTTCTGTGTTTAACTTGTATACCTATGTTAATCTTGACTTATGTAGTGCTATTAACCGAAAGGATTCTCTTTAGCGAAATAGAGTTTGTTGGAGTCATAAAATCAACTGTTCACAGATGTTCCCGTTTCGTTTAATCGAGGTTAAGCTATGTTTCATTCTCAATTTTACAAAACGAAACACAGATGGCCTAGTTTTTCAACATTATCGACTCGAAAACTCAAACTTACCCAGAAATGTTTTTTCAAAATTATTTCAAAATACTTTCTGTTCGAGCAACGTTAAGTTCATAAAATATAATCAATTTTAGAAAACTTCTAAAATCCACTCGCAAGTAAAAAACGAAAAAAACGCGCATAGAAAAGCATCGATAAAGCTTTAATCATGAATCAAAAATCCATCAACTGTGTATTTTTTTTGTTCACGGTAGCAATTATCTCGACATGCATGGGTCTAATGATATATTTTTCGGGCTTTGAGCACGAAGCGCGCAACGCCAAAAACATTTTCATATCAATCGTGATAGTACTATTTTTTCAGCTGCTAATTGCTGAGCCAATAAAACTTATTCTAATCGCACTTGATATGTCCATTTGGCCGCGCAGCATGCCCAAGTATCGCAACTATCAGGATGAGGAGGCCAACAACGTTGAGGAATACAATCGATTGAATTTCCTCAAGCGACGCTTGAGGGCAATGCGAGTTCAGACCCTGATCACCGAGCGTTTTCGCAATGAGGGTCTGACCCAGGAGTACAGGATTATTGCACAAGATCTATTTCTCTATGGCAAATACTTTTTAATACTGATTGGCGTGGTGCTGGTTTCGCGGGACGAGCTGATGTACTACAATACCCACGAATTGAATAAGCTGTTGATGTACAATCATTCGAGTTATATTGGACTTAAAGAGGTTTATCATCTGAATCAGCTGTTCGATTTTGTGCAGTCATCGCTAATCGATGCTTTCAGCTACGATGCCAACGATACGGGAGTGACCGCCTGGGTGCACAGCACCCAAACTAAAATGGTGAGCGTGGTGCGACTACGTCAACTGCGCCTGGCCAAGGAACAAATGGGCTGGAATGATCCCGAATTTACAGATCAACCATATTTGCCCGATTGGCAATTGCCATACTATCACATGCTCTATGCCCATAAATATTGGCGCATCTATGAACCCTGGATACCCTTAGTCGAAAAAAATTTTGCTTCTCGGGTTCTGCTTAATTTTGATCATGTAGGTAAATTCCAGAACTATCCAGAGTTAAAAGGTTACGTCGCGCTTCTGGCACGCCAGAAGGAGAATAGCATGAAGATACTTGAATTTCTAACCGAAACCCATTGGCTAACCTACAACACATCGGCGGTATTCCTTGACTTTACGCTATATAATGTCGACGCAGATATGTTCAGCGTATGCACATTGCGCGTAGAGCAAACGCCATTTGGTGGCATCATACCGGATGTTTACTGTGACAGCATTGAGCTGGTCGATGATGTCCTACAGACAAGCTATTTGACATTGTTCGTGCTGCTCATCTATGTGATAGTCCTTCTGCAGTTCATGCACTCATTCCTGGTGCAATTATGGTATCATCCAGCCAGGATGCGCAGCATGTGGAACAAATTGGATTTGATTATAATTGTGCTTAATGTTGCGATGATTGGTGTCGTCGTTACGCGTACAACAATCGTAGCCGCGATGCTAACGAGATTGGAGGGTGCCAATAAGCTAGAATTTCTAGACTTTCGGAAACCGGGTCGTTTGCTTGCCCTGGCCAATATATTAACCGGCTTTCTAGTCTGCGCAACCACGCTGCGTTTGTGGAAGGTGATGCAGTTCGCCAAGGTATTTCAGATATTCACCAAAACTCTGTATCTGGCCTGGAAGGCATTGGCCATCACCGCCCTGGCCATATTCATCATACTGATGGCGTTTGGCCTTGCATTTGTCACTATCAATGGCAACAACAGTGCCCACTTTATTCGACCAGTCACGAGTGTCGTCACGTCCATATGCTTCTCGTTCGGCTTTATGAGCGAAATCAAGCCAAATGATCTCTTTCATGGTGGTAAATATCTGGGCATTGCTATGTATGCTGCTTTGGGATTTGTGATTTCTGTGCTGCTGATCAACGTGTTTGTAACATTAATTCATGATTATTTTACCGCCGCCAAGACCATAGGTGATGCCAAATTCAGGCGACAAATTACATTTTTGGAATTTCTACGTGTGGAGTTCTATAGTGTCCACCGGTTCTTTCATAACCTGCCATTTATTAAAAAGCAGTACAAACGCAATAATCGCACAGTGGCTGAGAATATTCAACGTATTTTGGACGAGCGCGATAGGCAACATAACCTTAAGCAACGATCGGCTAGGTCCATATTCAGTAGCGTAAAAACTGTAGAAGTTGAAAAGGACGAAGAGACTCTACAGGCTGAGTATCGCGAACGTGTTGAGCATATATGCGCTATCTCAAAAATACTAAACATCCAAATCGAAATTCTAGAGCGTGTTATATTCGACGAAGTTACGGATGATAAGAACAGCAAGCAAAGGAGGCGTTCTCAAAGACCCCAAGAATACGATCAACCTCCAGGCCCAGAGGACGACACACCTTCCAATAAATATGATAGCTTCGTATAATCACTCGATCGCTTTGTGAGCACATAATTATGTATTTTATTATTCGTTTCCCATTTGTGGCTTAGTTATAGATACAAATACAGTTTCGACTTGCTTTATACCCTGAACCCATTGAAAATGGGTAAAAAGGTATATTGTTTTTGTGCAAAGATGTGTGTAGATGTTTGTAACGGGCAGGAATTATCTTCGACCCCATAAAGTATATACATATATTCTTGATCAGCATCAATAGCCGAGTCGATCTAGACATGTCCGTCTATCTGTCCGTCCGTATATATAAATACAAGAATATCAGACCCTATAGGAGCCTCCTAGTGCCCGCGCAGTATGAGCTTGTTTCCGATCGTCGAAAACTTCGATATCGAAATTCCCTGTCGGGGCAAATCTTAGTTTTTAAGAGCTCTTCACCAAATTTTACAGGTAGCTTCTATAAAGGTATATACAGATCAAGTATCTTTAATTTTATTTTATTTTTTCGTTCGTCTCCGACCCCATAAAGTATATATATTCTAGATCATCGTCAACAGCCTAGGTGATATCGCCATGTCCGTACGTCTGATTTTATGCGATCTCATGCTTAAAGCTATCGTCTTGGTCTGCCATTCTGTTGCAGGCAGTACTTATGTATGTCGGAAACGGAAGCGGGTTGGACCACCATATCTTATAGCGAATATAGGAACGATCGGTCCAAAAGTTGGTTCTGGTAAGAAAAACTTGTTTGTTTAGCTGTCATAGAAAAGATCGGTGAAGTAGTGGGATCTTATAGGGAAAAGTATTCTGTTTTCATAGATATTTCAGCACTCTTAGCATTTAGGAACTGCATTATTCTTACATATCTGTATTAAATCTTTGGCGTGCCGAAGATATCCTTACTTTATTTTAATATTTTAGGTTTTTTGTTTTTAAATTTTCTTTTTGGGATTTCAAAAATAGAAATTAAAAATAATAATAATTCGTAAACACAAGATTTAAATTAAAAGGATGCAACGAAAAAAAGCTATTTTATTTTAGTTGCTTTTATTTTTCTTTTAATATTTTTCGTTTTCCATTTAATTTAATTTCTTTATTTTTATTTATTTTTTTTTGCATTCACACAAATAAATAATTATGCGCAAACAGAGAAAACTTTGACTTGAAAAGGCTTTTAGGGCAATTTGGTGATGGCTTTGTTGGACTTGTTTGCAAAAACTTGAACGGAACCTGAGCCTGGCTGTGGGCCAAAACGAAATGACTTATAAGTAACGAAGCATTTCGGACATACTTGAAAGAGCATTCAGCTCGCACAATTGTTATAGGTTAGCAAATAAAAATTTAATACCTCATGCTTTTAGGCTGCTGCCGAAAACTATTTGAGTTGCCCAGTTTTCAGTTGCCGGTTGCCAGTTGCCGGTTGCCAGCTATGTGTAATCGGAGGCAGCAGTTATTGTTAGACCCACACTAAAAACTTTACAAACATTTTGATCAACAGCAAATATAGCTAAACTAAACAATTGCGAGCGGCGCTTAACTTTTGCCAGTACAGCCCCGCACCTCCCCCCTTTCACTGATCCAGGAGACAGACTGTCTGCAACTATTCTTTTGGTGCATACTCGCATGTACATGCATAATGTGTGTACATATGTGCATGTCACTTGGGGAAGTGTGTAAACTTTTATAATTATTAGCAACAAATGAGCAGTGACAGAGCACTTTTGCAGTAGCTGTAACTTTTGCCAGACAGATATTCTCTGCAGAGTCCCAAACAAACAAAAAAAAAAAATCACAAATGATTCCTGGCCGCTCAGGCTCAATTTAAAAGTTTTAACTACCTGACTAGTCGTATGTGTGCACCTACCAGGCAGACACTAAGAAATAGTGTCCCAATCAAAAGCCCTTTAAACTTTTAAATGCCTTAAGTGAGGGCGGGGCAAAAAACTTTTTAATTTCTGTCTGACTTCTGGCAGCCTTTAATGCTAACCTGTTTTTATTACAACATTAAAAACATGTTGTCGTACTTAAAGGTGTTAAAAGTAATATATTTAAATTAAAGTTTAAGATATACTAAAAGCATCAAAATTAACTAAGTAAGGTATTCGAAATGCTCAACTATGGAATACACGGATCAGCATACAAATCTATATTTAGTTCATTTATCATTCTTTGGTATTATGTATACAATTTTCCGACTTTTGAAAATGTAAATACCCGTGTGGTTGGCGGGCACTAGAATACCTCCACAGCATGTCACCGCTTGTCGTACGAGGCGACTAATAGAGACACTCTCCCCATTCCCAAAATCCAAGTCTGTCGGTTCTCAAATAGGATGCCTTGCTTTTTTTTTGAAAAGTTAATTTGATCTCTACGGTAAATCAAAATAATTTTGCCAGTCATAAACAACACTCTACCGATAACGGTGAGAAAATCTGTTGGAAAATCTATTGAATTATAAGGTTGCTGAGCATTTGAATATGTTAAGTAATTTTATGTTCACATTCCCGTGTCTTATGCACGTTAAAATTGTAAATAAATGAATAGAAGCGGTGGGAAACTGAAGATGGGACAAGGATAATAACGTTATTGGTAATATTCTTGAGAGTTTATTATCCAACACTGTAGTTTATTATGCATTGGGCTGCTTTGCAACCGTTTTCAACACTCACAAATGTCAAATCATTTGAGAATCGTGCAAATTCGTTAATTTCCATTAACATTCGACGGAAACGTCATGTTTGGCAAATCGAAAAAAAAACATAAGGAGTCCAAAGAACTCGCCCCCATCTATATTAATCTGAAAAACAATGATGTCCAACACTATTTGCCGAATGAAGAAAATGTCAAGAAGCATAAAAAATCAAAGCACAAGGAGCACCACAAGAAGCACGGCAAGAAGCACAAAAAAAAGCACAAGCATAAGCACTCCAAAAAGGAAAATCCAACAGGGCCAGTTCCAGTACCGGTGGCCGAGCTAGTGCCAGTGCCAGTGCCAGAGTCTTTGCCAGAGTCATTGCCAGAGCCAGTGCCTTTAGCAGAGCTAGTGCCAGACGTAGAACCAGCGCCAGAGCAGGCGCCAGTTAAGATCGAGGAGACACCATGCGAGCCCACAGTACAGTAAGCCCACGAGTTGACTCACGAAATCTTTCCACACAGAAAAGCATTTAACTTAAATTTGTTTGTATTGATAGGAGCTCAATGTGGTGGAACTATGACCAAACGCTGCTCTCTGGCTATAGCTTTGGCAATGCAGATCTCAATTTTAATCTGGGTGGTTGTGGGCCGATGCGCATTGACCAGCCAATTAGGCAGTTTTCCACATTTATAATACCAAAGTTGAGGAACAAGCAACAACAATGCAGCAATTTAAATACCACCTCAGAAGTTTTTACAACCCAACATTCGCCGGCTAGAGATTTGGATTGGTTACACGATCAGAACTTTAGGCCCATATCGCCCATCAAGAAAAGTGATATAGACCATTTGCCGACATCGGAGGATATTTGGCTTAGCTACGAGGCATCCAAACAGGGCGCAGAGCCTGAATGGCCCATTTGCTGCACCCAAAATGCATTGAGTCCCATGCCACTGCCCAAAGAAATTCCAGTTAAGTCAGCGACGGTCGAAAGCACACCGCCAAGCCAGGTCAATGAGCTGGACCAGGTGATCGCTAATCTCGCGGACTGGCATACTAGCTGCGAGCAGGGAGAGGAGTTCGAGCAACAAACGCAACAAGACGCAGCGAGCGTGTCCTATGTGGAATTGGATAGCTTAGATCTGAGCCTGGACGAGGAGCGCGGTCTGGTGGAATTTCTAAAATCAAAACGACTTCATACGCCGCTCAGTGATATCAAAGCCTTTGAAATGTTGCTGAACATGGCCAGAAGTGAGGAAAATAGAAAAGCCCTGCAAGATTTGCTGCGGCCCAAAATGTTAGTGCAGATAAGGCCAGGTAAGGGCATGCCTACGGCGCCTTCAAGGGAAGGACAGGATGCATCCATGGAGCTGGAGTTAGTTAAGGAAAGAACTGTGATAGAAACGACGCAACAGCGAGCAACTGAAAGGGTGGAGCTCTCAAATATGACACCACTTGTCATCAAAAATGAGGACATGCAGAAGGCCATAGACTCAATCATTGTCATAGATCAGCCGCAAGAGCAACAGCAACTGCAAAAGCCAAAACTTGAAATCAACATGGATGAGCAGTCTGAGAACGAGAAGCAGCAGCCCTTGACCCAAAGGCCTGATCAGCCATTAATAGTGAATGTGGAAAAACTGCCGCAGCTTGTTGCGACGCCAAAGCCGCAAGAGGACGCCGTGCAACAGTGGCTGCAGCAACTGGGCCAAGATCTGTCGCGCGTGGTACAAAGCCGACTCGACTCGCTGCCCATCAGAGTGCCAGAACGACTGCCGAATGCGGCACACATAGAGCCAGTCGATTTTGAAGCACAGATCAGTGAAAGTGCGCAAATGCAGCCCAAAGCAAAAACTCCGACTGGTGAGGGGCTACGCCTCGAGTCGGAGCTAAAAATCACAGCTGGCATACCGCAGAGCCCGGGGCAATGGGAGAATAGCTACAAACGACGATTGGATGACTTTGATGACATCATTGATCAGAACATGACCGAGTTTCGAGATCCACAGGGTAAACGCCTGCGCGGTAGCCGATTGCTAAATGATGCGGGCAAAAAGAACTTGGATAGTTTGAAGCGTGTCCTGGAAATGCCGGCGCTGCCAACGCATCTGGATCAGGGATTGCAGCAGTTGCGCATATTGCGGCCACCGACCAAACGCAAAATCGAACGCACCAAAATGCCAGTGGAAATGAAGCTGGTGCGAGCGTATAGCACGCTGGAGGTGAACTGCAGCTTGGACATGAATCAGCTGGCCCTGGAGCTGGACAATGCGGTATACAATAGCGATATACAGGTGCTGCAGATGAGTTACGATTTCGCCCAAATGGCTTGGATTTGGAATAATGGCAGCATACTGATCAGTAATGCGCGCAGCAAGGCCCTACTCGGCGATACCCAAAAGTGTATATTGGCCAAAATTCTGGGCGATGCTGCGACCGTTAACATGGCACAGCATAATGCATTGCACTCCCAAATGATACACATCGCCCAATTTCCGTGGCACATTTGCATCGAGGAGTTCAGCCAAACGTATTCCCTGAGCTGCGATACAGTTCAGGATAGCCTGCGGTATGCCTACTATGTGAACAAAAATATACCCCGTGTCGCGGCCAAGGTCTATGAGTCCGGTGCGATCCATGTGTTTGCAATGACCGCTGTCCAGGCTGATAAAATGCTCGAAAAGCTATTTCTGCTCACGGCCAATCATCGCAAGTCAAAGACAATAATTCCGCCCAAACAAAAGTCTGAATGCAATGGCACTTTTATACCATTGTTTCCCACTTGAGTAGACCCAAAAAAAAAAATGTGTATATATATATTTACATTTTTTATTTAGCTTTCTGTCATGTCTACAACTGAAGTTTATTATACGTGACTACCCAATAAACAAATCCTTTGAGAAAAAATTACCCACGGTTCTCTTTGAACATAAGCCAAAGAGAAAACTTTGCCTGCAGAGAGATGGCGCTGACTGGAAAGTTTCGCAGAAAGCTCAAAACTCGCTCTCTTTTTTTGCGAGAGCGCAAGCTTTTGGCAGCTAAAAGGCAGCCTGCAGCGCTTTTTGGGCTAAACTTGTGTGTGCTGGCCATAAAATATGCCGTACTCAGACTCTGACTTCGGGATTTGCGGAGCGCAGGAATTTAATTCATAAGTTAAGTGGCGTGTCCTCGGCCGTATACAGCCAAGGTTAAGTGTGGCTGCAGTAGCAGTAACACGTCAGCGCCGAGTCCGGTCTCCCGAATCCGAATCCTGTCGCCCACCCGCTTCTGCTTTAGCGTGTGGGTGTTTCTATTACTGCCATATTCCCAGTTAAGGTTTTGCTGCTTGAGCACGAAGCCGCATCCCCCGAAAGCACAGGCCCTTTATCTCGGCAATTGCCTGGTAATATAATACATCGACCCATTGTCTGGCTTGGCCTGAACTTTGCTTTTTTGGCCATTGTCTTTGTACTTAAAAAAAAGAAAAAACCGGTTTTGATTGAATCTTTGCAGTGTGTAAGCGCGACAAACAAATTAAGCAAGTGACACCATGGACAAAATAAATCACAACCGGAGCCCCAACCCAACCAACAACGACAACAACAATCACATAATCAGAGCTTGTCACGCCCACAACAAATGCCGTCCCCGCCCACCATGATTTGCATAAAGAAATAACCCAAAATGCGGCTGGGTAAATTTTTAGGGCCTTGCTGACCTTTTGTATGCCAATTCAAATAGACGCATGCCTTCCCCCCTCGCCCATACACCACCCCAACCTTTTTTATTTGCATGACACGTTTCAACCATCGAACGATCCACCCAAAAACGAAATTCCCAACACCTACCGATAAACAAAAAGCAATGCAGCAAATATTGAAGTAATCAAAAATGCAAATGTCACTACGTGAATTGTAAAATATCTGCGGTTTGTTTTTTTTTTTTTTGTAGAGGCCCTTTGCCTGGGCTGACCAGGACTAGCAATAAATCTGCTTGCAATTGAAGAGCACATTAATTCTTCTTCCAGCTGCTTATCGCAAAAAGTTAATTGCTTTCCCGTGCTCTCTATTAATCATATTCCATAATTTGTTTAGCCTAATTAGCGACCGGCAGACAAACAGACGACTCCTTAACAAGGACGATAAGCTGGGCAAAGGTCAGAGGGCGCACAGTACGACTGGGTCATTAGCAACGGCTCAAAGCACAACAAATTCGCAAGTAGGTCATTCAAATTAAATACATATTTTGTCCCTATGAATGAACACTCTCATTTTTTGCAATCTGTTTAATACCTCCCTTTATTTTATGAATATTTTAATTAGTCTTTAGTCTAGCATATAGAACAGAACTATTATAAAAGGACAGAAATATCAGAGGAAAACGTAAGGGGAAAAGGAAATTCAACAATTTTTTTTTTATTTTCTTGGCGAAAGTGTGGTCCGACTAAGAATACTTTTTAAAACTATCAAGAAGCTGATAGTAAACAAATAAATACAAACAAACAAATATAACAAAAACAGCATTAGGAAAAAAGTGTGCTTAAGTACAGTTGCCTGCAAAGCTAAGTAAAGTAAAGGCAAAGATTGTGTTGCGTGATTTCCAACACTACAAATTCTGTTATTTCCGGGCCATTTTGAACGGTAAAATCGAAACTTATCGATAAGCAACGACAACACTAAAAATAAGAATATAGTATACTCGCATAAAAGAGCTCGTTCACAATTGGACTTGCGGGGAGTCCATCAAAGTCTATTCCATAAGATTTTTCAGAGATATTTCTATGCCCCTAATTAAATTATCAAATCAAATAAGAAAAACATCATATTCCTTTCAAGACCAGGTTGGGAACAAGTCTGCGGCAAACTCAATTACAGCTTATATAAATAGAAATGACTTTACTTACCACGCTAGTTTGCAGTTAACGGCGCTCAGCTTTCTATAGATAAAGATACATATATATACATATATATATATATATATATTCATATTCCAAATTATCCGCTTACACTTTTTTTCTCATCTTTTCGCACGAGAAAAAGACACAAAATTAGAACAAATGCTCAGATTTAACAATTTTCTAAAATATAAATGTGTAATGAAAAGAAAAACTCATACATAAATACATGTACGTACTTCTACTTTTTGACTAGGCCATGTCCTGAGCCTGCAATTGCAGTCCTTTTCTGCAGTCGCTATTTGGAGTTTTACAGAGTCGGGTGCGAGATTTTTTAATGCAAAATTCGTGTAGTGTTGCGAGCTATGAAGTGGGGAACGGGTTAGGTTACGGGTGGTAAGGTTAGCTCTGGGTCGTAGCTCTGTTTTTGCCGGTTAACAAAGGCCATGTACCGTTGCTTGTTTTTGCCATTAACAGCAATTACAAATGGCAAACAAAAACGCAAAATGGGCGGCCAGCGCGTTGCCTGGGCAAGGGCAAACTTTTAATTATTTAGAGGAGAACGCGAAAGTCGCACAGTTTTTCACACAATTCCGGTTGCAGTTGCCGTTTGCCTGGATGAAGGGGTCCGTGCGGGTCTTAACCGAAAAGGTAAATTCAATTACGCTGTTGCTGTCATTGTTGTTCGGTTTTTGTAATTACAAACAACTTTGCAACTAATCAAATTAGCAGGCGCCTGGCAAGCAAATCCTGTTGCCAAGAGCCTAAATAAATTCAGTGCCGAAAAATATTGCCACATATGGCAAGGATTTTGCCGCTTTTCCTTTTGCAGCGCGTGTGCCTGCAAATAATTTTATCGTTTATCGGCAAGCGTGAGCCCAAAAACGGCTTTTCAAATTGTGCATCTGTGCATGAAATGCGCCATGAAAGCATTTCAGATAAATACGCGGAAACTAACAAATAGCCATGTGGAAAAGCCAGACGAAAGGATAAGAAACCCCAAGTCAGCGCGCGCGCGTGTGTGTGTGTGTGTGTGTGTGTGTTTGTGTGTGCTACGCAAAGTAAACACTTTTTAAGCATTTAGGCAGTTTAAGGGATAATCGTTTTTTATTTAGCCTAAAATCGAGCCCATCTTCAGGATAAGACCCATCATGCGGCAGCTGCCGTGGTGCAGCTCCATAGGGAAGTGAAGCAGGCAAGGGAGCAAGAGCAGCATACTTGGCAACAGCAGGAGCGGCGACTGGAGCAGCAGCGATCAGTGGAGCAGTAGCAATGCCATTGACGTTATGGGAAAGCACTTGACTGCTCGCTGCAGTCACATAGGGTGCTAGAGCGGCAACTACTGCAGCTAGAGGAGCAGTCACAATTGGAGCAGTATAAGTAAGCTGATCGCCAAGAACACGCGGAGCCGGGCAGCAGCACAGGCGACGATGCCAAAGATGACAACGGTCTATGAATAAAAATAATGCAAATTAAATTCATACAAATTTAAAAAAAGGTAATTATGCCTTAAATCACAGCTGGATGAAGGCGCATAATTACGGATATTCAAATACGTTTCGGAAAGGAAGTTCCTGTGATTCAAGTACATTCATTTACAGACCATTGCTATCCTCGTTATCATCGCCTGTGGCTCTGCCAAGCCAGGTCTCCTTCTGAGCGGACAGGTGGCTTATAGTGCGCCAGTTGTGGCTGCTGCTCCAACTGCAGTAGTTGCAGCTCCAGCTCCTTACGTGACTGCTACCAGCAGCCAGGTGTTTTCCCATAATCTCAATGGCATCGCTGCTGCTCCAGAGATAGAAGCTGCTCCAGCCATCGCCAAGTATGCTGCTGCTCCATTGGCTGCTCCCCTGGCGTACAGCTCTTCCTTGGCCTACTGCACGCCATCGATGTGCGCCAGTTCTGTTCTATAGTTCTGTTCTATAAATATCGCATTTGAATTTTAATAACAATTCTTACTAATTTGCTAAAAGCAAATAAATTGATGTTAAAACAAATGAACGTTAAGTTCAAATCGCCATTGGATGTAATCAAAATCCTAAATACGTAGGTTATTTTTGAGAACATTCAGCTGTCAAATTATGTAACTGTTGGCCAACTTACCTGTGTTCCGTAGTTGAAATAACCCATAAACAAATTCCTGCCACGTGGTCAGACGAGATTTGAGATTTACCTTGCTCTTAGATCACAATAAACCTGCACGCGGCCTTTGGATTTATATATTATTTTTAAGTTCGCGCAAAAAAAATTATGAAACATGAAGATCTGCTGAAAAGGTCTTAACTTGGCCAGAGCCAACTGAAAAATGAACGAGTTTCGGTCCAGGCAGCAGGAAATCTGCCTATAATGAAAACTATTCGCACTTCCAGAGCATTGCCAGATGTTAAAATGTTAGTTTGACAGCGCCAGGGTTGACACTTTTTCAGCCCAATGGTAACTCCTTTTGAGTTTAAGTTTATTGTCTCAATTTATTTGCTTCAGTTAGCTGAACAACGTTCTCCAGCTTATAACAAAATTAAAGTTTCTTTAATTATATATATATATATATATAAGTTGCTTGAAAATTTAAAATACTATTTTAGTGTGAATCACAATTACCACGCTTGAAAGTTCAGTAACCTGCGTCGACCCTGCTCAAGACCTTGACACACATAAAAATTACAATGAAAAAAAATTGGACACAAACCATTTAGTCAACGTTGTGGACAGCGATTTTCGCCTGCGTACGTGATTTCAATCCCAAATTAATTAAAGGTGCGTAAGCTAGGCTTACAATTCAATCAATCAAAACAAATACTTATTAAGCGGCTAAGATTTTATTTGCAGTCATTCGAAAAGTTCCTAGAAGAGAACTGGAGCGAATCGAGGTGAGCTGTAGGCAAGGGGAGAGCTGTAGGCCAGAGGCGCAGCCAAGGGAGTAGCTGCATACCTGGCGACGACTGGAGCAGCGATTGGTGCAGCCGCAAGCACTGGAGCAGCGGCAATGCCATTGTAGTTGCGGGCAAACACCTGGCTACTGCTGGCAGTCGCGTAAGGAGCTGCTGCTGCAACTACTGCAGTTGGAGCAGCAGCCACAACTGGCGCACTATAAGCCAACTGCTCGCCCAGGAGAAGACCAGGCTTGGCGGAAGCACAGGCGATGATTGCGAGGATAACAACGGTCTGTAAATAAATGCCGTCAGACATGCACTTCTTTTCTCAGGGAACTTTTCCTCTGAAACTTACGTATTTGAACATGTTGAAGATTTGTGGGCTGCAAACTGTCTGATGTCCAACCCAAATGGACAGTCCCTATTTATACCCCAAAATAGTCTTCATCCAGTTGTGAGTCATGTGGTTCATTGAAATGCGAAGTCAGTTTGTGAACACAGTTAACATTTTGTAGTTATTATCACTTCGTATGGCTCGTTGTTTTGTTTCCCGCTGTTTAATGTATAACGCGTCGTGGGGTCCACAAATTTTAAAAGCGAGTTCAATTTCTCAGTTCATTTTTTGGTATAAATACCACAGCCAAAACAATGAAATGGCATCAAAAGAGTTAAAGCTTTCAAGCTGCAAATATTAACCCAAAGAACTAAACTAAAACTTAGCAACATGTTCAAATTCGTAAGTTTAATAGTTCTTTTATTTTTGCCTTGCCTTTATCCTAATTAACTCATGTCCACAGACCGTTGTCATCTTTGCCATCATCGCCTGCGCCGCAGCTAAGCCTGGACTCCTTGGCGAGCAGTTCGCTTATACTGCTCCAATTGTGGCTGCTGCTCCAGGTGCAGTTGTCGCAGCTCCTGCCCCATATGTGACTGCTACCAGCAGTCAGGTGTTTGCTCGTAACTATAATGGGATCGCCACTGCTCCATTGGTTGCTGCTGCTCCCGTCGCTGCTCCAGTGGTGGCCAAGTATGTCAGCGCGCCTTTGGCTGCACCAGTTGCTGCTCCATTCATCGCCAGATACTCAACTGCTCCGTTTGCCGCTCAACTCGCGTATAGCGCTCCACTGGGCTATGCTGCTGCGCCAGCACCTCTATTGTTTTAATCCATGCAACTGTGATCATTAAAAAGTGTAATTAAACGAACCAGATTTAAATTTGTATCATAAACTATTTGGATTACGTCGCCTCAAGGTTTGCCCAGATCGACTTCGAATCCTGGCGTGTCAAACTTCCTTGAATCTTCAATTTGTCACAAATCGAAGTAAGTAAATGGGTTGTATATTATAATGGGCAATGAATTTGGGTTAATGCTAATCCAAAGGTAGAAATTCCGGCTGAAAGTCCTGTTCTGTTCAAATAAGATTTGCAGCCTTGACTTGGCTATCTTAAGTTTTTTTCTTCTACAAACAAGAAAATGCATGCTATAATTAGCATGGTCATCTTGTCTTCCTTTTTTCAAAGTGTGTCAAAAAATAATTATTAAAATCTAATCATAGTAACATAATTAAAGCACTTTGACAATTGAGAAAATTTATTGTTATTGGCCACATTTGAAATTTCAGATCTCATATCGAAATACAGCTCTGTTTCGATTTCTGCAGAGAAGTTTCTTCGATTAAATCAACGTAGTTTGCAACTGTCTTATACAAGTCTTATACAGAAAAAAATCGATCTAAAACTATAAATATAATTTACAATTTTCTGGGGCCTTGCTGTGCACACTGGCTTAGCTTTACGTAATTTTCCGATCTAGACTTTGCCTAAAAGTTCATTCAACTGCAGGACCTTGGTAAGATGGACGCCGCAACCTTGACACAGTTGCATAATTATTTATTTTAACCAAACAAATAGAAACTTAAAATAAACTTTTTAGCTTCATTTACCGTTTACCACTGTTGACAATAATTTTACGCTGCCTACGTGAGCTCCATTCGAATATCCAATTGAAGTTTGTTCGCGGCCTTTGATTTTGCTTTGTGCCTATAAATTGATATTTAGATGCCCTGCATAGCTACCGATTCCCACATAAAACAGTAATTTATTTAATTATTTAAATTTTTATTTTATTTTTTAATTCAAACGCGATATTCTTACAGCAGCACAGGCGAAGCAGCGGCTGCGTAAGTCAGCGGCGAGCTGTAGGCGAAAGGAGCTGCGAGCGGAGCTGCGGCATACTTGGCGATGACTGGAGCAGCAGCAATCACTGGTGCAGTGGCGATGCCATTGTAGTTGCGGGCAAACACCTGGCTGCTGGTAGCAGTCACATAAGGAGCTGGAGCTGCAACCACTGCAGCAGGAGCAGCAGCTACAATTGGAGCGCTATAAGCCACCTGCCCGCCCAGGAGAAAACCGGGCTTGGCAGAAGCACAGGCGATGATTGCGAGGATAACAATGGTCTGTAAATAAATTCAGTTGAATCAGAGCTGGAGTTTCGCAGGGAACTTCCTTCTGAAACTTACGTATTTGAACATGTTGAAGATTTGTGGACTGTTTTGCTCGTAGGGTAAGCTGCAAACTGTTTGATGTCCAACCTAAATGGGCAGTCCGTATTTATACCCCAAAATAGTCTTCATCCAGTTGTGAGTCATGTGGTTCATTGAAATGCGAAGTCAGTTTGTGAGCACAGTTAACATTTTGTTATGTTTCCCTTTGTTTAATGTATAACGTGTCGTGGGGCCCACTAATTTTAAAAGTGCATAAGGTCATATTCGTAGTCCTCTTTGAGTAGGAATCGCACAGCAAAAATTATTTAATGGCACACTCTAAATTGGATATTCAGGCTGTCGACATATTTACATGGCTGCAAACTCAATAAGATATTGTGGTTGTTCGTTTAACGAACCTTGCTTTCCATACTCACAAACTCCGAATTGTCAAGAACCTACGTCTGATCAATTTTAAAAACAATTTGTAGTAACTGTTTTTTCATAGTTAACCAATTGCATTTCCGGGTTTGAACTCGCTTACAGTCCTTTAAACAGTTACAGTGTTCATAGTTTGATTCACTAACCATTCTTTTCAAGGATCGGTTCACGAAGCTTGATTTCCACACCCACAAACCCAAGTCTCTGGAATTTAAAAAATTTTTAAGACAACATCTAATTTTTAATATTTACTTATTTTATTCAAATTTTAAAATTT
This sequence comes from Drosophila borealis, assembly GCA_035045885.1. Taxonomy (NCBI): domain Eukaryota; kingdom Metazoa; phylum Arthropoda; class Insecta; order Diptera; family Drosophilidae; genus Drosophila; species Drosophila borealis. The sequence goes on from JAWNOR010000211.1 coordinate 3,631,201, forward strand.
AATTTCATTGAATATGATTCATTTTTATAGTTTTGTCAAAGCTAAAATATGGTGCTAGTATTAAAAAATTATAAACAAATCCGATTTAAGAATCGGTTTATAGTGCAGTTCCGGGTTTGAACCGCCTTGCAGCCTTTCGAGCATGTACAATTTGCAGAACTCAATCTTAATAAGAGTGTTAAAATGCGTATGTTGATTAGTTCTTTCTATGCTCCGATAATCGTTTACTAATTTATATTTATCCACAGATCGTTGTCATCTTTGCCATCTTCGCCTGTGCTGCAGCTGCGACTGGTCTTTTTGAGGGTCAGTTAACTTATACTGCTCCAACTGTGGCTGCTACTCCGGATGCAGCTGTCGTAACTCCTGCCCCATGTGCGACTGCAACCGGTAGCCAGCTGTTTGCTTGTGACTATAATGTCATCGCTCCTGAACCAGTGGTTGCTGCTGCTTCTGGGATTCAGTTCTGTTTCGAATATGGAGAAAAAATAATATAAATATCAAAATCATTAAAGGAACTTAGGCCTTACTTATCTCTGGGTGCCCTCTGGTTGAGCTAATTGGACTTAAGGCTCGGATATAAACAAAAGCTCAGCAACGGCAACGACCGGTGACCAATTGCTGTGCAAGTCACGTAGGTCGCGTTAAAATTATTGTCAATCGCCGGCAGCTAATGTTGTTTTTGTTGCACGACGCGTGACATTAAAGTGTCCAAAGCCAGCTTTGAGTTTGTTTTGGAAAAAACTGGTATTTATGTCAAGGTCATAGGGAAATGCACAGCTAAAAACGGTGAGGCACTTAATATATAATTTAACAAGAGGTATACGATAACATAACTGAGGTACCAAGGGTTAAACACCTGTGCAGGTATATTATTTAGATGATTTTAGTTGCCATGCGAGGTATCTAAAATTAAATAGAATGCTGAAATATATAATTAAAATTCCCTTTCTATTAGGTAAATCTAACGATACACAATTCTAATTAGAATCTATAAGTGTATAAATTTGAAATAATCTATCAATCAGATATGCCTAACAATATTTGGAAAATTGTGCTTTCTAGTGATTGAGAGTAGTTCTAGCCAATCGGGCCTTAAAGTTATACAGATTTCTAGTTTCTTTAAAACATGTGTTTTTTTAAAATGTAGTCAAGTACTTTTTAAATTTATTCATAGGATCACAGTGTCTTCTTATTTAAATGAAAAGTGGTGCAGGAGCCGCAGCGTAGCTCAGCGGTGCGTTGTAGGCAAACGGAGCTGCGTACCTGGCGAAGGCTGGGGAAGCCAGAGGAGCAGCAATTGGCGCTGCTAAAGGAGCAGCCGCGTACTTGGCAATAAGCGGCGCAGCCAGAGGATGAGCAAAAGCCGGTGCCGCCAAAGGAGCAGCCGCGTACTTGGCAATGAGCGGCGCAGCCAGGGGATGAGCAAAAGTCGGTGCCGCCAGAGGAGCAGCAACTGGTGCCACAGCCCTGACGATTGGAGCGGCAACTGGAGCAGCTGCAATCAGGGGCGCAGTAGCGATGCCATTAAAGTTCCTGGCCACCACTTGGCTGCTGGTGGCAGTTACCACCGGAGCGGGTGCAGCAATGATGGCAGCTGGAGCAGCCAGCGGGGTGTGCAGTAGTCCTGGCTTGGCGGCGGCGCAGGCGAGCAGGGCGCAGAGGACAACGGTCTGAACAGAAAAGAAGATGTGAGTACCAGGAGCAAGCGGTTGGGTGCAATAAAAAATGCGACAACTTACGTATTTGAACATGTTGAGGGATTTCTGATTGCTTTTTGGAGTTGCCACTTGAAGAGCGAAACTGTGTTTGATGACATGTCTTCGTTTTCGATTTATTTTTATAGCAAATCAAAACGCACGTGACGGACGCGCAATAGGCAAACGACAATATAAGAAAATAAAAAGTCCAAATTAGCATGCAGAGCGCGCAGACAAAGTAAACCAAAGCAGCTACCGTTGGCCTAACTGTAACTGTAGTAAGTGCGTTGATTAATATTACTTGTTTTTTTAATTTAAAGCTCAACAGGGTGTAAACACAATCTGGGTTAAAGGTTACCAGCCCTTGCACTTCTTAAGAAAACGTGTCTCAGTATCTATCGAATAGATAGTATCGATAGAGCGATCGATAGAACCTGAAGCCTTGCAGGAAAAAGCTTTACAATTTATATGTTGCTAGGCTTTAATCTTTTTACCTTGTTACCTTTGCATCTACCTACTTTTGCCCTACTTTCATATCTTCATGAGCTCAGGTTGCCGTATGAAATTAATTTTTACTTACAATAGTTTTAAAGCAATAAGACCTACCCCACTACCATCGCTAATATTTGGCTCTCTTCTCCTCTGCCTCCCTCATTCGGTGAAAATGCGATGTCGCGTGATGTTCAGTGCGTGTAATTAAATTATTTATTGCGTTTTAACAAAAGTTCGCTAAAGCTTAAAGTAAAACTCGTGTTGCAGCAGCCTTGACCTGAATTAAATGTATAAAATACGAATGAAATAATATTTGTGCCAATAAGCAAAAATGTCCATTGTGCGGGCGCTCGACTGTCCATTCGCGCGTGTGTGTGTGTATGTGCGTGTGTTGGCTGACCCGTAGCCGGGTGTGAAAAATAATTTTTCGGCCGTCGTACGTGCTAAAAATGTTGAATTCGTCTATTTCTCTGAACTGATCTGGAGCCCTACCAGGTCGATTCACTGCCTGGAGCGCAAGAAATTGTGTTTGTGTGAAATATATGTTTAGCTGTAGCTTTCACTACCTGATACATAGATTGCAAATTACGCATGGAATTCGAGAATTTCGCATGCAAAGGCAAAACCCCGAAAAATGTTCATGGATATAATCAGGAATACAGAATGGTTTAAAGGCGGTAAGTTCATACATATGTATATCATGCATAACATTAATTAATATTCGCATTTTATTTTATACGTAGTCATGGTAACATATGTACATATGTATGTATGTAGAATATAAAATGACCTGCAAAAGAGTAGAGAAGTATTCTTCCTGTGAGTCGTTTATCGTTTAATTCTTTGCATTTAATACGTAAGCTCGCTTTGTGCATGTGAAACACCCACACTTGTCATTTTCCATTTACCACAGAATGCAAGAACAAAACACTGCAAAGCAACGGTGCATAGAGTAAACGGTTTTGTTTTCGTCTTCTTTTTGATCGTCTGGCGATGCTTAGCTTAGAACGTCGTTTCATAGGAAATGATATGAAAAAAAAATGTGACAAAAATTCGAACTGTTTTATTTCGCGTTCTCTTTTGTCGGTTGGCCGTCGCTTGCAGTGCTGCGAAACAACAACAATGCGTTTTGGCATTGATGTTGTTGTTTCTGTGCAGATGGTATTTCATGGTATTAAAATAAAAAGATTACGCACAAGACTGTTAATCGGCTCGTGAGCCACGTAGATTGTGACGTCATTTCATTCTTCGTTAGTGAATATTTGTACTTACATATATAAAACTCCAGAAGGGCTCGATCGATTTGAATGATTCTTTTTTTTTGTTTGCTCGACTCAATACATTTGGCTACAATAATTTACATATAATGTTGTTGCTATCTTCTCTGGATGAATATTGGAAGCTTCTAAAATAATAAACTCGTACGGTTATTTTGGTATTTTGTTTATCTACCAGTTTTTTCTTCTAATATTTTCTATTGGACTGTTGAATATCTGAAAACTGAACATTGACTATGATCCGTAAAAGTCAATTATAGGTACATTCATTAATTTCCAAATACATACTTATATATATGTATGTGTGTATATGTATGTATGTGTTTGTCTATTGAAATTTCACATTTCGTGCACTTTGATTTTCATACAAATTTTGTATAATGAGCTGCGGCAATCGAAATTGGCTGCCCTTCGGGTTTTGTGGGCAGCTCCGGAGACCCTCAAAGACATTGCTGGAACCAAAAGCAACTCAACTACCAATTATAATGCCGCCGCTTATAATGGCCAACGTGTTCCACGCAGGGCGCATTTTAAGTAGCTCCAGCGAGGCGTCGGCTTCTTGGGTATAAATATGCGCTGCATGGCCACAGTTTGACATCAGTTAACAATTCGCTTTCAACCAGCTACCAGCAGCAAGTCATAAAACAAAACAAAAAATCTAAAATCAAGATGTTCAAATACGTTAGTAGCCTTTGGTAATTGGTGTATCAATGGGGACTAACTAATCCTTGTCCAAACTTTCACAGGCCGTTGTCATTTGCGCTTTGATTGCCTGCGTTGCCGGCAAGCCGGGATTTCTGCACGCACCGCTGGCTGCTCCGGCTGCCATCTTTGCTGCACCCGCTCCGGTGGTGACTGCTGCCAGTAGCCAGGTTGTGGCCAGAACATTCAATGGCATCGCAACTGCGCCCGTGATTGCTCCAGTTCCAGTCGCACCCGTTCCAGCACCAGTTATCAGGGCTGTGGCACCAGTTGCTGCTCCTCTGGCAGCTCCAGTTTTCAGACATGTGGCACCCGTTGCGGCACCTTTGGCCACTCCCTTCGCTGCACCCTTCATTAAAGCTGTTGGACCAGTCGCAGCTCCATTGGCTGCTGCACCCATTGCCCATCCCTATGCGGCTGCCTTTGCCCATCCCTATGCGGCACCAGTCTTTGCTAAGTACTCTTCTCCGTTGGCTTATGGACCAGCTCCGTTGAGCTATGCCGCAGCTCCCGCATTGTGGTAAGAGCCAAAGCTCAGCAAGGATTAACAACGTGTGTGTTCAATGACTGATAGCCTTTAATAAAAATCGTTCAACTTGGTATATAAAGAAAAAGTGCTTCCATTGTTTGTCTAGACCGTGGTATTGGTCGGTTTTGTGCTCTAACGCTAGGTATAACAGTTTTCTTGTGGATATTGCAACACTACAAACTAATTGAAAAAGTGGCAGTGTTGCCATATTGAAGTTTGGTGTCGCATATGGTAAACAAGTCTAATTTGAATACAATGTCTAGCTTCTGATTGGAATTTCAGAATTCCAATAAGGATTTAAATTTTCATATAAATTCGAAGCACAAGTTTTTATACCCGGCTTAAGTAAAATATTCACTAGCTAACAACAACTTTATAAGAGTTAAATTAAGATATTTACTTCTTATTTATCAACTTAATTATCGACCTATTACAAAAAGAGAGCATTGCAACTTTTTCAAAACAATTGCATGCCCTTTTTTAAGCTTTAAATTTGTTTTCATAATCATCTTAAAGGCTCTGTAGAAGCTTGAATAGGTTGGGGAGTCAATCGCTTTTATTCGGGTCATTTGTGTTTCATTGTGCTTCGTCCATCTAAAACGAATTATGGCACATGTACATGTGTGTGTTCTTGTGTGTGTGTGGGGTCAGATGCTGCACGAAACTGGACTGCACTGCCAGCTAGAGTTCAGGTTCAGGTCGTTTCTCATGCGCTTTTCATCCATATTTGCCATTCATTTGGCTTTAGCAAACAAAGGCGAAGAAAGCGTGCCCCCAACGACCAATAAATGTCCAAATAATTTCATTCGATTTCTTTTTTGTTTTCTCGTACGTGTGCAGGAAAATGAAACCTTAAAGTTTTGCTCGTTACAGGGACTGGGGTTGAAAACTAATAGAAAACTGAGTCAAGCTGTAATGCAAAGTAGAAAGCGAAAACTTAAACAGCAAAGATAAGCGGTACACATATGCCACGCCCACGTCTTTTCTATCCGGCCCGCAGTTGATTTTCAACGGCAAAGTTTATCCTCAATTAAACTTTTTGTTGTTGCGTAAAATTACGCCAGAGTTCGGTTCAGTTTGTCTGTGCCCGGGTGTACACACAAGTACACTCAAGTGTGTGGGTATGTGTGTGTGTGATAGGCCATACGACAGACCCACATATACATATATATATAGATCTTTTCATCCTATTCCAGCCTCATCTTCATTTGTTGGCTTAACTTTTAACTCCACTTGCCTTAATTTTCGCTCACTTTATTGTTGTTTTTGTTGCGCTCGGCACATTTTTGGTAATTTCCGCCTCTGGCAAGTACCGACACAAAAATTCTATGAAGTTCAGTAACCCCATCTGACAATCAACCCGCCTCTTCCTTCGTACGTCTGTGTGGCATGTTGGTGGGCCGTTTTTGCCATAGAACATTTCATTAGCTTTCCACACATGCGTTTTCATTTGTTGCATCATTGCGCTGTCGAGTTTTTCCTTTTGGTAATTGATTTCACATCCAAGTTCTTGTGCAAACTTTTAATGCGCATTTACGTGTAATTAGAAAGACTTTCAAAGGACACGATTTTTGGTTGGCAATGCGAATCAATTCTGAATTTCGTGGCACTTTATTTAATTAAAAATTGTGTTTTAATTTTGTTTATTTTTCTGGAATTTTCGCATTTATTTTTGTTATATATTTTTATGCTATGATAATTTGTTTTGTTTACAATATGTAAATTAACATAATTTACAGTTGATATGGTAAAACAAAAATCACAATCTCTGATTTCTCATGTGTGTGCAAAAATAAAAATATATAACAAATATGTAACCATCCCACGTCACGATCGCATCAGTTTTTCAGTTGAAGATGTTTGTATTTGAAATTTCTCTTATGCAAACTGCACACATTTTCCTCAATTTTCCATGGCACTTCAGATGCTTAGATCATAATGAGAAAAATACTGAAAATTTTCCATACCAAACACTTTGCGTATAGACAAACGATTCAAAGCTCAAGATTTACCAGACAAGCGAACGGCAACTATGACAGCTTCGTTGCGGTTGTTTAGCGGCTTCCACACTCGATTTGGGGGGAGTCGTCTTTGAAAAGAGATGGAGGAAAATGCGGCACAGTGCTTTCAGCCTTTCAGCTACAACAACGCGAAAATCCAGAAGCCTTCTGGCTTTTGATATGACGACAACAAGCCATGCACGGCGCTTGGTACACCGACTACGTGATTTGTTTGCCAGAGCAATTTACATGCCAGGGCATGGATGCGATGGAGATGACAACAACGTACACCTGTATGTGTGTGTTAGCATTGGTCTTGGCTATATGCGTGCGCGTGTGTGAGTGTTGCAACCACTTTGACATTTGGCACCCGCAGTCAAGGATTTGGCAGCGTGGAAAAAAGGGAAAAATTGAATGCGTGGATAGCGAAGCGCCGACAATTGGATGCGAAAACAAAAACCGCATTGCTCCACAAAATGTCAAACGACAATGACAACGGCAACGACGACAGAAAACGCACAAAGCGTAATTTCAACTCCGACCGCCAGGTGGCGCTGCAAAACTTAATCACCTAATGCAAAGCGACGCGCGTTAAGCGTCTAAATAATGAGCAGCCGTCGAACGGAAAATGGCAAACGCTTTGCCAATTTGCATAGCCAGCTAAATGCAATTGACATGGAACAGACGCCCATCGGGGTCGATTGGCAGCAGAGCGACAGGGCGGGGCAGGGCTTAACTATCAGCCAGGCGGTATACGTACACATATTTTAGAAAAAAGACACGCCTTATTTAAATGAAACAAAGAAGTATTGGGCATGTCTGCATCGTTGCCTGTCAATTGACATAAGCTGGGAATTTGCACGCTAAGCCATTTCATTGGGGGATTGATTTTGCCTTAGCATATTACGCATACGCCGCATGTGTCAAAGGTGCCAAGAAATGTGCCAATTGCATTTGCGAATCTCTCAGAATTTTTCTTATTCACAGCCCAAAACCAATCCCCACATTTGCTTTCGCCAGGCCAAGCGTCCACAAAAAAAAACGTAGAAAGTTTTTGTCGAAGTTTGTTTTGCCTGTGCTCTACCAGGCTCTGAGGTTGAAGGGTTGCCTTCCACATGTGTGTGCTGCTATGTGTGGGTGTGTGCGCGCGCATATGAGGGTGTGCCTCTTATTTGCTGACACAGCTCCGATCCGCATTTAGTTACGAAAGCGAAAAATAATTAATTAAGAAGTGCAAATCATAGCAAAATAATGCGGGCTGTCAAATTAAAACTAAAAGTAAACGCCAGCAACAGACGTCCGGAAATAACCAGACATCGCTTAAAGACACACAAAAGGCTTAAAGCACACACACGCGCACACACACACATGCCAGCTGCTAAAAGGTGGCGGGAAATTTGAAACTCCCGCAAGGAAATTGCCAGAATTTCACTTATATCCTGACATAGCAATTAGCACTTCCGTTTTGTACGAGTTTGTGTACTTTTGTTGAATTCTAAAATAAATGTGCCTCTTTTCTGTTCTTAAGTTATTCAAAATATTTGGTTTCCTTAAACATATGTATGCAATTAATTTTTTTACCGATTGGACATTAGAAAAAAACAATATAATATAATAAATATTATTCAGTAGGGATTGTATGTATGATATAGTATATTAAATAGTAAAAACCTAATCAATTTGTTAACCTCGATATCCCGAGCTTAAGTCACAAAAAAAGCTATCTTATCCCAGCCAATTAGTTATATTGCTCAATGTCAGAAGCGATACCAAGTACAATTACCCTTGCGATCCCCTTAAGCGGCGGCTGTTGCCCACTTTTTGGCATTTCTAAACTTCTAACCAAACAATTTACGGTCTGACGACATACGCTAGGCCAAGAACTCTTTGAAAACTCTGCCATGTGCAATTGTAACTGCCAAGGCTATTTGAAAGCCTCGAACTCGAACTCAGTTCAGCTTCTTGAGAGTTTGGGCCGAGCTTGGATTCACCTGCCGCGTCCTGCTTACTCTGGTCGTCGACAGGCAAAACTCAAAACACCAGAGGGCTTTATATAAGCACAACTTGCCGTTGCTCTATCTGTCTGTGTATTTAAACTTTTGTAATAATCTACAGCAAATGCGCAGCGTCAGCGTGGGCGTCTTCACCTGGAACTACCGACTCCACAACAACCAAAGTTACGGGGCGCCATTTTGCTTTTACTATTTGTTTTTTGCGACTTCTGTTGACGTTGTCTCCTCTCCAGCCTTTCAGCTCACTGTCCCTCTCCCTTTCATCGCCGAATGTCGCCCAGCGGCGCACAAACTTTACCTTTGCCCAAATTTCATTTATAAACATTTCAAGAGAGGGACTGCAAATTGAGTGTTTAATTGCAATGAAGTTCCCATTTCGATGTCAGTGGCAACATATGCACCGAAGCATCGCCAGCAACCGGAAGCTAGTGGAGACTAGCTGTTAGAGCAGATGGCAGCTACTTGAACTTGGAATTGATTCGGCGTCCAGACTTGTAGCTCTTCTCATTGTTGATGTGCTGGAATTACCATAAAGTGTATGATTTGCGATACTTTTCTCTTTATTAAATTTTTGAATAGCTTAAAGTTTTCTTATATTATTCTTTAATTTAATATTCTCTTACGTAAACTGTGCATTTATTCAAGACACATTATATAGCTTCAGGGCCGGAAAAAAGATAATTCGTTGTTATCTTGGTTCAAACCAGCTCCCTGCCTTTTGGTGCGGTGCGTGAATCTCGCATTCGTTTTTAGAGTCAGGCTTTAGAGTCAGGCTTTGTTTCAATTCTTGGTTTGTCTAATGGTTTTAATATATTAATGAAAAAATGTTACTTTTGATTTAAAATTGCGAGTTGTACTGAAAATATTGTAAGACTTAAATATTTTCATATTCAAAATGCGCGCTAAATTTGATCTCTATTCAAAATGGTCTTTCACCCAACATGATTAGCATGTCGAGCGTTTTTTATGCTTTGATGCTTACCCCGAAAGTTTTTAAATTTAAATAAAACCTTTTTTGGGGCTAAATATGGCTTGTCTTGGTTTTATTTTGCTCAGCTGGCTTGGTTTAAGAATATGCTTGTAGCAAAAAACAATTGAAAACTCGGGTTCGAAATGGTTTTTAATAATAATTATTATAACGAAAATATTTAAGAAAAATCTGTGGGTAGGTTTTATTTTTATTTTATTTAATCAAGTAACGATAATATATTCTGAAACATCTCGCAATTATATATAGTAAAGTCTATTGGAAGTATATGAATTATTTGTCTTTTGTGCACTTTCAAGAATATCAGATACACCTAAAAAAGCACCCGAATGTTTTGGTTTATTTGCAGCGTTATCAAAAACAAAAGAATTTCAAAAGCAATTGTCTTGCGCTGTTTAAATGCCTTTTTTTAATGGTTGAGTGGCCGTCGAGCTGAACTCTGGGGCAATCTGTCACCTAACAGAGCTCTCCTGTGATCTCTGAAGCTGCTTATTTTGCTTATTCAGCCTTTGATTGTCAGCCACTCATAGAGTCGGTCTGAGCCAATCATTTCACTTACGTTTTCATGCCGCAAAGCGTCAAAAGTAATTTGCATTTAGCAAATATTTGCTGGAAACCGCTTGGTTGTCAGCCTGGGCCGCCAACTCAACTTGGGCCTCCATCCGTAGCCTAACATCAAAGTCGCGTGCCGCGATGCGTGTCAAAGGCGTTGGCATAGCTTTAAGTGTAACGACTGTCAGTGCTTTTACAATTCCCAGGCATTTCTCAAAATATCCAGCTAACAATTTATATTTATTTTTTTCCATATTTTTTTTTATGCTGGCGCCCGTTGGCGGTCGTTGTGTTGGCCGAGGACGACGCGACGCAACTTTCCGACGTGGCGAAAATGAGTTTCAGCTCGAGTGTCGCGTTGCTCGAGGCATCGGCGGCGGTCTGAGCTAATTTTCTGATGGGCTTGCTAGCTCTTTTTCTCATTTTTTTTCTGGCTGGAAACTCACAGCGCTTAGCACCATTAAAGGTGTCAAACTGTGGCTTGAAGCTGTCTGTTTGGATGCCATGAAATGCGCCCAGTATTTGCCGAGTTCTAAACAATTTTAGGTGTAACTTTCTGAGCTGCCCCCCAACTCAAACTGCAATCGAACTGGGCAACTTCAGTTGGAGTTATTGTTTTGTGTAACAGCAACTTTTGTGTGATTTTTAAGTCATCAATGGTGCAGCAACAACTGCAACAATTGCAAACATGCCTCACCTAACAAAGTGCAAAGCTTTGCCAGTTGTTGTTGCCGTTTGTTTGCGTTGAATTTTTCAAATTGTCCACCGAGCAGCCATTTGCCAAAGCTGCCGCTGCTGCTACAGTTTCAGTTGCCATTTCTCCATGCTTCCGTGCATTTTGTTGCACTTTGGGGGCAGAGGTGACTGAGCGAGGGTTGCCCTTAATATCGCTGCCCAAAATAAATGTTAATATATTATCCATCGGATAGAAAACCAATAATTATTTGGAATATGTACTTGTATTCTCTTAAAATTGTCTTTTGTTCTTTTTTCAATTGATATTAATTAGTCTGAAGAATAGGTTGTAGATAATGTCCGTTGTAATTGTTGATTTCATTTAAGAAAATACTGGATAATATTTAAGAGGCTTATATTTATGTTGACAGATGTGACAAATACCTGGGACCAACTCTAGACAAGACGCATTTATTTTAAAAAATATCTATAGGTTGTCATCAATATCCTCTATTACTCAACTATCGAACATGTTTTCATTCTTTTCGGCCAGTTACTTGAAGTTGCCTCTGCCCAGAACAATTTCCAGCCTATGCATTTGATCTTTTGAAAGCTTTTTATTAGGTAAAATCGTTAATATTTCTCGTGTCTGTTATGTATGTGATTTATGCCAAAAATATTTACCGATCACTTTAAAAATTTAAGAACTACAAGAAAAAAACAATTTAGCTTGCAGTATGATCAATTTATAAATGGAATTACCATATCGAAACTTTTCTTATGCCCCTTTTCCCACTCGGTTTAGGTTTTTTCCTCGTCGCTTTAGTATTTTTAAGCAACAAAGGAGCTGGGGGAGAAAAGCTCTTTGTTTTGCTTTTGACGATGGCTGCCGCCGCGGCTCGTTGCAACCTGCTTGCATTTGTTGGCTGCTACGTGTTCAATAACAATTGTGTTGCATACTTTAGTGCGTTGGGGCAGGCATTAAATTTTAAAGGAGTCGCAACTGTGGCAACAGCACATCGAATGCGGCCGCGTCAAACGGTTTACTGCAAATCAATTACTGCTAAGAAGTTTTCCAGCGCTAATTGCAAGGGGTTTTTCCCTCTGCCGGACTTTGCAGGCACTTTGTTGACTTTGTGCAGGCAGCCAAACACTGAGAATGAAAATAAAATAAGTTGTAGATGAACGGCAAGACGGTCGGCTGCTTTGTGACTTGGCCAAAATGTTGGGGATTTATCATGAGCGCTTTGTAAGGCTTTTTAAGAGACGATTTTGGGTTTGAGTTTGAGTTTGGTTCCATTACTGCTACTGGGCCACGTCTGCATTGCGCACTTCTTGCTGCAGTTGAAATTAATGCTCTAGCCTTTTAATTACACGACAAATAAGCAAACAGCTGAAAAGTTTTGCGCTAGTTACTCGAACAGAGATGAGAAACCACTTGAACGACGTTTAAAGCATTTAGGGCTGATTCGTCTGTAATTCGTGAACTGGTTCGGCTCTGAACTTTGCCAATGTAGTTTCGGGCATTCTTTTTGCTTCCAAATCTCTTGTGCATTTAGTTTACTGAAGCCAAGTACTAACGTTAGTTGCGTAATTAGCCAGAATTTGTGTTATGCTCTATTTTTGGAATATGTTTTCTTAACTAAATTATTTAAAAAACATGTCATCAGAATGTTTTAGCTACTTTCGTTACACTTAAATAATTTTCGGAGTCACTGTAATTCCTTCTGTTCACTTGTGCAGACAGTCCTGACAGCCCTGCTTTAGTTGCGGGGCCTGTGTGCATATGCATCTGTGTTTGTGGTAATTAATTTGAGGCATTCAGTGAGTAGAGTTATAGTTGATGAAATATCGTTGAAAGCTTTTAGGCACAAAATTGTTGACAAATTGACTAAAAACGCACCGAAGCCGCAATGCGGTTGAGAGTTGTCGAAGAATTCAGTTTGTACTTGTTCAGTACGCATATATAATAAGGCCAACTGCTTAATCAGCTTTATTTGTATTGATAGCGTTGCATTTTTTCACGGTGCTGCGATGTTAAACAAAGCGCAGCAAGCAAAGAGGAAACCAGCACAGCGTAAAATGCATTAAAAGCGTGGCAAACAAGCAGGCAGAACTGGACAGACCGATCCCTTCCAGCTGGCTCCCTATAGAGCATTAAACTACCCGACTCTTCTCTGGCATTCAGAAGTTATGCATTTTCAAGTGTCTGGCTGGAGTCTGGTCCTGTCTGAAGGAGGGTGTCCTGATGGCCAGTCGCCTGCTGTTTACAGAGCTACTTAATCGAAGTGCTGCCAATGCCGCCAACGGCAGCGTCATGCATCCTGCAGCTTGTCCTGCAGCTCGTCCTGTTCACATTAAATGCAAAAATGTTTTTTGCCCCACTCCATTCGGCACTTTTTTTTATGATTTTATTTTATTTTTCTGCATTTGCTTCCATTTTTTTGTTCGAATTCTGTTTGCTTCCGGTTTTCATTAATGGTCTTAACATAAAAATACAATTTGCTGACGTTTAACTGGTTTGGCGGCCGTTAATAAATTGTTAAGCGTTGTTTGATTTCATTTTTTCGCTTGCTTTCAATTGATTCTATGGCACACCCGGCAGCCATGCAGAAACATTTCCGCTTCTGGCTGGTGCGCAGGGGAAATAGGAGATTAGAGCAGCAAATGCGACTATGATAGTGACGACTGACCTTTTTAACTGCACAAATTATTTTGGTAATGAATAACTTCAAAAAGACATCTAATTGTATAACTAAGACCGATCTGTTGAAAGTTCGCCTGACTAATATGGAACTATTTAACTTACTGTCTGATTTCAGGAATTATTATTAAGTATTACCTAAGCTTACTTTAATGTTACTCGTTGTACCTATTTTTGCTTGGCTCAAGAAGGTCACATTCAAGCTGATAAATAATTAAAGAAACCTTTTGAAATAGATATTTGTATTAAAATTTGCTAATTAGTATTGAATTAGGCTTTAACTATTCAAGTGTATGCTTGTTTATTCGAGTGTATGCATGTTCTCCTATACCAAATGCACACCAATTTACTTCATTTATTCACCGCTCCACTGCAAGATAAAATATAAGCATATTTTTAAATAATTCCCTACTCTACGATTCTCATGAACTCAAATAAGCGCTACAAGATTACTCTCCCTCTCATCAAGTATATCTCTCCTTTCTCTTTGTTTCTCCTGCTCTTACATTAATTAGCTCTCTATTTTTTTTTTATAGATTTATATATATGAAAGACGTCTTTCTCCTTCTAAAGGATGGCAAATAAAAAAATAGTGTGTATATGTATATGGATTATGGGGTAAGTACATATTTGAATATATTTAGAAACAAGCACACAGGTTACATTAATTCAAATACGGTGTTTGTCCTCGTATACATCTAAGGGGTGGTTAGATGCAAATTGATAGAATCGTGTGTGCCACTCCCTGTCTATTTTCCATTCTCGTTGATCCATTTTGATAAACGCCATTTTGCAGCCATAAACTTCAGTCAAATAAGTTTAATTAGTAGAATAAACTGTCAAATGCTGATATTAATTCGATTAACTGCAGAGTTAATGGCAAGTGTCGTCTCGTCACTTTGATGTTTGGTCGCACGTAACGTTGACAACTGCAGTTCAAGTAGTCATTATCAGGCCCGTCCTTGATTATCCCCCTGACCGGCAGCAACATCACCAACCGTCTGCTGCAGCGGCAATAAACCAAAACAGCAGCTCCAATTGGTCGATAACATAGCCCAAAACACTCCGCACATTTCAACGCCCTTTGCAGCCGCTGCTTTTCATTTAATTGCGGTTGACTTTTGGGGCTTTGACAGACAGACATTCGGGGGGCGAATCACATTGGGGGAAATTGGCAGGGAGCTACTGGCCCATACCCACTTGGCAACAAAATGCCAATCATCAATCAAGGTGATTTGTTTCAATGCCCCAGCCACAGATTTCACGCTGTTGTGACTGCAGATGGACATGGAATCCAGGCGGCAATCGATGAGCTGGAGTTTGAGGCCAGCTACCAGTTTCCTGTTGCTCCACATTGCTTGCCACATGTGGCCAATCACTTGCATACACTTCAATTGGTGCGGTTGCAGGCTTCATTCCCTGCCCTCAGGCACCCCCTCCCCTTGCTGCTTACGCCGATCCAGGAGCAGCGGCAGCAGCAGCAGCATCTCCTACTGCTGCTGTTCATCAATGAATTCAATCACGAAAATGTTGGTGATCCCCCCACACGAAAGTCCCAATGCTCGTTGCTCCAATCCTCAATGCCGTCATTTGTTGCATATTCATGAGCGCTGCCGCCTGTTTGAGTTACTGACGTGGCTTTGATTTAATTGCCTTGATTTTGTCTATAATTTATTTTGATCCATGCGCTCCGGCAACAACAAACTATGCCCAGATTTATAAAAGTTGCCGCCCCAATATTTAAGTTTCTTTTTTTTTTTTGTCTCGCTCGCATTTTGTCCCAGCAAATATTTCGTATAATTTACCCATGACTGCGCCACGCTGAAGCTGTCGCTGCGATTTTGTTTTACTGTTACTGCTGAAGCCATCGGGGGGTTTATAACCGAGGACCAGCTCATCAGGTTGTGTTAATTTCCTGGTTTATGATAAATAGATTAGGCCCCGAAACGGGGAGAGAACCGGAAACAGCTGACAGAGAATGTCAGCACCCCATCTCATGTGTGTTTTCTGGAAATACTTTTGATCAACATTGTTGCAATATAAATTAATAAATAGAATTGTATTACTATATTGATAGCATCTCTTTGAATTCAGCTCATGCATCTGTTCCACAAAATCCTGTCAAGGTTTGTCAAGTCCGCTGCTGTTTAAATTAATTTATTAAAATTTTTTTGGAAAAATATTAATTTCTGAATAAAGTATTCTGTCAACCGCATTCGCGTGAATTAGAACCCTAAATTTAGTCGACAAATATTGCTTTATAATCAAAATATTCCGTCTTACGCCTTGAAGGGGTCTCGAATCCGCAACTTCGTGCTCATTTCTTTGTTATGAACAAAACAAAAGAAAGCACCTTTCACTTTTCACAAACTGTTTGTATTATTATTTACTTGCTTTTACTTGCTTCTTAATAAATGTCCATTTCTCAACAGCTCACCTAGGGTATTGATTAATCGAGCATTTTGTTATAAATTCGATATTCACGTTTTTATTTTTTTGTGCTGCGTACGAAAATTGTAGAAATATTTCATTTCTGCCGCGTTGCTGTGCGCCGTTCTCCAGTCTCCGCATGCCTGCCTTCTGTTAACCGCAGCTACACATTTTTAACGCTTTAAGAAGTTTTTCTCTCGCATTTTTGTCGCCATTTTGTGCACGCCTTGGCATGGACAAGTCGCAGCCGCGAGTTCCAGGGTTTCGGCTCTCCTTTGCCCGGCTGCTGTTTCGTTCCTGCATTGCTCACGCTTGTAGTCAACCATTTTTTTTTTATCATTTTTTTATTTTTTATAAATTCCAAAGAGGTGTGCGCATAAATTTTTGGCGCCTGTGCCCTGCAGCGTACACTTATGCAGAGGTGGGGTAGCTAGAGGGACCCTTAGCTGCATGCAGCTGCTTAAAAAAAACATTTTCTGAAAGGCGACCGATTGGGGGCCATGAAACGGTCTAGGACTAAACTCATTTTAAAGCCAGACTGATTGTAATTTCATTTAGTCCCCGTCTACGTCTCCGTCACGGTACCTGCCCGCCTTCGGGCGCTACTCGGCGGTGCCTATTACCGATTTTGGTTATTTCATTTTCCAAGCGACTTCAAATGTCATTTCCTTTAGCCGCCTGCCGTCCTGTGATTTGTGACCTGAGTAATCGTAATCGCGCTTTATCTATTAGTTACATTGCCGCCTTCATTTTGCTACTTCTTTAGCTTCTTGCGCTCCTTCGCCCTGTCGTTTGCTGCTCGACGTCTTTAATGAAATTTACTTGGGTTGCCTTTCTATTTACTTTGCGGCACAAAATTAATAAAGGCGAGGTGCACAGTAGCGGCAAAGGCAAAGCCAAGTGGAAACTTAATCCCCAAGGAAATTATGTGAAAAATGTGAGTGGGTTGCCCACCCATTTCCCATCATCTCATAATGTTGCTGGGCAATTGTGGCCCGTACGGTGATTGGGTGGTTTGGTCACTTTCGGCCCTTCCAAGTTTAAGTTGTTAAACGGCGCATAGCTGTAAATATTTTTGCACAAACCTGCAGCTTATGTCTTAAAAATCGAAATGAAAAACAGTCGGGAGTGCAAGACTATGAGCTACCCTAAGCCCCGCGCAAGGCGACCTTTACAAATATTTATTAGCTAGCTTCGTCCTGTACGAACATACGTGCCCCTTGCTACGCAGTTTTAGCTGCTGTTTCTTTACTATGGGAAAGGCATTCTTAAATAGCATCGGTGTTTATAGACAGATCTTTATTATTTTCGGAGCAAGAGTATAGGATTTAACATCGTTTCAATAGCAAAGCGCAAGACTTTAGCTTTCAAAATGTATGTCCTTTATGTCTCCAAATCGATTTTGATCGATATTATCAATTTTATCGATATATGTGGCGAGATATTGACTAACGTGAAAAACTCTTTCTAAATACAGACGGAAATGGCTAGATCCACCCAACTAGTTGTGTTTATCCAGAATATAAATACTTGATAGGGTCGAATATGCTTCTCTCCTTCCTGTTTAATACATTTACTCACACCACGAAACTCCTTTCTTACCCGTTTTCAATGGGTTCGGCGTATAAAAACCTAAATAACGTGACCGCTTTTTCCATGTCCGTATTTTGATGTTGTCCGGCCTTATTTATTTTTTATTTCTATGGATAGGACCCCTCAAGCCAAACTGGGCAATTATTATTAAGTGTTTACTGATCAGAGGCGGCGAAAAGTAACTAGTCCATTGGGCAAAGCATGCAATTTTTTCGTCACATAAAAGAGGAGTTGTGTTTACAAAATAAGAACAAGTGTATTGTATTGCCAATATACGCTTTTTAATTACTCGGCGACTCTTGTTCGATGCCGTTCAATATTCGTTTCGAATTTTAATACTAATACTTAAAATGAACAATCTACTATCGCTAATCTTGGGTCAGAGAAGTATTTATACGAAATATTGTTAACAGACCCCTGTAAAAAATCTTGATTTCGAGTTAATAAAACTTTTGGGCCCCCGTCCAACTAAGCCGCTGTTCAGAGCAGCAAATTTTATAGCAATGTGGCATTTTCACAGAATTTCGGGTTTTGAGCTTTTTAAAAATTTAAAAAAGGTTGCTGACAATCCAGTTAAATTTGCATGAGTCCCTTTGTTCTGTGCAGATTGGGCGAAAGGGGTCGGTTAATTTTAGACTTGGGCAACGCTGCGTATGAGTTATGTGCGGGACACTTAATTCTTGCAAGTTGCATAATGTTGAGAAATCGCCGTTAATCTCCGCACGTGCCCAGCAGCGTTACCTTGTGAACAGTCCGATTCGCCTTTGAGCCGGGCGTGTAGTAAGGACAATTGTCTTTTGCCTTTGTGGGCGCACTGGGCGCATCGAAGTGTCAATTACAGGCATCGAAAGGACGAACAACAACAAACAAACAGACAGACGGATAAAGGGGGCGAAGTGCAGGACAGTGGGGGGCACAGCAGGACTTGAAGTTGAAAATTCCCAGAAGCCGGTTAACCTGCTTGTAACTGGCTGGGTGTTGCATAATACTAATGTAATTGTCAGCTCATTGTTTGTCACAAGGATAATATCGTAATTAGCCCGAACATGGGCACTTAATTATTTGCATAAGCCCAAAACAGACGGAAAAGGAAGTAAAATACCTATGACACTTGCTTGTTCTTCGTGGAGTTTTCTTTTTCTGATTTCAAGAAAAAGCTTTTAGAAAAAACTAATATTAATATGAAGTATTAATAGGACTTTAAGATGGGAACTCGTCCTTACAATTCTGGGATATTGATTAAATTCAAACAGGGCTAAAAATTATAAACAAAAATTGCCAAATCCCTGCTTTAAGGTTCTGTTCGTAACCTTGCTTTTCACATATTTAAACCTAAGTTATGTTTCATATTTGCATTCAATTTTAAATATATATATTTGCGCGTTGTACTGAAAATATTGCAAGCCGTAAATATGTTCATATACAAATTGCGCTAGATTTGTTCTTTACCCGAGATTTGCCTCTACCAAAAATGGTTAGATATGTGTAATGATTGGGGGCCAAGTTATTTATTGGTAACTTGGTGGCTGAAACTTTCACCTAAACATTTTATATGAAACTTCTAAACGACTAAAACAAGTTAAATTTTGATTTTGGCTCTGCTTTCTTTGAGCATCTCACAACCGATTTTCAGCCTTGATCCTCATACTAGCTTTCAGCTAATGTCATTGAAGTCTAAAGAAACGGGAAGGCTGTGGTATTTGTATGAGTTTCATTGAAGCTGTATTGAAGTTATCTGGCGACTTGATTTTAATTTGAGATTTCAATGTTAAAATCAATGATTAGCAAAGTAAATGCACACACAAAGAGAATTAAAACAATGATGCTTACTCGCCCTGAGTAAATACGGACATAGTACAAACACATGAATTAACCGCAGGACTCTTGGGTGGACAGAGTCAGTCGCTCTGGGCTTGGCTTCTTTAGCTGCTATTCACCTGCTTGTTTTAATGCGACCTTTATTTATTTTTAATTACTTGCATTTAAATTGTATATTGCCAGTGGGACTGTGGGCCAAACTCAAATCAGCCGTATGATAAATTGATTGCAAATGTACACAAACTGACGCATATACATATATAATATTTACACACACACACACATGTGTTTGCTTTTAAGCATTTAAATACATATTTATCCGAAGCTGGCTTTTATTTGGCCTGTTGTGCAGCGGTGCAAAATTTTAATAATTGTTGTGCTTTTAAATGCATGCAACTTCATTATTTATCCACCTTAAGCTTTCAACATGAATTTAACTCTTTAAATTGTCAGTAGAAATATTGTCTGCAAGCGTTGCTTGATTAAATACCTAACCTATGGCCTTCGGTTAGGATCTTACTTACAGAGGACTGTATTATGTTTATAAAGATTACGTGTTTAATCATGAAAGAAAAAAATGTTAAGTGCCAAATTAAAATGGCAATGTTTTCCGGTAGCAATCAATTATTTTCTGATTTCGCATTCAGCGTCATTTTCGTCTTAAGCTGCTTATGCGTCAATTAAGTGCCTTTTACATGTTTTTTGCTGGTTAAAGCTGTAAATGATGAAATTTTTGTCCTCGTTAAAGGCGTAGTAGGGCATTAAGCTGATGTTGATTTATACACGATTTAAATAAGTATTTTACAGAAGAGTATGATTAAGCCGAATGAGCTATCCAAGCCTATTTCTGACAGAGACAGTCTATTGCTTCTATAATTAATATGGGGTAGGGTACTCGCTTGTCGAAAACTCGCTATTGCAGTATTCTTTCTTGTTTGATTCTGCTGTTTTCAAAAACCAAAACCAGCCGCACAGCACCAACCGCCGATACATTTCGAAGACAAACCAGCAACAACATCGACAAGAACAACAATAACAACAACAGTAACGACGGATTAACTCTCAAACCTGTAACTGAATGACCGCACACAGACACCCTGTTAAAGAGATTGAGGGAGTGGCAGTGATGGAGGAGGATTGAGCAAGCCACATGTCAGAGACATTATGGAATCATGAACTTACTGGTGTTGTGCGGTGGTGTGTGTGTGTGTAGTATATACATATATATACACACCTGTATGAGTTGTACTCAATTTTGGCTATAGCTGTGGTTGCGACAACGATTTGTGGTCCAGAACAACACACAAAGGCACACGCACACGCAGCCACACACACAAAATTCTACAGTTACCAATACGGTTGGCCATTTCAATCATCAATCAAAGTGTTTTGTTACGACTTTCATACGTCATGTTTTTTCCGAAAATCCAACCGTACCATACCATACCATACTGTTGTCTGTTCCGTTGTCTGTATGTGTGCGTGTGTGTAGGTGTGACTGTGACACAAGTCGACATTTATGGTGTCGACAACGACAGCAGCGAGAACGTGAAGGATTCCATCATCAGAGGCTGCAGCAACAGCAGCTGCCTGACAATCAATCACATGCCTCAATTCAATTCTCAATGCCGTCATTTTCAATTTCATTTCATTCTAGTCGCATTTAGCTAAATATTTATGAGTACGTAAACAGGAAAGCAAATCATCCTCAACTCTCCCCCGTCGCTTTGTTTGTCTCTCAAATGAGGCGTAATTAAAAAACATTAAATTTGTGGACAAATTAGAGGGAGTGCGTGCGTGCGTATGTGTGTGTGCGTGCGTAGGCTTCGAATCAATCAAGCTTCCATTTATCGGCTTTATTGTGTGGCATTTAACGAACTTAAAAAACAAACTTAAGTTTCAATTTGAGGCCTCATGCTGCGGCTGCCTCAGTTTGTTTGCAGTTTGTTGTTACTGATTGTTGCTTCAACATTTTCCCCGCTCACTTGTTTATGGGATCAGGCCTTATTGTTAAAAAAAAATGAAGCTTTTGTGCGCTTTTTGATTTATAGATATTGGATCACACAGAGCTCCTACGCCAACAACAAGCTCCTAAACACTCTATTAGCATAGTTTACTCTTGGGGTAGCTTAACTTTATCCAACACTTTGCTGATGGCTTATGAAACGCGGGTTAACTGATTAACTAATTAATTTGTTTTCTGTTCTGTTTTATTTAAGCAATTGCTTAAAATTTAACAGTCGGAAATAATTGTTGTGATGACAGTGTATCTTTGTCTCTCCATTTGTAATTTAAAGGGTATTAAAAGTCCGTGGCGTTCGGCTTCTGTGGTTTTTTTTGCCTTGTTTTGTAGCGTGTGCCTTTGTTGCATACTTTTAGGCGCGCCTGGATTTGTTTACAGTCAAACGCGCTGACCGGCAACAGCAGCAGAACAGAGAAACAACGACTGAGGGGACAGGGAGGCAGCTGGGGGCCGGGTAAGCCAAAGCAGCCGCACAATTTGCTCGGCGTTTTTTGTATCTCTGCAGTGTCTGTTGCTGTTTGCCTGTTTGTGTGCCGCTGTTACAGTGTTTTGTGTTTGGGTAAAAACTTTGTGCACTGATTGCAAACTTGTTTCAATTGTTTCGTAACCGACTAAGGAGCGTTACAGAAGGATGAGGGTGGGGGTGGAGGTGGGGGAGGAGCAAGTGGCGCTTTCGCCATGAAAGTCAAGGCAGAGCGTGTGCACAAATAGCCAAAGCTGAGGCTGAGCGGCAACAGCCATTCACTTGCATATTTCTGTGGCTTAGTTTCCGTTTTCGAACCAAACGAACAGCATAAAAACCTATTGAAAATTTGCATACGAAAATGAAATTCAAATGGGTTTCGTTTTCCGCACATTCCTACTCTATCGCCCCCGCAACTGCTGTTTCTCTCCTCCTATGCCTTTCTCAGTCTCTCAGACCTCTGTCCAAGCTGCAATCAGTAAAGTCGGCTTTCCTAGGCAGACTTTCGTTTTTTATTTTCTTTTTGCTCGCAGCTGGCACACAACTTTAATACACTTTGAACTATACATATTTATAGCTGAAATAACAACCAATTTCGGAGTGTGGGGAAGAGTTTTGTTTCTCAATGAGTGGCCACTTTTAATCTCAAACATTTTGATTTGTTAGCCACATCGGTGTTTTGCCTACCCCAAAAGCCAGCCAAATTGATTTCTTATTGAGCACCTCGTAACTTTGTAATGCAAATCTTGTAGCCCCCTTTCTGGATCTCAATCTGCTTGCTTGTCTGTCTGTCTATCTATCTGTCTTTCATTGATTGCTGCTATCACTTTTGGCCTTTTTCCCAGGGTTACACGCCTTAGTGGGGCCAATAAAATGCAAATCATTTTCCGCGTAAACAAAACGTTTTTAATGAAGCCATCAACTAGAGATGGGCACGTGACAGCAAGATGGAATAAAATTTAAAATGTGAAAAATAATATTACAAGCAAGGTTGAACACGTAACAACTCATTTTGGTGGTGAAGCAAAGCAAAGCAAAGTCCCACCCCAAGGTTCAGTTCGTCAAGTAGGTTTGGCACATCCTTAAGACTAGTCTTTGCTCGTCGTATTTTGTATAATCTATAATAGAACAATGAATTTTATGAAAATATATTAAATATTGAAACTATCGTCAACACAATAGTTTATTGACTTCTTTTTTGGATTAATACAGTTCGGTTCAGGTAAAGATGAGGCTATGTTTTGTTCAAGGTAAAGAAATAGTGAATAGCTTTGGGCCTCAAACCGGTTTAAGCCCTAGCTAATATGTGCCTTGTAATGAATATAAACTTTAATTTCTCTTAAAATTTTGTTTGAAAAACAATAGGGGGATTATAGCATTAACCCCATTCATGTCCATTCCGATTATATTCTTTCTCACGCCACTATCTCTAATTCGCAATCATCGTCCCTATTATCGCATTTATTTAATGGTAAACTGTTGAATTTTGATGGCTTTTAATTGTCTTAAGCAACCCAATCAGTGGGCGTTTCTTTGGTCTGCTCCTTTTTTCCTATCTGATTTACACTCTCCACTCTAAGATTCCTGATTCTGGATAGTCAGCTCAATAGTTTTGGGTTTCATTTTGTGCTGACTGCTGACCCACTTATTGGTCACTTCTGGCACTGTTTCCGCTAGCCTTGCAGCCACTTGACTAAACAGCACTCAAATTTGATTTTGATTTATGCTGCCCGCAAACACGATAACCCAACTCGAACCCGAACCCAAACTCAAACCCGGAGTCGTAGCCACTCACAGCGATTGCATCTCATAACTCTGGCATCTATCGGCCGCTTTCGTATTTACATGCTGCTTACACGCGCATTGGCGTGTAACGGAAATTGAGTAGCATTGAGCACTCATGAAAGGGTTGGCCAAATGGACCCAGCCTCATGGATAACCCTCTGCTCCTTGGGCTGTCCTACTATGCTGCTTGGTTCCGGTCTAACAATTGAAAGCTTATAGCAGAACAACGATTTTGGTATTTTCTTTTTGTTTTGTGCAGCCTTTGCCAAGCATGCTTTGGACACCCCCAGCTCCGGTTCGACTCCCATATTCAATAGAAAAACACAATTTTCGCAATCTTTGCTTATCTTTTCATCTCACTCGTTGCATGCACACGTACTTGCTACTGTTGTTGTTGTTGCATTTGTTGAATAAAACTATAGCTGCTTTGAAGAGTTGCATGGCGAAGGCAGCATTTCCCCCTTTTGTCTGTCGACATTACCGGTAATATCAAGTTTTGCCATAAACTAGGGCTGTTTCATAGGTTTTGTCTGCTTGGCAATTTGTTCTTGCAGAACATATCAAAATTTTACTGAAAATAATAATATTGATTTCCCATCACGCTTGAACAATTATATTATAAAGCTCCATGGATGAAGTGACTGAAATAAGTTTTAGATTATAATTTAAAGCTTAGTTTTCGCTTTGTCTTAAATTTTTATTTGTATTTTTCTTTTTATATTTAAATTGATTTTAGTTGTGGTGACAAGAACATTATATATATATATATATCCTTATGTTGTATTTAAGTAATATATAAACCCTTATTCCTCCTCTTATGGTATTTATAAAGGTACAGGGCTATTTTAAAAATGAAGGTTTCACCCTGGATTTTACTCCCAAAGTATGCCCATTGGCTAGTATTTATTTGTATTTAATTATCTGGATTATCATCCAGTTTTTTGTATTATATTAAAGTTAAATTCAAAATAGGTTCTTAACTTTTGAAGCTTGCCTCTTTATCTTATCACTCTTCGCCCTTTCATTGGTGTATATTGCTATGCCAGGTTTTATTGTTGTCATAATGTGGTGGCTTGTTGCAGCTCTCCTTCAACGCTTCTTTTCCTGCATTCTTCCTGACTACATTTACTAGTTACGCCCGGCGTGTTGGGTTGTCTGCATTTTTATTGCTTAATGCCTAGGCACAGGCACAACCCACTTTGCACCCTCAGCAGGGTTTCCTCAACCTGTACTTCAATCTTAGCCAGAGTTTACTACACGTCTTTTATGCCCCCGCTGCATTTTTTTTTTGTGTTTTGCCATGTTGGTATTTTTCCGCTTTGTTTTCATCTTATGCAACACAAAGGTGCATTTTACTTGCCTGCTTACATACAATGTTATTGTTGCTTCGTATGCGTCTTTCGATAGTTGTTGGTCTTATGCATCAAATAAGGATATTAAATTTCAGCTCGATGTTCTTGCACTTTACTGTAGTTTGCATTTTATATTAAACTGCCCAAACGTCCACATTCTCTCGATGCGTTATGTTAATGCGACGCTTGTGAAACTTATTGGAAATCAAAGCAATCATACGCCACATTGGCTCAGCTGGAAAAGTACTCGACTGAGAAAAATTTCTATCGCTTGCACATAATTTAAGACTTTTAACTTTGGATTGACAGACCTTTTAATGAAAATGTAAATGTATTTTAAAAATATAAAACTAGCTCTTAAAACGTTAAGGAAATCTTAGAATTTCAATTAATATCTCTTTCCAAAATCTATCAAAACTATCTATGTTCCGACTATCTGCCTGCTTTAGCAGATTGTCTGGCTCTGTGGTCAGACTTTTTCGTAGTTGTCATACTTGATAATTATCTGCCGAAGACAGATTATTGCCCGATTTTGCCTAATTTTAGGGTGTCGGCATACCAAATGTCGGCCTGTCTGCCCGTAGATAAAACTTTCGATTAGAAAACATGGACTTCTATTCGAAATTCACTTAATTTATTCTGAGTGTAACCGGTGCATGGGTCAGTCATGAATATGCACTCAGGCGTCGTCAACTCCTGACTGATTGCAACGCATTACGTTTCACATTTTTGGCACTCGATCTTTCCGTGTGCCCTCCACCCAGCAATGGCTACCAAGCAGACAAATCGCTTTGATTGATGCCCTTGGTTCAGTGCATTTGAGCTGCATCTGCAGTTAGTTATTGCTGCCAGTGCTGACGGTTCGGTAATTGCTTTTGGGGCGCACCTTTAAGCCACACAGCTTGATTCTTCGACTCGTGTCCGTTCCCAATTTTATGCTCAACAATACGCACGCAATTACCGCAGTTGGGAGCTTGGAAAAAAGTTTGACTCCCCGGAGCCAGACGAAAGTTGTCATAGCTGCTGGGCCCAGGCGCAAACTTTCAGCTCTAATTGCCCAAGTGGTTTTCGAGTGGCATCACCGTCGCCAAGACGCTGTCGTAATAGAGCTTCCTCTTCTCCTTCCGCTGACACTTCTCTGCTTCTGTGGTGCAGCCAAAGTTTTGCTGGATGGTCACCCCAAAACTTGTCGGCCCAAAATGCACAATCAAAGCTGACCGTTGGCGTTATTAACACAAATGAAAATTGTGGTCATGCTCTCACATGGCAGTTGCTTATATTTCAATTTATTAGACGGCAAAGTTTTTGGCTGCCTCCACGCGCCGCCCTGACGACGACAGTCACTTGGCCTAACGAAGTTTCGGATTGGAACTGCAAAATGCACATACCTATGCACAAGTCCCCCAAAAAAATGTATATATGTGTATATATATATGTATATATATCTTTAATATCTTTTAGTTACACATATGCCATTCAAGCACATAGGGGAGTCATATTTGCATTGTGGCCCCAGAATTACCTTTCCGGGGCACAGATTTTAGCATTTGACTCACAGCATTTAACTTTTGCCCTTTGGATAATAACTTTTTTTATAGCGGTATACATAGAATCGAGACTACGGGAGATTTGAGCTTGTGGTAGAGCGCATGATAATAATACAGAATTCTAGTAAAAAATGTTTTTATAAAATGCAAAGCTTGTAAAAATGATAATTAATTATGTTAATTATTACTTTCATCTATAGAGATCTGGATACACTTATTTTCAATCTTAGTTTTAATAAATAGCGTCTTAAGTCTATACAAAAGGCTGATTTATTGCATAATTTAAGAATATTGACAATATCTCAAATAGAACACTTAATTATATAAAAAAAACTGTATATGGATATCAGCTTTAATTATTTCATTTATCGAAAATTTAGGGTATTTATTAGTCTCATATGCCTTGTTCGTCTAGTTTCCTTTAGTGTCAAAGTGCGCTCCCTTATCAATTCGGTTATGTCATGAATCATTATCAATGCTTATGCAAATGTTGACGCCTTTTGGCTGCTCCAGTTTCGTGTTTCGTAGCAAATCAAAATTCCATTAAACTTTTCGGTGCGCCCGCATAATTTTGCAACATTTTGTGGTTTGAACTTTACTTTTTGGCACTTTTTACAGTGCTGCTCTGTGGTTTTTAATTAAAATTTGTTTGCTAACATAAAGCTAGCAACGTTTCGCTGCCATTTGCCATTGTTGATTGTTGTTGTCTTCTGGGTCTGGGCAAATATGTCTGGCCGTCTAATTAGGAGCGCACATCCACAGTGAAATTACATTGCGTATACGCAGCGTGTGCCTTTTTAATAATGCCGAAAACATTTTGACAGACAACAGCGAAAAGGGACAACAAACCAGGACGAACGACACAACGTTACGGGAGAGGCGGGGCGGGCCGAAAAAAGCCGAGAAAGCAAAATGAGAAAAGAGAAAACGTGTTGGCTAATTGAAAAAAATACATTTTAATAGCATAATTTTTGGCGCTGTGGTTGTGTTTGCTATTAAATCGTCCGTCTGGCGGTTTTCCTCATGATGTGTTTGCTGCGGTTGTGTTGGGCCTCGCACTCAACTTGGCTCTTGGCCCTATTATTAGCCAGCTATCACCTGGAAACAATCTTAGCTGAGCTGTCACGTTCTTGCCGCTACTTCGATGACATCAAACACTATTCGAATGAAATTTGTTCTTGATTAGACGATTTGTATGCTGCTTAAATCAGCGCCTTATGTTTAATAAAAG
The DNA here is from genome assembly GCA_035045885.1 of Drosophila borealis. Taxonomy (NCBI): domain Eukaryota; kingdom Metazoa; phylum Arthropoda; class Insecta; order Diptera; family Drosophilidae; genus Drosophila; species Drosophila borealis. The sequence goes on from JAWNOR010000211.1 coordinate 3,659,074, forward strand.
AAATTGCTTTTCGCTGCATGTATCTGTTGTGCAAGCCAGACGCTGCTCCCAGCTGAATTAAATTAAAAATTCAATGAAAGCACATTAACAGCGTCGCGTCAGATTGGTTTTCATCGCAACCGTCTGACAGGCGATTGAGCAAATTTGTTATTTCAAATAATCGAACTGTGTGTCTGTGGCTCGGTCGGTTTCTTGGGTTGCTTATATTGATTTTGCGCCGCAAATGAGGCGTCAAAGAAATCAGCAGCTGTTGGTTGTTCCTCTCGTCTGTGGTCTGTAAGCTGTCTACTGAATTACGATTCAGTCTAAGCGCACGCGACACAGCACACGGCAGACGTCTATTGATGTATATATTTTTGATTCCTTTATTTTTATGAGTTATTGCCAAGACATATTTTTAAAGGAATATAAATATGTTTTGTGCTTTTCAATTATATCTTTAATTCTAAATTAATCTTTTATGTTGTTGTGACTACGTCTCGATCTGTATTTACAATTGCATCTGCATTTGTATCTGCACATTTATCTGTACTTTTATCTGTACCTGTGTACATGCACTTGTATCGGTATTTATCTTAGAACCTGTGCCTCTTTCTTTACCTGTACCTGTATTTATGTCAATATCATTATAATCATTTTTATTATCAATATCAGTATTATGATCAGAATCAGTATTATGATCAGTATCAGTATAATGATCAGTATAAGTATTATGATCAGTATCAGTATTATGATCAGTATTAGTATCAGTATCAGTATCAGTATTATGATCAGTATTATGATCAATATTATGATCAATATTATGATCCGTATTATGATCAGTATTATGATCAGTATTATGATCAGTATTATGATCCGTATCAGTATCAGTGTCAGTGTCAGTATCAGTATCAGTATCAGTATCAGTATCAGTATCAGTATCAGTATCAGTATCAGTATCAGTATCAGTATCAGTATCAGTATCAGTATCAGTATCAGTATCAGTATCAGTATCAGTATCAGTATCAGTATCAGTATCAGTATCAGTATCAGTATCAGTATCAGTATCAGTATCAGTATCAGTATCAGTATCAGTATCAGTATCAGTATCAGTATCAGTATCAGTATCAGTATCAGTATCAGTATCAGTATCAGTATCAGTATCAGTATCAGTATCAGTATCAGTATCAGTATCAGTATCAGTATCAGTATCAGTATCAGTATCAGTATCAGTATCAGTATCAGTATCTGTATCAGTATCAGTATCAGTATCAATATCTGTGCCTGAATCTGCATCTGTATCTGTATATCTGTCTCTGCATCTGTATCAGTATATCTGTATCTGCATCTGCATCTGCATCTGCATCTGTATCTGTATCACTATATCTGTATCAGTATATCTGTATCTGTATCTGTATCAGTATATCTGCATCTGCATCTGCATCCGTATCAGTATGTCTGCATCTGCATCCGTATCTGTATCTGCATCTGTATCTGTATGTGTACCTGCTTCTGTAACTATAACTCTAACGTAAAGAATTTTAAGTATTTAAATTATAAACAGATACGATAACTAAGTTTAAGTCGCGCACTTTAATTTATTTTAGCGTCATACGCTTTGATAATTTGTATGATATACACTAAGGCAGCATGGAGATAAAATTTCGCTTGTCGTAAGTGTATTTAGCGATTGTAGTTGCCCACGCGTTAATTCTGCTTCGCTCTTTGAATTTAATTCAATTAAATTCAGATTTTCTTAGACTTGCCGCAGGCGTAATGTGTAATCGCCATATTTGTTGCTGTTTGTGTTTAAAATAAGACTATTTAGCTACTGGGCTCTGCAAACTGTTTTGACTTTTTGGCATATATATTTGAATAGCTTGCCCTAAGATGAGTGTTTTGAGTGTTTTGTGGCTAAGACAACTGAATTTTTTTAGCCATCAATTGAAAAGGTGTCCGTACCTTTAATTAATATCATATTTTCAAGAGCTTAGCACAAAATGAATGTTTATTGCAAACTGCAGATTGAAAATTGCCAGACTTGCTGTGCTCAGCAACGTTGTCTCGTGAAACATATGTAATTACTATTATTTCCTGTGAACTATTGAAAATATAAAGCGGGAATGCAAAAGGAAAATTATTGGCAGCCCAACAAGACGTGGGACAGCAGACAAATGCAGCCCAGCCAAACACACAAATGGTTTCTAGATCGATAAACTTTGCAAGGAGCACACAATTTGTGTGTTGAACCTGCCACGCCCACTTCCTAGATGCTGTAGCATAGACAATAAATTCGAACAAAAGGCAACACATTCGTCGAGTGGCAGCAGCAGCAAAGGAAGAAAATTGTCAGAGGCAGAGAGTGGCACAAGTTGAAAGAAAAGAAAAAGAGACAGAGAGAGAGAGAGAGAGAGATAGTGCTAGAGAGAGAGAGGGAAGGGGAACGAAAGAAACAAAGTGAAAACTGAAACCAAATACCCAAACACAAAATGGCAGCTCTTTAGCTGCGATTTATATTTGAAATGCCTTTGGGTGGCCACTGAAGCGGCAAATGCTTTTGCGGCATTGCCTCCAATGGAGCGAGGGCCCTAAAAAAAATATATTGCACCGAAATATATTCATCGACGGTAGTTGCAACTTATTTTTATGCCTGTTAATTGCCAGCCAGACCCTCCACTCTACTGATGAGGTCCCGGCCAAGCAGGGTTTGCGCCAGGAATGGGTTCCACTTTGCATACGCAACTGTCAACTTTTGCCATTTTGGCAAACTTCACACCAGGCGGTTGCCAGCTCCCAGGAGTTATTTGTCTGTCCCCCTATCCACTTGCCCATATGTGGGCATCATAAATATTTTCCAGTCCATTGATTTTTGGTCGCTGTGAACGTTGTCGATGTTGATGATGTCGGACGGACAGAGCAAGAGCCGAAGCAGCAGCAGCAGCCGCAGCTGTTCCAAACAACAGTTTCTGAATTATTTCAACTAACTATTTGGATTTGTAATGCAATTTAAAGCAACAAATAAATATAATCAAAATGCGGAATCTTGAAAGAACTACAGGAATGTGAATCTTAATTCTCGAAAACGGAGTGTATATTGAGTTCGGACGAAAAACAAGTTAACTCATGATTACTTTAGTAATTTCGAATGAATGTATATAGGCTCACATCAGTGTTTTGATAACTCTCATTGTCGCGTTTCAAATCAACTCAATAAACACATGCTCGAATTTTGACTTTCTATGTGATTTTTAAGAATTCAAGTAAGCCTTAAAACTTTTTATGCTTTTTAATAAAAGTATATTTTAAAATAACGTGTTGACAGGTGCTGTAAAGGTCAAGTTTGTGACATAGATAAGTATATATGCGTGTATGTGTATAATGTGTACGCATATAAACTAATTGGCACCTTATCCGCAATTCGCTATTATCAATATTTATGTATATTTATGTATCTATATAGCGATTATATTTATATACAATTATTGCTTAAATTTAAATTTATAACTTATCGAAATTGTCGTGAAATTGATTTCAAAATCATTTCCGTCGGTAATTTGCAACTTGTTGTTGCCTGTTACGCATAAGCTACCGTTATCACCGCCCAACACCCTACTTCCGCCGTTCCAACCCACTTAACGGTTGCTTTTTGGCTATGTTTTGTTTTGTTTTCAGCGACACTTGATTGCCTTTATGTGTGGTTGTTGTCGTTGTTGGTCCTATGCGTCAGTCGGGCTGACGCGTAAAAGTATGCTACACTTCAAATAGACTCAAATTATGTTGTCGCTGAGAGAGTGTAAGCAGGACAGAGAGAGCGTCTGATGGTGTGAAGAGAAGGGCAAGTGTGTGTGCCTGAGTGTGTTTTTTGGTTGTATGTTCGGTGTTTGCTTAACGCTTTTTATGCCTGGCAACAATTTTATGTGCGTCGCTCATAAATATTTTTGCTCAAGTTAATTGAAACATTACCAAAAAAAATGCTTGTTGGCAAATATTGAAATATTTCTGGGTTGGGCGCACGCTAATGGGCTGTATATATGCTTTTCCTTTTTTTTTTTTGCTTGATAGGTTTTCTGGTAATAATTTATTGGCGGTTGTTTGTTCATAATCCATTGAATAAAGCAAAGCTTGAATCGAAACAAAATCGAAGTTTGTTTTAAGGAATGAAACCTTTTTTTGGGCATCATTTTGTTCGCATATAGTTATTAGAGGTGCACAAGTAATATTATTTATTAATTTATTACTCAAATGTAATCGAAGATCCCTTACAAAAAATATTACATAAAACAAAAATATGAGGGAAAACAATAAATATATTCTATCCTTATCTCTATGTATATAACTGTTTGTCCTAACTGACTGACTGACTGATCAGCTGAAATTTTCACTGTAGCTACCTTATGTGATGTAGGTGCACGTTAAGACGGGGTTTCGGGAAATTCCACCCGCAAGTGTGGAAAAATCGCGAAAAACGTTTGTATGTAACTTTTTTGTATACCATCCGATCAGTTTTAAACTTATTTTCAAAGATCTTTGTTCAAATTCATTTGAGGGGTGTTTCACACTTTTAGGAAAATCCGTTCCTCCTTGGTGGAAATGGAGGTCAAAGATTTGGTGGGTGACGTTTCGCCCTCAATTTCTTTTTTCAGAGATCTATAGGAAAAATCATTCGATACGTGTTTCACACTTTTCGCAGAATTCAAACTTCTTCGGGGGGAATGCGATGTAAAGATTTTTTGGGCGCAGTTTTAAGTTGTGTTCGATTTGCTTCAAACTTATTTTCAAAGCTCTACATAAGAATATAATTAATACGTGTTTCAGCGATTTGGGAAATTCCACTCGCAACAGTGGTAAATTGGCGAAAAACTTTTGTATGAAAGTTATTTGTTTACCGTTCGATCAGTTTCAAAATCATTTAAAATTTTTCATTTCAACATTGATTTTAGAACATACGTGCCACGGGCAAGGCCGGGTTATACCCGCTAGTACTTTATAAAATTTTGATACCAACTAAGTTATCTACATCTGGTCTTCAATTTCGTCACTGACGCGTTTATGGCATTTAACTTGATCATGTTGTTTACGCAAACTGACCGTTTGCCTAACTACTTCGTCAATCGATTTGGCCACATAATCAATATTATTTAAATTCAATCCGCCGACATTTATACGTCCGCAGTTTAGTAAATAAATATGCTTCTCTTTTAACAATTTATAACATTGATTCGCTGATTGATAAGGAAGATTTGAAGATTTGAATCTGTTAGTTTATTTTTTACTCACGTGGCAATCCTAAAAATGAGAACATTTCACGCTGTTTTTCAATGTGATCCCATGTACCGGAAGTTTCCAGCTCTTTGAGTTTATTGGTTAATGCTTTCCGCATTTTCCTTATACTATCCACCATTTCGCGTATAGTTTTTAACCTGCATGAAAGGAATCCTATGTCACATACTATCATATTCGGGTAATTTAGGAGCTTTGCAACGACACGACTGCAAAACGCAGGTGGATTTGAATAATTTGTACGAATTAAAATCGAAATTTGCGAAGCTACCGCTTCAATATGATTCGCATCCTTCAACACGAATATCAGATTGCCATCGCGCTCATCTATATTTCCAGTAGAAATCAGCAATATGTGAAATAAATTTATTTTATAATTCTTTAAAGGCTTGTTCAGACTGACAACATTTTTCGTTGGTTGTTGTGCCAGCATAGCACAGCACCATTTCATTTTACGAAAACTATATTTTTAATCGATGTAAAAATATTTATAGCCATACAATTGTTCCTCATACAGGAACTCAAGTGATAAGTATCTAGTTCGATTAAAGGAAGGCACCGGCTTTAGCACTAGAAAGCATCCTTAAAAAAATACAGTCTAAAAAAACACAGTCTAAAAAAGCCTTCAAGTCGCACTTACTGTATAGGCCCATTTTTTTTGGAAAAAGATTGCGCTATTAATGTTTCCATGCCCTCTTTGACAAAGTATCGAACTGCCCAGGTATCAAGATCCGGATCACCACTTGCAAATCCTTGATACGCGACATCAAAGAATGGGAACAGATTGCGTTCTTTTATAACTTGGGCTATTTGTTTCCATTGTCTTTTAGTAGGATCCATTCCAGTCGGATTGAGTGCTGAAGGCTGCAACAAAATAACATCCTCCTCCGTCGCTTCATTAAGGGCTGCCAATAGATTGGATGTATCAATATTTCGTTTTGCTTTATTCCAATAGGGATACCCCTTGTGTCTTAATGCCAGCATGTTTTAAAATAAGTGAATGGTTCATCCAAGTAGAATCAGACATGTAACAAGTTCGTTTCTTTAAATGTTGGCTTATAAATTCAACAGCTAATCGAAGGGCTCCGCTGCCTGAACTCCTATAATCTGAAGGTAGAAAAAAAACCATTAGGTGTAGTAGATGCAGAAGAGTAATTTCTAGTTACGCGATTTTCTTCAATTGCCTTGCAGTCCTTCCCTAAAATGAGTTCGCGGGCCGCCTTTGTAAACTCTGGATTCCCAAATACGGGTAGATACTCATAATGTAAATTTGGATCTTGGAGACTATTTCCAATGCACATTTTTTTACAACCGACAAAATGTAAGGTTTGTTTTCTTCGGTTCGATACATTAAGGCATAAATGATTTCAGTTTTTAGCAAATGGCAATTAAACAAATTAATCTAATTCTCTTGCCACCTATTCCTAAATTTACTTTATTCTCGTTGTTGTCTTCCTGAAACAGGTTTGTTAAATGAGAAATCCCCTGGGTCGGTAATGTTTTAATATTTTCGAAGGCTGATTTCTCGCACTCGTCCGATCCGCAATACTCACGGGTGGTAAATTTGAATTAAACTGAAGATTATTTTGGTTATTAACGTACATATTCAAATGATTACATTGGGTGGTTTGTTACTTTAGCTTGGATAAAAGCGAATAACTTAAAAATTTAAGCATAATGGAAATAAAATTAAAAATTTGGAATGACACCGGAATAAATTTAAGTCATGAATGTGTTATAAATGCTTATTCAAAGACTATGTTGAATGTTGTTAGCCTTGTGTCTCTACTCACTAAAGCGCCAAATCTCTGCCCCACACTATTGGAAATCCACCCATGAATAACATCGGTATTTATGGTCCGATTTATCTGAGGGCTTCATTATGCCCAATTTATAAATATATTTATTTTTTTAAAACATTTTTTTGTTGATTTTCTTTTTGGGATTGTTCTATAAAAGGTAATACAAATAATTTCTAAGCAGTGCTTGAGGCCATGAAAATCGCGTAAAAGGGCGTTTGGATCAACGCGGCGCTCACTGCAGTAAATCTCACTAGTTTGGGCTTGTGCATGAAAACTATCCCAGCCTCCGGTTCAACGAGAGCCATGTTCCATGTCTCTGGCTCAGGCTGAAAGAAAATAAATCATTTACTTTTTATTCTGCTCTCACTCAAGACATCGGTTTTTATGCCATGAGTTTTCTCCAAATTGGTAGTTTCTTCACTCGAACCACATATATATTATAACCACCATTACATATCTTTATCAGTCGCACTAATTGTCTGTTTATCACTCGAACCAATTGCCACCTTATTGTCATTTTCATCACTCGAACCACTTATCTCAGTGCAATCCTTAGCAGTCGTACCAATTGCCTCCTTTTCTTTTTCAATCGAACCAATTATATCTTTGGTGCAATCCTTATCAGTCAAACCAACTGTCTCATTATTATTTTTATCGATTGGACCAATTATCTCAGCGCAATCCTTATCAGTCGAACCAATAGAATCCTTATCTTTTTCAATCGAACCAATTATATCTTTGGTGCAATCCCTTTCAGTCAAACCAACTGTCTCCTTATTATCCGTATTAATTGAACCAATTATCTCTTTAGTGATCTCCTTATCAGTCGAAACATTTGCATCCTCAGTGTTATCTTTATCACTCGAGCTAAATAACTGTTTTTTGCAATCATTAACGATCAAACCAATTAAATACTTAGTGAAATCCTTATCAGTCAATCCAGTTACCTGTATATTGGAATCTTTAGCACCCGATTCAATTGCCTCCATCGTGCTATCTTTGTCAGTCGAACCAATTATCTCAGTGCAATCCTTATCAGTCGAACCAATAGAATCCTTATCTTTTTCAATCAAACCAATTATATCTTTGGTGATCTTCTTATCAGTCGAAACATTTGCATCCTCAGTGTTATATTTATCACTCGAACTAAATAACTGTCTTTTGCAATCATCCACGATCAAACGAATCAAATATTTAGTGAAATCCTTATCAGTCAATCCAGTTACCTGTATAGTGGGATCTTTAGCACCCGATTCAATTGCCTCCATCGTGTTATCTTTTTCAATCGAACCAATTATATCTTTGGTGCTATCCCTATCAGTCAAACCAACTGTCTCCTTATTATCCGTATTAATTGAACCAATTATCTCTTTAGTGATCTCCTTATCAGTCGAAACATTTGCATCCTCGGTGTTATCTTTATCACTCGAGCTAAATAACTCTCTTTTGCAATCATTAATGATCAAACGAATCAAATCTTTAGGGAAAACCTTATCAGAATCCTTAGAATCCTTATCTTTTTCAATCGAACCAATTATATCTTTGGTGCTATCCCTATCAGTCAAACCAACTGTCTCCTTATTATCCGTATTAATTGAACCAATTATCTCTTTAGTGATCTCCTTATCAGTCGAAACATTTGCATCCTCGGTGTTATCTTTATCACTCGAGCTAAATAACTCTCTTTTGCAATCATTAATGATCAAACGGATCAAATCTTTAGTGAAAACCTTATCAGTCAATCCAGTTACCTGTATAGTGCAATCTTTATCACCCGATTCAATTGCCTCCTTCGTGTTATCTTTGTCAGTCGAACCAATTGTCTCAGTGCAATCCTTATCAGTCGAACCAATAGAATCCTTATTTTTTTCAATCGAACCAATTATATCTTTGGTGCCATCCCTATCAGTCAAACCAACTGTCTCCTTATTATCCGTATTAATTGAACCAATTATCCCTTTAGTGATCTCCTTATCAGTCGAAACATTTGCATCCTCTTTGTCAGTCGAACCAGTTATTTCTTTATTGCTATCCTTATAAGCCGAACCAATTGACTCTTTAGTGATATCCTTATCGGTCGAACCAATTGCCTCCTTTGAAGTGTCTTTATCAGTCGAAGCCATTAACTCTTTAGTGCAATCCTTATCGGACGAACCAACTACCTCTCTAGTGATATCCTTAGCATTCGAACCAATTGCATCCTTATTCGTATCATTTGAATCACTTTCTTCTTTTTTTTTATCCTTATCACCTGAACGACTTGCCTCCATCTTGTTATTAATTTCATTCGAACTAATTATCTCCTTATTGATCTTCTTATCACTGTTATCCTTCGCAGTCGAACCATTAGCCTCGTTTTTGTTAGCATTATCACCTCCACCAGCTGCACAACTTGCCGCCTTAACAACTTCGCTAATAGATTCGGCTACATAATCGATATTTTTCGTGTTCAATCCGCAGATATTGATGAGTCCGGATCGAAGCAAATAAATATGCTTATCTCTGATCAGTTTTTCACAATGTTCCGCTGATAAAAAAAAATTGATGCTTAAAAGGGTTATTGTCTTAAAAAATAATCCCACTTACGTTGTAGACCCAGCACTGAAAACATTCCACGCTGTTTTACAATGTGATCCCATGCACCGGGTGTTTCCAGCTCTGTAAGTTTTTCGGCTAATTCTCTCCGCATTGTCTTCACACGATCAGTCATTTCGGTTAAATATTTTAACCTAAATACAGGAGAACACTAACTAAATCATATCCTTTTTTATATAGGGTTTTAAGTATCGCTTACCAATTATATTTATTTTCCTCGTTCGTCAGAAGCTTTGCAACTATACGACTGCCAAACGCGGGTGGATTCGAATAGTTATACCGAATAAGATTTGTTAACTGGGAGGCTACAGCTGTGGCATGTTTTGCATCTTTCAACACGACTACCAGATTGCCGATTCGCTCATCTATTTTCAATGAAAATCAGAAACCCATGAACACACTTTATCAGAAAAGGAAATTCGCAAAGGCTTGTTCAGACTGAGGAGAACTGAATTCACTTTTGGTTACAAAATCGCAAAATAGCAAATAAAAACCCATGTATATTTAAGACAAAAAAAACAAGAAAAAAAAGTTCTGAACGAGCCTTTAAAACGCACTCACTGTATAAGCCCATGCTTTTGGAAAAAGATTGTGCTATTAATGTTTCCATGCCCTCTTTGACAAAGTATCTAACTGCCCAGGCATCGCGATCCGGATCCCCACTTGCAAATCCTTGATATGCAACATCAAAGAATGGGAACAGTTTACGCTGTTTTATCACTTCGGCAATTTGTTTCCATTGCTTTTTTGTGGGATCCATGCCGGTGGGATTGTGAGCCGAGGCTTGAAATATAACTATGGCTCTTTCTGGGGCTTCGCTGAGTGCCGCCAAAAGCTTCGAGATGTCAATTTTACGTTTTTTGGCATTCCAATAGGGAAAATATTTTATGTGCTTGAATCCAGATGCCTTTAAGATCGGAGAGTGATTATCCCAACTGGGCTGGGGTATATAACAAGTGCGACGCTTCATAAGTTGGCTCATGAACTCAGCAGCTAATCGAATGGCACCGGTGCCTGAAAGAGTTTGAGCTGCCACAATCTGATGGTGGAATAAACTCCATTGTGATGCAAAGGAAGAATTCCTATTAATCAGAATGCTTACTCGGTTTTCTTCAATTGCCTTGCAGTCCTTCCCTAAAATGAGTTCGGTCGCTGCCTTTGTAAACTCTGCATTGCCCAGTATGGGTAGATATTCATGATTCATGTTGGGGTCTGTAACTATTTCCAATTCACACTTTTTAACAACTGGCAAAATGAAAGGCTTGTTTTCTTCAGTCCGATACGCTGCCAAATAAGTGATTAAGATTCTCAATTGCGTTTCAGTATTAACTGAATCCCGAATTAATGGGATTTAAGTCCACCTACCGCCAACTCCTAAATTAACTTTTTTCTCGTGCTTGTCCTCCAAAAATAGCTTTGTCAAATGAAAAACCTCAATGGGTGGCACCGCCTTAATGTCGGCGAAGACAGATTTCTGGCCCTCATCTGATCCGCTGTACTCACGGCTGGAGAACTTAAGAAAGCTGGGAATAGTTTGATATATAAAAGGATTTCTATGTGTTGCTTAGAATGCATTTTTACCTGTTTTTCGATGCAAATAAATGGCTGGGATATCTAAGCATAACGAATACCATTATGTTAAATTTAAAAATTTAGATTCTAACGTGAAGAAAATTTTGATTGTTTTTCGAATGAACGATATATCAATGTGTTTTAGAAACCTATTCAGAGTTGTTTATGGAAAGTAAATAGCGTGTGTGGAACTTCGCCAGCGTATATAAAACTAGAAAACTACGCCAATTAATCGTGTCTTTCTCAATGGCCTGCATTCTTAAGAAGATTTGTGGGCTGCGCAATGAATGGCGTAGATGTTAGCATCAATCAGTTTAAGTGATTGTAAATTTGAGAAGTATTTAACAGCCCGCGTGCCGCTTTGGATTTATTTGCCAACGATTTTAGTTTGCTTATGGCCCAGGAACTTGAATATGACCGCAGCAAATCGCTGCCTTGTTTGTCTTATATACCGGACTCTGCCACAACAACAACAGCAGCTACAATAACAATAACAGCAAGAACAACAACAACACAATTTGAATGTTTTCATTGCAAGTTGCGTAGCTGCTGCTGTGGCTTGCTTTATCTTCATTGTTTAGATTTCAGAGCTTCGCATGGCAGCCATATCAGCCAGGCCAACTATTTGATGGTTGCGTTGGGGTCAGCAAGGCGGAAGTAAGCCAACGCTAGGCAGCAAACGTTTTTGAGCTACATTCAAGTTGCCGTCGCGCCTGTCGATCTGGGTCATAAACTTAGTTAATTGCTAGGCCAACTCGCACTTGATTTCATTGCACTGATTAATTGCAAATATTTTTCTTTTAATTGTGGACAATAAATGGCCGAATATGGACATTTTCTGTATAAGTAAAAATCTAACAAAGGGAATGGGACTAGAATTAATTTTTAATGCAAGTTTAATTTATTTACTGCATTTATAGAGACATTAGGTTCTAGAAATAGCTATATAGACATCCTGCTTACTTTTGGCCCCGAGCTAAAGGCATAATGTGATGTTTTGGGAGACCTAAATTTATTTTCTTTAATTGAGATTATATCATACCGTCTTTTTTAAATTTATCTCGCCTAATTCTATATCAATCAACTTCGTAGAACTAACCAAAGATCTCGACTAGAAAACTTGACATACCAAATGATTTGTAAGCCTTTTTGCTTGTGAATAAAAATGTCAATGTTGTATAAGAACAAAAATCAAGCAAAAATTAATTTTAAAAAATCATTTATTTGTGGATTTGTAGTGACATACGATTCAAAGGGGAACACTTTTATATTCAAGTAAATTAACGTTTCTGTCTAACTGCATTCTGTGCTAAATCAATTTAAGTTACTTGTGAGTGCATTCGTGCAAATATTGCCATCAATGCGGGTTGCTTGAATAAGTTGCTCTACATTTTAGAGTAGTCATAAAGCCTAAACCAGAAGTTTTGAGGAAGGCAACTATTTCTATGTATCCCGGATAACCTATCAAATGTTTTGCTAGCTTGTTTAACAAGCCTGTCGAGAGCTACATATAAACTTACACTGTGAACAGTTATAGCTACATCTCCGGTCTGCCCTGGCAAGCCCCGCTTGACCTTATCCATAAAACACTCGTAACCCGTTTCCGCTGCACATTTGCACACACAATCAAGGCGACCGCAGCGGTGAGGCATGCTTAATGGCCTGGCATTGCGGATGGAGGAGGAAGCCATTTTTATACATTTTATGCACACACGCACACAAACATGGTTAACGCCAGCGTAGCTATCAGCTTTTTGTCGTCCTTGCTCATCAATTGGCGCAGAGACGCTGCTGCGCCTGCAATTTATTTTTTATGCATGAAGTGTAAATTAAAATTAAATTGACTGTGCGAAGCTCACGTTAGAAACGTTTTTTTTTTTTTGTTTTCCGTTGCGTGCCACGCGGCGTATGAATAATAAAAAATGGACACGCCAGCAGCAACTTTAAGTTTGCCAATGCCCGCCACTCGCTGCGTGCCGGCCGCTCTTACCATTTATTTATTATCACATATTCATACGGCCCTTTTATTTTGTGTTTTTAATTAAGTTATAAAATATTAATTTGTTCAGTTGTTTTTATGGCTGTTGCATCGTTGCTGCCACTGCCGCCGCTGCTGTTGGTGCTGCTGCTGCGGTTGACATGCATTTTGCGGTCTCGTAGTGCAGCAGCTCTGTGGCAATTTGGTGCCTTCATCTTCCCTGCATCAACGTTTCCCGCTGTGCTCAGTGCCAGTGACACTGTCAGCGGCAGACGAGGCAGCGGCTCAGGTTTATGTGCGCGCCAGAGTTTATTGTGTCGCCGAGAATCGAACGTATTGAATATCGCTGTCGCTCAGCTCTATATAACTTTGCTTTCAGCTTCCTTTTATCCCTCTCGCAGGCTGCTGCTGCGCCTGCTGCTGGCATTTTACGCGTCATTTAACCCACTCGATTTGGGTTTCAAATGCAACAAATTCTCACAATTCTTTGCGCCACCTGCGTCGAAGCAGCTGCCGTCCCTGTAAACTAGATTGGCAAGGGTTGAACTTGGCAACGTTTGTTGCTGGCCTTTTGCAGTGGAAAGCATAGTACTTTGTGATTCTATCCGCAGAGTTATGTTAAATTCATAAAAGGTTTACAATGAAATTTGTTCGGTTCTTAATGCTGATCGACTGAATTATATTTATAACCCAGAGTAAGAGACATGTCCTTCTGTCTGAAATCAGACGAGTTGCTTATACTGTAAAATACTTATACTTTTAGGTCTCCTTTTATTCTTTTCTGTTTGCCATTTTACTTATGACTCCATAGTAGCAGCTTCTCGTTATATCTGTTTCCCATCATTGTTCTATCAATACATATCCAGCAGTTCATGAAGCCTTGGCATAAACCACTTGCCAGTCGGGCTTATCTATCTGTCTTCATGCAGTTATTCATTGACAACTTTATAATCCTTTGTATCTGTTAATCCCGCATCACCACCTTCCGCCACATCATGCATGCGCTTCCGTTTCTTTCTTTCCATTTTTTAATCTTACAATTCCACAACCTAACCCAACTTTCATTGTGCTGGCGCTAGCTGCTGCGGACTGTAACATGACAGCTGTCATATGTTGCTATTCCATATCACATTTTATAGCATAGTTTTTTTTTTCTTCCGCATTCCGTTTTTATCTGAGCTTTGTTTTGTGCCGTTACGCTTTATTATCAATTTCTTCTTCTATTCGTATCACAACATTTTTACGCACAGCACGTGCTGTGACTGTGGCTCTCTCTCTCATTCTCAGCAAGACGAGAGCTTTCGTTCTCACTTTTGCGCACTTCAGCCTTTTTTTTGTACTGTGTCCAGCTCTCTCTCATGTTCTCTCTATTTAGCTTGTTCTCTTTGGCTGATTGGAAGTTAAAACTTTTGCTGTGTGCGCGTGTAGATAATATATTTTCTTTTCTTTTTTGCCATTTTCATTGTTTCTGTTTTGCTCTGTTTCACATTTCAGCTGTGCCACATTTGGCCCATGACTTTGGCAGCGTGCGGAACTCCCTCCGCACGGAAACTAAAGCCTGCATTTAAAAATAAATTATTGTGCCAGCGCACACACGCACACACATACACAGATAGTTGGAGACCCTTTATTTTAGTCATAGTTTCAAGCACCTCTTGAGCGTACATTGAACTGCTGACCCAAACACCTGTCTAGATTGCGGACTGCGATTGTGTTTCGGTTCTTGGGGGTCGTCAGTTGACTAATATTTTCGTCATTCTTTAAAAATAGTTTGTGTTCCGCTGCGGGGTACGGCATGAGCTTTATTTTATTACTCTATTTAGGAAAATGTGGGGATGTGATTTAGTGCGGAAAATTAAAAGGGTTTACGGCTTTATGGATAAGTGGTTGTAGGGCAAATAATAGGCGGATCCGATTTGAGGACACTGTGCAATTATTTTCATGAGTCAATAAAGTATAAGACTTTTGTTGACGTCTTGTATTCTTTTGACTGCCTTTCTTTCTGACTAAATCTACAGAAACGCAGCACACATTAAACTAATAGGTAAATATGTAGTAGTTTTTCAATATTCACTTCAAGAATATTTTTAATTTAGGAAATTTTTTAAAACAACAAATTTTGAAAACGTCCGCTTTAAATATTGTTTCTAGGATCAACATACCGCAAAAACATTTATTTGCTGGGTTCTGTTAGTTGGGCACGTTTTTTTTTAAAAATACAAAACATAAACATAATCAATACCTGCCAGCAGCACAAGTTGACAATTGAGGTCAATCAACAGCCAGAAAAATTGCAATAACAACAGCAAGAACAAGGACAACGGTCTGAAATAATGATGAAATCGATGGTAGACCATTATCATTATGATCATCATCGACATTATTGTCATCATCGTCGTCCTGAAATAATGACATATTCCTGGCTCACGTTTCTCGTCCATCGTCGCAGAGCCGAGCAGCTCATTAATGTTTTTGTCCGCCATTTAGTCTGCATCTTTCTGTCTTGCCGTCCCTTTTCGTTTCGCACAGATCGGCATCCTTTTGCACCTTTCTATGGTAACGTCAAGTACTTCAATTATTTGCTGTGCTTTCAGTTCTGCCATTGAATAGAATTTAACGCCCATTGTTTGGTCAGCTATCGTCGTCGTGGGCGGCGCTATTGTTCAACGCTAATTAAAAGAATTTTTCAGCAGATGTTTGCGGCTGTTCCCCGTTTTGCACAGGTATTATTTTTTTTTTTCTGGTATCGACTGCAGCTCCATTGTGTAGCCTAATGCCAAAGGTGAACGGCGCATTTCTGGTTTGCACGTACGTTTTCGGCCATTTTAGCTAATTGAATATGCATTTTAATGACATATAATTTTTGCATGTGCTCCTTAACTAACCCCGTGTTGGACCATTTAAATGAACCCGAATGACCTTTGGGTGGTGTAAAGTTTTGAGCTTAAAAATGGTTTCGTTCGTTTTGCTTTTTGTGTTGCCATTCTGCGCGTTGGTCCAGAAAATGTATTTTTATAGGCATTTGCATAAAGTGCTTTTCAAAGCAATGTTGAAAAAAATAAAAAATCAAATAAGTAGAAGTAGAATATAACAAAATCGGCGGTTTTTAAATGGTTCAGCCCTCCGCCTACTGTGCAAGTGCCGCCCGTTGGTGTCTTTGACAGTTAACGAAGTGTAAATATTTGTAAAAAAACGCCTGATATCCTTAGCACTTGGCTGCATCTCATGTCGACGCCCCCGTGTTGATATATTTGTAATTGGTTTTCTCTGTGAGAATAAACAAGTACTCTTAATGTATGTATGATGGGGCACTGGGAATGTCGGAAGAGATTTGTCGACCAGAAGAACAATAGCAAGAATAATAAAAACAGACGCTTTAAGTTTTTAAGTAGCTCTAGAATGAAATATTTACTGAAAGCGTATGAATGGGCAATCCCCATTTAAAATATGTTCTCCTTTTTAAAACATTATTTTAATACGTACTGATCCTTCGATAAGCGTGTTAATTTTAGAATTAGAAACAGACCCGTTTAAATCAGCGTGATAACCTGGCGTATGCGTAATTTGGCTTGTTCTGTGGCGCAGACCATAAAACCGCAAGACAACCTGCAATGGGCGCACGGCTAGACACTTTAACAAGGCTGCACGCCCCCAACACCAGGCCCATCCACTTGCCGACATAAGCATTTTGTAATTTCAATATAATTTTGTAGCCAAACGTATTAAGTATACGACGCACTGCGCTTGTGGTATTTTGTGTTTGCCTATAATATACATGCGTGTGTGTGTGTGCTGCAGCTGCTTTTGTTTGCTAATATAATATTTTGTAGCATACTTTAGGAGCGGCAACAGCAGCAGCTGCAAAAGGGCGGCGGTCGACTGGTATTTTTCTACTTAAGAGTATTTTGTGCTTAGCTCTGCAGTTCAGTCAACTTTTGCTTGGCTACCTGTGCAAAGAACTGTGTCTAGACGAAACACACGTATCACACACATACACAAACAGAACCACACGCTCACGCCAAAGATATACACATAAAGAAAAGCCAGAAGAAAAATGCTTAATATGATAGACGCAGCAAAACCCTTTTGGAATCTTTTGTGGCTTTGCTTTCCATTGCCGCGTTGCTGTGGCAATCTAACAACAAACATTAAAACGATAACAAATTTTCTATGCCACCGTTTTGAGATTACAAATTACGACACATAACCCGTGGCCATGGCAGAGCCCACAGAGAAATACGAGTAGCATCCCACAGTCAGAGAAACAGCAGAGAACTTCAAACAGTTGCAATTATATAATGAGCACAGAGTTTGCCCGCTAAGCTGCCAACATGTGTTTCATAGGGTACATAGTGTGTGTGTGTGTGTGTGTGTGTGTGGGTATGTGCGTGTGTATTTCTGTATTATATGTTTGTATGCTTAATTTCAAAAGTGGGCTGCTTGAAACCAAATATGAATATGTTACCATTCAGTATTGGACTCCAATTATATATTCTTTTTTATATTTTTAATCAATGCAGAATTTCAATTTCATTAATTTCAGGTGTCAATATACGTGTTTAAGCGAAAGTTAATTATTTTATGAAACAATTTGACGATGAGGCTTTTATTATTTTATTATTATAAGTGCCTCATTTTCATTTATCCAGTATTTTAACCATTTTGCAATTACCATTTATATATGGGTGCAGTTGTTTTTTTGATAAATAATTTGTAATAATAATTTGTTCAATTAATCATGACTCTATTTTTAACACTTTCTTGGGGGACATCTAGAGCACAGCATACAATTGAATGCTGAGATTGTCTTTCAATCAATTAATCAATCAATTCTAAATGGAGGCCCTTTGGGAAGATAATTTTGTCATTAAATGTGTAACGCATAGAATTAGATCTCTCCGATCATCTTCCTCGTCTCGGTCAGCATCAAAAGCCAATTTGATATAGACATGTCCGCCTGCCCGTTCTTCCGCCTGTCCGTTCATCTGTCTGATTCCATGTCAGGTCCGTCTTTCTGTTGCAAGCAGTACAAATGTCGGAACTGAATGGATCACTGTGTCATTTAGCTGCCGTAGAAACAATCTGTTAAAAAGTGGGTTCTTTTATGGAACACAATTTGGTTTGTCAAAATATCGTGACCAAACCCGTAATTTATGAGTTAAACTCTGCTGCCATTATATAAGCCAAAATCGTTTAAATATCGTACTACTATATTATAGAGCTATAGGGAAAGTCAGTAAAAAAGTAGTTTTGGTATGTTCAAATATTCTGTCTTCCAAGAAATTTTCATCAAACTCAGCATTTACGAAATTAACTATTCTCATATGTCTGCAAAAGCGTATGGAAATTATTTACAATAGTTTTAAATCTTCGGCGTGCCGAAGAAATTCGTTCATCTCGTTTTTATAATATACTTTTCTCTTGTACTCAAGTAACATTTATATATATGTATATAATTATTATTTGTTCAAGTACAAATTTATTAAATAACTGCCAGCCGTATAAATATACAATTGCCCATTTAAGTCAGAAAGCAGTTGAGTTTACCGGGCAGATCAATAAATACAGCTAAACATAGGAGCTGAGCCAGGTGAGTAAACATAGGAGCTGAGCTTCAGTTGAAGCTTCGTGAAAATAATACGAAAGTAAGAAAGCAGATCATGATAATGAGCCAACCATTGGAATAAATTGAGTTAGCCAAGGAGATGCATGTTAGTTCGACGTGTAGGCGATTCAATAAGGTGTGCAAGGTGAGTACACAAATTTATTCTTTATATTTTGTGTACATATTATGTATATTCTATTATTATTATGTGCAGATATATGCAATTATTTAATTTTAATTTTGTAAGTCAAACTAAAAAAGATTAATAAGCCCAAATCTTATTTGTAAAAATACATTAATATGAATGAATATACTCAAATATTTCTATAGATATATGCATGTATCTATATATTTATATATTTGAAGTGTTGTCCTAAAAATGTCGGCCAATTGCATTATAAGAAGATTTGAATGGCACATTATGCTATGTTACCTTATGTTTTATTGCATAACTGTTGACTGATTCGTTTAAAGGGGCATTGCCCCTTTACATATTTATGTATACTTTTTTAAAAGTACCGATTCTGTTTGGTAATCATAAAATGCTTTTTAGGTCTTTAATATTAGTTTCACTTCTTTGCCTGATTTCTTGGCTAATAACTTTTGCTGCATCCCTCGCATCTCATGTGGGTATGTTTGCTTTTTTAGTTTATCAGACATTTCCTGCGGCGCTTTTCGAGACGTGGTGTTAGGGTTTTGGTTGGGATCGGTGAATGGGCGTTTGGGGCGCATAAACTTTTGCAACTATCGGAAGTCGTTAACGCTTTCGCACACAAGCAGCAGGAGGAGCAGGAGCAGCAGCAGAGCAACTCTCAGATATGCCACGCCCACATTAATGGGCACAGCGACCGTCAGTGCTGTATCCTATTCGTACTGTATATGTGTGTCTTAGTCACTCACACAGAGACACACACACACACACTCGCACACCCACACAGAAATCAGTTGGTGCCTGGACTGCACAGAGAGCTGCCATGTTTGATTTCTCGCTTTATATGTAGGCTAACTTGTGTTTGCCGCTGTCACACAGTTGTGGCACATACCCAAACTGCCCGCCTACCCACCCCAGATGCCAGCGCACGCCCACAAATGTTGGCACATTAATTAATTGAAATGCTGCCGGCCATGGCGAGCGGACACTGTTTTTTGGGGGGCGAGCGGCAGGCTGCGAAGTCGTGTGTTTTGCACGCTTGTTAGTTTAACTAGCGCCTGGCAATTAAACGAAAATTAATTATGCTACCTAACAGGGCAGCGGCCCAGAGGCAAAAACACATTGGCCTTGAACTTAGCAACGGCAGCGCATTTAAACGTGGCCTTTAAGCTGGCGAGTGCTTCAAACCAAGGCTACCAAGCTACTGTCCGCCCACCCGAACGGGAAGCCAATCAGCTGTCATTTTTTCGTTGTCTAGGCCAACGGAAATGTGCAACCAGCATGTCCTCTCCTTATATCTCCCTGCCAGCCACATCTCATGTTTCCTTCCCTAGCTGTTTCTCTTGGCTTGGTCGGCTAATGCCTGCTTAACTTTGACTTTGGCGACAGCGCGGCTTTAATCAATGCCACGTTCTTCCGGGGCCAGGCAACTGCCTCCAATACAAGGTTAATATTGTGCTTACCCCAGCGCCACATAGTTTCCTAGTTTTAAGTGGTGCCACAATTCATAATCCTTCGCTGGCGCAACGCGCGAATCATTTTTCATTTTTCACGTAGACTGCCATCAATCAATTTCATGCTGCTTGGAGATGTAAAACTGCTTAAGTTACGTTGTACTTACATTTCACTTGAAAGACTTCAATGAAAATAAAGTTCTGCAATTCGTATGCCCTAAAGAGGGCATTGGATCTAGTAGATTCCTTTTATAGTAGATTCTACTTTTATATATTTTATCAATTTTAAAAGATAAACTAATGCTGACAAATACATTTTTCTCATATATACAAGTTTTGATTTAATATTTATCTAAACTGTCCCATACTCTCTCTTCTACTCTAATGCTGTTTCTCTAGGGTATCTCACAATCTGCTATTTTTTAATTTGTTTGCCAAAGCCTACTTTTCATCTTTTTTATATTAAAAAATTTGGTTTGTGTGTGGGCTTGGCCAACTAGTTAACGCTGGGCAAGCACAAGCGCGTTTTGATGCTCTGCATTGACAAATTAAATGGATATGCTGCGTGTATACCGAACTATACTAAGCTTAAGTTGCAAAATTTTACTAGAAAAATTATCAAGTTCTCAGCATCAATAGCCTTTATCTATTCCTAAACTATTTAAAAAGCAGAGCCAAAATAATGTTTTCATATAAAATTGATTAGATGTTAACCTTTATTTCAAAGCAAGTTTTGCAAACGAAAGAGCATTCACATTTTTCATAGCCACAATTACGTCTTTCACTTTATTACGTTCTCCATTTTCAAGCTTTTGCGTTTGTCGTTACGTTTCGTTAGACCCAAATGCAAAATGTTTTTTTTTTTGCTTTGGCCCTGTAGACTTTGCCTCTTGGCCTGGTCAATGCTTGGCTGGGATTATTATTATAATGTTCTTCTTTTTTCTCTGGCTGGCTTGTCCGGTGCATTGGCTTCACATTTTGGTGATTTATGTGCCGTCAGGCCGTGTCATGAGCCCAATTAACATTTGGGCTAAAAATTTTCAGCTTGACATGATTTGCTTTTTGTTGCACGGATCTTTGACAGCAGCTAATTTGATTGCAAAGTCTCGACCAATGCACCTTAATGTAATTTCCACAATTTCGTTTCATATTCTCAGAAGACCATTTTGACATATGAACACTTTTAAAATGAGTAAAAAGTATTAAAGCTGTGCGATATTTCTATATCTGGTTAAAAGAGAAGTGACTCTCTCGTACACATATATTTAGTCTTGAGTCTAGGATATCTCTAAGCCTAATACATTAAGCAATTTAATTTCATTTTTTTCTTGTTGATTTGAGCAATTAACAGTCTTTATGCTGAGTGACACGTCTTTCAGAAATCAATTAGCTCAGCTCTAATGAGCGTCTTTTCAATGTATTCCCAGGTGTAGATTCGCTTGTCTTTCAAGCTATGCACCTGGACTGCCAACAATAGCAAGGATAATATGTGCATACTTAATAAACGTTAAGAGCGCTGCGTACATAACAATGTATGCTGGTAGTAGGAGGGATGACGGGGGCTTGTATTGCCGCCCACCATCGCTATCATGCGTTTATGTTTAATCTGCTGTTAAGCCGATGCCAATGCCAGCTTTTGTTCCTCGACTCGACTCGACTCGAGTCGACTTTGGCAATTTAGTTTATTTATAGCTACCAAAATATGAGCACCAAAGTTACAAACATGTTGTTGATGTTCTTGTTGTTGTTGTTCTTGTACGTGTTTGCTTGCGTGTGTGTGTTTGTGTGTGTGCTGACACATCATAATTTGGATGTTGTTATGTGTGTGGAAGTGTGTGTCTTGTACTCGTGTTTCCAGTTCATGTTGTAATATTTTAATGTGTGAAGCTACAACTGCTGCCGTTGTCGTTTTGCCAAGAGCAACTCCTACACTGTCTGAACAGCCCCCATAACTTGCTACCCCCCGCCTCCGTAACCTATATAAATCACACATTTTGATAACATTAATTTACGCTACGGGTCTTATATCATTCCAATATGTTCTCAACTCGATCACATTTGATATTTGTGCACATAAATTTCGGTAAAATACATTTATGTTTTATTTTTGTTTTAAATTTCGCTTTTTATGAAGTAAGAATGAAAGTCAAATGAAGGAGACCGAAAATGTTTTAGACTTATAATATTTGATTTTATTGAATTTATCGAACTGCCACTTAGGAATATTATTATTTATTGGTATCTTAAATAATAACTAAATTTTAATCAATTTTTTTTAATGACTGCCAAATGCCAATTGTATATTCATGCAGAAATAAATGCAAGCTGTGCCATCCGTTACGTAATTCACAGCTGGGCAAAGTGCTATCAGGAAAACTAGCTAATGCAACACCTTACACAGACAGTCAATAGTTTCGGCTTAGTTTTCGGTAATTTTCATCATCATTTTGCAGTTGGCAAATTCGCAGAGGGCAAATGCCCAGAGCTAAAATACAATTAAAAGCCAATTCAAACTGCAGTTGGAAATCAGAAAACTTATCAGTTACCTTTTGGCAAACTCAGGCACAGACTGCCTGTAAACTTGGCCGGCTTGGCTGCAGTCTCCGTTGAATTTTTGGCCAGAGGATACGGCAATGATAGGAACGAGAATATACGCACCTTTGGTAAATACACAGTCGAGAATGTGAAGCCAGTTAGCTATTCTGGACAGTTTGAAAATGAAGCGCATGGCCTAACCAAGTGTCTGCCTTGGAGCCTAGGCGTTTACATTTGGCTTTTGCCTCGTTGGCAATGCATTTGCAATTCCAAACTAGTTTCAATTGATTAAGTTTCTGGTTAATGGATTGCATACATATTTAAGCAGGGCAACTGTAGCTGCATAACTTTTGGCTATGTAACAGCAAACACAACTTTGCCAATTGGCCGAGCTTCAAATCTATGGCCAACACGTAGGCGCCTCGCAAGCTAATCAGAATTGTTGACTTGAAGCATTCTGTAAATGTTCCGCAAAACTATTTCTGCACTAATTCGCTAAATAGCTAAACCAGTCTATTGGATACGGCCCAATTTGCAGAGAGTTTAATTGCACCCATTTAGTTATGACTGGCATTGTTTACTTTAAGTTGTGCTTTGTTTTGTTTTGGCCAAAATTTGTTCGATTTTGTTTAAGTTTTCCCACTAATGCCCATCTATGATATATATAGTTTCAATGCAAATATCTTCTGCCCCGAAGCAATAATTTGCCTAAAAAAGAAGAAGTTATGACATGTTTGCGTGCTTTTGTGCAAGTTAATTGTGAATAATTATTTGCTTATGCCATAAAGCAGATTAAAAAACTTTTGTTTTTAATTAGAAGCAGCCTGAAAACAAAAGATGCGGCACCAGCAAAAGAACCACGAGTACCAGCAGCAGCAGCAGCGGCAACTTTAGCAACTTTACAAACATTTTTCGCGCGTATAAATTACACAAAGCGCCAGAGACATAAAAAGAAGATGAAGAAGCAGAAGAAGCGTAGCGTATACAATTAAAGTTTTAGCTTGAAATTAATGCAAATCCCTCATTCACAAAGACAATGCGGCGTATGCGCAATGAGCTGCTGCAAATTACGCATACGACTCGTGTCGCATGTATTTTATATGCTCTTTCAATAGAAATTGACGCTTTGCAAGCAGCTTAAAGTGTGTCTCTCCCAAAATGGCACCAACGCCGCCAAAATGTTAATTAATTTTATTTTAATTAAGTCGCATGAGTTTATGAAATTTTACGAGCAACCAACTCAAAATAACAACAAACAGCCAAGGACAGCCTCACAATTCGTTTAAGGACCCTATCGCCTTGTCGTCCTTCCATGTACATCTGTGTCTGTGTATGTATATAAAACGTTTCAAAATTAATGAACAACTTATTTACATAGGCGTTTCGAGTCTCTGCGGGCCAGTGTAGATGCTGTACTAATCACATTGCTGCCACTTACAGAGCCGAACCCACGCATCCTTTGACAGGCACGCGCGACCTCTGAGGAGTTCTGAGACTTGCTGTCAGAATTAATATTGAGAGCTCTTAACCCGGCTGCGATAATTATTGGTTCAATTTGAAAACATTTAATAATTTCTTTTGTAATTGGATTGTTTCTTGCTATAAATAACTATGTGTAGTTTTTTTTTTGACAATTAATTTACGGCTTTGATAAGCCAACTGCTGGCCGTAAGTTGTATGCAACTGAAAATTGAATAATTAATTCGACTTGTTATTTTTTAATTTAATTTGAATTTTATTTCACATTATTAGCATTGTGTTTTCGGACACTACACATTTCAATTACTGCATGTTTTTCGAGGGCCGTCACTAAGCGACTTATGAATTTGTAACTGTCCAACCAAATTAGTTGTTCAATTTGGCGGCATTGCAACTTTGTTGCTTATCGCTTTATTGTTTATGTTAATTTTAGCTCATTTAATTTTACTATTTCGCATTAGCCAGACACCCACAACGGAATGCGTTGGTTTGTTGTGGTTGCCATATCTGTGCACAGAGCAAATTAAATGCGGTATGCAAATGTTGACGTTTTGGCAAAAGCGCCGCATAAGCCTCTAATTAAGTTTTCATGAATTCTAACATTATATTGTTTGGGGCCATGAGCTCTTATCGAGGTAATTGTGTGTGTGTGTGTGTGCCAAATGAGAGTATTGGGCTGGGCACTTAAATAATAATTGCTATTGAAGTGGTTCATAGTGGGAAAATCAGGAAAGGCTTATCAAAGTGTTAAACGCTTTTCCAGTTCTCTAGTACTAAGAATTTACAGGAATTCATGCTTTGATTTGAAGTGTTCTGTTAACAAGTTTTGTTGGCTATCTAACGCTATATTTTTCACGCTCTGAGTTCTCGGCTTTTACTTGAGCTGAGTTTTCGTTGGGGTGATCCCGTGTAAATAAGGTCTGCCCTGTTCTTTTTTGTCTGTGAGATCATCTGAGTATGTATATGAATGTACATAAAACTATGTGTATAGTTATTTCTGTTTGTATGCATGTATGTATGTTTGTTGCATGCCTATAAGTATGTGTGTATTTATGTATGTATCCATTTATAAATGTATGTATGAATTTATGTATATGTGTAGCTATATATTTATGTATGCATTTGCGGTAAAATATATGTATGAATGTGTGTATCTATGTATTTATGTATGTATATATACGCGTGTATTTAGCTATGTATATATTTTTTGTGTATGTATGCATGTAAGACGAAACACTGACCAAGTGTACCTCTTTCGTCCTACTATGCGATTCTCATGAATTCTAGTAAGACCTTGAGGTTTGCATGCGTTATTTATGTGTTTTCTTTTCGATAAAACAATTGTGATGGTAATCTTATAAACTTTATTGTAATTTTCAATGTATGCTTGTATTAATGTATGAGTGACATATATGTATATATAAGTATATGTATGTGTGTTTTAGTGTATGAGTGACATACATATATAAGTATATGTATGTGTGTATTAGTGTATGAGTGACATATAAATATAAGTATATATTTATGTATGTATCTGTTTTAATCTAATGTATTTATTTTTCCTATTTCAGTGATTTGCATATTTAAAAGTCTTCGTCTGCGTCCTACCTTTTGATGACAATAAAAGAATCGTGGACTTATGGGTAAGTACACTCTACATATACATATTAATATAAGGATACATGTTAAGGCAATTCAGACCTGTGCACGGGTTATCTAATCGGTAGATTTAACAAATTTGAATAGAAGTTTAAATAACCTAATTGTGCCGCATAGAAACTTTATTATTATGCTTATGCGACTCTCTTATTTAACACAAATCGCTCGAGAATTGTTGCCCCAGTATTTTTTGTCGCTCTTTTAAAGGCAGCTCGTATTATCTCATTTTGCATATCATCGTTTAGCAAATGTCAAAGCTGCTTGCCATGGGATGGCTTCATTGTTTCCAGGGAATTGCAATTATACTACGCCAAGAGATCTGACATAAAATAGAAAAAAAAGGGGGCAAAAATGAAACTATTGCGTGTGCATTGAAACAAGTCCCAGGCATAGCTGGAATTAATTCAGAAATAATGTCAAGGTATTGTCATTTGAGCTGGGCCAAGTCACACTCTGTCTCCACTTTAGTTTGAGTTGAGTTGAGCTGTATTTTAGTTTTCGTATTGGGCAGCGCTGTCTGCAATATGCAACAGTCAAATATTTTTCGCCCAGTTGATTCTAATATTTAAATATCTTTGAGTTGTTCGCTTTTGACAGCTCTCTGCTCGCTGCGCTCGTCAGTTCTCATAAATCTATTGCAATTCAAATGCTGTACTGCATGCAATAAATAAAAATCCTCAAAATGTACGCATTTGACAAGGAAAGCGACTCGTCGTGCTGCTGCTGCTGCCTCCCCCATCCATTCCCCTCCCTGCTACTTTGGCAAGTCATTGAGGCGGCCCGTGCTTCCCCTGCCCTGATCCTCTGCCTTGCAGCTAGAAAGCTGCATTTCCGGTCACTAATATAAGTCAAAGTACAAAGTTGGTTGGCTGGCTGGTTGGTTGGCTGGCTGGCTGGCTTTACTTCACTTCGCTTATAATGCAACGGCACTTAGCCAACGCCATTTTGAAAGGAAGGGGGGATGGTGGGTGAGGAGCGAGGGGTTTCATTCGGAAGAGGGGGGTCTTCTATCTGACTGTGTGTGTCGCCGTGCCTCGCTGATGATTTAAGTGCACTTTGATGCACATTTTTCGTTGCTGCTGATGCTGCTGCAGCTGCCCCAGATAATTTAATTAAATTATACGCTTCCTTACGTGCATCGGGACGAAGGGGCCTGCCGAGGAATTGAGGCAGGTTAGGTTCAGTTTAGGGTGCACAGCTCGCATTTTAATAAGGTTTGTTGGTTAGCTAGTTTGAGGTTGAGCTGAGTGTAGTTTTGGTTTAGTTCTATGCGCCGTCGACAGGCTTTGTAAGAGGCTTTGGGGTTAAAGTCATTTGGGTTAGCTGAAAAGAGGTCGAATTGTTGAGGCTAACACAGAATATTTCTGTAGTGCCAGACTAGGCGTATGCCTGATGTATGCATCTATAAGCTGACACACACACAAGTCAACATCTTTTACTTAAGCGTCTCTATTATCAGCAAAAAACAACAAGCTTATATAGAAAATGGAGTAGCTAGCAAAATAACTACCTTGTGTTTTAAGAGCGGAAATTGTTTTTGCTACAGGTGTGCACTCTAAGAACTCAGACGATGTCGTAATTATTAAACAATACATGTGTGGCTGTGCTCCTTTTTTAAGCTCGTTCTTATGAATAACTTTTGTGGTCTCAGCTTTTCTTTGTTGTAATTTAACAGGCTGAAACGCTTTTTTTTAATAGTTTCCAAGAATTAAATTAAGTTTAATCTGTGATGAGAACTTACATTCAAAATTAGGATCCGAACTTTATGATTTAAAATTCAATGATTTCTTACAGATAGACAAACGTTCAGACAGACAGATAGACAGACATAGAGATATACACTCAGACAGACAGACAGACCGACTGTCAGACAGCCAGACGAAACGATTGATGGACACGTTTAGATAAACATATTTTGTCATCCCAATCAAGAATGTACATTGCCTTATGCTGACATAGATGCTTTCACATGCATGTTAGATATAATTACACATTTTGAATAAATACAGGACAGACAAATTGATGTATGCGGCTGGTAATTCATATTTAAATTAACATTAATTAATGTTGAATTTAAATTAATAGAAACTTTTCATCCAGCCCAATTACCGGTATTTCTTCACTGGTGACAAATTCAGTTTGAGTAATGCTTCTCTGATTTTAGCTGGTATTTCTTTTCTGCACAATTAGTAAATATTACGACATGAATTGAAATTTACAGCAACATTTTTATGATGCCGCCAACACATTAAAAAGTCGTTGGCCAAATGCAGTTGAAAAAAGTTGCGCCGAATAAAACATTTGCTGCAATCCTTTTGCCAGCCTTTGCCTTGGCCAAAAAGTGTTGAAGTTATTCATCAACGTCAAAGTGATTATGTTGTTGCTGTTCTTGTTGTTTGTGCAGTTGTTGTTGTTGTTGTTCTTGTGACTGGTGTTGGTGACGCGTCATGCGGCTGTCAGCGAGGCGACATCAACTGGTAACTGGTAGCTGGCAACTGGCAAAAGCCAAGTCAGGCTAGGCTAGAGGAGAGCAAACCCATCACAGAAGCCGCAGCAGGCAGTCATCAACAACATCAGGAGTCAGGCAACATAATTTTTAGTGTCGCAGGGTACAACAAAAAAAAAAGAAAAGAAAAGAAAAGGAGGAAAGCAGAAAAAAATGAAATAAAAAGTATCAAAAACATTGACGAAAAACATTTTTAATGCACCAGAAGTCATAATATTTTCATATTTCATGCTTGCTGCGGCAGTTCCCTGCACGTACATGTCACAATGTGTCCTTAAAGTGGTAAATATGGTACTCAAAAGTTGTCCAAAATGTTCCATGCGAGCAGCAGAGCTAAACAAACTGAAATTTCTACCTGGCAAAGTTTAACCTCAAAAATGTCTTGATTTTCTCTGGCTACAAACATGCCCAGCACAGTGACTAAATAACCAACACGAGCCAAAGCACAAACGCGCCAGCCAGGCACTGCGTTCGGTCCAAAAACATATTTACATAAACAGAAGCATTTTTATGAACTAACCATAGACTGGCTCGCAAGACTAATTCAGGTGTTTCGTATGAATACGCTCATTTTGTATTTGGATATTTTGATAAACCGATTAGTAGTTAGAAAAGAAAGGAACTTGGTCAACTAGTGACACGCATCAAGAAAGACATATTTATTA
This sequence comes from Drosophila borealis, assembly GCA_035045885.1. Lineage (NCBI taxonomy): Eukaryota > Metazoa > Arthropoda > Insecta > Diptera > Drosophilidae > Drosophila > Drosophila borealis. The sequence continues at coordinate 3,688,334 of JAWNOR010000211.1, forward strand.
TGGAAACGATCAGCGCCTTCTGATCATTACCAAGCGAAAGTATAGGATAAGGTAAAAGTTATAACTTGGTAGCGTATGGTCCTTTTATAGCTATGTTATCTTGTGGTTATAAAAAGAGTATTTAAATGCACAGGACACGTATGTAGAGTTAAGCCTACATTTAGAGTAACTAAGAACGCTTCATATAATTTTCAAGAAATGCCCTATTCTGCAAGCATAATCAAGCATGAAATTGGATGAAATATTCTAACTTGTGGCTTGATTTTCCATTCTGTTAGTGTATTCGAAATTCGTGTTGGCAAGTTTTGCCAGCTTCTGTTTTTGTTTTTCTGTGGTGTTTGCCGTCATCAGGTTAGTGTTTAACCTCTGCAGTGTGCTGCAGTCCACTCGAAAAGTCTTTGACTTGGCAGTCGCCCTTACCCCATCTCTACTCCTCCCTTCCGCCTTCCCACCTCCTGCTGCCCACCATGTTCTCGTGCAGTCTCAGGCAAAGAAGCAAAACAGGTAGTCAGCCAGTCAACCGGCTGCCATTGTGGACCCCTACTACTTGTCCTGCGTCCTGGCATACCTTTTAACCACTCGTTTGCTCTTTAACGCGTTAACGGGTTAAGTTGCCTATGTGCCATGTCCTCCTCCTTCTAGAGTCATTTCTGCTGCTGTTGTTGTCAGGAGCTCCTCTTGCGGTGGGTTTTTATGTGGCCATCAAAGCAGGACCATAACAACAACAACAACAAGAAATTCGCTGGCTTGGGTGGCCCCAGCTACATGTGTAATTAGTTGACGCCGACTTTGTCATAACTGGTCCACACATACCAGCGAGGGGATGAGGACGCAATTGTGGGAGAATTTGTCGCTTTTAAATGGCGTGTGGCCACAATTTAAAGTCACTTTGAGGTGGGCCAAAGCTGCCGCTAAGCCGACGCAAGCAACAATTTTTTCGCGCTAATCGACGGCCATTATGAAGTGGCCACCGCAAAACCCCAGCATCCATCTCAGCCCGCCCAGCTTAGCAAAAAAAAGGCGCAAGAACTAGTTCGAAAAGTGGATTGCAGGATCTGGCGCTGCGGGCAACTTCATTGCCGGCCAACAACTGCTGCTCTTCAATTTTTTGTTGTTCTGCTGCTTCTGCCGCCGCATTCATTTCAGTTTTCAGTTGCAGGCGCTGCGAACGCGGCCCAAAACTGACAGGCGTTGACGACCCCCATCCGATGGGAAAGCGTTTTGTAATGTCTAGCCCCATGAAGGCTGCGGCTGCCCCGCAACTGTCTGCTGTCGCCCGGTCCGTGGTTACCGCTGCGGTTTTTGTCGCTTTTATTTTTTATTCGCCAAGCGCTTTACTTTCTAACAAGACGCAGATCACAAAGCCCCATGGAAAGTTAAGGTGGGGCAGTGGTTTTTTTGTGAATATTTTTGAAGGGGCACAAAGGTTGTAAAGTTAGGTACAGTGCACACAAAAAAAAAGGAAATTTATTTAATTCAAAAACTTAACTTTAAGGTCTTTTTAATAATTTGAGCGTGGTATAAATCTGAATTCTTTTATTTGTTTGCATCTTTGTTCTCAAAACATAAATATATATTTTGTCTATTTTATATATGGTATTTTCTTCTTCTTCTTGAAAAAGTCCCTAAAGCCCACAAATATTAAGGTATATAGTATAAGGGGTTAATATGCTTATTACTTAAAATTAGCAAAACGGAAAAGTGTGACCGTAAAAATCTAATTTGAAATTCCTTTCGTTCTTCTTGAACAAGCTCTTCAACTTGAACAAGTTTGTAAAACCTACAAAAATGTATGGATCAGACGCAGTTTTTCTTATTCTCTCGTTCTCTCTATTTCTCCCTCCGTTTGATTCGCCTTTATTAGTTGTTGCCAGCTTGGTCGCTTCATTTTTCTCCATCAGAGGCTTGTCATAATTTTATTAGGGGCACGACGACTTGTCTGCGTTCGCGTGTGCGTTCTGGCCTCGTCCTGTCAGCGTGATAACTCCTTTTCGTGTTAAACATTTTCAACTCGGCTCTAGCCTCAGCTGAGTGTATGTTCTGCATTATGCGGCAGCTGTCGACTGCGGACAGACACACACACACACACACTCGCTCGCTCACACTCACATTCAGATGCGGCTTTGGTCACACTCTCAAGCGTCCGTTGCACGCCACGTCGTGGTGCTGGTCCCGGTGCTGGCCCATGGTGCCACTATGTTCTGGCTGTGGTTCATGCATCCTAGCTGCGATGCTGCTGGAGTCAACTGGATGTCAGTTGGGCCCGGGGTGCGGCATCCTGTGATTGTTGCTCGAGTGTTGCAGCTGCCTGCGCTTGATTACAATGCGCCTCATGTTGGAGTTCTGGGTGTGCTCTGGCATCGTTTGCACTGATAACACGTTAAGTGCGCTGGTTTATCCTGCAAGATAATTTGGACAAGTGTCACCTCTCGGATTTTCACGCGCCGGCCAAAAAATAAAAACGTAAAGCCCCAACGACGACAACGTTGACAACGTTGGGAACGCGGCAACTTTTTTGAAATATGCACAAAATTTGCTGGCAACCAGGTTTTGAGTCTTGCTAACTGGCCAGCTACAACTATAGCTACAGCTGCACCTGCTGTTTGCCAGCTAGCTCCCGGTTTCCAATTGCCAGTTCCCAGCTCCCAGTTTCTAGTTGATGGTGCAGCTTTTGGGGTGTATTTCATTCTTTTCGCTTTTTTTTTTCGCTTGTTACCGACGCGTCGAGTTTTTGTAGCATACTTTTTGGGATGGCACACGCGTAATTGGCGCTTGGTCGGTTTTTCGCAATGCTGCGGCTTTTAAATATTAGTTTAGTCTGGCAGGGCGGCAACTCTGGTCATGTGGCTGGCAGCTGTTAACCTGTAGTTGCAGGTGTAGCAATTACGGTTACACACAGGCAGCCACAAAATGGTTACGAAAACAAACATTAAAGTAAGAAGATTTGCACAAAGTATGAGTTGCGAGAGGGTTTTATTTTAATCTTTTAAAAGTCAAGATCTGCTTTTAGCACGATGTATGTATGTAGATAATAAAGAATAACTGTCTTGAATATTTTATATGCATATTTAATATCTTATACCATCTAACAATGTGGAATTTACGTCTGCACTTAGTTTGTCAAAATCAGGAAAGTTCAGACATACGGAAAAATAAGCAAAATAATATTTCTTTTTCGGATTCGGTTAGATCCAAATGCAGCCTTTTGCTCCGATTCGTAAACCTGGTCGTAGGTTTTACTTTAGTTCGTCAAATTATTTAAAAATTTTAAGTTCACGATTAAATTTCGAACTTCTAATTGCGCATTGTGCTAAAAATATTGTAAGCCTTAAATATTTTCATAAACAAAATGTGCGCTAAATTGGTTCTGTATCCAAAATTGGTATCTACCAAATTTGGCTAGATGCAAATTCAAAGGTTTGCACCCAAGGCTATTTATGCTTTGGTGCTGGCCCTACCTCAATAGTTTTTCAATTTAGAAGTAAATCTTATTGCGGTTGTTCTTATATGGCAATTGGTTCGAATAGGTTCGGCTCAAAATCTGACTAATTAACTAAAAGAATGTTCAGTATATATAAGTGCAATACCTTATTTGGTTCAAAAAGTCAAATATTAAATAAGACAAATTCTATCTCGGAAATTATTAATATTTTTTCTATGAGTAAGCCGACGAGCTTATTTAATGCCATGCTTGTCAGGCTGTGTTTTTATTATTATTTTAGCTAGAACGGCCTGTATAAAATAAAACAAATATAGATTTTTTGTGAAGTACCACCTTTTTCCTTAAATATTCATTGTCTGCCCCCATTAATATGTCTTCATTTGCATATGTTAGGCATGTGTAAACGTAAATACCAAATCCAGCATTCAAACAGATGGCAAACGTGGCTCCCAACCCATCAATTTTGACAGACCAAGAAGGGGTGGGGAGGGCGCAAGCTGCTAAATACATTGGAGCTGTCAAATATATTGCGCATGTCCAGTTATTTGACAGGAATCAGATGTTTTGGGATATTGGCGCCAGGCAGCTACGTTTGTTGTTAACCTTGCCAACGAATCAGGCAAACAAAACAAAAACGAAAAGAGCTGAAGAAGCAGAAGAGCAACAGCAACAACAACAGAGAGACGCACAGTCAGAATGCCACGTGCAGGGCGAGCGAGGCTTAACAGCAAGCAGAGTGAGCGCAAAGCTTTTCACTCTTGCTGAATGGAATCGAGAGAGCCAGAACGTGAGGGAGAGAGAGAGAGAGCGCGCGCGTAAAAGCTTTTACGACTACTGTCGCTGTCGTCGCTGCTGCTGCTGCTGCTGCTGCTTTCGGGGGCGTCCAGGACCCGTCAGCGAATCGAGTTGTGGCCGTTGCGTTGCGTTGAACGTCAGTAGTTGGAACAAGGACGCGTAACGTGCAGAAGCTAACGCGCAAGAAACGTTCTCGCGTGGCGTGGCTCAAAGAAAAAAGTAAAGCCTAAAACATCAATTTGTGTCCTCTGTGCCGCCGTGTCGCTGTGTGTTAGCGTGTGTGTGTACGTTGCTGTGCAATTGAATTGAAAGCCAAAGTTTTATGCAAAAATCAGCTGCGTCAGTGGCAAATTACAAATTTGTTGGATATATGTTCGCGTTACGTATACGCAGCGTGTGACCGCTGGAGCGCTTTAGCTGTCAGTGTGTGTACGTGTGTGTGTTTTTATTGATTGCACGTTATCTACATCGCTCTCAAGGATACGAAATTTGAAGCTGATGCTTTAAAATGTTACTAAACAGAATTCGGCCAGCTGCAGCGGCGCCATAAAATACTGTCCATCAGACTGGCAGCCAATCTGTCTAGCTGTCTGCCCCCTGACAACGTGTGTGCGCCTGTTCAAGGTCACATTTTTTGTGCGGTCACACTGTCAAAATGTCACAAACAAACACCTAAAAACAAACCAAAAAAAACAACAACGTTTGCCACACATTCAAAGCCAGCAGCAGCAGAGAGTCATCATCAGCAGCAGCATCTTTAACAAGAATTAAAGTAAGCAAACCAAAAGAAATGCGTATTAAATATCGAATCGGTCGAGTGAATAGAACAAACCGAATTATTTGTGTGTTTTAGCGAGAAAGCGCAGAATATGTCTGTGGAGAGCAACGAACTGCAAACCCTGCCCTGTGCACTGTCTATTAGTTTATCTTTTTGTTTAGTCTTATAAGCACACTCATACCCAAAAGTATATGGCAGACAGTCTTAAGCCGGCTACAAGAACAACGACAACAGCCACAACCAGGACCCCATTGAGTGTGGTCGCACAGGTCATGTGACTGGCCCTGTTTGTAGGACAACGAACTGAGCATCAGCTTCTGCATTATTTTGTTCTTTCGTATCGAAAATTCATTTTTTTTTTTTCGGTGGCATGACACAGTTTGTTTTGCTCTTTGACTAAGCTGCCGAAAAAAAACTAGAAAATCGCTTACAGTACGAAGGCAATCTTTTTTTGCTCTGCTTTCAGTTACTGCTAAAAGATTGCTCGTAGTAGTAACTGTGACATTTTATTAGAGAGTGCAAAACCTTTGGAAATTGGAAAGCAAATTTAAAGTGAAAATTCAAAGATGATCAATATACGTGTTTTCTTCGTTAGACCGACTAATTTGTATTTATGTTATTATATTTACTTGACAAATTTCATTTTATTTCGTTGAGTTTGTTCCATTCTTAAACTGTGTCTGTAAAGGTTTTGATTTATTAATATTTATTAACCGAAAGTCATATATTATTTACAAGCTGCAATTTAAATCTTCAATAGACTTGTATCTTAGTATTGAATTGTACTAATTGAATTATACGATACAAAAACTTATTGCTATGTTTCGAAGTGAACTCTCGCAAAGCTTTGTAAAATGAAAAATAATGAAAACGGATCTAAACAATTTAAAATATTAAATGCCTTGAGACTGTCAAAACTGCATTTGCCCAACAGGAAAAAGCAACACAGAATCCCGTCAATTTATTATTCAAATTCAGTTACTGTTCTTCACTTAGCTACCAACCTCAAGGCATTCAAGGCACTTGGCCTGCATTTGATTGAAAATAACTTTATGATTCATTCACACGTGGCAAATTCTGCCAAAGTGCCGACTGGTATGGCATGGAATGCCATATGTACTATGAATGAATGCCTTCACATAACTAACTAGCAACTGAAGCAGCTACAAATTTATTCGGTTTACCAGTTTAGTATGCATAAAGTGTAAGAATAACTAAAATTCTCGAATTCTTCCTCGCTCTGACTCGCTGGCGTTCTATCTAAATAAACACTTAATTTGTGCCCAGAGTCAAGTGTGTAAGCAACTTTGTGTTGTGCCTCCGGGTTGCATTGCTGATAAATCATAGCCAAAAGTGTTTGCCACGCCCGCGCCCCCATTTGGACACTTGTAGGTCTGCTGGCCCTGCAGCAATACCAACTGATTTATCAAAGTAAGAACAAAAAACACGTTACGTTAACTACACACGCACACACACACACAGGCACGCATACCCAGTATATGTTGTGCTGACATCAGCTGTTTGGATAGCCAAGGGCTTAGATTTTGGACTGACCTCGTTTTCCGACTAGGCAAGAAAAACCCAAAATCCAGCCAGGGGAAAGAGCTACAACAATGACAACAAACAGGAATATGTTGTTGTCCAATGCGCAAATATTTGTCGTAATGCGTTGCACAAACAAGCACGGGGCAGGGTCAAGCAGAGCATAGCAAGAAACGAACGAACATAATGCATAACTCATACGCAACGTGGGCGAAACTTGTTTGATGTTTTCTTTTAGGGCACATGACAAAGTTACTTAGCCATCATAAAATATGCACCATGGGCGAATTATATGTGCGCTCTCTCTCTCTCCCCACCCCGCATAAATAATTGATTAAGACAAAGGACTGGAACCTGATATTCAAGTATATTTGTCTTAAATATATGATGACCATAGAAAATTGTTGAAGGTTCTAATTTGAAAATTGAACTGTTTTATGGTATTTTATTTCGAGTTTAATATAAGAAAATTACTTTTGCGCAATTAACATTTTGTAAAATATAAATTCTATAATTAATTAAATTAAAATAGTCGAAAATTACATGAAAATGAATTGCATCTTAAGCAAGCAAGTCCCGGGTCAAACTAGGCAAACTTGACTTAATGCATGACCACATTTATTTTGCGCAATAAATATTTTGTGCTCTCACTTGACATCCATTCGCTCCTTACTTTATATACACTTACATAGTTAAAGCTAATGCCATATGCACAGCTCAATTCCACGGGAAACTCTCGCTGATTTATGTGCCAGTTTTTGTTAGTGGCCCGTTTCTTCTGTTCTATTGCAACGTTAACTAGTTTTTCGAGAGTTGTGCGGCAGCATTTTACTCCAATTAAATTTTCATGCCATATGAGCATTTTGTGCAACAACAAAAAGCACTGTTAAAAATGGAGAGTGCCAAACGAACGTGGCGTTATTTTCAATTTCCGTTTCACACAAACTCGAGAAGGAATGCGATTTTTAACACAATCTCACATTGGCGTAGTCCTGCAGTGTAGCGGCTGGGGTGCGGGGGTTCTAAGTGTGGGTTGATATATGTTAACGACAAAAAATAGTCAGCCAGTCGGACAGTCAGCTAGTCAGGCACTGAGCCGGTCACATTGTGTGTGTGTGTTTGTGTGTGTTTGTGTAGGGCACACGGCACTTGGCATAGAAAATTGTTGGCGACTAAAAACTAAAAAGAGACAAAACAAAACGACTGACTGACGGTCTGACTGACTGACTGTCTTGTTGCCAGACTGATTGACAGTTCAAGCCAAATGCCCTTTTATTGAGATTTAAGCATTTGGGTCATTTCCGAATTGTGTTTGTGTAACTGGGGGTGGGTTCAAATATGAAAAAGTCTGGTAACAAAACATTTCTCGATTACGAATCTAAAAAAAAACATGCAAAAAAGTTTCAGGCCAGACAAGTTTATACCCTGTTAGCAGTGTACATTAATGCTGACATCGTGCCCAATAAAAAGGTGTCTAAATTTATTTCAAGCTGTTCTTTCGATTAATCATACATGCTCTTTGCCTGTTACATACGTACAAATCTATACCCGGCCTGTTAAATGGGTACAGGGTATATCAATAAACTTAAAAATCAATAAAAGAGGAGGCAGCGGCCAGAGTTGAAAGCTAAAAGTGTGTGGCAAACAAAAATAACAACAACATCAGCGACAGCAGCAACAATTTAAATAGGTAAAACAGTTGGCAGTTGGTCTAAAAACGGAAAAGGGATGTCACACCCCCTCCCCCACCCTCCACACTGCCCCCTTGCTTGCATAAAACACGAGCAACTAGGATGGAACTTTGTGCCTGTGTTTAATTTTTTATTTTGCGAACAAAAATTGTGTTTTTTATTGGAATTTAGTTGTTAAACTGTCTGCCGAACACAAATACTACATATTGTAATGGAAATTGTTGCGCCAACAGTGTTGAATTCAGATATATATATAAATATATATTTGTATAAATGGGTTCCGTTTCTGGGTTATTATGACAGCAAGCCCAGTTAGTTGTATTTGTTAGTTAGCAAGCCTGTCACTTGTAACCAACTCGTAGTTACATGAGTTTTTCAAATGGGTTTTTCTAATGTAGCTTATATTTTAGTCATGCTCGACTGAAGTACGACTTTCGGGTCACGACTACATAGCTAGCCCCTATCCCTGTTCTGGGATAATTGTTATCAAATTGAGGGATATTTCAATTTATCTTATATATTAGCTTTTTTTCGTATATCAGATATCTTTTCCCCTAAAATTACCTCAAAATATTATATTATGTAGAACCCTAAATGAACTTCCAGTCTGCCATAAAGTTTTTGGGTGAAAAATACTTAAGTATATCTAATAAAATATAATATAGTATAATATAATATATTATAATCTTTAACATAATATAGAAACACATATTATACATATATTATCGCACATTTGCTATATGTTTGCAAGGGTATTTAATTTTCGGTCTGCCGCAGATATGTATATGTTCTCTTCTTTACTCTCAGTACTCAGCTGATTACCAAATAAATGTTCGCTCTATAGTTCTTCCTGTTACTCCGCTTTCTGTTTCTCATTTATAAACAGATTTTTGGCATAAGAACAAAAAAAAAATCAGATTATTTAATGCCTGCATGTATTAGCAACATGTTCTGGCCTTCAATTCGTAATATGTACTTTCACTCAGACTTCTCGCGCACAAGTACGGACAGAACATATTCCGCTTCAGCCAACTTTTGTAGGCAACGTTTTATTGGCTTTCGTTTTTTAAATGTTTTATTTTTTTTGCTGCCCCCTTTTGAACTTGCGTGTATGCGCTTAATATATCGTGCTGTGTTTGATATATGTACGTATGTATGCATATATTTTACTCGTATGTGCGCTGCTCTTTGCCTTGCATGTTGAAAATGGTTTGCAAGGATTGGGCACATTGGAGGGGGGGCTGGGAAAGAGCAAAAACTCGGCTAAAACAAATTACGTACGAGCTCAAGGCCGCAGCGGCGGTCAGGCTCAGAGTTTTGTTGGCCCCGCTGCTCGCTCGCAATTATATTGTAAAGGATCGGGGCATTTGGGCACTCAACGCCCGCACTAATGAAAAACGCTGGCTCGACTCTTTTCCATTTTGCCAGTTGGCCCATTGCATGTGTTCATAAATAATTAAATTTTTCTTTGGCTGCGTACGCTGAGTGAAAAATGGAACAGGGTCGCCCGCTAATTAGGTGCATATTTCATTTGGGCTTTGTGCTCAATGTTGTCTGTCAAAAAGTCTCCGACTGGCAGTTACCCGGAAACGGATGCATGAAATTTGCATGCACACAAATGTCAAATGCGGCCCCAAGATAGACTCGAATTTGTAGTCGGATTTGAAATCGGAGTTGTTTCCTGAGCACGACAAACTCATCAGACATTGGACAACATAATGCAGCTGCTGTCGCCAATTACAAAGGCAACAGAGATTTGAGCTGTGCATATACGTGGCGTGCATACGGGATATTTGTTTGATCAAATATGTATGGATGTCAAATGTTTGATTTAAGTCAACTATCTTAAGTCTTAAGGTAGTTCGCTTTGAGGTCTGTGTGTAAGTCAATAAGAGAGGACAGTGTTATATCAAACAAGTAGTATATCATATATAAACATATGTACATCAATAATTGTTAAGCGTGGATTCCTGTTTTACAAAATCTATTCCATTTTTATTTATCCTCCCACTCTCCTTCTCGCTTTCTTATGATATTTCGAAGAATTAATCTGACATAAAGCTGACAGCTTTCCTTTACGCAGCCCAACTTGAACTTTGATACATTATTGCAAGAGTTGTTGCGTAAGAATCATAACTAGATATTGGTATATCATTTCGATTAACTTGGCGCATCGATTCTGTGGCCACGCGCCAGTTCCAGTGCCCTATCAATTTCTTGGCTGTTCCCGAAATTGAACTGTGTCATGGCAGGCCCACAGGAGTGCAGCTGTTGTTGTTATTGTTGTCATATAACAACCGAAACAATTGTGGAAACCATCCATGTTACGTGTCCGTTGCGCTCTGCTTACGTGGCCTCGCCTCTGCGGCTGGCCCCTGGCCGCACAAAAGGCAGTACTTGAAACGCAGCTCCGGCGGGCTGACTCACATGCAATTCCATTTTCTTCATTTTAAAAATTTTCTCGTTTTATATTTTATTTTTCTTCGTTTCGCTGCGAAACTTTATAAGTTATATTCGTATGGTCGTGGAGATATTTGCCGCAACAGCTTGGCTGCTGGCCCAAAAAGCCAAGCATCAATTTGATCAACTTGGCGCCAGTCTTTAATATGTTTTCGTACCCTTTTCTTGTCTTTTTTTTTGTGTGCCACAAGAAAGCAGTTTTCTTTTTCTGCATTTTATTATTATTTTTTTCTTCTTCTGTGTATGCTTGTTACACGCCATTTAGTTTCACTTTGCATATTCATAGAATTTTGGCCAGGACCACAAAAATATTATACATACTTCTGGTCAACTGCTTCGACTGGTGCACATTTCGTTTACTCGCATGCTAGACAATTGCACACATTTTCTTCATTTATGGCAAGCTTACAGATACACACACACACACAATCACTCACATACCGAGTCCAAATGACAAGTGAAGTTTTGTGGCCGAAGTTGAAATGTAGCTGCAATTTTTCGGTTATAGAAATTACTTTTCAATGTCTGTGTGTGTTGTGAGTGTGTGCAGCTTTCCTCGATGAATTGTTGTTTCTTAGTTTGCAGCTAATTTGAAGTTTGTCGTTTCAAGTTTCCGAAATGAAAAATCAAAAGATTACAACATCTTTGCCTCAGCTTGAACGTTATGAAAAATGACTGATTTTATTGATAGATTATAAGAAAATAGTCAAAAATAATAAAAAACAAATTGAGAGATAAAATAACATCTTCATGGAGTAGTTAGTGTACACTGCTTATAAATATATAAATAAAATATGTGTGCATAAATAATTTGAATTTAAATTTTATCAGTTTTGTGCATTCTTCTATTATTGTTCAAGGCAATGGGATTTAAATATGAATTACACAATTTACATTTAAATCAAATTAAATTGGTTGCCTCCAATTTCGTGTGTCATTTCACTTAATTCAGTTTGATTCTCGACTTTTTTGTGGCCTGTCACAGAAATGCAATCAATTAATTAAAAACCTCTAACAAACTGCTGCGATGCCATCCGATATGCACTTATGGCTAACAAATATGTGTGCCAAACAGAATTTAAATTGAAAACGCTTAAAAGCCCAAAAGCAACAACGTGAAGTGTTAGCAATAGTAAAAACTGTTGCTTGTATGTGTAATTTGATTTGCATAAAAACTAAATAAATTGCTAGCCTAGTTTTTTATATGCAGGCGACAAACGTGCAGGCAGGCAAAATGATAAAATCCGGCAAACATATGACACACGAAATGCAAGAAGAGCGCGTTTTATGAATAAACAAAATGCCAGCACATTGAAAATTGTGTCCATAAAGAGCGAGGATGTCAAGGATGCACGACTGGCAGTCACACATTTGGACAGCCAAAGGGAGCGGTGCGTGGACGGGGGCGCGGGCATTGGGCAGTCAGAGAAGTGTGGATTTAGAGAGCCAATAAATACGAACAATATCACAATAAACACGCTCCAGCGTTGAGCATCCAGAAAATGTGAAGCCAATTGCAAGTGTGCGATGCGCAGAATGCCAATCAAACAATGAAGTTAAATAAAAGCAGATGAAATATTCATGCCCTTATAAAAAACTTCAAATTTGCACAGACCCAATATATTCCGAGCGGGAGTGGAGTTTGCTCTCAAACTGTCTCCAATTAGTAAGCCTTTGGGCAATAATAATTGTATTTACGCAGTACAATTTGTCTGCTAGAAATCTTTTCAAATTGAAAACCTGTTCCATGTGCCATTTACGTCGAAAAATCGTCAAGCTAAAATCACAATACTTCAAGAATTCGTCCTGTTTGCAGCTTTAAATTCAGCTGCAGCTTTTAATATTTGCATACATACATATGCGCGCTGATTGAGCGCCTGAATGTAGGCCAGTGAACAGGCGAAAAAATTGGGAGCTCTGAACATCTGGCTAGGCCCTGCTCTCCTTCTTGCTCTCTCCCTGTCCCTCTCTTTTCAAGAGTGCTCGCAATGTGGGCTAAGTTGTTTGTTTGTCGTTTGTATATTGATTACACTAAAGACAGCAGCGCCCAAGTAACCGCACGAGCGAGCCCTACGTTTTCTATCACATTACGTATACGTAAGGCACATTAAAATTCAATTTACGTTCGCACTGACAGTTTGAACTTTAATTAAAGCCACGGCAATAGACAGGCGTTGGGCGTTGATAAGGGTCATTGATTAGGCAACATGCCAGGAAATTTGGCAGGCACACGTGTGTGTCCTGCCCGCACGAGAAACAAACTCTAAGCAAAAAGCCACATAATAAACAGAAATCGTAACACAAAAAGCTAATGTCTAATGTAATTTATGTGCCACCGCTACATCCGCCTGCCCGCCCGCCCGCAAAAGCTAATATACAATAAGGTCTTCCAAGCCTCGTACTATGACATTTTGACAGGCACAGCAGCTAGACATTGTTGAAATTTTCGACTAATTAAGTCATTGACTGGCGTTCCACCGACGCCAATGGCTGCTCCTAATATCCAGGTAACACGCAAACACGTCGACAATTATCATCGGGCCACTGGCAATATAGACAGCGGCAAGTTTGGCATATTTGAAAGTTTTGGTGCCTCAAATTAAACACAGCTAATTGTCTACACAAGTCGAGCGAGCTGCGGGAAAAAGGAAAGTGTCGCTTATGCAAACAAATTAACACGATTCAAACATAAATAAAATGTTTTGGTCTAATGATTTAATACTATCTCTTCCTAAATGCTGAGACTAATTTTATAAACGTAGTAACACAACAAATAAATGGGTCTAGTCGGGAACGCGCGACTAGGGGATACTCTGAACCTGCTTCTATCAATACCAAATGCATATCATGCTAGGAGTGAGGGTGGGGAAAGGGCGGGTAGCTTTAAAATGAAAGATACGTGATCTGTGTATACTATTCTGGAAGCTTCATGTTTGGTGACTCTAGCTCTAAAAATGTCATAAAAAAACTGAATTGCTTGAAAAAAGGATTTGGATATCGATTTTTATCGATTATTTTGAAGAGGACAAGTTATCGATTATCGGAATCGTACTGGCGGACGGACAGAAGCACAAGCAGACGGACGTATCAGATTGACCTGGCTTTTGATGCTGATCAAGAATATATATACTTTATGGGGTCGGAGATTCTTCCTTCTGCCTCTTACATCCATTTGCACAAAATCATTATACCCTTTTTACCCATTTTTAAAAAGTTCGGTGCATAATAGAGTTTTGTAAATATATGTTCATACATACATATATATACATATATTGCTTTTCAATTGCCTAGAGTTTTATATATAATTATATAATTAACAATTCCAGAGCATTTTCATAACTTTAATACCTTCTTTTTTTTCATATAGTTTTCTCTACTCATGCTGTTAATCCCATTTTTATAGTCTTGTACCTGTACGCTTTATAGCCAGCCCCCTTTATACTCTCTAGTTGCCACATTAAAACTTTTACATTCTGTTATTCCCACATAGCATGCTTCCTGTTCCCTAGTCACTCTATCCTACACTTTTAATTAAAGCCGCAAAAAATTGTAACGCTTCCATTTTATGCACATATGCAGCCTGAATAGTGATAGAGATAGGGCGAGAGGAGGAGAGAGGGGGGACACGTTTTACTGCAACCAATTAAACCATAACGCATACATTATAATTTTATTTTTATTTTAATATTTATGTGTTTCGCTATGTGTCCCATGTGACCATATCATGCACACGCACGCACACACATATCCAATCCCTCCACCCCCCCCCCCTCCCTTCGCACGACATGTCTGTGTCTCAGGATGTGCCATAAAAATGGCGCCCAATTACTTAAAACTAACGAAAAATTCCCCAAGCGTTTGCCGTACAATTTGCGTTCATAAATATAAATATCACACCTTTGCCGGGTTTCGTTAGTTACGTAGGCTGTGTCCCATTGGTGTATGTGTGTGTGTGTGAGTGAGTGAGTGTGAGTTTGTGCTAACCAGGCCAAGACAATGCTATAAGCCATAACTAGTTTGCCATTGCTCTATCTCTATCTGTAGCTCTGGCCCAGTCTCTATCTACAGTGCCGCTTGTGCATGTTGCTATCTCTCTTTCGCATTCGCATGTGGTGTATTCAAGTAATCAAAAATGCAAATCGAGCCCATGAATTTCGAATTAGTTTTTACCTAGTCTCGCAACAACAACAACAACAACAATGCCTGGCTTATAACCAACGCGGATTTTAGGCTAACGAACACACGTACACACACACACACACACTGACACGCGCACACACACTGATGTATGTATGTATATAGACCGCTATTCTGTACGTGTAACAAATTTGTATCAGTTAGTTTGGGCCTCCCTCGCAGCGTTTACCTAGCAGACAAATAAGAAGAAGAGACTGAAAATAGTTAGTGGAACTGCGCGTGCAACGCGTTTTGACAGGCGACCACACTGAGAGAAACATTCAATAAACATTGAGATTGCTATGCATAAAGACAGATTTTCAATTTTCCATAAATCGGAAACGTATCGTCTTTTGAAATGTTCTCGCTTTAGTAAAGCTCTCAACTGTGCTTTTACTATTTCTTAAAAAAATGCATATACTATTTGAATAGATACTAATGGCGCTCCCATATTTATTTCTTACAGTATACAGTCCCTTATTTTTTGCGAGGTGGGCTGGGCGTTTTGTGGTCCGTTTTGATTTGCGGCCAGTTGGTTTTGGAGTCTCTGGGTCTGTACGTGACGCGCATTTGCGCTCGATGCCCATCAAATATAAAGTGCCTGCAATTTATACTTGAATTCCGACTGTAAAAGCAGCAGCGGCAGCAGCAGCAGCAGCAACACCAGCGCAAATCAATGTAAATATTTTGGGAACGCCTTTTAGCGCGGCTTAAAACGCTACCGAATAGTTTGCCATTGCCTGTGCCCAGATGAAGTAGTTGTAGATGCCATTGCATTTGTTGTTGCTCTGCTGGGCGAGCTGAGAACTGCATTCCTTTCGTTTGGCTTCTTTTGGGCCCGTTTTAGAGTTTGGGGTTTTGGGTTTTGGGTCCTGCTCTCCATTCCCTCTGGCATTTTCAATTTTACTTTATATGCAAATTTGGCATTTTGTAGCAACGCCAAAGTTGTGGCTGCGGCAGCGGCAGCGCCTGCCATTGATAGCTCTCGCCCTGACCCTTTCGCTACCAACTTTGCCCCCTGTTCAGCGGCCCGCTCGCTTGGTGTGAAGGCTTTAAGCCAGCTTTACATGGAGGTGGCATTGCATTTGAATTTCTATAAATTTTACATTTTCTATTTAGTTGCAATGCCAGCGCCCAAATAAGAGACCCGACACAAATCCGAGCCTGTATATGTGCTTTTGGATATTTCATTTAATGCTTGCCATATAACTTTTATAAATACTTTATTAGATTGCGAGAGCTGTATTGGGGTTTTGTTTTCCGAATATTGTTTTTTTCATACTGCTACATCGTTGTTTTCATTTAATATTCTTCAGATAATTCGGTTACAGTAGTTGAAAATATGGGGGATTGGGAACGCAATTAAGTTTTGCTTTGACAAACAAAATATTTCGGGTCATTATCTGTTCCATTTGCAATATGTATTACATTTGCTTATCTAACAACAATTGTCAGTTAATCTCTGCTGTGAGTTCTAAACACGATCTGGGGGAATCAGGAAATCAGGTCCTAAAAATAAACGTAGCATACATTAAAGCGCACTCAGGCACGTAGGCTACACGCAATGGCATCGTCAACGCCAACTGTCGACTGCTATTAATCTAAGACAGGCGCTAAGCCAGCTGCACGACACGTAGATACCCAGCCCCGCCCCAAGCCACTCGCTTTCTGCTCTCCATATTTAATGGCAGCACACGCTGGCCGACTGCTCCACAAAGTCAAAATAGCGCCCAAAAAATGTTGCCGTCGGCAAAGTGTCAAAGTGCTAAAGTATGTTCAAAGATTCATAAGATTTTCGCTCGGCCTGTTTACTTGTCTGTCTGTATGTCGCTCTGTCTGTCCGTCTGTCTGTCTGTTTCAGTTTTTGTGGTTTTGTGCTAAAATCACCGATAAAAGGTACTGGTCCAGGGCCATAGAATACGACAGAGTCCAAATGGGAAGAGTTTACCAACCGAATGGGAGTTGTGCTCAAGTGCTTTGTACATGGCATTGCTTTCAATGCCTGCCACCAGACACTACTGCGTATGCGTGATGTGCCGCCTACCAGCTCATTATGCCGCCTATGTGAGGGAATACACTAAGAGAAATAATAATAAATGATTACAATAGCTAAATATAAAATATAAACAAAAATCAAACTAATAAAAGCAATATAAAAGGAGCTTCCACAGTAGAACTAAACTCCTCTACTCTATTTCTCTTACTTTTAAATAAAATACAATATTATATTCCGAATTAATTTGTATACATTAAATTAAAATCAGATGAGAACACTTTTTTTAAATGAAGTAGGGTATTATCTTATAGATATATAAAAAGATCATAAATACAAAATTTTTTCCCTGTGCATTTGCTTGGCCCGTGTTATGCCTCACGGCTTTAAACGTCTGCAGTCCTTGAATGTTGCTCAAGATGTCGACCAGAACCCGAGCTTGGCTTTTGCTACTGCTATTAGCTGCGAGTTCATTGCACTGCTATACTTTGTGCTATTATGAATCATTTTACAATTTTATTCTCTTGCATTTCTGGGTCGGAAATTTCAATTTACACTCGGCGCAAGCAAGCGCCCGGAAGCGCGAAAAAGAATTTAAATTGGAAAATGCTCATATGCAATTTGTTTGGCTTGCAGCGCGGCTAAAATTGTTGAACAAATTTGCGTTTGCGGGCGGTCGAGGCATAAAATGCTGGCACGATACAGTACATTGTTGTCAGTTGCTTTTGGCAACAATCGTTTGCTTTACGATCTCACAAAAGTATTTGGCATTTTATGCGAAATGTTTGCTGAGGCACTGTAAAAGCGCCAGACTCAAGACCGCTGGGATCGGGCATTATAGTTGAACACCCACGCACGCACACATTCACAACGTGCTGCTTTAAAATTAAACTTACATTTTTAATGTGCCGACTGCCATGAAGTCATGCTTCCATGCTGAACTCCCGGCTCCCAACACCCACGCACACAGCAGCTTTATGATTGTAACTTTAATGGCCCTGACTTTTGGCCTGGTAAGAGGACGGGGAGGGGCAGACAAATGCAGCACTAGTTGAGTCAGCTTGGCATATATAGTTAAAGTCATTGCATGTGGAAATAAGTCCAATCATGTCGCAGCATTTCAAGCAAATGACAACAATAGAATGTCAAATAAGTCATATTTTTGATAGCAGCTCCCACACACACACACACATACACAAAGCACTTTGCGACATTGAATTGTTTAATTTATGGTCCATGAGAAGTTGCTAGGAATTTAAAGGAACTATGTCAGCTCATTCGGCTTTAGTTGCTCTCAAAGAAATAAGCTGAAAATAACAAAAAGAGAATCGAGAGACAAATATGTTGAGTTATTTTGATTAACAAGTCGAACTTTGAGCTATCTAAGCTACATAGTATTCATCGAGATTCCTTTCTTAGCACGAGTTAAGGCTGCCTGAACATAACATAACAGAATATTTTGTCAACTGGTATTAAGTCTTCAGCTTTTTCTGATTGCTGACAGACACACATGACAGCCCAACTAATTCGTTTAACAATCATTGCTCGTTGGATAACATATAATTAAATATTACTCATACGCCGTAAAGTCGTCGCAATATATCACACTGGCGACTCGAATTGCAGATACAGCTGCTGTGTGCGCTCTCTTCAGCTTAGATTGCCGCAAGCGTGATTGAGCTGCGGCATTCCGTGGCGCCAAATCACGTTGCAATTGCCACGAGACGATGACGCCAACGACGACGACACTCATTAGAGCAAAGCGTGATGCGTGACACCAACTTTAAATTGTCCAAAGACTCGCCCTAATCCCTTGCACCTCGCAACCGCTGGTGGTATTCCAGCTGCTCCATCTATCTTCTGGCTGCACACTGCAGCGTAATCTTGGCCATTACTCAAAAAGTAGCCGGGCACGTAATGGGCCACAGCAAAAAAAAATATAAAAAAATGAGTGAAATTGAGGCAATGTTAACGAGAGACGGGTCGGCGGCAAGAGCCGTAGCTGGAGCTGGAGCTGGAACTGGAGCTGCTGGCCTGGCTGGCCACCTACTCATCCCACAAGTGAAACTGCTGCAACCGCAGTTGCTGCCGCTGCCGGTGATATTGCTGCCGCTGACATTTGTAGTCTGTTTGTGTTTGTGCTGCGTCCTTGGTCCACTGTCAGTGGCACAGCGACAGCCACAGCACAGTTGGCATCGCCAGCGCCAGCGCCACCATTGCGTTGGCCTTTGAAATCACAAGCGTTTGTTTTTGGTTTGCTTTTTTCTTCCTTTTTCCATTTGCCATTTGGGCTGGGTGTTTTGTCTCCATGCGCCGCCCTCTGATGGCTTTGTTATGCTAATTTCTTGACGCCTTCTGGCCATTGAAGTCGCCTCGGTGTCTCCGCTCTGTCCCTGTCTTGCTTGTTATTATTTGTGTTGTTGCAGGCTTTGATATCGTTTTTTCTTTTTCTTTTTGGGTATTTTTTATTTTTAATGTAACAATTTTTGGTGGCCCTTGACGCTAATTTAATTATATATATATTTTTTTTTAGCATCTGCAATTTTTGTATGGGGTCTCCAGAAAAGCCTTCTCATTCGCAAACTCTCGCTTTATTATATCTTTATTTGGGGAAAATATGGTAAGCGACTGCAAAGTTGCTTTTTATAATAAATAAATTTGTATATTATATTATTACCAGCTTATGCTTTTTAGCTGATATTATTTATATAATATTTCTAATAAAAACTTAAAAAATCCTTTGAATTAAATAAATAATTAAATAAAATAATTTATTTATGCAAAACGAGTCTAAAATATTAAAAACATCAATATTTGTAGTCAACAGAATATTATTATTTAATTATTTACTTTGCGTATATGCCAGCGGCCTTAATTTATTGATCTCATTTAGAACGCGTGGCATTTCAATGTCGAGTATGTTGTGTATGTGCTTGTGTTGTTTTTCTTTAATAAAACATTTCCGCTTGGCCGTGGAATGTAAGTAGCAGAAGAGCCAAATATAGAAAATACAAATGTTCGCATTTGCAACATAATTTTCCAGCAATTTCGCTGCGAGCACTCGCGCGAGTTTTCAGTTTTCTTTTTCCGCTTGCCTTGGCTCCTCCCAACTTTATTTACTGTTGTCACTTTGGCTGCCCCAACATCGTCATTTCTCTAGCGGAAGAGGAAAAAAAGTGAAATTCTCTTTCGTCTCTGCTCGCATTTCCAGCATACATGTGTGCGTATGTGTGTGTGTGTGTGTGCCTGTCTGGGTGAAAGGACTTACCCCATAAGCCTTTTATAAGCATCGCATAAATTCTTTGTCAATTGTGGCAAATGTTAGCTGCCTCTGCCTGCCTGTTTGCCTGCCACTCAGCTAGTTTGCCAGTTTGCTCGGCAGCTCGTCATTGTCATTGTCCTGGTTCTGGTTCTGGCTGTGGTCTCAGCTCCTCGCTATGAGCATGTGTGTCCGCATATTCTCCTTTAGCTAAGTATTTTTTTTTTTTGCATTTCCCTTTTGGTCTACGTGCTCTCTAATTGTGCCACGCATATCTCGCAAAGACTCCAGTTTGGTAACTAGAATTTGATTGTGTCGAGGCATGAGAGTGCATTGATTGGATTACCAACGAAGGCACCACTGACAGTGCCACTCTGACTTCTCTCTATTTTGCCCATTTATGGTACAGAGGCTATGCGACATAAGTCCGAGCAGTTGGGCGGAGCTAATGTAGCTCGAAATTGCCCGAGCGGAAGTCTGGATTATTGTTGGCAGATATTTGCTGATATCAAAAGCTTACAAATTAATCGTTACACCGTCAATTGCATTCATCATTTCAGTTACCTGTATATGCGGACAAATTGAAGATTATTTAATATCTACTTTATACAATTTTAATTTATATAATTCCACATTTATTTGTGCTGCTATATGGTAAGGTTTCCTAAATCTGAAACCCTGCATGGGTTGGGCTCTTAAGGAACGGTTGCCTGAAAGCCAAACATTATCAAATTTGTCCATACTCTTAGCTTAAACCGTTGCCTTATTTATTCTCTTTTGTCTCCGAGCACATGTTTTCCCTCAATTCCCTTTGCACTTGCTGTGCTCGTGTAGCAGCTCTTGATGTTATATTGTTTAATAAATTTTCTTGTAAATTCTCTGGTGCCCCGAACTAATCATCTCAGCCCTCTTTTGACATTCCATGTTGGCCACTTTCAGGTTTCTGTTGTCAACGTCAACTCCCTTGCATAGCTGCATTCCCTGGACGGCACTCGGGGCATTGGCTTGGTTACTTAAAGTGCTCCACGCCGCAACTCCTCACTTACGCGTATGCAAAATATTCCCCAACACACACACGTACACATACACAATTATAACATAACTCAAGCGGGAAGCATATTGACAGGCCAAGGGAAGCCCACTTCGTGCTTCTGGGTAGGGCAATCCAAGCGTTATGAGTGCTTTCCCATTCGACACGCACCTTCCGCACAATGCCGGTTCTCCCCTTTGGCTGAGTTGTGATTGTCATCACACATTATTATGCTTTATTTCCGTGCCTTCTTTTATTTTTATTAAGACTGTCGTCAAATTTACATAGAGCCAAGGCGACGGGCGACGGCTTCCCGCTGACTGCTGTCTCGGCATGTTGTCCTTCCTCAGCGGCCAGTCGGAGCATAGGGGGTTAGGGACATGGCTTGCGACTTCTTTGCTAGTCTGCAGAAGTTGTTGTTATTGTTTCCAGGCCGTAGCTGGATTCGTGTTTTATTTTTCTGCCTTTTTTTTTAAGTGTTTACAACACTTCCGGCGCATAATGGAAAACAAAAGGCTTAAAAGGATACACAAAGGATTTGAGCAATCAAGTGCGCTTTAAGAACTTTTGCCCCATCCACGATAACCGGCTACCGATAACGGTTTTTGCACCTGCCATTTACCTGGACGGGCAACGCTCCGTGCTCTTTTTTTCTTCGTTCCACAACATCTTGCCACGCCCCCAGTTTCAAAGTCATAACAATGCTGAGTTTTCAATATGCCCAGACCCACGTATGCCCCATAAAATGTGTGTATGTGTGTGTGTGTGCTTAGCACTGGAAAAAAAGGTTGACGGCAACATAAAACTTGAAGTAGTTACGTTCAAATGTCTGCACGGTTTTAGCCAGACAACAAACAACAATAACCAAAGGCACAACAACAGCAAAAACAACAACTGAAGGGTAAGACAGCTGAGAGCTATGAAAAGCAAAGCTTGGCACATTTGAGGGTCCTGGGTAAGGGGATATTTGCTGCTCTGCCTTTTATGTCGAAAGTTTTCACTTACACGCTATGCGTGAAGGGTTGAGCACATTAGATTCAATGGAGATTGTAATTATAAAACAAAAACTCTGTGAAAACATTTTAGAAATTTCTAAACATCTGTAAAATGCACAACACACAGCTACCATTTACCACTTGAGCTACATTTAAATATGCACACACATACATTTTTTCAACTAAATGAAAAAACTTTTTTAAAAACTATTCTCAGCAATGCAAACACATGTTTATGCATTTTGCAAGCGATTTTTAACTACAATAAATAAACTGTATGTCAAGAATTAAGGAATAATAATATCAGTTGTGTTTGAAAGACTATCAAAATGTGGAATATTGTATTTATAAAATTTTACAATAAAATAAAGCATTTATTGCTTAATTTTAATAGTGCTTAAAATTTAATAGTGCTCACAATTTAAAGATAATTTAACGAACTCTTCTCGTTTCTGGCAGATGCTCAGTTCACGTCAGAAAGACAATCCCAGCCAGCCCTGGCAGCTATTATTGCTGCTCCTACTGGCCACATTGAGCCTGTGCCTCGCCTGTCGCGTTTCGGAATTCTCATGCAAGGGCAGTGGAAACAGTGGCAACATCTGCGTGCCACTGGACAAATACTGCGATGGACGCAGCGACTGCGCCGACGGCAGTGATGAGCCCAAGCACTGCTCTGGTGAGTACGACATGTGCCAAGTGCAAGCAGCAACAGCTGTTCACATACTTTCTTATATACATCTATATATCCATTTCTTTATCTGGCTGGCATATATGTCCACTTCTTTATCTGGCTGGAATATACACCAACAGTCTGCAATCGGACATATTATGGTGATATTGGACGCACCTATGCCATAAAAGTGCCAACGCCACAGTGGAATAAATTACCGTTCCTGTGCCACCTGACATTCACCGCGTCTGGCCATGATCAAGGCGACATAGTCCAGGTGAGTCAACATTTTGTGCGTACATATTTTTATTTGAAAAGGGGTGGGGAGGGGGTGCTAGCTAGCGGTGGCGCCGGCGCCGGTTCCAACTCTTTAGTGTTTGTCCGGCCGTAGGTCAAGGATTAGCTGGCTGTGCCGGCGACATAAAACTGCATGGCACACATAAAGATATATAGATGTGTATCCGTATATGCGGACAAACGCACTAAAAATGCAGCGGCACAGTCTTCGTGTTGTCTCCCACATACTGTGACACCGTCACGCAAAAATGCACTGTGAAATATTTGGGTAAACCGCAGCTCGAAGAACGAAAGTAGATGTATACGTACGAGAGAGTACTAGCTCCATTAGCGTTCAGTGTATTCAAGATTCGCTGGCTTCTGAAATCTTTTTTTCTGTTCGCGTTTTTATTTCTTTTACACCATGATGGATGTCTGCCATTTTCAGTACTCCGAGCTTATGTGCGTGCTCAATTGGGGGTATATGACTGTAGAGTTTGAGCTGTGGCCCAAAGGCGCGTAGTTAGTTATTTGGCGAAAGCGGGCGCTTTTTGCTTTAAGCACAATCTTGGCTTTAAAAAGCTATGAGGCAACGGCAAAAATGTTGACAATAAAATTAGACACGCTTCAAAACATTTTTGGCGAACTGTCAGAAAAACGTCAATTTCAATTTCGAAAATAATTGATTTCCATGCAATTTGCGTAACAGCGCAATGAACAGTTAGCAGCGAGGCAAACGTTGAGCCGGGCAAATCGAGTAAAAGTTTGTGGCGGAAGACTTGGCTTAGAGACTTGGGTTGGGTTGGGTTGGCCGTTCCGTCGGTTGAACAGGGTGGTCCCAGTTGGCAAGCCTGTAAATAGGACAGACAACGATGACGACAACGAACCAAATCGTTTGCTGCTAGAGTACCCAATCCTCTTCGTAATCCTGAGCATTGGCATTGGCTCTGCTTTATAAAATGATATATGCAAAATTGTTGGCTGCTTCGGCAGCTTTGCACCTTGCACCAAATCTGTCATGCATAAGTTATAACTTTTATTTTGTGTTTCCGCATTTGTGGACCACGCTGATAAACGTGGCAGATTCTGCTCGCAATGCATATAAATCATGTGCTTGGCTTTCACTTTATCCAGTTAACCCCACCCACTCCCTTTACCCCTGCTGTGTGTGTGTCTACGTGGGAAATGGCTTGAAATAATAATGTTACGCGCCGGTTTAGGGGACAACATCGTCCTGGGCTTCGCAATCCGCTTGTCTGTCAGCATGTCCTGCTGTACATATTGATTGATGATTGTCGGTGTGTGTTTCCCAGCGAGAGAGCAAAAGTTTAAATTACCCTAGGTAACATCCTTCTCAATCCCTCCCCAATTCCGTATCGCTGCAACTTTACCCGCGGCTAATTTTTAATGGAAATAACTTGGCCCCCAAACTGATGGCATGATGCGTTTTTCAATTTTTTATACTTTAATCAAATATCCTGAAGTTGCACTCTGTAATTTGCGCCACAAGCTGCGCGCATTTTTCACACCCTTGATGGATTCAAATATTGTCGGGCAGGGGCGGTGGAGAGGGGACTTAAAGCTCGTACTTGATAGAAAAAAACGGTAAATGCTGCCGGCAAAATTTCTCGTATTTCTCAGTATTTCACATTTTTAGCATGCAGCAATATTAAATTGCTAGCAATAAAAGCCATGCGAATTTTCCCAGCCACATAAATCAACAGATATTTTCATATAAAATTCACATAGCTGAATAATATTTTTATATTCCATTTCCATTTTATTTTGTTTGTTTGCCTCATTTTTTACAGTGTTTTAAATGCGCTCTTTATATTTGTTTATGCATTGGAATTGAGATCTTTTATCACTTGTTTTGTAAGCGATTTTCTCATTTAAAAGTGTTCTTTTTTCTTGTTTTTTATTACGCAGTAAATAATTGAGTATTTTGCAAGTATTTTTCAATGTTGATTACACTCAAAATGAGGAAACGTGGTGCCATTTTGTTTTGTTTTAGTAAAAATCATTTTGCATATATTTGATTTTTATTGCATTTTGTAATATACCAAAATATCAAATATTTAACATTTTGCTTGATAATATGCGGAAATGGCTTTATTTTTTCATTCTCTCAGTGTCTTCTTTGTTCTTTTTCAGTCACTCGCAAATGCGCTCTCGTTAATGCCACCTTTCTATGCGAATCTCATGAATTCTAGTAATAAACAATGCATTTTAAAATAATTTTTTAATGACTTCTAAATGAAGTTAACTTTAATTATGCAGATAATTGGATCTTACTCTCTCTTCGCCGAATGTGGTTGTATGCGTATGTGAATTAGGGTGTTTGAAGGGTGTTTAACTTCGGAACTGGCTTGAGGGTATTTTCTGGTATTTGCATTTGACGAAAATTATGAACTTTTGGGCGCCTGCAGATAAGGCCGTGGAAGGTCTTATTTCGTATTTAAGTGCAATCTACATAAAAAGATAATAATTATAGCTTCTCTTTGGACCTGTCCACTGGGAAGTGCGTATTCAACGTGAAGCAGCCGACCTGTAAAATGCACAGCACACTTACAAGCGTTGCATGTGGCAACAAGTTTGCCGCAACTTTCATTTAACATGCAAAACTCTATAAAAGAGAAACACATAAATTACTTGTCCAAGAGAGAGTTGTAGTGTCCAGGTGTTTGGGAAATTTGCAAAGTTGTCCAGTCTGCGGCGGTGGTCAGCATGATTCTAGCGAAGAAGATGCCGGTAGGTTGGACCAGCACGTTCCTACGTTGGTTTAATATTCGAAATTAAAATCGTATTTCGTTATATTTGCTGTTTGTGACTGTTTATGTTGTAGGTGTTAAAAAATGTATAAAGCTCGAGAAAGTTCAACCCTTTTTAAGAGTTTTGTTTGCAATTTGGCAAATGCCAAGCACACGCAAGTTTATTTGCATATTTTATTAAAATTTATTTACATACACATGTATGTCTTATGTATAGCAACAAACACTTGACGCTTTGCCTTAGCTCTCATCTTATATTTGTATTTTCGTTTTCCTCTCTTTTTTTCTCGATGATTCCTACCCAGATACGCCCTGACCTTGCTACACTTTCGGTGTGCTCTTTGCCGCCTGCTGTGTGTTGTCTTTTTTATGGCCAATCTAATATGCAAACAGAGGCCAGTGTGGTGTGGGCGTGGTTAAGGTTCGCTTTTCGCAATTGAATTTCATTTGCATAACTTTAACGTACATAAAACTAAACTAACATAAAATATATCTCGAATACCCTGTATAGAGAGACTGAAAATCTCTGCAGGAAGTACTATATTTTCGCTAAAAATCCTTAGAACTGTTCTAGATCTGGTATACTAATATTTTCTTTTGGCTGTTAGGAGGTTCTGCAAAATGTAAAATGTTTTTACTGAAAAGCATTTTTTTTCCTAATATTTCTTTATTTAAAGGCCAAAGTATTTTTTGGACCAATTTTGTAGGACATTTTCATATCGGCTATTAAATTAAATATTTCTCCATCCATTCACAGATCATATTTGATGGCTTTACGGTGGGCCGCTTCGATGAGGGCATGGTTGATACGGATGTGGATGGCTATGAAACGAATCTGAGTCCAACCGGTGAGCTGCCCGGCTGTCCCGAGGGTTTCATGCAGGTGAGTGCAAATTTAATTTATTAAAATTTGAATTGAATATTACGTAAGAGCAGCAAGTGCCGCTCCAGCACCACCCCCTTCAGCCCCAGCTCCTCTCGGTCCTGCGGCCAGTCTCGTCCAAGTGGATGTTGTAACTTGCACTCCATTTGCTGTCGCTATTGAACTTGTGCTCAACTATAATTTTATGCCAGCGCACACACTCACACACACACACACACACACACACACACACAGGCAAACGAAGAGAAGAATTGGATGCAGTGCAGCTTCGTTCTTGGGGCTGTGCCCCTGATCCGTCGTCGTCTGGCTCGTGCTTCGAGCTTCGTCGAGCCGTTCGATTCAATCAATGTCCGAGTAATTCTGTAATTTTCTGTTGGTTCTGTTGACAAATGCCACATTAGCCCAGCAAATTGAATTGAATTGTGCGCCTGACTGTGCATTTGGGTGTGTGTCTGTGTGTGTTTGTATCTGTGTGTGTGCTTGTACTTTATACCATTGCTGTGTTCATGTCCTGTTCTGCCCGCAGCTTGAAGTTCGAGTGCTGTTCACTGTTGTCGCTGTCGCCATCGGCGAAAGGGGGGTGAAAATAAAGGAACAGCAAACTATTTAACATACATATATATTTTTATCACAACTTTTGCGGCTCCATGTTGTTGACATTGCTACTTTGTCGAGGCATTCGGCTCTGTGTCCGGCCCCAGACTGAGTAAATGGAGTGTGGAGAGGGAGTTAAAATAAAACTAAAGCCCGGCCCAAATAAAATATACCAAATCCCCGTAATTGACTTGTGCAATATGTTCAAATGTACACTTGTACAATTGTATATTCTTGTGCAATAAACTCCTATACCATAGAAAACAGTGCGTATGTGTGTGTGTATCTATGTGTACTTTTATAATCTGATTGTTCTGCATTACATTAAATGGAGTTTTGCTGCCATTTGAGGGGACATACTCATTGGTTGGATAAAGTTGGGTGTGCATTTGTGTAGTCCGATTCGATATACCTATATAAACATTGATATAATATATATATATGTATGTATATATGCCGTTCGCTTTGCATGCTCTTTTCGTTACCTTAAGCTACCTTTCCAATAATTTTATAGCTTCAGTTGTGTGAACTGCGGGCTGTGGTGGCGCCACGGACCAATGAAACAATTTGGGCAAAAGGGCAAAGTGTTGAATTGCAGAGCAAAGCGTTTTTCCACTTTGGGGCAAGAGATCACACAAAGGACAGCTGCTTTCAAGTAATACCTTAGGTATAATTACTTTCTGGCGAACTGAGCAAATTTAATACGCTACTCAAACGAGTTTTAATACTAAACGAATTCCGTATTCTTTTGGCTATGTGTAAAAACATATTACGTGCTCTCTTTAAAAGAAACAATTATTTAAATTTTTGCTGAGCTGCTTTTGCCTTAAGCTATGAATTCTTTTTGTTAGTATAAAATTGTTGACTTTAATGGACGCCCAAGTAAATACATATATCATTTAAACTTGAGTGGAAAAACTTACATTTATATTTTTTGCTCGTGTTTT
This sequence comes from Drosophila borealis, assembly GCA_035045885.1. Lineage (NCBI taxonomy): Eukaryota > Metazoa > Arthropoda > Insecta > Diptera > Drosophilidae > Drosophila > Drosophila borealis. The sequence goes on from JAWNOR010000211.1 coordinate 3,716,636, forward strand.
TCTAGCGAACAAAGATTTTTCGACATAATTCATAAAGGTTTCCCTTTTATTTAGCTGACATTATCTTTTATAGTTCCGCTTCAGTATTTTTATTCTTTTATGCCAACATGCAAACATGTGTATGGTTGGATTCTTATTGCTTTCATTGCGCTCTCCAATTGAAAGTGAACTCTGCCAGCCTTTACTCCACGGACTTTCTGTTCCCCAAAGCCGAGAGTGTCCTTTATTAGTTTAGCGCCGGCGAGTGATGCTGCAGTTTTTGCTGCCTGCCACGCCCCCCGGTTTGCCTTTGTGACAATAAATTTTGAAGAAACGTGGGGCGTACGCTGACATTTTGTGGTGCTGTCCAGCTCATCCAGATGGGCCTGGCTATGCCAACCCAGCTGCTGTCCAGTCAGTTGTCTGCTGCCCCTCGGCTGGACCGTACGTCCCCCCGTTCGTCCTTCCGCCTGTCTCTCTCTCGGCTCGCTCGTCTGTTGAGGTTTCATTTGGCACTTGACATATGTATGTACGGAAAACTGCGGCTGGAATAGAAATGGGTGGGGTTTTCGAGGAATGGTTACGTTCAACTGATGGAAACTGGGCGTTTTTGCATGCAAGTTTGGGTTTTAAAATGCAGTTAAATATTTGCAATTTTTTTCCGCATATACGCGAACCCTGTTGCAGTTTTATAAACTCGTAACTAACCGCAGGTTTTTGTTGTCATTCTCCTGTTTCGTTCCGGGGTTTATCGTAGCTGCCGCGCTCTGGCGCCTGTTTTTATTTATTTAAGGCAAACATTTTTAACTGCTGACGCGGTTTCAGTTTTTTATGCCCAGTTATTTTTTCAGTTTTTTCGTTTGGTTTCCTTTATAAATTATTCGTGTCATGGCCTGGCCACATAAATTCTTGACCGTCTCATATTTATACCAATCTACCTATGTGATTTCTGTATATATATATATATATATATATATATATATATATATATATATATATATATATAGACCTTTGAGTGGCAAACAGCCGCACAAAGTTTTCCACAGCGCGTGTGTGTGTGTGTGTGTGAGAGTTGGAGCTGCCAAGTAACAGTTTAATCAGTTATTCAATTTAGTTAGACAGTTTGCCTCATGCATATTGCAAGAGGCAGTGCCCTTAGTGCGACCTTTACTCTGGATTATTTTGAATAATTTATAAGCACTTTTTGCAACATCACCCGCTTTAAACTTGACCAACTGGCGGTGGCCACGTTGCTGCTGCATTGTTTATTTGCTAATATTGTTAATCATAAATAACAAAGTTTATGCATAAACGTATTAACCTAAATCAACAACAACAACAAGAACAACAATAGCCAGAGCAAGCAGAGCAACAAGAAGGCACAGGCTGCTATCCGGCCACGTTGTCCTTTGCCCAGGCCAGGACAGCTTGAGTAAATGACTCAATATTTGACAATCATAACATCCGCTTAGTCTTCATGGTGTGCCCTGGGTCCTGAGTCCTTCTGCTTGGCAAAGACAACAGCAAAAGCAACAGCAGCAAAAACAACAACAACATGCCAGTTTGTCAATGGCAGTTTAAGCTCTTCTATCTATAAATATGTATGCGCGCATATACACGTCTATGCGAGTAGTTATCTGTGTGTGTGTGTGTGTGTGTCTGTGTGCCATAGACAAGCTCATAATTCAACTGGGCAAACTTCTTGGACATGCTTTTCAGTGCTGCCCCAGCGGCATTTGTTTGTGTCGTAAATTTACGAGTCATAGCCGAAAAATACAAAAAAAAATCGCAAAAGGTTTGCAAGTTTTTCTGTGTCTTATACCCTGTAAAATGAATAAGCTTAAACGGATATTTCCCATTTAAGCAAACGTTTAACAAAGTGATGCAGGGTTCATTTCATGATTTAATAAAAAAAATTGTCAAGAGCTGGCAAAACTATAAAACTGATACAACATTGATACAAGCCCTGTTGACTTGGCCGGTTGCAGAGTATCTTAAAGTGAGCCTTCAAGTGCACATCTCTTGTTTCATTTTATTTTATTTTATACGTATATTTATTTATTCAGCAGCGCATTGAATTGCAAATGAAAAGCTTCGGCTTGGTCCATAATTTATATTTAATGATTTTTTAATAGCAGCGACGTAAAAAACTGTGGCAAATGTTTTAAATTACAGTAAATCAAACAGAAGTTCAGACAGTTTGCAAGTTATATGTGTGTGTGTGTGTGGGTGAATTACAGTGGAGCGAATGTGTCAGTATGCGCTTAAATTGTTTCATAATTAAACCTGCAATACATGCGAGCGAATAGCGAGCGGGTGGAGAACGAGAAACAACGGGGCACAGGATGCATCCATTGAAGGCATCTCTGTTTGGGGCTTTTGTTTATTGTCGGCAGATTATGAAGCGACGACGTCGACACCCAACAACTGTGCAGATAAAACTTTTTATCGGCTATTGTTTAAATTATGCGGCTCTGCCGCTGGCTGCTGATGCGAGCTGGCGAACAATGGCAGGTAGTATAATGTTGTGCCATCAGACTGAACTGAGCCAAGTTTAATCAGCTAAAGGTTGATTGTGTACAACGCTTTCACAACTAACATTAATGCATTGTGCAAAAGAAATTACAAAATAGATTTTTAAACCAACAGAAAGTTGAATAACTTAAAAGCGTGAGCAATTATTTTTTAAATTGATTTTAACACAAGCAAACGTATCTCTATTTAAGAAGTATGTGCTTGGTATATGTGTACAATTAAATTTATTATAGTTCTTTCAAGTATTGCTGATTAATCAAATGGTTTAGACGATTAATGATTTTACATTAATATATATATTTTGTTTGAAATATATTTTAAATTTCGGCAAGTTGTTTCGTTCAGCACACGCTAAACTCCCGAATTTCCTTTCATTTTCGAAAGTTAAACATGCCAGAAAAGTTTCAATAACGCATGTGAACAACGTTCGGTCAACATAAAATAACTTCAAAGGTCAACCTGTACGCAAAGTCAACAGCTCGTGTCCAATAGCTTGCCACATTTATGCTTGCGACGCCGGCTCCTCCCACCGACCACAATAATAATTCAATCAATTTAAAACCAACACCTAATCAAACAAAACGCCACAAGCCAAACGAAAAAAATCGATAAAGGGGAAAAATGAAAAACGAAATGCAAAGCAAACCAAGTTGAGAAACGAGCGACAAAACCAAAATTCCAATAATTCGTTATGAAGTCGATGCTAATAACGCTCCACTGCACATAATGGACCCAACGATGTTGATGATAATAGCCATGCTAATGATGATGATAATGATGATCATGATGAGAAGGATAGAGTCCAGCCAGTGCTAAGGGGCAAATAACAAAAACAGGCAGGGAAAGAGAGTGAGATAGTGAGAGGAGAGCGAAAGAGAGGCAATGAATTTACACAAAATCGAAATCAGAAAATTACCATTATGCCGGGCAGTCGGGCCTGTTGGCGGATGCCTGCTGCAGCTTCTACTCCTGCTCCTGCTCCTGCTGCTGCTGCTGGTGAAGCCCATTTCATATGACAGCAGTGAATTGCAACTCTAACCAGTTACAAATATTGGCCAGAGCTCTGGAATGAACGACATAGATGGCGACTTGCAATTACAGCAAAAATTGTTGTTTGAGTTGGGGCATGGCAAAAGGACGGCAAAAGGAGTAGAATCAATGGCAGCAGCAACCGCAGCCCTGCTGCTGCACTGCTGGCCAGTGGCAGGCACATAGACCTGTCCGGTCAAATAACCCATTAACTAAAAACTTAATCAATTGGAACCCCAGCCCCCTACTCCACCATTCATAAGCATTGCCAATTGAGCAGCTATAGGCACTGTGTAAATGAGCTGCAGGATGCCTGCTGCCTGCTGCCTGCTGCCTTCTATTGGCCTGACGGGCAAACTGACCCATGGACCGACCATTGGGGAAAAAAATACAAGTAGCCATTGCCTTCGTACCACCTATTCTATTGACGATGTGGTTAGCCATTCTTGGCTGCTATTAGCGACATTACGGCAATGCCTATGAATGTCAATTTGCCAGGTCTGCTTATTTTTCATTTGCATACTCCATACAGAGGCAGCACTCAATTGGGGTATATTGTTTAATCATTAACTATAAAGTGTAACTTTTGATACTATGAAAAGCTAGCAAATAGATAGATTGCTTTTAAGTAAGTCAAGAGGCTGGCGAGCAAAAGAGAGCATACTCACAAAGCATTTCATATTTATCATAATATAATAATTTTCATAAAATTTAATATTAAACACAAACTCTAAATGAGTTCAGAACAAGGTCCACACATCAATAAATGCATGGTTCAGCTTAGAGGTTCTCCCTGCTTTAAATAAATGCCAGGAACTCAATGCTAATCATTTGCAAAACTCATTATAATTTCTCCTTTCATCAAAAAGATTTAAGTGCGTTTCACACATTTTTAAAATTAGAAAAACGTGCCTTAATGGTTAAATAAAAACATATGTTTAAAGATACAGTTTTAAGAGTGTGTAAACATATGGAATATTTTCATTAATTCGCCAATAGGCGGCATGATTCTACAAATAAGTTTAATACTTCACAGTCCTTAAAGCCTTAAGTTACAAAAAACTCGCAAGATATTTAACTCGTTATCAATGAAAGGTTCATTCATTTATTTATATATTTAATATAATTTAATAATCGAGTCCATCAAGCGATCTAATTTAATATGATTGGACTTATGGCTATGATCTATTCATATTAATTAATGAAGTAATGGTAATCAATACCTATGCATTTGTTTCTGGTTTAGTATTCGGTGCTCTGGTACAATCAAGTTGGCAGCAGTTTCAGTTTGCTGCACCTTTGGCAATTGCCAACAGTTTTTAACACAAGTTGAAATTGGCGCTTGGCCCACAAATGTATGCTACACTTTTTGCAGCGTCCATTCTTCTAGCTGCCAGCTGCAGTGGCCGTTGCGAAAGGAAAACAATCAAATATTGAGCGCACAAGCCGGCAAACGGCGCCAACAAATAAAAATTTATACAACAGTCATAATCCATTACCCATGCCAGCAACCTGGTCTGGTCTGGATTGGCCTGGACTGGGCAGGTTATAGTTGAAATTGGATGGGATTGGCATACGGTCTGGGATTCGGTTCGCGATGGATTGCAGCTTCCGTGCATTTATTTATTTTTCACTTGCTTGGTAAACATTTATGTATATATATAATATACATATATATGAATCCGTATCCCTTAATAAAACCGATGTAAAAAATTGAGTGCAACTTAACCCACATTTGCATGCGTGAGGTTTAAAATGTGTCAAAATAAAAAAAAAAACAACAGCAGAAAAAAAAGACTGTTGGTGACTTGCCTTTACAACATTCTCTGTGCGAAATAAGCTTGATTTTTAATTAATTAAATTTTATTTATTTACTTGGCAGCTCAGCGAACTGGGGCGACCATTCACGGGCGGCTCCTGGTGCGGCAAGGCCACCGGACCGCAATTATACTTCAGCGAAACATCCACGGTGACAGCTTCGGTGAAGGTAAGTGAAGGACAGGCTCCAGGCAAACATGTGAGAGTAGATTTCACTTATTGCAAACATTCAGTTCATGTTATTCTTTGCTTGGCTTCATGAGACACAATATTGGAAGAGCCAACTCTTTAAAGTTTATTTACGGAAAGAGTTGTTTTTAAATAAGTAATCAATCATTTTAATTAAAATTCAGTTGAAAGAGAACAATTTTAGAAAGCGTATACAGAATTCGGTCAATCGACATACACTTGTTTCCTGTTTTTAATTTTAAATTGAACAACTTTTGCGGATACGCGACGTATGCGTAATGTTTACTTGAGCAGCCATTGCCACTTTTTGATTAATATTTAAATAAACGTGCGGCCATAAAAACAAATGGACAAGAACTCTGGACAGGTTGCAGAGTTCGCAGGCGCATAAATTATGAAAATTAATAAAAATTCATGCGCCAATCGGATTCCCGCTTGGCCGCCAGCTCGCACTCTGAGAGTGCAACAAAATGCTTCAAGTGACGATGAGTTGACGTGGTCGGCGGCGCAGATTGCAGATTGCATAATTAAAAGAAAATTGCGTGTGCAACTGACAATTTTTCAGAAAACGGCAGAGGCAAGCTTCCACACCCAAGTCCTTGCCAGACTGAATTGTAAGAGTTCGCCTGATAGTTCTTTGTCTTGGCAGCTGTCGCTCACTTTTCGACAAATAAATATTTCAATGCACCCTCCACCTATGTCAGACTGTGTGTGTGTGTCGATGTCCTTTTGTATTGCCACATACAATCGAGCAGCTGACTGACAGCGCACCGTTTCCTGTTGCATTCGGCAACGTTTCCCACGCATATATCTATATACTTTTATTTGCTCAGTCAATTTTCATCTCCTTTCGGCAAGCGACAGTATTGCATTGCAAATCTTACAAAACATGTGCATTTTTTGGTAGCCTTTTTAATTTTCCTCTTTTTTTTGGCTATTTTGCAGGTATTTCATCCGCCACGCAATATACGGGACGAGAAACCGTTTGAATTCAGCATAAGATACAAATTTATAAGCCAGTCCGATGCAGTTGTGAGGTAAGTTGCTATGACTAAATAAAAAGTATTACTAAGTTGCAACTAACTTAAATTAATAAAAGCAGCTCGGAAATATGCCCTAACCTATCCAGAGAAATGGGCGCCTCTAGTTAAAAATTTGATTTTATGGCTTTACACTTTTACGATTCGTGTTTCTTTGTACACTTTTCATTAGGGAATAAATAATGAAAATTGAAAACATTTTTCATGACATAAAAAAAATTTTATTAGAGTATTTGTCACATTTTTCACAATAGCTTTTGCTTCTGTTAGACTTGATTATTTTAACAATAAACACGTAGGCTATTTGCTCAAGAATTATTTAATAACAAAAGCAAAGCAAATATTATTTTGTGTGCCTCAGCCCTTAAAAACTAAATTTCCTAAGACTGAGAACATAATTCTTAGTTAAATGAAATGCTACTTAAATGTCTTTTGCTTGCAACTTGAATCGAAACATTATAAACATAAAAAAATTATTATATTATTTTGGAATCGTCTTCCATTAAGTTCTGCTTTCGCCTCATATAATATTCCGTCTCAAAAGTAATCACCAAATTTAGTGTAGGCGCCCAGCAGCTTTCAGAGCTGTAATTTATCATTTAAGCTACGGGTGGGTGACGTGCAGGGGTGACCTTTAAAAGTGAGGACAGCTCGGCAAGTTAATGTCATCAGAGTGCTGTGGCGCCTGACAGTTTGGCCTTTGTTTTAACGCGCCTCCAGCTCCGGCAGCTGAGCCGCCGTTCTCGGGCCAAATCCTAGTACCTGCTCGAACAATGCCAGCTTTGTTGGAGTGTTGCATAAAACATGAGCAGCAGCTCCTTGCCGGGACACGTGGCATGCCATATACACGGTTCAAGCTGCAATCCATTTGTGCCTAGACGTGTGTCAAATTTCGTGCATGTGTCGCGTTCTTTGTTTGCGCCAGTTGCCAGCTGCCAGTTGTGCCGGATATGGCAATAGTGATATAAATTGAAATGTATTTTTACGCCTCAACAAATTTCACACAATTCACACGGCAAAATAATATTTACGAGCAGAGATGCATTCGCAAATGCAGTTGAGGACCCAATTCAATGTTTGTGGGTGTCCGGCATACGGCATACGGACCATTAGCAAACCAAACAATGGCCAAACATTGGGCCAAATGAGGATTTAAAACCCAAAATGCCAGGGTGCATTTTATGCAAATTGCAGACAGGCAGAAAGCCCCAAATACCCAAATACCAAACAAATATACTGCCGAGTGGAGGCGGCAGCCAAACTAAATTAAATGCTAAACTTACACACTCAACAACACTTGCCGTACCCACATTCACACAAAACATATATATATATGTATACGTATACTAATGGTATGTGGGCTTACATTACAGGTATGGACTGCCCGATAAGCCATTGGAATTGGGACGTGTCACACCCGGCACCTATTGTACAAGGCAATTCGATGAATGCTATCGTAACAAGTGTCGCCTGCAAAGTCCAAATTATCCTGGTATGTATCCAAGGAATGTTACCTGCTATTGGACCATACGACAGAAAGAAGTTCCAACCAGCAAGCATGCCATGATTGCCGTCAGCCAGGAGAATCAGCACAAAGCCCTAGTAAAGCGGTAAGTAAAATACTGGGAAGCGGGCTTAGAATAGGGCATTGTACAAGGGGCAGGGGCTCTTGGGGGGAAGTTCGGTTCGGTCTATTGAAATACCAAATTCTATGCAACGTGCATGGAACACATTAAATAAGCATTAGCATTTTGTGGATCCAGAAGACCGTGTCGCATTTGTATGACAAATTTCAATTTGGCAAATTGCAATCCGACTTGCAGTCCGCAGTCCCATTGTCCGCATCCATTTCACACTTGTGAACCCAATAAGCGGCCAATGGGTTAGGTCAGACAAAAGTTGAGCACAATGTTGTATTTTGTATATTCCAATTAAATGTTTGCATTTTAAATTAGATAGAAACAGACAGAGATGCGCTCAAACCAAATGACAGCTGACCGTATGGCTATAACTCAATCCCATTTTACATGCAAACGTATATTAAATGTCGCGATTGTCGTACACTTTTTGAATGCGGGTAAATTAACTAAATGAGTAAAGTTATTGGTTGCAAAATGCAATGCAAATGTTAGGAAGGGCAAGAGAAATTTACAGATACATATTTTTGCAGATCTTTAGAGTTTTTTAGAGACAGCGAAAAAAAATTATAATTCCGTCCAGCATTTCTATAAATATCGAATATACATACATATATGTATCTCGTTTTACTTAACAGACGTACTTACTGCATATTCGCATAAAAGAGCATTTGAAAGTCGATTTAGATTGCATCAATTTGGGCTTTGCAGATTGTTAACTTTGACAGTTTCTCCAATGTGCCACGCATTGACAGCAGTTGGCAGTTGTTTTTGCAGATTTTTAAAATTAAAATGTTTGCTTTGCATTTAGCGCTGATTGCAATTTAAATTTTTTTTTGCATGTTGTTTGCCAACCAAAAATAAAATCTACCGTGGTTCGATAGACAACTTTTTTGTTATCAATTTTATTTTTATTATTTTTCTACTAACTTTAATCCTTTTCATCATTTGCAGCTCCATTGCCAGCTTTAATAAGACCTCACGCTCGATTCGTGCCTGGTCTGATTGTACTGGAGAGCGCGATCATTTGATATTTTACGATGGCAGCTCCACAAATGATCCCGTCCTGGCCAAATATTGTGGCGGCGATTGGTTGCCTCGTGTCGTGTCACGGTGAGTTGAATGCATGAAACCGTAGCATACTTTTCAGCTTATGCGGTTGTGCCGTTCTGTGTTGCGTTGTGACTTCAAGCTCTTGTCAGGCATTTATTTAACGCCATTTCTCTTTTATGAAAAAGTTAAATATGAGCCCAGCACAACTCATAATACATTTACAAGCCCAGTCAGACATACAAACTGACAGAGCGCCATTTTAATGAGCGTGTGTTATGTGTGTGTCTGTGCCTGTGTGTGCGTATGTGTGTGTGTGTAAGACCGCAGTTCTAGTGCACTGCACTGCAGTTGGCCTGGGGCGCATGTGTTCCAATTCAGTTACACATAGATACACTCACACACACACACAAAGACACTGTTTATGGGGCTTTGTGTGTGCCTTGCAATTGTGCGCAATGCTTAAGAAAAACCGGAAATTGGGTTGCTCTGCAGACAGACAAAGCAACCAACAGACAGACTTAAATAGAGACTCAAACACACACTCAGACAAACTCACACTAGATAGACACACACACACACACACATAAATAGATTTATGTGTGCGCCATTTGCAACTTTTTGCTTGACTATACAAAATGCACGCCTATTGAAAACATTTTGATGCATGTGATTTATGCAATGGAAATATCTATGCTCATTATGTGCCAAGTTCTTTAGAGAGCTGTCACTACAAATTCTTAAAGAGCAAGCTTAATCATTGCAAGCACTTGTATTAAAAGTAGTTATAGCACCGTTTTGAAAATAGTTTTATTATTAGTATTATTATTATTTATAACGAAATTTAATTGGTAATTTTACCAATGTCTAACTAGAGCACTTGGCTATAATTTTTTGAGCTAAATAACAATTTTGTATTTAATCATTCCTTTGAACATTTTGAACAATTTTAAATTAATTTTAAACTAAAGTCGGGCAAGCTTTATTTCATCTGTAAACATAAATTAAAACCTATAATGCAGGTTTTGGCGACCTTTCCATTTTGTAAATTATAGTTTAGCTGGTCCCGGACCTAAACTAAAACTTATAAATTAAAAAACTAATTATTAATTAAATTATTTAAGAAGAATTTTGTGCTATTTATAAATTTACTCTCGCATTTTTCAATGTGACGAGTAACTGAAACATGAAATTTAAAAAAAATTAATTAGAATTTAACCGGCGTCTTCCCGCTTATCAGTCCTAACTGCTCAAACCCCAAAGCTACTTAGGCTCAGTACACTATGTACGCGTTGTTTTTGATATTTTTCAAACAAACTTCGACCATCTTTTCTCCCCACTTGGAGCTGGTATTTTTATGCTCATTTTCACCGCAAGAGAACGGCAAAATATTGGCCACGTACATCTTGCGATTTGGGCTTTGCGTTAAGTTCGATTAAACTATTTTATATGCAGAAATTAGTTCATTATGAAATTCCATACTATGAGCTCAGTGCATTTGCTTCCAATCAGGGTATTAGTTCAATAGTTTCTATGTCTTCCCATGCTTATCTTCTTGCTGGTTCGTGGGCTCAGTTTTAGTGGTTCGCTTTGAAGACACTTTTAGAATCAGGCTATAAATTTTTAAAGCAGAAACGCCCGCATGAAAAGGGCCTCGAAAATAGCTCAAGTGCAAACTGCGAGCACGGGCCACACCTCCACATGGCATTTAAGTGGACGACGTCCCCCGTGCAGCCCTTCGGCCATTTATCTGGCACTTCACATTCTGTTTTTGTTGTTATTTGGCTGGGCAAAGTTTGCGCTTTTCGCTGACTCTTGAGACATGCACATCAACTTTGATTGTTGTTGGAATATTTTTTGTTGTTTTTATTTTTTTCCTTTTTTTTTGGTGTTTATGCAGCTGCAAAAAAGGTTTGAAAGTTTAAGTCACGGCACAAATTAAAAGTTACTCAGGCAGTACGATGATTACAGCTGATGTTGATGATCATGATGAGGACGATGATAATGATGAGAATGTTGATGATGGTGGTGAAGAGAATCGTTTCACCTTGTTGCTTAATCTCTTAATGAGTTGCACTCGGGCATTTATTGACATTTTGTCGAGGACGCTGGGAAATTGCGAGAGCTGAAATCTTATAAGCAAACATGCACAGCACAGGGAACGCATCAAGAATGCATATAGCGTAAAATGCACACTGAAGATGACGATGAGGCCGAGCCTGATGGAAAGAAGTGGGCGCACAATCCACGCCCCCGACCCCACACTCACACAAACACACACACACACCGACGTGCACAACGTTTGAGGAAAAACGGAATTAAGTTCGCTGCAAAAGTTGTCCTCTACAGAACGTCGCCCACCCCAACATATTTTCCAACCGACGTTCTCAACGTCTTTCGCGACATGAGAAGACGAATTATAAATGCACACACACCCGCACATGCACATACAAATGCATAGCTGCATCAGCTGGTTCTGTGTGAGTGTTGGCTTACAGACACCTCAGACATGACAGTCATACAATTTTGCCTGCCATCTTTTTTTGCCGCGCTCTCGCAACAGCCCTGACTTTCAGCACACAGTGCGCGAAGGGGCGCATGTCGCGAGGGAGGTGAAGTGTTGCGGAAATGTTGCCACATGAAAATTATTAATTTCCCAGTGCAACTTAAAATTGCAACAAGCTGAAAGCGGCAAGCAGCAACCTGGCAACGTCTCCTTGACGTGTCTGCGCATTTTTATTGAACTCTTTTTCTTGGTGGGGTCTTCAATTTGTGCGCCCCCCTGCTTAAGGAAAGCAGCTGTTGCTTTTCTAAGTGTACGAGTATGTTACTTTTTCTTCTTTTTTTCTTTTATTTTTTGTGTCACTTCAAAGAAGCTGGGAAAGCGTTAACTTTTTAAATGGCACATTAATTTTTCGTTAGTTGTTGGTTTTTGTGCAAAGTATTATAATTTCGTTTCGAAAGGGGCGTTTGAAAACCGTTTTAGCATTCACATATAAAAAGCATGCATAAAACATAAAAACTTGTAAGCATGAAGCGGCTTTTATAAAGACAGCTAATTTTAAAGTAATTCCATGTGCATCATATATCATGTAATGTACATATATTTAATCGACTCCAGCAACAAATCGTTAAATATTATTTTAGAAAAAGGTTTATTAACTCCTTCTTCCGAAACCAGAAACCACCTAAAAAGATTTTCCATAAGTGGCAACTGCCCGAGAACTATTTTAATAAGTACTAACTACATCTGCAAGGGTATTAAATCTTCGGCACTCCGACTGAAACTATTTCATATATGTAGTTTTAAATTATTTGATGTCTTGTGGTTACAAGTCACATGCTAAAGTTGAGTACCTGAAGAGAAAGTTTATGGGTGTGTGTGCTCTTGTGTGTGTGTGTAAATATGTTACGTTAAGTTCCCTCATAAGCATTTAATTTGAGTGCTTGTTTTTGAGCTAGTTCTTGTACTCATGTGTTTACTTTGAAATGAGTTTTCCTATTTGTCAAAGTTTATTTAAACATGCATATGTATATATATATTTGGTTTATAACCCCTTTTAATGATATTTTTATAACGTGTGCCCATTAAAAACGTGCCAAACTCACGTTTTCTCCCATAACTAGGCCTTAGTAATAATTTCATTAGCTTCTATTTACATAATTTTGTTAGACACTGTTTTTGGTTTTATTTGAAATAGTTTTATTTTCTACAAAAGCAAGTGGTTCGTTTAATTTGACACAAACCAAATACGCTGATAAGCCTGTTATTAGCTGCATTAGAACGTAATCAACTGGCCACAGAGCGACCCTGTTCATCATTAGAACTAGTTCAATTAACGACCGAACTTGACTCAAAGTGAGCATCAAATTTGCTGGTAATTCTGTTAACCAGCCCGCTCGCTCCGCACACAGAGCCCTCGGTCACTTGATTTGACGGGCCATATACCACTTTTAGAGCCGCCAATCTCTCGATATGCTCGTGCGCCGCCCGCCATACCACAAGACGGCGCTGCCATTTGCGGTCAGACATTTTGGTACCGGGGCATGTGCAAATTCGTGACCAAAACAGGATGTGGACGTCGGTTGGAGGGCTGGTGAGGGGAGCACTGAGTGCTGAGTGCTGGTAGGGATGGTGTATTTCATGCGACGCATTGATAACCACCGGCAAAGGGAGAACGTTTGGAGACGTGTGCTGGTTTTGTGTTGATTTTACGACACCCGCAAGTGCCGCAGGCCATTAAGTACCCAAGTGCTACGCATCGTAGGGATCCAAGCAGGCTCCGCTGGGAGTGAGTGAGAAAGAGACAGACAGAGAGGCAAAGCCAACATTTGTGGGCTTTATTAAAAATTAATTTACTTTTCATTTGCAGTTTATTGCACTTGGCAGTGACAAAAAAATACGTTGCAGCAGCTGCCACTCACAGCCCTCCCCCGACTCTGGCACAGGACACGTGTCCTCTGACTTTGTGTGTCCTTGCGTAGGTGTTTGAATAATAAGAGCACCCGTCTCGGTTGCTGTCTTTTAGCCACACTTACACGTATTAAAAAGCCATTTGTGTTGGCCATATTTGATGGCTTTTAGCATCGGCCGTGTGGCGCGCGTGTGGAGATCCATAACAAGCGGCAGGTGTGGGCGAAAGCTGTTCAAGCTGTGGCCGCCTCTTATTTTTTATGTATTTTATATTACTCATACGCCGCGTAGGCCGTTGATATAAAAATTCAATTTCAAATTTAAATTGAAAAGCTTTGGCAACTTAATGAAAATGCCCACAAAAGCTACTGCAAATTGCAGCAGCATTGCCAAAGCACTCGAATCCCCAAAAATAGCTGTTGAAGTGCACGCAAATTTCAAGTGCGATTAGTTGTATTGATCAATTAAAGGATTTTAATGTATAAGTGCATTGCATATGCTACAAATCTTTCTCAAAATGCACCTTTTTTATCAGGTTCAGTTTGCGACATAACATGTGAACATTAATATAGTTCGCAAGCTCTTTAATGCCTCTTCTTTAAGAGAGTGCCGCTTTCTAATGGTAAGTGGCAGTTCTCACACTTTATAAAACTCAAAAGTTAACACTTAAGCCTTTTAATGTTACTTTAGGAGCAGTGAAGCAAACGCTTGCCGAAGCAATTCCCTGCCTCCAAAAAGTGGCCAAGTTTTATGAGCACTCGATGTCATTGCCATCGTTGGCCAGCAACTGCGACTCGTGGCTGTGGGACTCGACGCCCTGCCGCTTGGGCTGGCGTCGCGTCGTCTACAACAAATGGTGCAACACCCACGGCTGTCATTTCATAATTTTTGGCCAAAAATCGAAAGACAAACGGCCCCCGAAAATGTTGGCCCGCAGTCGAAGATTCGCTACTTGCTTGTCGCTTGTTATGCCAAAAAATTTGCCTAAAACTTTGGCGTGTCCCACCTCTCAGCAGCAGACAATGGCGAAAAAAGTTAATTTGGCAGCGAAAATGCAAACAAGCAGACGACAAAACGACTGCGGACACTTTAAATGGGCAGGCGGAACGGACTGAAAGTCGGCCCGCCAAACTGCTGGCAAAACTGTAAACCAAAACAGCGCAAAACACAACAAAATACTGCGTCATACTTTTAGGCGCGGCCGCCTTTTCTGGCAAGCACAACATTTGTTTGTTTCCCTGCCTACTAAATATATAAAAATCAGTATGTGTGTGTGTGTGGGCAACAAATTTATGGCTTCACTTGATTGTCGAGTTGTGCAAATTAAATTTATGTGAAACTACTTTTCTCACGCCTCTAATTGGAGTGCCCAATGCTGCTGGGCAGTTGTTGTACGTGACCTATGCGCAATGTTGTTCAATAATAAACTGCCGATGAATGTGTTTTTTGGCCTGAAATAATTGTAAATATTTGTATAATTTAAATATTAATAATATTGTTTTTGTTTGTATTATTTAAGTACATTAACTCAATTCTTTAAATTGGCCGTTTATTAAATCTACTAATTTCTGTTAAAGCTATGGCGCTTATTTCGCAATAGGTTTAAGCCCAAAAATACATATTAGCTGCTGATTAAAACCATTTCAAATCTAGTAATAAAATTATATTTTTTAATGACTGCTGTCAGATAAAATATTTGCTATTCTTAGGTGTTTAAAATCTGATATCAGTCTCCTGCTTACAAGAAAATTCAATGAATCATTTTTATTAAAATGTTTTTAAAAGATTTACTTATATTAATCCAACCATTTGTCTTTTTCAGCGGCCCGGAAATGTTGGTGGCTTTTCACTCAAGCCCCTTCTCAGCGCCTCTACAGCAGGGTATACCCAATCGCGGCTTTGAACTGGATGTGGATATACTCTTCACCGATTCCGACTCGTATGATTTTGCGCAGGGCACGAAGAATCTTTGTGAATTTCATATAAATGCATCGAATCCGGGTAAGTAAATGTAAATGATAAGAAAGACAACCCAATGATTTAATGAAATATTAATGGGCGTGGCACAGGCACACACAAAGAAACATACCCGAAATTAGGTCAGCTGCACATATAATGCACTCTTGAGTTTCCTTACTTCCCGATTCCCTCAGCCGCTGCCGCTGCTGCTTATGCTTTAATGCAGCACTGATTCGGCTGCCATTGTTTTATTTA
Source organism: Drosophila borealis (assembly GCA_035045885.1). Lineage (NCBI taxonomy): Eukaryota > Metazoa > Arthropoda > Insecta > Diptera > Drosophilidae > Drosophila > Drosophila borealis. Next base: position 3,732,541 of record JAWNOR010000211.1, read on the forward strand.
TAATTTATTTATATTTATATTGCTTACTCAACGATGCTGCTTGAGCGAGTTCACGCACTCCCCGAACACTCAACTGCAACTCCAGCTGCACCAATTTACTCACGGCGAACAGCTAAGTAATTGGAGCACGGCGTCTTGCAATAATCAAAAGTTGCATCCACTTTAAAGTTGATGTAACCTGAGTAGCACCTGAACGGGGTGGCTACCTTTCATTAGCTTCGGGGCGAATCTAAGCTGACTTAATGGGTTTTTAATTCGATTCGAGGCCAGACGAAATCAAATTGCGTTGATCTGGCTGCCAAAGGGGACTGAGAGACTGAAAGCAGCAAATGGTGGACTAAAATGTTCTTTGAGTTTTAAAAAAGCTAATCATTTGAATGTCGTGTATAAATGTGGGATGTATCTGATTCGAATATCCCTTCCTTTTTATATATTTTACATATTTTATTGTTAGATTCTTCTGTAATGCTCTATTTACGAAGTGCATACGAGTATTTTGGTTTGTTTTCCCTCTTCGCCTACTCATTAGTTGCGAAGGCAGACTTTTTACCAATTAAAGCTGTTATTGCATTATAAACAGAGTGTTGAGCAGTCGGTAACAGCCTCTTACTTGTTTTTAACTCGATTTAAATTGTTGGCTTTGCTTTTTATATTTTGCACAAAGTATTCCGGCTGCTGTGTACAAATATTTAAATAAAAAACAATTATTTAAATATATTTAAAAAAACACCCATAAAAATAATCGAATTCAAACAGAAACTGAGCTGCAGGATGAACGCAGTTGCCAAGTGTGCTGCGCCGTAGATATGCCCTTAATACACTTACTTAATTGAGATATATTGTAAGCCCCCGTCTGTAAGCCGTATTCTTAAATTGCTTTTTATTTTTGCTGCTGGTCAGCGGGCGGCTGCATTTAATTGAAAAATTATTAAATGAAATTTCGGCGCGACTGCCCGAAACGCACTCTGGCAACTTGTGCAGCGCAAAATTGGGCAACGCTCTTCGAGCCCTGTGCAAAATGCTGCCCGTTTGTGTATGTGTGTGTGTGTGCAGTGTGGCAGACGCTAATGTTCATTAATTTGCACTTAATAATTTTTGAGTAGGTTTATTTCCTGGCCAACGCTTGGTTGCGTTTAATTTGTTTTTTTTTTTCTACTTCTCAATCTTGCTTTATTTGCAAATTTGCCTTCATCTAAAATTAGTTTTCGCTCTGCGCAGGCGATTTTGGCAGCTGTAGGCAACATAAATGAGACGACACCCACCCCGCCCGCTTAAGTTGTGCCTCTATTCGTTGAAGCTGCTTTTCTATGCCTCGTGTTGTTGCTGTGCTCATTAACTTGCCAGCTTATTATGTTTGCTGTTCCTCGGCCCGTTCTGGCCGGTTTGTTGTTTTTGCTTAATTTTTGACCGTTTAACTTTTGTGAAATGCCTTGGCAGCGGTATTGATTGCGGCAACATCTCCATTTGCGTCTTTACTCTCGCCTTAATGCGCTGGGAATTTGAGCAGCTGTGTCTGTCTAGAGGATAATCATTAGACAGGAGCGTGATATTGCCATATCTATCACAGTTTAAATCAGTCTGCGGCAAAGGTTATAGAAGAAGACATTAAAGAGCACAATATCAACATTTATCACAGCAGCTGCTAACAAAGCTAATAAATAAATATAGAAATTTGCAAAAGACCAATAAAATATCAAAATAGAACACTCCGCTAGATTAGCTGAAAGATTTATGCACCAAGCCCAAAAACTTTGCACATAATAATTTGTAAAGCGGCAAACAAAACTTTTGCAAGATTTTAAAATCAGTTAAGAAAATTAAATGGCTGTCGGGGGAATCTATTTTCATTAGATGCAAACAAATTAAAACATGTTTGAATTAGCCAGAGGCAAGGCATAAAGTTGTTTTGCAATACCCTAAAGTTTTTTTAATCTCATCGATGTAGGCAATATTTTAGTATTTGATTAATTTTTATTTATTCATTTTCATACAATACCAATCATAAATACACACGTCTATATACTTTCCTGGCAAATGAAATATAAATGCAAATTTCTGTTAAATTATTATTTTTACCATATTTCGAGTTAATTTGTTGGCATATATATATTTCAAACAGGTCTGTATGCTCTACAATTTGATTTATATTCGTGAACAATGTTTGCCTTGGCCTCTTTTTATGAAAAAATTAAATTTTTAATTTACAATTGCCCGTTGTACTACTGAAAATATTGCAAGCCTTAAATATTTTCATATACAAAATGCGGGCTAAATTTGATATGTACCCAAAAGTTTGCATCTACCAAATATGGTTGAATATGTCCAATATTTGTACAGGTTCTGCGTAATACTATTATTGAAAATAATATACTTTGCTTCGGCTGTTTCTTTATTTTTTTTATTATAATTAAATATATTTCCTAAAGACGCAGCTGTCTTCTTTAACTGAAAGATCAGCTTTTGCTGACACCATAGCTGACCGCTTAGTTTCGTATAACTCAATCAAATTAGGCTTATTTTAAACATGGTCGCTTGTAACGAAATACATGCGTGCTAAATTTAATTAAAATGCTGCACAGCTGACACACACAACACAGAAAGAGAGAGAGAGAGAGAGAGAGAGAGAGAGAGAGAGCGAGAGAGACAGAGATAGAACTTCTGTTTGTCGGCTTCAATGCGTTTTAGGTTCGGCTCAGAGCCGTTGAAGGTCTACATTTAATTAAGCTTAATTGATAAAGTTATGGCAAAATCAAACCAAATTAAATATGCAACAGATTTTGTTACGTAATCAATGGAATGATTACAAATGCAGTCGACAACGAACTCTAGCCAAATGAAATTGCAGTTTTGTTAATCATACGCCGTGTATTACATTCTGTGTTTATATTTGGGGGTTTATCACGCATTATTTACATGCCACACACCCGCACACACACACACACACATAAGCACACATTGAGCTCATTATTATAACTTTCAAATGACCTTTGCTGTTTATAATAAATTGTTTTGCTCGCTTTTAGCATACTACATATTTAAATGCAATGCATATTGAATTTGTTGGCTCCTTAATGATGATGTTTGTTGTTGCTGCCGCTGCTGTTGCTGCTGTTGTTGTTGTGCTGCGGGGGCAGTGTTGTACAAACAAAACCGCGTTGTGCACAATTGAAAGCAAAATGAAACGATAAATATTTGGTTTTCGTTAAAACTTTAATTAAAATCATGTTGCAGCCCGCAATAATTTATTTTTAGCGAACGCTTTCGTTATTTGTGACTGTATGTGTGTGTGTGTGTAAAGGGTGTGCTAGGGTGTTTGGTGTTTGTGTGTGTGTGGTGTGCGTGCGGTGTGTGTGTTTGTGTGTCGATAACAAAACAATTATGCTGCTTTGCTCTTTGTTTGTGTTTTGCTTTGGCCCCGCTTGGTTCCGCCCTTTGGTCATTATAAATGTTTCATGCGCGAGCACCACATTTTCCTAATTGAAGTTGCCGCGGAATGTTGGCCAAAGTGCTGCCACTTGTGTTATTTTTTTTTCGTGTTGCCTTCTGCTACAGTTTGCTACAAAAGTGTGGGTATTATTGCACCTGCTGCTGCTTTTGCTGCTGCTGCTGCTGCTGTATGCTCAGCATTCCAATTTTACGCCTGTGGGCGCATTTACATGGCATTCAAATTGTTTCGATTAGCTCATTAGCCATTTATTAAGTCGTTGAAAACAAAATTTGAAATTCAATTATGGTATTTAATATGCATACATGTGTACATATGTATGTACTGCTCTGTATTTGGCAAATGGCGAAACAGACAGATAGCCCGAATCTATTAGCAAATTAATAAAGACATTCTGCTGCGTAAAATATTTTAGACAAAATAATTTCATTGTGATGAAATTACAAGAACGTCTTAGAATATAGCTTTAGAAAGATATAGATGTAGATAGAGCCTTAAAGGGCTCAGTTTACATAGTGAGAACGTATGCTAATTGACATGGAAGTTAAAATTCATGCAAGTAGATTTTTAATTATAACTTTAATTTAATAGATTTCTTGCAATTTTTGGCGAATCTCCTCTAATGTTATTAGCAAACTTTCCTTGCAAATAAACGAATTATGTCCTGCGTAGATACTCGGCCCGCAATTGGGTCATACGCTTGATAAATTTAACTTGACACTTAAGACGACAAGCAACGCCCTCAATCAAGTTCGCTGTCAATGCCCGCACCGAAATGTTGTTTTAATTGCCACACTCCGTCCCTCTTCCCTGTAAACGAACCCATCTAATTAACGCTAATCAACTTGCTGACACTCGAATTGTCGCCACACAGGACATAAACACAATGGCTTCGAAGCTTCCTCCCACACCAGACAGCTGCAAAGATTTCGAATTATTTTATGTGATGCGAGTATAATAAATTATTATATTAAATCGATGTGAGATTTGCTGCAAATTATTTATGCCCAAGCCAAAAGCAGACACACACAAAGACAGATATGAAAGAGCGGGGGAGAGAGAGATCATAGATGCTATAAATTTATTACTGTACAAGCTGGGGAACATTTCCGTTGAAGCCAAGAAGCGTTTACCCAGTGATTTGTATGGATAGATATGTGCATTGACTATACGTACCAGAGCCCTAAAAATATGCTCAAAATGTGAAGCAAATATACAACATTTTATTACAAATAAAGCGAAGAAGGATGCGAGAGCATACGAAATTGTGTACTCATATCAACAAATACACATGCAATCTTCCATATACATATACATATACATATGCATATACATATACATATATATAAATGTGTGTGTTTAGAAAGGAAGGCAACGGGCTAAGCACAATAGATACATTTCCACATTGGCGGAACTTGCTTTGGCATTTTTATTGATTTACGGATTATTGTCGAGCAAGTAGAGCGACGAATCTGAACATTGTGCAACTGGGCGAGTGGCGACGAGTCCAACGCTGTTGCAAGTTCTTCAAAGTTTTCTAAGATTTTTTGCCATCTACTCGATTCGGTTTGGTCTCAGTTGTTGTTTGCAGCAACGCCAAACTTTGTGCCAAACTTTATGCAAATCTTCTTGTACAAACGCTGCGCGAGAACTTGTTGAAATTTGTACTTTTTAATATCAAAAAGCCAACAGGCAAAAAAATTAAATTAAAATATATAATGCTAACATACTATGCGGAGTTGAGTACCAAAATTTGCATTATTTAGTTTGCATTGAAATTATGATATGAGGTTCTTAAAATCTGTTTCAATTTTGCATAGCATACTTTTGCGGGCGAAATCAAAGATTGGGAATAAAATATGAATTTTATGAATGGAACGAACTTTTGAAACAAATCTAAAATAACTCATAATTAAGTAAGCTTTTTATTCAAACCCATATCAAGTATTTCTAAATGTCAGCTGAAATGAGGAGAAAACCAACACGAAAACGTCCCTCTATTATAATTTTGTCATAAAATCGAACCACAATAGAAGCGGATGCATTCAAATGAGGTCATTGGCTGGCTGATTTGGCAGACAATGGTGGCGGGGCATGGCGGTTCAGTGGTTGGGGACCGAATGAACCAGGCATGGCATGCGAGCATATATTTGTTGTTTAGTTTGTTTATTGAGTTGCAATTTTGTTTGCAATCAGCGGCGAAATGCAAGGAACGAGCATGAAACAACAAACTGGCAATCGAAACTAACGAGAATACCGAGAATGGTTGGGTTGGCGGGGGCAAGGACATGTCAATGTATGGGCTGTGATGCGCAAACAGCAAATTAGCATATTTGCACATAACGACAACATTTTATTTGGATGTGTGCGTGCGTTTATGTAATATAAATATTTATACATGAATTTGTCAATGGGTTGTGCTTTGTTTCTGTGGCCATTGATGGCTATGAACATTGCGCAATATATATTTTTGATTTCTATGGCTGTGTATTTATTTAATTTATAAATAAAAAGAGCTTGTCTTGATTGAATAATGATATGATGAATAATGCCCGAATCAAAGCGTAAAAGCTTCAAAACTGCATAGAGAAAATATATCAATAGTTTGTATGAAAAATATTCTATATAAGTGTGCTTTGCTTACGTGCCGTCGGACTAACTAGCGAGAGGTTGCCGGTTCAACTCCAGCAGCAATTCTCAATTATTGAACTTTGCTTAATTCATTTGTTATTTGTCGGTTTCGCGGAAGGAGTGGGACTGGTAAACACGCGATTGCATAGATGAGATGCTTGAATTTCATCGGGCACGCGAGAAATGTTAGTTTTCAATAAGTATTTTAATTAATTGTAGTATGAATTGGATTTGTTTGATGACTGTGCCCCCTTAAACCAAACACTAACTTACTCACGCATGATTGGGCAGCCAGTCAAGCGTTTCTATTATCATGCCAGATACGAGTAAAATCAATTAAAGGAGCAGACCTACATCAGCTTTGACACTTCTCCTTTACACATACATACAACACATGAGATTGCAGATGTGGGCAATTTAGTTGCTGCGAAAACAAATCGTTTGCAATCAGCTGCTGCATATAGTCCACGTTTATTTTCTTCCTAATTATTGGCTGAATCATATATAAATCAGCCAAATTGATTGCCGCCCAGTGCCGCATGCAGCAGCATATTAATTGAAGTTTAGTTGCCTACCCGCTGCTCTTGTGTTTTTGCCCAAAAATACCAGATATATACATATACATACCATTGTATGCGTGCTTATGTGCCGGAATTTTTGAAATTTTCTTCCTTACATCGTAATTAACTTACGGAACCAAAAACACAAAATTTTGCTAGTGACCATTTGGCTAATTAGTTGTTTTGCTTTAGAGAACAGAGCAGAAAAGCTAATATCTTATAATAGGGAAAAATATCGTTAAAGGCTAAAATTGCGGTGCGAAGAAAAGTATTTTAAGGAAATATTTACTTTCTGTTGAGCATTGAATCAAATAATAATAATATTATATAAATAATTATCTATTTGTGCTTTTAACAGAAGAAAACTTTTAGGTCACCAAAGATTGTTTTAAATTGGGCCCAAATTTTTCAAATTTTTTTCGTTTGTATAATCTAATTTAACAGAAGAAAACTTTTAGGTCACCAAAGATTGTTTGAAATTGGGCCTAAATTTTTCAAATTTTTTTCGTTTGTATAAACTAATATGCAACATATTTTGCGTGTCATCTCTTGTTGTGCATTTTCGCTTGCAAAAACAAAATGCAACAAAATCTGCAGTGAAAATTGTCATCGAAAATTCCAATAATATTATTGAATCACACGAGAGTCAATGAAAAGTACTGTGATCTAAATATGTATATTCACAGTGGACACTCGGCACGAGTGTACGGCCATTCACTCTGTATTGTGTATATGAAATGTAATCATTGCTATTTTGTGCGCCACGTGAATTAGTTAACTTTTGCGCACGGCCGAAATTACATTCGCACACACACACACACGCACAGGGAGAAGAGCCTGTGGGTGGGTTAGGTGGCTATGTTTCGATCTCAGCTGCAGTGGTTGTAATAAATTTCGATGGCATACGAAATAGCAGGGACGCCATTCGCCACCGCCACTGCCGGGCAATACAACAATGGCTCTGCACGGAAATAATTCAAGGCCCGGAATCGGATTCGGTGTCGGTGTCGTTGTCGGCATCGACGCCGATGCCAAAGTTGGAGCTGAACTCGTAGCCGGTTGTAGGACCTGCTGCCGTAATAGTAGTAATAATAATAATATGCTTATCAGTATGCCATAAAGTGCGACTCCGACTATCGGGCCACGCACTCGTCGATAGAATGAGTTCTGTGGAGAAATGTTAAACAGTGTAGGAGTTTACTTTCAGGTACCTCGTATATATGTTGGTAGTTTTTGCTGGCGTACCGCAAGCGTGGCAATAAAATTGTTATTTTTGCGATTTATTATTAGAGTGCATTTGGGTTTTTGCGGCATCGACCACAAAATGTAGTCGCATTTGTGTACGCAACGTAACGCATTTGGGCATTAAATTATGGGGTGTTAGTTTTATTGATTGTGCGGCCAAGGGTGGCGATGTCGGACCCTTTGTGGGTCTTACCAAACCTATCCAGTGCCGGACTGGCTTGATTGACTAGCGCCTCGTTTGGCCATGTTATTTGATTGCTTGTTATGTTTTTGTTATTTTTCGATTTGTTATTGACCGCTGTGCAAATTAAATACAATTGCCCCCAGGGCGCAACAAACCGCAACTATCTTCACATACAGCCACTGCCTAGTTATTTTTTTCTTGTTTAGCTGAATTATATACGCTTCTCTGCCTTTTAGGCACATAAACAATTAGTCAAAACCAAAGGAAGTCTACCCAAAGGAAATGTGCATGGTTGACTCCATGTCTGCTTAAAATGCAGTTCGAACCTATATTTTAATGGGCGTAACGCATATTTTATATGCCCGAATTGGCATTGGCATTTCCGCCAAATTAGCATAAAACTCAATACTGCCAGCCGTTAAATATGCCATTGTATTGTCCTATCGGCACATTAAAATCGCATTCAAATCTGTTTATATTTATGAGTTTTTACTGTTCTGTAACTCTGTGTTTGCCTCAATTTACACCCATTTAAAATTAGTCGCATTACTTTTGAAACAATGTATTAATATTTACAAACGAGATAATCAGGAAAATATTTATAATTTAAATTCAAATTGTCATAAAAATGAATTCATTTGTACAGCCAAGTAATAAGCTTTAAACATTTTAATTAATTTTCTAAAAATATCGTATTCCTTTATGTCTTCATTTTGTAATATAAGTAACTCTTTTAGTTGCTCACAATATGCCGGAATTTGGTTTTTAAATTCCAGTACACAATTGCTTAAAGCAGTCTTAAGTGCCTCTCGAGGCGTTTCGCATTGGCTTTATGGGCCAGTATTGCGCCCAACCAGCGCAATGTGACAATAAAAAGCTCATAAAAATGTATTAGCTTTCTGGCATGAGGCAGAAACACACATATGCCACATGCCACATGCCACAGAGTCATCGAGTCTGCAATGAAACCAATTCTCACATTTCGTCCTCCCCAGCTCCGTCCAGCTGGCAACTTTTGCCTATGTGGCAGCTGCAACTTTTGCCGCCTGCTGCCACTCGATGCGGCACATCAAAAACTCTTTGGCGTACACCAACTTGAAGTTGAAAAGCTGTCGCAGCAGCAAGAGCTTCGGTCTCGGCACAGGTGTTATCATCGATACCGTTGACGTTTGCTTCCTCCATAGAGAGCGGCACTCAGCCACCCACCTTGACACATACATCCACTCGAAGTAACGCTCTCTGTGCTGCATTGCAACAAATCGTGCGACTTTGAGCAATTGAAATGCGCGCTTCCATCGCTTTTTGGCTTCGTTCGATTTTCCCTGTTTGCCGTTTTTAATTTGTCACTCGAAGCAAAAGTTGCCAAAGTTGTCCCCCGGCTGAGAAGCAGAGCGATCAAATGCTCTAGATGTAGTTTGGTTGTTTGGTTGGTTTTCTCGTTTCGTCTGGTTTGTTGCCATTCGGACAACTTTAATTAAAGTTAAGTGTTGCGTTTGCAACATTAAGCAGCAGCCTCAACTTTCCTTTTGTATACACATCAATGTTAGCAATTGAATGTTGCGCCAAGTTGCAGAACAAATATTGTTTTGATGCCCCAAAGAACCAACCCTGGGAAAATGTTGTTAAAACAACATTGTTGCTAGAATTTAAAAACATTGACTGTAAGTAGTCGAAGTTCCGATTTCCAGATAATAAACAGTGTCTTGCAACTATAGAAAACATTTATTCGTTAAACCAATAATCAATTTTCTCATGAGCTTTACATTAAATGAAAACTATTTTAACCTCAAGTACTTCTATCGTAACAGCCCAATGCTGAAACTCAAATATGAGTTTGTCGCCTTTTTCAATGTTTAACATTTAAATCCAGTAAATATTAGTCATGATTTATAATTTATAAATTTTACTTCAAGTGTGTGACTGTGAGTGTGTGTAAAAAACTATAGATTCATAATATACACTCAGTGAAAACTTTCCTAAAAGATAATCCTATTAATATGATTCATGTCATACGGTAATATCCATTTCAGGCGTGCAACCTCTAGATAGTTTGTGTGCACGGCCTGACACGACAGACTCATGAAATGTTTCAAGACAACATCTTAAAGACTGTCAGAATAGTTAGTATAGGAACAGGAAGTCGGTTATGGCTATGTCTCTTTATGCTGATTAAGAATATGTATACTGTATTGGGTTGGGAATGTCTCCCTTAGTTTCCGACAAAAATATAATTAGAAGGACATACAAATTATTTCTAAACGATTAAAGCATGAAAATGTAAACAAGTAATCCAACCTCATAAGTTGAATACATTGTTTTTACCTATTGCAAACAATACACGAAAAGATATTTTAAAGTTTAGAAAGCCTGCCACTAAAAAAGCCTTTTGCATATATTTTTTAGGGATTTGGTATAGTAGAGACGCATTCAGTAGCTGGAGGCATTTTTGAAAATTATGTAACTAGAAATTTAGCACATATGAAATATGTAACATCGCAGTACTATATCATGTAACTGATATATCTGATGACAATGAGATATTTCTTTTTATTCCATTAGCTTGTAATACTTTATACACACAATGTGTGCCATTGCAAAAGTGTTTTTTATGTGCATGAGAACATATGGGAAACATGAAAATGACTATCTGCGAGCACAGTGTAAATTAACCTAAATCACATGTAAGCCGCTTGTCACACAACATTCTTAGAGCATATTAAAAAATGGCCGTGAGTTGGCAGTGTAAACCGCAGTAGACACACACACACACATGCATGCATACATAGATATGTAAATGTTATTTGCATACACACATGCATATCATAATCTCTATTTATCACGCTCCCACTCAGTATATCTATCTCTCTGTCTTTCTCCTTCGCAGATGATGTTTTATTCTCACGTCGCGGCCGCATGGGACGCATTGTGAGTCCGCGTCACACGCTTCCGCCGAACACAACGTGCACGTACCACTTTCACGGATATCCTGGTGACCTGATTTGGTTATCGTTCACCAGCTACAATCTGCAGATACTGCAGCAGGCGATACACGACAACAATACGCTGGGACGGGTGAGTGAAAACGTTTGAGGCCCCAATCGAGATTTAGGGTTGGAGCTGGCTGGGCCTGTAACAGTTTGCATAAATGCATAAAATGCATGTTGGTCGATTGCGCGGTGGGTGGGAAGAATGGGGGAGTGGGGCAGCCAACGAGTGCTGCAGGAGCTGAAGTATCCGAGTTGTTTGCATTGTGTGCTTAAACGCGTCGCGCTCTATGCCAGAGGCGGATTCTCTTGGCTATTGTCTTGATTTCTATATATGCTATTAGTGCCAGTCGAGCGACACTTTGTCTTCTCACCCAATTAAAATGTGTGAGTAAAAAGCTAGTAACAAAAGCAAACAACGTTCACAAACATAGTTTATAATAAAGTAAAGGCTCCAGAGCTCTGATGATGGGGAGTATGGCCAAGGGATTTCGACATTCGTTTTAAGTCTAAATTCTAAAGTCAACCCTGAGGGTAAATGAAACTGCGTCAAAATGCGATGCATACAACTACAATACCAACTACAATCAACAACCATGGCGTGTAGTGGCAAAAACAACAACAAACTCAGCAACAAAGACAAAGGCAACACCTTCTGTCACGCGGGTGTTGAGCACATTTTTAATGTGCGTTGTTGGCTGTCTAACGGCCTGTAAATTGTGTCAAGGTAGCTGTAACTGCAAGTAAAAACTATTCGCATATATAACAGCTGGTTGCAGGCAGGCAGCTGTGTGAAGTATGAAAGGACAGGGATGGAGTAGTCGGTATGGTGAGTGGGTCAAAATGTCAGCGATAAACGAGTAAATAGATTTTTAGGCCAAATAAGAAAGTCTAATCCGTAAATAACAGTGCGTCACTTAGTTAAGATTTGTCTATGCGTGACAGTATAAAATAAACTATGAGCGAGTTTCAGTAACATTTGTTAAAAAGAGCTCAAAACTGCGATTAACAGCAACAACACAAGGGGCTTCACATACAAAGCCCACACTGAATGTTAGTTACTTAACATGCCTTAAAAATGTTAATAGCATCACATTTTCTTGTCATATGTGAGAAAATGTCAAGGTTTATTAAGAATAAACTGTGAACAAGTTTCACTAAATTCTGTTACAGTACAAAACTGTTAATAACAGTGCCATCAGAAGACAGCTTAACAAGTCCGGCTAACATTGATTTTTAGAACATAAATTAACAGGCCCTTAAAATGTTATTAACAACACAACGCGTTTTTATAATTTAAACATTCGAAGAATTACCTCAAAGTCGTCTCTTTAAATGAGCTCTGCTACCCTTTGCCTCTTCTTGTCATATGTCAGTGCCTATAAAGAAGAATTTTCCCGTGTGTCTCGACACATAAATTGTTCAAAGTTGCATAACTTTTTCAAGTTTTCTTCTTCTTTCTTCTGTCTAGACACCAAAAGAGGTAGCATCTCATTTATTTTGGTAACAGACTTTTCAAAGCACTTGAGAAATTGTTAGGACTTGAATTTAGTGCCAATTAATTTGGAAAATCCCAATGCAGAGACACCTGAAAACAACAAAAAATGAGAGCTCATCAGCTGTTCGTTAAGCTCTGCGTCCTTGTACAGTAAAAGAAGAAGACATAAAAAAAATGGATTCCAGGAACTCGCCCACTTCCTCTTCAAAAATTGGCGACAACAATTGCTCGCATCCTTGTTTTAGTCGCTGCTGGATGCAGTGTCCGTGTCAATTGCAGTAGCCTCACCTACACTTTAAATTGTAAAAAATGAAAAGCTGCCAGCAGCGTAAAAACAACTGCAGAGTAACTTGCTCCAACACACTCTCCCTCGCTTTATAATTTCCCCGCCTACCCACCCACTCGGCCAGTGGCACAATAAAAAGTGACAGAACAAAAATATGTGTAAAATAAAACAGGGGCAACAGCAGCGGCAGCAGCAAAAACAGTTCATGAATTTTGTAACAGCAACAAAAGCGACAAAAACAAACAGCAGGTATAACAGCTACAACAACAATAACAACGACAATCAACACTTGGAGCATAAGACTGGCAAGGGGAAAGGGCGAGTACAGGGGGGCAACAGTTGGTACGTGGGTGCTGCTGTTACGGCTGATGCGGAATTGAAGAGAATTTGCAAAAAAAAAAAAAAAAAAAAAAAAAACAACAAACAAAAATTGCTAGAAAACTTTTTAAATTAAGAAGCAAAGTTAAAACGCCAAACAAAAAACATGTACGGCATAAAGAGACAGGTAGAGAAAGAGAGGAAGAAAGCGAGCGAGAGCGATTAGACAAAGATAAAAAGAGAGGAGAGCTACAAAATTGGTAGATTGCAGAACAATTCTAAAAAATATATAAAAAATATATGAAGTATATAAAAAAAAGAGGGCCTGACATAATGCCGCGACATTTATGAGAGCCACATTCAAGTGGTGACATTTTGCGGGCTCCCTTCAACAAAACTTCCATTGTCCCTCTTCCGCGCGACTGTGTAGAAGTGAGGCAAATTCTACGTGTGCACGTGAAAAACGAACCGACAAAGAAACCAGGAGCGGGAAACGCGGCAAGGGTTTGGCGTACAGGAACGCCAATTTGAAGGCACTTAGCAGCTTTACAAGTTTGGCTTGAAACTGTCATGTGGTTAAGGGTCGGTAAACTTTAAAATTCTTTCATAAACCTGACGACTAGGCAAGTCACAAGTTACAATAAGTCTAAGGTAAATAAAGAACATAAGAAGAGCGCATAAAATGATGGAAACATAAAAAATATAACAGAACGTCGATCAAATAAAAGAAAATCAGAAAGTACTAGAATCAAGTTTAAATGGAGAACACAATTATAACGCTATAATATTATGCATAGACACACATAATTGTAAATATAATGAAAAGGCGAAGAATTAATACCCTTGTAGACGATTGCCCTTCGCAGAGAATATTGAAGCTCGTAAATGCTGAGTTTAATGAAAATATTTAATATCTAAACGGAATATTTTGGCATGCAATCACCTACTATTCGACCGATCGTTCCTATGGCACCTTTATGATATAGTTGTCCGCTCCGGCTGGTTCCGACATACATATATACTGACTGCACTAGTTTCAAGACAATAGCTTTATACCTGAGTCCTAGTTCGCATTAAAACGGGATTTATCAACTCGTCTGTTGATGCTGATCTAGAATATATGTACTTTATGGGGTCGGAGATGTCAAGTTCAAGATGAATAAAGAAAAGAAATAAATAAATAAAAGAAAAGAAAAATTAATAAATAATAAATAAAAAAACTTTAAAAATAGAACGACAATCAAATCAAGAAGAACGAAAATACATTTTTTTTATAAATATTATGTTTGCATGAAATTGTAAATATTTGAAAAAGCGAGAAAAATTATTATCTGAGTTAACTAGGAAAGGTACATTTAAAATAGAAATTAAATCTGAAAAAAAAACACATAAACTGAAGCCAATCAGTTGAAGGCGTCTTAGTCAACAAAGCTAATGCCCCAACCCCTCTTCCCGCGCTCCATCAAGTTTTTTTTTTGTGCTTCATAGAAGCCACAGCTGTTTGTAACTGTCTTTTCATTATTAACACAGTCAACAATAATCACTGCCTAGACACGAAAAGGAAAACATTTCCAGCAGGCGTCTAGTGAAAATATTTAATGCCTGCAAACAGCCTGCTGGAGATGATGAAGAAGCAGACGAAGCAGCAGAAGTAGAAGCAGAAGAGGCACAAAAACAACATGAAAACATGACAACAGCAGTGACAAAACGTGAAAAGACAAATAACTCACACTTGCAACTGACTCTTACTGCCGCTGTTTGAATATGTGACATATGACAAACATGTTGAGTGATGGACGAGGGGGTAAAGGGGCAACGAAGTGTTAGCACTGACGGAATGCGAGCTGGCCGACAACAAAATAAACAGGCAAAAACTAACAGCAACAAAGCAGAGGGAGAGAGAGAGAGAGAGGAAGAGGGAGCAAAAGCGAAAAGCTTAAAAAAATGCGTTAAGACAAAGAGAAAAGCTCGTTAGCAGATGTGGATAAATGGTAAGGGATAGAACGCATGAGCATAGGAGGATTAGAATTTACAGTGGGGAAGGGCTCTGTTGATTAACAGCTGTAAAATTAAAAAATAACATTTGGCGTAGCTACTCTATCTGAAGAGTTCTTTTGATAAACAGCTGCAAAATTGAATTAAAACATTTGAAGTTTCTACCGTGAAGTTTCCAGGTGCCCTCTGTACATACATACAAGTTAAAACTTAAATGAAATGAAATTGACAAATTAAAGATTTACATTTGGTGTATCTTCTTTATCTAAAGAGCTCTGCTTATTAACAGCTGTTAAATTTAAAGTACATTTGGTGTATGCTTTTTATCTGGAGAATTCTGTTGATTTACAACTGTAAAATTGCATTTAAAAATCCGGGTATGTTCTGTATCTCTTGAGCGCTACTTATTAACAGCTGTAAAATAAAATATTAATAATTGAAATGTCTACCATATTTGGAGAGCTCAGTTGCAATATTCATAAATTCCATTTGTTGTCTCTTCTGAATCTGAAGTTCTCTTGATTATCATCTGAGAATTTCAATCGAAATACTTTGATTGTCTTCCGTGTATGAGAGCTCTGTGAATAAACAGCTGTAAACTAAAAAAAAAATACACCTGTCATACACCTGTAAACTTAAGCAATAACATTTGATATTTTTGCTGTATCCTTTGCAGAGCGATTTGCCGCCTTGGATAACTCGTCTGCGTATGTGGGACAGCTACGGCACGTATATGCCCATTAAATCGACCAGCGTGACCACAGGACAGCCGCCGCCACCGCCGCCGGTGGCATCCTCGGCGGATGGGGGCAAACCCACGTTGTTGAATCAAAGCAACTATGGCAGCTATTACTACAGCGCCAGCAATCCGAAACTGAATCGCAATTTGCGCGTAAACATTGACAATGCCTGGAATCCAGTGGATACCTACATCTACGGGCCCACACAGTCGAGTGTGTTCAATCAGGAGAACAAGTATAGTGGCTATCAGGGCGGTGCTGGCGGCGCGGCATCCGCCGGCGGAGCTGCCTCAGCGGGCAAACAGCTGGGCGGCATAAAGGACAGCCTCAACTATTTATCAGGTGGTAAGTCCGGCCGCGATGGCAGTGGAGCTTCGGCTGCAGCTGTCGTGAGCTCGGATAAGAATAGCCAAAGCGCTGTCTCCCTAATGAGCACCAAGGGCAAGCGACGTCTCATGCTAGAGATCTACGACTACGAGACGCCCAAACTATGCGATCACACGGCCATCGGCAGCGGAGTCAGCGGCAGCAGCGCCCTCATGGGTGGCAACAAGCAGCGGCCCTGCAGCCCACTAGAGAGCTATGTGAGCACCGGCAGAGATTTGGTAAGTCAAGTTAACAGAATCAGATGAAGAGGCGAAGAAATTTCAAATGAATATTGAATATACTAGTTCATTGTGGGTGGAAATAATCTAGAATCTGGCCTCCTTGTTCATGTGATGGATATTCTCAGCAGTATATTTCAATGAACATCCTATACAAAGGAATTGACTTCTCAACTTTCTAATAGTTGTTTGTGATTTCAAAACTATTTTGAAATATTATTATATTATTTCATTAATATACATTAAGTATATAAAGCCTGAGGTTCTGCAGCACTCCTAAAAGAAAGTTCAGATTTTAAAATACAGCTTTACTTTTTATTCATCTTATAAAGTATGCAACATTTGTGACTGCAAACAAACAAGAATTCGAAGAAATGTTGCCTGCTCTCGGGCATTGGCTTGGAAATTTCTTTGTTTACATGACAGTAAAAAAGTAAAAAAAAAAAAGAACAATTCGTTGAATTCAACAAAAGCCTGGAGTTTATATTTATTTATTTTGTTGTGTTTTTTTTTCCTATTCTGCTGCACCTGGTCGCAGTGCTGGCAGAGGAGCGCCCAATTTGGCTCCCTCAACAATTACCTGGCAGCAAAGCAAGCCAACAAATTTGGCACAGTGCAAATTTGTATTTGCTTAAAACTTGACAAAATTAATCAAATTAAACACTCGAGTGCATCGCCAGACGTGCACAAATAACGACAAGCGGCAAACGGCAAACGAAGCCAACGAATCCAGCCAGGCTGGAGCGTCACCCACGGCGACTTCTTTGCCTGCTGGCAAAATTCAAATACGCCAAGGCACACACAAGCCTGACTTTGGCGAGATGTTGCTGGCAGTGGGAGAGGCTGCGGCAGTGGGAGGGGGAGGGGGATGGGGAGCGGGAGCTGGGCGCTAGGTACTGCGTACTAGCTGCGGGCCTCGCAAATAGAGGGGACCGCAATAAGCTTGCTTAGCCTTTTTGAATGTCGCAAATATGAACTGCAAATATTTTGACGCCAAATTGGAGCTGTGCCTGCTACACTGAGAGAAAAAAGAAGAAAGCAACAAGCGTACCAAAATCAAGAAATCAAGAATTCGGGTCGTCATATTGTTAGTCAACATCATCTTGCAGTTCTTTGCTCTCGAGTTTTTTGAGCTTTTCCCTGCTAACCATTTTTTTCTTCTCAATTTTTGCTCAGTGTACATTTCGCACACTAATTTAAGGCCATTTTTGCTATGCTATTTGCAGAAACTGGAATTCCACACGCACACGGGCACCGCCCTGTTTCCTGCACAATTTGCACTGAACTACGAGTTCGTGGACACAGAACAGGGCGGTGAAACATGGCCAGGTAGGCGTGGCGAGGATCCAGTGCCTCCGCTCTGTTCGCGTGTCTTTCGCAAACGCAAGGGCAACATCCAGGTGCCCAGGAATGTGTTCCTCTATGGCAGGGGCGGCGCCAAGAACATCACCTGCCTGTATCGCTTTGAGGCGGGCACCTCGGAGCGCGTTAAGCTGGTGCTCCATAATGTATCGTTCGGCGAGGGCACCGCCTGCACCACCGACTCGGATCTGCACACGGGCAGACCGCGATGCAATCAACTGGATCCCGAGGGTCGTATCACCGAGCTGCGCCTCTACGATGTGCCCTTCCGAGATGTGAAAATCCAATTGGGCTGCTTCTGTGACAACTCCAGCGCCCTGTACAGCAATGCGCCGTTGACCTTTGTCTCGCATTCGCGTATTATGGAACTGACCTTTACGGTGACCAGACTCAACATTTCCGAGGACTTTGCCGATGTTTTCTTCTCTGCCTCGTACGAGTTTAAGCGGCAGGCCGATTGCCGCAAGCAGCTGAAACTGAAGGGCGCTGGCGGCGAGGATGAACTCAAGTATCCGCTCAAGACACAGGACGCCAGCTGCGAAGGTCTGGCCTGGTACATAGAGGCACAATCGCCAGAACGTTCGCTATTCGTGCAAACCTGGGGCGCCTATCTGCCCGTCGATCCCACCTCCGAGGATGCCATGCGTTGTCACACCAAGAATCGACTGATGGTCTACTCAGGCAGGCCTCTGAAGCCCATGCGTGTGGTTTGTCCAGCGCAGAGTGGTCCCAGGCCAACATCGCTGCACATATTCTCCGAGGACTGGACCAATGGACAGCCTTTGTTTATGAACAAGTAAGTAGTATGCGCTGAATACCAATGGAAGCGGCCGAATGCTCAAATATGTATTATGTTATTGAATTATTCGCGTACAGAACAGATCCAAAAGGTTAGAAAGCATAGATAGCATTTTGTCCAATTTTTGTGGAGCTTCAAGCTAAAGCTTTAACACTGCATCTAAACGGACTTAAATGAAAAGCGAAATTGCAATGTTTAAGACAATTTAACTTATTTCAAGCCTAAATCTTACTATCAAGCGTTCAGCAATGTTTGAATCGTTAAAGCCCTTATGAGCTTTTATCACTTAATACAATAAGAGCTATTAAAACCAAAATTTAGTAGAAAGATTCAAACTTTAAGCTTTCGTCTTGCTGTTAAGCCAACGAATTCCTTTATTAGGCACAAGGTGGAATCTTACTATTAAGCTTTCAGCAAGAACTTTGTGCTTTTATCTTTCAATACAATATAAAAGTTACTTGAAAGCGTGAAAACACTTTTAACGCTTAGTACAAAAAAAACTCTTAGCTTATATCTGCTCTCAAATAGCATGCTTCTGTGTGCTTTAATTACTCAAAGAAATAAAGAGCCACTTTAAAACGAAATCGCAACTTCAAAGTTGAGTTTTAATCTGGCTGACTAAGTGACTAAAATCAAAAGTGTATTTTGAAGTGTAGTACAATAAATCACACTTAAAGCTTTAATATTGCTTTCAGCAGTATTCTGTATGCTTAGAGCTCTTATGGGCTTTTATCATTCAATAATATTTAAACAACTTAGGACAAAAGCACCATATTAGTACACAAATCACACTTTAAACTTTAATCTAGCTGTTAAGCTTTCAGCAGTATTGTGTACGCTTAAAGCTCCTGTGTTCTTTAAAAGCCCTGTTTAATTCCCTGTTTGTTTCCGCTTTTTCGCTCGCACAATGGCTTCCCATTGCATTATTCTGTTGCCAGTTTCAGCGGATATCATTCTGGCTTTTACTCAGTGAGTTGCAAAGCACTCGATTAATTATCTAAAAGGCTCGACACGCTCATTAGTTGACACTGTCTGGCCGGAGCAGGCGGGACACTGTCAATTACCCTTTGGGGTGTCATAAAAATATGTTTCCACATGGCCATGTGTGTGTTTTATATGTTTTTCTTCATTTTGTCCTCTTTTTTTTTTTTGTATTTTGGACGACAAATTTGAGCTGCACTTGCACATAAAATTGAATGGCAACACGTTTCGAGCAGCAGCAGCAGCCGCACAAAACTGACCAAAGCGGAGTTCATTCTGGTGGCACGCACCTTGAACATAAATTGCCGGAGCACACAACTCCACACATATAGCTGCTCTGCCTCTGTTTTGCCCGCTCAACCCAAATGGATATTTTTGCATGCCTTTCCACATAGTCTCTGTGTGTTTGTGTGTCTGTGTGTCTGTCGGCCATGTTTGTTTGCCTCAATGGCTTTTTTCCTTCTTTGTGCTCAATTTCCTGTGTTTTGTTGCCGCTGTAGCCATTTCCTGTTATTGCATTTTTAAGCAGCCTGTTTTATTTTTCTGTTGATGGAGCTCATAAGAGCTTCCAAATACCCGGAGTGTGAGCATGAGTTAGAAATACGAGCAGTTGTTAAATTCCAATTAGTTTGTGGGAAAAAAAAAATATAAAAACTAAAAACTAAAATTGAGAGGCTTTTTGAATTGGAGCTTCTAAAATGTTATTTATATTTTGTTTGGAATTTATGCACGAACGAGCAAACCTCACTTGCGCATCTCATTAAAAAACATTTGCGTTTAAAGTGGTTCGGCAGAAATGGTTCGAAATAATTTTCTGCAATATATAAAATGCCAGAGTTATATATTTTATGGTTCCAAAAGCCAAACAGGGATTTTACATAGAGTTGCAGCTGCGATCGGATTGTTTGCGTGTCAATTAAAAACATATTTGACAGCGAAATCCAGCGCACAAATTAAAGTTTGGTGATACACGGCATTGAGTATCTTCCAATAGAGCCACAAAACTGGCTCGAATACAATTTATGTAGTTTTAATTATGGTGGAGACTACTTTGGTCAACCTACGAGCCAAGCAGAATACAAAAAGTTGTTAATAAGCAGAAATATTTAGTTTTTCTTTTCATATCCAACTGGAGAATAAGCTTGAATATTATACTAAATTGCATTAGAAATGAATTATTCATAATAATAATAATTCATAATATATCAGCATAAATACAAGTCGCAATTTATTGATGTCTGCCTTTAAGTAATATGCCCGCAACTCTGCTGATGCTTTGAAACCTCAATTTACTTCCCACTTAAGGCACTCAATTTTCAAATTATTCCAGCTTTGGCTTTATTTTGCACTTGAAAGCATTAAGACTCCACTAAATGCTATAATGTTAATGGCAAAATCATCGGCTGCGCCTTTGCGTACGCATTCAGAGTCGTAGTCCTGACTTCTTCCAAATGCAGTCGAAGCGTAGTGAATAATAAACGAGTATTTTCTCTATGGCAACTTGAGAGTTGCGCGTAATTAGTTGCACTTGAGCAACTGGCAGCCAAAGACCCAAAGAGATATCTGAGTGGGGTATTCCTTACTTTTCCAAAAACTTGCCTCAAAGTTATGTGGAGCATGGCGAGCAGCTGCATGACAGCCGCAGGGCAAGGATATGGGCACGGGACGTAGACAGACATGCCGAAAATGTTTACAACTTTACTTTACACACACAATCGCACGCACTTACATTCCCTATATTCCTTGCAGGCCCATCAGTTTGGTGCTGGAGCCCATCCTTAAGGAGCCCGGTGACATAGCCTTCACATGGCTGGAGATACATCGCACTAAGAATGCGCTGCTGCAGCAATTGGACCTGCATGTGAACGCAAGCGTAACCACGGGCTTGGGCGTCCCACCCAGCGGTGGTGCAGCAGGTGGAGGTGGCGGTGCAGTTGTGGGCACAGGCAGCGCTGGCGTCGCCGGCGCCGGAGGCGTTGCGCCCAGCGCAACAGCCAACGAAACGCTGAACGAATTTGGTTTCTATCCCAAGGAGTCGGATTGCGACTACAAATGCCCCGAAATTGATGCATGCATAGCGGCCAGTCTGTGGTGTGATGGTAAGTAGATATTGCCAGTTGGGAAAGCAACGCATGGGTTGTCCAAAAAGTGCGAGGGCGAATGAGGCTAAAGCCTGTGAAAATCGTAGGTAGAAAATTTATATTTTTATTTATATTGCCCAAGAAAATCTTTTTTATCTTTATTTTAAGTTACTAATTTAATTTAAGCCCAAAAATATTTAATATTTTACTTTATTTTAAAATTAAAAAAAAATATATTAAACTTCGGCCCGCCGAAGTTTAAATACGCTTGCAGAAATATACGTAGCTGAAAAGAGTTTTTATAGAAAACTTTATTACTCTATGCTGATAAGATCTTACTTGTATGCGAAGAGCTCGGTTAAGATATATTCAGTCACAAAAA
Organism: Drosophila borealis; assembly: GCA_035045885.1. Classification (NCBI taxonomy): domain Eukaryota; kingdom Metazoa; phylum Arthropoda; class Insecta; order Diptera; family Drosophilidae; genus Drosophila; species Drosophila borealis. The sequence goes on from JAWNOR010000211.1 coordinate 3,754,637, forward strand.
GTCCTATAGCAGAAGTTGTATGGCAGCTTTATGATGACGTTTTGATGTTTTTCAAAAAACAACTAAGTTTACGACCAGTCGTACTTATGAAGCTGTAGCAGCTATATATGTATATATGATATAGCGCTCCAATGTTGATAAGATTTTGCTGATATGCTAAGCTAAGTGTGATTAGCATAACAAAAAGTAATGAGAAGAGTTTTAAAAGAGCTTAAATTTTGAACTTATCGTTCTTATGAGAGCTATATGATACAATGCTCTGATTCGGCTGATTCTGCCTTGCATAAGTACTGCCTGCAATCAATAGAACATATCAACCTATTGTGCAGTTGCATGAAACTAACAAGACTATATCGATTCAACAGTTGATACTGTTCCGGTATATTCTTAATTGACAGCTTCGGAGGCGACTTCTGCTGTCTGTTATAAGTTTATAAAACTCTCTGCAAGGGTATGCGTTTTGGCCAATTTGTGGTCTGCAATTGGCCAAATTACAATTATTATTTAGTTTTCTTATATTTTTGTTAAGTTTTTGAACCAAAATAATTGGCAATTTTTTGACCAACCCTCGCGAAGACATAAGTTTGCATTACGTGTACGTGATTTGGAGCTGGTTGCGATTGCCATTGCTGTTGCTGTTGTTGTTGCATTTGCTGTCCAACAGTCCAACGCCTGTGAATAGGCAACAGAAATTTCACTTGTGGTTGCTTCTCTGTTAATTTCATTGCAAGCTGCTGGCCACGTTTTTGTAATCAGGCAAAGTTTCCTGACAACTGCACAAAGCTGCTGCTGCTGCTGCTGCTGCGGGTTATGTCCACCAAAGACCGCCCGAAAATATCTTCCACAAAAGTTTGTCCGTCCGGCGGTTGCAGCCCGCAACAGCTGCCACCAAGTTGCTGGCTGCAGCTGCAGAGCGCGGGACTCGCCTTTTAGCTTCAATTATTTATGGGCAGCCAGGCGCGTCTGCAACTGAGCTGCTTAACCAAAAAGCCAGCCTGCATTAAACAAGCTAACCAAGCAGCCCAGCAACCAGGCCGGATAAGCCAACCAACCAAGGCAACGCAATCCGAGTCTCAATCCCAACCCGAACCCCAACCAACCGGGGAGCACTCAAGTGACACTGGCCGACGGCGGCGGGTCTTTCAATTTGGCAACCAGCGAGGCGAACCTGTAACCTGACCACAGATTTCTTTTCAATCATTCGCTCGTATCTGCTTTGCAGGTCATCACAACTGTCCCAGCGGCTTCGATGAGTCCGAGGAGGAGTGCGGCACAGCTCGGAAGCTGCTCGAGCTGCCCGGCGGCGTGTTTGCGGCATTGGGTTGCATTGCCGCAGCGTTGACCGCCTGCCTCATATTCTGCATGTTTGGGCTGATGCGCAAGCGAAAAAAGTCGGTGGTGCAGAAGAGCGGTGGATTCATGAACGGTGCCAATGGCAATGGCAATGTGCCAGCCCCCTGCAGCATTGGCACTCTGAAGAAGGACTTCCAGAAGGAGGCGCTCTACATTGATCCAGCGTCCTGACATCCACTACAGCCGGTCGAGTACATACATGTGGATCGAGAAACCACCGTGTGATATGTTGCCGCCGGCTATGGCTTGTACGAGCAAATGGAGCAAGGCCTGAGCATTGCCTGACCGGAGCAGAAACAGGAACAGGAGCGGGAGCAGGAGCCGGATCTGAATTTGGAGCGTGAGCAGATGCTGCAGGTAGAGCAACTGGAGATTATTGTTGGCCCGGTACAGGATCTGGCATGGAGGTTTTAAAGTGCGAATGAGTAAGTGCAAAAGGGATTTAAATTGAGCCAAACAGGGAGAAAGAGAACTAAAGCTAAATTGTAAGTTCGTAACTTTTCTAAGCGCTTCAAAGAGATAAAGTAAAACAAAAAATAACGTAAAACACGAGAGGGAGTGTGTGTGTGTGGGTGTGGGTGTGGGTGTGTAGACATAAGCATAAGTTTATGAATACGAGTAACTATGTGTATAGCATTGGGTTTTTAGCTAAAATCACCTTCAATTTAGTCGATCTTCACTGCCTGGCAAGTTCTGTATATAAGTATTCGAAAATACGCACACTTTCAGACTATTTTGTTGAGTAAAAACTAAAAGAAGAACAGTTCATTTTATTTATATTGTATTTTTTAATTTTATAGAACCGTATGACACGAGACTACAAATTGCGTTTAAAACTTTCTTAAAGCTGTTTTTATATAGGGCTCAACTTTTGAAGCTAGAAAAATGTTGTTTGCTTGCATTAAAATTTTAATAATTTAGAAAGGAAATACTTTTTTTATATTTAAGAAAGTGTAGTTTCTTTAATTGACAATTTCTTTAAAAATTCTGCAATAAAGTTTTTTAAATTTTGCCAGCCTTCTGTAATACCAAATTATTTATTTTATTTATTTATTCCAATACTACACTACATTAACATTTAACAAACTGCATTTATATTTTAAAGTCAGATAATGGCTTTATTATATGATATTTTGATTTGCATAAAAAGTGTTTTCAATACTAGATCATGGAAGCATATAACTTGGTTTTTTAGTATTTCTCATTTAAGCTGCAGATGCAAAGCAAAATCTACTGTAAGTTAGGTACCTTAAATATGGTTAGGAAAGTACTTAAAAGAAGCCATTGGCACATTTAGCATAGCGCACATAGCACACAGAAAAGAAAGAAAAAAAAAATAGTTAAAATTAGCAACCAAATGCAAAAAGATCAGAAATTACAATTAAATTGTATAAAGGTCAGAGCGAAACTCTAGAAAACTTAAAGAATATGCAACATTCGCATAAGAGTATTAAAAGTTAGGCATAGTTACGATTATATAACTGTTAGCTGCATTTGAGGGGGGGCAAGTGAAAAATCTCGACAGTGTTGTGATCCATGGCAAGCACATACTGAACTATATTTAACTAAACTATAAACTAAGGAACTAAGGCATTCAATTCAAAAATTGAAGCAGTTATCGTACGATATTATGAGTATGCAAAGGCATAGGCATAGTCTATAGACAGAAAGCAGCACGTGGGTTTTTTAACACAGCACTACACACACACACACACACAAACACACACACGCGCAGACACATAGGAACACCAATTGAACAACATCACATAGTGGTTTAATTGTTGTAAATTAATTCAATTAATAAATAATTAGATCGGCGTTAAGCAAACATTCAACAATAACAACAACAACAAATGTTTAAACGATTATCACAAGAAACTGCCATAAAATGTCTTCAAATCGAATATTCAAATCTATTGATTTGCATTTTAATATGTTTATGTGTGCTGCAAATATGTTAATATATATATATTTTTTATATAATTTAACTTAGTTTTGCCACTTTTAAGACTCGGTATTTTTAAGACTCATTTTATTTCACTCAATATGCACTTAGTTCTCCAAACCAGTTGAGACAAAAAAATAAATAAAGTACATAAAAAGAAATTCCTAATGATATTATAAATAAATAGCATTTAACATAAAACAATTTGTAAAAACTCACAACAACACAGATATAGAGTATGATACGAATCTAGAGTAATTTATGCTAATTGTATGCAGTACTAGACACTAAGACATAGCCCCATAATTACAATCAAATTTTTGGCAGTTTTTCCAATCGAAAACATAAGCGAAATGAGAAACTCATTTAAATGTATGCATAAGACAAATATACTTTATTTTAAATGCACTTAACATATAAATATACATATATAAAAATTCAAAGAAAAAACCAAATGTATCCCAGCAGGAAATTTATAGAAACGCGCAACTAGAATTCCCAAAGCAAAGATCAATAAAATCCATTAAAGTTTCACCTTTATACAAGAAAAGCAAATAAAAACTTGTAAAAAAAATAAGCGAAAGCCAATTAAAATAAAGTCAAAGGTGTTTTAGTTGCATTTTTGATAACATATAAACCAATATATGTATTAATAGCCAAAAAGCGCACTTTGTACAATTTTATGAAACTATTATTATTATTTTGTCACACAAAAATAATAATAAACAATAACTTAATCCACAACATGGCATATTTACATATGTATAAGCATAAAACAGAAAAAAATAATACCAAAAATCAATTAAAAACAATTGGTGCATAGGCCAAATTCTAATTTCTGTTCACAGACAGAAAATTAAATATAAGATATATATACATATATATATAGGAAAGGTGACAGAGCATTCAAGAGGTAGCTTTAAATACGGTTACAACATTTTCGGTCACTCACAATTGCAATCGCCGAGTCACAGTCACAGTTAAAGTCACGTTCGCGTTCACGTTCACGTCGTTTCGGTTCAGTTCCTTCACACACATGACAACAAACTATGGAAAAATTTTGGTGCCAACTGTGTTTAAAGTACATTCCATTCCGTAAACAAAAAACGTACAAGAAATTGAATTATGCCAGCACATAAAACATTGCATGTAATTTATTTGAAACCCAAACAACAACCAATTTCAAGCAATGAAATGTGCGGCAAGTGACGCTGGTAAATAATAAAGAAATAAATAAAAACAGCAGCTGTGTAAATAGTCAACGCCTGTTGAAGAATGAAAGATTGAAAAATCCACAAAATGAAATTTACGAAAACAACCAGAGAAAAACTGTCAAATTTTTTAAATAGATTTTTTTTTCCACTTTGGGATTGCTCATGAATTGTGCATTATGTTTTCAGTTGTACGCCGTAAGTTTCACTTGTATGATAAACAAAATGAAATATTTATAAATATATAAAAAAAAAAAAACAACAAGAAAAATCAAATATAAATAGTATTATATAGAATGAACAAGAAAGAAAACTTATAATGATGACGCACTGAATCAAATAGATGAAACGAGTATTTAAAACAAGACAATTAAAAACAACAAAAACAACTTAAACAAGAATTTTAAAAATACAATCCGCTTGTTTCATTCCAAATCGGGTTAACTACATTCTGCACAGCTGCCGGCCCCTACATGGGTCACAGGCGCTGATTGCCCCACATCCTGTGTTTGGACTGACCAATAGCCTCGCCGGTGTTAAAGTTAAGGCACCTGCCAAGGCTCGAGGCGGGCCAGTTTGTTGCCACTGTGGGTACCTGGGCCTGGGTTGTTTGACCCGCATAGCATATAAGCCACCAACAGCCGCCGGTACCATGCCCTTGTTGTTATTGTTGTTGTTGTTGTTGTTGTAGTTGTCACCATCCTGGCTGTGTGCTCAACTGTGGCGCTGTTTATTGCCGCCAGCTGACTAAACTCCACTCTGTTTTGGGACCTGACCAACACCAGACTGGGCCAAATGGCGTTGATAAGCCTAACTGCTAGACCTGCTAACAAAAAAAAAGACTAAATACAACGCAACGAGAGTTGACACTGAAATGCATATTAATTATTTTATATTCTATCCATCCAGCCTACATGGGGTTGCTGAGTTTAGTTAAAGCTAGTTAATTAAAAATAAATAAATTAATTTATTAAACGGTTTTTAAATTCGTTATTGTCCTATGCGCCATTTGTGCTTCTTTATTTATATAAATATATATATATATATATATATTTAACAATATATTAAAAATGAATTTCTACAGAATTACCGTGTGCTGATTCTTAACAAATTTGATTGCCTCGATTCTGTGATATTGATATCTGTCATCCTTCGACAGTTAACTTGACACAAAACAGAGTATGAAAGTGTCAAAACAGCTCAAAACTTTCAAGCGAATATACTTCTTATGCCTTTTAGTATCGAGTGTCATATGACTAAGTCTTTTTCCATTTTAAGGTTACTTTCAAAATTTAATTTAATTTAATTTTAAGACAAGCAAAATCGCATTTTTCAAGTTAAAAGTATTCAAAAAACTAGCAGCCAAAAACTCTTTGAGCACATCTCGCAGCAGTTGCTGAGTCCACAAACATGCGCAAATGTACTTGTATATTTGTATTTGCGCCGAGGGCCAATTGAAGTTGTTTACAATTGCCAGTTCAGCACAATTGCTACGCCAGGAACAACACCTACAACAACGACATAAACAACAACAAGTGTAGCCAGGTAAAAACTTATTGCCGTTGCAATTGCAACTGATAAACTGACAGATTGACGACAGTTTTGAACAACTGTTCGCTTGGTCTTTCTCTCTTAGTACAAGGTATGCTCCATCCGAATGCATATTAAACACAAAATGTCCATTGTTTCTCATAAATTATCATCATTATGATCATCATCATCATTCTGCTGGTTATTGGTGTGGAAAATATGACAAATCAAATTAATTTTTCTACTTGCATATATTTTTGAGCATTGCAATCCGATGACAGGTATGCAGATATTTCTTGAACAAATTCATTATTGATTCACGATTGCATATCGGATCTCAATTGAGGCTGCCTGCAGTTGGGTTTTATGTAATGCATCGCCTCCCACTCTGGCACACTCTTTTCCTTTCACTCTTCATTTCTATCTCTCACCTGGCCGCTAATTGTGACAGCTAGCAATTGTCATTAACGTAAACAAAACGACGGCACAAGCCGCCACCTTTTGAATTCTTTTTTTCTTGTCTGTTAAAATTAATTATTTGCCTATACTTTGCTTGACTTAGCGTTTTTTGATTTTTTTATCAAGAAATTTACATGAATTTTCAGCTTGTTGCAAAAAGTATAAACAATCAGTTTTTTGCTGCTCGAATTCGTAAAAAAAAAAACAAAAAATTATTATAAGTAATTCGAAAAGCCCAGCACATGGAAATGTGTAAACGCTTTACTTTTGACCAACAGCCGTCAGACGCCAGTACGAAAATTGAGCAAACCGTATCTGAACAGTGCTGCGAAAAAGTATGCACACTAAGGTGGTGGGAATTTCGGAATATCTATACGGAAATTGTACAAAAAAAAGTGTCAATTTGATTGTGAATGATATGTATGAAACTTTCTTACAAGCTTCCCTGCTTCCCTAAATGTTGCCCTACTACGTGATTCTCATAAATTCAAGTAAGCCCAACAAGGTTTCATTCTTTGAATATGTGCCTTTTTCAACGAATGTTGCTAACCATATTATTAGCTTTATTTATGTCTGCATATGTTTGTCAATATGTACGTATTGTATACCTACATATGTATACCTGCATGTATGTCAGTTCCCAAGCTTATTATCCGCTTCAAATTGATGGAAATGTATTCTTGACCATCGCCGTACTATGCGATTCTCATGAATTCAAGTAAGCCTTGCATGTTTTCATGCTTTGATTATAAGTGTAATTTTATTTATTTTTTATTTGCAATCTAATAACATGTTTTTTATATATACTTATGTTGTTGTGTGTGTATATATTTATATTTATATGAGTACATATATATATAGACATATATTACAAAAATAACAATTCGTCTTTTCTTTCTTTTTTTCAGTTATGTTAATATAAAAATGTTTTACGTAATAATAATGGATATTAAACATTCTTGCGTGTATACGAATTTTGGGGGTAAGTACATGTATATATACATATATTAATATATACATAAGAACAGATTGCTAAAGCAATTTATGTCAGTGTATGGGCTATATCATAGTCTGCCTGCTGATATATCCGATAAGTAGGAATCAATTAGTATTTATTTGATTGTCAGTACACAGTTTTCTTGTACTCACTGTTCTGCAAATAACCAAAGGCGTTTTAGGGTCAATGAGCTGATAGGCCACAAGTGCGAGACTGAAAATGAAAATATAATTAATTTCTACTGAAATTTCATATTCTTGCTTAACAAATTTTGCGCAGAGTGAATATATGTATATTTCTACAGCAAAGAATAAGTTTAAAGACGGGCATCTCTAAAATAAATGCTGAACGTTGGCCGGAAAGGTCAAGTTCTTTTCTATTGGGCGGTTCAAAGACAAACCTGTTTTCTAATAGTTCCAAAAGAAAGATAGATATTGAAAGGAATTCGAAGCCGTCAAATGCTAATGTTGTAGACAAATTCATGGTACTTAACCGAGTCGAGAAGAGGTAAAAAGAACAACTGTTCAAAGACTGTCAAACATCAATTGTTTCTGTTAGCTGTTTGTGTAGTTGTGTTCCTAGTTTTTTGGTAGCCACATGCTACGCTGACAATTTGTTTAAATATTAGCGACCCAAATAGACCAGAAGTGGATTATGATGCCAACAGGCAGTAAAAAAACATTAAAACAGTGTGACAATAACAAAATGCAGACATCAAATGGCGCACAGTAGCGTCCAATTTATTGGAACAGTGGCCCTCTTTGGCAAAGAGAGAAAGAGAGCGGCTTTGCTGAAGAGATGCCGAGTTGACTTCAAATCGAATGAGTGCGCAAAAGAAAAAGGTAAAAGCAGCTGGCGAAACAACAACAAACGGTAAACGTAACTAGCGCTTGGCGCAAACGCAGACGCCGACGTTGACGGCGCGGCTGACGTCGCAGCTCAGAGTGCTGATCAACGCTTGGACTTGGCCAAAAAGGCGGCCAAGCGCTCACAGGAACATTCAGTTGTGCCGCGAACGTTGTGCGCTTCACACGTAACTCTCCCGCTGCAGTGCCGGGCTGTCAGTTAACAGTTAAACCGAAGAGCTTACAGCATTTACCTGTAACTTGTGACAGTGCCAAGCAAAGAATTAGAAAAGCTTTTCAACAATTCAAGAACTGTGATCTCTCGCATATTCCATTTCGTGTGTGTGTGCGTGTGCGTGTCTTAAATGTCTCTCAACGCGGATCGCTCCTACAAAATGAAGCTGCGCGATGTGGAAAACGCCTTCAAATATAGACGCATACCGTATCCGAAGCGGTAAGTCGAAATAACTACTCTTAACTATATTCTCTAAAAACATTCCATATCATGCATTTTGTTCTGTTATTAAGTATTTTTGATTGTAATTAGCCCTGTTTAATGACAATCGGCCATAGCCAATGCGCTCGAATTAAATTAATCTCGCTCGAATTAAATTAATCTCGCTCGAATTAATTTAATCAAGTATGTAATTGAAAACCGGTCATAATTATTTATTGGATGCTGCGCACTCCAAACCGACTTGACGTGCACTCAATTCTCGGTTCTGTTAACTTTCGGTTTTTCTCAACACTGCCAACTTTGGCAGCGAGCAAAAGTGAAACGTTTTTTTTTCCAATTGCAAGTGAGAAAATCATACAGAAACGCATTTCATGGTCAGCTGCTGCGGCTGCGGCTGCAACTGCGGCTGCAACTGCGGCTGCATTAGGTATCCAATCAGAATTCTCTCAACGTGCTCCAGTTTAAAATAACTTTAAGCCAACTTGCAGTATTTGGTTTTTTTTTTGTCGATTGTTCTGCAGTCATATTTCATTTCGTGTTGCCAGCAATTGTTGAGCAGCTTCGGGGCCAGTTTTTTTAAACATTTTTTTCGTTAACCCGAACTATGCTCGGAGACAACAACAAAGCGCGCCAAAGCCAAAAGAAAACCTCGAAAACTCAAATTCAAACGCCAACTCGAGTATCTCAAGTAGCCCCCACTTCAACTACCAATACTTCTTTGTTGTTTTTCTTTTCCTATTACATATATATTTTTTTGTTTAGTTTTTGGCTGGGTTCTTGGCTGCCTTTTAAAGAGCTCAGACCTGGCTGTCCGCTCATTAGTCGCTGGCCGCGCCATAGCGGGCCATTAGTTAAGGTGTTTTGGCCAGGCCCGTACCGGTGCTCGTTCGCAGCGTCCGCTCATTGTGCAACTTGTGGCAGACCCAAATGTGTTGCAATTGAGAGCGCATTAGATGTAAACTAATGATATACTGAACACACACTTGTTATGGCCTAATTGGTATTTAAAAATGCTTTGATTTTTTTTCATTGGGTGTGATAATAGGTTTAAATAAAAAGTTAACTAGCGAAATATACAGATGGGCAAACAGAAAAATTAATGAAAAATAAGTCCTTAAAGTTTACTTTGAGCACAGTTTAAATCAGGGCTGCAAAGCACACTTTTCGCTGCTTTGATTCAGGGTTCACAAACCAAATCCCTGTCTTCGGATTCGGTTTGTGCAGCTGCTATCCTTTTAGTTCAAATTTGGTTAAGAATTTTGTTATATTTGAAATAGCCAATTTAAATTTTAATTTACATTTGCCCCTTGTACTGAAAATATTGCAACCCGTAAATATTTTCAAATGCAATATACGGGCTAGATTTTAACTCTACTCAAAATTGGCATGTACCAAAGCTAGGTAAATCCAATTGTTGGGACCAAATGCATTTATAATTTAGGGTTTTTGAACAGACTTGGTAGAACAAAATAATTTGTAGTTCCGGATTCGAACCAGCTTGTAGCCTAGATATAAATATATTTTAATATGTATTTCGTGTAGTTTTTTGCACCTTTGAATTAATAATGAAATCAGGCTATCAAAATATTAATAGGCCAAACGGAATCTAAATTGGATTTAATGTGAGGATTATTATATTGTACTTATCCTGTCCCTACTAAATCTGCTAGATATTAATTTGATCAATTAATACTGCTGTCATGTTTTAAGGCCTGCAATATATTAAAATATTTAACTCATTTATAAATTAATTGCATATATTAGTTGGCGCTCGGAGAGGAGACTTACATTAAATTTAACGCTCATTTTGACAATTTCACGCATCGTTCGTTTGTTATTTAAATTTCTCATTTAGTCAGTCCTTCAATCAATCATTCGGTAAACAGCTTTTATTTTTATTTATGCGCAAGAACAGTTTTAATTGCTATTGCAATTAACCGTAAAAGACAAACTTTTGTTTTTACCATAAAGTTAAATATATATTTACTGTCTGAAAAGTGGAAATGTGTTAAAAATAATGGAAATAATTGAAACAAAATCAGAATCAACTACAAATATTGATGTATGCAGCCGAGCGAGCACTGTGCTTTATTTACTCGACGCCTTGTGTTGTTGCTCTCAATTGATATTAATTAATTTAATTAATTGCCAAATCGATGGCTGAATTATTAACGGACGCTGCTTTTGCTAACAAAGTTAACAGTAGAATGCCAGGAGATTTTGAGTGCTCTCTCACTACTTGGGTAAACATTTACACAAAAAAATGCACTTATTAATTAACTAGCCATATCGCAAAGCGTTACAATTCAATGCGCTTGGTTTTTATATTTGAATTTCTTACTTGTTTTATGCAAATTAAAAACTGCTGTTAACAACAGCCCTGGCACTGTTAACACCTTCGCCGTACTTACCTAGTTATGTTAACAAGCCTAGAAATTTTTTGACAACTGCAGATGGCTTCAGGGTACTTAACAGCTTTACTTAACTCAACCATTTGTAAGCAAATCCGCAGCTCAAATGAAAACGTATAAAATTAATCGTTCAATATATGCGGCTATCAATAAAATTCACTTTTGTTTTGATATTTTTATTACTGCACAGCGGTGTGACGTCACAAACAACAAGTGCTGCATAATTAATTAGAACTATTGCGCTTGCAGCGTGTGAGCGAAAACGAATAAGCAAAGTCAAAGCGCAGCAACTCTTTTTGATAGCTGCGCCAGTGCTCTCTCTCTCTCTCTCTCTCTCTCTCTATTTCCGTCGCTCGCTCAGCTTGTCTCTTCTCCTGCATTTGGCACCTGCGGTTGTAGCTGCTTGTATCTTCTTCGATCGACGCCGCTGCGCTGCAGCTGCGCTGCTGCTGCTGCTGCTCGCACTGTTTGATAACAATTATGGCACGCCCTGCTTGATGACAATTATGTGATTTGCTTGGCAGATATTCAATGGAAATCATTTGCAACACTTGGGCGCATTGAAAACCTAATAATTACAGCTTTCTTGTAATAGGTGTGACGGCTTGCCAAATAATCGTACGCACACGCACACACATTCGCACACAGTTTTTGCGCATGTATGTATAAACAATTAATTAACTGTATGCCGGCAACGTTGTCGCCGCTAAAATTGTTTCGTTTGCAAGTTTGCGTTTGCGTCGTTTCTTTGCCTTTCCGTTTGTGCTTTTTACTTACAACAAAAATGTGCAAGCGACTGCATACGGGAGCGGAAGCTTTGACAGTTAGCTGGCGAGAGCTGAGTCTGGACTTTTCTCGCACATTTTGATGCTGTGATTTCTGCTACCCTGTTACCCACATGTTACCCACACAGAAGCTTTGACAGTTTTTCGCGAGAACTGAGAGCAGCTAAAACGACGCTCTGCTTATGCTCGTAGAATATATGGCTGCTAGCATCGGCCTATGCTGCCCTTTCACCCGCATGTTAAACGCCGCTTAAGCTTTGCATGTTAACAGATCTTTTTGCACGCAATTTATTTCGAGTGAAAGCCTTAAATTGTTTACATTGTAACCGAACGTTATAGCAATTTTATGACCGCAACCGTTTAAGGCCTTGTGGTCACACAGTTTTCTGATGATGACATAAAAACCGAGACGAAAGACACACACGGGCGGGCACAGCCAACCTTCCGAACTAGGGTATAAAAGTTATTAGTTATAATAAATATATGAACATGGGGGACAGTAACTAATTAACTTTCGCATAATTTTTATTTTCGCTCTGTGAGCTCCAAAAACAACGCCTCTGCCCTCCCATTGGGGGACTTGTTTTATTATGTAAAGCGGTCAAAAGTCGCGCTCGCAGCCAAATTCGCATTATTTCACTGTGTAAAGTCTAAATTGAAAAATAAAAAGAAAAAAACAAACAATATACTGCAAGGCAAAAACTGATTAACACAATCATGTGAAAAATGTGCAACACAACAGTTTTGGCTAAAAATAACAAACAACAGCAAAATGTGGAAATTAAGTGAATAGCTTTCACTTGATATACAAATATGGCCCAGGCGGACCATCTGCGAGTGGGCGGGGCTGGCAATGCGTAACGACGAGCCTTAATGATAATGTTGCTTACTATTTGTACTTGTTGTTGTTGTGCTTTTGGCACGCGTTTGGTACTCAACTTTGAGTCCATTAAAGTCTCAAGAAAAGTTGGTGAACTAGTTCCAAACTAAATTTAATGAACATTTCCTTGTCACATCAAGAAAATCAAATTTAAACTACTGAAATATATTTGGCATAAGAGATGCCAATCATAAACGATTTCAGATTGCCAAAAATGCTCATCTGCCTAGAAAAAAGATAAATATGTATATGTATTTTTTTTAACACTTTTGTGAGTAAATACAAGCCCATGTTAAATGCCCGGACTAACCCACACATTGACAATTCTCTTAATCGCTGACTCAGCTGCAGTAGCCCTAAAAGCCACCACTTAGCACCGCCGAAATGCTCGGAAAGAGCTTGGAATACCTGCATCTGAAAATGTGCCGACTGCTAATTGCTCTTCAATTGGAGGCAGCGCTAAAATCGTAGCGTCCATTGCTTTCACTTTACGCCCAAACCGGCGGCATCTAATCGATTGTGACAGTTCTGCGTCGCACGAGGCGAGGGTGGGAGGGTGGTCTAATGGTGGAACCACCCAACGAGTCTGGGTGCCAGTTGAAGGCGGTTTCTACGCTCTTTGGTAACCCGAGCATGTTCCAGTCTCAGGGGCCATAAAAAATTCTGCTCGCTAAGTAGCTGGCGCCCATAAATCTGCGCCGTGTGCTGTAGTTAAGGTGATTTACATACTTGGAAGACTCGCCCCTTCGTCTACATCTCTGTTCCCATACTCTACGCCGGGTAGTTACTCACTTTCGCTCGTCTGTGAGTACAAAAAAAATAAGATACAAAAAAATTAAATTGAAATTTGTTGCCGCTGCTGTGTGCTTTGGCAAACTTAAGAAAACAGACAAACAATTTTTACAACGTTTGCATGCATATTTGATCAAAAACAATCAAATTTTATGCAGCGGCAGCGGCTAAGGCAAATTTTTGAACAGCAGCAGACAAACATCTTAAAATGTTTGCGGAAAATGAAAATAAATTTGGAAAATTTGCAGACGTGTGTGTTAAATGAAATGTTTTGCTGTGAGCTGATCCGCAGATAAGTTAAATCTAAATGCTCTAATGAAGAGTGTTCGATTTGGAGATACCCTGCACCTACTTAAATGCAGATGTTTTATATTCAAAAAAAAAAAAGAAAGTCGTATACGCGTTTTATGGGAATTCTCCTTAATGAACCCACCCGTAGCTCGGTATATATGTTACAATTGCTGTTGATTGTTGTGAAAGGCGGTTTCAGGCCAAGTGGCAAAATTAAAAATGGATTTTAATGATAGCAACAGCATTACCAGAGCCATGGACATGGACATGCTGAAAACACTGAAAAGTGAACATTAAACATTGATTTTATTTTGTTGAACATCATGTTCGTAAGTCATAAATCTCTTGCTTCGGACTTTTGAGCTAGTCAATGTGTTACCCGCCACGTGCTGTGCGGCCGAATGCCTCACTTGCCAGTCATATTAAGGGCATTCCCACTTCAGCTATATTACATAGTTAATGTACATGTATTTTACGATTGATTTTTGGCTGATCAATGACCGCCCGCTGCCGTGGAGCCACCAAATCAAGCTGCCCAGAGCAGTGGCAGGTGCACAGTCTGTTGTAGATTTTGTGACCCCCACGTAACTTGAAACAAATCGCAAACAGCGCACCTTTCACTTAAATTAAACAAAAATCAATAACAAACACGCTGCAAACTGAGTTGAGAGCTTTGCATCTTTGCCTAGCTGTAGCCGGCTGCATGCCAATCGCATGGCTTATGTGTGTAACTGGCTTACATTTTAGTCGGCTACGCGGTCTGGTAACAATTGGTCAGCTTCCTGAAACGTTAATCGTAAATCAGGTTTTTATTTTAAGGAGGTTGTCGGGAAAATAATCCCTCAACTTATACACGGTTAGCTTTAGTAACAAATCCAATCCAATCCAAATTAGTATTAATTGCTCGTTTTAGAAGGGAATTTGTTCATTTTTATTTTTGTTATAATTTTTGTATATTATGGCTATTATTATATCACCCGTAAGAATACTAAGTATAACTCTTTGCACCTTGAACTCCTACGTCTTAACAACTAAGCCACGCAGGCTCGTGACTTCTCGTTGCTTTTGATGTTTTCCATGGGAACTTTGGCTATTATATTTCCCACTTGCAGGTCGATTTATTTCAAAACCCAAAGGAAGTTTATTAGAGTTTATCGAGTCTCTTCCGGTTTGGACTATATATAAATATATTTTCATCGAATCTCAGTCACCTTTGAGCTGTTCTTTAAGGCAAATGGGAAAAAATATGTGTTAGTATCTTAAATTCAATATGGTATTTAAAATTCAAACCACCTTAACGTCGTGTCTGTTCCATTAAGGCTTAAAAACCTTCCCCTCTCCAGTTTTGTGTTATTTATTTAATTATATAGTTTACAATTTGTGATACTCTTACTTTTGCATTGGTTTGTACAAGCTTCATACAATTACTTTAATAATGTCCTCGTCGTGTGAGTTCAAATTCGATCGGGCCCATCCAATTTTCTACAGCGGCGAGAAAGTTACCGGGCGCATTGTTTTGAAAACGTCTTCTATCAAGTCTGTTAACAGGATCTACATACTGTTCATAGGTCTGGCGAAGGTCATTTTCGAAGAGCAACGTAGTGACACCACATCTGGCAACGAAGTCAGGTACGAAAGGGTGACCTCTCACGCCACAGAGTTGTACGTCAAGTCTCACACAAATGTGTATGAGAAAGGCAAACTGCCAGACGGTACGCATACCTTTCCATTCTCCATAATACTTCCGCCGGGGTGCCCCACATCGTGTGTGGGAAAATATGGGAAGGTCTCCTATGAGCTGTCACTCGTGATGGAGCGATTCTTCAGATACAACAGTGTGTTCATTCGGCCGCTGACCGTATTGCAGACCTATAATCTTAACTTGCATCCAGAAATGTCCATGCCGATTGAGCATGAGGCAATCAGGAAATTATGCTGCTGGCCCTTTAGTTCGGGACCCATAACTTTACGTCTTACAATACCCTTTAGTGGGTATTCGGCGGGTCAAACGATTAACTATAAAGTGCATATAGACAATACGTCGAATCGGGATGTTAAAGGTTTCTCAATGACTCTGATACAGATATACGAATTCAGGATTAGACATGAAAGACGCATAGTCTCCTCGTATTTTCGCGGGGAATTTGAACCTGAGGTTGTGCAACCTGAGCACAAGCGCACGATACAAGGCCACTATTTAATACCATCCCTACCGCCCACATCCCTGGCAAAGCTCATAATACAAGTATCATACATGATCAGATTGACTGTCCTGATTAGTGGCTGGCATATGAAATGGAATATTGATGTGCCCATTACAATTGGCACCGTACCACTTACTCAAAGTGGCGATCGCAAATCACCAAAAGAATATATACCAGATATGAAAGACATCCAACGACATACAGTGGGAGATCCACCACCTGCTTATAATGAACACCACCCTTTGTTTGAGGATTCAGCATTTATTGGGAAACCATTTGTGGATCCCGATGCAAATGAGTACAATCGCACCGATGATTTTCTTCCGATCTATCCCGTATACAGAAACATGCCGCTACCCAAGCCAACAATAGAAGGGTCACAAACAGAAATGGCGGCATCGGAGGCTGCTCCCTCAGAGGTGACACCTGAGGCGTCACCTGAGGCGTCATCTGAGGCGTCACATGAGGCGTCATCTGAGGCGTCACCTGAGGCGTCATCTGAGGTGACTCCAGATACGGCGCCAAAAACACCGCCAAAAACACCGCCAAAAGAATACCAATCATAATAGATTGCTTTAAAACCATGTATGATGGAACCTAGATGATTCTTTATCTATATCAGTGTAAATATACGAGTATTATGTTTTGCATTATCCTGCCCATATTACTGAGCCTTAGATCGATTTAATACCCAATATCCACAGTTTCAAATAACAAGCTGAACAAGCTGAATTTACCAGGCGTTGCCCGACAACGTCAGTCTTTATAATTGAATATGGAACACATATTTCGTATTTATTTTCTTTCATGCATTTTTCTTCCTATTTATTTAAAATTATTTTTCTTTGTCAGTTTCTCTGTACATAGCTTGTCTAATCCCTATACATTTTTGTTTCTAAATTTTGTCATGGTTTTGAATTTCTTATAATTTTTTGCTGCCTTTGCTTGTCGATTCGTTTTGTATGGAACTTTCTATGCATTTTTATTGACATCCTTTCTACCCCGACAATTGCCGGCTGGATCTAAGTAGGATCAAGCTGCTGCTTCGACAAAGAAGAGCGATTGTAAGTTGCTGAAAAGTCGCCTTCGAGTTTCCAATAAATTTTTACATTTACTTATATTACAATAAATAGCAACAAACTATTTATATATAATAAACATTCACATGCATCGCATTTTTTGTTGCTTGTTAACGTGTCTTTTGCTGCTTGGGCCACTCCTCAGCAATTAAAAGCAACGCAGAGACACAAAAATAAAATGCAGTTTTTAAATTTTAATTATTGTTAGCGTTGAAAAAAAGAGGCAGATAAAAGTCGAAGCTGGACGGGTCTGGACCTGGCCTAGACGCAGTTACAGCCGCCTCTTCCCTTCGCTGCGGTTAGCCGCTGCCAAAAGCCAAAAGGCAACAAACAACTGGCAGAGCACATGACTTGAATGCGACCATTACGTCATGGGGCTGCACGAGAGCACTGCAAAAAAAATAAAAACAAAAATAAAAAAAGTTGTAACCATACACAGAAACCGCATATTTGTCGTGAGCATTTTGTTACAATTTCAATTTGTTGCTTCAAGACTTGTCTTGGACTTTTCTGTGGGGTCGTTCGGGGTCCGATGCATTGGCTGCCGCTCGGCTGCTCGGCTGTTTAGGCGGTGTCTTTGTCGTTGGTGTTGTCGTTGGTGTTGGTGTTGGCGGCATTGGCTGCAACTTGCCTTTGTTTTTTTTGTTTGTTTGGTTTTTTTTTGTTTTTTGAAAGTGCATTTGCTTTGGTCTTGGCCAATATTTGGCAACAACAACAACAACCGAATGGCAAAACTTGAACTGCTTTATTGCAGTTTTCGGATTCTTTTTAGAGCAAACTTGCAGCTGTATATGGTCTTTGTTGAGCTGACGATTGCGAGCCGACAGCAATGCGTGCTGGCTTCAAGTGCAAATGATTCCAATGAGCAATTGCCAAAAGTTCAAATGATTGAGGAATAGAAAGTTTCTAAGATTCTTAAATCTATAGCTTCCTCTTTCCATTTATGAAACCTACCTTTTTTGTGCATACTTTTGGATCAATTTAATATTAAATCGAATATGTTGCACAGACTAGAATTGTAAAATATATAAAATAATATATAATTGAAGAAATTCCTGTAGATCAAGTAAGCATCACATACAAACAGGGGAGTCCAACAATTCTGTTCCGGCTTGCACTTAATTAAGTACCTATCGAGATTGCAATCTAGTTATCTTTTAATCTTTCTATTTTCTTATACCTCTTTACCGGCTGTACAATCGCTCATTAAATTTTTAAACGCATTTTTCCCTTGCACAGAGCAAGTGTTTATAAGGAAAGGAGAAAGAGATCTATTCCGGAGTAAATTGATAATTTTCTTGATTGCATCTAGAAAAATAAGTTCAATTTTGCACTTCCTCTGCGCTACAAAATGCCGCTGTTGCTCTGATCTGCAATTTGTAATATTAAAACCGAGCCGGCAGCAGCTCTTGCGGCATTCGAACCGTGTCATTTTCATTACGCGCAACGTGTTCGCGTCTGGGCTGTGGCAGTTTCAGATGCTGTTTCTAGTATTACAAATTGACTTTCACGTGAGAGAACGTCGCTTAGTTGTAGTTAAGTTTTAGCATAATAGCATAAAAAGCCTGAGTTGCGTTCCAAACTGAAACTTGCCATTCAAATTGGTGTCAACCAGTCAACTGGACGCCAAAGAAAGTGGCGCCAGCTTCCAAGCAAACGACAGCAGCAGCTGCAGCTCCAGCAGCAGAAGCAGCAGCAGCAGCAGACGTCGCCCGTCGTCCCAGGCTCAGGCTTTAAAGTAGGTCGCCATCGTCATCGTTTGTGACGTGCCCCAACCCGTTTTACCGGCGATTGCCGCACACACAAAAAACACAACTGGAAAACTTGCACATAAAAATATCAAATAGAATGCGTCCTACGGGACAATTTGCGCCCCCACTAGCCCCCTCACCAGCAACGGGTCTAAGATGCATTAAAATTAAATTTTATTTGCAGAGCTTCCAACTTGCATGCTTTCAATTTTACGCCAATAGCTTGGAAATTAATTAAGCAATTTCCCTCGCAGATTTTCCTACTTCTTTTTCCTTCTGCATGCATGTGTGTGTGTGTGTGTGTGTACAAAATGCATTTATGCTAATTGTCAGGGGGCTAGATTACGGACGGGAGCAGTGGGCGGCCAGTTATCTATGGCGAAAGTTTGACTTTGCCTTTTGAGCAAATCGAAGCGGAGACAGAAAAGCGACATGCACGAATATTTTTGGGAATTATTGAAGCCAAGCGGATAAATTAGAGAAATTAGCAGAGATATTCAGTTCGGGCATTCGATTTGGCAGGGCATTAACTGAACGAACAGACTGTAAAGTCATTAAAGAAGGGGAGAAAAACCATACACAGCAAGCACAAATTAAGGAGCGTATATTGTATATATTGAATGAACTAAGGTTGCAATTAAATTGGCTGTATTGAAGACCAGTTATATATATAAAATATAGAGAAACTCCCACGACTCCTATCATGTGCATATGCAGCTCAAATTCGCTTTAAGCTCTCAAGCCACACGAAATTCGCAGGCTGCACCTGAACTCAAATGATAATACCAACGACACATACGCATATCATGGCCAAACCAGCTAACCGGGCCCGTTCTGTCTATAACTCGTGCCCGTTTCCCCTCTCTGGGGGCCAGCATTGATAGCCGGAGTCATGGAGGCGTTAAATGAGTAGCGTTTGACAACTTTCTTGTTGTTGCTGCAGCAGCAGAGATCAGAAATTAGTGTGCCAAGCAAACCCCCCTACCCCCCTAGCATGTCAGCACCCTGCCACCTGATACGCCCTCAGATTCTGCCACCCACCGACACACCCACCCACACAGAGCAAGCAAAAATTAATTGCCACGCCGCAAATGACAGCGTCAAGTAGTAAAAGTAAGCAGAAGACGGCTGCATCTGAGTCTGGCTATATGCGGGGCATGCCACGTACGCTAGTTGCAACAAGGATGAGCTCGTTAAAGGAAGCGACAACAACGGCGCAACGGACACAACAAAAACTACAACAAAACAGTGTCGAATTGTTGTCGAGTGCGTAAATTTGTCTTTACTGTTGCCATCGCTGTTGTTGTTGTTGTTGTTGCCATCGCTGTTGTTGTTGTTGTTGTTGTTGCCACCAAATGTTATTAACATTCGCTGCAAGCAGCACGTGCGATGCCAAGTCAAAAAGTGGGCGTGTGCTTGCCCTCTTACACACACACACACACCCACACACACCCACCAGGACTTTTCGGTCTTGAACGTATCTCTGTGCTGCCTGCAACATATTGTGGCAGGAAAACGCGTAAAACTTTTGAGTAAATTGCACTCCGGCAAATGGCAAAGTCTTCGCCTAGCGACCACACGAAACATCCGCATCCGCCATCCGCAGTCCGCACACCGAACTCAGCTCGGGCGCAATTCCTGAACTCAGCCTGTGGCCAATTCAAGAGCTGGCAAAAGCAGCAGCCTACTTAGGTAAATTTTACAACCCAATGGGCGTGGCTGGCCTGGAGTGCGATTCGGATTTGTAGTTGCACGATTGCTGGTGTCAGTAGTGCTCTGTTTGGGTCATTGTTGTTGTGGCGCCTTCGAATGCTGCTGACAATTTAAAGAGCAAACTGAACAAGGTCCTCAAAGTAGGGAAAAGCAATAGAGGAGTAGCATATTTAATAAGGTTTTGTGTTGACCGACAGTTAGCTGGGGCAAAAATAAGGTTATTTATATATTTTGATAACAGACTAATAATATAAGTTTGAATCATGCTAATATTTAACTTTACATTGTATATTAAAACCATAAATCATATTGTATGTATGAGTGGGGGACGTATATTAAGGCTAAATAGCCGAACAGCTTTTAAGCCTTGCTCTTGTCTAATTTTCTTCAATTGCTGTGCAATTCGTTATTATTTTTTATCGCCCTTCTATGCGATTTTCATGAATTCAAATTATGCTTTTAACATTCCTATTTTTGCTTAAGTAATATGCGTTTATGTGATATTTTATTGACCATCATTCGCATCCGCCCACTTTCTTTGTTTGTCTTTCTCCTTCTCTTACTCTCACGAGAAGTGCTTCTCTATGCGGTTTTCATAGGTTTTAATTAAGTTGATATTTTATAATTTTTTTGTTAACACTTTTCTTGTTTGCAAATTTTAAGTGTGTAGAGCTTTCATTGCAAATCTCTGGCAGCCTTTGCATGTATATGATAAAATAGCTAATTGTTTACAACGTGACTTAGAGCCGGCAAACAGTTTAGCACACATCTGATTTGAAAATTTGTACTCCATTTGATGCTTACCAGGCATAGCATAACAAACAAACAAACATACGTAAAGGTGCACAACAAACAATCCGCTGATTTATGGTAACGTTATGAAAATTGTTAATTGCGACAATTAAGTGCGGTGCGGAGGACGAATTGAAGTCTGGCCCTCGCCAAAACAAATGACAATTAGAGTGTGTTAATCGCTGACAAGCAACAGTCACTGCAGGGCGAGGGGTGCTCAAATTATTTGCACGCTGCATGCACAGCGACACCTTCAAGTAGAAGCAGCAACAAATTATGTTGCAGGGGAACAGCAAAATGGGAGTCGGGCAAATATTTTGCTCCTAATGAATTTGCAGTTACACATTTTGACAGAAGTTTTTCGGTTGTGTACTTAGGACTTTATGGGGCACACTTGAAAATCCCGCACGTACATAGACTTTACAACTTAATTACGGGGCGCGTTAATCCAAGCCAAATGAAGCTCGGCACTTCACGTTTGCACATAAGCATTAAATGTAGAAAATGGGTTAGGCGGCATTCAAAGCTAGTACCCAAACTTGCCACATGCGGCACGGCACGGCAGAGTATGTCACGTCATGGGTAGCACACAGAAAACAGGTAGCAAGTACTAAAGTTGAAGATAAAAACTTTTTAAGCGAAATGCATAAGCATCTGGTATGCATATCATTAAAGATTAATTGAAACGGCATAAATTATTGTTGTTTGTTTATATTTTATTTAATTAGGGCTAAGTAATGAATAACCCAGATAAGTTATGGTTATACTAAATTGTTTCTGATATAAAAACAGAAAGAAAATTAGAAGAAATCAAAATTTAAAGTATATAAACTATTATTCAACAAAAAAACAGTTTTATACACGCTACTTGACTATTTAATTTATTATTTTATTTAAGAAATGCTTTCATAAGAGTTTTTCATACTTTTTAAACAATTAAAAATTTAAAAAAAAATGCATAAGCTAAATGTAAATTAGCCTTTACATAAGGAAAGTCATCTTCTGCCTGTTACATACAATTTCTCAAAACCTTAATACCCCTTTTAACCATTTTCAATGGTTAAAGGGTATAAAAATGAGACTCTTTGTATGAGTAATAATAATTTGTATTTACCCAATATATATATACTTAAATATATATAACTCTCTGCCACATTTAAGTAAATTGGACATGAGTTACTTTCATTCATTGCAAAAACTGCAAACAATCGAGAGAATTGTCTTTCAAGTCGTTCATTTTTTTTATTTTGTTACTGCTGGCGATCATAATGATGCTCGTGATGATGATGACGTTACGACTGTGACAGCTAATGATGATGTTGCCCAGATTGACACTTTTATTCAATGACCATGACTGTGACTGCGACTCTGAGTGTTAATATTAGAGACACAACTGCAGCAACAATCGTGAAACGAAAGCGGCAGGAAAAAACAATTTGTCGCTAATCTGAACTGGAGGCCTCAACGGACCGGTGCATTTTGCAACGCATGCTGCACGCTCTACGCGGCTCTCAGTTGCAAGTTGTGAGCTGGCGGGCCGCAGACAATTTGCAATTGAAAGTCGCAGCGTGGAAAACCGCGGCGATTGATCGATTTTTCGTATCGAAGACTTTCCCAAACTCTGATTCAGAAATCAGAAAAGAGCATGCAACCAACATATTATGGTAGACGGTAGACGGTAGACGGTCCATTGCCTTTTTTATGAGATCACGTTCTATTAGATACGTGAAATATTTCCACAGCATCTGATGGATATGCAACTGTCATGCTATGAACAAGAGTGTGGCGAGAGCGAGACAGCACGCTCGACTAACTAGCTGGCACGTTCAACTTGGACCAAGTGCGTGTTTAACGCTACTTTGGTTAACAGCGCCAGGCAGGCCCAATATGCGATGTACATAAGTATAATATCCAGATTGTAACTGTTGTTGCACAGGCGCTAAGAGCATTAAATGCGGTTGCTTTGGACTGCGGCTATGGCGAGGGCTCCGCCATGTCCAAAGATAGTAGCTTATAATAATCACATTCATAAAATGATTACCCATTATGTTTTTGATTGTTGTTTGGTATTTTTCACGCTTCAACGCCAAAAGTCATTAACTTTTTGGGGAATTATTGTTTTATACCATTATTATTTATTATTATTCATATTATTATTATTGGGTTAGAGCATGCTGCGTCCAAATTAAACAATTAACATGTCAATGAAGCCAAGCAATGGTTAGTTGAAAGAGCTGTTAATACGAAATGTTAGGCCAAATTAGCTAATGGTTAAGTAGAAAAGTGGACTGAACTGGACTGAAAAAAATATAGAAAATAGGATATAGAAAATTCCTTAAATTTAGAAAAGTTGAGCATGTTAAAATGTTGCGCTCAAATACAAAGGACTCCGCAAAAACCTGCTCAAAGCCTTATAACAGATTAAAATAGATTTTTTGTTTAGTGAGAATAAAAAGATATCAATGTCAGAAAAGACAGCTTAATTTGACAAATATTTCAATATGCCATCAATATTGCTTAACTTCTCTATTATATTCATAATATCACTTGTGTACTCCTGATTGGGTTTTAATTACTATATTTATCAGTAACTGTGTCATCTCTTCCATTTCTCTGCCAGGGTATTTAAATTTTTAATTAAGAGATTTTAACTTAAAAAAAAAAAACAATAGTAAACCCTATAGCTATGCTGTAGGCCTTTCAATATTTTCAGTTAGTTTTAGACATTTAATAGCTTGTATTAAATTCTTCAGCCTACAATTACCTTCAGTATCGTTCATGTAACAATTCCCAAATGCGATTTGGGCAAGTTTCTTTGCCACGACTTCCAATTAAACTATTAACTCGGATCTGATAGCACGCTGCCCCATGACGCAGCATGGACGGCTGCTCGGAGAGCTGCCAACGGGCACTACACTCAAATCTCTGTACAAAACTAGGCCAATTGTAATTAAAACGTTCTACGTGCCTCTCTCGATAAATTTTCGTTGGCAGCAGCCTAGCAACAAAAAGTTGACCGACTTTGGCCAGAAAGTGCGTAAGAAACCGGTAAAAAAAACCGTCACTAAGATGCGAGGCTGAAGTCTGAGGAAAACTGCAGTAAATCAAATAATACTGACACATTGGTTATTTCGAGCTGATCAAACCAAGTGAATAATTGAATTGTTTTGATTTTTCGTCCAAATATCGTGAAATTAAAACAAGCACCGAGCGAATACAAGTAAACAGAGAGCAAAAGTTATAATAATATAATAATAACAATAATAATGTAACGCCTATTTTGATTAGAAAGTTGTATAATCTTTGAGCGCAGCGATTCAAAGCATGTGAATTTTTTACGCAATTGTTTTTGGTTTGTTTTGGTTTTTTTTTTTGCACTAGGCCAAGAGTTAGTTAGTTATTGTATAAGTAGCTACACGACAACAACAAAGACAAATACAACAATTTTATGCTGCATGAAGACAGCAGCGCTTGACATATGATTTAATTGAAGTCTGCAAAAAATAAAAATAGAAATAAAAAATATAAGCAAAACAACGCCTCAGAGGCCAGAGATCTGGCGGAGGGAGTGTTAATTGAAACCGAATACCGAAACTGAGAAACTGTGCAATTGTGTTTATTTTAATTTAATTTCACAAATCTTATGCCATATTTGAACTACATTTTTGGATGTTTATTTTAATAACAAAACACTAACGGCATTTAAAAATACATCAGCATATATTTAAAGTCAAAGGAAGAAAAAACCACAATTACCGCAACAAAGTAATTGTCATAAATTTGAGCGTAAAGAAATAACAACCAAAAATCAACAAGCCCAGGGAAAAATGCTAAAAATAGCTATTTTATTCCATTGTCTATCTCCCATCCCTCTCCTTTAGTAAATTTTCTGCGGTTAAGTTGGGACTCAGTGGGTCAGCGTTTGGACATGCAACCCATTAAATGACCCTCGTCCAATTGATAAATTCGGCCTTCGTCTACACTTTTCACAAAGCCCAATGAAACTTTAACTTTCCAATTTTAGGTCTCTTGTTAATCGCTTCTTAAAAAAAAAAAATTATGAAAACAATTTATAGTAGCATTTTATTACATAAAATTATCTTGTGTATATTTATCGTACAAACATTATGAATAACAAATCGAACATCTAACTAACTTTTCTTTCTGCAAGACTTGTTCTGTTTTTCTCTCCTCATCTACCTCATAAGAATGTGCTGAGATGTGAGAAACACTTTTTCTTTTCTGTCTGTTTCTCACCGTTTGCATAGATCTATCGTAAAACCTTATACTGACCTCACCACATCTTGCAATGACCTTCTGGTCGGCAGCTGTACATTTTCAAAGTAATTTTAACTAACGGTTTAACTTTAGCTCCTATCCATAAATCCAACTGACATCAGCGGACCTCTATGCGCTTCTCATAGCGACCTTTGTCGCAAAGCCTTTCACAGTGCTATTACGAAACAACCTCCGCAGGCCTCATTAAACTGACCTCAGTTGACAATGGCAAATGGGCTTTGCCTGATGAAGTAGCCATAATTACATCAAGCCAAGCGAAAGGTTTTCAGGCGAGCACGCAAAAATAGCCTGACCAAAATTCAAGTCGTAAGGTTTATTGAACTTTTGTTGAACAAATGTTAATTTAAGTTTTATATTTATTTTTTGTACGCATATCAAATAAGGCAAATCATCCTCTGACCCGGGGGCCAAACAAGTTATAAAGAGCCAAAAGCCAAAGCCGGTGCCGCCATTGCCATCGCTGATTATGTCACGGCCAAGTGGTTCTAGCCACCTTTTTTGTTGCTCTATGTTAATGACCATGTAGAATCTATGGCCAAAGTCAGGGCCGTGTGCAGATACTCAATATTCATAATTCTTTGTCCAAGCCGAGTTCTTTCAACCTGAGCTAAGCCGCTTCAGCGCAGAAGCCCGCGGGCCCATAAATTTAACTATCAGAGCTTTGGAAGCCAGCTCAACCCGGGTTCAAACACCTTTCAAAACTTGTCTAATGAGTTCGAGTATTTATTGATTGCTTCAAGCTAGAGCTGAAGCTGAAGCTGATGCTGATGCTGAATCGTTTCGCCACACGCTGCGTGCGGCATCGCATCTCCGTTTGCGTCCACAAAGATTGCGCAAATGCTCGGCTACAAAATGACTTATAAATTTTTGCCAATTTACGCGAATTTCGTTGCCGCCAGCTGGTCCCAGCTGAAGTCAACTAGTTGGGTTTGTCGCGATATGCCCGGGCTACACGTGTATCACTAAAGCATTTGTTCATTTCTAATGCTCAACGTGCCACAATTTGTTTACATTTTGCAGTTTGATTAGTTGGAAAATTTACCATCATTTAATTAAATTACTTATGATGCAGTTGTGCTTACGTATGAACGACAATGAACGGAAATGGCGAGCAATTTGCATGCGGCAACTGTTGCTATTTTTTTTTTCTTCTTTCGTTCACTTCGCAACACTGGAAGTGAAAGGCGTGCGCCATTTCAATGTAGCATTTGTGCTGCTGCTGCTGCAATCAGCGAGGGGGCAGGGCAACAACTCGCGGCTCTCAACTCATGAGCTTGTGCCGGTTCTTTGCTGATTTCTAGACAAAATTGCAGTAGACTTCTTTAAGTGTAACTGAACAGCACTCAATAGAACCGTTTCAGTTACTGTTATGATTATTTGACAGCGTTTTTCTTAAACATTGTAAAAACTTCATCTTTCCCCGGCATAATGTTGTTAAATGCAAGAAACTCTTGTTTCTGAATATCATATTGTTCATAAATAACAACAATATATATTAATTTCATCGATTTTTTGTTTATTTTTGAAGCTACCCAAATAGTATAAGCTAGGAAGATCGACTATTTCGGTAATACAGTGGTTACCTTTGGTATAGGTTGTTTCGACTATTCTACACTCAACTGTGAAATACCATTAGCATCAAAATTTGTATATAAATATTTTTCAAAAAATAAGCAGAAAGTATATGTTTTATATATAAAGATATAAACTTGGTCCGGGAAAGGTCGGGTAATATGCGGAGGCCATCTATGTACCTCCATAGACAAATGTATATATGTCCGAAGGCATGAATGTCAGTATGTACAATGCTTGTATGTTTAGTTTTTTACGCCAATCATAGACCAAAACTACTTCACTTTTTGTATATATGTATGTACGTATATGTGTAAGTATGTGTCTATTTACGAATGTATGTAAAAATGTGTGAATGTATGAACGAATTTATGTATCTTTGTATTACGTATTTTCTCTTACAATAATTAACAACTCCCCCGCTGAAAACTAGGGAAAATATTAATTAAAAATGCGCCTTACTATGCGATTCTCATGAATTCAAGTAAGCTTTGGCAGGCATGCTTTAATTATTAGTGTTGTGTGAATTAACGAGGTGTGTTGGGCCCATCTAATAAT
The DNA here is from genome assembly GCA_035045885.1 of Drosophila borealis. Classification (NCBI taxonomy): domain Eukaryota; kingdom Metazoa; phylum Arthropoda; class Insecta; order Diptera; family Drosophilidae; genus Drosophila; species Drosophila borealis. Next base: position 3,782,561 of record JAWNOR010000211.1, read on the forward strand.
CTTTATATTTGTGTATGTGCTTGTGAGTATGTACGTATGTACGTATGTAAGTATGTTTGTATGTGTAGGCATTTGTGTACTTAGGTATTTTACGTATGTATGTCTGCATGTATTGCGTATGTATCGTCTAATAAATGCCAATAAAATAGTCATTCAGGCTTTTGTGAATTATCGTGAAAGTACATACATTCATATTTTTTTGCATATGTATAATATGCATAGTATACTAAGAATATATACCAAACCGATTCAGACCTCGGCACGTTTTAGCTTCTTGTTATATATAAATAGAATGAAATACAATAAAGCTATGGACAAAATTAAATGGTTGAATTAAATTAAATCAGCTGCAAGTCTTGCACTAGATTTCTCTACTGCTCGAATCTATTGTGTTTATGATTATGTTATTTATGTAATATTTCGTTGGAAATGAAAATATACTTGAATTGTTCTTTTTGTGTCGTTTCCCATGAAAAGCTTATTGCATATATTTCATGTTAAATTATACTTTATATGTTTTGTAATCATGGCATTCGTCATGACATTCAGTAAAATTATCCTTTTGAGAAAGATCCATACGTTTTAGTTGGAATTTGGCATTACTATCCTTAGTGCAACGTGGTATAGTTATGGTATCATCCTCGTGCGCTGCTCCCACGATCCCCAACACATACAGATGTAAAGAAATAGAAATAGAACTCGTTTCGCAGCGGCACACAAAAAACGCTAACGAACCAAGTGTAGGTCCCTAATGGCAGGCACATGTGCTACGTGGCAGCAAACGAGCTGCAGTCACCAGTCGCCAGTTGGCAGTTGCCAGTTGGCAGTTAGCAGTTGGCAGTCAGCAACTCAAACCGAAACTAGAATCCAAACAGAATCCGTATTCGAGTCTGATTCGGCGAAACCCAGCGCCAAGCACAATGTGTTGACTGTTCTAGCAAATGTCCGAAAAAGAAATCGACGCAGTCACGTAAAATTATTTTAATAATCACATAACTTTCGGCATTTACACGCCATGCGGCCCATTGGGGAGTACTCGCCGGGTAGGGCAAGCAAAAACAAAATGTCAATAAATTTTTTCCAACAACCAACAAAAAGTTGAACAGAACAACAAGTTAAAGTAAGGGTCGGGGCCGAAGGCGAGGGTGAGGGCGAGGGTGAGGGCGAGGGCGAAGCTGACATCCGAAGCAGCTCTTAAGTGGGATTTGCGGCGCACTTTAGTGTCAACTTTAACAATAAGTTGGCGCAGAAAGATGAAGAGCGAGTGCGAGTGAATGAGTGCTGCAAATGTTGGGCTGGATTGGGGTAGAGCTGTGGCATTGTCGTCAAACAAAACATTCAGTGTGTGTGCACACACATAAGTAAAATATTTTTTGGTACGCAAAACTTTAGGCATCAACTGTGGCTCTGCTAATGAAATAAACACCCACGGCCATTGGAGCTCAGAACTTGAGCTAAGTGCGCACAGCAGGTGGCCAGAAAGTTAAAGCGCCTTATGGCCAAGGCAGCGACGGTGTATCCGTCAGATACATTTCATTTACCTGCCTGCCTAGCATTGCTAGCCACATGAAAGTCAGCCTTTCGCTTCTAGGTCTCTGGTTTGCACTAGGCATTTGGCCACACTTACCAACTATCCCGAGAGACGGCTCTACTTTTAACCGCTCTGTGAAGGCAGTGCAGTCATTTGAAATAAATTACTTTTTGCACCTGATGAAAACTAAGCTAGCAACTGGCCCACAACAACAGCAGCAGCAGCATCGAGTCGAGAAACTCAACAAAACTCTGCCTAGCATTTTCTTTTTCATTTTTTTCCTATAGCAGCATTTATTGTCATTATTATTTTGATACTAGTTGTTCCACCGTTTTTTTTATTTTTGTTTGTATTTATTTTTTCTTCTGCTGCTGCTGCTGCTGCTGCTGCTGCTATCTGCCGCTAGATTTATGCCAACAAAAGCAAACAGTAAAAATATTTTGCTTTTAATTTTTTCTTTTGTGATTCCTCGACAGCTGCATTAAAAAAGTTGCCCAAAGAAAACAGTTTGCATTGCAATTTTGACTTGGTTTATTTTTGTTGCTTTGTTAGCTTTGTTTTGTTATCAACCAACAAAATGGAGAATATAAAATAGAAAACAAAATAAGCAGCGAAAATGTTTCAAAAAGTGCCCAGACAAAAATGGGGGCCAACAAGAGCCTGTTTCCGGTCTGCGGTGACCAGCTTAGCCCTTATGGAGTGGGACCAGCCGACCAAATGGTTCATCTACTTATAACTTTTTGGGAGTTCTCACGTAAGAAAAAAAAATCAGAACTTTATCTATTCAATCACGACTTAAAACATTTTAAATTTATTTCAACAAAAATTATTGAAATTTGTCTTAGCAGAAATGTTAATTTATGTCGATCGCAACAACCTTCGCTCATTATCAATCGTTGTCAATCAATAATCAAATACATTTAAATAATTTCGAACTATTCTAAAAATCATACATTATCTTTATTTAGCAATAAAATATGTCAATCATACTCAATCAGTATCAGCCAGTAATCTTAATTATTCTCCAGATTTCACTACGTCATTATGAATTATTTTAATTGTTATACCTTATCTATATTTGGCTTTAAGGAAATGTCAATCAATCCGCAAACTAAATTATTCCTCAGATTTCCCCAAACAATTTAAAATTATCGTAATAGTCTTACCTTATCTATATTTGGCTACTATAAATATCAATTATTATCAATAACTATCAATCGGTAGCCCTAATTATTCTTCAGGTTTTCCTAATTATTAAATTATCAAGATCAATCACCATTAATCCGCAACCCAAATTATTCTTTAGATTTCTCAAAACAATTTTGAGTTATTCTAAAAGTCTCACCTTATCTATATTTGGTATTAAGAGTGGCAATTATGATCAATCGCCGTCAATCAGTTACTTTAAATATTCACAATAATTGAAAATGAAACTTTGCATAGAAATTCTCTTTCATATTTCAACGTTTTATTCAGCTACAGTTTAATAAAGTCACAAAGTTTAAGAACCCCACTGTACGGTCTGTACACTCCCATATTGTTTGTTAATTTCTTGTATAATTTTTATAGTTGCTTTCTTTGCTGCATTTCATTTGCTGGGGCTCCCTTGCCCCGCTTCATTCTCTGCTGTTTTGTTTTGGCTTTCAGAACTTAATTAAATGTTGTCACAGCGCATACTTTGTAGTTTTTGCTGGGGCAGCCAAAGGGCAACGCCTGCAAGAGCTACAACAAACAGAGCCAGGGCAAGGGAACCGGATGGGCGGGTTAGTAGGGACGGGACAGTTGTGAGGGTATCCAAGTCTGTGTGTGACGGCGATTCGAAGTGTAAATGAAATAATAGCTGCTAAAAACCAATTTGGCGTAAATTACAAAAGCTTAACGAGTATATAAATAGAATGCTTGAGCTGACAAGGGGCAACCTTTGACTAACAATGTTTCAATCATTTTTTCTCTTCTATTTTGCAGTTCCGTGGAGCTGATTGCACTGCTGGCCATATCGTGCACATTTTTTCTGTTCATGCACACAAACAAATTAAATAGTCGACTCAAGGAAATGGAGGTGAAGCTACAGCCATCCGAGTTCTCGGCCCTGGGACTAACTGGCAATCACATAAGCGGACATGATGCGGGCAGTAAGTAACTAAGATATGAATCTAAGAACAAACGCATCTGAAACCCTCTGCCTGTCTGAGACAAGGCCGCAAGGCTAAAACTGTGTCAAAGTTTTCGCTCGATTGTACATGCTGCATGCGTAGATACAGATACAAATACAGCTGTCAGATAAGCCCTTTGCACAGGAAGCCAAAAAACAAACACACACACACACATATATACATATATTGTAGCTACTGCGGCTACGCCCAATTGATTTTTAATGACCACATTGACCCGGCCTATAAACAAAGCTCCAAATGATTTTTTGTTAACACTTTTTGTGCAATGTTTTGGCTGGCAAACCATAAATTAGTCAAACGTTTTAAGCCAAATTAGTGCCCAATTCTTTATGCATGCATTAATTATAGCAAAGTACATGCACACACAAACTCACGATAAAATCGCCACCAAAAAGCTGCTAAATTAAAATAAACATAATAAATACATATTGCAGATATGTCCACAGATACATTTCCAATAGCGCCGCGGCCAATTTATAATAATAATATGCACCAGCTAGTGTACATATGTATCTATTTTTCACATTTTAGTATATTCATTAATTATTTAGGCAGGCCAGCGAGCAGCTTTTCCCTGTGGGTCCAGTTCAGGGATCCTAACAGCAATTTAACCTTTTAATATGCGCTAAGCATCGGAATATATGCATTATGTTAGATTAGAAAAAATGCATACATAAATGATACAGCATATTAAAATATAATTATTAATTCAATTAGTAAATATGCATAAGCCAACTAGAGCGGGTGCAATTTTAAGCTGCGGAAATTGTGGATTATGTTATTCCATGGAAATGTTATAAGCTTGGAATATGTTTAATGCTAGATAAATAAGATTTAATCGAATCATATTTTTCAACATGCAGCACGTAATTAGAGCTTATGTGGTTATTATTTGAGATAGTTTCTATATAGTTCCCAGAAGGTTAAACATAATATTTAAAATATTTCTATGACCATGGACTTCTAGTTGATCGCAATTTTATCCTTGGCAACAGCACAGCAAATATGTTCAGCCACAAATGACAATTGTAGATTCAATGTTACAATTATGATTATGAGGCATTATACAAAAAAAAAACATAAATTTATATATGTATATTTGTACATTGACCAGAAACTTTAAGTGGAGCTCACATTGCATTTGTAAATTGAAACTTCTGAAACTTATTTGGCTGATAGGTACTTGACACGTTTCTTTGTGTTTTATAAATGTTTGCTGGGGGCAATGTGCCCCACTTGAGTCAAGAGGAATGTGGCTATTTGTATATTCCATGATTTTTAGCGCACTTGAGGATGTCATTAGAACGTTGTTAGCTGAACCCATACTTATGCCCAGCCAACTAACAAATAACTCTATTATTAGCTTAACTGCAACTGAGAAATACGAGCCGAAATCAAATCAAACTTTCCGCATGCAAAACCCTAATTTCAATGCCGGAAGCTTGGGTTCGTCTAGGCCTGCAAGCCACTTGCAAATTAGTCGGAGCTGCTTGGCGGCAGCTGCCACTGACGAAATACGAGTCGAGTCGAGTATGCCGAAAACCTGGTTGGCTGATCCATACATGCTAGTTATGTAGGGGGGTTGAAAACGGGGGATATCGCGACACGGCTGCTTCACGCCTAAGTGCAGTGATTGCCGCTAACAAAAGCCAAGTGAGCATTGCACAGTGGTTTGAAAGCTTCAAAATAATTATGCAAATCCATATAAAATATGCCAGCGGCGTGCTACACACCCCAAACAATTCGGTTTTGCATATTTTTATTTATTTACTTTAAATTTAAAAAATAACTATGAAACGAATATATTTTCAATTTACAATTGCCCGTTGTACTGTGAATATTGCCAAACGTAAATATTTTCATATGCAAGATGCGGGCTATATTTAATTTTTCGACCCAGAATTTACAGCTATCAAAAATGGTAAATTAAAGCAATGTCTGGGACTTAACTTACTTTAAACTAAACTCAAAAAGTAAGCAAATAAATCGTTTTTAATCATATTATCGTAAAGCTAAAGATAAATTCACAACAATATTGAGGTATTTGAATTGAAAATCTTCTTCCAATAGATTAAAATATTTGTAATATTTCACTTACAATTTATTCCATACGGAATAATATGAATTTCTGAACCACTGTGCAGCAGTCATGTGATCATGATGTTGATGGCTCCGACTCAAACTCCAGCTCTGGCGTCGCGACGTCTTGAAGATGCGCTCCAATACGATAGTCAGCCAGTTGTGGGTTGCCATTGCGCAGCTTTTGCTGCAGCTATTGTTGTTGATATTATTGCTGTTGTTGTTGTTGTTGTTGTTGTTGCTGTTATTGTTATTGTTGTTTTTGGTGCTGCGACTGCGCACGCGTCGATTGCGCCGCAGCGAGCCCAGACGACAGATACAAATTGTCTGGTTGGGCCCAAAGCAATGCAAAATGGCTAATGGCCAAAAATAAAAGAAAAACCTTAGCCCGACGTTGATGAGATATATTGTTGTCTGCGCTGCAAAGCCAAAACAGAAAAGTGCAACAGGCATTTAGCTTTAGCCAACCATTCATTCATAAATATTTCATATAATTGACTCACACGACTTTGAAAAACAAAACACGAGTACACTTAACGTACTCACGTAAGACAAGCTGATGACACCTCCAGTTGCCAGTTTTGTTTCGTTTTTTATTTTTTTGTGTTTTATTTTTTAAGCAGAAGCATTGAACTTGACTTGGGCTAATTAACAACCAAGGCGAATCGTTATGTTGTGCCGTGCAGTGTTGTGTGCGTGTGTGCGGCCTATTTTTGCTCTAATGAACAAATTAACATGCTAGCAAACAGTTGGAAATTCTAAATGAAAAATAAATATAGGTGAAATGAGCGATTTAATAATCACTCAGAACTTTTCAACTACAGGAGGAAAACTATTTGTGTTTAAATATGCGTGTCTTATGGTAAATATTCAAGTATCAGGCTAATTGATTTTATGTAAATATATATTTAATTGAAATTAAAATTACTTTGATTTTATTTATTGAAAATTTGTAAACAATGCCGCTTGCAATTTTATTTCTAATTAAACATGAACACATTTGTCTTTAGTTAAAATCCATGACAACTTTGACTGCATGCAAACCAGTTTAATGCGGTTGGCACAAACGAGTCGTAACTTTTTTTCAATTGGAGCACCCGATAGGTACTTAACCAGGTATTTGGCCTTTGGGCTGGGCAAAAGTAAAACTGCAAGCAGCAGTTGCTTAGATAATGTTAGCATGTTTTCTTTTCATTTAAGTTTTCTTATTGTAGTTTCTTAAAAGTGTGCCAAAATGTTTTGCAGGTCTTTCATAAACGTATTTTTAAGATTTCTCTATTCGTTTTTCGTACACCCGGCATTTAAAATCCTACCAGTACATAGATTCTAGCTTGAACAAGTCAATAATTTCCAACTGCAATTGACTTTAAGTGGGGCTCCATTATTTCTGTTTTTTAGAGTACACTGTTGAACATATCGCTCGCTGCAGTTCCGCCCATTGATTGAGTGGGTACGTAAACTCATTAAGAGACTTTATGTTCTTTGTAGCTGCCACCTGTAATGTGGTTAACCTTCAATGAATGTTCAAATGGCCAATAGCCGGAGCTAAACTGTGAGTCTGTCAATGACTCGAGAACAGCAAAAACTAGATTTGCGTCATTGTAGAGTAACAGAGAGGGGGTGTATCAGCTGTTACAACTACATAAGAAACTGCATGCATGTAACCCAATTTCAAGACCACACAAAAAGTGCCAGAAAAAATAAGTTAAAGCAAAGGCTTCTCTGGTCTGTTTGCGGCCTGGCCAGACCACAAAATGTATTTCACTTTGGTTCAGTGAGTTGGATACGGGTGCGATGCGATGCCAGTGGAAACCAGTTAGTCTTGGCGACTTTCATTCAGATCATTCAGTGAAACTGACCATACCAATGGCCAAAAGCAGACCACATACACAACGAATCTGGTTTATAGGCATTGGATTTGGACTCGAACTTATGCCGACTTCCTTGTTCATCAGGCTCCAGCGGGCAAATTATGAAATGCTTAGCCGCAAGACGAAAGTGGTGCAAGCTACCCACAATCCACATCACTTCTCATTCCACTCTCGCTCTCTCTCTCTCTCTTTTTGTCTTGCCACTCCATTCGAATCGACCGCAGTTGGCCAAAAATCAAGACGTTTTCCGCCTGTCCAAATACTGAATTGCAGTCATTTAGTGTGCAATCGCTAGCTCTTAACTCGCAAACCTGTGTCCGATGCTGCCAACCTACGCCCGGACCTGACATATGCAAAGGCATTCAAATTTTAATTGCCCTTACTACACTGTCGAGCATGGCGGAATACGTGGACAGCTTGAAGGTTTCATTCACAGGATTTTGGGCCAACTTTCGAAATTGTTAATAAAACATTAAACGCTTGCGTTTTCGTTTAGACGGTACCTGATAACCAGATAGGGGAGATGATCCTACATCCAAACACTCTGGAAAGTGAAAGGAACCTTCATGAGCTTGCATATTTATTGCACTCACATTTATTTTCCAATTTCAGCCGGCTTGGGAGTAGCATTTCGAAGTGAAGTGCTCTTCCCTATCAAAAATATTGCATAATTTCTTTGTGAAAAGTAAAAGTATTGACGGCATTCAAAGGGGAGGAGTTGGCACTGCCCTGCAGTGATTGCTTAAGGTCGTCGTCGAGGCATTACCAACACAAAAGTAAATGACCGACACAAATTCAGGTTTCGCAAAGAAGCAAATCTAACATTCTGTAGTATATTCGAACTGGTTAATTAGCTTTAATGAGGATATGAAACTGCACATTTGTAAATATTTTTCTATCTACGAGATATTATATAAAATTTATCAGAAAAAATTTATTATATAAAATTTAATAGCCCAATAAATTAATTTCATTTTGTGAACATGCATGACTATAACTTCTGCTGCTTGCATTTCAGAACATGACGACATTAATACTCTGCACGGCACCTATCAATATCTGAAGAGCACCGGCCAGGTAAGTGCAAGCATTTGGTATAAGTATTTTATGATTCGCCTTTGCCATATAAACATGTGTCATATCTAGTCGTAAACATTATTGCATACATTTTGGTTGGCCATAAAAAATCAGCGAAAAACCATCTAAAGCATCAAAGTTCAGCTAAAAAACGCGTTTCTAAGGTAGCTGCTCAGCTCCTTGGTGTTTGATATTTTCTTCAAGTGTGTCTTGCCTGCTGTTTGCCTCTCACTCTCGCGCTCTCTCGCGCTCTCTCGCGCCCTCTCGCCCATCATGGTATAAGCGTTGGCTCATTTTGGTTCCACATTGGAAGCTGCTCATCGAATGTCATAGCACTCTCTCTCGCTCTCACTCTCCTTGTCTTTGTCTCACAGCCATACACATACAACATAAACATAAACACAATCAAATACAAAACTTTGGTAGACTTTAGCTCTCTCCCTCTCTCTCTCTCTCTCTCTGTTGCTCTATTTCTGTCTCTCTTACGTATGCTCTCTAGCTCAGGCTGCGACTCTCTTTGCTCTATCCATGCAGCTCTCTTTACACTAACCCAAATCTACACTTTGACTCAGTCTTGAAATTTTGTTAGCGCAGCTTTGGTTTTTTTTTTTTTTTAATTTTGATTGAGTTAGCTGCCAGATGCGCCAGTTGCGACATAGAAGCGATAGAAATTCGATTTATGATTATTAAAATAAACGCTTTAAAGGTAAGTCCACGAAGAGGATTATAATTTAGACAAATGTCAGTTGCGAAAACCGCGTTGGCGTCGATGAGTTTAGAGGAAAAAAAAAAAATAATACATAAACTGTGCCCAGGCCAGATGCCTGATGCCTGATACAGGTTACCAGTTGCCCCATTGCCCAATTGTGCCTGTTGCTTCAGCCAAAATCCGCTTATAGCCTCCATCTCTATGTGTACCACTTACTTATGTACTTGTTGTGCTACCCACCCGTCTTTTTTGCTGTGCCTGTACCTGTGCCTGTGCCTGTGACTGTGAATGTAACAACAACGCTTGCAAACTGCATCCACTTTTGCAATCCGGCAGCTACAACACCTGACCAGCGCACAGCTGAACAACACGCCGCGGGCCCAACTGGATACACTATTCTTTAATCGAGTGCCAAAGGCGGGCAGCGAGAAACTGATGGAGCTGCTTAAGCTGTTGGCCAATCGTAACAGATTCCAGGCGCGTCGCGATCCCAAACACCTATTCGAAACGATACTCTTGGATACCGGCTTTGCACGCAATCTGCTCAAAGCTGAGATACTCAATTGCAGCACAGCCAATTCGTATACGAAGCATGTGGCCTTTCTGAACTTTGCCGCATTCGGGCACCCCTGGCCCATCTATATAAATCTGGTGCGGGATCCGATCGAGCGTCTGGTCAGCTGGTTCTACTATGCACGTGCGCCCTGGTACTTGGCGGATCGTGTTAACGCCTTTGGAAGTGACTATAAAATCCCAACATTGGAATGGCTCCAGAAGGATTTCAATCGTTGCATTCTCGAGCACGATCCGGAGTGTGTGTACGAGCAATCGGATACCGGCCATCTGGGTGATCACAGAAGGCAAACCCTTTTCTTTTGCGGACAACAGGCCGAGCTCTGCATGTGAGTAACTGCCGGCCATTAGAGGAGGGGGCTTGCTCGATTTGTTTTCTGTGGCAAAGTTTGTTCTAAAGGGTTTTTGCTTAAATTTAAATTAAAACCAAAGATAACTTTGAGATCATATATGGGCACTTATTTGCAGGATATGTTCCGAAAAGGTTCTATTTGAAAAAAAAAATCTTTATATTTAAAATACAATTCAAATCATTGAAAGAACAAAAAAAAATCTCAATTGAGACAAGAATATTTTCCAAAAGCAATCCAGCTAAATTAAATGTTGCGATAATAAGGAATAATATATCAATTTTTTTGTGAGTTTTGCCCAACTCGGGAATTAGATGGCTTGATTGAGCTTGTCTTTACATTCTTTTAGTTTTGGGGTTGAGTTACTGAGAACTCATCGAGCAGCCCTCACAGCATAGCACCTTAGCTCAAACTGCAATCGAAACAACCTTCACAGGCCCTTTAACTCCCAGAAGGCCATGCAGCAAGCCAAACGGAATGTGGAGAAACGTTACGCTGTGGTGGGTACCTGGGAGGATACGAATACCACACTGAGCGTGCTGGAGGCATATATACCACGATACTTTGCGGGCGCCAAGGATGTGTACTATGCGATGCGAAGCGATATGGAGAATGTGAACCGGAATGCCTTCAGGCCCACAATCAGCGAGGAGGCGCGAGCCCTGCTCAGTCGAAATCTGACGCAGGAGATTGAGTTCTATCAGTTTGTCAGGCAGCGGCTGAATAAGCAGCATATAGCATTGCAATTGGAAAAAGATCGATCAGTTAGCGGATAAGATTTCAAGAATAAAAGCTACTCTAACTTTCGCTCTGCTTGGTCTTTTCAACCTCTAAAAACTCTTCCAACTGTGTAGTTAGTTTCCTATTGCTGGTAGCAGTTAGTGGGACAGGGACTCAGACTCTCAGCATAGAACTCTAATAAAAGCCTACTTCATGCAGCTACGCGGTCACAATGTGCACGCGGCCCGAAAGGGCGAGGAGCTGCAGCAGCATGGATTAGCAAATTATCAAACAGCTCATCCATCACATAACCATGTGCACAAGGCTCTGCACGATAAACAGCTGGCAAGGCCAAGGGATATGCATGCCGAAGATGACGAAGATGACGATGAGGCTGAGGATGATGAAGACGAAGATGATGAGCATGGCTACAATATGGCCGCGGATTTGCTTAATAATACCAAAAACGCGGAGGTGGACTTCGTCTTCTTCAATCGCGTGCCCAAAGTGGGCAGCCAATCACTCATGGAGCTAATGCGGCGCCTGGGCAAGATCAATGGGTTTGTGCACTCACGCAATCCGGGCAGCGCCAAGGAGACAATTATGTTGCCCAAGGAGGGCCAGAAGGATCTGATTGGGGATCTGCTAACGCGGCCCAAGCCGCACATCTATAGTCAGCACATAGCCTACATCAATTTCACCAGATACCATCTGCCTCGACCCATCTACATAAATCTTGTACGGGATCCCATTGAGCGCATTATCAGCTGGCATTACTATGTTCGCGCACGCTGGTATTACAATGATATGAAGGCGAAGCTGGGCGATAAGGCCATAGCAATGCCATCGGATGAGTTCCTCGATCTCGATCTGGACACGTGTGTGCGTAAACATGATCCGCATTGCACATTTGAGCAAATGCAGATCAAAAATCCCGTGGGTGATCATCGCAGACAAACTCTGTTCTTCTGCGGCATGAACAAGAAGCTGTGCATGTAAGTAGCGAGGCGTCTGGAAACAGAAGCACTTTCTGAAACCAACCATCCATCCAACCCTGAGCTAGGCCCTTCAACTCGGAGATGGCCATGCAGAAGGCCAAGCGCACTGTGGAGTCGGAATATGCTGTCGTGGGCACCTGGGAGGACACAAACATCACGTTAACCGTGCTGGAGCATTATATACCACGTTATTTTCGCAATGCCAAGGTGGCCTATTATCGTAAGCGCATTTATCATTCTATTCTTTTTTTGTTGCAATTTTTGTTGTGGGAAAAAGGATTCCTAACCTTGCGTCGAATTTGCAGTGGGTGAGGAGCGACTCTCGCGTGTCAATCGGAACAATGTCACACGCATCGTGAGCGATGAGACGCGTCAGTTGCTACGCAAGAATCTGACAAATGAGATTGAGTTCTACGAGTTCTGTAAACAGCGTCTATATCTGCAATATGCGGCACTCGGCAATGGCAAGCGCTTTGGCGAAGATGACTATCTGCTGATGCCGGAGCTGCGCGGTGAAGATTCGAAAGATGATTATGAGTATTAAACAGAAGTGTATATATAATTTAAGCTGTGCCAACTATTATTAAATAAATTCCTTTATACAATTACACACCAAATATGCACTTTATTCTGACCTAAGTAAACGTCTTTAGACTTTAAGTCTGTCTGTGACTTACACTGCTTGGGAATTTTAAGCCCATTGCATTGACAAATGTAAACTTAATCTTTTCGCCCACTGCTTCTCTGTGTGCTTGTGTTGTTTGTCGCTCTCTTCAACAGTCTCCCTCTCTCTCTCCCTCTCATGAACTCTTTGCAGTTGTGGCAACTCAATCCCAAGCACCTGAACAACACCCTGTTGACCAACAGTGAGCTGCTTTTCTTTAACCGCGTGCCCAGAACGGGAGCTAAAACGCTTATTGAACTGCTGAGTCGCCTGGGCGAGCTCAACAACTTTATCCTTGAGCATACGCCCTTCGCCAGGCCGATTGCCAACCATTTAACTGTTAAGCAGCAATCAGCTCTGGGCGAATATGTCTCAGATCTGGGACAAAGCTCGGCCTTTGTCTATGTCGAGCCGGTTGGCTATATTGATTTTCGATCTCATCACTTGCCCCAGCCCATCTACGTAAACCTGGTACGATATTTGCCAAAGCATATTTGAGTTTATATTAATTCCCCGATATTGTTAGGTGCGTGATCCTGTTGAGAAAATTATAAGCTGGTACTATCATAAGCGTACGCCTTGGAATGCTCTTCGCATGTATAAAACTAATGGAAAATTTCAAAAACGCGACTTCTATACGAAAAGTTTCGAGGACTGCGTCTTAAAAAGAGATCCCGAATGTCGTTATGATTATGCAATGGGCTTTCCGAACGATTCCGGTGATCACAAACGGCAGAGTTTATTCTTCTGCGGACATGCACCCCTCTGCGAGTAGGTAGCTCCCCAACACAGCCTCAAACTGAGTTTCTAATTTTCTTAATGATACCTGGACAGACCTTTTAATATTCCTGCTGCCATAGCTCGTGCTAAGCAGAATGTGGAGCGGCACTTTGCCGTAGTGGGCTCTTGGGAGGATGCAAACGTTACCCTGGCCGTCTTGGAGCACTATATACCGCGTTTCTTTCGAGGTGTAAAAGATCTTTACTTTGGTAATTAACTGAACTTCTACGAAGACGCATCTCAACTCTTAACCTTATTATTTTTGATAATACAGCAGCCGAGCACAGCTTGGCCTTGCCACAACGCAATCATTGGAAGCCGAAAATTAGTGAGCAAATCAAGAGCTTGGTGCGTGCTAATTTTACATTGGAGTACGAGTTCTATTATTTTTGTAAGCAACGTTTATATCGTCAATATTTTGCAATAAATCGTCATTTAGAGCTGTGATTAGAGATGGACATCGCAAAGAGCCATGTGTATCAGCTGTAACTTTTGACTTTTATATCAAACCTCGTCGATAACTCTCAAGCTTTTCCAAAAAAAATCTAAAAGACAACTTTTACGAGCAATCTAGCAGAAAAAAAATATATATATAAGACATCCTTTGGTTTTTGTTATGCCATACGAATCACCTTGTTAATCAATTGGCAGACATCTCTTCTTCGTTTCCGGCCAGGAGGTAAAAACGCGTATTCCCAGAGAACCTTCCGAGAGGTAGTCTATTGGCAAAGTTTGAGTTTTCACAACTTAGATTTAAAACCCTTTTACTTTGATTAGGAAAAATGTAGCTAATGTTCATATTAAGTGATATCTAACCCTTGGGGTTTCTTATATATAATTCTTGAAAATATGCTCAACCGTGTTGGGCTGGGATCGTATATATATATTTTGCCCGTATATATATATTTTGCCCGTGCTCGTGTCCTAAAAACCCCGCCCACGCCCATCTCTTATGCCAAACTTGAAATCGAACAAAAATTTGTAAAGATTTTTTTTTATTTTCTTAAATGAGGATAAATACTATTTAATAGCAAGTAACACGGGACATGTGCCCCGTTTAAAGTCTGATATTCTGTTAATTTCGTTAACGTTGGAACATGCGGTCTAAACCCAAGATTTGGCCTAGGCATACATTTCAGTTAGAGGAGTCATTGGATCAGCTTGTTTTCAAATCTTCCACTAACTCACTTCGTTTAGCTTTCGCCTTAGATCTCTTAGTTTTGACCGGCAGTTCTTCTGTCTTCCATTCAAGCTGGCTAATCTGACAGCAGCACAACTGAACAATACATCCAAAGCCGAACGCGATTTCGTATTGTTTAATCGCTTAGAAAAGGTCGGCAGTCAGAGTATGACAAAGCTATTGGGTCATTTGGGTACTCTGCACGGTTTTGTCACCTACCGCAATGAGATACCGCCTAGCAAGAAAGCTGTATACAATTTTGAAGAGGAGGCGGCTATCGCTGAGGAACTCATAGAGCTGGAGGAGCCTTCGGTCTATGTAGAGCACAGCAACTGGATCAACTTTACGGCTCACGATATGCCCAGGCCCATTTACATAAACCTCGTGCGGCATCCCATACAGAAAGTAATGAGTGCCTATTACTATCATCGCCATCCCGTGGTCTATGCCAACAGCCTGTTGCGCAATCCGAATAAACCCAAACAGAACAAGGAGTTCTTCGACAGGAGTTTCAATGAATGCGTCAGACAGCGTATAGCTCCCGATTGTGTCTTCGATCCGCACATACCCTACAATAAAGACTGGCGAAGATTCAGTTTGCATTTATGTGGCAATCAGAACGTTTGTGTGTAGGTAATGTCCCAACTTGTTCAACTGCCGATGGAATAATTGTTGCTATTCCCTAGGAATTTCAACTCTGAGATCGCCACGCAAATAGCCAAATTGCATGTGGAAAAAGAATATGCCGTTGTGGGCAGCTGGGAGGATACAAACATAACATTGGCCGTGCTCGAGGCATATATACCGCGCTTCTTTGCCGATGCCACAAATCAGTATTATTGTAGGTCCTTCTAAATATCCACTCACCTTCCAATTGTCTAATATTTGCCTGTTATGTGTGTTCAGCGCATCGGGATAAATTTATGATAAATTCGACGCCGCACGACAATCACCTAGACGAGGATGTGGAGGCCTATCTGAAGCAACAGTTCGCCTACGAAATTGAGTTGTACAACTTTTGCAAGCAGCGTCTCTATAAGCAGTATATAGCTATCAGAAAAACAAATTGATAATTGTTCCACGTAATAAAAAAATTATGAA
Organism: Drosophila borealis; assembly: GCA_035045885.1. Classification (NCBI taxonomy): domain Eukaryota; kingdom Metazoa; phylum Arthropoda; class Insecta; order Diptera; family Drosophilidae; genus Drosophila; species Drosophila borealis. The sequence continues at coordinate 3,798,368 of JAWNOR010000211.1, forward strand.
TAACAAATCGCAGCCAATTCAGGAGTATTTCAGAGTGAACTTTCAAATGTGCGGTATGAGCGTGCCTTTTGTATTAACCCGATATTCCCGCGCGAGATCAATATCTTTAAAATTTATAGTTTAAGCAAAAGTGTTACAACGCACATTTAACAATTTGAACTTATAAAATCTTCACATTTACTAATTAATTATGAAATCGTTTAAAGAAACGGGCGGTATGACTTTACAATAACGTCGTGACGAGTCGGGAGGGTATAATGAATGTATATTTTTGGAAAGGCAGAACTGTATAGAATTCTCTTTGCCATTCCCCTGACTAGTATATTGTATACCTACTATTACCAACGAGTCTTTTCCTTTCGCTACTAATCTCAAGTCGGTATTCGGTTAGCTTGCTGCTTGCATTCACTGTACCCAGATTCTGATTGAGCTCTCAACGGTGCGCCTCGATCATTTGCAGATACTTCAGCTGAATGCCAATGAGCTGAATAACACCAAGAAGGCTGAGATCGATGTGCTCTTCTATAATCGTGTACCCAAAACAGGCAGCATGCAACTCATAGAACTGATGCGAGCCCTGGGCAAAGTGCACGACTATGAGGTGGAGAAAGATCCACAGAACGGCGGCATTCGGCCATTGCTAGACGCCGCCGAGGAGGGCGACTGGATAGATAATATCGTTAATCTCGAGGATGGCACCGTATTTGCCAGTCATGTGAACTATTTGAACTTCAGCAAACACGAACAGCCGCGACCCATTTACATTAATATGGTGCGTGATCCGGTTGACCGCGTCATCAGTTGGTATTACTATATACGTGCCCCATGGGTATTTGTGCCGGGTCGTCGTCGTCACAATCGCGAAATGCCCAATCCCCAATGGGTCAACACCGAATTCGATCAGTGTGTGCTGAGCGGTGAAAAGGTCTGCACCTACATTGAGGGCTCCCTGCTGGAGCGTGTGGGCGATCATCGCCGTCAAACCCTATTCTTTTGTGGCCACAATGAGTTCAAATGCACGTGAGTGGTTGACGTCTTCTGTATTGTTATCCCAGACCATAATTACTCACAAAAAAAAACACTTCAGGCCCTTCAACTCGCGGCTGGCCCTGCAGTTGGCCAAACAGAATGTGGAACGCGAATACGCGGTTGTGGGCACTTGGGAGCATACTAATGAAACTCTGGCCGTTTTGGAGGCTTATGTACCGCGCTACTTTGCGGATGCCTCCAAAATGTACTACTGTAAGTACTGGAAAGACACAATCCAGCGTCGTCTATAATAATAACGCCCTTTGCAGCGGGTCTACACGCCGCCAAAGCGAACGACAATCCCATGAAGCCTCACATTCGAAATGAAATTATGGACATGGTTCGTCGCAATTTCACGCGGGAAATCGAGTTCTATCAATTCTGTCGCCAACGTTTGCATAAACAATATCTGGCACTAAAACTCAATGAACTGATGCGCCTGGACAACAGTTTAGTACAATTGCAATCTGCCAATGAGCTGGCCGTCAGGGATTAGTTAGTCGAAAGCTTAGTTTAGATATAGAATCCAATAAATCAATATTCAAAGATCTACGAAGAACTGAAATACCAATAGAAATTCTAAAGTGTAAAGATCTTTTATTTATTTGAAATATCATTAGCTATTTTAGTTCATAATATAATTCGATTTTATTTGGAATTATTATCTTCGATGTCCCTACTGATCTGAGTTGAAACCTAAATGCCTATCGCTTGCCTCTTTGGTCATTGTCTTGACGAACCTATGAATTTATTTAATCACCTTACCTGAACTGCTTCGAAATAGTTAAGAGATCTTCGCCCACTAACTTGAACTTAAGCTCAAGACTAACCTAGAGTGAACTCCCAGTTTGCAACCAAAGCCTAAATGAAACTCGAAACTATTCCCAACCGACCTCCCCCAGCTGCAACGTCTGAGCGCCGAGCGGCTAAACAATACGCGGAATGCTGAAGTCGATGTGCTCTTCTTCAATCGTGCCGCCAAAGTGGGCAGTGAAGCCCTACTGGAACTGTTTAATGCCTTGGTCGAGTACAACGAGGGTCTGGTATTGGAGCGCAGCGGACTCCATGAAAATACAGTGAGGCAAATGGATAAAGAGGGGCAACAAGAAGCTGCCGAGTTTGTGGCTGGCCTGGAGGAAGGCACCATTTACATACGGCACATTAACTGGCTGGACTTTAGCGAGTTTGATCTGCCGCAGCCCATCTATATAAACATGGTTAGAGATCCAGTGGAGCGTGTCATCAGCTGGTTCTACTATGCACGCAGCTCCTACAAGAATGCCATCGAGTATCGCAAGGCGCCGAACAAGAAAATAAAGCCAGCGTCCTGGTACAAAAAGAACTTCAATGATTGTGTACGTAGTGGAGATCCCGAATGCCAGTATGTGCCACATACCGTAAAGGATTACGTTCCAAACTTTAAAAGACAGTCGCTCTTCTACTGTGGCCATCATGACGACTGTATGTAAGTAGAGAGAGGATTTGCCACCTTGAGCCCGGCTAATGCTTCTTGAGTCCGCTTTGCAGTCCTTTTAACTCGCCCACAGCCATACAAATGGCCAAGGAGCATGTGGAACGGGATTATGCTGTGGTGGGCAGCTGGGAGGATACGAACATAACGTTGACCGTCTTCGAGCGCTATATACCACGTTTCTTTAGCGGAGCCAAGCTGATGTATGAGAGTAGGTTGCAGCCATCATAGTTATAGCCCCAACAGATCTCGTTAACCATTTCTCCCTTTACCAATCAGTGCATAATAACAAGATCACAAATCGGAATAAGAACAAGCGCAAGCCCTACATTGAGCCAGAGGTCAAAGAGATGATAAGACGTAATTTCACATATGAATATGAGTTTTATCATTTCTGCAAGCAGAGGTTGTACAAACAGTATTTGGCACTCAACTTGCGTGAGCTGGAGAAGCATGGGCTGTTGAATTAGTTTCGACTAGGACTCTATATGCATTAAATAAATATTTTAGTAGAAACAAGAAAATACAAATAATACTCGCAAACCACCTTTATTTCTCTGTGTGTGTGCCCATTTTGTGTCTAATTCCATGTGTTGTGTCACCTGCACGCTCTTCTCCTAATCCTTCCACTTCCAATCCAACTCCCTACCAGTTGCATAGCCTGACGCCACAGCAGCTTAACAACACGGCCAAGGCAGAAATGGATCGTTTGTTCTTCACACGCTGCGCCAAAGTGGGCAGCGAGTCGCTCATGGAATTCATGGAGAATTTACAGCAGATCAACGACTTCGAAGTCGATCGCACGGGCCTAAAGAAGTCGGTACGTCAGCTCTCGCCCAGGCAACAGGCCGAAAGGGCAGACCACATTTACAACTCAGAGCCGGGCACTGTTTACATCGAGCACACATCCTGGATCGATTTCAATGGCTTCAACCTTCCCAAGCCCATTTACATTAACCTAGTGCGAGATCCCGTTGAACGCGTGATCAGCTGGTATTACTATGTGCGCAATTCCTATCTGAATGCCATATTCTATCGCAAGAATCCAATGGCTACCCTCAAGCCTACCGCTTGGTTTAAGAAAAACTTCAACGATTGCGTCCGCAGCGGCGACCCGGAGTGCCAATATGTGCCCCTCACAGTGAAAGATTATGTGGGCAACTATAAGCGACAGTCGCTTTTCTTTTGTGGTCACGATCGGAATTGCTTGTGAGTAACGTTGGCCCCTTCAACCCATTAGCATGCAGTCAGACTTTCAAATTAGAAAAAAGAAAATAATTCCTTACCTCTCTAAAAATAATTCATTTAATTGCATAAATTGTCATTTTATGATAACTTCTATATTAAGTTAATTTTTTAACAAGGGATTTTACTTTTAAATTGATTTATTATTATTAATTGAGTCTGGCCCTTTTCTGGCTTTTGTGTATTATTGTGTTTTTTTTTTGTAAGTACGAAAGTCTGCCTTGTAAAGACAAAGGTTAATGGGTTTGAGTGCTTGGCCAGCAATTTCTTTAGTTTTATGAATGCTTTGCAGACCCTTTGACTCCCCCTTGGCCATACAAATAGCCAAACGTAGGGTTGAAGAGGAATATGCGGTTGTGGGCAGCTGGGAGGAAACCAATATTACACTAACCGTACTGGAGCATTATATTCCGCGCTACTTTGCTCGTGCCACGACCTTGTATCCACGTAAGACCCCGGAACTAAACGATGTGGAAGTGCCAGAGTTATATATTCTATTGTTTACAGTGTATCAGGATAAACTTCAAAATCGAAATCGAAACAATCGTAAGCCCAAAATTGATGCAGACGTAAAAGCTATGATCAGGCGTAATTTCACCCACGAATATGATTTCTACTATTTCTGCAAACAGCGTCTCTTTAAGCAGTACATTGCTCTGAAGCGTACAGAACTGGAGCGTCTCAATTTAACATAGACTTCTCACGTTTGAAATCGATCGATGCTATTAGAGCACTCATCTCATCAGATCCAAAGTTATCTAAAATTAAATATTAGTAGCTTAAGCGTACATATTTACAGGTTTATTAATAAAAGACTTTCCTTTAAAATTCCCAATTATTGGTAAGATAAACTGTTTTAAAAGGTATCATATCTAGGGTTGCAAACCCCATAAAAATGGCTAGTAGTTCAAATCGTCTTCCCGCCTTGAGGCGCGGTTCGTGAACCTAATTTTTAATATCAATAAACCTATAGGTTTTGGTTCGATGCGTAGTTTCTCACATATTCTAAAAATATTAATTCAATTTTTTATTTATAATCTCGTACATATTTTAAATGAAAAGTATAGCGTTAATTTGACCACTACTCAATATTGGCAACTACCAAATAGAATTAGATATATTCAATGGACTAGATATTTCTGCATAGAGAGTGAGTCTTGCTTTTTGAAAACATTTTTGAATGAAAATATGATTTGGAAGATATTCGAGCTCCTCTGCTGATTTTTGGCAACTGGCTTGGATCAGTTCAATATAAAAAGTGTAATTCCGGGTTCGAACCGGTTCGAAACCTATTTGCTGTCTTGAATATGTTAGTTCTCAGAGTCGAGAGTCCAGTCACTTGAACTGCAGTCGCTTACACAGTTTCAGACCACATTATTTGTGACTCATCCTACGCTTAATCACAAACCTCTGTGTGTTATCGATCACAATTCTAGCTACAAAATGCCAAATGAAAACCTTCTTAGCTGGTCAATGTAACCACTCTGCGTTTAAACAATACACGCCGTGCCCGCCTCCAAGTGGTCTTCTTTAATCGTCCAACCCGCGTGTGCACCGAGCAACTGGTTCCGCTCTTGCGCCTTCTATCGGATCATAACGATCTGAACCTGGTGCTCAATGGCCCGGTGCGGAGTATAAGCCATATTCGCACAGCCGATGAGGAGAGAATTGAGGCCGAGTGGGTGAGCCGGCTGGAGAAGGACACACTTTACATAGCACACGGCAACTGGATAAACTTTACGCAATATGGACAACATAAGCCCATCTATATATCGCTGGTGCGGGATCCAGTGGAACGCATGATACAAAACTTCTATAAGCAACGCACTCGGCAGAAACTGATCATAAGTCGTAGCATCTATCCGGGCTATCCACAGCGAACAAATGCCTGGTATAAACAGAGCTTTAACGAATGTGTGCGCAGTGGCAGTCCAGAGTGTCAATATATCAAATATTCAATCGAGGATGCCGTGGAGGACTTTAAGCGGCAATCCCTGTTCTTTTGCGGCAATCATGAGGATTGTTTGTAAGTAGAGTAAAGCCTAAGATATCCCTCTATGTCGGAATGCAGCAAATACTTTCCAACTGTAGACCCTTCAATACGCATCAGGCGGTGCAAGTGGCCAAGCGCAATGTGGAAAAGGAATACTCCGTTGTGGGCACGTGGGAGCAGCCAAACGTTACCCTGACAGTGTTGGAAAAGTACATTCCGCGGTATTTCAATCATGCACCATATCTGCACAACTGTAGGTTACCCATGCTCTATTCCCATCCCAGTTCCTGTTCCATTCTATCCTCTTTTTACAGTGCACAAACAAAGCTACCGTAATCACAATCGCCGATATGCAATCGATGCCGATGTTTGGGCTAGAGTAAGGCGTAATTTTACCCGGGAATATGATTTCTATTATTTCTGCAAGCAGCGTCTATATAAACAATATTTGGCACTGCAACTGGAGCAGATTATCGTTTGAATCGAATCTGAAATAAATGGAGGATCTCAAGTGAAATCCCAAATTGTACCAAAAACGCATTTATAATAAATATGTATTTTAACAAAATATCCAGCTATTTTCTTTAAGTGTCAGATGATTCTTGCCTTGTTGCATTTAAATACATCTAGTTAAGAAACTTGAAATTTTGTGGGCTCATGAAACTGTATACGGTTGCGTTTCAAGTAGTTTATACAGATCTCACTTGAGTCTCGAGTTTAGAGTTCTAGAAATTTGACTCTATTATATAGAGGAATTACATCCCCTTAAAACAATTCCCCGACAGAACACCAATTAAATATCAAACACCAAGGAATGTAAGGTAACTATGGATTATGCTGATGTGGAATGGCGCAGAAGTTAGGAAACACTCCCTGATTACTATTAGATACACTTTCTAATCCAAGCATTTCTTATGTCAGATGTCATCGCTTAATGTACGGGAGCTGAACAATACACGAAAGGCTCAAATGGAGCTGGTCTTCTTCAATCGAGTTCCGAAAGTGGGCAGTCAGACGTTTATGGAGCTACTTCGTCGTCTCTCGGAGCGCAATAATTTTCAGTTTCATCGCGACGCTGTCCAAAAGGTGGAAACCATACGTCTGGCTGAGGATCAGCAACAAGAGATGGCCGAAGTAATCAGTGAGCTACCAGAACCCTCAGTATTCATAAAGCATGTCTGCTTCACCAACTTCACCAAATTTAATTTGCCGACGCCCATTTATCTGAATGTGGTGCGGGATCCCGTGGAGCGTGTAATTAGTTGGTTCTATTATGTACGTGCTCCCTGGTACTTTGTGGAACGGAAGGCCGCATTTCCAGACCTGCCGCTGCCGCATCCAGCCTGGCTCAAGAAGGACTTCGAGACATGCGTCCTTAGCGGTGACCAGGAGTGCACCTACACACAGGGCGTCACTGTTGAGGGCATTGGCGATCATCGTCGTCAGAGCTTGTTCTTCTGCGGCCATGATTATGAGTGCACGTAAGCTGCGCAGATCTGAACGCATTGGCAGTTTCGATTTAATAAAAATTGATTTCTTTAACAGTCCCTTTAATACTGTAGGCGCCTTGGAGCGCGCCAAGTTTGCCGTGGAGCAACAATATGCGGTAGTTGGAGTACTGGAAGATTTCAATACAACACTCTCAGTGCTGGAGAAATATGTGCCACGTTTCTTTGAAGGCGTGCGAGATATCTATGCAAGTATGTCAATTAAATAAAAAGCAACATTGGATTTATCTCTATAAAAATGTATTCCTTTTGTCATTACCAGCCAGCGCCGAGTATCTGACCAAGATCAACAAAAACAACTTTAAGCCACCGGTCAGCGAGCATGTCAAGGATATTGTGCGTCGCAATTTTACCAATGAAATCGAATTCTATCAATTCTGTCGCCAGCGACTACATAAACAATATCTGGCCGCCCATTTGCCGCAGAGGATTATAACTGCGCATCCGGCGGCATAGGGCGCAATTAAGTCTCCTCTATTGTTCGAAATTGTGTAAAACATTTGTATAAAATATAATCGATCCTGTAGTCAACTGCGCTACCCCTCCTCCATTCAATCCACACAAATATTGTAGTAAATAATTGTTTATCATTGTGTATATTTCAAATTGGTTATAAAAGTTATTTATATGTTTATTAAATACATAATAACATATACATATTTATATTGTTTAGTTAGTGATTATGAAAAATGCATTCGAATTGTGATGTCTTCAAGTGAACTGTTGAAATTTTTTGTTTTTAAATACCTAATTTTAACTAGAATTAAGAATTTTAAGCTCTCAAACTGTAAAAATAATAAACGCTATCATAAGATCTATGAACTTTGTGTTTTCAAAGACATGAGTGAATTGCGAATCATGATTTAAAGTTAAAACTAATGACAGACTTCAATGAAATTAATTAAAGCTATTAACTATTCTTTATATAATTTTTAGAATTCCCTTTTTTACAATTGCAACACGTAAAGGCTCTGATGTGAATCATAATTGTCTATAGACTATGTATTTAGTTATCAAAATTTTTTACACGTTTTCCTATATAATCCTATAGAATGAGTTAAAAGAAGTTGGCATCTACTATTACCTAATGATTTCATGTTTAGCTTTCAAAATTCATATAAAATTTACATATACTATGAATGTCAGGCCCATAAAGTAAACCCTCTGAAATTATGAAATATATTTACCACACAAAGATAAAACCAAATATAATATAATTTTTCATGAATAATTAAAGATATGACAAAGCAAGCAGAATATATTGAAATAATTTGCAACAATAATATATCTGCGTTGGGGAACCTGGAAGTGTTTTAATAAAAAAAATTAAAGCATTTCAAGTCGACTCGAAGTTCATTTTAAAAAATGAACCCATTGCGATTGCAGTGGCCTCCTCGTGGTGTTCCCTGGGTACCGAATATGCATGTCGGTAGCTAATTCGAGCGGCGCCTTTCAATAAGTAAAATATTAGATGTAGATGTACATCTACTATTTTATAACTTGTTAATAGTTTAAATAAAAAAATGTCCACATTTATTTATTAAAATTCTTTTACTGGGAAATCATAAAAGTAGACTAAAATGTTATACAAGCTTTTGGTAAAAATATATTAAATATTTATTACTTAACATTAAACATTTTTTAAAATAAGAAAAACCGCTTTAAGCGGTCTCAATCTCCGTAACAAAATTTATAAATTATAGCTTCGGGTAGGTCGGTTTCTTATTTTGCAGCATATATTGTTTACATTTCCCTGAGTGTTATTGCTATGTCTAAAGTAATGGCTTTCCAAATTGGTTACCAAAAAATGGTTTTCAAGTTATTACTTAAAAAAGTGATATGAAGCAAGAGAAAATTGATTATGCACATAATAACTAAATCTAGGAAATAAACAAACGAGTAAAACATTTAACATGAATATATCTGAACATCTGAATACTAAAATATAATGTAACAGTTATTGAACAAAATTGGGCGAACACAAATTGGTTTTTTAAAGACTGACTGCTTTCAATTCCATTGCTACAGCAACTTATAGCATGCTGTGATTAGAGTCGGCGTAGTTGATCGATCAATCTTTCGCTTCTTACTGTGAGAAGGGATTGCAAAAATACAAAATTGATAAAATTAGCAGTTGATTCATTTAAATGACACTCGGGGACCTACCTCTTATCACCATACAGTGGATAGAACTCATCAGGTTTCATGTCAACACCTGGACCAACCTTAATTCGTTTTACGCATACATAAGCCGGATTCTTATCTTCGCAGGCAGTTGTCTGGACCCAGCGCTCCGGAGAACGGAGGTAAGCCGTCATGGGATCGCTGTCAACCATCTGCAATACACGCTCATCGTATAAGTCCAACCACTCCTTTGAGTCAGCCCTCACGCTCATCAGATGCGGCTTACAACGCCGCACAATCTTACACAAGATTTGATCAAAAGCCAGAGCCTTGGGCAGCTGATAAGCGCCAATATGAAGACGCCAGCGTGCCACATAGAGTTTGTATATAAGATGATAGTCATCATAGCGGTACTGAATACGCTGGCCATCCGGCGAAATGCGAGCCTTGAGAAATACATTATCAAATTGCATCTCATCCTTACTCAGCAGATTCAGTCGTTTATTGTCGCGCCGTAGATAATCCCACTTGTCCACATCGAGACCATTGCAACTGTTATGCACAATATCAAAAATGTAGCCATGTCCCATCATTGGATAAGTCAACAGTTCACTTTTGCCGAGTATTAGCGCTTTGATTAGCTGCACACCACGTCCATTGTTATCATCGCGAAGTGTGCACAATTTCGTGCTCTTCATGTCGCCAAAGATTTTATCCACGCAGACCAATCCGTTTTGCTCATGCTAGGCGCAATCGAAAGGTAAATAAATTATAGTATAATATTGAATACGAACAACTACTCACATCGAAGCTTTCGCCACAAACTTGTTCCCAGTAATGCGAAAATGGACCATGTCCAACATCATGAAGCAGCGCTGCAATTTCCACCGCCTGTCGGCACCATTCCGGCAAATCCCGATCATACAGTGAATTACGCTTTAAGGCATTCAGTAGATCTTTCGCGCTCCTGTATGTCCTGCAATTTAGCTGCAGTTAATACTTTTTCTTATAAAGAGGATATTGCCTACCCTATGCAGTGATCATAGCGGGTGTGTGTGGCCTCCGGCTTGGCATTTATCGAGAGCAGTCCCAGTTGTTGAACTTTTTTGAGGCGCTGGAACAGGGCATGATTGATTAACTCCTCGATGTGGCTTGGAATTTCAATAACTCCATGAACTTCATCCTCAATGAGCATCTAAACAACGCGCAATAATAAGAACAAAATCATTTTCTTATCAGTTGAATGACAAATTATTAATATCACTAGCTCAGTAGTACATTTGGTAAAAAGAAAAGCAATTGATTGCTAAAAACTGTAACTTTGCTTTTATTCTTGGACACAAATGTGTCGCCTCGACAAGCAAATGAGAACTGAGAAATTCAACCGATGAAGCCAAGATATCTACTGGTTAGGCCAGTTCCTTATGAAATGCAGTGTGCATGCCTCTATATGGATATATGTAGATTTGAAATTCTATCTTGGAACAAAATAGACCTGAAAGAGTTAATTAAACACAATAGAGAGATATGAGCTAATATGCAACTAATCTAAATCTGATAAGTTCAAACAGCCTTTTACGTAGCATAAGGAGTGGAAGCTGCGATATGCCCCAATTGTATAGATGCAACTGGAGGGGATAAACAGCTGTTCTCCCAGCTAGACATTTGTTACGCGGTTTCCATGACAACCAGATTGTTGGGTTGGGCTCTGATTGAAATTGGTGGGCATGTCTAAGCAATAAATAAATAAATAAAAAACGCACTTACATGTGGAACTGCTGCCGCCGCATCGCTGCTCGACTGCTGCTGTCGCAATTGAAGCTGCTGCTGCTGAATTGACAGAGCTGGCAGCTCCGTGCCCTGCTGGGTCAGGGAGCTGCAATCACACACCAAACTGGCTGACATCTGGAATAGCTGATTTCGCCTTCGCTTCTGTTGACATTTGCAATGGGACAGAAAAGCGAAGCGACTATAACGCAACAGAAGAAACGTTTTGTATGTATTATAAAGTCACATTTGTAAACAAATATTAAAATTATGTCAACGGGAGGGAACACAATCGACGTCAGAGCAAATCAGCTGTTTGCCGCGAGCTTGTTCAGGGTTGCCAAGCAACGCGTTTGCTTGTCGCCAGGGCTGCGCTGCATGTGCGCAGAAAAAGCTCCATTTCCTTTTCAGTAAACATAAAAAATACGGTTTATATTTAAAAACAAAGGAATTTCATCAAGGAAATTAACTTTTTTTCTTGTAATTTCGATTAAAATTACCACAACAGTTCAAAAGTATGCCACTTTTTTTTTTTGGGTCTTACCCGTACCCGTTTGGGTATGCAATGAAATTTCTGATTTTTGTTCGCCTGCCTGTTTTTTTTTTAAATTTTGGATTTCCAGACAAAATCAAAAAACGGGTATGCAAGTCAAGAGAGAGCAGTGCGAGTTCAAAAAGGTATTACTTTTCAAAATCGGACCACTTTTAACCGAACTATCGGGAAAAAACGAAAAATCTTCATTTAACGGCATTTTTCGCGTTTTTTAAATTGCTCTATCTCGGCCAAATAGGGCCCCGATCTTGGAAAGATTGGTCTCGTTCGACTCGCGGTCACAGCCATTTTCAGCCAACATCGTAATTCTTGCAAAAAACATAGTAGTTTTTCTCAAATCGAAATCGAAATCGGACATATGGTACCCGAGATATTTCAATTTTAATTCTAACCGCTACAAACGGCTATACATTGCTAAATAAAGCCCCTGTTCGCCTGGTATTTTGGCTGATTTTAAGAAAAATCTCGGCAGCCAGCGGTTGTTTAAAAACCGTTAATGTTTGGCAGCTTTTACGCTAAATAAATTAGCATAAATTATCTGTTAGCATGACAGGCCTACTATAATTAATAAGGCATTACATTTTATTGTTGCTCAACTTTTTTTATATGGCTTGTGATAGATATATCTTATGGCAACCGACAAAATGCTGAAAGCCAGAATTAGAGATACACAACGGAATGTTTTTTATTTGGGTAATAAACAGCTAAGCTTTATTTATTTATGCCTGATTTCAAATGATATGAACGGCTGACATGTAGACAACTTTCCATTTGGCAGACACTTATTTTACACAACTAGTTTTACAATCCTTTTTTCCCCACGCCGTTAGATTTGGTAATTTGCTATTAGCGTTTAAGAGAAAATAATGGTTTTGTGTGCTAGCACATACAGTGTGTCCAAATATAATTTAAAGTCCTTAAGTCGATGAGCTACGACAGTATTGAATATAAGAAAGAGTATCAAGCACGGTATGCAGCACGGCAAATTTGTAAAATAATTATTTATATCCAAATCAAAGCAATTTTTATTTAAACCGGCTCATATACATACACAATTAATTGCCCGCCAAGGGGTCGGGGAAAGAGGTAGACAACATAGAATATGTTTTTTTCAGAGAGCGCCGTCGCATTGAAACGAAAGCGAAAGTACCTTTTGACCTACAGCTGAAAGTGTAACAGAAGAGCGAATTATCCAAAGAGCATGAAAATAAACAAAGAGACATCTAAAGAGCATAGAGAGAGAGAATGCACAGCATAGCGGCACGGTTCGTTCACATGATTGTTTAGATTACGTATGAATACAATCAATGCCCATTCCAGCACACACATAAATACATGTGTACATATGTATACCTGCATCTACTTTTACATATATTACACATACTTGTATATACATATATGTAAACTGTAATTGCGATATTGCAGTAAACAGGCCAATTGCGGTCAACGCACCTTTAAGATAAAAAAAAAAGAGAGAGCAAAGAATATGCAAGGCATAAAATACTATATGTGTACGAATGTATGTACATACATACAAACACATGCAGTCATACATATGTATGTATTTATGTGTGTGCTTGTATCACATGAACACAATAAAGCATAGACAAACTGGCAGCTGGTAAAAATAATAAATACCTTCATGTGCAAATTAAAAACAAACTGAAAACTATACAAAGCAATGAAAAATGCCTTTAAACAAAAACAATAACATTTAAAAATGAGGTAAAAAAACGCCGGCTCCGCACTTGACTGAGTGGAGCGAGAGAAAGAGGCTACAGATAAAAAGAGCGAAGCACAGAGAGAAACACATCATGTTACAGTGCGACGAGAATAATTGGCATAGCCTCATTTCAACATCACAATAGGGTGTGCAAAATGGAGATGTGAATGAAGCAGCTTCAGTGAGAATATATATATTCCAGCAGGTAAGCCGTTCCTTCTTGTGTCTGATTATTATTTAGAATATAGTTCAAAAGCTTTCACAAATCGTACTTTCAGGCATACGCCCATCACATTAATTTTAGACAAATAAATGAACAATATATGTATGGCTTGGAGAAAGTTTTTGTGAAAGCAAAAGAAACTCTTAATTTTTCTAGAATATCGATAGTTGTATAACATTAACCAGAACAATAGCTAAGCTTTCAGACCACTGTGCATTATTTAAGCATATTGGATGCTCTCTCCCTCTCTTAGAACACGCAACACCACCCAAGCCAGCCCACAGTACCAGCGGAGAGTCGATAAAGAATAGAGAAAAGTGAGAGTTTTAGGCATGCCGCAATGCTTGCAACCTACTTGAAACCTTCGTCAGTTGCCACACGACAGGACAACCGCACGGGCATGCCGAACCAGAAGCGTAACGCAATGCAGCAAAGTTATAAATTACTGAAAAGCAATCAGTGAGTGGAAGAGCATCTGAAAGATACACTCGCAGTAGCACAGTAGCAGCTAGTGAAGCCAAATTAATACTAATTAAAGCGCAGCGTGCGATCTACCGGGCAGCTGTTCGCTAACTCTCATTCTCCCAGCGCTCTCAGAGTGTGTTAATTCTCTTTGCGAAAAGTGCTCGTATCTTTGTATCTGTATCTGAATACGGCCCATGCCATTGCGTACTCTCAGCAGCGTACCCCGCCGCCAGTGGGCGAAAGACGCAACTGCCGACTGTCGACTGCTGTGAGCTGCTACGACCTTGCAATGCCCTTGAATGGCACTCTTATTGCGACCAAGTCGCCGTCGTTGCCACTACAACTGGCGGTGCTGCCACGGCTGCCACGACGAGCGCTGGCAAAATACAGAAATGGATTTAAATTGAAATTGAATTTTTGTATATCGTATTTGGTGTGAGCTGTTTGTTGTAACTCGCCGTGCTTGCCTTCTCCACGAACAGAACCGACGGTGCAGCTCCTTTTTTTACAATTTTAACTTAACCCAAGCGTCGCGTGTGTGAACCAGAGCGCCGCATAAATACCAAAAATAAAGCCAAATAAAATGAAAATACCCTAAACATATCGCCTTGAAGACAGTGCACACAATAAATACAACTTCCTTGTTAAAAGTGTTATCCAAGCAACTAGCGCCATCTGTGGGCCCGAACCGTGTTTTCTCCGAGAGCGTGTGCGTGTCTGTGCACTAAAAGTGAAAGTTCAGGCAAACGAAATCCTTCGTTAGCCCCATTAGCTGGGTCACTTCCTTGGCACAGTTTTAAGGCGGAGGTGTCTACGTATATAACGGTACCGAAACACGCAATACATAGCCAAACATATAACGACGACTTCCACACTATATATACCAGATATATACGCGTGTATATATTCGCTATATATATGTGCAATATTTATGCGACAGCTTTGACAACTCATATTTTTTATTGCTCCATAAACGGGCTGGCCAAGAACTTGGAAATAAAAAAGGAAACTCATTGGAACTAATCAACTTATAGGCAGGTTGGTAATATTTATAATCATAACAGAACAATCGCAATATGCACGCATATTCACATAATCATCGCATGTTTTATATAAATATTTCGACCGTGTGTAGTTTTGTTGTTCTGCCACAAGTTGGCAACAATCGAATTGTTGTAGTATACATAGAATACATACATAATTATGAACTAGTACCCGGAGTATACTTTGACATTGAACTTTTTAATGTGGGATCGAATGTGCTTACAAGTGGAACATTATTTGTAATTATTAAAATGGTTTTGTGGAGTGTGACAGAATTAAACGAACGTAGATACTAAGCTGCTTAATTAACGAACAGAATTCCTGCTTCAAACATATATTCTTCAATTAATAATATGATAATTGGCTTTGAAGACGTCTTAACAATTCGCCAGACACAGATATAGAACAGTCAACTCCTTCAAATAAAATCACACCTTTCATCTATTTATCTAACTACCTATCTAATGGCAAACGCAAACGAAAACAAAATCTGCAACTTGCCCTTGTCAATACCTTTTGCAAATACTTAGGGACTGCTGCCCCACCAGACTTCAATCATAGCCCATT
The DNA here is from genome assembly GCA_035045885.1 of Drosophila borealis. Lineage (NCBI taxonomy): Eukaryota > Metazoa > Arthropoda > Insecta > Diptera > Drosophilidae > Drosophila > Drosophila borealis. Next base: position 3,814,080 of record JAWNOR010000211.1, read on the forward strand.
AAAATCAAAACACGAGCTGTAAGTGAAGCCAATGGAAAGCGAAAGCATGTGAAAATCGAAAGTATCTGTGTATGTATTTGTATCTGTATCTGTATCTGTATCTGTGTCTCTGTCTGCTCCAAAACGGCACAAGCGATTTTCGCATTGTTGTTGTTGCTGTTGTTATTATTATTATTGTGGCGGTGCTTGGCTTTGTTTGCTTTTGACATTTCGTTGGGTAGCAATGTCATACAAATATAAATAAAATACACGCGCTTCCCCAGCAAAAGAACCACCCACACCAATCACGCACTGACCGCGGCGCACACAGCAAAGTATCTGAGAGATACTTGACTACTTAGGGCTATCCATGGACGGAACTCGACATAAAGCGAGGCGCGTGTGAGCCACATAATCTATTGATTGTTTTACCCACCCAAAAACTCACCGACAATCGATTGGGAACCTGCCAAAGACTCAACCGCTCCACCGCTTCTGCTCCTCAATTATGTCGCAACGGACGACGCAAAAAAACGATATCCAAAAGAGATGCCGCGTGTTACGTGCGACTGTCAATTTGGCTAATTCGCCATATTAAAAAATATATTAATATATATTCTGGTTTATTTATAAAATAAATATCATTCAGCGCTAACAAAGTCAGCTGTTGTGGTTTGTAGAAATTTTTGGCCAATATTTTGAAGTGGGTGGCACATGAGTGAACAGCAAATAGAAAATTAAACTAAAGTAGGGAATGTTTATATGTATATACTATGCACAGCAAGATATACATAAATATTTACTTATATATGCAGACAGAGCAAATAATTATGCAAGAACATGTGAATATAATTGAAGGCCGAAAGTCAAATGTTTAATAAATTAGTCAAAGTTAGTTCAGGTCTGTGCTTAGAACACACAATTTCCCTACTATGCCCGAAATTCCGCATCCATTCCATTATTTTCACCTTCTGTACTCTATATTTGATCTACATATATGTATCTGCTTACAACTTAATTTCCACAAGTACCGCAATTAGATACACTTATCCGATTAGTACGCGTCCATTAAAGGTTATCTCTCTAATCCCATGTTTCTGTTATCAATTTGCTGAAAGCTTAACTAAATACTAGCTAAGCTGTTTACTGATAACGATTCAATAACCGAGCCCAAACCGAACCTAATTGCTGGAACCTTTGGATAATATATTATCTCAATCACAGCGGGAAATGATTCAGTGTAAGTGGCTCAAATGACAAACATTATTATCGCCGATAAGCCAGATCCGTATCATAATTACTATGGGCAGTACAGAAGATATTGGCAAACAGTTTCTACTTGTATACAATAGCCAATTGTTGCATATCGTTGGTGACAGCAGAAGTGGGGGAATCGAAATACCCTGGAAAAACTATAGTTCCTCGATTAAATTTTATTTACTTTGTTGATTCATTTTCAAAAAATGCTTGCAAATACATCATTCCATTAGAAACAGATTACAGGATTAATAATGGTAAATGTGAAGGAACTGCCTCAGATTCCTAGATTCCTTGCAATATTCCGTTTTAAGTATGTTCTATTTCAAATATTGAGCATTCAAGAATGTTCTTGAGCAGCTTCCCAGCACGTGTGAATGTTAGCAAAAACAAATACTCACCTGACTAGCGAGTAGACCTGCTCAATAGTAAGCACATATTTTTACTCTATAATGAAAATGTAGCAGAGTTGATCATCATGGCATTATGCCCTTTCCCTCTCACTCTCTCTGAGGGTAGCAGACAGCGACGTCGCTGATCACGAGCATTTCTCTATGCAAGCGGCTGTCTGACAATGGCAGCGGTACTCTGCGGGCAGAGGGTCGGGCATCTGTCGCTGCAGTTGTCTTACCTTTGGGATGCGGCGATTACGATTACGATTACCCACACAGACACAGTTGCAGCTACAGCAACAGCTTCAGCTGCAGCCACAGCCACAGCTACAGTTACAGATGCACACACAGGGCACAGACACATCTCAGTTGATCAGTGACAGGCCAGACGCTGGCGGTGCGATTTGCTGCGCTTCGATTTAGCTGCCTTATCAATCAGCGCAAGTTCGTTTAATGCCAAAAAAAAAAACAGAAAAAAAACAAAAATCGTATTCAGTGCATGCTCATCGCAGAACCACCGCAGACGTGGTGCAGTCGCAGTCCGGGTCCGTGAAGTTCGTTCTCGCTAGTTAATAAATAACGTGCCCATAAAGTATATATATTAAGGTTTGTGTCTGAAAACGATCTGGGAACGGGTTACCAAGCGATCCGGCAGCAGTTGGCGTTATGTGAGTAAGAGAGGAATATCGTTCGGTTCGAGTACGATTCGGTTCAGTTCAATTTGGGTCATAAACTGCGCTCTGTTTTCAAATGATTGCTAAAAATAAATGCAAATTGTTATCAACGCTCACAATCGAAACGCCGGCGCGGCATGATTAACTGCGCCCCCGCACCCTTGAAGTCATGTCAGTGACAGGTGAACTCGGCACATACTTAATGCTAAAATAATATATCTGATACGATATCTCCATAAATACACTCCATAAATATCTCCTACAAACTGCAACATAACAAATGGCGTCCCATCAAAAGGCCTTGACAGTGAAGAATATTTTATTTCCTGTATGTCTTAGTGGTTCAGTCATTTAGGAAATTGAACAACTAAGATCCGGGTTCGAGTTCCTGGCTAGTGTTCGCAAGTAGCATGGTCTTAGCCGAAGGCCTAGCACGGCCAGTGCTATTAAAAACTGATGTTCATAATTTATAACTATATCCTATAATCACAATTACAGTATTAATATTAAAAATAGAAATGACATTGATAGTAATAATATTAATATTAATAATAATAATAATAATATTAAAGCACAAATTAAAAATAAATTTATTTTAGATAAAGTCGTATGCAGCTCCTCTTTAGCTGGGAAGCACTCACTTAATCAACATCTGAATATGACTCTGGTTATTTCGATACAAATACTTTAAAATAATAAATGAATGTCGTTTCATAAATGCAACTTAACCTGAAAAAACATAATTTTACAAGATAATGGCTAATGTCGCTATACTCATTAAGACTTTTATTCAGACCGAAAATATCTACGCACTTTGCAAAAGCACTCTTAATTTCAGTACTGGCAACTTATTACAGAGACGCATTAGATTATATATGTGTATTTGTGTATATATATACATATATACATACCTCAGACAGAACAGCCAGAGTCGAAATCTGTTAAATTGTTGTCTACTCAGACATCATATACAAGTTATATATAGAAAGAGCTATTTATATGTATACAAAATCAAGCAACTACAAAATGCATTATCATCCTTGAGTAGTACAAATAAAACACACCTGAGCGGGACACAAATTTTGTAAAATAGTTGTTAACATTTTAAAATTTGTTCTATTAGTCAAAAGAGTTTAACTATGCCTAAAATAAGGGAAATTCACAATGCTCTGGAAATAGACAGCTGGACGTGAAGCAGCTGAAAATGATTTTTTTTATTGCCAGCTTTAATGGGTCCAGCTAAATTGAACTGCTAAATTCACAGTTTCGACTAACTTTTAGCTGCAAATTAGATTTCAAATGAGTTGAAAAGAAATGTTCCCAGTTTAGTTAATTTACCTTCTAGTTGTGTGCACTTTCTCGGCGTATATATTTATTAGACTTGACCTTCGGTCGGATAGCAATATGTCTTTTAACTTTAAATTGGCACCTCTCTTTTATTATTTGCCTGCCTGTCAGTTCAGCTACTTTGACCACAAAATAAAGTTAACTAATCAAACATTATGCAAAGTTATTTTTGATTGTACATATGCGCTGCTAGAATGCCACTTTAGACACATAAACATCAATTGATCAACACGCCGGGCCACACATTTGGCCCAATTTAATTCAATTAAGCTGCTTATGGGTGGCACCACAAACGGGCCTGAGAAGTGTATCTAACTATCTTTTGGATAGTGCGTGCCATCTCGACTCTCGTCGCAGAAATACGCACTTGCAAGCCGGCGAACATTTTGAGCTAACCATCAAAACAAAGCATAAATTCGGTGGAAAAGCACTATAAATTTTAATGCCATGAGTTAAACAAAAAAATATAGTAGAACAGAAAAGAGATAAAGCAAAACGGAAATGTTCTTTTTAGAAAAATACACATGCGTTGTTCAATTTTTATTTTTGGCACATTTTTAGCAATTTCTAAGTTTTGGATGATCTGCATTTATTTTATTTATAAATCGCCGACTCTATATATTACCATAATATATGACGTTTATTGCTATATACTATTGTTTAAACTGATAATTTTATTTTTATTATGATTTTTCGGTATATAAAGTGAAAACTGCGCGTGTCTCTTTTCGCTTTCTAAGATAGTTTCTATGCTAGTACATTGAACTTGGAAAATGTTGAATGTTGAGAAAGTACTAGCTAAGGAAAATCTAGTTAACTGACTGTGGTGATATTTCTTCTTATGCTCTAATTTTTTTTATATTTATCTTTTTTGCTTACTACTTACTACTAACAAAGATTTCTAATAATTTTTGATTTTCAGTATCTTATATTTAATTAATTTTCTGTCTTAATATATATTTTTATACTGTCAGCTTGATTCTGTCCGATCTTTAACTTTTGAAAGTAAATTAACAATTTTTATGAACCAAATCATTTGATAATTTCAGAAATGATTTTATATAAATGTGTCGTTACTTTTGCTATATATCTCTCCCTCTGTCTCTCTGCCCATGGTGCACACTCTTTCCGCTTTCTTCCTTTGCAGTTTCGCTATTTTGCGCGTCATCTGCCGCCGCCCAAAACGCATTTAGCCAATTGGCCCTGGTCCAAAAACAATTTTAATTTGTCTATATAAAAAGGGACTGAAGCCAAGTGAATGGGACGCCTCTTCGGGCAATATCGCTGCAACGGCGCGTACTCGCAGTGGTAGCGCCGGGCAATATGCAGCCGCAGGTGGGGCAGGCTATGAATCACAAATATGTCAGAATGGCATATGCCTAAGTAGAGCCCCTAGATAATACGTATGGGTCTTTGATAATTGTGCAGTGCAGCAATAAGTATTTAAAGCAGATCGCTTTTGACCTCCTTAATCGATCGATTGTCAGGGACGGCCATCGTTTTATTTATTTACAAATTCTCTCGCTGCCTTTGGCAAAGTTTAAATTCAATTTTTATTATTTTACTGCTCAATTAAAGCTTCCTATGCAGGCTGCCAAAAAAAAAAACGAAATAAAAGCTCACACGCAAAACGAAAAAAAAAATAGAAAAAATGTCGCAGATCATCGACAAAGTTCAAGGCCAATTAACAGCGTTGCGATTGGTGCATTCTCTCCTCTTCTTTTGGGTTGGGCTATCTGAATTGTTTTACCATTTAGGGGCGTGTCTATATCCACCTGATCAGGCGAGCACGTGTCACCATTGAAAAACAATAATAAACAAACCACATGCCAATTGTACTTTGAAAACAATCCGCATAAGGTATTTATCAATTCTCTTTGGGGTGCCTTCATTATTTGACCAAAATTGGATTTGACCAGTTGAGCCACTACTGGTTGCCAATTACTTTTTCAAAAGAAACAGCGATAAATTGATTTAAATTTATTTAATACAAATATGTAAAACTTTTGGAATTTAGATTTCATTAGCATGAATAAACCTGTCGCGCGTTAATCATATTATATAATGGATTTTTAAAATGTATATGCTGTCACATATATTAAGTGAAAGGCACACAAATCACTGACAGCTGCTGAAATATATTTAATAAATAAAAATAAACAATTGATTGTGAATTACATATTTGAATGAACTGTGGAAATGCGAAAAATGCACAAGTGCAAATGCCATCTGCTCGTAATACCCAAAATAGGCTATTTAAATTATTGACAGGCAGCTAAAAGTTGAATCGGTTGCCAAATGAAAAATGCTCTGCAAATTATAAAAAATAATTGCCAGCTGTTTTCTCAAAAAGAGAAAGCATAACATTTTGAGTAAATTTATTTGTTTACTTAAGAAAATCTTTGACTGTTTCTTAGTCTTAGGCAATAAACGAAAATAATATTGTGATACACGTCATCTATGTATATACATATATGCATATTCTTATATATATCTGTATATTTGTTTTGCAGCATCGTTGCAATTGCCGACGTTGGCCCCCACCGCCTCGCAAATTGACGTGACGTAAATGAATGAGCCCGGCGATATACCATTGACACACAGTAGCACGCCGGACAACAGGCCGCCGTGCAGCATTATCTCAATAATACCAAACATAGGGATGTCATCATGCCGTGGACGTGCCGAGGCATTCGCGCGAAGTTTGTCCACAAAACTGCGCACCTTGGGCTCACAGGTGAGTTGGGAATACTTAATGCATATCTGGCCAGGCTATCGCACATGCGATATACATATATTTGGTTTTCTTTAAATATCAATACTTATTCATATTAGAGTTTGTATCCGCTTATATTAATTTTATATGGCTGCAAATCCAAAAAAAAAAGTCTTTCGGGTCACGGTTTGTTCTTGATTCAAGCTTCAGCTTGGGAGTTTTTCTCCTACATTTATTTAGATATTTCAATATTGTTTATACAACTGCCCGTTATATTGAGAATATGTCAAGATATACATATTTTCATAAACAAGATAAGGGCTAGATTCGATCTGTACCCAAAAATTTGCAACTACCCAACATGTTTGGATAAGTGCAATTGCTGGGCCTAATACTCTTTGATTAGCATATGTTTGTAGTATAAAATAAATTGTTCGGTTCAAAACAGTTTTGTACCCAAAAACTAAAGGTTTTTTGAAAATAATAATATTAATTAATATAATAATGTATGCACCTATACCATGCCTATAATATTAATGCTTGGATCCAAGCAATCGTATTAGAACCAGGACGAGACTCGACTAGAAAGTTCTAAAGCCTCAGTAGTTTTTCTGATTTTAAACTAGTCACATCACATTATAATATTTAAAACAAAAGCAAAAATGCTTTTACTGCGCAAACCAGCACCGGAAATCAATTCGGTTGCGGTCACATCAATGGGTGCATACAGACTGATGACACTTCACGAGTATCGGGGTAGATATGTGGTACTGCTCTTTTATCCGGCAAACTTCTCATACGTGTGCCCAACGGAGCTGCAGGCATTTAGCGATCGCGCCCAGGAGTTTCGGAATATCGGCTGCGAGATCATTGGCTGTTCGACGGACAGTCATTTTGCGCACTGCGCCTGGATGATGCAACCACGTAAGTCCGGTGGCCTGGGCGAGATTGACATTCCTCTGTGGGCAGATAAGTCCATGAAGATATCTCGCGATTATGGGATGCTGGACGAGAACACTGGTCTGGCCCATCGCGGCATGTATATTATCGATCGACTTGGCGTCGTACGTCATATCTCGATTAATGACCTGGGTGTGGGACGCAGTGTCGAGGAGGCTCTGCGCTTAGTTCAGGCCTTTCAATTTTCGGATGAGTTCGGCGAGGTTTGCCCGGTTAACTGGCGACCGGGTGCAAAGACCATGAAGCCGGATGTTGCTGGCAAAGAAGAATACTTTAAAAACGCCAACTAAAATCACAAATTTTATAGTTCGATAAAGGAGTGCAAGTAGAATACATTTTACACACACAAAAACACGCTCAATAAATTGGATAGTTAGAAAATGAATAGGAGTTTTTCAATCGTGCATATTCTTTATGGGAAGAGGTATTATCTTCATTTGAGAATTCAGTTTGGAACAGTTCAATGTGGGACCAGAAAGAGCAAATTTCTTTGGATTGCGGAAGACCTAATGACCTTGGAAAAATACAAAATTATTAAAAAATAAAATAAAGTGATTTTTATAATAGAATTTTAACCAATTTTCCTTCAATTCATATCCTTTTCTTGAAATGCAGGCAAACGAGGAGGGCGCCAATGCAGAGGATGAACCTATTATAAATGGCGGCAATACCAACACCTGGGTAAATGCACACGAATCGGAACAGACTGTCACTGATCTGCAGCCGCTGCGTCATGAGTCAGATTCATTTTTTGACTTTGACTGCGAGCTGGAATCGCCAGGCAGTCCAGTGGATGAGTGCGAGTACCTGCGTCTCATAGAAACCGCCTCGAATACGCCGCACAACTCCACGGCCGAGTCTGGCTATGCTTGCGCCTCGGCGGCAAGCAGTCACAGCAGCACAGATGGTCCCTACTTTGATGCAGCGGGCGGCAGCAGCAGCAGCACAAGCAATGTGCCAAATGAGCTGCTGCTGGTTACCTCACAGCCGCAGGCGGAGCGCAGCAAGTTGCCGCCAACGGAGCTCAAGGAATATGCGAACACATTGCAAATGAATGGCACTCATGAGCCTCTGACAAATGGTGATCAAGATGAGGCGACGCAGGAGGAGGCGGAGCAGGAGGCGGTAGGCGCAGTGGAACCGAAACAGAAGGAACAAGCAAGGGAGAGCGAAGATGAGACGCTGCTGCAGGCACAAATACTAAGCGAACTGCAGCAGCACAGCGATAGCATCAAGAGCACTGGCAACGGTTGCAGCCAGGAACAAGCGGAGCAGCCGCCATTTGAGGAGGAGCCGGTGTTGGTTAATGGTCACGTAGATCAGCCAGAAGAGAAGCTGCAACAACTTGAAGATGACAAGCTAGCTCCGGCAACTGCGGAACAGGAACAGGGAGAGCAGGAAGCACAGCAGGCGCCAGAGAGCGGCGGTATAGATGAGGTAGACAAATGCGCAGAGGGCATGCTTACTGTGGACGTGGGACTGGCACAACTGGAACAGGCTCAACAGGATGCCACAGAGGCGATTAACGCAGCGGAGAAACCCATTCAAAGCCATGGCATAGACACCACAGACGACGAGGACGACTGTCGGCCGCAACGCGTACGACGATGCTCCTCTTTGAAAACGGGCAAAACGCCGCCGGGTACGCCGGGACGCAAGAAAATTGTGCGCTTTGCCGACGTGCTTGGCCTGGATTTGGCGGATGTGAAAACATTTCTGGACGAAATACCAACCATACCGAAATCTGCGTTTGAGGATCTGGAAATACTTGAGTCAGAACCACCGCTGCAGCTTGGTCCCAGATCGGACAAGCTGTTGATGCCGCTGTTCCAGCAGCCGGGCGGACTGCCCACATTCCTCGATGCGGTGCGCGAGAAGCAGGTATCGCTGGAGAATGCCGCTGTCACCGATAGCATCAATCAGACAATCTCCGGTTCGGTGCGTGTACGCAATCTGGACTTTCATAAATCAGTGCATGTGCGCTACTCGCTGGACGGCTGGCGCAGCTATGCGGATCTGCAGGCCAACTACGTGGAGAACTCCTGCGATGGCTTCTCCGACAAGTTCACGTTCGTTCTCTTTGGCAATTCGCTGCATGTCGGACAACGTCTGGAGTTTGCCGTGCGCTTTCAGTGCAAGGGTCAACAGTTTTGGGATAGCAATTATGGCGCCAACTACTGCTTCCAATGCTTGCCCAGCTCGAATCACGTGGCATCGCCGGCGTCTGTGGCGAATAGCGCCGTGCAGTCGCATCATAGCAGCAATTTGGTCGGCATGCTAAGCCCCACGGCGGGCGATGCCTGGTGCAGTTCGTTCTACTAATGTGTATATGTATCTATATATATATATATATATATATGTATATGTATATATATATATAGTTAGTAGCAGTTTGCGGGGGCACTCCGAGGAGGCAGTAGACGACGCGGACGCGGGTCGTTGCAGTCAATGCCTAAAGGCAGTGCGCCGTCAATGCTATTGGACGTCATTAACTGGCGTCGGCCTTGACGGCGTGTGCTGGGGCGTCTGCCACACCCAGAGATCAGATAACAATACTATATAGAGAGAACGGTGCAATCCACCAAAGCCCATCCCCACAGCACAGCCCAGCCCATACCCCCCCTTGTACGTACATGTATGTAAGGCAAATGTTTATATTTTTATAGAGTGGAATAAAGTAATGCTGGCAAAGAAGCAGAAGGAGGAGGACCAGAGGCAGCGGCTTCGATAACCAGGCGAATAAAGTAAAAGTTAAGAGTGGCCCGAACAAAATACGAGTAAACAGAGCCAGCAAAGTGCGAAAGAATCCCAATGATAGTTAATAGTCTTACGTTATAAGAAGAGCAAGTGATAACTAATGATGACGATGATGATGATAGTGATGGTGATGATATAATGTTGATGATCAATGATTAATGATGCATAATGAACACTTTTTAATGTCTACTACAAGTTTAATTTCTATAGTTCCCTTTTACTATATACACAATATACATATTGGTTTATGCTTTGTTCAGGCATGTGGGGAGGACACTAATGTGGGGATTCACGTGAGTGAACGTATCAAGTTTCTCAAATCCGAATCTGTTTACTACCTGCTATTGTTCCAATATGCAACAAATAACCAACTTTGCTTTTCTAGTCAAACCAAGCTTTACCATAAGACTTTTAAAAAGGCTATATACATTAGCTATATGCAAGGAGTAAACAGCCCAAGCCGAATCTCTTGCCAAACCTCGTTAGAAATGTGCCAATAGTTGCGCATTTAACTCCATGACACCAAATGCTTGCGAATTATATAGATTGCGACTATGCAAGATCTATGATAAATAGTTACAGTTACAGAATTTCCTACCCCTACACGTACTGAACAATCGTTTTTTGCTATGCCAAAAATAATAATTATTATTTTGTTTTTGATCAAATGTTAACATTTTCTTTTTATTGTTTAATTTAATTTTTGTGTTATTTTTTTATTTAATTCGATTTATTTTACGACTTCGATATTTTCTTTATGTATATGTTGATGCATAATATTATATACATATAAACGATATACATACATACAACATAATATATAAAATATACAAAATAAAAGAATATAAATTTTAGTTAAATTTTGTGGCTTGTTTTCGTTTTTAACTTTTAAGTTTAAGAATGAGGTTCATCAACAAAAAGGATTGGTGTTATCATACTATATAAGTATAATACAAATAATATCTCGAGATATAACAATTGTCCAAAACTTCTGATCCACACCAATAGCCTATATATCAGGGAGAGCCAACAACCTAACACTAAAGAATTAATTATTAAAAATAAAGAAAGTAAAACGCAGCTACCTCAAGGTTTTTCAATTGGAAAACTTCGTAAAAGTTAAACAACAAAATATATAAATAATGTTATATATGTTTATTGCATAGCAAACATGTAAAGATACCAACCTAATAAAAAACTAACTTTAAAAGTTACAAACTATTTATACAAACTATGACAGCATCTATGTAACCGCGAAAAATATAAATACCTTCGCATATATGGTGAACTTTTCAAACGCCCCACAGTAAAGCCCCATTAACTATTAGACTGAAGTGTGAGTATAACAGCAGTGACCCCCAAATGTTTTTGACTAGCATATACATATATAATATATATGCATGCTTACAAGATTTGACTAGAAAGTTCCAAGGAACATAACCTCCTGGTACGGAATATTAAAGTTTGTTTGTGTTACGGGGCAAAGCTTGCATGTTAAATGTCAAAACTAAAAATATAAATAAATTACTTTTCCCAGTATAATTTTACTTTTACGTGTTTTGGGCGGAACAAAGTGTAGAGGCAGTTGAAGGACATTTCGTAACCTATAGGAATGCCCGTTAGTTAATAGCCTGTTGACCCAGCACCGCCATCTTCTTCAGGTGGTCATGGCGTTGCCACCTTGTCAGACATGCGCGCTGTTTACCCTGCCATCACTCAAGCTGTCCCCTTGCAAATGCTCAATGATATGTTGAGCATTTCGCTAGAGTGTTGTACAATTCAGCTTTGAGTTTCATCATAAAAAACGGTTTATTTTATTTATAACAAAGCGGTTCTTATGGAAGTTTTAAAATTAATTACTTATTAATATAAATACAAAGTGCTCTTAAAAAATAATGTTCTTGCATGGAAAACTCTATATTTATGAAGTGTAAAAAAAAGCATTCGGGACGAAAAATTCCCCCAGTTATGAACTATATTATGAACTCTAGCTAAATTATCGGTTAGTCTTAAAAGTGTTTGAAATGTGAAACCAATAAGAACAGAAGACAAATGAAAAATTTGACAAACCGAGAAACTGACACTATAAACAATACCAGCAACCATTAGCAAACTTCATCCTCCATGGTCGGCTCCTCATCATCTGGCTGCGAGACTCTGACCTCAGCGAAGTCGTCCTCGACGCTGTCCACAAAGCTGGAGACTCTGCAAACAATAAAACAAGCATTTTAATTGGAGTCTAATTTTTTACATGTGGCATGTGTCACTTTTCGAAATCGCATTGCGGCAGCAGGCCCTCGTCCTTGAAGTGACCGGCTCCTCCGCCAAATCTTAGCAGCGTGCAGAGACGCAACAGAGCCAGGAGCAGCAGAAACATACCAGCCACATAGCTCAGCCAAAGATTGTGGGGAAAGAGTATCAGTGCCACGCCCATGGCGACATATATGGGCGTCGGCCGCCAACCACCCAGCAACGTTGACAAACGCCAGCAGTCCAGACAGTAGGAGGAGCTGTGGTAATTATCGCTGAAAATTAAAAATAAATAAATACATATGCACATGCATTCAATTTATGACCTTCTTCTTCGGGTTGAGCAACTTACTCGCCGCATTGGAGCTGCAGAAATATGGTTATCAGCCATTTTAACTCAATGAACAGCACAAGCAAAGCTGAAAAACTGGCCAAGCATTAAAATTTTATGATCCATGACTAGCAGAGCATCAGAGCTTCTTACATTATAAAGAGGCCCGCCTGATAGCCATGCATGTAGACATCAACGCCCACTCCGCAGATAACTGAAATGAAAAATGACCACAAATTGGCTGTTGGATGCTCAAGAAACTGGCATTGGGCGGGGATGTGTTATGAGTTTTTCGTGTTGTAGAATATGCGTATTAAACAAAATAGGATTGTGTCTACACAAATATTATTTCATCCAGACTTCGATGGGCCATAAAATATGCCAAAACGCAAATATGTAATCTAAGTAACATTGATGAGACAAAGCCGAATGTGCGAGGGTAGTGGAAAATGTTTTGGAACTATGGAAGAGGATATTTGATTATTTGATTTAATTTTAGATATGCAACAAAATGAATTCGTTTTCTTTAGAAATGAGCTTCAGCCACGTTCAACTATCAACAAGAAATTAAAGAGAAGGCAAAAGTGCTACAAATATCAAATATTATAAAAACCTTTTTACTATTTCCTGAACAGTTAATAATTCGTGATTCATTTGATCTATATTATGTAGAAAATGAATATTTACAAATAGATTTCTCATCAGCCCCAAGCATTTCAGAACTTCTTTGACTGCCCGCTTTTTGTAGCATATGTATAATATTCTAACCAAATTATGCCTAGAAGCGTTTAATTTCATTGTGTAAAATATGACTAAGACTACAGCAACAACAACATAAACAAAGAGATGCCAAACAAAAACAAGAAATGCGAAAATCTACCGAAAATTCAATCTAATTAAGTTGTTATTGTATGCGCCGGGAAAACAAATTCGATTAGACTGCAGATAAAAGGCAAATGAGGTTAGACCAAAATCCACAACAAAAACCAAAGCCAAACCAATTACATTAAACGCTTCGAGAACGACGAAAAAAAAAGTCAATGAAACGTGCGTCCAGAGAAAATCAAATAAAAACTAGGCAAAAATTATGCGCTGCTCTTTAGGCGATTAAGAAGGGGCAGGGGCATCCCAGCTAAACTTTTCTGGTTTTTTTTTGCGTCGCCATATTTTGGAGGAGGGTTTCCAGTAAACTGACTGGCGCCAGAAAGCCAACAACAAAAATCATTGTATAGGGGGCAAACACTATAAAAGGGTGCACTTGGCAGGGATGTGCAAGTGCAGCTGCAAAAAAAGGGCCAATGTCTCGTTAATGGCCCTGAGAGAGCATTCTTTTTTATCCGATTTTTGAGCATCACGCAGCGTTGAGGTTTATGAACTGTGAGTTCTTCCGGCCTGCATGCATAATGCAGACCCAGACTTTGTCTAAACAAAAACAATATGGTTTGCAAATTATTTTGAACTTGACCCAAGTTGTAGCTGCTGCTGCTAATGCCGCGGACTTAACCAGTGCTCATTTATCATACGTCCCAGTTGGGACTAGACAGGCTCCATTAAAGACTGTTGCTCTATTGAAAGCTGCTATTAGATGTGCATTAGACGAGGCATACAGATGATACTCGTGGGAGTGATGGCACGACAAGCGGCAAAGCTAAATTTAATAAATGTAGCATATGCAAAAGTGTTTGGGGCAGATTATAAATTGCATTCAAATGGGGAATAGATGAAGTGGCTCGCATGTTGCATGCAGCTCGCAAAACAGTTTTAAATATTTTAAATTTAGTTTGCAAAAAGAAGTGCACTTTATTAATTCTGATTTTAAGGAACTTTTCTAATTGAGTTCATTTTCTATACATACATATACCTTTGAGCATCTATGGGACTATTTACCCAAGCGCTTTGTATTAAATTCAATTTATTTTTTTTTTATACTTAATTAAATTTTTAAATTTGTTTTCAACATTCTGGAGTTTTACGTATGATAAGTGTTCTATTACACGATTAACCCCTTTGCCTTATCATATATTATGTGCTACCTGTATAAGTTATATTTAGCTCGTATTCTTCCACTTGAATCACTTCCGATTTATGGTTGCGTGCGTAAGTGTGTGTGATGTGTGGGTGTGTGCGTGTGTGCGTGTGTGCTTGCACTTGTGCTTACCGAATGAAGTCAGCAGACCAAAAACCCTTATCACAGGACGTAAACACTCACAAGGCTCGGCCGGCTGGCGGCAGCGGCGACGACGTCGTTGCAATTGCTCGTGTTGTTGATGTGGTTCACTCATGGCTCACAATATATATTTCAAATTTTGTTTAATAAACGTTTTAGTTGCACATATCCCGAAACAAGAGCCAACAGATTGGCAGCCCAGTGGCCACGTTAATACATCAGCTAATACTCGTACACCAGCAGAGCTCAGCAGGGCTTAGCTCAGAAGACACATTGTGTTGTGCATTGAATATAAATCAAGTGAACTTTTACGGCAACGTATCCAATTTCTTGGCAAGCAACCGACCGACGATTGCCAAGGATAGCGACACTAACAACAACAACAACAACAACAACGAAAAGCAAAAAAAAACAGAAACAATAAGCAGCTCGTTACGCGTTTAAATTTCAGCATTAACTTTGAGCCAGCGTACGCTGCGTATGCGTAATGCGACCGACACTCTCTACGTTTCCACGTATAATTCGTTTTCCTTTTCAACGCATTTAATCACAATGCCACTTTGTATGTGCGTCTGTGTGTGCGGCAACTAATGGCTGCAAATTACCGTTAACATGCAGCATTCATTTACCCCGAACGCCGCAACGCACGCAGAACGTCAACCACCGACTTTTTAAAATGTCCGCCAAGTTTGTGCAGGTGCCACTTGCCACTTGACTTTAGAGCCAAAAGCCGAACCCGAGTCGTATTCAGAGTCGGAGTACCCTAAACAACGTCCGCACGCTTCTGGCAGCGCCAAGTGAATGAATAGAGCAATCGTCCTTAGTCGCCTCTCAGGCTGCCTGACTCTGACTCTGTGGGCCACACAGCAAGCGGCCAGCGTGCCAACGGGATGCCCTACTTTGTGAAGTACTTACTATTTGATTGATTCTGCGCTGAGCTGTAAATCAGAAATAATAGTACACTCGAATGCGCATATAAGTGTGCTTTCCACAACCAAATCAGTTTATTTTTTAAATTATGTAAAAAGCCTCATCCATCGTTATTCAAAAGCTACCTCGATTAAAGTTACCTGGATCCACTTATTGTTGAAGTGGAACCAACATTAAATCAAGCATTTTATGGCAAAACGAACTAACAGCTTGACATCTCAAAATTGTCTTTATGTTGGCTTAAGCTATTTTTATTAAAAAGACAGCGGCTGCCTCCTGTCTTTTATGCCGACTCTCAGTTCCTTTTTTTTGTCACGTTGCCCTGCGTGTTGTTGTTGCTGCTGCTGCTGGTGTGTTTTCCATGCTTCAGCTGCCTGCCCTTGTGCCCCACCCGTTGTCCTCACTCTGTTCAACACTTTGTATGTTTGTTGGCGTCGTTTCAGTAATTTTCATAACTGGCCCACTGCGTGGCCAAGGCGAGGGGCGCTGCTGCCACGCGAATCAGTCGACAATTGCGCCATCTACGCAGAGTTGTGGACAAAAACATTTTCGGCAGTGAAAATGCCGGCATCCCATCCGCCACCACCCTCCTCCTCCACCATACACATTAAACACAGGAGTAGTTGGGGAGTAAATATTTTTTTAGCCTGCTTCAGGTTTTGTCTACAACTTCTGGATCTCTCATCTGTTAGCTACGAGCATTTTTGGAACTAAGAAGCCGTCGTGCTGTTTGCATTATGCGCCATTAATGTCATCTTTGCTGGTACAACGTGGCGTATGCGCAATGCTAATGATGGGACTCATTTAGCGAAGTCCTTACGCCGTTTCATTATCTTGCTGATGCCCGCCACCATGGCCACCTCGGGCAATGCGAGCTTGGCATCCTCCTGGAAGTCGCAGCGACGCGTCAGATGCAGCCATGTCCGCTCTGGGTTTAGGGAGAGCGGCATTTGGAGCCAGCTGACATAGTCGATCTTTAATGAGCCCGTTAGCAGCTGGTCGAAGGGTGTATTGCCTATAAAGAACATCGACCTCAGCACCGAGAACTTGGCTTCCTGTATGTTCTGGCCCAGCACCCCCTGAAACGGGCTTGGCTCATTGTCGCCCGTGCCCAGTTGCTCGAGCAGCCAATCCTTGTTGAACTTCATATAATTATAGAGCACTTTCAGCGCCTGTTTGCCTATGTTGGTGGTCAGCACATCGCTGGCTAGCACTTCGGCTATATAATCGGCAATGCCCACATCCAGTTCCATGGCATAATTGGCCGGTGGACTGTGACTCAAGCGCTCCGATTCGGCATTGGTTATGGCCAGGTCATCCATTTTAACGGTGCTAACGGCACTCATGCCGCCGGCTCCGCGGCCGCAGCTGCTGCCGCCGAAATCGGTGTCCAAATTAATGCTCTCCTTGGCTTGCTTCAAAAACAGCTCGATCTGGTCAGTGTGCTTGTCATCCTCATCTACGGAGCAAATCGCTTCCGATAGCGAATAACAAATGGCAGCTTTGTCATCATTTTTGGCTGCCATAAAAGTCAAAGATACACATATATACATGTGGAGCTTACAACTCATCCTTGAGACTTACCCTGTTCGTGTGATTCTGCCGTCTTGATGAGCTCCGTGTAGAGAGCTGCGAAAACCACCTGCAGCAACACCGAATCACCCAGTGGACGCGTGGACACTGGTATTATATCCTGCAGCAGGGCTGTTATCTTGTACAAGCCCTCGGGCATGCAATCCCAAATCTCTGAGACGCACGTCAATGCAAGGGACATGGCCTGATACATGCTGGCACCGTTCTCCACGGCATTGATCAGCATCTCGACGACGCAGTCGAGCACTGGATAAACAAAGTGCATGATGGCCTCCAGCCAAGGGGTGCGCTTCTGGTTCCACACCTGACGCTTGTCCAGGCAATCGCTCCAGCCGCTCACAGCATGCTCCTCCAGTGTCTTGATCAGACAGGACTTGATATCAACAGCCTTGCCCACGGCTACAACGAGGTATGTGAGGGACAGAACAATTTGATAGTTCGACTGTCCCACAGGATCTGCATGAATAATACATAAATCTCATTTAGAAACATGTAAGAGTGACCTAGTCGAGATTGCCCGACTAACAGATATATGAGTATAGTAAAAATAGTTTATCTTGCCAATTATGACGCACCTAGATCCGCCGCTATGGAGTCGGTGACATTGAAGCACTCGCCGCGGCAAAGGAAGGCCTCGCATTTCAATGGCGCACCTTCCGCACTGGTAAACGAATGCTTGGCCACATTTTTAAAATTCTCCGAAGACGGCAAATGCTGCATCAGATGGCGCATTATAATGCCCGTTAGATAGGCATCCCTCATTAGCAGAATCTTCAGCAGATAGGACCAGTGTGCCTCCGGAAAGGCCAGCAGCACGCGCAGATCCAGTGATATGGCTGTGTTTGTGGTAAGATCAGCAAACTCAGTTACCCACTGGCAGGATTGCTCCTTGGGAAAGTAACGTGGCAGCGCGAAAATAATCCAAGCGCTGGGCAGACCATGACGCGAGCTAAACATTTCCATGTTATCCAGGCCTTTGCGAAACACCTGTCGCCGGATATAAAGTAGCAAATTTAAGAGCACGACCAGGAGAATGAAGGAAATGCTAATATATAGCTAGCCCACCTTTGAAAGGACACCCAAGGGCGCACCACGGAGTAACAGGCAGTAGAAGAGCTCCCTGCATTTGGCATGAATGTCCCGCACGATGACACTCTGATTGCTCAACTGGAGGCCAACATAGGCCTCGCCACTGTCACAGACATGGGGCAACAACTCGGCAATGCACAGCAGCATGTTGCATATGTCCACCAGATGCAGTTGGGCTCGGGCCACGCTGGTCACAATCTGCGTGTAGCGCACCGTCAATACACTGAGCGTCTCATTAAGCATTCCGGCAAAGATTTTCTGTGCCATTTTTGGCGGCACTGAGTTCCAGAGATCGGTTTTGGTGCCGCGCATATAATGCCACCACATTTGCACCGTATACGAGCCGCGTTCCGATTCAAAGAACGGCTGAGTGTCCTCCCAATGCAGGCAGTCCGCATCCTGAATGATATACAACAGCAACAGGCGGCAGTGCAGATCCAGAAGACGTTCAGCCAATGCCTCGGACATCTGGGAATATTGCTTTAGACTTAGCTTCAGGGCGCCACCCTTCTCATCGCCCTTGGGTGGGCATATTGTGGTCGTGGCTGCCTGCATATAGACGCTTAACGAGTTCTTGACCAATGCGGCGGCGCCAATGGTGGCGGTGAGCACCGAGAGATCCGCATGATCCAGTGACTCCTGCGACAGGCGATGTATGTGCTCCAGTAGAAGATCCGCTGATTTAGTTACCAAACTGACAAACTTATCTGGATCAGAGGTTTTAACCGTAACGCTGCTCTGCATCGCATATTATTAGAAACAGGTTAGGACTACCCCCATAAATTTCCAAGTGTACACTTACGAAATCGCCCTCGTTTAGCTCCTTTTCGGTGTGCAGTAAGCCCGAATGCTTGCGATAGGAGGCAAAGTACTCATCCTCCCACCTGAAGGAAACTGAATTTGGTCAACACCAAAACACCAAAATAAATGTGTCCCTTTTGAGGGCACAGCCTACCAGCGTATTAGTTTTATGGAAGCAAACGATGCATAGCGTGGAAAGTCCAGCTTGCCACCCACCACGCCCGGACAAATGGGCTCCTGCAGCACGCGCTGATGCGTCTGCTCGTGTGGGGCATGTGGCATGTGAATCAAATCGAAATGAGAACGTGAAAACAATGTGTTAACGAGTTTTTTCCCAAAACTCGCATTGCGGTCATTTTCGGCACCTGATAAAACTCCAAATCTCGCTGCAGCAAAATGGGCACACGGTCCATTAAATTTCCCTCCTCGAGCACCTCCATTCTCTTCTTTTTTTGACCTAATCCTTTCAGCTGCAACTGCAACACTGATTGGCCAAAATTATTCGCTATCGAGCAAACAGCTTACTTATTTTCAAATGTTGCCAGGACAACCGACTAAATTCGTGATGGATGATAAAGCTTGACAGTGAAAAACTAAAATGTTATTTGTTATTTATCTAAAATGAGATCAGCAAAGAGCATACATTTAAAATTTCGGATCTTACGACCTGTGTAGGTAAATTAATATTTCATTTCATTTTTATTATTATATTATATTATATATATATACATATATATATATACATGTTTCTTCTTACCCTTTTATACTTATTTGTACTTTACTATACTGAACGCTTTTATACTATAGTAAATTAAAATGGAAAGTTGTTGTTAAAAAAAACGTATGTGTAATCGCCCTACTATACGATTCGCATGTGTTCAAGTAAGTCAGACATGTTTCTACGCCTTGTTTATAAGAATTGTTTGAATTACCAAGTTGGGTAGCGGCAATCTACTCAACCTTACATTTTTATGAATGTATGTAGGTGATTTCGGTTTAACCTGCCTTTAAGTTGTCATCACAAACTAAGTTTTAAATATCCTTGAGCCCAGATTTTTATTAGAGCCTTGGTTAGCTATATATTTTCATATTTTAATGAAACGATTGTCAATTAATTGCCCATTCTACTGAAAATATTTTAAGCTTTAGATATTTTCATATTGAAATAATGGGCTAAATTATAACTATACCCGAAATCGGCGACTACCACATGTGGCAAGATAAATCCAATTGTTGGGCCGATTTTATTTCTGCTTTAGGGTCTCATCCTCAAAATTTTTGAATGCTAAGACAAATTATTTTTTAAAAAACCAGTTTGGCTGACAGCCTTGATGTAAATATTCTCTTTCACCAAACGCAGATCAAATTATTTTCTTACTCTTTGCAAATAAGTTCAAGTAAGCAATATAGATTTCATGATTTGATATAATAATATAGTTCTATATTAACAATTAGTGTTGGCATTCTAATAAATTTTATATTGTCATGTGTGTACGTAGTATGTAGGTATATATGATATGAGTTGATTCGAATATCGCTGCCAACGTTTCAATCTAACAATAATTTTTTGTAGTTTTAAACAAATTTTAGCTGAGTAAAATACATTTTGCCAGCGAGGCTTTATCTTTAGCATTTCAATAATAGATGTTTATTGTTTAACCTAATCTCTACAATAAGATTCCATTTTAAAACGTGTAACTGTCGTTTAGAGAGACGTATAGATAATGCCCAACTTTCGCTCTCCGTATGCTCGTATATGTATAATTATTTCTCATTTAATATGCGATAAGCTGCCGCTGTTGCTGCTGCCTTTGGCTCGGACTTTCCAGCGCCTCAGTTGATAACTGAGCGGTGCAGGGAGCACATCGGCAAGCAGCGGACCTAAGTGGACAACAAAAGTGAGTGGCATTTTGTTTAGCTTCTCCCTGCCTGGGATGCAGTGCTAATCAGCAGCAGACCTCAACGCTGGGGGCGCACTCGGAATTTTCCAGTACACATCCGACGCCCATAAAGCAGTAACAAGTGAACGCTTATCGGGGCGATACGGTGCGCGTATCAGGCGTATCAGTAATCCATAAATCTCATTGGCTCTTTTTGTTATTTTGAGGCAGCATGATCGCACATTTGAGACATTTGACGAGACGGTTGCCCGCCCAGCGTGGCCGGCTATTGTCGGTCCAACAGCAGCAGCTACGAAGTGCCTCATTTCTGATTGATCAGCCGGAGTACAGTTTTCTTAAGGATCTGGGTCTGGAACGTGACAATCCCGGCGTGTTTTCGGGCCACTGGCAGGGTCGAGGACCGACCATCACCAGCTACGATCCTGGCACCGGTCAGGCTATTGCCACAGTGCGTCAGGGTAACGTACAGGAGCTGCAGCAAGCCATTGGACTGACCGTCGAGGCCTACAAGCAATGGCGCCAGGTGCCAGCACCCGTGCGTGGTGAGATTGTGCGTCAAATTGGCGACGAGCTGCGCAAATACAAGGAGCCGCTGGGCAAGCTTGTCTCCCTGGAGGTGGGCAAGATCTACAGTGAGGGTCAGGGCGAGGTGCAGGAGTTCATTGACATTTGCGACTATGCCGTGGGTCTCTCACGCATCTATGCCGGCCAGGTAATCAATTCGGAGCGTGCCCAACACACCATATTAGAGGCATGGCGTCCGCTGGGCCTAGTGGGCGTTATATCGGCCTACAACTTTCCCAACGCCGTCTTTGGCTGGAATGCAGCCATTGCATTGACAACAGGCAACAGCGTGCTATGGAAGGGCGCGCCCAGCACCCCCCTTGTCTCCGTGGCCACCACCAAAATAGTCGCCGAGGTGTTGCGACGCAACAATTTGCCGGCCGTAGTCAGCCTCTGCCAAGGTGGCACAGATGTGGGCGCTGCTCTAGTCGCCGATAAACGCGTCAATCTGCTGAGCTTCACGGGCAGCTGCCAGACGGGCCGCGATGTTGGTGTGGAGGTGCAGCGTCGTTTCGGCAAGGTCATATTGGAGTTGGGCGGCAACAACGCGTTAATTGTTGACGAGTCGGCCAATATTAAAATGGCCTTAGATGCGGCGCTCTTTGGTTGCATTGGCACCACCGGACAGCGCTGCACCACCACAAGGCGCATCATTGTCCACGAGAAACTGCACGATAGCTTTGTGGAGGCGTTGACTGTCAAGTATGCGCAGCTATTGCCGCGCATTGGCCACCAGCTGGAGGCGCAAACACTTGTGGGACCCGTGCACACACAGCAGAATGTCGACAGCTATAAGGCGACCATCGAGGAGGCGAAGCTGCTGGGCGGCACTGTAGCCTTTGGTGGACGTGTTTTGGAGCGTGCTGGGCATTATGTGGAGCCCACCATTATCACTGGACTGTCCCATGATGCAAGCGTTGTGCATCGTGAAACATTTGCTCCCATTGTCTATGTGCTCAAAGCGCGCGATGTGAACGAGGCCATTGCCTGGAACAATGAGGTGGAGCAGGGCCTGTCCTCGGCCATCTTCACGGAGAATATTAGCCAGGCCTTCAAATGGATTGGTGCCCAGGGCTCCGATTGTGGCATCGTTAATATTAACACCACCACAAACGGCGCTGAAATTGGCGGCGCCTTTGGCGGCGAGAAGGCTACGGGCGGTGGTCGCGAATCGGGATCAGATGCCTGGAAACAGTACTGCAAGCGTGCCACCATCACGGTGAATCACTCGGGCGAACTTGCCTGTGCTCAGGGCGTTGTCTTTAACGTAGAGTGAAAAGAAAACGTTTGCATGGAATTCGGTTATATTTTGCTAATCTTGTTTTTGTAGTGTTAATTGTATTATAAAAATGTCAAAAAAAAAATGCATTTCATTTGTAATCTTAACTAAATGTTTCTTGCTGTGTTGAGCTGTGTCACAGTTCGCTGACATCAAAGCGCCAAAAGTCAACCTCAATATCCTTGGACTTCTGCTTGTGGAACTTGTAGCTGGCATCGATGTTATAACGCAATTCAGCAATTACGCTACTCCGAGCGCCCCACTCTTTGGACTTCTTTTGGATGTAAGTGCTGCAAAAATAAACACAAACACAATTTTAATTATAGATAATAGCGAATATCTTCATTTAAGGCTTATTAATACTGACTTTTCTCAATAGCTTCAGAAATTTGCTAACAGATCGATAAGATTGTTGTGCTTCTCATTCCTGAACTGAAAAATTTCTAAATAATTTCCTACCTGGATACTAGTATATATATGAGGCTCACTTTCTCCAATAGCATATGCTTAACAATCTTGCTAACAGATCGATAACACAGTTTTGCTTCTTATAAGAGAGTTGAGAAAAAGATTTCTTATTTATTTTGTAGATGACATATAAAACTACATAATATAGAAAAGCTTATATCATCTGTAGAAATAACTGAGAATTTCCTCAAGGTTCCGTATAATTTTACTGCCCGCGCAAATAGACTGTAATAAGTTGTTGATATACCGTTCCGACTTGAATTCTGTTCTGATTAACGTTAATACATGTACAAATTTTCAATTTACAGCCTATAGTCGATAGCATAACATTCACATTCCTCTCTCCCTTTCCAGGTACTTATTTCTAAGACTATTGCAGCTGCCACTCACCGTGTGGACGTTTTGTGCAGCGAGTAGACAGCTCCTGTGGCCAGACGCATGCCCACATCCAAAAACCGCATATCCATGCCAGCATTATGCTTGGTGCCAAAGGGCGGATTCATAACCACCGTGTCGAAGGCATTATCCCACTTACTGCCCGGCAATTGCAGCACATTCGCACGCACACAATCTGCATTGGGCAGCTCCATGTCCAGCACATTCTGGTGGTAAATATCCACGGCAGCGTCGTCGAGTTCGAAGCCAACAGTAAGCTGCGCTCCAAGTAATGTGGCGGCAATGCTGAGCATACCGCAACCACATCCCAGATCAGCCACAAGCTTTCCCTCAATGTCGTCGTGCTGCGCTTGCATGTGGTGCGTCATGCATGCAGCTATGTGGGGTGGTGTTGGATACTGTTCCAGCAGAATCTTTGGCTGCTCAAAGCCATCGACACACTGCAGATAGTCCTCCAGCTTCTTCAGCTTTAGGCGAGCCATATGGAGGGACGTGTGTACTGTGCTAAGAAATTACTTGGCGTTGGGCGCTGCCGGTGGCGGCAGTGGCTCCAGGCGTGGCAGCACGGGTATAAAACTATTTCCAAAATACGAATCCTGCGGTATAAAGAAGCCCAGAGTAGTAGAGCTCGTTGGATTAAATGCAGATCGTGGCGCGCCGAGGCCGCCAGCGGCATTAGGCGTAACGCTTACGCTCTGCGGAAATTCTACTGTCACTGTCGGCTGGCCAAGCAGCTGCGGTGCGGGCATCTTAAAGGCAAATCAAAAAAAAAAAAACGTTAAGCTGATTCAAAGACAATGCTTCTATAATTAACATTCACCTGATTCGTTGTGCTACCCAGCCCAATGAGCAACTGCTTCTTGGTCTGTATTTCCTCAAGTATTTTACGGTTGGTTTCGGCTTGCTGTGCACTTGATGTGGGAAAAGCCATCAAAAATAGGCGAGATTTTGTTTTAATAACTAAGCAAAACGGAATTTAACTGTTAAAACGCTGGAACACGCGTTTCTGTTTCTATTTCTATGCATTTAAGCTGTATCAAATTGTTCGGAATTGGTTCCAACGAACGATTTATTAAACGGAACTATTGAATTAGTTCATTCATCCAACACTTGTCGGTATTTAAATACCAAGGCGATGTTTCATCATGACTATTCTTCGATATAATTTTATATTTTATTATTTAAGATAAATAATATGCATGTCCATAGACATTATTGATGTAAAACTCATTGAATATTGTAGTATGTTTCGTGATTCGCTCGAAAATAATATTTGAGCAGAATTTTTTGTAATACATATGTATATAGTATTTGGGTAAAGATGTTGTGTATTTTGGTGTTTACCGTCTGCTGTCACACTGAACGGTATCCAAAACGTGCGCTGGCAAACAAAATAAATAGCACGCGACCAGAGAGACGCTAGGATAAAATATCAACAAACACGTGTGACGCCCACAGAGTGCTTTATAATAAATTGTTTTACTTGAAGTAACGTGAATAAGAACTGACAAAATGAGTATGAGCGATGACGACAGAGATATTGACATCGAGAGTGACGTAAGCACAACCGCGATACGCAATTGACGTCATAAATAATATCGCATATTTCCTTGCAGGACGATGGTGACTCTGATAATGGCCTGGGCTCCTCGCGACATACAAGTACCGCAAATTTTACGCAGGTGAGCAAGCCACAGAATAGGAGGGCAATAATAATAACAGAGACCCACGCTGTCATTGTTTATAAACAGACACATGCTCTAATTGTTGTTGCTGTGCTTGCTGCCTGACTTGCAAGACTGTGAATTTTGTTTGTTTTTATTATTTCAAGGCCGAAAAACGAGCACACCACAACGCTTTGGAGCGCCGTCGACGAGATCACATCAAAGAGAGTTTCACCAATTTGCGCGAAGCGGTGCCTACGTTAAAGGGTGAAAAGGTGAGCAATTGTATAATTACAAATAGCAAGGAAATCCTACTTTAAAAAAGAATAGGGGGCATAAGAAAGGGGACCTATTCTTTTTATGAATTTATATGGTAAGTTGTCCGATGTTGGCCCAATATGGCTTCATTACAAGGAGAATAGCATCTCATGACTAACCAGACTAAAGTAGGCTATAGGCTGATCTGGGTAAATTCAGAGATACGAATCGATACCAACTCAGCATTTAAGAATAACAACAAATATTAAAATAGAATATCTGATTAAAAGCTGACCTATCTAGCTAAATTCTGAGCTATGAATCGGTACCAGCTCAATAATTAAATTTTTGCTAAATAGTAGGAATAATTATAATGGTTTGCTGAATGAATATTTCTTATTATACAATGCCTGGCATATCAGGACCGTACCATAACCATGTCCCTAAAAAACTCGTGTTTTAAAATTTACTAATTTCGCCATTTATAACTAAAGGCCAGCCGCGCACAGATACTCAAGAAAACAACTGAATGCATTCAAACGCTGCGCCGC
Source organism: Drosophila borealis (assembly GCA_035045885.1). Lineage (NCBI taxonomy): Eukaryota > Metazoa > Arthropoda > Insecta > Diptera > Drosophilidae > Drosophila > Drosophila borealis. Next base: position 3,840,404 of record JAWNOR010000211.1, read on the forward strand.
AAAATAAGTGAGAACCAAAAGGACATCGAGGAAATTAAGAAACAGAACAGCATTCTGGATGAACAAAGTAAGAAAAAATAGAAAATACCCACATACACATATTAATGCTTAGCTTGACTTGATTCCTTATCGTAGTTCGTCGCCTGGAGGGAAGCACGTCAAATGGAACAGATTTCTTAAGTGGCGACGATCTAAGTAGCGATGTGGAGGACGCCTTGGAACAGGCTGACTTCAGTCGGCGTAGTAAAAAAATGAAAACATTTCATGCATAGCCCCTAAAAAGCTAACAGGCAATGTGTAATGTTTACGCTAGCATCGTAAACGAATCAATCAAAACAAAACTCCAATGCGAGGGCATCAAAATCATTACAACATAAGTCCAAAGTTGTGCCCATCTATACCTTAAAGTGTGTCTGCGAGTGTGTGTATGCTGTTTTGTACTCTAACCAAATAAAAGTTTGTAAGTATCTAAACATTTTTATAAGTAAAAATACAACTCTTCTGTAAATCTGGTTGATGAGGTCCATTAAGTGCTTACATTTATGCTGTTGGATAACTGAAATAAGACAAATTGTAAATTGTTATGCTCGATATGTTAAAGAGCTGGAGCACAATTATGAGTTAGCTTATATATTGTAATATATAAGTACTCCCGGTTCAAGATTGACCACAATTTTATAGTTATTTAAAAATATATTTAAAAAATAAAACACGGCCAGACTATTTGAACTTCAGCGTGAGCCACAGCAGCACAAAAACGAACATGACAAAGAGGAACATGTAACACATTTGCTTGGAGCCGCCCCCCTGCTTGGCCAGACGTACGACGCGTGTCATTGTGTTGCCCAAAAATCCACCTGTCCGATCCATGTCATCGTCAATGCCGCGCAGTAGCTTGTCCTGATAGCGCACCTCATTGCCAATGTCTATGGTCAGGGATTTGAGTGCGCCTATTTTCTGTTGCAGTTCCTCGGCGGCGCGTTCGTTTTCGGCCTCCAATGCATCGTGTGCAGCTGGGCCACTGGGAGCAGGATGCTGATTTAGGGGCTGGTAGGGATAATTGTTGCGTCGCATGCTGCTGCCACTGCTGCTGCTGCCCGTGTGTGCCAGTTTTGCATCAATTTACCTGTAATACTACGCGAAAGCCAATAATTAAGTTGTGACACGTAAACCAAACGGGGAATTTCATACCCAGTGGCAAAACAGCTGCTGCGTTCGTTGTAATTTGTGAGTAGTTCAATCGGCGTGACCTGTGATTCATTCAGTAGGTTAACTATAAAGTTTACTTTAAAATTAATTAATCGACAAAATGAAGGTCTGTGCAATATTCAATTTGTTTAATGTAATGTTTATCAGAGTAGTCCACTTTAGTTCCGAACCAGCTCGATCGCAGTTTTAATGAACGGAACTGTGTGGGTATGACACACAATTTAAGTTTCATAATAATAATTATATTTTATCGTTCAAATTTTAATTATAGTGTGAATGAATATAATATGATTAAGTGCCTATACTTATATATGTCATTAGAGACTGAATCCGACATACTGTCTTATACATCCTCAGCTTTTTATAAGACTCATTGTGAACTTTCTGATATTGTGAGTGAACTAGATATTGTGAGTGAACAAAATATTTTAATCGAACTAGTAATATCGACAAACAGCTGTGAAGCCGTAACGAACGGCGTGTTTGCTTTATTAAATCCGTTTGCCATAGCAACTTTTAAGCTATTTTCTAAATTATGTGAAGTGTTAAATTCCGCCAAAAATTCAGTCATTGGATTGGTTGACTTTTAAATCAAACTTAATGTATATACCTGGCATTGTGTAAATTACCTGTACTCTAACTCTAATTCTAATTAGGTAACGCCAACAAGAGAGTTCCCAAGGTAGTAATTTACACTTTAATTGCTTCAATAAACCTTTGTGCCCTACTCAATAAACACACTGAAAATATTATGCTGATCACATATGTAGTAGCAGTGCTAGCCTGCATATCTGTTTCTTAGCAGAAATGAATTTTGGCATCATCCAGTGGAACTTCTGCGATGACATTGACCGTGATTCGCGTCACTGGGCAGTGTGCTGTGCTAATGCGTAATAATGCTGATTAAGAGCAACAAATTAACTGCTTGTTTTACCCCTCTTAGTGATCATGATAAGCGTGCGTTAATCATTTCACATTGAACCGAAGCACAAGCTAACTGTACAGTACATTTACTGATAAGGCTTCTCTTGCTCCGTTGCAGCAACACCATCAGCATCACCAACCCGTTATGGACCCGTCAGAGGTGCTGGCCAAAAAGGTTGCCGTGCCCGTGGAGGCTTTTCGACTGCTGGTGACGCTGCTGGCCGGTAAACATATTTTATAAATAAAATGAATACGTTCCCAAATAATCAGTTTTATCCCGCAGGCTATCCAATTGCGGCGATTTATTATAAACTGATTGTTAATATACAGGTGAAGCTGTTGCATCATCTGTTTTTTGCATTCTGCGGCATGAGCTTATGTTATTTCAACTATGGCAAGGACACATATCACTCACTTTTGGCCATAACCGTCACCTATGTGCTGGTTACCCTGCTGCGCAGCGCACCTCTTCTTCTGCTGGTACTCAATTTTATGTTTCATATGATCTACTTGCTAGTGGGCTACTACTATACGGCCAGCAATGAGTATGATATATTGTGGACGATGCCGCATTGCATATTGACCCTGCGCATGATTGGATTTGGATTCGATGTGGCCGATGGCTTGAAGCCGGAAGAGGCGCTTTCGAAAGCACAAAAGGAAACGGCATTGCAGAAGCCACCTTCATACTTCCAGCTTTTGGCCTTTGCATATTTTCCCAGTAGTTTTCTGGTTGGACCTCAGTTTCCCTACAGACGATATCAGAGTTTCACCAATGGCGAGTATCGGAAATACGATGGTTGTGTACAGGCAGGTCTTAATCGCCTGGGTATCGGTGTCCTCTATCTTTTTGTATGCCAAGTTGGTTTATACTTTCTGCCGGATAGCTATTTCTTGTCGCCGGAATTTGCGGCGCAGTCCTTCATCAAGCGCATTTACTTCTTGGGATTCTGGGCCAAATTCACACTTTATAAGTACATATCGTGTTGGCTGTTTGCAGAGGGCGGTCTAATGTGCATTGGATTTACCTACATTGGAAAAGATGCGTTTGGAAATCCGGACTGGTCCGGCTGCAGCAATGTAAAGCTGTCGCTACTTGAGGCTGGAAACACCATGCAGCACTATGTGCACAGCTTCAATGTAAACACTAATCAATGGGTCGGTCACTATATATTCAAGCGCCTGAAGTTCCTTAACAATCGCAATATCAGCTACGCGGCTGCCTTAGGTTTTTTGGCTGTATGGCATGGTTATCACAGTGGCTATTACATGGCATTCCTAATGGAGTACATGATTGTCAGCACTGAAAAGCAGGTGAGTCTCTGGGGGAGTTGGGTTAGTATGATTTATATTTATATGCGATAATATTTACAGATTGAATTCGTTTATACCAAACACGTGCTGCCCAAATATGGTGAAATGTTGAACGATTCCCTGATCTATACTGTACTCAATTTCTTGTGCTTAAAATCGTACAATATCGTCTACATGGGCTGGTGTCTCACCTCGTTTGCTTTTCTCAAATACGAACGCTGGATTACCGTGTATAGTGCAGTCAACTATTTTGGGTTCATATATATTCTCATCTGGGCGGTCATGTATAATGGCTATCGTTACTATCTCCGCATCCAGCCCAAGGATCGGCAAACAGGGCCAACAACTATAAAACAAGCCACAGATTAGTGAATCAGCGTATAAATGTTTTGAAAATCATTCGAAATATTTTAAACAATTTGATTTGTTTCCGTTAACATTGACACAAAGCCGTAACCAAAATACGCTACCCATAAATAATATTTAACTTTGTATCGAATGTAAAAAATGTAAGCCTAACAATGAGAGCGTCGATTGTTAGCTTGTCACATCTTTTGAATCCTTTGCCGTTGCATTCATCATTAAAGAAATGTCTAGTCAATGAAAACAGTTTCGTTGCTCTTTGTACATAAAACGCTAAACGGCGTCGAGGCTTATCTAACTTAAACGACAATTTAATGCCCTACTTAAGTAAATTCATAATATATTTTGATATATGCACGAAATGTCAAGAACTGCAAATGAAAAGAGCAACTTTAAATAAAATTAAAGCAAAAAAATTGGATATATAAAAATTAAAAACTCTGATATTTATATATCCTTGTAAATACTGTATAATCATAAAGACTTAAAGAATGGATTCGCTAACTTTTACATCACCACAAAGTATTGACCACGACTAATAACTGATATTAAGGATTTTGTGTTTTCAGGCTATTTACACACCATGTCTTCTAAATATCCGCAAGGATATGGCCGAGGTAGAGCTATTTTTCCAAAAAGTAAATTCAATTATTAGCCACAACTCGGCAAAATCCTCGGGAAATATACACCTTGTGGATCTCGCAGGATTAAGGACCATCGATTGGCATTCAAAAATTGTAGGTAATTTGATAATTTGAATGTTTTGGATACAATTGCAATTAAGGCAGCTGTGTGGATTAAAAGAATGTTTGCGAATTACAAACCCAAATGGATGGAAAATCTTGGATATCTTTAACGTAGACTGGAATAGGTCCACATCAGGCTGCTCACTATGATACAATGTAAGAGTAAAAGCTTAAGGTCTTTCTGTTTATATAACATTATTTCAATAATTTAGGTGGATTTTGGGACAACAGCTTTGCTAATTTGATGACGGATATTTTGTAGCAACTTAATCTGATCTCATTTGTTGCACGTCTTCCAATTATCGCCGTGTAATTACGTGATCGCTTAAAGACAGATATCTTAAACATAGATTGGAATAGCATCACATCAGGTTGCTCGTTGTGATACAAGGTAAGAGCATAAGCTTAGTATTTCTGTTCATGATACATGATACAATATTCAATAATTTCAGGTGGGCCAACAGCATTGCTTATTTGATGCCGGATGTTTTGTAGCTGCCTAATCTGAGCGCATCTTTTGTACGTCTTCCAATTATCTTCTCGTAATTACGTGATCGTAATTCTATTGTGCAGCCTGATGCAGACTGTTTGCTCTTTTTCTCTCGCGCCTCCTATTACCATGGGCTCGATTGTATTGGCAGCTTCCGGCGAAGATGCTGTCAGATTGTTGGATTCACAGCTAGGTAAGTCACTTCCGAGTCTCATTGGTTTTCCAACCCAAGATAAAAGGACATTATTGTAAGTCGGTCGCATTCGTGCGGATCACAAACTGTCAACTGACTTGTATTAATAGCGATAGTATTTGGCCAAGGACATTTTTATCTTTTTCACAAATCAAAAAAAATTGGGCTCCAATAATGGCCACTTCAAGAACTATACTGATCTTCGACCCAGACGAGTCCTGTATTAAGTGACTCGTATAGACCAAAGGTACTAAATAGCCAGAAATAGTCCTTGGCCACATATTTATAACCGAATCGGCCATAAATTGTCCATTTCAAGCACAATCCTGATGTCCTTTGGCCGACATGCAGTCCTTGCCTTGCCAACTAAGAGTTTGTAATAGAAAGGACGAAATTCTTGAAGGAGCTGAGAAAAATAGGTATTTGCCTGTAAAGAAATAAGACTGTAGATTGGCCGTATCCTTGCGGATCATGATGTCCTTTGGTCATCAAATGGCCATAACTCGGCCAAATCCTTGAGGATCCTGACATGTCCTGTGTCATCCAACTCGTATGAACAAGGACCATAAACTGGCCAAAGGACAACAAAATCGTCCTTGTCGTTTCCGAAATAGGGCCAATTTTCTAAAAATGACATTTTTTAAATAGCCATAACTCGGCCAAATCCTTGAGAATTTTGGAAGGATATGTTTTTTTGAACTCGTGGGGAGCAGGACTATCGATTGGCATTCAAGAATTTTAAGGATTCGACAAAAAAATTCACCAAAATTTTTCCTAGGGGTTTAGTCGCAAAAATGGCCAAAATCGAAAATATCCGGGCTAACTTGGCCATTTGAAGAACTATCGGGATGTCCTTTGGTCAGCAGATAGTCCTCACCCTCCCATTTAAGAATTTACCACCCAAAGGACGAAAGTCCTTCAGACAAAAAAGTGTTAAGGACAATTTTGTAAACAAAAAATAAGCCATAGCTCGGCCGTATCCTTGCGTATCCTGGCGAGCCATGTGTCAAAAAAATGTTATTAACTAGGACTACCACCTGGCCAAATTTCATTAAGATCGTCCTTGTAGTTTGGGAAATATTTAAGGATATGTGTTTTCTGCCCATTTCCGTGCGCTCTGCGACTGAAATTTTACAAGTGAAAATACAAGTCCCATGATTCTTAGATGACCCCATAATTTTTTGATGCAAATCGATGCAGTGAGTCTATACGATTTTAACGCACCATGTCCTTTGAAAATCTGCAAGGATATGGCCGAGTTATGTCCTTTTTTCTTCTCATAAAATGCTTTTATATATTCTTTGCTTTATTTAATTTATATGTGTTTTTATCTTTTCAGATTGACAAATTAAGGACCACAGTAAATTCCAAGGACCTCCACGAGGGACAAAGCTAATTTTTCCAGGATGGGACTTTAATTAAGCCAGATACAGCTATTTTAAGTTCAAATAAGCAAAATTTTAATTTACGCTCGCTTTGTACACTTTTAAGAGAAATAATTAGGAAAATTAGCATAAAAAAAAATAAAAAATATAAATAAATTATTTAAATTGAAAATCCTGCTTTTTTAATTCATAAATTCAAAAATTAACGGTCTTTAGAAATCAATTGCATACCCGCCAGGGGCGACTGTTGGCAGCCGCTGGCTGCCGAGATTTTGCTAAAAATCTGCCAAAATACCAGGCGAACAGAAACGCCCAGAAGGTCGACAAAAAATATTTTTTAGCTGCCGAAAAATTTCATTGCATACCCAAAAGGGGCGCCCTCGCCGCCGGCTGGGTCCCAAATTTTTACTAAAATTTCCCAAAAATACCAGGCGAACATAAATGCCCAGAAGGTCGACAAATAATATTTTTGCGGCCGAAAAGTGACGTAGTAAAAAGGGGCACCCTCACCGCCGGTCCAAAATTAGCCCTAAATTCCGCTCAATTACCAGGCGAACAGAAACGCCCAGAAGGTCGACAAAAATTATTTTGTAGCTGCCGAAAAATTTCATTGCATACCCAAAAGGGGCGCCCTCGCCGCCGGCTGGGTCCCAAATTTTTACTAAAATTTCCCAAAAATACCAGGCGAACATAAATGCCCAGAAGGTCGACAAATAATATTTTTGCGGCCGAAAAGTGACGTAGTAAAAAGGGGCACCCTCACCGCCGGTCTCAAATTTGCCCTAAATTCCGCTCAATTACCAGGCGAACATAAATGCCCAGAAGGTCGACGAGTTCTTCGAATAAAAATTTTCAGAAATGTAACTCAATTAAAATGAGTAGTGTTAAGTAACAGATCATGTAAAATGAGTGCTGTAAGGCGGCTGTAAACAACAGCTGGAGCTGCAGCTAATGTAAAAGGGCTCCTGAAAGAAAAAGCATACATATTTTTGGACCATTTCAATGCATATTTTGCAGGGATCTGATCCTTTAGGTTTCCAAGGACTATATCGATGGTACGGTATAACCAAGGATATGCTAGTCAACTAGAAACCATACAGGGGGCGGGGCTGTTGATGGGGGTCCCTGTAAAAAGTTGCATACATATTTTTAGACCTAGTTCTTGCGTATTTGCTAGAACTCGGTCCTTTAGGTTCGCTAGGACTATTTCCATGGTATGGAATGACCAAGGATATAGAGGTCAACTAGGTACCATGAATAGCGATCATTTGCTGATTATATGTTGTCCATTGGTGTGGCAGATTTGACTGAAAAATACAAAAGGAAAAATTTGTTAATTTAAAACGGATCTCTACTAGCGATTGGCATTCAAACAAATTAAAAATCAAAGGGTTAAATAAACGCTTTTGTCAAAATAGTCAGCAAGCACACACAACATATGCTTGCAGAGATAATCAAAATGTACATGCATATTTGTATATGACTACTAGTGCAGGCTGCTAATAGCTCAAAACAAGACATGTCCATTTTCTGTATACCGATTTCTATATATACATTTTTAAATGCTATATTACATAAAAGAAATCAATTAATCAGTACGAGTTCAAAAATGTATATTAATAAAGAAAGGGCGTTAAATGCCCTTACTAACAATATAATAGACTAAATAGACCATCGTTCGCAGCATAACAACATGCCATATTGACTTATAGGGCCACACTAACCAAAGGGGATCAAAAAAGGGGCGCTCAGAAAATAGAGCAGGCAAGCGACCAGCAGAGAACGGCAATGCAAGCTGTTATTGATTGGACCAATCAGCGATCAGCACCAAAAAAGTCGTGAGTGCATGAGCGCAAGTAGATAAATGACAGCGAACACCCACACAAACAGGTGACTGCTATCTCTGGCTTTGCCGCAGCTCAGCGCATACACGTGTTTGTGTGGGTGATTATGCTAGTCAAGTGTCGCATCGTTCTCACTCGAATTTTGATCGGTTGCTAATTTTCTGTGCGCCGGTTTTTTGTCCGCTTAAGACACTCGCACTTTAACACTCTGAGTTTGGGGATTCTAAAAGGGTATTAGGCATATTTTATTTACCTAATTTAATAGCTGCCTTCTTAGGAATTTGTTTAAGGAAAAACGTAGATGTTTACCTCCAGTTACATTTTTTGTGCTCAGATTAGGCTGAAAATTACAAAATAAAAAATTTATTAGTTCTTGTAAGCAAAAATAAATCAATTAAATACCTTTAAGGATTCATGAAGGCCTATAAAATTGACAGAACTCTACAAATTTCGATTTCAGAACCGATCCAGATTTGGCCACAACTTTACATTTTTTAAATTAGATATAGAAATCTCCAGGTACCGATGAAGCTGAATATATTACTCCATAAGCTTTGAAGATTTGGCTAAAAGACAGAATGAAAAATTAATTAGTTTTTGTAAAATAAAATATATTGGTTAAATTACGACAGACTTTGGAAAGACACACCTTTTAGAGCTCGGGCAAGCCTTTTAAATCGACAGAACTCTACAAATTTAGATTTCAGCACCGATCCATTATTGGCAACAACTTTACATTTACGAAAATGTTTAGACAGTGTATTGAATAGCCAAGAGTATATATGTAAGTCATCGAGATACCAACGATATTTAACATTTTACTGTCCAGATTTGGCTGAAAGACACGGAATGAAAAATTAATAAGGTTTTGTAAACTAAAATACATTGGAAAGACATATTTAAGGATTCGTGAAAGCCTTAAGAATCTTCAGAACTCTACAAAATCTTGAGTTTAGAATTTACTCAGATTGGCAACGTTGATGTAATCATTGTCATTTTAGTCAAAATTTAGAATACGATCTTGTTTAAGGTATATCCATGGCATGAAATAACCAACGTCCATTGCAGATTTGGCTGAAAAATTAAAAATAAAATTAATGAGAATTTTATAAGCTTTTAATATACATATGTACGTATTTCCGCTTTGCCTTATGCATATATATGAGCACATTATTTCTCAGCGCACAGAAATTAGAGCAAGAAAATGATCACTTTTCTTTTCTGGACCGATAGCCAACAACAAAAATAAGTGTGAGCGCAAGCAAAAGTAGATATCAATTGCGAAACACACACCCAAACATATGTATGTCTGCAGTAAAAATGGGCAAATATGCACGTACCTATGTATGTACATATATATGCGTGCTAGTGCATTTTCTACTGATTCATCGGACTCTTACAAATGTTCTTCCGAAATGAAAAATGTATTATTTTATGGGAAACTTTGAATGGCGTTAAATCGGTTGATTTAAGTCCGACTTTGGAAAATGATAATCCTTTTAGGATTTGTGAATCTTTAAAATCAACCGAACTCTTAAAATTTTGATTCCATATTTGTTATACTTTAAAATATGATTTTTTGAAAAGTCAATTAATACTTTTAGTCCGTGCGAGTCCGAAAACGTATACCATTATAAATACAGACGGTATTTACCCGAGAATTTTCACTAATAATATTTCTAAACAGCTTTACTCGGCTGCTGGCATTTAACTAAAACAGAATTATGATGCGTAGACGCAAAGTGGACGAAAATCGGTGCAAACCAAAAACTGAAGTGAACGCCAGTCAAATGTAGATAACTTACATGCATAAATAGACAGCATGGAGAGGGAATCGCCAAAAATGTACAACTGTATGTGCATATGCATGCTTGTGCATTGCCTCTAATTGTGCCCTTTGTCTCGCGAAACTTAGTTTTGTGTAAACAATCACACATACACACACACATCCATAAATAGGTACATACAGCCATATGTATGTATATGCAGAAGGCATCATGGAATAGGTAGGAATGTGTATATGCGCGTATCGCTTTAAATAGTCAATTGTACATTAACACAGGGTGAAAACTCTGCACAATTCGTTGTGACCCAAAAAAGTTAAATTTGAATAAGAAGTTTGGAATGCCAATTAGCAGTCCGGCCCATACAATTCAAAATATTATTACATTTTATTATCAGGCCCGTGACATTGAAATCTGATATTTTAAATGGCAATAAATCGGGTATATGAGGACTAAATTCGGTCAAATTGTAGAATGCGCAATTGAATACTAGGGTTAAACTTGTACAGAGTTTGTTTGCGAATGCACAAAACGAACAAAAAACGGCGCATATAAAAATAAGCATAAAACGATCATAAAATAAATACATTTGTAGAGCATAAGCAAAAACATACATACATGCATATACACACATCCCAACAGGCAATAGAAAGAGGGAATTGACATATAATATGTACATATGTATGTAGAAATGTGTGTATACATATTTACATATGTATGTATGTTCGTGCTTGTCATGATCTATATTCACGAGTTCTATTTGTAAAATGAAATATGAATTATTTTTTACTCTACATACGTTATATTGAATAGATTCCGCAATTTTTTATTGTAATAATCTTTTGAATCGCCGAATCCGATTTAGCAGCAAGTTTGATTGTTGTCATAATAATGTTAATTAATTGTCCTGATCTGCGCGATTGTTAAAGCATGTACCATACGGATGGCGAATACTTGAGATTTTTCAGTTATAATAGTTTTAAACAGCTTGATTCGACTGCAGGCGTTTAACTAAAACAGAATTTATTGCGTGGGCGCAAAGAGAAGTAAAATCGGCGCAAAGCAAACCATTAACTAAAGTGAGCGCTATTCAAAGCAAGAATAAGAAGATACCAAAAACGAAAACGCACACATAAACATATGTATGCAGAGAGAATCGCAAAATATGCACGTACATACGTATGTATGTATGTATATCCATCACATCTACACGTATTTTTCTGCCCAGGCTAAATTTGCGTTTATTCCAGTGCGCCAAATTTTTTATAATGCGAAAATAAGACGGTACTAAAATATTAATAGCTTTAACACACTGTAACACGCAGCATAACAACAAGCCCTATTGCCTAATGGAACCACACTAACTCAGAATAAAGTTTCTCAAGTCCATAAAATCTGCGCTCAGAAAATAGCGACCAGCAGAGAACTGCAATGCAAGCTGTTATTATATTATGTTTGAGAAGATACATTGAAGGAGCGGCCAATATGTACATACATATATATTATTTAGCTTATTGCTTACATATACATATGTATATTATTTAGTTGCCTTCTTAGGAATTCGTTTAAACAAATATTTAGCCAAAATATAATAGAAATGTATAATATCAGATAAGGCAAAATGGAAAATAACAAATAAATTAGATTACGCCACAATTTTATCTAAAAATGGATCAAATATTTGATTTTCGGCCATAACTCGGCCAAATCCTTAAAGATATGGCTAGGGCACACCTTATTAAGAGAGAATATGTCTGCTTGTCTCAATATATTCGGCCATCGGCCGTCTGAATTCCGCTCATTTTAATTTATTTAATTTCATCAACATGTGTAAGAGAATGGTGATGCATAAACCAAGTATACCATAATAAAAAGTAACATTCCACGTTTTAGATACAGTGCTTTTGTAAACATATTTATTTCTGTTATTCAGTAAATGATGATAGAATGTGCGAGTTTCTGGCGATTACAAACTAATGCTCCATGGCCTGAGCATCGCCGTCTCCGGTGTCTAAACGGCGTTTGGCCCCTCCACCAGCAACAGATGCGGCTTCCTCCTCATGCTCACTGATCTCGCTAAACATGTAATCATCCTGATACTCCTTTAGTATTTTACTCGAGCGATTCTCATCCAGAAATAGAGAGTAAACCTTTTTCACGTCCTCCGTGTTCACTTCGGTTGCCTTGCGACGACGACAAACTAAATTGGCCGTGGTTATCAATTGTATGGCATAGCGCAGACTTGTATCGGTGGCGATGCGTGTTAGAATGGTCAGAGCGTCGGGATGCATGATGCAGTCCTCCTCTTCGCAGCGTATCTTGAGTATCTCCTTGACCTCCTTTTCAGTGTATGCAACGGTGCGTATGATGATCATGCGATCCAGCAGATCGATGGGTATGCCATGCGGACTGCGGTAATTGGTGCCACGAATTCGAGTTATTCCGCGATTGGTGGCCATAACTACGACTGGTGCCATATCCGACTCTAGGGCGCGATTGAGATATGAGAAGCACTCTATGTCCAGCATGTGCACTTCGTCAATGAACAGGACGCCTGGATTAATCTCGGCTTTGCCCTCCTCACGCCACTCCAGTACCTTGTTATTGATCTGATCACGTACCTCCTGCTTGATTTCGCCAGTATCTCCCGAAAATAGGGCCAAAAAGCCATGAGTGCGACTGTTGATCACATCGATCTCGTGGAGCGTAACTGTGTGCACCACTTCCTTGCGCTTCTGCAGTTCCCCCTCGGGACACTGCACAAAGCGTGTCTGTGCTCCAGTGGCATCGTAGTCGCGAGCGCGTGTAAAGCTGCGACCCAGCTTGTTCACTTTGCCAGAGGCTTTGTCTATGGTTATGACATCGCCGGCCTGAATCTTCTCTTTCATGAAACATTCAATGATTTTGTTGCCCAGATCGTAGTTGGTTTCCATTTCGGTAGTTTTAAGTGTGACCTTCCCCACCTTTTGTCCGGTGCCCGTTGCGGGGCGTTCAATTTGAATTTCGACCACTTCGCCCTCTATAATCTCTGTTTCTTCCTTGATACGCACACCGATGCTTTTGCGTAGTGCTTGCGATAGCGCCTCTGTTTTGCTCATCTCCAGAGAGTAAATCTCCGATCCAGACATGCTTGTAAATGGTGTTTCAGTGCCTAATGCCTGAGCCATGCCCACTGCAATAGCTGTCTTACCGGTACTGGGCTCGCCTGCAAGTAAAATACAGCGTCCAGCGATTTTTCCCTCGCGCACCATTTGAACTACAACTCCGGCGGCACGTCGTGCATCCTTCTGACCCACCATGCCCTGGGATACAGCACGTGCCTCCAGAACATCATCCAGCCCAAGGCCGCGTATATGCGAATGGGCGCCAATGCGCTCGATGCGTGTTATGTCGCGCACCTCAATTTTCTCAGTTTCTCCCATGATTTAGGATTTGAAAATTCACTTTCGGGGGAAAATTACTTTTTTGTCGACAGTCGCTTCGATTTGTTTGGAAGAATTCAACAAATTAAATGAATTTTTGATATTTTGTTGCTCGGCAACGCAAAACAAAAAGCCGGCCCGATACATGTGTTACACATGTGTTTTAGTATCGATATTTCTGTCGCCACGATAGTTCGATATCGGAGCGACTACATCCGATATGCTGGCATTGGTAAATTTAAAAACTATACTTTTTGAGAAACAAACATTCCTACCATTAACCATATAATATACAGTATTGTATGGAAAATTCTGTATATTGTATGGTTAGTGGTTGAAAATATGTTTAGTGCCGATATTTCTGTCGCATACAATTTGCGGAACGATAGTTCGATAATATCGATATTTCCTTGCGGTGCGACTGCGTCCGATGTGTTGATAATGCCGCAAAACTTAATTCAAAAATGTAAGTTCTTGAGGAGCAAACACTAATACTCAAAATTTCAGAAACAATCGTATCAGATAATTAAGTGCAACTTATTTTTCCCTAAAATTAAATCTTAATATATACAATACACTTTTTTGTCTTTCGACAAACATTTCACGGCAGTGTGTGTTGGTTATTATTAAATATTAATTACAATTTCAATTTGTGTACGAAGTATAAAATGGCAGTAAGAATCTTAAATTATTAGCAAAAACTTAAATGTTTAACTGCGTCAAATACAAACAGGTTAGTGGTTAGCTATAGATGATTACAATTTGAGCCCCATTGAACTGCTGATGGCATCCTTAGCACTTGCCATTTGACGGCGCCTTGGGACGGCAGATTTTACTGCGTCCATTCGCACCGTAGACAATATTGCAGGAGAAGGTAAAGTAGCCGCACGTCGACGACTTCGTATAGTATGTGGACTGGAAGTTTTTGTTCTCCTGAGGCGGGTTCTTTGAATTGTCCATGCTGCCAGTCACTGACTTGGTGACTGTCACATAACTGTCTGGTGCACGTGGTTTATGGGCGCCCTCTTCAGATACCTTAGCATTGTCGTCCTCGGCACTAATGTCCACCTTATTGGCAGTATTGTGCTCTAGTGCTTTTGTGTGAAACTTCTTTTCCACATTCACCGTGCCGCGAAAGCCACTGGGCACAGATTCGGTGGTGGTGCGGACTGGATATGTATTAACACGTCCGTTTTGATTCTGCACCACTCTATACTGGCCAGCGTTCGGGTTGGCTACCACCGCCTGCTGATTTTGAGTGGGAGATGATTGCCTAAAGGTTACGGGTTCAGGCAAAGGTGCTGGTGCTGCGCCAGGTTCTTGGTTTTTGATCTGGTTAGCAGATGAGGGACTTTCTTCGAGTTTCACTGGCTTTTCGTTATAGTAATCCTCCTCGTCATATTCATCATACGGTTCCTCGTCATCCTCTGCTTCCTCATCATCGATAATTGTGGGTTGTGGTTGACCCAGCTTATTGCTTTCACCTTTGTCACTGACCTCTTTGCTCGTCTTTGAGGACTTCAGCTGAATCTCTGGTATTGCTTCAGATTCGGAAGCAATTGCTGGGCCGCTAAAGACGGCGTCAACCCGATCGGTAACACTGGAAATAAATATTTGACTTGCATTGCTATTTCTTCACATGATAGAAAGATTTAATAATTACGCGTTTCCAGTGTTGCCAAATTGACTAATTGTATTAAATAGCTCCCTGTTCTGTTCGCGATACGTGGCCACCTGTTCCTTCGTTCCCGATGCAGATTGTGCAGCACCATGATATGAGACGCCAAAGCTGTTAGGCAATATATATGAATTTAGTTAAGCGAATGCGCAACTCGATAAGTCTAACCTGGATGTGCCGTGTATTTGGGACTGACTCTGGCCTGAGTGACTGCCCGACTGTGCCGACGCTTGACCACCGCCTGATGCAGCTGCTGAACTAGTATCCTGACCAGGACGGAAGCCGATTTGTGCTTGCGATGAAGTCTGACCTGGTCCGCTGGATTGTGCATCAGCCAGGCCGCCTTTATCATTGGCCTGCACTTCGCTCTGGCTCTGGTGTATGATACCGCCGCTCTGTGATGAAGCCTTAGTGCCGCCATCCTTACCATTGAGTTGGACTTGCGCTTGGGATTGGGAAGGACCGCCAGAGCCCTGAGACTGACTCATTGCACCATCTTCATTGCCTGTCACTTGTGCGCTCGCAGTACGATCTGCGTCAGAGGTCATTGCGCTGGCGCTGAAGGAGCTGCCCTTGCTGTAGGCGCCAGACACTTGCGTCTTAGCAGTACCTCCATTCTTCTTGCCCTGGGCGCTGGCCGTTGCTTGGCCGTCGCCAATGGCGGACTCAGCTTGCGAGAAGGCATCGTCAACACCACCAGTGCCAGCAGCTCCAGGTACAATGACCGCTCCTAAGCCAGTTCCGGCATCTGTGTAACGTCCAGGAGCACCAATTTGGCCGCCAACAACTCCAGACGGTCCTCCAACGCCTGGCTGAATCCCGTAGCCAATTTGCGTTCCAGCAGTTCCAGGCTGAGTTCCATAACCAAGCTGACCACCGGGAATATCTGTCTGTCCTCCTGCTCCCGGCTGAGTTCCGTATCCACCGGCAATTCCTGGCTGTCCCCCTACTCCTGTTTGCGTACCATAACCTTGCTGACTACCTCCAATACCGGGCTGTCCTCCTGCACCAGGCTGAGTTCCGTATCCACCGGCAATTCCAGGCTGTCCCCCAATTCCTGGTTGTGTACCATAGCCCGGCTGACTACCTCCAATACCGGGCTGTCCTCCTGCTCCCGGCTGAGTTCCGTATCCACCGGCAATTCCAGGCTGTCCCCCAACTCCTGGTTGCGTACCGTAGCCCGGCTGACTACCTCCAATACCAGGCTGTCCTCCTGCACCAGGTTGTGTTCCATATCCACCGGCAATTCCAGGCTGTCCCCCAACTCCTGGTTGCGTACCATAGCCTGGCTGACTACTTCCAATACCGGGCTTTCCTCCTGCACCAGGTTGTGTTCCGTATCCACCGGCAATTCCAGGCTGTCCCCCAACTCCTGGTTGCGTACCATAGCCTGGCTGACTACTTCCAATACCGGGCTGTCCTCCTGCACCAGGTTGGGTTCCGTATCCACCGGCAATTCCAGGCTGTCCCCCAACTCCTGGTTGCGTACCATAGCCCGGCTGACGACCTCCAATACCGGGCTGTCCTCCTGCACCAGGTTGTGTTCCGTATCCACCGTCAATTCCAGGCTGTCCTCCAACTCCTGGTTGCGTACCATAGCCTGGCTGACTACCTCCAATACCAGGCTGTCCTCCTGCACCAGGTTGTGTTCCGTATCCACCGGCAATTCCCCCAACTCCTGGTTGCGTACCATAGCCTGGCTGACTACCTCCAATACCGGGCTGTCCTCCTGCGCCCGGCTGAGTTCCGTATCCACCGCTTACTCCAGGCTGCCCACTGATTCCTGGATAGGTTACATAGCCGGGCTGACTAACTGCAATGCCGGGCTGTCCTCTAGCACCAGGTTGTAATCCGTATCCACCGCCAATTCCAGCTTGTCCCCCAACTCCTGGTTGAGTACCATAGCCCGGCTGATTACCTCCAATACCGGGCTGTCCTCCTGCTCCCGGCTGAGTTCCGTATCCACCGGCAATTCCAGGCCGTCCCCCAACTCCTGGTTGCGTACCGTACCCCGGCTGACTACCTCCAATACCGGGCTGTCCGGCTCCCGGCTGGGTTCCGTATTCACCGGCAATTCCAGGCCGTCCTCCAACTCCTGGTTGCGTACCATAGCCCGGCTGACTACCTCCAATACCGGGCTGTCCTTCTGCACCAGGTTGTGTTCCGTATCCACCGCTAACTCCAGGTTGTCCCCTAATTCCTGGTTGGGTAACATAGCGGGACTGACTATCTCCTATACCGAGCTGTCCTCCTGCACCAGGTTGCGTTCCGTATCCACCGCCAATTCCAGGCTGTCCACCAACTCCCAGTCCACCACCATAGCCAGGCTGTCCGCCAGTTCCGATTTGTCCTCCAACTCCAGGCTGTGTTCCGTATCCAGGTTGACCACTTCCGATTGCTGGCTGAGATCCGTATCCAGGCTGACCACCTCCAATTCCTGATTGCCCTACTCCTGGCAAAGTTCCATATCCAAGCTGACTCCCGCCAATTCCCGGCTGCCTTCCTGCTCCAAGTTGAGTTCCGTACCCAGGCTGACCACCTCCGATTCCTGGCTGTTCTCCTGCTCCAGGTTGGGTACCATAGCCAGGCTGACCAATGCTAATTCCAGGCTGCCCTACGCTAATTCCAGGCTGAGTACCGTATGTAGGCTGAACACCGCCAAATCCAGGCTGTACTTCTGCTCCAGGTTGAGTTCCGTAACCAGGCTGTCCACCGCCTATTCCGGGTTGTGATCCAGCTCCAGGCTGACCACCGCTAAGGCTAGGCTGTCCACTGCCAATTCCCGGCTGGTCACCTCCTATTCCGGGCTGTCCTCCTGCTCCAGTTTGAGCTCTGTAGCCGCCAATTCCGATTACTGCCCCTGCTCCAGGCTGTGCTCCGTATCCAGGCTGACCACTTCCGATTGCTGGCTGAGATCCGTATCCAGGCTGACCACCTCCGATTCCTGGCTGTCCTCCTGCTCCAGGTAAGGCACCATAACCAGGCTGACCACTGCTAATTCCAGGCTGCCCACCGCCAATTCCCGGCTGGCCTCCTACTCCAGGCTGAGGACCATATCCAGGCTGACCACCACCAATTCCAGGGTGTCCGCTTATGCCTGGTTGGCTACCATATCCAGGCTGACCGGCGCCAATTCCAGGCTGTCCACCGACTATTCCGGGGTGAGTTCCTACTCCAGGTTGAGTACCGTATCCTGGCTGAGCACCTTCGATTCCAGGATGTCCCTGTGCTCCAGGTTGAGATCCATAACCAGGTAGACTACTGCTAATTCCAGGCTGCCCACCGCCAATACCCGGCTGTACTTCTGCTCCAGGCTGAGTACCGTATCCAGGCTGACCACCTATTCCTGGATGGGTGCCATAGCCAAGTTGACCTATTCCTGGCTGTCGTCCTGATCCAGCCTGAGTACCGTATCCAGGTTGAACGCCACTGATTCCCGACTGTCCACTAGTTGCTGGTTGGGTACCATAGCCTGGCTGACTAGCGTCAGTTCCGGGCTGACCTCCTGCTCCATGCTGAGTTCCGTAGCCAGGCTGGCTACCGCTGCTTCCAGGCTGTGCTCCGGTTCCGTAACCGGGCTGCGAACCACTAGACCCAGGGTGACCACGCCCTGCGATTGCGGGCTGGCCCTCACCTCCATAGCCGGGTTGAGTGCCTCCTATTCCTGGTTGAGCACCAGGCTGGCCTCCTGCTCCAGGTTGAATAACAGCACCTGGACGCCCGCTAATACCGGGCTGTCCGGTAGCTCCATGCTGAGCACCTGGCCGCCCCGTTCCTGTTGCAGGTTGCCCATCTATTCCGTAACCCGGCTGTCCACCACCAATGCCAAACTGATTATAACCTCCTGGCTGTGCTCCATAGCCAGGCTGACCAGCACCAGATCCTGGCTGTCCTCCAGCCGTAGCACCAGCTCCGCCTTATATGAAAATTCCATTAATGCTGCTTCAATTTCTTTTATTTGTATTTTCCAAAATAACTCACCTAAGCCTGGTATACTAATTATAGCATCAGGTCTTCCTATGCGACCTGGAAGAAGAGAAGCGGCACCATCGACGCTAGGACCACTTGGATACAAAGCTGAGCCACCAGTACCTGGGTATTCCGTATGATATCCAGAGCATTCACTACAATCTCCACCAGAGAATTGACTCTGGGCTTGTCCCATGCCATGGCTACCAGCTGCAGAATTGATCGAGTTAGGTGTATATCCGGATAAGCAATATATTTACTATATCTGTCTTACAAACAGTTGAACGTGAACCACCCTCATTAGCCTCCGCCTCAGCCTTGCCATCCTGTTCGGGCTTGCCAAAGTTTAAGTACTGAGACTGTGTTTGTCCACGGACACTGCAAGTGATTTATTAATTTTACAGATCTCGGATTGAGTGTTACATTATTTGGCTTCTTACTAGCCTCTGCCGCTTCTTTTGGTTCGCTCTAATTCAGTCAGGGCAGTCAGCTCGGCATCATCATCCACAGATGTTTGATCCTGTTGTTGATAATCAATTTGAATAAGTAAGTTCAATGCTAATGTCAGCCTAATCTCAATCGCTTAGTCGGTGTATGAGCTCATTCGGTTTCTAAAACTGACCTTGGTCACAAGTCTACCAACGATCGGTTCTTATCTTACTTTATTTGGGCCGAGTTCATGTGCATTGAACTATTACATTCACGAATAATTTTAATAAAATGTTGCCTCTCTCTCTATCATACACTTAATTTAATTCATCAAGTTTCATTAACAATTTTGACACTTACTATGGCCGCTCCATTTGTGTATGCTATGAGCAGCACCATGCCAAGCAGCAGGCCCCATCGAAAGGGCAACATTTCAATAAATCTAATTTGAATCCAATGGGAACGCGTGCTCGAAGAGTATAGACCCAGCAAACTGTAAATTGAAATTGAATTGTATTATCAACACAGTTTCTTGATTAATATGTATATATATATACATATTATTTTTTTAAATTTTTTAATAGTTGTCGTTTTCTGCTCCAGGCGTAGATCGTTGCTCCTCTCAGTATCTGCCACAAGGGGTTATCACCAAAGACACTTTTTTAAAATGAGTTCGCAAATGCCAAAAAAAAATTAAATAAAATATGAACTACAAAACTATAGTTGTTGAATGACTTGTGGTATGACGTAATGACATGTGCTGGCAAATATGCTTTTGAAAATATTCTTATAAGTGCGAGTATAGTTTTCAAGAAATTTAATCGATACATATTCATTGATTCCGAATCTTTGTTCTAGGAGAACAAGTCATCCAAATAAGTAAAATGTTTTTTTTAGGAATTGTTTTCATTATTTTTGGTCTTTTGAAAAATCAAGATCAAAATTGTTTTACAGAAGTTCCACCTTTATAAAGTTCGAATAGTGCACACTTTCACCTTTTATTAACCTCAACATTGTTTTCGAATTCGCTTGAATATTTGCATTTAGGTACCGAATTTTTAGCTTAAAGGATGAACGTCTTATATCCTTCTACAATTTTAGTAAATCATATATTTATATGAATTAATCTTTTAATCATTTAGCAAGTGGGCTTTATCAGCTTGGACTTATCCTTGACACAGTTAATGCAGTGATAATATATTATAATTTCATTCACTTGTCTTATTCGCTTATTTATAATCCGATATCTCAGAGAGAGCATTAACTTGTATTCACATATCCTTTTTTGTAGTTATTCAAGTATTCCACAATATGCTATTTATTCACACATACTTCTTCGCCTTGCGAGTAGGATCCAAATTTCAGTTCCGATCTGCAGCCGAACGCGACAACTGCTAGATTGCGAATAACGTAACGTCGCCAGAGCATGGAGACGTAAAGTTCTCAAGCTGGAGCTAAAATCATTGAAAGCAAGCAATTTCAATACATTTATACATTTGCATGCGGCAGAATGAATATTTATTTAGGATTAACACCCAGACACTGACAGCACTTCTACGCCTGGCTCTGGCTCTGGCTCTGCCTTATCGCATGTACATACAAATACACGCACAGAGCACAGAGACGAACCACTTAAGGCTGGGCCGCGTCGTCAGTGCTATTCATTTGAGTCTATGTCTATTCCATTACATATCAACACTTTGATCGTGTCAATCGATCACTTGGTTTGGGGCGCCCCATTGAATGCGTCTGTGTTACAACATCGTCGCAGATGGGGGAGAGACTTTTGACCCATTTTAGGGAAATGTGTGGCCATTTATTAGCATATAAAGATACTCAATTGTGTATATCTTGGATACTTACACTTTTTCCTCTTCTTCCTCTTCTTCTTCTTTATACTCTTCCATTTTCAAGTGTGTCCCCCCGGCCGGCTCATTAAATATGCATGTGGTTTCGTGGTCTGTATGTTGCAATTGTCCGTCCCTTGACTTGGGTAGGCACTTAGATCCGCGGCTATGTTTTGTTTTGGATTTCTTTTTTTAATGATCTTTAGCGGAAGCATTTTGCGCTTGATAACCTCTGTGTTTCCTCAGCAGCATTGTCATATCTATAAATAGAGCTTACTAGTAACGCTAAGCATTCCAATGTTAAGCTCGAATTTTTCTTATCTGTCACCAAAATTTTTTAACATTTATTTATTTGAATTGTATTCTCGTATTGAACTGTACATATATTCGTATATATTAAATATATAAATATATAATATCCTCTTCGGCAAGGGGAGGCTTGCTGAAATTTGTTTAGAAGCTTCCGTTTTAGGAGTGAGCACTAAGAGCACTGAAAGGATACACCAATTTAGACCCGCACGGACTACTACTATCAACTGGCATTCAAACATTGGGTTGATTTTGAGATCAACATTTTTAAAGGTTTTTTATGTTATATTTATACCGCTCATTCGGTATACGAGAGATATGTCATTCCATAAGCGGACCTTATTTTTACCCTGGGTATTACCGAGCCATTTTTGTCGAGTTTTCTGAACACTGATATTTTTCATTTTTACTGCCAATTGATTGTTGTGATTCCTACGAACCCAAGTTATTATATTATTGTAAATATGTTTATCAATAATTTTAGAATTGCGAATTTTACGAGTCCAATTCAATATATCATTCAAGAATTTCGGAGTTGCGCGGGCGATTAATAGGCAAAAAACAATTGAATTCGACGTTTTATTTTTATCGGCACTTATTTTGAACCCATTTCATATCTATGGATTCAAATCTGGGAATGGGGTTGCAAATTGGTAAAGTGATGCATAAAATTTGAAAAAGAAACTTGTCCCAGGCAAAGCAGGGAAGTGCCCGTTAGTATATAAATCGATTTAAAGGCTTGAGCGTTTGTTAAGTTTGTTTCAAGGGTATCAATATTCTTAATTAAAACGCACTCAGAGAGGCGAAGCAACCTAGTTTGATAAGATCAACAAGAAGCAAACTTTTCATTAATAACTAATTGCTAGGCCTATTGAAATAAATTTGCATGCATCCAAAAATATCTATTTGGAGCATCTTTGAATTAAAATTGATTTTTATTTGTTCAGCTTTGTAAGTTAAAAGTGACAGTAATGAAATGTTATATCCCCTAGGCTTATTAAGGTTTATAGCTCGGCAAATTCGATCAAATATAAACAATGCGCTTTGCAATAGTGTATTATTAAAAAAAAGAAACAAAACCAAGAAAAATGTATATATGTACTTTTTTTGTACAGATTTGGCCTTGGCAAGCATAGCTTTTAATGTTTGGAACGTAATTCACAACGGTTGTGTTAATTCGCGCAAAATATTTAAAATTGTACTTGATACACCCTGTTATGTACGCATTTATAATACTAGCTTGCCATACTATTCTTTAGTATTTTTTACTCAATTGGTTAGTTAAATACCAAAGCTTGGCCACACTGATCAAAAATTGGTCACTTTTTTGTTTACGTTTGAATAAAAATTCATTTTGCTTACAAAAATAAAATTTAACAAACACAATGGCCAACGGCGATTGGATGCCTTTGTTATTCTGTGGCCTTTCGATACCTATCTCCATATTTATGTGGCTGGGCAACGTGGCATTCTCTAAATTCTGGAGCTACGACTTTGAAGGTAAATTTTGATTCCATATTCTGATAAGCCGAATACATTAGGATTTCTTGGCAGAACCTTTGGTCATAGCGCCGACTCGTTGGTTATTTTCGACATTGGCGCCGCTGGCGTTGATGACTGTAGCGCTCCGTCGCCGCTCGGTAAGCAAATCGGGTGCCGCTTTGGGCGTGGTCGTTGCGTTCACGCTGTCCATAGCGAGTCATCCGTTCTTTGCCAGTCTGGTAGTTTTCTTCTTTAGCTCATCTCGTGCCACCAAATTTCGTGCGCAATTGAAACGCAAATTCGAGGACGACTTCAAGGAAGGCGAAGGACAACGCAATTGGGTGCAAGTGCTGTGCAATGGAGGCATGGCCACGCAGCTGGCATTGCTCTACCTGATTGACTGCGGCAGTGGAGAGCGTTCTATTGATTTCGCCAAGGAGTATCGCTCAAGTTGGCTGGGCATTGCCGTGATGAGCGCGTTTGCCTGTTGCAATGGCGACACGTGGAGCAGTGAGCTGGGTAGTGTCCTTTCCACACGCGATCCCATCTCCATCATCAGCTGGCGACGCGTGCCACGTGGCACGAATGGTGGAATTTCGTTCATTGGCATTGTGGTAAGCCTGCTGGGCGGCTTGCTCGTTGGCTTTGCCTATTTTGCAACCGTCCGCTATACGGTTGAGGCGAAAATGCTGCTCGTCAGTCCACCGCAGTGGCCTATCATATTTTTTGGCGGCTTAGCGGGACTCTTTGGCTCGCTGCTGGACTCAGTACTGGGTGGATTGTTGCAGTTCTCCGGCATTAATGCGCACGGTAAGATTGTGGATGCGCCCGGCAAAGGTGTACGTCATGTTAGTGGCTTGCGCATCCTGGACAACCACAGCGTTAATCTTATCTCTACCATTATCATTGGTGTCACCATGCCACTGCTGGCTCTCAAGTTTTGGCCGGTGCGCTAAGAGCGCCTCTGCCTAAACATTGGACTCTCTCAGATGTTTCCTTTAATACATAAGAGCGCATATTTTTGTAATGCTTCAAGCTCAAAGCAAACAAATTGACTTTAATGTATGTAATGCAAACGATAGACTCGAACAAAACGATTAGGGCAATTGCACTGGTAATCCTACGCTTAGCTTAAGAACAGCCACATTCGTGTAACTAACATATATATCATACATATCAGGCAGCTTAAAAAAATGTTTCTTGTGAACTTCAAATTGTTTTATAATTTCTTCTACAACTATTTCAAGCTGAAGAGTATGAAGGATACAAAGATTTTGAGAGTTATGCGAAATATGTTAACTGAAAGTTTAATCATAATCATCATAATGAATACTAACATACATTTTTTATTTAACTTTTATCTTTTGCAATCATGTTCGTAGAATACTTTGAATGACTGCTTTCAAATCTTTTGTTTTTTTATCTACCCTTAAAGCTGCCACCATGTGAAATACCCCACTGACTTTGTTAGTTTTTTTAAGATATTCGAATGCACGTTTAAAGAATGTTATACTAATATAGCGAAATTGATTAATCCCTTTGTATTTTATTAATTCTTTTCAGCTTTTGTAATTCTATGTTACGCAGCAAGTTTTGGGATAGAGCACGTATTGCTTCGTTTGATGGCGTGACCACGCCTGGGGCAGGCTTGGCAAAACCTATAGAGAATTTAATCATAAGATCACCTATGGGAGAGTTGACGAACTGCGAGCCTGTCGAGATGGTTTTGAAAATAATGCGACGCTTGTGCTGGTAGATTTGCGGATCGTGTGGCAGAATGCTACTGGGAATAGGCTTGGTGTGTGGTCGGGGCTTTTGGCTCGTTGTAGGAGCGATTGCTGTGGTGGTGCTAGTTGGTTGCTCTGTGTGATTGACTGGGCTTTGCGTTGTGGCTGTCGGTTTTGATTGTGTGGCGGTTTTGGCTCGAGTGGTTCTTGGTATCAATGTGGTGGTGCGCCTGCGCTGGGGACGATTTCGTATGGTGGTGGTGCTGCTGCTGCTCGGAGACTGTGTAGTTATGCTATTCGTTGGCTTAGCGCTGCTGGTACTCAGTGGTGGAACCTGATAGCCTGCATCGGGCAGCTCCTCTGCAGTGGCATCTGGCTTCTCTGCCTCTGCATAGCCCTGCTCCGGCTCTTGCGCAACCTCGTCCACATAGTCGTCATCCGCGTCTGCTGCGTTGTTAGTGAAAAGTGGTTTGTTGGGCGGATGTTGAACGCGCTGCCGCTTTGATTTCTCATCCTCATAGATGGGCACATCAGGGCCAGTGGCTGCAAGCACTTGCTCCATTTGCTTTTGTAGTATTTCATAGAGTGGCGCATTCTGTTCATCATCTACTAGCTCGACGGGCTCACTGGGCACAAACTGATTATTGACATATGCACTGCGCCCATCTAAGTCATCGTCGACATCCAAGATGTCCTGATCCAGTTTCTGGGAACGTGATTCAGCAAGTGGTTCTTCAGACGTTGCATTAATTTCCGAATCAGTGGGCGCCGCTTGAATACTGAGGACCGCTAAGAAAGACATCTCTTGAGTTGTGGCGCCTTAGCTTGGGTTACCTTAACTCACCTCCGCCGAACAGCAGCAGCAGCCACCAGGAGGCACCACGTGTGCAGGTTCCGTTTGCCATTGCAGTCGCTTGGCTTCTGTTCGCAGTGGGTGCATTTGTCGCATCTTTTATAGGTTGCCCGTTGGACGACCGGCTGCATCTCGCGCTCAATCAACGATGTTTAGTTTTGGGATTTTATTGTTTTGTGATCTTTTGAATTGTTGGTATCTTTTGCTGTCAATCAGTCCATAAAACTATCATAGAACTTGTTTGACAGTTCAATGAACTGCACATATATATGCAGATGACATATTAAAATGTTCTTAAGTTGGGCAAACCTAATGCATTTTGTGGTCTTTCTTTTCCCAAGGGACTAGTAAGGCCGCCTACGTTTCATCATTAAATGAATGATAAAAGTTTTCTTTAAGAAATTCTTTAGCATTTTTAGATTATTTTAAATAAAAAGGAAAAGAATCAAGGGAGCTACTACTACCATCAAATGTATTAAAGGCACATACTAGAACTAATACCTCTAACTACCTTTAACGGATCAAAATACTTGCCATCGGCTCATATCTCACATTCAAGCCGAGAATTGAGCTTTGCTGAAAAAAGCTGAAGTATATGTGAGCACAGCATCCAATACAATCGCAAATTATAAAAAGATATATACTTGATCTGTATATATTATTCTAGAAGATATCTGTCGAATTTGGTGACTCTAGCCCAAAAAGCCCAAGACTCTTGCTTAAAAGCAGGATTTCGATATCGACATACTGACAGACAGACGGACATAGCTAGATCGACTCGAATATTGATGCTGATCAAGAATTTGTAT
The DNA here is from genome assembly GCA_035045885.1 of Drosophila borealis. NCBI lineage: Eukaryota > Metazoa > Arthropoda > Insecta > Diptera > Drosophilidae > Drosophila > Drosophila borealis. The sequence continues at coordinate 3,867,181 of JAWNOR010000211.1, forward strand.
AGTTTATGGGGACGGAGATGCTTCCTTCTGCCTGTAACACATATATTTGTACAAAACCAATATACCCTTTTAACAGGGCTTACAGTATAATAAAATTATGTCAGTTTATTTTTAAATTTGATTGATAGATCTGATATATGTATAAGATAAAAAAGATTATCTTTTATTATATTTTCCAAACGAAGTATGAATGCAAAGTTGAACATTTTGGGAAATTCTATGGTGGGATGGAAATAAAATGAAATTTCACTAGTGCTACGGATCTGCAGGGGAAGGATAATAAAAAAGAAGTGTAAAGCATTGAAAGATGCAAACACAGCACAAGAAATTGAATACTATGAATTTTTGAGAAATTTATATATTCGTCTACAAAATATCCTAAGTGGAGCTCTATACTTATCGTTAAATCTGGAAACAATTGGTCCCTTGTAGGACCAATATATATTTATAATAGTTGCAGCTAATTTGCAATAAAGTTAAATTAAATAAATATAAAGATACCAGAAAGCAGTTCGTTTGATAAAAACAAAAATTCCCTTAGACCGGTTAAGACAATATCAGACTTTAAAAAACAAACAAATGGCTTAGAAAAAATATTAATTTTTCTTTTAACAAGAGAGTTTTTCTTTTTTTTTATTTACTACTAAAATAAGTTAAGATACTAGTTGGTTAAGATACCACATATTTAAGTTTATCCTTATCAGACTTAGGTTTGGCCTGCTCATTGGCTGTCCCCGAGGTTTTCTCACCCTGAACCACACTCGAAGCTATGGCTTCAGGCAAAGAACCTGAAATTTGAGCGACTTGAACCGTTTGTGGTTCTTCGGCTGGGAAAGCTTGTGTTGCAGTTGTTTTGACTGGCAACGGGGGCAGGGCGATGCTTTCAACAGGCACTGGCACTGCGCTTTCCACGGGTTTTCCAAGGTCTTGCAGGGGCAACGAAATGGTCTCCTCTTTAATTGGCTTGGTTTGGTTCTTTTTCTTGTCATGATCCTTCTGCTCCTCGCTGCTTTCATTGCTTTCCTTGCTTTCCTTGTCGTTTTCGGGCTCAGCAAATACTGCGGGCGTGGCAGCTGTGGAATTGGCTCGGAAAAAGGGCGAACACCTGAACTTCTTGTCGGTATAGGCCGTTTCCTTGGGATACGTTTGCTGGCACTGCTCATAGGGCAGCTCCGTCCACAGTCCATGCGTGCGACACTTGGCCACATTCAGCTTGCACTTGTTGTAGAAAACGGCCACCTCGTTGGTTGTTTGGCCACAGATGGGCTCATAGGCATCCACACAGTCATCGTCACACAGGTAACCCTCGCTGAGCGAGTGGGCGGCACTGTTGATGGCACCCGAATTGCTGATCTGCTGACAGTCCTTGTCCTTGGTCGAGTCTTTGCCGAACCAGGCAATCGGTATGGCCAGATAGGGCGGACTCTTGCGCTTGCCATCGGCGCCTGTTAGGGGCGAGTACGTGCGTTTCACATAGTAGCCATGCTCCTCGGTGGAAACTTGGGCATTGGCACCACCGCCCAAATCCGTGGAGCTGGACCACTTTGTCTTCGTCTTGGTCTTGTGCGAATCGTTGTGATCCTCACCCTTGTGCTTGCGACGCTTGGCCTCAATGCTAGCAGGTTCTAGCAGCAGCAGAGCGGCCACTGCAACAGTTGGCAACAGAGAAATGCAGGTTGAAAGAGACTGGACGCTACCTGACAATGGGTTAGCCCGACTTACCTACGATGCATGCAGCTTGGTGTGGTCTCATCTTTGTTTGCTGTTTGCTGTACAACTGGAACGATCTTAACAGTGGCTCGCTCCGACAATAACTGATCGCATCTTCTGGCGTGTGGCCTCTTAAGTATCTTAGCTTTGGGTTGCGCTCTGCTGGGCGGGGTATTCTTTTTTCCTTTACCGGTTTTCTTGGTAATCTTCACATGTTGTTTTCTTCTGTTTCTGTTTGTCTGCATCGAAAGTACGCAAAGTTGATTTTTTTCATTTTTTTTGGTGAAATTTTTTATGCAAACTCATGTGGTCTTCATATATCAGCGCATGCGACGTGCCTGTATACCCTTTTCAGCATCTAGAATGTTGGTCTCGAACTGGTTGTCTGTTTATCACCTTACCCACCTTTGCTGGTCCCCGCCCACCCGATCGAAGCTGGTAGCTTGTGTCGAAAGCCGGTTCAAAATTGGGTCAATCCGAAAGGTTTTGTGATCTCGTTTTACAGCCACACACAATTCTTTTCGCCTCAGGAGTTCGCCGTATGTCCAAGAGTCTCTCTGTTTATTTGAAATTATCATCCAATCAAGCGGCTTGGTATCACCATTTCGAAAATTTTAGGCATCCAATTTGGGGTACTTCAAAGATGATGGAATTAGATGAATAATTGTAAATTATGTTCCAATTAGCGACCGTTTTGTGGCAAAAGTTGAGCTGCAGACGTCAATTTGTTTAACATTGTTTACTGCGTTATAAAGAATATTTCTGTACGAATTTTAAAGTGAAACAATTTGGTATGCTCCAAATTTAAAACATTTTCTACTGAAAGAAGAAGAGCAAATCTACTGGTCTATCCGATCACTCAAAAAAAAAAGTGATGAAATCTTTGACCCAATCTCTGCTCTCCCTATTAAAGAGCTCTTTTAGAAATATTTTATTTATATTTATAGTTTATTTATTTATGTGATTAGAGCCAAAAAGATGGTCTTCACAGAGAGATAACCGTGCACAAGCAACTTTGTAATTAGGTACAGTTTCAAAAATCCCCAAACGAGATTATGCTGATCAATTGCTTTCTCCGCAACGCATCTGTATGATTCATTCCCTTCGTGATCGGGTATTGCTTTCATTGTTATCAGATGCGTTTGATTTTCAAATTATGCTTTATGGAAAAGTTTTCAAATTTTCAAAATGCATTAGAAAGTTCAAGACGTCCAAATAAAATAAATAACATACAATGACAACAACACACGATGCTGTGGGATCTAAACAATCAAATAGGCTCTAACAATAATTACATAATTAGGCAGAGCAGAGCAATGACTGATAGCAGACGGAAATTAAATCAGTCAATTAGGTGTGTCATGTTGTTGTACAAAAAGGAACAAAAAAAAAAAGAAAAATAAATCTCTTTTAAATTATAATATTTGTGGCACCTAAACATATTTGCATATAGCCATAACAACAACAGCGAGAAGAGTTCGGAACGTAACGCCCGCAACTGGCAAATGGCTGTTAATGCGTAAGCCAAACAGACGCGAGATGGCCAAAAGTTTGAGCATAAATAAACAAATTTATGAAAGAAGTGACCAGAAACCGAGTTTTGAATAAATGATTTCGGTTTCTTTTGTTGAGCAGACAACAACAACGAAAAAAAAAGAAAAGAAAAACGAGGTAAATAAAAACAACAAAAAATAAATATAAAGCAAAAAGAAAGAGCGCCGAGAGCTCGTTGCAGTAAAAGCGGCAGCTTGGATGTTGGTCTGCCCCAGAGACCAGACCCCCCCAGTACTGAAAGAGCTCGCTCAGCGCCTGCCTGGCCAGGCCAGGCCAGGCCTTATGTATATACTTTCATTTTAGACAAAACCGCAGCCGTCGCATGGCTATAAAAAGCGAAAGCAAAGCGCTGGATTCGCTCATAAAGACCGCAAAACTGCAAAAGTCAACTGTGCCCCGTTCCCGTACCGAGCCACAAGGATTAGCCAAAATAAGCAACAAATATGGTTAAGCACATTTACCTGACGTTGGGTAAGTTCCCTCCAGTCGAGTCCCGAGCGCTTAAAATCATTTCTGTTAATCCCACACAGCTGCATTGCTCACCTTGGCCATTGCTGTGAGCGCCGCCCCCGCCAAAGTGGAGTATGGACTGGTCCAGGACGGTGATTTTTCAGCTCTGAGAAAAGCCAAGGAGGCACAAAATTCCAGCGCGGACAGCGATGCTGAGGACGATGACGAAGATGAGGATGAAGTGGAGAAAAAGCAGGATAGTGCCACCGAAGACGATGATGACGATGCCGACGATGATGATGCCTCGTTTATCCGAAGACGCCGCGAGGCTGTCGAGGAGCCTGCCAAGGAAACAGCTGAAGCTGAAGCTGCTCCTGCAGCATCCGCAGAACCCGCAGCACCCGCAGCAGCCACAGCAGCCGCAGTTCCCGCTGCTGTTGAGCAAATCGCTGAGAGCGCCACAACCATTCCCACGACCAGCTCAGTAACAACCACCCGTAAACCGGTGCTCGTCCTAATACGTGATGCACTCAAAAAGGTCACCGCGGAGCTGCCCACGGAGCAGGTGGCCAACAATGCCCTGCAGTACTTCCAGCTGTTCGAGCACTTTATACAGCAAACCATCGAGCAGGTTATTGATGCTGCCGATGACGATGAGGACGAGCCATCAGCAGCTGCTGCCACCGCCGCAACTGTCACGGAGGAGCAGGAGGAGGACAAAAAGCCCGAGTTGCCAGAGACGCCAGAGACGCAGCCCGAAAAGCAATCCGAGCTGGCTGCAGCTGTAACTGCAGCTCCTGTCGAAAATACGGCCCAGCCCGCGGAGCCAGCAATTGCTAGCAATGCAGTCTAGGAATTTCCAGCAAATACCTCAAACTATTTATTTTAACTATTTATTGTTAGCTGTAAAAATGTGCAAATACACGAAAATCCTTGAACTAAAACTCCTTTAGCCCGCACTCCTCGCTCCTCAGTCCTCACTCTTGGCTGCGCTTAGCTTCTTATAGAGCTGTGAGGAATTGCGCGCCTTCAGAGCTTGGATCTTGCTGCGGCTCTGGCTGCGATGTCGATTGGTTGTACGCCGTTTGGGTGGCTCTATTTTCTCCAGCAAGCGATTGAAATACGAGTTGGGCGACTTGGTCGAGTGGTTCTTCTTCTGGGCAGAGCTGCGTCTTTGCAGCGGCATTTCCTGATCGCCAATGGTCAGGCTGATCGGCATTTTGCCAGAGGTATTGATATAGATCGGTATGGTTATGTAGATTGGTGTGCCAGGAATCGAGTCGGATTTAGTATTCTAAACAGATCGAAAAATTTTGTGTAATCTCGAGTGGGATCAGAATTAATATATTAATGATACGATGAATGATGATTATTATGTAGATATTTGTCTTGTTTCCTGGTCCAAGATTTCTGATTCAAATTTACTACATACATTTTCCGGCCACGGGCCGGATGCCCGTAGATAATTATAACCGACCCGTACTTTTTTGAACTCCGCGTGTAGAGACAAAGGTATTTGATTATTTTAACTAACGTCTATTTAAGTTTTGTAGAATAAAGTCCCATTTCCTTTTAAAATGAGTGTATTTTTTCGAAAAGTTAAATGAAATTTCAGCATTATGCGGCTCAGTCAGTTGGGACAGATAGTTTTATATATGAAGAGCTTTAGTTTATTGAATTAATTAATCGATGAACGTAGATAAAGATGTGTGTATTTAGTATATGGTTGAAGTAACAAGTATATGCTTTTTAAAGAGAAAGCTAAAGAATTGACAAATTGCAACAATTATTTAACTTAAATTAGAAAATCAATTTACATAAAATGAAAGCTGCACAGTTTAAGCTAAAGAAAAGTGATTTACTTTTTAGTAGTAGAACGATGACAGATAAACAACTAAAGATGCTTTGAGTGGAAAGTGAAGGGAGCATAAGTTTTAGCTACCTGAGGCTGGGTTGATACTGTCTGAGATTTAGTTGGATCTGGAGGAGGTTTAGTTGGGTCTACCTGCGGCTCAGTTGTGTCCGCCGTCGGTTCTGTCAGCTGCTTGAGGAAATGCAACGGATTGGCGTCATGGCTCAAGCTGTTAAACTCATCCTCCGTAAGCGCAGGCAGGCGATCATGTTTAAAATTATATTCACGGTCCTCTAAATGAGCCTCATAGGTGCTTGTTTTGGTTGTGGAGCTGCTGATGGGTTTTGGGGTTGTGCTGGTACGTGTGGACTCCAGCAGGACCTCCAAGTTAGGCGCCTCTTCGCCATCATTTGGTTTCACATTGTTATGCGCCAACTCTTCGGCCGCACAGAGCGTGTTGCAGAGCAGCACAGCTGATAAGTTGAAAATGGTCAAGAAGACACAAGGAAAATCTATGTTAATGCCATATTTTATTTGATAAAATATTACAAACTAAACTATAAAAGCAACTTAAGCTAATGCCCAGCCCTAGCCTAAACCACAACATGACCACATGACAAACTGGAGCGCTCTAGAGCGCCGTCTTCTTGCCATTGAGCACCACATCGGTTAGTCCGAGTTCCTGGAACTGTTCTAGACGCTCCACCTGGTTGCACAGCCGCTTCTTGAACTGCACCTCGCGACTGAGCATCTTGAGATCATCCACGCTGCACAGCTTATTATAGTTGCCAATGTTCTTGGCTATTAGCTCGGCTGTCAGCATGATCTTCGCACGGGACAGACGCAGATAGGAGAAGTCCGTATTGGCTCGCCGGAGCTCTTGGCGGTATAAGAACAGCTGGTAGTCGAAGCTAATGTTACGCGTTTTCATCTTGAGACGCTTTTTCGTATGCTTCTTGTCCTTATCCTGCCGCTGCTTGGCTTTGGTTAGTTTCTTGAGCTGCTTCAAACGCTGCTTTTCCGTTTTCTTTTCCAGGTTGCGGCTGCTCATATTGAACTGTTCACGCTTTAACGTCTCGTGCGCGTTTAATGCCGGGACCTGTGCAGGACCTCCTTATATGGCAAGCAGGTAGCCACCCATTTCAATTTGCAATATCCCGCCAGGTAGTTCATCTCATTAGCGCATGTGCCCGGGCGCGTGTAGGTCATAAACAGTGTATCCAGGCTTTTCATTCCGAATATTTTCCGCAACGGCTGTCTGGGTATTTCCACAGTTTATTTATGGCTTTATGACTGGAACATGGGACATGGGATACTACCGCTGCCGTACCCAAAACGATTCCCAACACATCGCCGGCTGTGTCCAGTCTTAAGCCTCAATTACGGCTACCTTAACTTAGCGCCGAGTTTTTGAACGCGGCTCAAATCATGTTCACGTCGCGACGTTGGGTTCTGTGGCGTTCCTGTTCGGTTTTGGGATTTCGCGAAAACACTCTGGGACATTTTTCGTGGAATTTGTGGATGGTTCTGGTAAACACATTTATGGAAAGTCGCGGCTAGAGCCCGCTAATGCTGGCCTTGTCCCCAGTTTTTGACATTTTCCTGTATGCCCAAAGTCCTTCTCAGTATTAGCTGGACTGACGTCTGTCTTGATTTAATAGAGCTAGCTTCCTTCGAAAGTTCTAGGGCTTGCTATTTTGTACTTCTATTGAGAGTGTCTCCTTAAGCTTGGTTATCCTAACTCTACAAATTGGCTCGTCAGCGTCGAGCTTGTCGTTCAAAGCAGAGATCGGTTTTAAATTGGCACAGAAAAAACATATATACAAATGGCTTTAAATGAATCGGGTCCAGACTTCTTTGACCTATTCTTCTAAATAGGTCCCAATATATTTTGTATAGTCAAAGAAAATTATAGAATTTACTTTCTATTTGTAACTTTTGATCGAACACTTAGCGTAAATTGTTGTATAAAACTATTTTGTTTGTTCCTTTTCTTTTCCTTCAGCAAACCACTCACATACACATATACATATGTATATGGACTTATTGAGTCCAATTAAGGGGTTTTATTTTACCAATAATCACAGTTGTCTATGCCTTAAAACTTTATTGAACGCACCTCCACAGAGAAAATTAAGAGACCGCTTCATGCTCGTTTCAAAAATAATACTAAAACTGCTTTCGGCCAAAGATTTCTATTTTATAGCGAAAAGAGTTTGCGGAGAAAAAATTTCACTGGATGGGAATATATATTGTTGAAGTTCTCTTTTTCTGGCTCATTCGCATATTAATTTCTAAATCGTAATGATGGTCTTTTCTCTGGCATGCAAATTTCGCTTCAAAAGTTAAACAGCATCGTCATTGATTGTGTTTTTTATTATTTGGGTACTCTGATGACCCGGCCGCATAAATAATGATGATGCGCCAAATATTTTTTACTTTTTGTTGCTCTTTTCAGGCATTTTATTTGTTCATTTTGCTTGCATTTTATGAATTTGGAATCATCTCTTGTGCTTGGCCATTCAATGGCTGCGCCTCAATGCGCAGCTGGAAAATTTTCTCGATGCCTTTGTCAATAGGAATTAGCCGGAGCCAGTGCAGAGAGACAGCCACAGCCATCGATGAGTTTTATTTAAAGTTGAGTCTATTTATTTTGCATTGGCTGTCAGCACAGAGCACGGAGGCCAAGACGGAGGCCAATGCGGGCCAGGACTAGGGCAGGGCATTTCCATTTGACTTGGCTCTGACTGACTTGCATAACATCTTCAGTCATCGTCTTTTGTGGTTTGCGTTTGTCATTAGACGACGTCTAGACCGAATTTTGGAAGCCAGTCCCGGTCATTGATAGCTAAGCCAGACGCATGTCCTGCGAGTCCTTGCCGAACCAGTTGGCAACACAATTTGGCCATAGGCAAATACATACGTATATTAAAATTGGCAACGTTTCTGCATGTGACTGACTGAATGCCAAAAGCATTGACTCCTATTCGCTTCTCGTCTGTCTGCTGTTGACTTACTTTTATGTTAAGCAGGACCAATATTTTGCCAGCACGAACGTTTGCCTGGATACCCTACTGTTGCTTACACTTGAGAAGTCTAGTTCAGCTTGGCTCAAATATATTCACAGTCAAAGCCAGTGCTGCTTCTTCAACAAGAATATATTAAAATAAATATTAAATTATTAGTATTTGAAATTCATTTTTAAATCCATTAAAAAACTGGCAATAAATGTTGGGCTAGTCTTAGTCTTAGAATGATTTACATTTATTGATTGCTTCTCCACTTCATTTCTCTAATTTATTGTTGATTGATGACTTTTTATTTTCCAATTTCGAAAACTAGTTATCTATTTTTTACTCTGTGACACTTAAAGCTTTTAATTAGCTCTCGACAAAGCAATCCATTCATAAATCTTTTTTTTATTAAGTATTCGGTTCGGCACATTCATCAATTTACTTGGAGTTCAATAATCCAAATTGCAGCGAACTTGACTGCCCTTTTATTCGACCTTTTACTTCACAGTTTACAGCTTCCGTTGTGCGCTTTATAGATATCCCATTAGAAATGCACAAAATATACTCTAGTAGAGGGTATTCTCATTTTCTTACAATATATCTAGCAAGTAAACTTGGAAGAGTTATTGCGAGAGAAGTCAAATCGAACCACTTGTTTTTTCGTTGTATTTTCCTTCAGTCAACCACTCAAATACATATATGTATATATAAATGTATTAAGTTCAATTAAGGTTTTTTTTATCAATCACAGTTCTCTTTTCCTTAAAACTTTATAAAACGAGCCTACACAGAACAAATTAAAAGACCGCTTCATATTCGTTTCAAAAATAGTACTAAAACTGCTTTCGGGCAAAGATTTCTATTTTATAGCGAACCCTTCTATCGTGGAAATATTTTACAATATTGGCAACAAATATTGTGATTTAACTAAGTTAGCTTCCAGCTCTGTCGATGAAGATCCGATCGATTATTAAGTTCATGTTGTTGGAATTGTTTTTGATGAATGCCAATGTAAGGGTATTAACTTCAGCAGTTTGAAGCTTAATATATTTGCTTGTTTTTTATTGCATTCACGATGACGTTGACGACGACGACGTCGGAGCAATAATTTTTCGACATTGTGTTCGCAATTTGTTAGCCATGAGGCCAATAAATTTGGCCAAATATGCACCATAAAAAAGACGGGCAAAATAAAGAACGAGAGATGCGATCCAAAAAACCTATGCACTTTATAATGAAATAAATTGACTTTCATGAAGGCGGTATCAATATGGAAGCCCAAGCAAATAAATCCCAACTTTGAGCGCAAATTAAAATGGTTTGGAGCGGCATGGCGGGGTCCGGTGCGGCTCGGCTCGGGGAAATAAAAGGGCAAACGCTTTGGTTCGCCGCTCAATTTGCAATAATGCCGCACATCCAGTTTCATTTCAATTGCAACAATTTCGGACAGAGCCAAAAAGAAAGATATAAAATAAATACGCGCATACACATATATATAAATAAATATATATATACATATATATATATATGGATAAGTATTGGGAGTACTCGTATATATGGCTAAACTCCGGTTTCGGTCGATGCTGAGCAATATTTGTGTGCGTTTTTGTTGCCTGTTTTTCAGCTGTAAAATGCATTTCACATTTTATTGTGCACTCAATCAAAAATCCATTTCCGTTTGCCGCTTGCGCGGACTCCCAACTCCCAACTCCAGAATCTCGTCTCTGAGTACTCCCGGCACGGTGCTTGTTTATTCGAAAAATATATGCCAGCACGTGTGAGTACCGGAGGCCGGATGAGTGAATAGCTGAACTGACGCCTGACGACCGACGACCGACGGCTGAACTAACTGGAATTGGCATCCAAAGTTTGATAATTGAGTTGAAGCTGCTCGCGCGTTCAAGCCGTGTCATCATCGTCGACGGCTTTTACCAATATTGCTGGCTCCATACAAAATGGAAACACATATGCGATGGGAACGAGCCGACCTCCCAACGCGCATTCCTGTTGCACGTGCCAAAGCAATCCGAAATCAAACGGCAGCCTAAGCCCATCTCCTGGCGATTGTCTGACATTTTTGAGTTTGATGAAAGCGGCCCGCAGCTCCGTACGGATTATTGGAGTCAAAGCGTCGCCAAAAGTGTTGCTCGGCCAGGTACGGGTATTCGGGGTAGTTACGAAAATGCAATGTGAACTTTTTTGCAGCCGCGATGAGCTAGAGAAATGTCTCCACATATCGATTAGTTGTTGTTGTTGGGATTAAATCATAGCAGTTGTGTGTTGCATATTTTCAAGATGTAGCCAGTGTTGTAAAGCAATACTACAATTTCATCTCTCTCGCATTAAGGCATTCTCCTATGCCAGCTGAATGTTAGAAATATAGCCTATTTCAATTTCTATCCAGTCTCTATAAATTACCCGACTTAAAGAACTCATTAATTTAACTACACGCATCTGTATAACTCGGCGTAGTTTCACTTGTGATATATATATTTTTATTCATTTCGTTTCGTTTCGTTTCGTTTCATTTCTTTTGCTTTTCTTTGTTTTGTTTGTTATGCTCTCTTTCCAATTCCATTTTTGGCAGTTTGTTTGTCCTCTTCTTGCTGACATGACATGAACTGTAGTTTATTTATTATTTTCTCTGATGCTTTTTCTTTTCTGTCCATCTTTCTTTTTTTTTGCTCTTGTTTCTCTTAATTTTGTTTATATCTCTGGCGCATGCAAGCCACTGTGCTCCAATTGTATGTGTGTGTGTGTGTGTGCGAGTATGTGAGTGTGTGTACGTATGCGTTTGAGCATGTGTTTATATACATACATATATGTACGTCATGTAGTTTATTGTCAATTGTTTGTGGCATTTATTTCGCAATTGCTGTTCATTTTTCTCACTCTACTTGTGCATTGTTTTTGTTCCTTTATTTATTTATTTATTTGATTAGTTTTTATTGCATGACAATTCTGACGCTTACGATACGTAGGAAACTGTTCGTCAGGAACCGACTGCATTGCAGTCGAATTTTATAGTTTTGTGACAATCAACATAAAGCATAATTTTCCCCAAAGTTATTTGATGTGCACGTATAATGAATTAAGAAATTTTAAATATTTCTCTACCCTACACATTATAATCAAAGAAGCATGGCCGAGAAAAAGAGTTGCATCAAAGACAATATATTGTATATATGTACATATTTATATTGCCTTTGGTTGCATGCTGTGCGTGGCTCGAGTTTCTACCCCATTTTTGGTTTTTCAATTTTCCATGAATAAAAATTGTATGCCAATCGCCATTTTAGATATGCAAAATCCACCCCTTTTGCATTTACATGCTCGCATTGTCAACCAATTCACGCATAGCTTCTCCGTGTACAGGATTTAGCTAAAGACTGCGGTTATTTGGACATAAATTTAACGTACCATGGTCTATTAACTTTGCGCGCCATTCCCATCGCATGCATGAGTCAAGCAGTCTGCGGGGTCCCACCCTCTTTGTCTTAATTTCTGTAAGGTTTATCTATGGATCTGATGGCGCACAAATCAAAATACTCGTTTATATCCCATATAAAGTAGCTGGAGCCAAGCTCGTGCTTCCGCCAGCGAGCAGCGAGCTTCATTTGGCCGCTTATCTATCTGATGTGGAAATTGAATTTCGCCACAGCGGCCCACATGGGCTGGGAGACGGGAGAGTCTATAGATAATTGCATGATAACAGGCTAATTTTCAATTAGCGCCATTTTGATAAGCGCACATAAATTAAGCATTCTTTTCGCCTGCCTCTCGCCGGGCCAACAAATTGCGAATGGTCTTTTGTTTGTAGCAAAGTAGATGCGTTTCCGGTTTTGGCATTGTTTCCTGCTAGATGCTCGATGCTCGATGCTGGTTGTTGCCAAACGTGACTAGTTTATTGATTCGATCGAACTAGTACGCCAAACATAAATTAATAATAATACGAGCAAAGACCAAGTAACAATTTGCTATGCTCTGCAAAATGCTTTTAAGCAGCCCTCGAATCGAAAAACCCAACCAACTAAAAGTCAAACACTTGAGCTGACTCGCCTCCTGTCTCCTGCCTCCTGGCTGCTGCCTGCTGCTACGTGTTGGCCATTTGACGTCGTCGTCGAGGTCCTTCGAACCAGCGCCATATAAAATTCCAATCATACTTGACCAATAGCAAAACACTGGAGACTACGTAACCCTCCTGCCTTCCCCCAAAAAAAAGTTAAGTGAAGTGCGGCGCTTAAGCCAAAGGCATTGAACGGGTGGCTGGTTATTTTCGGGGGAGGCACGGGCTTCGATTTTGGCTTTGAGTCTCTTCTGCCCCTGGCAGCAGTCAGCAAAATTTTGTGCTACACTTTCGCCAATAGCTTGCCGTTGCCTAACGTTACATTTTATTGATACACTTGCCAAAAAGAGTTGCAGGCTCTGTTAATCAAACATGTTACATTAATATGTGTTCTTCTTTTTCAAATGTGAGGCACACATTGTATACATAAAGTCAACATTTTAGTCAAGGGTCTTTGAGCTGTAGATAATACCTTTCTTTCTCTCTCTCTATCAGCTTATTATATGCTTTTTTTTCAAAGAATCTACTTTCCCTTCCTCTCTCACACTCACTCAATGCAATAACATTAAAGAAGAAAGACAGTGAGAGACAGGCCGAAAGAGAATTTCCCCTACTTAGTTGATCTATTTATCTTCCTTATTATTCGCTATATCTTGTTCTATCTCTCCTCATTCCCTCTCATTTTTTGCACAATCCATCCCTTACATCTCTCATTAATATTATTACAGTGCAGAATTATGTTAAGTATGATGTTAACCATTAATGTTAAGAGGCAGCAGGCAGCCTGTTAGAAGCACTGTACAAGCACTGTAGGACACTAAAAGTGAACAGATACCGAAATGCATTTGAAATTTTGAAAATAAACATAGAAAATAAACTAAACTATTCTCTCGAAAATGTGTTACCTAAAAAGTTATGTTTAAATTAATGTTTTTTGGTTTGATTTGAAAATGCCGAGAATGCCTTTCAAAGAGCAGCTATGCATCGACATGTTTTTAGTTGTACTTTTTTCTGGTTGCTTGTTGAAGTTTGGTCCAGAAACTTGACTGGCAAATGGCCCCGCACCGCACGGTTGCATTTATTCGTGTGCTGGGGCTTATTTCCAGTGCACAATTTTCGACAGATTTTGAAAATAGTTTCCGCTGCATAGGTAAAATGCAGCTCGGGACTTATTCACAGCTCCTCAGACTCCCACTCAGCCTTCGCACACATTTACAACATTTGCGGTTGGCCTTGGCAGGCGAATTTGGTGAAAATTCTTTTCACTTTTCAAACGTTAACCTTAAACACTTTGTGAAGGGCGCTGCGTCGTTGTGCAGGTTGTCACAGCTTAATCGATTTTGAAAAAAAGTTTCATGTCGTTCTCCACCTTTCCATGCTACTTTATTTTTACGCCCCATTTGTTTGGAAGCGCTTTCGGAAAATTGCAAAGGAAAATCCGTTGTCGTTGTCGTTGGCTGTTGGTGTTGGTGTTGGAGTCGCTGCTGTTGTTGGGCACCGTGGCAGCAATGATAAACTTTCGACACATTTTTCATTTATTTTCAACACCTTTGATTGATATATTGAACACTTGGCGCACAACTTAAGCAACCGTCTTTGGCTCAAATGGCTCCTGCTTATTCCACGGAAGCTCGTCCCAGCTGGCGGCCATTGTGCGAGCATTTCCGCCGGATGTCAAGCATGAGCCATAGGGCCAGGCAAGGCGAGGCGAGGCGAGGGGTGGCAAAAGCGGCAACAGATGATGTGCCTCCATGTCGAATGCGGCGACAAAGGTGACGGCTCTGCTGAGCAATGCTGCTTCGAATTCTGTTGAACTAAGCTGGCTTATAGTTTAAATTAAAGCGTGCCTTTCATTTCCACTTATTATATAACATTGAAAGCAATACTCCAGAGATCCTAGTGACAGTGAATAGTGCATTGAATGTCGGAAATAAAACTAATAATAAGATCTGTTTCTTAACTTTTCTTTTTCTGCTGGGTACAATCGCCAAGTAATATGAAAAGAATATAAAAATAATGGTCTTTGTTCGAATTTTCTGTACTTTTACTAATTTTCATTTTAAAATTCACAAAATATATTACCTTAAAAGAAAACAGCACCAAATCTTGACAAAAACTTGCGCACATCACAAGCCATAAACAACTGTGTCTTGCCCTGTTGCTGCTCCTGCTTCTGGTGCTGGACATAGATCTGCATCTGCTACGATCCCATAACAAATATAAAATGCTTGCCATTCAAGGCAATTGCCCAACTAGTAACAAAAACACACAACAAACAAACAAATAACAAAAACAACAGCAATTGCTACCGGTAACAGGCAAAAAGGAAATAAGACAGTCAACTAAACAAAACGAAAAGATGTGCCAGGACACAGCCAAGGCGAGAACGAGGGCGAGGGCGAAGGCGAAGGCAGTCCGGGACGACGACGATGCGAAGGGGCAACTTTTCATAAACATTATTAACAATTATTGTTGTTAGCAGAAGTTGCCTGAATGGCTGGATGGTGTTGCTTGTCGCGTGCAGCCAACAAAGTCCTTTTAGGCTAACACACACACAGACACACACACACACAGACACACACACACACTCACACACACACAGCTGAGAGCAGGCGAAGTTATAAGCACGGCAAAAGTTGATAAGAATGAGCCATAGACGTCGTAAGGCAGCCACTTTTAGCAGCCAGCGAGTTCTTAACACGGCAGCTTTGTGCATTTTTTATAAACTAACGCGACTCAGACGATGAGCGCAGAGTTTGTTGCAACTTCTCTTCTTCTTGAATACTTTCACTTGAGCTACTATGGGGTGTATTCTTGGTATAGAAGAGAGAGAATCGCACCAATCCAAATATCTATATCAGATATGACTTTCCACGAGCGGGAAAAAGGTGGAAAGTTGAAGTCTATAATTAAAACTTGGATCCGACAGATAGGGAAAAGTTCAGAAATTATTATTCCATTTAGATTGAAATATAAAAGTTACTTAATTTATTAAGTTTTGAAGTTATATAGTGCTAACTTAGGGTCCCGTATAACCTTATTGTATCTTACAGATACATTCCGAATATATGTGGAAGGAAAGCTCATTGGAGTCGTCGCGTTCGACTTGCAATGATATATTTCCGCCCGCCAACGAGACGGGTGAAAGCAGTTTGGGCCAGAAGACCCGCCTGTCTCTATTAGTCGTCTTGTACGACAAGCGATGACATGCTGTGGAGGTATTTTGGTGCCCGCCAACCACACGGGTAATAAATCAGAAACAAAATATATATCTAGGATATGAGTTGGGGTGGATTTCTGCTATAATACTAGGCTGAGCTTGGGTTAAGATGAGGGGCGAAGGATCGAATATCCGCCATATTGTAAGTGTTTAAAATGATAGATATTTTCGCAAAACTTGCTTTGTAAAACCTATATAATTAAAGAATCCTATGCTGACTTACTGATTATCTAACTGATCCACGCACACTCTATGTAAAGTAAATGTCCTCTTAGACTATCAATGAGTGCAGGTATAAAAAAGTTGGATAACAATTTGTGTGGCTCTTCTTTTTTGCTGCTAAGCAGACTACAACTAATGCGAAAGCGGCGGCTACAGACGGTTTTGTTGTTGTTGTTGTTTTTGCTGCTGGCTGCACATACTTCACATAGTCTTATAGAAGCTGCCGCTGTTGTAAAGTTCATAAACTTGCGACGAAAAACGCCCACAGGTTGGCCACGTTCAACGATGGCTTTTGTAGCCATTGCTCATACGCCGCGTCGGACGCAGCAGAATGAGCAAGAGATAGAGATAGGGATAGAGATAGAGATAGAGATAGATTGAGCGAAACTTGCCGAGTGCGTTTTTTTTCTTCTACCCAGCTGCGACTGGCGACTGAGACCGGCAACTGCGAGCCCAAGTTGAAAGCATTGCAGGAAAGTTTAATTGAGAAAGTTAAGGAATTTCAATTAACTGGGGATATTTGTTATTTTTATTTCGGCATCGCCTGTGACGTCGGCGTTCCCGCCTCTGGCCTGGCCTGGCCTGCCTGGCTTGCTCGCCAGGCCCGAGTATTTCGTGTGTCGAGTCATGTGAGCTATTGGCTGGCATGTTTTTTTCTCCCCTCTAGCCCCCGCTTAATATCCCATTAGCCAGCAGCCGCAGTATATTAGCTGAAAGCGCTTAACTCATTTAACACTGAAGTGTAGCGATAAAAAGATGAGTAACTAGATTTGGCAAACCTTGCGCTTGGTATACATTAATGTATTAAGTCTAGAATCATTTACAGGGTATGTGCAAGTAGAGAGTTTGACAAATACAAATGATCAAAGTTTTTCAAATAACTTATATTTATATATAAATTTATTAAACGAATTGCACATTATAAGAAGTATGCCCAACGGTTCGGCCTTTAGCTTGTGTGAGCCGTTAATCAAGAGCCTGCAGACAACAAAGGAAAAATGGAATTGATGTGCGAATTAGTTAATCGCATTAGTTACGCTTAATTGAAACTACAAGTTAGCAGAATTGTAACAAATGGCTGGCCAACCTGTGCGCTCTTGAGGTCGCCCTGGCTAAGATTTGTGGCAGCCATCGTTCTCAATCAATCAATGGCAAATCACGCTGCACACGCTGTTGCCTGTGGCAAGGACACCTGTGCCTCTCGGCTGGCCGGGCCTTGTGTGTTGACAAGTCATGTAAGTCGTATGTTGTTTAATTATTGTGCGCATATCTGTTGGCTTACCAATAAAGCGTTAACCGCTAACGAGTTAAGTGCTTTTGAATGCCCGCTGAGCCACGACCGCAGCCGCGGAGCAATAATCGGAGCCAGGGAATACGAGGCAGAGAGAGAGGGAAGCGAGAGAGAGAGAGAGAGGGAGTGACATAAGCTAACAGCGCTGACATATCCTTGATGAGTTGTTGACCAAAGTCATTACATGAATGGCTGAGGATGCGGAGTGCTGAATGCTCCTCTTGACCTGAATCAGAATTGAGTGCTCTTTAAGTTGTAATAAATGTGTGTGAGTGTGTGTGTGTGTGTGTGTGTGTGTGTGTGTGTGTGCGGTTTGCTATGACATTGTAAAGTGATCGGCAATGGGAAACTTAATTGAGTTATTAAGTGCTTAAAGTGCAACTGAATTTGTTTGCAAGCTCTGTGTTTAAACGTAATACCAATATACATTTATTGCATTGCGGTAGAGATCTCCTTGTTACGGAATGTATATAGTTTTATTTAAAAACGGAAATCACAATGTATAATATTTGCGTTTATTTCTTGACAGCATCGGGTAGTAAGCCGACCTTTAGCTAAAGCTGCTCTTCCGTCCGGCAAAATAGACATTATCATTGTCTTTGATTAGAAATACAAATGGCCGGTTAACTTCAAACCGTGACATAGCAGATTTAAGATTCACATTGAAATCTGAAATAATGTAGAATTAAAATTAACGATAGATTTGCAAAAAAGCTAAGCTGAGACGCAAACCTTGAACAGTTGCAGCATCAGTTCCATTTTCATCCACTTCCATTACCGATTTCTGTAGGATTTCGCTGACAAATAAGTTGGGATGGTCAGACATGAATGTAAAATTGCCATTTTCGAAAATTTCGCGAATACCCAGACTCTTAACAATATCGTTAAATTTCTCCTTATAGTCAATCTTAAACTTTGGCAGGGCTAGTTCCATTGTCCTTGAATTTCGTGGTATAATTTCCTCGAAGTCTAATTTATACAAGTTTTGTTCTATTTTGCCAATACCATTTACAGTATTTGGCAAAAGAATAAGCATGGAAACATTCGAAGCGGCGTACGGTATCTCTAAGGCGTGTGCGTCTAATTTTTTGACGAACTTGTATCTAAAGTTGTTTACCTGGGTCATTGTATGAACCTTTGATTTTCGCATATTGCCATCGCCTCGAGGCGTAAAAAATACATTCCTTTTGGTGTTTAGTTTTTCAAATTTCGCTTGCCATGTTCCTTTAAAGTAAGTGGCACTGAGAAGCAATATTTTTGTTGAGGGATCAGTTGTCTCAATCAGTTCGGTTATCTTGTTGTTAGTTCTCTCGGCTACCCATTTGTTAACAAGAGGGACCGTTGCTGCGGCGTCTGCAAAGTCGACAGCTTCAATTTCAGAACTGAAGATATCCGCTGTGGTTTTTCTAAATGTTGGCAATATGTTGATGTCACGTGCCGCGTAGATGCGACTTGCATAATCTAGTGTTACACCTTTCGGCTTAATGTTTAGTGTATGCCACTGTTTATACCTTTTGACTGCCTCGGATTTTCTTAGGCCAATCAGATGCAGAAACGTAGCGATTTCCTCAGATGCTTTACCCTCAGCGCCCAAATAGAGCTGCATAAGGCCGTCGATCAACAAGAAGGGCGAAACAATAACATTATCTTCTTTACTCTGCTGCAATACATTTCCAATAAGAGTCGTGGTTATATTCTCCGCAAGGCTAGATTCAAAAGCACTAAAAACGAGCAGCACAAGCACTGGGAATCTACAATAGAACTTTGCCATTCTGGTAAAACTGCTTAGGCCGTTCCTTTCGTGGGTCTTTTATAAGGACTGAGCAGATAATCAATTTGACGTGCTTTGTTTTCCTCATATTATGTCGTTAGTCTAATAAATTAGATAATCACCTGTCACGGTCCAACCCCATATATATGATTAGCAACGGATCTCAACTACCTTTACAAATTACCGTTTAATTTGAATGAGTTCCATGTAAGCCTAACTATTCATTCATTCATTCGGAAAAGCTGCGATGAACTAAGAGCCTAAGAGCCGAAATTGTAATTTTATTTTTATTGGCTGCCAAGCATTTAATGAAATGAATTTCACAAATCGTTTGCATTATTATCCAGAATTGATTTGACCAAACACAAATCACTAAAATTAGATACAATTTGCACGCACACATCGATATCGATCAGTGGCAAACCAGAAATGAGTTTGATTGAAATGCCACAAAATAGCCTAAATAAGTTAATTAAATGCTTCAGAGAGAAATACTTTGCTGTAGTTTAAAAATATTTGGGCCGTTAAACATTAGCTGCGGACTTGCATAACAATAAGAGCCAAAAATTTGGAATGCAAAAACAATAATGAAAATAAATATTAAACAAATACTAGTTCAATTCATTAGCTAATGTAATTACTGATGCATACTATTCCCACGCACGCTAATAATTGGATTAACGTGAAACAGACATGTTGCGGCCATAAAGAGAACCTTCTGGCATTATAAAATGCAAATAAATAAAAACATTGTGCAATTGAAATAATGCGAAACATAGGCGGAATGAGAAACGCGTCATCTTACCGCGAGTTTAATTACATTCAAAAGCCTGGTGCGCTACAATGGGCGTATACGTAATAAGCCTGGGGAAGAGACTGATAGTGACACAGAGTTTGTTTGTATTCCATATAATTCAATAAACTGCATAAAATGCGACGTGCCACAGAACTAATGAAGTCAAAGTGCGACACACACGGGAAGACACTTGGCAACGGTGGCAGGTGGTGGCAAGGGGTGGGGCGACGGTTCTCTGATTGGGCGGCTGTTGCATTTGTCACGTTTGTTTGCTTTGGTTCGTTTTTGATTTGTTTGGTTTGTATTGCATGTCGAATAATTTGACTAATACTATTATCCCGGCAAAGCGTACTAGATACGAGCAGATAAATTTCAGATGCACATCTTTTTAATAATATTAGGTGAAGAAATTTGAAAGCTAAAATAAAAGTTTATGAACAAACGTTGTGTTCCGATAGAATATAAAGCCTTGCTCAAGTCTGATGCTGATAAAATAATGTTTTAATGAGTTTTATCGAGGTATTTTAAAACATTTAAGTTCGCCCGGTTTCAACATGTTCGCCTAGACATGGCTCAATTCACCCATTATATGCATATAATGTCACCATTAATGCGTTAGCAAAGTTTCTTTAAAATGTTCTGCTACCTTTTAAGATTTCGCATACTAACTAAATCAGTTGCTTACTGTCATCTTGGCTGCGTTTAGCCGCAAATGCCAAGAGCAGGACAGCAAGGCCGCGCCTGGCAAAAGCGCCAGTTGGAAAAAGATCGTCAGGGGGAGAGAGATAGACAGCGTAGATACTGCTAACACGCAATCACGTTGACAGACTCTTTTAAGTAGAAAATGTGCAGCTAAAGAAGAGAAAATAATCCCCGCACAGGCACTGCAAGTTTTAAGTAGCACACACACACACACACATGTACGTACACACCTGATAAGGACATACGCATTCGCTCACACAAGCATATTACTTGATCCGTGCTACTTAAGAAAAACTAAGTGAAGCATATAAGTAGCAACTAATTTTCGAGCTGATGTAACAGCAGCGACGACGGCGAAGACGCTGCCAACGACAATAACGAGAAGGAAAAGTAGGAGCGAGAGAGAAAGACAGTGAGAGGAACGGGTAGCGAGGAGAGCGCAGAGTAGACTGCAGCAGCCATCAACAGCTGTCTCTTTGTCTCACTCTGTCCGTCAGTCTGTCCATGTGCATGTGTGTTGTGTGTATCTCTATTTCGCTGCGACGCTTTACCACTGCTTCGTCTGTCTGTGTGTGTGTGTGTTTGTGTGTGTGTATGCGTGCCGTCAGCTGCGCTTAATTTGAGCGCATTGCTCGCCAACGCGTAAAGGAAAGAAATAACAAAGCGCATTGCATACCTTTTGATACTCTTTGGCCAAAGGGAGCTGGGGTCTCTTGGATTAGTGAACAAAATTGTTAATTTGCGTGGACATATTCATCTACACATGCATCACAAAAGTATTTAAGTTGCTAGAGCTGGAAACAGACGATCTCATGCCAAGATCAAGCGGAAAATATTTTGGACACGCAACTTATATGACTAGTTGTGTGCAGGGTATCTTTCAATTGGGCCCTCTCCTATATGTTTATGGATGGAACGCGCATCGTCAAAGTCAAAAGACAAACTGGAAAAGTAAAAGCTCTCTACACCGTTAAAGGCACAGCCTGGCTGGCTAGCTGCGGTGGGCGTGCCTGTGCTTTGAGTGCGCATCGCAAATGGCATACAAAAAGTTGCCTAAAACAATTTAAAATTACCTCACGTACGTGCGAAATTGCAAACGTATTGTGGGCGTGACAGCCCCGATGCAAGAACCTCTCCTCAATCCTTCAGCTCTCAACAATAAATGGCAGCTTATAAGTCAAGTGAAAAGCAGAACAAACAGAAACTGAAGCCAAAACTGAAGGACTACAGCAATTTCGGGGCTGACTCTGACTTAGGCAGCCAGAGAAAATATAAAAATAAAAATAAAACTAGTAACTGATTGCAAAATGTTTCATTGTGCGAGAATGGGTGTGGCACATGAGAGTGGGCGTTCGTGGCTTTGGCATCCTGTGGCATTTTAAGTACAATTTTATAGAGCATACCTAAAGGGACGAGAGAGAGGGACAGCAAGAGAAAGAGTGTGTAGGGGTGTGTGTGTGTGTGTGTGTGGGTGAGAGATGCGCTCCGATGCTCTCTGATGACAACGAATGAAGTGTTGTTGCCCGTTGTTGTTGTTTGTTCATGTTGCTGCTTTTGATGTTGTTGTTGTTGTTATATGCATGTGCAACGGGGCGTTTTTAGGGACAGGCGACAAAAGGAGTCGGTATTCTTGTTTATTTCAATAAATTATATTTATTTCAAATAAAACTTTATTTTTTTGTATGATTCCTAATTTGGGTTGAAATATGTCAAAATTGATTGCAAGGAAAATCAAATAATAATATTCCAATAAAATAGAGACAACTGTAAGTCTTATACCATTACTACCTATAAACAAATTAAGATTTTTCGGTGCAGTTTGCATATTCCCCTATTCACAAAACTGTATAAACTTTTTACTACATAAAGTGTATTATATTTTGCACAAAAAAGTCATCTGAAATAAACGAGAATAAATCCTTGTTCAGTTTTAAACTTTATTATTTACTTGAAAAGCAGAATCGACTAACTAAACTGTTAAACTTTGTCGCCTGCACATATAAGAGTGTTTGAGTCACGGTAAGTTTATCTGTCGGTCGCTTGCTGTGCATTGTGTGTGTGCTGCTGGCTGGGTGCAGGAAATGCATTATCCACTTAAAAGTCAAGCAAAAAGGACTTCGTATTGTGAGTTGGGTTAGCAGCTACTTAACGCATTAGATACAAAGCTCAAATGCAGACAATGCGAGATATAGCCTGAGTGGGGGAGACAATCCGTCTGGAAATGGGGCTAACCCACCCTCATATAGTTCATTAAACTGAGCTAATTTTCGACACCTTTTGGGCTCATAAAAAGCGATTGGCACGCACATTGGCCAGCTGCGGATAGAGATACATTGCATGCCAACTATAGATACAAAGCTGGAACAAATCTAAACACAATAACACTTCAACTCTAATGAGCCAACTTTAAGTGTGCTAAAGTTTTACCTGGGGGTGGGCAATACGCTGGCTCTGTATCGTGTGTGATTTGAGCCATAAAGATAAAACACACGCTGAATGCAGACAAAACGCCCACAGAGACACAAGTTTGTGGCTTAAGTTGGGGGGTTGATAAGAATTTGAGGATTTTATGTGGGGCAGAGAAGAGCCTGGGTTTCGGATTGCCGGCAATCACTTTGGCAGTCACGTGCAGCTGCTTAGCATCCACCTCCAACCAAACAGCGGCCCGCGTCATTTGCCCCATTATCAATAGACGGCGCCGCTATATCAAACGGCTGCGGCAGAATTTTGGACTCCAATCTCGGTGATTGACATGCGGGTTGCAGGCATTCGAGCCATTCAAGCATTGTGAACGTGTTAGCCGCCAGACAAGCCCCAACAAAGGGGTTTTTATTTGACTTTAATATGCGAAATTTAAAGATTGGGTATATTTAGTTATTTGGCTGAGCTGTTTAACGCAAAAGAGTCAATACTAGTAATACAAACAAAAATACTATTATATAAATATGAAAGCATATTTTAAATAATAATAGTACGGAGCGTTAAATATAATTAGATTAAAGCCTAAATACAATCATATTTCGTAGTAATTTTTACTCCTCTTTGACATTTTTCATAAATTAACCTCTCTTTATTTACGCTCTATGTGTATGGTTATATATTCGTTGATCCATTGATTTTTATATCTATACAAATATATTATAAAAAGAGATGGCCTAGTTTTTCCCAAGCTTAAATAAGCTTTCTAGCTTGGCTATTGGTAGACAACAAAGAGAAATATAAATCTGGCCATCTAAGACGCTGCCAGAAATGCTCATATTATTATGATAGAAATACTTGACTGGGCTCACCAGCCTGGCCCATGGTTCGGTTTGTCTGGGATCCGCAAAATAAATATATTTGCCTGCAGAAATATTGTATTTCAATTGACAATTGAACAGTGCAACGGGCGAAAGCCAAAACGTAATCAAATCATACGAAAGGGCCAAATCGGAGACGAATTCCAAATCGACGAGAAGTCGATGCCATTGACGTTGTTGACGTTGACGTTGACTTCGACGTCGACGTCGATTTGCAGTTTGAAAAAGCTATAAAAAGTCTTTGCATACTTTTAGGACTGGCGGATTTGCGCAACTAATGCGCCTGTTGTTGTTTGTGGCTTGTCAATGGTTATTGATTGTCTGGTGTCATGTGTGCAAGCAGGCGGGCCGGCGGGCGGGCGGGCAGAGCAGTGTGTGGGGGCAACGTCTAAGCCGGCATGTAAAGCAAGGCGGAAGCTTTTAAGACATTTTGTGCCCCTGCCGCAGCGATTTGAAATGTGAGCGGCGCTCGTCCTTCTATGTGTGTGCTGGAGTGGGAGTGCGTGTGTGTGTGTCTACAGCATTTACATTACAACAAAAAGGTTTTTATTTCTTTTTTTTCTGTGCCGCACTCTGAAATCTGCACATGAAAAGCAAACGCATTTGCAAATATTCAAACATGAAATCGGCTTGGCAAATCCTCAAGAGCTAAGCAGCGTATCACAAACGGCTCAGCAGTTGCCAGCAAGCAAGCGAGAAAGGGAGAGAGAGAGAGAGAGAGAGGTAGAGTGGCAGAGCTTGATACTGAGAGTGAGAGCGGGAGACAGTTAGTTGACAGTTGGACATGCGGGAGCGTGAAAACTTTAACAAAACTTTGTCATAACTTGCTGAATTAAATTTGTAAAAGTCAAGCATTGAGCGTGCAACGATAGAAGCTTTATCTTCTCTCCTGCTCCGCACGGCCCGCCCAGCGGGGACTCAGGGCTCACAAACTTTGGCAAATGGGCATTGCATAGTTTTGGGCGTCGATTGCGATATGACAGCGCAGTTGGTTGCACTTTTTGGGGTGTCTGCTGGTTAACAATTGCTACCCTGCAAAACTATTGAAGCTTTCACTCGCCCTGCTTTCGACTGTACTGTTGGCGGCGGGTGTTGGCTGGGAGAGAAAGTTTTAAAACAATATTGCATAGTTTTTGGGCTGACATGGCAAAAACTGAAAGCTGAACACAAGAATGTCGCCTTGTAAGCTCAATATAATAATCACATATGCTGCATGCTGCCGACGCAGAAGAAAGTTGTGCCCCAAGTGTTGCACACAGATAAATGAACTGAATCGTAAATATATACATTTGTGCGCCACTTTTCCAAAATATTAGCTATTGAATAAAGTGTTAAGGAAGTTGAATTGTACCTTGACGATTATTTTGTATGGCACTGCAGTGTTGAGAGTCCTCTTTACGTCCCATTTCTTTATTTGTTTCTAGTTGGTCACCCCCTAAAGTTAAATTTATATATTCCAGTTACATAATCCAGTATTTAATCCAGTTATACCCCTGCAGAAAGCATTACAATGTTGTTTGAGAATGTAATCGAAATGTTCTGGCCCCACAAATTTTGTTCTGCTATAGTTCATTATTTGCATTATTTTGTAATTTCCTTCTAAGACTTGAATATTTAACAGGCCACAATCTCCCTTTCTTTGTTTATGGAATAGACCCTATTTTGGCTTAAGAAATGGAAGCCACAAGTTTCGAACTGCAGCTTTTGACTCATCAAGTGAGTTAGTTAACGTCCTGCTTTAGCTCCTTTGTATGCAAACACGGCCAAATCCGGGTTGATGGGAACCCAAAGGGCGCGGAACTTGGAGCCCAGAAGTGTCTTTGAGTACGCGTTGATTTGCAGTTGTTGGCTAAAAGCGCATCCAATGCCAATGCCAATGCCAACGCCGATGCGGAGGCGGATGCCAATGGCAGTGCCAGCCACTGCGCGGTTCTTTTGCAGCTCTGCAGCCGTTTTCCATGAATATGCATGAGCAGTTACAAGCCATCAAAACATGCCAGACGCTTGTGGTATAAAGTAGAGATAAAAAAAAAATACTAGTACAAAACAGAAGCTGATGCTGGAGGTGGAGTAGCTTTAAAACTAAAAGATGTGCAGCGTTTTCTGCGCGTTGCCATATCAAATTTAACCGAGTGACTAACGAGTCTATCGTTAGAATCGACTAGACCACTCCACTCCACTCCACTCCACTCCATGGCACTCAACACTCCACACGCCACATCACAAACATCACAACATGTGAACAGCACAGCAAACTAAACCGATGGCAATGGCAGCCAGCATGGCGTATACTTGACGGCTGACGTTCAACGTACGATGTCCGATGTCCGTCGTCGACGACTTTGCTGCTGTTGTTTGACGTGTTGAGTTTAATTGGAACACTCGACGACGTTGGTGATGGCGACGCTGCTTTTGATGTTACCATTTCTGTGGGTCGTCATTCGCCGGATCCTTGCGTCCGTGATGTTGCATTAATTCATGCACTTTCAAAGCCCCAACATAACACTACACTACACAACACACACACACACTACACTAATTCACATAGCTGTATTTTTTCTGTTTTAATTTTTTGTATTTTTTGATACACACAAAAGGCAGCGCTGTGTTTTAGTTAACGCGAATGCAGTTCGGTATCCCCCTTTTTTTATCCCTTTGGGGCAACATCATTAAAGCAGTTCGAGGGCTGCCACAAAGCGCTGCACTTGGTTCAAATCAAAAGTTCATTGCAGCCTTTCAGGTCTGACCTTTTGCAGCACGCAGCAGTGCACTTAATGAGCTTTAGGCATGTTTAAAAAAACAGGATGTAAATAATTATCAGCGTAAATTAAAAGAGCGCGACATTATTTCAACTAAATTTAAACAACAGCGAAGTTTTTGAATAAATTTTGAGTTAAAAGTAGTGTATTGGTGGATTATATTTTATAAACTAATTTAGTATAATAATTCTATCAATATTTATTATATTGATTTTAAACAATCCTTAAATATTGTGTAACTTGTATTCTTTTCCGAAGGCGACAGCATTAAGATATTGTCCAACTAAATTCTTTCTAGACATTTGTCTGTCAAGAATTTATATGACGATGGAAAATTAACTTTGGATCATTTAAGGCAGGAGAAATAAACTTTTTATTGTACTAGAGTGCTATATAAGACATGAAACATTTGTCAATATGTTGGCAGATGGCAATTGTATATCTTTTGCAACCAGATAAATATATAAATATACTCAATATATGACAATTCTTTATCAATAAAGTTTCTTTTGTGTATTTTTATGTGTTAATGCACAGAATATATTGAATAAATATTCGTTTTTCTTGCATTTAAAATCTATTATAAAGCACAAAAATGTAGAAACAGAAAACTTAAATACTTGGCATAGCAAATACTTTGTTGCAGTGCTTGTTGTGGTTATTGTTGTTATTGTTGTCAGGAAGCACTCGGAAGTGCGAGCAAATGTGTCTCCCCCTTCTCTTTGATATAAGTGCGTGTGTGTTGCATGTTGTTGTTCCTGTTATTTTGCATTATGTTGCATTTGCAATGCAAATGCTTTTGTGCTTTTTCTTGATGTCGTTGCCAACGACGACAACAACAACAACAACAACAATGCATCAGCATAAGCCTTGTGCTTCTCATCGTTGTTGTTGCTTTTGAATAGCTTTTTATTTCTTTATTGCGGCTTTCATAGTGCGTTTGTGGGTGTGTGCGTGTGTATGTATGGAGCTTGCATTTGCTTTTTGCTGTTTAT
This sequence comes from Drosophila borealis, assembly GCA_035045885.1. Classification (NCBI taxonomy): domain Eukaryota; kingdom Metazoa; phylum Arthropoda; class Insecta; order Diptera; family Drosophilidae; genus Drosophila; species Drosophila borealis. Next base: position 3,894,882 of record JAWNOR010000211.1, read on the forward strand.
ATTTCTAATAAAAATTTTACATCATTTTATGCATCGATGCGCAACACTAGGCACACAATTTCACACATATAGATACAAGATACAAGATACATAGATATAATGTAGACTATGGAACCGAATCGTGAGATGGAAACGTGCTTTATATAAATGTGATTTTGTTCTCGTGATAACTATACAAAATTTAGATTTTTATTAAAGAATTTCTGAAACACACATTGACTTGGTCTGTTGTTATATCTACTTGTCGCTAGATGGCGTTGTTATGTTGCTTATGCTTTGTTTTGGTTTGGGTTCATTTTTATGACAAAGCAACTGAATGAATGGTAAACACACAACGCAACGCAAACAACAACATCTGTAAAATAGCTGCCGATGTTGTTGCAAGTTGCGTTGTTGTTCTTGTTGTTTTCGTTGCCATTGCCGTTGCCGTTGACGTTGTCGTTGCCGTTGCCGTTGCATTCCATTAACATTACAAATGTATTCATTGTTTGCAACTGCAGCAACAACAAATACAACAATGATGCTATTTTACGCCGCATTATGCGAAAATGTGGCAAGTGATAGAAAGGATAATGCCTGCTCTATGCCGGGGACGACACACGCTCACGCAGCAACAACAACATCAACAACAACAATAGCAACAACTGCAACAAGAACAACAATGAAGCGACGCACAGCAGCATGCAAAACTATTTTTTTTTCCTTATGCCCAAGTGGCTTTATTATTTGTTTTTGCACACATCGCTAATATGCCAGCGTGTGTGCGTGTGAGTGTGTGTGTGTGTGAGTGTGGGTGAGTTAGTATGTCGCTATATCGACGCTGACAGTTTGTCTAGCTGGAGCAAAAGTTCAGAGTGCTTAGCCGTAGTTCTAATACCCTTACAAGGCTTTATTTATTATTCCGTATGGGATTGAAAATAAATTAAATAATATTCCTCATTTTATAAAATTAATAAAAAATCTATCTACCAGCTTAAGTTTTTTGATTTTGATAAACTGCAAAGTGATCTGTCTCAGCGACCATTACAGACAATGGAGAATAATTGAGAGATTATGTTTGACTCCAGCAGAAAGAATGTATTTCTTGCTTTCAATATTTTAAAAGTTCAAAAATAATTTAATAAAAGTTCAATATAATATTTGTGTGCGCACTGCTATGAGATATCCAGTGCCAAGGTCTGAATTTCCTTAACACAAATTCTTATTCATATAAAAATATATGTATAAATTTGCACTTACCCCAAATATTCACATTTGTATGTATTATATTATTTATGTGTATATTAAAAGCACAGAATAAAATTGAAGTGCCGGTGTATAACTGAAAGAAAAAAGTAAAGAGTTAATTATTTATAGTAAAGTAGAATATGGAAAGATTAATGATTAAATATTAAGATTAATTAAAATATACGTAGATTTATAAGTTGGTCACACCAGAACACTTATAATTTAATTATGCCTGCCAATGTTACTCGAATTCATGAAAATCTAATAGGAGGGCGCTCTTTAAAAATATAATTGTCACTATTTTCAGTGCAGCAGGAAACTTATCAATGATTATAAGAGAAAAAACGTAGGTCAGTGCGTATTTAGAGTGTTTTAAAAATGGGCTTGAAGCTGATATAACATTTATATATTTATATATTTTCTATTTTATTTTCTAAGGACATTTAGAGTTATTGAAGTCTCTTATTTTCAAACATTTAAAAATTGTATTTCCTATTTTCAGTAAATTGCAATGCTGGTTTGATTTTTCAATTGAACACTTAAAGCTTTTCTTTCTAATCCTACCAAGACAATGAACAATTCGTTGGACTCCTTCGCAGAGAGATAGAGTATAAACAGCAGCGACGATGGCAAAATCACAGCATGTCAAATTGTTTTCCTATTATTGTTGCCATTGTTGTCGCTGCCATCATGTGTGTTGGTGTTTTCGCTGGTGTTGCTGTTGAAGCTGTTGTTATTGTTGTTGGGCTTATCGTTATTTAAATTAGCATTACAATGCATTCACACACAAATATATGCGCAGGGAACGCATGTCTGCCATATTGTTTTGGAAAGAAAGCTGCAGTTGTTTTTGTTTTTCTTTTTTTTTTGTATTTTTTTATATTTTGCATTTTTAAAGCCAACAACAAAGTGGGTTACGTTTTTCTCGGCGTTTTTCCCCTTTTGTGTGCATTTGTCGCAACATTTATTAAATTTTTAATTAAATACGAGTTGCCGTACAGTCGATTGACAAACAGGCAACTGAACTGACTCTGTAATGCATACACATGGCGTATGTGTGATTTATTTTGAGCTCGCTTTTATTTATACTAGTACATGATTTGCTTTGTTCTGCTCTGCACACACACATAGCATTGGTCGAGCAAATTTTAAATATTCAACTGAACAGGAATATATAACAAAAAGTGCAAGCTAAATGACACAATGCAAATCCTAAGAGCTAAAGAGATTTTTTTTAATTTTTCCTTCAGCTAGTGAAATTGGGCTAAATAGACAAATGATACACGAAAGTTGGAGTGCCTGTAAATCTTACCATTTGCAGCAGCTGAACAAAGAAGTGTTTTTTTTATTTAACCAGTTAATTATTCACTTAGCTTAGTTTGAGTAGCATCGAATAACTGAGTAACAAGAAAGGTCTATCAAAGGTAACACTTGACAGCTTTAGGAATTAAATTAAATTAAATGCCAGACAAGAAAAGTTATAGTAAAAAAGAATTACTTTCGGAATGCATATGAATAAATACCTTGGCAGATGTATTAAAATCAGATTATCGATTGAAATTAAGTTAGATATATAAGCCGCATAATCATACTTTATAATATACAGTATCGGCACTTTAATTATCAGCTTTATTATATAATTAACCGATCAAAAATGTATATACTCTGTCTCAAAATATGATAATAGTTAGCTTCTATTGTGACAAATTGTAAGACACTTTGTCAGGGTATAAGCAGCTGATAAACATTTCAGGCACACAGACATTTATAAATTTCACACTACAATGCCAAAGAAATTGGACACAAATTGGCAATGAGCAAAAATGGTGTCTAAAATACAATACGAATTTGGTATTAAGAGTCTGCAGCTTTTATATTTTTATTGGGCACATTTCTTATTTCGGCTAAGAAAAGCGATACGCTCGAATGGGAAGCAAAAATCCACTTTGATGTTATGCAATCGTGCGAGGCTGAGGCGAATGGATGAGATGAACTTTGCGTACACACACACTCACAGGCAGGCACACAGTCAGACACACAAGCTCAGGAACGCGTACATTATTCATGTTTTGGCCATGGCTTGTACCTTGCTCGCTGTGCAGACAGGTGTGCAAAATAACTGGCAAATATTTTACAGCTGTCGCCTTTTTGTGCATGTAATTTTGTATTTATTTGTTTGCTTTTGGCAAATCACAAGAGCACACACATAGACAGGCAGTTTGGCGGAGAGAGAGAGGTTGAGTTAGAGACAGATAGATAGAGAGAGAGAGAGAGAGAGAGAAGGAGAGCGAGAGAGCAGGTGAGTTTCTTAAAAATGTTTGGCATTTGTAGTATTTTTTTTTGCAAGCTTGATTGCAGCCTTGTACAATTATTGGTTGACTTTGACATTACATCTACAATCTACACATTAAATTGCCTCACATTTAATGACGACTTTTTTCATATCAACAGCCTCAACAACATGCGATTATATAACACACTTTTGGGTCTATTTAAACAGGAATACAAATTTTGAGCTCAGCTTATCATAGGCCGAAAAGCCGTTGGACTTCTATTAGATTCCGTCCAGGGTTATCAAAAATTTCAAAATAAATAGACCTTAATTAATTTGTGTAAAGCCAGCAAGTCGTTAAAATTTTTGCGAGGTATTAAATTATTATGACAGTGAAAACTCGCTTGGGCGGTGGCCAGATTTACAAATTGTGCTTAAAAACAAATTGGTTTAAGAGAGTGTCAGGCCAAGATGGTGTTTGCCGCAGTGAATGTCCGTTTGTGGAGTTTTCACTGTATTTTACATTTATATTTTTACATAGATTGTATAGTATATTTATAGATGAGCAAAATTAAAAACTACGGGGGCATGCGACAGAGACAATCCATAAATTGTGGCTTGTACGTATAAATAATGCTGACTATCCGGTTTCCACTTTTGAACCACTTGTTAACTAAAACCGGCATAAATAATCCTGTATATATGCATAAAGCTAAAACCTAAAGACATTTTTGGTACTAGATTCTAAGTTGATTTTCACCTGACAACATAATCGGCAAAATATTTGCTGTTGAAAATGTCTTATTAGTACAGAGCAACGATCTAGGGTGGCTTTGTGGTTTTGGCATTGAAACAAGGCAATCGGGGCTCTCAAGGCCGACAAAAGCAAAATAACAACACTTGATACAAACAGGCATGAGAATAGCCAAATTAGAATAAGCTAAACTACAGCAGGTAACTTTTCAAGGAGCAGGAAATTCCAACTGAATCCAAACAACACGCACACCCAAATTTATTCCCAACATGCCCAACATTGAAGATGAGGTGCCAAGACCCTGTAAGCGCCAGCGACTGGAGGTCGATCCAGAGCCGGGTGGTACAGCGGACCCAGAGCAGCCAAGTGGTTCGGGTACGGATGCAGTGCGCAGCGAACCGGAGCTGAGCGAGCGTCTGCGCAAGGTAATGCTGTGCACCGTTTGTCTGGAGCTGCCGCATCCGGATGATAGCTACCAGTGCAGCTTGGGACACATCGTATGCGAAGATTGCGTCACACGTCTCCTGGCTGAAGCCGCGCTTAACAATCGCGAGGCACAATGCCCACACTGCCGCACGCACATCAGCTGGCAGGAGCTAACCAAGAATCTGGCCGTGGGACAGACTCTCTGGGAGCTGCCGAAGAGCTGTTCCGACTGCGAACAACAAATGGAATACAAATGCCTGGCCAAGCATCTGAAAACGGAGTGTGCCAAGCGTTTGGTGCATTGCCAGTACCGCTGCCTGGGCTGCACCTGGCAGGGCTGCCAGGAGGACAGTGGCCAGCATGAGGCCAGCTGCCACAACCTGCAAATGTCTAGCGATGAGATTCTACGCGAGCTGGCCACAATCGATCGACTGGAGCAGATGGCGGCCCAGCCACTGCGGCAGTGCCATCGACAATTGAGTGCCCCAAGGATTTCCTACGAGGACCTGGATTTGCGATGGCCGCAGCACAGTTCGCGCCTGAACGGCGAGCTCCGCTTCCAGTCCCCCACAATCTTTGTGTTTGAGGAGTCATGGCGTCTGCGCGTGAAGCTCGTGCTCGGCACTGGCACAGAGCGCCGCCTTAGCTACAGTCTGAAGATACTGTCATCTCCGCACGAGGTATTGCTGGTGAAATACTTTGCCACATTGCCGGCCATACACGTGCGTGCCAAGCAGCTAATGGATGTGGAGCCTCAGCTAAATGAGTCCTTTTTCAATCTTGCCGGCCAGAGCTCAGAGTTCAAGCTGCTGCCCATGAGCTGCCAAATAGCCACCTATCGTTTGCTGGCCATGCCACGGATCAAGCTGCGCCTCTGGATGATGTTGAACTAACTGGAAATGATGAGTAGTTGGATTGTTTTGCAAGATCTTAAACATTTATTAGCATCGTTATTTTTTTTAATTTTGTGCACTGTGCGCCTATTTCGGTGCCGCCTTCTGCTGCTTCTCCGCAATTTCGACCAAATTCTTCAGCCATTCAGTGGCTACAGCGGACACCTTATCGCCGAACTGTTCAGTTTCCTTCTTGAACTCGTCCACCTGCTGGTTCAATTTCTGTTGGCGAAACGGCAGCATTGTGGCGTTAATACGGAACATGATCACAAACAACAATCCACAAGCTGGTATTACTTACATCAAGATTTTCCTTGCTGAATGCCTCCTGCACTTTCTTCACCAAAGGCTGCAGAGCTTCTGGCAGAGCGGTTGGGGCTTCGGGCGCATCACGCGCCACACGAGCTGCTCCGTTGCAGACCTACATTGGGCATAAACACCATATCACATATATATCACATATATATCACACACATGACCACAACTGGACTTACGGCAACCAGCGCAACAAGAAGGAACAGCACAGCGATCTTGGCCATTATTATTTTTTTTTTGATGAGGATTAGCAGCTCTGCACAGTTGAACACGGAGTTGAGTACTGACTGAAACACTCGCGATTGACTTGCAAAGTTACCTCGTTTTGCGTCTTTTCGTATGTTTTTTATTTTTGGACAGCAGCAGCAGCGCAAGCTTATCAGCAGCGTCTGACCATGTGCCATAGGGCAGGGCAACATACAGTACAGTCGGGGTCACACAATTAGAGATATTCAGCTTGTGCTTTGATTGGCCAAGGCAGTTCGTTGGACCCAGACCTTTAGCTCATGGCACGTGGTAAAATTATATTTTCATAAAGTCAAAAAAAAAATTCGATTCTATTTCCATTCTGAATGTTTCAAATTTAGAATCATATTAAAAATAATAAAAAACCAGTGCGAGATTTTCAGAACGGACTACAGCTGACTTTCTCGAGTTTGTATTTTGAATAAATAATAGATAAGTCTTTCTAAATGGGTTCAAGCAATAGATTCGCCAACTAGCAATTCTTATTTTATATAGGAAAACGTTATTTGAGACTCGAGAAGATACGATCGGTCCATGCCAATTTGTATATTAAGTACATATAGTATTGCTCTGCGGGTATTCGAGCGCATATGCTAAATATTTAATTGTGTATTTAAATATTTGACTACCATTTTGCAGATCTTAACAGTGTACCTCTATTCATACCTTTATATATATGCTGTCAGTGTGAAATAAAGGCCATATATTAATTATGTTTTGTACCTATTTGACTGCCCGTGACTGTATGCTGGATCGTATGTAGTACTTCCTATTTCGTATGTACTACAACGTATCAAACATATGTGCATATGATTATCAATCTATTGAGTGGAGCTTAGCATTATTTTACTTTTTATTTTTTATTTATTTTTTGGGAAAGAAGTGTTTTTCCCCAATATAAATGTATATAATGTATATAAAGCAACAATTCATTTATCAAATACATATGCCTATTTTTCGACAGGCTTCTTCAGGTCTGCTGTGATATCCCCCACAAACTGTTGGCCACTCTTCAAGGCTGAATCGGCAAACTCCTTCAACTTGTCTTTATCCACATGTTGTTCCAGAAAAGCGTTGACATCAGTCATAATTTTCTTAAGCTGGGCGGCTAGAGGTTCCAGTGGATTGTCTTCTTTCTTAACCTCTTCGGCGCAGCAGAACTATATATTGATACCAGACAATGCATCTTTAAGCGTTTGGCTTGCAAAGCTTTTTTACTATCAACTTACGACAAATAGTGCGAACAGCAGAAATAGCACAGTGATCTTTGCCATTTTATTTATTTTCTCTTGCTGATTAATAGGCTGAATGTAGCTCTAAGCAGCTAAACACCAAACTTAGTACTGATTAAACCGCTGTCTAGCAATCCAAAATTATGCCTAGCTCAAAGATTTTTTTCTTGCGCCAAGCGACACATGCTTTTATCAGCTCTTAAGGTTCAGGGTCAAACATGTTCATGTGCCACAGCATTAAACGAGTAAATAGTGGAATGGGTTTTATTCTTGTTTTTCCATAAAAGTGTGGCCTAATTTGTTCAAAATTGTGTTAAACTCAGGCTCTGTCTTAGATTCTATTATTACTTCCTTAAAATTTACCAACAACCAGTCAAAACGTTATCCACTTTGTTCCTAATATAGTCTGCTGACTTTACATGTCCCGTCCATATACTTGCCGTCTATATACACATTTTTAATTCACCCTCAAATTCGAAATACATTAATGTGTATATAAATAGTCATAATCAGTTTAAGCTGCATGCTGAGTTTCAATTTTTTGTTCCCAGTGTTTATTTTATTTTCATTTTATTTTGTTCGTTGAAGGCTAACCTTGAGTTATGATTTTCAACTGTACCGAAGTTGAGCCACAAAAAATAAAGTGTATATTTTTTTTAAGCAAATTATTTTATTTTAGAGCATTATTTACTCTTTCTTTTCACTCAAATTCTGAATGTCCGCTTGCGTATCAGCCAGGAATTTTTTGCCATTATCGGCAAACTTTTCGACGAACTCCTTAATCTTGCCCTCGTCGACGTGTGCGGCAATATAATCCTTGGCTTCCTTCAGGCGAGCCTCAATGGTGGCCTGCAGATCGTCCAGTGCAGACGTTTCCTTCTTGACTTCTTCGGCCATGCACAGCTATAAGTTCCAATACCCAATTAGTTACAAATGGGGCAAGATGGCAAGATGGGCATCGTTTCCGAACTTACCGCAACCAATGCGCACAGCAGGAAAATCAACACAAATTTGCCCATTTCAAAAGGATGTTCTCAGTAGATCTATACGAATGCACTGGCTGTCTAGAACTAAGTGCGCTGCAGCGGATGCGTTGCTTTTAAATGTGCAACGATCGGCGGCGATTGCAATTATCAGAAAAGCTGAAGCTCAGCTTGCCTATTTTTTAATTGCAAATTGTTCGCATTATTTATTTTTTAATAATTTCAACACTACCACACTTGTGTGAAAATTATAGTTCAGACTATAGGTTAAATCTTAATCAGACTGTAAACATTTTAAAGGGGTCATGCATTATTAATAGAAAGTTGAACATAAGGACACAGCTTTGTAAATATCTATCCACGCCCTTCAGGAGCGCATTCCCAAAACCGAAATGTTGCAAAAATGTATTCAAAAATTCTCGATTTAAAAGATCTAAGCTGTTCTTGCATTGAGTACAGTGTATTAAGCAGTCGGCAATATGAGCTATGCTTAGAGACAAGGCTACGTCAACGAACGACACGTGTAGCATAGGAGTTCTTAGTTGAGTTATTTGTGATTCTGATAAGGTGATCTATATTTTAAAATATGTATAGTTTATTATAAACTTAATGCAATGATACATTTATTAAGTACTCACATTAGAAATTTTAATTACTTAAAACGTGAGGCACCTACGTCAACAATTACAACTTTTTGCAACTTTGTGAACTTCCTGCTATTTTATTTTTTGGGTTCAATAATAAATCTGATAACATAAGAGTATATTATTAATACACTTTTAAATGTAGAGATTAATTAAAAGCAACAAATATTATTAAGTGGGAGAAAACAACCTACACTATATATTTATCATTTCGGTTTTGGATTCAATATAGAAATTTTAGTTAAAAAAAAATTAATTCTCCCTTCAATAAGATACCATAAAGGGCATTCAAGTAGAACAAGCTGCTGGTTTAAGAACTTTATATTCATAAGATTCATTCCCATAAGTATACAAAAGATTAGTTCTTGCCTAATCATCGCTTAGGTTAGCTACCGGGGGCAAGGTTGCCACACCCTAACGAAGGCTAGTCTGGTTTTGTCGCCAAACAAGTTGCGGATGTTGACGGTTTTGTGACACAGACTATTTTACTTCTTAACGGGCACTACATATTTGAATAGCCTGTTGATATAACTAGCTACAAATCGCAACATTTGGTTAACAATTTATACGATATAGCGGACATGGGATCAATTTGATTGATATGCTTGCCAGGGTATTAGGTCTTCGACACTTTGAGCGTGTTGTTAAGCCTAATCTTTTTCCCGATTAGCATTTCAAATTGACACACAAAAAGTACAGTTTGGCACTTTGAGCTGGCATGTACACTTACTTTATTTAAACAAATACTTACATATATAAATAAATATTGATAAGCGGCGATTACATGACATGGTCATCATGAAAGCTGACATCGCCGTCTGACTCTGCACTTAACAGCACGCGTATTTTACATTTTGTAAATATTTAAATGACATTTTCAGTTGGCGGACTGCAAACAAATGCCCCGATCTTAATGCATTGCATTTTTGCCACATCGACAACTGTCTGCATATTGTTTGCATTAAGTAAACACAATAATTGTTTACTGTAATATTGGTCTTTTAAGCTATTTGCGCGAATAATATTGTTATTTATATGTCTGGCTTGTTAAAAATGAAGTAAGAGAATTTTGTTTTATGTTTTCATATTCATATTGATTGTGGTGATCTGGATATAGGATTTATAAAGTGAGATGTAATATTTGTGTCTCGTAAATGAGAATAAAATGAATATTATTTATAGTTAAATCTAGATATATAACAGATTTAATTATAAATAATATTAATAATAAATATATACTAAATTTAATTATAATTGAAATTGATTATATTATATGTAATTATTTATAAGAACTTGTTTGATTACAATTACATAAAATCATAATTATAAAATATATTTATATTTATATATATGTATATAGTATAATTATTATTATACTATATAATATATACACATATGTATATGGAAGAATTTTGAGGGCTTTAAATGCCAATCTATGATAGAATAAGCTTCTTGTCCGTTCAGCTTAGCAAATTCCAGAAATTAAAGCACATGGCACGGGTAAGAGAATGCCATTAATATGCGGAAATATTCAAGTATGCATGTATGTATAGGAAAATAGCACTTCATAGGCCATCAAAAGCCTGTCCAGACAGTATCTGTTTTTGTTGTTTTTTGACGCTTAGTTTCAAGTGCAATCCATTAAAACAATTTAATGTAAAATTGCGAGCCTGAAATTACGCGTCGGCAGCGGCGGCATCCGGCTGCTCACTTATTGGCCTCATCTCGCTTTAGCTTTGGCCCTGGCTATGGGTCTGGCTGTGTCTGGGTTGCTGTTGATGTTCAGCTGTGAAAATTTGGCTTGGAAAGTTTATTTTCCACTTGAGAGCAACAAGCAGCGAAATTAACAGCGAATCTAACAGACAGACGTTGACTTTATGCCTTGCTAGTCATTTGCCCAGACACAAACAAATAAAATTAGGTGGCGACAGAGACAGAACCGCAGTCAGTTCAAGAACCCAAAATATAGACACAGATGCCAAGTCAATGTAATGCACAATATATATATCTTTATATATATAATTATATATATATATATATATATATATATATATATATATATATATATATATATATATATATATATATATATATATATATAATATATATGTATATATGTATATACGCATTGCTTAGCACCCTTGGAAAACTAAAAACCGCTAATAAATTTCACACTTGCCGCGCTGCGAATAATTTATTTTCATTTTGCCGGCGTCGTGAACTTTTCCCGCTCAGCGCGGAGTAAAAGCGAAAACTGTCTGTGGTCGTCGCTCGGCTAATTAAAATCGAAGGTGTTGAAAATCAATTGGCTTCTGTTCGGTGGAGGTGGCAGTGAAAAGTGTTTACGTGGGTTGTTCAAATACTTTTCGAGCATTTAAGGCTTGAGCTCGTTGGAAATGTGTAAAGTGTACAAATATCTACTCTATATACGTATTCTCCATCAGCATCAACAGCCGAGTCCATTGAGCCATACTCGTCAATCTCGGAGACTTTGCGAGCTAGGAACTCATAAGCTTGAACTTAGTCAATAAGAAGGACCAAGTTTATTTCAAATAATCGATGGATCATTACAACGAAATGCATTTTTTTTGCACTTGCCAAAGTCCTGATCTTCCTCTCCTAATCATTCTGCACATTTGTAGTCTTTCAATATACTTACCCAACCATTTTTGAAAGAAGCCGATCTAAGGTACAGAGTTGAGTATATGCTCTGGTACGGGCGGATGACATTGGGGCAAAGGCGGCCCTAAGGTAGGGTATGTGCGCAGTCGTAATAATTCCAAAATAGTTTGCAATTCCAAGACATGAGCATAGTGCTTGCGCACATTGTCCAATAACGATCGATGCGTTTTTATCTGTTCCATGCTGTAAGAGAGTTAGCAAAAATCCGACTGTAGATTAATATTATGTAATTATTATGTAATTAAGAAGTTTACCGTTCGCGCTGCTCGCGATCGCGTCGTTCCTCCATGATAACATCGCGCAGTGAATTCTGCAAGGCAACATCCACTTTGAGGCGTTCAATTTTAGAATCAATCGAATGATTATGGCGCTTAATTTCCAAAGTTTTTTGCTTCACCACATCGATTTGGATGTTGCTAAAGTAAATTTTTCTTAGACAATTTATGATATATGTAAGCTGAAGCTGTGCACTTACATGCGTTCGATTTGCTTCCTAAAGACCGCAATTTTTTGCTCCAAAATACGTTCTATAGCACCGGCTGCCATATATTTTTGGCGTTCCGTCTTGACCTTGTCCCAGTTGCGTAAGATGTTGAGAAACTCGATGGTCACCTTACACTTCTCGATGGCGTCTAGCATATACTTGAGATAGGCAATATTGGCCTTATACAGTTTGTGTTCCCATTCCTTAAAGATCACCTGACGTCTGAAGACGGCAACGCGCTGCATGGCTTTTATTTTCTTATTGCCAGCATCCTGTATTCAAATCAATTGTTTTATAATTATGGTTTATATAGTTATAGAGTATTTACCTTTATCATACGATTCACTTCATTGATGTCCTCCACATGCATCAAAACGCAGTTCGATAGCGACTTGGTCGAGCCCATAACCATAACCTCCACCTGACCCAGTGTTAAGGTCAACTGTAGCGGCATATTTCTCATGGCTTCCAACTGAAAACATTAATAGCATAGACCAATTATAGACAGAATTTTAAAATAATAATAAACAAGGCTGCAGCACTGATTTTATAAAACACATATGTGGTAATCGACTTACATACTGCTGTATGCTGTCCTCCATTTCCTTTTGGGTCTGAGCCTTTGTGTCCTTTAGACCGGCTATATCCTTGGTGAGGCTGTTCAAATAGTTTTGGCTGTCTACTAACTGATGGCTGATGCCCTTAAGGCGCAGCTCGCTTTCGATCTTCTGACGGCGCAACTTGACAAAAATATCCCAGGACTTGGCATCCACAGAGGCTGGACTATTCTTGGGCGCATCATTGTCGGCGATATAGGACAAAAAATCGGCAATCTCCTTGGGCATGGGGAAGCCCACACGATTCGTTTGCTTGGGGGAGAGTCTCTGTGCGACCTCAATGCAAATTAGCGATGAGCTAAACAGTTTGTTGGACAGTTTGGGCCGCTTCTTGAATAGCTTGGTCATTTCGTGAGCTGCATGTGGCACAGAGTTTAGGAAGTTGCCGCGAAACTGTCGCTCTAAGGCGCGATCTCGCGACTGCTGGGCCTCGAGACGCGTGCGCACATCCTGCAGTGCTCTCTCCCAGAAGTCCAGCAGGTTGCTGTAGCGTTTTATATACTCGTTAAGCTTGTCAATGTCGGTCCGGTGGTGGTTGATCTTCTCGCGCAACTGATCGCGCGAGTGATTGATAGTCATGAGATTGAGCATGCGGACGCGGCATTGTTTCTGGGCAAAATCGTACTTGAGTTTCAGTAGCATGAGCTCGGAAACACGTTGGTTTAGCTTGAGGATTTGCTTTGTCTTTAGCTGCAGCGTTTTGGCTTCGTTCTCGTTCAAAATGCGCAAATACTTGCGACGATCCTCCTGGAGCAGATTCACGGCCTCCTCGTAAGCGCGATAAATCTTTTGATCCTCCAGCGTGTACTCGTGCGGCTGCTTCTTCAGCGTAAACTCAGGCACCGGTATATCCTTTTTGATCTCCTCTTCCCACAGCTTTTCGATGACGCCATCCATCATGACAATCAGTGCCCGCGCCCAGAACTCCACCGACCAGAGCAGCAAGCGACCCCTCTTGCCGCCCGTATCGATAGTTTTGCGCCTGCGTCGATTGATTGCCTGAATTTCCGAATCATCGACCTCCAGAATGCACTTGATGACCTCATCCTTGGCTAGTTCCGGCACAGTTAGCTCTGGCAACTTGAATGCATCCATGCTCAAGAGTCTTAGCATGCAATTCATATTGTCATAGATCTTGAGAAGCACATTATTCGTGTTGAGCACATTGTCGATGGTCTCCTTTTTCAGCTGCTGGGCCTCGTGGAAGTGCTTGTTGAACTCCTGCTTCATGGGATCCACCAAATAAAAGCGATACTTGCAATTATCGTTGAATATTTGATTCGAAGTGACGGTGTTTTTGCACTGCAATTGAAATTGTGGTGCCATGATGTGCTCATAGATACTGGGCCCTTCGACCACATAGAGCTTCAGCTCGTGACCGGACTTCTTGCCAGTGTCGCCTTCGGTATATCGATCTGGATGCGCCGGCTCATCTTCCAGCTCTTCCATGGACATCACAGAGAGTCGTATGTGATCCTCCAGATCGTAGAACCGATATTTATCGAATGTCGTCACATTCGTCTTACGTGCCAATGCGAAACTCTCAAAGTTCGCATCTGCGAATATCGAACGCACTTTGTAAATAATGTTGGCAGCGTCACGCGTCACCAGCTGCATAATCCAATCCCGTATCCGCGACTGATCGTCTATGGCACGCATCAACGATTTTCGTTCCAGCTCGCACAACTTGTGCGCCTCCTCCGTCAAGGCGTCCAGCCATTTATAATGGTAACAAAACTTTTTGAAAATTCCCTTCGATTTGCCCGTGACGGAAATGTCGTAATCAATGAGCGCCGTCACCTTGGCCGAAAATTCTTGGATCATCTGCAACAGCTTTTCGCGCTTAAACAGATCCGCAGGTGCGTATTCCTCCTTGACTTCCAGTTTTACAGTAAGTGGCAGAAAAACCCGTGACACCATCGCCGTTTGCTGCACTATGAACTTCTCGGGCACTTCCAATTCGGTGTTCTCACGCACATTGTCGGCCAGCGAGGGTAGACGACTTACCCACATCACATTGTTCGCACTCAGCACCAAAAGGTATCTGTAAGGTACATGTTTAAAAACAAATTCTAATTTCGGATTCAAACCGGTTCGAATAGAAACCGGTTTATAGCCCAACTTAACCCGATTACCCCCTTTTTGTATACTTACTTGGAATTGTAGCACTCTCTGGCACGCAGCAGAAATTGGGGCCTGAAGAAAAGCGATATGAAGCGCGACATCATGAATGCCTTCTTGGCACGTTTGTGTTGGCGAAAGTGGACCATAATGCCATCAACGCCCCATGTGAGCAGATGCTTTGTCTGCCCGATGCCTATGATGTGGCCGAAGTGAGTCGACCTTATCGACGCGGCCCACAGGAGCTCGCTGCGCTCGTTGAGCATGAACTGATCGAATATGCTGCTGTCTTTGACCACAGCCACAATCTCAATCTGTACCCAACGACCCATCGGCGCCTGTACGAAGAATGCCACATAGCTGTTGGGCAATGACAATTCGCGTCTATGCAGGCGCCTGTCTTTGGTCCAATTGTAGATCCACATCTCATCTGCATAGCCGGGCTTCTTCAGGGTCTTGTCGCGCGATATCATGACTAGGAGACGCGGTCCTTCGACCAGCAGAAAGCTCTGGACAAAAACCTGTTTGACCAGCAGATCATCGTTGATGGTAAAGTAGTGTGTCATCTTGGGTGGACGGTACTCCACGTTCACAATGTGCAATCCCTTGGCCTGATCCTGGAATACGGCACAGTTGTCGTGAAACTCCATGGCGAATACGGCTGCCGTTTCGCATTGCAGCTCATTGACAATATTTGGCAGCGATGGCTTGTCAAAATGGATGAGCACCAGGCAACCATCGATGGTTCCCACAATAACGTAGGGATTGGCACGATGCGAGCAAATGGCGCAGGACATCGGAATGGGCACTTCGGAAAGCGTTCTGCCGCTTGGTAAGTCTATCATGGCAATCCCATCATTATATAACACCACGACACATTCCTCCTTGAAGCAGGCCAGCGAACGAAATGCCAGAATCGGTTTGCCGCCAACAACCAGCTGCTTAAGGATACCCTCATTCTCCTCGACCGCCACCCGATGAATGCTGCCGAGCTCGCCCGACGCATAAAGTTCACCATTCTGATTGCTGACAAACCGGCTAATGTGGGACAAACTCTGATCAATGGTCCATTCGACGGTGAAGTTGCCAGCCTTCTTCTTAATGTAGAATGCCATTGAACTATTTGAGATCAGGAATCCCATTCGGTGCGATAGGAGAGCGTGCGCCCGTGTGTACATATCTACGTCCTGGTCACTTACATAGGTGGGCGACCAGCGCTGCTTAATGGCAAAGCAGGCAATATCTATCTGGGAGAATTCGCCATAGTCGTTGACCACATAGAGTCCATTGTCGTCGCCGAAGCACATGAAGTGCTTGTGGGATTTGACATAGTGTTTGCCCATTTCCACCTCGGAGACCTGATGCAAATACGCATCCTTCTCAATGTAGCATATCTCGTAGCAGAGTATGCGCATTTCCTTCTTGTCGTACTGCACTATGGTGGGCAAGTTGCTGTTGCTCAGTGAAATAGAGAAATCTGGTGTCACTATAAAAGTTGAATGCTCAAGTATCTTTGTGCTGGTGCGATAATTGAAAACATAAATCGCATATCTTGGATAGCCGCCGATTCCAATTAACAGATCCAGCTCCGTAAATCGAATCATGGTAAAGGTCAATGCTGAGGCTGCAAACAGATAACATTTCAAAATAGATAAAGGTTATTTATGTACATAAACTATTTCTATAGTTATTTTAATCAAACTTTAGAAACCATTCAATTGAATTTAAATATATGTAAAATTCGTCAGAAGTGAAAAGTAAGAGTTCTACAGTCGAGAGTGGTACACAGCGTATTATATATATATAAATACCAAAGTGCAAGGTTTTACCTCTTAAATGAATTTTTTTTAATTTTCGGAAGTGTCCGAATAGTACATTATTTTTAACTGTATATACTAAACACCTCAAGATTGGTGTATCTGGCTGTTATAATTATTAGTTATGTCTCCAATTCAGTTTTATGGATATTATCGAAATGGGGGTTGATATGAAGATTTCGAGCCTATTCATAAAATCAATTTTTATCAATATTATCGAAATGGCGCGAGATATAGAACAAAATCACGTTTTTCATATGTTATACAAGAATATAAACATCAAGCTTCAAGTCCCTAGTCAACTACACATTTCAATAGGTCTCTGCACTCATACTTACGTGGCAATGTTGAGAATCTGGTCAACTCGGGATACTTGTAAATGTATATATTTGGACGCATAACGCTTTCGGCAAAGCCAAACAGCGGAAAGCGATTGTGGCCCGTAAAAACGCTAATGTGTAGTCCGGTGGCCACGGTTTCGGCCCGAAAGTAGCTAACGGCCATCGTTGAGAGCTGAGTAAACTTGATCAAGTTGCCCTCTCGCAGGCAGAGCACATCGGGGCCCACATTTGTGATGCTGTCGCTTACGTAGGCGTTGTTCCAGCTAAGTGAAGGAATTTAATTAGTTAATGTTAATACTTTATTTATAGCAATGCCTTACCAAATCGTTGAGCTAATATTCATTTTGATATTTGTGTCTTCTTCTGTTCTGCTAAATATTTTCTTCCCTTTCAGTCAACAAACTCTGTGGTTGCTAAGGCAATGCTTCCCATGGCAACTGAAATTGAATTGACAGCAAGTTGATTAAACTAAAATATTTTAAATTAAAACAGAATTAAACGAATTCGCTTTCCACAGAATTTCAAGATCAATTCGTTCGACTTTAATTTTTCAACATGGCGTTTCGCAAGAAATTTCCCAGGCGGCAACTTTGAGTGGCATCAATAAAAACAAAAATAACATAAAGGAGCGCCTTTATAGGCGACAAGCTAAACGCTGCCGAAAATTGAGTATACAAGATATATATTTATTTTTGCTATTGCTCGCTTTTAAC
This sequence comes from Drosophila borealis, assembly GCA_035045885.1. Lineage (NCBI taxonomy): Eukaryota > Metazoa > Arthropoda > Insecta > Diptera > Drosophilidae > Drosophila > Drosophila borealis. Next base: position 3,912,649 of record JAWNOR010000211.1, read on the forward strand.
ACAACCGCTGACTGCGTTTTGTTAAAAATTGACGCCTTTTGTTATTTTTATCGCTCAAATGTTATTTTTAATGTCTGCTGTTTGCTTTTGTAACCTCTTTGTGGGTCACTGGTGTGTCATTTTTGTGTTTGTGCCAGTTTTTTATTAAATTGTAAGCTACAAACTGCATTTAATTTAAACTACGCCATACTACGCATATACTTTTTTTCGATTCATTAATTTTGTGTAGTTTTATCAAGCAATTAGTAGAAAACTATTCAAGTTATAATTGGTGTATATTTTTCTATAAATTTTTTATCAATTTTTGTCGGCAAGTTTTGTTGTTTTATTTTTGGACATGTTTCATTAACCTTTTCTAAATAATTATTGTATTTATTTATTTTATAAATATTTCATTTAAGTAAAATTTTCTTTTATACAATGGTTTATTCAAATATTTATATTACTAAAAAAATATGTTGCTATTTTTCTCCAAAAATACCTGAAGCCAAGCATTTCTAGCCAAATTAAAAAGTGTTTATTTTGTTTTTGTGTTTTAATTGTTCTGTGTATTCTGGCTGCAAATTCGACAATAAAGTTGTTAGAAAGAGTTCTCTCACCTTAGACATTTAAGGGCTGCCCACAGAATTGACATAACTAAGCAGCTGTCGTATCTATTCCATGCCATTTTTCATATTCGCCAGCAGCACCTGCAGCCCAGCACTTTGCTGCCTACTTTGGGGCGCCACTCAATTATTTATGTGCCCCTGCAGTGCAGGCTGTCGAGAGTGTGTGGCTGGGTGGGTGCATGTTGCAGCACACAGCAGACTCCGGCGGCACATTTGCACATGTGCCGTCTCCCGCTTTGAAAGTTTTTGGGCATAGCCGCAGCCACCCTAAACGCCGACACGGAATGTCTTTAATGTTAATGACTGAGTGCAGCAAAAGTTTGGAGCGCTTAAGGCGGCTTTGTGGCAAGACGTCGTCGCCAAGATCGGGATTGCAACTTTGCCGTTGTATGTGGCCCCGAAAAATCTCTGGCGACAAGTTTCTGAGGCGCGGCAACTTTCTTTGTGATTTTTTTTACTCTTTATACATGCAGCACTCATTAAAAACGCATTAACAATGCATTGTAAATCATTGTTGTGCAATAAGTTGCACAGCTGGCGTTGCCTTTGGCTCACAAGCATCGGTAACACTTGCTATATATGCACATCGGTTGTATATATATAAAATGTGCGAATACCTATTTTTAAAGTTAATTTAACAGCTATAACTATATTGAGGCATTTCACTTAATTAAAATTGCTTTAGTCAAAACGAGTTTTTTTTTGGAATTATTTCATTATTTCTGCATTTTGATTCAAATTTTATAACCTGTTTAACAAAACGAACTTGCCGCGCACAATCGACAGTAAAACATTAACAGCACATTTTCATTTAAATTTTAACAAAGGGCATTTTTTATAATACATTTTAATCATTTTAGAAGAAGCGCTGGGAGGGCACAGCTATAAGAAGCAATGCAATGTCCTCACTATAATAAATATTTCATAAAGGCCAGACAATGGCAGGAGTGGCACAGCAATACCGAGTACAAGGTAGCGACTTTTTTTTCTCGACTATTGGCATCATAAAAAAAAGGCCCTTTCGGGCAAAGATTGCGTTGCTGCTCAGATGTGCTGAAAATTTCTTCCTTCCGTAGTGTCAGCAATAGCAACAACAACAATGACGGCAACAAAAACAACTTGGGGCATCCTCCTTTAGGCCACACAATTGGCTGCCAAATGGCTAAGCTGGCTGCCTGTCAACCAACAAGTTTTGGGTGCTCCTTTTTTGTGCTCCGGGTCCATGTGTGGGTCGTCATGCAAAATGTATGCTAAAATTTCCTAGCCTCAGGGCAAAGTAGATGTGTGTGTGTGTGCGAGTGTGTGTGTGTGTCACGTTGTGTGGCGTCGCTTTAACATTTCTTTATTCATAAGCAGTTTGCATGCGAAGCTTTTCTTGAAAGGAAATCCCACATTAATACTAACTTTAGCCGGCAGCTGTTTTGTTGTTGTTGTCCTTGTTGCCAAAAATTAAACAAATTTGTCTGGGCACAGAATACTTAACAAATTTTTAAATAGCGTAGAGCAAATTAGTTTAGCATAAGCGCACAGACATTAATAAATTGAAGCGTGCTTTGCTATAAAGCCCATTTAGGGGGCATTTCCGCTTTAGAGTCAATTAAACGTGCTGTATTTGGCCATGTGTTAACATTTGAGCGGATTTTAGTGAATGCATTTAGCATTTTGCTTAACACTTGTGTATTACAGCTAATTTTTGTTAACTAATGCAAAGGGCTTTAATAAACGTATGGCCGGCAATTCTATGAAAGTGTCGCTAATGTTACCGGTAAAATGCACTAATTGCATTTATGGCAAATAAATCTGAAATTAGTTTATGCATCTGTGGAACGATTTTAAAGTAATTTCTACCTCTACCTCTACATTGAAAATATAATAATTTTGTTAATTATGCTCGCTGGACTGGAGAGATTTGGCCGACCTAAATAATTGATTGCGTGGCACATTTGGCGAAATAAGTTTTAAGCCAATTTCAAATTGTATTTAGAGCGTTTTTAGTTGATACAAGAAAGTGAAAAGTGGGCCACCATTCAAATTTAATTTTATGTGCATAATCAGCTTTTATTTTGGCACCTGTTCTTTTTGATATCAATCCAAAAATGTTTAATTATTTAAGACGAGTATATATTGAAGCCAAACCACAACTACATCAAAAGTTGTCATCACACGAATTCATGAGAATCGCAGAAAAAGGCGATAATTCTCAGACAGCCAATGAACAAATCCAAATTCTTTAATTGTAATCAGCATCTTTTAGTTCTTGAATATTTTATAGTGTGCGACTTTTGGAATGAGAAGCTGTCACGTCAACTTTCCAACGAGTTGTTTATGAGCATTAGAGCCATGCTCTCGCTCTCGCTGTCGTATTTGCTTGCGGACTGACAGCTGATTATAATGTGCTGCTGTTGTATGGTCCTGTCCTGCTGTTTTATGCCTGTTGTTGTTGGCGTGCAACTCGTTAAATTTCCATCAGAGTGCGTGGCGCGCCATATTGGCCCAAAATGTCACAGCGAGCGAAACTTAAGCAATGAACCCTGATGTCCTCACGTATTTGTGTAATATCGATTTGACTCACAAAAGCCACGCACTCATATGTTGGTATGTGTACTCTGCTAGTGTGTGTGTGTGAGTGTGTGTGTCGCTTAGCTGCCACACATGCACGTAATTGATATTTTATGAATGAAATGTAAACACTTTTTTATGTGCCGAACGACTCTGTGAGCGAGGCGAGTGCTAAAACTTTGATGCGCCATGTGCCATGTGCACCCTATACGCTTGATGTTCTCGGTTCATCAGGAACCAGTTGCGTTATCTGGGACGAAATGAGATGGTTGTTTGTAGCACGTTAAACAGCACTTTAATGTAAGAAATGCGTAGCTATTCAATATTATAAATAAGGTGAACTTTGGCCAAATACACACTTAAAATGTATAGTATTTAAATAGAAAATCAAAGATATAATTTTAAACTATCATATTTGTTAAATATTATTTGTCATAATCTAACTATTTAAATATATAAATTAATGCAACAAGCAAGATAATTTAACTGAAAGACTTAAGATTTAGAAGCAAATTTTATTTTTGATAGACATTTTATCCAACTTATTTAATAACAATAATCTCTTTAGTTTTAAGTAGCTCATCTAAGCTTCGCTCTGATTAGCTGTCGCACCCAAATGCCCTTACTGAGTGCGGGCGCATCATAAAATGGCAACAAAGTGTCGAGCAGAAGCTGCTCCATAAAAATATTTTCAAGTACTCTTATACAAAATATAAAGCATATAATGCGCCTTGCGCTCAACCCAAAGCGAATGGTCAGCGTTTTGTGTCAGTCATAAATATAAAACTGCAACCATAATGTTTTCTTTTCTGCACACACACACACGCTTACTCACATGCATATATATGAATATATTACTCGACGGTTTTGTTTTTATTTAATTTGCATTTTTAAAGCATCGCCGATCAAAAAGAAATTGATTATAATTACAATACCATTTATTGATTGTGATATTTAAATCGTGTGTGCATGCTTGTCTGACACTCTTGCTTGCCATTAAGCGAAATGTTTATTTTAATTATTTTAAGTGTATGCAAGAATGTGCAGAATGTGCTTGGACTTATGCCAGCTCTACTTATTGCTGATTCCACATGATAAATTTGCTTTCTTTTCATTAGCTAGCACAAAAATGTTGAGTTGAAAATCTTTTGCTGCACAATTCATATTTGTGGGAGTCATTTAGGAAAAAATCAAGCTCAAGTGCTGCCACTGTCTGAACAGCTTTCTGTTGTTAACAGTGCGTATGATTGACGTGCCTTCATGGATGGCAAATTTATTTGTATTATGCTGAAATGAATCGTGTGATTTTTATTGTGCACACAGCGAGAGGCAAAACTTTATTGGAAATTTGCAGCACGGTATTTTATTTCTGAGTCTATTGACGTTTTTTTTGTGCTTTTATGAAAATGTAGAATGATTCTTGCTAAAACCAAAGTTTTGCAGTTTTATTTTTGATTTTCACAAGTGTGATAGATACGAGCTCAAGCTGTTGACGCTGCCTTTTGCGGTATCTTATGGATACAAACATACATACATATGCGTCAGCCGAGGAGCTGTTTAGGCACAGGGCGTGGCATGTGGCAATGCCAAGCGCAGACATCGCCACAGAAAGTTGTGCCTAAACGTGGCTGCTGTTGGCATATGCAAGCCGCACTACAATATGATATATGGCCGACACAACAACCTAGAAATTTGAACAGTAAGTCATCTACTTATGTATGTGCTTGCAGGCTCTATAAATCACTCGATGAGTGTGCTGCGCGTATTTGTCATTAGCTCCACAAAGATGCTGTAATCCTAAGTATTGATAACGAAACGTGTGATTGCTGCTACTTAAATCAAAGTGGGGCTTAAGTATACTTACATAATAGAACTATAAATTAATATAATTATTAATATTGTGTTATAAGTTCTAAATTATAATTTATATAATTTATAATTTATAATTTATAATTTAGCTACTAATATACTCTAGCCCAAAGGAATAGTGCTCTTTCGATAGCACTTTCGGTCTCAATAGTTCCTATAATGGGCACAAATTGAAAAATATTTTGTGTTTATTCAGTTTGTCATATATATTCAAAACTATTCATGTACTTTTCGATTACATTAATGTTGCAACATTAGCATTCTTGCCAATTCAGCCAAATTTGGATATTTTTTTGGATTTCGTCGGCTGGAAACAGTTGAAATTTTGAACTGAATTTTCATATTTCATATTTCATTTTTATATCCCACTGACAAGTACTCCTGTTTAATGGCAATTTATGGTAAGGAAACTAAATCCCTTTTCAGCTATTTGCAACTTTTTAGACACTAGTCGACATTAATTAATTATTTAATTATAAATATCTAATTAAACATCTTGATGGTACGCTGGACTTTATAGTAGAGCTGGATATTTAATTTATGAAAATTAGTGTACTTGAACTTGCCTTTTGAAATATTTATTTTCACTACCTAGAACCCAAGTATGATATACACTCTTTACTGGAAATTAACTCGTTATTAACTTATAACAAAACGAAAATTGCCATGCAATATACGCACAATGTAACGAAAAACGTGTTTTTGCTGTCACTGTTCCTTTGAAAGTTTTGCACATAAGAATCTTTAGCATGTCGCATGCGTCATATTTGGCAAAAGCACGTAGCAAGCGCAAACTCAAACGCACACAAACAGAAACAGACACATAGTCTGAAAAACAGAGATAGATCAGGAGGGAAATGCCTTCACACATATTTGCATGCTATAAATGCGACAACAAGCACACGCACGCACACTACAAAATACGCAAATTCCATGCTCAATTTCAGATTTGTGCTGGCGGCATACCTGAGCACAGCCACGCCCACTTCCTCAACACACATTCATATCCACACGGTTTACGTGTCGCAATGATAACGTGCATTTTGTAGGCATATAAATTGAGAGCCGTGTATTTGGGTGTCGGGTTTTGGCTCATTCAGGTAATTTCAGTTGCCACCACTCGAATTGGCAGTGCGAAATTGTGCGCCCAAATGGTTCGTAGAAAATAAGAAGAAGAAGCGGACTAGCAATGGCGAACGATGCTGATGATAACAGCAACGTGCAGCAGCTGACAGCTCTGCAGGATATAGTATTCTTTTCAGTACTCAATTATGAAGATTCCGTAGATGTCGAAGTTGCCACACGAGTTGCCTTTGTGGCAACATTTTGTAGCATATTTTGAGAATTCGATGAAGTGCTCGGAAATAGAATGTGAAATACGATAAAGTAGCCAAATATGAGCTCAATAGTTTCTGCATTTGAGCCAGCGAACTCCTGCTCGTAAGTTCGACGCCCAAAACACGAACTCTGTTGTATAGATTAGATGCATATATTTATATGATAAGTTATACCAAAACATCTTTGAATTTGATGTAATATTGTGCTCTAATTATGTAATTTTAATAATTATTTTGAACCTTTGCAAATACTTTATAAAAATGAAACCATGAATATTTCGAAAATGTAGAAGCTACCACACGAGTCGCCTTTGTGGCAAAATTTTATAGCACATTTAAGGATGTCATTGAAAATTTCGAATGATTGATCAGAGGTAGAATTTGAAATAGGAAAAAAATAGCAGAATTCGAACTCAATAGATAAGTTAAAGAGCATTGCCTAATAAGGCTAGATTAAGTTAAGCTTGTAAACATAAAGCAATTTTTAGATAATGCTAAAGTTGGGCCCCCAGAGAGGCATAAGATGAATACACACTTAAACTAAAAATGTTAAGTATACCACTAGATGGACTATACCAATTTTTAAACTAAGTAATGCGTGATAGATATAATTATGACTATTATTAATGGTGACTGTTTGATTGAAGAGGCATATTCCAAAATAAAAAGCTATGTACTAAAAATGATTAGGATATGCTATATCATAATATATCTCTATATTAATTATTTTTCGTTAGATAGATGCATTTATAATTACCGACATGGCTGGACAGACGAACTGTTTTTTCTGATCAATAGTATAAATACGCACTTCTGCTATTATAATTGTACAACTGATTTTTTTAATGCCCACAGAGCATGAATGAAGATGCATTCGAATATTTTCGTATATCGCATCAAATTCAATTAGCTTAGTCTCTCTTTTCATCGCACACAAATACACAATTCATGTCCATATGCCATGCTCAATCAGCAGCGTGCACTCGCGTAGCTTTTCCTTTGGCTCGCCCCATTCTGTTGCATGCTTCCTCTAGCTATGGAAACCGCATACGTTTGCTGCCCTGTCGTGTTGCGTCTAGCACGGAAATGAACTTAATTTATGGCGCTAAAAAGGATTTGACTTTGTGGCCTCTCTCCACACGCCAGAAACGTTGCACAACGTTTGTTTTGTATTGTTTCGTTTGGGACCCTTTTTAAAAGCAAAGCGCGGGCTGCGATTCTCGCAATCATGGCTGTAATGATTTGTGTGCTTAACGCGGCGCCACCGTCGCCGACGCCGACATCGACGTCGGCGCCGACGCCGACGGTGCTGTCATTGTAAGCTCTAAATTATAAACTATCTACTGAGCACAAAACTTTGGGGCAAACATTTCACGGGAATCCTCCGCACACGGTGCTTGCGATATACGAGAACACGATTTCACAAACATACATTCATATATATAAATACATACATATGTATGTGTTGTTTTATGTGCGACTTAGTCTGCAACTTTTGTTGAATTTGTGGCCAAAAGTTATAATCATATCCAGTGGCAAGTTGGTGCGTGTTTCGCAGGACACACCGCACGGCCTGCTTGCTGCCAAGTATTTCCAATTACAATTTCCTTTACCATTAATTAGCATGTCAGTTTTATGGCAAATGGCTTTTAATTTCGCCTCCAGCCACTGGCATTGGCATTGCTCTTGCGTTTCATTTGGCAGGCCAATAATTATGTAAAGCAGCTGCCCACAATGAATGACAGTTAAAACATTTTCGAAGCAGACAGCAAGTGGGCCATTATAAGGTTGATGATGCGTACCTTTAATAATGTGTTAATTAGGAGTGGGCGGGCATTTAGGAGATGCAAGCCATTTCTAAATAGTATTTCCTTGCTCAAAGTGCCGCCTCCTCCTTTGTTTAAGTTGCCGTCTTCTCCAATATTAAAGCCACCGTCTCCTCTTACATGAAGTGAAGCCTATGAGACTTACTTGAATTCATGAGAATCGCGTAGTGGGGCCTTTGTTAAGAATACGTTTTTTAAATTAGCAGCGCAGCTTATATACGTACGTATGTACATACATAAATACAATTATAAAAACATTCATACATACATAAATAGGAATCAATAGTTGACAATCTTGAGGACGAAAAATAAACTTTCGATCATTAAAACTTTGATACGAATTTTCCCTAAACAAAGTGCAGTAAATTTCGCGACAACGTATCAAATAAATTTTCAATCGCATTTAAGCAAAAATGTTGAACATTTTCCGCCAAATTTCCAAAGTTGCGTGTGGAAGACAAGCTTAAATCAAAATTCAAAATTATTGCTGGATTTGAACCAGCAAGCTCCCGCTTGTTAGTCCGACGCACAAACACCAACTCTTAGATCTTTGTGTAACTTAAGGAATTATTTATTTATTAAGGTAAAAAGGGAACAAAATCTTTGCGAATCTTTTTAATAGAATGAAAAACTGATCTATTAAAATACCCAGCTCAAGCTAAAACGCATTCGGAGGCCTTTTTGGCTTCTTTTAAATTCAATAGGTGAGGTTTTTGCATTGGCAGCTTTGTCGAACCTTCACGACATCGCTTTCAGTGATTTTTTGCTCGGGTATCAACGCGCTGGCAGACTTTCATTAACTTGTCAGTGGGGCTTGCCAAAAATGTCACACGACGACAACGGCCGCGACATCAGCGGCTTTTTTTTCGGGCCAGACAAAGCAAAAGGTTGATCTGGTATTGTTTTTCGCAATATTCGTGAGGCTGTCTGCATCTGATAAATGCTTTAGGTAGACCGGCACGCCAGAGTATTCAGCGCAGACGTGGGTTCAATTTACGGCCTTTGAGATGTCTGCTACTCGGCGAACCGCAAGTCGAATTGCATATGGCTGACATTTACTTAAGTGTCTCCTCTGAGAGAGGACTCAAAGCCACTTTGCCGTGTTGTAGTTATCATAACAATTATGTAGCAGAGACAATGCCACCAAATGCGCTCGAGAAACCACTTCAAACAATGACATAAAACAATGCCAGAGGAATGCCTGCGCCGTTTGGAGTATTGTAGTTTGCAAATTAAATAATTCCCAGTTACATTTCCGTTTCGCCAGTGCGTCGACAATATTATTTCGCATTTGTTGGCTCCTCAACCAGTTACCATCTATCCGTTAGTTAACAGTTTCCCAGTTTTTCAGCTCCCCAGTTGCCGAGCAGTTTCCGAGTGCTAATTGTGCGGCCGTTGCCGTTGCCATTGCCGTTGCCATTGCCTTTGTTTAAGCACGACAGCGTCCAGGACAATCTCTGGAGTTATGTGACTGCAATAACACTAAATTGGCTAGATATCTCGCGGTTTTGCCGCTGTGCTGTTTCTCAGCGCTTCTCCAATTAACCCAAAGCGTTCTGATTTTCTAAGGTACGATATTTAAACTAGTACTTTGAATCTTATGTTAAAAATATCTTCCGCTACAAAATTTATAAGAGTATTTTAAAAACTAGATTACCTTAACGAGAGCTAAGCGTTATTCAATATTTTTAAGTAATGCTTAGTCGACGTAAAATTCAGAGCCTGCCTAGCGTAAGTGTCTGAGCGTCGGACTAACAAGCAGAAGGACGCAAGTTCAAAACCAATGTTTGAATAAGGAATTAAGCATATTTCTTGAATGATTATATTAATAATAATATAGATATTTATCCCTTATTTCTTTTTTATATAATTATAATTAATTAGAATTTGTTATAAGCGACAGCAATTTTAGGTACTCACGTTTTTTAAACCATGTCCGATTCGCTTTTTGTCCAGCGTGCACTCAGTGGGTTAATTGACAAATGCTAGTTGACGCTATCGTCCAGTGCATTTAGCTTTTAATTGTAGCAAAGTTTTGGGGCGCTGCATTTGCATATAATTATGCTGGGAGTTTTATGCGCATTCGCGCTATCTGCCATGCTTCGTCCATGGATCTGTGCGTCATTCAGTAGTCATTTGTTGATGTCTCTGCGGCTGTCACTGGCACATCGCCTAACCATATGCAATGCAATTGCACAAAACTGTCCATCAACGCTGTCATTTACTGGCCTGAACAGGCCCAAGCTGTCGTCCTCATCCTGCGGCTGACGGGTGGCGGCTGCTGATGCATTTCTTAAATGTTTGCAGGCTGTAAAATTTATTTAAACGCGCCCCTGTCATACACATGACAGACAGAAAGAGAGATAGGCCAAGGGACATACGCAATGCGTCATCGTCATAGCTATCCTCTGATTCTGATTCTGATTCCAATTCTGAATTCCGCAGCTGGTTGTCCCTTGCGGGCCAAGCAATGCAATTTGCATTTAGGCAAGCGGCACGACGAGGACTTTTGTTTGCAGCCATGTTGCAAATTAATGCAATTTGTGTGCTGCCATTGACAGGTCGCAGAGCAGCAGCAGGAGCGTCTCTCGCCAGCGTGTACTCGTATGTTTGGGCTAATAGTTTTGCTGAAGAGAAATAAATTAAATTAAGGAAGTTATTTGGATTTTTTTAATTGATTATTTCATGTTCACAAAAATACTGCCGTATTCTTACTATTTTCTTTTAAAACCGACATATCAAGAAAACAATTCATAACGTTAAGTAAAAATTATGAGTGTGCAAATAATTATGTATTTACGTATTTATAACAGTTTGCATATTTAAAAGGATTGCATTTAATTATTTATAATAATAAGTAGCATGACCTTTAAAAAAGTAACTGAAGCGCCAGAAGTTTTCTGGATCTCAAAAATAGTTTGATTAACATTATGATTATATTCTTCAAAAGCCAAAAAGAGTTCTTAGTATGAGCAGTCGTTTAGAAAAATTAGTTGATTAACAACCTTTTCTACATTAGCCTAGATGCATTGGAGCTTACCTCATTTCAATCCTAATGCGATTTTCTTAATTACCAATGTGATTAACTAAGCGAACCGTCAACAAATTTTCCTAATTTTTATGTTAACATTTTTCCTTATTTCAAGGCAACTTCTCGTTTGTGATGCCTTAACCTCTGTAAGGAAGCTTCTGGCCGGGGTATAAATCTCAGTCTTACCAGGTCTAGCGAGTTACAAGATATTTATAATTTCGCTGGGAGAGAGGGCTTAGGGGGGGGGGGTGAGTATCCTGACCAAACCAAACCAGATCTACCTCTACACACATACACCATCGGGCCGGTGTCATCTATGCTAGCGGGCCGTGGCCTCGCACCAACTACACTAGCGGGCCGTGGCCTCGCACCAACTCCACTACCTAAACACTCTATCTCTCTGCCGGGCCGTGGCCTCGTACCAACTACACTAGCGGGCCGTGGCCTCGCACCAACTGTACGAGCGGGCCGTGGCCTCGCACCAACTCCACTACCTAAACACTCTATCTCTCTGCCGGGCCGTGGCCTCGTACCACTATACTCCCTAACAGCTAACCCGTAATGCCCGCTCACAGGCCATAGTCCCGCACCACATGTTACCGTTTTTGGTTAGGGTGAACATCGGCCGATTCCGATGTTAGAACAGATAGGGTTACTGAAGGATAAAGAATTAGCAGATTTCCTTCGTTAATTGCAGCATATGCACTTTATTCACTGATTTACTTAACACTACCCTACTGTACTTCCTAGACTTAGGGCCCTGCCGCACTGCTTGGAGCCCTAGCGCTCCGCTATACCACCTATGACTCCGTTTTTCTCGCGCAGCACTTCTACTCACTCTTGATGTTCGATCCAAAGTGCCGGCACGCTCGCCCGCAAGCCATGCGCTCGCTTCGGCTGCTCAACTTCGCCGCGAGCTTTCGCAACTTCGCCTCGGAGCTTTCGCTCTTCGCCGCCGAATTGAAGTTGTGCTCTCGAAGACGGTGTTGAGCAACCGATCGACAACGCACGGTTGCTGCGGCGGCAGGCGGGTAAATTCAAACGTAAATTGGCCTTCTTGCCCTTAACTAACTTCAATACTTCGGCGTCTTGCCTTAACCATTCTTATAACTAATACAAGGCTTATATAATATAACTATAATTATAAACTGTGCGGTGGCTACTATAGTGGCCGCCTCACACCCCCCCCTCACTTCGGATAGGTGACGGTCACGTCGCCTTTCGCGTTCAGCGTAACGCTGTACTCGCTCTCCCCGTCGCTGTTGTCTTCGTCTGACGATATGTCGATAACTTCGGGTTCCATCTGAAAGTTCAGCTTATTGGTTAACTTACTCTTTACTTATTTGTTAATGCCCTATTCTCTCAGTGCGGCTCACACTTTACTATGCCTATTCTGAATTATGTTGTTAATGTTAGTTTTACTTAAGCTTAATCATCCTTCGTTACTCGTGGGCATTTACGTGCCCTGGATCTTCGTCTTCTTCGTCGCTCGTCGTCTTTCTGTAGAAGGGTTTCAATTGTGAGATGTTGGCCACCCTCTTCTTGCGGTCGTCTGGTTTCACCAGCCGCACAATATTGGGGGATATGAATTTGACGACTTTGTAGGGGCCGTCAAATTTGGGTGCCAACTTTGCGGCGAAACCTTCGGCAGCGTTGGACAACTGGTGCTGCCTCAACAGGACCATCGAGTCCAACGAAGGCCGCCATTCTCGTCTTCGCAAGTTGTAATGCCTGCCCTGGTCCTTTGACGCGCGCTGGAGGTTGCTGTGGACGATATCAAAAATTTCTTTTAGCCTATCCGCCTTTGTCCTAGGGTCGAGCGCACTAGTTGCGGACCCCGGAGTTACCTGATCGTACAGAGCTGCGGGTAACCGAGGTTCCCTGCCCTGCATCAGGAAAGCGGGACTAAAGCCCGTTGAATCTGCCACGCTCGTGTTGACCGCCAGCGAGATCTCGGGCAGGAGTTCATCCCATGAACTCTGGTGGCCCTCAATAAATTGCGCTATCATGGTCTTAACGGTCCGGTTAGTCCTCTCGGTGGGATTCTCTTGTGGACAGTACGGGGCGGTATACTGGATCTCTACACCCAGGGACCCCAAAAATGACTTGAAGCTCCGACTCGTAAATTGTACCCCGTTGTCGCACACAAACTTTCTAGGTACCCCGAACCTACTTAGAATCCTCTCTCGAAACGCAATTTGCAGGTGTGCTGCCGTGGCTCTTCGAAGAGGGACCAACTCCACCCATTTCGAAAAAGCGTCATGGAACACCAATAGCATCGTGTTTCCATGTTTCGACCGTGGAAGGGGTCCGACGAAGTCCGCGCAAAGTACTGCCATCGGCTCTGCCACCTGCCTCGTCAGCATGCGACCAGCCGGTTTGAGTTGCTCACTCTTGAATTTTTGGCAGTCTTCGCAACATTTCACATATCTGGCGGCATCGCGGAACATACCCGGCCAGTAGTACCGCTGGGCCAACCTCGCCACCGTTTTTCTGACACCTTGATGTCCGGCCGTGGGGGCATCATGACATTCCCGCAGTACCCTCTGGCGTTGACCACTGCCCACGCATAGTTTCCAAGGGATGTAGTCCTCATCGTCTATCCGGTGACCCAAATGCCTATACAGCTGTCCGTTTTCCTCGGTGTAATCCGGGAACTTGACTGGCTCTTCGGCGATTCTAGCACGCATCCTCGCGATCCATTTGCAGGGAGCCTCGGCCACCACTGCTTGTTGACAGGTCTCTAGAGGATGCCTCGACAGGGCATCGGCCACGACGTTGAGCTTCCCTCGACGATAATGAACGTCAAATTGGAATTGCTGCAGTTCCAATGCCCATCGCGCAATCCTTCCTGACGGGCTCTCTATCGAATTCAGCCACTTGAGCGCTAGATGGTCCGTTATTACGTCGAACCGGTACCCTTCTAGGTAGCAACGCAACTTCCGGATCGACCACACGATTGCCAGGCACTCTTTCTCAGTGGCGGAATAGTTTACCTCGGCCTTTAGCAACTTTCGGCTCGCGTATGCTATCACCCGCTCTTGCCCATCGATCGTCTGCGTCAGCACTGCGCCGAGGCCATACTCACTCGCGTCAGTCTGCAAGACGAACTTGGCGGAAAAGTCGGGGCAAGCCAACACAGGGGCAGTCGTCAAGCTCTCCTTCAATTGACGCAATGCCTCCTCCTGTTCTTGCTCCCATGCCCATTTCCGCCCCTTCTTTAAGAGCGCCGTGAGTGGCTGTACCTGGGTCGCGAAATTGGGCACGAAACGCCTGTACCATGACGCCATCCCGAGGCACTGTCGCAATTCTTTGCAATTTGTTGGTGCCCTCAGGTTTCGTATCGCCTCCACTTTCTCCGGGTCGGTCCGTATCCCTTCTCCGCAAATCACATGTCCTAGGTAGACTAATTTCTCCCGGAAGAAGCTGCATTTTTTCCTATTTAACCGGAGATTGGCCGCCCTTAGCCGGCGGAATACCTCCCTCAAATTCTCTACATGCTGTGTTTTCGTCGCTCCTATTACTACGATGTCGTCTAGGTAGGCGAACGCATGAGGCTCCATCTGCGGCCCTATTACCGTATCCAAAGCGCGCTGGAAGGTCGCACATGCCGAGTGTAAGCCGAATGGCATCACTCGCCATTGGAAAAGACCTCTTCCAGGGACTGTGAACGCCGTACACTCCCGGCTATCGGCTGCCATCGGTATCTGCCAGTACCCGTGCTTCAAATCCAGAGTGGAGATGAACCGGGCGTGACGCAACCGCTCCAGGATGTGGTTAATACGAGGCACTGGATAAGCGTCCGGAATGGAATGCGCGTTGAGTTGTCGGTAGTCAATGCACATACGCCACTCGCCAGTCTTCTTCTTGACCAAGACGATTGGGGCGCTGTGCGGACTACGCGACGGCTCGATGGCATTTGCCCGGATCAACTCATCCACTTGCTCGTCAATCACCCTCTGCATGGCCGGATTCTTGGGGTTGTACCTTTGCTTCAACGGCTTGTCATCCTTCAGCCGGATTCGGTGCTCCGCGATGTGCGAGATTCCCTGCAACCCCTCGAAGAGAGCCAGCTCTGACTCCAGGAACTCCCTCAATTCTGGGTCCAGATCCGCTGGCCACTCCGTCTCTTCGAAGCCGTTATCGCCGCCTTCAGGGACCACTTCGATTCCAGATAGCACTCCGTGGCCGCTCGATTCTGGCAATCGCTCCTGGCCTTCTATGTCCGTGTGGATTCTGGTCATCGCTCCTACTCCGTCTTTTCTGTTGCACGTTCCCGCCGTGCCGCTTCCGTAGCCATTAGAAGTCTGCCTCTGCAGCTCTACGCGCCACCTTTTGGGTTCTCCAGGCTGTCGATTCGGGCCGGACTTTATTCCCCTTTTTCTGACCTTTTCCGTCGAAGGCCGAGCAGGTACTCCCTTCTTATGACTTGGGAGGCCTTCCTCCGGCTCCCTCTGTAGCCGAGCAGGTGCTCCCTCTCCATGCCTTGGGAGGCCTTCCTCCGGCTCCCTCTGTAGCCGAGCAGGTGCTCCCTTTCCATGCCCTGGGAGGCCTTCCTCCGGCTCCCTCTGTAGCCGAGCAGGTGCTCCCTTTCCATGCCCTGGGAGGCCTTCCTCCGGCTCACTCTGTAGCCGAGCAGGTGCTCCCTCTCCATGCCTTGGGAGGCCTTCCTCCGGCTCCCTCTGTAGCCGAGCAGGTGCTCCCTTTCCATGCCTTGGGAGGCCTTCCTCCGGCTCCCTCTGTAGCCGAGCAGGTGCTCCCTCTCCATGCCTTGGGAGGCCTTCCTCCGGCTCCCTCTGTAGCCGAGCAGGTGCTCCCTTTCCATGCCTTGGGAGGCCTTCCTCCGGCTCCCTCTGTAGCCGAGCAGGTGCTCCCTTTTCATGCCTTGGGAGGCCTTCCTCCGGCTCCCTCTGTAGCCGAGCAGGTGCTCCCCTTCCATGCCTTGGGAGGCCTTCCTCCGGCTCCCTCTGTAGCCGAGCAGGTGCTCCCTTTCCATGCCTTGGGAGGCCTTCCTCCGGCTCCCTCTGTAGCCGAGCAGGTGCTCCCTTTTCATGCCTTGGGAGGCCTTCCTCCGGCTCCCTCTGTAGCCGAGCAGGTGCTCCCTTTCCATGCCCTGGGAGGCCTTCCTCCGGCTCCCTCTGTAGCCGAGCAGGTGCTCCCTTTCCATGCCTTGGGAGGCCTTCCTCCGGCTCCCTCTGTAGCCGAGCAGGTGCTCCCTTTCCATGCCTTGGGAGGCCTTCCTCCGGCTCACTCTGTAGCCGAGCAGGTGCTCCCCTTCCATGCCTTGGGAGGCCTTCCTCCGGCTCCCTCTGTAGCCGAGCAGGTGCTCCCTTTCCATGCCCTGGGAGGCCTTCCTCCGGCTCCCTCTGTAGCCGAGCAGGTGCTCCCTTTCCATGCCTTGGGAGGCCTTCCTCCGGCTCCCTCTGTAGCCGAGCAGGTGCTCCCTTTCCATGCCCTGGGAGGCCTTCCTCCGGCTCCCTCTGTAGCCGAGCAGGTGCTCCCTTTCCATGCCTTGGGAGGCCTTCCTCCGGCTCCCTCTGTAGCCGAGCAGGTGCTCCCTTTTCATGCCTTGGTGTCGTCACTGCCCCTAGGACCAGTTCCGCCTCGCCGCAGTGTATTGTGGTACCCATCGCCCCCAAAAAATCCATACCCAGGATTACGTGGTCCAGCATTGAGGGCATGATGAGCATCGTCATGCTGATTATTTTCCCCCCTAAGCCGACGTCTACTCCCAACGCCTTTTCTACCTCTAGGGTGGACCCATCTGCCAGGCGGATACGTGCCTTTGTTTCCTCCGCTCTTCCCCGGATCGTCCATTTGCGTACGCAGTCCTCACTCATGAAACTACGAGTGGCTCCGGTATCGATCGTGGCGGGCATCGTTCGTCCACCAATCTCTACCGTAGCGACGATCCGGCCACCGTCCACCTTCAGTGGGTGTCCTATTACTGCGTTCCGTGTGTATTGGCGCCGACCCGATCCTGGTCCGGACGACGCCGTTGCCCGTTTCCCGTCTCCGCGCGGCGGCAACACTCCCGACTACTTCGGCCCCGGCTTCCACATACCCAACAAAACAAGACAGGGGCGTTGGGACATTCCCTGGCAAAATGCCCCTCCTGTGCGCACCTACGACACGTCCGTCGCGGATCATATCCGTTCCCGGCCTCTTGGCTCATCATCTGATGGGCCACCTCTGCGTGAGTTGCAGCGGGTAGGGTGGAGACCCTGTTGTCCACAACGGTCGTCCCAGATCCGCTGGGAGCAGACCGGAACGGATTGAGATGTCCCGAGGATTGCGCCGTCCTCGCCCACTCTGCACTATTTGAACTAGAGACACCCGGACCCAAGGGTTGGCTGCCTGAGTACTCCGCCCTCTGCCTCACGACGGTCTCGTATTCTACGGCCAGTTGAGTTAGCTGGGATAGGGTAGAAAAGTCTTGCCGTCGCACATAGAGCCTGTATTCCGGAGCGGCGTTCTCGTAGATCCGATGCAACTCTTGTGCCGGCTCGTATCTAGCGTGGTGCATAAGAGCCCTCAGCTCTATCAAATATTCCTTGAACGCTTCACCTACGCGCTGCCTCCGGGATCGGATCTCGTCCTCAAGCCTCTCGAAGTAACGAGGGGGCAAGAAAAACTCCAAGAAATCCCTCCTAAACACGGCCCACGGCACATCCCTTAACCCACTGCTCAGAAACCAACGAGCAGCCCTATCGCAGAACACCTCGCTCATTGCCCTGGGCATACGGTCGAGGGCTATACCATAGGTGATAGCGCGCTCCTCGAGGTCCTCTAAGAACCCAAGGGGGTCGGAGCGTCCATCGTACCTCATACCCCACTTGCGAACTTGCTCCGGGACGTTGGGAAGTGGCCTCGCCTCCGATGGATGGTGCGGTCTAGTGTAACCGAGACCACCACCCGTTTCAACAAGGGACCTCCCCACCTCTGCGCTGACCGCAGTTGCTCGGCGGTTTTCATTTTCCCCGAGAACGGGAACTGCCTCCACGCCCGAGACGGTCAAACTCGGGGTGGGCGCCTGCAAATGCCCGTACAACTGGGAGCTTCGGAGGTCAGGTTCCGACTTTTGTCGTGGCCGTCCACCAAAGTCGGGTGGGACGCCCCAAGATGGCGGTTCAAGAGTTTTAGCGTACTGGGATTCCAGCTCGGCAAGCCGGGCCCAAACCCCAGTCGAATGACCGCCATCCTGCACGTAGGTGGACAGCCGCTTACGTAGCTCCTCCACGCGCCCCTCCTTCTCCAGCCCAAACTCCTGGGCGATCGCCACCAACTCTTCTTTACGTCGCTGGTGAATCCATCGGACGCCTACCCCCGGGTTTTGGCACTCACCTGCCTCCATCCTTTATTGTATACCTTCTTGCTAGTCGACGTCGCTGTTTCCCTCTCTTCCCCTTCTAGGGGTTCCGTCGGTCCTTTTACTTATTTTATTTTATGTCGGTGTCCTTGTCACTTGTTCCTCTCTTGTTTATCCACTTTTGTTATTTGTTTCTTATTGGTTTATTTCCCTTTTCTTCTAATTCGTTTTCTCGTTTTTTTTTTTTTTTTTTTTTTTTGATCACTTTCACAAATGCAAAAAAAAAACCTTACAAAATGCACTTAGTGTTCTTTTAAGTTTAGCCGTTCCTCACTTTGGTCGCTGCCTTAGTCTTTATTGTTTTCCTTTATACATTCTCGTTCATTTATTTTATTTAATTATTTATTTTTATTTAATTATTTATTTTATTTAATTATATATTTTTATTTCATTTATTTGTTCATTTAATTATTTATTTTATTTATTTATTTATTTTTATTTATTTATTTTTCTTATTTTCGACCACTTCACAAAAAATACTCAAAAAATAAACAATCCTATTTATGATCTTCTCACTTTTAACCCGCGTCCATTTGACCTGTTTGCTGCTTATTAGTTCTTATTGCTCACTTGGTTCGTATTCACCATTAAACGTACCCGCTCTCAACACTTTCGCCGACTGTACTCACGAATTCAACTTTTCACCGCGCGAGAGTTGAATTCGTCCCACTGTACAGCCGCTGCCGCGACGCCTTAACGGCCCTTCGACGCCGACGTCGACTGCGCCGCGCGTTTGGGCACCCGTGTGCAAGCGTGGTCTCGAAGTCGCCCGGCTGGCGCGCGCGCGCTGTACTTTTACGACCGACCGTTATGTTTTCGTCTCTTTATCTTGCTTGCCGGCTTGCTGCTAGCATTTTTGTCACTCACCAGCTGCACGTGTTCATTTTCTGGCTATGCCTAACACAGGGTATAGAAATGTTCTCTGGGGTATACTGGGCTACTTAATACCCTATTTTCATATTTCGCACATACATGACCTTCTTATTTTCTTGCTCTCTGCTAGGTTACCTTCCCTCTAGGGTATGCCCGACTAGAAATACCCTATATATATATATTTTTTTTTTTTTTTTTTTTTTTGGAAAATACCTATTCGGGCACGCTTGCGGGCTTTAATCCGCCGACATGCCACACCCCTAAACGCCTCTTGGTCCCTGCTCGGGAGCCACTTGTAAGGAAGCTTCTGGCCGGGGTATAAATCTCAGTCTTACCAGGTCTAGCGAGTTACAAGATATTTATAATTTCGCTGGGAGAGAGGGCTTAGGGGGGGGGTGAGTATCCTGACCAAACCAAACCAGATCTACCTCTACACACATACACCATCGGGCCGGTGTCATCTATGCTAGCGGGCCGTGGCCTCGCACCAACTACACTAGCGGGCCGTGGCCTCGCACCAACTCCACTACCTAAACACTCTATCTCTCTGCCGGGCCGTGGCCTCGTACCAACTACACTAGCGGGCCGTGGCCTCGCACCAACTGTACGAGCGGGCCGTGGCCTCGCACCAACTCCACTACCTAAACACTCTATCTCTCTGCCGGGCCGTGGCCTCGTACCACTATACTCCCTAACAGCTAACCCGTAATGCCCGCTCACAGGCCATAGTCCCGCACCACATGTTACCGTTTTTGGTTAGGGTGAACATCGGCCGATTCCGATGTTAGAACAGATAGGGTTACTGAAGGATAAAGAATTAGCAGATTTCCTTCGTTAATTGCAGCATATGCACTTTATTCACTGATTTACTTAACACTACCCTACTGTACTTCCTAGACTTAGGGCCCTGCCGCACTGCTTGGAGCCCTAGCGCTCCGCTATACCACCTATGACTCCGTTTTTCTCGCGCAGCACTTCTACTCACTCTTGATGTTCGATCCAAAGTGCCGGCACGCTCGCCCGCAAGCCATGCGCTCGCTTCGGCTGCTCAACTTCGCCGCGAGCTTTCGCAACTTCGCCTCGGAGCTTTCGCTCTTCGCCGCCGAATTGAAGTTGTGCTCTCGAAGACGGTGTTGAGCAACCGATCGACAACGCACGGTTGCTGCGGCGGCAGGCGGGTAAATTCAAACGTAAATTGGCCTTCTTGCCCTTAACTAACTTCAATACTTCGGCGTCTTGCCTTAACCATTCTTATAACTAATACAAGGCTTATATAATATAACTATAATTATAAACTGTGCGGTGGCTACTATAGTGGCCGCCTCACACCTCATTTCCCACTTGAGCTTAAACATTGCACATACGCCAGGTGGTCCCAGCCAGAGCCAGAGCTGAGCGTTTGTCTCGCCAGCGCAGCGTTGTTGTTATTTTGATGTTTATTCGGGGCGTGGAACGTTGGAAACTGGTTTGACAAATAGCCGGCGGCTTATATACAATGCAGAGAAGATGTCATTGTCTAGATTCATGTTGTTGCTTGTTGTGGGTGCTGTGTGTGTAAGTGTGTGTGTGTGTGTGTTATGCGATTGGGCGTGTGTGTGTTTGTTATTTTGTGATGTTGCCTGCAGTTTGTGCAATTCTTGTGCATTGTTTTTGTTTTCCTTAACAACTTGCTGATGTTGTGGTTGGGTTTGGGTCTCGGTTCTTTCGTCTTCTTTCACTTTTGCGTACATTTGCGGCTCTGAGTGGCGGGCTGCAAGGACACGAGCTGCAGCACATTCGCTTGAGTGCTATTAAAATGCGCCCAGGGCTGTTGATTGGTAAAGAAAAATGTAACATGTGGTTTACCTAAACTTTTACTGGGCCAAAATGGCTCTGGGTACGAGCACGGACTGCCAGCTGTCTCAATTGATGGCTGCACGAGAGCCTGACACCTTCATATCAACTTGAAGACAAACGGCCTTTTAAATGCCACCAGAATGCAGGCCAAACTTGTGGCTCTGAACGAGTTGGGCTGTGGTTAAGTGGCTGGCATTGGTGTTGTGATGTGTTTCAGCTGTGCTAACTGCTGATAATTTGTTGCCTGGCAGGAGAGAATGTCGAGTAGTAGGAAAGCGTACACAGCAGCAGCAGACAGCTAAAGCATCAGACCTGATTTTCCCATATACCTCTGTGCATTTTACGTACCTACAGCCGAATTGAATCTGATCAAAACTGCGCTACAAAATGTGTATTTCAAATATTTCACTTATGTTTGTCAAAAGAAGATTTCAAAAAGCAAATTGTATTTACTTTTGTGAATATTCAACGCAATTTATTAAAAATAGAAACTAGTTTCATTTTAAATACTCAGCTAATACCAAATATTTATTTTGGCTACTTTGTGCGCTTAAATACGCATAATGAATCATTTTAATTTTTGGTTAAATTATTAAATATTTAACCAGCACTTAACCTTCTGCTAATATAAATTATACCTCTACGGTTCCTTTGTGTGCCTGTTTGTATGCACTGCAAATATTTATATGCTCGACATATGCATACACAGGCATATATTCATATATATATACATATAGGTTTGTATGTATTTATATGCGAATATATGTGTGTAGATTTTGCGCATAATTATGCAGAGTTCACTTCCTTTCTGTTTGGCCAACGCAACACTTTGAATTCGTGCAAATGCTGTGAAAAAGCTGCGCATGGGCGGGTCAATTAATGGTCAAAGGGTACATTAAATATGGATGGGGTTACAAAAAATCTGCGTTATACTTATGTACTTAATATAGTAAAATATTCCATATACATATATTCATATGCACGTATAAAATGTTATATAAATACAAACAATTCTTGAGACGGTTTTGAAAGCATATGCCATGGGCTAGGCATCAATTTTATGTGTAGTAATTAATTTATCTCGCAATCAAGTTATCATAATTTAAACTATTATTTCAATTTTAATTTTAACAAAAAATATATTACGCTTAAGCAGTAGCAACCCCTCTGTAAAAATGTTGTCCCTACGCCACTGGGATTTTTCCGTTCCTCGCGCACAGTTGCGTGGAAATAGTAGTTGGCAAAGCGACCGCACGAATTTTCTTAATGAGCTCAAACGCCACACATTGCCACACACGCACACATACGCACACACACACACATAGTTGCATATAAACTTTGGCCTTTATTTGCCGAACGTTATGTGCAACCACACATTTTATTATTTCTTGTTTAAAATGTGTTAAAAATTTGCTTAGCTTAGCGTGCTGGAATTCATTCCACCCTGGCAAATGCAAATGCAACTGAACTTATGCGAAGGAAGCAAGAACAAGTCGAAGAAATGTGGCTCAAAGGCTGCACTGCCACGCCCACCGCCCTTAAATGCTACAAGCGAAAAGCTCTTTAAGACATTACAATTAAATTAAATTTCATAAGCCGCCAAACGATTTAAGTTTAATTATAATTTTTTACGGAGCGCCCAAAAAAATCAAGGAAAACAGAAAATCAAGGGAAAATGTGAGCAAAAGAAAAGACAGAGGTGGAAAGTCTGGGTAGTTGAATTATGAAAAGCGTGTGGGAGCCAAGGCAGAAGTACACAAAAGAGAGAGCAATCTCTCTCTCTCTCTCTCTCTCTCGCTTGTTTCTGTTGTTATTGTATTTTGGCAGCTGGGCGTTGGCAGCTGCTTCCACTCATTAGGCGCTTTATTAAGCGAGATAATTAGCCGAAGCACGTAACTTGCAGTTAATTGATATTATTTGAACTCCACGCTCATTATGTTAAGTCTCTCTTAGTCTCTCACTCTTTCGCACTCTATCTCTTTCTCGCTCGCGATTTTGCTGCCATTGTTGCAGTCACTTAACCTTTGAACTTTTTGCAATTGTGCACAATTAAGTTGAAAATTGTGTTATAATGTTAAGTAATTGTTTATGAGCCGATTCAGCTGGCCAACACTTTTGGCTGCCGAAACATTTAAAGCCCATTAAAAGCAGCCGTGAGCCAAAAGTGAGGCCAGCAGACGAACGCTTGAGAGCAAGAGTTGCCAACTTAAAGTGCTGCTTGGTGGAAGTCCTTACAGTCTCTCAAGTTTGAGACCCGAAGTTTTGCGGTGCTTTGTTTAGTCTTTTTTGTGTGTTCCCAGTCCATTGACCGCAGAGTCCATTTAAATCTATGAGCTGCTCATTAGTTGACTTGCAGTTAATTAATTTGATTTAAGCCCGCACAAACACACACATACACACACACACTCTTTGACACCAACAGAAAACTCACCTCAGTATGCGATTTAACGACTTTAATTAAGGCAAAAGTCGTTGCCAGACATTGACGTCGACTGCGCCGCCGACTGCTACGCACTGACCTCATTTTTTATAGTCGACTATAAATAACAGAAATTATGTGCACGCCGAACTGGACGGCACTGTAAAAGGCGCACAGTTGCGGCAGTGGGATATACGAATTGCGACTGAGACGAGAGAGGGGAGTGGGTCTGCTAGTGGGTCTGGCAGTCGGTCTGGCAGTGGCTCTGGGCATGTCCCGTCGCAGTTTTGGGCGCGTTTTTCAGCGCCAGTTAAATGCGCTGCCATGAATTTTAATTCGACGACACTTTGGCCAAGGGACACGCAACACGACAGTCGCCATTGCAATCGAAATATATAACAAAAACAAAATGGAGAACAGAAACAATCCAAGGAGAGAAAATACATAATGCTTGTTGCGAAAACGAAATTAAAGTAAAAATCAGCTCTGACTGCATATACATTTGCACAGCGGGTCATCATTGAACTGTGGCACCACTCGCCAATTTAGTTGGTTAAAATTTTCAAAAATCATATCAACTACTTATAGTGTGTCCCTATATTAGCTTTCAATTTATATTAACCTAAATACTTAACTAAATTAAAGAGAATCAGCTTGCTCTTCACAAATAAAACTTGATCTTTCAAATGGTTTTCCCATGTATATCATAAATATGAGAGAAGTCCTTGAGTCACAATGACATTAACAGCTTTAAATATAAGCTTAATTTATTCGGTTAAGAAAATAAAACCTGGTAAAAATTTCCTGCTTCGATATTTCTTTTATTTTTGAATAGCAAAGTACTTTATGATCCTATGTAAGTGTTTACCTGTTGTATGCATCTCTCCCTCAATTTCACTCGGTAACTTTTCAAAACTTTTCCATTGTTTATGCCCAGGAAAATGCGATTTCGGTAGGGGTTCGGTCAAGTTGGCGACGCTCTGACGCCGACTGGCCGTCCACCACAATCGGCATTAATTTAGCGGAAGTAATGCGAGAAATTGTTGAAGTCCCAACTGCTTCATACAGAGCAAAAATATTGCCCATTGCCCTTCGCATTGGGCCGAGGCTAATTGGGACTTGGCCTATACGTTTGATCATCTCATATGGGCAGCATCCCCACGAAGACCTTAAATATATTAGCCAAAGGGTTCTCCAAATGTGCTCCTTTATTTGTATATTTACTTTTATCTATTTTCTTGCTTGGTTAATTTTAATGAACAAGACATTTAGTTTTATATATAAATATATTTTTTTTTTGGCCGCTTCTTTAATTAAATAAACTTGCCCTTTCTGGTTTTAATGGCCATATTAGTTTTTATCGCTCAATGTTGGACTTAATGCAGGCCAGCAGAGGAGCCACATGGTGCACTTGGGTGGGGTTTGGGGCGTGGCAGGCTTTGCTAATTGCCTTTTTGTGCCTATCGAATAATCTTTTGGCGTTTATCAACAAATGCCACATGGCGAGCTTATGTTATTTCATTGTATTATGTTAATGTCATTCTAACGTGAGCTATATAAATATATCTAGCATATGATTTATAGGCCATATTTACAATATAGCTAATGGACGCATTTGTTACGGCTGTTTTGTATGGTCGATATTTAAAAAAGTGTGGTTAAACAGTTTAATAGTCTATGTTGAAGGTATATCATAAACATGCCTGAGAATATATCTACAATTCGCTTGAAGATTTTGCATATATTCGAAAGCTAATAGAATATACTACACATCATTTTCTATAAGAAATTCTCTTTTGTTATTTCAACATTTTCCTCTAAAGTAATAGCTGTGCCTTTTCTTGTCAGTCGTAAAGTTTTCCGGGTACCTGTCGCCCGCATTCGTTACACACAATTCGCCAGCCTGCAATGAATTTTGTAAGCGTTTGCCTCGGCTCACATAATCAGAGAAGCCCGAAGAAGCACCACTCAAGCTTACAACATGAATTCGACACATATTTAAAAACTCATTCACACGTCCTGCCAACTTATTTAACAGCTCAAGTCACAGTTCCACAGCAGGCAGCAGAGCAGTTGTATAGATCTTGTGCGATGTACTTAAATTACTTGAGGACGAATGCTGCTCAGCTTGAATGCAATTTAAGTATGTACTTCAAAAGCAAATGTTTTATAGAGCACCCATCTCATAGATACACACCCACACACACACACACACGCACAGAAACACATACAATATCTTACTGTAGAGCACTTTTCGCCCAAAAAAGACACTTTGCACGGAAGCCGACATTCTCGTCCTTGTCTTCATCCTGTTGGCACTCAGCTTTGCCTCAGTTTAGTATTTCTCTTTTAGTTTTTGGGTTTTACTTGTTGTACTTGCTGCTCTTGCTGTAGTGGTATTGTATTTTATTATTTAAAAGCCTAAAATCTATGAAGTGCGGTGCAAATATTTGAAATTGTTAGGGCAACATTTGCAACTGACTCACTGACTACTGCATTTGACAAGAATATTTAATTTAACTGGCGAGGCACAAGACGAGCCCCACACATGCTGAGAATTTTGCCAAGTGAAGCTGCTACGATTGCAGTCACTCTATAGCCTATGGGGCATAGTGGCTTTGTGATGCAGTTTGCAAAGTTCTATTACAAAATAAGCAACAATTATTAAATTTCCTGTTAAATTGGGTATTGAAAGTGTTTTAGAGTAAAGCTACATATATTTATATAAGCAATGATCAGAAAATTTAAATATAGATATATTGAACAGTATAAATATTATGACAGATCTAAAAATGAGTTATATTTGATAATTTTATATCTTGAAGGAATGCATGTTTACTCTCAGAAAGCATTCAGGAGTATATTCTAAATATATGGATATTTAAATATAAGTGGTGTACACATGTATAGCATATCATTTTGCTATGTATATTTAAAGATAAAAGATATTTTTGGTTAATTTATAGGAACGTATTCATTCAACATGTGGTAGTTATTTCATTTCCAGTGAGAGTAAATTAAAGTCGATTTTTTAGCAACTATTTCGGTTCTTTTTTGTTTCTCGCTATTTACTATTTCGTCAAAGGTATTCAGCTGAGTGCTGCTGCTTCCGTTTCCGGTTTCGTGTTTACATTTGTGTTAAATGCAAAGCTGCAACTCGTAGGTTGCAGTTCTTTTCGAACCACGACAGCTACGTGCACAGCTTGGGGCCAATGCGATGCGGTGAGTCTCCAATTTGAACAGAAAGTAATGCGAGAGTCAAGTCAATTGCAGGAGCTCACGCAAGCCTGCCCAGCTCTATTTATCTTTAATATTTAAAATGCTCTATTTACCGTAAATATTTTCATGGTAATTTACGCAAATTTACATAAATAAGCGCTGTGATACACCTTACCCCCCGCACACACACTCACACACACACACACACACACACACACACAACACACACCACAGTGAATGCACATGCCTAACTGTTTTGGTTCGACGTAGCCTCATTTGAAAAATGTCAAACGCAGTCCACCCATTAAATTGTGGGTGGACGCAACGTTCAACGAACCAGGACACAGGACATGGGCGAGCAGCACAGTGAGGACTCAGGCGCGCCATCGTTTGTTTGGCCTAATAGCTTTTCTATAATTTATCATGGAATATTTATGGCACGCGCTTTTGTATCTAGGAATTATGCATTTATTATTCAAAATGCTTTTTATGCCACCAAACAAACGACTCCTGTGCCTCCTGCAATTGCCATCTGACAGGAGCGCCTACCCATAAACGTTGTCAGCGTTTAGTTTAGTTTGTTGAAAAATTGTCATATTTACAATGTGGGCACAGAACACGCCTCTGCCTCTGCCCTTCTTCCATGTCCTGGCCAAGTTAATTGGCAAATTTAAATTGAATAAATTTTTAATGATAGTGCAATGGACTTTGCCCAACTATTTTAGTTAGCAGCTGCAGTTAGCTATGTGTGTGTGCATGTATGTCGGTATAGATGTAGGTCCATATGTCATCATTACGAGTAAATGGCTGATGTTGTTGTTCTTGTTGTTGTTGGTGGTTGGCTTATTTATGTTGTTGCGCGAGCGTATTAAGCCGTTTAATGATATGGCCACGATTTATATGGCTCAAGCGTAATTGGCATCTAAAATGACTGAAATTTAAATTGAATTCGTTGCTGGTTGTTTGGACAGATATGGGTTAAGCACTTGCTTCAGTATTAGATTGAATGAGTCATAGGTTAAATTTAAAGTTAGGCTTTTAGGATCGAATTTTAAATTGTTGCATCTTTTCAATCCTCTTACTATCAGAAGATTCTATTGGGTATAGTTAGTACAAAAGAGTCTGAGTCCTTTTTGGTGTTGCAATCCAATAGTTTCTTGTGAACTGCAGCAGAAGTTTCTCTTCTTCACATAAGTAGCTTTTACCTGATAACTGGCAGCTGGCCTCATTCAACCGATTTCCAGTATCCATTTCAATTGCATGGCTTTTAACTTTCGTTTCACTCCGAACTAAGTAACCTCAACAAGAAACTCTACTTTAACTTTCCCCACGACAAACTTTAGCATTGCGTACACCTGATCCCCGACTCGATGCTTCGCCGGTAGCGCTGTGGTAGTCCAATGCCATAAATGTCAATAGACCAAAAACCATTATGCATAATATTGCAAGCGGCACTGCAGCCACATGCAACTTACACAGGCAGCTCCAGCTCCTTCAGGGGCCGCGTTGCGAGCCTCAACCGCCATCTCTCGCCGCATGCTAAACAATATTTCTCCATTACAAAACAATGGACCGAGTGCATAACGCAACTGCTTCGACTCCTGCTCCTAGACATGCCGCTCCTTCTGCTCCTTTGTGGACAAGTAACACCTTTTACTTGTGGCGTTCGGTGTCAGTGAAAACTTTTGCTTTTTCTGCTTGGCTTTTTATGTTAGCGCGTTGCAGTGTAGCGTGTGCCAGCCACGCCCTGCTCATACCTAGCCGCACTAATATCTGCAGTTGTCGCCGCAACTTTTCGTTGCCTACTTCTGTGCTGTGGCAAGTTTGCGCTTGCTTATTGTCCAGCGCAGAAAACTTTGGCCGTTTGCTGCTAAATTGAAAGCGACTTGCTGCGCAGTGTCCTTGTCAACGCTCTGCGATCAGTTGTCCTTGGCGGTGTAAATTGTAAGACAAATAAACAGACGCAGTCGCCTTGTGTTATATATGTTTAAGTAAAGAACTTCCAAGGTAATGCCCCAAATACAATATATGGAAGAAAAATGTAGAAGCTTTGAGCATAGATTGGGAAAGAGGAGGAATGCTAGTAATTGTCTTTAAACGTTCAATAGCAAAATCAGTTCAAATTTTGGCTTGCATCTGGAAAAATTAGCTGAATAGGCAACACTGTGTAAAAGTTATCCGCTTTAAGTATGTTTATCGATCTCAAATCGATTTTGATTTGAAAGTCGCTCGATTTTTGGTAAAACTTCCATCTTGCGAACATTCAACAATACTATCAGCGGAGAAACTACCAAATCACCTCAAAGAGAACCTATATGATTCTGGAAGAGGCACCCCCAGTTTTCTCGAAAGCCACTATATAACCGACTATTTAAATTATTCAATTCAAATAACTTGACCCCATCTATGCCCAGAAGCTGCACAAAATCTGTGACTTGACTGCCGCATGTTGTTCTTGCCTTAAACAGGCAAAATTTTGAATGTGCATTTTGAATGCAGTAAACGCAATTGGGCGAGAAGAAGTTCAAAATGAATTTTCTTTATGGTTGAGATTAAAAGTAAAAATAATTAAGTTCATTTTTTCGCATTACATCTGCTTACACTTATTAAAAATATATCATTTAATAATTTATCGATAAAAATTAAGGTATTCCAATATTTTCTTTGTCGATTTTCTTATTTGATTTCGTTTAATTCTTACACTTTCCGTTCCATATCAATTTAAGCCGCTTCGTAGTTATTTATTCACTTTTTTTTTTTTTTTTGTATAAAACATAAATTTTTAAATAGCTCGATGTCGTGCCAAGATTTTGATTTCGTTTTCATTCACAATGTATCTCATTTTGTTTTTGGCAATTCACAAAAGTAAACAAACTCTTAATTTAAATGAATCAATACTTAACACGTGTAAGAAATTGTCAGTTAACGTAAATGAAAAATGTTGTACCCATGCTTTTAATGCTTTGGCTGTTTGCCACGAAAAAATCCCTCGATGGCTTCGCGCGACAGCTCCAGTCTTTCGCGAACAGTCTTATAATACTGAACGCCTTTTAACTGATCCATAAATTGCCGCAAATAGCTCAGATATTGTATTTTTCCCTTGGGCTTGGCTTCATTGGGACACCAGCAAAGCAGCACCAATTTCTCTCGCTTTATTTCCTGTTTGGTTACCAAGCACACATGGGTGTATTCCAGATCGAACACTCCATAGCGACATTCGATGGGTCCATTGCGAGTGAGATCCTCTAGGAACTGGTTATAGTCGTTGTCCCGCGGACCGACGGTCTCCACATCGACAAAGGCATCGGAAACGAGGCGAAAGATTATGTAACGATACTCTTTGCTCTTGCGTATGGCCTCGTAGATCTCAAAGCATTTTGGGCTGCAACTGACGACGCTCATTGTTTGCGTTAACTTATCAAAATCTGAAACCTTATATAAATTTAATTTTTCTGCTAAGTACTTCTCTGAAGTGCTATTAGAAATAACTATTTCAGCATAGCTCACTGGGTTTTGTGTTGGAAAAACAAACCTCATTTGAAAGCAAAGTCAACAAACAAACGCAAAAAGTGCCGACAATTGGAAAAGTTTCAGTCGTCGCATCCATTTGGATTGCATACTCCTTAGAAAACTCACACATCAACTGGCATATACACACTTATTTACATATACTAAATACGTAAATGCATATCTTTAGTTGGCATAGTTTTCCTAACTGTCTTCTTTTTGCAATTCCATTCACTTTTTTCGAGTGCAAACCAAGGCCTACGGCGGCAGTTCAAAATTTTTTCCTTGTAAAAGTTTATTTGAATTGCAAAGTTTGTTGCGGCAAGAGAAATGAAAAAGATGCTTTATGATAATTGAACTGAGCTCGTTTATTTATGGGAACCATTAGAACCTTTCTGATTAGAGATGCAAGAAAATATCGAAATAGTGATTTATTATAACTGATTTTAACTCGACTATTTAACTTTCGGTGTTTCGATAGACATTATAGACATTAGTTTCAACAAATAACACAGCAGCTATGCCTAGTTAATTGTTATTGATGAAAAGGATAAAATAATATTAATTTTATCAAGTTTAGCTCAATAATTAAACCTAGATAATAAAAATTTTGCATTAAAATGTTTTAATGGCTATCCCAATGCGTAAATTTCAGAAGACTTGAGTTACCGATATCAAATATTCCAATAGATTGATGAATCGATTTGTTTTTACAATGTAAAGAATCTATATTTTGTTTTCGGATCGGTAAGCCATATCGTTAAACATCGCAAATTTAGTTAAGATAGAGATGAAGACAGAAAAAGTATAGATGAGTTAGTTCATACTAGTTAGTTTCCAATATATGTCAAACAAAACTTGTATGATTATCAATAAGACATATAAAACTCACTAGAGACTATACAAATTGCAAATAAAGATGATACATATCAAAGAACTCTGCATGTATAAATATCTTTGTAAGTAATGGGAATGCTGTGCTTTAAAAACCGCTTCGACCCAAGACTCATTCACAAAATCACTCCTTACGAGATTTATTGCGCTTGATATAACTAGGCAGGCTGTTGTGCTTTGTAACCAGTTTTATACCAAATTCCCATTTCCCACTTCCCCCTCTTTGCATCCGCCCCTTGGCTCAAGCAAGCGGATTAATCACTTTACGCTTTAAAACGTTAATCATTGCGGGGAATGCGCAGCTTTTGAGCTTTGCAACGCTTTTAATTCAATTTGGCTGCGCTTTTGCCAAGCATCCTGGCAATAGGCAATTACCAGTAATCGAATTTTGCCACGACGAATCCGTTTGAAACAATAAATTGTTCACTTGCAAGCCCGAGGGTAGTAGGTTGATAGCCGAAGGGGCAGGAAACCAAATGCCAGCAGGGGTCGAGTCAATTCCAACAATTACCCAAAAATGCAAATGCAAATTGCGCGTGTCGCTGTCTCCAACAGCTCCTCTTTTGCCACCCCAATGGCGGGTCGACGTTTTTGGGGACATAAAACTTAGCCCCGGCTTAAGCTCTTAAGCTGAACTTTCACTTAACCGCAGCAAAGCGTTAAAAGCATTCCATATTAATGTCTAATTAAATGCAGCGTGTGCCCGCCCAGACAAACGAGCAGCCCTATTTGCTGAGGCTCGAAAATAAAATTGCGAGGCAGCTTCATTTGCATTTTAGATCTGGACATCCTGGTCTGTGCGTCCCGAAATGACAATCGGATGTATTTCATTGAAGTGCGTCCAGTGGACAACTCGCTTCCTGCTGGTTCCAGCCGGCCACTGCTGGCTTCCAGATCTGGCCAGCTGCCAGATGCCGCCCTCTTTTTGATTCGTCTCATACATTTTGCAACGTTTTGGGAAAACAATTCGTGAGTGGAGCTGCCAACCATTGCTCAGCTGTTGCATTTGTTAAATAAAATATCAGTTGTCATTAAAGGTGCTCCATGCTGGCTGATTGTGGACCTGCTTCTGCTTCCGGTGCAGCTCCTGCTCTTGCCTTTGCATCATCTGGTCTGCATGAGAGAGCTGCGTTCATTTGTCACTTGACTGCGCTTGACAATTAAAAATTGCAATCAGCTGAGAACGAGACAGCTGCCAGAAGCCTCAAGTAAAGCATCATGTTAAGTCTACGTTGATGACGTTGCGCTGCCTTTTTCGACACTTCTTCTTGGCTCTGACCACTGCGCTTGATTTCCCAAGCAAATTAATCGCTGCAAAGTTGACAGACAAAAAGTTTGCACTTGGTATTCAATGCATGTGCGTCCAATTTATGCGGCAGACTGAACAAAGCTTCGCAGAGCTGAGTGTGGGTACAGCTGCAAAAGCAGATTGCAATGCACATGAAAGACTTACTGTCAAAGATCTATTGTTGTTAAGACAAAAAAAAAAAAAATAACAAGGAAGAGCAGCTAATTGCGACACGCTTAAATACTCTGGCTTACATATAAATTACAGCTTTGCAGATATGTGAGAAAGTGAGGCTCGTAATTGCTGAGTTTGGTCACGATATACAGAATAGTTTTCCATACATAAACTTGTTTTTGGAACAATTCGATTCATGGATAATGAAAGAACTATTGTAAAGTAAGAAATGCTGAGCTTGCTTTAGGTATCTTGAAAAACTTAAGAGTATTTCCTATAAGAACTGAAGAATTCTGATCTGTGACAGATACTGACACACGTACTACCTTCATTAGAGAGACATGCCTTTGCAAAGTTTCGTTAAAATAGAGATTAGATTAAAAACGTCCCGCCCGTCAGGAAACAAAAACTTATTAGCCCATGCAATTCCAAGGTTTTTAAATGTTTCCCGCTCGATTAAAGAAAGTTTGACCACATTTGGTAAACTTAAAATTGCCTAAATTTGAATAGTAAAGAAATGAGTAACATCGGGACCCGCGAGAATTTCATGATCATGCCAAAATCCGACTCATCCCTCATACCTTTAAACCCTTTCCCGTCCATATCCCTTGAGAACTCGAGGGGATGGGGATTTCCAGCCATGTGATTTCCAGCCTGATCGCAGCCTGAAACGGACAGACTGACAGATGGAGAGACAGACATGGCTATATCGGCTTTTAATAATGGTCAAGGATATATATAGTTTTTGGAGTCGAAAATGTCGCCTTCAATGCGTTTTAGATTGTATTAAAAGGCTTTAAAAATAAAACATTAATTTTATTAATATTATTTGACAATACTCCATTAATACGATCAATATTATTCACTTTTGTACGCTTTCAGCTAGTGTCATTGGAGCCTATTAGACACTTTTGTGTATGTTTACCCGTACTACCCAAGAGTATTGCGCTTTAATTTGCGATCTATTATTGTGCGGCTACACGTGTATCTATTCACACGTGCTCGCGCACACACATGAATACAAGGCGCCCACAAAGCCCACAATGAACTGTTAACGGGGCGTATGCGTGTTAACATATTTGATTTGTATATTTCAATAGGCGATGTCGCTGTATATGGCCCTCCTCCAGCACCCCCACCCAATGCTATTTGATGGGTTTATTATTGAGCAAATAAATTAAAATTGTTTACCTTTCACCGTATCTAGATACATATATTCACTGCGAGTAACAGAGACAGCAGACCTTTCTCTGTGTGCTTCTGTCCCGATTCAATTGCGGTTTCGTGAGTGCGCGTATGTTGTGGCAACTTTATTTGCGCAAATTAATGGATAAATGTTGGCACACACACACACACACACACCCATCCACCCACGCACGCATATATATTATGTATACGCACATATATGAGCATATAGCATCTGTAGATATAACAAAAACAGCAATAAGAGAAACAGAATAGAATATTCGATATAATGTGAAAAGCAATATGATGGCAGACATGAAAATAAACAAAAGTATGCGAAATATATATTTTGCATATAACAGCAGGCAATTGAATGAAAATGTTTTTCTCTGAATCTATATTATGAGAGGGGGTGCACGAAAACAAGATTTGGGGTACTCGCGCGCAATGGAACACTGCCCCGAAACCAGAAAAGGCAGCACAACATGGAACTGAAACACAAATTGTCCAAAAATAAGCAGCTTCATTTAAAATAGATACTTTGCTGTTGCCACTGAAAACATGTAAGTAACAAGCAGGAACGAGTCTATGAGATGCCTTTGCTAAGCGAGAATAATTTAATTTTGACAATCCTTTGTAGGACTTTAACATACCCCTTTTTAACCCTATTATAATTACATATTATAAATACATGTAATCATATGTATTAGCATCAAATGGTCTGCCAGTAGGTAACCCCACTTGCAAATACTCTCTGTTTCCTCTCTCCCTGTATAATTCCCTGCCTGATGCCCGGAACTGGACGTTCTACGTGTCTCTTCGTACGACAAGCGATGACATGCTGTGTAGGTATTCTGGCGCCCGCCAACCACACGGGTGATAGATCAGTAATTAAATATTACCTAGTAAATCGGTTCGCCTGGTACTTGGCTTGAAAAGGGCTGGAAAAGTCTAAAATTTTGACTTGAGATATGCCAAAGTCTATTCCATTCAATCTTCCTAGTCAAGAACCCTGTCCTGAGGTGTATATATGCTGGGGATCAGCTGCGAAGACTGAAGCGTCTCCCAACTAGCGCAAGTTATACGATTTAAAAATTCTCTTTGGTTTTTGTTTTGAGCTATTTGTTGGTAAACAATGTTTTAATAATTGCAAAAATATATATTAATATGAGTTGGGGAGCTATTGATCAGGCGGGTATTGCTAGATCATCAGGAGGGGTCGTAGATGCAATTTTTCGCTTACTTACACATTCGCAATGATGTAATGTCCATTTTTTGGACCTAGAATTTCTATACTCAATGGTGCCGATTGAAATACATTTCCTAAATAATCAGGAGTCAAAACTGGCACATTTCAAAACAACGTTGGTTCTCGCGATGAGCACAACAAAGTAATATTGAAAGGCCCCCGGAGCGGTTAGCAGCCGGGAGCCGAAACTTTCACACAATGTCAGTCGGTCGGGAAAGAAATAAACTAACAGAAACCGAGTTAAATACACGCACGGTTGACATACCAGGGGGCGCAGGTTGTGCTCGAATGGGAAATGGAAAATGGAAAATGGGTAATGCACGCAGCTATGCGTTGCAGGAACGGGCGCGGGTACGGGGCGGGTACGTGGACCCATTGCGTTGATTGTTCAATTCAAACATTTTGGCATGTTAGGGTCCGTTTTCACTTTTCTGAGTGCGGTATGAAAATGTCTGCTAGTTCCAGGATACTGAAAATGCGTTAAATCCGCTATAAAAGCGGTTAACCGACAAAGTTGAAAATGCCAAATGCGGTCCACATTGGTTAGGTTTGGTTTGACTGGGTTCGGTTTGGCTTTGATGGCAGCTGGTCAAGTGCTGACGGGTTATTTTGACTGCACTGCGGATTTTTGTGCACAAAGCAGGCCTCGGCCTGAAAAAAGCTGCCAAATTGCTGAAATCAAACAAATATTTCTCACATAAGAAAACTTTTCGAATGAAAATTATAAAAGACATTACAATAGGCCACAATGTCTGACGGGCAACAAGACGCAATGGCTAACGACGAGTCCTTCTCATACTCGCCGGAGGTTGTGGAGGTTCGCACAGAATTCGCATTCATATGAGCAACATTTAAATAAATTCATTGCAGAGCTACACCGAAAAGGAGACCGAAGAGGCAATGCAGTTTATCAAAGACAACGATCTGCCCATGTCAGATCTTCATTATGCTCTCAAATACGTACGCATATCGAATCGCGCTCTTGAACTAGACGACGAGTTCAAGGATATACAAAAACGCCTTAAGAATCTGCGCGAAGCGGACCAGGCTGTTGTCAGCCCACCGAAATGCGGTCAAAGGGATATTAATTTATTGAACAAGTCCCACAAATGATTTGTTTCAATGCTTAAAACGTATCCAGTTATGTATTTCAGCAAGCGAGGCTACTAAAAGAAAGCAAAAAAAAAATTAAAAATAAAAAAAATTATTGAA
This sequence comes from Drosophila borealis, assembly GCA_035045885.1. Classification (NCBI taxonomy): domain Eukaryota; kingdom Metazoa; phylum Arthropoda; class Insecta; order Diptera; family Drosophilidae; genus Drosophila; species Drosophila borealis. The sequence goes on from JAWNOR010000211.1 coordinate 3,949,104, forward strand.
TAAAATCGACAAAACTTTGACATTTGATTATTCGGAATCGCTTTAAAACTGCTTCGAAAATTGTAATTTAATTTAATTTTTTAAGGCAGTTTTCTACTCAACACTTTTCTGATGGCCTCATTATGGCTTTGGTATTTCAAAACCTAAGTGCTCTACAATTTTTCAATATTCAGACAAGTTCTTAAACTTTTTCCGGTTTCAGACTGTCACGAGTCAAATAGATAAAATTTGATGCTAGATATAAAAAAAGCACAACAAAGTTAAGAACTGTTGGAACGAGCATGGTGGATTGCCTAAGAGGGGAAAATGGGGTTAGACGCCGGCAACAGAGAATTGCATGCAAAGCGAGGAGACAAAACAGCACAAAAGCAAACAAAATTATGTTTAAGGTTATATGCTATGCATAAGTAAATAAGCAGACAGCGCTGACGGATCAGACGGACACGAGGGCAGCCAGGCAAGCGGAAACGGAAGCTCAAGTAGCAAAAGAAAGTGTCTAACTGGCTGTGTGTGCATGTGTGTTATACAAAATGTGTGTGCTATATATATATATATGTGTGTGTGTGACTTATGCAAGAGCCACAGGCACTTCCGACAATTGGCAAAACACAACAGAAAGGCAACCAAGCAACCCAGCCAGGAGCGGATTACCAAGGTACAGAAAAAGCCATGCGAAAATAAAATTAATTTAATTAAATTAAATATTTTAATAATTTAAAAGATAAATATTAAGGAAAAAAGAACATAAGGTTTCTAAATATTGAACTGATTAAAAATTAACAAATATCTGAAACTCTGTAAGAAATTGAGTTAGTTTGAGTTTAAGTGTAAGTAGGTGAAATAATTAAATTTTATTCAGTTGAATTTCTTGAACTAAAAATGCTTGAGCTTAGAATAGAAAATAAATAGTCAAGCATAAATTCAAATTCTTTTTGAGTCTTTTTGGCAGCTTCGGAGCATTATCCAATTTTATATTTGCTAATTCGAATAGAGTTGTGTTTTTATACTCTTATATACTCTTGCTAAGTTTTTGGCGCCTTAGTTAGGTTAAATAAATCAGGGCGCTCCTGATCAGGGGTAGTCAGGCGAACGGGCAGGCGCGCAGGCACAGCCACAGGCAAGGATGCTTTGCACACGCGCCGAGCGAGATAAAACATTTGTATGCGCTGATAAGAACGCATCCACTTACTTTTGGTCGTACATGACCTGAATTTTTGTGCATTACACAGACACAGACAGACAGACACACACACATACACAGACATCAGAAAATAGAAAAAAATATATTGGACTTGGCGCTTGAACTTGCACACAAATGAAGAAATTTAAATTTGATGCCATCGAGAAGCGACGAGGTCTTCAGCTATCAGACAAAGACGCCCACTTAATGCACACTTTATGGGGCGGGGCATTCTCGCAGGTATTTTGTGCCAGGTGAGAATTTATTTATACAATTAGACACTGCAGAATTTTCAATATGTACTTGAGCTCTTTTATAACATATGCATTGCTTTATATATACATATATAAAATGAAATTTGGAATTCATATTAATAATATATCATTTATTTTTGCTTACATTTAAATTTAATTACTTTCTACAGTTGAGTTTGCGAAACATTCAAAGAGTATCGCGTGGCTTCTTTTTTGACACATTTGAGTGTGTTATGGGGGCAACATTAAAATGCGGCACCATGCCCAATCGAGTCTGGGTGGCCCGATTGGTCTGACTGTCTGTCTGAGGGTAGTAGTAACACAAAAAAAAAAGAAATCTACTTTGTCATTCTAAAGTTCCAGTTCAGTTACACGAAATTTGAACGGAAATACGAAAATGAAAGATTCGTATCTGCAAAGTTAGAGCGAGATTGATGTGTGCACAGCAGCAACAGCAGCTGGTTGTGGTGCGCCCTTCCCATGGCCACGGACGCAACGTCTCTTCAGAACCACTAAGTTCTCTCCCCCTCCCACCACACACACCCACACACACATTCAAATGACTCTTGCGAAGAACGAGCGCCGAAAAAATATCGAATCGCCTGCAGCACTCAAATGTGGTACGTTCTGCCTGATTCTGCTCCCGTCCTCACAAATTTTCTCTCGTTCGTACACGTACGCCCGCCCTGTGCGTATGTCTGTCTCAGTGTGAGTGCACCCCTTATACGAAAATAGGATTTGCTTGCAAATTTTTGCCAGGCTGCGAAATGGGGCGAACATGTGCGGGAGCGGGTGCGGATGCGGATGCGGCTGCGAATGCTTTGCGCTCGTTTTGTTTGTTTGACACTTGCGTGGTTAGTGATTGTCCATATTATGTGACACACTGTGTGACAGACGAGCAGATAGAGCAGGTCTGACAGTCAGACAGAAAGGAATAGGGGAAGTGTCACCCACACGCAGGGCAACGGCGAGGCACAGGAAGAGAGGTAAACGCAAGAACGACTGGCTCGATTTCATGCTGCATCAGCGCTGAGTTTGCAACTTTGGCCAGCTTCCGGCTTAAAGTTCAATTCGAGTTGTCAAAAATGTTGGTGTGCCATTGCCAACAGGCACAACGCGTACCCATCACCACATAATTGACAGCTATGTGAATTGAAATAGGTGCAATGGGTAGCTTCAGCAGCACACAATTTGGTTAGTCACTGAGAAAGCTTTTGTCTCAACTGCTGCAGGAACTACTATTAGAAAATGAAATGCCGTGCATGTGAAATGCATTATACTTTCATGTTTTACAAAACATTTCATTTGTTTTTATCTAACAATTGTTGACTCTGCTCTTTTAATGGCTAAATCGCTTCCATTCCTTGCCCAACATTTCTTAAGCATGCAGGTAAATATTGATCTTGTTTATTTTCTTCATTTTCTTTTGCTATTGTGGCCTACAGATTGAGTTTCATTCAGACTTCAACTCTTGTGCGCAATCACTCGACCTATCGACCTCTCAAACCAGACGGCTTCACCGTTTGAGATACTTTTCACAAAATCCATTAACAAGCTTTTTGCATATGCCGACTGGAGAAGAGGAAAAAGGAAAAATGTTGCCTTTGCCTTCCACTTGAAATGCGAGCAGTAAATAAAAGAGCAAAGAGTTAGAGGCACATCCCGTGTGCATAAATTGTAAAACCAAATCCATGAGCGGATCGAACTAAGCCAACTAGCTACTGGCTGGCTTGTTGGCTTGTTTGCTAGCTGGCAGGCTGTTTGGGTGACCCTTTCCCGAGGAGACAACGGAAATTGTTGAGATTTATGGCGCCTGGTAAAAAGGGCAGCGCCATATTTATTTGAAAATAAGTTGGCCCATAGGCAAGTGGGCTGCTTCGGCTGGCAAACAAGTTTACAAATTTCAGGCTAGCCGAAAAGCCCCAAAAAAGGATATTACATATCCTGTTCCTAGTCGTGTAAATGCCATTATAGATTGAATATTTGCAGCGTTGTCCCAGCCATTTGATTTACGTTGTTTCAGTACTTCCGCCACGCCGTTGTCCTCTGCAGCATGCTTTGCGGGGCTTTTGTTTGTTTTTTATTTGCTGTTGTCTTTTGCGTGGTTTTCAAGACCAGAGCGCTGCAGCATTAGCCTGGGTCCTGTTCCTGGTCCTGCTACTGCTCCTGACCCTGGCCCTGGCTCTAATTCTGACTCTGAGTTATGTATTGTGCCGCAGTATATGTGAGACTATTATAGGCCTCCGCTGGACCCTCTTCCCATCCGGCATTCGCTTGTGCTACGTGCAAGCTGCGCTTTTTCACACACTCCAGCAGCATTATCAACATCATCATTGCCAGCGTCATTATTGAGTTGGACACGCGATTATTGCCATTATGGAATGAAAATGAAAGCCGCTCAAATCGTAGCAGCTTCTCGGAACTCACTTTGCCGAATGCCCCTCCGTGTTGCCCGCTTCTGCGTTGTGTCTCAAGTGACTATTCACAGAGTGAAGATTTATTGAATGTGCGCTGCTGTCTGTGGCTGCTGTAAGTTCTGCTCTGTCTGCTCTTTGGCATTGGGTATTGAGTGTTTATTTATTTTCAAGCATCATAAAAAATACAGCAGGCAGCAGGCACGAGGCAAGCACTAAGAATATATACACACACATTCAATAATATTTTCGCCTCATGGCAGAAGCAGCTGCAATTTTTACGCCATTTTGTGCTGTGCCAAGCCAAGTGTAATTTGTGGTCCGGGAACTTTGTCTATTGCCCTTGTACACGTTGTTGTTGTTGTTTCTGTTGTTTTTGTTGTTATTGTTGTTGCTGTTTAATGAAGCATTCGCGCTGAAGTAGCTGTTGCAATTTTTATTTCGTTTGCCGGTCAATGAACATTGGGAATGTGTTAAGTGCCATCGCTTGTCTTTAATTGTCTACAACTTTGCTGAATGGCTTTTAATGAAGTGTTAAACGTTCATTGCCACCCCGACACCCGCACTAACATCCTCCCCTCCACAGCCTTTCACGTTCTACAATAATGCGTTGATGTTTTTCAAATAAATTACGCATACGCCGCATTGGCTTTTGTCAGCTGCCGTTTCCCAGATCTTAAACTGACTAAGCATACTAACTATAATTCTTGGCAACAGTAATTGCCACCTACTAGCATTTAACTAGTAAGGTAATGAGCGAAAGGGAAAAATGTGGCTTAACTGTGAATATAATTTCAAAGTAGACTGTTGATTATGTTCGCTTGCTTAATTTAAGTCCAGCGATTTTATTGACTAGGAGTCTTTTCTAGTCCATTTTTTGTCAAAATATATTTTTTCACATCTGTGCGTCAAATTGCATTAGTTTTAGCTGCTTCACCCACAACTACTAAATCGTTGTCTTTGTGCCACATGACGTATACGCAACGTGATTTCTCTGTGATGTTGCCAGTGCAGCTTGGGGGCATTTCCGCTTTTGCCACCGCCATTACTGTCATCATTTGGCGCTCGACTAAAAAAATATGCTTTATAAAGTCGACCAGCGTTAGTTTTTTTTTCTATATACTTTATGGTTGTATAAATATAAATATGAAGCGGGAGCACCGCGCACTTTTTGTTTTATGCATGCAGCGGCTACATTTTATATTACACACATAGATATATATATATATATATATATATATATATAAACTGTAAATTTAGGTCACAACCACGGGGTATACGAGTTAGCGTATGGGACTTGGCACTACGGCCGACGATGGGGCTGGGACATGCATGACAGCAGCGCTAATGTAGCAACAGCTTCGGGTTCCCAGCGGTCAACGTACCGCGTTGACGATGGCGACGTCAAAGCGTCGTCAAAATGAATATGCGCATAGTTGCTGCGGAAATATTAAACATACGCCGTGTATGCCGCAGCGCGAGTGTTGAACATAGCGTGATGTGGCCCAGGCGACGTTAACGAGCAGACCAGTTGATATATTCTGTGTTCCGTAAATCGAAATCGCAATGAAATTGTATCAGTCCGCAGCAAATAAACCAATGAAACAAGTTTTTATACATTTGTAAAACTAAAGAAGCCATAGACTGATAGTAGGGATTGCTTAGCTTTTCTCAGTCACAAACTAATATAAAATGGAATTGTAATCTTTTAGCTGGCTGCGAGAACCCGTTTCGAAGAGAAATTGTGGAACACATTTGAATATAAGACACACACAGCTAAGCTGCTATGGCCTGTGGGGGTCTTGTCTCCGTCTTCACAGTGCCCGGCCCCAAAGTATGATTGCGTGCCTAAGCGCCATCTTACGGTTGATAGCTTCATTACAGTGCAGTTGTTGCTTATTACCCGTTAGTTTGTTGGTGTTCTTGTACGGGTTGTGGTTGTTAGTGTTGCTGGTGTTCTTGGCATGTTGCAAGTGCTGATTACAGAATGGCGTCAATGTGAACGCCTGCAACCTGCGCTACTTTTTATGGCCGGTTTGTTGCACTCAACGGCATTTTTCTAATTTTAGTTAAAGTGTTTTTTCGGTGGGGTCCTCGCGCATAGTTTGCTTAATTTTTAAATTGCCAACCTAAGCTCTTGGCCTGCCAGCAGTGCCAGCTGGCCTCATTCCGTGCGCCAATGAGTCGCTTGTTAGGGCTGCAAGTGAAAGTCTCTGTTAAGGCGCAAGTGTTATGGCGACTCTTAAGTTGCAGAAATTATGATTGGCGGCTAAAGAGACTTTCCGTGGCACCAGTTGTAACTGTTTACCTAAGTGCGCAAATCTAAAGTGTTTTTCCCTTATCCTTTAATGGCGCCAACTGTGCAACAGTTGTTTATTGTTAACACAATTACTCAAGATTATTAGCTATTATAAAGCGAAATATTTAAAGCTGCAAATGCGAGACTAATCACATATTGCATTACATTAACGGCATGACGAAAGTTTTACTGCATTTCTAATCGTCAAATTATTTACAAGTTAAATAGTTTCTTGTGGGATTATGATCTCTGCGGTGCTGTAGTTGTAGTTTAGTATTATTTTTGGAGTGTTTTTAGATAGATATTTTATATATTTTAATGTGGGAAGTTTCTAATTGACGGATCGCAAATAAAAGGATGATGAAAGCATGAATAAATATGACTAAAAACTTTATTTATCAAAAATTGCGTTTTTCAGCAATTTGTAAATGATGTCAATTATTGCGAACTGATCACACGCCCCGTAAAATAAATCCTACTCTCGTCTTTGACTAAAAATACAAATGGATGGTTTACAATAATATCTTCTCGAGCTCGGGGCAAAAATCGATTAAACTCTTCGGCAGTTGCTGAAATATGTAAATACTATTACAATCTAAATGTTTGAGATATTATTTATAAATGAGATACGAACCCGGCGCGGCATCTTCGTCATCCAACTCAAAAACGACTTTCTGGAAGAAATTGGGCGCTTGTCGTCCGTCATTGATTCCATATTTGCATTTCGGAATAATGATTGAGCGCCCAAATTGTTTACAACCTCACTCAGTTTGTTCTCAAAATCAAATTTAAATTTTAGAAAAAGAGCTGCCATTCTTTGCTCATCGGATTCGGGTTAGATATCGTCAGGGTGAAGGTCATCCAGATCTTCCACAAGCCTTTAAATGCCGTCCAATTCTCTAGGCAGAAGAATAACCAGTGAGAGCATTAAGTCTTTATATGACAGTTCTAAGCAGTCAGCATCCAGTGGCATAATGTAGCTAGACTTGAAACGGCCAACTTGACCCATCATATCAACCCAGGTATTGCGTGTTTTTCCTGATTTTTCACGAACGAAAAACCTGCCTCGAAAAGTATTGTCCTTTAAAAATGGAGATTTCAAGGTGCCCTGAAAATAAATCGCACTGAGGAACATCAATTTTATCTTGTTATCCGTTTTATCAATCAATTTTGATATTTTGTTCCCAGTCGTTTGGGAAATCATGTCAATTATTTTGGTGACAGTATTTTCGCAATCCCCAAAGTCCACTTGCTCAGGTGTATAATCAAATACATCATTTATTAGTTTCGTATATTCTGGTAATAGGCTGACATCTTTATCCACGTAGAGCCGATTGTCCGATATCAATATCACACCTTCTGTTGGGGCAGTTGTCTTTTCCAAGATGAATAACCTTCGATTGACTTGATCTTTGGTGTGCCAATCATCTCAAGAATGTTTTCAATTTCCTTAGCCGTTTCTCCCTCTGCTCCTAAAAACAACTGCATCAGGCCATCGCTTAGCAAGTAGGGCGAAACGAGAACATTTGTATTCCCGGTCTGCCGTAATGCTTGCGCAGCAATGGCCAGGGTTATATTATCCGCGATGCCGATTCAAAACCTAAGAGTGTCCCAAACAAAAACACTACAAATGTACATTGAAGCTTGACCATTTTGAGAAAACTATTGGCACATTCATAGCTGAATTTCTTATAAACAATTCAAATATAATCAATCTGTCATGTTGTTACATTAACAATTAATTTATTAGTTTTGGATCTTTCGCCTAATCTGTAGCGAATTGCCATTAGAAATCAAAAAATAAGAATACCAACAGATATCAACATATACCTGTATCTTAAAGAATGATTGAAACTGTTGGATTAACCTTTTTATAACTTATCAATTAGTACTCCACGCTTTCCTACCACTCATTGTTAAAAAATATCAAATAGTTACATTTAATTATATATATATATATTTACTCCAGATCAGTATCCATTAGTTTCACCTATTTTAATATTTAAATAACTTGCCATACTCATAATATCGTATATACCTCAAAGTAGCTCTTGTACCTTTATTTTTTTTTATTTTTCCACAAATTAATAATGTGCTGTCAGCCAGTGCACGCCCCTATTCTTACCAAGTCATGCCTCAAGACTTATTCGATATTGCCAGATAGCACGCTATTGAAGACAGCAACAGCCGTCGCATCGCTCCCATCGCAGCGGATACTTGATTTTTTAATACGTGTCACTAACCGAAAGGTTCCAATATTTGCAATATTGAAATGTCAAATGTTGTCGTGTTGTTAATGCATTACGTATTTTGTATTGTGTTAAAGTTTCTATACCCTCTATGCATGAAGTCGACTAAAAGGTTATACCAAATGCATGCGAATGCCTGTAACAGTCAGCAGAAAGTCTAAAGCTGCAAAATCAAAAATCGTAAACAAATGTTTGTTCGGGTGTTTTGCATAAAGGGTGTCTCCTGGTCGCATTTTGTATGTGTGCAAATAGTTCAATTGCAAACGAACACGATTTTGAGAACTCGAGTTTGAGCCGGATACTCTAACTCAAGGGAAGGACGGCAGACAGCAGACAGCAGCAGGTGCAGCAGGTGTGACTGAAGGGTCTGTGACAAGGAAAGAAGCTCTAAATAATATGAAATATTTGAAATTTGATAGCGCATAGCTCAGCAAATGATCCGAACTGTTTGATTTTCAATGCCGTCGTCTGTTGTTGCCTGTTGACTTTGCATTTGGAGTGCGGTCAAGCATGTCTTTAAATAAAATTTGTGTGCTATTGGGGAGTGCAATCGGATGACTGACTGATGCGTAAGCAAAAACATTTTCGTTCAAGTGAAATTCAATTGTTATCGAAGCAGCAGACGTGGCACAGATAGCCTTCGACATTTGCCTGGCTGGAGCTAGCAGGAGTTATAAACTGTTTTGGGGGTAGCTTATCATAAGCAATAAATGCTAATGGCTGAGCTTTGCCTTTGGGGGCTTGCATGGTCCTTGGGGAAAGCATCCATTAGTTGCAGTGGCGACCACTCCCCTGCCCCAAAAAAATAAAATAAAATAAAATAGACCAGCGATGTCAACAATAATCCAGCATCCAACTACCCCTCACAGCTGTGGCACATAATTCAACCCCTGCGGCTGCGGTCCAACAAAGGTGACAAAAGATATCGCAATTTTATGAGTAATCCCGACATTCTTTTCATTCCAGGCCCAGCCAGAAGGTGGGCGAGCGGGATGCGAGATGGTGACAAGGACATGCACTGATTACGCAGCATCACCGACTACTATCCTGGCAATGGTAATAAAATTCTCACTTCTGGATAGATTTTTGCATTGTCGTTAGAGTAGATAATGTGTGTGTGTGTGTGTGGGGGGGGGGGGGGGGGGCCACGGCGACGGCGACGTCGACGGCCTCGGCTTCATCTCCATCTCCGGCTTCGCCTTCAGCCTTTTGCATTGTTTGTCAGCGTCTGTCTGGCTTCGGATGCTGCGGATGTTGTTGTGAGTCATATTAAAAAGTAACGAGCAAAATATTATGAAGCCAGACAAAGGCATTTCCGGCACAGAGACGAACCAGAGCCAAAACCAAAACCAGAACCAAGAGCCACCAATATATTGGATTCACACGTTGTAATGTGGGAGAGCACATATATGGGGTAGGGGCGTTGGGGTCTTGTATATCGTTGTTCATTCCCTGTTGTTGTTGTTGTTGTTTGTTAGCTGCCCCTTTTCATTTGCCCAGCTACATGATGTGCTACACAACAGCCCGCCATTATATTATATTGTATTTTTAGACCAGACAAGTCTGCATTGCTGCATGTGCCATGTTCACTGTTCACACAGAGCGGCAGTGTACTGTCTATCCTGATGAGCTGTACAGATAGCCCCTCGCCCTTTCCGTATTGTTGTGCCATTATTAATAACCATAACTCAAATCTATTGCCGCTTTACTGCTCATTGAATCCTGTTTATGACCAGAGTTTCGTCAGTTTTCCTCAGCTACTTTTGGAGTTTATATTAAAAAGTTTTGACTTGACCGCGAACCGCTAGATAAAGCTTGTGTGAAACAAGTTAGACCTGGGCGTGGCTACAATATTTTTGTCTAGTCTGGCGACTCTGTCTTGAGGCTTTTGCCGAAAAATAAATATTAAGTGAATATTTCTTCTGGCCGAGCATTTTTTCTTTATAGCCAGTACGCAGCCGGAATTCAATTTTATTTAAATGAATCTCACTTAATGGGTATAGAAATCAAGGTTCACTTAGCGAACCCTAAGGCAGCACTTCGGTTCGAACCGTGAACCGAATCAGCGATTCTTTTTTGGGGCTTGCAGCCCTGTTAATGGAGAGCATAAATGCTTTAAAGTTTTACTCAAAATTAGTTACTAATTATGAACAGGATCCTCTCTTTGGCGCTGAGAGCGAAATCCTGGCAAAGTTGTTTGTAAACTTTTGGAAAAGCTGCTTGAAGGCCACTTTGAGTTGCTTTGGTTCAGTTAGTAAACTGTTGGCATTTGGCTTATCATTCAAAGCTTCCAGCTTTGATATGCGGCAAACGGGAACTGGCCTTTGCGCTAAGTTTTAATTGTGCTCATATCTCAAGACCCGTTCAAGGCCCCTTTCCTGAATGTGGAGCAGAGCCAAAGTTTTTGCCTGGCCATTTGTGTGTGGCTCAAACTTTTTCGGGGGCTTACACACACACACGCACGCACACACACATAGTCGCAAATTGCTCAACAATCCATGTTGCCATTTTACAACACTTGAAATTTCTTTGGACATTTGCTTTTGGCTTAGACCCGGCATCATGTTGACTTTTACTTTAGCAAATGGCAGCCGTGGCAGGGCCCCGCTCGACGGCGGGGCAGTGCAGTCCGGTTCGTATAATTTCAATGTGGACTGTCGTAAATAGCATAAGAAGCAGAAGAAGAAGAAGAAGAAGAGCTGCCGGCGTTGAGAACGATGAGTATTTTCTTAATTTTCTTGCGCTTCCTGCACAGCAAAGTTTTGCAAGCAAAGTGCGAGAGAGTTTTCTAGCTTTTCTAGCTGCAGCAGCTTTTCCGTTTGTCACGACAGACAAGACCCAACATTAAAGTATTATGCAAGCGTATTAATGCACTCAACGGAACAGTGGAAGAGCACCAGGAGCAGCAGAGGCAACTGAGCAGGGGCTGGGCAGGGGGAGAAATAGTGACCAGCTAGCTGGCAATGTTGATAAGCTGCAAGTCAAGTCTGGACTTTGAATCGGACGCCGACTCGGACTTTTGAGCACTCACAGCGTGTGTCACACGGCCAAAGAAAAACAGTTGGCAAGATGTGCAAAAGTTTTCTCTTAAGCAGGAAATAATATCTGAGGCGAGAAGCGTTGGCAAATGCCACTTGCCACTGCATAGGCTGCTAGATTTTTAAATTTTCCCCAACATTAATTGGTTAGCCATCCAGTTGCATTTAATTTAATTAATCGAAGGCAAAGCCAACGGTATTGAAGCCAATTCCAATTCTCTTGAGCGTCTCGTTTAGTCTGTCTGTTCATGCTTTGTTGTCCTGTCAGCTGTCAAATTGAATTCTAGCACATTATGCTCAATGGCACAGAAGAGTCCCTCAGCATTTAATATATATATTTATATATACACACCATATAAACACTCTCGTGTACTATCAGCCGCACGCCGACTTCGATTCCTTGGTGTATTTCGATTTGACACCATAACTGATGATGCTCAGGCAAAAGGCGACGGGCAAAGCCTCTTTCTCTCTCCTTCTGTTTCTGCATTAAACGTTCGCACATTAACATGATGTATGATCCGGGTCCAGAGTTAAGCCCACCCCAGCCATTAGCAACAGAAATGGCCACTTAAGGGCAGTCGAGCTGCAAGTCGGGGAAGCGGCTGCCACTCTTAAAGCGAGTATGTTTAAGTTTTGGTGGGCAAACGCGAGTTCCAATCAGTTGCCACCTCTCACCTGGCGCGTAATCAAGTCATGCTCAAACAATTGCAAACGCCTCCACCAAAACAAACTACCACCCACCCACACACACACGCACACGAACACAAAGACACCCACAGACACTTCACCCCAACACACACAATGAAAACACATTGAGCAAACACTTTAGAGCACGATATTCATACACAATCCTACAAACGTGCTTGTGATCTGTTTCCACTGTGCCACATTTGGTGGCAAGTGTTGCATTAGGCTAAAGAACTGCTTCATACAATGTTAATGCTCAATACATTTTGTAATACTGTTTTTGAAATTTTTAAGACCCTAAATACAATTTCTTGGAGGTAGGGAATCGAAAATAATATTTGTTGCATGAAATTTAACTAAAAATTTAAAAAGAAAAAAGATATTTTGCTACAGAAACATGGATTGAGTCAACTTAAGAAGTTTAGTCCAATCCTTAAACAATTTTTTAATGAGGGTTGATTTTAATTCTTACCACTTACTTAATTTGAAATGTATCTTGGTAACATTTATTGGTGACGATGAAATTAAAATTAAAATATTTTAATAAAAGCCAAAGTTAAGACAGTTAAAAAATATATCTGAAGAATTTAAGTTAAATTTGTACATAAAAACATATAATCAGTTCTGTTCGCTGGCTTTGAATATGAAACGTTACGTAGAAGGTAAAACGCTAGAAGTTTTTCAACTAAAGCTCGTGAAATTTCAATACTACAATCGTATATATTTGAAAGCTGTTGCGTCTTGATGCATGCCAGTGGAAACACGGCATTTGTACGCTTTCAAGTAGCTTCACATCTTCACGCCGCGCCTTTTATGCCAAATAATGTAAGCGTAAAACCAAATGCACTAAGAGCATTTCAAGTGCGCCAATGGAGGGCGTGGCAAGCGTGGGCTATGCCCCACTCTAGAGGACGGTTATCGTTATGTTGGAGGGGGGCAATCGGTGTGTCAGAATGTATGTCTGCCAGTCTCACACAGTCGCACAGCAAACCAGAGACTGCCTTTCAATCACTTAAATTTGCCATGGTGGGTAAGGAGGCCACATGCCCGAAACACTTGAGAGGTCCAAAGGTTACACATATATGTTGCGTGTGGTGCTCCACTGTGGTGTTTGAGCGAGTGTGTCATTTATTGTGTATTTATTTGACAAGCGCAGATACATGGGAAAGAGACACGTGTGTTGTGCAAGAGGAACGGTTGGGGCTGGCACAATGATTTTAGCATGTTTAAATGTTAAATGATGCAACATTTACTTTTGTATATTCCTGCAATTTTTCGTCGCAGACACCAGCCCTTGTGGCTTCGGGTACGGGTTCGGGCTACATGTTGATTATTGCTCAGTTTTTTATATAAAACTCTGGTGCCCTATCAGCAGGCGCTTTGCTACTGGCGTCCACCATTAGTTAATGTCGTCAAGGCATCTTTGACGCCCCACAGGTCCCCGTTTGTTTTACTTTAAGTTTGATTTATGTCCCTGGCTGCTGACTCAGCTGTAGCCAGGCCCGATACGCAGCTGCAAAACGAATCTTGTGCCCACAAAAAGTTTTATTTTCCTTTTGTATTGTTTGGAAATTAGTTTCGCTAAGTTCCTTTTTTCTCCTTTCTGGTTTTTTGTGACGCACATGTGATTTTGATTAAAAAGCACAATAGGAATTAAAATAGAAAGGTGATTTATTTCGGATAAAACAAGTTTCGTGCTTGCCATCAGGCCCAAGGGGAGAGGTGGATCTCTTGTCCATTTGGCATATTTTTACGGCTGAAAAAACTGTCGGCTAAAGCAACACAATGTTTCATTCATTCATCAATCAGCGCGCGACATTGCATGAAAAATGTCAGCAGGAAAAGTCAAATAAAGATTGAATTTCATTGAATGATAGACTATGGAATACCCTGTACCCGACAAGAGTCTCGTATCAATTATATTAAGCATAATGAAGGGCTGTAATCTTTTTCTAAAACTATAAATAAGCATCGTTCATTTAAAATATTTAAAAAATTTGATCATATCATTAAGATAGATCACATTTGGGAGAACTGTAGTCACATTCCCACAGTCAATTCCATTAACTTTTCTATTGGGTTTTCTCTCTTACAGGGCAACGAAGGGTATTCCATCCACGCCCACTTTTATAGCTTGATGAGGACCATCCTATTTTCCGCCTCTGAAGATTGGCAAGTCACTTTTCAGTGGTTGCCGCGTTGCTGTCCCCACAAAGCAATCAATATTGATTGCATAATGAATGACAATCAATGCTGCGTTTGACACTTTCCATTTTAACACACACACACACACACACACATGCACGGCAAGGGTGGTGGGGTAAAGGGACAACAGCCGAATTAGTTTAAAACAAACTACAAGCCACAAAAAGGTCATCCTAATTGCATTTAGTGCCGAGCTATTTCTGAAAGTTCAATTGCCAATGCAATGCAAAAGATCCCAACGATGATTCAATTGACATTCTAAGCGGACAGGCAGCGGATGTTGATCCATGGAAACGACCTCGTCTCCTTCTCCTTTGCCATTCCCGCGTCCAACTCGTGCGGTCGTCTCTTAGCTTGGCGTTTGTTTGCCTGTCCTTTTGACGCTTGTCCAGCTCTAGCTGCAGCTCCAGCTCTCTAGTCAGCCGCACAATGACCGCCACTTGGCTGCTGCTGCTGCTGCTGCTATTACCAGTTCCTACTCGACTGGTCCTTCAGCGTTCCCTCTTCATCTCCATTTGCACTTTGCCAGGCCAGGCCTGGCCTGCTTGTTGTTGCTGTGCAGTTTTTTGTTAACTTTTCGACAGCAGAAATGTTTCGTTTATTTCGCTGGCTTTTGGTCATGTGCTCGATTGTATTGTTTGTTTCGTTTTGTTGTATTTGGTTTTATTACGTTTTCTGCCATTGCGCCATTTTGGCTGCTGCTGCTGCTGTTGCCTCTGCTGCTACCTGATGCCACTTCGTTTAATACCCTACACTTAGAGGTGTCTGGCTGTTCTTATGAATCGTTGGAGTTAGAAATATAAGGCAATCGCTTTCGATTATTCATTCACTGCTTATTCTTCGATTAAAAACATATTAAATCATTGTTTTATTGCCTCTGGGTTTCTTCTTAATGGGTTCACTGACAATATTGTTACAATTTTCAGCTCCAATACAATTGAAATAGTCTAGAGTATTCAATGCCAAGAGTATTCGTGTTTCTTTATGCAATACAGTTCTTTTCCAGAGTTCCTGTTGTGTGCATCACTCAATCGGCACCAGAGTCTCTCTGTTCGTGTGTTTCTGATATTCTCTAAATTGAACATATTTCCGTTTCAAATGTAGCACAGGTTGATTTTTATTTCGCTCCAGCGCTCTACCAACGGGGTTTTCATTTCCTGTTTGCAACGGTTTGAGACCGATCTGAAGACCTCAGACCGGCAGGCACCAAAGCGAACTTATTGAATTTAGCTTTTATAGTATTGTATCTGTTTGTATATTAAAACTAAAATTTGTCTATGCATTAAGCTGTCGCCGAATTAGATTGCCAAAAATATTTTGTATATATTAATTGCATTTTTTGTAATCATCCATTTGGTTTGAATATTAAATGCATATTTAATTGATTTGAATATCAATAGGTTTAATTGAAAAAATCATTTGATATTTGCTAATTTTTAATGGATCTGCTTGTGTTTATTGTATACCTTTTTATGTACAGTAAATAATTTGATTTCAATATATTTCAAAAAGTTGTTTTTTTCACTTCAGCAACTGTCCATCACGCATCGTCACGTGCACATTTTCAAAGGTTGCCAAACGGTTTGGTTGAAATGAATTTTATTAACTTTAATTGAGTTTTTCATTGAGTTCTGGCAATTAAAAAAAAATAAGATAAAACAAAAACAATGGCATGTTAAAGCCACAAGTTTCATTTACTTTCTATATGATTGAATGTAATTAAATTGGCGCTTGAAAACACGAATACCCAAGAGATTTTTATAAGTTTTTATTAACTAAACGGCTAAAAAAAAAATTATAGAAAATGGATGGCAGACTTTTTAGTCCGCAGTGTGCTTATATCCAAATCTTCTTAAATAATTTTTATGTATTTTATACTTAATCAGAAAATGACGGTTCTCGTCGGTTCGTCACAATTAGCTCCCCAGCACATTAAAATGAGTCCTGTCCGAGGGAATTTTAATTTTATGCATATCACTAAAAAACAAAAACAGAAAAGAAAAAAGTGCAATCTCTGCATTACATGTAGCTGGTTACATAAACTTCATTCTGCCAGGGTCAGCGTTTTAATTTTTTCACAGCTCATTTTTTGTTTGAGTTGCTGTGCATGCGTTCGTGTGTGTGTGTGTCTGTGTGTGTGTGCGTGTGCGTCTGTTACACACGCTACATAAAATAAATATTTTAACAAGTGTTATTTTAATTGTGTGCACTGCGGCGTGCACAACAATTGTTGTTATTTTTGTTGTTGTTATTTACCTTTGTTTATAGCACTTGCACTATATATGGCATATATGTGTACAAAATTATATAGTGAAATGGCTGGAATGTTTCACATTTGCAAGAAAGAATGCCCCAGTACTTTGCACAGGACGCGTGTGGGCGCATAACTTTAGGCGGAGCCGACGCATTTGCATTCACATTCGAGTATTCGAATCCGATGCGACACGGCAAATGGGAATATGGGCGTACGTATTGCATATTCATGCGCAGATTTTTACTGGCTTTAGTCATTTTATCTGATTAACGCCGCACGCATAAATCCCAGCCGCGCCCTTCAATCGAAGCGGCGCTCCAATTTAATTTGCCAACGAGCGCCGGCAATGGCAAAAGTTTTCACTTTGTCACCTTTTCAGCAAGTGGAAGTGGCAGCCGTGGCAGAAGTGGCGTTGGGGATTGGACATTGGGGGGCGGCTGGCTGAGCTGGAGCCTGGTGGTTGCATAAATCAATTCAATTTGTAATAAATTTCAAACTTTTCATTTTATATTAATTTTTATGCCAGCGCCGCTGTCGTTCTGCATGCTCCTCCCTACGCAAGAAATCAATTTTATTATAATAAAATAAGTGAAGGAAAAGTTGCGGCTCCTCGGTTAGTTTATCGTGTGCGGCCCCAGCATATTTTCTTTCCACTTTGGCTACCTCTAACCCAGCCAGGCTCCTGACCATCATGATCTTCCTTTCGCCTGTGACGCATACGCCACGTTGGCCGACGTTGTCCTCATCCCTTTGGGTACTGCTGCAGCTTAACAAATTGACTTTCTCCGGCCGCGACGCGCCTTAGTTTTTTGTTGCATACTTACGTGCGCCGGGCCTGTAGCCGTAGCCGTAGCCAGAGCTATGGCTGTGGCTGGACTCGTTTCGTTCTTTTATTCTCTTTATTATGATTATCATTTGAGTTATTGCTGCAGGCAGCCGCAGTATCAGAACTACCAGCTACAGCGCCATCACCAGCCCAGAGCATCGCAGCCTTTTATGGTCTGTCTGGTCGCGTTGTCGTCACTTTGTCTGCGGCATCGTCGCCAGTCGCCGCCAGCTCAGCACATAATTTCCAATGCCAACTATTTTTGGGCGTTACTGACAAATTAATATGCATTGATTGTTCGACGGTAGTCTCCAAATAAATGGAATTGACTATGAAGTGGTAAAGAATTGGGTAATCGTAGCAGAACAGAATTTGAAAGAATAACAACTGAGCTTAATTGAGGACACGCTGACATTTGCTTGCTGCAACCAATTGAATTTCTCAGCTTAATAAATTAAAAACGCGTCTTTAAGGAATTGCTATAGCTTATTTAAAATATTTTAAGACTAAGGTTTATATAGTAGCTGGAGATAAGTAATCTTAGGTCTGAATTGCAATTATATATATTCTTGTTCATATATACATATACCATATATATAAAATAATATATAAAATAAATATGCACTTACCCAAAATACTTGTACACATCTCTGAAAAAAATAGAGTTTAGAAGTGGATTCAGAAAAAAATTTTAAATTAAATTACAAACTTTTTCTGATCGGACAAATTTGGAATTTGAATATGATTTTTCCGAAAAGTTTTAGAAAATGAGTTGAAAGACGATCTCAGATTGTTGACTAGAAAGTTGCATGCAACCGTTTTCCATCAATTTTTCAAGAGTTGCGTGTCGAATTTTCTACTCTACTTAACTTTTCTACTCGGTCTCAGCGTGCACTTACATCACATAAAATAACTACAGTAAAAATTTCAGCTGTGCGTTGATCAACAGTCCGTCAGTCAGTCAGTCCGTCAGTCCGTCAGTCGGTCAGTTTAGTGTACTCATATATTACAAGACTTTTTACAAATGATATTTATTTATTTATTTATTTATTTATTTATATGTGGTCGACAAAACGAGTGTCTTCCAATTATTCAACACATTATAAATACAATTAGAAAAATTAAATGCTAAAAGCCTAGATAGAGAACACAAATTTCAAATAGCATCACCGACCGATGGAGGTGTTTTATTTGCCAGTCCGGCCAGCTGTGCCCCTTTTCACAGCTAATTTTGTCAGTGACGCTATTAGAGCCTACATCTAAAAAGAAGGGTGTAAGTAGGAAAAAGTGTTCTTACGTAAAATTAAAAATAATGTTAATTTGCTATATTATTTAAGAATATAGCATAAATAGGAGAAAAGAAAGGAGGAAGATTGTTAATAAAGTATAGAACTGTATGCTAGATATGCAGAGTGTTAATTAGATAGAATAAAGAGATAGTATTGGGAGTAATGGGAAATCACCGACCCGGTGGGGGAAAATTTTCAGCCAGCCCGGCTAGCCATGCCCCTGCTCATAGCTGGGAATGGTCAGTGACTTCCCGAAGGTATCCTGAAAGCAACGATTTTATTAGGGGTAGAGAAAGTTCGGTAGAGAAAACGTGATGCAAACTATTGTAATTTTTACATAGCACGCGAAAAGAATTGTGCATAGCGTAGTCTGTTGTGCACGTCGATAGGAATAAGGGGCGGTAATTTCTGGTTGGTCTAGCCGGAACAGAGAATTGAAGACGCCCTAACAGAAAAGGAGAATCGATATCGCCAATAACCAACTTATGTAGAAAGACAACACCGAGAATTGTCCTACGGTTGGTTAACGACGGAAGATTAAGAAGAAGCAGCCTGCTGGAATAGGATGGCAACCGAAGATTAGGGTCCCAATTTAAACCTCGTAAGGCAAAAAGCAGAAATTGCTTCTGAACAGATTCAATACGATCCTGGCTATTGTTATACTGCGGAGACCAGATGCAAGAGCAGTATTCAAGGATAGGGCGAACAAGAGAGATGTACAGAAGTTTCGTTATAAAAGGATCGTTAAACTCTTTAGACCATCGTTTAATGAAACCAAGTACACCTTTTGCCTCATTAACGATGGTATCTATGTGAAGATTGAAACAGAGTTTAGAATCAAAAAGAACGCCTAGATCCTTAACTGTTAGTATACGTTGCAATGGGGTATTGTCGATGGTATAACTGACAAGATAAGGTGTAGTACGATTAAATGTCATAAACATACACTTTGAACAATTCAGATGCAATTGATTGGCCGAGCACCAAAGTTGCATAGCGTTCAAATCGTCTTGAAGACGAGAAAAATGTAGGGGATTGGTGTATGATAGAATAAGTTTCACGTCGTCCGCATACATGAGTACTCGGGCATGGGATATAACAGAGGGAAGATCATTTATAAAAAGAGTAAAGAGTAAAGGTCCAAGATGACTACCTTGAGGAACACCAGAAGTAACGTGAACCTGTTTAGAGGTAGTCAGCCTCAGCATTACTCTTTGGGTCCTACCTTCTAAATAAGAACTAATCCAAAGCAAAAGAGACGGAGGAAACCCTATTCGGTCAAGTTTAAAAAGTAAAATGTCATGGTGCACGGAGTCAAACGCCTTACTGAAGTCAGTGTATATGACATCAGTTTGCATTTTCGAAAGGAAAGCATCATTTACCAAGGAAGTAAATTCTAGCAGATTGGTCGTTGTTGACCGATTCTTTACGAATCCATGTTGAACAGGGGAAACAACTGATTTGCAGAAATGCTGCAAATTCGAAGTGATTATTTTTTCAAATAATTTAGGAATCGCGGACAGTTTTGCAATGCCCCTGTAATTTAGTATATCAGACTTTCCACCTTTCTTGTGGAGAGGAATGATATAAGATTCTTTCCAAAGAGATGGAAAGACAGAAGATTCAAGGGATAGATTAAAAAGCTTTAGCAATGGATAAACAAGGGAAGAACTACACTCCTTGAGTAGACAACTAGGGATATTGTCAGGCCCAGGAGAGAAAGAAGATTTTAAAGAATTTATAGCTAAAAGGAGAGAGGAATGGGAAATAACAGGGGGAGGTATAGAACTAGAGGAAGTAATAGTATAAGGGTAAGAATTATGATTAGGACAGACTGAAGAGTAAGTTGATTGAAAAAAATTAGCAAATAGGTTAGCAGAATCAGAGTCATTGCTAGCTTTATCCATCCCGAGTGAAAAAGAAGATGGCAAACTTGAAGTGATATGTGATTAAGCTTCTTGCTCTCTCTTAGTTCTCCCTAGTGCTGCCTAACCTATTTTGCTTAACGGCCTCGCCCATTTAACTCGACTGGCTTCAGAGAAATGCAATCAATTTGCGCACAAATTTGTGTCATTTGTTAAATTGGAAATTTCTAGCTGCAGGTCATCTTGTGCCATTTGCCGGATTCGACTACTTCTTCGACTTTGTCTGGTTTTCAATACTGGGAAATTCCTTTGCACATTTCAAATGCTCTTTGTGTAGGCCTATAGTCATTTCAAACGAATATCCCATTGCTGGCCAGCCATGTAATAGAAATTTGTTGATGGAGTCGCCGCTGGCAAACTGAAAACTTGCATAAAGTGAAGGTATTGTTGATTTTTAATTGTGCCGCCTCGTTTTGGGGCAAATGAAATAATTTATAAACCACTTGCCACAAAGCAGACGACCACAAAGCTGGAATGTTCTGCAGCTTAGACTTGGGTCTTTAAGGTCAGAGTTCATTTCGCATGCATTTTCAAATAAAACATTATTTAACCAAATGCTGTTTGTCTGCTGCAGCTGTTGTTGTGGTTTTGTCTGCTAAAGAGCACCCTATTACAAATTCGTGCACTTAAGCTCTGGGTGCAAACAAAGCGCCTTAAACTTAACAGAGTTTTGTAATGCCAAAAAGGAAAAAAAAACCAAAACAAAACCATTTCAATATACCGAATATTACAGTGAAGGCTAAGGGTCAAGTTTTGATTGTCTGTGGGATCCACATTTGATGGCATCTCTAATAACTAGAGATCCAAACATGAATAAATCGACTCGTGCTTCGGTATTGCTGACAAATCCAAACGGGTTCTATTTGTTGTGCGTATAATATCATTTCGACATTTACAGTTTATTTATATATGTATGTATTACCCTCTTTGGAAAGTTAACTCCTCAAGGAGGAGGAAGGGAATTGTGTATTTTATTTGGGCTAATTCGTCCCGCAAAATAATCAACATTCTTGATTTTACTATTGTACATAAGGTAAAAGGGAAAAAACGTAAAGGAAATAATGCTGCAATATCCGAAAAGTTTTAAAATAAATATACTTTAATTTTCAGTGTATTTCGATTCAAGATTTTGTTTTACTATAAAAAGAAGCCCCCTTTACTCACTGCAAATTCTGCATTCTTATTGATCTGATTTCACTTTTTATTTATCTGATGTATTATTATAATGATCAGTTATCTTACTCGACGAAGTTGGTGGAATGGTATTAACTGAATTGAAGTTATGTAAAAATCGATCATTACCGTTGACTTTACTTGGCAAAATAATCATTGAAATATCCAATTAAGAATAGAATAGGTTTAAGAAGGCTTTATTAAACATGTATCGTGACACTCTCCTTGAATTATCCATTTTTTGTTGAAGGAAATTGTACCGACAATCGCTATTTTTGCTTTGCTATGAAATTTGGTAATCCATTTGTTCTCCGTTTTTTTTTTTTTAAGTCAAGGACGGCACAAAAATCTCATCCAAGGAAATCACAAAACAGTTGCATTGTCTTAGTTTTATATTATAGTTTAATAGAGTTAAGTTCCATTTCTTTGCAATTCGCAGGGACGACAAAATGGCTTTGTTCGCGCTCTTTCGCACGCGCTAAATTGCCGTCGTCGCAGGATCACGTGGCGAATGTGGAATGTAATTGCGTATACGTCGCGGCTAACGATGGACAGACAATTGCTTTATTGCCCCACACGCACACAGAGACATCAAACACGTTTTATTGAAGTGTTTACCTCTTGGCTGGACATTAAGAACGTCTGTTGCTGCTAGTGCCGGGAGCGGCAGTCAAAGCGTTTGTAGCGATGTCCTTTTTACTGCTGGGACTGCAGCTTTCTAGTACCTGACAGCAGCTGCTACTGCAGTGAGAGCTGTGAATTGTGCCGCCTGCTGCCCGCTGAGCACTTGGAGCCATCTTGGACTCATCATCAACGTCAAGTTAAGGCCATTGTAGCAGCAGCAGCAACGGATGCGGCTTTTGTTATTATTGTCGGCTGCTGTCAGCAGTTCGTCGTCGTCATCGTCATCGTCATCGTCGTCGTAGTCGTCATCATCACCATCATCTTCGTCGTCGTCGTTGTCTTTTTGGTACTGCAAGTTGTGGCATTTATGGCGCACTTTCGACGCAATTGGCTTTAGCGTTCTTTCTTTCACTTACTTGCTTTGTATGTCACTATGGTCTGGCAGGACAATTAATTAAATGTTGCGCGAACTGCAGACGGCGATGATGCAGCAGATGTCAGCTGCCTGCCAAAGATTCTGCTTCACAAAACTTAAGCGTTGACACGTCGCTTATTAAACAATGGACAGCAAATGAACGTTTCTAAAGAGTGTGAAGCACAAAGATAACCATTAAGCAAACTCGCTGAGCACCCACATAGACTGGGCAGAAACCTCAAAAAATCTGCCAAGAGATGGGGAGTTAGGTCTCAAATGAGGCTTCGAAAAATGCATCTAGCGGATCTCCTAGATCTTAGCTTTTACTGTCCACTTATTTACATCACGTTCAAAAATACTAAAGACTGAAAATACCATAGACTAATACAGGATATATAAGCCTAGTAAACAAATTTCTGATCAATAAAAGGCCTAATTATTTAAATAATGAAATGAACAATCTGTGGAGAAGGGTACAATATTTGAAGCAAAATACTATATAATTATTTTTTCTATAAGTTTAAAATACATTCATGACTTTCTCCTCGAATATAACTATATGTACCCAAAAAAATTAGTTTTTACAGCGAAATTTACCTGTATAATTTCAAACCTTCGATCTATGTCGCCAAACTCTTTCAGTCAAAGTATTATCCATCAAAGTTAATCGCTTTTGCCCTGGCAGCAATCCACATCCGTTACATTAATTCCATGTTGCTGCTCTGCTAACAATATTAAAATCTTTATCAAATCGAAATTAAAAACCAGTTTGAATTGCTTCCTTGCGAACCCCGCGCACACTCACACTCACACTTACACACACACTGTAAACTAGATTCCCGCTCTCTTGGAAAGCGCCATCCTTTGGGTCTGGCCATAAAACTTTAAATAAATATGCAGCGTGTGCTGCCGTTTCCAATGGCGATGTCGACGTAGTCTTCCTCTGCTGTCTGCTCCGTAACCGATAACATCATTATTGATGAAGCCGTGGGTTGCCGGAGCAGGCGGTGGGTTGGGGCAGGACAAAAGTCACTGCCGGCAAATGGCAAAAAGGCAGCAAAGCGTGCGCCGCACGAACAGATTGCAGGAATGTGCCTCAGCTGCCACAGCCACACGGCTACGGCTCGCACTTCCTCCGACCGGAGGATTGGGCATAGGCGGGGAATACAGCTGGGGACTCTGGCATTGGCACTTGGGGTGCTATTGCCGCACGGTGGCTAAGGGAAGGGTCGTGCGCTCGTTTAGAGATTGGAAATCGCAGACATCGTCGACGTAGCAGTCGTTGTCGTAATAACTGTAATTGATTTTTGATTTGTGATTTAATTTAACACAGTTAAATGAATTGAAGTGAAGAGGCAACGCCATGGGCTGGATTCAACTATAGCAGAGTGCTCTGAATAAGGGAGGACTAAGCTAGGCTTAGCTTATGTCTTTGCTCGCTTGGATGGAATACACAAAATGCAATTCTTCTAAGCCCAATGCAAGATAGTCAAGCGTTACATTTAAAAGGAAGCTGATACTATCCTGTACGCTATATAATATTAAGAGCACTAAAAATTTTAATCACATCTAATCGAACGTGAAAACGAGAATATAATCAATATTTTCAACTGTAATATTTTGTTTACTTGATTTAATCAATTTGCAATGTCCCTCATACCAATTATATTCTTTGTAGACAAACTTTTACTGAAAATCTCCCCTAATATGGCCACAAGCCATACATTTTTTTTTTGTGTTAGCTTTTTTTAAAATCTTTCAGAGGCTACTTAACCCTTTTATTTGCCTAAAATTTTGTTCTTTTGTGCAATATTTAATTTAATTGCTGCTGAACCGTGCTTTCAATTTACTTGAATATGATTCTTGGCCAATCCCATTTGTCGTCCGCATTTACTTCTGAGTCCTGGCCCCCGATTGCTTTGTCCTGCCGTTGGAAATTAATTCACATTTATGTAGCTAGTCCATTTTGGTGGTTGCAAATTTCATTAGGCAACACAAAACGCGCCTGGCAACACCAGGCAGTAGTACTCCAGAATTTGCCCTATTCAGCTTCATTTGGACGCAAACAACCAACAACTGACTGAAACTCCATACAACAATATCAACAACGAGAACAACTCTTGACTTGATTTTATGAGTTTTGGGCCAACTAGCAATGACTGCAATAACACTAAAGCCACCCCAGGCCCCGGCTACGGCTGCAGCCACATCCTTCAGAGCAGAGTCAGTCGCAGTCGCAACTGTGTAACCCTCTGGCCAATTATATTGAAAACTTTCGGCTGTGCAGAATACGCCAGAATCAGAACAGCATTTGACCACCCAATCCCACCCAGCTCGTGTCGTGTTTTTCTGACTAATTCTACATTTTAATTGATGCTCGTTTGGTTCTATGTGCATGTTGGATACAAAAGCTAGCAGTCGTAGTCGTAGCCGGATAGAGCCACAATATCTAGTTCTCAACCGAATTGTGACTGAACTGCATTGTCATTTGCATATCTTGCCCGGCATTTGGCTGTACGAGTAGAATTCGTTTGTTGTACTGGGCTAATTTATGAGCCACTGGGCTGTGGTTTACTTTTCCGCGCCATCAAATCGCAGCAACCGAGCCAATGACTGGCATAATTCACACGCCAATGACTTTGAAATCAGCGTAATACTTGCATATATTTACACACACACACACACACGTATATATATATGGCTATATACATGCCCATATGCATTATGCGTTATATGGCACATCTTGGCAATCTTATCGGGCATAACACAGCTCATGTAGCGTGCAAATCGCTCGAATATTGAAATTGGCAATTTTGATATTCATTAAATGCGTCGTCCTATCCCCCATGCTCCGATTCGCGCTCCTCGTCCACGCACCGCATCGACTGTGCTGTGCATGGGAGCGTGCTTATCCTGGCATCAGCTTTCGCACAGCGCCAATCAAATTCCATAAGCATCAACGTCGCTAAGCAGCGAAATCAATGGTGCCAGGGCTAAGTCTAATGCCTGCTTCTTGGCGGGCGGGCGGGCGTGCGGTAGGGATAGGGATCTCTTCCTGGTGTATCTCATTTCCGATAACCGCAAAAAATTTCGCACGCTCTTGTACATACATATTTAATCTGTTATTGGGCGTCCCGATATTGCGATTCATTATAAAGAGCGCCGTTTGATTTAAAGCTTTAAGGCGTTTACCCGCATATACTCTGTGCAAGAGTGCGTGTGCGTGTGTGTGTGCTTGTGTGTGTATTGTTGTGCATGGCCGGGCTGGCGGAATTGGGACAGGCGGACGGGCTTCTCTCGCTTCGTTTATGTGTTGTGTAAATTTCATCAAAATAAATACAATTTATAGCGTAATAAGCCAATTTATGCGCCATGTTCGCTATTCTAGCCAAGAAACGCACAATTTACATAAATTCTCGGGAAACTGACAAGGAAACTGGTTGGGGGGCACATGTTACTTAACATGAGTATATGGCAAATGTTAAATGTATAAATGCCAAATAAATAATATTTGATTGCTCCAACCCAGCCAGTACATATTTTAGTCGCACTGAGTTATTGTTTAAATTGCTGTTACGAATTATAAAGCAAGCAGAACCGACAAAGCCCCACATATAACATTGTTGTCCATGTTTATATGGGTGAACAACAAAAGCTATAACAATTTGATAATATCTCAATGACACTTGCCTACAATGAACTTAAAAGTTGGGATAGGTCTTGAAGAAAATGCGAATTTTATTTTAGATCTAATTCAATTTCAAATTCGACTCTTTTTTGTCGCGACATATTTGTTATGTATTTGGTTTTATATATTATGGTATCTCGATTAATTAAAGAGTTTCCGAATTTCCGCCTTGCTGTTTAACAATTGAAATCGTAGATAGAAATAATTAAAACAGTGCGAAAACAAATGTCGCAGAGCATCCAAAAAAGAGCAAAGCGAAAAGAAGACAATTTAACTGTAACAATAACAAAAGGGGAAACCAAAGAAAATATTCCGCAAGAGAATATACAAAAAAAGGAAAATTCAACTTTGACAAATTTGTATGCGAAGAGGACTGAAAGAAAGGAAACTCACCGAAAGAGCGAAATGAGAAGAAAAAAAATGGCCACACAGGGCGTATGAGCAACATTTTTAATTGTTCAACATATGTTTCCGTAATTGCTGTGGCAGTTTAACTGACGAGATAGAGAGGCAAAAGTAGAAAAATGTGCAAAGACCGTGCTAAGAGGGAGATTTTTCAAACAAGCTGCCGTCTCTAAAGTGTTCTATTGGACACAGATCTGTTTACTTTAATTAACTGTGGTCTGTCTTAATATCAGTTTAGTTGATAGCAATTTAATCGCTCTAAAGATATACCTAATTATATAGTGTAAGTTGAATGCTTTTGTGGAAAATTAACTTGTTGAAAGCTAAAATATATAAATGTGAATAATTCACTGTTTTAAACTTTTTCTCATTGTTGTAAGAGGCGCGAAATTTCCTAAGGCGAGAGTCTGATATACATATTTTGTATATTATTTTTGAAGTTTTTGATAGCCTTCTAATAGAAGGAGCTAAAATATATAAATGTGAATTCTGCAGTCACCCTCGTCTGAGCACTTGTTTCAAGCCTCCTCTCATTGTAGTAAAAGCCGCGAAATATTCTTACAAAATTAGATAGTCTAAAGTATTTCTATATTAAATGTGACATACACACTTTTTGTATATCTTTTATAGTCCTTAATACTTTTTATTTCCTCGTAAAAATCTCAAATGCATAAATGCACTTCTGCTTTGTCACTCGTCTAAGCATTGGATCAAACTTCTTCTTTCTTTTTCTATTACGAAAGTGTTAAATAAATCGCTGATGGTTAAACTTTTATTCCATTCTAAAACTTCTGAATGTGAGTTTGCCCGCTTTTTTAAGCTTTAGTTCCACAATATTTTAATTATGTTACTTGGCTTTTTATTGGCAGTATATTCTTCTTTGCTTCCGTATCTTCCTGTCTGCTGCTCTTGGCATTGAACTGTTAACTTCCGCAGCCAGAGTTTATAATTCAATGCGTTCGCCTGGAAATTGTACTTCTGCAGCACGGTCCAAGTGATAAATTGTGTGCTGCACTAGGCTCTAAGTGAAAAATATAAAAAAGTGGCGTACACAAAAGATAAACAACACAATAGCAGAGAAAGACTGATGGCAGGGGGGCGGGTCGGGGCGAGCCTGTGTCGGTGTCGGAGGGTAGCATAACGTAAAACTGTATTTAATTAACCGACATTGCAATTACAAATTCTGTGCAACGCGGCGCACTGAACCAGGGCCTTGCCCGTGGCCAGGACGGCGCTGCTGCTGCTGCTGCTGCACTCTCCCCCATGACCAAAGGCAGCATCAGAATCAGCAGCAGCTGTTCGGCATACTAAAAAGGACTCAAAACCCAAGCGACGAGCCAAAACAATTTCATTTTGTGCACCAGCGGCCGAAGGACGAGCCCTGCCGGGACGATGACGACTACGACGACGTCAGCCATAAACGTGGCCAGAGCTGAGGCTGCAGCTGACCAGCTGGTTTGGGGCTGGGCTAGCTTCCTGGCAAATATACACAATGCAGCAGTTTCAAGGCGTGCAAACAAAAGCTCAAAAGCGCAGTGCGAAATGCAGGAGAGCTGGAGGAGCCTTTGCCTTTTGTTTATGACTTCGACAATTTACACCTTAAAGAAGTGAAGCTTTCCTTCTAAAGCCGATGTTGTCCGAGCGAGCAAAAAAAAAAATTAACGGCTGCATAGTTATCTGCCACAGCCAGCTGGGAGCCCCAGGCAGAGCTCCTTATCAGTCCTGTCCACAGGCGGCATCCAGACGTCCTTCACACTGCACTCCTTTTGCCATTTGTAAAAGAAAAGTGGAAAAAGTTGTGAATAACTCAAAGTCTTAATGAATTATGGGCTCGCCCGATGCCTTTTGCCTTTGCATTTGGGCTCGTCTGTTGTTTCGCCTCCTTTGGCTAGTTTCTCAAGTTGAATTGAGTTGGAAGTTCGCTCCTTCTACACGCTAAAGCTGATTTGTGTGCGAGATAATACTGATGATGGCGATTACGATGATTTTTGATGCTCCTCCAGCGCCATTTCTTTTTTTCCGATTTAGCTGCTGATTAGCTTCGGCAGTTTTGTTTAAATCTTCTCTTCATATAACTCGATACTTGGCTGTACATTTTTTAATTTTCTATGTTGTTTTTCACTCTTAGTTATTTTTATACCCTGGCTTTATTGGCTTTGTGTGTAACAGTCAGCACGAGTCTTCTCCGACTCCAATAAGCATGTTCTTCATTCAACCGAGTCGACCTAGCAATATCCGGCTGACCATCCGTCTCAGAGCTCATAAAAGCTTGTACAAAATTTTAAATGTAGGTCCTCCTAGTGTGCGCGCAGTATGCCTTTGATTAAAATCATCGATAACTTTCCCCGTTTCCTGTTTTTATCGGAGTTAGCTCTAAAGACACCAAATTTTGTATGTTATCTCTCGTATAGTATACATTGATCCAGAATATTTAATTCTTTTAATATCTCGTCACGTTATCCACACAAAGCTTATAAAATATAATTTGTATCGATCCCAAGTAGTCTCAGGCTTTGATATGTTATAAATATCGGGCAATAAACACTAAAGGACATTTTCACATTGGGAGAGAACGAAGCTGCGCAGCGAGGGACATCTGTGTTTTTTTCGCTCGGTGCAGGGTATCTCCTAGTTGGACACCCGCATCTAAAGCATTCTTGTTGTTCATGTATTTCGATTTGGTTTATGCACTAGGGATTGCTCGACTATCTACTACTCGTGCTTCATTGGTCTTATAACTTCACAGCAGACCATTTGTTTTGATTATTATTATTATTATTATTGTTATTTCGACGCAAACAAAACATACTCAAACTTTTTCTTGTACTTGTGTTCCCACTCGCAGTACTATTTTTACAACTGAGCAGCAGAGCAGAGCAGCGGAGACGTATGTAAATAATGAGAACTTACACATGGAGCTGGGGGGGAAGAATAGTTCGCTGCTATAAATAAAATTCCATAGCATAAAATCTAAACAACTGAAATGAATGTTGCCAGGCAGCAAGAGAACAAGGACAACAAACAAATAATTTCATGTCATACAATGATGAAAGTTTTGTAATTTTTGATGTTTCATGTTTCCCCTCGCCTCTCTCAGTCTCTCTCACTCACGCCATTTTACTCCCCCCTCTTAACAGTGTGCAGTGTAGAAAATTAAGCAATTTAATTTAATAGATACAAAGCATCGAATGGCGCTGGCAGTGGGAATGAAGTTGTGCATTATGTGAAATTCGCCCATAAACTGGGTGAAACTTCCTTGTACTTATGTACTGCATGTAGTAGTTGGTGCCTGCTGCCCAGGCTACAGAACAATAATTCAACACATATTTAAATGCGCATCTCTTGCCGCTCCTCGCTGCTCTGGCCCCACACTTGGAGCTGCCTGTAGCGGCAGCTACTGCTGCCACTTGCTGTCCAGCAAATGAAAATGTAGTGTGCATGTTCCTGCTGCCAGAAACAGAAACAGAGCCTCAGTTTCGGTTGGAGTCCAGTTCCAGTTGCACAGTTCCACGCGCTGCCTTCACCCGCCTTCGCCCCGCCATCCGAATGAAATATGCTTGTGCCAGTTGTCGTTGTGTAAAAGTTGTTGCTGTGCAACTGCGTCGCATCGAAAGCTAAATCAAAATTTCTATGAGCCGCAACTAGTGCAGCAGTTGAAGATGATTCGTATCTGAGCCTGCTAAGCAACTAATTTCAGCTTAACCCACTTTTCCAAAGCAATTACCGTGCCTGACCCTCTGCTCTAGGGGGGCGCGCCCCGCCCAGCTGATTTATGACAATGCGGGCACAACAAATGCAGACTGCCAGCGGCTGCCCAACGGATTGCGAATTGTGTTTTTATTGCCACCGAGAAGACAGCCTCAAAATCGCCATTTAATGTAAGTGAAGATAAATTATTACAGCAACAGCAACAACAACAACAACAAGTACGAGGACAGCAGCTGTGAGGGGAGCGGCTGCTGTCAACAAACCGGAGATCAGGCAACATCCGTTCCATAAACGGATGTCCGGTTTGTTCGCACGTTCACGCTGTGCTTCCATTCAGAAAAAGCAGTTTCACGTTGGCCTGTGCCCTGCCTTCGACTTATTGTTGTTGCTGTTGTATGGGCTGCCTGTAAGGCACAAGGCACAAGAAAGCAGCCATTAACAGAATGTAGGCCTAGTTGGACTCGTGCCTTGTTTGCTTCACGGATGTCTACAACACGAAGCAACACGAAGTCATGTTTTTGTGCAATTCGTATGTAAAAGGCAGAAGGAAGCAAATATATCGAAATTGAATCAGGATGACGAGCTGAGTCCATGATGCTGTTCGTCTATCTATCTCTGAAGTTATAAAATCTAAAGACTTGATCTTTGAAATATATACGCTTTAATGCCCTACGCAAAACGAGTTTATATACTTGTTTTCTCTAATCTCTATGTTTTAGAAATTCGATAAATATCGATCTTCATACATGATTTCTTAAACACATAGGAGCTAGATACAGCAAACTTAATCGTGTTAATCGAATAGTATATAAATATTTATTTTATACAATTTTCTGTCAATATCTCGTTACATTTTCAAAATATCGATTATTATCGATTTTGTGATAAGAATTTTAGAGCATAACTCAATAATTTTTAGAGTTAGGTACACCAAGTTTGGTATATAGACTCTCATATGTTATACACGGATTGGGAATATTTCAATTTTTGAATGCCTCTTCAACTCCCCTCAAAAGTGAGTGTTGGCCCTGTCACTTGCTGTTTCATTAAATTAGCTTGTAATGTATAGTTGAATGATTGTTGTAAGATTCATCTTCACTTAAACGGGCAGCATTCAGTCAATGATCAACTCAATCTTCAATTTTAGAGTACAATTGCAATGCAGACACGCGAATTGTATGTGATTCGACAGACAACAACCAAAGAACAGACTGAACTCTGTGCTGAAATATTGCGCGAATTTAGCATTTCAATAGAAAATTGAATATTTCAAGTGGCTGGTAATGACATTTTCTCAAGTAGCTGTTGCCCAAAATTCCAGCAGGGGAACCTGAACAATGCCGCGTCTGTCACTCATTCTCTGGGCGCATTTCTGAGGTAACCGCGCGTATTTGGATTTGTGTGTGGAGCGGCAATTGAAGCTGGCATCTGATTTATTAACTCAATTATGGCCCAGAAAGAAGCACCCCTTAAATCCAATCCCCCCACCGCCCTGTAATTCTGTTTATTCCTGTTTATGTTAAGAAAAATTGATGCAAATTTACGCGAAGCTGTGCAAAAAATTCCACTTAAATTCTGCGCATAATTCGATTTACACAGGAAAAAAATTATTTTTATCGCAATATATTCAATGAAAACGCAAACTAAAAGGGATGAAAAAGGTATGCTGCTCGTCGGCGAGGTTCTTATCCTCGCAGTCGTAAGAAATTGTATTAGGGATGCCACGTAATATGGTTTTAGACGCTTGCTTGAATATTATAAAATCATAAATAGAATGCGATACACGACGTTATCATTTCATAAAGTACTAGAAGGAATCTCCCGGCGTCGCCCGGATTACAAAAGCGCGGCAACTTTAAGGAGCTACAAAGCAGCTCAAGTTCTTATTACAAGTCTATACAGTCGCCTTTTTATTACGTCTTGATCTTTTAAAATAATTTGTTAAATTATCAAATGTAATTGTTGAAAATATCTGATAGGTTAGAGCCAGCGACCTCTCGGTTGTTAGTCCGACGCTGCGATGTTGTTTCTCTTTATCATACAAATTTTGACGACCGTAGTTCTCAGTTAAAGGACGATACTTTGAAAAGGCCTTACCCAAACGGAAGCAGCTTAAGCTATGGGTTGCTTCTCATTCAGTGAGGACAAACATTTAGATGTACATATATAAAAATATATGTTAAAAGCCTGAAGCCAGCTACTCAATGCGTATATTTTCCAACATTTTCTGCCGAAATTGAGTACGCTCCCAACGCCTTTCAAGTATCCTTTAGGCTAGCTCTTGGCATCGACCATTGCTAAGCCCTCAAATTAGCAATAGAATTCGAACTGGGCCCATCAACAGCCATTTAAAGACTTTGTCCTTGGCTTAACTGTGCGTCGCTTATAATTTATGAGCTCAGTTCCATTGCCAAATATGGACGTTTGGTGCCTTTTTGTGCCGTAGTTCGACTCCATTAGACAATTACGCAATAGGCTTTTAGCCAAGACATTTGCGGAGCCGAAACTCTTCGGCCATCTTTTCGTTTTGTTAATTATTTCTTAATGTCGTCTGTCAGTGTAAGCCCTTCCGTTTCCGCTTCCTCTCTCCATGAGACTGTCAATGGAATGTGATGGTATCATCAATCTGAATCAGTATACAAAAGCGTTGGCGGCTTCACATTGCTTATCACGAGGGGGAAAATCTCTTAAGTGGCGTTTACAATTACGACATTCTCTCTTAGCACATTATTAGCGGCCATATAACAAGCACATTTAAATTAGCAGAGAGCACAACAGTTAGCATAAGAGCAACAACTAACTAACTAACTAAATCTGGGCACAACAAGAGCTACAATATGGGGGCCAAACAGCTGCCGCTTGGTGTCTGCACTTTCGCAAACAAATTACAAATAATTACATGGAAAGGCCAGGGCACAGTTGAAGCTATGCAACCTGCTATCTGCTGCGTGCTGCGAGCTGTGCCACCTGGCCACAGGCCAACTGCTCTAACTGCAGGTGTTAACTGGCCCCATTTTGTTGCAACTGCCGCTTACTGCCGGCATGTGCGGTATTGTGCCGGTATTGCGCCCGCTGCCCCTGCTACTTCTGCTGCTGCTCCTGCTGATGATTGTTGTCGTTGTCGTGGTTGACTCAACTAACTGATCCCACATGCTCATTGGGGGCGACACTCATCATAAATGCAATTATAAAGGCTTTGGGGTACAGGCCAAATGATATTGCCCAAAATTAGTTTTACCTCCAAGCATGAGCTCAATGAGATATGTTTCTATAAGAATTCGAGAATCGAAAGATACTAGCTCAACTGATAGAACTTGCTTAATGTTAAAAAAATACCTAAAACATTTTAGGTTCAATTACTGAGCTCTTTAAAATGTGTCGTATATGACCTCAACATAATTAATAACAAATAGTGCACAAAAAAAAAAAAATAATGCCAGTTTTTTGTGCTTACCGATGCTGGAAATCAAATTGCCAAGTGAATCCGAATTTTGCATGACAAAGTAAAAATGCCTAAAAATTGTGTAATAACTTCATCTACCTCCGCCTCAGTTAATATGACATAAATCTGTTCCACTTCTATGATATATGTATGTGGAGATGGCCGCCCACATGGGCGCTGCTGCAATGGCCAGTAAAAAGTGCGGTGGCTCCAATGTGTGGTACCTTTTTTAGGCCAGTACAAAAACATCATTAAGTGTCCCAGTAAGTCCCACAAATGCAGGAATGTGCAGACTAGACTTACGTGTTGAACAGCTGGAACTCTTTGCATGCGCACAACGCCCAATCGCATGTTAGGAAACGAATGACCATAGTGGTCAGGAGCAGGCAGGAGATGTCCTGGGCAAAATACAGGCCACAGACCGCAGTGGTGCCCAGGTCTTCCTTGCACAGTGGGGAGTACCCTTTAAAGGATACGAACATATCTCGAAATTGTGTTGCAGAGCTAGTTAAATATCTTACATAAGAGGCCACAAAAAGTGACATCACAGAGATCGATAAAACGATTGATGACAATGTTTTTATTATATACTATACTTTAAATATATATTAATACTATACTTTAAATCTTTCTTGTCCCTTGGTGCTGCGACGTGCCAATTTTCATTGCAGAAATACGAAAAAGGATTTTGTCAGGCTGCGGTACACGAACATGTTCACTTATTTTATGTTTTTGATTAAAAGACAAATGAGTTTTGAATAATTTTAATCTATTTTCCATACTTGGAAGTTGAGATTTTCTCTTCAATAGATGGTCTCTGGCAGAAGTCGAATATCTTTTGAAACTTTTTCTGCTTATGATATCAAAAAATATTTTGTCTAAGTTACCAGCAGGAAAGCTATTTATTGATTATTACATCCTTACGCAACCCAGTTCTATAGATTAACAAATATTTGCCACACACATTTCTAAGATTTCTGTTTTTCAATCAGACTCACATATGCCTTGAATTTGCCTTGCCGACTCCTTTGCGAGTTTAATGTCCTGTGCATGCCATGTGCCACATTTGCATTGTCTTAATATGAGTTTGTGTATCTGTATGTCTTCGTGTGTGTGTGTGTGTGAGGTAGCGTGTATGTGCCATGACGATGACAACGTTGTCGTCCTATGGCTATTGTCTGCAACTATTGTGGGTCCTTTTGTTTTGTGCATCGCGCACTGTCGTCTAATAACAGCGCCTCATAATGTGGGTCATTGTACCGCCATATGGCGCTGCATTTGTCATCACTAACAGCAACAATCACAACAATAACAACAACAACAACGGGAACAACAATAAACGAGAATCTTGGGCTGCTAATTGCAAATACAGTTGCTTGGAATAGTCACAATTGCTGCGTGGTCGTTTCATGCAACGTGACAAGTCAGCAGCTGCAGAACAAAGTCTGATACAGTATGTTGCATATAGTGCGAGGATAATCGATGGACTTGTATTTTTAATTTTAGCTTATGTAATCATATTTATATTTAAGTACTAAGTGATAACTTGTACCTAGGTCTGAATTGCTTTAAAAATATATTCTTAATTGTATACAGATTATATATGTAAATAGGCACTTACCCAAAGATGCGTACAATTTTTATATAGAAAACTTTTCTGAAAAAAAGAAGAGTCGGTTAATGTAAGATCAAAAGCAAATGAGAAAGAGAGAGAGAGAGCGAAAGGGAGTGAGAGCCGGGGTTAACAGAAAAAAATACTGCAAGAGAAAAACTAGAGTGTGTGTAAAATAAATGAAAAGTTGCAAACACTACATGAATTCATGAGAATCGCATAAAAGGGCCGTACTATATTTCAAAATTTTTTTCTTGCAACGAAGCGGGAAGTGAATGTGCTCAAAAAGATAACATTCATGGCAGCTATTACCCGGCATTACTCCCGCCAAGTATTGGATTTATAATAAATATAATAATGCAAAAATGCCAAAATGGAAGCATAGACACATTATTTATGAAGGAACTTTAAAAAGTCAAGTTCCCAAGGGTAATTTTCTTACAGAAAACTATTCATTTGGCAGCTTAAGTTACTATTGATCTCTTACGTAACAAATATGTAATACATATTAGTTCTTACCAGGAGACCGACAATGTGGCTGGCAACAATGGCTTAAAAGATATTATTTCTAAGAAATACTATAATATTATTTCTTGGTTTTTAAGTACGTAAACAGGGTATCCTGTGGCTTGAAATAAGTAAAAGATCCTGCTCCAATTTTTGTATAACTAGCTCAACATAGCTTTTCTGCACGGTTACAGGGTATATTCACAACGAGTCTGCCTTGCGTCAACAATTTGTGCGCGCCGCTGCAAAGTATGCATGCGTTTTTTCCGTTGCATGCTTTTTGGCGCATCAATTTTTGTTTGCAATCAGACAAAAAATTTTTTCACAAATTTTGGATTTCCACAAAATCAAAAAACGTGGTATGCAAGTCGATTCCAGAGATCAGTACGAGTTCAAAAAGGTATGACTTTCCAAAATCGAATTATTTTCGAATTTTAGCCGAATTATCGGAAAAAATAACGAAAAATCTTCAAAATTTCAACCAACATCGTAATTTTTGAAAAAAAAAACATAGTAGTTTTTCTCAAATTGGGCCATTTCTTAAAATTCAGATTATTTGGTGTCAATCGATAGTCGGGATCCGTATCATTTTGAAATCGGACATATGGTACCCGAAATATTTCAATTTTAATATTAATAGCAAAACTATACGCCAGATGGCGCTAAATAATCCTCAATTTTTTTTAAAACACATAAAACAAAATAATATTTAAAATATTTAAACAGACTTTGCTAGTTTTAAATTAAAACTTTCAGCACTGCAAACCCTGCCATTGATAGATAACGAGTAAAAGTATTCATATTTTATGCTAGCTGACCAATTAAAAATATACATTTAGTATGTTGTGAAGCGCACTAAAATCATGTGGCAATAAATATTTTTTAGATGCAAATTTTTTGTTAGTTGGATTCATGTGCGTTCATGCATTTCGCTATTATTAAAATATGAAATGAAAACCAACTATGTGAATAAGTAAAATATCCATTTTAAATGCAAATTTTTAAACAGAATTATAAGTGCCTTTCAAAATTTCGATTAAAGTATTTTGGATAGATAAAAAGTTTTTTCTACTTTCTTATATCCAGTGTGGCTTTGCCCTTTTCTGTAGCTGCCTTCATTGCAGAGCTAAGCATGCTTTTTGTTGTGGCTAATTAAGCGCTTGCATAAGACAAACAGAAATCACAGCGAATGTAGTCAACGTTAAACAAAAGCAGTTAAACATTTGTCGTGGCTGCATTTGAGATATTCGGAAGGCGATAAGTGCGCCAAACAAATTTGTAACTGAGTCGTATGCAAATTTCGCATGACTTTTGTGACTCTCCACAGCTGGTTGGGCAATTCGCAATCATTCCACAGATCCTGTTGCCAGCCACTGCATTCAGCATTTGAGGCTGCGCCTTTGAGCGCATTTAAGACAAATTTCCAATTTGTAATAAAACAACTGCGGGCCAGCTTTGGTTGCTTTAGAAAGTACGAGTACGAGTACGAGTGTAAAGGTTTTTATATGTAGAATACTTGCGAAAAAGAAAATAACGGCTGGTCAATCAAGTTTTAGTTTGCAATAAAGTGCAAGAAATGTGGCAAAAAGAAAGGCCCGCATGGGGCTAACAGCAACAGGCCAGGCAAAGTGATAGATTCGCTAACTCATTGAATCAGGTTACCAGCCCAAACGACAGACAGACTGGGACTGAGACTGAGACTGACAGGCGGACCCACAATTCGACCAGCTGGTACCAAATGTTCTTCTCCTCCAGCAACAACTCTGGTTGCCTTTCACTCTTCCGCTGCTACAGTTAGATACGAGCCAGAGCCTGGCTAGGCACAGGCCTGGAACAGCCATCACTGGCATCTTTGGCATCGATTTGTTGTTTGTTGTCGCTGCGCTGTGCTGCTATAATTTTATGGCAACAACGCGACGCTGATTTCCATGGCCGGAGGTTATGACTCGATCGTTATGTTTGGGGCTTGTCAGTTCCTGGCCAATGAAGACATATTATGATTGTGAAAACCTGGGTCTCTTGCGGCTGCCCCATGGCTCCAGATTCTTTATATTAGAAGGGAAATGGATTTGCGTACAATTACTTCGGCCATGCTGCTAGACTCTGCGTATCCTGCTCAACTCTCAACTCTTTCGCAGCGGGAAAATTAGTAAGGGCAAAAATTATTTTATTATTTTATTTCATTCATTTTCATTCATTTTTATTCATTTGGTAAATTGCGTTTTAACGAAATTAAACAATGTAACTACATACAGCTAGCAGCAAAGTCTTTACAACATGCTCATAATTTGCCATGCGAATCGCACTAGAGAATAAGTTTGTGTCAGAATCTGCCACGCCCTTGAACAAACTCCTCCCATTCTCATTATGTTAGAAGTGCAATTTTCAGCTCTTTCATGCAGAGTTTCCCATGCTGGTGTGTGTCAGTATAACGCTCGCGGACAATGGCAAAAGTTTCTGTTGCGGCTCGATAAAGTATCTGTTAGATACAATTTACAATATTTTTCGCCGCCTCGCCTCGCACACAAGTGAAAGTTTTCGCCTGGCCAAAAAGTATGGCTTTAATGATAATGACTTTAGCTGAGCAAAAAGTGGCGCAAAGTTTAAAATACGCCAACGCAACGCTTTTGGGTTTTCTCAAAATGCCAAACATCAGAAGTCTCCCCCATCCAACACATGAACACACACACACACACACAGGCACACACATAACCACAAAAGATACGCAACGAGTTGTGCAGAAAGTTTTCTACGTGTTGGTTTGGCAATATGAAATTGATAAGACATTCAGCGTGTGGGAAAAAGCACAAAGTGGAGCAAAATTGTAAGGAGCAACTGCTTTCAAATCATGTAGAATATGTAATGGCTGCGTGCTTAGCAAGAATTTTCAAAGCACAACTCTCAAATTTTCAGTTTTTAGCCAGAGAATGCAGCGTTTTCTTTTCCTCTGCATTTCTGGTCTTGACTATAATAAATAAAGCTGAATATTGACTCGGTTTTACTTGGGAACAATTCTAATTATTTGTATTGGCCACTAAAAGCAAAAACTCTTTTGCTGTTGTTTGCAATTTGCATGGTCTAAACTTTAATTATACTAGATCTTACATTATTACGGCCAGATCCTAAAAATTGGCCAGCCCTTGGTAGCGACACGATCTTGGCTTGCTACGATTTAATTTTATCACAGGCCCCCTAACACAACAATGTCAGCGATTTATTGCATCAGACCCAAGAACAACAACAAGCATTCGCTAACGTTGTAATCGCTAGAGATACAATAAAAAAAAATAAAAACAAGCAACCTCAGCAGCTCGGAAGGCTACCAGCTAAACCAGGCCCGAAGTACAAACCACCTCAGTTTGCAGTCTTCGGTCCTCCCTCTTCAGTTTTCAGCCCAGTCTTGAGTATTCAGTATCTGGTCTCTGGCATTTCGGCAGCCTCATCAACGCGCTAATCTTGTTGTTGCTGTTGTTGTTGTTGTTGTCAAGTTGGCCAACGTTGTGTTTGTCGTCGTTGTCGGCAACGTCCTCATCACCAGCATCTTCGCCTCAAACCTGGACTCTCTCAGGCTGTTAAGAGTTCAACTCGTGATGTTAGTGGTTCAAGACAAGGCAGCGATTTCCTCATTGGTCCACTATTCTCTGATTGTTGTTGTTGCTATTGTTGTTGTTGTTGTTGCTGGCGACATTCTGTCATGACGATCACGAACCATTCGTAACACATTTGTTGCAATTTTCGTCGCTATTTGTTAAGGTTCAAGAGAGCTTGTACCAGGGGAAATCTCCACAAGTTCCATCTGGGCTTAGAGCTTGGCTCGCCGCCTTGGTGGAAATTAGCAGCGTGTAAAATATGTACTAGCTGGTCATAAAGTTTAGGAAGAGCGAGAGGATGGACACAAGTCGACTTGTCGGTTGGGTTGTTAGCTTTCAGTGCAGATCATAAAGAACTCACCAGCAGGATCTCTTGACAAGGTTTAGACATGTGGAAAGAGCTGAGTATATTGTTTACAAAAACGCTTTATATAAAAGTAATTCACAGAAACCTTTCCAAAGATCTATAAATATGATCAAATTTCGAATACTAGAAAATTTAATTGAGAGCGACAATTGCAAATTTGTATTGAGTATTTGGTCTCATTTCTCATTTCTGACCTCTCAATAATTGGCACACAACATCTCGATGTGTTTAGCAGATCGTTTTTTAGTGTAGTTGGTCACACTGTTGGTTATAGTTGGTCACACTAGAAAATTATCTGCCACAGACAGTTTACGCAACGACTCGATTCGGCAAACGTGTTCATGTCAATTTTTGGGGGGTCAGAAATGAAATTAAAAGAGATCCAACCAAATTTTATTGGGTCTGCTGAGCTAATTTTTTGTTTTTAATTATATAGTATATATTTTGTTAAAGGTTCAATTACTCAAAACGCGTAATCTTTATAAAAAAAAACCTCAAAATCTGCCAAACATGTCAGAAAAAGGTTGACCGTTCGTAGAGCCAGACAGTTTGCCTGTAACAAAAATCTGTAACAAAGCTTGTCTAATCGTCTCTTTATTATTATTGATGTCATTAACATTGAATTATATTGCATTCCTCTTTACAAGCTTGCCAAACAGCTTACCTGCTCGTTTCTCTTCATAACTCCCCGCAGAATTGCTTGCCGAACGACTTTGGCCCACAGATACATCAATCGCTTCAGTTGAAAACCAATCAATTATCAATTGCTTTGCATTCTGAAGCGACCCAGGTGCACAGGGCTATCTCCAGTTACCCCTGGCCGCCTACGTCTATTCAAATAATAGTCCACTAATTGTTTAATTGAAACCCCATACAGCAACAGCCGGCCAGACATTGCCGGAGAATTGAGCTGGTTTCGCCTCGTGCCGTCTCTGCTCCAATTTGTGGCTGTGGCCATCATCAATTTGTGCAAATTGCACGCACGTAGC
Source organism: Drosophila borealis (assembly GCA_035045885.1). Lineage (NCBI taxonomy): Eukaryota > Metazoa > Arthropoda > Insecta > Diptera > Drosophilidae > Drosophila > Drosophila borealis. The sequence continues at coordinate 3,990,247 of JAWNOR010000211.1, forward strand.
TCTGGTCGGGCCCAAAACCCAGTCGATAAACATATCAACACCTGCTATAAGGTATTGCGTACATGTATAGTAGGCAACCCGTTGCAAATATTGAAAATCACAGGCATCATTGTGCCGCGGCCAGTGCCAGTTCGACAGCCCGACAGCCCGACGACTGTCTACAAGCTAAATAGATTTTATTTGCTTGATTTTCGACGCGGCGCATTCCCATTTTTATACAAATTTACCCAACAATGGTGAGCCAAACGAGCTGGCAACTGAATGACGTGTATCCTAGTCAATCAATGGACACTGGCCAGACGGACGGACACGCGTGCAGGCACATGCCACATGGAACAGGGACGTGTCAGCTGTGCCTGTGTGTGCCTGTTAATCTCACATGTTGGCCGTTTGTCGCGTGCAACAATATTTTTGCCTGATACCTACAACATTGTGAATTTCACACGCCAGTTGCTGTGTGTCTGAATGCGTCCTGCAGGACGAGACTCTATGCTTGTATTTTGTTGCTAACCATTCGCGGCACGTTCAATTGATTGAATTGAAGTCGCTTTTGTCGCTTTAGCATCGCTTCAATGTTGTTGTTGCTGCTGCTGATGCTGCTGCTCCTCCTGCTGCTGCTGCTGCCTAGGCTTGTTAGCCATATTGCCATTGCCGATCACAGGTCCGGCTGTTTGTCCAGCTATCTAAAGTCCACTCAATCTCCATGCACGTCCATGCAACAATTATTCAATTTGATGTGCTTGCCTTTTGTTTCGCCCATGCCCAACGCAGTGCGCCTCCTCTTCTCTATTGTTGTTCCACTTGAATGGCTGCCAAATGTGTTGTTGCCCACTGTCAGGGCGTCAGAGTTTACACCTGTTCCGAAGTGTGTCTCCACAACGGAAGCGGGCCGAGCGTGGCCCCAGCCGGAAGTGGATTTAATGCGGCTGCAATTTGCAAACCCGTTTAGCCAGCGCATTAACACCAGTCAACTGAATAAACGTCCTCCTCCTTCCCCTCATCCTTCCAATCGTGCCCATTAGGGCACACAGAGTGTACAGATAATACTTTATTGATGTGGTAATACTTGGCACCTGAACTCAACTAGATTTCACAGATTGTTTCATCTAATTACGATTATTAAACAAATGTTTCTCCTAGCCACATAGCTTGGAATTATAAGCCTCTGCATGGCTGTGCATATTGAGCTGTTTAATGATGTGCTTGCCATGCAGAAATGCAACCGATTAACGTTCGGACCTAAGAGTAGTTCACATTTACAATATATCTGAACTGCTTGGCCTCAATCGTACATTTCCGTAGTCCTTGAATATATAACAAATGTGATTTGCTATTATTTTGTTTAGTTGTAACATTTTGTGATAAAATGTGTACCACAAGGCAGGGGACAACTCCGAGGCCCTAATGTAAGTCTATATATTCTCAATTAGTACCAACAGACGAGTTGATATAGCCAAGTCTGTCGGGTCAGCCTGTCTGCCCGAAGTTCTGTTTCCGGCTTTCGTCATGAGACTTTGCATAGATCCGTCTTTCTGCTGCAAGGCAAAACGTATGTCAGCCGAATCGTTCCACTATATCATATAGTAGCCATGATAAAGATCGATCGAACTTGGAAACACTAAACTAACAAATAAGTTTCAGCTACGTTTAGCTGCTATATGATCAATCGGTGGAGAGCTCTTGTATGAAGAACTGTTTTCTTTTTCAACATTTCTTGACTAAACTTAACGAACCAATCTTAATCAACATCCAACATCTATATAATAATATCTCTAATAAGAAATTAGATCTAAAGATGAGTTTCGGTATAATTGTATATCTGTATATCCTACTGATATTCAAAATATCTACACCAAGCCCAGCAGTAACAAGCTTCAAAATTCTGCTCACACATCTGTAAGAACGTAAGCCAAATGTCTACCAACATTATTTAGTCTTCGGCGTGTTGTAAACATTATTTAAAGAATTTATATATTTTAAGTAAGACAAGTAAATTGTTTGATCCAAATTATCAAAATAAAAGAGATAGGAATTTTTGTTTTTGCCTGCAAGCTGATTCCCACACTCGACTCCCCCTTTGGCTAAGTTTATCCAGGCCACTTGATTCCACTCGTTTCACGCCACTTGCTCATTATGCTAATCATCAAAGCAAACCCAGCATAATTGAACTTAAACGGAAACTCATAAAATGCACTTTGAAAAGGAAGCCCTCGCACGCCCCCGCCAACTGTAGCGCTCCCTGCTCCGCCCAAGAGTGTAAACAGTTAACATGCTAAGCTTATTGAAGCTGCCACTGTGAATGCAACGCTTCCAAGCGGTCGGGTAGCCCACGCGATGTCAGTCGATTAGTCAAAGCCCGACGTAGCGGGGGCAAGGGAGGAGAACAGAGTAACTGCAGAGGCCTAAACTCGACTCGAGTGTCAATTAAATTAATATCAATTAAAAGCGGCTGCAACTTGTTGCTCGCTGCTTACACTGCATTCAACTCTTGCAACTCAACTCTAGTTGCAAATTATGCACACGCCATCAAGTGGCTGTCTAATGAATGCAGCCTCCAGCGCCGCCTCCATGGTGCAGATTTTTCCACTTTAATGAGCGGGTCGAGTCGCGCCCAATGAAGGGTTGCCCCCCCCCCCCCCACTCCTGTCTTCACTCTTCAGACGCTGCGTTTAAATTTAATCAGCAATTTCCTGTCGCTATGCACGGGATATTTTCAGTTACGCTAAGGTCAAATGACTCTGAGTGAAGGGATTAGTTTTAAAAGCATATCGTTATTAAAGCTTTAATTATAAGAAATTAGATTGTTAGAGCTTTCATGTGCTTTCAAAGCTTAAGCCAACATTTTTAGTGCCGTAAATCATAGAACAGAAATCAGATTGTTCTAGTTTTCACGAGCGTTCAAAGCTTCTACATTTGTAGGGTTGTAAAGCATAGAACAGTTGCTATACGATTTTTTAAACCAAAAATAATAGTCTAATTAAGTCCCAATTAGTGTGAATTGAAGCTTTCATGTGCTTTTAAAGCACTTACCCACAATTGTAGTGTTGTAAAACATAAAACAGTTGCTATACTTTCAAGTTGGGAAGCACATAGTGTATTAAATTTTTTATTCTGAGAATTTTTTCACTTGCTCACTTATTATTGAATGTCCAATTAATTAAAGCTCTCATGTACTTTCAAAGCTTTGCTCCATAACGTCAGCAATCACATTATTTTTACAATTTCTATTAATCTCAGCAAATTCTGAGCTGCTGCTTAAAATCAAAATTAGATTGTATGCCTTGTCAGACATGAACTTTTTATGAATTTAATTAATGCTTTTATGTACTTTCAAAACTTTTTTTGACTGTTCCCTAAATTCTGTTAAAAGTGTATATGTATATTCTCGGCTAGTGTCATTTTAGCTTAAAGTTACTTGCTTCAAAATTGATTCTCGAACAGTTTGTCAGCGTCAGTGTAGCGTCAGCCAACATTAATAGAGCGGGAAGCTAGAGACTGGCAGCGCTCCCGTGGGTGAAGTGTCACAAAATTTGCACGCGACTTGGCGGAAAGCCACATGGCAAAAGATACACATGCCCAGTAAAGACGCAGTGAGGCAGGCAGACAGGCAACTTCTGGCCTGGCACACATGTCAGCATGTATTGAATGTCGTCGTCGGTTGCTGGCAAGGTTGTCGTTAGGAAGGAAATGGCATACACACTGACTGCTACCAGTTTCCAGTTAACAGCTAAGAGCTCGTCAGCTCTGCAGCGCTCAAGCTCTTCGATTCTCGGCTAAATCTTACGCACGCACACGCATCGCCGGCCAAGTCAAGGAAATGTGCAAAGTTGCGCAGTGGCAAATTTATAGCGACAAATGTTGACTTGAGATACGACGAAGGCATCCTCCACTCCCCATTTCTTCATCCGCAATGCTCCATGCGCCAAGCTCCAGGCTCAAGCCAAGGCGCAGTCAGTTGGGAGCTGTTGTTGCCTTCCTAAATTGAATGTCAATCGATTTTAGTTTTTAATTTAAAAAGTGCGCCACGTTCTTGTCCTCTGCCGCTTCTTATTCATCGTGTCGTAGCTGTTTCTGGTAATTTAGACGGTCGTGTGTGGTGCCTGAACAGACAAGAATTGAGCTATGCGCCTGATGGCAGCTTCTCTAAGCTTCGATCTCGTTCCCATAGTGTGTGTGGGCGTGGCAATCAACCAGAGGTTTAATGGTTCAGCTAACGGCAAATGAAGCCACCGCGGCGACATGGGAACAATCCATGTCAAGGGCTTTGCCAATCAGAGCCAACACCAAAATAGATTTTTATCGACTCGCAAAGAGCTACTACAGCTAAGATGCGGATAAACGCGTCTTGAAATTTAACTCAGAGAATAGGTGTTATATCTCTTAAAGGCAAAGGCTTTTTAGTAAGCTTATTAGTTGATAAGCAGCTATTTATAATTGAGAGATAAATAAAAGTTATTAAGTAGATTTGCTTTCGCCCCTTTCATGTTATCTATCCCTTGCTAACTTTATTCAATGTTTATGGAATCATTAGCTATTCTATTTATATAATAATATATAATTGACGGAATATATTCTAATTTTTGGAAAATAGTCAGCTCTTCTATGTGCCATAACTTGTAAACAATTCGAAGCGTTGCAACAAATTTGACAAGCTGCAAGAGCCACAAGCGAGTGAGACCTTAACTCAAATCATAACGGCAACTCGAACTTATTGCCGCATGGCTCGCCAACGATCCGTCCGGGTCGTCCGGCAGTCTCTCCCAGTCCCTGGACCCCAGTCATTTGTTGTTGTCGTAGTCGTTGTTGTTGTCGTGCCTGGTCGCCATCGATGTGGCGAACGCCGCCGTTGCCGCCGCCGCTCTAATCGCTCATTAAATGGCCACAATTTGCCTGCACTGTGCTGCATTTAAATTACTTTCCCATTGCTTTGGCTCTGGCAATGGCCGGCAAAATTTGTTTATGAGGCCCAGCGAAACCTTTTAACTAAAACTAAAACTAAAGCTCATAACTTCGGTCGCAACGGTTCGGGATCTGCGGTCCGTTCGCGTGAATTTCAGCAATCAGACGAATGCTCCGCTCTGGAGTCCCACAGGCGGCAGCCAGACTTGCAGACTTGCAGACTTGCAGTTGGGCGGCTCTGTTGGGCACCGTCCCGTCGCATTCATCAAAACCGTTCGAGTCGTGCAGCTTGCTTCCAAATCTAAGCTGTGTGCCCCACCCGCGACCCAAAGTTTCGGCATGCAATTCGCATGCCACGCTCAAGCTCAGCCGCTATTTTTTTTCTTTTAGAATTTTCCTATGCATTTGAAAGAAATGAGCCCTGGACAGAGTGGACGTGATATTATAAATTTAACTTTTACGTTGCTCGCCCGAATCTTCTACTTTTTGAGATGTGGCACATTTGTTAGGTCATGTGCGGGTTCAGTTGCCAGTTCTTGGCGTCTTTTTTTCCTTAGCTTGGACATGAGAATCTACTTTCATTTTGGATGGCAATGTGTGCGGCGGCTGCGGTATATATGTAGCTGCACATACTAAAGTTCACTTGCCGCATTGCAATGGCATTCACCTGGTTTCCGATGGCAGCCAGCGAGCTATATCTAAGCGCTTTACAACTGGCAACTGCCACAAACTTCCCATGTGCTGCTATTTTACTTTTTGCTTTAAAATCATTTTTAATTAAAATGTGCTGCAGTTCAATGCACACTCTTATGAGCAGCTGCTCTTCGTTTCCCCCTCAGCTCAACCACCCTGCCTATTGGAAGGCCTAATTTATGTTGCCGACGGCGTCGCGTTTCCCTGCCCCCTCACAATTTTATCACTCCTCAGCCCCTCTCTGCCCATGAGTGTCTATTTTTAATTTTGGTGCACGCGTCGCTTTTCAATGTCAGCTCCCATTGTTCCAGTTCCTGCCCTGTCCCAATGCTGTTGCCCATCTCATTGTCTATATTATGCAATGGAGGAAAGGTTTAAGTTGGGATTCGGCTGTTGGGCTCCCTCATTTCAAACTGTACGCATCGTCACCTTATTATTACATGGCGTTATTTTCGTAGCACTTGAAATGCGCTTAATTGGTTCCTCAACCTGGGGGTATTATGTCCCATTTGCTGCCAGCGACTCAGCCTCTCGTCGAGTGTGGCGCCCCCTTCGTGGAGTTGGACTCGAGTTATTAATATTTACAACCTGGCCAAGTAATTTACTACAGTTATGAGCCGTCGCTTCTCTCCACTTAGCGCTCAATAATAAATAATTCGAATTCCTTTTGAAGTGCGTGCTTTGTGGGGTTTAGTTGGGACCAAAACGGGCATAGACATTGGGATGAATAAGCCGTCGCGGGTGTGAGTTGTTTTTGTGCGGCTGTTCGCGTGGAAAGTGTTATAATTATAGATTTATTTTTGGTAGAAGTATTTATGATTCGATGAGTTTTCAATCGATTTTACGTGGATTTGTTTTGAAATGCTTTCGAATAGTTGGCAAAATTAAAATAAAAAGAATCTAAGATAAATTTTAGTTTTAAGCCAAACGAAAAAACAAATATGAAAAAATTAAATGAAATAGTTGAAAAATATTCAGTATTTAGACAATTCATGCAAGATACAATTTAAATTTAAATAAATGTTCAAAATAAGCCATATTTTTTATATTGTTAATACAAATCTCATAGCGGAAATGCAACATTTAAATGCATTTTAAATGCCTTGCGAATCAGTTGCATTGCTTTAACGTAGTGCAGCATTATTATGGTAACAATCATACTGTTCTGGTGTACAAACTGTTTGATTTAGGTGCCTCTAATGATGCCTTACAACAATCAACTGCAATTGGCAATAAAATCGCGGTACTAACAGAAACGTTAGCTGGCCAAATCAAAGCAAGGCAAAGAAATGCACCAAGTTCGTGGCTTAAGTCACAGTTCCAACTGCAGTTCTGTCTCCATCTCCGTCTCCGTGCCCGTGTCCGTCTCCGGTCCGGCTCTAGTTTGATTACAGCAGCAGCAGCAGCAGCAAGAGCATCGGCTACGGCCTTAGTCCAGGCCCAAGTGCAACTCATCCAAGCGCTATTCAATATACCGGGCACTATAAATTATGCCATTGAGCTGAGCCAAGCAAGAAATCGAAATCATGACCGAAGTTTTTTTCCGCTTTTTGTTTGTGTTTTTTTGCTTTTTGTTTTGTTGTTTTGTTGTTTTGCTGCTTGTTTGCAGTTTTTTGCTGATTATGAGACTTAAATTGACTGCGAGCAGCGATCGCATTTCGGAATTGCAGCTCGGAGTCATAAATAATCATAGTTGTGCCATTTATTATGACAAAATATCATTTGGACATTTGTTTGCGGCTACTCCAGGGCTGAGATTCGGTTACCCTCCATACAAACAAAATCTATCCGAACTGCATCTGGCTGCACATCTCTCAGTGCATCTGCACGGCGCGACTTTGAATTGTTTGCACAATTTCATTGCTCTGTCTTTATGCTGCGTTTTAATATAAATTATTTTTAACAATTTGTGGAAGGCTGTATCTCCGCGCGACCTCCCCCTCTCACTCCCTCTCACTCTCTCTTCTCAGCAATTTCAGCCCCGTCTGCTTCCTCATCTTCTTCATGTTGCGCAACCAGAGCCCATGACCGAGGACGAGGCCGCAGGTCGGACAATGCAAGCGTCGGCCAAAAAACTTTGGGCAGCATCTCTGGCCCTGGCTAGGGGAAACTGGCCACTGAACTGTAGGCCCTTTCCGCCTGTCGGCTGGCAACTGGCAACTGGCGGCTGCAACCAAAGGCGCATTAATCTCGCCAACGAATGTCAAGAATTGTGGCTATGCCGACGACCAAGCTGCAGTTTTTTTTATTGTTGTTGTTAGTGTCTCGTTTTGTGTTGTTGGCTTTGCTGCCTTTGCTTTGTTGCTAAAAAGTGTAAGTTTCATTTCTGTTTCACATTGCATTTGTGCTCCCAACAATTTTTAGCTAGCATTCTTCGCTCTGATGCGCCAGCAATGCGATTTTGATAAGCAAGCAGTAGCCGGCTCAAAATTCTAGTACGAGCCCTGCAGCTCTCAGGCCCAGCTCGAAACTTGGCCGTTGTCAACGGCGGCGCGGCGGCAAAAAACAAAAGACGCCTCAACAGTTGTCGGTGCCTAGAAGAGATGCTGAGCCCCTCAAATCGAGCGAACAGTTCACATTGCCTTGGGCTAAATATTGTCATGATTATTATTTATGGCTCACCAAGAGCCAAAAGACGCTCAAAACCTCTTAAAGCCCAAACCGACCAAACGGCACTCAGTCGGTCTTAAAGTGCACTTTAATGGTCTGCTTTGATTGCAAGTTGCCTCTTCGCATGCCAGCAAGCAGTTAGAAATATACAAAAAATGCGGGCCCAGAGCCTCAAATCGATAGCAGGAAGTAAGCAGAGAAAACTATTTTGAAAACTCACAAAGTTTAAAACATCAAAATTCATGTTCGTCACAAGGCTTCAGGTCCCTAAATATTAATTTATATCTATACAACCTATTGCTGGATATTATTGTTGACACGCAAACAAACAAATACATTTACACATATACAAATATATACATACATACAACACTTAAGTAATAATTTTGACATTCACAAAACATGTAATCAAACAATGAAAACCTGCAGGCCTTACTTGAACTCATGAGAATCACATGGCAGGGCGGTATCTAATAATAAGTTTTTTTATAATTTACAGCGCAGTCTGTTAAATACATAAATATAGCCTGGTCTACGTATGTTATAAGGAAACTTCCATTCATACAGCCACACAAGCTTTCTTACATACATACATCAATACACACACATATACATACACACACATATACAACACTAACCACTAAAGTAAAGCACTTAAAATCAAGGCACTTAAAATCAAAGCATGGAAACTTTTAACCCTTACTTCAATTCATGAGAATCGCAAAGTAGGGCGTTATCTAATACTACGTTTTTAATAATTTCCAGCGCAACTCGGTTATATAAAGAAAAAATTCAGACATACAGCAATACATACAATTATAGATACACACATACAAACATATAAGATGTATTTGCAACTTTTTCTAGACAAATTGTCATAAGCCTTCCGTAATATCTTCTGTAGTATCATATAACTAATTGCTAATATTTTATTGAGATTAGATCCTTCTCCAAGCTCAATTTTGAAACTCTTTCTACCATTTTCATCTGTTGGTTTTTCTCTTTTTGCTGGCACTCAACACTCTTCTTGGCTGACTTTTAAGATTGTTATTGCTAAATACTTCTAACATCCAGCTGCCAATAAGCCCTCTGACAACGCATACCTCTTGCTCGCGTTCCTAGCCCAGGGTCTGGCTTTTCATCACTTTTAACCTATCCATTTTTTCAGCGTTTGCTCGTTTACTGTCGAGTTTTTTGCCATTTCAAATTAAACTTAAACTTTTTTCATTTTCATTCACATACACAGAAAAACTCCGCCCCTTCCCTTTGTGAATCCACTGCGCACATGCGTTTCAATTCAACTTTTTTGTTCATTTCTGTATGCCATGTACAACTGTGCAAGTGAAGAGGGTATGATCGACAATTAAGTAAGCTTGTGACATGCTAAAGTTAACTCATATAACAAATATAATATTATTTATATATATTGATATTTTTTTCATATAACTTTTTAATTCTAAATGGGGGTAGAAATAGAGAAGGGATTTATTACAGTTCCCGTGAATATAACAAAGAAACATGGAAACAGGGTATCTGCTAGACGAATCCCATTAATCTTAAATGTTTTGCGCTGATTCCTGGTACGCGGCGTGCTCAGCGTGTTGTTTGCTTATTTGAAGTTTCCGCTGGGAGCTGGAGAATCGAGTGGAACTAGGGAGTCCAATCGTCAAGTCGAGTCGACTCAACGAGCGCGCAATATTAAATCGTCTGTATTGTTTACAATCAGAAAGCGTTTTATAGACTTTATGGACGACGCTGACGAATGAGAACGGCAGCAGCAGGAAAAAAAATACAACAATATTAACAACAACAATATATTGACTAAAGCTGCTCCTATTCCGGCAAATATTCCCCTACCTATCCGGCTCGCTGCGATTCTATGAATCCATCGTCTGGCGGTTTCACAGTCCAATAACTTTTTCATTAGTCGGTCTGCCAGTCGAACTTGGCTGCCTTGCGATTTTCATACAAAGTCACGTTTTAATCGCCGCATTACACAAATCATTAATCAAAATTAAATAATAATTATGAAGCACAGCGAAATCAAAGCTCCAAAACACAACGCAACACACACCTACTAAAAAAGAAACCCAAAAGCAGCAGCAAAATGTGTGACTGGCTATTGCCCAGTTGGTCAAGTTGGGTCAGTCAGCAGCTGTTGGGGGGCAGGTGCTTGGCCAGCTTTTTGTGGGTGCCTCCCGCAACCCAAGCTCCCGCGCCTGTATTTTAGGTTTTATAAAAATAGAAACGTGCACAACTCAGTCATTGCCAAAAAAAAGCTACAACATTTAATTGAGTTTTAATAATCCGTAATTATGCGTAGAGGCAAAAGCATAAACAAATTACCAACTTGGCATATCAGTTAACAGGCAGCGTGTGAATAGCTTTGGCTTCTGATCGGGTTCAAGACATGCCAGGCACATGCTTAAGACAACAATTAAGATGTTCTCTACATGATAGTTAACATTCTTATTTGTAGCAATAAGAGTAAAAATTAAAGCTTATTTTAGGTGAAAAGATATTCAAGTGAAAAGATATTAAAGATATTTATATGGAATGTTCACCCCAAGTCAATAAGAATTACAAAATTATGGTAATTTAAGTTCAGCTTCCTGTTAACAAGAAATTAAATAATAAAATAAATCGCAATATTTTTAGCGTATTAATTAATTAGTTTTGTCATACAAAAACAATATTAAAATGTGTTTTTTAAGTTAATTATTTATTTTTGCCAAAGGCAAATTGCAAATATATTTGTATTCAAGACTAACATTATTTTATTTTAATTTTATTTATCAAATTTACCATAAATTTGGATATTACATCCAATGTTATTGATAAATTGCAATCAGCAAAAAATGAATAATTTAAATATCAGCAAAAAATGCATAATTTAAATATTTTATTTATGTTTTGCATAAATTTAAAATCACAACAGCTTTGAGCTTTAAAATCCCTGCGCCATGTTTACATGCATGTTAAGCTAAAACCCGCAGCAAACAGATTGTTTAAATTGCTTGTAAAAATACACAACAAAAACAACAATGACCATTACGTGGAGTCTATTTTTTTAATGCCCGCAACTGTGTTGAGTTTTTTTTTTTTTTACAAGCCACGAACCCAACGACTACAACGACTACTGGCCAACATTTATACAGCAATTGAACCCCAAAGTGCAAAAGGGTAAATGCAAGCCCCCAATAGGCAGACGGGGTCTCAGTCTGGGACTAGGGACTGATTGGGTGCCGGCTAAGTCTACACATGTGTGTGTGTGTGTTTTAATACCCTTTTAGAGGGTATTATAGTTTTGTAATATAATGTGTAAAGAAGGAGACATCTTCGACCCTATAAAGTTTATATATGCTAGATCAGCCGCCAAATTGATATAGCCATGTCCGTCCGTCCGTCTGCCTGTTTCTATGCGAACTATTTTCTCAGTTTTAAAGCTATTGTCTTGAAAGTTTGCAGGCAGTATGTATGTCGAAAGCCGGCGGGTCGGACCACAATATCATATAGCTGACATCGGAATAATCGTTCCAAAAGTAGGTTCTTGGATGTCAAACTATTTTTTTTATTATGATATCTCGACCGAGCGCGAGGCTTATAAGTTTCTCCATGCTTCTTATAAATATGAAAAATCTTATCAACATCGGACCACAATATCATATAGCTGCCAAAGGAATTTTCGTTCGAAAAGTGGGTACTTGTATGGGAAAATATTCTGTTTTCCAAGATATTTTCATTAAACCCAGCATTTACGAGCTGGACAATTCTCACATGTATCTGCAAAAGGCAAATGTCTTCAAGGGTATACAATTTTCGGCGTGCCGACGAAATTCTCAGTTTTTCGTTTTTTTAATGAAATTCAGGGACCAGAAGTGCGGTAAGTGACAAAGGAAGCACTGCAAAATGCATTTTATTACACGTTCGATTGATTTTTTAAAACTCTTGGGCATGGGGGACCGACTGTGGGGCACATCTACGCGCCTTTGTTAAGTGTAGAGTTTATGTTTATATTTACTAGACAGACACATGTGTGTGTATGTATGTATATAAATATATGTATGTATATACACATAGATTCTATATGTATTTACGTGTACTCAGCCCCAGGGAGTCGGCGAGTTGTTCGCTTCAAATTGAAATTGTCGATTTAACATTTTGAATTATCGTTTAGCAAATGGTCAATATTTTGTAACAGACCTCCCCCTGCCCCAGAAAGCAGCCAGAGACCGTTACGTACACACATCAAATTGTGCCACATAAATTGTATTGCTATAAACAATCAATTACTTTGTGTGGTTCCAGTTCCCAGCGTCCATTTGGCATCAACGGGGCAACTTCTCAAGGGAGTGCGTCTGTTTGGCATTCGATTGTATACAAAAAGTTATCGTTGTTGTTGCTTTTGTTCTTATAGTTCTTGATATTGTTATATGGGGTTCCCTTTTTTCGATTTTCTCCACATTTTTTATATTTCGGCTCGAGTTATGTGGATGTAAACACAAATAAAACTTTAAATGGGCTTTTGTGCCGTTGCAAAGAAAAGTCAAGGGCATTGTTGAACGCATCGAAGCATTGAGTAATAAAGAGACAGAGGAGGCTTTTGGATCAAAAGCTCTTTTTCGAAACAGTTCACGAGCGATAGCAAGGTTGCAAACACAATTGAGTATAACTCAATGACAAATTGCAAGCACAACACTCGGCTGTCTATTGCTACTTCTGCTGTTGCCCAAAAATCAAAGACAACTTCAGAACATTTCCCATATGAACCAACAACAACCATAATCAAAACAAACGACACGACAATGAAATAAGCACACCCCAAATTCTGTCCCTGCTATCCCTTTTTGGTTTGAAGCTACAGCCTATGATCTAAGCTTCTATACTCTTCTAACTCATTGTTGTGGGTTCTAAGCACTGCTATGCCTTTAATTCGCAAAGTCATGTCTTCTTCTTCTCCACTCGCTTTCAACTTGCAAGCAGCCCGGCAGATTTTATAATTTTTCATTTTTCGATCAGCAAGGCACCCTTTCTCAAAATAGGGTATTTTAACTTTTCATAAGTTCTGTCATCTAATACCACGAAACTTCATATATATGCATTTTTATCTAATCTCTGAGAAATATATATTATCGTATTTAGTGTGCAACTATTAGTTCAAACAATAATAATTGTTTTCTGATTCATATATATGCATTTTTATCTAATCTCTGAGAAATATATATTATCGTATTTAGTGTGCAACTATTAGTTCAAACAATAATAATTGTTTTCTTGAAACATTCTATACCATTTCTATAAAAAAGGGTATCAATGCCTCGACGCGCCAAATAGTGGTTGGCATGTGTGTCTCATCTCACACACATTGGCATAAAATATGCAAGTATGTGTTTTCCAAGCCAAGGGAAGTATATGAATTTGAGAAGATTGCAACATTCTGTTGCGCATGTGACGTCACATGCTATGGCTTTTTGTATGCAATCGTGGCGTACAATAAAGTAATAGATTATTAAATGCATTTATTATTATAAAAGACCCTATTAATATATTACTTTAGTTTACGCAATAAAGATAGAAATATATTCTAAGCATCTCAAGAAATGAAATTCTTTAAGCCGTGGCGTAATAGTATATGATGTTGACGCGCCGTATGCGTAACCCTTTGAGTTGAATGGCATGGCCTGCTCGCATTCGATTTTTCTACCTACTTGCGCCGAGACTCGGCTATGCAAAAACAACATTAGAACCCAAATAGTGTTGTTGTTGTTTCTACGCGCTGCCTTGTTGGCACGACAGAGAAACCAGCAACAAGCATAGTGGCATTATTTGTCCCTTTTCTTTGCACTGAGTTTCCTATGTCCTCATCATCGCGCAGAAACTTTTGAAGATCAAGACGGACGACAAAAAAAACAAATGGGTTTTCGTGCGCACTGTTGTTGTTTTGCAAGTGATTTTTTGTTGCGTCCTATGGTAAATGAGCTTAATTTTTGAGTTTGATTTTGCGTTTGCGGACCATCCCGATCTACCTCTCGGGATTTTCAAAACGGTAAAAAAAGCTCGGAGTGTGAATTCAGCTCTGTCTCTTTATTACTCAATGGCATCGAAGTTTAAATCAAAGCGACGCAATTGATTATTTATCCAGAAAACTAAAGCAAGCCAGAATAGAGAACTTCTACGAAATTGTTTAATTTCCCTTTCAACTGAAGCAGCGTGATAATCCGCCAAAGAAGATATGAATAAGTTTTGATTAATTCAAAAAGTTCAACAAAACGAAAACAATCAAAAAGATGACAAATAGTAAATGCTTTATACCATTGAGTAATAAAGAGACAGAGCTGAATTCACACTCCGAGCTTTTTTTACCGTTTTGAAAATCCCGAGAGGTAGATCGGGATGGTCCGCAAACGCAAAATCAAACTCAAAAATTAAGCTCATTTACCATAGGACGCAACAAAAAATCACTTGCAAAACAACAACAGTGCGCACGAAAACCCATTTGTTTTTTTTGTCGTCCGTCTTGATCTTCAAAAGTTTCTGCGCGATGATGAGGACATAGGAAACTCAGTGCAAAGAAAAGGGACAAATAATGCCACTATGCTTGTTGCTGGTTTCTCTGTCGTGCCAACAAGGCAGCGCGTAGAAACAACAACAACACTATTTGGGTTCTAATGTTGTTTTTGCATAGCCGAGTCTCGGCGCAAGTAGGTAGAAAAATCGAATGCGAGCAGGCCATGCCATTCAACTCAAAGGGTTACGCATACGGCGCGTCAACATCATATACTATTACGCCACGGCTTAAAGAATTTCATTTCTTGAGATGCTTAGAATATATTTCTATCTTTATTGCGTAAACTAAAGTAATATATTAATAGGGTCTTTTATAATAATAAATGCATTTAATAATCTATTACTTTATTGTACGCCACGATTGCATACAAAAAGCCATAGCATGTGACGTCACATGCGCAACAGAATGTTGCAATCTTCTCAAATTCATATACTTCCCTTGGCTTGGAAAACACATACTTGCATATTTTATGCCAATGTGTGTGAGATGAGACACACATGCCAACCACTATTTGGCGCGTCGAGGCATTGATACCCTTTTTTATAGAAATGGTATAGAATGTTTCAAGAAAACAATTATTATTGTTTGAACTAATAGTTGCACACTAAATACGATAATATATATTTCTCAGAGATTAGATAAAAATGCATATATATGAATCAGAAAACAATTATTATTGTTTGAACTAATAGTTGCACACTAAATACGATAATATATATTTCTCAGAGATTAGATAAAAATGCATATATATGAAGTTTCGTGGTATTAGATGACAGAACTTATGAAAAGTTAAAATACCCTATTTTGAGAAAGGGTGCCTTGCTGATCGAAAAATGAAAAATTATAAAATCTGCCGGGCTGCTTGCAAGTTGAAAGCGAGTGGAGAAGAAGAAGACATGACTTTGCGAATTAAAGGCATAGCAGTGCTTAGAACCCACAACAATGAGTTAGAAGAGTATAGAAGCTTAGATCATAGGCTGTAGCTTCAAACCAAAAAGGGATAGCAGGGACAGAATTTGGGGTGTGCTTATTTCATTGTCGTGTCGTTTGTTTTGATTATGGTTGTTGTTGGTTCATATGGGAAATGTTCTGAAGTTGTCTTTGATTTTTGGGCAACAGCAGAAGTAGCAATAGACAGCCGAGTGTTGTGCTTGCAATTTGTCATTGAGTTATACTCAATTGTGTTTGCAACCTTGCTATCGCTCGTGAACTGTTTCGAAAAAGAGCTTTTGATCCAAAAGCCTCCTCTGTCTCTTTATTACTCAATGGCTTTATACTAATAAAATTTAAATATTTAAGAAAACTTTTAGTCTAGTATATAACTCTTAAATTAAACTACTAATTATATATAGCATATTTTCAACCGATTATCAAAGTTGGTTCCCTTTAGGCAAATTAGCACGAGGGTCCAGGGTTCGAATCCTCGGGCTCTGTATGCATACTGCCAGCGCGACTTAATAAGAAGAAACTTAAAATAATAATAATTATAGTATTTATGATAATGATAATTATGGTAATAAATATAATAAATAGTATTGAATAATTATAATAATAATACTAATAAGAAATATAAAAAAATTGCATTAAATAACAATAATCCTAATTAAAAATAATAATAACAATAAAAATAAATATAATAATAAAGTTAAAAACAATAATAACAATTGTTATTATAACTAAAGTATTATTTAATTAATTTTATTATTATTTACACGAATCTCTTAAATTACATACATAATTCTCATTGGTTTTCATTTTGCCAATGCACGAATTTATGGAATTTAAATAAAACCGTAAAAATCATCATCCCTTTGCACCAGGGGGGTTTTTTTTCACCCTTGCTGCAATTTTGAAATGGAAATCATTAAAACCTGCAATCGTAAAAAAATCAGTATGTATATATATAAAATTTCTTGCCAAACGCTTCAACGCTTTTTATTTGGCAGCTATTAAACTCAGAACTTTATGGACATGACCAATGTGGAGCACTAAACGCTTTGCCCGGCAATCGCAAATACTTTCCCCAGTTCCGAGCGCCGGCCCGGAGTTCCGCTAGTTTATGTGTCCGTGCCGGTAACCAGCCGTCCCAGTGGCAGCGCCAGCTCCATACCCAGTCCCAGCGCCAGTACTAGTCCCAGTCCCATCTGTTGGCGCAATATACAAGCCATATATTATTCGAGTACTACGCTCCGTACCGTGCGGGGGCGTTGCACGTACGAGTAGATCGGCGCGGGGGGAGACGGAGTGAGAGGAGCTCCTTTCTCTTCGTGCTGCTGTGTTCGCCAAGGGCCAATTGACAGCAGCCTGCAGAACAGCATCACAATTAACACATGCCGGAATACCCGGAATCGTTACTGAGCCGGGGATGGAGTCCAGAGTCGAGTACAGAGTCCGGGACGTGAGTGCGCTGCGAAATCCGTGAAGCGTTGCACGTGTCACATCAGCAGCGACGTCAAGTAAGTCACTCGCTTGCAGTTTCCAGTCGAGGATGATTCGTGGGGTGCATGGTTCGACGGGTCGGTGCTCTGTGTCCTGTGTCCTGTTCCTTGCTCCACGTACACACACACACACTCAGACAGACACGCACACATGCGCCCTCTGTTGGCCTCCAGTTGCAGCTGCTTTTATTACATTTTGACGCATTTTAATCGTTTTTCATCATTTTATTCTGAGGGTGGCTTTGCCCTTGTTCGTCACTTTTCTTCTGCTCCGACTGACAATAATAAATTATGCTTTGACTTTTACAAGCATTCCTCGCCCCGTGCAGGTCCCTCCTCATAAATTGCGTAACGCTTTGCCCCGACGTCGACGACTATTAAAAATTACATAATTGCTTGACTGCAGCAGCCCAGACAAAGACAACCATAACAATGCCCCGAGCTCTCCCTCAGACCAAGCTCCGCACTCTCCATGGCTGCGATTTTTGCGTAGCAAATTGCATTATTTACTTTTCAATACATTGCCAAAAGGCTACAGCAACAAACAACAAAGAACCAAAGCAAAGGCAATTGAGCCCTGCGAGGGCTACGCGATTAAATTTGTTTATAAAATTATGAAATCGACCGTAGCTAATCGATTAGGTTACGAGTGGAATAGTATTAATATTACTTCAGCTTGTGTTCTTATATACAATTTTACGAATTTTCGCAAATCAAATGCAATTATTTATATCAAACCTTTGTCGAAAAATCAATTTTTCAATTGACAAACACGCTCATAAATCACGCCAATGTTACTTTAGATTTTGTTCACTAAAATATCGACTTCAATTTCAATTTAAAATATCAAAACTTTTATAAAAAAAAGAATGCTCCTCCTTAAATTCCAAATATTTACTTTAAAATATTTGCAGACACATTTGAAGGGAATTATGTTTTAATATTTAAATATGTACTTACCAAAGAGCTCAAATAATCACGCAGGGTTTTTATATTGTAATTTATTATTAAAGTAGGAAATTGTATTAAAAACATCACTGAAAAGAAGAAGACAGTGGATTAGTTTAAGAGCAGGAAAACGAAAGACAGATAAAATAATAAATTTTGACAGAGAAAGAGATAGAGAGAGAGAGAGAGAGAGGGAGAGCGACAAACTGCAAAAGATTCGAGTGAGAGTAAGACCTGAGAAAACGTTATTTAGATTGCGCCTACAACTTGATCATATAATACTTATAAATAAATCATAAGCCTGTACACCTTACTTGAATTTATGAGAATCGCATAGAAGGACAATATTCAAATATCATATTTTTATTTAAATCAAAGCGGTTGCATTGTGTGTAGGCATGCGTTTGGTAACACACACACACCGACATACATACCGATTTTCATACACACATCCAATAGAAGTCTAGTAAACTGTATCTGTGTTTGGTAAGTCGTCAGTCAGTTTAGACAAACAGTCTTATAGATATAGATATATAAGAATGGAAAACGAAAGAAAATATGCGCCTGAATCTTGGTCATTTGGGAGCCCTAAATTAATAATAAGAACTTTGAAGACAGCAGTAACATAAATACATATAGAGATTATACAAATGTACATTGTCAACCTTTCCTGTTGACTCAAAAATATAACCGAAACTGATTAGTTTAGGAATATGATTTCTATAATGTGAAAGTGTAGTGCTTGGATATACAGGAGTGCATGTACCTATGAATTAAATTAGAAAGGAATATTACGAAGGTGAAACCAATTTGTTGGATATAAGTGCATTAAATACACGTAACTAAAGGGTGAAATATTCGATTAGCTATGGAGTTTCAATATTTTATAAGACGGACCGCTTGCGTGGAACTGCATAAGTTTTTATTGTGCTGTGACTGTGGTTTGAATATATAGTTATAAACAGGAAATCAATAGGTAAGACTCAACTCTAGAATTAATTAAAGGCAACCCTTTCTTTTTAAAAAATCGGTACAAAGGGTAAATTGGTTTTGTGCAAATGTATGTAATAGGCAGTAGGAAGCATCTCCGAACCTATACATTCCTGATCAGTATAAAAAGTCTGTCTTTCCGTCCGTCTACCCATATGTAAATTCGGTAGCATTAGCTTCGATCTCGAATACTATGAGAGCTTAAAGACTTCAAGTTTCCAACGTAGTTTCTTCTAATATCCAGTCGGAGTTAGTTTCAAATGTTTTCAGGAATTCGTTTGATTATATATCGGGGCTTAAAAGGGCTAGATAGACTTTCGTATTGTATGCATATAACCGAATTATATACTTTTTGGATACCTTCCCTTTATACGTTTGGAATTCAATATTTATGCCCAATAAAATTAATAATCAAAATCGGACAATATTGACCGAGCTAAGCACAAAAGTATGGGCCACAAGGCTGAAGAAGCACAGACGCAGCATAAACTGTGTATTCATGTGTACCTATCTTATAGTCCTGACTAGAGCACTCCTACTTATTGTGAATTATCAGAGTTATAGTAAGATCCGTTAATCCCACAATACAACTACTCTTTGGATTACTCCAGTAAAACGATCAGGGAAACAAGCGAATACCATTTCATTGACAGGCTGCACTTGGTCTGATAACATCATCAGTTACTACTTTATATGAGCACATCTTTTTGGCTATCCGGCAGCCGGCAGCGGTTGTTGCCCCAAATTGCTGGCCATCAATTCAAAAAATGTTTCACTTGAATGAAAAAAGTTGCGCTTTTAACTATTCAACTTTGTTGCCGTTGCAGCGCAGGTTGCACCAACTCTACCGCCGGCTAGTTTCGCGGACTCCAACTGAGTGACTGTGCGAGTGACTGACTGACTGAGTGACTGACTGACTGAGTGACTGACTGACTGAAGGACTGACTGACTGAGTGAGCAGCTCTGCTCGCATACCCGACTGACCACAAAAACCGCAACTTAATAATAATTTTTGCTGCAACAATTTTTCTGCGTTTGCTTCTCTTTTGCTGCGGCAATTAAAAATTTTTACCTTATTTGTTCCACTTTTCGAGTGTTCTCCGCGTCGTCCGCAGCTCCGCTACCCGCTGCCTCCCCCGCCCAGTTCCTATCAGTTGCTATTCGCTGCGCTACAGTCTTGTCGCCCCAGCACAAATTTTGCATGGTCATTTATTTTTTTGCACACACAAAGTAACTGGAAATGGGACTGCGACTGCGACTGAGACTGCGACTGTGTGACATCTAGATTGTGAAAGCCCCGCCACCCGCGGCGCCGCTCCACACGCATATCCCTGACCAATGTCCTGGCATTCTGGCAACGCGCTGTTACTAATTAAAAACGCAAATGGGTTTATGATGTTGCACAAGTTGCGGTTCGCTTAAGGGGAATGGGAATGATGAGTGTGGAATGGGGAGTGGGGAGCGGGGAAAGGCAGCGTTTTTACTGCTGTCGCTGCACAAATGTAACACAATAAAGGGCAAAGAAAAACTGAAAAGATGTTGTAAAGAAAAGCATAAAAGTGCGCGGCATTAAAACAAATTTCTGTATCGTTCTCTTCTGCTCTCTTCCGCTCTCTTCAGTACGATTCTGTTGTTCTTTTTTTTCTGTTTTCTGTGCTGACAAAAATGAGGCGAAAAATACAAAACATCAGCTTGGAGTGTTACTCCTCTGCTCTGTGGCTTTTGCCCCTGCCCTCGCTCCCCAGTCCCCTGACCCAGTGCCGCAGCCGAGAATTGTCAACGTTGAAGCTTTATGCTTTGACTTTATCGCCTTTATCTCGCTCCCACTCTGCGTGTGGCTGGGTCACGCTTTTCGCGCTATCTCTCTCAGTTCTGACTGGCATGTTTTGTATTTTATTAGCGTGAAAATTTTTCAAAGGTGTCAGCAGTTTGCATATGTATGTGTGTGGACATGTGTGTGTGTGTGTGGAGGAGGAAATGTGAGACGACTTGTAAATGATGCGAAGATGCCAGCTGACGAGCTCTTGTTAGATTGGGGTGCAGGCAGCTCGAAGAATGGGCTAGCAATTTAAAAGGAAACAATGCTGCCTCTTCAACACTACCCAAACACAGTGTTGGGCAACATTTGCAGGCACATTTAATGAAAGTTTTTCTGGAACAGCCAACGAAATGCGGTCGACTGGGGGGAAATAACAGTGGAGCACGAAAAATATTTTTAATTGCCAAATTTATGCAACAGAAATTGTTTTTCAAAACAAAAGCCTGCCCCATCCCTTCGTTTCGCTCAGTCTTTTTGTCTGCTGTGCTAATTTATATGTTAATTTTTTTATGCTCTTTTTTCATATTTCTATTTATTTCGTATAGTGTGCATATTATGAGTATTTTCTGCTGCTTTGGTATTTTTGTTGATGCGGTCGCTTTATTTTGAATACAATAACAGCAAAGGATCCCAACCGTTGGTGTCCCTATTGAAAAAGGCGTACCGTTGTTTTTCTTTTTTGGTTTTTTGTTTTTGGGTTCTATTTTGCATGAAATTTTGCTGAGCACACACAAAAAGCCACCAGAAAAGAGACCGCAGCAGAGTGAGAGTGAGAGAGAGAGAGAGAGAGAGGGGTGGGGGGCTGGCTTTGGGCAGTTGCTCATAGGCAACTTTTTAATTTTCGGCAAAAATTAGAATAATAGTCAACGGATATTACACAATAGATCCTGTGGACTCAGGACGTCGCCCATTTTTGGCTTGTGGCGCGTGTTGTGCGGATTTCCGGTCAGTCAGCTGTGGTCAACTAGAAAACCAAATACCGTAACTAAAAGCCAGGCTAACAACTTTCGAACATTTGTTGAAAGTTTAAAGAACAACTTTTAAATTAAAACTTGACTAAGATACTTTGAAAGCAAAGGAAGTGACTAGAATTAGGTAAAAAAAAAAACAGAGAAGTATTGCTTTAAAGAATTTCTCTGAGTAGCTGTCAAAAGAAACACGATGTTCACGCCGTTATCAGAACATTCAGCAACAATATTTTTCCAAACAACCTTTTGATTTAATTATCTCCCCCCAGTAGAAGGGTTTTAACCGAAACCACATAATAAATTCGAAAAAAATACTTTATAGCTTGTTTTTGTACGCAATACAATATCGGACAGCGATAATTTGCTCGAAATTAGGGACAAGTCCTGTTTTAAAGCCTAAATTGTTTCTCTTCTTCGCTGTAACTTTGCTCGACTGTTGCCATCTCTGTCTGTCCTTGCAGCCTAACTTTTTGGCTTGCTTTGCCTTATGTTATGCTCATATTTATACCCGCAACAATGTGCGCCTCGTAAAACAATTTATAACTTTTGCGCTTTTGCCTAATAAGTTGGCATGTTGTGGCCAATAAGTTGCCGCAGAATAACCCCCCTGCCCATGCCCATGCCTCACCTAAGCAAAACCAGGCGACATCCCGTGCGCCACACACAAGTGTGTCCTGGCAGACGACAGGCCGTTGCAGAAGTCGAAACTATGTGAAGTACGAAAAGTGCAACGGGCTCTTCTCCCCCCTTCCTAGCAGAAAACTAAATTACAAGCATTGGGGAAACAAAAACAATAACAACAATAACAGCCTGCAGCACTCCGGTGCAGCTACTTACCCCTGTCCCACACTCCCAGCTCATTCGCCGCCCGCCGCACCTCTTGCCCACAAGTTGGCAGCAATTTGTCGTTGTTGTTGTTGTTGCTGCCTTAACTACTGTTAATTCTTCTAATTGTGTGTACGTTGCTTACGTGCGCTAATGTCGCATATGCACAAACAACTACACCAACAGCAGCAGCAGCAGCAGCAGCAGCAGCAGGAGCTGCAGCAACACCTATGGGACAAGTCGGGCGCAGGAGGCGTGTCATGCAAATGTGTAACTGTTTATGCCAGCATCGCTCGCGTTCTACACTTGAGATTTTTGTTGTTGTTGTTGTGCTGCTTGACAAGTAATACGGTAACTGCAAGAAGAGAGACAGAGAAAGGGACAGTTTCAGAATGAGAGTGCCAGGGAAAGGGAAGCATGAAGGGAGGAATTACTCCCTGCTCTCGTACTCTCATACAAAGCGCTGCACGCACCGCGTGAATGTGTGCGTGTGGGTGCGTGCAAGCTTTGTTATTGTTAAATGTAATTAAATTATGCAGATGAGTGCCAACATGTCGCTGGCTGTTGATGCTGCTGCTGCTGCTGCGTATAAAACAAATTGCATAGAAAAGCGTTTGCGTATTTTACATATTCGTGTTGACAAACAGCTGGCCAACTTTGACAAATGGGCTAAAATACAGTTGCAACTGTCTACAATGGTGAAAAAAAATTCCTATTTGCGTAAATTTTACTAAGAAAAATAAAAATTCTATCGCCTGGCAGCGGTGGGATTCGAACCCACGCCTCCGAGGAGACTGGTGCCTTAAACCAGCGCCTTAGACCGCTCGGCCACGCTACCACATGTCATAGTGGACAAATATGAATGCATATAAGTAGACAAAAAAGTTTATGCAAATTTCACTAGTGATCAGCTATTAAGAGGAATTCATTTATATTTATCAATATGTATTCGTGGGATATACACATATGGACAATATGTATTGCTGTGAAATTCATAGAACATATCTAAACCTTTCAATATCAGATTATTTATATTCGCATATTTTAGATATCTATTTACCCAAGTATAGTCAAAAGATTTAGTTTTGCCTGTGCTTTAGTCAAAAGGAGGTTCCTAAGTCGGATCAAACTAAACTAGTTCACATAGTTCAACTGTTAAAAACATAAATCAACTGAATATTCTCATTTTAATTAATTATATATTTACCATATATCTTATATATATTATTTTATTTAGTTACTTCTACATGATGATTTGTTTATCGCTATACTCACTTATCGTGATGCTGGGGATAGTTTTTGGACAAGATAACAAGGCATCCAAAGTTGGCGCAAAAACTTTTTTGCCCAGCGTATACGACTCTCAACAGTCTCTACCCAACGGACAAATGTTCCTCCCCAACGGACAACAGTTCCTTCCTTACGGCCCACAGTTCCCTCCCAACGGCCAACAGTTCCCTCCTAACGGCGCACAGTACCTTCCCTACGGACAACAGACCCCTCCCAACGGCGCACAGTTCCTTCCCTACGGACAACAGACCTCTCCCAACGGCGGACCGTTCCTTCCCTACGGACAACAGACCCCTCCCAATGGAGAACAGTCCGCTCCCAACGCCCAAGAGATCGCCCCCAAGCAGACCTGTCTACCCAGGGTAGGTGGCCGAATGAAATGAGCATATAGAATCAGCTTACTAATACATTTTTTTTAGGAATGGGCCGCCAACTGCCCAACTTCTCCGCGGCCCTTTATTCCTTTCATGACTCCAGTCTTGGTTAATTATATTTTGACCTTACACAACTACCTACGTAGTTCAGTATTGACGGGACGAAGTCCACCTCCGAAGGTGATCCCGCTTCGCTGGAACGCAGATCTGGCCACCTTAGCGGAAGGTAATATTATGCAGTGCAAGGTGGTCCATGATGAATGTGCGTCTGTGAAATACAGGAGGTCCGCACAGAACATAGCGCTAAGTAGCTATACGGGAAATTTGAATGCTCGATCGGACAACGAGTTGGTGAAGTCGTGCCTTCACTCGTGGTGGAACGAGTACAAGGCTAGCAACAATCAAGATGTAGGTCACGGCAAACATATCGCAATAGGCTGTGCTGCCTCCAGATTCTTTCAGAATAATGAGCATAAATTCCTGTTTGCCTGCAATTATGCTACGACCGATTCAAACGGAAATCTAGAGCTCGCTAATGGCCGAAGGACCTCATCGGCCATTAATATATTTAACTAAATGAGACTTTGTTTTTGTAAAATAAAAGGGTTACGATAAGAGTATTCCCCATGAAGTCAACATTTTAGATGATTTATTAATAAAGCTAACCATACCTAAACATTCGTTTTCATGCATCTAATTCCAATATTAAATTGTATAACATTTCAGATACGTAGATTAATTTTACCAAATACGGACGCAACATATCCCCCGTAACAAGGGACAGTTATAACCCAATAAAAATGAAATCCACCGCAAATATGAGCAGCAATAATAATCCTCACTTATTCAATTACCTATCGCATAGCAAGCGGAAAAAGTATCTGTCTCACTAAAGTATATAGGATTTTCCGAATAGGTTTTTCTTTAGGAATCTTAGTAACGCTCCCCACCGTCCGTGCAACCTATTTCAGTTGGATAAGCCCCAATATAATAAATCAAACAGTTTGCAAAAATATTTAAGGAACACATAAGGCAGTCGCTCGTTGCCGGGATTTGTCTCAGCTCAGAGGATGCGCTAGGGCCCGGTAGTGGCCAGTTTAGTTATATAATTTGATTTACTTATTAAAAGTCGAGAAAACGATTGTCAAATTAAGTAATTTTAATATATGCATAATATACGAAAAGAGATGTGCATAGTAATCTGTCGTGCACGAAGGTAGCAATAAAGAACGATAGTTCCGGGTAGGCAGAGAGCAGAGTAATGAAGACGATAACTTCTGTAGGAGGACAACACCGAGAATTGTTCTACGGTTGGTTAACGAAGGGAAGATTAAGAAGAAGAAGCGTGCTGGCAACTGAGTTTAAAACTCGCAGGACAAAAATCAGAATTTGCTTCTTAACTATGGGAGCACTATGTTATGCAGAGAAAGATGGAGTATAACGCCTGCACGACAACAAGATTTAAATCAACGGGACAAAATCTGGCAGTTACGACCTACACGCACACCCTGTACCGGAAAAGGATGATCAGCTGGTGAAGTCATCAATTAAAATGCGGTGGAAGGTGGCAACAGTTGACATAATTTAAGCTAAAGAAAGCGCACCACATTTAAGCATCTCCATTTTTACAGTCGCATTGGGCATTTCACTGCTATAATGGTGCACGGCAACCATGCCGTAGGCAAGGATACGAGGAGTACAACCGTTCCGTATTTGGGAGAGCCAATATACATACCTGGACAAATGGCCGCAGGCTGAGAGACGACCTTCTCCGAGTCCTACGATGGTTAATTAGCTTACAAAATAAATGAGTCCCGATTTCAAAAATTCTTCGATATCGTTGAATCATTTCTAGAATGAGATCCAATAAAGTTCGCATACAAAAAGGAAATATGCGTTTGCTTTCAGTTAAGTTTGTCGTTTATTTGATTTAATCTTCTAGTTCTTGAACAGTTTGCAATTGCTTATCCGAATTGCCATCCATATAATCTCTTAATCTTTAGCATTTGAGAGTTCATTGCATGGATCGTATATTTTTTGTTTTGTTCGTCCGGCTTAACGGCAGTTATGAATACTCGTACAATATTAGAATATGATCATATTTTTGGTTGCATTCCTTATAATTTTCGTAATCCTTGTTAATCGTTCTTGTTTTTTGAACGCTCTCTTTTAGCTATACGTGTCCCTTGTAATTTGCTTAAGGTCTACGAAATTTTATTTATTTTTTTTTCAATATATATAAATGTTTGTATATAATTAGATGAGAGATTTGTTGTGTTATGAAATATGAATATGAATTTACGTTTGAATAGCTTTTTCAATTATAATTTGTTAATTTTATTTTTTTTTTTTTTTTTTTACTTATTAGTTTTAGGTTATGTTTAACTCCCTTGTATGTGTTTTGCATTTTGTTCCATTAAATTGTTAAATATTTACAATTATTCAAGAGCGCTAAAAAACGCCACCGACTCGACACACGAAAAAAAGCAGATACAAAAAATGAACAAATAAATAAAAAAAAATAAATAAATAAAATACGTATACATAAACGAGAAAGCAATCAGCCAAATGGCCATATAAAAACAACAGAAAATTAAATTTGTTCGAGCATACATTTTTTATTTACACATATTTTGTATTTATTTATGTGGCATAAATTGCTTTTGTATTCATATTGTGTCAATTTGTAGTACCTTCTTTATAAATATTGTGTAGTTTTGCATAATTGTAGCTATTTCGCTGCATTTCATAAACTTTTTGTTTATTTTTTCCTCTTCTTTTTTAATATTTATTATTTCAATAAGTAATTTAAGTTTACCTTCTGTGTTCGATTTATATTGAATTTATTAACTACAAGAATGTTTCTTTTTTTTTCTGTTATCTATGAACTTTGCCTTTTAATTTGGATACATTTTTTTAAGGGTGTTCGGCTTAGATATTGTTTCATTTTTACTTTATGTATATTTTTGTTTTTGAATTTTAGTTTTGTGTTTTCTCTTTCTTGCAATATTTTATGCTAAATACATATATATTTTTAATGACTTGTGCTTAAAAGCGTAAACTAATTGTATACAAATTGATTAGTTGTTATTTTAGTATTTTGTCTTTATTTTGTTTATATTCTTTTAGTTTTTGTGCATATCATTTAATTATTTACATGCATTTAAATATCTAAGTTAAACTTATTAGGTAAATCACTGGATGCGAAAAAAGACCCTGCACAAAGCAGCAAAAGAAAAGAGTGCGCAGTGTTGTTAATCGTCAGCAGCTGTTAACACTCTGTTGCTAAATGTCGACAGTTTAAGATCAAACTATGCACAGTGTTGGTATTCGTCAGCAGTTGACTCCGTGTTAAAACTGTGTTGCCTAATGCCGCCAGTTTAAGACCAAACTAAGCGCTATCTAGAATGCAATACATGTCAAACTGTATTTACAAATCAGCTCCGCTCATTTGCTGCTGCCTTTTGTTTCCTTTCTCTTGTTTTCAAACTAAACTCTAATTTATACAAAATGATTTCGCCTGAATAAAGGTAACTAAATATACAATACATAAATATTAATTAATGCATAGTTAAAGTAACACAATGTGATCCAATTCCTCATCAGCCCTTGTAGAAATGATACAACTCAATATCCCCGCCCCGCTGCTGCGGCTTGGTGCGGCCCAAGGTGCCGCACGATTTCAGCGTATATCAGTGATAGCGACGCAGGCTGCCATTATTGTTGTTGTTGCTGCCGTTGGTGTTGTAATTGCCGTTGACCAACACTGCACCGCCGCCGACGCCATTGTGATTGTTGTTTGAGAGAGTTGCCACATTGTTGTTGTTGCTGTTAAAGGAACGCCTGCCAGTCGTATTGCCATGCACCAGAGCCATGCCCATGCCATTGCGCAACGGCAGCGCCGGCGGCGGCGGAGTGGGTGTCGGACTGGGCGGCATATCATGATCCAGCGGCAGCGAATAGTGCGAATTGTTGTGTATATATCCGGCATCGGCCATCGCATCACAGGGCTTGGCATAGACGCCGGCTGCGCCGCCGATGCCATTGTGATTGAAGTGATCCTGGGTGAGGCGTATGCCGGCATGGCCATTGGCAAGTGGTTGACTATAATGGGACAGCGTGCTCTCCTGCACGCCGCACTGACGTCCTGCCATGTGTCGGGGCAGGGAGGCATTTAGGCCGAGAACCTTGCCGCCGCCATTGGCCAGCAGTCGCATGTCCTGTTGCGAGTGATGAGAGCGCGGTGTTGTTGTTGCTGTTGTTGTTGCCGCTGACTGCGGATTGTTGGTCATGAAGTGAATGTGGCTGAGTTGGGCGAAGGGGGCATGCGACGCATCGACAGCACTGGGCACCTGTAGCTGCTGCAGCGGCGTTCCTGAGGTTGTGGATGCCATGGGACCGTTATGACTGGAGGGGGCACCACCCCGACCCCGCAGCTGAGGTGGGGGTGGAGCTTCTAGCTATAGTTCTGTGACTGGTATCGACCGGCTACCCAAATACTGCGATGAATTGATGCCACTGGGGCAGGGATAGCCCGAAGCGGGATGTACACCGCCGCAACCAGGCGGCGGTCTCGTCATGTACTCCTCATCCGAAAAGGTTTTCTGATACTCGCGTTCCTTGCGCCCCAGCGCCGAGTGACCCTTGAGCATTTCGCGTATGCGACGACGACACGTATAGATTATCAGCGCCAAGGTGGTTATCAGCGCCGCACAGGCGACGACCATGATGCCAATAATGGCCTGCTTGTTGCCCGTGCCGTGGGTGCAGCCCAGCAGCGGCTCGGCCAGCTGCGTCAGCGGAAGTTCCCTTAAATTGGCTGGATAGGAGCAGATGACGGGAGCATACTGATTGCTGCCATTCCTACTGATGAGCAAATTACGCAGCCACATCAGCTGGCAGTCGCACACGAACGGGTTATCCGACAGATCCAGGGTTTGCAAATCCGACCAGGGGAAAAGACTCTCCGAGAGGGAGCTCAGATGATTCTCCTTCAAGATGACCGTGCTGAGGTGTGGGAAACCGCCCACGGTATTCGCATGCAACTCATTGAGCTGCTTGTTAGCCGAGAGATTCAAATGCTCCAGATTTGTGTTGTCCGTGAAGGCGCCGCTCTCGACTCGACGCAAGCGCTGAGCTCCAGTAATCTCCAGCTGGCGCAGCTCACGCAAACCCACAAAGGCGCCAGTTGCGATCACCTCGAAGTCATTTTGGCCCAACGACAGCTCCTCCAGACGGGCCAGACGCTGCAAAGCAGCCGAGGGTACGACTTGCAAGCGATTGTCGGACAGGTCCAGATAACGTATGCCCTCCAGACCCATCAGGGCATCGCCCGATATGTTATGCAGTCCGGCGCCACGCAAGTCCAGGCGCGTCAGAGCCTTGAGATTCTGAAAAGCGCCCGCGGGAATAGTCATAAATGAATTGGTGCCCAAATAAAGTTCCGCCAGGCCGGGCAGCGCTTGGAATGTCAGCTCCGATGGCACCGTAGTCAGGGTATTATCATCCAAATACAATATGCTCAAATTAATCAGTCCATCCAAGGCATGCGGATCAATGTGACTGATGCGATTCTGGCCAAGATTCAGCTCAACCAATTTAACCATGGGCGAGAAGGTGCGATACTCCAATTCGGCAATCAGATTGCCCCTCAGATTGAGCACAGTAATTGTGGTTAGGCCCGTAAAGGTTTTGTTCGTCACCTGTCCAATCTTATTATGATTCAGATGCAGCTCCAGCAGCTTGGCATGGTAGGCGAACGAGCGTTCTGGTATCGTTACCATATCATTGTAGGATAAATCAAGGAACTGCAGCTGTGAATAGAACTGCATCGATGAGTCGATGGTCTTCAGCTTGTTGTTCTTAATGACCAGCCGCTGTATGGACGGGTTCAGTGCGATGGGCAGCACATCGAGCGTGCCCACACCGCAGTTGACTTTCAGAGTTTCGTCATCGCATTCACAGCCATTTGGACAATTTGCCAGGCCATTTGTCGGCACGAGCAGCACCAGCAATGTCGTCAGCAGCAGCAACAACAGCGACAGCAACGATGACGGCGACATGGTAATTGCCGCTGCCATTGCCGACGACCCTCGTCTGCTCATTATGTCCCTGTCCCTGTTCCTTTCTCTGTCTCTGTTTCTTTCTCTGTCTACGGGTCTGCAAGCCCGCTTGGAGCTTTACTCCCTTCCTGTGCCTAGTCTGTGGTGTGGTTTGTTTGGTTAGTTGCCTTTGCTGTGACCAGACGTTGACTGTCTGTCGGTAGAGAGCTCTCGGTGCAGCTGCTCCTCTCTTTTCTCTCTCTCTCTCTCTCTCTCTGTCTCGCTCGCACTTGCTGTTGTTCGCTTTATTTTGGGTTAAATACGTTTTAGCCAAGTTTGCCAATGGCTTTCGTATTTGGCGTCCGACATTCGTGTAGCTCTGTCTGCTGTTTAGCCTGTAAAGGGAAGGAATTGAGAGGGGGAATGGGTTTTAGTATGTGCGCTTTAAATTGATTTTCCATTAGAGTTCAAAATTGCTTGGCTTTTGGATTTTCATTGGATTTGGCAGCTGCATTCGCCTTCCCGTTGGCTACCCGGAAAGTTAATCGGTAGTTTTGTGGATTATTTTCCGCCTCCTTTGCCCCGTATCCACGTCTATGTCCCCGGCAATGCCTCCAAGCTCTACCTCTATATCTGTTACTCTATTTTGTATTCTTTGGCTGGCAGTAAACAAATGAAGACAATTTAAATGGCCACGGCAACAACATTACCAACGGCATTCGCATTAGTGGCAAAGCCAAATGGAAGCTGGTAATAGTAGAGTTTAACGGGGTCCGGCCGATGCAGCTTTAACCGGGAAGTAGACTCGAGCAACCCTTGACCAGGAAGGAACAGGGCAGGGCTCAAATGGACGTTGGTCCATGGTCGATGGTTGCATCGATCGGATAGCTAGGTAGCTAGGCAAAGTTAGTTCTTAGCTTTGTTCTTTTGAAAGCAACGAATGGCAGAGTTGTGAAAGCTTCGCCTGGGAAGGGGTCCTGTTTTTAGTCCAGTTGCTTAGCTGCGTGCTTCACTTTTACCACTTCCTACATGGGACTAGTAGCCCAGTGCCAACAATTTCCAAAATATTCCAGGGAATATTTTTTGGTGGAATGTTGACAATTAATGCCATCAGCTTGGGTTTCGATCCTGTTATGAAGCGCCAGAACAACTCCCTGGTTTGTAACTCAGTTGAATAAGCTTGGGTCTCTCGTCCCTACAGCGCATTGCACTCTGATCCGTGCCTTTCGCGTTGCTTGCCCTTTTATGGTGTAACTGGAAGATATGAGATCTGATATCCTAGATGCTAACGAGAGTTACATGTAGTGCTCTCCTCTGTTTCTGGACAATCTGGAAGCTTTTGTTGGGGTGTGACATGATGGAATTCTAAACAACCTTAGGTCTTTCCTTTCTACTGCGCAATGAACAACGATCCCATCCTTTCTGAAGGATTTGAATTGGGAAGGGCGAGATATGATATCCCATATGCTTATAAGAGTTACGTATAGTGTTCTGTAATTTTTTGGACATTCTGGAAGCTTTTGATGGGGTATGGCATGATGGACTTCTGTACAAACTAAGGTCTTTCCTCCCTTCTGTGCAATGCACAATGATCCGATCCTTGTTGGAAGATTTGTCTTTTAGGTTTGATCTGGGAGATGTGAGATCTAATATCCAATATGTTCTGTAGTCTTTTTTGACATACTGGTCATCCTGGGGTATGACATGATAGAATGGTGATGTGGCATGGAGATGTGCAATCTAATATCCAAGATGCCTTTGAGAGTTACACATATTGTTCTGCGGTTTTTTTGATTAATGACATTCCGGAAGATTTTAATGGAGTATGACATGATGGAATAATGATGGGTGACGTGAGAATCTGATATCCAAAACGCCTATGAGAGTTACATATGTAATCCATATATTGTTCGGCAGTTTTTATTTTTGACATTGTGGAAGATTTTGATGGAGTATGACATGATGGAATGGTGTTGAGAGATGTGAGATCTGATATCCAATATGCCTATGGAGTTACATATATTATTCTGCAGCCTTTTTGGACATTCTGGAAGCATTTGATGGGGTATAACATGATGGAATGATGATGGGTGATGTGAGAATCTGGTATCCAATATGCCTATGATAGTTATATAAATTGTTCGGCTAGGTCTTCCCTACTGCGCAATGCACAGTGATCCATTCCTTTCTGGGAGATTTCTCTTTTATGTGAGAGAAGGCGATGTGAGATCTGATATCGCAGATTCCTGTGATATCCTAGATTTATTTGAATATTCTGGAAGCATTTGGTCGGGTTTGTGTGTGGGTTACTGAAAGGGGGGCCTCGGAGCACTTAATTAAAATTCCATTGCTCGAGTTGGATTACGAATCGGCTCAAAATCTCCTTAAGCTGCACACACACTATCATGTACTGTTATGCACTTGGATTTATCATGCACAATTTTGACATATAAGAACGGCTTTCAATAGCGAAAGAAATGCCATTTTTTTAGACAATTTCTTAACTGTATTTTTGCGTATGATTTGAAAACAAGGGTAGGGTATAAACAAAAGCTTGCACAAGGCACTGAATATTTTTCATATTCAAATGGCTAATCCAGCTTCAGGTTTTAAATAAAGTTAATATAGAGACTTAGTGTTACATTAAAGTTATGCAACTTTAATACACCTTTCTCTTAAGTTTATTGTTAGTTTTAAGACATAAATAAGGAAGTTCCAGTGTTAATTACCTATTTAAATTGCTACAATGGACCCACATAACAGCAACACGAGACAGAATTTAAGACATGCCACATGCGACAGCTCAGTGGCAAACAGAAATTGCTTGGTCCTGCTGCCCCTTCGCTGTTATCGGATTTTTAGCAAGTGAGCCAACCCTTTGTGCCACAGCCTCAGAGTCCCCAAAGTCGAAGCCCATTCAATGGCCAGGCGATGGCAGCGCCCCAAAGGCGACGGGGCCAAAGATATGCCACATAGTTTAGTTTGGTCGAAACTTGAAAAACAACTTGCACTTTGTATGCTTTGGGGACATTTATCAGTTCGGGAGCAGAGCAAAATGGTGAAGGAAACTTAATTTAGCGCACAACTGCGAGAAGTTCAAGGATGCCGGAAAGGATATGGGCAAAAGGCGCAACCCCAAATGGTCTATCAAATAAATAAAACAAAAAGTGAATACAATTTTTGTTTTTTTTTTGTTTTTATTTTTTTGGTCTGCCCACAGCGCGTATAAACAAGAAAAACACAGCAGTTGGCCACGCCCCTCAAACATTTTTGCATTGGCTTTGGCTTTGCCGTTGCCTTTTTCATATTTTTCAACTTTACGCATTGTTCGGGATGGAAATGTTTCGGCCCCGAAGGCGTCATGAAAATAATCATAGATGTGGGTCATACTTCATGGGGTGTGGTGGGAAGAGGCGTGGGCGGGGGCGGGCCAGACAACTGATGGCTTTGTGCTGTTTGTGCTGCGCCAAAAAGGATAACTGCTGGCAGCAACTCTCGAGACGAGACACAGCTCCAACTTGACTCTCGTTTTTATTATGTAAATATCACATAAACACCCGGGAGCGACTCGGGCGCAATCATATGAAAGAACGCCACAAAAATGGAGCGCCAGGTCCCTGGTCCTGTAGTCTCTCATCATTATCATGCATATGCCATAAAGCGACTTGTTGAAGCTGCGACTGAGCGGCCGCTCGCTTTTATTTGGCAGCTTAAAAACACAGAAGCAGCCAACTGACAGCAGCTTCATGAAGCACAAGCAAAACAGCTAAAAGGACCTCTCCATCTACGCCGACTCCTGTCAGTGACTGCCACTCGTTTATGTGCGCTGCGTGCGGCTAGCAGCTGCTTAAGCAGCCAGTCAACACACAGTTTGGCGTCGTGTGTTGAGGGGGTTTGTCAAAGGGGGCGGCTGCATATGCTTAGAAAATCAAATTTAAATTGCCGAAATGTGAAATGCTGCTAAATGGCCAAAACAATCCGCAGGCCAGGTTCTCCGAATAGGCCCCTAAGCAGGCATCAGGACATGACCCGACTTGCACAGAGCTCTATTGGCTTAGTCCCTACAAATGAAGGCTGTTAGCAGTCTGTTTTGTTTGGGGCGAGACAATTTGTTCACGGGAGGACACTTAACGCTGGCCCCATAAAGAAACAACAACCAGCCCTAAACCAACACAAGGAGAAGAGCCTGCTCCAGGCTAGCAGCTAACATGTGTAGACGAACTATTGATAAAAGTTCAGCTCAAAGTGACTCTCCGACACGAGCTAACATTAAACGTGTTTTATTAGAGACAACCTTAATGTATTTTGATTTCGTTTTCAGTTTAAATTTATATGTAAGGTTTGGTGTATTGTCTTAGTCCCTTTTTTCCTGTGCTCTCTGTTTTAATTTATCTCTATTTGAAACTATCCGCTGAACACACTTTTTACAACAATACTTTCATATGCTTTCAGTTTGTTTACAGTTAATATTTATCTATTTCAAGAAAGTTCGAATTACTCTTAGGTACTTTAATTCTCAACTGGGCAGTTATTCAATATCAATTTTACTGTACAGCTCGCTACTACACTACTCGTTTCTTGCAAATTATACAACACTAGTCTGGCTCATCTCTACTCGTTGTATTGTTGTGCTCGCTACTTGAACTAGAACAACTAGAACAACTCTTTGCTAGCTGCTCTTAAAAACTACTCGTTCTACTCGCTACTGCACTTCTATTTATTTTAGCATTATACAACACTAGTCTGGCTCACATCAACTCGTTGCATTTTACAGCTCAATTTGAAGTATTCGC
The DNA here is from genome assembly GCA_035045885.1 of Drosophila borealis. NCBI lineage: Eukaryota > Metazoa > Arthropoda > Insecta > Diptera > Drosophilidae > Drosophila > Drosophila borealis. The sequence goes on from JAWNOR010000211.1 coordinate 4,025,503, forward strand.
TGTTTCAACTCCCCTCTATTTGGCACCATTCGCCAAACACCCTCTGCTAACTGCTTTAAAAACAACGACAAAATTAAGTTTTAGCTCTGACCTCACTCTTTAGTCAACAGCATTTAAATTGTCACCCGACCTCGCCCAATCCAGCTGACGTGTCTGCAGTTCAAAAGTATGCTCTAAATATTTTATAGCTAGCCGCCGCCATGAGCGTTGAGATTTTTTTTTAGACGTTTTTATTTGGTTTTTGGGCGTCCAGCAAACCTTTTTCGACTGTTGCCCCTTGCTGAACTCATTTATTAGTTCTGACTGTGTCCGAGCCAGTGTGCTGGTTCGAGTCCGAGTCCGAGTCCGACCAACGCCCACCAACTGACCATTGTTATAAATGTTTGGCTGTCAGTTCAGCTGTGGCTGTGTAGCCTTGCGGCCGTGCCCCACAAAAAAGGAGAGAAAGGCAAAGTAAAAATAAAAAAAAAATAAAAAAAAAATAGCACACAACTCTTTTATTGTATGTGTCTGTCTGGTTCCGCTGCAGTCCCTGGTTCAGTCCCTGGCCCGCAGCCTTTTCCATCTAGTAGTGTCGGTTTGTTGGTCCGCCGGCCGCTGGCCAGGCTTTGCTTTCGCTTGCGCTATGACTTCCGTTTTTTGTTCTCTCGGCCCCATTGCTCACCCTGCCCCTCAAGCTTTTTGCTTTGTTGCTGCTTATTGTTTAGTCGGGTGAGTTTTTGAAAATTTGCCAAAAAACAATAAAAGCAACAAAAAAAAGTACTTTTGCAACAGTTTTTCTTTTGTTTTCCATTGCCAGGAAATTGCTAAATAAATGCATGTTTCTGATTTAATACGAAAGTGTTAGCAGCAGGCAGAGCGAAAGAGAAAGGAGAGTGTTACCCGTGCCCAATCAGTTTTCCTCTAGTTTTTCTATTTATTTAAGTCCTGGGTAAAAGTTGCTGGCGCTGCTGAGTTTTAAAACGAAATCAAACGCCCGCCTGTGCTCAACTCTTTCTTTGCCGGGTTTTATTAATTTCGCAACCATCTTTGAGCTGCTCCAATTTCCACTAACTGCCAGCCCCGCCCATTTCGGCCCCCGTCGCCGCCTGGCCATCAACGTTGGCAATAAACTTCAACTGGTCTGTTGTTCTTTGCCAAATGTTTAATATTTCAAAGTAACGCCAGCCAATAGCATAGAAAAAACACAAAACCCACTTTCCATATCCGCTGTCTACTGTTCCAGGGGTTGACAGGGGGACGGCTTATCCTCGCTTATCCCCCTTTGCCCCTTCGACCCATTCCTCGTGTTATTTATATGACAATTTCGCTTGAGCGCGCGTTAAAATATCGCTGACAATATTTTACGCTCATGCTTTGCCTCATGTTTTGCCAACATATTACGCCCCCAACCCCCAACTTGCCTTCCCCCCTGCACCAACATTTGCTATGATAAACTTGGCAAATTTATCCTGCTTTGTGCCATACGTCTTTTGGCACAGTTTCCGCTGAGGAATCCTTCCCGTGCGCCCTCCGTTAACTCGCCAGCTCACTATTTGCTCAGTTTACAGTTTCGACTTGAGCTTCGCGTGTGCATCTATAAGATACTTTTTGCTGCTAAACAAGCACAGTCAAATATTTGCAATGCTCTAGAAATAACAACAACCATAGTCAACAATAAGAAAGAAAAAAAATTACGGAATACTTGAAGCTCACGCACGCTGCAAGCTGAGCGCGGTATTTGGGGCACTTCCCAGAGAAAAACTCCTCCCACTCCACCCAATCGCCCCAGCTGAAGGCTGTGTGCCAGTGAAAGTCGCTGGATGGAGGCAGACAAGCAGCCAGCAGCTAGCAGCCAGCAACCAGGAGCCAACAGTCAGTCGTCTGTGAAATAGAAAACGAAACAATGGCTCCATTCGGTTGGGCGTAGCGAGAGAAGTCAGCGTTGGTCTCTACCCACCGCCAGGGGGCGCTTTACAATTGCAATGCGATCGTCGTCGTCGTCGTTGTCGTCACACATGTTACTTCAATTTTTGGTAATGGTAATCGGCATCGTTGTTGCAACTTGCAAATTGCAACTTGCGAGTTTCGGATAGCTTTCCGAGTTTGCCTAGCAATTGATTTGCATTTAAAGCTGAATGTTGCGGAGCGTATTGCATTTTGTTGCCAAACACTCGAGCTGCGGCTGATTTGTAAAAGTAACCACAAAGCTACAGAGTTACATTTGTTTTCAGTAAAAAAAAAAAATGCATTGCTTTAATCATAAAGAATATGCAGAAGAGAAAGCAAGTCGTGATTACAAATTAAATGCAAATCAACAAATAAAAGAACCACAATTTTTGGGGTGCCCAAAATAAAGCCCTATTGCAAAAATATACTTGTTTGGTTTGAAAACCAAAAAAAATATTGTTATATATAAACCCCGCATTTTTCCTATGACCAGCGCACAGCCTAGACGGTAAGAGTTTGGAAGCTGAATAAATTCAAAAACCTTCCCTTCGGGTCGAAAATGAGGACTACGAAGGGATTAAAGAGGCCGATCTCAAGATATAGGAAATGTTGCTGAGAGTTAGTAGAAAAAACCCCAACAATAACGTAGCCCTAGAACTATCGTTATGACCCTGTATAGTTGACATGTCTAAGAGTCGGACTAACGAACAAGAGGTCGCTGATTCAAATCCAGAAAAAAATGATCAATTATTACATTTGCTTAGCCCATTTCTTATTTTTGACAATAATAAAGATATGGAAAATCAAGGGTGTATATAGAAACGACTCATAGACGCGCTATGGTCTCAAGTTGCATTTTTAGTAATACTTATTTCTATAATTATTACAATTCTCTTTTAATTTGGCTTTTTAGCTAACCCAAAACGCGCTTTAAGGATCTGCCAAGGGTGTTTTGTCATTTTTGTAAAAGCCGTAATATCTCACTCCATATAAGACCATTCCGAAGAACAACGCTTTAGCCGAAAATGTACTTTATGTGTCCCTTGAACATTGACACCAACTAAGCGACGACGGCGCGACGAGAACTTGGCGTACCAGTTGTTGCAGCTCTAGCCAAGAATTTGGTGACTTTGGCACTACGACGACGACGCTTTTATGGCATAATTCCTAGCGCCGTCTTTTTGTTTTTACGGCCACGCCAGAAACTTTGACTGTCGAGCTTGGGTTGGGTGCAGGAGCCGTGTAGAGAAAAGACGAAAGAGGAAAGAGGAAAGAGACGAAAGGCACTGCGAATTGGCATGGCCAGAAAGTAAAGAGTAATACCCAAAGCAGTCATAAACCAAACCAAATATTTTACATATAAACGACCGCAAGCAGACGTCAGAGTCGAGGCACTTTGGAGAGTACCGAATCCAGAGAGGTGTGGGCTAGACGACGTCGCCATTTTAGCCATAACTGTTTTTTTTTTGTGTGTGTGTGTTTCTTGGGTTTTCTTTTTTGGACTCATGCCCATAAAACGGCGACAGGCCAAAAGTAGGTAACAAAGTTTAGCCGGCGACCTTGCCACACGCATTCCTAGAGCTTCCCAGTGAGACGTCGTCGCCGACGCCGCCGTCTGGAACTTTAAAGCCAAGGCAAAGTTATGTGTGGCAGACAATAAATCCTTGCTATTGATCCTTGCTATATGTCTTAAACAAATTTATATGGCAAACGGAAAACTAGCTGGCTCCACTGCAATATACTGCCACATTTTGCCAGTCAGACCCCTTCGTACTCAAACCGCCTCAAAACCCATCACCCTTGGGTGGCTTTTGATAAACGGGCGTATGGCATCGCAAGAGCATGTCGAACATAAACCTTGCACGGCTGGAGATTTGCCATGGATTTGGGGCAACGTTTAGTGCAGCGGAGTTGAAAATTAAGCCAAGCACCAACGAAATTTTTATTACAATGTTTATCTTAAGAGCAACTTAAAATGGAACTATAAATTCCCAAGTGGAACAAAGTGGGGGCACGGTAAGGGTTAAAACCCCGAGAAGATGGGATTGGATTAATGCGGGCTAACTGGGAATTAACTAGGAATAAAATAAAACTTGGATATGGATCTACAAAGGAGACAAAAAAGAGAGTTGGGCCCGATTAGAAAGAGAATGGGGAAACTCGATTATATGCTATCGGTAAGGAATACTGGAAAATCTGATTCGTTTACATTTGAAGTGAGCCAATTAATACGGAAAAGGTAAAAAATTGATACTCTCCTTGCCCCAGAGACTGTTCGAAAGGAGAGACTTACATTTAAATTAATTAAAGGTAGATTTTAAGAACGAATAAATACTTCAATATCCAGGAATTTTGAATAACAGATTCAGGAAATATACAGTATGAGCTAGGGTGAAAAGTCATGAATGTAACTAAAAAGGAAAAGAAATTTTGTTCACGCGGCTCAAATAAAATGACTTGTGTGATTTATAGACAACAGAGTTCTTATAGAAGCTTCAGTTAGATACTTTGTATATTCAAGAGCTGATTCTGCCTATGAGGAGCAACTCAAGTCGGAGACCTCGAGCATAATTTAAACTGCTTAAATCAGTTGAAGCTTTGAGGCAGGTTTTTCCAAAAGAAAAGTTGCTGCGCCAAATTAAATTTCCATTGCTAGGTAACGTCATACATGCACTTATATATAAAAATATTTTTTGCGCTCTTGGCCCCTTCTCCACTTGGGAACTTTGCCAACTTTTGCTATTATTTAGGCTGCTTATCGAAAAAAGTCAGCTAGCAGATCGGATTTGTGTTTAAATTAAGCATTAAGTGGAAAGGAAATGTACGAAATGAAAACGAGAATTAGGCCAACTTAAAAGCGCGATTTACCGCCGCCCGCAGTTGGCCAAGGGCTTAGGACGTCTTTGCGACAATGCTGACAGGCATTAGAAGGCAACAGACAACGGGCTGCATTTGTTGCTGACTCGACACGCGAAAACTGCAACAATCTGGCAGACAAAAATAGGTGGGAAGGTGTCGGTGGAGGGAGAGGGGACAGCGAGAGGGGACAGCGAGCAGCTACCTGGGCTAAGTAGCGCCCGCCAAACGTTGACCACCGCCATGTCGAGCGCCATAAATCTTTGCAAATCGCGGCGGGCGCAAAGTGCGCCACAAAATGGCGAAAATTGCACGGCAAGGAAATAACAAAAGGGCCGGAACGAGTGTGGCCAAGCAGCCAAGCAGCGCCAGCAACGAACGAGACGAGGGAGGTCCTAGCTAGACACGATTCTGAACGGGCAGCCAACATTGTTGCCGCTGCTGCTGCCGCTGCTGCTGTTGGCCAACAGGAAGCCACGGCACATGCTCGGAGTCGGTTTAGTTGCAGTTGGCGTGTGCGAAATTTAGTGCGCTTGAAATTTAGTTGCACAGTTGCGGTGATTTAGTTGGCCATTGCTCTCTCAAGTTGCCCCAAACTGTGGCCCAGCTCAGTTGTGGGTAGCAATGGAGGTCAGCCGGAGTAAACAATAAACCCAAATCGGGGGACAAGGCAGCGTAGAGCGTGCGACGAGAGTGAGCTGAAAGGAGCTTTAAGACAGCTTTTGACACTTAGCTGATTATTGATTACATTCTAGCCTTTAAGCCATGACTATGATAGCTTAAGACTGTTTGACATTAAGTATTAAAACTATAGAAATTAAAGCAACGTTCAGAAATCACACTGAAATTGGGCAAATATGTCTGTCCACCTGATTAAATGGCACGCACACGGCTGCTTAATCGAGTGTGTCAGATTTGGTATTCTGCAGATTAAATAAATGAAATATATTATTTAAAAATAAATCATATTATATTCAGTCTGGCAGTTTAAACCGTCAAAAACTCCGCCTGTCTGAAAATCTTTAAATTCGAATTGAAAAAGGAAATATACTAGCTGAAACTATCAAAAAATGTGCTACTTTAAATGTTACTTATGTTTTAATTAAAGACACTTAAAGCTCTAATGAGCTTGGAGGAATACAATGTTTGAAGTTCGAAAAAGTTTTGGGCAATAAATAAAGCATATTTAAGTTGCAGACGAAGCAATCCAAGTAATTACCATTTACAAAAGCTCTGACTAGCTACACATTATAAATCTGAATCATCGGCTTTCATTTTCATTAGCGGCATGCATTAGCTCACACCAATGTGCAATGAATTGCGCTATAATGTTTGCATTCGCTTTTAAATTTACAGGCTCAACAGTGTGCAAAACTTTTGCCTACAGTCTGCCGTCAATTTCAGCCCCCAACAGCACTGCCATTCCGCTCAACTCACCCCCGCTGCAGCAGCAGCGTCTGAATTTAACATGAAGGAAAGCAACAGCAGCAAAAGCAGCCGCAGCCGCAGCAGAAACGTCACATGTGCGAGGAACTTGTCCGGGAATTCGGGGAACCAGAGATTGGGGATAGCCGAGGTTTTTGCTTTAAACAGTGCCATTGTTTATGCACAGACGGGGCAGCGAGAGATAGACACACAGGAGAAAAGAGAGAGAGAGAGAGAGAGAGAGAGGGGGGAGAGTCATAGCGGGCCAGACTCATTTAAAGACTCTTGCGCCGTCAAGACCCCGACGTGAGTTAAGTGCGTTGGAAAAATTTATGCGAAGAATGCAGCAGCAATATGTGCAGCAGCAGCAGCAGCTACAACAACAACAACAACAACAACAACAACAACAATTGCAGCAACTACAACAACAAGAACAAGTCGCACTCCAACAGAGCCAAAACGGTGCAACCCAATCCAAACCAACCCGACCACATGGCGCACTTTGTGCCGCGCACAAAAAGGACCAACAAGGCAAGCCCAGGCGCCGTTTTTACCAGGACTTTTTATGCTATATTGTTTGAAAAAAATGTCTATAGGCAAGCGAGCGTGCTGGTGGGGTACAGAGCGAAGATAGGAAATAAGGCATTTGCCAGGCTCAGGCTCCGGCTCCGTGGTCCTCCGGTCCGCCTGTGTGCAACGGATATCCAAGTGTGAATAAGAAAGCTTTGGCAGATGCTTACTTTTTTTTCCCACCCGCCAGTTGTCCATTCTTCGCGGCATTATTCATTGCCCGAGTGAAACGCGACTGCGGATAGGCCGACAACGAAAACTTAATAAGATTTTAATTGAAGCGCAAGAATTTAATTAATTTAATAATGAGTTCCACAGGCCAAAAGAAAGTGAGTAACACAATATTAATAATAATGTGATGATGTATGCATGGCATGTGCAAAATTTGCAGACTGCTCAGTCGCGGATTCGTCGGAATTCAGCGGTTCTATCCCAAAACTACGCTCGATATGCAATTTTATTAGCGTTAGCGATTGCAATGAAATTTAAATTAACCAAGCTGGGACTCGTCAGAAATCTACCGCGCATGGGCAACTACAGTGGAAACTCTTCTGACAGACACTCCTATCAGGTGGGCAACCGACTTGGGCGGACATGTTCTTTGAAATCATCGTAAATAAGGCTACAGTTATTCCCCTTCTGCTGCGCGGTCGCTGTCCGTCTGATGGAGTATATACTGTAAATGTACGAAAAGGCTTTAAGAATTCGCTTTTTATCTTAGCCTCTTTCTCACTCTGGCTCTCTCTTGTTGTTACGCGCTTCGCACTTTTAATAAACGCCCTTCTCTGTAATTTTCAAGAATTTAAAATAATAAGAGCTTCAACTCCTTTAACAGCATAAACATGAGTATATTGGCTTTTAATTTCAATTTAAATAGAGTATATGCACATAACTAACTCTATTATCGTTATTTGTTTAACTATTTTCCTACAACTTCTGTTGACCGAAGTAATTTCATTTCTATACGCTCTGCCAAGTTTCCCAAAACTATCGTTTGTTTTGCCAAACCATCTATTGTATCCTTTAAGCTCGTTTAGCTAGAGTTTGTCTTGGGTTTTGGCTACGTGCCGTTTGTTTTGGGGTCACCGCGAAGCAGCAGAGGCGAGCACATGCAATGAAATGGCTGTACACACTAATTGCAAGTTGTTAATGTTGCAGCTGCGAGTTGCAAGCGGCAAGCGGCAAGTCAATTGAAAATCTTTAGTGACTTTAAAAGTGGAAGTAATATAAATCACACAAAAGGTTCAGAAAGTAACCCAATGCCGGCATTGGTCGCTGGTTTAATGACGCAAGTAATTGCAACTGTACAGCGCGTCGCAAGTTGCAAGCTGCAAGCTGCAAGTTGAGAGTTGCCAGTTGCCAGCTGGGGATTGTGGGCAGCTTCAAGCATAGAAACAACAACAATTGAATGGCACAAGGGAGCGACTTAATGAAAATCAAACACACAAACAACAGCAGCAACTGCAACTGCAACAACAATAACTCAAAGTCGGTCAACTGTGCTGTGGAAAACGTCGCCGAGACTTTGCGAACCCCAAAGCAACTCTCAAGTGGCGCATACCAAACAATAATTGATAAACGAACAGATGTACAAGTGTTTAAATGAATGAATGATGTGGCTCTGAATTTGAAATGTGAAATGTGCCTGACACAAGTTGCAAGCTGCTTTGAAGTTTCAACATTATTTGCAAGGGTGCATTGGGCAGCGGCAATCTACCGATTACCATCAGAACGACCCAAATCAATTGATTTATGCACTTGCTGCGCATCGTTGACTGTGCGTGTGTGTGTATGTGTGTTGCGTCAATTGAAAACAGTAATTAAATTAATGAAGAAAGTTGACAAACTGTTAGATCTGTTGCTATGCTCATAGTTTATTGAGCTACGGTCTGGTATTAATTAAGTTAACTGGAGCGTAGTGCGTGTGCAGACACGGCGGCATGTGAAAGTCATAATCAATTTGAGAAGCGCATAGAGAGACGCACATACAGCGGCAGCTGTTGTAATTGTCACGCAATTGCCCCAGGCAGACCGAGTGGGGCCAATGGCCTTCGTTGTTGGATCAATGCGGAAGCTTATTTCTGTGACAAATTCGCGTATGAAACGCGCCAGAATCGAATATTTCACAAATAACGCGTCGAATTCTTTGACGCTAACAAGACGTGCTTTCTAGCTCTAGGAAAAACGCAAGTTGATAATGCTGTGATTGAGCTAGAAAAGTGCAGGGTATGCAGAGAGTTAAATGTCAGCAGTATCAACTTGAAATTCTTGCAATTTCACGCTTCCATTAAGCTTTTGTATACGATTACAAATGCTGCAGCTGCCACGCCTTGATAGGACTCGCCCTCGATTCAGCTGAAAAGCCAACAACGCATTAATTATGCGCTCGAATTCAGCAAATTAGCGAGAATCCATAGAAAATTGATGATTTAAGTGGAAAACATAAATACACAAATAAAAGGTCAAGTTTCTGCAAAGCAGAAAACGATTTTATGACCAATCAATGCAAATTCCTCAGCAGTATTTGAGCTGCAATAAAAGCTGAAAGTATTTGCAGCTTAAGCTTCTGAATATTTATATTATTATACAAAAATTTGCCATGCCCCCGCCCTAAGCCCGCAATGTTTACTAAACGATTTTGCGAGCGCCAAAAACCGCTAACTATCAATTTCAAGGTGTCGGAAAGCGCGCGGCCATATTTGCAGGCCAAATTAATTGTTGTATTTAGTAAATGACATAACTGACATTATAAATGGGTATTAAAATTGTTTGCGATTGTAGTTGAAATTGTAATGCAATCAGTTTCGATTTGATTACCTGTAATTGACTTTTCAGCACTGTTGAACAATCGACGCTGACAGCGGCAGAGGCAGCGACGGCGACAGCGACGACAACGTCATCAACATTTAACACTTTTTGTGGCCCATTAACAATTCAAAATGTGGTTCACTCTACTTCTGCTCGTACGTTGTTGTTGCTGCTTTTAATTTAAAACATTTATTTTGTTAATTTCAATTTCAATGCCGGAACTTTGTTGTCAAACATATTGCATATTATTTCTTTATTGTTGTTGTTGTTTTTGTTGTTCAGCCTGCAATGATATGAAAATGCAGAAAAAAGAATCTATAAATTATTGAGGCAACAACAAATTACAGCTGCGGCAGTGGTAAATTGTTAATAATGTCACAGTTTGATGCCAACAATTTATGATGAGCTTAAAATATCCATTAAAAAAATATTTTAAATGGCCGCTTGTAGCAACGCATTTTGTTAATATTATTATGCTTTTGCACTCAACATTTTTCAATAATTTATGTTAATTTTTTAATGGTCCAATGGACTACTTATAAAAGAGTATAGCGTTCTATCTTTGGGATAAATTAAGAGTATCTTGATTTTGTAATTCCATCTGCTAGCATAATAATAATAATTATGATAATATTAATAATTGTGATAATACAATTCATAAGATATGTATATGGTAATAATAATAAAAATATATTAATAATAATTAATAATAAATCACATTATATTTAGAAATAACTTCATAAAAGTATTATTTGTTCATTTACTTTATAATTTATCTAAAATGTATGAATTTATGACAAAACGTTTACGAATGCAGCACAAAGTAAAATTGCAAAATCATATGCTCACAAGAGCGAGAGCTGAAAGAGCGTATTCCTATTTACATATATATAAAATAGTCCCTTTAAACAGGTAGTTCATAATGTACTATAAATTTGATATGCTCCTATAAAAATATTCATACATATGGCATTTCATATTAACTTACATAAGCGCATCAAAAAATGTCATGTTAAATAGCTAACATATTTCTTAACTTGTCAGGGAATATTTATTAATTTTAATTAAAACATATTTATGCCCTGATTTCCACACGAACAAGCATGAATAATTATTTTTTATGCAATTAACTCCACTAAGTGCAATTTTGTTATTGAATTGATCGCAACAAAAAAAAATAAATAGTTATGCAAATTGTGCGAGCATAATTAATAAACTATTTTGAACGAGGTTCATAAAAAAAAAGTAAAATATGCCGCAAATTTAAAAAAAAAATGAGCAGGTTCCAGCTAAAAGGCATAAAGAGCATAAAGCAAATGTGTGACAACGACAAAAACCGCAAGAGTTGAAGAAGTGGAAATGGAAAAGCGCAAAGGGAAATGCAAAACGCTCGCCTGTAGAGGCTGCGACAAGAGACTGCGACTGCCACAGCTGGAACTGTGACGGGGACTGGCGCTGGGTCTGGGTATGGGACTGAGTCCGGGCCTGTTTCAAATGTACATGGCAAGTGTTGTAAGTATGTGCTTAAATACGCATTTATTCATACAAATATGGCCAACGGCAGCAGCAGGAACCGCAACAGCAGCAGGCAAAACAATAAAACAAGTCACAATGAAACTACACGCAACCTAACGACTACCAGATACCCTGCAAAGCCACTTCCATTGAGGAAACTCAGAGGAGCAGCAGCTTAAGTTGCTTAAAAACTAATCATTTCTGATATAACAAAGAGATTTTCAACGAGATTTGCAGCGACCTTTGCTAGCTCCTTATGTCGTATTTGTTATTATTATTCCTGACCACATACCCGAAATGGTCTACTGCTTGCAGTATACCCGATTTAGGTGCGAAAAAGAAAACGCAGAGCGAACGAATTTCCATGTCGTTGTCGTCGTAGTTGGGCAAATCAGATGCGCAACTAACGAGCAACAACCACGACAACGTTGCTGACAACGGGCAAGGACTAGGACCCATGTAGGACCAGCGCCGGACGCTGTGCCGCGGGCCGTTCTGCGTCTGTGCCCGGAACCGAGCACGGGCCCGAGCCCGAGCCCGAGCCAGACCCAGTGCCAGTGCCAGTGCCAGAGCCCAAGCCCAAGCCCGAGCCCGAGCCCATGCGAACATGGCGCAAATGTGACAAATATGGGCATGAAGTGTGCAAGTGACAGGTCTAACATACTTACAAATTTTCATGTGGCGGCCACAGAGCCAAGACCACATTATCACCCAAAGGGGGTGGGACAGACGCCGCGGCGGCCGCACAACCACCGGCTCCAAGGGAGACACACACACACAAGACACACAGTCATTGTTGCATAGGAATTTGCGTTTTCAAATGTATGTTAATGATCCAACGGGCTCCAACGAAGCCAACAATGATTTCCAGGTTTTTTCTATTTGATATTCGTCCCCCACCGTCCCGCCCGCCCCTTGACAACGTTTGTTCAGTTAGCCAAACGTAGTTATTTCCTGTCTTTCTGTACTGGTCCAACACTTTGCTGTTTTTATTTTAATGATATTTTTCTTTTTGCTCTTCAATCAGAAAAAAAAGAAAAATAGTGAAAAAACTTTACTTGATTTGAATATGTGCAAACTAATGCCGTTGATGAAGCTGTGTGCCTTTTTTTGTTGATTTTTTGTGTAAATTAAATTTCAATTTTAAATTTGTTAACGGAAATACTTTGAGTGTTGGATTTTGCTGTGTTGGGCAGCTGTTGCCATTAAAACTAATGTGATTTAGATAGACGTATGGAATTAAATTAAGTTAAACGTGTTTGCGGCTAAAATTAATGCTCTGTTAAAGATTGCTTGAAATGATGACGTGCTGTTTGCCCAACAAGTTTCATGTATTTCTAAATTGACTTCAATGATAAGTTATTTACTTGCTAAAGCCTTTCCAGTTCTGCCTGTTCTTCAAAATAAAGAAGTATCTCAAGCTGCGTCTTAGCCACCGGAAATGCGTGTATTACGCAACGAAGTTGACATGAAAGTAAGCCACAATGCGTGAACAGGAAATGACGACATTGTTGACTAACAAACAAGCAAAGTGCAGGCAATCAAAACAGCTTTCGGATGCATGCAGCAAAAGAGAAAAACTTAACTAGCTGGCTAGCCGGCCACAGCCCAACTGGTCAAAGTGGAATATCAGGAGGCAAACTGTGGCCACTCACACACATGGATGGCAAACAATCATATAGCTGCTTGCATGCAGCATGCAACGTGCTGGGCTCTTCCCACTCCCCCTCCCACTCCCCCTTAGCCACCCGCCGCCAAAAGCTAACAAGCCGTCAAGAAAAGTGGCAGCAGCTGGCTGATCTTGACTCCTCCCCTGCTGGTTGGCAGGCAAACAGCTTGCACAGTGGCTTTTCCAATGCACTTCTTTTTCAGCTACAGCTACAGACTCATTTGAATGTGCACGCATAAAAATGGCAGAGGGTTAGGGTTAGCTGCATGTTTGTCAGTAAGTGGACACCAACACTGACCTAGACACGCACTCAGCTTATGGAGCAATTGGTTGGTACACGCACTTGGTTTGTCACAGCGCCGGCTTGTATCTTGGTCTTGGGCAGACTAGCGCGCTGGCCAACTATCTCGTATCTCTGGCTGTCGCCCCACACGAAATTACATAATTACCAACAATAAATTGTAATTACTGCCTTGAGATACATTTGCTCAGATAAACGGTTTTCCGTGTCTGTCGCCAGTGTGTTTGCACTTGGTTTCGTTGGTTTTTTCTTGCTCGTTTCGCTTTTGTTGCTGCTCATTTTCATTTTTGTTTTTATTTTTGTTGTTGTTGTAAGCTGGCACGACATTGACTTTGGGCCGCCGCTCGCATAAATTACGCTGAGCAATTACAACAAACCATCCAAAATGTAAACAAACTTGGGGAATACGCACAATTTGTGCGCCCAGAGGCGACATTACTCGTGGCTGACAGCGGAGAGGGGATGGGTGGCTGGGGGCAGGGGGCAGCGCTTGGCGGCGCATTGAAAAACAGCACACAAAACGTTTTTAAGTTCACAAAGTGCGTGCATAAATTTTGAAGCCGTAGGTAAATTTGTGCTAGGCCAGCGGCGTATGCGCTGCCCGACGAGTATATGAGGTTGCTTTTTCATAGATCGGAAGGTTTGCGGTTCTTGTGGGATTGCTGGTATAAATTTTTGCAAATATTCTATCAAAATTCCTGGCAGAAAAGTAACTTAGAAAAGTTCACAGCCTGTATTTGAAATGCTTGATTTCAAAAATCATTTCGATATATTATCATTAAATGACCCGCTCCTCAAAGAAAGGCTGTCTGAATTTGTATACAAAATAAATGACATTATAAATACATGAATAACTTTTAGTTGGCCTTGAAAATGCAATCGACTTTCTTTGTGTGCTCATTTCTGGCTAACCTCAATGCGTCGGCATCGTGACATTTGGCCACTTGAATTGAATATCAAATCGCATCCATATGCAAAACTGGCAAGGCTACGACCTAATCAGCCATATCAGACAAGCAATTCCCCAATCAGTGCAAAATACTGTGACAAATTGAGCTGTTCCACAAATTGCAGGCAAAATTAAATAATAATTGAGGAGAAATGCATTTGATTGCAAACAAAAACACATAAATACACACACACTTATCTATATTTCACTCATCTGCTCTATTTCTCACTTGTTACTATTGAAATAAAATGCAATTTCAATAAATAAACAAATTGGGTCAATGTATATCAAATGGGGGAGGACCAGTTAGTGACTTAATGACATCATCAGAGGCGAATCTGAAATTGTTAACGTCTGTTGCCAACTGCAGCTAGTATTCAAATTTGATTAGATACGCTTTCAAGTTGAACCATCCGGTGGTCCGGAGCTGTTTAAGTTGTCCTAAGCGACTGCAGCTCATTAAGGTCAGAGCATCGGGTCGCTCTCATTCATTATGGACATCTAATCTTGCTGACAAGCCAAAAAAAAAAAATCAGTCAGTCAGTCGGTCGGTCGGTTGCTTCGAAAAGCTTTTTGGCGCATTATGCAAAAATGTTGTCAATTTTATAAAATGTTGCTGGCCAACTAGTTCGGTCTTTTGTAAGCTGCATATTTAACTTATAACGCACTTAAAACACGAAACGATTTGCATATTTAATAAGCAGCCAGCCACACTCACGCACAAAATCGAAGAAAAGCCATGAAAACCCAAATTCTTTATTATTTAAATTAAATAATATCAATGTGAAATAAATGCGCATAACGTTTAGCGTAATTATCTAATGTTAATGCATACGATTATATATTAATGCTAATGTATATAGTCTATGATTATACTTATATACAGCTTTGTATGGGAAGCGTGTTTCAATTGATAATCGCACGACGCCTTAAAACAAAAACACTTTTTATATATTTTTTTAAATTTATTTAAAGATTAATTAGGGACTGATGCGCATTGAGCTGTGTTCGAGGAAACAACAGATAACGAGTTGCTTGAAATGAATATTATAAATGAATATTTTCAGACTAATGCTCAATTTTGCAGGTTCCCATAAGCAAATGTTTTCTCTCAGACAGAAAAAACATTGGTATTGATTTGCTAAAGCAACAGGTTTCAGGTTTCAAGTTCGCACATTTGTCTACAATTAGCAGCTTGTGGTAATAATTAATGTTAAGTATTTATGAATAAAAATATAGTATATTTTTGAACATTAATGTTCTGACTGCATACAATTTTTTAAAATATCTCTAAAAACGAAAAATGTGTATAAATTTGTATGAAATGTCCCTCATTAGCGATTGTTTCACAAATGGTTCATTTCCTATGCCAATTTATTCTCTAATCCGTATAAATGCAAATCATCGCGATTGCATTAGCTTTAATGTTCGGCTGGGATAGCTTTAAGCCCAGCGCATTAAGCATTTAAGCCCAGCCACGCCCACTGATGTATTTATAGCGCTTGTACATATTTCCATTTTTTTTTTTTGCCCCCCTTCCCTTTGCATATTCCCGTAAGCCCGTAAGTCAAATCGATGCGAGGCAACCACCGTTGCGGCTATTTATTTATTTATTATCACAATGAGCCAGCCCTATTCGGCATACTCCGGCCGAGCTCTGGCCCTTTCCTATTCTCCTAGAGCTCCTCCGGTCATTTCCTTGCCTCATTTAATTTCGCTGCCAGACCACACACATCGCCTCCAAGCCGGGATTTTGCTGTTTTTGCTGCCACTATTAGTTGTTCAATTTAAGTCTGTTTTTTTTCTGCTGCTGCTTCTGCTGCTGCCCAGTCCTGGACGCTCCATTATGCGCGTCCATTATGCCTCTGTTTGCCTTGATAATGTTCCACGTAGTAGACCCGAGACGCCCTGGTCTTATGGCATTGTCAGCTTTTGCCGGCCGACTGCCTTTTTGTCATTTCAGTTTTGTTGATTTTGCAAAAAATATAAGCGAAAAAAAAAATATTTACCACCTCCCCAACTTGAGGGGCTGCCTAGTTTCGTAGTCAAACACCGCCCGACTCTGACGTTGGGCCAATGTAAATAATTTATTTATGGTCTTGTTTGTTTACTTCTTTGCGAGGCTTCTCCCTGCTCATCTGTGTGCTGCGTCTTGTTTGTCTAGTGCTTAGAAGGTGCCGGTTTTTAGGCTTCCCAAAGCTCTTATGTCGAATTGCTCCTTTTCTAGCTAGAAGACCCTCCTGCCTGCCATACAGCCTAGACCTGAAACGTGTGGCATTCACATTCACTTTATAAATAAGAAATCAATTGATTTTGTGCAGGCGTAAGTTAAGAACTGTTGCCTTTGACAATATTTACAGCCCTTAAGGAGATTAACAGCGATTCCATTTCAGTCCTCATGTAAATATCTTCATTTTAAATGAAATTGAGGCACATTCACATCCTCTTGTATCAACAGCAAAATGGCATAAATATTATTTCAGTTCCCTTGGGAACAAAATTTGTCTGATTTTTATTTCCGATGGAAAGATGGAAGAAAAAAAATGTTGCTTGCATGATATTAATTTCGCTCTCATATTTCCCATTGGCTTTCGCTGCCATCTTTTGACTTTTATAATGTTTGTTTTTCTTTTGCCCGGTTAAGGTTTATGTTTCTGTTTGATTGGATTCTTGCAAAAATTCTACACGTTTAGCTTTAAAAGCGGACGGAAAACGGTACTTTGAGTAAAGGAAGTGATATAATTCTCAATCATTTGCTATTAAGAACGCATAATATAGCCTTGCTTGACTTTAAAGTGTATATTTAATATTTGATAAATTGATGTCATTTCTTTTTATTTAAGCCCGTGCTAGCCTGTGCCCAAGTCTGAATTGCCCTTACTTATATTTGTATTTATATATTAATACATATGTAAATAGATACTTACCCAAGAATTAACAATCATACGCACGATAACCTTACTGTCATCTACTACTTAAAGGGAGACAGTCCTTTTTTCACTGAAACAAGAGCGAGAAGATAACCGATTAGATTAATATACTACATATGCACGTACAGACATACTATACAGAAGTTAATATAAATACCTACATAAATATACACACGCCTACATACCAAAATAAGCTACTTATTTTCGAAGCGTGAAAGCCAGTAATCCTTACTTTAATTCATGAGAATCGCATAGTAGGGCAATATTAAAGAATAAGTTACCTTAATTTAATTTCAGCGGGAAGTATACTTAGTCAATGTTTGGTATGACAGAACATGCATACTTCTATACAAACATACACAAGTACATGAACACATATATACATACACACATATATGCTTACATACATATGTATATGTATATACATACATAAATATACAAATACAACCCTAGAATAAAATAAATTACCACTCACAAAATTTATAATCAAAGCATGAAAACCTGTAGGCCTTACTGAATTCATGAGAATCGCATAGAAGGCATTATTTAAAATACATATATGCATAATTTCCAGCGCAGCTTTAGAAATATGTTAAGTTAACTTAGTCTACGATTGTTATATACATGAATATACATACATGCATACATACACACAATCATACACACAAAAGTATTACATCAGCCATATATCTTTATTTATAAACATATATTCTTCTTTATTCTTGCTTTCCTTAGACATGCCAAAATCTTATTTATGAAGAGTTGTAAGTGAAGTCAAGGAAAATTTAAGAGCCACATATATTTATGCAATAGAATAATAAATTTAAATAATAAACCCATTAGGTGGGGCTAGAACTTGAAATTGCTTAGTCAAATGTAAAATTTGTCATGATTAGAAACAGTTTCTATCTAAAAATGACCGCAACTTCCAAACAAACTGATGCAATCAATAGCCCAACCATTGGAACAGTTTCTCGTTGGTCCCGTGGTGTGAACTGCCTTCAACTTTGCCCACTTTTTTGCATATCTTTAAGGTTAGATCAGAGTCGAAAAAAAAACTCTCAAGTGTGTGCACACTGATGAATCATTGGACGATTATATGGGCTGACCACGGTGCGGGGCAATTATGCAATTTTCTACAGACCAAAAACACTTGTCGCAGTTTAATGTGCATTTACCAAACAGCGTATCTGATGATTCACACGGCTCAGGTATATTTGTATTTGTATCAAATTGTGCGATGCCATAGGCAGGTGGCAGCTGACTCAACTTATCTGCAGTTGCACAAGCATAACATGCAGATACAGATACTGGCTAAGCACGATAAGCGAATCGTTTGAAACAATAAAATCTGGCTTGGACTGGCTTTTTGTCTCGGCTTACAGGCGTTCATATCAGATGAAATAAACACACATGTGCACACACACACACACACATGCCGCTTAGAGAAATTGCAGATGGAGACCGCACATGACTTAGAAGAAAGCCGGAGGGGCAACTAGACATCAAAAGGCACTGAGAAGTGCCGCCAAACTCGACACTACGTAGCTGTAGTTACAGTACGTCTCGTCTGTATCGTCGGCAGCTAACTGTAATTGTATCTAACAGCTTCAGCTGACAGGCCCGGCCAAGAGGCGACTGAGGCGACAGCCTGGCAACGCGTCGCTCTGGAACTTGTCTTACTTTTTATGGCCAAAAGCAGCAGCAGCCACAGCAACAAGAACAACATCAGTTGGAACGCGTGCGGCTTCAGAGGAGGCGTCGCATCGTTTGGAACTGGTGGCCACCCAAAAATGGTCAGCAAAGCGCCACCAAATTGACTGCCGGCCCCGCAATGGATGCGACCAGCTCGCAGATACTTTTCTACACAGTTGGCTCTGCTCTGCTCTGCTATAGCCATTGAATTATTGTTTGAAATCAAAAACTAACCATTATTTACCAGCAGAGGAGTGCCAAACAAAAGCCAGCTCCAAATAGCAAAAAACAATGTAAGGCCAATGCGAGATGTGCTCCAAAAGAGAAACTCTGGATGGAGAAAATATTTTAATATACGATTTCCTTTAATTTTAAATACTTCTTAGTCTGCTGTTTTCTGCTTGATTTGAACCGGCGACTTCACGCTTATTAGTTCGACGCTCAGCCCCCTAGGCCATATAACAAGCATTGCGTTCGTCTAAATCAGTGCACTTCCGAAACTTATCGAACAACCGGCGGCAACTGCAAGCGGTGGCCCATGAAAGTTGTATTGAAAGGCGGGCGCGACAGAAAGAGAGACTCAGCGACAGATACAGAGTCAGAGAGACAGTCAAGACAGCCACGACAACAACTTGGCGAGGGGCCGCGCCACAATTGACTGGCAAACTGGAGCTGTACATCCTGGACACTGGCAGGAACTGCACCGCATTCCCCGCGCATCAGATCTACCTTTTACTTATTGCCAGGGCAAATAATAACTTATGTGTGGTGTCAGGCCAAAAAAGCCGTAAGCGCTACGGGAAATATTTTCAGTGTGTGCTTTTCCTGCCATACTGCTCCAGTATTTGTACTTTAGTAGTAGTTGTGTCTGCTGTATGCTGGCCAATGTAAATAAAAAAGTCTAGCTATTGTTGTTGTTATTATTATATCCGTAGCTGCTGTCTTTTTGTATGTTGGCCTTAACTTGGCTTCCTCCACAGCTCGAACGATGTATCTCAGTATTTTTGCAATATTTCAACATGCCGGCGCGTATCTGTTGGATGCCTGTCTGTGGGTTTTTGCCATGCCATGCCGTGCCGTGTCCGTTATTGAACTATTGTGCAGCGCACGTAATTTAAGCCAGCCCCGCCCCGGACTCAGCCCGCCCCACAATCCTGGCCAGCATCATATATCTATTCCCCTGCTGTTTGTGAATTCGTTGTGGATATTTGCAAAAACTTTCGTCGTCAGGCTCATGACCAGTTTGCGTTCTCAATTTGCGGCCCAAGTTGAAAATTTGTTTATGAAAGGGAATTTTCGATGAAAGTAACTGAAGCCCGGACCCAAAGTTCAGCTAACAGTTAAGTGCAAATTATTAGACGAAAATTAGTAGAGCGAGCCAAAAAGCACATACTAAACAAAATACAAAATAAATAAAAATAAAAATACTCGTGAACAGCTTTTTTGTGGTCAGTTCGGTTGCATTTGCTAATGGAAATCGTTGTAAGCTGGCAAAAGTTTTGCGTACATTTTTTGGTGTATGTTGCGAATATACAACTGACAGACGTGGTATGCAAAAGTTGTTTTTATTATTTTGGCATTGCAGAAAATTAATTTCGAGAGCGAGCGGGCAGCAAGACTGTGCAACAATTTTAAGCTTTAAATAAAATATAAAATCAAAAAAGAAATCATGACATTGATAGTTCGAAAATTCTGGCCAAATGATACTGGGAGGAAGGGATTTATAAAACTAAAACTAAAATATTTTTTTGTGATTTTTAATTGGGTATATTTACAATTAGAAAACATTTCAAACTAGATTCCATCGTTCTTGTGCTCCACTTTCAGTTAAAGCATATATCGGATTGGATCGTCTGCATTGGCGTTATAAATACAAAAACCAACACAGAAATTCTTGCATGTCCGTAAACACCAAGGCAAACACACACGGAACCCAAAAAGCAATTAAAGATTAAAGTCTCACCACAACGACAACAACAACACCACAGATACGAAGCTAGTATACACTAGATAACTGACCAGGACACAAACTGGGGGGAGGGGAGCACTGAAATGGATGACCAACACGTGCTAAGCTCATTAGATGCTTTGATTCCTCAAGTCTCAACCGGGCAATGGCCAAAGTTTTGTGAGCGCCACATAAAACCAGCCAAGAGACATAAATTCTGGCAACAAACTAATAACCAATAAAATTTCTTAAGCCGTCTAAGCTCATAAATGCTATTTTAAAATACAGACAACAAATCTAGGAGCTGGACCAAAGGGCAAAAGTTCGACTTGCCCACATATGTATGTACATACATATTAATGTATATATGTGGATTGTATTAAAGTGGCCCAGGAAACCATTCAAGTTGAAAAGCCCTCTTAATAAGCATTGGCCCGGGGTCTGCAGCTGGGTTCTTAGCTTGCAGTGCCAACAAGTGGCCGAGTTTGGCTGGTGGGACGAAAGGAAGGGGACGGTGCTACTGCAGCAGGGAATTAGTGAGAGAAGCCTCTTCAGCTGATGTTTGAGTGAATGGAGTCCAAAGATGAGCAACAGACGTCAGGCCCAGTCAGGCAATGATTGGCAGTCCCAGACCCCTAACCAAAGACCGGCTGTAAAATAGAGCAATGCTAGCAACAACTGCAACAACTACAGCAACAACAACAAAAACAGCAACAACAATAACAAGAGCAAGAGCAACAGTTGCTCTGTCAGTTACTCTGACTTGCGGTCGCTTAGCTGTGCTGACATAAGCGAGGGCTGCTTTAATACTTCAGCTCTTTAATTTTCTTAATCTTAATTATTGTTATATTAAATGCCGGCATGCAGCTAGCATGTAAAAATGATCGGGATTTCATAAGTAACTTTTATCTCATAAATTTAATGGTGAAATTAAGCGACTTGCGAATGCATGGAATGATATAATTATGTCTACACTATATTTAGTTTAGATCTTGGGACTTTTATTATCTAATCTTGGTACGAATGTTGGGTTTTGTATGTTAAATAATGTAAGACTTCATCGTAAATTAAGTTATATAAGTATCTATTCATATAAGTTGAAGTTAAGTTGTTCTTTTAATAAAAGCAAAATTAAAAATAAAACAAATTTAAGATGAAAGAAAAAGTATGTTAAATAATAAATGAACATAAAATTGTGTTCTGTGTTTCTACTGCTTATAGATAAAAGTATTTATATATTCAAATTATTCAAAGTACTGAGACAATTTTCGAGAAGAGCGGAAAGATCATATAAATAGTACTTTTAACTAAAGAAAAATAAAACCTGAGTCGTAGAGATGCCTATATCCAAAAATCGTATATATTACATAGATTTTTAATTAATATTCTACTATTATTATATTTATTTAAATGGAATTACATACTTTTATTATATTTATTTAAATGAAATTTTCTGCCAATACTTAGCAGCTCGTTTAACAGCCTTTTACCATCCCATATCTCATATATATAAGCATATCCTCCATGTTCGCATTACTCCCCATATAATTCAATTTTTTTGGAAAATGTATCTATCCTTTACATTTGGGATTCATTTCTAGCTGTCAATAGCTGTAGTCTCTATGGTCACTAGGAAACAATGTACTCCTTGTTAAGTGGATTGCCCCTTGTTGGTGTCTCCTACAAGTTGCTTGAACTACCCCCGTTTGAATGTTGCCTCACGGCAACTGGCAGGCAACTGGCAACTGCAACGCTGTTGAACTTTTAATTTGATGAATGATATACATTTGTCTCGAGTGCAGGCCGGCAAGCGGTTGCCCACAGATTGCCACGTAGCCACAGCCCTGTCCATAGCCGCAACCACATTCACACACACGCACACACACACACACGCAAAGAGTTGAGTAATTGTGGTGGATCGCAGCTGAGCGAAGATCTGCACCGCTGCTGGCATATTTACAAAAAACATAAACACAGACACAGAGTCAGAGTCAGATTGAAGTCGAGAAGTGAGGGAATCGCCGCTGCCCCTTTAGCCCCTCGAGAGGATGACACATGCGTTGTTATGTGTGCTGAGAGATCTGTGAAGATCTCGGCCTGCCTGCCCGTGGTATATAATTTTGCTTAACTGCAATTATGAGATGTTGCGGCTGATCTTGAATTTGCTGAGGCAGAAACCTGCACAGCCGCCACCGGAAGCTTTGTCTTGGTCTCTTTTTTCTTCTGTCAGCTTCAGCTTGGAAACTTGTTCTTACGGTTATCTGTTGGTTTTCCAAGTGCCTCGAGTGGAGCGCGTCTGCGCTGTCTCAGAGTCTGGCATGCCAACATACAACATCCTTAATTATGACAATCAGCGGCTGCTTGATGTTCATTTCACTTGCCCCCCTTCGCGCTCCTCTCGGGATATGCCCGCTGCTGATCCAGATCGGTTGCAATGTTTATGTTGGTATGGGGCCATAACTCGATCGGCCGATCGTTGATCATGTGCAGGCCACGGCCTGGTTAGGTCGCCTCTCGTCTGACTGAACTGGCACAGTTTGCCGTGAAACGCTTCGGAATGTTGTGCTGGGGGTTGATTCTACCAGCAAAAGGATCGTTATCTGATATATGCAGAACACATTGTAGCGTGAGAGCGCGAGCGATGGGAGACAAATTACTGAAGAGCCAACTGGGTGGCCAAAGCCAAGAGTTAAGTTAAGCAATTGGAGCACATTATCAAAGCCTTAAATTTATTTTTGAAGTATATTAACAACTGCCTGGAAGGGCCATCTATAGTAAGCAATTATAAATTTAACAAAGCTGTCGATCGAATAGAAATACCATTTCTTACGGGTCGAGATTTCTACTGCAACAAATTAAGAACCTGAAGCAAATTAATTAAATTGATTTAAGTTTAAAGAAAATGAAAAGAATTAATCACAAACTTATCTGATCATTGAATTGATTTTGAACTAAACTATTTTCCAAATTCTTTATATATTTGTTGCTTAATATATAAAAAGTTGCTAGAGAAATTCAAATAGGTTTAACTTTGTATCAACAATCAAGCTTCATTATTTATTAAAGATAACGTTCAAGAAGCTAAGAAAAGTATCTAAATATAAATAGAAATGTATTTATGTAGTCGCATGTTGGCATTTATAGTCAATAATTAGCGTTTTAAAAGCTTAAAGGGATATTAAATTAATATTGATTTAACTTTTCGTCAACTGAGATATTCATTAATTTTCTATTTCTGCTATATTTTTTTTATAATTTATGAAAAATATTAATAAATGTAGATTATATTTAGAAAAAATGGCAGACCTTTTTAGACAGAGAAAAGTATTTTGTCTTCAACGGGCTCGATTTTTTAAGCTTCGTTCTGTGCCCACTAGACTACCTAATCGATTATGCCTTCGAAATTAGTAAACATTTATAAATATTTCAATAACTTTTGAACTTAATTTAAAAAACATATGGTAATTTACCATTGATTATGATAATTTGTTGTTATTAATAATCATTAAGTGCGCAGATTGTTATCTAACAAGCCGAAAGACAATCTGATTTTTGTAAATTTCTCTGTTAACAACAAAATTTGTAAGATCACCAGCACATACACAGAATTTACTTAACATCACTTTCGCTGAACCCAACCAAACCAAACCCCATTCACCACCCCAGACACACCCAAAAAAAAAAGAGAAAAAACCGCAGGGGACTAGCCGACAAAAGTCATGCGAATGCTGGAGCATTGATTGATTATAGGGCAGTCAGAGAGGGAAAAATAAAAACAATTAAAGGTTCAGCTTTCACCCGAAGGCAACACAAACTAATTACTTTCACTTGGCCAGAATGTCGAGCAGAGTTCAATCTTGCAAATAAGCGACAGCAGCAGCATCCAAAGCAGCAGCAGCACTTACAAATCGAGCACGCAGCTATCTTCATTATTATCATCATCATCATCAGTCGGATGGGGGCCATAGGTTAATATGGCAATTAGCCAAGAGCTCCCAGTGTAGCCAAACACCAAGTGCGCAGTGAAAATAAGAAAGCCGTCCGAATGTTAACTGACAGTGGACGGGCAATTAACGAATCCCAGATATCAGAGGCGACTACCCAACATCTATTGCTCATAACTTTCAAATGTGATTAAGGTCGACAAGCTGCCAGGCCGAAAGCAAAATACGTTGAAATATGTAATAAAATAGAAATAAATCGACAGGTTCTGAGCGCAATAATAAATAATTATGTTGTTTTATTGATGTGGGCCAAGACAACAAAATCAAAATGCGTTGGCCAAATCAGTTCTGGCCGGCTCGGCTTCGGCACACAGACAAACAGCCCACGGCCAGAACGGATGCTGGACTATGGGCACACACAATCTCTGGCTACGTATTTCAACAGGTTCACGCCTCTATCGACAGCATTAAAAAAAAATAAGTAAAGAAAGCCAAAATCTGTGCAACAACACATTAAATGTAATTTTCAAGCTGAAAGAGGGGGCCGCAGCAACAGCAGCAGCGGCTTCCCAAGATCGCCAAACCAAAAGAAGCCGCCGCAAATCCAAAGGCGTTGTCAATAAAAATAATAAGGGGAAAAAAACAAAGAGAGTTACGTTCAGTTAGCCGAATATAAAATACCCTTTGCGAGGTTTAGTTGCTTTGTTGGGCTTATTTTAAGCAACTGCTGACTGTAATAATCTTAATTAATATACCCCTTGTAGCGCACTTTTTGCGCACAGGGTATGGAACAGAACATAAATCGAACTCTCGGCCGCCGCTCGACTTGCAAGTGGTGCACATCAAATTTGAACAGTTTTTCAAGTGTTTATGACGTTTCATGGTGAGCTCTGAAAGGAAGGGTGGGACGAGTGGAACGAGTCCGGGCTTAACCGGGGGTAACTGAGGCAACTGAGGCAACTGTGTGGCTTTTTGGATTGGTGTGATTATCGTGAGTAAACTATCTCCCAGCTGGTCTGTGGGTCTCTGGTCTCTGGTAGTGCTGCATTAACAGCCGCTGCCGGTTATACATGTATGTATATATACATATATATTTTTTTCGTTTTATGAAGATGAATTTCTTTTTTATTCGAGATTTATACGCGGACGGCCCCCAACTCCCCTGCTCCACACTGGGAGCTCTACAAGCTTTGCGCGGCTGGAGCTCCAATTACTTCACTCACTGTTGATTATTATGTTGTATGTTGTAGTTTTATGAGTTGTTGTTGCTGTTGTTGTTGTTGCAGCAGAGATTCCGCAAAATCAATGGAATGGTTGGCTGAATGTGAGTTTCGCTTTTGGGCGAGTGCGTGTCTGAAGTGTGTGGAAATGGGATAAATATTGTATGAAACATTGTTAAAGCGAATATGCCAGTCCCTTTGTTCAATCGCAATTGATTGTATTGCTCTTCTATTAATGGAACAAAAAGTGCTCAAGCATATAAAAAAACATTATCCAAGCACAACAAGAAAATCATAAATAATATTGCTAATGGATGGCGTATCCCAGACAGCACGTTAATACTAATATGGAAATATTTAGCTACTGCCCAAATACTCCAAATAAGAGCTAAGTCTCTTTGTTATATATTCAAACTTTAACTCTATATATTCTATAAATATATATAAACATATCTGCATATACTACTTAAAGCTTTTAAGCATTTTTAATGGAAAGCTGAGTACAAAATTGTAAATATTTATCGTCTAATAAATAGACTAAGAAAATGGTATAGTCAGAGCATAATCTATGAGTAAACATAAATATATATTTTGAGTTCTATTAACTTAAACCTTTTCAATATTATACATTTAGTTTTAGGAGGAGTTAGCACTATTCTGTTATTTGACAACTATCTAACTACGATCCAACATATGTTAACACGCATAGAGATTTGCAGTCGTCTATAGTCCTTACTCTGAGTTATGAATTACATCAATTTAATATTAATTACATTATTAAATATCTCACACATACATACTAAAAACTTTACCCCAGTTAACTTTATTCTTCAACCTAGCATTCAAATCATTTCAATTTCATTTCATAAGTTGACCTCAAACTAAGTTGATCCGCTTGTCGTAAGCAACAACTTAAATCTTTTTACTTTTCCTCAAACCTTCATCTTTCAACACATTTGTTAGCAGAGGAAAGCCCATATTACTTTCATAAAAAAAAATATCTATATAATATGTATATTATTTTCAGCGTAAGCCCGAGTCGCACCTGTTGCTACATTTTGGTCTGCCGCTGGGGCTAATGAGCCGGACTTGGGGGTCAGCAGAATGACACAATTTACATAGAATCCACATCAAATGGCAGGGTATCTGGCATATATCATTTTCAATAAGCCGCATCGCATTGCTGCGATATCTTTAGTGACAATCTGGCGGCGAGTTCTCACCGTTCGGCATAAATCACGAGCGGGGCCAACCGAAACCAGTTTCTGTTTCTGTTTTTGTTTCTGATCTAGCGCAAAAGATCTACGCGCATAAATTCAAATTAGATAAAAATAAACTTTTACCAGGCAGGTGATTTAGTACTTGAACCAAAATATAACAACAACCGCAACTCGACGCAGGTGTTTCGATGCCAACTCAAAATAAAAACAAAAATGTGGACAAAAAAGAGAAACAAGTTTTCTAGATTTATTCTCAAGTCTTATTTTTGCCTACTTTACTTCGACTGCGACTTGACATATTTGCCTGCTAATTTCATGTTATTTATGCGGCCGTTGTGCATTTTTTGCTGTATGTCCCAAGTCCCCAAGCAAAGACAAACAATGGAGAGCTTAGCACTTGCTGCCGGGTGGCTGGGTGGGGTCGTGAGCTCTCCGGCCTCAGCTGTGGGCCCCTGAGCTCGGCAACTTGAGCCTATTGTTTGTCTGACAAAATGACAATTACATGTTAAGAATTTCAACAAAAAATTATTAAAATAAATATTTGTACGCTAAACAAATTGCCTGTCGAGGCTCCGGTCCAAGCTGTGCATAATTTAATAAATGTGTGTCTGTGTGTGTGCGAGTGTGCTACACTTGAAAAAATAAAACCAAAAATAAAATTGATATTGATACAGCTGAAATGTGCTTTTGTTTCCACATAAAACTTGATTTTATAGTCTAAACAAGAATCAAGGGTGTAATGTGAGGTTCATTGTCAAGATTCCAAAGACGAACACGTTTTCCAGCTAACAAAGATCGAAGATCGGAAAAACTTCTACAGCATCTGAACGCGGTTGCCAGATTCTTGGCTGACCCCAGAGAGGCGCCCCAAAAAGATTACGCCCCTGCGACCTGCCTACGAGGTGAATCATGTACCTTACCCTACAGTAATAGGTCCTCAATCCCTTTCATTGTAAATGTCTCATCCTTGTAAATACTCCTAAAGGTAGAAACTATACAAAATTGGTACTATAACCATATTTCTGTCATTCTTTCTTGGTAGAAATTAATTCCGGTACTGAAGGGAGCCAGTGAAATTTCAAATATTGACAAAAAATAATAAGTTATCCAATAATAAAAATGTACCCAAAAATTTAAAATAATCTTAAACAATTTCTTCGGGTTTATATTTCTTCTATAGGATAATAATCATGTATAACAAATGTGCATAAAAAAAAATTGCTTTTTTTATTTTATTTTCTTACTTAATAGTGTACATCTATTTTATTGGATATATAGCCCAAATTAGAAATGTGCCCATATTCCCATTTTTTGTATATACATATATAAGTGTTGGTAAATTCGGAAAACTAAATTATAGATCTTTGAAAAAACCAAAGAAAAAGTATATATAAAGTATATATGTATACAAAAACATACTAAAAACAATATCCTGATCCTAAAACTAAATACACAATTGAAAAAAATTCACAATTCAAATAAATTCACTATTGAAGTTCACAATAATACTGTGAATTATTTATCGAGTACTAAGAACACACGAATAGACATTTGTTAAAAAAGAGATGCCTAATTGATAGATACCCAATAAAACTCTGCCAAGCAGTTAAGACCTGAGCGTATCAACTTGAATGTATTGTCAGTTTTTCACAGGTGATTTATGCCTCTTGCCAACCTCATTTTTGCGGCATCCCACACCTCAAGCTGGCACCTTGTGCAAATAGTAAGTCAAACAAAAGTACAACTGAATGGCGGCTCTTTATGCAACACAGCAAAGCAAAGCAGCTGTCGCAACTGCAGCCGCGAGTCGCATGTGAAAATTCACACTGCCATCGTGTGGCAAACAACAACAACAACAATTGAGAAAAGGCCTTGGGCCAGACCAGGGCGGGGCGGGTAATGGGAACGGGCATAGGAATTGGCTGGGTTGGCACTTCATTAAATAGACGCTGCGGCGCTTTTCCGAGCCGTGCCACGCCCCCAACATTATCCACTGGGGCAACTGAACAGTCAAGCGGCTGCTTATTTTTCACACATGCTCGCCAGGAAAAACAACAACAACAGAGCAAGCAAAAGAGCAAAAAGGAAAAGGAAAAGAAAAGCAGACAACGAGGCAAAAATTTAAGCAACAATTTTTTTGTCTGCTTTTTCTTTTTTAAGCGCTGTTGTTTATGATGACAATTTTTTTCGTTGACGACGTCGACATGTGGCCATAAAGTTGTCGGTAAATAACAAACAGGCGTCGACTCTGAGCGCTCAACGCGCCACACGCTACGCAGCAGGCTCTGGAGCGGGTAGGGTTAGGGGGGCGAGTGCCTCCCACAAGGGATGCCAATAAAATGGCAAGAAAAAAAATGGAATGAAGAGCCGTCCAATTTTGTTGTCATAGCCGTGTGCACGGCGGACGCTCGAGTTGTGTCCTGACTAAGCCGCAGCGGCATGCAAAAAGTATCTCAGGGATGGCAGGCAAAGTATCTCAGCGAGTCGCAGCGCTCGTAAGCATGTTAAATGCATTTCCTTTTTGGCTGCAAAATGTGCTCAGTTGTATTTCAACTCGATTTCGTAATATCTTTCAGCTGTGTTCCCAGACTTTTGCATCAAATTATGCCCAATTGAGCGCAACATTTGCCGCATTATGCAAATTGCTTTCATATTTATATGAATTTTCAAAATTCGCTTTTTTTTGCTTTATTGTTTTATTTGTTTGTAAATAATGAGCGTGGCATTTGAATGTCTGAGCTCAGCTTAAAAAAACAATGATACTTTTTTTATTCAGTCTTTGTCTTAAATTATATTTGTACTTAGCTGCAGGAACCTGTTTTATTGTCATAAGCCAAAAACAATTTAATGGGCGACCTTGAAATGTTGCTAATGTGTGACTATAATTAAGGATTAGTCACAGCTTGGCTTTCATTTAAATATTGTTCTTGGCTAAGTTTTAATTTGCTATGAAATAATTGTCTTGCCTTGAGATGGCTTTTGCGTTTTTTAGAATTGCAATTTTAAATATTTGATTATTTATGTATTTTATATATGCTTTTCATAAGAATCCGTTTTCTTCAGTCTTTCTGTACGTCCGTATTTATGAACGCGTCGATCTCAGAGAGAGAGCTAGAGAGTTAAAATTTTGAACGTAAGGCCTCCTAGTGTCCGAGCAGTACGAGTTTCTTTCCGATAATTTGCCCCGTTTCCAAGCAGTCGATAAATATCGATATTGAAATTCTGTTTTTTAAGCAAATCTCGTAGGTTTTGATGGCTAGAGTCACCAAATTTGACAGGTAGCTTTTAGAATAGTATCAGATCAAGTATCTTTAGAGCTACCGCCCTGGTAGTAGAAGATTTCGGGTATACCTTAGTTGGGCCCTCCCGACTAGAGCACTCTTACTTGCTTTCTGTGGTAAATATCAGAAATATTTTCAGGCTTATGATAAAACACTCGCATTAAGCTAGCTTCTAGTGGATCCAATTATTTTATGGCACTTACCCATAAACTTTTTGAAGCTCTCAGACATGTGTATCCACTCGTCGACTAATCCACACACAATTTGGGCTGCATCTAATCTGTAATGAAGAGCAAACATATAAATTTAATAAGCTGTCCCATAAATTTTCCGCTGCACTTAAAAAACTGAGACGAAATCGTTCAAGTCGAATACAAATAAGTGTTCGAAAAATGTCTAAAAATATTTCCAATTAAATTCAGTCTGTCGAAGTGGAAGCGAAACCATTTGAAAAAAATAAGTTGCTACCGAAATACGGAAAATGTTTTGTCATCTGTTACGATTTAAACCAAGCAAAAGGATTGACAACGAAATTTAATACGCAGCGAAAACTTAAACTAAGTGAAAATTAATAGCTGGCTCTCCACCAAAAGAGGAAGATGTACAAAAATAAAAAAAATAAAACTTTCACTTGAAATTTGTTGAAACAAGAAACTTGAAGTGACTTTTTGAACTGTGAACCGAAACAGCGAGATGAACGGAGTTGAGTTAGGATGAGCTCTGAGTCGAGGCATCATAAATATAAATAATACACATATTTCGAAGTGTGTCTCCCTGTAACTGACACGCTGATGGTTCATAGCATGGGCAGAGGCAGGGGCAGGGGCAGGGGCATGGACTGGGAGCTGCCGCCTGCATGCCACAGCAATTTGTGTGTGGCAGCCTCTACATAGCGACAACATTTTGACACACTTAAGTGTTAGGCAGCCGACTCGACAGAGCTCCGACAGCCTGCATCATCATCATAGCATCATCATCGTCTTCATGATCATAGTACAAGTTGTCAGAGGGTCGCGGCGATAAATTTGGAAATTATGAACATAATTCTTCATTAGGCCACGCATCCGATAATGGAACTGAAGAGGCGTCCAAACGTAACGAAACGAGAGTGAAAGAGCAGAAGCGACTCCCCCAAATCTCCCATAAAGCTATCCACAAAAACTGCCCACACTCGCTTTCATTCGTTGCTGTTGTTGTTGTTGTTGCCGTTGTTGTTGCCGTTGTTGTTGTGGGAAGCCTAACGCCCGGTGATAAATTGGCGATATTACGCATTCGGCTTGGGGATTATTTTCATTTTTGCACGTGGGCGTCACCGAAAGTCCCGCCCAAGTCCCAGCATTTCAAGAATGCCACAAAACGCACACGCAGCGCAATAGATAACCGGACTGGGAGATAGACCCATTGATAGAGCGGCGATTGTATGGCATTTAAATTGAAATAACGTGATTTTTGTGGTCCGCTGGACACAGGTCCGCCGCATGTCAGAAGTCGAACGGTTGCGGAGGGGGGCGCGGGGAAGAGCAATGCCAGTGGCATAGATTTAACCAAACTATTCCGACTATTGTTTTGCGGTTTTGCGCAGATTTTGTTTGGCTTAGGTTTTTTTTTTGGTTACTTTTTACAGGCTTAAATGAATCGGAACGCACTTTTCACTCGCTTTTTGGGGGTCGTTATGTGTGGGTGGGTGCGGCTTTTGTTCGGCCTTGTGTGCATAGCTTTCCAGCGAGTTATGACCTGCGGGGCCGGGGTGACATTGGCAATTGGCCAATTTTTTGACGGAGAAATGTGCACAAAAATTTAAAAATCAATAAAATATTGAAGGTCTGTGCTTAAAAACAGTTTAATTAAATTGTTTGTAAATTGAAAATACAAAAAAAAATTATTTCAGTCTCTCCCCGACGGGGAATTGAACCCCGGTCTCCCGCGTGACAGGCGGGGATACTAACCACTATACTATCGAGGACGTTGAAAGATGTCTGTCTAACACTCAACAAGAAACGTCATGAGCAGCAGTTACGAAAAGAACAAATACCAATGAATAAGCGAAGCAAGAACAACGTCAAGGGGAAGTGTTAGCAGCAGATACGAAAGCTCATGTCTGTGAACCGTTAACCGTTTATTAATCACACACAAATACTAACAAGTTGGGCGTATGTATTTATGCAAATATAAATAGCCACAACGGCGAATAAAGCTTTTGCGTAAGTTTTGCCATTTGCTTTTATGTGTGTGCGTAGCATCGAATTATTTATGCGCTATTCTTTTTATTCTGTTTATTATGCGATGTCATTGCTGATTTTATGCTTATGAGTGGTTCGGCTTTTGGTATTTCGATAGCGGCAAAGCTCAAAGCAAGGGAATTTCTATGAAATGTGACGTCACGATTGTTGTGGTTTATTGAGTTAAGCTGTCAAATATATAGCTGTATAAATATAATAATGTTAACTTCCGATTTGATGAGGAAAGAGAATGTATTAAAGAAACTGTTTATAATTTGTTATGTTTGCTATTTGAAATGTATGTTTGTGTATTTGAGTTTTTTGAGCATGTAAATACAAATGCGAATGCAGAGACAAAATAAATATATACATACATAAAAATTGATATACGGAGCACAGAGAAATATTACTTACTTAAATATAAATTCATTTTTGGCTCTATATGCACTTTGATGAATTTCTGCAAACAACTGAGTCGGCACTTATATTTATGTAGTACGTATGATTTAAATGCACAAATGTATGCACCTTCTCCTTTGTTCCACTTTGGCAACACTCAAAAGCTGTCAACACGTCAACTTTGTTGATAACATCTCTTTAGAGACCTATTACAGAAACTATCAAACAACTGGCAACAACAAAGTGCCGCAGTCCCAAAACGATTTCTAAACCATTCAGTCATAATGCATAAAGCATAAAGCAAAAATAAAAAAAAATAAAAGCTCGCCTCTCGGTGCTCCACATGTGACGTCGACGTCGACCGCGTTGGGTATCTCACAGTCCAATTCACTCAGCACGATTGCGAGTGCGAGAGCGAGCGAGGTGGGAACAGCGGCACGCGGCGACCACAGAAACCGCAAGGTGCGTTTCTGCTGTATGCTGTTATTATTATTCGTGTTATTGTTGTTGCAAAACAACCGGCAAAAGGATAAAAGAAAAAACAAATGCACGCAAAAAAAAAATAAGAGAAACAATTACACAAACAATTCGATTGCAGTCGACGCTGCTGTCGCCGCCGGCAGCATGTACGCCACTCAACTGACACTCAACTGGCAGCGGCAGCGGCAGCGACAGCGACAGCTCTCCCTCTCGTGCGCTCCCACTCCCTTTTTGTGTGCAATCATGCAAATAAAACATTTTTTATATGGACGCCTTTGTGTGTGTGCGTGCAAAATTTTAACCCAAATATTTTGTAGACATGCAATATTTATGCTACAGCAACAAGAGCAACAAAACTGCAAACAGGCGCAATTACAACAATAACAATAACAGTCAGCAGACAGGCGGGTGCAACAACAAAAATAACAGCAACGTTTTTGATGTAATGGACTTTTGCTATTTTGCAAATGGGTTGATTTTTTTCCGCTTTTTTTTCGCAACAGACAAACCTACCCCCGCCGCACAGCTCAGCTGAATGGGCCTTCGCTTTTGGGCAGCTGTGTGCAAATGTCCCTTAATGCAGCTGTCCCTCAATATTCTCGCTCACATTCTCGCTCGGTCTCCCTCACTCGCACAATAGTTTACAGTGTAAAGCTTGCGGTGTCTACACTCTACACGCTGCAGTCTCCGCTCTCCGCTCGACGTGTTTAACGAACAATTTTCGCATGCATTTCTAATTTTCATAAACACATTAAAATGATAATTAAAAGGCATTTCAGTATTTCCTTTTTTTTCGGTGTTGCTGCGAAATGTTGCCGCATTCGCTGCTGATGCTGCTGCTGCTGCATTATTTATTTATTATGTATGCAAATGCATTTAATTGCATGGACAGCGCTGTCGTTGCTGGCAAGGAGTGGGGTGAGCTTTGGGGATGCCCAGCGCCAACGTCAAACAATTTGCATATTTTAGCATGTAATGAAATTTGTAATAATTCTGCAATTAATTGCGTGCGTGTCCTTGTTTATGGCCACTGCAAACCTACGTGCAACAGCAGGCAGCAGCAGCAGTAACTGGAGCAGTTACAGTAACAGCCATACATCAACAGCAGTAGCAGTAGTTGCTGTGTGTTTGTGTGTGTGTGTTAGTGTGTGGGCTGCCTACATGTGGGCACACATGAATTTCACAGTTGCGGCATTTACTTTTTCACTGCCGCTGCGGTTGCTGTTGCTGTTGCACAGTGTAAACACACCGCAGTTGCTTGCGGCATTTGACAAGCTGCGGATTTTGCATTAAAGTGAAAGCTTTTCATTATTATAATGTAACGGTAATGACTATATGACTACTGACATAACAATAAGCGATTGTGGGGCAATTTAATAATTATGCGCAACTATATGCATACCCTATAAAATCTATAGATGCATTTAAAAACTTATCAGCATGCTTAATAGAAGTGCGTTGGTTTTAAATGAATTAAATATTATTAAATTACAAAACGTTGAATTTTCATCTTAAACGGTTTTCCAGTAATAATAGAATTCGCCAAGAAAACTTTAAATTTCTGCTGGAGGCTCAGCAGAATTTATGCTATTTTGTTATTAATATTGAGCCAAAAATATAGAAATGCATACTTTTACATTAAAGTATTAATTTTAAGCTTATTAACAGCTTGTTTAAAAAACCTTGGAGCGTATCGTGCTTGACCTCGTCTCCTGAAATTGACAATGGAAAATAAAGATATTTTCCATTTTCCCGTTTTGGATTTCTATGCATTAAGTTTATGTTGCAAGTTTATTGAAAAGTGGCATGTTTACAAGCACATTTCGAGATAAATATTTACTTATATTAAATAGCTGTTGCTATAATTATTAAGCCTTGGCTTGACTTGCGGCATGATGGGGAGACAATGTTATTGCGACGTGCTGCATGTTTATTTTGAATTGTTTGGCATGTTTTCTTTTCATTTGCAGCATCATTAGCATTATTATTATTTTTTTTATCGGAAAACAATAAATAAAACACTTTGTTTCACTAATTACATATAGTATATTTATATATATGTGCAGACAGGACCCTTACTAAGCGCTATAACAGTAAAATTTTAGACTGCCAATTTAAGTCGCAAATTTCAGCTGGGAATTGCATTTATCTTGTATCTAACAGATATTTTGATTTTCATTTTGATGTCTGGGCGTTTGTTTTGATGTTTTTCAATTATGTAAGGACGGCATCAGTTGTTTTTCCTTTATACGACTTTTCGTTTTTCTTTCGTTTTCTCCCTTTTTGCCATTTGCCCGCTTCATTGCATTGTCTGGACTCTGGACCCCAGGAGGAGAGACAATAGATTTCAAGGATGGTTTCTTTTTGCTTACTTACGCAATGCTGCCAGCTGTGCGCTCAACTTGCCTCTGTATCTGTTTTTTTTTATTGCTTGCAATAATCATTTTGGTATAAGAAGAAGAACAAACGTGGCATGGACAAAAATCTAATAAAATTAGTGGAAATGGCTTTAAAACGCAATGTTTTTCAACAGTTTTTCCTCGCTCCGCTTCGTAATTATACGAATTGCTATCGCTCTCCCTCTCTCTCTCTCTCTTTATCTTCCCCTCCTGCTCTATTTCTCCCGGTCTTTGATGATGTTTTTTTCATTAGTTTCGCGCCGCTTGAAGCGCTTCAAAAAAGCCTCGCAGCAATTATGAGACCCAACCATCAGTCAATTAGTTGCCGCAGTCCGAACCGACCGAGTGAAACCCATCAAATAAAATATTGAAAATGCTTTTTAAATATTATATTCGCAGTCGTGATGGCAAATTGTTGTTTTGAGTATCTGTGTGTGTATGCGTGTGTGTGTGTGACTGTGTGTGAATAAAAATGCGTGGTAAATGTTTTAATTGCCGCAATTCACGATCAAATGCGATGTGCGAAAATTTGAAACGCTCAAAATTAGCAGCAATTTAGACAGTTTATTATGATTAACATTTTGATAGATTAATAACAAAATGTTTATCGTATAGCTATTGGCTATTCATGTGAACGCTTGGGCTATTACTGCAAATTGTTTAATTATTTTCTATATTTCCGAAGAGGTTTTTTTTTTTATCATTTATTATAAATTTTGTAGCCGATTCTTGGCAAATCAGGTAAAAAACGAAAAATTTAGGATTTCTGCGACACGCTGAGGACCTTAATACCCTTATAGACATTTCCCTTTAGCAGATATGTGAGAAGACTGAAAAGTTTCAAGACGATAGTATCAAAACTGAGAGACTAGTTCGCATTGAAACAGACAGATGAACCCTTTACCCCTGCAAGAGTATACAAATTAGTTCTTTAAGCATCAGTTCATATTTGTAACACTGGAAGGTTCCATAAATAAATTAACAAAATAAATAAAGTTGAATAGCGCATTTGCATAGTCTCTATAACAAACATAATCTGATACTCTTCAGATTTCCCTGAAAAATGTAAAGCATATCCCATTCATATTATTGATTTGCCCATTTTGCGGCGCATCTTATAAAAAAACTCGTAAATTTACATCTAATTTTTTTGCGTAGGAAATAAAAAAACGAGAAAGAAGGGCTATCTTCGGCACGCCGAAGATTTAATACCCTTGCAGGCCGAACCTTTTCGGTTATCACGAATTCTAAGCACTTTGTGCTTGCTTCTGTCTGGCATACGTCCATGTCCTTGTCAAAAAAAAAAAGTTTTTCATACAACAACTTAATTTTTGACCGATCGTTCCTATGGCAGCTATATGATATAGTTGTCCGATCTTTATAGGATTTTGCATGTAAATGGGGAGCGTAGTAAAACTGATAAATACCGAGTTTGGTCAAGATATCTTGAAAAACATAAAAATTGTCCATACAAAAACTTAATTTTCGACCGATCGTTCCTATGGCAGCTATATGATATAGTTGTCCGATCTTAATAGGATTTTGCATATATATGGGGAACTAATAAATACCAAGTTTAGTAAAGATAACTTTATAAACAAAAATGTTTTTCATACAAGAACCTACTTTTCGACCGATCGTTCCTATGGCAGCTATATGATATAGTGGTCCGATCCAGCTGGTTTTGACATATGAGCTGCGTGCAACAGAAAGAGGGACTTCTGCAAAGTTTCATAAAGATAGCTTTAAAACTGAGAGACTAGTTCGCATAGAAACAGACAGACGGACAGACGGACATGGCTATATCAACTCGGCTGTTGATACTGATCAAGAATATATATACTTTATGGGGTCGGAGATGTCTCCTTCTATGCGTTACACATTTCACGACAAAATTATAATACCCTCTGCAAGGGTATAAAAAATAAAAACACAAAGCTTTAAAATACCCAGAATCAAAACGCGGCGGCAAGGACAACGGCCAAAATAATAGTCAATAAAATATTTGCACGAGCAAAAATCAGTCAAGCGCAGCGCCAGGACTCGAGACTTTTTTTTCTATATCAATGTACCAAAAATACACGATACGGTTAGCTACAAAGACATTGAACAGAGATCAAGCGGGGCTGGGTGCAGGTGAAGGTGAAGCACATATGTGGGGGCAGTCCTTAAAAACGTGCGGCCTCTCTTGCAATGGCATAAGAAAAGTTTTCTTTTTGCCATGCTGCTTTTGAAGTGCACATGACCAGACCGGTTGAAGAAGAACAAGAGAGGGGAAAAAAAGACAAAGATGACAGCCCCTGAAAAATTTAACAAAAATAACACCGAACATGTGTAGGGCGGGGCGGGGCGGGGAGGGGGCGGGTTTATTTTTTCTTCTGCTTTCGGTTGTTGTGTGTGCCAAAGAAAAACAATTTACAATGTTTTGCTTCTAGTTGAAGACGTTTTATTCAATGCCAAGCAACAGCAACAACAACAACAACAACAAACTAAGAACTCTTTAGAAAGTTTTTTTTTTGTAATTTTTTCTCATTTTTCTTGGATTTTTTTTTGCGCTGAAGCTCGGTACGCGGCTTTTGTGACAAAATTTTTACCCATGACTTGAGCGAGTGCCAAGAAAAAGTGGCGACCTTCTAACAAAAGGGCGAAAAACAAAGCAGGAAATGGCTCAGGATATTGGCGGGCACGCGGGGCCAAACGTGCGTGCAGCGAGCGTGAAATGCGACAACCCTGGTCCGAGTCGCTTAAAGCGCGCGTATCTGAAAGATACATTTTATAGAGTGTGCAGCTTGAAATACGCTGCTCACTTGTGGCTCGTTTCTATTTGCAGCTCCTTGGCCCGAGCAACTACTTATGGACATTTTAGTTAAATTTTACGAGGGTTTTAAGCGTCGCTTTAGCCCCGATTTCTGCAGCCAATCTATTGAAATTGCGGTCGAGCTGAGGCCGAACAAAAAGGTCAACACATTAAATTTATAATGCGATTGAAAAGGACGACGAAAGCGCCAGCATTGCGGGGCTGTTACAGTCCACTCTGTGTGTGTGCGTGTGTATCTGTGTGGGTGTCTGTGCGCTGGAAAGTGCCTTTAAGTAGGTCAGTTTGGTCTGTCATAAAATGCAATTGGGGCGCATTGAAGTGCCGCGATTCCGACAAGTGAAATGTCAAGTTGTAAATAAGCCGGCGAGCAGAGAGAAGCAATTCGCGTATTGCTGCGCGTATGGGCCCCGAGCAGAGGGCGTGGTCAGCCGGGCGTTGCCTGCCGCTTTGATGGCAGCTAAAAGGAGCTGCCTTCAAAGTGACTCAAAGTGCTCAAGGAAAATGAGTTAAACACTCAAGTAGCGCAGAGATTGCATTTCCAGATACATGTCAATTCCATGCGAGGCAAACTCATTTAAATCGCATTTAAAGTAGTTTTTATAAAATAAGCTACAGTATAATGTGTTCAACTACCTCAATAGTTAGGCGTACAATCAGTAAAGCTACCCGATTATGTATATTTTTTGCATAGGATAACTTCGGCACGCCGAAGATTTAATACCCTAGCAGACATTTGCCTTTGAGAATAGTGCAGCTCGTAAATGCTTAAAATAACCTCTACAAGTCAGCATTAAACTGCATCAATTGATATATATATTTACCACATAGCTAAATCTAGAGCACACTCAAATTGCTATGATTTAAATATATTTTATTGGTCTCGATAACAGACATGGTTGATTTTCAGGCCCTGCCACTGCCAGAGGCCAAATTGGGTAAGGTCGCCACAAAATTTCCGTCACTTTACAGCGTTAACAGAAACGACCTTCATCAAAAATATCAAATCAAATGACAAACTGCTGCTGGTTTTATTGACAAAATGCATGTCAATGTGTCAAGCGACACAATCAACGCCCCAAAACCAAAAGCCAGAAGCATCAGTTGCCCTACAGGCCTGTCATAATCAGAGCTCGTATATCGAGAGAACTCGTATTTCTCTATTGATGGGCATAAATAAAACAAAGATTTCAAATAAAAACCTCAAAAGGGCTGCTGTTCGAATTAGCAACAAATCAAAAGCAAATAAAACAAAATATGTTATATGTGTATATATAAAGACAACAGCGCCTTGCAGCAAATGAAGAGTGACGGGGCCCTCAGCTCTCAGCTAAATAAACGCTTTAAAAAACGACGTGCGGATAACAATCACAGGTCGTAAACTATGTAAAAAAAATGCAAGTATTTGCATACACTAAAAAGAGTTAAAAAATCGAGTTGAGTGTCATTAAAAAAAGCCAGCGACTATCAAAACTAACTGCCCGGGAGACATTTGGTTGGTTGGTTTTTTTTTTCTGTCGTGCTGGTAATTAAAACTTGTTGGCAGACTGTCAGGCAGCGAGTTAACAAGTCGGCAGCATCACAGACTCAAAGTGGGGGAGGGCGGTGCGAGGGTTCAGATAGAGAGCTGGCGAAAAAATATTATTTAATTGTGAGGCGAGCGCTAATTAAAGCCGACTCCGCAGACTCAAAGCTGTAGCTGAGACGCGTCTGTCGGCCATTGGCCATAAAGTCAAACAGTTTACGGCTGCTGGCTGAATTGACTGCGAGAGGGGGGGGGGGGGAGGGGGTCAGGGAGGGTGCTGCTCGTGGCAGCTATTTATGTTTATCGACTGGTAGCTCTCTACTGACACCATCATCATAGTCAACATCATCATCTGCCGCAGAGACTGGCCTCTAAGTTAGTCATAACTTGAATGCCAACACACACACACACACACACACACACACGCTTTTACGCCGAGTGGAGATGTCAGCGCAACTTATGGTAATTGTTGCAAATTATTTATTTATTTATGCACGCGGCTGCTGCTGGTGCTGCCGACGCTTTTGTCGCCTGATTATGTGCTTATTTATAAGCGCAGGTAACTCGACACAGCCCAGGCTCCTATAAGGATGTGCGATGCTAATGAGATGCGGCCACAACGACGAACACAAAATCCACATATGAATATCAATTATGAGACCTGCGATTCTCTAACCTATTGAGTGGGCATAAGCCAGGCAGATATCACTTTATCTTGAGCTAAACCAACAGGAAGGAGCAGCGCTGGGCCGAGCTGAGCTCATCTGGGCTGGGCTGGGCTGGTCAGTTGAGTCGAGTGCTGGTTGTTGAAAGCAGACGTCTAAACGCCGAGCGGCAGAATGAAGAATGCTTTCAGACAAAAATGTTTGGTTATTTGCATGAAAAATTCACGATTTCAATTTGTAACAGAATTTCACTTTAGACAGCTGCAAATGTAGCAATTACGATTTACACTGAGAAAATAATTGATAAAGATAAAGATGCTACGCAGTCTAAAATGTTAGCTAGGTTTTAAATTAAGGCACTGAAAAAGTGTTTAAATAAAAAGGGTATTTGGAACTTTATACAATGTGGAAATTTATACTATTTCATATCTCATTTTTTCTTTCAACAATGTTAAATAAAATGTCATAGCCAAACAACATACCCAACATACATTTTATTTGCCTGTGATTTGTTCCATTTAAATTTCAAAAGTTTTAAAATATTTCTTTTACAGTCAGTGCCTCACAATCAACTCTTAAACTGAAATCCAATTACTTAAATATTTAGTTGATATACAGTTTTCAGTTTATAGAACAATATCTTTTTAAACATATAGTTTAAATATTTATAAAATTCTAGAAGAGCATTCATGTGAAAACGTTTTTAAAAGTGGATGTAACACTCGAAACTACCGTTCAATTTGCCAATTAGCTTAACGAAAAACAAGAGCCCCCAAAAAGCAAACAAGTCGAAAGTCATGGCTGCAACATTGGAAATTGTTTATCGGCGAGAAAACACCTCAAGAAGCGACTCGAACCGATGCGAACAACGAATGCAATTAAAATAAATATATGCAATATCAAATAGTCGCAATGCAGCGCCCATTGACACCCCCGCGCCCACCCTTAGGCGAGCGGGCGGGCAAGCGGCGAGCGGCAGCAGGGCGAGTGGTTAACTGATACAGAGTTCAAGTATCCAACAGATACTTTAAGCCCGAACGTGCCTAACCAAGCGGGCAACTGCCAACGTGCAACTGGCTGGACCGAGGCCAGTTATTGAAAGAAAATTGCAGTAGCCATGCGAAAATTTTGGCATGCAAAGCCAGTTGGAGGGGCAGCAAGGCGTGTGTGGTGTGTGGCAAGTGCGGCAAGTCTGGGAGTGCATCTGGACAAGGGGTTCAACTGATGCTCATGTCTTGTGCATGACTTTGGGAATCGGTGCTAGTCGGGACCCGCCCGGTTTCTAATGCGCATTCGCTGTCTGCCGTCAATCCATTAAAAATTGTAGCAGCCACAAAACGTGG
The DNA here is from genome assembly GCA_035045885.1 of Drosophila borealis. NCBI lineage: Eukaryota > Metazoa > Arthropoda > Insecta > Diptera > Drosophilidae > Drosophila > Drosophila borealis. The sequence continues at coordinate 4,067,608 of JAWNOR010000211.1, forward strand.
CACGTACGGTTGCACACACATTTTGATATTTGTTCGGCTGCTTGTTCGCCGGGCCTCGGTCAGCAGATAACATTTGTATTTAAAAGACACTTTACGCTGGTGCCACAGCCACAGCCACAAACCGGTCGCCGGTGACCATTTGTAGTTTATCTGTGGCAAATCTTGAGGTACCGCCACATGTCAAAATGTCAATTTTTTTTGTGGCACGTCTCGCTCTCCCTCTCTCTCTCCACTCTCTGTGTGTGTGTGTGCTCGTGGCATGCAAAATGCACATGCCACATGTTGCGTAAACTAGTTTTGCGATATATCACCTGAGAGCTGAGACCTGCGACCATCGTCTGCATAGTTTCCTCCAATGTCCGCACTTGCAATTGCATATTTTATGCGAACGAGCACATCTCGTACCGCTGCCAACATCCAAAGCCATTCGGCTGTCAGTCCCGTGTTTGTTGTAATTCAATTTGAGTCTCTATGATAGCGTACATGAATAGCAAGCGACGGGTTTGGCTTTGGGTACGGGTTTGGGTTTGGGTTTGTGTTACAGTTTGACTCTGGGTTGGGGGAATTGGTAACAGGCAGCCGCCAGAGCGTGTTAAACAACACGTGAACAGAGCAGATTGGACACTTGGACACTTGGGCAGTTGGAGAGTTGTGCGTTTAGATCAATGTATATGTAGTTGAAACTTACCCCAAAAGTTAGCAGCTGTGGATGCCAGTGCTGAAATTGCTGCCTTGCGGCTTTTAACTGTAAACAGAGCAAATTAAAACAACTGTTAGAAAATATAGTTAAGCACTTAATTCAAGATTAGCTTGATTAAGTATGCAGCATTAATAAAAATCAATTTTTTTTTAATATTAGATTAGGTTTCAAATTAACTTGAATAAATATTGTAAAAATAGTCTAGTGAAGTCCAGCTTTAAGCTCACACGCATAATTCACACGGACCCTATTTCATTACAAGCTTTAAGCACAGCTTGGATAGAACTGACACAAAAAGAACTTTCGTCAAAAGCACACTAATACTTGTGCAATTACTTATGTATATCTATAAAGAGGTTCAGTATGAAGAATATTAGATATCAGACTTATGAGAATTACAGCAGCTGCAGTTTTTGCGTACATCTACCCAACACTTTGAGCTTTCGCGGATTGAATCCAACCGTTATTCCTTGTAATTAAGCAGCAAATTTATTGTTCTATTCTATTCTAAGAAAAGCTTTCGTCACGCCATGGAAATTACTTTGTTGAAAAGACTTTATGAGTTGCTGTCGCTTTCGTGTCTTGAGAATTTCTTTATTGTACGTTCCTTATTTTTTTCACAGCATAATTAAGCACACTTTTAAATATTTTAACCTATGGTGTGCCGACTCGTAAAAACTAGAGTACCCTATAAAAAAAAAAAGAATACAGACCACCCAGCTTGCGTGGGCTGGTTGTGGGCCTATGTCTTGGCTGTGGGTGCGTACAAAAAGGTCAACATTTTATAGGTATTTTCCGCTTGGGTCTCTGTTTCAGTTTCTGCTTCTGGGGCACTCTGGCTGATGGAAGGTGTTAAATAATAAATACGTCAACTTGGGAGTACTGGGAATTGGACTGCCAATAAAAGCAGGCGCACGATTTGAAGTTGCGTGTTTTGACTTATCATTCACAGTTCACCGGCTAAGCCCGCTCAGCCCGCTCACCCCGTTCACCCCTTGCCGGAATGATGACATTTTAATAGCCCGACCCCGAAGCCTAGGCAATAATATTTGCTGACTTTTACGAGTTGTTTGTGCAACGCATTGAAACAATGAAATAAACCAACATTTTACTGCTGCATTCGCCTTTTTTTGTTGCTTGTGAGTCCAGAGTGCCGCGCTGCCAGCTACCTTCAGCTACTTCCTGGGCTCATTTCTAACGCGCTTTTAATGGAATATTTAAGCACCTGCACATTAAATCCCCGGGGTCCAAGCAGCCGGCTGCCAATTGGCACGTGCTGAGCCGCTTTTGATGGCTTATAAAATGCATAAACATATTTGTTATTAATTGCTTTATTTTGCTACGAATTTGTCAGTTATCAGCCGCATCGATTTTCCCAAAGCCGCTTTTAGTTTCAGCCCCCCCAAACCAAAGGTAGCCGCCGGCAAATGAAATTTTCATAACCAGCAAGTCCCGGAAACCTGGCATTAAATCTATTAAGTCATTTCTGCAGCCCGACAATAGCACAGCAGCAATTAAAGCCAAGCAATAACAACAATAACAACAACAACAAATAATATAATAACAGCAAATTTCTGCTACAGACTACACTAATTTAATTAGTCAGGGCACACAGGCCGAGGGCATGTGGGAATGCGGGTAAGAGGACTAGTTGGCTGGCGTCTTTTGGGCCAGTCAAGCGTTTAGGCCCTGGACCTGGTCAGCCAGTTGCGTTAATGAAATCAAACTTGGAGCGATACAATCTTAACGAAAGCCTTCGCACATGAGAGCAGTTCCTCGAAGGTGCGAAAAATAAATGAATGCCAGCAGAAATTTGCTTGAAGGCGTAATATATTAAAGAAATATTTAATGGAAACTGTTTTGCTTGAAAAAAAGAAAGAAGTTAGGTAGTGAAAATATTTCCACTTATAAAATGAAGCAGTCTACACGCTTGTGAATATAGTAAAAATTAAAAAATAAATAAATGCAAACATAAATAAAAACGAGGAGGAAAGGCTATCTTCGGCACGCCGAAGATTTAATACCCTTGCAGACCCAACCATTTCATAATGCTCATAGTGCTTTGCACGTATCTAAGAAGCACAGGGAAAATAGTCAATTACAGTTAATTAACCGAGAATAGTTAAGATATCTTGAAAAACAAAAAAGTTTTCCATACAACTTAATTTCGACCGATCGTTCCTATGGCAGCTATATGATATAGTTGTCCGATCTTAATAGGATTTTGCATATATATGGGGAGCGTAGTAAAACTAATACATACCGAGTTTGGTCAAGATATCTTGAAAAACATAAAAATTTTCCATACAAAAACTTAATTTTCGACCGATCCTTCCTATGGCAGCTATATGATATAGTTGCCCGATCTTAATAGAATTATGCATATATATGGGGAGCTTAGTTAAACTAATAAATACCGAGTTTGGTCAAGATATCTTGAAAAACATACAAATTTTCTATACAAAAACTTAATTTTCGACCGATCGTTCCTATGGCAGCTATATGATATAGTTGTCCGATCTTAATAGGATTTTGCATATATATGGGGAACGTAGTAAAACTAATAAATACCAAGTTTAGTAAAGATAACTTTATAAAAAAAAATGTTTTTCATATAAGAACCTACTTTTCGACCGATCGTTCCTATGGCAGCTATATGATATAGTGGTCCGATCCAGCTGGTTTTGACATATGAGCTGCGTGCAACAGAAAGAGGGACTTCTGCAAAGTTTCATAAAGATAGCTTAAAAACTGAGAGACTAGTTCGCATAGAAACAGACAGACGGACAGACGGACAGACGGACATGGCTATATCAACTCGGCTGTTGATACTGATCAAGAATATATATACTTTATGGGGTCGGAGATGTCTCCTTCTATGCGTTACACATTTCACGACAAAATTATAATACCCTCTGCAAGGGTATAACAACTGGACATTAAATATAGATATTCTGCTAGTTCTCAGACCTATTTATGTATATAGCTGCTGGTCGAATTTAAAGCCCCTCGCAGGAAAGAATATGTTTTGCTCTAAAAAAATGCTAGACCAATCGCTTGCCGAGTTACCTGAGCTATAAATCTGAATCACCTTTGACTAGTTGTTCATGTGAATCGATCGATTTGATTGATAAAAGTTATCGTAAATGCCATCGACCCGAGACCCTTAACCGATACATAAAACAATCGCCGAGGCAAAGGCAACACATGTCATTGCTCGGGATATTGTGACGTCACAGCGCGTCGTCTTCTACTCGTAGGTGACTCTGACTCGGACTGTGACTGCTTCCGACTGGCTGCGACATATAAATAAATATTATATTACCATCACACACACACACACACACACACGTATTCCGAGGAAACCTTAGATCCACGTCGCAAATGTGAGACACATTTACACTCCCTCCAGCTTGTGCATGTGTGTGTGCGCTGAGTTGTTAATTAAATATTTACGCTGCTTATTTGCAAAATGAATAATTTTAGCATTTTATTTCGCCAGCACACAATGTGCTTCCCTTGTCTACGTGCCCCAACTTAGCAGCCCCCGCTCTTGCGCGACCCTTTGTTAGAAGCCTGAGTCTCCGTGTCTGGCATTTTATGGCCGTTTGTCAACACTGCTCGACGGTGTGCAAACCTTTTAGCACACTTGCCTTTAGCTTAAGCCCGTTATTAGTTTGACTTGGCGGCTCTTTAAGTTCAACTGCCAACCCCGATGCCGAACTTTAAGAGCTCAGAGGTCGCCTTTAATTGGCTCACAATTCTCATAAGCAGGCATGTACACCCCCGAGGGGTCGCCCCCCAGCACAGGGCTTCCGCTCAGCTGTGACAACTCAACTGTGCCAAAGTGTGTGCACTTAGAGGCCAATGAGAGATAAGACACGAGCCCGAGAGCTGTCGAGCTTAAGCAATTCAAAATGTACTCACTTTTGAATAGCAAATGCTGGAAGATTTAGTGAGTACACAGATAGATTGCGGAAGTCTTTAGACTTTAAAAGGGCACAGCTGCAAAATTTGCGGGTAACTGTTTGCTAAAAACTCTTAATCTAATATTTAATCAAGTTCTTACCCTTAGCACAGCGTAAATCTTCTTCTTTTAAAAACTTATTTTAATGTATTATATTTAAAATAAATATTTTTTTAAATATTCTTGTATTTCTGCTACATCAAAAACCTTTTTTAGTTTGATTAAATATTTTAATATATTCTTGTATTTCTAATATCTCAAATTCAATATCTAGAAATTCAATATTTTAATAATAATCAGGTGTTTCTCATTTTAATTGGACTTTATATACATTTTTTTATATTTAATTTAATAATTTTAATAAAATATTTTTTCAAATTCTTGTTTTCCTACAGCAAAAACTTATAACTTTCGCATAGAACTTTCAATGTAAACTTATATTTCAATTAAATATTTATAGAATTTCTTAGACAGCAACAAATTTCCATTCACCCTCCCGCCCATTGGCCTATGGTTGCTCTAGACCCTACCAGAGCTACCTCACGAAAAACTTATGCTAAATCAACTCTATTGAACTGTCCGCATAAAGACCATAATTGGAATTGAAAAACCGAAATTATTAAATAAATTGAGCTACAACCATATGAATCAACAAACAGGAAGCAATTATGCAGCCAGCAAAAATATAATATTTTTATTTTCATTTTCTTATACGATTTCGTTTTTCACTCTTTAACTTTTGTCATGGGTTGTACGGATATTTATCTGGTTTTGTTCGGCGCTTTCGTCTATTCATTGATTACACTTCTGTTGATTTAACCCAAATAATTTTCGAGTCAAACAAACATTAAATAAACAAACAAACAAACAAACAGCGCGCTGCACAGCGCTAAGCAGACAAACAAAACAAATCAGCAAAACGCGCATAGGGAAAATCAATAATTTTGGGCGACTTCCCCCCTTCCAAATCGAAAAATCGAATCGAACAATTTGAATTGCCTCGCGGCAGTGTGGTTAGTGTGTAATTTGTGGTTTAGACAACGCACCCTTTAGTGAGTGTTAGAGATAGGAGGAGGCGGAGGAGGAGGAGGAGGAGGAGGATTATATGAGCGGGAATATAATTTTATACAACCTTGTATTTACTTTTAATCAATTTCACCATAGGAAATGTCAACAAATTTCTTCGGGCGTTGCAGTTGTAACCGCACACTTATCTAATGTGTACTTAAGTGCAACTAATTATTGGGTCGATCCCATGTTTACCAAATAGACAAAGAAAAACAAACGCTTGAAGGAGGGCGCTGCGTACAGATCAAGTGTGACCAAAGCACGATGTGCGTATGGAAATCGAAAATCTAGTCCATTTAAATATTTAACGATGAGCGAGCGGCAACCGATTAAACTTTTAGTTAAATGCGGACAAGGGGCGTGGTCGGCCTGAGACGCCACCTGTCCAACAATGAAACAGCTAATTATTAATTAATTATGCAAAGTTCTCGCAGCCGAGAGGGTCTCGAAATTTAAATACAAACGACGCGACTCACCTTGACAGCCAAGTCCAAGTCACTTAACTAACATCAAGCACAGCAACAACAACAGCAACAACAGCAACAACAACAAATGAAGTCATTTGTTTAAAGAGCGTTCAGTTAAAAGCAACCAAATTTGTATTTACTCAGACTCTAGACTGCGGGGCTCTAACTCTGTGAAATTTTTGATACTGTGTCAAATGGCTGTGAATGTCATTTTTGGCATTGCAAAACACGTTTCGCATGCATGAGAAATAAATACAAAAATTAATTCAAAATGCGAAGCGAAACGAATCGGAAAAAAATAAATAAAAAACAAACTACAAACTGAAAGCTAAATGCAAATTTGTGTTATGCGATATACTAAGTGTAAACGGCACAGACATGAAAATGTCATTTATTTTGCATGCTGGTTTAAACCCGAAGGCTATGCAAATTTAATTGATATGATGTAAGCCATTTAACAGGTCTTGAAAACTAAGCTAAAAAAGTTCTATTCGAAATGAGTTGATAAAAAGTGAACAATTCCACGTAAACAAGTTATTCGTTTGCCTTAGTAATTATAGTAAATAATATGGGAATTATTATTGCTAATAAGCTCAAAAATAATTTTGTTAAAATGGTTTGTAGCACAAACTGATTACTTTGCCTTTATCTTGTTATCTCAATTAGACAAAGCAAAGCCTTGACTTTTAATGCAAATATTTCTGTATAATTATCAGCCGTAAACTTCGAACAACTTCCATGACTTAACTCACATAATTTCAGTAGTTAAGCTCAATTTTACAAAGTTCAGACTTCTGAGCATGCAACAACAAATAAACGAGTCAAAGTCAAAACAATTTTCTTTTTGCTAGACGTAATCAGTTTAATAACTGGGCTCAAACCCGAGCCAAAGTCTATTAAAAGTACATATTTTGTAATTAATTTTTACAGCCCAATCAAAAAATGAAATCAGCAACTGAAACATAAAAGCCAAAACACGTCGCCAGCTGTAAATGAACCGAGTCGGAGACAGAAAACAACAACAACAACAACAACTGCAACATAAACCTGAGCGACAAGCAATAATAATTGCCCAATATTTGGACTATTATTTTCGAGTTAGCTGTGCAGGCTGCTCCGATTAACAATTAAAAAAATGTTCAAACAATTATAAATTAAATTTAAATTATTTGCCGGCCAACCGTACGCGTAGTCTGTTTAAAAATTGCCCTCACGTTGGCCCAATTAAAATGGAAATTAATTTAAAATCGAAAGCAGCCGAGAGAGGCCTAGTTTTACCTGTGCATAATATGTCTGTCCCCCGCACAACCTTTACCTTTACCTTTCATAAGCAGATTGCAGCCGCATTCTTGGCAACAAAAACTCAATTGGAACGTGCCATTCACACCGTTCGGTTAATTGTAGTCGAGAGATTTTCTATAATTGGGCAGCTCTAGGGTAAAGAGAGATTTTACTGCACACATAAACAATGATATAGCCAGAAATTGGTTTATAATTCTATGATTTTAGGCACCAAATAAATGTTGCTTCATTTTGTTGCCATTTTGATGAACGTCTTGAGTTTTTAGCCATTAAAGTGATTTTATGCGTATTTATAAATTTCTAAATGTTTTGGCTGGCGTCCATCAGAATTCTATGCGTCATATTGCTCTAGAGAATATTTCTATATATTCATAGATATATAGACATATAAACAAGTATATATGTGTATATAGTCAGGCAGGCAAATGAGTCGACATCGACTCAGTGTTTCAGCGTGTTGTGCTTTATCTTTTGTTTACCTTTACCAGTTTTGCTGATAAGGCGCCGTCAGCAGCCGCGATAAGATAAACATAGCCAGTTGTGTGTATAGCAGAGGAGCTGACTAGCCCCCAAGGCGTGACTTCTAGCTGCGCAGCCAGTTCTGATTTCTATAAAGTGTGACTGCAATTGTTGTGCAAGCGTTGTATTTGAGAAAATATCGAACTCTGGAAGTGCCAATGGACTCTATTTACCTTTAAAGGTATATATATGCACATATAGCTCCGACGACGTCGACTCTTCTTGGTCAATATTTGTGTATACTTGCGCCTAGTCTGCGCAGTAGGCGACAAAAGCAGCTGTAGACCAGGCACAAAGCTGGCTTAGCATTGAGCAAACCAGAATATAATGTAGAAATAATGTGTAGATAAGATTGGGTATTGGGAGGGGATCGATTGACCGTGCAGCAGAGGTAAAGAGAGCTACAGAGCGAAAAAAAAAGTAAACCCAATGCAGCCTAGAGAATATGTTCCATTCTACAAAGTTAACGCCAGCAGTTCAGGTTAAATCGCTCTGAATAAAAAAACATAGCAATGTCTGGAGAAAATCCATTTGCGCAATTCGAAAAATCCTTCACTAAGGATGGGACGGTGTACAAGTACTTTGATCTGGCTTCCATTGATAGCAAATATGATCAGCTGCCCTACTCGATTCGTGTACTTTTGGAGTCTGCGGTTCGCAACTGCGACAACTTTCATATACTCGAGAAGGATGTACAGAGCATTTTGAGCTGGACGCCAGCCCTCAAGCAGGGCTCCAATGATGTGGAGGTGTCATTCAAGCCAGCGCGTGTTATTCTGCAGGACTTTACGGGGGTCCCTGCCGTTGTGGATTTTGCGGCCATGCGTGATGCTGTCTTAGATTTGGGTGGCGATCCCGAGAAAATTAATCCCATCTGCCCTGCCGACTTGGTCATTGATCACTCCGTACAGGTTGACTTTGCGCGCGTCCCAGATGCCTTGGAAAAGAACCAGAATCTAGAGTTTGAAAGAAACAAGGAACGTTTCACGTTTCTAAAGTGGGGTGCCCGTGCCTTCAATAATATGCTGATTGTGCCACCCGGCTCGGGTATTGTACATCAAGTAAACTTGGAGTACCTGGCCCGTGTGGTTTTTGAAGGTGATTCTGGCGATGGCAGCAAGATTCTCTATCCCGACAGCGTTGTCGGCACCGATTCACATACTACTATGATCAACGGCTTGGGTGTGCTGGGCTGGGGTGTGGGCGGTATTGAGGCTGAGGCTGTGATGTTGGGCCAATCCATTTCTATGTTGTTGCCCGAAGTCATCGGCTATAAACTGGTTGGTAAACTAAGTCCTCTAGCGACTTCCACGGATTTGGTGCTGACCATTACGAAGCATTTGCGACAATTGGGCGTGGTCGGAAAATTTGTTGAGTTCTATGGGCCAGGTGTAGCAGAGCTAAGCATTGCGGACCGTGCCACAATCAGTAACATGTGTCCTGAGTATGGAGCTACCGTTGGCTATTTCCCCATCGACGAGAACACGCTCGGTTACATGAGGCAAACAAATCGATCTGAGAAGAAAATTGACACTATTCGTGAGTATCTGAAGGCCACGCAACAATTGCGCAACTATGCCAAGGAAGCTCAAGATCCAAAGTTTACTCAGACCATCACCCTGGATGTTTCAACGGTAGTTACCTCTGTATCAGGACCCAAACGTCCACACGATCGTGTTTCTGTTTCAAATATGCCCGAAGACTTTAAGTCATGCTTGTCCAGCCCTGTCGGCTTCAAGGGATTTGCTATTCCACCAGAAGCCCTTGCGGCCAGCGCCGAGTTCCAGTGGGACGATGGAAAAACCTACAAGCTCCAGCATGGATCTGTAGTCATTGCTGCAATAACGTCCTGTACGAACACCTCAAATCCATCGGTGATGTTGGGTGCGGGTCTACTGGCCAAGAAAGCGGTCGAGAAGGGGCTTAGCATTTTGCCCTACATCAAGACGTCACTTTCGCCTGGATCTGGTGTAGTGACCTACTATTTGAAAGAGTCTGGTGTTATTCCTTATTTGGAAAAGCTTGGATTTGATATTGTGGGCTATGGTTGCATGACGTGCATTGGAAACTCAGGTCCTCTGGAGGAGAACGTGGTGAACACCATTGAGAAGAATGGCTTAGTTTGTGCCGGCGTCTTATCGGGCAACCGTAACTTTGAGGGTCGCATTCATCCCAACACCCGCGCCAATTACCTGGCTAGCCCCTTGTTAGTGATTGCGTATGCCATAGCCGGGCGCGTGGATATTGACTTCGAGAAGGAGCCGTTGGGCGTGGATGGGAATGGAAAGAACGTGTTCCTTCGCGACATTTGGCCAACGCGCACGGAAATACAAGAAGTAGAGAACAAGCACGTTATTCCAGCTATGTTCCAGGAGGTCTACAGTAAGATCGAAGTGGGCTCAAAGGACTGGCAAACTCTACAGGTGTCTGATGGCAAGCTGTACCCGTGGAGCGCCGAATCCACATATATTAAGCGTCCACCCTTCTTTGAGGGCATGGCGCGCACGCTGCCTAAGCTACAGAGTATTGAAAAGGCCCGCTGTTTGCTCTTCTTGGGTGACTCTGTGACCACTGATCATATCTCACCCGCTGGTTCCATTGCCAGAAACTCGCCTGCGGCTCGCTTCCTCTCTGGACGCAATTTAACTCCCCGTGAATTTAATTCGTATGGCTCGCGTCGTGGTAATGACGCCATTATGGCACGTGGCACCTTTGCCAACATCCGTATAGTGAACAAACTGGTCCCAAAGACCGGCCCGCGCACGCTGCATATACCCACCCAGGAGGAATTAGACATTTTTGATGCAGCAGAACGCTACCGTGAGGAAGGTACACCATTGGTGCTGGTCGTTGGTAAGGATTACGGCAGTGGCAGCTCTCGTGATTGGGCCGCTAAAGGTCCATTCTTATTGGGTGTAAAGGCAGTCATTGCCGAATCATACGAGCGCATTCATCGTTCTAACCTGGTCGGCATGGGCATTATTCCCCTGCAGTTCCTACCTGGCCAGAGTGCTGAGACTCTGAAGTTAAACGGTCGGGAGGTCTACAACATTGCTCTGCCCGAAAACGGTATAAAGCCTGGGCAAAAGATTCAAGTTGAAGCCGATGGCACAGTGTTTGAGACTACGCTGAGATTTGATACCGAGGTGGACATCACCTACTACAAGAATGGCGGCATCCTCAACTACATGATTCGCAAGATGCTTTCCTAAACCATCCCCCTTTAATTTGCTTATTCCACTTGCATTTTTAATACTGTACATTGTAGTCTCCTAAGTTTTCAATATGTGGTGGTGCTTATTCTGATCAATGGTCGAACCAATAAAAATTAAGCCAAAAAAAAAAAAAAAAAAAAAAATAGACACATATGAAAATTAAATAAAAACATATTATTAATAAATTCGATTTTATAATAATGTAATATGTAGCGCATGTTTATATAAAACGTAATTATGCAAAAATATAGAGCACATATTTAGCTGATGCGCATTTAAAAACAAAGTCTTTTTATATGGCTCATTAACATTCGATGCTCGATTTGGTCTTTAATCTTTAACTTTCAGCGCATGAATTATAGTTTTTTCCCAACCCCCTCGCCGTGCAACGGCCATGTCACGGCCGCATGTCAAGTTCCACAACCATCTGTTTGCACATTTTATTTGCTGGCAGACAGACCATATAAAATATTGTTTGGCCCAACTCAAAACATCTACATATGTGTATATTTTCCAAAAAGCAAAAGGAAATAAACATTTCTAAATATACTACTGACCATAAAAACAATGAAAATACATTTAAAATTTGTCGAGGCATTTAATAGTTGAACATTGTTGAGGCCTGACCAAAAATAAACAAAAAAAAAAAGATATATTACAAAAAAAAAAGGAAAAACTAAAGAGCAGAACACTGCAAACATGGGCGAAAACATGTTCATAAAATGGTACTGGGACAGACGAGGCAAAAAATTTATGACAAAATATGCAAAAATTTGTTACACTCGAACTTGACAAAGTATAGATAAGCTAAGCAAGAGAACTTAACTGATGCTGTGGCCACATAGTTGACGCCCCCGGAATACAAGCGGTCCATAAATAAAAGCTAGCTAAATAAAACAAAATACAACAATGAACCGAAATGAAAATGAAACTAAATGCGAGGAAATATGGGCTGACAACAAACATTTCTTTTCTTTTCTATTTATTTTATTTCTTTTCGAGCACATTTGTGTAAAGTTGTGTGTGCTCTGTTTTAAAATTTATGGGTTTATTGATACTTGTGACAATGTTAAATTTGCTTTATCAGCAGCCAAGTTTCACAAAATGACCAAAAACAAAACCAAATTCCAAATGCCAGACCACAAATTCTTAAAATATGAGAAAGTTCTTTGGCATTGGCTGCCAGTTTTTAGATTTTGTTTTATTTTCTCTTTGCTGGACTTGATACTGAGCTCCGAAATAATGTTTCAAATTGAGAATATTGTTATAAGTAAATGCTAAATAATTATATCTGCAGTTCGATGTGCTTTTGAAGGGTAGAGTACATATTTTAACGCTTGGACAGCCAACTTCTATTGCTGCTGAAATATTTAAGCTTTGATAAGGCAATTAGTAGCATAAATGAAGGGTTTAAATTAAATGCTTTTGGCCTTTTTGCTAAATAGCTAAGCCACAAAGCCAGCTAAAGCGATTAAATGGCCCAAACTATCTTAGCCAAAACTTTTCGCCCAAAGCCACTCGCTAAATTAAGCCAAGTTAATTTCGAAAACAACAACAACTAAGCCACCCGCACATGTCAACAATATTTGTTGTTGGCTGGAATGGGTTATGGCTGTTGGGTCTACAAAGCAAATTAACTGGGTAAACAAAAAATATTTGCTTAATTAACTGACAAAAACTTTTGGCACAAAGCACACACATACACACGCCATAAAGGATATGCGGCTAGGCGACTGGTAGAAGCCCGTGAAAATGTTTTCATAACGCACACTTTTCACCTAGACAAATGCAAACAAACATATATTGCGGATGGCAGGGCAGGACGAAGGACACGTGCCTACAAATAGGTTGGGTAAAACTTATTGACAAGCTCACAGCTGGCAAAATATTGTGGGGAAACAAATACCACACAGAGATGGGCATAAAGCAGGCGTAAAACTTGTACAGGTCGCAGCGAATAGTTGACTAACGTGGCGTATGCGCAATTAACATTTATGGATATTAATTATATTATGCATACGACGCGTTGTACACAAAACACAAATAGCCTTGTGTATGTGTGTGCGTGTATGTGTCAGCTTCAGCTTGTTTATTTCACTTTATCTCGATTATATAGTCGACATACACGTTCTCTCAAACACTCAATCTCCTCCCCTCTCTCTTCCCACCCCCCAAGTCACTCTCGTTCTCCATTTCTATCTGCCGCTTAATTAAGCCATAAAATGCATGCTACATGAAAGTTTGCGAACAAGTTTTCCGCCTGCCTTCATCTCAAAGACGTTTAAACTAATTTTGGCACAAGGGCTAACAACTTGAGACCCGGCGGCGTCTCCTCTGTCATTTTAAGTTAACCATAATTATGGGCAATCAAACGTTTTTATTAGACGCTCCAACTAATGATCTTTTGTGCGCAGCGTTCTGCGGCAAGGTCAAGTCTTCAACTTAAACCCAATACGAAGCTGTTCAACCCGCCTGCCTTTGGGCTCCGTCAATATGTGTGTGGACTTATTAATTGCTGCCGCCGCTGCAGCTACAACATCTGATTAGCAGCCAAGTCCAAGCTAAAAATCGCGCCACTCGCTGGCATTTCAGAATTCATAATTGATAGACCAAATGATATGGTTCTGGAATGTGTGAGCTACAGCATTGGAAGTGCTGCCAAATATGGATTGAGGGCATGTGCAAATGTATGCTAAACACAGGCTGTCTAGCAAGAGCAGCAGAAATAGATGAACATGTGCTGAACTGAGTAATTATGTGAGCTGCGAACGGCAGAAATATGATATGGAAAAACTTGTTACCATTTACTACGTAGAGCTGTCTATACCAAGGCTGCAAGCCGGCTCCAAAGCGGAATTTCATTTTATTTTGTAATATGAACCGTATATCAAAACAAAGCAGCTGTAGAAAAAACAGCTGAAGCACAGCTCAAACTATATTTTATTTTTTTGAAAAAATAAGAACTTTTGAAGAGACTCAGCTTTAGTGATTGGATTTCGCATTGGATTTATCTAAATATATTTTGAAATATTCTCAGCAGAACGGGCAATTAATAATTAACTTGTTCTATTTAAATTTAGAATATATATAACTAGACAAAGTATGAACCAAACACTGTGCTTAGTATTGTGGAAAATCAGGTTTAGGAACCAAACCTTAAGGCAGGTTGACAGTTCAAACAACTAGCTGAACCAGCGACTTTTCTATGCTGCTGCGATTAAAACCTGCGAGTTGCTGCTAACGGACACGCCTCTTGAGCGGACACAAGGGTCGACGTCCGCAGACAGTTTTCACTGTATTTAAATTTGGCATGGTATACTTAAGTTCTTAATGTGTTCTTAATCAAAAGATAATTTGAAGAGTTAATTATAGACTTATTTTGTAAATATTCTTTGAAAAAATTACATTAATATTAGTCAAAAATATATATATTTAGATAGTACATATGTATGTACACATATGTACAAATTATAATTAATATATGATAAAATTCATCACACATTTTATGTTAAAAGAAATAAATATATATTATATATATAAACATTTCTACTATATACATTATTATATATAATTAATTGTTCTATTATTTCAATTGGAGTAATTTTTGTACTAGGCAGTCAAGAAAATCTTAGCTAGTATCATAATATTAAACTGTATTAATGGAACTTCCCACGCAACACCTGCCTAAGCCTCTAGTTTACTTTCCAAATTAAAACGCCACCAACTGCCACGCAAAGGTGCCGCTACTTAAAGCCCTGCTCTGCTCAAGATTTCGAGTTCTCCATGTTATCAGTGCGCCCAAAACTAACACTAACAAGATTTATGGCCCAATTTCAAGGCCATTCTCAGCGCACAGACACACACATTTACAAATTTTTAAATTTCAACCTGCATTAGCTAATCTAAGCAGACAAGACGCAAATGAGAGAAGGCAAAACTTTTTAATTACCAACAGGAAAAACATTCAAGATAACCGAAAGTCACTGGAGACAGGCTGCCAGCTGGGGGTGTGGCGGGGAGGCTGGATGGGCGACAGCGTCGGACGGCAGCAAGAAAATTTACATAAATTTCAAATATAGCAAGAGGAAAATTGTGTATTATTCAAGTTTTATGTGCGACTTTATCGCCACGACGAGACAAGATGAGACGAGACGAGGAGACGAGCAGCCGAGCTCAGATGCAAGTCCGAGTTTGAGTTCCTGGCTGTCCTAAACCTTTTCCAATTTTTTCTTGGCTCTCAAAATGTATTTATGACTTGTGTAAATACCAGAAACAAAATTCAACACGAGGCAACTTTTTTTCGGCTATTTTTTTTTTAAGCCAACTCACGGCTTCAATTTTACAGCTTAAATATTTTTTAGCCATTAGATAAACAAACACGAAGAGCCGTAAACAGGCTGTGAAGAGCCGAGTGGAGTGGAGCTGGTTAGTTGGGGGAGTGGGAGAAGTGCCACAAAAAGTAACGAAAATATCTTTCAAGTACAATGTTAGGTAAATATAAACAAAAGTTTTTTTTTCCCCAACCTTTTCGGGTATCTTTTAGAACTTGGCTGCTCCTGCAGCACTTTGCTGCTGGTTTTCTTACGTTCTTCTTCTTTTTGTTGTTGTTGTTGTTTTCTTTTTGGCTACTTAAAGCTTTTAGAGCATAAGGAGTAATATAAATTACATTAGCTAAGTGCCAGGCGGCAATTAAAAATACCCGAGACTCACGTCCCGGTGTTAAAGTCTTGCTAAGAACTGTGAGAGAAGCTGCTAATGATGTTATGGGTGCCCCCATCATCATCGGCATCATCATTAGCATCATTATCGTCAAGCAGCAGCATTAGCAACATCATTAGAGCGTCAACTTAATCAAGGTTAAAAAGCATGTGGCACATACCGGAAAATTTGTGGCTGCCGCTGGCTGCTGCTTATGCAACATTTTCAAGTGGCAAGCGTCGAGCATGTAAAACCCAAATATATATATATATATGTATATATACGAGTGTATAAATATCATCTAGATATATTCTTTGATCATATTGATGATGTGCCCATTCAGCAGGAACGTAATTAGCTGCGTTTGTTTATCTGTTTGCCTTGCTGTGTGTGTTTATAGTAAACATAAATTTTTCAATTTTCCCTACATTTTTCATATGTTGCAACCGAATGATTGGAAAACTGCGAATGTTTTGCTTGCTGCGCGCAAATTTGTTAATGCGATTACAAGAGTGTGTGTGTGAGTGTGTGTGGGTGGCGGGGGGTTATAGAGTGTTAAAAGCTGTCATTAGAAGTTGTGCAAGTGTTGTGTAATGTTAAATGATGTAATTGATGGCAGCTCTTTTGGAGTGGAAGAGCTTGAATGAATTTTAAGCAAAATGTAGACCAAAATACATTAAACAAAAGCACATCGATAAAGCAATAATAAACTGTTATCTAAGTTCTAAGCTAGAATAACTGCTAAGAATTAAGTAAAATTAGAGCTTAACTTAAAGTTTAGATAAAATTATATTTATTTTAACTGGTTTAAATAATCTAAGCTGGAATATCTGCTTTAAATTAAGTCAAACATATAGCTTAGATTAAATATAAGATACTATTAGATGTAATTACATTATATAAGTGCAGCCTTCTGATCTAAGCCAGAATAGGTGCTTAAGACTCAGTCAAAGATACCACCTAGTTTAAATATGTTATAAATTTCAACACAATAAAACTTTATTTTCTGATCTAGGCTAGAATAGCTGCATAAGACTTAGTCAAAGAAAGAGCTTAGTTTGAATATAATAATAATAATAATTTTAACCATATTTCAACTTTATTTTCTGCCTGAGTTTCCATCTCTGCAGTTGCTCTTTACAGCAATTTTTCCGAATTACCCAAACCTCAGCTAACGCATAGCAATTGAGTTATTCTAATGTTATACAACATTTAGCTAACGCAAGCCAAACCCAACGTTATGTCAGCTCACGTTTAGGCCATTAAGCAACTGTTCTAAGCCAAAGACACACACACACACACATACGTACAGTGAACACGCCCAGCAAACATCAGCAGCTTCCATCAGTCAAGAACAAACCGGGAATGGTAACTGTTCCGCAGAAGTGTCAAGCACTTCCACATAAAGACCTAAAACACAAACATTTGTGTGTCGACGCCCAGCCGCCCAGCCAGAATTCCAGCCCAAGCTGAACCTCTCAGATCGAGCTTCATTCATGAAGATTGAGACAGAGAGATTCACATCTAAGTGCGAGAACAAACACAACCGGCCACAAGGAGGACGACAACAGCACCTAACAAGTTCCCGGAATTGCACAAGCTTTAAGATCTTCTAACGAAACGCAAACCTGTTTTCCACTGTCTGAAAATTTGGGTACGACATAATTAATGATTACAAATTTTCACAAACCGAAAAACTCATAAAACCTTATCGATCGCTGTGCTCGCTAGCTAACAACAACAACATCAACAACTGTCAGTACTTCATTGAGTCAATTTCCTGAGCTGCAAGCTCGAAGCTTAAGATATAAATTACACGCAAGCTGTGGACTGACAGGAAGAAAAAAAAATGAAGACAAAACAAAAGCCAAGCTAGAACTCAAGATGTCGGACATTAATAAGGCTTAAAGTGAACTTAATTAAAACTTACGCTGGAAAATTGTGCGTGGAAAACACTTGGCGTGAATTTATTGTTGCGCGACACACAAAAACCAAAACAAAACTCGAATTTCGGCAAACAAAAGAAACACGCAAAATTTGCTCGATTTTTTCGTTTTCTATTGATGGCAAATGTATCTGTGAGATACGCGTTTGGCAATTGGCAATTGGCAAAAAAAGAGCATTCATAAACGCGAGGCAAGCATTTCATTAATTTTCGCACACACGCCGCACCGAAAACGAGTTACCACGCTCAGATACAACAGGCCGCCAGTGCTGAGGGCAGAGGGTGGGGCGGAAAATTTGGACACGCGCGAAAAACTGCGTAGCACTTGGACTGCGGCACTCGAACTAAATGGGCAGCTGTATTAGTTTTGGCTAACGGTTCAGTTTGAGTTTTGGATTAGGTTTCGGTATCGGAATCGGTTTCGGTTTCGGTTTCTGTTTCGGTTGCTGTTTTTGGGGGGCACTCAATTCGCTTGTCCATAAAAACGTCCAGACACGTTCACGTACTCGGCTCAACTGGCAAAAAGTATCTGAGAGCGAGGCGGGCACCGCACGCGACGAAACTTGTTTATGAACTAAAGTATCTCGCTCGCTCGTTCGCTCTCCCTCTCTCTCTCGCGTCGTGCGGCAACACGAGCGCACGAAAGCCGACGCGCACGAAGCCAACCCAGCGAATTGGGTAGACCAAAATTTATCTGAGAGCTACTGATAAGCGTTGAGTGAGAGAGCGCAAGCGAGAGCGTGTGCCGCACTCAAATTGGATTCAAATTGGACTCTCATTGAGTTAGATAAAGGCATGGTTCGCAACTTGGCTAAACGTTGAGAAACTCTCATTGAACATTTGTTTTCGTTTGTTTTTTTTTTTTGTGCTCTATTGTTGATTTTTACGACACTCGTGGGTGTCAATGAGGTGTGTGTGTGTGTGCTCAATTGGCCCGCTATGGGTGTAGTGGGCACAGGTGTGCAAAAACGACGTGTGAGACAAAGTGCCTGCTGATTCCATGAAGTTGTCAAGCAAACAAATTAGTCTACGACATTCGGAAGCAGTTGCAGAAAAGCCGAGACAACTAAAGGCATCGTTTAATACATTCTTGAAGGCTTTGATAACGCGAAAGATCACTGGGCTTTTTTGTCAGAAAAAAAGTTGGCTATTGTATTTATTATATATGTTACCAATTAATATTCCATATATGCTGTAGATTATCAAATAGATCAGATGTCATGTCAATAATATACTTTATTTCTTATTATATTCTCTATGAACAAAATACCCAAAAGTTAGACCCAAAAATCTATCCTACCCCCTCTTAAAAGATCTTCCAATTGGAACAACTTCCTGCACAAATCCTCTTTTTGTAGTCTAATAAGTTAATAACACATAAATTCTTATCGGTCTATCAGCAAATATCAATAGATATTCAGTGCGGCTTGAAGTGCACACAATATGCAAATCAGATTTTTTGGGAGCGGTCATTGCAACAACAACAATAACAGCGGCAAAACTAAAAAGAAGAGCAATGCATCGCCAAAGATAAACAGAGAGTCCAAGTACGGCAAACGGAGAGAGAGAGAGAACGGGAGAGAGAGAGTAAAAAGTGCGAGACTTAGCTCTGTTTTGCCGGCATTCAACTCAATCGCACATCTCAGTTGGCTTAAATTCTCTCTTTCGCTCGGTTAGATAAAAATGCAATCGCATCAAGTTTTCCCAACCCTCTCGCATGTGCTAGTTCAGCTAAACGCACATAGATGGCGCTGATGTGCCGTAGATAAGAAAAGCCGCCTTCGATTGCAGTTTGTTGTTGTTTTTTTTTTGTGTGTTCGCTTTTGAATTTGGCTGCAGTTCGTTTCTTCTTCTCCGTTTTTTTCTGTTTACTAAAAGCCGGCAAGCCGAACTGAAAAGTGTGAAAAATCTAGGGGAAACGGGACTCAAAGTCACATTCTTGGAAAGTGCAGGGCAAAAAGTGTCGCCAGTTGTTGCCGCGTAATCAGTTTTTTTTTTGTTTTTTGCGCTACGGCTGCCGGAAGTTGCAACACGTCGCCGTAGACTAACGCATATGCTGCCTAAAGCATAACGATGTCGTTGTCGTTGTCGCCCCGACACACCCCAACAATTGCAACCCCCAACCACCCGAAAAACATGTGCGGGGGAGTATTAATCGCAAATTTTCAAAATGGAAAAAGAACTTGAAAGTTGGGAGCTGAGTTATTGCACGGGCGGGTGGTTCGGTCGATGCAGGCGTTTTGGGCATTGTTCGAGTGTTGCCCCAAACCACAGTTGGCAACACTTTTTTTCTTTCCTCTTTGTGAACATGTGTGAACAACTGCAGTCGCAGTCGCAGTCACAGTCACAATCTTTTGGCTTCGGCCGCATTCGTAGGCTAGCAACCCCCGATGACATCCTTCTGGCGGGCAGCCCTCAAGGCAGCGATTAATCATGAAATTTTCACAGAAAATATCCATTAGATACGAATTAAGTCATAATTGAGAGTGCAAGCCGTGGCACGTTGAAGTGCATGTTCGGAGCGACAATGAGAATGGAGAATGGCCGACGGGAGCTGAAAATTTGCCTTTGGGGGTAGCTTTCGGTTGCACGTTGGGTGGGTTGTTAGGTTGCCTTTCCCAGTGTGCGAATGTGTGCGTGTGTGTGCGCCTGCATAAATGAAGTGTGCCTCCGGGGACTATATGTGCCTCAAGTGTCTGCGACATATTTATTATCCGTATGCATGCAGAACAAGAGTTTTGCCTAGAATATGCTTTGAAGCAGAAATTAAAGATCCTTTGCTGCAAATGGGCACTTTTCAAGTGCTTGCCAAACCTGAGTAGCTGTAATTACAGTTCGAGTGCCACTGAATTGAATGTAGGAATGTGTTGGAGTGTGCGTGCATACACACATGAGTGAATGCATTTTTAATAGCAAAAATTTGTATATTGGAAAATATGGCAAAATTATTAGAAAATATTAGAATAATTTTTCTTTGCCAAACCTTAAATTTTTTTTAAAAAACCTGTCTATTTTGTTCAGCTCTATAAATTGTGTTATGGACTTAAAGAATTGAAACTAAATATTTAAGAACTCGAACAAAATATATAAGATATATAAAATATTTAGTGCTCTGAAGGGCAGTTCCAAAGAAAAAGAGTATAAAATTGAATTTTTTTGATTTAATACAAATCGAGAAAGTAAAGATAACTTCGGCATGTACAAGATTTTATAACCTTGGAGATATATTCCTCTTGGAGATATATGAGTGCAGCTTGTAAATTATGACTTTGATGAAAATATCTTAGAAAACTGAATATTTTGCCACACATGAAAGAACTTTTCAACCGATTGCTCCTATGGCAGCTATATGATAAAGTCATCCGATGTTAAGAAGATTTTACAAATAGAATAGGGAGCATAGTATAACTTATATACGCCGAGTTTGGTAAATATATCTTAATATACCAAATAAAAAGTTGATCATACAAGAACCTACTTTTCGACACATTGTTCATATGACAGCTATTTCTATGTGTTGCACATTTTATAACAAAATTGAAATACTCTCTACCAGGGTATAATAATACAGCAAAGATTAATTGTAATCTTCTTTTGTGAAATACTGATCAAGATCTTGGACTTTACGATTGAAGTTTCATACATTTCATTCTACTCCTTTATTACTAATCCTTTTTTCCATTTTTAGCCACACATTTAAGTTTTTCAAACTTTATTCCATATCATAATTGCAAATGAACTCTACATAAAAATTAAAGCTTTAAAAATTTCAATAAAAGTTATAATTCCAAATAAATTTTTTTTCTGTCGCTCTTTGAAGTTATGCAAACTTGATTCTAGCTCTTAATTAAAAATGAATTTTATATATTTTTCTTTGCCATTCCAGTGCCTGATTATAAATGAATTTTTAGATTTCTTATGTTCACATTTCTAGGCTTCACTGTGGCCCAAATACCTATATAAGCCTGCACATGGTATTACGATTCCGTTTAAGCAAATATTAATTACACATTATTAATTTCCGTGCTGGAGCCGCCGCCGCACAAGAATATGAAAAATGATGTGCTTCCTCCAGTTTGGCCTGGGAAGTGGACCGGCTATTATTTAAATGAATTGTTTTGAGCGGACAACAACAACAGAAACAACTATAACAATAACAATAACAATAACAGCAAATTTTTGGTCGTTGATAAAACCTTTTCTGTGTGTGGTAAGCAAAAAAATTTGCGCGTGGGCGAACCATATTTTTTTTTCGTAGGTAACCCCGCCCCGCCCCAAGCCGTTAAGGGCCCAAGCGGCGGCGGCGGCCTATCTCGATTATTGCTTAATACGCTGTCATTAATCAATTTGTTTGCCATTGTTTGTTTGCCACACGGTAGTTGGCTGTGAATGTCTTTGTGGCCAAATTAATTATGGGCCCAGATCTGAGATGTGTGTGCCGCGCGTTTCGGGCCGATAAACAGAAAAATGTGGCCAAAAGTAAAAACAAAACCGAAAATATAATAGCAAGTGCACAAAATAGTGACAAATAATTTGCGGCATAATAAATGACATTGTTTTGCTCGCTGTTCCGAATATAATTTATTATATTCTGCTTGCAAAAAAGGCAAACAAAAGAAAAAACAAGAAAATCTGACAAAAAATGTGAACAGCGAAATATCCTTTATATTTTTTTAACTTAAAGTCACGGACCTGAAAGCCTAAGTTTGAGGAACAATTTTTGGCTCGGAACCATTTCAAAATATAATCAATGCTGAACTGCGGTAGGAAATGTCTGAGCAAAAAAAAACTGTTACTGGTAGTATTAAGTATTAATTTCAGAAAGTGCATCAAAATTATTAAACATTTATCTAAATAGTTCTTTATATTATTTTAGTAGGTAGTATAAAAAGGTGTATAAAAAAGATTTAATTTAAGAAAGTTCTTAAAATTAGGTACTTATCAAGAAAAAATAAAGCAACTTTTATTTATATGAGCGGGTATATACATATATAAAATTAATTTAAAAAGCTGGTTATAAAATGTTACGAATTTATTTAATGAGGTCTTTACAGAATAATTTAAGAAAGTGCTTAGAAACATATAGGAATTTAAATAAAATTAAAGTTTTTATTAAGGTAGGGTTTTATGTAACGATTCATATTTGTTTTCTTCAAATGAATTGTCAATAGAAATTTACATAAATCAACATCAGCAAATATCTGCACACACCTAATGTCTGTTAATTGATAAGGCCCCATTTCCATTTATAGGTTACATTGTTGTTTATCTAATTAAAATGCAATTAGAGTTATGTGTTGTTGAATTTGCAAGAACTATTTAAAAATTGATGCATTAATTAAGGACAGTGCGACACTTGATAACTTGTTTGCGCTTTGCTTTTGTTTAACACAATTCTTCAATTGCACTTGATGGGAAATCGAAAATATTCAAAAGCATTCGCATGCATATGCGCGACTATGAATAATAACACACACGCACACAAACACACATATATCTATGATATTTCTGTGTATGTGTTTGTTCAATTACAAATTGCTCAATGTTGGCATGAAATAAATTATTTATCTAACATATCCAAACGGCGTTGTCAATAAAGACATAAGTGCGCACAATCAAAAGCAAATCAAGCCGATTGACACAGACAAAGACATGGCTGAAGAGCGAGCGAGACGGAGTGAGTGGTAGAGAGAAAGAGACAGAGCGTGGCAAACACTTGACGTACAAACTGCGGTCGCTATAAAAGCGCAGGCAAAGTGCAGCCCATAAAAAATCGGGGGGGAAAAAACGAAATAACAAAACATTTGACACCAAATTCATATTAACATACACACTTACATATGCCACAGCGACAACTACAACAACAACAAGGAAAGCTTTTGGGGCTGTCCAAAAATCACAGTTGGATGTCAAAGACCTGTCATAGGCGGAGGGGACAAGAAAAAAAAACAACAACTACAACAACATAAACCTATAACACTTGTTAGTTCAGTTGTTGTTGCCTTTGTTGACGGCAGTTATTTTTATATATTTTTTTATTTTTCTATTTTGTACATGTGCATAGAAATATGAATTTTGTTTGAGCTTTATTTTTTATGCTCTTTGACATTTACCAAATTCTTGTAGCCTGGCATGTACGACAAATTGGCATTGCACCCATATAAAATGTTTTTTCGTTATACTCTTTTTTCTTCTTGGGCGGAATTTTGTCGGAGTGTGCTGCATACATATTCCAACAGGTGTTCGAATGCGCTTTGATTATTACACAACACTGTTCAATTGTGCGGGCCTTTTTAATGGGCTACGACATTTATGATCAGTTGGAATTTGGGATTAAAGCATGTTAGATATTTTAATTACAGCCAGCTCGGCAGTGACAAATAGGATAGACATACGTCTAATAATAATAGATAATTTCAGCTTTATGCTCGGAATATTCCTGCTGAATAGTTGTGCTTATTGGCAAACCGAAATCATTACAATTTGGACTTTACTTTTTCTTTCGCTTATTTTTAGCTCATAATGTTGCTCTACATAAATCACATAAGACTTAATGCGGGCTCCATGACTTATCAGAAGTAAGCTCACGTTCGCCTTCGCACTTCGCACAATTAGCAGAATTCGTGAGCTAATTGGCAAATCTCTGTCAAGAACTCGAACAAAATAATTGAAAAACAGAATGAAAGTCAATATTTGAATCTGTTAAATGTATGGTCTAGCGCGGAGAGTCGGTGGAGGGGCGCTTCCCACATATAGAATATAATTCACTGACATACCAAAGTCAAAACTATTTCGCTTTCAATAAAAGTTGCAGGCAGCTCGTAAAATGCCGCAACGGAACGTAACATAACGTAACGCTTAACGTAATAGCCTTTCATGTTTGCTTAGTAACCCACATCAATTCTAATCGCCTGTAGCTTTAGCCAACACCAACTCACACACACACACACACCCATAACCATAGAGCGAGAGGTTTATCTCTCTTGTATACCCACCCACAACATTGAAGCAGCAGGCAAACGATTTATGGCATGCTTTCACATACTTTCACCTAGGGAATATTCCTGGCCATGTGCATAGTTGTGGTTGCTCTTGTTCCTCTTCTCCTTCCTCTTCTACTTCTTGCTCGTGCTGGTGTTCTTCCTGAATGGTTTGCTTGGGTTTCGGACTTAGCCAGACCAGACAGACGCAGAGGCCGGGGCAGATTGCGGATGCTCTAAATATATAGTGAACTGGTCGTTTTGGCTAGTTTATGGGAGCATATTAATTTTGGCACTGAAACGGAGTTAAATGCAGGTGCAATTGTTATATGCAAGTCTTGTGGCTGCTTTGTGGCATTTTCCAACACTTGCTTCTGATGTGCATGCACACACAAATGTGCAGCTACGGTTTTTAATGCACATCGAATTCTTATGATAATCTAAAACAGTGTTCTAAAACACACTTTGCCGCATTTTGTGACGTTTAACAACACTTTTTTAAACTTAAGGTGCATGAACTTGCAGGACATATTTAACAAAATTGTGTATACAATTTAACAACTTTACTTTGCCCCATTTCAGACATTGTAATTGACCCATTTTGGATAGAAAAAAGAAAGAAATAAAAATTGTTTTACTTCCTAGAACATCAACTGCCGGCTAGAATAGTTTCCATCATGCTCTTAACTTTCCACATTTTCCATATGGATCAGTTACAACAGCCAGACTTCTTATACTTTTGTCATTAGCCATTTTTTATGGTATTCAGCTGAAAACTCTTTCCTGCACTCAGCAACTGCAACAACTTTTCCATATATGCAAACCCGCATTCTCACACAGTAAAGTTTACGACCCAAACTTTAATTTCTAAATCATAACTTTTATTTTTGCTCCAGTTTTTTTTTGCAGAGTTGCAGACATCCTGCCCTGGGTGGTTAGTTGTCAGCCAGTCGGTAGCCAGCTGAAAGCCACAACTGTGAACCGGTAAGTGTTCAACAATGGCTGATAGAGAAAGAGAAAGATTTATAATACCACACATCGGCCAGATGTTTATAGTTCGGTTGAGTTATTAACACAAGTCGTGTGGTTTTTTATTTATAAAGGTTACATTTTAGAATAAGAACAAGTTTATGATATATGTATGTATACACTTTGTTATTCCAATAACTTTTCGATAACTATGGCAGTGTTTTAAATAAATATTCGATTGCTGTTTTATTAGATTTTCAATTTTTTCATAACAATGTGATCGATACTTCTTAACAGTAACTATTTTAAAGCCTCGACAAACTGAGAAAGTAAAATGATCAAAGCGGCAAGTTTTAATACATAAAACGTTTATAAAGTTGAAACCTGCAGCTAGTCAAATAGCAATTCAATTGACCCGCCCAGAATTCCTGGCGAAAGTTTCTTTTCTAGATCGAGCGACATTCACCTAGGGAAAGGGCGGCGTCGACATTAACTGCAAAAATACTTTGATTGCAATTTTTTTTTTTTTGTTGGTTTGGCCAAGTCTTTCACTTTCTATTTTTCTTTTGAGTCGTTGCAAAAAACTTTGCAGCTAACTGCAGCAACGTCAGCTTGCCACAAAAATCAAAAAGCAAAATACACTTAGAATACTCTAGTAAATGATACATGACTAATATATACCCTAGCTAATCTAATCCATATCCCACCTGCTTTTTGCTTTTTTTTTTATATTCATAAAATACCAAAACTTCTGAGACTTCAAAACTGATACGCTGTTCCGTAAGTGAGAACTTTATCGTGAAGTCTAATAGTGTTATTTTAAATATTTTTAAATATATTTAAATATTAAGAACAACTCTCAGGCAAAGAAAGCTAAATCTTGAACAAACTAGTGTTGGCAAACGCCGCATCAAAAAAGAGGCTGAATTGATGAATCAGTGCTAAAATTAACTGAATTAGCTTTCGGATCACATATTGGCCTCAAACAGATCTGCTTAAAAAGGCGAAAGTGGTTACAATTTTAGCTGTTTTCGCTCAAACAGCCAAATGCTAGCTAGAAAATAGCTGCATTGGCAACTCTGGAAGAAACATACAACACTTTTCCTCAACGACATGCGCTTGCACTGAGTTTTTCGACTCTGTCTGACGCCTTTTATAGATGCAGGGTATAGATGCAGAGAACTTCGCATAATTTAGTTGCCGGGCCATTTAAATGGAGCACAAGTGTAACTAATCTCAAACCGGCGACGATAGCAACGACGTCAACGTGCTTTTTGTGCCTTTCACTAAATGCGGGCACCGAAAAAAAAGAGACCTGAACGAGTACACGAAAAAAACAACAAGCAAAACTAAAAAGACGGCGTTTTGTTTTTTTCTAGGTTAGCCACAGAGCGAAGTTTGAATGCAAAAAGTAAAGTTGAAGCCAACGGCACCTGCAGGCCAAGCCAAACGGACCCAGGCAGAAGGCCGAAAAATATGCCACAGCCGTTGCCGTCGCCGTTGCAGTTGACATTTCGTGCCGCTTGTTGCAATTAAAAGCGGTTAAATGCAGCCAATGTGGGGCAGGCTTTGTAATTGATTTGCCAGGCATGCGACAACGAACACACAACAGAGTATAGAATAAATAAAATTTGCCAGCCCAGCATTTAATTAACTTACGTGCATTGACCAACACTCAGCCGGGGTTGAAGCTCTTAAAAGAAATCTCCTGCATCACAAAAAGCTCTGCTGCCCACCAGTGAACCAGGAGCGATCCATGAAAGCAACTTTGTTATGGGCCAGCAAAAAGTTGAGCTGCATGCAAAACTATTAAAAACTTTGACCTAAATATAATAAAACATAAAATTTACTTAGCAGCAGGTTGCATACTGGATGCTTCCTTCACGTTGCCGGCAACGTTGCACTTGGGCAAAAAATCTAAACTTTTGGCTAGCAGGTGGAGGATATGGGAATAGTTGGAAGTTGGGATTTCTGATAAGTGAAGCGACCGCTTGTGTGCTTAACAAGGCAGTTCCGTTGTGTGTATTCTTGACTTTAAAATGCAGAGAATATGTGAAATATTGAAGATAGATTCAGCCAGAGTAACGCTTTATTACATTATAACTGCAGGCAAAATGGGATTAGCACAAATTTACGATTTTCAGCTACTGCATTTCGTTTGAGTACTTAAAATAATTAATTCATTTCGTTTAAATTACTAATTCTTTGGGTATCGAATTGTTGCCAATTTTATCCTTTGGGATATGTAAAAGATTCTCAATTTGATTTCATCAATCTCTAGTTAGAGGCTTAACGTTGCAATGAATTGATACTATTTGTGCAATTGGTATGTATTTTTTTTAAAAACAAATTTTTTTACGATTTCTTGCAAATGTTGCTTGGGCTTGGTTAGAGAAAAACATACATACAAATTAATTATGTGCGAAGTAATCTCTAATTTCATTAGGGTATTCGACATTTGTAATCAAAGTTGGTTTCTTTTTTTTGATTTTGCAAAATGCAAATCTCACGGGAAAATCAAAGCTTTGATTGGAACACATCCAGAAAGCTGCTAATAACAACCAAACTTCCACCAAAAACCGTTGATAAACAAAAAGGAACAGACCTTTTTTTAGCTAAAATTCAACCCAAGCTCATTAAAATCAAAATATATATATCTACATATTTTTATATATATATAAATCAAGAAGATAAGACCGCACGCAATCGGTAGCGTTGAGTGGAGCGGCGGAGATTTCCTGGAAATCGGGGTGACGATTCGCTCGCTGGTGGCTCCCACAGCCGCAGCCAGTTTGGAATGTGACTCGAGCTACTTGGCACAAGAATTTGCCTCACTTCACATTGGCGTTGATTACAGGCGGCGGCGGCGGTGGCGGTGGCAGCGGCAGCGAAGAGAAAAAAAAAACAGCAACCAAACATGAGTGGCAAACAAATTATTACAAGTGCAATTGAGAAATATGTGACGGCCACTTATCAACATAATCAACAACAAATACCTGGACACGCCTGAGTGCAGTCGGCGCAGTTGTCGGAGTCGGCAGCCGCCGTCAGGGACAAGCACACAAATATTTTTGCAACGACCGCTGGCGATGGCGGCTCCCTTTGTGAATAGACCTAGGCCGGGCTATATACCCATCGACAGCACCCTACAAATCTAGCTAAGAATCCGCGAGCAGCTACGAGCAGGCAAACGCTGTGGTTGATGTGGCTGACGACGTCGTCATGTCACACAGACACACTGTGGGGTCCCCGCTGCTGCCGCTGTTGAAATGAGCAGCAGCTCTGCTTGGGCTGGGTTCCGTTCCCGTTGCTGTTCCCAGCACTCAGTACCCAGTACCCCGTATCCCGTACCCAGTGCTCAGTAACCAATCCTCAAGCCGAAGCCCGTCGCCTCTCTCAGCTCCATCATCGTCTGCGTCGTCGTTTCGTTTCGTTTTCTGTCAAATGTTTGGCTTAATGATGGCATTGATGGATGGATCACACGTAAGCGGTAGTCATTTAGTAATTTATCTCAAGACATTTCAAATTAATAGACCGCAACTCTCACAATCAGTCCCATCCATCCAACCAGCCAGGAAGAGAGTGCGCGCGCTCCTTTGATTCGAGGATTGTGCAACGAGGCGATTTTTATCGCCATAAGCCTAGCCGACTATTAGAAATTATGTGCAATTTTTGTCAAATTATGAAAATTTATGGCATGTGACAGCGACTTTCAACGACTCCAGTCGAATCTGTTTGTGAGAGCCGGGCTAATTAGTGCAGCTGCCGCGACTTGCTTCAGTCTGCAGTTTTGAGGCCTTTCAAGCTCGATTAAGTTTTAATTAGGCGCAGTTTAGTTAATTGGCTGTTCTCTGGCTCAGTCATATGCTAATTTAACCAACCAGGGGGTACAGACCTCATGTGATGTGTGAAAAGACAGTTAAAGTGACGGTCAATGCACTTGCACCATGATCAAATACAACAATCTACTAAATTGAAGCAGAGAGAGCGAATGAGAGAGAGAGAGACAAAGTGAGAGGGAGAATTTCTTTGTAGAATATATCGCTTACTACACAAACTACATGCGGATAACACATGTGCAGGTGTGAATTGCATTAACATATATGTTTATTTATATATAGAAATAAATACTTACCCCAAAAGTCACATGCGTACAATAGCTGTTTGCCATTTGATCGTTGTAGGAGAGAAGCCTTTAATTAACATTCCTGGAAAAAAGAGAGCGGATTAGTAAATAAGCAAGGATTTAGTTAATTAAATTGTCAATACAGTTCGCTAATATAATGCACATAATCAAAGCGTGAAAGCCTGCAGTGGATTTCATGAGAATCACATAGTAAGGTGTTATTTAAAAAAGGACACAAATGCATTCGCAAAAGAGAAGTAATTTTCGTCTGTTTTTGTAATAAGATACGCTTTTTCATCTTTAACGCCAGCTACATAATTGCCTTCATTATTTAATTTTTCTTTATTTATATATTTTACTTTATAAAAATTGTAATTCTTAATTTCCTTAGATGTGCGCAATTCTCTTTGTGTACTTTTCCTGCATTTTGTTCACTCTGATTTTTTTTTTTTGTTTATTCCTTTATTTATTTTATCTTTATTTAAAGCTTTTCTGTCAGGACTTTTTGGTATATAATTTCCCATGAAATATTTTTAGCCTCCTTGAGGCTTAGCTGCTGATTGTTAAACATTCCAGCTGTTTTTCTTTATTCTCTCTTGAGCTCATGCATTTATTTTCGCATACCCAAGCTCCTTTCATCGCTTTAGTAATCAACTCTATCGGCTGCATGCAAAACAATTCCATCAATTTACAATAAATTCGCATTCCAAAGAGCACAACTACAACACAAAGCTGTTGAAGTTGAGCCCGAAAAATCCAATGCGTAGATCCATTTGCCTTATCGTCCACTGGCAATTGTCTAATTAGCTGCTGCAACTGCAGCATCAGCAAGCGATGGGAAACCAATAGGAAAGGCATGCAATTGGAATGAAAATGTCGTGTTCGTTGCTGGACCTTAAAAACCGATGCCGAAAACTGGTGAAAAATAGCGACAGGGTCCAGCAACTACCTATTGCTGCAGACACTAAGCTACTTGCCACTTGGCAGTTGCCAGTTGCCGGTTGCCGGTTGCAAGTTGCAAGTTGGCGATGCCGTCACGTAATGAGCGCATTACGCACATCGACGGCGACTAAGAGGAGCCCGAGAGTGGAGCTTTGGCATGATAACAAGCCTTCTGGTTGGCTGGCTCGTTATCCTTGTCACATTATCGCCTTAGCCGAATACCAGGCGCGTCTTGAGTGTGCAACATTGTTACGGATAGCAGACGCGCGACGTTGCCACACGGCTTGTGGTTGTTGTGCACGCGCAGCGCCTGCGGTGTGCCAAAAGGACAATGCCTTGGCCTGGGCTCTGAGCACCACCCAAGTCCGCTACCTTGCCACTTCTGCGTGTGTGCGAGCTTATGTGTGCGTGTGCTCAAGTAGCGAAAGGCCTTAGGCTTCGAGCTTGCAACAAGCCGTGGCATTTGTTTTTCTATTTCTTTTCTTTACTAAGTTCTTTTTTTTTTTTTTGCACGGCCTGCGCTACTTCAAGTTTGCTAGTTTGGCGCAACGCCAGCCTGTGGCACACAGTCAGACAGCCAATGTTGCACTCATTTTAAGGCCACGACGTCGACGACGACGACGCAGCTGACAGTCGGACAGACAGACCCGACTGCATTTTGCAACATGTTTTAGCATTGCAGACCGCCCCGTACCCAATCCGCAGCCCCCAGCACCCAGACCCCAATCCCCGTTCCAGTTCGGTTTCTGTTTGCGGTCTGCGCTTGACTCTTGCAGGTGTGCTTCACACGACTTGTCAGTGTCAGCATAAGATTTTTTCCCATTTTTTGTTTCTTTTTTTTCGCAGTCTATTTGAGAGCATGTGGCATACACAAAGTGGCATAAAATGTTGAGAAATATTTGTATGAATTTATATATTTTTTTGTAGGTTATGCCTATTGAAAAAGTGTTGCGAATTTCGACTGCCGGACAAAGCAAGCAAGCGACAGAGCTCACAGCAAACCAAGCTGGAAGGGCTACATAGTTGGAATATCATTAAAAAAGATAATTTAAAACAATCTTTTTAGATAAAAAGCTAAAAATATTTTATTAAAAATATCTAAAACAAATTGTATTTTTTGTTAAGTCTATTTAGCAGCCACTCTGAGTGCAAAGTTTGGAGTTGCAACCCCTGAAACAGAGTTTTTTGCTAATAAATTTGGGTTTTTAATAGACGAGTGATGGCAGCTCGAGCTTACTTACATTTTAAGCATTCCTCATTAAATCCGGGCAACGCCAGGTAATTTCTTTTAGCTTAACGATATTTTACAACACTGAATGCCAACAGACTGTGCAATTGCCCTTATCAAGTTCGACGACCTTAACTGCCCGCCCTGTCCAGCTGAGAGTGGAACCAGGCAAGCGACAACAAAATATCAGGTCAGGTTTGTGTCGGGCAGCGCATCAAAATTAATGATGCAACGAAAACCGCTAAATACCCCCGAAATGCAACAGGGCACATGATATAGCTGTTGATAGTAAATGGGGCAGGTGCTGCTCCCGTAGTGGACTGTTGGAATGGTGTGTTGCACGCTGCATGTGGCACACGTTGTAACGTTGACGCACGCCCGTGAAACATTTTGTGCGGAACAAAAGGCTTGTGGTTAGCCACCATGGCCATGACTACCTGTTGTTTTTGTCCGGCACCAAAAAGTCCATATGTCAAGCGAGTTAACAACAACAGCAACAAGCCAAAATCAATTTCAGCGCAGCAGCAGCAGCAACAACAACAGCAACAAGCAGCATTTAAAACGGATTTGTAACGCCAACAAATTAGTTACGCCAAAATGCAGCTGCGCAGACGCACGACTCGCGTCCTCTGGCCGAAACCCCGCGATATCAACCACCATTTCGGTAACTTCAACGAACCGGACAAGTGCATTTCCAGTCACCTTAGAGATTGCTCAATGAAAGAACGGAAATTGTTTACGCAAGAAGTGGGAATAAAGCAGAAGAAATGCTCGACTAAGTGGATACCCTTTCAAGAAGTCATGTGCTCCTAAAAAATTGATAGAATGTGATTCTTCATACTCATTTAAGTTATATACAATGTAAAAAAAGTTTTAGGAATTTGCTTTAAGAAAATAAAAAATGTATATATATAAACAATACTATAAAAATAATGTGTATATATATTATTATCACACATAAAAAAAAAGGATATGAAAGATTTTATCATCAACATGCCCTAGTTAAGCACGCACAACAACAAAAATTAAACCAGCATACGACATTGCACTTTGACAATGCGCTGGAATCCGAACAAAGCGTGGGCGAGACGCGAGATTACAAGCCAAGTGAAAAGAGAGAGAGGGAGAGAGAGAGGAATGTGTGTGCGAGGAAGTGAGATTCGACCCGTTGGCAAACGCATTATGGGTCACTAAGCCGCGTCTCCATTGTTGTCCAAAGTCAATAGACTACTCGCACTCTCACATTTTTTCTCCTCCTTGCTCCAGTTACTGTCTGGAGGAGGGGGCAGCAAGTGCACTCATGATTGACATGCAACACGCGCTGGAGAGCGCCCACTTTGGGGGCACGCAACGCACCATAGTCGTTGCACTTGGCTTAGTTTATAAACTGAGCGAGAGTTTTTTTCTCCAGTTTTCAGTTTTCTCTGCGTCTCTTCTATGCGTTTTCCATTCTGTGTAATTGAAATTACGTGACACTTTGCATATGCACTGGATTTAAATTGAGTTTCGAGTTGCCCACTGCACTCTGTAGTGTGGGAGGGACAGCACAGCAACAGGAGCAGGGGAGTGATTGCGTGCCCATTGCGCCACGCGTGTCTTCGGCCTTTGTTGTAGTTTCTCTTGTTGTTGTTGTTGTTGTCGTGGCTTACCGAACGTAGGTGGCAGCCCAGAACTTTAACAAGTGTATTCAAGTGCAGTCGAGTGAATGAAAAATGCCCCAATCGCACAAGGTAGAGACGAATGCGCACACGTGTTGGGGTAGTCTTAAAAACAACTATAGAAAAAAGAGCCAAACTAATTAGTTGCATGCGTGCTGGGTTTCAAGAAGGCACAGCGGGTAATTTGGTTATGAGAAGCAGGATTAAAGTCTGTGTAGTTCATAATATAAAAAACAACAGCAGCTGCAGAAGCATTAAAATGTGAGAGGCAGAAAAATTAATCTAGAATGTGCGCAAGTACTGAAGATAAATGTTTAATACCCATTAGTCACAGGGAAACAAAAATACTTTAGGCGATAATTCGGGCGACAGTAAGGAAATATAATTGTATTAAAGAGGTACAAGACTACTATAAAAAAATATTAAAATAAATAAAAAGAAGTTTGTCAGAAGTGGGATTCGAACCCACGCCCTCAGAGAGGACCAGAATTCTCACACACCTTTCTATGAAAGGCAAGAGTTAACAGCTCTTGAGTCTGGCGCCTTAGACCGCTCGGCCATCCTGACACGTGGCAACATCGAGCTAAAAATTCTTGTTAGAACTGAAAAACATTGAGTGCACATATGTATATAGATATGTATTTTTGAACCGATATAAATATATAGTTGATCAGATCCCTAAATTTTGTTAAACAATTTCATCATCTTACATAGTTTTTTTTTATATTTTATCATTTATTATTTTATTTCTTTTTTATTTGCTTATTTATTTTATTATAAGCTGAGCATTGGTATGAAACTGCGGAGATATTCATATTTTACAAAAAATAAATAAAAATAATTATGTTTGTTAACTAGTCCAAAAAGATATTGTCAGAAGTGGGATTCGAACCCACGCCCTCAGAGAGGACCAGAATTCTCATACAAACACCTTTCTATGAAAGGCAAGAGTTAAATGCTCTTGAGTCTGGCGCCTTAGACCGCTCGGCCATCCTGACATGATTAATCAAGATGACAACATTTCAGTTCATATCCGACAGCTCTAAAGGATCATTAAGCCTTCATGTATTTATTTAGCAATTTCAGTTGTGCCTCAGTGCACATAATTAAAACAAAACATTTTTAAAGGAATCAGCAAAAAATAAAAATAAAGAAACATATTAAAAAAAAATTTGTCAGAAGTGGGATTCGAACCCACGCCCTCAGAGAGGACCAGAACGCTCACAAACCCTGCTGAGAGGGCAAGAGTACAGCTCTTGAGTCTGGCGCCTTAGACCGCTCGGCCATCCTGACATATGACGAGCGTCGAGCCAACTGACGAGCTGTTGCTTGCGTCATTTTTTTTGTGAGTGCGAGCTATTTATAGAATAAGCAACAAGCACAAAATACAAAATGTTAGATAAGAAAACGAGGGAACGCAGAAATGTTTTATATGTATATATAGTTGTAACGAGCGATTGTGTGGGCGTGTTAAAAGCTCGCGGCGTATTGACATTATAGGTAATTTTAGATAGTAGATAATGTGTTTACTTAACAGACACAGTATATAAAAGTATGCAAACATCGAATGGAAAATCGTAGAATTTATCTAAAATTTAATACAATACTTTCAGAAACATTGATTGTTGTTGTTCCACTTGCACTTAAGATAGTTCTTTGCGGGTTTTGGAAGGAATACAAATTATATATGTTTATTAAATATATCATTTTATATAAATTGTAGCTAAATAAGCAAAATATTTTCCCCACAATAGTTTTTTGTAAAGAGATAAATGCTGTTCTTGTCGAGACATTCTATACCAACTCTTATCTGGAAAACCACATTGATATAAATACTATGTTACCTAGCACAATTTGTTCTTTGCCACTTAACACTGTACTTGTACGTTTCTCCTCGCATTTCAGTGAACATTTTATGCTTGTCTTAAACGTTGCTAAAATGTAACCTGAGCGCCGCTTCCGGCAGGGCAATCAAAACGAACTCTCGCTGTTGGTCGCCCCGTTGTTTTTGCTCTTGCTTTTGCTGCCCCGGGGCCTCATCATAAAAATCACACAAACCGCAGCCAACAATTGATGCGCCACGGGTTCAAGTCAATTGCAGCGTCCGCAGGCGGCAGCAGCTGGCAGAGACGCGTGCTCCGGTCCAAGATGAGTGAGTTAACCACAGGCTTGGCTGCTGGTGACTGTGGGGCCAACCCTCTCGGCTGCTACTCTGGATGCGTTTGTCAGTTATAAAAAGAGTATTCAATACACTCGCACATGTCGGGCTATCACTTGCAGCTCCGGCAGCAGTTTGAGTCGCCTGCGGCTTTGGCATTGAAATCGACAGAGCAGACACTTTGAAACTCCTCATGCAAAACGCATGAAACAATGGGATTTACGTGCTTCCAGCTGTTATGGATGCAATCGGATACATCAGCCTAAATGGGATACATGTGCACTGGCTCTCATACAGCCAGCCACTGGCTGGCAAATGGATTTTGGTCTCTGCATTTTAAACGGTAATGACAGACATAAGCCCCCACTGGACACTGACCCAAGGGGGGCCCCGTGTTGGCAAGCCAAGCCAAAAAGTTTGTTGTGTTAATTTTCAATGCATATAAATTCATTGGATGCTCCAGACAGGGGATCATTGCGTCTGTGTCGTCTCGAGTGCGTTGTGGGGCATCGGTTTTCAATAGCCACAAAGCCAGACCAGAGCGCCACAGCGGCAGGGCGGTAGACCAGGTCAGCGCTAGGCCAGACATGTGCACTTTAAATGCTCCAGCAGTCTCTACTCCCAGCTTTTGCATGTCGCTCAGCCTGTCAACATCGTCTGGTAATCGAAGCCTTCGCCTTTGTGCTGCTGCTTGTTAGCCTTATCCAAATAGGTATTCTCCAAAGGGAAAATGTGAGCCCTGAGTCAAAGTAATTGTATGCTGCCTTTAATTGTTCTTATTGTTTAAGAGGCCATATAATGACAAACTAATTTTTAATGTTTGCCTTATGATGTGCAGACGCCTTTAACTATGAGCGTGATATGGGTCATTTTGGCTTATTTTTAGGGCAAACAACTTATTCATCTCGAGCTTAAAGCGGTTTTTAGCTATATTCGCATTTATTTGCATTTTTGTTTTTTTTTAATTTAAACTCCAAAGCAAGAAAATGTCACTTCACTAATTAGCTCTGAAAATAGTTCGCAATAGAAACAGACAGACGGACATGGCAATATCGATAGAATAAATACACATTATGGGAACGGAAATGTCTCTTTCTATTAAACATTTGATAACAAAAGTAAAATGCCCTCTAAAAGTGTTCAAAAACTCGATTTAATTTGCTTATCTAACAAACATTTGCAGCATATTAATCAAACTAATTTAAAAATAATAAAAAAATTTCTTGACAACTTGGGCTCGTCCGGGATTTGAACCCGGGACCTCCCGCACCCTAAGCGGAAATCATACCCCTAGACCAACGAGCCAGTTGTACGTTGCTCGAATAATTTGCTAGATCATTGCAGCGATGTTGGCTTTCAAGTTGTTTGTTGTGTTGGTTGTTGAATTAATTATGTAAATTGTTGCTTGTTCAGCGAAAAACCCGTTCACAATAAAAATTTCAAGAGCAAGAAAATTCAGTGGAGCTACTCAAGTGGTCTTTGACTGGTTTGGTTTATCAGCGCGGGCCTTGGCGAGCTCATTTGATCGTTTTGTCACATTGCCAAAGACTTAAGTGGTCATTGGCCAAAATTAGCTGGTTAATAGCTGTTTTGGATTTACAACAGCAGCTCGTTCCCATGCATGGCACTCACAGCTAATCAGGCAGAGCTTGACCCACCATATGCTACATCCGCAAAATTGCATTGATTGGGAACCCGCCCCATATGCTGGACGCGATAAATCTGAGTTTGGCAGCGGCAGCAGCTGTGCCACAGAGTTCAAATTATGCGCCAGAGTCCATTTGCCACTTTGCCAAAGAGGCGAACGGGTCGAACCCCGAATGAGTAGCCAGGAACACACATCCTTTCGACTCGGCGGCCTCTGGCTGCCTTTGTCACTGATTGTAATCTCTGGAAGCGCTGCTCGTTAACATTATTGTGCGGCTGCTCGATAATGCATTGGTCTTTTTTATTTGTATTTTTTATTTTTGGCTAGCTGTTGCTTTTTGTATTGTTACAAATCATATGCCAAGTGGAGGGTGACCCGCATAAACTCACTTGATTCGCTGTGGTTATCCCGCGCCTTTTGGCTGCCACTGCGATCTGCTGCACAGTGGTAAAATTCATGGCATGCAGAAATTGTTTTTTTTTTTTAAGATACATATATAAAATATGAGAACGTGAATAATAGATGACCCTACATTGATATGTTGAAATCATCTAATTTTATAATTTGTAATTAAATAACTAATAATAACTAAACTAATAAAATAATGAAAAACCTCTTTTTCGAATACACACTTTCTTGTTTTATATGATAAGCTTTCGCTTATTTAATAATATGGCCCACTGTGCAAAGATTGCTATCTCTTTTCGAAACCCGTCTAGCCCCTCATGTTGACGGGTTGTTTTTTATTCTACGGGCCCTGCAAATATTTGAACGAATGCTTAGGAGGCAGATCAAAGTTGGCCCACAACTGAACGCTCGTATGGTCAGTTTTTCAATTTATGTCCTCGGTAAACACACTTAAAATTTCTTTGTAACTTTTAAGGTACGTGTGAGCTGATGGCTTCATTAGTGCTTAGGGGGTTGCAACCCCCCGCAGAAAATGTTTTTTATGTCTTAATTCCGCTAAAAAACGTTGCATGGCAATTTGAAGTGGTTGCTTTTGGGCAGAGAGCTGCGGGCAACCCCCCGTTGGGCACATTTGTTACGTCACAGATGTTATGATTTTTTTTTCAGCTTATTTGTGTCTCGTCCTGCTCGTTGGATATTCCATTTAGCCTTGTTTCCTTTAAACGAGCATCGTTGGCGGCTTGTAAGTGTTGTTGTAATTAATATGTAGCCACTCAATCTAAGCGAAGGTTACATTAAGTTGGTGGCTCATTTGAATTCATTAGCCCAACGGAACTCACGCAGCTAGCTAGCAGCTAGTGCGTAATTTTGCTCTTCAATGAATTTTCATGTTGAATTTCGTTGGGGATTTTCTTTCTATTATTCATTTTAATTGCGCATCGGGTGTGTTTCACTTTTTCTATTTTTATTTTTGGCCAAGGCAAGGGTAGCTTTAGTTTCATGTACAGCACTGTAGTTGACAGCTCAGTTGCGCTGCTAATGGCACTGGGGATTTGACTCTGGCTGGCTGGTTAGCGCCGGGTCTGAGTTTGATGGAGCATAATAACGCTAGCATAATTATATAAATAGTTAAATGGTAGAGCCACGCCCAGACTCGAGGCTGTTAAGGGAGTTTCGAGGGGGTTTAAAGCTGGCATTGAGCGTTATGTAAAAGTAAAAGAAATTATGCTTGAATTGAAGGTGCTTTGAACATGATTAGGTTATGCTAAGAAGTCAAGCTTATTTTTTACTCAATTCACTTAAATATTCATTTTTTTTAAACCCTCGTCAAACATGGCTAATCTAGCGATGCTGCAAGCCTGCCGAGCCACCCAAAAAGCGATTCGACTCAACTCAACTCGGTTGATGCTGCAGTCAACTTATGCAACATTAACACTTAATGCACACTGTGTCTTGTGTCTTCGCTGGGAGGGCTGTTGCAACCTTTGCCCTCTGGCCACCAAACATCACAATGCACCTCCTACTCAAGCGTGTCTTCATCATCATCAAAGCCCAAGCGACTTTGTGGCCTTTAGCAGCTTGTCTGCTGCTCCTCTGCCAACTGCATCAACTCCTGGCTGTTTACATAACCATGGCCGCATGCCACTTTAGTGGGCGTGACCATCAACAACAACAGCAACAGCAACAACAAGAAAATATTGTGCTAAATTTAATGCACGACCACATAAAGCGCTCCCATATGCAGCTCTAGCACCAGCTCCGCCAGCCCAAGACTTAGTTAACTGCCCTTTCATCAGGTTTTCGGTCATATATTTCGCAACCGGCGATGTCGATCATCCAGAGATGCTGGCAACGATTTTTCGAACCCATAATTACGATCTTTGTGTGAAATATATATATATATGGAGTAAAATTACACGTAGCTACTAGAGAGAGGAACAAGGAGAGTCGGGATCTAGGCACGTTTTTTGCACGCCGCGTACGATCTGAACATGATTTAAAGGGCAGACCGAACGGCCTGTGCCTGTGCCTGTGTTTGTTGATTTTTCCCTGTTGAAAGTGATTGTATTTTATAGATTGTTTAACATAGACTAGACGTTGTTGTTGCTGTTGCCATTATTATTGATGCTGGGCAACGTGTGGAGCGTGTTTACTTTTGCAGTGAAGAAGCAACTTTGGTGGCGCGCTAGCAAAAACTTTTGAGCTGGAATCCAAACGTTGCAAGCAGCTTACATTTTTCAGGAAATTGCAAAAAATTGAAAGTGCCGGGGTGTGTGTACAAATACATATACATATAAGTCAGGAAATTGTATACGTTCGACACCAACAAGTCAGGGAACACCTATTAAATGCTAAGACCTTTAAAAGCGAAATCCGAAAATAAATTATTATCACGGATGGCATGTTTTAAAAGATCTGGGCGTTATTTAGAGAATGGCCCTTCCACAATTATTTTCCCATCTATTTAAAAGCAAATTAAATATATATTATAAGATTAAAAACTATTTTCTAGATTCTATATCAAAACATCAAAAACAACTTAGTCTGTGAGGCTTAGGTGTCTGTGTGTCGAACTGGCATGGGAGAAGTCGCCGGTTCGAATTCAGCAGAAGTTTTCCAGTTTTACAATTTATTTATTTTATTTATTTATTGTAATAATATGTTTTTGTTCGTAACTAAAAAGCAATAACAATAAAATAAGTAAATCAATTTAAAATCTAAAGAAATTGTCTGAATAATTAAATTTTAATTTCATGTGTAACTAACCACAATTCCTAATTCAAATATTGAATGGACTTGAGCTTTTTTCATTTAGTTCAACTTCTTATAACTGCTTATCATCTGTTGCCTTTCTGAAGTACTTAATTTAAACTCTACTGATGCACTCAGAGTTGACCAGCTGCATTCAACTGAATACACCTCGCTTAATCAAAGCCAACTCTGGCGAGTACTTTAATCAACTGTAGTAGTAGGGACTGATGCAGCACACATGGGGTATCTGCATCATTTAACAAACTAAACGAAAACCCAATACCAGCAACACGTTGATTTGCTACCAAAATGAGCCAGCAATCCGCATAACATCAAAATTTATAAAGCTTTACCCCACTCACATGATGATGATCAGGTTGTTAATGATGATGATGATGATGGTCCCTAGCATCGAATGTCCAAAAAGCTTACTGGATAATGCGCCCCTAAAGTCGCTTGGCAAAACGGTAAATATATGAATTGGCTTTTGAGCTGGGGCATGGGCAGGGGATTAGAGAGCGACACTCTCGCCAAATGGCTTTATGTGCTCCAGTAAATTTACACCTCATAATCGAGATGAGGGGGCGGTACCCAACAACAGAGCAAAGTAGTGGCATTTCGTAGGGGGGGGGGGGGGGAAGAGCAGCTGTTACATGACAAAGATTAGCGTTGAGTTTCTTTTTTTTTCGTGTTTTGGTCGCTTGCCGAAAATCTGTCGCACAAATTTTCATTTTTATGAGCGTGAAGGCGACATTAAAGCCAAGCATTTTGGCCATTTAAGTTATGGGTCATACGGTATGCGCCAGGATGTGGCCAGGAAGCAATTCAAGTTGGCCGCAGCCAAGCCAATTATATATGTATGTAGAAATAACAACAGCAGCAGGCTGGCAGGCAGCAGGCAGCAGGCGGCAGGCAGGCAGACAGACACGTACATCAGCTCCAATGAATG
The DNA here is from genome assembly GCA_035045885.1 of Drosophila borealis. Classification (NCBI taxonomy): domain Eukaryota; kingdom Metazoa; phylum Arthropoda; class Insecta; order Diptera; family Drosophilidae; genus Drosophila; species Drosophila borealis. The sequence goes on from JAWNOR010000211.1 coordinate 4,109,306, forward strand.
GTGTTTGCCCTTGCCACAGTGCAACAGTGCAACAGCATCAGGAACACCATTAACTGATTTGCATTTCAATCTTAGCCAGGCGACGCTGGCGGCATGTGTTTAGTTTTGGCAAACCCGTTTCTCGGCCCCCAAGAAGTCAAGCAGTAAAAAGGCAGCTGCAATTGCAGCTAGAGATGGTCACGTGACACGAGCACGCACGACCTCACAATACAAGTGTTCGTGTTGCAATATCCTCACTTTAAATCGTGACTTAGTTAAGTCAAATCGAACAAGTGGCTTTAACAATAATGAAAGATTGTTGAAAATATTCGATATGCGCCCATCTCCAATTGCAACAGCAATTGTTGCAACAACAACAACAGCAGCAGCAACAACACTTGCCAAGTGAGATCCCGACCCTCGACTTCTTATGCTTTGGTTTTGCTTGCACCGTGACTTAAAATGCAAATGAAAATGCAATCATTGTTTAATCTCGTACAGCGCCAGCAACAGCAGCAACAGCAGCCAAGCAACAGCTACAGCAACAGTTGCTGTTGTTACGATCGCCAGTGAAGCATCCACGGGTAACGACAACAACAACTTTGAACATGTTTGCCATGCCCGATATGAGATTCAGGAAGCTTCAGCTTCAGATACACCATTTTTGATAATATTCAAAGAGATGGCTCTGGCGGTGGCGGTGGAGGTGGCGTTGGTTATACACAGACAGCATCCTATCCAAGACGATGTTACCCAGGCCAGACCCCCCTCTTTCGCCCTGTACCAAAGTTGCGGCTGTGTGATAAATTCTTGGCATGACTGCACAAAGCAACTGAATAACGACGGATACCTACAACAGTTTTCTATCAAATAACATGAAAATTAGATCGCATTTCGGGATTGCTCTTGCAGTTGCAGTTGCAATTGCTGCCGCTGTCATAAAGCAGGGGAAACCAGCAGATTCGCCAGAGTTGTCTTCTATGTTTGAGTGTGGCAGAAAGATTGTGCTGCCAACAGATTTAAGAGCCACGTTTGGAGAAAGAATTGGAAGCTAATATGATGGCACGATAACAAATACATAGAAAAATAGGTACTAACTGTATGTTTTGGCGGATTTGATAAGTGGAAGAGATATAAGAGGAGGAAGAGATATATCGGGGTACATCTATGAAATATGTAACCTTACACTTAGAGCAAGTCATATGCAACTTGACTTTAATTTAAAGGTTATTTATAATTTTCTAGAATAAATACGCCAGAAGTTCGACAGCCTTAGACAGCTGCAAATGATTTTTACCGGCGACCTCACGCTAGTTAGTCGGAGGCTTAGACTTGAAAGCCACGAAGGCGATACTTTCGCGAAGCCTAAAATGTAATTTTTTTTTTAAATTTTCATATAAACTCTGACCACCCCTACTTGATGTCAAAATCACGCTTACTTGTTAACTTTCGATGTAAATGATCGATGGAGTATTCTAGTCTATAAAATTTGGACTGTGCATTAATCAACAGCCAGTTAGGCCAAACTCTTTTATTAATATAGACTAGAATTGTAGTTAAACAATCAACTTACAGAAAATTTAAAAAGAACTAACCGCAATCCGAACTGGGTTCCGAATTATTTTATAATTTTGTAAATATTTTAAATAATTTCAAAAATCCCTTTTAAAGCCTTCAACAATTATTGATGTATCTAAAGGCTGCTCCACTTAAACATGCTGCTGGCCAAGGCCATTCGTCTATCTATTGGCTGTGGGTCCATAGCCAAGTGTCCAGCGACCAGTTTCTAACCTTCAGAGCAATCTAATTGGCAACGCCTTTTGCCACTGCAAGTGACAGGAAACTTTCATGCCCAGCGCCGGGAAACTAATTAACCTGAAAACAAAATGTTTTTTTTTTCCAAGGAAATGATACAATTTCGCGCGCACAAGCCACACACACATACGTAGGGAGTGAGACCCTTAAAAAAGCACATTTTATTTTACGGCTGGCTAGCAAAAAATAAAAAGCAACAACAAATGAAGCTGCTTATGCCCAGCAGCTGCCTAAAATATAAAAAAAAAATGTATAATAAGCCAAGCCAACAGGCAGCTCCCGCTTATCCGCATCCTCCAAGCGGAATCCTCGTCAAGGCCGTTGGTGGATCCAACACACACACACACACAATCACAGATTCAGCAGCGGCAACCACAAGCTCGGCCTCGGTCTCGGTCCCGGCCTGGGCCTGCCAAAGTCTTCGACAGCATCAAACTGCGGCTGCTTCCCTCGTCTGGGCCCCTTGGTGCCCGTCAACAGCCTCGTTGTCATCGTCATCATCATCATTATCATCATCATTATCGTCATCATCATCATCATCATCATCATCATCATCATCATCATCATCATCGTCGCCGACGCCGACGTTGGTGTGTTGTCGTTTATCTTGGCTTCATTATCGCTTCATTAATTGCTAATTAACCATGTTCTACATGCCCCGTTCGGAGAGCGTCCACAGGGCCGACTTTTATAAAATGTGCAAGGCGTGGAAATATTACCAGCCCGTATTTCTACACCAACAAGCCTCCACCCCTCCCACCATTTCCACCACTTCCACCGTTTCTGTTGGCCTTTTTGTAAGTGCAAATAAGTCGAAATCATGCCAAGTGAACGCGTCCCGCGTTTTATCGCGCTTTAATCTAATGCAATTTGTAAATGGCATCAGGCGCAGGCGGACAGTCGGTGGACTGGCGAGTAGGCAGGCACGGGCAGGTTGGGTGCCAGTAACTAGGCCAAAGGGTTCCAATTCCAGTCGTAGTTGGAGTCGCAGTCGGACTCACAGTCTCAGTTTCAGTCTCGGTTTTAGTTGGAGCGGGTATCCAGTACTCTGTGCCACTTGCCACATAAATTAAAGCAAATATTTTTGCTTATTTATTTGCCTGTTGCCGTTGTTGACCAGCCGCAGGCCAATTAATTAATTTATAAAAGCAGCCCGCAAAATATACACAAAAGTACAAGAGTGGCAAAATAAGAACGATAGAAAATAAAAAAGAGACAGGGAGATAACAGCACAATCAAAGTTCATATGAAATGAAATCCAGAGAATTGGATATACAAACAGACCCATAGAAAAGGAGGCCCCAAAAACGATAATCACCTGAAAGCGGCAGACATGAACTTTTAAAACGTTTCCATCTCGTAAGCATGCTTCAAGTTCTATATAAAAAACGCAAATTTATAAAAATTTGAAAAATGCTGCAACCTCTCCCTTGCTTGTTAGACGCTATGACACCTATGCCACAGCAGCTCACGATACCACGCAGGTTGAGTATTCCTAGCGCTCACTTTGGATTCCAAAATAAGCTTCAGTCTCTTCAAACTCTTTTAGTTATTTTTATTTTTGAAGATTAATTTCAGTGAAAATCCTTATAAAGCATATCAGAAGAAAACCAATAAACAGTTTTGTTGATGAAAGCTGAATTCCGAATCTGAATTAATTTCAAGAAAGGGAAATAAGTAAAACGTCTGTGAACCAATAGTCCAGACCATTTCCTAGGCAAAAGTTAAATCGTAAATATATAAAATAGAAAAAAATTAGAATTATTTTTTACTCTATTTATCTACTATAATCGTACCCTCATACAGTCCTAATAATCTAAATATAGCAAGAACCCTATGCAAAGAACATTAAGGCTTAGCCAAAAGACAACGAAGTGCGGCACAGGAGGTGGCTCGTACAACGCCTTCGGTGTTGACTTGTTAAGGCCACGTAAATAGGCAAAAAGGATTTTCCACATGAAGAGTGCCAAGACAAAGCACAAAAAAAAAAAAAAAAAACAGAAAAAGAAGAATCAGCCGTGGCGCAGGTCTCTTTTGAGAAGCTTCGTGTTGACTGTTCTTCCAGTTCGCTGCTTTAGCTGCCAACTGTGGCGCCAAACCGCAAAAGGCGCAACGCGCCAGCGACTGGTTAAAAGATTAACAAGAAGCAGTCACAGCAGAAGGCACAAACAGAAGCCAACTCAAGCCAAGTCGAGTTGAGGCGGGGTCTTGCGCCTTGAAAGTGACCGTGTTGGGTCCTGGTCGTGGTCCTGGTCCTGGTCCTCACTCGCTCGTCCTGCCCCCAGCACGTTCAATTAAATCAAAGTTAATTAATGCTAACGTATTCATAAACAGGGTCATCAAACACCAAAACGCCAGTCAGTCAGTCCTTGAGGAGTCGCTGCTTCTGTTGTGTTTGCCTTACTTTGTATAATTATGTAATATTTTTGCCTGACGGAGCTGTTGAATATGCAACAGCCGACAGCCGATGGCCTCAACCTTGCGCAACAGCAGCCTGGTCTGCCAGGAACAGGAAGTCGCAACAGTGGCAACCCCTCGATGATGCAGCAACAACAGCTCGCATCAATGGGCGCTTGCTGCTTTTCTGCTCTTCGGTAATTATGCCAAAAAGGCTTTAAATAAACTTTTCGACTTTGTACAATTAAAAAGAAATATTTCAAATATTTATATACATATTTTCAAGAGATACAATTAGAAGAAATGCCTGGCAGCCAACAATGTCAACATCGCACAAGTAATCGGGCCCAAGCAGGGAGTGCTCGACTAGATAGTCTGAACGCCAAAGCCATAAGCTGCCCTAACTGTATGCAACGCCTGCTTCTTCTTGTCACATCCTTAGAGAAATCCTTTCTTAACTAACTTCGGCGTTTATAGTTTGCAGTCTCTGATACATATCTCAGCTCGTCAAGTGTATATATATATTACTTTATGGGTTTGGGGCTGCTTCCTTCTGCCCGTTTCATACAATGCACAAAAACATTAGGCCCTTCTTCCACATTTTCAATGAGCTTAGGGTATAAATATATTGCGGCAGTTCGAAGTTCTGAAGTAGCTCGTTTTGTATACCATGGACCGGTTGACCTTAACTTCAAAGTCGGTATGGTCTTGCGGCGCGTTTTGTGGAATTTAATTAGTCGCGAATTTTGACTTGCGGAGGAATTCAATGTTATTTATGAGTTGGGTAGGCAATAGTTTCAGTTTAGTTAGAGGAAAAGAGGTTAGAATTAAAGATATATCTAGGCAGGACAGTTCAGATAACATTAAAACAGATTTATTTCATTCCAGAAAAGGCTAGAAGTATTAGCTTAGCCTGGCACCCAAAATATATATTGATTACCATTAACCATATACTTGCTGCCAGATACAAAAAATCTCGAGCTGTATAAATTATGCCATCACTTGTAAATGCATCAAAGGATTAAAAGCAAAAAAAAAAAATGGTCCAAAAATCTGCCTCCGTTAAGCTGGCGGCTATTGGAAATGCGCCATTGAATAAATGCGCTGCCATTAAAATTGCCCATAAAATTGTTGGATTGTTGGATTTTTCAACGTGCGTTGATATTTTAATTTTCATATTTTGACACGTAGCATTCAGCGGTAAAAAGCATTTAAATAAATCAACAGTGCGGCAACAATTTGTGTACTCATAAAAAGAATGTAGGAAAAGTAATTTAAAGAGGGCGAACAAAGCGATCGGTTCGTTTATTTTTATGCATTCGCCTGCCGATGGCAAATGCACACATATTGAATAACGTACAATATTAAAACATAATCCCATAGACAAGTACGAGTACATTTTAAGCCCAATTACGGACAGCCCCCCCGGACCATGTGAGCTCTGAATTTATGTATATAACAGTTGGGCCCATAAATACATCGGATAAGTTCACGAAATTGCAGCTGTGTTTAACAAGGTATTAATATCGAGATTGATTTTAAAAATAGTTGGATGGCCAACCAATGGAAGAATGTTATGATGGGGGAAATATCTGTACTCGTGCGGATAGTGTTGGGCACTTGTTGCTCAAAATAATGTTTTTCGGAACTTATGACAATTAATATACTTTTTTCATTTTGTTATTTTTATTATAACCAACAAACAAAACGTTTTAACACCAAAATCTTCGCGTTATATTATCTGGTTTACAAACGCCTTATCTTTCCACCAAAGCTTTAACTTGTTGGGAATTATAAACGTCAAGTAACGAAAAAAGTACAGCGTAAGTGTCAGACTCTAGTTTTGTGTTTGTCTAAATAATTTTTGATTGAATCTTGGGAAAAATTGGTGTAAAAGTGCGTAAAGATTCGAGTTTAATAACATCTTAATAAAGTCCAGCTTGAAAGTCTACAATTTAGTCACAGAGGGAATAAGAAAAGTTCCGTTTGTATAGGAGGAACTATACATATAAGTGGGTCATAGCCAGGCATATATCAAAGTCTCACATAACATCGAAAATTACTAACATAAATGACCAGCTCATGTCCAAAAGGAGCAAAAAGCATTTAGGTGTACTTTTTCCATAGACAAAAATATGTATGTGTAAAAAACCCAACCGAACCCAAACAACATGACAATGAACAAGTTTTTAAATGCAACGTTGAAATTTGTTTTTCTCGTTACAAATTTATTATTTAGAGATTTCAGTTCGCTGTTTGTTTTGACTTTTTTAACAAATATTTTTAGTTGAAACTATGCGCGCGGGTATTACGAGAAGCCGCATACATTTCATATAAACATTTATATGGTCTCGGTCCCTGTTCACCCAGCTGGCGATGTTGGCAATGATATCCCAAAAACCCAGTGCAGCAGGGTAAACACTATCTAAGCAATAAAACATTCAAAGGATTAAATACTTTGGTAAAATCGCTTAAAACATTTCAAAAATAGTTTTGACTCGCACACACACACCCCCCCGAATGGCAATGATAACACGACAAACAACAACAAATTGTTCTTGCTTTTTTTTTCAAGTTAAGGATAGAGAAGCGGCTTTGGAGCTGAAAGTGGTTCGATGTGCGCGCATGGAATAGTGAACTGAAGTGGGGCGAGCATCGGAGGGGCTCCTTTTTTTATAAAATGGGAAAATGTGTTGAAGAGTTGTAGTGGATGTGCACATAGTAGGATTTGCATCATATTAAACGACTAAAATTTCGGACAAAGTAAAAGTTAACTGAACTATACTGATTAAAGACTTGATAGAGGAGACTCGACACCAAAACCCATAAAGCTGATAAAAGTAAGAATTAAGTTTGCAAATTCCAACAACAATTTTTGCAGTATTATCTGCCTTGTAAGTTGCACTCAAGTTTTTTAAACGAAAACGCAGCCAAAAATTCAAAAGTAGGACAAATAACTACATAAACTAAGCCAGACATGGAGACAGAAAAATAAAATGTATATAAATGAATCAGAATGTGATTAGTAGATACCTTGTAATCTTGTTAAATGTATAACTTTGAATCAACTTTGCAAAGGAAGATACACAAAAAGACGAGCTCATATCCCATTAAAACATATACCCATTAAAAAAAATACTTATGGATGGTGTTCTACCGACAGTTTAACGCATTGATACATCTTTAAAAGTCTACTCTATTTTTTTTTTTTTCTATACCCTATAAGGGTATAGGGAAAAATTGTTTGCTGCTGCATTGGGAGCTTTTCCGACTGCCAGCTGGCAACTGAAAACTGACGACTCCCAACATTGCCGCCTGATGCGGCTCCTTTTATGGGCGCTTTGAAGCGTGGCTGCATATGCAATTACATTTTACAGCAGCAACAAAGTTGATAACAAACAAACAAAAAAAAGAAAGAAATGCTCACAAAAAAGAGCATGGAGGCAAGTAAATGCAAGATGTAGAAATGAGATGCAGGAAAGGCATTCAACAAATTTTGAGCGTCAGGTTTCGTTATGGATGCTCTTTTATTTTTTGTATTTTTTTCTGTTTGTTTTCTAAACTTGCATAACAAATCGCTGCGAGAAGCTTTTCAATTCAAATGAATGAAAAAGAAGGCAAATGTTTTATGCATGCACCAAAAAGTTGGCGACAGGGATGGCTACGGGTAGGCAGACAGCTGGCTTAGATGGATGGCAAACAAAGTGTGAATGATGCACTTAAGCGAAAGTCAAAAAAGCTTTGAGCTCGCATTTTGGACACTCGATTTTCATAATTTGCACTCGAACATGCCGTTCGGATATTTATTGAAGAAATTAAATATTATCGTGGAAAGCAATTAATATGTGGGTTGTCGAAAACGAGGTGTGGTCAGCCTGGGGCGCCATTTGGCAAAACATTTTTGAGCACGCATCAGATGAAAGCACCTTGATAAGCCCGTGACTAATGGCAGCGCATGGCCAGGGGTGGAAATAACTACAAAGCGTTCAGCTTAATGCAGGCAACTACAACATTCGCTAAGGTCTGGGGGCTGTTTGCCGTTGGGTGTGTGGAATGCATTAAAACAAAAGGCCGTAGGAAAATTTCATTAAAGCCCGACTGACACACACACACACGGACACACAGACGGGCACCCAAAGTAGGCCAGTAACACCCAAAAACATGTGCTACACGCATATTAGAGGAAAAGTGGCCGTTGCCATCGTTGCCTCACATGTGCAGCCATAATTCATTAACGATTATGCACGACACCCAAAAACATTAGACACAATCAGCCCCCGCCAGACTAGGACCTTGCCACGTGCGATTAGTGTGAAAATTTGCCTTCACATTTTCTGTTAATTTTGTTGCAAATGCGTCGACGGTGACCCGAGCAATATATATATATATATGTATATGTATATATGTATGAATATAGAAAATTCTTCAAGCCCAACAATTTTGGACGGCCTTTTGTGTTTGCCACGCAGGGTGGGGGCTGCTACTTGACAAGATTTATAGATATTTGCAACGAGTCATCACTCATACGTAGATATCGTATGTACTTATATGCACATGGAGAACGAGCTGAGCAGTTGACTGAACCTTCAGTCTGTGGCAAGTCTGTGGTATGGTGTTGTACACAAGTTATTGCTCTCTTGGCTTGGGTACCAACTATTTTCGGCTGGCATGTCGAATGCTCGGGTTCAAAAGGGTAAGAGGCGGCTTAAGAGGCAAAGCTTTAAGTGCCATCAAGAAGCTAGCGAAAGGAAACCATGACGAAATATAGTTTCAAGCGGAATAATCAAAACTGAGTGACTTTAAGTTGAGTTAAGGCTAGTTATTGTTCTTGTTTTTTAGCCAAATAGAATGTGCGAAGTAACTACAAAATGTGCACAAATACATTTTTAGTTGTTAGAAAACAATATAGACACTTGGGGTGCAGGATGATAGTTGGGTGATAATTAGCGATCATTTTTGTTACATTTATCAAGCGCATAAATAAATAAATAAAATCATTTATCATCATGTGGCTTTAGTTCATACATTCCCGCAAGTAAGCATTTTAAGATCTATCGTTGAAGTATATTTATTGACAACTAGAAAATTGAAAGTTGAATTATTAAAATCCGCCTATAGATTATTGTTAACATATTTCTACGTCTCTCAATCTTCAAATTCAAATCTGTTGTTTGAATCTTCATTATTGATGCAAATATTGATGTGAATTCAAAAAAATATTCTATATCCCATATGGCACAATCACAAAGAATATGTTTATGCCAGACAGGTACATGGTAAGTCTTCTGCCCCTTGTGTTAGTCCATTAAACCTGTTCAAATGCTTTGCATAAGACACAAACGTAATTGACTGCACTCGGCAGCCCCCCAACCGCGGAAGAAGAACTCCCAGAAGTACCAGCCGAAAGAGAGTGTGCCGTCTATTATGATAATAAACTTACCACAGAGCAGCAACCCCCAGTAAGTTATATTTTACCCACTCTATATGTTTCAGTTGCCATCTTGTAAAATGTAAAATCAACATTATTTCCTTCCACACAATCAACGATGATTTCTTAATAAAAAGCCGCTTCCCGGCGCTCGTCTTTGGGGTTGGGGTAGTAAACATAAGCAGGAACCAACCGACCGACCCACCTACAACCCACAACCGACAACAACTTGTGCATAATACAATTTTTGACTGAGACTGAGAATAAAATAGTAATGGTTCGTTGACTGGGCTGGCCCTGTAGATGGGTTGGTATCCCCATTGGGTGGGTTGGGTGGTGGTTCGACAGCTCAGTACTTTGGCATTTTTTAATACCCAAGTGTCCCCGTCTCGCAATAAGTGCGCTGCGCAACACTGCACGCATACAAATGAGCGAACAAGCCAAATTATTGGGCTTGTTTTGTTGGGGGATGGGAGGACAAAAGCGTACGCAAAAATGCGCGGGCATAAATCGGAAATACATAAATTATTAAACGTCTCATAAGAAGAAACGTTGTGGTGCACGTCCCCCTCAGCTGGGCTGGGTCCTGTTGCTAATGAAGCTTCCTGATGGGTTCATGCTTCACAAGTTTCCTAGAAATCGGAGCAGTTTGCGAGAAATATAATATGCCGGCTAATTTAGACAAGTTGACGGAACTATCACTTCAATGGTCTTTTACGTTTATGCAATTACATTTCAAGATCCCAACACGTGCAAAATGTTAGAGTCTGCATTATGACTCTCAGTCTGAAGCAAAATGACTTCTAAATTTGCTTTGTCTTTGTCTCAGATTTTGGCAATTCATGATTCGGGAAATCATGAAATCGCAACCGCCATAAACTTGACAGCTGTCAAATTATAATTGTCAACATTGTTGTCTCTCTAAGACTGGAGTTTTGCCTTCTTTTTGTCAAACACTTCCTGTACCGACTGGCATTTTACTTGGAATGCCAATTTTGTTTTTATACCCTTGTAGAGGGTATTATAGTTATGTCAACAAATGTGTATCTCCAACTTCAGAAGGTATATTTGTTCTTGATCATTTTGAAAAGCTGAGTCGATGTAGCTAGGTCCGTCTGTGTCACACAGACAGACGACTATTTCTAGCTATCATTATAAAACTTAGCATGGGTTCATTTTTCTGTTGCAGGCAGTTTCGATTTCGGAGCTGGCCGGATCAGAAAACTATATGAACGGTCGAATATTGAGTTGAGCAACTTTTTACGGCATTTGTTATTGTTATACAACATTTTTTCGGTCGAAAATTAAGTTCTAATATAAAAAAGATATATCTGTTATCTTCACTAAGTTTGGCTTTTGTTAGTTTAAATATGCTCTTTATGTATAAGCCATTTCCTAATTATATCGAACTCTTTTACCATATAGCTCTTTAGGAAGAATCGGTCAAGATAAGTATTTTTATAAGAAAAATCGTGCTGCTTTTCAAGATATCTTCACCAAGCTCAGCAATTTCGAGCTTCCTCGCAAGCCTGCAAGCCTGTAAGCCATAACTCTAAAAGGGTATGAAATGTTCGGCCTGTCGAAGATATTACTTTCTCGTTATTTTTTGTTGTTTTTTGACAACTTCTTTTGACAGAGGCTGGGGAAACCCTCTCACTGACTGTGTGACTGTGTGTGCATGTCAAGTAGCAATTGAGACGAACGACATTTGGCATGGGTGTGCGTATTCGCAGTACATATATGACATCTGACTTCCACTTGTCAGAAAATATTTGCTTTCAAAACACAACGCGCGGTCGGTCGACCCTCTACCCCTGCCATCTCCTGCTCTTAGTTCGACACAGGGACTGACTTAACGCACGAGTTGCAATCTGTTCTTTCATTTGCTGTCTCTTTCTGTCCCCCCCCCCTCTCACTCCCCCTCTCTCGCTCCTTATCTAGCTGTCTTTTGGTGCTGTCAGCCATAGATTTTCACAGTGTGTGTATGTTTCGTTAAATTGATAGAATAAATGAGCATAAATTGAAAAAAGAAATATCGACGAAACAACAACGAGCGCGGGCAGTGCAACCCCCAGAGGGGTGTTGAAAAGGGTGGGTTCGGGTTTCAGTCAGTCCTTGCTCCTGGGCCACATATGGGCAATTATTTAGTGCTTTGGCACAACTGAGACTGGGAATTTGCTTCTCATACACACACACACACTAACAATCTCCTGACATCCCCAAACCGACATTACTATCGATTTGAGGGTGCATTACCTACTGGACCAGCCGAATGGCAGCAAGGTGGGGGGAAGTCTTGGCAAAAAGTTTTCATTGAATTGCATGCAATCAGCACTGGCTCGCCTCCAAAGTGGCAAAAGGACTGCGACTAGGGCCAGTGCAGAGCGAGAGAGCATAAAGTAATTTAAGGAACCCATAATTCTATCCCCTAGGAATGCGGGGCATATGTACATGCATAGGTCCGTTTATTATTCCTAGCCGCTATTCAGCATTCAATGCTCCGTCGTCCTGCTATATTTCTCATCGCGTGTGTTGCCAATTTGTTCGACATTCATTGACGACGCCCATGGACGTGTGCGTTCTGCTCCTGCTCCTACTCCTGCTCCTGTTTCCAGTTCCTGATTCTGTTCCTGTTCCTGTACTGACTGCACTCGCGGCTGTCGTCGCTGTTTGTTCTCAAAACCAAATTTAGACGTAATTAAATGTGAATTGTTTATTTAAGGCGCACGCTCTACCCGTCCAATCCGCTGTCCCCTCGCTCTTCAGCCACAATTCCGCTCCCGTCCAGCACAAACAGCTTGCAGGCGTTTTGGCAGCCTGGCGTTCAATCAAGCGCAGACATGACGTTGGCTGGGGCCGGAGGAGGCCCGACAGCCCACACCAGGCAGGCGTTTCCGACGGCTTTCTTTGGCACAAGTTTTGCACAATGCCGGGGCACAGACTGCAATGTTGCCACTCATTTGTTGTTTATTGTTGTTGTTGTTGTTGCAGCGGCTCGTCGTTGCAATTATTGCCCCGTGGCAAGTTTCAAATGAAAGCAGGTGTGTCAAATGTAAACTTGCCAGGTAACACAACGGGTCGTTGCATGGGGAGAGGGAGCTGCTTAAGTAAACAGCGGCATAGCCTGATTGGCTCAAAAATGCATATACTCGTAGCATATATGACAGCTGCAGGGCGAAGGTCTGCGGGGGGCTGAGAGGCTAACGTTAATAGAATTTTTCATGAGCTTCGGCGACGCATTGGCATTGTTCAGGTCGCAGTCAAAGTTCCTTCAAATTACTTTATAAGTAGTTAATTTGATTGGCCGGGCAGGCAAAGATTGTGGGCCGGGGTGGTTTCTGATATGAGCCAAGTTATGTGAGGTAAGAACAACTTTGGAGTCGCCTTAATCGCTGGGGAGGCAACTTTGTAATGATGTTTATGAATAGAGACTATGCCAGCATAAGAAGCGAACTGACGACAAGTAGGCAAGTAGGTGTACTGGACGGAAATTAGGTGGGGGCTTGGCAAAACTTTGGAATATAAATAATACCTTCGCTTTTGGGTCAATTGTTCGGACTGATAAAAGTGGCCACCTTTCAGTCAGTTCAGACGCTTAAGTGAAAAGATATCAAAAACTTTGTAATTTAAAAAAGTTTGTGGTCAGTCGATGGATAAACGAAGAAGTTTGTAACAGAGACTGAGAATTTAAAGAGCTGTGAACATTTTTAAGTATTATGAACGATATATAAAAATTATATTTTACTCATAGTACATTTAGATATATAAATGAGGTGTAGATTCTTTTATTAGCTTGGGATTAGGAACCTAGTTAAGTTACTTCACTAGTTATTTCTTAAATATCTCAGTAGTTCAGTTGAAAATAATACATCATCAATCTAACTACATATGCCAAAAAATATTTCCTTTTTAAGGAAACAGAACTCAATATAGAAATTGTTGTATCCATTAGTTTCACTTTTTCATAAGTTTTTTATCTGCCTGTTAAATAGTCAGCCAGCAGCAATAGTCTTAAGTTTCTTAAATAACGGGGCCCATTCTGGTTTAAACTGAAAATCCTAAATATTATTTCACCTACAGTCAACAGTCAACAAGAAGCTAAACAGTGAACACCAGACAAGTTAAATCCCGACAAGTCTCGTCTTAATGATTTACACCAAATTGTTCACCATAACAACAGCAACAACTACATAAGTATAAACAAGTACAACCATATATCAAGCAATTAGCGACAGCAGAGTAAACATGTTGTGGACAGGGTGCCTGGCGCTATAAAAGGGCGAATAAACCCCACAAAAACCACTGCTACATGGCTCAAACGAATCATTGTCCGTTCCTGCACCGACCATTGCACTTTTCGCTATGCTTCATAAATTCACGTAGCCGAACTCAATTGCTTAACCACCCTCAAAAACAGAGCTCGGACAGGAAGCAAAGTGGGCTCTAAGGACATTGTCGCAGCAAATGCAATTGCATTTCAGGGTGGCAGGCACAACAACTGCAGGCTGGACTGCTCTTTTTGTGTGTGTTTGTAAAGCAAAAAAAAAAAAGCAGAAAAATACTTTGTTTATTGAAGTGAGAACATTAGCAACGCTGTGCAAACAACGAGCAGAAGTAACGACAACTAGGCTGCAAAGCAACCCCCTATGCTGAAACGAATGCACTTGATGTAATGCAACTAGGTAACAAGTTGGACAACTTATGCTATAGTTAGTGGCAGACAGACACAAAGGCCGATTGGTGCCGAATTATCCGCCAAAAACTCTTCCATCTGTATTGCCATATAATATAATAATAATTATTATTTAATTATAAATCTTTGATATAACAAGTACGGACCAATCCGCAGAGCCAATATAAATCGGTCCGTAGTTCATCCCATTAGACACTTATCTGCCGCAGAGAGCTTACGAACCGACGTGACAGACCAATTATTTGACAGCAGACCAACTTGCCCAATTTACAGGGTATACGCATACAAATTGTGGGTTTTTCTTCTAGTAGTATTACGAGGCTGCCAAGCTGTGTTACGACTCGCAGATTCACAGCACTGCCAACTTCCTGAGTTGCATTGGGAGTTTGAGGCTAGTTTGTTACGCTAACCAAACGAAATGCGCATGACTGCATCGCCACGTGGCACTTACAGGATATTACTTTTATCGGCACATGCTCTATAACGATGCAGCACGCCGTCCGAGATAATGCCTGAACCGATGCCGATACCAACAACGGTACAGAAACATCCAACTGTCTGATATCAGCTGCAGTAATCGCCGGCAAACGATCAGAGTTTGCAATTAATTTCAGCAAATTCATTAAAACCCAAAATCACATTAACTTGATAAGTAATTTCACACAAAACGGTGTCAAGTCAACCAAAAATCTCAGGAAATTGAAATATTTATTGGCTGGAACGCATGACAGAGCCAGTTCCGTTGGGATTTATTAGATTGCGGTGTTAACTCAAGCCTGTTAAATTTTTGTAATCGACCTAAAATAGTAGTCAAAAAGAAAAAAAAGGATATTCTTTGGTTGAAAATTGAAAAAATTAGATAAAAACAAGATTAATTAATAGTTAAATACAATGTGGAAAAGGAGTTCCAAAAGGGAATACTTCAGATCAGGGACTGAAAATAACAGTTATTGCATGAAATATTAACTAAAAAAGAATACAGAAAAATAACTTGTGCCAATATAAGCAATTGAAAAAGCAATTAAAATAAAACAATACATTTTAAAGTTCGATTATTATTTTAATTTATCGATTCCTTGTTTAAAGTAAAACTCAGCTATTAAAATCTTTGCATTACAATACAGCCCCCTTTTGGTAGCAGACTAGGCGAAGCCCCGCTTAAAAATCAACTCAACACCTCTCCCAAAGGTTACGCGATGTCGGTTATATTCTCTCGCTGAAAGCTGACGTGTCTGCTTTGCGGCGCAGACATCATTTATCAATCTAACCAAACAAATCAAAACGAAGCTGAGACCTGAAAGCCACCCAACTAAACCGTACGACCCAGAGCTAAAACCATAGCAAATAGAAAAGTGAAAAATGATTTCAAATGGATTACAAGCTGCTGAAACCAGAAATATGCAGGACCAGAACAAAAATCCATTTACGAAAACTTTGGATGGTGCAAATGCAAAAAGACCGGTACCCCCCGGGTCTAGTCTTTCGTTTGGCTTCATATCGTTTGGGCTCCCTTTTTCGTTTTCTGCACAATCACTTAACATCATTAAAATGACGCGTAAATGAAAATTGCGCTCGGCGGCTGCCTCAAAGCATTCGTGTGGCGTTGATGTTGGTGTTGGTATCGGTGGCATGTTGCTAATGTCGTTGCCGTTTTGAAATTTTCTGTTGCAAATATGAAAACGCAGCAGACAGCAGGATCCAGGCACCAGGAGCCAGGAGCCAGGGGACAGGGGCAGGCACGGGGAGCACTAGGAACATCATTCATCAAGGATTTAGTTAAACGACGGCGAGCGTCTGTGGTGGGTGGTTTTTGGACGGTGAGACCATTCATCATCATTCGTCTGGGATTATGCTTTTTAAACATACGATTGCTGTCAACATTGTCAGTACTAGTCAGCGTCCTCCGAGCTGATGTCCTGTGCAACGCAGTCAGGCATACGCTCGATTTGAGAGCAGCAATGCAGCAGGATTTTCGTCAGAGGTCCAAATCGCATTCATTCATAGTTTCGTTTTGCACCCCAAACCTAGCAAGGGTCTCCAATTCCCACATGACTGCACTGCTTTGGCTATTTGTGCTGCTGCATTTTCGACTGGACCTGGGTTTGGGTGACAGCCCAGCCATGAATCAATCATGTTTAGCTGGAAAAGCCCTTCCCAAGCATTGACAATGGCCCCCAAAGAACTCGCGCATAATTCTGCAAATAAGTTTGACAAATATTTATCAATAATTTCAGGGCTACACCATAGCAAACAATATGGTGACTAACACCGACCCAATAAGCGGGGCCGCGTACCCCACCATGTTGTGTCCAAGGATTAGCAACAGCAAACATCTCCAACAAACAAATAAACAAACAAGCAACAAAATGTCTGTCGCTGGCCCGTTTGTCATGCTGACAATTGGCTTTGGCTGCCCATTGAGTGAATGGCCAGCAGGAGGAGCAGAGCCTGAAACAGAACCAGAATCAGACATGTGAGCTCTACAAATGGCAACGGCAATAACAACCTAACCCATGTGGGCAGTGTGTGTGTGTGGGAGGTGGTGGTAAAAACCAGAGGCATGTCAAAATCACAACCAAGTCGCAGACGACAAGGATAACAACCAGGATGGGCACAGATGCGACAGTCTATGGCTGGACCTACGCTTGGACAGCTGCGAATAAATTGCTACACAAAAGATAGAACTTCCATCCATGACATTGAGAGTCACTCAATTTAATTGGAAGAAAGAGTTATTTTATATTGTTGTTAGGCTAAAGCTAAATTGAAGCTTTAAGGTGTATTTGATTTACTTCTTGTGATTGCCATATTCATTACCTGCAATTGCAGACCCAGAAGTGTATTAATATATTCGTATTCGTGTGATTCTAATAACAAGAAGGATCCGACATTAAGATCGGCACCCAAAATAATATTTGCATTTATTGAATGTATGACAATCTCATAGAAGGACAGCCATCAAGTAAATAAGGAGCTTGTTGCGCGAGCAAGCGAAAGAAAGCGAGATGATTGCCGAGTAGATGGGGGAAAGCAATTTTGAACGAGTAATTGGGCCCATTGCTTCTCGCCTTTCTATGTAATTCTCATGAGTTCAAGCAATGTATGCTCATGAATTAAGTGTGTGCTTAAAGTAAAATGATAAAAATAAATAAGGAGGCAAGCGAGAACATGAGTAAGTAAGTGAAGGAGAGCGAGAAGGTGCACTAGTAGATGAAAGAAAGAGAGAGACAGCACCAGTAATTGGAATTCATTACACATTTCCTTTCTTTTCAATTCTTATGTATTTATGTTTATTGATTGGTATGTTTATTAAACAAGCAGTAGAGTGCTTGCGAGTGAGAGGTTAAAGCTGAATTGCCAAGGAGAGAACAATGAACGTGATTCGGATTCTGGTGTCCAACAGTTTATACAAATTATATTTAAAACTTGTGAGTACTATTTAAAATCGGGAAATAGTTTAAAGGGTAGACAACACTGAGATGCTCAGAGAAACAAACTTTAAAGTGTATTTGATACAGAGTACACAACACGTATCAATGGTCGAGGTTTAGTAAAATTAATAATTTTCTAAATGTTGTCGCATTATTTTAGCACACATGAGTCACAGCCTTGAACTGGTCTATGTGTACGTTACTCAAAAGGCATTTCCGTTGCAAAAATATTAAATAAATAAACCAACTAAATGTGTTTATTAAATTAACAGCAACTCGCAGAGTCAGTCTGTGGTGTGTCCAAAGTTGAAAACATGAAGTGGGAACGTGTGGCGCACAATTATCATAACAATAATTCAAGATCTGGGCGCGAAATTACGAGGCACAACCGTTTGGGCCATCTCTTATTATGGCTTATTCACAAGAAGACGAAGACAATTTTCTGGCGAAACACTAACATCATTTTGAATTTACAACATAAACTTGAAGAGCTGCACGCTAATTATCGATTGAATAAAGTATAACAAAGAGCAGACGTTGGAGAACCCAATAAGGAAGGGCTCATGAATCGTTTTAAGTGTAGCTGAGTTGAGTTCATGCTTATCGGAGCTGTCCGAATGCGCGAATGTGTTGAAACTCGCACCGCAACAATTGTGCATAATACTAAAGCGGATCGTTTTGGCAGAGTTATTGACAGCAGCTTCCACTGATGAAAGCCGAATGAGTCATTCAATTTTTTGTCCCCCGCTCTACTTAATTTTGGGTCTGCGGTTTCACAGCAGAAGGGAAGCTGCTAATTGATGGATTGCAGTGCTTGATGAGTAATGTGAGAGGCAAAAACCAAAACCAAAATCAGCTAAAATGCCGTCTAGCATTTTCAATTAGGCATGCCAGACTGGGCGCACTCGGCCACGAGCTCTATGCAAAAGGAAAAAATAAAGCACACTCTTAAATAATTCAAAGCAAATTATGCGACAGTTGCCGCAAAAAATGTAAACGACACTCAAAGCAGAAGCACTTAACCCTTTTTTATTCCGCCTCTCGTTTACATCTTGTGGGCGACCCGAAATGTCTATAATTATTTGTACTGCGTAAGTCAAAGTTTGTGGACCCACCGGAAACCTGAGCCACTGAATGGAAAAAAAAAACAGAGGAAAACATTGCAAAAGAAATGTCAATATTATATTTAAGACGTCTTTCATCGTTGTCGTCGTCTGCAAATGTCTGCCAGCCCGTTACGAGAAATTCATGAAGTAAAATACACAAATCACAAAAAGGTAAACGTAAACGCATTTTGTTTTATTTTTTTTTTTTGCATCTCTTTGTGGCTGCGGACACAGGGCGAGAGTTTATGAGGCGCCCCGGTAGAGCTGTGCAGGGGCGCACACAAAATATTATAATTGCCCAGCCAAATGGAAATAAGTTCTGGCATTTTAAGTGCCATTGGAGCGACAACGATCACGTCAAGATGTTGCCTCATCGAAGCAACCAGCTGCCTGCTGGTTTCAGTTGCACTTCAAGTTGCAGTCGACGGTGAGTCAGTGTCTTCGGTCATATGAAACGTCAAGAAATCTAATTCAGAATTGAACAATTTTAATAGTTAACAACTCCTGCTCGTTAATTTTTACATTTTTTCAATATTAATATCTTAAAGACAAGGAAAACATTAATATATTAAGTTACAACAGTTTGTTTCTTTTGGGTTTCATTAAACTCGAATCTATTACGACTTGATGAAGCTGTTATTCGAATAGAGATCGAATAATTTTGCCTCAGTCTGCTTAATTCATTTTGACTAGAAATATGTATGCTTTAAGTTGAATATTTAACTTTCACTTACTTTTTCTGGCTGTCTTTACAAGTCTAATGGCTTTTTAATCTAATTTTTCTGCTACACATATACATATACATATATCTAGTGATTTTGAACAGTTTTCTGCAATTTTATTGCTCTCCACCCAGTGTCCAATGCAATTTGTAATCAATCTCAGCCAAGATGACTCAGCCGGAATTCAAACGCCATCAAACTTGGCCAAACTTTTAGACACAAAATCTGGCACAATGTAAGCTTAGTGTCCCCAAAAAAAGAAAAAAAAAGCAAAAACTGTCTTGCCAACCAATTAAATTGTCCTTGCCTCCTTGCTATAAAAATGTGCAACAGAAAGGAACGTTAGGAAGTAAAACTAAAGCCCCGATACTACTATACACATCACGATCCGAGCATTGTGATAAGGGCCTGGCCAGTCAGCCGTCAAGTGAATGAAATTTTATCACACACCACACCCGGAGCGGATGCTCGAATCGAGGGTTTGCTTCACCGGGAGAAGCAGCCACCAACCAACCATCCAACCAACCCGTAGCGATGAGCCTGCCGCATGACATTGCACGTTTTGCGCATTCGTCTCGATTGCAGTTTAGTGCAATCAAAGAGGATTCATCAGCCCAGGACCAGCAATGTCCAGCGAAGCGTTTATAATACCACCAGACAACAGCAGCGAATAGAGCACCACCAAGGACTGAGGACCGGGAGCGGGTATCAGATGCCGAGCAGCAAGGACTGTGTGGACCGTCGAGCTAGCGAGTCTTAAACCAAAGAAATTAGTGTAAAACTAAAATCCGATTTGGGAAAACAATGTGATCAGAGCATCAGAGAGGGGGAGGGGGTGGTGCTGTCGCTGGTTGGTTGGTGGTTGGCCAGTCCCTGCTGCTAGTCCTGTGGGAACACCCATTTAGGGGTAAGTTCCACAGCTCGATTCGACTGCTAGCTAATCTGCCTCTCGTGGGTTTTTACTGATTCGACGCTTTTTATCAATTCTTAAATATCTGAATAGCCGCAACATTTTTATGACTTTCCACTGATGGGTTTGGTGCAGTTATATTAAATTAGATTGCTGACTGGTATCGGGCTGCAGAAAAAGGGAGTGAGAGAGAGAAAGCGAGGGGGAGAGAAGGAGAGAGCTAGAGAGCTGAAAGTGCGCATATGCATAAGTTTGCGGCGCCTCAAATTAGTTTCTTACGCTTGAATTTGCCTTAATGCACAAAAAGTGCTCAAGGGATTTGCCGTAATTCGATTAGAAAGGGATTACGGGCGAAAAACTTCGACGTAAGAGCTGCTGCTCTTGAAACTATGTTTGGCTCTAATGGGATGGCTTTTGTGTCTGATGGGCCCTCGCCACGCCACGCGCTTGCTGATGAATGATGTATCGAATTTTTGAGCAGCAACATCAGCAGTTGTTGTATCAAAAGGCTGCGGAAGTTCGGCCAGATGGACCCATATGTGCAAGCAGCGCTCAGGAAGTGCCGAAACAACAGCGTAAAGCTTTTAAAGGGGCCCATGGCACATGAAGATTAAACCCAAAGTTCACAAAGGGCAGAAATGTCATGTGACAGGCAGATTGCTAAGGATCAGAAAATAATCGTAAGCAAAGAGTGGACGCTCAAACGAAATCAGAAATATATTTGAGGCACAACTGAAAAATATTAAAATATGCTAAATCGCAGCATTCTGTGCATGCCTGGTCCTTATTTTGATCAGATATTTTATATTATTTATTTATAAAAATCTAACCAAGAGCTACGGACTTTAAGTTATGTGGAAATTAAACTTGCAATACCAGATATGGCTTTCAGTAAGATATCAGTAAACAATCTAAAATTTGGATATTTACCTCATCTTCTTGCCTACAGATTTTCAATTTTAGGATGATATAGAGAGGACTTTTTTGATAATTTGGGATCAATGTAGCGTTTATATCTGTTGGGATGGATTATGATTATTTTATCCTTTGCTCTAAGCCTTTTAATTAGTAGTGAGAGGTGTAATTTTAATATTGGTATATATAAATTTATGGATTAAGTATGTTAACCATTTTAATGGCTATTTAAAGAACCTGATTCCTGATTCTCTCATCAGCAGACTTTGCTCATGTAGTGTGATTTATAATATTTGGTTCAGCTTAATTCTTTGCAACATTTTTATTTGCATAATATATGTTTCAAGTACTCCATTAAAATATGTCTGTTGTATATCTCTCCGGTACAGCACATCTTAGCTCCAATTTGCCTTGTAGCTCTGCGTCAATGCAGCCAAACGAAAGTAAGTAAGTAATTCATGACTTCTTCACTATGCCTGCTGCCAACAATAAAATCCGAAAAAAATCTCACTTGCCTAGCTAGACGTAACCTTTCAACGAAATAAAAAAAGAAAAACCCCCAAAAATTGGAAAAGCTGACCCAAAACTGTCAAACGAAAAGTAAATGGAACCGGCAGAAGGCAACGAGCAAGGAACCAAGTGTGCAAAATTGATTTAACCACGAATTGCTAAACGATACGTAAGGAGCCGGAGCAAAGAAATGGTATAGGAAATTGCTAAAGGGGGTATCGGGTTCGGTTTCGGTTACGGTTGAGTTTATGGTTAGGCCAAAACCCATTCGGACAGTGGGGTAGTGTATAAATTTCCGCGTATATAATTAAGCTGTCAGATTATTGTGACATGTCACACCAAAAAAAAAAAGTGCGATACATTTGCGGAAAAGGAAAAGGAGTAACTGCTTGGAGTACCAAAGTAAATTATATTGTCGCGTTGCTAAAAAATGAGAAGAGGGGAAAATCCACGGGGCGTTGCACGGACGTACGACACGTACGAGTACACACACAACAAACGGTAGAGTATTTTCGCACCCCATGCATTAATAACTGTAATTTTCCAACGGGTGCGTGTGTTCTTGCTGTCATTTCCGCTTTTATTTCGCAAACTCTGCGGCACAAAGGGTTGCAATTTATAGCCGATTATAATGCCCAGCGCTGTCTCTCTAAACATGCATAGGAAAAAAAACAAAACAAAAATAAAACCCAGTCGGAATCGGACCTAAAACCCATGTTGCATTGTGCAATTGTTTCGCGTTTTAAGTTCGCGCTCGTTCGAAGCCCCCCCAAGGCGACAAAGCGTTGCTCGTAAATTGTCGAAATGAAAAAATTGCATTCGCCCCGAACTCAACTCCATTCACTCACTCATTCATTCATTCCATTCGTTCAGTCAGTCAGTCAAAAGTTAGAACTCTGCTTTTTTTCTCGACTGCCTGATTGCATAAAGATTCGCCTTGGTTTCGGCGTTTTTTTTTTTAGAAAATCTAAGCTTGCCCCTAGCGCAAAGCTGACGAGAGTTACGAATGCAGGCTATAGAATTATCCCCCCCGTTGTGTGTTAAATCGAAATATGGTCTTTAAGTCTAATAGTGTGGCTGCGGTATGTTAGCTCAAAAAAAGTCTGTTGGGTTTCACTTAAGTAAAACATCGGCGGGGGGTGGCAGGGCCAAATGAAAATGGCGACCCGGATTGACCATGATGCAATTTTATGAGGGTGCCAGAATAATACATAAGCGAACAATATTAATAAACATGGACAAGAGCATGTCAGAAATAACAGGAAATCATCCGAATTGCGACAGAATCGCAAAACTCGGCAAAACAGACAAAGCAAAGGAAATACGCTTAGATTTATATGTAAAAGGGGGCTTAAAAGAGATTGGTTCGGCATTACAATTCTTATAAGTGCATTAGAGTTTGTCACATGCACACACTTATATTAAAAAGATTTTGGGATGAGCTTTTTATTTTAATATTTCTGCATTCGTAAACGTTTTACTTGTATTCATTTAATAATTTATTTTTATTAAAATTTAAGGCAAACTGAAAACTTACAGATTGTTTGACTGAATATGTGTTGCATCGCACAACACAAACTGAACCAATTAAATTCTTTAATTAGTGGCAATAAAAAGCCGTAATTCGCAAGTACATGTTTCAAAGAATTTCGCGCAAATTAAGTTAATCCAGAGTGAAATGCCGAAGTAGTTACATTTATATCTCCAGCAAGCTCTCGGCCCCACGCCTGGCAGCCCTTTTCGAGTTCAACAAACTGCAAACAAAGGCTACCAAAAGCTGGCAAACATTTCTCCCCCCATCCACAAACAGCGAATAAAAAGCGAGTTGCCCTCCCATCACCCTGAACATTGTGCAATTTGTATAGGGCTCCCAAAAACCGACGCCTATTTACATAGGGCCCACTCCAGGGCGGTCCAGCTGCGGCTCAGAGTAACAAAAAGTGCCAACTCACACACAGAGAACAACAATTTTTCTTGAGCTAACGCCCAGAAAAAAAAGAAAGAAATAAAATAAAAAAAAACAGCAAGAATGGAAGAGAGAAAAGCAAATTCCGCTGCGTTTTAATTTTCTATTGAAATTGTTAAAAGCAGGACAGAGGAATACAGCTCAGGATATGCAACGTCGATTTGTTTGCTTCGGTTTTGGTCTGTGGGGCTGAGGTCTCTCTGTGTGTGCGCGTGTGTGTTTCAATGTGCGTGTGTGTATGCGTGTGGTATGTGTGTGTGTATGGTTTGCCTTTTTCGCAGCGTCCCCCCCATTAGAAAGCGCTCGCCCAATGAACAAAAGAAATTAAATGCCTTTAAGGCATTTTTAACGATACAGCTCGGCAAAAAAGGCGACCATAGAAAAGCGCCAGAGAAAACCCCCGTAAAGCGGAAGGAAGCATCAAAAAAAAATAACTAAGAAGCGGAGAGAAGGAGACAAGTGCGCGGGCTAGGGTAGCGAAAAAAGCATTTAAGAAAAACATCATCAGAGTATTTGCCCGAAACCACAAATTACTTACAGCGCAGCGGGCTGTCTAGTGGGCGTGGCTGCTCCCAAAACATATGACTACCTCCCATCTAAAAAGTTCCTTTCGCAAGAAAAAAAATGGCGCTCAGCGTATGTAAAGAAGGAAAAGCAGCAGGGCAGCAGCTACCGTGTCCAGTCAAGCCATTTGCCATATGCAATGCCGGCCGAGACTCCAGCAGCCGCTTTAGCAGGCAAATAAGAATATGCCCAGTCCCGGCACCGGCACCGGCACCAGCTCCGACTGCGGCTTCGTCGCCGACTCCGGCTCCTCTTTGTTGTTTGTCGGAGCCTGGCAAAGTATAAAGAAAAAATTGTTGCAAACAAGCCAGGCAACAGGATAGCTCACCAGCTCTGGCCAAAATGAGAAACGCCGAATTGAAATACTTGCAATAAACATGAAAAAGGCAAGCAGGCAGCAGCAACAACTCGGGAGTGGGCTAGAAAGCTTTGGATGCTGTTGCTCCTTTGGCTGTTGCGTTTATTGCATTGACAGGCCAGTTACCAGTTGCCAGTTGCCTCCGGGTGGGCCGACTCGACGAGGAGGCGCTCAACAAAGGGCGGCAAAAGGCGCACGGAGCCGTGCCACAAGCTAAAATATGTTTTATTCACGTCGGGTGTGAGTTTAATGTAAAAAGGAAGCTCTTAAGGTTTTGTTGTTTACTCGTCAAACAGCAAACCATGGATCCGTTGAGTTGGTTTAAATTAACCAACGGTCTGCAAATATGGTGCACCAATTCTCACAAGAAGACACAAATGTAAAATTAAATAAGAAGACGTGAGATATTGTCATCAGTTATCCCAATTGTCGAGCTACATATTGCCTAGAAAATACGATATTAGGCTAGCCAAACACATTACATTTAACAAAATAAGTTAGACAACATGAATTCATCAACTGGGAGATACTCTGGATTGCAGCAAGTGAGAAAATTGATTCGTGATTGCGAAACAGACGAGCTTCAAATATATTAGCTTTCATCTTCCAAGCATGGAGATACTGGTAGAGTTAAGTGGGTTTCAAATATTTTAATATATCTGACGTAGATATTTCGAGCGTTTATACTGTACTAGACGATACTCCAATACTTTTGTCTATTTACAAAAATATATGTAAATACGTACCCAAAAATTCTGCAACCACAGAGGATTGTTGTCAGCCATTTGGACATAGAGAGCGGACTATACATATAACAGGCATGGACTTTTGCAATTGGTTAGTCACGTTTCATATTTCCATAAAGTTTAAGTTGATCGGACTAAAAAAATAATACTTGCATTCATCAGTTTTACGGCTGGATGGTAAACAAAAAAGTACAACCGCTTTCCTTCAATTTTCCACATTTGCGGTTGGAATTTATCAAAACTCCGTCTTAGTGCGGTTCGATCTGCAATCAGTCAGTCAGTTTGTCAATCAGTCGGAACAATAACAGGCATAAAAAAAATAATTCAAATTATAAACATGTACAAAACTAAAAGTGGTTCTTAAATATTTTGTACAATCGAAAAACTCTGAAGGCTTTACTTTTAAGCCCAACTCTGATTTGCTTTAACACACACATAAGTAAAACCAGTTCTGTGGCATGCAAGTCCAATCGATTGACCAAAGGAAAAGTGTCAAGTGTGCGCATTAAATGTTGCAAGCAATCAAATTCTGCCTGCGCACATCATCCACAGAGTCGGTCTAACAACCAGATTGGGCTAGAAACCAGAACGAGAGCAGGAACCGTTGCCAATTTCCTGCACACATAAAAGACAACAGCTTGCGGCCATTGAATTCAACAATTCTTCTCTCTAATTAGGAAAACGCATAATAACATCCATATAAATCCAAGCTCAATTCAATCGTTTGGCCAGGAGCGAGCACAGCATAAGAGTGAGTTCCAATTTGTAGTTTGACCAATTTTAATTTTAGCAACGAAAATGAACTCAAAGGTGCAACAGCTGGCACATTTTCACACCCAACTGAATGCAGATCAGTAAGAAACTGAAAGAAAAGCCTATGCGAAAATAAGTTTCCAGCTGAGCTGGGAAAATGAAGGTATTGCCCCAAGGCTGATATTCTTCTTTTCTCACCAACTTCTCTGGGTGCCTTTGTGCGAGACAAACTTTGCAGGCATCGCCACAGAATTTGCAAGTGTCATTAAAGTGTTAATTGCTTTCATTTGAGGCAAAGTCTACATTGAGAGCAAACTCTTTCTGTGTATTTGCAATACACATATGTGACGGAGGGGCGCAACAAGGATGCGACGCCGCCGGTGCTGCTGCTGCCGCCGCGGTGACAGTGCGAATGACTCTGGGAGCTGGGAGCGATTTGGCGAAGCGTCGTTGTCGTCTTTGTCCCAGTGGCGCTGCTCAGTGGCGGAACTTACCAAAGAAAATGTAGCGCAAACGGAAGTTTGCAATTAAAGTGTTAATTGTGTTAATTTCTTGTGAATTTCACGCGCAGCGACAACAAGATGAGCCAAAAGACGCAGCCTCGACTGCAGCAAAGAGACTACAATAAAATATATCACAAGTGACTGCAGGATACTCCGTTCGAGTTTTCTGTACACTACTTTTTAGTCGATGTAGGCTAATTTCAAAGGAGAAGCATGCCGACTGACTGGCAATAGAGCAAATAATTTAATTAACTAAATAGAGCTTAAATTACACAATCTTTGTATTGTCAAGAAGACGATCTCATACGAAATGTATTAAAATATAATTAATTATATGTCAAATATATTTATATATATATTTCTTAAATTCAATTACCAATTAATTATTATAGTATTGTTGCTGTTTGATCAGCTCCTAAAGACTTTTAGAAATTTACAAAAAGAAGCGAATATAACGTTATTA
Organism: Drosophila borealis; assembly: GCA_035045885.1. Lineage (NCBI taxonomy): Eukaryota > Metazoa > Arthropoda > Insecta > Diptera > Drosophilidae > Drosophila > Drosophila borealis. The sequence continues at coordinate 4,136,565 of JAWNOR010000211.1, forward strand.
AAGTTGAAATATTCTAATACAAAATATTTGGTTTTTTTAAATAGTGACGAACTAAATTTATTTATTTTTTAAATATTTATATTTTTGATAAAAAGCAAACAACAGTCTTAAAAATCAAGGATTATTTTTTTATTTAGCAGAGTAATTGAAATTATATTTTCTTTTTGGCCTTTTATCTGTGATGGGTAAAACCTAATTAAATTTTACAGTTACTTGCCGCTTGTTGCATTACTTTAAAACATTTCCATTAAAGATTTAGTGCAGTCGATTTCACGCAAGAGCTTCCCAATATTTTCAATAGCTCACAGAAATCAACATGCCGCCCAATGTTGCTCAAGTGGCACTAAACATGCAATTAAAAGCACTGCAAAATTTGTCTAGACTTCTGTCTGAAGCAATAGTAAAAGTGGGCTAACAACAACAACAACAACAGTTTTTTTGATATATACAAGTATATTGGTCATAAAGGCTGGCATATCGTGAGGCTTTTTCGACATTTATAGTTTTAATTGCCGACCACTCGAGCGCAGCAAAACAGAAAAACGGAAAGAAAAAAATAAAGGCAGCTGAGAGATCTTGACAGGCAGGAGGGCAGTTTAAATCGCATTTCGTGGCTACCAATAAACTTTTTAAGCCGATGAAAATGACTAATTGGACAGCTGAAAAATCAACAAACAAACGCTTTAAGAGCCGGCCCATGCGGAGACACTTTATGCGTGCAAGAAGCTGCTGTAAAACCAAGAGAAGAGCCCATTATAAAATACTCATATACATATATCTGATATACATATATATTTGTGCATATGTATGTATGCAGCGGGTGAGCTGGAATGTCTGCTTGGTATGTCGCACATGAATGCTTCGGATAACAAAGAGCCTGGTCCTGGCTTTTGAGCCAAGCCAAGCCAGGCCAAGCCAAGCCAATGCCAACGGGTCTTTGTGCCTGGCAACCTTTCGAACTGAACTGATTAAGCCGCCAGTGAAGCGCGAGCTTTTCGGGTCTGGGAGTCGGGACTGTCACTGGGTGTGTGTATCTGGATCTGGGGCCCTCTGCATGCTGTGGCCTCTTGGCTGACTGACTGCTGACAGCCGACAGTCGAGTGTGGCACATGGAAATCATAAAAAGCGCAGCCAAGCAAACACAAAGTAGTAAAAAGCCATGTCCCAGACGCCGCACCGGACCCTGCACAACCCACTCAGCCATCCGCCCCTTGGGTTAGTGTTGGGTACTTTACGACACATCGTCACGCTTTTGTGACACTTTGTCCTTTTGCCACTCAAGACACACACACACACGCACACACACATTTCGGGCACTTTTAACACTACACACAATGGACTTAAAAATTCCTTTTCATCAGTTGCCTAAACAGCCGCCGCTCTTGCATGTAAAAGAAGACGAAAAAAAAGTCCAAAGAATATACAGTCCATAACAACAAAAAAACAACAACAATGAATCGCCAGTTCTCAGTCTTGGCTACATATGAGCAATCCTTTTATGGTTTTAATGCGATTGATGGTCCGTCGTCGTCTGTCGTCGTCGTCGCCGTCGTCGTCGTCGCCGCCGTCGTCCACGTCGGTGTTTGACAGTCGCTCGACGCATGGACACAGATTGATGGAACCACATTAAGCCAATGATGTAGGAGACAATGATAATTTTGTTATTGTATTCCGGCGAAACTCTTGCAAAATGCGGCCGCCAAACGTATAGCAAGTGGATATCAAGCCGACTGCGCATCCGCATCCTATGCAGCGCTTTAAATTGAAGCGCATAATTTGGGCAAAGGTAGCAAAAGGTTGAGTTCCAGGAATTTTCAGATCCATTATGTGGCCAAGTGCACCACCGATCTGGGTTTCATTATAAATGTCGGATCTGGCTGGACAACAAACATAAAAAAGTTTTCAAAACACGCGTGTATCATCTTCATTAAATTGGACTTTTGTAATTTTATGGTTTATTGTAGCGCTGATAATTTGATTTGTCATCAGAGCCGTTGGGACGGATGATAAATTATCGAAAGTATTCATATAAAAAGTTAATTAAATATTTGTAATTTCTAGCGAAAGGCCAAAGTAGTCTAATTATGATTAGTATTAACATTTTAATAAATTAAATTAAATAATTAATAAATAAAGGTTAACCCGACCCTTTTTAATATCGAAACACTATTTAAGTAAAGCTTAATAATTTCATTGTAGATTTTTATGCATATTTATATTTCTAAAACTTTACGAACATCCCTCGTTTAGCACAGTATCAGCTCAAAGAACTGCCAATAGAATTTGTGAGCCGACATGAATTTAATTTGCAATCATTATACTGAGATGCTTAGGCTACCACAGCAGGATAATGGGAGCCTTTATGATTTGGACAAAGCCTCTCCACTTTCGTATTATATAAAATCCAAAATGAATTGTGCTCCAATTAGGCTTCCATAAGCCTTTAATGATTGTTATTAAAACGAATTTGTTGACTCATATATTGGTAGACGTAGGTATATGGACTCCACGTGGGAACCAGAGCCAACTGAGGCAATTGTCGTGCCTATTAATTGCGCCTCAACTCCAGTGGTCATGCCCAGTTCTCGGCTCGGTCACATATCAAAAGCGTAGCCAAAAGGCTTGAGAAAAGAATGCCAGGCATTTGTCTTCTTCACGCCACAATGAGAGAGAAGGCAGCGAGGCTAAGCAGCGGCGGTTGCTAATTTAGCAAAACTAAAGCAGAAATAAGAGGCAGAGTCTCAAGTCCAAGTCCGAGTACGAGGGCAACCAGGCAAATCGGAGGCAGCTATCTTCAGGCAGCACACAATTATATGTATTTGCACAATTTACAATTAACGTATCAAAATCTGTGCGCTAAACTAAATCTAATTACCAACGAGCGCGACTGCAAAGCAAAACATCGAAAGCAGGAAACAGAACTCAATGAGAATGACGAAGCGGAAATGCTCTTTAATACGATTAAGATAAAAAAAAAGAAATAATTCTAACTGAAACCGATTCATTTTTTAAAATAAAAAGTAAATAAAAAAGGTATACATTTTCGGGAACAAATAAAGTAAGAACGAGACGGATGTGAACTTAATTTCAAGCAACAATCGAGCATCATTTTAAAAGATCTTTCTTCAAATTCATTTGATAACTGTTTCACACTTTTCGGAAATTCCACTCCTTCTTTTTTGAGCTTAAGCTCGTTTTCAAGGAAAAAATTTCAATAATCGTTGCAATATATATATTTGCACGTGGAGTTCAAGATAGATCAAGTAGATTGTAATGTTCCACTGCCGGAAATGGCTGAAAAATTAGGTCTATAATTACAAGAGCAAAATTAAACCGCGCAAAGCCAGAAATACCAGGTATCTATTCATCTATTAGTATCAAACATGTTAGAGCAGCGTAATGACTGCAACCAGAGGCATATACCCTCTAGTAGAGTATAAAAGAAAAGTGGACGCCAGAGCCTATACCCAGAGGCGGTCAGCGGCTGTGCTCTGGAAATGGCAACCAATGTCGGCTCCCTGGACTTTGGCTAAATGCTCCGACGATGGCGTTGCTGCCATTTGTCAGGCAACGGACCGCAAAATAGTTCCACAGCAGAGCTGCTGGCAGCGTTTTAGTTGTTGCTGCTGCTGCTGCTGCTGGAGCTTGACGCGATAATAAGAGCGATGAGGAGAGTTAAGGAACTTCTGGCAGGAACACTAGCAACAAAATCGCAGTGTGAGAACCGCTGCCACTCTGCTTCTTTTTTTTTTGTGTTTCTTTCAGTTTTTCGCGTGGAAAATAAATACCAATCTACATAAAAGTGGAAACCAAATAAGAAAAACAGTCGACAGTCGGAGCTGGCCATTGAAAAGAAAGAAACCTGCTGCCTGCTTCTATTGAGAGCAGTCCAACTACAACAACAGCAACAGAGGAAAAACCAAAACCAAAAAAAAAAGGTGAAAAGCAAACGAAGCTAGAAAAAAGCAGCGGTTGTCTGGGCTGGACGGGACCCGAAACTGGGACTTGCACTAGCACTGGATAGTTGTTGGTTGTGGTAACAATTTTAGAGCAGAGGCCGGACCCCATCTAGTTTTGATGAAATTGCTCGAAATAATAGGGTGAAAATGCTTCGGCTGCCTTCCTCCGATGCTGCTCGGACGTTTTTCAGTGTGTGTGGTGCCTTTTAACTCTTTCGCGCTTTGCTTTTTAGCTTGTGCGCGTGTGTGTGTGTGTGTGTGTATGAAAGAGCAAAGGCGTCACCATCCCAACTACCAGCTCCACAGCGCCAGAGCTCGCGTGCTGGCTTCGACGAGAGTCAAAAGCAGTTGGCACAAAAGTTTGAATGCAACCAGCGCTGCACACGCATAGAGACCCACCTCTCTGTAGGAGATTCGGCTGGGGGTTTTATAGAAAAAATTAGCTTGAAAACTAGACATGTTGAAGTTGAAATACTCTTATGCACAAAATTCATAAGTTTTATGTTAGCTGAAGGATTTAAATATAATTACATAATTTTAAACATTTAAGTTGCTTTTCCAGATATTGAAAACGTATTAAGCAATATTAACACGTAAGATATGTGTCACCAAAATAATGAAGCTTATTTCGGAATTATATCAAAAACTTGGCCAGCTTAAAGATGGGTCTCTATCATCTAGAATATATTTATGTAAGCATACCTTGGTCTCAGGTCGTCACAACTAATCTGATAAGCTTATAATATTGTCTGTTAGTGTATAAATATATATGCCTGTGTACAGTATAAACTGGGGCAAGCAAAAAAATGTTGGTGCGGCTGCAGTGAAAGATTTGTGGTGCTGCGGTTTTTGGCTTTTGGGTCTGTGTGAAATTGGATCTGTGCTGTTGCAGCCGTTGTTCGCCGTTGAAGTTTGACTTAAAATTGTAAAACAAAGCTGAGATTTCTATGTGGTTTGAATATGATTTGAATATAAAGGAATATTTGACTTCAAAGCCATGCGAGTTGCTTTTGTGGAATGCGTGTGTTATCAAGGGAATTTATCTGTTTGAGCAATGCAATTATCTCTGCTGAGGGAGCAAGAAGAAACATTTGGGGCAGACATTTATATTCTACTTTTATAGAACAACATTTTCAGTAATCAACTGAATCATTATGTAAGTTCTCCTGGGATAACTAAAATTTATTTAATTTAAATTCTTTCCATCGCACAATAATAAATGCGCCACCTTTTCCACTATAACGAAGTCATCCCTCACATTCGTTCTATAAAAGCTTATAAAAAAAAATACTTGAACGAAATATGCAAAACCCTCACGAGACTACAACATTCCTCCATTCCCCGCTAACAAACTACCAGAACAAGGCACATTAATTTGCTGAGAATTGAACGAGCTTTTCTGTGCCCTACCCTCGCCCCTGCCAGCAGGCCACCTGACCATCTTCTGCAAATCAATTACTTTAATCAATTTTTAACACGTTCGCGTCTTTGCGCCCAAGACGGGCGCCTTCTTTGGTTTGCACAATCCGGCTGAGTTTTTCTCATCATATTTTTGTCGGGTAATTTTTTGTTAAAATTTTAATTATAAAGATTAAATACGGGCATGGAGACGAGTCGACTAACTAACCTGCCATAACAAACTTGAAATAATATTCAAGAATTTTTATTGAAATAATAACCGCGATGCAGGTAGAAACCAGACGCAGACCGCGGCACCCAGACAGAGCTACCCAGAACGAGGCGCAGTTCGTCAGCGGACATCAAAGGCGGAACACGTTCGTCTGGGACGAGAATGAACTGGACGGCTGGCTATGGGTCTAATGGGGGCGACGACAGCCTGTCATCGTTTCAAAGTTCTCCTTCTGACTCGCTCTTTTCTAATTGAAATGTTCAGCACCATATTTCTGCGCATTACCACCTGCTGCTACAGAGAAGCCGCCCGATTCCAGTTGCCTGTTCCCAGTTCCCAGTTTGCAGCGCCCTTGCTCCCTCCTAGCTCGAGTGCATAATGCAACAACAGCTTTGCTAAATAGTTCACTGCCTGGTCTCGTAAATTGCAAAACCAAACCGCAAGAACAATGCGCTGCACTGACCATCATCAACCGACCAACCGACCTCGGCACCTTAACCACCATCGTCATTATCAACGCCAAGTTGAGCGCATGATAAAAGCAGTTGAGAGACTCGATGCGATTATTTTGTTTTTTTCTCCTCAACACTTTGGCATTTTTCTATTCGCCCCAAAGTAAAAAATGTATTCCTTTTTTCACTTTGTGATGCCCAGTAATTCTGACGTGTATATGGGCATATCGTGTAGTTTAAAAAGTAACCAGGGAAGAAAGCTTGAAGAGTATACGATGTATATATATATATACTTTTCTTTTTACTGGTTCTAATTGTGATTGTAGCAGCGGTCAAAGCACGTAGAGCTCATATTCATCAAGAATATATATGGCAACTTTGTGAGTATCGAGATCGGAGTAATAATACTAAATAAATATATAAAAGGGTATCTTATATTTCATGCATACCGCCGCTTGCCTTTTGCAGCCCTATCGCACTGGCCGCTCGTTTCACCAGCTGCTCGGCGCTTTTCTAGGAAATAATTTTCTTTTTTGCTTTACAGTTTTCATCGTCGTCTCGTCTAGTTTACATCTTCATAGCCGCCTCGTTGCTCCACAAAACTGGGCTGCCCTCATCTCTCCACGCCGCGCTGTCGGGGCACTGTCACACCTGTCACTATTGTGGCTGATCACAACAACCGCCAACAATGGAGACGGCAATGGAGATGGAGACGGAGACAAAGACGACCTCGCCCAGTTCCATACACGTCCAAGTCCTACGGACTGGCGGACAAGGTGTGAACGTCAAATAATCACCTTCGCACACGGCATGCCCACAAAAAAAAAATAAAATAAAAGAGAGACTGGTGAAGGAAGTCAATCGGAAGGCGGGAGCTGGCTGCTTGCTTTAGATTTTCACGACTCTCGACGTTGTCGCTTTGGTATTTGCTTTTCGTAAGAAAATTTGCGCATATTTCCCGTGTTTTTTTTTTTTTGTTTTTTTGGTTTTTTTGAGGTCTGAGGCGTTGGCGAAATGTGTGAAATTTCAATGGAAAGCCGCAGCAACAGCAGCAGACGAAGACGAAGACGCAGATGTCTGTGGCTGCGGTCTCGCCTCCAACTGCCAGCTACGCGGATGTCTGCGACTCTTTCACTGCTGCCGCTTTTGTTTGCATAATTATTTTATTGTACGCAGGGCGGGCAACTGGCAACCGGCAACCGGCAACTAAGGTAACCACGCCCACAAAACTACATGCACGAGTGCGGCCCGCATGAATATTAAAACAAAGACGTTTTCGTTTTCGTCTTGCCTCTTTGCTGTTGTCGCAACTGTTGCAACTGTTTCACCAAGTGCCCCAAAGCAATTGAGCAACTCCCCCAAACCTAAAACAAAGTCTAGACAATTTCGCTGGGCTCCACCAGAAAAACTTTGGCTCCGCTTACCCTTCTTGGGGCTCGACGGACTGTTTTGGCCGTAGGCATTTCTTCAATTAGCGTTTTTATTATTTTTAATTAACAATTTTGCAACTTAATCCTGGTGCACAGTGTAGTGTGTTGAAATTTTCTGCAGACATAATCGAATCAGTAAAGGGGCTGCATAATGCCTGGCTAAAGTTTGTCTAAGGACAACAGCGAACAACAACTTTTGCGGAACCCTAGACATGTGCATAATTATATTAGGCCCAGGACAGGGCAGGACAGCATAAAGCGGCAACAGACTAAAAGGGTGGCCCAAAAGGATGAACGGATGGCTGAAGAAATGTTGCCAAACAGCAGACAAAACGTCAGACATCGCTGCAGGCACATTTCAAGATACTTGAGAACGGCAAAAAGAGACGAGCACACTTAAAAACTACGAAGAATTAAGTTCTGCAGACTGGAAAATGGACAATTACCGCGCAGATCCTATTACGTGCTGAGTCAAATAAATTGTAGCTGCATTCGGAGAATAACCACTAATTACATATGTCTGTATGCACCTATTTCTATATAAGCGTATGCTATGAGCAGCGAGTACAAAACGTTAGGCCTCACTTTTTCGCTTTTTCCTCATCAAATTTGACCGCTTCTTAAATTAAATTTTGAATAGATGTTTGAAAATTAGTTTGAAGTTAATTGGATAGACAACAACAAGAGACAGCAAGCCCAACATGATGTCTGAAAGGATTAGAAATAACGTTTGGAAGTGATTTTATACGAAAGCTTTATTTCCAATCGATTATTCCCAAAGAAGGCATATGAAGACCCGTTTGGAAATAGTAAAGAACTCAATTGCTAAGTGTGATAAAAAATATCTTGAAAAACAAATCCGCTTTTTATACAGAAACATATTATTCCATATATCTAGGCACTCCATTTCCATCCATTTTCCGCCATCGGCTAATTACTTTCTCTTGCGATGGATATGAGCATTTGGACCGTGAATGGGCTTATAAGTGTGTTCAGGTGCCGGTTCGTGACGCATTAACTCATCACAATAGACGCACAACTTTTTCAGTGCCTTACAGCAGTCCCTACAGTACGGCATGCCGCAATTTTCACAGAACACAAATTTGTCGTCCTCCCGAGCATTGCAAGTGAGGCAACTGCGCTTGGCGCAGTTGAAATTAGCTAGCCAGCCAAATGCTTTCGGGTAGGACAAGCGCAGGATCAGGCATAAATTGATTCTGCCCTGAACATGCCTTGAGGCAATATTCTCCTCGGCCCTCTTGCGCATCACCTCCCTATAGGAGTGGCGACAGCGCAGAATGGAACTGTAGAGAAAAAGAATGCGCCATTTCTCCCGCTTGTAATAGAAGTGACTGCAAATGACGCGACGCAACCGCTGGAAGGTGGTGCTCACATAGACAAGCAACAGGATGACCAAATAGAGTAGCAACAATTTAATGTAAAAGCTTCTCGGCAGCACATACGGCCTTGGCAGACACTCTTCATTGCTCAAGGATGTCGAGACTCGCTCGTGTATATTAAAGTTTTTCATTGTGGTGCGCAGCAGACGTGCCATAAGTCCAGTGCCATTGATCTACGAGTTGAATTGAAAAACGATATTATAAGAGATGGAGGGAAAGCTTCACTGCTCTCACATACACGAAAGCGAACCTCGTGCTCACCCTCCTGTTGATAGGTGATCAGCGAGCGTTCGTGAATAATTCGCAGTAGATTAACAACCAGCCGATCCAGCAGAATGAATATACCCGCTGTAATAACCTCTAGTGATAGCTGCAACAAATGGAAAAAGTCCGTTTTTCTCTCGTCGTCGGTGCGGCTGTTAAGTTCTTCCACATCCACAAACATGGATCTCTCATGGCTGCGCAAGGGTAAAAGGTAATGTTTTTCTGCCAGCTTGCGGCGTGCATCCACGTGCTTGAAATAGTCCGTTATGTAAATGTTGTCAAACTCCACATTCGTACAATATTTGTAATGGTATCGAATCGATGTATAAATAACGCCCAATATGAACAGGTACAGAAATTTCTCAATACTCATCATCACAAGACTAAATATGCGCCTCCTGCGCTCAAAGTCCTTGATAAACTGCTCCGATGTCTCTTGGGCACTAAGCAATTGCTCTGACGTGGACACGTTCTGCATCTGATAGGTGATCTCAATATTCGAGCTATTATCATAGAGTTCATGCTCCGCGACTAACAGATTTACATAGGTCTCGCCAAAGTTAGAGGGCACAACCTTAGGGTAGGAGAATGGTTAGAGAAAGATCGAAAGACGACATGATATTGTAGTCAGTAGTGTATTAATCCAGAGTAGATGAACTCAACGTTTTGTACATTTTCCTACCTTCGAGGCATCGCACACCTTATCCGGATTGCCAAAAATATTGACCCTGCATATAATATCGACGCGATAGGGCCAGCAGACGACACTGGCTAGCCAGTCGGGAAAATTGGTAGCACATTTGCGATAACCCTTTAGAAATATTTCCCGACAAACATGATGGCCACTGCGCAGCTGATGCTTGCAGCGATTTCGCATATTTCGCACAAACTTTGCCTGTACTGCCGAAGCTTTGGGTAGTGGATAACTGGAATTGTTAGATAACTCGTTGGTCGCATTTGCAGCTCGGCGGTGCTTGTTGTTGCCAAATTTATCATCCTCGATGTCCGTGTACTCCACGCCGTACTTGAGATCTTCAAGAATGGTCTGCAGCTCCTTAAAGTTGCCCTGAATCTCGTCCAAGTCATCCTTCATCGTTTCCAGCGTGTTTGTAAAGGGTTTGGCCATCAGATCGAAACGGGTCTTGGTCAAATTGTATGTGAGTATCGTGGTGCAGGCAAACACTCGCGCCACCTCGCCGGCATTCCTCACCAGATTGTCAATGGGGCCCGAAATCACAAGTGCAAATGCCGTCGCACGGAGATAGCTGCGACCCGCATTGCCCAGCAGACCGACAAATATCAATAATGTCACCACACGCACATGGCGACTGAGCAAATAGGCGAGTCCGTTGAACAGCAGAAACACCACCAGCACCACCCATTCTGGCACAGCTGCCGCATAGAATTTGCCGAAATGACTGTTGAATGCAAAGAGCATCCACATCAAATAGGCCAGCAGGACGCCCGTTAAGAAGCTGCACAAGCTACGCACCAGTCGAATCCATACGATGTGCTCATTATCATGTCCATAGATCAGACAGTAAATTGGTTCGCATACCTCTGCTATGAAACTTCGAACTAGCTTCGTTATATACATAAGCATTATGACTTGAGAAAATGCAAGGATTTACTGCTCACATATAATATTTGTCCGAAAACAAACTTATATTGATTAGAAATTGGGATACTACTATGAATTGAATATTACGAAATATCTACAGTTGGAAAAAACAATGTGAGAGCAAACAGATAAATTGATCTATTTATATAAAGGAGCTTGTCTTGACCGTCCGAGTTATGGAATGGCCAAATGTGACCACTGACCAGCTCGAAAAGATACCAGGAAAATCAGTGGAATACGATTCCATACAACTTTCATGTTTATTAACCGATCGAATTTAAATTAATTGTCAAGCATCTTTTTCAAAATTTAATTGTGACGTGTTCCTCACCATTCAGAAATGCCAGCCCCCTGGGTGTATAATGGGATTCGTATATTCGTATCTTCCGATACTTTATAAAATATATGAATACCTGTTTCACCGTGTTATGAAATTATTTCAAACTTAGTTTTTCGAATTCTATTAATTTAAATTTTATATTTAAACATATTAAATTTTATTTCAGAAAGAGCTCCATTAAATTTGCTATTACTGGGAAATTGGCGGAAGATTAAGAATTTGAAGAGAGCATATCCTGGAAATATACGCTAGGGTAATATTATTGTAACTCATTGTTTAAAATAGACTTGCCTCTTAGCTGGCCAACAACAAGTGCCCGCGATTGCTAAAACGTCGACACTCTAGCGACGTGTGAACTAAGTCGAAGTTTAGTTCGCCCAATCGACTTCCGCTAGCTCGAATTGAATTCAATTAGACCTCGACTTAACTCTTGCCTATCTCTTTAAACCATACACGATTAAGTATGTAGACTATGTTCCATGCGAAATGATTGACAATATATAATTATGACAATATATTAATTAAATCCTCCCTTTTGATATTTGATATTAAAATTCATTAATTTTCTCTTTATGCCACTCATCGTAGTGTAATCTTTAAGTAGCAAAAAAATTGGCAACATATATGTGAGTTTATAATCTAAGAATAGCCGCTTTCAAGAATACCTTAAGCCTACAATATCTGCTTTATCTCAAGTGAAAAACACTTGAAACACAAATAGCTTAAGCTCAAGGTTAAACGAAGGATTAACACAGTAGGGCGAGAATGAGGGAAGGCAAGTGGAATCACATTAAGCTGCCCCAATCGACGCAGCTGCGTTTAAAGCTCACAAACTGCCTCACTTTTAACCGTTTTATGGCGGCGCACTCCGTACTGTTGCCACACGCAACATCGGCAATTCCCCAGTCTTACTTTTGGGCCCCGCCCGTTGTCATTTAAGAGCAGCCGCCACCGCCGCCGCCCCAACGGACTCTGTAAATGACTGCAGCTCCGACGATGCGCTCGTTAAAAATGCCAGACCAGCAGCAGGCCAGACAAGTCCACACATTCCCAGACCGGACCAGACACAACAGCCTGCAAAAATATTCGCGTATGCTCAGTTTAATGTACGCAATGTGCGCAAGGTCCTTGTCGAACCCAACAGAACAGAACCGAACAGAGCAGAACAGAAACTGTATTTAATCCAATTATAATAGAGCAAAAGGAACTTTTGCACCTGCCTTGCGCCTTGCTGAGAGGATTCTAAAATAAAAATTGATTACATGCGTGCGCCTTGGTCGCAATGAATAAATTTTCAGTGTGGATGCGATGGCTGGCAGCGAGAGAGATGAAAGCTTGTTTGTTTTGCAGGCGAACGTTTAAAAATTTATGAACTGCACCGCTGAGCGATAAAATGCATCAAAATCCGCCAGCCAGCCAGCCAGCCAGCTAGCTAGCCAGCCAGGCAGTCAGTCAGTTCCAGTGGCCAGCACCAAATTGGTGCAGTTGCTCGTCGCGCTTGGCGATGCTACTCACTGAATATTAAACAGACGGGCAACAAAGCAGCCAGCTCCCAACGGCGGCACTTCATCAGCCCAAGTCGTGCTAAAAAATTGATTGATCCTTGAAGTGCAACCGAATGGGGAATGGGAAACCTGAAAAATGGTGCCCGCGACCTGCAGCTCTTACTGGGAGGTGAGCTGGGTCTTTGACGACATCATCTCGCGGGCGTGGTTGTCAGCTGCTCAGCACACACATTAAAACAATTTAAGATTCCAAAACGGCAACACTAGGCGTTGCACAGTGGGTCGAATAAATTATTCAAAGTCAAAAGGAGACATGTATAAATATTAAGTTATTTAACCTGCCTGATGTCAGAGCGTTGGACTCGCAAGCCGGAGGTCGCCTGTTCAAATTCAGCGGGCATTGCCAATGCTTATTGTATTATCTGCCAAGCAATTTTGATATCACGAGCAATATCATAAATATATATAAATTTAAATATAGTAAGCCCTAAAATTAACCTGGTTGTCTTTCTATTTTATTCTTGGCCACAGTGCTTCGGCAAGAAAACTGAACCCATTGTTCAGCCAACTTGTGTTAGCTTTATATGCATTAAATTGTCAAAGCGTTGACTCTACTATGCTTAAAGTTGTGCCGGCCATAAAATTGCTTTGGTGGTGCAGACAAAAAAGGAGTCGCTCCCAGTCCGGCAGCCAGCAGGCAGGCAGCTCCGCCTCCTCGTTGGTCAGTCAGGCAGAGTCGAGGCGCAGTCAGTCAGTCAGTCAGTCAACTCGAAAACCGAATGAATGATGAATTGCCTGTCACTTGCAATTTTTGTTGCAGACAAAACAGGGCTACAATGTCGAGGCTCGTCTTCGTTGTCTGCGCCTTGTCGCCTTGTTTAAATTGTTCATGTTTTTCTAGAGGCACGGCCCAGGATTTGGTCAAGACTCCACGTGAACACGATGCGCAATGCTGACTGCCGACTGATTTCATGGAATTTGCGTTAAAAGGCGGCAACATCATTGTCAACCGACGCGTCACCAGCTTTTTGGTTTGGGCTCAACTTTTTTGTATGGACACAACTGCAAAATTTAATTGGGCGGCAACTCCACAAAATATGAAACATTTTTGGCAGAAATATCAACAAAAAAAAAACATATTTTTAGTAAAGAATTTTGTCAAACAATGTGCAGGAAATCAAAAAGAATGCATTGCGCTGGGAGACGCAAAAGTCAGTGGAGAAAAATGCAGGTTATTGTCTTAATAATCATCCGATATGGCCGAGATCCCAGCGATCAGATATTGAAGTAGCGACTCGTATACTTAAAGCTTATACGTATGATAAGATACGATAGATCTTGCTCTTTAATCATTTAATTTAAGAGGTTTCTTCTTTAGTTGACTCGTACTTCCAAATATACATAAATCTCACAGCATGAATAATAATATTCTACTCGCATATCTATTCAGCCTCTTCGCAACTATTGCAAAGTCTAAACCATGAATAAGGGAACACTCAGCCAACTTTAAGCCAATTAGCGGCACTAATAAAAAGCAATAAATCAGCCGAAATTAACCAAACACAACAACAGCAAAGTGTACAAATAAAATTGTGCACTGCACTCTGCACATTTGTCAAAGAATTAACCCTTTGCAAAGGGTTAGGAAAGAAAGAACGAAAAAAGCAGCCAATATGAAAATGACATTAGCCAAGCGCCGCCAGACTGCGGCTAGACCGAAGGCAGACAGTGGAGGACACAGGAAGCCGGCAGCACAGGAGGCATTGGGTTCGGGCCTGTGTCTATGTCCGTGTCGGCTGTCTACACGCAAAACCACTTTTAACTCGTTTACTTTATTTATGGCCATAATTTGTTAAGCAAAAGGTCGAAAACTAAACTGGCGACCAGCGACGAATGGGCGCAGCTCTCGGACGGACGCGGACGCAAACGTGGCAAGGTGCGATGCATAATTAAGATAATAAAATATTAATTAAAATTAAGTTCTTGCATATGCAAACACAGTGACAGCAATGCCCAACGAGAGCCAACACAATCCAAGTACAAATATTTGCGTTTTGCTTTGCCTGACGATGATGATGATCATCACGTTGATTAGAATGGGGCATGATAATGTGTGCAACGCGGACGTTGATAGCCTCGTTATTGGCACTAGAGAAACAAAAACGAGACTCGCCCTAATTAATTAATTAAAAATGTACAGCGAGTTTTTCCTCCTTTTGCTATTGTTTTTTGTTTTTTTCTTTTTTTGTGGTTTTATGCAAATTTTAGATGCCTTTACATTAGACAAACAGAAACTCGGTGCACCTGCCCAATGCGAACGCCCGCCCCCCATCATGAGAACCGAGTAAATGAGTAGGCCCAAAGGGTTTTTGGAATGTGTGGCGAAACGAACGCCATGGGGGACAACAGACGTTTATAAATGTCAATCAGAGATGGGAATTTTGAATACTCTGAAAGAGCAAAAAGCATATTGAAATGTTTACTAAATTCATGCACTGCATATATTTTGGGAGAATTTAATTAATAAATTATTCTATAACATAATATTTGTTATTAAGTTAACCCAAAACTGAAAAAATTAAATAACATATATATTTTGTTCTTATGTTAAAATATAAAAAACGGTTATAGAGAATATTACGCGAAACTTTAGACTCATATTTTCTTTTTCGCACAAATTCCTTTCGAAATTTAGTTTATATATGCAAAAATAAATTAGATTAGATTAGAAAATTAAGCGAACATTTTTATTGGCAAGAGCATTAAGATATTGGCTTCGGTGTATCCACAATTGAGTTATATTTTTCACATTGTTTAATTTATTTGTTAGGAATTTTTCGTTGGCTAATGGATGTTTGCTGTTTGCCTTCAGCTTAAAAACAAAAAAAAAAGATCCACAAAGCGCGAAATGTGATACATTGTGGTTTTTTAAAGTTGACGTCTTGACGTCTGCGCATAATTTATTCGGACTTTGGTATTTTTAGATAATACTTGGTTGTAGCCCGGCGCCTAATCACTTTACCTGTCGCATATGTGGGCATCTAATTGGTGAATATTACTTCCCCACGGGCAATTTGGACGTCAATCGAGCCATGAGTGAAAGCGAAAGCAGCGAACACTTCCCGTAGCTGCCCCCCAAAAATCATTTTTGACCACAATTGAGCCGCGAACCAAACCAGAGGCCGAACTTCGCGGCATGATTGATGACGACCCGCGTCCAGTTCTGCTCAGCATTCTGTTTGTGCTGCATTAATTAACTAATTTAGTTTGGTATTTTATTTGTGTTCTCTTGCCCGAAAATGTTTTCCAGTTTTTGATTCCAAAATTATGCAGACACATTTTTTAAAATTTCTATTGTTTTTTTGCAGTAATTATTAACATGCATAGCCCCTAGCAGAGCCCATGTCACGCCTTATCGCCAGCTTTCACTCTTTTCCCCAACCCCCTTTATTTTTGTATTTCTGGATGCGTTGTCATAATTCACGCTTGACGCGCGCCCCGGGCGATCTGAGTGTGAGTCGAGCCCCTGTGGGTGGGTGGGTTATAAGCATTTGCATTTGATGGGCTTTGATGAATTTGGACAGTTAAAACCACAAAATTGTGGCTACGAGAGTCGCAGAGACCATAAATTTGCCAATTTTGACATTAAATGTTCCAGAATTTCCAAAATTTTGTGCACATTTATTTGCATGTCTAATGATGCAGCTGTCCAAAGAGTGGACAACAATCAGTTTTTGGCCATTTGTGCATGCAAAATTGAATTGAAATTATGGACAGCGACATTACTAAATATGGTTCATAGCTAACGGTGCTATCGTTATCATAAATTTGATAATTGTGACAGTCAAAAAGACTAATTTTGAATTTAGAGCTGCCTTTTGTTGTCAAATTATTGAATGTGCTCTACAACTGATACCTTTAAATCTTTGAATTGGATCAGATTAATTAAATTAACTCAATTTTAAGCTGACCGGCTGACGGTCAATGTTGGTTTTAGCGACAAACAACAAGATAAAAGAGTTAATTTAATGAAATTCAATGTATTTGCAATGCACAGCTAACATCCATTTGAAGGCATTTAGTCTAATATTAATTTACCCTGCCTTAAATCTGAATCAAATAATGGTAAATCTTAGGAACATTGGAAATAGATAACTTACGTTTAAAAAACATGTCACCGAGGTAACCAAAAACTTGTAAAGCAAAATCGGGCGTTTGAACTCGCTGCTAAGCCCCAACAATAAATATAGCCGCAGTATAGCCGCAAATGCTCAACTAAACAAGGTTCGCATCATCCAGGCCAAGATCTTACAAACATTTTTTGGAGCCGAATAGTATATTCAAACACGGGACATCGCAAAAGACCTTAAGGTAACAATGATAGGCGATGTTGTCAACGGACAAGCAGCGAGCTACCTATTTAGTTAAAGTAAAGTGACTCTGTAGTTAAAGTGACTTTTTAGGTCTTAGGGTAATTGGCTTGATTCTATAAAAGTTCAATAGCTTTCCATTCATGTCCACTGAAGATCGTTAACCTTTAGCCCGAGAATAGCAAGCTACATGCTCATATGACACCCGTTAGACTTTCCACAAGAGCAAAACAAATGGTTAACCAAATCAGCTACCGCAAACGACACCTCCCTACCAGTAATATATGTATATAACCCAGTCGCATATCACATTCCTCAAGCTTTCCCATGACTGGCAATGACAGTCAACATTTGAGCTCTGAGAGGGGAGCCGGAAATTGCCCGCGCGATGTGCTCGTATTTCAATAATAACTCTCAACTCTTGACTCACATTTCATAATTCATTTTCAATAGACTCTCACTTTTTTTCATTCGTTTAGCACATTAACATTGAAAAACCATTAAGCGAAGCTGCGCCCGATTCGAATATGTTAAAGCCGGCCAAATAGATGCATAGGTGGAAGGTGGAGCATATGATGCTGGCCCACAGGCATAAATAAATAAACCTCAGTTGAAAGTTGTAATTTATTACAAATTAAAATAAATCAAAATGAAATAGCAAAAACCACAAAGAAAAAATTGAGGAAAAAAAATAAAGAAAAAAGCTTTCATAGGCACGCCGAAAGTCAAATACCCTCTGACAAAAAGTTTGCATAGAAACAGACAGACGGCCAGAAAAAAAGCTATATGTATATAGACTGTAGATGCTAGTCAAGAATATAGAAGCTTTACAGGGTAGTTCTGTGTATTACATATTTCGTTGCATTCGATTATAAAAGTATTCATTGCAAGGGTAAGAAGAGACGATGAACGTCGCAGTGTTTAAGAAAAAATGTAAGGTACTCACTTTTTCTCACTCGCTCACTCTCTCTCTCTCTCTCGCAGACACATAGTCTGGAACAATGCGGGCCAAAAATGCAAGAGCTCTCCATCGAGAATTCAACGATTAAGAATTTGAATTGGAGATATACACAAACCGCGTTAATTACAAAAATAAAATAAAATAATGTAATTTTATTTAGAACGACATTGATTTTATACACAAGCGCACAGAATATACCGATCAAAGGAGACGACGCGCACAGAAAAAAACCGATTAAAGAAAACGACGCGCACCGAGTAAAGTGCCTCACTTGTACTAAACAATAACAAATGAGTAATAACAATTTTCAGCTCACACTATTTCCAATGCTCGCTTTATGCATTCCGTGCAACGGGATCCAAAGTGTGACGTCAGTTTGCGTAAGCGGAATAAGCATCAGTATTGCTTTCTCTCTCGCTCTTTCTACCATCCACACACAAATTCTGCGACGATATTGATTTTATACACACGCGCAAAGAATATACCGATCAAAATAGACGACGCGCACTGAAAACGACCGATTAAAGAAGACGTCGCGCACCGAGTGAATTACAATACTTGCACTAAACAATAGCAAGTGAATATTTAGACTTCTCAGCCCACCCTATTCCCAATGCTCGCTTTATGCATTCCAGGTGACGGGATCAAAAATGTTACTATAGTTGGCATTAGCGAAATAACAATATACTATGCTATATTTCTCCCTCTTTCACTCCCTCACACACATATGCAATCTGGCAATATGTATGTACATACATATGTGCGTTAAAATTGCAAGAGCTCAGCATCAAAATTTCCACGATTATGATTATTTAATGGCTTGTTACCAAACATTCAAGAGAACGGTTAGGAGATTTTTATAAATGACATTTTATATATTTTTATTTAGAACGACACCGATTTAATTACACACGCGCACTGAAACGACCGATCAAAGGAGACGACGACGCGCACAGAATACGAACGATTAAAGGAGACGTGAAATAAAACAATAACAATTGAGCATTATAACTTTTCGGCTCACACTATTCCCAGTTCTCGCTTCGTGCGATTCCAAGTAACGGGATCCAAAGTGTAATTGCAGTAGGCGTAAGCTCAATAACCATCCGCAATGCTTGCTCTCTCGCTCTTTTTCTCACCCGCATACAAATTCTGCCAATATGTTCGCAAAAAAAAATATAAAAAACGGCAGCAAAAATTCAACCATTGCTTGTTGAACAAACATTAAACTATTTTGAATGAGTAAAACACAATTATTAATGAAATTTAATCACGTTAAACATAATAATTCGATATTATTTTGTTATTTTACTTAGTAAGATAGCGATTTTATACACACGAGCACGGAATCCGACCGATCAAAGGAGACGACGCGCACAGACTAAATTGCCAGACTTGCACTAATACAATAACAAAATTGAGTAATACAACTTCTGTGCTCACACTATTCGCAATGCTCGCTTCATGTAACGGAATCCAAAGCAACTTGCGTAACCGCAATAACTATTTAGTTTGCTCGCTCTCTCCCACTTTCGTTCTCTCGCACACAAATTCTGCCAATATGTACGCCAAAAATGAAGAAAGATTGGCATAAAAAACTCGACGATATTTTTTTGCTTCTTTAACAAGCATTCAAGTGTGGAGAACGCATCCATAGAACACTATTATGAATGACATTTTACACAAATTTATCGCGCTAAACACAATAATAATTTATTAATTTGTTATTTTCTTAAGTACGACATCGATTTTATACAGACACGCCATAATACGACCGATCAAAGGAGACGACGCGCACAAACTATATTTCCAGATTTGCACTAATACAATAACAAATCAGTATGGCTCAAATCGCAATGGCTCGCATCATACGATTCCAGGTAACGGGATCAAAAGCATTACAACAATTGGCGTAAGCGCAGTAACCATCTTCAATGCGCGCTCTCTGTTTCTCTCTCTTTCCTTCTGATGCAGCTGCAGTCTGAAGCTCAAAAGCATAGACAAATAATTTATCCATTCACAAAATCCACTCTCTGGATAAATTCTATCCAAAAGTTCAGTTATCCATGCAATCCATGTAATTGCTGAGTTTTTATTCATACATACATATGTACAACGAGCTTTACATACAAAAACTTATTTTGAAGTGTAGTCGGATTTGGTTAAGATTTTTCGTATGTAAAATGCACAGTAAGCAAAAGTTTAAGTTTAGCATAATGCGTTGCACATTTCGTGATATAGTTATAATACCTTCGAGAAGAGTATTACAAAATATATAAAGGAAATCAAAAGATTTGTGAGGCAGCACGAGTTACTATTCACATAATGTCTCTATAAGGCATATGTTAGAGATAAATAACATTTGCATTTTGAGTGCAACGCATACCGTCATAAAAATGATAAACGTTAATTTTTTTATCTACCGCTCGAGAGGAAATTGTAGCTGGAAATGATTTGTCAAAGTTGAAAGCTGATACCACATACAAAATTGACAAATATATGCATATGCGCCGGAAGAGAAATCCAAACCAAATTAAATTATATGAATTTAAATTTAAATGTAAAACACGAGTGTTTTTCCCAATATTCAAATACTTCACGTTTTCTAGTGGAATTGAGTTGAAGTTTTCATTTCGAGTGCATTTGGAGAGCCATATTTAATCCCATAAATGTTTTTACAACCTGCCGGTAAAATAAAAAAATATCGTATAATCCAAAGCTCTCTACACGCTCACACCCTTCGCATCCAAAATTTATTAACTGATGCACCTCTATAAAGTCGCTCGAAGTATTTTAGATTTGCTTTTTGAATTTATCGCTTCGTTTGGCGTGAGATTGTAGGTGAGACAGAGCATTGGCGATGCATTTTTTGTCATAAAAGTGAGGAACTGTCAGAATGCGTTTTACCGTTTACTTTGCATTCTATGCGCCTTTCTATGCGATTTTCATGTATGCAAGTAACGCTCTCAGTCAATAAGGGACAGAAAGAGTAATTTGAGAAATAGAGTTAAATATTTACTATTATTTGTGCTATTATAAATTCAAATAGATCAGGTTGACAACATAATCACATAAAACATTTTAAAAAATCTCATTTCTGGCCGCTTTTCTTATATAAAATTTGTCCCAGCTTGCACGCTTTCAAAATCAATCTTCAATTATTGAAAGATGCATTCCAAAGCCAAGATCAAATTGAAATTCAATATGCAGCAAAATCAAACTGGGTGCAGAGTCATTGAACAGCAGGAAATGCAAAAGGCAACGGGAACGTTAGACGCCGACTGCCTCTCCACAGGTAATCTATGGACTTGTTTACATTTTTATGTTCCAAAACAATGCCCATGTTTGAATATCATAGTTATAAAAATGTCTCAGCTAAAATACAATTTCAACACTTTAAAGTTGGAGCCCAGACCAACCATAAATGCCATAAAACTGAGTAAAGTGGATTCACTCATTGAGCAGCATTAACTATGCCCGTGTGGAAGATGCTGTCGCGGAGGAAATGAACCCAGCGCCGGGCTGAAGCTCAGTCGGGACAGAATTTCCAACTGTCAAATGTCACTCGCCGTTCAATATCGTTTATCAAACGTTTTATCGCTGATTTTCATAAACCATGGCCAGCGAGCAGCGGGAGGCAGGCATTAATCATGGCCAGCGGTCATTTTGGGTACCGCGGTTCGTCATGCTGTGCATTTGATGGTTCCTCTAGCCCCCCGAGCCCCTCAACACAGTGTGCTGCATTCAAACTTTTGGAGTCAGCAGTTGCCAAAATAAAAGAACATCGGTCAGAACGGGAACGGGGCAACGGCAGTTGGGATTTGGGCGACGGCTGCCAAATGCGCAACAACCGCAGACTAATTAAATTAATTGAGGTGATTTTTGTCGCAGATACTCACGCCCTCCATCGGCTCAGGTTGAGGAATTTGGCCCAAAAAATACCACGACTTTCCGTATACCCTTACGGTAGATAAGTATTGTAAAGCTCTTCATTTCCAACATTGATCTATTCATTCAAAATACCACGACTTTCCGTATACCCTTACAGTAGATAAGTATTGTAAAGTTCTTCATTTCCAACATTGATTCATTCATTCACTTTCCAACACCTTAGCGCATTTGTAGCTAATCTCTCTTTTAATTCGAGTTTTCCAACACTATTTCACCAAATGTATAAGATCAGAATAATTTGGACTGTGCTATGAAAGTTTTTTTGAGAGTATGCAGCTGTTTAACTGTTTACACTTGTGTTGCTTATTTTTCGTTTGAGGCACCTTTTTTTGATACGATTCCGGGCCGCGGTTATATCCGTAACTGCTCAGCCCTTGTAATCCATGGATATTAATGACCGCTCATATTTTTTACGCAGATCTGGTCCTTGTTTTTGCTGCTTGATTGAATGGTTATTCAGATTTTGCCAGATATGGCTACCGGACTTGTTCTGTGTTGTGCGTCAGGGCAGGCAGCAAAGCCTCTTTTTATGACCCATTCGGATTCATTAATGTAGAGAACTTTATTTTTTTCGTTTACCTTCAAGAATACGTGTCGCGGCGTGTTTTATGGTGAAAGTTATAAAATATTCAATGAATGCAATCCGAATTTTTGCGTTCATTATTGAGCATGGATAAAAATACTGGTATTTGTAAATGTCAACGAAGAAAAATATTAAACTCACCTGTTGTACTTTTATATGAAGGAACATATGTGTTTTTATATGAATGCAGTTACGTACATTTCTATTCAAGTGTGAAAGGCCGTCCAACTGTTTAGGATATGGATATGGATGTACAAGAAAATATACAAATTTAATTAAATATTTAATTTAAAGGAAAAATAATTATATTAATAATAAGTTGCAGTATGAGATATATATATCTATATATGTACATATATATCTATACTACTTTCTTACAATAACCTGGTTTTCGAACCCGAACCCCTCATTCTGTACTTTTCTGAATGACTGAGTCAGTTAAAAAGCTTATCTAGCGACTACTGTATTTTATTTTTAGTTTTTTAATTAATTAAACAATTTGAAACAAAAGTTTGAAGTGGAGATCAAAATAGTACGGACAGAGTTAAATATATCATGGATGAAAAAGTAATAAAAAAAAATCCTTAGCACAAAACTTGTCACGGGCAAGGCCGAGTATAATAGTTTTGACAAGAATTAAACGAGCGATCGTCATTTAAGTGCTGCCAATTGTTTTGCATTTCAGTTTTGTTTGTTTACTTGAATGTTTTGTGGGCCTCTTTTAAAATTCAAATTTTAAGAAATAAGTAAATGCTAATTTATATATGCACTATATACTAGCATTGGAAGCAATTGCATACATAAAGTTATCATAAGATTAGATTGTTTAACGTGTTTTTGTTTATAGTGTTGAGTAACACCCGTCAGTTATCGATTTCGTTCTTATGCAAGCTATCGATAATTTGATTTTGTAATTTGCGCATTTTCGCTTAATGTTTTCCATATGAATGTTGTGGCGGGTGGGTGTCCGGGTGTCAACAGCATTCGTTTAATAAATAATGCAATTGAATGAATGGCTGGCAATTGCTGACTTGCATGCCGCAGTCAACATGGCGCAACATATTTTGCAGACGACACAACAGCAACAACAACAATGATAACAGCAACTGAATTGTGAGTACTGAAAATGTTTAGTTTTAGCGCCGCAGGTGGTCAACAGACGGCGGGCAAAAGGCACACAACACACGGCAATTCTTTTTTGGCCGTGTGCTGCAGGATAATGACAGGCCAACAACAGCAACAACAACAACAACAACATCAGCAACAACAATGGCATGGCAGGCACAACAGGATGAGCAGGCGCAAAAGCATCGAAGCATGGACATTTTGGGGGCGATTGTCAATTGTTGTTGTCAATTACGTGAACAAAACATGCACACGGCCGCTCCATGAATGAAACCCACGAGGCGCCAGTTTCAGCTGTGGCTACTGCTGCTGCTGCTGCTACTGCTGCTGCTACTCCAACTGCTGATGCTGACCACAACAGCGGACCAAAAATTTGTACCCAAAATCATCATGTCAATTGCCAGGCAACAGGCCGGAACCAGCAAAACAAATGCAAAGCGGTCGCAGAACAAAGAGCAGACCTTCGCCGGAGTTGGCAGCACTTTTTAAGTAGAGATGGGATCGGGCCACCAGCTCGGGCAGCGATATAACACAGTCAGGAATATATCTTGGGCTATAGCTCTACTAAAGGCATTCAATTTGAAGGATATTTATGAAAAAAGATCCACACTAAATAAATGTAATAGGTTAGACACAATTCTTTCTAGTTATAATGAAGGATGTATGAAAAATTCGTTGAACAAATATTACAAGACACCAATAAGAAACTGTGCCTTCTTTACTCCAAGTAGTTCCCAGGGCTGTGACTCCTTTATAAGCAAGATTGGATTATAATTTAACATGCAACTAAATTCATCAATTAACAAATATCGAAGCAAGATGGTTTTAAGGAACTGTTTTATTTGATTCCAGTTACTATTCAGCTCTCTAGCTGCGAATCCTACGTGCCCTAAAAACAATTCACAAATCCGGACCATTTTTTAATAAGATTGAATCATATTTTTCTATGTAACCTATTTGATTAATTGAAGAAATATCAAAGCAAGACGTTTAAAAGGAAGTTTTTGTATTTTTTACTGAAGATACTATTGAAACTTTTGGCATTTAACTCTTCTTACCATCTCTATAGTGGAGCTTCTCATTTATAATCAAGATTGGATAACAAAATTCCATATAATCCAATTAATTAATTGCATAAATTAAAAAAAAAAGACGATTCTAATTTTGACTCCAGATACTATGCAAACCTCAGGCTGTTAACTCTTGGTGCTCAGTAAAATTCACAAGCTCGCGCCACCTGTGTGGCTTTTTATATATTAAATCAAGTTTGGATGATAATTTTCCATATATCCCAATAGATTAATAGAAAGTAAATAAAAGCAAGATGTCCATTAGCAAATGCTGTCTTTTCTACTTCTTCTTTAGCTACTATTGAAACCTGAGGCTGTGAATCCTTCGTGCTCCAAATTAATTCACGAGCTCGGACCATCTCTATTGTGTAGCTTTCCGTTTAATTGGCATGCGATTTGGGTATGGGTATTATGTGTTCTGGGGCGCACATGAGTTTAACGATTTGTGGCGTGTAAAAGCATTTGTCAATGTGTCACAACAATAAACTGTCAGGGAGCTGCTGCAGCTAAACCAACTCCAGCTCCAACTGCAGCAGTAATTGGAGCGGCTGGGTAAGTAACTGAAGCTAATGCTGAGGCAGCTGAAACGTCTTTCTCTCAATTGTGGATTAGCCGCTGGACCGCTTGCAACATCAGCATAAATTGAACCCGCTCTGACCTTTTTAATTAAAAACCGGCAACGGTTGAACCATGTTGGACTAGAGAACTCGATCCGGCATTCGTGCCGCGTTCGCATGCTAAAAATTGCAACAAAATTACATGACCTCCCCCTTTCCCAAAAACGAAAAAGAAACGTCGACAAGGATTTGGCTGCACACAAACGGAAGAGAATTGTTATCTAATGTCTGGAGGCGAAGGGTCAACTGCAGGCACTGGGAAGCAGTCACGCAGTCGGCAAACGCCGACGGGGAATTGAAACACAAGCAAGAAAAGTGTTAATAAATTGTAGCCAAGCCAGGACAGGATCAGACTGAATTGGAAGGGCTCCGTTCCGACGGCGTCGTCGTCGTCATGGAATTGCCCAAAATTAAGTTACATAGCAGTCGCCGCGTCGAGTCGCAGCTCGATTTGCAAATAAATTTGTTAAATTCCCCACTCGATGTGAATGCCAGCCACAGCGAGAAATATTTTATAATGCCGACACCCAGAGACCCTCAGCCGGGTGTGAAAGTTCGTGGCACTGGACAAGCACAAGCGACTGTTCGACTAAAACGTGCCTGGGATTTGCCCCTCGGGCGCAGCTCAACCTGACTAATTAGACGCGTCATTGTAGCCCGATTGGATTTGCATTTGGATTTGGCAAGACTTTTCGAATTGGCATTGTTAATGAGCGGACCATGCGGCTGCCTGAAAGCGGTCTGAGTGCTAACTTCTCCTAAATGGAAACTAATTGGCATTTAAGTTCGCCAAAGTGGAGGAGTTACGGTAAGTGCACTTTTAAGGCTGCCTCACAGCTGAATTTACAATACCAGCTCGAGAAGGGAGCATGCAAATTAGCCGGACTCCACTGACCGCTCCTGGGACGGCGTGACATTTGATCGGCAAGCTGAGAAGTCAGCTGGAAAGTGCTTACAATGTTCTTAACATTTCAAAAGACAACAGGAGCTTCCTTTCCGATAACGTAAAGAATAGAATATAAAGTTAACGATGTTTCAAAAACGCGATTAAGGCCAAGACTTGCATTTTAAATACCTTTAAAGCTACCTTGTATTTTCTTATAATAAATAAATCAATAAAATATATAATTATTATAAATTAAATTATAATTTGACAACTACTTATGCAACATAATAATTATTTAATTTAATATTGTTTAAAAATAAAACTTTTTTTCTTATTTAAACTCTTATTTTTTTCTCTATACATATTTTCATTAAAATTAAAAGTAAATAAATAGAACATAATAATATAGTTCATAATTATTCAAAATCAAATTATAATTTGATAATAATCAATAATTACAAAAAGTTATGAATTATAATATATATAAATTATAATTTTTTATTAATATAATTATTAATTAATGATTAAAAATCAAATTAAAAATCAAATTTTAATTTGATTAACGTGAATACAACAAAAAAAATTTAATTATCACATTGTTCAAAAAAAAAATATTCCTCTTAATTATTGTGCTATTCTTACTCTTAAATGGCTTATTATTTATTTTAATTCTCTCTAAATTATTTCTGAATCCGGTAAATTCTAATTTTGTAAGTTTTATTTTATATTTTCTTTAGAGTTTTTTCAGACTCAAATTACCATTTAAGAAATAATTGTTATTATTATAAATATAGGATACATTTATATAATTGGGAGTATCCGGAGCTAAAATTAAATTATGACTGAATACTTAGACAACTCCTCTACTGAGGTGAGCAAAGCCATTTAATCATCCCTTCCTATCTTAACTTTGCTTGTTAAAATAGTCAAATGAAAAGAGATATTTCGCCAGCTTAAATTCTTGGACTGACAGCGATTTATGTCCACAAATGTATACTATATTAATATTTGTACACGATAGGCCTTTTATTGGAATGTAGAGCATATTTTCATTTGGCATGCAACTGAGGACAACAGTTAACATATCCAACTGTTTGCAATGCCTGGCCTCTGTCTTCGCTTAATTGCAAATCCATTGGCTTTTAACAAAAACAACAGCAACAAAAAAGAAATCCTTTTTCATTATTTTGAGTACATATAAATAATGGCAATTGGTTTTTGCTGTCATTGTTTTCATCAGACCATGTGCAGCCCATTTGTATTTAACATATCATTCATATAATATCAATTAGTTGCATATGTGCGCCAATCTCTGGACCGTCCAAAGGCTGCGAATTATTTGCGATTGTCGAACGGCCAGATATCCGGCCAAATACCAACGATGATGGTGTCCACTCTCTTGGCCATGTCAATGGCAAACGGATGAAAGAGCTCACTCGATTGGCACGGCCTGTTTGTTGGCTGTTGATGATGCCGTTGATGATGAGGCCGGAGCATGACGTGGATATCGACGGCGGCCGCAACGACAACGACAACATCAATGTCAGCGCACCAAACGTGCTCCTTTCATTTTGTACATGTATATTTTTTTCTTTTTTCATTTTCTCTGCTACACAAAAAAGCTCATTTTATGCCAATTTTTGTGACCCCCTGCAGCAAACTGAATGAAATTTAACGAGTTGGCCGAGCACACACACTTGCATACGTTAGCCAATAAACAAAAGAGTGCACACATGTATCCATGAAAAGGATTCACATTAACGGCTCATTTGAGCCGAACACTGAAAAGCCAAGCACTGTCGAAGAAGCTAATCGAGTTCGCCGGGATTTAATTCTGCTCTCCTTCTCTATCCATAGTATATGGTATATGTGTGTGCACCAAAAAAAGGAGGAGCAAATATTGTATTTTTCTTAATTTAAATAACAGCTAAAGAGATACAGATAAAGTTTATACCCATACATAACATAAACATTGGTTTGGGCTTGTGTGGAGTTTGCTTAGATATGGAGGCAACTTAATTTTACAGGGTATATACATATTATAACTTTTTATAAGAGAAACGATATTTGTAGATATTTGCCTTAAGTAGAAAAGAGAAGTTGTAAATGCTGAGTTTGATGAAAATATCTTGGAAAACTCAATATTTTGTCATATAGAAACATTCTGTTTGGCCGATCAATTCTATCGCAGCTATATAATATAGTGGTCCGATGTTGATGGGAGTTGCCATAAATGTTGGGAGCATAGTGAAACGTATAAATGTCATGAATGGGCAAGATATCTAGCTAACCAGAAAAGTTTTTAATACAAAAATTAATTTTCGACCGATCTTTTCTATGGCAACTATATGATCAGAAGAACCAAGGACCTACTTTTCATCCCATTATTGAAATGGCAGCTATATGATAATGATAGTATCTGGCCGGTTCCGATATATGTACTGCCTGCAGCAGACAAACGGACCTATGGAAAGTTTAAGGACTATAAGTTTAAGACTGAGAGACTAGTTCGCATGGAAACTGATAGACGGACATGGCTATGTCAACTCGGCTGCTGATGTTGATCTAGAATATATATACTTTATGAGGTTAAAGATGTTTCCTTCTATGTGTTACACGTTTAACGATCAAAATATTGTATTCTCTCTCTTGTCAAGGGTATAACAGTTAAAAGCCTCAAGCATGAATTATATTATTTAAATTGTAAAATTTGCTTGGAAGTTAACAATAATAAATTGTATGTTTTCATATTCATATTGTTTGTATAAGAAAGTATACGAAGATAAGCCGTGGCCAGATTTAATTTAATTTTAACTTATATTTAACCATATCGTATATTCTTGTTTTGACATGTAAATATGTACTCACCAAAAATTCATGCAAAAATTCACTCTTCTATTAGTATTAGAAGGCACTCTTTACACATCACTGAAAAAAAATATAAGAATTAGAGAACGAATTTCTAAATTTAAGAAAAAGTAAGAGAAGACATAAAGTTAAACAAATTTCACTACTCGAACATTTCATACTCAAAGAACAAAAACCTAAAAGTGTTACCTGGGCTCTTGAGAATCGCATATAAGAGCAGTATTCAAAAATACGATGTACGTATTTTTCTGCCAAACCAAACTGTTTCCAATAATATTTCACATTTATTAGTATATATTTATCATTAAATCAATGCATTCCAATATGCATAGACCATATTCGTGGAGCAGCTTAATTATGTATGCAACTAACGTAGCTGCCTCAAAAACATAAGGATTCCCTGTCTTCCTGCCCCCTCCCAGACCACCGTTCGCCACACTCTGGCCGGGACTGGTTGTTAGTTTTTCGGCTTAACCTTTTGCCAATTTAAAATTGGTTTGCCTGGGCTGGCAAGTTCAAATATGCACAAACATTTGTTCAAAGGCTAAAGATTTATCTCGCCTCTTGTTCGCTAGACACCCTGTGGTTCCTCTCGGGTGCCGCGTCTGCTTCCGTTTCGTGCCGGCACTGGGATCGGCACAGCCGCTGGCCAGAAGCAGAAGCAGCTGAAGCACTCGAGCGATGCCAAGCTCGCTACCGGGTCTGAAACTCTTTGGTTATTCATATGAGCGCACCGATACAAATCTGTGAATTTCAAGTGCAAAACTTGAATATGCAATTGAATTTTTCACGTTTTTATTTGCTTTCCTTTTATATTTTTTATTCCACCCGCTGTTTGAAACTGTTTTTCGACTTGAGACAACCCGTGGAATATGCCAAAAGCCAAAATGTCTTAGATAGTTGATACAGCGAACCAACACTTTGAAGGTTTATTTTGTAAATATAATTTTAGAAAAAAGTTAGTGTATATAGTTATACACTCAGAAAAAAACCTAGCACGAAATCAACCTAAAATTGTATAAATTTGCCAAGGGCACTTCGTCCTATTATTTTTTAGAATTTTTTGTATAACCAAAAAAAATTTGGTAATTTTTCTAAAAGTCGGAATAAAAAGTGTAGAAAACTTAGTTTTCTATTTAAAGAAAATTAAAGTCGAAGTTTTTAATTTTTTGGCGAAGAAACAAATTTTTTTGTTAAACCAGAGAATATTTCTAAAAGGTCGAAAAGAATGTCCAAAATGTGAAGTTTTCTATTATATGAAAAAATCGATTTTGTATAGTTTTTTTTTTAAATCAGGTAGATTTATAACAGTTTTATGTGGTTTTATATCTATTAAAAAGCTTTTTATTTAATTTGCAAATTTGCACACTAAAATTTGTTTTTTTTTTAAAGAGTTCCCATTTACAATTTGAAGAGCAAATTTGCACATTAAATAATAATCGATTTATGGAAGCTATTTTTATCAATTATAAAACCACATTAAATTGTTCAAAATCTCCCTTTTCTAAGAAAAAAATTATTGTTTTAAATGTACAAATAAAAAATCGCAAAAATGTAAAGCAAAATGTGTTAAAGCAATTTTGCAAGAAAAATCCACCATGATAATGCAATCATAATGATAATCATATTTTTGAAATTTTAGAAAATGTTTTCTACAAATTTATTCAATGGCCTCTTTTAAATATGGAAAATATTATTTTTTTAATTAATAAAATATATTCTATATATAATTAAAAAATATTTTATTATATTTGAATATAAATGTTATTAAAACACATAGTATAAACAGAATTCTTGCCGATTCTTTAATCAATGCATTTAGAATTTTAAATCGTAATTTACCCATTGTTTACTTTGGCATAACTCAAAAATTTCCATTTAGATTGAATACGCTCTGCCCCATGAAAGTCGGTAACCTCACTAATTTGAGCACATTGAATATGCTGTGGGGCATTTACCTAGGGCACATAATGTCTGGGCCCGGGCAATACGAAAAATTTGTAGACTGCAAGTTTGATTGGCTCTGACTGGCCGAAAAATACATTTGGCCAAAAAGCTTTTAGAGCAGCGAGCTGAGAATTCAGCTAACAATTGGAGCTTGTAGAGAGTGGCTCGCCTTGTTGCTGGCTGTTGCTGGTTTTTGGTTTCATTGGCAATTTGCATATTCACGCTGTGGATAAAAATCAAAACAGTGGGTGCCACGGCTGCCACAGTGGCAAGCGGCAAGAGGCAAGAGGAATGCTACAGCCAAACGGCAGCGGGCGAGATGCAATGACAACGACAACGACAACAACGACAACGACAACAGCGACTAACCAAGCCAAGGCAATCGATGAATGGCACAGAGAAATGCAAAATGTGCCTGCTGGGCATCCATGGCATCGAGATGCGAACACCAGGCCCAAGCTGAAATCGCGGCCAAAGTGTAGCCAGCCAAACAAATTCAAAAATGTTTGCTGAATTTCAATTGCTGACAAATTGCGAAAGCGCCAACGATGCCGTTGAGGAGGCAAAAGGGAAATGCGCCGCAGGACAGGTTCCAAAAGCGAGCACGACGAGGATGCGGCATCGATGAATACAACGAGGACTACGGCGACGGTGTTGTTGATAATATTATTAGTACCGGTGAATGCCAAATTGTCCTTAAGGATATAAATG
The DNA here is from genome assembly GCA_035045885.1 of Drosophila borealis. NCBI lineage: Eukaryota > Metazoa > Arthropoda > Insecta > Diptera > Drosophilidae > Drosophila > Drosophila borealis. Next base: position 4,168,255 of record JAWNOR010000211.1, read on the forward strand.
GAATTTGAAATTATTTTATCAACATTTTTGATTGCTTCCAGCTGAACAATTGCCGCAGACAGGACAGAACAGAACAGGACAGGACAGCACAGGGCTGGGCACAGAACGCCAAATGGAGTCATTCACACTGGCCAGCCGTACATATTTTAATAATATGCACAAAAGTTATGAATTCGCCTGCCAACAACAACAAAAAGCGGACAACGATGATGTTGCTGATGAGGACGATAAGTGGCAACAATACGTTCCCCGGCTTGCGCATGCTGGAAATGATAAATTTCAGAGTGCTGCGCCTCAACTTGCTGTTTGGAGTTTGGAACGGTGCGGTGTCCCCATGCTAATTATTATTGCATGGCGGGCCTTTCGGATTGGCAGCGCCAGGATTTCATCTAAGCTGATAAGGAAATTGCTTAGAATTCTTAATGTAGCGAATGGCAAATGGCGCAGAAGTTATGACTCGACTGGCAAGGGGGCGAGCGAACTCCTTGGGTTCAGAGGTGTTAAGCTGCTGATGGATATTTGAGTTGACCCAAAGGCCAGGGTCAGGTGCTCATTGAAATAAGTTGACATTTTGGGCCTCGGAGCAGCTCGGCACGTGTAGGCCGTACTGCGTATTTCAATTGATTAGCCATTGATTTCGCGCTCCACAGTGTATTAATGCCCACTTGACGCCAGCTGGAATGGGGGAATTTTCTTTTTGCCGTGAGTTGAATTATGTTTATCGAAAACTTCACGTTCTTTGCTTGGCGCTTCTCAATTGAATTTTCAAATAAAAAAACAGCTTTAGGAATTGTAAGCATGGGCAATAAATAATATACTGGGCAGCCTTTATGTTTTAATTGAATACTTAACTCAAGACACTTCAAGTCATTGAGTATATTTAAATCTGGGCTTGTATGATAAATAGCTCGCAATTGATAATCAGCAGTAAATAAATTTTATTTTACTTAAAAGGGTATACTATTTTTGTGGAAAGGTTTGTAACAGACAGAAGGAAGCATCTCCGAAAACAAAAGTAAATATATTATTGATAACTTGCCCCGTTTTCAAGCAATCGATAAAAATCGATATCGAAATCCAGTTTTTGAGCAAATCTCCTAGGTTTTAATAGCTAGAGTCACCAAATTTGGCAAGTATATTCTAAAGCAAGAACACTCTAATTGTTATGTACCATTATAAGCCTAAGCGCGCATAAGCCAAGATTTTAAATAAAAAACTCTTGCTGCAGCTGTTCTATGCGATTCTCATGCACTCTTTAGCTACACTTTTCTTTTATCAATTTGCTCGTTGCACGAGTTGTGTGTGCATTAAGTATTATTTGACTATAAAAGTATCTTAGATTGCGTTCATTTACAATGCTCAAAGATATTTTCGAGCAATTTGCTAGAGAATTTTATCAACCGCAAAGTGTTTTTTGTTTGCAATATACATTTCTGTTTTCGGCTGGCAACGTGTCGTATGTGCAATCTTTTCATACTTGACAGAGTTCATAAACTATTTTGGATAATGTGGCATCAATTTTTTGGTCACTCGACAAATGCAAATGTAAATGGTTTTAATGGCTCTTATAGATAAATGTACTCATGCATATATGTATATACATATACATATATGTATTTGTGTGTGTATACAAACAGAGACTCAGCAAATTTGCCTGGTCTTAATGCAATACAAACAAAGCTCTAATTTAAATGGATCTCTCATCAGTGTTTTGACAGTTGAAGTTTTGACAGGGCACGAAGTCGGAGTTTGGACTGCCTGTCTGAGTCGGTGTGTGTGTGTGAGTGTGTGTTTGTGTGTATGTTTTAGAAATTCATTGGCAAAAGACAAATACACATATGCAAATAGGCAGCGCACTCAAAACTAATGTACTATGCATAGCAATATCTTTATCTCGCTCGCTCTGATAGCTGCTCACAATGCCTGCAGTTGATTGTAAATGAAGTGCCTCTACACACACACGCCCACACACATACATATATACACAGATCCAAGAACAACATAAATATTCAATTTAAATTATTACCAAATTGGCTTTCACAAATTTCCATTATGCACTTATTTCATTTGCATGGAGGACGACGACTGCGAGAATGACGACGCCTAAAACCAGTCGACGTAAGCAATTTTCATACGATATGGTATGTAGTATATGTGTAGAGAGCAGGCTTGTATCCCGCTCATCAATAAGCAATTTAATTTGTCAATCGGCTCGCTCTGCAACAATCAACAAAATCCATCAGCTATAAACGTAGTCCTTGGCTTGCATTCACAGTGCAATTAAATTCATTCGTTCGAATCGAAGGACCAAACCCAGCCAGCCCAAAAGGAGCTGGCTCAGGAGCAGACCGATGCTGGGCTTGTAATTAAAATAAACACAGTTGCACACACACACACACACGCACACACACAATGCAACTGCATTTGCATATGCATATGTGTACTGTCATAAAATGCGCATATAAATTGCATGTGTATTTATGCTGGGCGCATTAATAACGCGCATACGTCATGTTGTACATGTAAACTTAAACTACAAACTACAAATTGCAATAATACAAGCCAAAATCAGGCCTAAATATATTTGCAAAATTAACCCTAAAGGCATTTAATAGTAGAAGCATAAATTGTTATTTGAATAGGCTAATTAGTGCAACCAGTTTGGGCGCAACATTGAAATGCCCAATTGTGAGATATTTAAACTCAGGAAATATCAAAATTTATTAAAAAAATTGACCATATAGAAATATTATTTAATATAAATTAAAAATTATTTTGCATATATTTTTTTTTAATATAAATATGAATTTAAGAAATAATAAAAAGAAATAAATATTTTTATTGACTTTCTAAATATTTGAATTTAAATCGAAACTTATTTTGTTTTTTATTTGTGTTTACCAAATTTATATTTATTCTACAAATATAAGCAACAATTAACTATATAAATATTAACTAGCGGGTATAAACCGGCCTTGCCCGTGGCACGTACGTTATAAAATCAATGTTCTCAACAAAATTTGATATGATTTGAAACGTTTTCCGCCAATTTACCACTGTTGCGAGTGGAATTTCCCAAATCGCTGAAACACGTATTCATTACATTCTTATGTAAAGCTTTGAAAATAAGTTTGAAGCAAATCGGACACAATTTAAAATTTCGTACAAAAAATCTTTGAGTCGCATTCCACCCGAAAAAGTTTGGATTCTGCAAAAAGTGTGAAACACGTATCAAATGATTTTTCTTATAGATTTCTGGAAATGAATTTGAGCGCGAAACGTCACCCACGAAATCTTTGACCTCCATTTCCACCAAGGAGGAACGGATTTTCCTAAAAGTGTGAAACACCCCTCAAATGAATTCAAACAAAGATCTTTGAAAATAAGTTTGAGGCCGATCGGATGGTAAACAAAAAAGTTACATACAAACGTTTTTCGCGATTTTTCCACACTTTCCCGAAACCCCGTCTTAACGTGCACCTACATCACATAAGGTAGCTACAGTGAAAATTTCAGCTTCCTAGCTCTTACGGTTTGGGCTGTGCGTTGATCACCAATCAGTCAGTCAGTCAATCAGTCAGTCAGGACAAACTGTTATATATATAGAGATTATAAAAGGGTGAAAAACTAAACTCTGTTTTGAGAGAATAAATTATAAATTATTTAAATACTGAGCAACCTCAAGGATTTATAAGAGTTAAGAGTTTTCGGTAAACTTCCAGTCAAAGTTACACAGCCCACTCACAAACTTTATGATTCAGACCACACAGAACCATTGAACCGCTTTGCTTATAAGCACCTGTAAATTTAACCAGTCAACTTACATACTTAGACAGCAACAGGAACAGCAACAACAACAACAATTGATTGGCCTAGCAGGCAGACCCAGATGAGGGCCTGAGCCAAGCTTCAATGCACTTGCTGAGCATTTGATTTGTCACCCAAGGCGTGCAAATGATAATCGAAAAATCACTCAACTGTGCGTCTGTCTTTGCGTCTTGTGCATGTGTGTGTGCGAGTGTGCGTGTGTGTTGTGTGTGTGTGTGCAAAGCTGATTTGTCTGCCCGCTTGACTGGCTAGCTCTGATGTCCAGGCTGGTTGCCGGCTGGTGTTTTGTCTGTCGCTCTTTTCGTCTCTGGCTGCCTGCATTTCCGCATCCGGTTTTGCATTTGACACCAGGGCCTGGAACAGTAACTACTGCCGCACACACACACACTCACACACACACGCACAACCTTTTCGAGGCAAAAACTTAACTGCTCGACACTTGTTTTGTGGTATGTTGCCATTGTGTGGCTGGCAATGCGTAGGTGTTGCTGTCGTGAGACTTGTTACTGATCCACATACCCGCTCCCGAGCTGCCCAATCTGAGTGCCCAACTAGGCAAAAAGCTGTTGAAGGACATGGTGACATGTGTGCAGTGGGGCCAAGCGAGTGGAACACCAGCTGGCAACCTATTTCAATCAAGGCTTTTTTCATTTTTTGGCATTGGCTTTGGGGCCTTCACGTTTAGTGTTTTAGCAAACACAATGGAGCTGCCAACTTGGTAGGGCACATATGTAAGTACAGTAAAAACAAATACAATTGACCAAGATATATTCAAACCAAATGTCTATTGCCTCGATGGCTTCATTTTAGGCAGCCACCTTGCAGAAAAGTTAATTTTAGGGCATTTTAGAGCTCTGTTGTCCTAAATTACATACTTTTTAATCAATTTGTACTACTAAATACGAGCGTTTTTTTGCATTGATGGACTGACTTATCGATCAAACGCAGTCTGATCCACATATATCGGAATAAAATTGAAATTTCCCTGAAGTTACTTTATGTGATAAAGTTGTACGCTCAGGTGGGGTCTGGGATAATTATATTCTCAAGTGTGGTAATATGGCCGAAATCGGATTTATAAATCTTAATTATTTACCATTAGATCGCTTTCATAGTTTTTTTTGTAAAATTTAATTGGGATGCGTTTCACACTTTTCGGAAAGTTCAAGATTTGGTGAGTGAAGTTTCTGGCCTTAAGTTCAAAGAAAATTCCTATGAGACGTGCTTAACACTGTTTTGAAAAACCCGACCTTGCGGGAAGGCACATCCAAATCAAAGATTTGTTGAGCGAATGTTTAAGCTTGGAGCTATCAGCTTCAAGTTTAGTTTCAGCGGTTTTGGAAATTCCATCCGCGATTGTGAAACAATGCATGGAATACGTTTACATGCAACTTTTTTGTAACTCATTTTCAAAGCTTTTGTGAAAGTTCATTAAGTAATATAAATAATATTATTATTTAAACAGATAATTAATAAAAAAGATTATTAATCTGATCCGCCCATAGGTTTTCAAGCTCGAAAAAAATACCATATCATAGCAAATAACACAAATACACACGCACACACTCTGAAATCTAGAGAAGAACAACTATTTGAGTGCCTTGGGCGCCCTGTTTGACCATGCCCATGTAATCAAAAATTATGGCAGAAAGCAAAATTGATGTGCCATTAACTCAAAGTGCGAGTGCCACCAAGTTCCAACAGCCTCAGACTACGGCCAAGTTTAGTGGCATTTTGATGGAGCCGCACAGAGTGCTGCGACCTGGCATAAAGCAAGTTCATTACTTCAATATTTTGGCTACACAGGATGCGTATTGTGCGGGGCATTGTTCTGTTTGGGTTCTAGAACGACGCCGGTTTTGTGATTAGGCGGCGCAGGCTCGTTTAAATTAAAATAGCTACAGTTCTGGTGGGGCGGGGAGGCAGCCGACCGGAGGACCGACCTTTATTGGATTTTCAATTGTCACCAAGGCAGGGTCCGACAACCGGGCCGAGTGTAGATCCCGACGGGGCAAATATATTTTTGGCCAGGCCAAAACCAAAACCCGCCCAGACTAAACCACAAGTGAATGACACGGGACAATGTTGAATGCTGGCATTCATTCGTTTGGAATTGGACGGGTTGGGGCTGGCATCCAAGCTCATTTGCTCGGCTACTGCGGCCTCGGTTGTTGCTAATGACGATTGCCGTAAATGTGAGTTGTTTCTTTGCCCTTGTTTTTGTTTATAGGGGTGTGTAGGAGAGGAGCAGCAACCTCTTTTATTGATATGTCGATGCCGGCACTGGAAATTTCATTTTGGCCCTGCGTGCATGCATATTTCAAGTGAAATTATTGGCCTGGTTCGCTACATAGAACCGGATGCCGGCCTGGACATTCATTTGTAGCAGAAAATGCCCAAATTAAAAGCAAATTATTGTGTTTAGCTATATCCTTGTACTTCTTGGCCCAAGTTAATACTCTAAACCTTAATTTATACTTTGTTGTTTTGGGCTGTTGACATTTTGGTTGTTAAATAAATAGTTTAAGTTATTTGTGTCGGGCAAAAAGTTGTTAATTAAACAGCTGCCCAAAACTTTTTGGCATCTTTGCATATACATACATACATGCATAAGCATGTGTCATGCGGCATGGGCTGGCAGATTGTTGTCACGGTTTGAGGTTTCTGACACAATGCTTGGTTACCAAGCAGCTTGATAGGTTTGCAGTATGCAGTATAATTGTTGTGTTTGTTCAGAGAGTGAAACTAAATTTAATTGGCCTCAGAATTGAGTGTACGCCACAATAGAACAAAAGCATATTAATGAAGTATTTCAACTGAAAGGGATTTAGTCCCAATATCCTATCTAAATTGAGTATAACTTAATTGCATAACTTAATTGCAAGACTGCAAGCTGGCCTTGAATCAGATTGAGTCTGGAATGCCAATTTATTATTGATTTTTTTGAACCGAACTTTAAACCAAACCATTTGCCCCAAAGATCTTGCAAGCTGAGACTGTAGCCTGGAAGCTACGATGAAGAAAACCAGGTTTAAGAAACGAACCTAGAGAAACGTAGTTCGTTTGATTTGTAAACCGCCATTTTTGTTGGTCTTGCACCACTGAACTCTAGCATAGATCGCACTTGATGTTGGGTAGCCTGACAAATACTACCCCAGTCGATGACCCAGTCAATGACCTGAACGGACATCGCTTGGGTCTAAAAGGATAACCAATTATGCGTCGTCTGGCATCGTCTCCTGCACTAAACCATCGGCCACGCATCCAACACACCCGCACACAAGCCCAGCAGGCGGCAGTGGGAAAAACTCATTAAAACTGCATGAATATAATAAGCATTCGTTTGATTTATAAGCACTCATTTATTGCCCAGTGAGCGAGAGTCTCAGGAATGGCAGTGAAAGCCAAGTTGCGACCCTTGAGCACACAAAAAGTTTCTTGGCATATGGTTGTCAGCTTTTGTTTAGCGGGGTTGTCTTACAAAAGACAGCTTCCTGGCTAACCGCAGCAATGGCAATTTTCCCTACATTATCCGACCATTCAGTGCAGAGATCAGGACTGAAATCAATTCCATTAGGATTATGAATGCAAACGGCAGGAAGCTGCGACTATAAACGCGCTTGTGTGCAAACATTTAAGAGCTAGTCACAAAGTGGTGCAAGGGGACTCGGCCAGGCAATAAGCATAATGCATGGCAGTTCCCTGTACCCACCCCGAAATGGACAATGCGTCGCGCTAAGACAATAATAAACATAATGGGCCAAGAAAAATTGCGTAAAAGCGTCAAATATTTGGCAGGCGCCAAGCCAAATTGAAGTTCGGACACAATTGCCGGCACTCGCTGTTTGCTTAGGCCTATAAATCCGCAGAGAGAGGGGGAGAACGAGAGAGCTGAAGCTGCCGGCACATGTCCTTCGTCATATTTTATGGCGTCGGCTTGATTAGTGCGCACATTGATAATTATGCAATGCGAAGAATAGCTCAGGGTAGACGGCTGCAGCTGAGTCCCCTGGCTCTCTGGAGAAGGATGAGGGTGTCAGTGACAGCAAATCCTGTGCGCGTGTCGGCATTTGGCATTGTGCAAGCATTTCCGCTCGGGGGTATACCATCCACCACCTCATTTAGTCCTGTGAGCCAGTCAGAGAGAAAGTCAGAAAGTGGCAGCAGCAAACTTTGAGCTGTTGCATTTAATGGTCTTAAGCATGGCTGGAGTGAGAGAGAGAGAGAGAGAGAGAGAGAGAGAGGGGGAGAGAGAGAGAGTGGTATCAGCTGTGGACACTTCAGGCGCAGCTTCCTCTGACTAATGGCCACTGCGACTGACAACAGCTGCGGATTTACAAGCGAATGCATATGGCTGCGGAATTTACATAAAAGGTCGCTCAGTCAACAAAAGTGCGAAAGGAAAAGCAACTTTGCCATTTCTCAAACGCTTTCCACAGCTCTACACCTAAGTCCCAAGCATAGGCAGCATAGGCGCTGCACTGAGGGTTAGATCAAATCAACACAGTTAGCTTCAATGCGAGGCAAAAAAAAAATATCGCAAGGGAGCTTGTGCCGTATTCTATTTGTCACGTTTTGGAGTGAAAGAACACAGCGGGTAGACCAAAACAAGGTTATCCAGCAAGTCCTGGAAATCCAACTCTCTACTTGGTAATGAAGCACCAGTCATTTTTCTCAAGTTGAAATTGGAGTAAGCCAATACAATGGATGTATGTCAAGCCTGGCCATATTTTAATATCCTAAACCCATTGAAAATGGGTACACAAGGGTCGAATGGAGTGGTCTAAACGTATGTGACAGGCAGAGGAAATCATCTCCGATATCAAAAGGTATATATTCTTGGTCAGCATCTACAGTCGATATCTCAGTCTGTCCGTATGCATGAAACTATGAAACCTACAGACTTCACATTTGAAATATTTATTCTTGAACATATTTTACGTTTTGGATAACTTCTCCATTTCATTGAACATTCAAAACAAAGAAAAACCTTTTTTGTTTATTACACACACGTCGCATTTATGCCCTCAAAATATCATAAAAATCGGACTGTAAAGTCCGATGTTTTCAAAGAAGGAGAGAAAAAAGAGGCACAGCCGCAGTGTGTGTGTGTGTGTAATTTTTTGTGTATCTATTAATAGATTAATGTTTGTAAGGCCAGGGCATCATCTAGTCGAAAACTCCCGCCTAGACCCCGCTTACTTGTTTGACATAACTAAGGTTTAGCCGTGGGGTAAGCCAGAATATCAGATACACATACATTTGCACAGGCGGCGAGCTAGATAGTCTTTGGAGAGCACAGCTTTGATATATGAAGCGTGAGTTTTCGGTTAAAATAAATATGATGCCAACTTGGCATGTCATGCGAATGCAAATATAAGCAAAAATAAAAAAAGACCCTCCACAGGCACCTGCCAAAAGCTGAAATAATTTACATAAGCCCATAAAGTTTAAGTCGCATTAGACGTAAGCCAAGTGCTTGTAACTCCAGCCGAAGAAAAAAGAAAAGGCTCGAGGACCTGCCGCACACACCGGCGAGCCGTGTTTAGTTGCCCATGGCAAATGCAATTGTAGAAGCGGCAATGAGGCCAATAAACAAATACACTTGCCCCAACAATAACACTCGATGGCGAAAAACCAACAACGAGAAGTCGCCCCGCTTGGTAACACGAGCTTTATGGCCAACGGCGGCTACACTTTAACCCCACCTGGTGTCATTCGCCTCGCCCCTGCTACTGCCCCTGCCCGTGCTCCTGTTTATGGCCACGTGTCGGTGAGCGACGCTGGCGTCGCTTGTTATTTTAAAATTTAAACACTCATGAAATAAAATATATATAGTCGAGCCGGGGTAACCAGCCCCGCCGAACGGCGGCGTCAGAGTTGAAGCATTGAATCCAATAGAAAAATGTTATTTTAATGCAGACGCTCGCCCGTTGCGACGCATTACAACAACAGCAACAACAAGAGCAGCGGGGATTTAGAAGTGCGGGGTGTAAGTAGCGTCGAAATTGGATCAAGGTCTCTGTGCACCCCCCCTGGAGCAGGAAGCATGCAGCCATCCAGTCGCACGCGCCGCCAAAGGTGCAGCTAGCTTCCATTTGCATGAGACCCTCAGTCAAGGGGCTAAGGGCCGGGGCGTGCAAAGAGTTATCGCTTGTATCGCATAAATTGAAATTGGTGCCGCCCCGCCGGATGACGATGCCGACCACGACGACGACGACGCCGCTGACGCTGCCTGCCAGCGCCCGCACCACAATCAATGCAAACTGATGCTCCGTCTCCAACAACTCGCATCATATGTGGAATTGTATTTACAGTTCACTTAACAAATGCGCATATCGCACGGCCACAGCAATGCCAATGCCGGGGTACACAACACACGGCACAGGGCACATGGACATGGACATGAGCTATGGATATGCATAGGGACGGGCATAGAGCTGGGGCCCTGTTCGGATAGCTGGGGGTAACTAAAGTGTGGGTTATATATAGCGTAACGCTGTTATTTGAGGTTTATCAATCGGCCGATAGAGGTAAATAGAAGTGGAATGCGGGTGCTCCCCCCCCCCCTCTCTCTCTCTCTCCCCCTCTGTCTTTCGCGTTCTATCTGGTGTGAAGTGGTTCGAGTGGTTCGAGAAGTGCAGTAATGTGTATGATACCGAGTCAATATAGAGGTGTGCAAGAGTTCAAGGACTCAATGCATATAAATAGATGTGCCGGGGTGTTTGTCAGAATGTGTGCCGCAATTTAAACAGTTAAGAGGGTTCATTAGGTGTCCATAGCGAGGGAAACGCTGACGGAAGAGTTAATAAGCGACAGCAGATGGAAACTGTTGGAAGACAATATTCACGGGACTTTGACTAAACTTTTAACTGAACGGGACTAAACTTTTAACTGAAGCAACAATTCTTTAGTCGTTTTTATTTTTTTGTTATTAAAAGAGCATAACATTAATCTGTGTACTTTTAATCTAGGTGAAGCCAGTGGTATTTGGCTACTATGACTTTGAACCGCGTTCTTCAGTTGCAAGTATGACTGGGTTACTTAGACAGCTCAATAGAACGTATAGCTATGGATTATTAATCCTAACACAAACATTTCATTTAAGAAAAGATTCATTCGTTTTCTGGACTTCGAACACCGTACTTGAGTTGCCTGAATGACCTTCTCACTTATATAGCTTTCAGCAGCTCGATAGATCCGAGAACTGCTCTATTATTTGAAAGTAACAAATAGTTACAGATTTTTAAACCTTACTTAAACAAATGGAACTGGCTTATGTGGCTTTTATTTAACTAAATGTTCATTCGCTTTTCGGCGCTTTGAGTCCCATTCTTCAGCCTGAATAACTGGCTCACTTGGACAGATCCGATCAGCTCGATTGATTCGATCTGTGCCGTAACAAATAAGCTCGCCCGCTTGAGGAGTTTATTTCGGACAATTGCGTCTTTCATTTGTTAAACATTTTGGCTTGTCGAAATGGCAAAAACTTGCCTAATTGGCTAAAACACGCACCTTGCCATGTGGCTGACTTGATGAACACCTCATCTCGGCATGGCCCACAACTAATTACCAAGACGACATTGTCTCTCAGTGTGTCGTTTGGCCGGCTGCTGATCAATTAGCTTTGATATTGTCGTGACATATTAATCGCCTCGCTGAGACAAGAAAACTCGCGCTTAAGTAGCAAAACCAACTAGCAGTCCAACCAATCCGCACCCCTAGCCACGCCTCAGCTGGCTGGCTGGTCTTCGATTTTCATGGCTTAACACATGTTGACAAAGTAAACAGGATTTTGATGCTGTGGCGTACAAGCAATTTGCTAATCCAATACCCCAGCCCCGCATTATCGCACTACCCCCGTCCCTGGCTGTAGCGAAAAAAGAAAAAAAAATAAAGTAACAAATTGGCAGATTAGTTGTTGACATTTTGGAAAATTAATGAAACTCTGCTGCCTCAAGGGCAACTGCAGCCACGCCCCCTAGAGCACCTAGCGCAAGGACGAGTAGCTGCCACCCTCAGCATAGTCGCTGTCCGTTTTATTTACCGCATAATTTTTGTGTGTTTTAGGGAAATTTCTGCAGCTTTTTTACTTCACATTCAACTGCACACATAATTTAATTAAAAACTTGTTTTTTTTCCCCCATCAATTTTCTGCCTGAGAATATCAAAAAGCTTTCCACACATATGAGAGCCAGCCAAGCGTAGTACTAGTACAAATTTGCCGGCATTTTATTTGTTTTTCCAACGCCTTTATAAGGCATTTTTATTATATTTTACTGGTTTTCAAAAGCGCAGAAAAGTTAAATAGAATTTAGTAGGTTTATTATGGACCTCATAATATAAAATGCTAAAAAGGAATGCATGCATATTAAAATACTCGTTGATTTAAAGCAGCCAGCGCGAAAAAAAATGAGGCCTCATCTAAATATAAAAACACAAGAACGCCCGAGTACAAAATGCACGACTGCCAAATACCCTATATGGAGGATTGTGTATGGAATCTATAATCATACTAATGTTAAAGACTTTGCTTTCTGACATAAAATAAACTGAAACTCTTTAAAAAAAAATTGATGTTCTTTTCAAGCATGTAAGCAGCTTATGGGACCACAAAAAAATATACACAAATTTTCTCTACCCTCTTTTATGCACTTGCTGCAGGGTATAATAAGCGAGCGAATTGTTGTAAGGCTGCAAAAATATTCTATAGAACTAAAGAGCTATTTTATGTGCTGTTCTTTTGAAATGTGGCGTTTGTTGGGTTAGTCATTAGATTTGCCGCTTAACAGGCATTTCTATACAAATAAATAATAAATTGTTTCACTGCTGAAATTATTCAAAAGCATATTAATTATAAAAAAAAGTGTCTAAACTACATTTTTAAAATGAATATTATGTAATTAATTCGTATCCAACATACAAAATTTTAATCAAAAATATTTTAGGCATCTGTAGATAGATATTCCAGTTTTTTTATGAATTCTATTTATTTTATATGTACTATACTGATTTAAGAAATATTTAAGAAATTAAATTAATTTGTAAAAAATTTTAGTTGGCTAGGTTAATTTTAGTTTTCTAAATTCTAAATTTTGAAATTTTACGTCATATTTAGGGCTGTTTATACCCTTTAAGAGGGTATTATAATTGTGTCTTGAAATGTGCAAAAGTCAATGGGTATTGCAATAATTAGGTCCATTACACATAATTATGATGTATTCAATTATTTATTGAAAATTATTGAAAAAAATATACGAAAATGGAACATTTATTCACCAAACGTTAAGAATTCAGGAAAAGTAAAAAAGCAATCCGGTGGGCAATGATTCATTAATATATAATAAATACACATAGCAGCAAGTAAATGTGCAGCAAGCAATAAATTAGAATGGCGTACTTTTGTTCTACAATCAAAGACTTTTTTTGAGCTATACACTTGCTTTTTGTCTCATAATTCTTGAATTAAGAGCCCAGCTCAAATGCTGTTGAGTGGCAATCCCAAGTGGCCAAGACTTAACCCAAATATATGGCTCAAAGAGAAATATTTCATAGAGACCTGTCACAAAACAGCTCCATCTTCATCTTTATTACAAAAACCATTCGTGAATGTACAAAGCAATGGGCCTGCCTGGCCGGATCTAAAGCTGTCCAGAATATTTGTTAGCTTGTTATTCAAATGAAAACGTTTTCTATACTCGTAAATCTGAGCGCGAAAGCTTCTCAAGGACTTGAACTCGTTGTTTTTGTTTTTTTGCCCGCTGCGAACGTGCGTTTATGCAATGAGGCAGTGGGCAAAGGAAGAGCGAGTGGAAAAACAAAACAACATGTCAAAAAATAAATGTACAAAAGACATTTCTGGTATATTTTTCAAATGAAATATTAGTTTACTTTTAGCGACGGCGACAACAACAACAACAGCAACAACAAAAGCCAGCGTCAAACCGTTGACAGGCAGCCAGAAAGGGAAGAACCCAAAAGAAATGATAGAGTTGGGGGAGTGTGTACGAGTGCGGCGTCTTATTTGTCATTTCTTTAACGATTTCTGCAAAGCAAAGCAGAAACCAACAGACAAACGCCAGGATAAGGCACAAAATGGCGCAGGCACGTCGAAGCATCCAACTCCAACTCCAACTCCTACTCGAACTGCAAAGCAAGAGCAGAGCCGCTCGTAATGGTTGCTGGAAGATGATGCCACTTTTGCTCAAGTGCCGCAATAAACAAATTTCTCAAAAGGGCAAACGAGGACATCCTCCTCGGGGCTACGTGTGCCGACCAGGTAAGCCAAACAGTCAGCCACGAGGACCAGCCATTGGGACGTTTTGGTGGCACATTTGAATTATGAGTCGCGTGCTAAATTTTACAACTCAATGCGAATGGGGAATAAAAAACAAGAGACGACAGAAAAACGAAAAAAAAAAAAAAAACGAAAATTAAGTAATTTTCTTCATAGCGATTGTTATCGTACGTACGAACGGAGCGTAAAAGCGAAAGGGTTGCCCGCCCTCAATCGACATATGTCACACGCTTCTGGGCGCCCAGGCGTGTCAAGCGTTTAGATCAACGCGCGTTGATAGCGCCCGACCGCGTTTTAAATACCAAAATGCCGGCACGTAGCTCATCCCACATATTTTTTTTTTTGGAACGCCTACACTCCCAACCCGCCGCCTCCGCCCGGCGCCTCACCATTGTTGACATCAATAAATATTCGCGCACGGCCGCGCCGGCCATTGGTAGAATTGGTGGAATCGGAACCAGCCCAAGGCCCCGTCCCTGTCTTTCGATCCGCCCGGTCGCTATCATCATAATGTTGAAAAGCCATAAACGGCGTAATAAAATTCTGCACTGCCATATGTTCCCCAGCGGGCATTATTTTATTGAAGCATACGGACTAACGGACTCGTGGACACACACAATTTGTAGGCACTGTCGTTTGGAGCAGCCACCACCATCACCACCACCAGCGACCACAATCCGCCGACAAAGCCCATAAACTAAAGACTTTTAGAATAAATTTAACATATTGTGGCGTTTATCATATTATTTTGGTTGGAACATAAAATTAATTTTTTAAATTGGTAAATAAAAGCTCCAAAGGGCGAAGAAAATCGAGCCCGAAGACGAAAACTTAATACTCTACCAAGCATATCGAAAGCTAATGCTGACGGTATTTTGATACAAAATAATACAAAAAAGCACCTATCCTTTGCGACAAAAAAAAACCAACAAATTTTGTTTCAACTTAAATTTGTTTTCAAATTTTAAAATGTTGTCCTTCAAGAATGATTAGATAGTCGTAATATCCTCTCAGTCAGAGCATTTTTTCCATACAATTTCGATGCGGTTAAGCTCCAGGGTTAGCTACTGCGCTTTACTTTCACTCTAAAATTAGCTTTTAATTTAATTAGCTTTTTATTTGGTTTGAATGCATTTGCCCGGTTCACCCTTACGCCGAGCCCTGCAGGCTGCTGCGGCTGCTCTGGCCTTATTGGGTATTAATAGGCTGGACAAAGACGGGGCGGGCCAGGGAGAAGCTGCCGTATAAAAAGGCACAAAACACTGAACCACAGCAGAGTTAAAAACAAAGCAGGTCACTCTGTTGGGCAGGGGGCCAGACAGCTGGCCTGCAGGTACTGCACTCATTTGCTGGAATTCCGGGAGGAGCGACCACATTTCTCCCACTTCCAGTGGCGATTGTGCACTTTGATGTTGACGTTTCAAACTGGGTCTAATTTGGCGTAAACCCTTTATGGGCTTAACAAACAACTGCAGTGCCGGACTTAAAGGGATTTGAAGATTTTTTAATGGTTCAGCAACCAAACATTTAATTCCGGAGCGCACATCCAAAATGTAGCCCATAAAGACATTAGATGCATAAGAGTAATTAGGAAAGCTTTGAGCAGCACATGCACATAAAAATGTTGGAATAACATACAATTAAAATAAACCTAATCGTTCATTTCGCTTCATGGTTCAAGTCCTTATTTTCCACATCTGTGGGCTGCAGCCTGGGTCCATCTAATTTACGTCAATTTTCAACATAGTAAAACTCATGTTTTATACAAACATGTTTGATATAAAATAGTGTCAGATATGGAATTGTGTGAATAGTGAATATGTCTATCTGCAATTTCTAGACTATTGTCAGAATGATGGTCAGTGTGTGCTATTATGCTTTTTAGGTTTGATTATTGGCCACAACTCCAACTCGATTGTCGTCCAGTCGGCTGTATCATCCCATATAATTGAATAACCACGCCAAACGCCACGTCTACAAATTGAACAAGTGAATTGTTTGAATGCCCGTTTATCCTTGAACAGAACAAACGCAAATTATATTCCCGTCATATGAAGCACAACAACATATAGATAAATATATATATGCCACCCACACGGCGATATACTCCCTAGAAAATAATAGGCTGCCTGTCCGTCAATTGGTCAATCATACGCTTTGTCATTGTTGTTGTTTTTGTTGCGTTGTTTGGTTATGTGTTTGGGGTTGTGCTCCCACAATCAAATTGGAATCGTTAGCGCAACAAATTGAATCGAATCAAAGCCCCGACGTGCTCGCATTTAAATAATAGCCAAAGATTATCAATTAAGCCGTTGTACAAATTGATAGTGCAGGCTCAGTTTTGCCCCGGTACAGTCCATACGCCCCATTGGCCCGCCCACTTTTCATATCCACGCGTGCTGCATTATTGCATTAAAATTATTTAATTATCGACTGGTCAACGTGGCCTTTGTATCGGTGTCGCAAACACCTGGACAAACGCATAATTGCATTGCCGGAGGGGAGCCGTGCAACAAAGTGACCGAGAGAGCGAGAAGGAGAGAGAGAGAGAGGGAGAGGGGCGATTATATGGATGGTAATATAGTGTATATTCATGTTCGTTTATGCAGTGCGTGCCGCACTGAAAATATATGCAGATTGCAGTTATGAGGTTTCATTTTTATTGCACCAGAGACTAATAAGATTTTCACGAAACACTCACCCGCCATCCCCTCACCCACGTCACATAGCAACAATTTTCATCATAATCGCGCTGATTTACATTGCAGCAAAGTGAACTTGTTGGATAGGCTGCATTACATTAAGCAGCATTTATAATTACAGCATAAAAGTTAATTACAAATTGAAAGAGCAAAAAAAAAACACCATAGCGATTTCTTTGTAAGCGACAATAAAGTTACATTTTTTATGCACCTCGGATAATATTTGAATATTTGGTGTATGAAACATTTTTGTAAAGTGCAAATTGTTTTAAAGTTTGTTAAATTCCAGTTAACCGTTTGCACAAACAGCCAAGAATGCTTAACCCAGGAATAGAGATGGGCGCGACCTAGGTTTTTTACGGCACAATCTAATACGAACACGAAGTTATCTTTTTCAAACACGCACGGAAAAAATATACCAGCCCATTCCAACACGGTCCAGATACAGATACATATATATATATATATTAAAAGAATTTGATTATAAAAACTAAAGGTTTACAAAATATATAAGTCGGGCAAGTTTTGTTTAACATTTGTAAGTGAAACATGCGATCTTGATTTAAGTCTAAAATCATATTTGATAACCTTATTTTTGACTGTAGCTAAGAATCGTGTTCGTCTTCGTGTTGGTGAGGCTTGCACGAACACGCACGAAATAGAGTTTTACAGCACGCGGCACTCGTGCCACGGAAAAAACTCAGCACATGCTCATCTCTAGCTTTCAGTGTTCGACACGCAGACACCCTGTATTAACACTTTCTTTTTGAAGGCTATCTAGAACAATTTTAATTAATTAAAAATTAACTTTAAAAATGCATATTTATACATTTTTTTTCTATTATGGATATCTAAATGGTAGCTAGCTCGGCAATGTCTTTGAGTATGCCATGTTTTTGTAAATTACCTTCAGTTTTTGTTACCAAACTTGGCCGATGACTTTGCTGTTACAACGAGAAACGCATCAAAGCCTTAAGCTTCAGTTTGACAAATTTAATTTTGTGCAAATATTTGCATAACAAATTTTGCTGTTTTGCTGATTTTGTTTGGCGGCTGGTGGGGAGAAGGGAACAGACCTTAAGCAAAGGACATGCAGCATAAGAGAGCACCTGGGTTCGGTTTTGGGCGGGGTGGGGGTGGGGGATGACAAGCTGCCAAACAGTGGCCCGGCAATAAATCAAAACTCAGCTAATTACGCAACAAAGAGGCGACTTTTCGCCAGCTGAATGCTAATTAAAAACGAGAAATGGACCAGGGACAGAGCCAGAGCCGCATTTAGATTTGGCACCCTCTGGCACGTGGTCCAAACGTTGCCCTTTTGCCAGCTTCTGCTGCCAAGTCAGCAGAGCTGGAGAAAGCTGCTGAATAGCCAACACAACTTGGCCATTAACAATAATACAAATCCGTGGCGAGGCGAGGTGAAATCATTGGGCAATGAAACGCAGCCGAATCGCAAATTTATGTGGCACGAACAGGACTCTCAATGCGGCAGCACCTATGATGCCGGTGAGCTAGTCCTGCTGCTGCTGCTGCTGCTGCTACTACTAGACGTAATTAATTCGATTATATTTCATTGATTTCAACGCCCGGTCTCATAGAAAATAAAATTTAATTGAAATGCCGTTCGGCGTGGCAACGTAAATCAAGTTAGCTGCCCTGCGACTGGAATTGGTGCAAGGGTGGGCGGGGGTGGGCGATGTCCCTTTTTGGAGGCGACAACAGCCAGCTATAATGGTAAACAAAAAATCAACGTGACAGGAAAGAAAATTAGCAAAGTTCGCTCAGCACTGTCCTTGGCCAAAAGTGGCCGCCCTTTGGGCTTAAGCTGCTTTATGCTTGTCCCCAGGACGGGCAGCAGGCGAAGAGTGTCTCTCATTGGGCGCTCCCAAGGGACGCGAATTTAGGACCGACCTGAGCTCCGGCTCAGCCATGCGGCCTCTTTGGACTTCTGTCAAAGACATGGCAACAAGAATTTTTCCTGTGGACATTGATTAATAATGTTTTCGTATAAGTACAAGGATATACGATTTTTTATCATCGCGCACGAGCGAAGCCTGTTGTTATTGTTGTTGCCATTATTATTTGGCGCGTTTCTTTTTAATGACTTTGAATGGAAAAAAATTGTTTTGCAAAAGTATGCGACAATCTCAGGGATGAATGCTGTTTGCTGCCTTCTGCCTGATGGGAGGGAAGTGAAAGCCTATTAGCTTTCGGTTAACGAACGTGACAGCTTCTAGATGTTTTGGTCAGAAACCATAGAGATGTATGTGTTGATCTATTCGCCATTAAAACATTTTACATACAAAAACACAATCCACCCATTTTCCGCCTGTCAAGTGAATTTTAGGAAATGAATTTGTAGTCAATCAGCTGAAGAAGTTCTTCAAATCCAAGTCTTGCCGTTCGCTTACATCATAAGAGGCAACTGCTGTATCAATCAGTCAGTCCTTTATATATACCAAAAATAGTATCAAGTTTTTATATTATGTGTAGAGCATCTAAAAGTCGATGTTGACTTAGGTCCTGATTTCTGCGCGCTAATTTGAAAACTAGACATAGGCATAAATCATGCGAAATTATTCGACCGCAATTTCGGTATTTTCGTAGAACTGTCGCCTTTGAGCTTAAATCCTATTAAAGCCTGTGGTGGTTGGCTATTAATTATGAGCGTGGGCAAATTAAAAGACGCCCCATACACACACACACATACACACACATAATGTAGAAACTCGCATGGATTTTCAGTCTGATTTCATTATAATCAATGAGTGCATTAGTCAAAGCCGACAAATCCAAACTTGGTCGTCGTCGTCGTCATCAATGTCTACGTCCGTTTGCAATAGCCTAATTAATAGGCAAATTCCAAGAGCAAATTGTCCTGATAATTAGGCATGCACAAGTGCGTCAAATGCCCGACAGCCGAAGCCGAATCCGAAGCCCCAGCCCTATACCATGCGCTGCCTTAGTACGGTCAGAGACCCTCTGATATTAGTGCATGTGTCCAGCCGCATCCACCTTCATTTGCATTAATTGCCGTTAAGTCGTTGTGCCTGACCGGGGGCAGATCCCCCTGACCGGAAAATTGGGGGATGTTGGACTGCACTTGCATTTAGTGCAAATTTGTCGCTTTGCCAACGACCCACATCTACCTTTGGCTATTAACAACATTGCAGTGCTTCGCAGCACAGGCTCTAAGCCAGGGATATTAATGGACCTTTGGGCAATATTGGAAATATTAACAGGCATGTTTTCCATCAGGCAATGCAAGGGCGCGTGCAATGGATCGTTCAGCTGTGGCTGCTCGTGTAATTGATATTAAAGGAGTCCATCACGGGTAAATGAGATTATGAGTTGAAAGAGAATTATAATGAGGCCAACATGGATATATGCATATAGAGGAAAATCAAAATGATGAATAACAATGAAAAACACAAACAGAAATCGCTTAAGAGTTCAAAATGCAGCTGAGTCAGATTAAATGGAGGACTACACGATGAAAATATTAAATCAATTAATTAAATAGCCTGAACCCAGCAGCAAGCTGCCTTTGCAAGCATTCGAAGTATGGAAAATGTATCATTGAATAGCATCGGTCCTTAAAGTCCGATCTTCGTGAATTTTTGAGGGAAGCAATATGGCATTCTTATATGTGTAAAGAGTCAAGGCTCCATACAAAGATTAGGTTATTATTTTCATTTTGGAGGGAATATGGAGAGGTATTCAGATAATAGAATATTTTAAACCTGCATAAACTATACGAAAAGTATCAAAATTTGAATGGATATTATCAAAATGGAGTGAGTTATCGCAAAGAAATGGTAAACTTTCTCTATCTATGGTATGTGAGTATTTAAATATTATAATAATTCCAAGGCTCTAGCTTATGTAGTTGCCGAGATCCATGCGTTTATATAGACGGGCAGACAAACAGGCGCCCTCGGCTTGTTCGATGCAGTTCGTTGTTCTGCTCAAGACTTTATATAAGTACTTTATGGAATCGGGAATGCTGCATTCTACGTGTTACATACACTTGCACAAATCCAATATACCCTTTAGACGCATTTTGAATGGGTTAAAAGAAAAATTGACTTTACAGTCAGCGCACCTGGAAATCAAACAAAATATTTAATTTTCCGAACTCTAATTGCTAACCATGCGCTTGTTAATTATTTAAAATAACGTACAGACTTCTTAAATATTCGAACGTTACGCCCAATTAATTGTAAGCCAATTCCGACAATTACATAGTTCTAGTTGGGCCAACTTCTTGGTAGAAACTAGTTAGCTTATCAGAGCAGAGCAAGGAGCATGAAAATTACAATCGAGTTCGCGTTTGCCCTCTCAAATTAGTGTTCCACAATTAAAACCCAATCAAGATGTGAACAACTGTAAACTTTTCCCACAGCTTTTAAACTGTTTTGTTGTGGTTTATGGGGAAAGGCAGCGATTGCTCAGAATTGCTCTGTGTGATATTCGTGGGCGAGCCCAAAACAGAAGACAAACTGGCAATTAGTTAAGTTTGGCTTAGTTTTTCTTTTTGTTTATTCGAACTGTTGTTAAACAAATCAAGTCTGACGCCACACTCCAAATACCCCAGCACAGTAGCTAATACACTAAGCAAGCAATACATGTTTTATATTAAAAAAAAAAAAACAATGCAGTGTATGTTGTGCCCTTGCTCGAACATTAGTTGTTGTTTGCATGCAGGCAAATGCGTGCTGATTTTTATGTATTTTTAATGAAACTTCAAGTTCGGAACAACTGCAACAACTAGAAAACAACCACAGTTGCGAGCTGTCGTCGTTGTCTTTGTCGTTGTCTCTGTCCCATTGGGGATTTTCACAAGTGGGAACCAAAACATTTGTTCCTAGATTTTCACGTCACGCTCCTCATCGTGGGGTCGACGGGTTGCCCTAACAAGCCAAAGAAAAAATAAGGGGGGAAAATTCAGACAGACAGCCTTAGTTTTGGCCTCTACAAGAGGGCGTGGCATAGCAGCAGCCATATACGTATATATAGATGTACATACATATAATCATTAACAGTGTCACATGCGACATAATGAGACAGGGCGCACTGCACAGCGTGCAGCCCCAAGGCAGCTCCGGCAACCAGACAGGAGCAAACACACACACGCGCACATACTCTAACTCCAAAAATTGTAGCTGCCTGTTTTGCTGTCTGAGTCTCTGCTGCTGCGACTGCTGCTGCGACTGCTGCTGCTGCTGCCTCCACATGTTGCAGTCTCGCAGTCTGGAGTCTCGGGCTGCTGCCGCTTAAGTAGTTTACATTTTATATGCAGACCATAAAAGGAAAACATTCGCTCCATTAATGGAACATAATTTTTCGTTTTCTGTTCGTCGACGTCGTCGGTCGCTGGGATTTTTGTCAAGTTTATGAAGATTGAAATGGTGAAGCAGCAGCAGCAGCAGCGACAGCGGCAGCAGCTCCCACAGCTGAGGGCTCGGGGCGGCCTGCATCATAAAAGAAGAGTGCATCAAATGGGATTTTAAGTTGTCGCATTTAACAGGCAGCAGCAACAGCAACAACTACAACAACAACAGCGCGGGCGACTACAAATAGATCTATTAAAATTTTGTTGCAGCTGGGCGGTACATTGGTAGAGGGGATGGGGCTTGGTGCAGAGGTTTTGTCATAAAGATGGTTCTTTTTTTTTCTCGGTCTATTTTTTAAGTATTTTGGCATTAAGCATTGGGCATTGGGCCGCATTTGAGCTGTGTGTTTAGTTTAGCGTTTTGTCATAGTTTGTTTTGTAAACCTTTTATGTCATAGCTCATTAGTTCGGCTGTCGTCTGCTGCTGGTGAAGCATCATAAGCGTTTATAGCTTTGAGATACTTTCCGAGAAGCTGAGTCACTCGAATGGGTTTCTCTGACAGCAAACGGATGTGTTTGCTGAAGCATTTCATCGAGAAAGAAAATCTATGAATGAAAAGATTTTAATAAAAATATGATATGACAGCAGTTGCAGTAAAGTGCTAGATTGCTCACTAATTATGGCCTGCTTTAGATCACTTTAAAAACAACTATCAGAAATTAGCTAGTAGGGTAAACTACTAATCAATTCATCTAGGGATAGAGGAAGTTTAAGAAGAATCGAAATTAAATTTGATATAGCATCAAGAAGGGATAGATAGGGTCTTAAGAAGAACATAAATTAAATTAGATATAAGAATTTAACATGTGTTCATCGAAAACTCTTTACCATTCGGATTATATGGGCATCAGTGCAGCATACATAATAATAAATGCATAACAAAAAGGAAAACTAATTTAAAATAAAAAAATTCTTTAAAATACAAAAGTTAATGATTAAATAGAGTATACGAACAGTTTACTATCCAGATAATATATGAATCATATGAATGTGAATGAAAATTGCAAAAGAAAAACAATATACTATTTTTCTGAAACAGCTTAAAAAACTATCTGTAAGTTTAATCAAACTGAATATTAATTAAAACCTTTTTAAAATCATAACAACAAATAAAATAAAAGATGAATCAAATATGCAAATTGTACATCATTTTATATAAAATGGTAGAAAATGCACTAAACGTAAGTTGAAAACTCTTTGAAATTAAAAATAGTTAAATCTAATAACTATAAACCTTATATATTTGAATAAATTTCAATCAGGGCATGCTGCAAAAAAATCTGACTTTAAATAAAAAGAAATTAAAAATGTATGCAAATTGAAAGCTCTTTAAAATTAAAAAACAAAGTAAGAGAATAGCATTAATAAAAAGCTTATCCTTTTGGTAAACCAATTTGCAAAACGTATTTTCCATATTGGCTGGGCGGGGACGGACAGACCTTAATGAAGAGCCCGGTTCCAATTTTGATATACTGTTTACCCCACACCGTCGCGGAAACCCAGACTGATGCGCATGTGACGATGTCAAAGGAAATTAAAAACGTCCCGAGCCATCGATGATGATGAATTTATGCGAAAATTTAATTATTCAACAATAAACAGAGCCGACAAAGTCGCGCACGTCGAAGGACGCGGAGCAAGCGGCAAAGGGCAAATAACCGCTGAAAAATTAATGCCGATTGGAGGCAAATGGCAATAAATCAACGCACAAACAAAGAGCCAAACCGGGGGGAAGGGGGATAGTCCACAACGTTTAATGAAAACGGATAAATCGAAAATGGCGTTAAATAAAAGTATTAAATAGCAACAGGCTAAGCGTTTTTGGCCAGCGCTTGTTGGCCAGCGCTTGTTGGCCAATTAGTCCAGCTGGCAGTTGCCAGCTCACAGCTCAGCGTTGTTGACAAGAAATTAACAAATTGCATGGCTGATTAAGAGACGAGGGCAAGCTTTGCCCATGGCCTGATAGCAAGATACTTTTCAAAAGTAATTCAATATGTTTTTACATTGGCCACAGGCTGTCTGCCAAGCAGCGAGCACAGATCAAACGTGGCCAACTGTTTGTCTGGCTGGTTGGCTGTTTGTTTGTTTGTTTATCTATTTGATTGGCACACAAAGCGTGAATTGCCGGGTTGCCTGGCCCAAAGGCTGTGGCAACCCTGCTCGTTGCAACGACACTTGAAACTCGCTATAAGAAGCATTCGCCAGGGTTTTAATGTTTGAACTTTTTATTACGCGCCAGAAGCAGCTGCAGAAGGACCCTGATTGGCTAAAGGCGGGCCAAAGGCAGCCGGTGGGCGGTCGGGCAGAGGGGCAAGTGCTTGTCATATGACACCAATAAATCGCTTCAATTGCTCTCTGAGTGACGCCAGTTACCTGACGGAGCTAAAGGCGCCGCCAGACTCTCCAAGCATTCAATGTCAGAGGCGGCGCCACACGGTAATGAAAAAATGCCAATACCAAAATGAATGTGTGACTGAAAGGGCGCGACGCTGGGCGGGCTGCGGGGGGCTCTAGGTAAACTCCACTGTGGTGTGTCTGTGCGGGCTTGTGTGTGTGTGTGTGCCCGCGCTTCAATGATGCGTAAGTAATCCTTTCAATTTAAGCGACGGCAGGTGAATAATTGGCAACGATGCTTTGGAAATTACCGTAAAATTAGCTGGCAAAAACCTGTCGCCCAAAATGGAGTAATGCCAATAAAGCGTAGCTCCAATGCGATGGAGCACGCTGTGCAACGGGTTCTGACGAATTTCTGCGAATGTTAATATATCAAAGTAAACTTTACCAAAAAATAGGGAAAAGAGAAAATAATTGTCGGTTTATTCTATTAAAGAAGAAAACATAATATATTCCCATAAGAAATATAAAGACATTTATACACTGCCTTTCTATGCGATTTTCGTGCATTGTAGAAATTCCCTCAAATGTTTCGCTATTATGGCTAGGCAGGGAGAGTTAAGCAAGACAAGAACAAGAGAGAGAGGGAGATAGAAAAGAGCGAGAAAGAGAGCGAAAGAAAGAGAGATTGAAATCTTGATGGATCAATGAAAATCGCATGGAGGGGCGAGAATAAAGGAAAGCTGGTTAATCATTTTAAGTTGAATTTGAGAAACTATTGGAAAAGTCTTAAATGCTGCATTTAACGCAATATATTGTTTTTGTATGTATTCAATAAAATTGTGCATGCCTGATTTTAATCTATAGCTCCTTCCCAACCCAAAGAGTCAAACTCTTTAAGTGTCTCCTGTTCAATTTAGTTCCTGCTCAGTAAGTTTTACAGTCAACTTGTTTACTGCTCTGGCACAGCAGCCGGCGCAAGGCAGCTCCAAGAAGCTACTTCGCATCAGCACAGAAGCAACAGCTGCTGTTCCAGTTCTTGGCCTTGCTCTCCTACAAATTGACAACAGCAGCTAACCAAAATAAATAAAATTAAAAAAAAAATAAGAAAGTTTGTCACCTGACGCGTGCACTTAACCAGCAGCTACCAAGCTGTGGAATCCAAGACCAAACCGAAATCAACAACAGCTGTCCGAAAGCTCCACACCATGCGATTACCCAGTGCCATGTGTTGTTCCATGTGCTGCTGCGCATTCAAATGGAAGCTGTGAGCTGAGGCTGCCTGTCCATTCGCATTTAAACAAATGGTGTTTTTTTTTTGGCAACAACTCTTTGGGTATCATATATCATTACCAAGTAAAAAGAAACTAAGGATGAAGAGAGCAACTTGAAGGGGCTGCAGTTGAGGTGGAATTGTTTATGAGATGACGACCATAGAGAAGAGCAGAGCCTAAGAACGCTTGTATAAATTGGCTCATTATGAAGCTCATCCATAATCTATGAACGACAGGGCTATGGGGCCATAAACTATGCAACCCACATTCACTTCGATTACCAGACGAGCGCCCAAATGTATGCTATGCTGTAGCATGGGCACATGCAATAAGGAAGTATTCGAACAGCCGGGACAGGAATGGGCGGTTAAGTCCTAAAAGGGAAACACAGCCATTTTCGACACGTGTTTAACTCGTTTTTCAAAGACTATGCTCTGGACTGGCCGCCTCAGCCATAAAACAATTCACTTTATGCGCACGAATTTAGCCATTTGGCAACATTTGAAGCGTTAAACAAACGCCAACAGAAAGCCAACCTCAAGGCTTAAAGGTTCTGACAAAAGAACTAAGCCGACAGCTGTATAATAGTGTGCAGCTAGTTCTATATATATGTATATATATAAATATATTTTGGCAGCAAATGAAATCCCTCTAATGGCCTCGTCAGTTGCATTTATAAATTTTAAACAGTTCTGCTTAAATCGCATTGTGTGAAGACCCAACAGCAACTGGAAAAGCTGAGAAAGCAGCAGGAACGTCAGTTGGGGCATTATTTAATATATGAAATGTGCATTCAATGAATTTTAAGAAGCTGCTATCAATTGAAACAGTTTCAAGGAAGGCCACAAATTTCTAAGGTCTTTGCCACTTGCAGCTCTTAAGGCATTCGCATTCGTAGGTTGAGCTGGACAAGATGAGATTTTAGACCTAGTTCAAACTAGTTGTGGCACATTTCAACCTCCACTCTTGCATTTAAACTTAGAAGCTGTTAAGTCCGTTGATGTTCTCAGGTTTTTGGACACTTGATTGATTGCCCGAACTGATTCTTTGTGAATTTAGATCTGCTTTCGAATGTTTATCTTACTCATCTGACACTCGAAAACTTTTTGGCAAGGGAACGCACACCTCATCACAGTCAAGACTTGTCAACTGCACACAGAACTTGAAGACATTCTCCATGCAGAGCACAGCCACCCACAACAAGTGGCTGTCTGATGGATGAGCTTGCCCTAAAATAAACCCACAACTGAGACAGCAAAAAAAATAAATATAAAATAAAAAATTATAATACCGTCAGTAACTAAAAATTGTGTATAAATATTTGGCTGCAAGCTATTTGCACTTCATGCTTGACATGCCACACGTCAGCAACAACAGCAACAATAACTACAACAACAACAATAACAAAGACAATAACAACCACAACAAAAGTCCAGCAAATTTTGGTTTAAAATATGTTAATACCATTTGCTATTGTTGTTGTTGTTGTTGCTGCGGGTCGGTTGCTGGCCTGACTGTCGTTGGAAGGGGATTTGCCATCTAAAATACCTCAGCAAAATATTTTAACGTTCGGTTTTTGGATTTTGTTGTTTTATACCCTATAAGTGAGTACAATACTGGGGATATGCAAGGCTCATGTGGTCTAAAAATGATTTTAGTTTCGGCGAAATAATTAAATAGCTTGACATTTGTATACAATGCATTGAGTTTATGTAAAGTTCTTCTAGTATTCTGTATATAGAACATTTTCTAACTTTAAGGGAATATCTTTAATTTGTATACCTTTAGGGATGACTTTCTAGTATATCTTTTCTAAATTAAATAGACTTATTTTTTGTACATCAGGGCAGTTTTCTATATTTCACAACGTGTTTTTATTTTTTTTCCTAAAAATGTTTTTTGAGGGTAATTTTTTCTAGATATAAGAAACATTGATTGAATAACAAGAAAATGTTTTGAAATTTAGAAGAGCCTTAAATTTACGGCGAGTTTCTAAAAATTTTCTAAAATTAAAAACAATATTTTTTATGATAACAGAAGAAATATGCAGAATAAAAAAACCAATAAATATTAAATTATTTATTTATAAATCTAACGTGATTCAGTTTTTTAGTTAACATTTGTTTAGTGAATATGTAAATATATATATATATATATATATATATATATATATATATATATATATATATATATATATATATATATATATATATATATATATATATATATATATATATATATAAAATAGATTGCAAGAAATATAAGTTAATATGCTGATTTAAAAACCGATGTAGGGTAACTCAAAGTACAATTGCTTATGATTTTCTCAGTGCTTTGTTTTCTTTTTACGGAAAATAGTTTAGTCCGGTTAGAAACGCTTGCGTTGTATTTTTGGACAGGCGCCTGTCAAAGAGCAAAATTGTTTTTATAAAATAAATCAAATTGCTTATCAAAGAGATGATTTAGTGGCCAGCAGTGGGGGTAAGAACCGAGAAAAACAGCTCAACTTTAATAATTGCACAAGTTGTGGCCTCTTATGGCTCATAAGTCAATAATGAAAGCTCTGAGGGTGTGCTAGAGCGAGAGAGAGCAAGAGAGAGAGGGTGAGGGAGAGGGAGAGGGGGGGGGGAGCATGGGGATAAACAACAAAGTTTTCAGGCAGGTATGCCACTAAAAATGCGTAACCTGAACGCATATTATTATTATCTCTTGTGAAAATTTACGAGATCAAAAATTAAAATGCCCTTAAGCATAGAGTGGGAGTTGATGCCAAAGAAAGTAGCTGGAGCTAAGAAATTGTTGCAAAATAATTTAATGGCTAGCCAAGGGTTAGGGCCAGGCAATCTATAACCGCATCAACGGCAACCAACAGGGAAAAACTTGTGGGTGGCTGCCAGGCTGGATGGCTGGCAATAAGGGATAAGCATTGGGGCTGAGTTTCGCCCATATCCTTGCGGGCATTTTCGGACGCTCCACGCTTCAACTACCAAATTGTCCATTTATTATGCGGCAACGCCTTTTTCACTTTTGCCCTGGCCACGAGAAATGAAGTGCCCGAAAGAGAAGCCTCAACCACCCGCCTCTGCATAAGTGAAGGCATTAAGAAAAGCTGTGTTTTAGGGGGAGTGACCTGCACTTAAGGTGCAGCATCGGCTACATTAGCCGCACACTTTGCCACGGAAGTTGCACAATTAGAAAAGCCAGTCAAAGTTTTTGCTTCGTTGACTTGCCCAGCCTTGTATCTCGCTCCCTTTCTCTCTCTCGCTCTCTCTCTCTCATCCGCTCTCTTAACTTGTCTCTAACTTGCATATTAAAAAATAGTTTTTCGCTTGCAATTTTTCAATTTTCTTTTAGCAGCTGTCTGCGGAATATCAAACAACCGCCTGTCAATATGCATAAAATGCTCTTGGCCCGCCATTAGATTAGATATTAGTTCAGACAGCCTCAGCTTCTGGTCCCCCACTCAAACAAAAAAAAAAACTAAGGTGCAAATCCTTGGGCCAGACGTTGAAAAATTAGAAATGTTTCGCAAGCGAAACTATGGATAACAAGGTTGGTTGCCTGCCTTCCTGCTTGGTTGCTTAGTTATTTGGTTGGTTGGCTGGTTGGTCAGCTGCTTTGCATTAACTCAGGGTTAAGCAAAGCAATTTTCAGAGTACGGATTTACGTTGAACATCTGTTTTCAGGCAAACACTGAAGGTACGAAAGTAGGTCACTTGGATGCACACTAAATTGCATACATTAAAAACTTAAGCGAATTAAGACAACAGCAAAATAAGCTGCTTTGATCAGTTGATGTGGATAAAAAAAAGTGGAATATAAATAAATATAAGTAAAAACTCTAGATTTGCGAAGAACTCAGTTTTACATAAAATTTAAGTTGTTCATATAACAATACATTCAATACACAACTACAAAATTAATAAAATGTACCCATAATAGATACAACTATACCTAAACACATCATAAATACAATAAATATAGAATATAGAATCTATATTAAAAACATACATTTATTGATCAACTCATATCTCTATTTGCTGCTAATTCCATAACTCCCCTGTCCTACAGCTTGTAACTTTATATATTTTTTTATAGCTGAATGAAAAATAAATAAATGAAAAAGGCGGGCTAAGGCAAGGCCTAACTTTTAAATTCATATAAGGACGTATTTTATATCAAAACCTTCAAAAATATGTCTATCTTAACTAACTAATCAATTTAGATAATTTTATAAAATTTAAATTTTTCTTACAATACTTCTAAAAGGCAGTTAACCATAAACAACTTTAACTTCATTGTATTTGTTTAATCAATAATAGCTCAGTTTTCCTGCTTCATAGAACAAGGATTATTTGTGAACAATTTTTTATTTCTTGGCACTCTAATCAAACTTTATAACCTGTTATAACGCAGCGTAATATAATAACATCTAATGATCGTTAAATTTACACTCACATTGAGCTTAGAACAAATTGCCCATCAAAGTTGCCAAAAAGTGCCTTAAGCAATCAGCTGCTAAGGTTCCTTCAATACAAGTCCCAAATTTACACACAACCGCCCACATTGAAAGACCACCAATCATTTAGTCGAGAGTCTTACGATGGGATATACCCTGTACCAAGTTTTCGAAAGTTATTTTAGCTTATTGCTAAAAGTTCTCCACATAGTCGATAAATATTAGAGGAAGTGATATGCATAGACTTCGATCTAGAAATATTTATATATCATCTAATTTTCTGTCTGTCGCATTTATTGGCACAAATTTGCCATACTCTATTTGTGTGTGTGTACAGGATATAAAAGCGCCTCGAAATACGAGCAACAAACGGGGGCAAATAATTGAATAAAAAGCTTCACACAAAGTGATGTCGAAGACTTTTCCTGTGATGAGATGAGACTTTATCCTAACTTTCGGCACAGCTGCGACTAGGGAAAATGGGGCAAGCAACAGCAACTGCAGCATCAAAAGCCCGCAGAAAATGCCGGAGAGCCAACAAATAATTTGTACGCAAATTAAAAACAAAAAGCGAAGAACCCCAATGAAAATTAAATGAAAGAAGCGTGTGCCCAAGTGTGATTAAAACTTTTGCCCGCGTATATGGGTAGCCGGTGTTGCCTCAACATGTGCAAAATACTCGTAATTGGTAATTTTTATTTTTCATTTTTTTCCTCATTGTCATCGTGGCTGCTAATCGAGGTGTTCGTTTGGCAGGGTTACCGAGACTTTAAAATCCACGCTCAATTGGCATAATACTGTAATAAGCAACATTTGGCGAGGAATCATTAAAAAATAAATAAAAACAGGGGCTGAAACAGGGGTGACAACCCCATTTTTGGTCCGGGGTTGCACTTGCCAGACGAGGACGCACCTTGCCACGCTTGCAACGCTTGCCTCACTTGCCTGTCGTTGCTGGGCTTATAAAGGATTAACACGGCACACAGCAGCAATTTGAATAGGTGGCACAATTGGGAAATTGTTTCAAGCGATTGCCCAACAAACGGCAAATGACACCAACCACCAAAAAAGAGACGATCCGACAGGAAGGCAGACAGACAGGGGTATAGCCAGTCTAAGCCCGGTTATGTCGGCTGTTGCCTTTCCCATCATGCGTAATTCTATTTGTCATTTTGATTATGACATTGTAATGCTTTAATTGATGCCACAGAGATACACCGCCAAATGCCAAACGCTTCTGTGATGGGATTCTGCACAGACTGCAAAAGGCAATCAACCCTCATACTCTGTATGACTAGACGACTATGATGTGACAAAATGCCCTTCCTTTTTTTTTTGATTTTCGATTGTGTGTTACGTGTCGCGTCTGACAAATCCTATAAACAGCCACAGGCGAGGGCGTCTGTTTTTTGGCGAAACGCTTTGAAACTTCAATGAATTTTAAATTGATGGTCTACAGTGATGTTCAATAGTATAGTGTCAGATTTGTTGCACTGCAAGGAACCACCATCTGTAGAAACAAGATATGTCGAAAACTGATTCTCCTGGTTAATTTATGATCAACGCAAGCCCAAAAAGCACCAAATCACAAGCTTAATTCCACCCGCAACTGTGAAAAACAGGTGGAAAAAGGTTGAGTACAAATTTTCTTCCGATCGACTCTAAACTCATTTTCAAAGATCTTTGTGGAAATTCATTTGAGAGATGTTTTAATATTTTCGAAACGTCTGGTTAAAGGATTTAGCTTTACATTATTTATTTTAAAACGTAATTCAACGAATTTTCAAGTCTAACTCCCGTAAGTAAAATGATTTTGTCAACCAATCGACTTCTAACTAGTTATAAAATAACAAAATGAAGCATAGCTAGCCATGAATTGCCTTCGGGTGGAAAATGAATGTAAAAAGATATACGAAAAATAATACTTAGTAGAAGACTTGACCCGGGAAAAGCCGGCTAATACCCACTTGTACTTCTATCTACTAACTGACATTTAGTATAAAGTACAAGTCAATTTAACAACTTCTTCCACAGTTTCCACTTAAACGTGCAGCACTGTGTGAGATTGTGCTGTGTGCAGGACAATTGCGACAAAAGGACTTGGACGTGGTAACAAATATGTATGCAAGAGCCTAAAATTGCGTTTTGGTTGCTGCTGTTGTTGTTGTTGTTGTTGTTGTTGTTGTTGTTGCTACAACAACGGAGCAACAGAAACCGAAACAGTTATTTTGTTGCACGCAAAGCGACGACAACGGACACGCAACTAAAATTACGAAGGACATGTGCACAATTTTGCAACAAAAAACCTACAAGGATAGCAGCAGGCAAATTGCGGCAAGCGAGAGAAAATGTTGCACGCCGCCGCCGACGTCGACGTCGTCGTCGTCGTTCCACCTGAGCGACGTTCTTGGGGCGATGGCGTGTTGCGACCAGGGGGCGAACACAGCAAGTCAGGGGAAGCGGCAGCTGTTGTTTCTAATGCAACGCACAGTGGGCATGAAATATTGTTGACAGGTGAAAATGCTACACACAGACAAACAAACAGACAGACAGGCAGACGGACGGACGCAGACACGCGCGAGTTAACGACACTGAAACACGGCAGCGGCAGATAAGCCAAAGCCAGGCATGCTTAACTCAGGGAAAACTTAGAACGAGCCCAAGTCAGATAGAGAGAGAGTGTTCCAGAGAGTAGAAAGGGATCCAACCTCAAACTAAACAGCAGCAGCAACAAGAAAAACTGCCACTGATCACAATTATATGTTCGAATTGACTCTCTTTTTTGGGCCAAAGTGAGCACGGGCCGAGCCAGCGGTCGGCTAATATGAAAAGGTGGTGGCTCCGCAGCCGTGTCAGAGGTGGAGCTGAAGTTGGGTGCGGGGGGCAGCACGACTTATGCCGACTTCACGTGCTGCACTGCCATTTGGGCTGCCTTCCCAGAGGACCAGACCGGTAATAAGTGAAAGTGTGTGTTGTTAGATATGCGTGTCTGTTTGTGTGTGTACGGGTGTGTGTGCGGGTGTGTGCTCGGGTGTGTATAGCTTAAATGGGAGCACAAATGTGGCAAGTGCTCGCAAGAAGTAAAAGGGTGAGCCTCGATACGCGCCCCATAGGCACGGCTGCAGCCATGGGGATTTGGTGTCAGTTTCCAACCCTTAGTGCACCTCATGAATAACTGATTAACTGCATAATAAATTAAAATATTTGTCACTTATGTTCACATGATTTGAATTGTTTTCGTTGCCATTCAAATATAACAAAGACATCTAAATATAAAAACTCTGAATGGAGATCAACAGATTTGGATTTAAATGCATGATGTGCCTATTTTTATAAATTCACAGTTATACAATTAAGATATATGTTTTTTTGCGTTAAAATTTTTTTATTATTTGGATCAGCATATTAAGTTCTTAACAGCTTATTGCTGCTAACAACTAAGAAAGAGTTCTTTAATAGGTTTATCCATGACTTGGTATGAGCCTGAAAGGCTTGAAGCCTTAGTTCAACATTTTTTAGTTTTCAACTGAAGAATAAACTTAATTATAAGTAAAGATTAGTTCATTTCTTAGATTCTTGAGCGCAAAATGAAAAACGTGAAAATTTAGCAATTAGTTTTTAAAATATTAAAAGTATTGTGCAGAGCCAAACCAGCCTCATATAGATCAGTTCAGGCTAAACTTCGGTTGTGCTCTGGGCAACTAATCCGGTTTAAAGTTCTGTTTATGGTTGAGGCAAATTTAAATTTCGATTTTAAGCCAATTCGGCTTAAATATGGCCTGCATCCTTGATATAAACACCTCCACATAAGCGAAGTTCTAGTCAAAAAAAGCGACACAAGACTTTAAAGTCGATTACAAGGCTGAAAACTGCTGCGAGAACTTGTGCTCTTTTTGCCAAACTTTTGCTAGTACGCACAAAATGTGCATTTGGTAAATATAAAGCAAGAACTTGCGGCAATATAATTTAGGCAACTGCTGTTTGTCTTTGTTTTCCATGCAAGCACGTAGCACAATTCTCAACTTTGCCTCTAATGTTGCTGAAAATTGAATTTCTTATTAGAATAATTTCTTCTTTACTTTTTTTTTTGTTCGTGAAAGTGCAACGGCTACAATATTAGCTGAAAGTGATAAGAAGGAAGATGCCCTGTATCTTAAAAGGGTGAGTTTGTGATTTTAATGAAGCTCTAAAAATTATGGACAGTTTAAACTTAAATATAATAATTTACACACGACAAGGGCATCTCTTGAATAAATGCACTGGGGTTGTCCTCATAGTAAATGCACCCTTTTTATGCATTTTTTTAGATACAGGGTATAAGAACATTGTGTGCATTTGCCTGTGACAACAACAATAACGACTACAACATAAGGCTTTCGCGTTGCGTTGTTACGTGCTTACGTAAAATGACGGCGCCGCTGGGCAAATTTGTTGCTGTCCTGTCTACGGCAAACAAACAAAAAAATAGAACTGCGCAGCGAGCTTTCCATTTATTTATTTGATTATTTTAGTTTGTTGTGTGCGGCGCACAAAATTAAATGAAATGTTTATTCAAACGTTTAAATTGCTTTAAAAATATAAAAAAAAAAGCAGAGCGTCCCAACAAAGGGGAACAAAATGTTATGCCAAAGAGCCTGCCAAGTTGTCGCCAAGTTTGTTGTTGATGTTGTAGCCGTCGCTTTGTCCTTTTTATCTCGAACTACTTTTGGCTGACTTTGCGCCAGCTATCGTTATCGTTTATCGTTAAAGTGAATCATGTCAACCGCATAAAAAGGGGGACTTCAGCCTGTCAGCCCCCCCCCCCTTAGCCGGGCAACATCTTGGATTACCATAAAGAATTTCCTTCCTGTTTGGCCATTTGCTCACTGCATGAGTCTAGGCGGCATTCATTTTTCATATATCCTGATCCCCTATGCGACCCATGCCTTTGTTAAATTTAAAATGCCAGCAACAAACGGCAGGAACATCACGTTTGCTTCCATTAAGAATGCTTGACTAACAAATACCCTCTATTCGGGACTACGATATGCTACGAACTACATGAATTATCTGGATTTGAAGTATGTAAGACAAATTTAAGAATTTTCTCATGGACCCTTGGCTATATACCCTTGGTACTCATTCATATGTACAGGATATAACAACTAAAACGATTTTATAAATGAGCTGCCGCCGCAAGCAGGAAACAAGCAAATCGTTCAAAATGAATCCTTGCCAAAAAGGCCAAAGGATGCTAGTCCCGACTCACGCTCACACTCGCACACACATACACACACACAATCACAGGCACACACACAAAATCTCGATGGTCAAAGCCAAAGTGCAATGTCCGTGATGACTTGGCAGCAAAAAGGGCTTCATCCTGAACTAGGCGACAATACAGCCACTCCCTAAATTCTAGTTCCGAAGCTAAGTTTTTGTTTATATTGACTGGCAGGCAACGTCATGTATTTCTCTCTCCCCCCCCCCCAAAAATGCCCCAATATAGCAGCAATCAATCATGTGGTTTAAATTGGGGTATTTGTTTAAGGCGCTAAATTTTCAAAATTTCCGTTCGTCTCTGATAAGGATGTGTGTGTGTCTTAAGTCCTGTGTGCCTGTCACTTGACCAGGACCTTTTTCTGAGGTTACGTGTTGAAGCGTTGTGGCTAAAGTTTAAAGAGCATATTTGCTGATAGCCGAATCGAAACTTCGGATCAAATTTATTTATGGTTTTTATACAGAACGTATACGTATATGTGGAGGTAATCGGGACACTTTATTTTCCATCCATTTTGAGAAAAGCTCGATGCAAGGCTGTTTAAATTTTGCCTAAATTTTCCCCAATTAAGTAACTCTTTTATTTTAGGGTATTCAAAAGTTACTCACACTTACTTCTCAAGCAGAGCGCACGATTGCTTGTCAAATTACAATCTAACAAAAGCCGCTGGTCAATGGCAAGGAGCGAAGCAAAAGTTTCCGTTCTTTGCTTTGCAACAATTCTACACGG
This sequence comes from Drosophila borealis, assembly GCA_035045885.1. NCBI lineage: Eukaryota > Metazoa > Arthropoda > Insecta > Diptera > Drosophilidae > Drosophila > Drosophila borealis. Next base: position 4,204,534 of record JAWNOR010000211.1, read on the forward strand.
AGAGAAAAAGATGATACTAAGTTCGAATGACCTTGAATTGAGCATATAAGACTCTTAAAACTTATTCTTGATATAATAACTTAGTATTGCATGGCTTTAATCACTTTCAAAAGTCTTTATATAAGAGAAAGTAACTCGAAAAAAGTAAAACTTTCGATGTGCTAAGAATGAGTATGCAAAATATTTATTTAAGCTTGGGTTCGAACCACACTTTGTGCTTATTTTAAGGTTTTAAATTCATTATTTTCGCAGCGAATGCTCGCAGATGAAATTTGTTAAATCAAAAAGAAAGTTTTTGAGAATTTAGAGATTTTCATTATATTTCACATTCATTATTTTTCCCAGCGCATACTCGCCAAAGAAGTTTGTAAAACCTTAAAGACAATTCTTAAGAACTGTAAGTTTTTTCGAGCTTATTTTAAGACTACTTCATTATTTTATTAAAGCCAAAGAAGTTTATAAAGTCTTAAAGAAGGTTTTTAAGAATGTTAAAACTTTAATACATGATTTTTTCGCTGAGTGTAAGCAATCTGTGGTTGGGTGGTTCTTATTGGATGGTTAATATCATGGAGGCCACCTTATGGCGGGCCCGTATTAATCATGCGCCTGTCACCTAGCGTAAATATTGTAAAATAAGTGGAAAATGAGCCAAAGCTGCCGCTGCCGATGCTGCAGCTGTTGTTGTTGTGACAATGTTGTAATAAACTTGCCAGCAAAAGTTTCTCGTAGAGCAGCAAAGTTTTTTGAGATATTCCGACCCCAGGCAGCTAATGAAGTGGCAAGTGGCAAGTGGCATGCGAGATGGAGGTAAAATGCCCAGGACAAGGCTTAAAATTCGTGTAAATTATGTCATGTGGCTGCAAAACCACAAAAGTTAACGCCTATCGCTGCTTTAACAATAATTGTTGGCTGTACTTTTGACATTTTGAGATAGCTGGCAACTGATGATTGATAGGTCAAGAGAGCCAAACACATACACATAAGCAGCTTAACAATTTGTCAAATAATTGCATTCCAAAATGTCCTAACCATATATGTGTGTGTGTATGTGTGGTAACTCAATGCAAACATATTACAGAGTGATTTCTAACTCAATATTGGGCCAGGCTTAATCTGCCTGTTTGTCTTTCTGTGCTTGCGTAATTCCCCGCAGTCTAATAACATTAAGGTGTGTGCGAATATTATGAGAATGACCGCAAAATGCTGTACAATACAGGACACGATGCGGTGGTTAACGCCATTTAAGCCACAAGTGTGCTGCAAGAATATATACTAGACGTTTTGTTCCTGACCAAATACACATACATATAAACATACGCATCCAAAAACAACTATTGCAATATATGCAATATTTATGTAGAAGATAATTGTGTGTAGGCCGTTTGCCTACATGTGGGCAAGGCATTTGTGCATTTAATGTTGTGTTAAATTGAAAATTTGCATAAAATATATGTTGTTATTTATTTATTGGCAGTATAGGCTAAGGTGTGCACACACACCTGAATATTTGTGCAGCCAGCTGGCAACTAAATATTTGATGCAATTTGTGTGGCAATTTAATGGTTTAGCTATCCAAACACATATATAAATTTCTATAAATACAAAAGGCATACATGTGCAGCTAAATCAATGGAATTTCTCGGTGTGTATTTATCGAAAGGTCATTTCTGAAACTCTAACATTGAAAAGGATAAAGGAAAATATGCTAGCTAAGTGTTTTAAAGTTCAAAGTTCAATACATTTAGGCAATTTATTGCTACAGTTCAAGTATTCATAAGTTGTTAAGTGCAAAAGAAAGGCTTCATAATTTAATATGTTAAGGTAGAGATGTTTTTATTGCACTTATTCAAGCTGGAAATAACAACAAGAAGGCTTTGATTTGTGTACTAATTTCGACAAAATATAGACAAGCAGCTAAATTACAAAGCAACTAACTAGCCAATAAACAAGTTTTTTTCTATTAAAAAACATTTGCTTAAAACTCTTTGCATCTTTAATCTCATAATTTTGCAGGAAAGTTGCGTAGCTGCGAAGTCAAATGACATGCGTTAAAAGTTAAATAATGGCAAAACTAATTTGCCAGCACTTGCGCTAATCTCAATTTCAACTTTTATTTTATTTAAATTTGATACTTTGTTACCCAATGATAAAAACAAAGCACTCTGTGCCCCAAACGCAGCTCTCAGGCGGAACTTTATGTGTTGCCGCGAAATCTCAAAACAATCAAAGTACGAGAGTGCAACAAAAAATAACAAAAAAAGCTTAACAAAAAAATATATACAACAACAAAAGGGCCAACTCAAATAATATGGCAGGGCTCTGCTGTTGCTGGGGCTGTCGTGGGCGTTGATGTTTGCTCAAAATACATAACAACAACAACAACGAGAACAACAAGAACAACAAGAACAACAAGAACAACAAGAGGAGGAACCGAAAGCCAACTTCAACTTTAGTGCGAAAACTTTTGCCACTTAACTTTTGTGAATGCAGGCAGGCGGCAAGCGAGGTGCTCCCCAATCCGAATCCGAACCCGAATCTGAATCCCAGGGCCAGTTACAGCGCCCCCCTTTGAGTCGGGGCTGCCTCAAATGCCAAAGCAATTAAAATTATTGCTGGCGAAAAAGTAATATTTTTCAAGTGCTAAATAAACACACTATAAAAGCCGTGAACGCGAGCCGACAACCGAAGTCAATATAAGCCCGTTCGCCGATAGATGGCGCTGCGCACTCACACACACACACCATTACACACCCATACACACAGCTAAGACGCGCACAAAAGTTGATTCAATGATGTTCTCAAGAGTTATTTACATATGCAACGCGCGCAGAAAACTTCAGCAAGCGCCAAGGAAAACTCTCCTTACGCTTTCCGCCCAGCAAATATTTGGCCTCCGCCTTTTTAGCTATGCCAAATCGCTGGACCGACTTCTTCTTCTGCTCTCGATTGGCATGGCGGGAAGAGTTGAAGTTGGTGTTGAAGTCGGGCGGGGGGCATGAAGCCTCTGGAAAAGTTGCTGGCGCCTGATGGACCGCTTGATTGCCTGCTTGGGTTGCGATATGCGAGGAAGACAAGCACAAGTAGTTAGAAGATGAAATTGTTATGTGCTTGCTGGGTAAGAAGGCAATTATGATAATGTTCAAGTTTTTCAGGTTGCCACCTCAATGAATAGCTATCTCAACTAAATTCAAAACAACTAAAAATCTGTTGAACCGCAAATTATTTTAAATATATACAAAATATACAAAATATATACAAAAAATATTAGTTGCATTATAGAAATTGAGGTAATATTTGTATATAGGCTGGTCTAGAAAATCAGCGTATAATATTATTTAGAAATATTTTATAAATTTGCCTTTTTATAACCGAAACTCATTGAAAGACGTTTAAAAAGGGTATAATATTTCTATGCCAATTTGTGTTTAAGCCAGCAGGAAAATATATATATTCTTGATCAGAATCAACAGCCGAGTTGATCTAACCATTTTCGTATGTATACGCGTGTCGATCTCAGAGACTTTATAAGCTAGAGACTGGCAATTTTGAACGTAGACCTTTATAACACAAATATCGAGTCAAATATTCGATTACTCAAGAAATAAAAATCGATATCGAAATCAACATGCTTATCCAGAATTATTACCCTTTAAAACAATCTTCCCCGAAGTTTATTAGAAAAACTCATTCACCATATATATGCCTGAAATATAGTTAAAGATCAGCGAGTTTTTAGGTATAACCATTTGTATAGAAGGAATGTTATGCATTTTCTTCTACTTTCCAATCAATTTCCTGGCTTTTCCCTATCTCAGTCCATATTCTCCATCTCCATTTCTCTCATTATCCCTTTGCCTCATTCTCGCCCTATTTCTTTGTCTCTCACTATGTTCCCTATTTCTACTTTATTATTTTAGTAACTTTTGTGTTTCAATAAATTTCCAGCCTTTTCTATCTCCATCTTCTTCCAATGTCTCTATCTCTTTCTGTCTCCCTCTTACTCGCTCTCTTTTCCTTCACCTTCACCTTTATTTTAAATCCACCTGGAGCCTATTATATACATAAAAGTGAAAAAGTAAGCAGTAAAATATATTATTTCCGGATTTATTGCTTTTCTTATTTGTTTATACAACATTTTTAAAGTTTTATGACGTTTGCCAACAATTGGGTAAACACTTTCATGCCAAAATCAATTGCAGAACCCTTCGGTGTACATGGGCTCAGTTAACCATATGAACTTGTTGTTTTTATTGCACACCACAAGGCTCTGTGAAAAAGTTTTTCGTCAGTTTCTAATAGCGCTCCATTACTTAATACTAAAGCTAACGCCCAAAAGCAATACCGATAAGAAAAAGGAAAAAAAAGTTGCAACATTTGCTGAAAATCTCGAAATACACTTTCACCTAAAAGTTGACAGAGTTTCGGGGAGCAAATTGCAGGCAACTTAACCTAAGAAAAAGAAGGCAGCAAAGTGTGACAAAGTACCGATGTTGGTGACAGCGAGAGAGAGAGAGAGAGAGAGAGATAGAGAGAGGGCGGGGCAGGGGATGAAATGTGTAAATGTCTATTCGAGTGTAGAATTTGATTGCACTTGGAAAATGTCTTTATGCGAGTGTTGAGCCAAAGTCATCGATGATGCTTTGTCGATTGTCTTTTATGGCTTGGAAAATAAACTTTTGCCCCTCGCGTAAGCCGTACGCTTCGTTGCACCGTCGTGTTGCAGTTATGGAGTTAAAGAGATTCGGGCGTAAATTCACTTAAATTATGCGTGTAAGTCCGAAGTTTGGCCCAAGTTAAGCATCACAATTTTTCGCTTGTAGAATTTGAAACAATTTGCTGAGTCACACACACACTCACATTGGCTTCACATTGACCCACATTTATACGCTCGAATTGATTTTGAATGCTGGCAATCAGCGCAGGACACAAAATACGCGGCGTATACGCACCGTCCTTACATAGCTTCTGCCTGGAGCCTGCCAGCTATTTTTATTTGCTGTAAATCTGTAACGAAGGCACGCACTATTTTCGGGCTATTGCCCCGATATCCCCATATCGGATACATTGTGCCGAATCTGCAACAATCCGCAGAACCCAAAATGGGCTACCTTCTGGTTTTTATAATTTAATGCCTGTTTGAGTAAAGGCTGCGTTTCCCCTAGCTATGAGTTGGGCATGTGTGTTTTTTGGGGTTTTCGACACATAAACTACAACATTTAATTGGTTCGGCAACCTTGGCAAACACTTGGCAGCTCACGCGTTCGCTGGCACGTCTTTTGAATGCATGAGAAATTTGTTTGCATATTTAATGCAATTACCAAAGGGTTCTCCCATCGGAACTGGCCAACAAAACAAACAAAAAAAAAAAGGTGAAACTCCTCGCAAACTAAAATTGATTTAACTGACAGCTCGGTATCAGAGGCTATAACTAGGCCAGTAAAGGCTTAGTTATGATATTAGTCAAGACAGGTAACTTTTATGCATAAGCCTATCCGATTTGTTAACAGGAAAAAAAGATTTGTAAAATACCTAATTACTTATGCACTTACCAATATATTGACAATCACATTAGTTTTGGTTGCTAGGATGGACAAATCTTTTTATGAATCACTAAAAATAAAAAATAAATAAAGTAGTAGAGAGGAGATTAGAGCATGAACAGAAGAAAGAAAGGGTTTAGGCTTTTTTTATTAACTTAATTTTATTAATTAATAATATTATTTTATTGATTAATAATATTATTTTATTAATTTAATTTAGCTTTTATTTAATTTAAAGCTGATTGGATGAAACTTGAACCGCAATTCGTATTGGATTTTCAATAGCTTCTGAGCCAATTGGAAACAGATAATGTCAATCTTAGACAGTCTGAAATCGGCGCATTATTACAGACTAGCATGGCTTTAAAGACTCCGCTTTTGATACTATAGACATATGTGCCATACATTTTTAAAGCTGTGTTTATTGCAATGCACTTATTAAATAAGGTATTTTAAATTCACTTTAGACTTTTTGCAGAGATTCTCCACTTTCTTAACGAGGATAGCTGAACTTAAACTTATCTATCGGACTCAGACCGTGCCAGTAGTTTCTCAACCCATAACTATCGTCATGTTTCCTAACTGCGTCTTTGCAGAAATCTTTTATTTCAGTTTTTTTGCTTGCTCTTCTTGCATATATTACATACATTCAAAGGCCAATTTCGTTAGCCGAAACGCAAGTTATTTGCTCATTAAAAGGCCGGGCCAACAATTGCAGAGTACACCAATTGTTATGCTCATGCCAACAACAACAACAACAACAACAACTGCAACTGCTAGCTGCAAGTTCAAGTCCCTTTGCGTGTCCTCGGCATTGGCTTCATCTTTGGCTGACTGCCAATTTGGCCAGCGGCGAAGAATTGCTTGCTCCACTTGAAGCTGCGCCGCTGGCGATATTTCACTTGAGGCGAAGATCGATCCACATGCATTGTGGATCAGGCTGCTTGTCTGCCTGCCGGCTGGCTGGATTGGGCTTATCACGCGAATCTGTCAGATAAAGTTTGCATACGTGCACATACATAACCGGCACAAGAAGGCGGTCAGTTGGCATTTGGCTACCGCTACCCTGCCCCCTCCCCCCGTGCAACACCCCTTTTTGCTGGCATCTCACGTTCCGTTTCTGTTTGGCCAACGTGGCTTGCAATTAAATGTTGCTGTTCTGTTTTGTTGTGTTGTGTCCGCTTTTGTTGCATGTTGTACATGCTGGCGTACAACCTGCTACTGAGGCAGGCAACTTTCGTTGCAAGCAGTGCGCAGTTGCAACAATCGTGATCTTATCATTTTCCTGCTTTGTTCATGTTCGATTTTGTGAATTTGTTTTACTTACTATCTAGCTATCCAGCTATCCAGCTCTCGATATTTACTCGTACTTTTTTCATGACATTTCCCGACCGCATTTGCAAACAGACCGCGTCCACTCTCAGATCTCTCTGGCTGGCCATGCTTTATTTTCCATTTAAATAATTTATAAGTAAAAATCTTTGTGCATTGTCCCGATCGTGATAAGCTTTGACTCTGCGATGAGACCGTTTTTTTGTTTTTGTGCTCTTTTTTTGCATTGTCTCTCATATGAAAAAAAAAATAATAAAATGTATTTAATTTATTGAGGCTTACTGTAGATTTATGGTCAAGCATTTTCGCTTATTGGACATTAATGTCAACAAATATTAAGAAATTGTCGTTGCCAGCGATGTTCAATTATATATAATGATGCAAAAATAAAGTTGAGCTTATATTCATTAATAGCGTTCAATATTTAATTCAATCACGCAAAAAAAAAACAATTGAGCTCTTTGATAAAACAACTTAAAATATGATATTTTTTTAAACCATAAATCAATCAAGAGTTCGATTTCCACCACATTTCCATACTTGTGGAAATAACTAAATCAAATTAAACTGACAGACAGAAAAGCTCCGTTCGCAATTGGAATCAAACATAAATGAAATAAAAATTCTTTGCATACTAAATTCGTTATCTCCTGCAAATTTGTATGGCAGCCATAACGTTCGAGATGATGTGCTAAAAACCCCTTCAATAATTAAATATAAAAAAATATATACATATATATGTATATTGAAAAAATGTTTCGCTTGGCAAACAAATTCCAATTTAGATTTGCCAAACGTAACGAAACGTACTAACTGTAACTATCCACAAATATATTTTAAGGTTTTTTAAATTGGTTTTGCAATTTGGTAGCGTTCGTTGTTATTGGTGTCGCCGCAGCACCATCGAGATACTCATACTTGAAGATACACAGCACGCGATATGCAAAAGATACAACACACACACACACACACACACAGCCAGAGACAGACAGAGAGCTCCAGAGCAGCAGGGCTGAGCAAATAACGGTAGGTAACCGGGTAGCTAGGTAGCTGGAGCCAAGCGAATTGGTAGCTGGTTGCCATCGTCTCATCGCCATGGCCTCCCATTTACCCGCGCCCCCCGTCCTCCTCTGTCGTCCGTCAGGTCGTAGATGTTAATCGCTGCGGCACTTTGGAGTAAGTGGCATTTTGCAGCGTCCACAACTACAACAACCATCAGCAGCAGTAGCAGCAGCAGCTGGGGAAGGAGTAGAACGCTAGCAGCAATGCTCGACTCTTGATATGACCAACCCACCACTGTCCCTTACCTAGTCGGAATGGGCGTGGCCGATGTCAGTCCAAGTCCAACGTTCGTGGCAAATGTTTGCGGATTTGAATTTAAATTGAAATAGGATGTTGTATATTCAAATGAATTTTAACTTAAGGGTAAATGGGGGGCCGCAATAGCAGTGCAGTCCAATGTGGGGTTCAGATTAACATCATCAGTTTTGGCATTGATTGCTCGTAGATAGCACACGAAAGCGCCGCGGGGCAGCACATGTAACCGCAGCCGAAAAAAAAAATAAATAAAAAGAAAATTGATCGAAAATTGTTAAGTACCCTGCAACGAATAGGTTATACGCTTAATCGGGGCTTAAAATATAGTAGTATTATTTATAGATATTTAATTTTAATATTCTAATTCTAATCTGGACCGAAAGCTCAAGCAACATTCATAAAACAATGTGTTATATAAAATATATATAGGCATGTATTATAACAAATAAAAATAAATAAAATTCTTAAAAATTAAAAGAAATTGTATTCAGAATCTGCTGAGTCATATAAAGATATCTTTAATTTAATTTCATTGTAAAAGTACCATATTAAAATGTTTAATGATTTAATTTTAATAAATTTTATACACAAGACAAGATTCAAATTCGAAAAATGCGTTGTACACTTGTCTATTGACAATTTTTATTGAAATATAAATTTAATAGTTTTACTGTAGTTTCTGTGAAACATATCAACAGTGTTTCTCACAAATGTGCACCCAAAAGCTGCTTATTTAATTCGGCATACCCTAGTTGAGTTTTTTAAAAGTAAGAGCACAGCATGTTATATACGTTTGTTCGTTCACGGAAAAAGAAAAACTAATGGGTTTTGTAATAAGTTTTAGTTTTCATGTTTATATTAGCATGCTAATAGTGGCAATTGCCATAGATGGGTCTGTGGTTGTGCTCTCCCTCTCTCTCTCTTTATATTGAAACTGCGGTGAATGTTTAGCTTAGTTCAAGCCTCAATATTGGCATAGGCAATTTGCTTTTCATTCGGTCTGAGTGGACAGTGCATCTCTTCCCCTCCCAACAGGTAGGAGGTGACTTGTTATCTTTCATGGGAACTGGTAACTGAGAACTAGACTTTGTTTGCATGGACGTGCTCGATGACGCCCCCAAGAAGTGGAAAACTAGCTGATAAGCTGCAAAGCTAGCTACAAATTATATACAAAATATCTGACAATAAGCTGCACCCCAGCAAACAAGCCATAAACGTTAATTAATAGAGAGATAATCTAAGCGCTGGGCTCCGTGCTATGGATTGGCTTTGACAAATCGCATGGCATGGCAATCGAAATGAATTATTTTCCCAACCGACGGGCCCCTAGCTGAAATTTCCACGAAAATGCCTCCACCAAAAGCATTGCTGACAGCGACTGGGAGACAACAACAACAACAGCAACGAGGCCATGTTACCATAAATCTTTTTGTTTTTTTTTTTTTTTCTTGCCTCCCGCTTTCCAGAACTAGAATTCTGGCCAAACTGAGTGACATTTGTTTTGGAGGCAGGCAAAGACTTCGTCTTCATTTGCAGCCCAGTTTCGTTTTATTAAAAACGTTTAAGAGAACACGATCTGGAAAACAAACCTAGGCTTGTCTGTTAGGGCAGGGGCAGCTCCAGGCACGATTTTTCGTAACGAAACGAGACACTTTAGAATGCAATCGAACAAAGAGACAGAGAGAGAAAGATAGAGGGGAGAGCGAGAAAGCTAGCTGCCACAAGCTACAGGTGGTTAATCACCAATTAAGCGCTACATCATACAAATTTGTAGCCACAAAAAAATATACAAAATTGAACCCTTTTTCTTTATTATGTCGTACTATTTGTCACTTGTCGCTGGGCGCCAAAGCGAACCGAGAACGGGTTCCAAACTAAATACCCAAGCTATCATGCCGAGCGGCAAAAATTGAGTTGATTAATAAATGTGCCCGAGCTTACAGAACTCTTTATGGTCTTTTTTTTTATATGTATATTAAAGAACTTTTTGGTTACGTTTTTTATCGCATAAATCTCAACTAATTTTGTGTAATTAGTTTGCATAATCTGTCACGGTCGGTTTTTCTTACATTTCTTTATTCAGCAAGACAATGAAGCTTCGTTTGGGCTTTGGTCTTGCATGCTTCAAGTGATTATTTTAATAAATGAGTTTCTATTGATTTTTAAATACTCAAGAAACCGAGATATTTTGTCAAGGTATGGACAAATTATGGAGAGGGCCAAGTTTTCAGAAGTTGCGCAATTAATTATCAAACAGATCAAAGAGTTGCCAAAGTCGAGTCAACAGCACGAAAAAATTGTTTCAGACATTTTAAACTTTAAGGTTCGCTGATGAAACGATATGGTGAATGTTATTTTATTATTTTATATAAGAAGTCCAGGATTCAGTCAGAAAAATAGGGTAACAAATACGTCAGCTGCATTTTACAGAAGATAAACAATATATTGCAATTATATTATTAAAAGACTACTAGAAGATATTTAAATATGAATTTTAAGAGAGGGAGACGAATATGTCCCACAGATATCAAGCTCGAATTATTTCCTTAAGAGCTTTAAAGCTTATTTTAATATATTTGTCGTTCCATCTGTACAGTAATATGTTATAAACCTACATAATTTATCATTATATGTTTTGTCGCACTTTTCGTGTCCATAATCGAATATCATTTTCAATTCAAATCAAGCAACTAAACACATAACATTGAAACAATGGTATATAAACTAATATTCTGCTCACATCTAATGAGAATAAACATATACCGAAACAGAAAACAGTTCATTCAAAAAACTAAACTCAATTTGGCAATATGCGCGACGCCAAACGGCAAACAAAATACCAAATTTATAGAATTTCATACTCCATTTTCATTTTGCCCGAAACGCGATGGAAAATCAAAGGCCCGACATATGGGCAAACACACCAAATAAACCACAGCCAAAAACAAGGCTAGAGTGTTTGACTAAAATATACCCTCTAAAAAGCCACAAATGTGGCATAAAGTTTTCAAAAACTAACGCGCCTACGAAGTGAACACAGCTGAAACGACGTAGCTTGTCAATATTTATAGAAAATAATTATATACATCCATTATAAATTTTGTAAAATTCATCAAAACATTAAAAGCCTATTTGACACATGTATACAGGATATTTAAAAAGTAAGAGCAAACAAAAAGACTTTTCATCTAAATTCAAATCAGCAAAAACGTTTAATAACGAGTTTAAAAACTCATCAGAGCAGTCAAACAATATCAATGGGGTTGCCACGGGGAGTTTATAGATACATTTTTGATGGAACCGTTCGAAAATAGACGCCAATGCAGCAGAGACGCACTTTGATGGCCAAATAACAACAGGACTAGCGCAACAATTCACGTGGCGCTTCCAATGCATTCGTCAATCAACGGAGCAGAGTCCACTCATAATTGAATTCCGCCCGCGCAGTTGGAGTCGCAGTCGGGGAAGTGTTTTTGTATTATTGGAATTCTCTTTGACGTGCGACACGGACTAACATTGATCAAAAATCCGCTCCGAGAAAGACACCAAATTATGTGTCCGAAATGGCAATTGGCAGCAAAATCTAAATTCATTATTGCGATGCCTTAATACTCTTTAGAAGCAAATTGCTTAATCATGTGCAATTATGCTCTGTTTACCTATATGAAACGGAAGGCGAGTGTGAGGTAGATGAATGTCAAATAAATGAGTCAAAAAAGGATAAATTGGTTAAAATAAATTTGGTTTTGTCAGATAGTTATATTGCTCTGAAGATGGTTCTTCCACTCTAAAACCGAAAAATTAAACAATATTTGATAAATTAATATAGTTAAATGTAAGGTATTTAACTAATATTAATCTTAATTTAACAATTAATGAATTAAATAGAGCACCAGGCTTACGAATTGAATCTTAATCGTGAATCGAAACCCTACAAAATATTGTAAGGTTTGTAATTGGAATACTTATATTTCTATTACCATAAAACGTTTTAGCCCAAAGTCTTTGAGCTTTGTTGTACTCACACAGAATCGCTATGAACAGAGCGTATAACCGCATTACGATACCCTTACGCAGGACATCAAACGTGCCATTCATGAGGAGGGCGCGAATATTTTGGCTGCTGTAGATAATGCCTCAATGAATACTGTTTAAAATTCATTTCGTTTATCATCAAGTTGGTTGGTTGTCTGGTGGCATGGCTGAAAAGTACTGGAGTTTTGGTGCTGTTGGCGCCCGGGTTGGGTGCCTGATGAGTTTTGGCTGCCGATGAAACTTTTTAAATGGAATTTACGCTGCAAAATCGCGTTTTCAACGAAATGAGTTTTAATTGCAAGTTTTCCTAATGCAGGCAACGCACGCAGTCGTCGCCGTTGCGTGTATTCACTTGGTTGTCGTCATTGTTGTTGTTTATTGTTGTTTATTGTTGTTGTTGTTGGTGCAAATTCGTTAAAATTTCTGCACACGTTTCCCCTTAAATAGCACAAAATTATGTTCTTTATGATAATTTGTGTGCGGGTGTGTGTGTGTGTGTGTGTGCCAGAGACCCCGACGTTAACTCGTTAGCTCTCTTTATTTTGAAATTTCAATGTTGCCAAGCAGCAGCAACCATATAAACACGGTGCACCCTCTTTTTCCCCAACCCATTCAACACTCCAACTGCAACAATGCATTGGTAAACAGGTAAACAGGTGCAGGGACCGCACATTTTTGGCAGCAAATATGAATGAATATTTCGTGTTTTCCTTGGCCATAAAATGCCTACATCTCTGGTCATGGGAAAATGAGGACTTTTAGTGGATTAAGTGCGTAGCTGGACTGCATGCGGTCAAACGCATTTAATTATCTCAGTGATGGACATGAGTTCGAAATGTATTAGATTAAGTGGCATTGATTTTCGGAAATACCGCAAATTCATTGACTATTCAAAGCGAGTTAATTGTTTGTGTTCTTGGTTTAGTTTCCAGAGCAGACTTGCCTCACTTTTGATTAATTTAACATTCATTGAGAAATTACTGTTTCATTTAATTCTTGGCGAAATATGTTTAATTTATCCAATTGGTTTGGAAATGCTTTGACAGCTGTATTTTTTGCACTCACTTTGCTGAGTTTTCAATTTCAGCTTACACATTTTCGGATTTTCCATTTCGAAATGAACTTCATCATGGAACTCAATTAAAAAGTTGTAAACCTTTCGGCATGCCTCACCATTTTTGGTGTGCAACTACCTTTTGCGCTGAAAATTGAAAACAAAAAATTGCCGACAACTTCGCTTTGGGCTTACGTAGACCCATATATCCGCCCATGCCGCCAAAAGCGGAGCCAGCCTCTAGGCAGCTGCCAGGGCGCTCCGTTTCTGGACCATACACAAAACATTAACTGCCATAATTTTCGTTGTTTATTTTGTATTTTTTATATATTTGTTTGCTGCCTTTTATATTTCATATAAACTCCGTTTTCGCTTATCTTTTTGGTTTTTTTTTTTATTACGTTTGCATACGTATGTATATTTGTATGCAACGTGCATAAGGGCGAGAACAACAACAATAAAGGGCATAAAACGCTGCTGTTGAGTCCTGCTTGGATATTGGTATATGGGTCTGGTTTCATGCCTGCAGAGCTCGCATTTGTTTTTAATTAAAATAAATATTACCATAACCTATAAAATAATTGAAAAACAATTTAACATTATTACGCGAGCTTCCACGCTCCAACCACCTGGTCTCGTCCAAGTGTCTGTCTCTCTGTCCCAGCGTTTCTGGTTGCTCGTTGGGCTCTTTATGGCGCTCGGATTGCGGTTTGCACCTGCCGATTGCAAGGATGTTAAGGGTCATACACTTGGGGTGCAGAGTTACACGCATTTAGTTGGCAACACGGCGAATACACTGTACGCATAAGAGTTGACTTAACAACCAAGTGATTTCTTATACAAAATGAATTACCTAATCAACATCGAACACCCCTAACAATTCTTTATGGATTTACTGACTAATTCGCGTTGCCAACTGCACGCACACAGTTTAGATACTTTTGACAGCGTTGCCACCTGGTAAATTATTATTGGTATTTTTACTTGAAAAAAATGCGAGCACACTTAATTTAGACTTTCTCCTAGCCGTTAGTCTTAATATGAATTTTTTTTAAGATGATTGGAAAGAGAACAATTATTTGATTAGCCATTCGGTATAGTTGACCAATAACTATTTTTCATATTCTTTAAGTAAGGGTATTCTCGACATTACACTGCAAAAAGTTCACTATATTTGCTTGCTTTTATTTTTTTTTAGTTTAAAATATTTTTATACACAGACGCACAGAAAAGCACACATTTCCACTCGACATACGAACATTTTGTATTTTGTATATATGTACATACATATGTATGTATTTTAGCAATTATATTTTTAACTTTTATATATGCTTTGCTTTATGGCAAAATATCTCGTGCTTTTGTGCGAAAAATAAAAGAGCAACCTTCTTTAACTGCAGCAACAATTTTAATAATTATTTAATTAAAAATGTTCGCATACATTTTTTTGGAAATTGCATCTATAGGTGTGCAGCTCTGTTGTGTTTATTGTTGTTTTTGTTGTCTGAGCTGAAGTGCTTGGGGAAAAATAATTCTTTTTGAAGTGTGTGCCATAATAAGAGCTGAAACTTAAGTAGGGTGCACAAAATGCCACAATTGCATTTAAAAAGGTCAAAGGGTCATTTTGCAAAGTTTGCAGCACTTTAAACAAAAAATGTTTTAAAGCAATTTAAACAACTGATATGGCAAATTCTTGTAAATAACAATTATTAACTTAACTTATAGATAAGTTAATAATTTTATGGTAAAATTCAAATTAAATTGATTTTTTAATTATTTGTGTAAAAAACCTTTTATTCTGGAGTCGAATTTCTCAAATCCCAGCAGCTTCCTTTTTATTTTCGCCTATTATAAAATGGACAATATAATTTTATGCCTCATAAACCAGAGAATTAAAAACAATTGCAGACAATTGAAAGCTGATATTGATTGCCTTGGGAAAATCTCGCATCAGAAATCTATGAAAATCTGCCTGAGTGCCGATAAGAACAATGATATTGACCATAATGAGCTGAGTTTAGGTAGCTCACGCCTCGTTCTCGCTTTTCCTATCGGTTAGTTAGGTAGACCCCGGGCAAAAACTAACTATTATTGTTGCCGGGCCCTTTGCCTGTAAGGCAACTGCAACCGAATACATCGTAAATAGCATTTGTATGGCCAAAGCATAAAAATTCGCATTAAAATCACAAAACAGTTGCAATTGTCTATCTGGCTGTGTTGTCCGCTTGTATCTCCTTACCTTCTAATCTCTTATAACATTTCCATTAATACGCAGCGGTAGTCACCCTGTTTTTGGCCAGGCAACCGCCTCAATGCCAATGCCAGTGCCAGTGCCAATGCCAATGATGAGAAATTAATGTGCGTACACAATTTCACATTTCACAGATACCCAAGACCAGGCACAGGCTCGGGCTCAGACCCCGGCCCCGGCCCCGGCCAAGGGACCAGAGTCTTGGCACAGCGTGAGCTGAGCCAGAGCGTTACGGTCGCGCCGCTCAGCGGGACAAAGTGCTAACCATTGTTGGGAAATTTCATGGCGCTCCGCACGGGGTCCAGAGAGTCGTTCGTTGTGCGATCATTGTAAGGTGGAACAAAAAACCCAACGATAGAATTTTGTCAAATGGAAATTGTCGTTTCCGTGGACAGTTTATGGGCTGTTGCTGTTGCTGCTGCTGCGTGTTGTCATGCCCATCTTCGGAGCTCTTGCGGCTTTGCGTTTTCACGCCCCTGGTGATGAGCATCGGGCTTACCTGGGGCTAGCAAATATATAATGTATGTATAAACCGAAACGGTATTGCGCTTGATATAGGCAATAATCATAGGAAAGTTCACTTCGCAATTTAATGGAAGAACGTGGAAACAGATTCGAGTGAAAAATTAATTGAAACTTTGTAAAATACTTTCAACTTTCATCGATCAACCTCAAACTGTGCCAAATTGTTATTGATCAATACAATAAGACAAATCAGTCAAAATAAATTGTGACAAAAAGTTAGAAAATTGCCTTTATATAAACGTGTATCTTGATTTTAAATTTAAAATTATTAAAAAGTATATTCTCCGTTTTATAAAATTTTGTATTCTTAAAAAACTAAATCTGAAAGGGAGGACTGATATTGAGAAAATGTACTTTTTAGAAAGCCTTTTCTCTTTTTCTCCCACATAAATGTAAAATATAAAAATATAAATTTCAGACAAAACTACTCTTTTGAAAAATTACGAATAAGAAAGTATAAAAACCCTTAAGAGGTAAAGTTTTAAGTTACACAGCGATTCGGGACTGCTTCCTTTTTTTAATGCTTTTGACATTTCTCTTCCACCTTTTTTTCCTAAAGTACATATAACATAAATGAATTTTCATTTCATTTCAACAACAATTGTCTATTAGAAATGCTGCTTCTTCGCGCTTTTCCCTGTTTGTTTCATCTGGAAATAGTTTCTATACCTCAACTAAACCTCGACCTATAGAGAAGTAGGAGACTTTGAATACTTTCAGCGCCTGTGTCAAGACGCCCAAAAAAATATATATATTTTTAACCATACAAAACTTGCCCCAAATCACGGCACGTTCAACTTAATTGCCCCGAAAGCTTTTGTATAATTCCTGGCCAATAGATAACAACAGCTGATAAATAGCGCGTCGAATCGAAAGCGCTCTGCCCGGTAGGAGAATGGAGGCGCGTTAACCTGCCCAAAAACACAATTGTGAAATGCTTTAATTTCTGAAGTACCTTAATGAGCATTTTCAACATGGTCATCATACAATCAGCAGCTTGAGCAGCGGCGGCAGCAGCAGCAGTTGCGATGGAGCACAGCATGCTGCGTACGGAGTCCGTATTACAATGGCTTCAATATTTGGACCATGGCTCGTCATAATTACAGCCCAGAGCATAGTTTTTATTTATTTTTTGGTTGCTGGATTCTGACTGCCTGCTGTCTGACGGCGTCAGAATTGGCCCAAAAACAGGCAAAGCCTCAAACAATCTGTAGTTGTATCGGCTTCATATCTGAGCATCAACGGTCGTTGTCTGCGCTTTGGGGAATTAATGATTATGTCCGTGTGGACTCTTGTTGTTGTTATTGTTGCTGTTGGATGAAGCTATGGCCGGTTTTGCGGCTTGATCCAGTAACCCTTTAATGCAAACACAGGCCAAATAAGAGCTGCCCAGTAACTGAAACTGAACTCAGCTCAGTAGCTCTTTCACTCGACTGCTTTTGGGGCTTGGAACTGTGACTGGGCCTGGGCCTGGTCGCATGAAAGGAAATTGTAATGATCGAAATCAAAATGTTTTCGTTACTTTAGCTCCTAATGAAGCTTGAATAGTGCGAATGACTCTACACAGTTGGCCGCTGGCCGTTGGCCCCTTGGGGGCAACACAATCGCACCACGCGCCTTTTAATCGAAATTTGATGATGAATTCTCAACTCAAGTCAGCTGAACCTCAAGTTAACTCGGTTCAATTCAATTCAACTCAACTCGACTCGACTCCATCCGACCGGGCTTGATTCTCGAAATGCTACTTTAAGCATCGCAGCTCAAGCGCTTTTATTGTTGGCCATTTGAGGCTTTGCCTTTGCCGCTATTTACCTTTGTTATTTATTTATTGTTATTATAGTACATGCCTCTACTTGTGTTCTGCTTTTTTCTCTTCTTTTACCACTCGACTTTTTAATTGCATAAATAGGCTTGGGGTTTGGTTATTTGTATCAGACGTTAACCGCCGCATGATTTGCTTGAAATTGTTGTCGATTATTAAAGATTTCTTAGCTGCTTTTTGTACTGAGTTTTCACAGTTGCATTTTCTATGATTTTATGGACCTAATGTGGTCAAATGGGCTCTCAGTCGAGTACAAGTTTGTCCATGGGTATTGTATCTGATTGCTAAGTATAAAAATAGATAAGTGCGACTTAGCAGCATTTCTTAATGTCTAACGACCTCAGGCAGTCAAGATAAAATCGAAAGCCTTTGAGACTTGCAATGGAATTGTGATAAATAAAATGGACTAAAAACATATGTAAATTCTTATATGCAAAACTATAAAAATGCAATGAAGCAAGCATCGAGAAAATAGGTTGATTTTAAAGTTTTTACAAATGTGAAAGTTGAATAAATCTGAACTGAAATAAAATAGTCAATTATGCTTTCAATTACCATGGCGTAGCATCAAATTATTGTACTCGAATATTCAAATATTTGCTTACTTAAATCAATATTATATTATTAAATTGACTAATATTTTCGTTTCCAACATAAGACATTAGTTCAGTTAAATTCAAAAGAGTTTATGGTTGAATAAATGGAATGGAATACTGTGAAGTACTTATATAGACAATAAAATAGGCTTTAAAAATAGTTCATCTCACTATCAATAAGTTATTTATAAACGATTTAAAGGCACCAAATTTTCGATTATAAAAAAGAAAATGCCTAACTTAAATTGGCAACTGGCGGTTGCATAAATTTAACTTGTGTGAAAGTTCTCTCACAAAAAGCAACTGCAATTAAAATATGAATAAAATCTAATAAAAATAAAGCCCATCTTACCTTCTGTATTAACTCTTTGCCATGTGTCAATTTGTACTCAGCCTCATATACACATTTGCCGTGACATTTGCAGCATGTTCCCTTTTCATCTGGGAATAAAAATAAAAATAAAAAAATGAAAAAAAGTTACGCACATTGCAGCCTTTTACTTTCAACTTAATTAAAAGTCAGTTAAGAAAAGTAAAATTAATGCACTATTATTTAATGGTAACAAGCTACTTGTACAAAAACTTTTGCAGCCCAGCGCCGCCAAGCGAAGCGTGGAAACGCAAGTGCGGCCCAACGGAGTATCTAACAGATACAGTATCTGTGTGCCTGTGTGTGTGTATCTGTGCCAAGCGTGCGCCTATGTGTGTGTGCATAATTTTTAATTCAATGCGTTGCACTACACGTATTCGTATCCCACCCCTTCAATTTTAACCAGCTGCCGCCACCTGCTGCCCACTCTGGCAGCCGTCGTGGCAAACTAGACGCAAAGTTGCAAGCTCATCGTTGTAAAAATAAAATGGACAGTGGGGAGGTTTTTTTTTGTTTATCAGTTTTTCAAAGTAGTTTTCTTTTGCATATATTTTTTGACGATATTTGCTTAAATTTGCATAAATTTTTTCACTAACTAATAAATACATAGTCGTAGCTTACAAATAGGTTTTTTTCTTGTTGATATTTTAACAATAATTTTTGTTCAAATAATTTAAATTAAACTTACAAGTGACTCTCAGTGCTTTTTTTTTGTTTTCTAAATTAATGTACAATTTATGGCTTAAGACTAGTGCTTACGGTCTAATTAAATACAATTTGTTGATGAAAAAATAGTAGTAGAAAGACAGTAAGTAGTTGGGTGCTAGAGATCGCATTTGAGTTTTGGTGCTTATTTACAGAACAATAGAAGTTTCTTTCAAGTTTTTCTTAGCTCTGGTTTTTTTTTTGTTTTTTTTTTAAGTTTTATATTTTTTAAACAGCGCTTATACGTGCCAATTATCAAAACTGTTTAATGAAATTCAAATATTTTTCATGGCATACTCGAAAAAAAATAAACTCTTTCAATTAACAGACACGTGTAAACTGCGGCTTACAAACGGTCAGATACTTGTTAATTTATATCGTATTAAGACTATTAGAATTTCATATAACTGGAGTGAATAATATGGTTCGATATTGAAATTTGATAGACAAATTCTTAACTCTCAACTGACACGTGTAAACTCGGCGCTTCAGTATCTTATGTGCTCTGCTACTACAATTTTTTCATATTTTAAGTGCAAGTTGTGTGAGGGACGGGGGACGGGGGACGGGGAGGTTTTTACAAATTTTGGCATCACAGTTGACAACGACACGAACGACTAAGCATAAATGCTCAGCTGCCTGCGACGATAATGCTCCGAGGATCAGTGCGTAAACTGGCGCATGGTGCTCGTATTATTGTTATGTGCTGGCGTCTTTAGCTGAAAGGAGCGACGTCCGGTTGTGGCACAGAGGCCATTCCGCAGCGGCAGCGCTGGCGGCAGCGGCGGCGGTGTCGGCGTCTTGTTGCGCCCCATCTGCTCGAGTGGCAGCGAATAGTGGGCATTGCTGTAGATGTAATTAGGATCCATCATTTCGCCGTTAATTGCATCGGCTTCAAAGTCGCGCGGCTCGCGTTGCTCGCGCTGCTTGAAGTGTTCGTGGGTGATGCGCAGCTGCTGTGGGGCATGCACCATGGGCACATCCGCATACGAGTAGCAGGAATCACCCACCGCGGCGGTGGCAGACAGAAACTGCGGCTTCGTATAGTGATTGAGCTTGGACTGGTGTGGGTGCTGTTGCTGCAGCTGTTGTTGTTGTTGCAGCTGATGCTGCTGTTGCTGTTGCGCCTGCTGCTGTTCACGCCCCATTGTGGCCGTCTTCATGTGCAGCACAAAGCTGGCGCTATCATCGATGCTGCCCGCCAAGCTCTTGTTATTGTTCAGCTTCTTCTCGTGCATCAATGTGGCCGTTATGGGTACCTGCAGCTGCTGGAACTTGTGCTGGCCATCGACAGCATTCAAATCATTGATGGGCATCGGGCACATGCCGTAGTGATGGTGCGGAGCAGATGCAGTTGCCTGATGTGGCGCCGTGTAGGTGTTCGGGAAGGTGGAGTGTATGCCCAGCGAGCAGGGATGATGCTGCAGACGCGACATATAGTCCTCATCGCAGAAGGTCTTCTGATATTCGCGCTCCTTGCGGCCCAACGCCGAATTGCCCCAGACTCCGCCCTTCAGATACTCGCGGATCTTATGACGGCAGCGATACAAGACCAGGGCCAAGGCGGTAATCGTAGCCGCAGAGCCCACCAGTAGAGCACCAATCAGTGCCTGTTTGCGTGGATCGGTGTGTGTGCAGCCCATGACCGTGGGATTCAGGTGTTTCAGTGCCTCGCCACGCAGACGTTCGGGAAACTCACAGAGCAGCTCCGTCAGCTGATCCTCCTGGCTGGCATTTTTGGCTATCAACAGATTGCGCAGCCACATGACGCGACAATCGCAGGACAAGGGATTCTCGGATAGATCCAATGTGGTCAAGTCCTTCCACGGGAAGAGGCCTTCAGCCAGTGAAGTCAGGGCATTCGCTTTCAGTACGACATGTCGCAGATGCGGCAGTCCGCTGAGTGCGCCCTCCTGCACCTCCACAAGCATTTTGTTGGAGGACAAATTGAGATACTCGAGATTTCCATTGGCCGCAAAGGCGCCAGTCATCACACGCTTCAGTTTCAGGGCACCATTGATGTCCAGACGCTTCAGCTGCTTCAGGCCCACAAAGGCGCCCTCGCTGATCAGCTCGAAATCGTTTTGGCCCAACGACAGCTGCTCCAGACGCACCAAGTGACTGAGACCCACAGAGGGAATGCGCGGCAGGCGGTTGTCGGAGAGATCCAAGACGCGCAGCTCCTCCAGACCCAGAAAACTGTCATGCGAGATATTCTGCAAGCTGGCGCCCTTCAGCTCCAAGCGTGTCAAGCCCTTCAGATCCTGGAATGCGTTCGACTGTATGGTCAGCAATGAGTTCATGCCCAGAAATAGTTCCGCCAAACTGGGCATGGCCTGGAATATGACAGGATCTGGCACTGAGGTCAACGCATTGTCATCCAAATACAAAATGCGCAGCTGTTTCAGACCGTCAAATGCCTTGGGATCTATGAAGCCAATGCGATTCTCGCCCAAGTTGAGCTCCTCAATTTTCAACAACGGCGTAAATGTGCCCTGATGCAGTTCCGAGATGAGATTGCCACGCAAATTGAGCACGGTTACCGCAGATAGACCCATGAAGGTCTTATTGCTAATCTGGCCAATTTTATTGTGATTCAGATGCACCTCCTGCAGCTTCTTTTGGTAGGCGAACGTGCGCTGCGGTATCGTCATCAAATGGTTCTGCGATAGATCCAAGAACGTCAGCTCCGCATAGAACTGTATGGACGAGTCGATGGTCTTGATTTTGTTGCTCTTGATGACCAGACGCTGTATGGATGGATTCAGTGCTATCGGCAGCACATCCAGCTGCCCCTCGCCGCACTGCACAACCAAGGTGTTGTCGTCGCACTGGCAGCCGGGCGGGCAATTCGCCAGCGCCTCCGTTTGGCTAACCCAGATGCCGATCAAGATGCAGCTGCAGATGCAGATCAACTTTTGTAGTTTCTGCATTTTGTTGCTTTGCTTTCTGTTGCTGTTGTTGTTGTTTTTGTTGTTGTTGTTGGTTAGCGCCTTCCGGCGTCGATTTGCGTTTTGTGGTTAATATCGAGTGTGTGTGTGTATTTTGGTGTGTGTGTTGTTTGCATTTAGTTGTCCATAGTGCTGTGAGAGAAAAAAGATTGAAACAAGAACATTTTTGGTTAGCCTTGTTTTAATTTTCAATGGAGCTATTTTTGAAGAGGCTTGAGAAATATAAATGTGCAGTCAAGAAGTTTGTGTTTTATTTACAAATTTCTAGTTATATTTAGCTGACTTTAATTTAGAATTTAAATTTTTGTGTTTTTCAAATTTAATTTTGAATATACACAATTTTACATGCAGTCAAATTAACTCTTTGATTTCTGTTTATTTATATCTTTGTGTCAATAAATGTTGTATTTTTTTTAATTCGTTTAATAATAGTTTTTCAATTTTTATTTGATGTTAAATTTTTAATTCCTTTAGTTTTTATGAACAGCATATGTTTGTTATTATTTTATTTGCTTTATAAATTTTTATATTATTTAAATATGTTGCAACAGTTTATTATTTTTTTTAGCTTAAGCACAACTTTGACTGCTTTATTATTTAACATTATTTTATATTTCTCAAACACTCTGATTTTTCTACAGCTCAAATTTTTGGAACTTACCTTTAAGTCTATGGTGCACAGCAACAATTTGTTGAAGTCTGCAGTTTGTTTTACAAAATTATAAAAACAAATAAAAATTTGTTTGGTGTTTTAACAAAATTGTACTATTAGCCAATTTGTAGTTGTTTTTCTTTTGCACTGCACTTTCCAATTATTTTGCAATAAACTCAAAATTTCACATGCAGCCAATAAAATTTATTTAGCCAATTCATAACTTTAAATGGTTTTGTATTGTTTTAAAAATAAAACATATATTTTGTGTGTGTTGTATTTTAGAAGTTGTGTGTGTTTTTTTTATTTTTGGTTTTTTTGAAAATCGTGCGCGATAATCCAGTGGCTCGCTTTGCTGCACGCTTCAAGTAGTTGTCACACGACGTTTAAGTATTACGTTCTTTTAACTGTGGCAATGTGAGCCAAGCTGAGTAAGACACAGTCGCTGCTGGGCTAGTGCACAACCGAACACGACGAGGCAACGAACTACACTGATTTAGCTGAGCGCGTAGCGCACTGACGATACCTCGGTCCGAGTGTTTCCAGCACGACAGCTGCAGGCGGGCGTAAATAATCCCCGAAGACTGCACGGCCTTGCATTGCGGCCCGAATGAGCGAGCGCACGAACGAAAGCGAGAGAGAGATGGAGAGAGCGCGAGCACACAAAGTGGTGCTCAGATAAAGCAGCTGAGCGCAAAAACTGGTTCCGAGAGTCGCCGCCTGAAAGTCACTCAAAGCAACTCTCACTCATTTATCTGAGGCTCGTTTGGGCCCAACTACCTGGACTCATGGCTGTTGCAAATGCAGCACGCAGCACGAAGCACAGTTGAGGCTGAGCAGCCATCAACATAAAAACACGAAACACTAAGAAATGCGGCGAGTTTTGTGGCCAAAATCGTAAAAAGCGCTAAGTAGGCGAATTATTTGACGTACTTTTAGTTCTCGTTTTATGCAGCCCGCAACATTTTCTTTATTGAAATGAAAATGGGCGCCCACGCAAAATTTCATTAGAAAATCCACACAGTACCCAACTTGAGCAGCATTTAACGTCAAGTGGACATCATTTAATGTGGTTTATTTTAATGTAACACTTCGGGCGAAAATCCCACTTGAAATTGATATGCCAGCCGCAGTAGTTGCTCGCGTATCTTACGGATGCGCATACAGGACAAACAGACACAGACTCATTACACTTGACGCAACACACTAATCCAGTAATCGAAAACAACTTCAAAGTTGCTCCTCTCGACTGTAAAGTGTTAAGTGCTGAAAACCTTTTTTCGGCATAAATGTATCTACAGATGCATGACATTCTGCCACAACCAAACCACGCAGCGAACAGTTATTTATAGTGTCATTTGATACTTGGGACATGCTTGTCTATTGCTCTGCTCGATGCAGTTTTGAGTTATAACCCGGAGCGAGGCTGCACAGATACGTGAAGTACAAAAAAAAAAAATAAAGATACAACAAAATATGCAGACTGTTCAACTATTTACAAACACACACACACACACGCACGCACAACAACTGTGACAACAAGAAAATCAACTATAAATGGCCATAACTTTGTGCCAACATGCTCAACGGGTTGGCGGGGGGTACAGGATTTTTTTTTCTTTTTTGGGGTTTCTTGGTATTTGCCAGTTGCATAACTTGCATATTTTTCCCATCTCGAAATTCTTGTAAAAGCATGCAAAATATCATGTGGACTGCGTCTCTGCGAATGAAAATTTGTGCAGAGCTTTTGGCTGGCATATAGACAATTGTAGCTGAGAAATTTACATTTGGCTGGCACTGTAAACAATAATTATTTCTTTGCCAGCATTGTCAGATTTGTGGTTAAGTAATTTATTTCATAGTCAAAGATATTGAAGCGGCAATCAACATGCCAAAAGTAACCAAGAGCTGGAGATAAGACTGTGCCCAGAATGTGTACAAAATCCATTGCATGTAAATATAAATCATTGTTTTCAATCAGTAAATCGTTGGCATTATTTCATCATTCAAAACCCTAACTCAAAGTGTCACAATGTTTCAGTTGTCGTTTTAAAGCAAGAGTTACTTTTTCTGGATCCTGGTATTCATGTGTCAATAGAATGCATTGGAATGAAATATATATTTAAGTCCCCAACAAACAAATCTGCGAGCTTTGATTAAAAAGGAAAAACAAAACTGACAGACTTCATTCCATGCTTCTAATTAATACAGACATATTCCAAAAATATCTATAGATTTAAATAATAATATCGATATCGAGTTTTCATATAAATTGTAGCTTAACCAACATGCACTCAACAGAAATTGGTTGTTATATCAGAGCACAACTGGACTCCGTATTAATTAAAAAATTTGTATAAATAAAAAACACCCAAAAAGAACCAAATAAAGAATTCAGATATCAGCTTCAGCTTGTCAACTTTCGACAGATAAAATTCAAATAATTATTTTTAATTTTAGAAAGTCTCGGATATCCACATAAATTCTGTAGAAATTTTAGGCTACAAAGTATGCCACAACAGATTGGTAAAAATGGTTGCACCAATTATGTTTTGATGGCGACAGCAGGTTGCCACTTGCCACATGGGAAACAACAAACTCATAACTAATTACAGCTCACTCCATAAAACTTTGCACAATTTCCGTGGTGCACTGAACACAAAAAAAAAAACAGAATCTAACTAAAACCAGAAATGCAGCACTATTCCAGCGGCACTTGATCTAAATCTAATGCCACAAATGACTGCAGCAACAACAGCAGCAGGTGTACGGAAAGTATTTTTGGGCTCTCACGTTACAAATAAAACGCTCGGCAATAGCAACTAAAGCAACGTCACTTTGACGGTACTTTCAATTTGCGACGATGTGTGAGAATTTCTTGGCAATAAATTTTAACAACATTTGACGCAAGTTCGCCTGTGGCAGCCGTAAAGCCAGAGGTAAAGGTAATCGCAGCCAAACAATAGCTGCCAATGTTTGTTTTCGCTGCATATGAAAATTGTTTAGTAAAATGCTAAAAGCACTTAAACAATTAGACAGATTTTTGGGGGGAGCCGTGTGTAATTAGGTAAAACACATCACGGCAACTACCGTTGCATTCGACAAAGCACAAATGCAAATAATGCATAGGCAATGGCTGGAAATTCAAGCAAGTCAAGAGCTAACAAAAACTAAACTCAGCCAACAACGACGCGTTTTGGGCAAACAAAAACCAGAAGGGCGAGGTAACTTATGGGAACGCTTAGAGTGACCAGTCAGCCATCCATCCGCATCCAGAGTGTGGCAACAGAGTCAGCTGTGCGCCCAGATACCCTGCACAAATTCCCGATACACAGCATTAATCCAAAAAATCATACATTCAAAAATGTAGGAATTTTAATTTTTATAATACTTAAATTATTATTAATATTATGAGTATAGAAAATAGTTGACGAGCATTTGTTTAATTTTATTGTTATTTTTTCTACTAATATTGAGAAAGTAGAACAATTTTTTATTTTTAAGTTTTTAGGGACTTGACTTGGTCAATATGCGAATATTTATTTGGCGGGTTTATCAGGACGTTTTTGCTAATTCTTAGCCATCATTAGCAGAATTATTCTTTTTTAAATTTTCAAAAATATTGCTTCTATTGAGATTTTTAACTTGATCTAAAATTATTCTGCCTATGTTAAATTTTCATAACAAAATATGGAAATTCCTTTTGAGATTATTCATCTGGCGGGTTTTCGATCCCTTTTAAATAATTGTAACTTATTTTCTTTCTTATTTTGCATATTCTCAAATAAAGATATATTTATTTAGCGCCCATGTATCAAAATTTCTGACTGTAGCTCTCTGCCAGAGAGAAGATGCCTTCTTGCCAGGCCAACAAAACGAACGAATATTTACGCTGGTTCAGTTCAAAGTTCGGACCCATGCCTGCACTTAAAGTTAAGTTCATGAACCTATCTTTTTGTGCTTGATTGAACCAAACCGACTTAAGATTCGGATTATGATTTGGGAATCCAACTAAATGTGCTTAATATCGGTTTTCACTTTTGCTGCTTACACACATTTGTATTATCCTACCCTACGTTAGTCGACCTTGCCGTATAGGGTATAAAATACATCGCAGCTGGCTGCGCATGCGCCGTGAGCCGTTGCCGCTGCCGCCGTCGCTGCCTTTGCCGCCTTGTTGTTGCTTTATTAGAGCCGTTGTCTTAACAAGAAACTTGTTAGTTGCAACGGGTTAAGGCTAACAAATGAATAAAGAAAAAACACACACACATTGTTTGTGCGTCGCGACGTTGTCGTCGTCGTCGTCTTCGTCGGTCGCCTACTTTGAACATATTTCAGCTGCCGACTTTTCCAGGTCCATTTGTCAGCATTTAGGCAAACATTTTAACAAGCCCAGTTCCAATCCTAGACACAGTTCCGGTGCCTGTTTGCCCCGTGTGGACCATGGCCAAATGCAACTTCCGCAATTGCTGTGCCCATTTCCTACAGCGCATTGTCTTCAATCCAATAAAATATCAATTGACTCGCAATTAATCATATTCCAAATGTGCAAAGGCCAGTTGTAATGGTCGCTATAGTTCTGAAACAGAATAGTTTCCTTCGCCTGAGCAACCGGAAAGAAGTCTCATTGTGCCATTGTTCAGCATTGTACTTAATACTTCTTATTTTCCTACCATATTCGCTTCACACTTTTTTCTCTCTCTCCAGCTCCGCTTTAAAGTCGTCTCCTGGTGCTACCCGTTTTTAGAGAAATCACAATAAATAATGAATCAAAAAATGAGCGTTAAATGCAACGAGACGACGAGAACGAACGGCTGACAACAACAAAAAAACAGCAGCAGCAGCAACGGCAACGGAAGTGAGTACACAATGGACCAAAGAGCTGGGCACAATGGAGACTCAGACGGCCTACCCCTGGTAAAGGTTAAGTTTAAATCGATGCCATGAAAAGTAAGTAAATACCCTACCTAGCCCATGCCCTCCACACACACATATATATACACATTTCTCAATTTGATTGTTTTGAAGGTAGCGCTGACCATTTGCTGACTTGTGATATTTCTCTCCAGGTTTTTTGCCTACCCATTGAAGCTGTTTGTGTAGCAAGCTTTGCTAATGCATCTCAGGCTGGGAACTGAAAGCGTCATCAAGTGTGCGGCATTTGAGAGATCTGAGAAGCTATCACAGGTAATTTAACTTTCAGCATAGTGTGATATAAACTGTAAATACTTAAGGGAATTATAAGCCTCAAATATCAAAAGCGACCAGACTAGAAACAGAATAATGGAGCAAATTCGTTGCCGGGGCAGGTTCCCTTATCAACAAATTATGTATTATAATAGATAAGTTCAACAGCTGAAACGAATATGAATGCCCATTTTAACTTGTTTCGCTTGCAATTCTCAATAAGTTAAAGCCTCAAATAGGGAACAACACATTTGCAGTCGATAGCAAATTCTGTTGAAGAGCCTTAAACTTTTTTTAATTTGCTTTTAAAACAATATAAATATATACCAACATTGACTTCCCCTTTTCCCCTTCATTATTATTTTTTAACTTCGACCATAAACAATTACTATTATTTTCCCACTTGTCCGTCTTTCCCATGCGCTCTGCAACAATTCTTTGTTTATATCGTCAAAATATGAAATCGATCCAAATTTTCAAAGTAACCTTAATAAGAAACTACTTTGCATACGCCAGCTTTGGAGATCTAGATACTTAACTCATCTTTGGCAGCTCGTAGCAAACACTTTCTTTAAAAAGTTCCGCCCATATCGAATCACACACGCCCGACCCACACTTTTGATTTCCACTGAACTGTGACTCATAAGAGACGCACGCACTCTTGAGGAACTCTGAACCTACACCTGATGCTCGACCTGATAATTTCAGTGTGAAACTGAAGATACTCTCCAGATAAAAAAAAATAAAATGGAGAGAGAAAAAAAATAGAAACTTAGATTTCGAAACGATTAGGCCGCACAACATGCATTTTACCACATAGGTAACCCAAAAATTAAGTTCAAACCTTGGGTAATTTCCAATGAAATGGAAAACCCAGGCGCCACTCGAAGATGTTTTCCATCGAAAATCTGTGTGTTGACCACAGGAGTGCGCGCCACATATAATTAACAGCAAGCTGGTGGTGCACGCTGAAACTGGCCCAAAACAAAAGCTGGAGAATGTCTTTGGGGCATATTAACGTTGGATTCAATTAATAAATGACGTTAACGTGCTGTCAAAATATGAAATTATTGTTGATGATGCAGTGCCATGTGAAGCCAGCATGTGGCACTACACGAAGAAACGAAAAATCGAAATGTATCTATGAGATACATTTACGCAGGGCCACGTCCAGCACGCAAAGTGCAAGCTGATATCGTAGACTTCATAAATTATAATTTGCTCGGCTTGGTTCATAAACAGCCGCCAGCAGCCTCAAGCCTGGACACTTGACTACCGATTATAATCAATCTTAGAGATAGATTTGCCATACGACCGGACCACAGACAGGGAAATGATGGGCCTAAGCTTAAGAGCGATCATGCAATGCAGCTCGCCTCGTATCTCGACGGTTAGCTGTGAACACTGAGATGTTACATGTGTCCATGTCCAGCCATTCGCTGCTTGGCTACGCCATGAGGAATGATCCTTGCCGGTCCGCCCGTCCGTCCGTTCGTTCGTCGATCTGCATGCAAAAAATACTTTATGCAAACATGTGTCTCCGCATTGTCTGTGCCTGACTGCGACACGCATTTATCAGGCGGCATTTATCACGATGATGATGACGATGACCAAGGCGAAGACCAAGAGACCAAGACTGGCATATCAAGTTGCAGTTGCCCCCTGCCCGCTGCCTGTTGCCTGACACATGATTTGTTTTTGCTCTGCTGTTCAGATAACTCAAATGCGATATGCGTATCTCATAGATTATATTTGCTGCATGTCAGTTTTTCTTTTTATATATTTTTTTTCCTTTGGCTATTTTTGGCATGCAGCTAAAGTTGCCTCTGACCGTCTGCTATTCAATTTTCAATGCATAAACAAATCTCTGGCTTTTCCTGTTTCTGCCACACGTTCGCTAAGCCGGCGACTGTTTTGCGTATTGTCTAAACAAATCTCATTGATAAGTTTTGCATATATTATGCGTGCGAAACCAAATGAGCTAAGCAATTACAACAGAGCGTTCTTTAAACGGATGTTGGGGCATTCCAGGAGCTGCAGAGTCCCCTCTTTAGATACTGGCACAGATGTTTGTGATTTGAATTTTCCGCTGTGTGTGTGTGTGATATGCAAATGATCAATGGATAATCATTTCTGCCAGTTTCGTAGTAAAATTGCAATTTAATTGGTATTGATATCTTGAGAAAATGAAAGATATATGGGACCGAAATAGACATATGAAACATATATATTTATATATAAGCCAAACATTTTTGACTGACAGGACTTGTTTATACATAGCTGAGGCTATTCGAAATCATTAATAAAATGCCATCATACAATAAATATAAACAACAAAGCATTCTTAAGTCCACACAAATAAGAAGATATTGTAAGTTGTATAATTTACACTTTAATTTAAACAAAATTTTCCTCTGTTGATATGAAAATTAATATAAAATTTAAGATTTATTTAAATTTTGTTTTGTATAAAAGCATACTTTATTAAATGTTGTTTCCAATTTAACTCAATCTGGCTTATTAAATTAAAATGAACAAATATTAAATATGAATTTAATTCATATTAAATTCAATTACTTTGAAATTTTGTTTGAAATGTTAAGTTTTGTATAAAATGTTTTTGCAAATTAAGTTTTAAGCATTTTGAACTTGCTTTTGAAATAGGTTTTTCCCTAAATAGATTTAATATGAAACTATTTAAAGAGTCTAGATTAAAATTATTAAATATTTAATTTGGCGTTTTATTTTGTTTTTCTCTGTGTAGGAATTAACAATGGAGTTCGAGATATGCCACGCATGCTACCAAATGAAGATATTATATATGACTTAATTGTATTTAATCGAATCAGTTCAAGTAGTTCAAGCTACCCGCTTTAAGTCAAGTTTATATCAACTTTAAGCTGAACTGTGATTTGAGCGTAATCCCGCTCATAATAGGTGTCAAGTGGCATTAGCCAAGTCAAGCGTTGCTCGTCGGGCCAGAGTTTTTCATAGTGTATCTAACCCGTTGCGGATGGCAAGTCAGCGACAAAAACGCAGAGTAGCGTAAAAAGAGCATACGAGAAAGGGAGCCACAAATACAGAGGGATCGTTGGAAACGCACATCCTCTTGACGGCAGCGATGCGTGTGCAAACACAGCCCAAAGGCAAGCCGCACACAAAACGTAACTTAAAGATACAGATACAGGTCGAGTGTCTGACTGGGTGCTGTGCTCTGCTGTGCTGTGACTAGGCACACCGTCCGGGGCAGGTGTGTTTCTCACGCAGGGCGCAGGCAACGGCCAACAACCAGGCTTCAGTTGCAAAGTGTGGCAACGTGTGGTAATTTTGTTTTTTTTTTTTTTGACCGGCGGCTAGCAGCCGCAGCGCCACACATACGCCTGGCTGGCTAAAGCTACAGATACAGATACTTCTTTGGCAATGGAATTCGCAGCCCAGCTTAGCATCAACAGTCGCTCATTTGGCCAGTGATTCGGAAATGCGTCGGCTCTGGTTTGGTATTATTTTGTTTGTGCTGGACGCCGTCTCTCTGTCTCCGTCTCAGTCTCTGTCTCTGCCTCAGTCTCTGGCTGCCTGCTGCCCGCTTTGATAGCATAAATCAAATGGGAAAATAATTACGGCTGCTGGCGCAAAATTTGCACGTGTATTAATTTCTAGCTGCTGCTGCGGACTGTTTTAAATCATAGCAAAACGCCAGCAACTTGCAATTATATTCCACCAACTTTGTCCGGCTGATTGGTGAGGCGCGTGTTTCGCTCTGTGGCTTTATCATTTAATACGCATCTGCAGCTTTTTCGCACACAATTTTAGAAGAGCAAGCAAAGGTAGTATGAGAATGCCAAGAGAGGGCCAAGTTAATTCAGCTGGGCATTCAAGAAGGTTCTTCTTTAATTGTAGACTACGCTATCAGCAACAGGATACAGTGGGACCTATAAGTAACTGGCTGGCTGTGTCTGTTTAGACTGACGCTGATTATTGCTTTTCGCATTTTGACTCTGGCGCTGCATAAAGCGTATCTTTAAGTTAATATTTCTTTTATAGTAGGCTGGCTTGTAAATTGTTTTTCTGTCTGTTTGCTTTGTGCAAGTCAAAAAAAAAATGGATTTACTTGCAGTTTTGTTTAGATAGTCGAATGATAAGTGTAGGCCTGGGCAGGCAATAGGAATGAAAATAATAACGCCGCTTTGCAGCAACACCTTTCACTATTTCAATAATAGCATTTAAACAGTTGAGCAATTTAATAAAAAATTCAAAAGAAAACGTTTTTTCTATAATTAATTTTTCTTTCAATTAAAATCTTTAACCAAACACACGTTATGCATATATTTAAATATATGTTCGTAATTTGATAACAACTTTAGTTAATTATTAACCAACAGACCGGGCCACATACTCCGCGGAAAGCAGTTATTTAAAACACACTGCAACGCCTGGTCAATAGCTATATGAAACCAATCATTGTGTGGTCATCAAAATCAAATTAAAACACAACTTGCCACACATAATTGCAGCACATTTATGCCACAATTAAATACTAATAAATAAATAGCAACGGAATGGTTAAAACAATAAATAAATCTTTGCCAGCTTTTGTGACTCGCATAAATGAAGAATTTTACGATTATTTGAATACAAATTTGTTCCAATCAAAACAAAACTCGCTGCTGCATTGATGATGCTCAGATATAACGATATAAAGATATTGTCTAACTGTAATTCATATGAGAGTCTGATCTTTCCATGGAAAACCCAAAAGTGTCCCCAGACTCCAGACGCATTCCCAGTAGGTTGCAGTCGGCTTGTCGCCAATGGACTACAACTTATTTGGATTTTTATTGTAATCAAAAAAACGCTGACAATGCACATAAAAGAAAAGGAATCAAAAGGTGCAACGCAGTGGGTTTCCTTTCTGTAGACTACGAAAGATCATTCAACGCACCCAGGCAAGTGAAAATTTATAGAAGTCACAACGTTGTATCTGAGGGTAGCCAGAACCACATTTATCTTTCGTTAGAAAATTAGAATCTACGTGTGGCATCCAATCAATGACCACAATCTTTGGGTTTTGCCTTGGGTTTTTGGTCTTTGAGCCAATTGATGCAGGGAACTGCAGCACAAAACCAAGTTGGGCCCATAAAAATGCATTTTATGTGATTCTATGAAAAATGCTTCAACTCAAAATCAGAGTTTAATGCATGTCCTGAGATTAGTTTCTAAATGCTGCGACATGTTCTGGACTAGTTCTCTGTCTGTGTCTGTGTCCGTGTCCTTGCTGTAGGTCCGCTTGGTTATTTCATTATAAATTAAACTGTTATCGCTACAACTTAATCGACCCATAAAGCTGACTGTCCATGTGCTCCCTGCCCCACCCCATGTAGCCTTGGTGTGTGGCAGCAACAGCAGCAACTTGATTCTTTCTTATCTCAATTTCAAATTTGTTAATTGCCGCGCACTTCAAGTACTTAGTGTATCTTTTTTTGGGTCTGCATCTGTCTTCTTCTTGTTTGTGTTTTGTGGCTTTTTTGCTCGTTGCTTTTGCTTTATTTTTTTAATGCTTGTTCTAAATGACTTTTAAATGCTTTTAGGTGTAATAAAGTTGTTTTCCTGCCATTGCGTAATGAGTTATTTTAAACTACATCTTGTTGGAGTGTGTGTGTTTGTGCCACATTTGGTAATCTGCGCCTTGGCATCATTTTAGTGCGACAGAGCCGCATTTTAATTAATTTTTTTTTAGAGTCGCTCAAGTGACAGGCTAAAAGGCAATAGAGTTCTAAGATCACGAAGGTGCCTTTTGATGGCGCCTCTAAAACTGATGCAGATAAAATAAGCCAAGTGGCTAACAAAGACAAGAAGATTATGTCCGAGCTGGAGTCAGCTTGTGGAGTTGACGGCTGTAAACAGTGGCAACTACTTAGCCTAAATATATAAAATTTCAATAAAAATTCAAACAAAAAAAGTGGATATGTGGATAAATTAAACTGTGCTCTGATACTGCGTGCAGTCTCTGCCGAGATATAACTATACCACAACATTTTGCGGTCCAGGAACTTGTTATCAATTGCGGCGCAGATAAGGCGATCCTTTGAAAGCCTCCATACGAAAAATTCGAGCAGCTCTTCACAGAGCACTTGCAGAAAAGATTGCCACCTGATCGCAAAACCCATCTAAGTCTGGCAAAATATTAGCAGAAAACTGTCAAATCAAAAGAAAACCATATCTTAGGTCAAATTTATTGGCAATTATTTTCTGTTTATATATTTATCATATATTTTTTAAATTTATTAAAATTGTAGACACTTGTGCATATGAAAATTGAAATGTCATGTGGCATATACAGGACTTTTGGTAATATGCCAGCTGACAGTTCAATTTTCATACTAAATAGTGTGCAAAGTAGAACATGTTAAATGGGCGAAACCAATGCAAAGTTAACCTGCCCCGCAAAGCATGCTAAATGGCCCCTAATAAATCATAGTTTTATGATATTAAAAGTATATGCAGACGAGATATACGCACAGCTGGCAGCGGTAAGGCCTTGGAAGTTCAAAAGGAATCGACAATCAGAGCAGAGAGGCAATGGCAAAAGCCAATATTCTACTATACTGACTCGCATGCCTGATATACAAGGCATTAAATAGCAGCTCGGAAGTGCTGACAGGTCGGGCGGTACATGGCGCACACAAAGCTACCAAGGATGAGGGTAGAAATCGAAGATGATGTCGAATACGCGCACTAAATTATGACTAGGTAGAGGCGCTGACAATTCAATGCGAGCAGGCCCATAAGGAAATACTCGTAATACGCTGCCCATGCAGGCTATGAAAATGTATGCAGCATAACAGGAGGCGGAGGGCACGGAGGAGGACACAGCGGAGGGCACAGAGGAATGGAATGGGTATGGGGACTGTGGCATGGGTAATATGAAAAGCAAAAGCAAATGTCCTCAAATCGACATGCACATGTGGCATCGAGTGCATTGCTGTTTGGTAATCCGTAAAAAATGATGTCATAATAAATTGTAATTTATGAGCACAATGCACTCCATTCGCTGCAAGTTGGTATCTGTGCCTAGGAGCCAGCAATCCGGCCAGCCAGCGACAAGTTAGGCCGCCTCGCTGACAGATGACGGTTCGCTCATGAGAGTCTGATGAAGCCATTATGATGACTTAAGCTTGGACGCATTTCTACACGATTAATTATATCCGAGCGCACAGAGTGAGGGGCGCTACATTTGGGCATGTTATAAAAATACCTGGCGATCTCTGTCTGTCAGCTAGTCACAGACTTTGTTTCCTGTGCGGCCAGTTCGAGAAAACAAATGTCAAGTTTTATGCTTGAATGGCCTGGGAAATGGCAGCCAGCTCTGGATCTTGGCTCTGTCTTAACAAGCTGACAAATAGATAAAGTGCAGTCAAGTTTTATTTCAATAGTAGCTGCCTGCAGACGACATCGTTCTCGAGTTAATGTATCGGCTGCTTGTTTTGATCTGACATTAGGCTATTTAGTATGCAAATGTATGATTGTGTCCAACAAACTGACAGCAAGGTTGTCACAGAAATAAGTTGACAAAGGGAAAATATGGGCATACATATTCATATATAGAAAAGATAATGGCAGGTTGTTGACATAAATTTAATCTGAGTTAACTCTCTAGCTTTTTCTAAATTAATTAAATAACTTCCTTTGCCTAATTCTGCGTAAAATAATATGTTTTCGATATCTTTTTCTTTTTTAAAGAATTTAGTGTTTTTACTAGTCTGAGTTTGAGATATTTTTATGCTGACATTCTTTAGAGATTCTCAAATTTTATTTATTAAAATGTTCTCTCTTTTTTGTACTAATAATCTTTTTTTACCCAAATTTCCAAATTTGATTAATATTATGAGTTAAAATTCTCTGTCTTAGAACTCCGCCCACTTTCGGGAACAGGAAATTAAGCAATTTCACGCCTTATGCCGCATTTAAACGTCTATTGATGGGCAATGCTTGAAAACAATAAATATAAATTGGCTTTAATTAAAAATTACAATTAAATTCAACGAGCTTCTAAAACACTCGCTGCCCTCTTCAAGTGCAGACGGAAGCAAATATAAACATTGTTGTTTTTCTCTTTCTTTTGGGTATTTTTAAATAACTGCGCCAGCATTGAAGCATAACAAACATTTTAATCATGGCGCGCATGCAGCCCGAAAGTATCTGTCAGATACTAGACGAAAACAATACGCAGCCGAATGCTGCAGCTCATTAGCGCCTGGCGACAGCGACGGAGCGCAACGAGGAGCGACAAATGCGACGAATGCGCCGGAAATCAATTTCCCCCGCTGTCACACACAAACAAAAGCAACGTTGTTGAAAATATGAGGTTTTCATTTTTGGGATTTTCCAACAACAACAACAATAACAACAATTGCATAATCAACGTTGCCCCGCTCGGTGAAAGGGTAAGCACACGCAGCGCATTCACGCCTGCGCAGTGGACTTCAGTGGAGCACCCCGTCCCGGAGTCGAGTGTGGACGGAGCCTAGGCAAATTTATGAGGCGAAATATTTAACAGATGCTCGTCAAGGTGTGCGGCACACAGAGCAATTTTGGAAACGATTTAAACGACTTTCAAATTGAATTGTTATGCATTTTAAATGAAAGAAGAAAATTGTCGAAAATTGTCGAAAATGTTGCAAGTGATCAAATTAAATAAAAGTCAATTTATGGTCGAGCAAACAACAAGCAGAGTGAAGC
The DNA here is from genome assembly GCA_035045885.1 of Drosophila borealis. Taxonomy (NCBI): domain Eukaryota; kingdom Metazoa; phylum Arthropoda; class Insecta; order Diptera; family Drosophilidae; genus Drosophila; species Drosophila borealis. The sequence continues at coordinate 4,241,607 of JAWNOR010000211.1, forward strand.
GATGTTGTTTTTCTCGTTTGCCATCGAGGCCAAAGGACCACCAGGATAATGCGCTCAAAAGGCAGATAAGATGAAGGCACTTAAATTTAGTTGTTCTCTTTGTTGTTGAGGGGCAGCATTCCCAGTCAATGTATTTGTTATTTTTTTCCTACTCTCTCTCGGTTTTTTTGTTGCCCCCACCCGTTTTTTATTGTCTGCGAACAAAAGCTAAAATTGAAAATTGTTAAAATATACGCCACATTCACACACCCAGCCACTTTCTTTTCTATCTGTGTGTATTCTTGGCCTTTTTGCCTGGTTTACTTTCTACTGCTTCTCCTGCCCAGCCGCAGGATTTTCTTCTTGTGTTTTTTTTTTTTTTTTGGCAGCGCAAACAATGTGCAAGACTCCAATAAATAAGCACAGCGACTTGGACATTGGACAGCGGGCACGGGAAATGCTGCTGTTTGTTTGCCTGAAAATGGTTTTAATTGTTGTTGAATTTTCTTCTTTTTTTCTTGTATTTCATTTTTTTCTTGTGGCTCCTATATTGGCTCTCGCACATTGTTGACCAAATATAATAAGATAGCCGAAGGCTGGCAGTGTGTTTGTTTTGGTTTTTGGCTAAAAGTAAATTAAGTGCCAATGTTAATGGCAGTTATGGCCGGCATCTGGATCAGGATCTGTGCAGACAACAAAGCAGGCCATTTGGGTGTCTTAATGCTGCAGTAATAATAGCTAAAAGTGTGTATAGAGCTGTAGATAGTAGCTCAAGATTTATTAGCTACGTCAGTGGCCTGAAATGTGTGGTCCAAATGGGGTGAAAATCTAAAATGAATACACTCAGCTATTGTGTAGAGAGAGTTGCCTGAACAATAAGATATAGACAGCTGAGGAAATATCTATTAAATTTAAATTGAATTAAAATTTTTATATTTCACTAATTCCTAAAATATATTATTTTATTCATTCTAAACAAGAATGCTTTTAGGTATATGAAAGGATCAAAACTTGTCTTGTCAAATGACGCAGAGAAAGAGAATGGGAGAGTGAAAGAGAGAGAGAGAGAGAGAGAGAGAGAGAGACGGAGTAACTTGGGTAATATAATTATAGATGTTTAAAGAAGACATCTCACAGTTAAATTCAACTTCGGTTTTTAGGGTTTACTTATTGCAAATATATGTATATATTTAAATTCCCTCTGAATAGGAATGATTTCCAGTATATACAAAGATTAAAATAAAACTAGAGAAAGGGAGAGAGAGATTTTCATGGATCTTATAGCTATAGCTATAGACGCTTATAGATATATCTGATATGTAAATTAAATTTCAATTTTAATATTTTTGCTGATTCCAAGTATATATATATTATAATTCCATCTTAATGAGAATGCATTTAGGTACATACAAGAATAAAAACTGGTCTTGTTAATCGAATTAATTTATTAGCTGATTTAAAATGCAATCAAAAACATTGTTGGCAAACTCTTAAAAATGCTACAAACCAGCCATAATTGGGCGGCTAACCGAAGGCATCATCATACGATTCCCCCCAGACAATTCGATTAAAGTTAAGCCCGAGTACAAGGCAAGACGCCAAGTAGCCATAGACACTGGGCTGGTGAGGTTCCCATGTTCCCAAGCTTAGCCAGCCAGCCACAAATAATATAACAATTTAAATAACAAGCATGGAGCAGGCAAACACCAAACGCGTTAGTTAGATAGATTGATCTACATGTACACGACAACAAACGTGGCCAAGTGGCTCTGGCCCTGACTCCAGCTCCTTGTTGCCTTTATGCTTAGACAGGCTTGCGCTGTGTTTGTGTGTTTACACGGCCCGGTCCTGGAGCACCACGGCCGAGCCAGGCTGTTAGGCTGCCACGCTGGCAGTCTGAAAGACTGCTGGTTACAAAGCAGCCAGCCAGGCCAAGAGCATGTCAAAACAAAATAACATCTTTAGCGCGCAAACATGACAAAACATCAGAATTCCAGCAGATTAACGTCAATTTTAATTGCATTCACTTAGCCCAGGCAGCCCAAGCCCAGACTCGGCAGTCTATGAGAGCCTTAGAATAGAGTCACAGCTCTCAGACAACGGACAGCCAGTCCGTGAAAATATGCATACCTACAAAATAAAGGAAGCCCAAACCAAAGGTGGAAAATGCTGCACTGCAGTTTTCAAAGTTTTCACACTCTACCCTGACTATTGGAAAATGGTTGCAATAAGGGTATAATAAATAAAAATAGTATAACAAATATTACTAATTAGCCAAGAAACGCATTATTGATTGGCTCTCCAAATTTAAATACCAAGAATTAGGATAATATAAGTTGGGACTAGGACTATTTAACATTATATTTTCTATATAAAAGATGTAGATATAATAAGATACAAATTATTTTAACTAACACTGAAGTAGATCAAAGTTGACCAAAACGAGAATTATAAATTTTATTATTAATTTTAATTGAGCTGCAAACACAAGTATATATATATATATATATATATATATAACTATTTATATAACGTATATATCTTATAAATTCATAAACAAAAATTTCAATAAAAAATTTGCGTTAGGCTGAAACAATGAAATTTAAGCGCTGCAATAATGACTGCTCGCTTGTCTGTCGCTGTAAATTGGGCAGGTGCTTTTCTAAGCAAGGCGAACCTGGCTACAAAGTGATTATACCCTTTGCAAGTGCATAAAAAATCCATACAACAAAAGGGCTTAAAGTCGGCCTGGTCCCATCCAGCTTTAGCTGCAGCAGCAACAGCAGCAGCAACAAGGCAAACAAAGTTCCACAAGGTTGTGATTAACATGCGATAAAAAATGACCAGGCTGCATACTACCCTGGGCAACTGGCACCATACCAGGCCAGACAACTGACTGAAGCTGGACGTGAACCTGGACGCTGTCTGTTCGCTGTTGGCTGCTGGCTGCTGGCTCGGGAGCCAGAGCTGCTTGGTCAGTTGGCTTACGTGTTTGCATTAGCAGAACTGCAACTGCAAGTGCGGGACCCTCGACTTGGCTCGCAGCACTCGACTACACTCTCGGCCACTCGGCGCGCACAAAAGTTAAGTGTCTGGGCTGTCACATGCGATTTGCACCTGCCGGATGAGCAATGGGCCAAGCGAGCAGAGTTGTTGGTCCGGGCTCGGTCTTTGCGTGGATTATTTATCATCTGCGCCACATCAGAGCGAGGCTAAGTTACGTTTTAAGCAACAGCCTTCAACAAAATACAAAAAAAAAAAAAATGAAGCGCATGCAAACGCTCAGATGCACGTTGCCAGATTCCTTTCGTGGACTATAATCAGGCCCAGAATATTCGCGCAAACATTTGCACAGCTCCGGCCAACAATGCGGGGCAGCAACTCAATATTTTTGTTCATAAATTTTAATATTTTAATTTGAGCCAGGCCGATGAACACATAAAACGAGCCATTAAACGACCAAATGGGTATTACTAGTGGGACTTTGTAAACATAAAGGCAAATGCAATTTCTTGCTAAACTCTGTTCCAGTTTTAGTTCTTGTTCTGGTCGTGTTGCAGCCGGACACCGACGCCATGGCTCTTGCCATTGCCATTGCCATTGCTGTTGCTGTTGCTGTTTGCCGCAACGGGGCTTACATTTCCTGTGAATTCTGTGCTTTGATTTTAGGAAAATTAACAACAGCTCAAACAACCAACCAGTCGAGTCAACATTACGGCCCAAACGAATCAGCGTCATCATCAACAGCAGCAGTAATCCAAACAGCGATAACTTGAGAATGCAATAAATCATCACGAATTTCAAATTCCCTTTTCAATTAAACTAATATTAAATCGAAGCCCAGCTTAACTGTGCTTAATAACTTAAAACGTTGCATATCAGCTTGCGATTCGAATAATAATAGCTTAAAATCTCATTACACGCCCAAGATTTGGTATAATAATTAATATTATAGCTATTACTTATATAATTATTAGCATTATTATTATTATTATTATAATTATTAATATTAATTTTATTATTATTATTATTTTTATTATTATTATTATTATTATAATTATTAATATTAATTTTATTATTATTATTATTGTTATTATTATTATTATTATTTTTATTTTTATTTTTATTATTATTATTTTTATTATTATTATTATTATTTTTATTATTATTATTATTATTACTATTGTATTCTTTTTATTAGCATGGGATAAGCTAAAAGATTATGTATATGTATATATAAATATATATATATTAATAAAACTTCTTGTATATCGCGAATTCGAGCTCGAGCCCCAATTTAAAAGATTGTTTGATGTTCATCTTTTCGCTATATCCGATACTAATAATAATACACAACAATAATAATAATAATATTAATGATAATAATAATAATACAATAATAATAATAATAATAAAATTAATACAATAATAATCATACAATTAAAAATAATAATAATAATGGTAATAATAGTAATACAAATATTAATAATAATAGTAATTCTTAATAATACATACCTAGAATACCATTTAATACAATTTATAAAAACTAATTGCAGAAATAGGAAAATTACATTTAAAAAAATTTAATATTAATATGAAAAATAAAACATGTTCAAAAAAGGCTAACATTTAAATGAGCTTTCGTCTCCAAACCTAAACAGCAGCTCAAGTAAGTTGATGGACAAAATAGAAGTATCCATAGAACACACGACATGTTTGCTTAAGTCGTTGATAGCTTCATAATTAAGTTAGGGTATTGCAACGGCATGCAGTCATTCGTATTGCAGCATGGCATGTTGTTTGCTTCGCTGGTTTCGTTTGCCTCTCAGCTCAGACTGTGACTCTACTTCTGGATCTGGCTCTAGCTCAGTCTCTGGCTTGACAACAGACCCCAATGATGCCACTGCCATGGTACGCTGGCTTGGCTTTGGCTTTGGCTACGCTTGTTTGGTTTAGCTTGGCCGCAACGGCTAAACAGGTTAAAATGTCGTTCAAAATGTCAAGTCAACACTTTGATGTTGTCCGTGTCGTCCCGTCCGTGTGCTGCAGTTGAGCGAGCAGCTAAAACCGCTGCCAACGTTGGTCAACAACTTCAGCTTCAGTTTCAGCTGAAGCCGAAGCTTTGTTTGCGTGTGATCTCCACTTTATTTATGCAACATTCAGCACACGACGCAACATGCAACATTGCCAAAATTGTTAAGTGCAGACGTCGTGCTGTCTATGTCAATGTCCATGTCGATGTTGTCGCTGTGGATGTGGCTGTCGCCACTGCCACATCGTCCAATGGCCCAAACATTGTTGTTCTAATGCTGGCAGAAGTTTTCAGTAATTGCACAAATGCAACAGTAGCGGCACATGTGAAAATGAGGTCGACAATTAGAAAGGGTTTCGACTGCAGTGAAAGGCAGCCCAAATGTACACAAGTACTTAGATTGAAGGAAGACCCAAAACTGTTTTGTAAACAAAATGCTCATGGCATTTCCTTGAAATCGTTGTACATACAGGCACATTATGCATCGGGGATTAGGTGATTATGGATATTATGAAAAAATATACATTTTTTGACAGTTAGGCTTAACAGTATAGTAAGACTGTATTGAAAGCGGGTTTTAACCGAATCGGCTCGTAACCGAAGTTCCAATTTATAAAAAGAATATAAGGGTATAATAAACAGAAAAAAACCATCTGAACCGAACCAAAGTTTTTTTTTATCATTAATAAAAAAGCCACTTTTAAAAAAGTTAAAGTTAAGTTATCCCACTACTGCTCTAAGAAAATATGTGCGACATGCAATTTTTTTTTAGTAGAACGGACACTTGACTAAATTTAATTTAAATTATTTTAAATTAAAATTGTTTCATTGGCATATTGTAAATTTATGAGAAAACATGGGCCCATTGATCTGGAAAATCAGGTTCTTAAACTTCATCTCAAAGTTTGAAATTGATTCGAACCGTAAACTGAACCACCGTCAATTTATCTTTGGCTTTTCAGGCTTCACATAAATTAAAGATTTATTCAATTAATTAAAAAAACGTATTTGTAAAATGCAAACTTTCTTTAAGATTAGAGACATGTATTCGTCCAGCTTATAAATCTGATCCTTAAACATCCATAAGCTTACATCATTTTTTTTTTATTTTCTACTATAATTAAATGTACTACAATTCTTAACTATCAATCTACTATAATTGTATGTACAATAAGTCTTAAAAATGGATTGAATAAAACGGGTTGTTGCCGTGAGTTAGCAAAAAGAAGTATTTATATAATTTGTGTATGACTGCCACAAACATACAATTTATAAAATGATTATTCTTATATTTTTATAGATTTTTGAAATGTAAAAGATAGACCACACCAGGGGATACCGGAATACTTGATTTGAGTTCATAACATCTCAAAAGTACGACATAATTTTCAGTTGGCTAATAGTTTCGATTCATGCCCAATGCCGGCAACGGCTGTGTATGGGCGTTTTGCACAGAATAGGTCGGACGCAATATTACAAAGCTCACAATCAATTCATCACTGACAACCATAACGGCGCCCGCATTGTCGAACATGCCGCAGTAGTTGGGTGCTGAGAAGACAGTTACAAGCTGACGACGGGCAAAGAACTCGTAGCCATCCTCGACAACCTGATGGGCACGACAAATAACATCGATGCCCATGCGAAAACAGAAGTTCTTAACGACATCAGCACCAAAGGTGACGCTAACACCACGATCATTGCCACTCCAGCCGAGGACCTTTTCATCCGGATCACTCCAGAGCAGGTCACATATAAGGCCCTGTTCTGGTATATCACATGGCCGCTTGATGGCCAATATGTCCTGAAAACTTTGAAGACTGGGACTCAGACCGCCATGGACGCAAAAGATGCGCCCACCCACCAATGCCGCCAGTGGCATACAGTCGTAGGTATCCACAAAGTAGCGCCACAGCTTCACCGAATACCGACGCTTGCACTCATCGTAGAAGCCATAGATTCGATTAATGCTCGCGCACTCGTGATTGCCGCGTAGCAGCCAAATCTGTTGCGGATAGCGCACCTTAAAGGCCAGCAGCAGGGTAAAAGTCTCAATGGACTGCTTGCCACGGTCCACATAATCGCCCAGGAACAGATATCTGGTGTCCGGCGGATAGCCGGTCGACTGCATAATCCGCAACAGATCCCCAAACTGACCGTGCACATCGCCGCATATCTTCACCGGCGGCTTAATCTCCAACAGCGACTTTTCTCTCAGAAAGATTGCTCTCGCTTCAGTGCACACAAATCGTACATGACTCTCGTGGAGACTAACGCCCCGGTTGGGATTATCACAATTAGCCAGCTGACTGATAATCTTATTGAGATCAATTGTTGGCGGCATCACAGTCTGCACAGTTCTTACACTCGTGCGCGTACGATTGGAGCCTATGGAACTGTTTCGTTGTGCCATATTTTACAATTTCAAAATTTAGTTCCGACAAAAAGTTCATCTACTACTGATTCAATTTAACGAGGCGAAAGGTGAAAGAAACCAGCGAAATATATTTTTAGAACTTTGATTAACTTCAAAGTTAAATCAATGAACCGGACGGAGAATGAATGTCATTCGCCGAATAATACAATTTATATTGATCAGAGGAGCAATAAGAATTCAATTTCAAAAGGTTTTCTCATAACAAAATTGCTAGTCAGCTAAAAATGTAAATATTAATTAACCAAGAGTTCGAATTTGGGAAACACCTGATGCAAAATAGTACAATCTAAGTATTCAGATTAAATAAGTTACAAAATAAATAGGTTAAGTTAAAATATGTTTCAAAGTAACGCAATAATTTAATTTAATTTAATAATTTAATTATTTAATAATAATTTAATAATTTAATTTTTAATAATAATAATAATAACAAAACAATATTAATAATGATAATTATAATAATAGTAGTAATAATTAAAATAATTATAATTATATTAAAAATAATATTAATAATTATTTCATGTAAAGAATATTTATAATAATTTGTATCAGCACTAAAATTATTAAAATAGTTATAATATTAATATTATTAATATAATAAGCCTAATAAAATATTGGCATTTATTTTACAAAACTAAACACTTAAGTTGATTTTTCAGCGCCCCGATTTGGGCGACTAGTAACGAAACGCGCCTGGTCTGCGGGCAGCACGAGGCCAATGTTTGTCAAAATGTTGCCCGAAAGGCTGAACCTGAACTAAAGTTGTTGCAATTCTAAGAATATTTTACGCTTGTTGAAGCTGACGACAACGTTGAAGCCACCGCCAACGAAGAAGACGACAGCGATGTCGATGTCTATGTCGATGGAGCTGGAGCTGGAGCTGGACTGAACGCGCTGCTTGTTTTTGAGAGAGAAGAGCAGAGCTGAGGCCTGGAGTCAGTGGTAAGGTTTCGTGTTTTGTTTTCTTTGCACTTCAGTTGTATCACATCAATGGCCATTGTGTACGTCAACTTTGATGTTTCGGCAAAAGTTGTGAAGTGTGAGGTTTTAGACGTTCTTATTGCACTTTGCCGCTGCGAGCTGCGAGCTGACGGTGGTCAGAGTCGGTGTCGGAATCCAAGAGTCCAAACTACCGCGTTGACAGGTGAAGAATGCCAAAAAGCGTTTCAAGTGCCTCTGTTGCCCGGTTCGGTTGGCCCGACCTGCCGTGTTGGCCACTTCAAAATCAACTCAAGCCTTTTAGACGGAAAGCGCAACGAGAGGCAACACAAACTGAGGGCGGGAAAAATCGACATGGCAGGAGTTAAAGTCGACTCGAGTCGAGTCTGGTCGAGTCGAGTCTGTTGCTTGATTTCGTATTTATTTTGTTTACACGTTTCCTTTGAATTTTCTGTTCTAATTGAGTGAGAAGTGTGGTGAGCTTGCAGTTTTCCATCACACATCCAGAGAGCCACCATCATCATTATTATCATCAACATCATCTGTTGCTACGTTTTACGCGGCTTTAATTGGATTTTCATACCTGTCCCGAAGCCATCCGCGATGTTTGATTGGTGTTTGTATAATGAACTTGCAATATTCTCCCAAACAACAGACCACAACTGAACCAGCTGCTCTTATTATTGTTGGACTCATTCGTATATAACCTGGGACACAAGGTACCCGTGAAATTTAACACACATCATCGCGTTCGCTCTTCATATTTCATCTTTTACTTTTGTCTCTCTTCCAACGCTAAGAAAATAAAAGTTCTACAGCGCGTATTATTGGTTGATTGTAAGTGACTTTGTTTATTTAATTTATGTTATTATTGCCTGATTAAGTATGGAAAGGCAATGCACGAATGAAAAGGGTTTATGTTATTTCATTAAAAATTGATTAGTGTTAAGGTACACAAAATTGCTGAGCTAAATAACAATGTAATTACGTTTACTGGAGTATAGAATCTCGCTCTGAATGTGTAGCCCAACACAGAATGTAGACTGGGAAAGCTGTGGATCTAAGGAGCTGCTGACCAGGCAAATTGTCACTTGCATGAATGGACTGAGCGAGGGTATTGTTATAACAGCAGGAAACATAAGTGAACAGAAAACAATCGACAGGAAGCGTAATTTGTTAGTTTAAAACAGGTAAAAGGTTTTCATTTTAATAATTAAAATAAAGTGCACTTTGCAATGGTAAAAGATAAATGTAACCCTTTTTTTCATAATCTTTCAAATATATATAAAATAATAATAAAATAAAATAAATAATAAAAATATAATAAAATTACTTATTATATATTTTAAAATATCCATTAATTAAGTGAAGAGAATTAAATAACGTTTTATTTAAATATAATTTAATATAAATAAAATATTTCAAATATAAATATTTTTAAATATCTATTTATTTATTAAAATAATAATTTATTTTCAAAATATTTTTAGTAAATTATTGCCAACAGCTAGATCTCTAGTTATCCCGAATCGTTGAAATATGTCCCAATTTTCGTTCTACATTTGTTTTTGGCTTATTAATTGTAAACTCGAAGCTTCTAACACCAATAAAAAAAAGTTGTAAAGCACATTTTACGTCTAATTAACAGCTCAGCAAAAGTTGTGGGATGCCAAAATACATATACATACATGTATAAATACGTGCACATACGAGCTCCCTCTTAGTAAAGCCCTTATGCCAACTGCACCATCTAATTGCAATAAAAAATAGTTAAACAAAACACACACACACAAGGTAATAAACACGCTGCCTGTTGGCCATTTTTACGAGCCAAATAAAGCAAACTGTAACAAAATTCATCATATCTGGAGCATGGAGGCTCCTAATGAGCAGCTCTTGGCTAAGGAGCTGCAACGGTTTTTAATGATCTCATAAAAATGTGCCAAGTGGGCCGGGCAACAGCGGCGGCGTTTATGATGGCAAAGAATAAGAAAAAACGAGAAAAAAAATGGAAAATTAAATGGCTACAATAATTAAAACACCTGTTTTAATTAGATAGAAATGCATGTGCACACACACACACGCGCGCTTTTTGGGGGTTTTCCATGAGAATAAAAAAGTGAACTCGGCCAGCGACAAGCGAAGATATGTTGAAAGTTCCTTTGGGTGTTAAACTGCAGACACAATTAATGACTTGTCGGCGGCTTCAAAGTTGTGTGTGTGCGTTACAACTTAATCATAGCTGGGAAGTTCTCGAGCAGCTGGAAGTTTCATTTTCTTGGAAAAGTTGCCATGGCGGTTACCGATTTACCGCTATCGGGTTTTCCGTATAATGCTGTTATTGTGGGCTGTGCCCTTTGACTGCGACCACAAATATGCCAAAACATGATCATCAGCATTTGTCATTTGAATGTCTTGAGAGGGAGACACACACACACAGAGCACACACCCCTAATCCTTTGGGCTTGACTTGAGCTGTGGGCCCGCCTTTTGCTTACCTGTCAATGTCTAACAATGCGCATTGCATTCCACATACACATATATATATATTTACTTTTTTATTTTCTTGAAGTTGTTGTCTGGTTCGCCTGCTGCCGGCTTCTACTTCAAATGAAGTGCATTCATCCGGTGGCAATCCTTTTTTTTTTCTTTCATTCTTTCTGTGCATCATTTCACTTGAATTTGCGTTGACATCCTGCAGACGAATGGCTCGTTCTGTTCTGTTGTGTATCCTGTTGTTGTCTATGTCTATATATAACGAGCATCGCTGACATATCCTTTAACCATGATTAAAAACGAAAAAATAAATGAAAATTGTTTTGTGCTTACGCCTCTTAGCACACCTTGAAAACAACAACAAAGGTTCCCTACACAACAAAAATAACAACAACAAGAACAACAGAGAACTGCACTGAACTTGAGCTCGGAAGGAGTCTCAGAGCGCAATAGGACAATAGACAACTGCCTTCCTGTAGGCTTCTTTTCTACTCATTCAACGCGTTTCCACATGCACTTAAAATTCTACAGATTTTCCCACTTAGTGATAAAGTTGCCGTTGAATGGCCCGGCAGTTGCCTATTGTCTCTAGGACACCGACTTCCAGAGACTCCCCAGGCCCCCCTCGTAATAAGCCCCAACACAAATGGTTGGGCAGGAGGGGAGACCTTGCGATTTCATGCTTAAATGGAGTCGTTAAATTATTTTCTGAAATTGAGTCGAGCGTTTGTTGTTGTCCTGGTGTAAGTGTGTGTGTGTGCCATATGTGTGCGTGTGGCATTGGCATTGGCATTGGAGCTCCACTTTACTTAGAAGCCGGGCACGTCGTGTTGTAAACGGAAGTACTTACTTCCCACTCCCTACCACAAAGTCACTCGCAGGCATTAAATTAAAATATGTTGCGTTACGTATTTTTCTTGTTTTATTTTTTTTTTCTTGGCTGTTCTTTAATTAAAACCAAAATGTTATTGTCCGCGTTTGGAATTTGGTTTTTTTTTGTGCGTGGCGCGGGGCGTTTAAATGCATTTTGTATGTGATTTCACGGTTTTATGGCAGGCACTTTCTTGCCTGAAGCTAATGGCGTTCATGGAGTACAAAACACGCGCAGACTTGAACTTGACATTGGATAAGATTTCGTGGTGGTCTTATTTTCTTTTTTATTGGTATTCCAAGGAGCTTCGACAGCAAACGTGTGTCGTTTAATGTCACATTAATAGAAAACGATTTTTTTTATTTTATTTTTAATTGCTTAAAAATGATAAACAGCTTAACACCTTTGCAAATTCCTCAAGTTATAAACAGCCCATTATCGAAATTGATCTTAGAGCAAAAAATATTACAAATAAAGCTTTAATTTCCACAATTCTGTTATATCTTAAACTAAGAGACTTTATTGAGTTAAGTGAGTACTTAACCCCTGTGAATACCTTGCTTGAGAACCATTGCTCTGTTCGACTGTTTTGCTTTGATTTAAACGCATTCTCAATCCTTTCTTTGCTTATCTGGGTCAAATTTTTTGCATATCTACACGATACTTCAATTTTCTTTAACAACGCTTTCAACTTTAAGCTCCACATGGTCCAAAAATAAAAAAAAAGCATATGTATATATAGAACAAGGTCAGCTGTTAACCAGACCAGAGCAGAACCAGCACGACAGACCGATTGAGAGCAGAGCGCACCAGGCCAGGCCAGTCCGGGCCGGGCCAAGCCCAAGTCCAATATGGTCAATATATCACATGACGCCTACAATTTAAACTGCCAAAAAAATGAAATGCAAACAGGGCGAACGAAGAGAAATGACAAACATTTATATAAATAACACCATCGACTCCAATTAAAGCAGCTTTGTGGAGCCCGATTCCGGCTGGTGGAGAATGGCGGCTGCTCTGCTCTGTTCGCTGGTGTCTGATAAAAACCGCAAAGCGAAATGTTTGTGTGTAAGTGAATGCGTGCGCTTGTGTGTGTGTGTGTGTGTGTGTGTGTGTGTGTGTGTGTGTGTGTGTGTGTGAGTATAATAAAAATGCAAAACAAAAACGGCCAAATATGTTTTTTGTGGACCGCGTGGGCGTGGCAACCAGAGCGGCAACCAAAGACGACGACGACGACGAACAACAACCGAACCACTTCCAACTGTCATTCGCATGGAAAACGATGACGTACCGATGCACTGGACAACAAAAACAACAACAGCAAGAATAAGTCAAGAGAAAGGCTCACACTAAATAACCCTGGCTAAATACCCTAACAAAGCGAAAAATTATCTTTGCAAAACCATGGAAATAAGCCAATGCAATTTCTCTACTCTAATAAAATAAATAATGGGAAAATCATTGTTTTCGGCAACTAGAAACTTTTGGATATCTGATTGAATGTGTAGAGGTATCTCTATTAGGTATTATCTGTTTGGATATTTCGGTGGAACCGAAATTGCAAATAATCGTGGTAATAAATTATTTTCGACTTTATAAATAATCTTTACAACTAACAACTTTATTGCTAAATATAAATTAATTTAATTACCCTTAAGCACTTATTGGAATGTTATAATTATTTATAACAAATATGTAAATAATATTTAAATAACAAGTAAATAAAAAGTCGTAAATAACTATATTTATTTGTAATATTAACCTCTACATTTAACTTTTATTATACAATTTAAAATACCCCTTCTACCCATAACTTAAACAATATAAGAGTTAGTTTAAAACTTTTAAATATAATTTGCAGTTTAATAACTAGTTGATAACCTTACATCATAGTTATTTTATCCGTTATTTAAGACAAAAATAAATAACTATTAAGTTTCAATTTTTATATCATAAAAAAATAAATGAAATAAAAAAATAAAAAAAGTGACTTATATATCTTTAACATAATATAATAAATATTAAATAAAATAAATTCCAAACTAAGTTAAAATAAATGTTAAGTATACGAATTCGAGTAGATTTCAATAGTAATTCATAAAACAACATCAAGCGAAACTAACTCTAAAATATCTAAGATAGTAGTTTAAGTAGGCTATACTGTATAAGAAGTAGTAGTAGTGGTATGAGAAGTAGTTAAAGTAGGTTATACTGTACACAAAAATAATCACATAGCTAATGTACCTCTACCAAGGCCCATGCAAAATGTTGCAGCAACATTTGGCAGCAAGTGGCGAACGACGAGAACAATAATAATTTATGCATGCGTTGCGGTAGCCGGAGACACTGCCTGCAGCGAGAAAGAGCGGTGGGCGGTAGGCGGGGTGAAAAATGGTTTGCGGGGAATAACCGCAAAATGTTCGTTTTGCATTTGCCATTGTTGTTGTTGTTATTGTTGTTGTTGTTGCCGCTGCTGTTTACAGGGTCCCCAGCCGAAGCAATATGCATACACAGTATGCAGCGCAAAAAGTGAATCTGAGCTGCAGCCGGAAAACGGAAATTGTGGCAAACGCAGCCCTCGGCTACTGGTCCGTTACCCCAAGTCCCCCGCCCCCCCCCCCCTCCAGCTGCCCCGTGCTGCACCTCTGCATCTGGAAAAACCACATGACTTGCGACCGCTGCTCTCAAGGATTTATGCTTCGCCACCGTTTAAGTCAGGCCAATCTGTTGGTTTCAGCTTCCTCAGCTGCGTTTCGCGCGGTTTTTGTCGCGCTCTGCATTCGCTTCAGCAATTTTTGGCTTTGGCTTTCAATTTGCAATTGCAATTGGCTACAAAATGTGTGAATTACATGCGCAAGGACACATTTTGAGCTTCTGAGGGGCTTAGACAAATTGTCATTGTATGCCAGTGGGTCGGACTTTGAATAACGACACCAGAGCTGCCAGCTGCCATTTTGCATGGCTCTGCTCGGGTTTTCATTAAACGCGGCCAAAGCACACGCCCTGCGAAATTGCTCCACATATAGTAGATTAATCGCGTGTCTGGTAACAGCGTATTTGCCACAAGTTTATTTTATATAAATAACAACAGAAGCAGAAGGATATTGAGAGAAGATGATATATACTCAGTTGAGCTGGTTAAGATTGTTAAAAGTTGTTGCTGGACTTTGAAAATGGTAAGGATCACTGCTTGAAACCAAAATATCTACAAATGTTAAGCAGATTTTTAAGAAAATTATACTTCATATATTCAGATTCAGATAAAGAAAGTTTAGACATACATTGCAATACAAAATTGCTTGAAAATATTGATTTCAACTAATGAATATTTAAATATTCTTGACCAAAATCCATAGCCAAATCGAACTACTCGTACTCTCTGATACCATGTAATGAGATTTTAAACAGTGTTCATTAAATGAATTCCATTTTGGGTTAAGTTTGGACCTTCATCCATTGAGCCACAGTAAAAGTTAAATTGTTGCCTGATTTCCAAATAATCCTCTATCAATGGCGGCTTATTAGCTACCCCCTAGAACAGGTCATTAAACAAATCCATAAAACCAACTGTACCCACAGCTTCCACCATTATGATGCAGCCCGCACACATTAACAGAAAAAAAAGTATATATATATGCCCAAAAAATTATAGGAGAATTGCGCAAAAACGACATATGAATTTAATTGCCCAAATAATCCTAATCAAGGCGCGGAAATCAAACTGAACAAATGTTGACAAAAGAACGGAGCACGGAACGAGCCAACGCTGATTGCTTTTAATAAAAATATAATGTATCCGTACTCGAAAGCCATCCAAATCGCAGAAATCAAAATGAAAATGAAATCGAAATCGAAATGAATGCGAAACGCAACGAATGCGAACAATGACAACTTAATTTCTGCCATAGAAAGTGCCCGCAAAGGAGCAGCCAAAATTGACATATTGACAGCCAGACAAAAGGCAGCACACGACCCATTTTATGGGGTGGTTCCAAGTCCAAAAACATCGTCCATGGACCAAACCGAACCGCAATCGCAGTGCAGTTGTCAGCGGCGGTGTCAAAAATAACAAACATTGCGACAGCAATAAAATATCACACAACAAGAAAAAATATAACCCGTATTTATCTGAACGAAGATTGAATGCCCTTACAGTTAAAATATTGTACATGACCAAACCTTTGCTAAGCCGCTAACATATTTAAGATTCTTATTAATAAACATATAAATATGTATTCTTACTGATATTCATTGGTAGAATAACTAAAAACATAACTAACGATAGTGAAATTTAATATTTGGTAAACAAAAAGTTTTATTCAAGCGTTTTCCACCCATTTTCCACAAAAGCAGGGGAAATTAAATCAAATAAAACCTCGTCTATGTTATCTAAAGTAAAATTGTAACTTCTAACTTACGATTTGGGCTGTGCAATTGTCAGAAATCAGTTAATCAATCAAGAGTTTTTTATATAAAACAGCGTTACAGAATTCTTGACAAACTGAATGTACATAAAGTTAGGGTATTCGCATAACATGGAACGTCTGTATAGGCTGATGCTTAATTGAAGCTGCAGTAGCTACAGAAAAATCCAATCAAAACGCAATGAAAACCAAGAGCACAGGACGAGACAGCTGTGACTCAACTCGAATTCTCTTTTGCTATACACACACACACACACTCACACACACATTGGCACACTCACGTTCAGCATGGCTGTTGATGTTATTCTGGCAAATAATCAGAACAAGGCACAACAAGGACCTTGTCAAATGCACGTAAGCGATATAGATACAGATACTGAGCTATACAGATATTGAGATATAGATACAGCCGCAGATAAAGCCCGGCTGCAAACAAACGCTGGATGAGTGTCGCACCCGTTCCGACCCGGCCTGCTGAGATGTCAAGGCTGCATTGTCCGGTGGAGCGTGCATAAGCGCCCCTCGCTCCTCGCCCCGCAACCCGCAGTCAACGTAACTCGACCAAATTGCAGTCACCCCCCGGCACCCAAACAAACAAATCCAATTTGAGCCACAATACACAAATCCTGTTTTTGTTTTCCTCTCCGACGCAGTGTCTGAGTCCTCGTTGCTCTAGTCACATTAATAAATCCTTTACCCAACAACATGCTAAACAATAATAAATATACAGAAATTTTATCTACCAACCAGTTTGTATGGCAAATAGTTTTCACTGCCCCTGTCCAATGGCTTTTTGGGCTAAGATTAGCCAAATACCAGACACCTCTCAGCCTCTGAACAATATATTGTCTGTCTGGTGTTCTGTGGGTTCTGTTTGTTATGATTATGGCCCGTTCGGAGAGAATTATTCAGTGTTGAATGTTCAAGGTACTTAGGATGTGCTGCCCACAAACTAGTCTAGAAAATGCAGCTGCTTTTGCTGGAAATTATTTCTAGGCAAATGGGTTTGCTTTGTGGCTCAATAATGAGGTATGAAATTATTGCAATGTGCTCTACAACAATTATGAAGAGTTCTCTAAGGGATTTGGCCGGCGCGTAATTCCATTTTCTTTTTTTTTAATTTATAAACAAACTCTGAATTTCTATATCGACTTAAGAAAAAAAGGAAACAAATATGTGTTGTATTAATTTTATTCCTTTTCCTTTTATTTCTTTTAATGTGTTGACTTTTACTAAGAAATTAAAGGACAGATTAAGCAAAATTGCGATTAGAATTAGCAGAAGCAGTATAAGTTTATATCCTATCTTTGATAAGCATGCTTCAACTTCCAGCTGACATTTGTTTTGCTGCACTTAGGGAAATATACATAAAATTCTAATCCCAACTACATAAGGCATTAAGCTTTCAAAGCCCCTAAGCTATTAATAAGCACAACTAGTCTATGCTAACTCGAAGTTCCTTCTCAGCAGACAACTAATTTTATGGCCATCACATCAACCAACGCCAACAAACAGCTACCAGGCCAATCAAACACACACACACACACACATATATAGTAGAGAGGGAGAGAGATTCGCACACCTCCCACAGCACATAAAAAAACGCCCACATGACAAATAAGACAAAGCACACATAAACCACGCCTCCACGCCCCCACCAAATGCCAAAAACTCATTCCGCTGATCAGCAGAGGCCAAAGAAAAAAAATTGAGAGAATTTGTTAGCTGTGTTATGTAAATTGCACACAAGAGTGTCGAAGCAGGGCAAACAGAAACGGGCCCTACTGAACCAATATACCCGCACATACATAAGTATAAATATATATTATGTAAATAAAAGAAATAATAAGCTGCGTCGAGCCACACGAAAATCCTAAGCAAAAAAAAGAAGAAAGCCAGCCAAAATTATTTTCATGATGCGTTGATGATGTTTATATTTACGATACGACAAATATGCAGTAGGTTGACATGGAATGCGGGGGGAATGAAGGGGGGTTAGCCACTGAAATCATTTTGTAATATAATTTGTGTTGTTGTTGTTGTTGTTGGGGATACACTTTTATGGGCGCCCGGGCATAATCAACATTATCCAAAAACCGCAAACCGCCTACAAAGCGATGAGGCGCGCGCCCTCCTGCGGGGCCAAAGCCCGGGCGCATTATCATCTCATTGCACAGGACTTAATCCTGCGGCAAGTTATTAAAGCGTAACGTTACGTTCCTTGCCTCATTGTCGTCGTCGTCGTCGTCGTCGCTGGCATCATCGTTGTCGTCGCCCCCGTTTTATTGTTCGCGCTGCGCTTAACTTGTTTCGCATTGTGTGGAGCGTGCCAGGAGGCCAGAGCCTTGGCGAAAGAACGCGCTGCCTTAATGCTAAATGATCCAATATCCTGTTTCCTGCATTTGTCTGTGCAGCACCAGCAGCACCAGCAGCAGCGCCTATCTTAAAAGGTCCTTTGTGGCCAGGCCTCAACTCTACTCGTTTCTGGCCATTATTTACCCACTCTGTGCGAACTTAAAGATGCCTCCACCCAAAAGGAACTGCTGCACACTTATTTGTCCAGCACGAATAAAAAAGAACTATGTTGGGCAAAAAGTAAGGCATACAAAAGAAAAGAAAATGATGCTGTATCTGATTCTTTGCACACGGCAAGTTAAATAGCGAAATGTAAAGTTTTAATTATGCAACTCGTCGACGTCGTCATCGTCCTCAGATTGTTAGTCTGGGGCACTAAGTCTTTTCATTTCATCTACTAAAGATGCGATGCCCAAAAGTTAAAATACACATAATTAGCAGTAGTTTTCAGTCGCTTTCAGTCGTTTGCGCAACGCCTAACAATCTTTTCTTTTTGTCGTTTCTTGGCACAGCTGCCAATTCTGACGTTCATTGTATATGACTGTGTATCTTTGGGATATGCCTGCCTGCCTAGTTGTCTGTCCGTCCCAAAGTCTGTCAGTCCCAGTGTCCAAAAACTAGGCCAGCAGTTCCTATAAGTACTTGCTGTTTGGTTTAGCACAATACTGTTGACAAGCGACGAGGCCTTAGCTAATTAAATGAAAATATTAATTATGACTAAGACATAAACTGGGCATTGAAATGATTAGCCATTTAATCAATTAGTGAAAATAAAAATTAATTAGAATACACGTGGATTGTCTATTATTTGATTAGTTCAAGCTTTGAAGGGATAAGAAAGGAAGGGGTTCAATAAAATTTGGAAAGGTCTGGCTGAAAGTAGTTGGATATTATTCCCTGATAAGTTTTTTACCATGCTGAGAAATACTTACAGAATACAACTATTGATTGAATTGTAGGGTAAAGTGGAAATATATAAGGAAATGTACAACGATTTTTGACAATATGTCATTTAAACTTTCTTCAATGCAACAAATATGTATTTACGTAAATAAAAAGAGAAGATATATGAATATTTAATTTTGTTTATTTTTTTTTTAACAATATAAATCTTTATTGCCAATTAAGGCTTTATCTTCCTATATATGGTCATAATTGTCTTTAGTAGAAAAGTAAGAATGCTTTGGCGCTCATGATTAAACTTTATGCTTTTTACAGACTTTGGCCAACTATTTAAATTAAATACATAAAATAGTGAGTAAATTGTAGACTAAAAATGTTTAAGCAATATTTAATTAAAGTGTTTTAAGTACTTGACAGATCATGTTGCGTCTGAAACATTATGAACGCAACTTTTTGCACAAAAAGCCTCATTCCCAGCGGCAACAAACTTTTTCGACGCCTTCAAGTATGCTTTAAAAAACCAAAAAGTTTAACACTCGTCCAGCCCACTTTCAACGCCGTTGCCTTTTGTGTCCATGTTTTTTAGGCAGCAAGTGCGACAAGACTGGGAAACGGGGCGGGAGATTAGCTTGGGGCAAAGCATGCGCATAACTGTTACATGTCGTAATATTCACCAATAACAACAAGAAAAACACAAACAAAAAATAATACCAAAAACATGCCACAAACATGGCATTGAAAGTCGTTGCCAAAATAAAAAAAAACAACAACCAGCGAGTGGCGGCGACACCGAATGAAAAGCAACATTTTTTGCGCCTAGCGCAACATAATCTTGTTAACAATTTGTGAGTGTGCGTATGTTTGTGGATATGACACATGTGACAACAACAGGAACAGAATGTGTAAAAAAAAATAAGAGGAAAAAGAATTCTTCAAGTCAATGCCAAAACATGCCGCATTTGTTTTGTTCTACATAATCCTGTAGGTGTGACATTTGTATGTATAAATTTCAGCTTTGATCCTTTAAGGATAACGCCGAGCGCTCTGGGAATGCCGGAGCACCAGAGCCAATTGCCGACAGCCACGCAGCATAAACAAATACAGAAAAACAAAAATATACATATAACAAAATATAAAAGAAAATGTGACTCATGTTGAATGTGTTTCGGGTTTGAGTGCAACACTTGAGGCATTTGCCAACCACCTCAACTTCACTCCACCGTACTTCTTACGGCCAACTTAAGTTGTCAAAATCAGCTACGTTTTGCTTTTCTTCTCTTTTCACCGGCCTCGTGTTATTTTCCTTTCATTTAACACTGTCCTCTTCTTTGCATACACTCGCAAGATTTGCCCTCAACATTTTTTTTTGCTGCCAAACATATTTTCCCTGTAGGTGTTGTGACATTTGACCGCGCGAACAACATCAAAGAAATTGTTTGGCAAATTGCCCGGGCAATAATCCCACCTGTACGCTGGACTTATTCTAAATAAAAAGGTTCCAATGAGCATTTGAATGATGAAGGATGTTGGGTGAGAATTAGGAGCATTTGAAAAACTGTATAAATACATTGGTCAGCTTCAGAATTAAAATAAACAAACACAGCAGAATGTTTTCTCTCTGAGTTAACTGATCACAATAGAAAAATATTTCGAAATTATTTCATTATTTGATAAAATGAAACGAGAAACTTCAAATACTTCAATCAATTGGAAAAAACAAAGCGCATTTAAGGAAATACAAAATTTAAAAAAGAATTGGCATAATATTTCTGTACAAACATATTGAAAATTAAAACCCAGCAGGATCGAACAAGTCATGAGATTAATGGCGAATATTCAGGATACAAAATATGTTTAACTAATTTAATTCAAGAAAATACTATAACTATTCAATCAATAATTGTATATAAATATATTAACCCCGCACCTCTAGCCAGCTAAAAAAAGATTTGAAAAATGGAAAGGTTTCCAAATACAGCATTTTATATTAAATCTATTTCTAAATATATTTTTTTTAGAAGACTAGTATACTTAGAAATTTATGAAAAACAAGAATTAAAAAAAAAACATCTCATTAATAATATAATAAATATAAAAATCTTAAAAGAAAATGAAGATAAGTACAAACAATTAAAATTTAAAAATAAATATATATTATATATATATTATATTTATAATATAATAAATGCAAATTAAATATATAATATATAAAATGAAAATGTTATTTCAAAACTAAAATATGGTGAAGGTTTTATAAAAACGTAATCTAAAAAAAAAGTAGCTTAAAACGTTCGTTCTTAGCGAATTATATAATGATAAGTATTGCATTAAATTAATTGGTAGCATAATATATATATAATTCTATCTCTATCTAAGCTGATATAATTAAATAACATTTAATTTCAAGAATTTTTTTATATAATATTCAGAGGGATTAACATAATACAAATGCGAAATAAATTGTTGTTCATAATCCTGGCTGTAGCGTAAACCCTTTTTGTTAGCGCCCTCCACAGAACCACAACCACATCAACACCTACTAACTGACCTACCCGCACGTTACATAAGTATCTACTGCAGCTGGGACTATCAGAAGCTACCCCAAAATCAAATAGAGCTCAGACCCTCCAAAAACAATGCTAAACAAACAAACAAGCGTATCATGACATTCCAGAATAAAACAACAAAAACAACAACTACACGAGAGCAACAAAAACAAACACAACCCCCAAAATGCACTTGAACTGTTCGTAACATATGCAGTGCCCATTTTATTTAGTTTTCGATCCCCGAATATCTTCTCTTTAGATATTTTTTTTTTGCAAAGTGTGGCGAATTTTTGCCTGAGCCAGGGCAAAAATATCTAAATTATGAACTATGACAAATATTATATTGCTTTGGGCTTGGCAACCCTCTCCGGAAGTGTGTTACAAAAAAATGAAATAGGAGAGAAAATGGGCGCGTTCTTTGCAGGCAGCAATCGGTGATTAATCATTGTGGTAAATTGAAAAACCCAATAGTTAGAAAAACGAAAGAAGGGAATATTGTAAAAATAGCAAAATAGGGGCTGTTGTTGTCTGTCCTAGCTGCTGCAACGTGTGGCAACTGTTGCCAGCGGTTCCATTTTCTCGAAAATGTTGCATTTTGTTGGTCATTTTGTCAAACATAGTAGCTGCCAGCGAACGGCGATGCTCGTCCACGGCCGTGCCATGAAAAATTTATTGCTCTAAGCCGATTACGAGGCAGTCCTCCTGCCTGTAGTCGCCATCGTTGCACTAAGTAGCAACATTTGCCGGGCTCTCTGTCTCTGGTCGCCGGAATGGCAGCCAACTCGGTGTTGACACCGCTCAAAGTGGTCACATTAAGTAAGCTTAGGTCTTAGTAGTTTTTAGCCTTTGTTGATAGTCTCGGCTCTGGCTATGGCAGCCACAGCCATGGTGCCATGAAGCGGTGCGAAAGAGTTGCTGGCGAGTCGAAAGCACGTTAAAAAATAATTTGGAAAAGTCAGCGTAAAGCAAAAGGTGTTGGGAATACCTTTTAATCGCAGCTTGTGAGGAATTATAAATGATTTAGTCGTGGCAAAGTAATTATATTTCGTGAATCAATGCACTAATCAGAGGAGTTATACTTATTCAAAGCTTGTATTTTATATGCAATGGATGAGGCAAATAAAGCGCTTTACTTATATAATGGGCACAAGTGTCATATTAGAATGTGTGTTAAGATATATTAAACTTCTTCGTAAAGGGTTAAGAATATAATATATTAAATTATAAAAACTATTTCGTATATTCCAAAAAATGGTTATTATTATTTTAATTTTATGTTAAATGTGTCGAAAAAAAGAACAAACGAGAGTCGAGATTCTACCTTTGCTCTAAAAATAGATAAAATAAAAAATTCGAAAACTACACAACTTTGAAATAGGCTGATACATTATCGGGCCAGGAAATGCTGAACAAATCGACCAAATCGTAGCACAACTGACCCTCGGCTTTTGCTGGAAGACAATTAACCCCCATAAGGAGAGAGAATCAACCTAAAGTGCCCAACATTTTCGAATATCGAAACACACAAATAATTGCAAATGTTACAAAAATGGACATGGCTAATGCATTGCTGCAAATTAATGCCAGACGGCGAGCTCATAAATTTGCTCGAATTCACTTGAAAACAAAACAAAATTGGAACTGACCGAATGTGAGTGAAATCGATAAGTGCCTCCATGCGGGACACATAAACTGACATTTCGAGTACTTTACGATACGCAATTGGAAAAGTGCGCAATGAAAAGTGAAAAATTATTAAAGCGCATTTAATGCAGCTTGACGCATGCGCCGCAGTTGCGGCATTTGCGCAGCGGCAGCTGCTGCCGTGGCACACCCTAATGTTGAAACATCCACCCTGGGGCAACTAGCCTAGCCCTGGCAGGCAACCCAACAGCATCATTATCCTGCTTCAACTCTTGGGTTTTTTCTTTTTTTTTTTTGCCTAGACGCACACGCAAATGTGTTAATTCCGCGTGTGTTCGCTTATCAATCTGCCACTTTATCTGGCACTCGACTCTGGGCCCGAACATTTGCGTGCCACATGGCGAGAGACCCTTTGGCGGTCCATTATGTATTTGTAATTTATGCCAGGAGAATGCTCGCATCCATTATGAAAACATCAACACACGTTGTGCAAATCAAGTAATTATCATTAGAGACGTTCTACATAATTATCGGGCGTTCGTTTCAATTTTTGACTGGGGTTCTTTGGGTGGATCGTTAATGGGTTTGTCAGCATGTTGAAATATTTTGATTTATGGGTAGCTAGGGAAATGTCACTAACAGCCCTTTGTTAGACATGCGGTAGCTAAGCTCTGTGAGAAATTTGAGAACTATTTTAAAATCGATATTTTGAGCAATCCATAGGTAGATCTATTGTGTAACTTTAAACGTGCCACGCTTTTTCACGCTTGTTTTATTGGGCAATGCATAATATTTAATCTTTAAGCAGAGAATCGCTTCAGTTCTGTTTGTTTTAGATATTAGGCCTATTTACAGAGAATTCCCTAAAATGATAAACCAGCCCTCTGTCAACTCTCAAGTATGAGCATATCCTCGCAATGTGGCATATATTTTATACTTTTCACAGCATTTGCTCTTTGAATCTTCACAAGCTTGGAGTTCCTTAAAGGCGTTCTCTGAATACATTAATTATCACTGAACACACTCAAGTGCCATACAAATTCTAAACACCATCATAAACGAATAAAAAAAAACCCCAATTTGCAAAATTTCACCCATTCAAATGCCGAGTGCTATACGGATTTACTTCAACCTTGAATAGTCGCTCAATGAATTATCTGCTTTAGATAAGTTTATGGGCAAATATTCTGGAGAACTCCGCATGCTCTCTGCGCACTCAGCGCAGCCCATAACAGCTCTATTTTGTTGATAACAAAAAAAGAACATTAAGATATTAGCGTAAAAGTAATATAACTTTCAAGGCCATTCAGTTTGACCTTGAAGAGTGTGTTGTGAGTTGTTGTGAGTTTATTATCAGCACACGCCCGGGGCTTGCCTTATGCAAGGTCTTTGCGCATGCGCGGCGCGTGTTAAAAGCAACGGGCAAGTCAAGCGGCGCAGGATAACGACGCAGGATGCTCTATAATGGCCCGAGACTGCATTTCGAGACCTTGACTCGTACAGCGGGCATTTTTGAAGGACACACGCGTTCGCTTGTCTAACCCATTTTGGGCTAATTATGCGCAAGGTCTGTTTATCCTTGGGTCAGTTTTGGGTCGCGTGTATTCGTGTGTGTCCTGAAAGTCGCCATTGTTTGACATTAATTGCACTTTTACAGCTGAGTGCGTGTGTCCTTGTGCAGCTACTACTTGTTCAGCTGGGATAAGTCAAATTAATGCTCGACTGGACCAAGGACATGGCCTGTTGGCAATTGGTGTGAAAAGTGACAATGTGTGTGCGTGTATACACGCTTCTTGGAAGGTCCTTTAGCTCACATTGCCTTGCAAAAAAAAAGGAAAAATATCACACACACGGACACAGAGACACACTTTGTGCGAGTGGTCCAAAGGACTGTTGCCTGCTGCGCGCTTATATTAGATAAAAATTTAATTTTGTTTTTTTTTCTTTGTTGATTTTATCCTCCGTTGACTTGGGATTTATATATGTATGTCCTTGGTGTGAAATGCCAATAAAAGAATTGGTGCCTCGCATACCCTTGGCTGTTGTAAAAATGCAATTATGATTGTATTATGGTCGCCTTTGTGTTTAGTTTAAACATTTTCGCCCTTTGTTTGCTTGTTTTGCAGCCCGCATCGCAGCAGTCACAGCCATATCCTCCTTATCCGCAAGTATCCTCAGCTGCGCCTGGCTGCAGTTGTCATACGCGCCAGCACAAGTCGCCCAATACGCCAGTCAGCGTTGGCTGCCAGTGGATGCTGGTCGATGGCTAATAAATTACCTATGTATTATCCTTGCATTCATTGCAAGTTGCCTTTTGTGAGCACTCAACAATGTGCCGGTGCCTCTGTGTGTGTGTGTGTGTGTGCATCTCTCTATCTTTATGAATTTCTCTACATCTATCATTATCTAGCAATCTCCAGGTGCTAAAGTCTACTCATATATCTGTGTGTGTGTGGCATTGCATTAAATAGTAAAAGATTGTGATTGGTATGAATACGGCTTTAACCTGAGCATATAATAAATTAGTAATAGGGTTATGTACATATGTATGTAACAGGCAGAAGTAGCCATATATATATACATATATATTCTCAAACAGAATGACGAGCTGCGTCCAGCTAGTCTGTCTGTCTGTCAAAAGTTACGAAAGCTAAAGACTGTCAATATAAAATATATATTCTCGTATTATCATAAGCAAAACGAGTATATCATTTTCTCGTATTTTTTTTGTCTGCGTTTTTTGCATTTTTTCATATTAGTAGATCGGACAATAAGCAGCGAAGTTAAGCAAGAGCGCATTTCCTATAGAGTTGTGCCGAGGAATGTATTTTTAAGTATGTCCATCTGTACAGCTAGAATACTTCTGTGCAGCTAGAATACTTGAAGATAGCTCGCCGCTGGCTTCAGGGTATCTCCTAGTCGGGCACTCTCTACTAGGACACTCCTTGTTTTATTTTATGCGTGCGCAAGCCTTCAAGTACTTATGCTTAATCGATTACTAGATTTGTACGTATGTTATATAAAGTAGCATTCTGGCATAACATCTTCGCGTGGCTTGTCAAATTTGAATAGGGTCTTCAAAAAATGTCTGTGATCCACCTGTGAACTGTTGGCTACCGTCTTAAAGCTCGGCATTGGGCTAATACCCTCATAATTTATATTTAATGATGCACTTTTCCTGCCTTTAATTGACATTTAAATTGCTGTCTGCGCTATGATAAGCTGATTGACGTGCCCGAAATTGTATGAGGCTGCTTAGTTCTGAGTTGCGTTCTTCATTTCATTAATTGATGAATGCCAGCTATCGCATTTATAAGTCTAGACAATGATGACAACATTTGCTGCAGGTCAAGAAATAGAACCAAAAAAATAAAAATAAAATAAGAATAAAAAAAAAACGCCTGCTAAATCGTTGCCTAACCCTGGAATGCTTTTAATTTGTACGTTCAGCCGTTGAAATCATAAATCAAAATGTGCTGCAGTCGAGAGCTGTGTCCGAGACAAGTGCCGCTGTGGTCTCCATCTGATAATCAGCATTTTGTATCTGACGGATCGCGCGGCTAATCGAACATATCACTGAGCTCACGGACCGGGGCTTGCGCTGGGGCATCATCCGCATAAATTACACAAATTGCATTTCCATGTCTAGAGTTCTGATGGATCATCGCCCGCGTCGTCGTCGTCGTCGCAGTCGTGGTCGTCGTTGCCTGGATGCTCAATGCTCGATGCTCATCAGCATAATCGTTAAAATAACAGCGCAATGCACTTCGATTTTGTTGACGACGGCGAGTGGCTACCGTTGCTGATGACGATACCCCCGAGGACCGAGGACCGATGCCCGGTTCCAAGCCCGGTCACAGCCAGCCGTCTATGGCCCGCGGCGGCCCCAAAGAGACATTGAAGTGGAGTGAAAAAAAAAAACAAAAAAACAAAACAAAACTGGGCGCCTGCATTGGACGTTGTTTATTGTGTCGGTAAATTCGGAGGCATGTTTAAACAGCGAAATGAACTTGTGGATAAACACCATTATGGTTATTTGGCATCCACTTTGGTTGCCACTACGCGTATTTGTTTGCCCACCAGCTGCATCTGCAGCACCAGCGACGCGTAGCCGGGCAAACATTTCGAACCGGGCATCTTTCCACTTAATCTATGTGCACGTCCACGTGGGCGTCTTGTTTAAGCTTGATTTAGTTATTTAATGCAAAATTGACATGAGTACTCGCATGTTGACTGCAAGCTGTGACTTCTACTCGCCGTCAAGTATGCATCTCTTGTGCAACTTTCGCACTTAAAACAAAATTTGCCTTATTTTTTTTTAAGAACATTTTTTGTCATTACTCAATGTTTAAAAGAACAAAATTTCTCATATCTAGAAAAAATGACTAGATTTTTAATTTATTTAGAATATGTATTCCAATTTTTCAAAGAAAAACAATATATTTTCAGAAAATATTTTTGTAGGTTTTAGAAAAGAGAATTCTGAAATTAAGAATATTTTTCTTTATTTTGAAAAGTTTTTGGCCTATAAAGGAAAAAAACGTTCTACTTAAAAAAATTTTTTTTACTTTTTGGTAAATATACTAATTATAGTAATTTGCCAACCAAAAAAATTAAAGGAATCGTCGTAGACACATTTTCAGAGATGAATTTCTAAATATTAGACGAATTTTTTCTGATTGTAAATTGCGAGATTGTATATTATGAACTCGTGTGTGTTGTTTGTGGGTGGCAAAATGCGCAGAACTTGTCGCACTTTCAACTAGATGTGAATCCAGCTCGGTGGCATGGTAGACTTTGAGGATTTTTGTAATTATATCAAGGCTTGCCTGGAATTTGACAAGTGGTTGTTGCCAGTTGTGGGAATTAGTTCAGGCTTTGAGCAGACAAATGCATTAGCTAGAATAATTTGGAAAAGCTTGGGCTCTGAGTAATTTTCAGCTATGCACACATATTTGAATGCCAAGCGCAATACAAATCTTTAGCAATTAATCAAAGCACAAGTTAACGCAAATGCAAGGCACTTCCGACTTTTTCGTTAACTACGATTGATTTTTTGCCAGTCGAAAATTTAGTTCCCACACTCGAGTCCTGGGCACATCCTTGCCAGCTGCTGCTGCGCGCAAGTCGGTGAAAAATTTGCCAACAACCAAAAACAAAAGGAACAAAAAAAACAACAGTACTCTGGTTAAGCGAGCCCAGCTAAAAGATATCCTGTACCTAGCGACAAGCTGCTGTAACAAACAACTAAAATTATTCTTGATCTTTGTATGCTATGCGAGAACCTATTGATCGGCGGTTTCTAGCTCTCCCAGCTATGAGATATGCTCTAAGAGCCTAATCTTAAGATCGATACTTATCGATTTTCATATAAATTTGATTTGCGTGTGCAATGGGATATCTCACATTCCAGATCTAAGCTCCTTCGCTTATATAAACCTTCTTCCGCCTGTTACATAACTTTGCACAAAACCAGTATACCACAAATTTATACATATTTTCCATGCATACAGGGTATAAGAAAAACGAAAAACAAATAAAAAGCGAAAAGCAAGCGAGCCGAAGCAAAAAGGGTGCGATGCTGCAGTAAACTTCCGGCTGACCAAAAATGCAACAGGACCTGGTCCGAGGACCTGGACCTGGTCCATCGACTCCTATACAGGACATGCATTTTTTTGTTTTTGCCGATGCGACGCTGCTGCTGCTGCTGCTGCTGTTGTTTCGTTTGTTTATTGCCACGCCATGGCAATGCCATACAATGTCCTTCCGGTCATTTATTAACGTCAATGAAATGCGTCCAGTCCAATGCAACTATGAGAACTTCTGATTCCTTTTGTTTTTTTGACCATGTTTGCTTTGGGGTGTCGCTCGAGCTGGCAACGATTTGTCGCAGAGTCAACACAAATTTCACTCACAACGTTTCAAACGAATGTCGAAGGTTGACTGTTATAAAGCAAAAATATTGCAACATATAGTATATTTTAGAAAAAGAAACTACAGCATTGTGTTAGCTATAAAGTGTTGTAAAAAAATTTTGTTTGCCCTATAGACAACTGTGAATGTCCTGTTAGTTCTGTGTAGTATGTGGTAAGAGTCATAAATTTGTATTTTCAGTAGGGTATAAATAATGTGGACCAATAAAGTAAAGTTGCTAATTCTTGATCAGTGTTAACAGCCATGTCGATAAACTTATGTATGGCTATCAGTTTGACCCCCTATCTGCGAAACATCCTTTTCAACTATTTTAAATAATCTCGCTTAGCTTTCCCTTTCTGTTGCAGCCAGTGCAATCAAACTTATATATCATACAGCTCCCTTAGAAAATATTGATCACAAAACTAGTTTTTATGTAAAACTTAATTTAAAAACGTTAAAATTAAAGAATTTCCTTCATCCTTTGTTTCGGCTGCAAGTAAGTTTTGAACAGAGTCGATTCGAAAAATTCAATTTACTTTTACCATGATCAAAAACCATTGGAACCAAATCCCGAACCGAACCGTCTATTTAATTTAATTAAATTGCTGAATCAAAAATTTGAAAATTCATGAAAATACGGTATGCATAGGTATGGCTGTATGCCAAGAATTGAACAAAGACCTGCGCAGATGGATGTGGGAAGGCCCAGCTCAAGACCCGGAGTTGAATCATACCGCCAACCAAGTATTTTGCGATACCTCCTACCTACTGTGTACAGCGTAAGCATCTAATATCTTGCACTTTTCCGTTCTACAGAGTTTAACTATGCTTGGCATCTTTTTAGATACCTTTCAACTTGTGTCCCCTCTGGCATGGCTACTTCCCTACATACATCCCTTGCCCACTTCCTGTGTCTGCTGCGCACAAATGTCTTCCGCAAGACATTAGATACGCCTATTAGCAATAACTACCTGTAGCCAGAAAGGTGGCAACATCTAACCAAGATAGTGCCACAAATGCATTTTGTATGGCAAGCCGTAGCAATTGCAAACGCATGACACAATGCATTGCCCATTGTTGGCCAATTTCATGACAATTTTTCAGCAGCCGATCGATGGATATGGGAAATTCCCGACAGGATAGCCAAAAGAAAACAAGCAGCAAAGTCACAGTGTACATTTGTTTCATATTTACTTAAGAGCAAAAGGAACCCGAAACAGCTGCGCAATTGGATTTGTTGCTGCTGCTGTCAGTCATCAATGTCATGCATACATTTGTGAATGACACATAAATATTGGCACAAAGGCGAAGATGTAGCAGGGCAAGGATTACACACACACATACACAAGCAAAGACAGTCTGTGATTCGGGCTCGAACCCACTTCCCTGCATTGGGCCTGGCCAATCTTGCGGCATTTCCGTTTCCTTGTTGTGTCGACCGTTGTGCAATATTTGTCTTTGAGTGAGTGACACTTTTAGCCAGGATTCTGGGCGAGAGCGATGCGGCTGAATACAAAGCAAAATTCCCTGGCTAATCCTCATGTTTACGGGGCTATTTACAGCGTGCCCTCTGACAATTTGAACAATAACCAAAGATATCGACAACGAATACGTTTAAGAATACGAATTTCGTATAACCAAAATGCCATTACAAAATTTCCTTTTTGGCCACTGTTTGGTTATCTTAAGCGACAACGAAAAGAAAAACTACTTTGCGAAATTGCTTTAGAATAAAATTTAATTGAGGATTACGACAACATGGAGCGCTAACACTTGGTAGGTGTGCATGTGTGTGCGTGTGCGAGTGTCTGAGTGTGTCTGTGTCACATATAATGCCTGTTATCCAGCCTTAAGGCTACTTAGGGACTGTCTCACATATTACACATATTACATTAGTTGCTGCCCTGCCCTGGTCTCGCCTCCTGAAATGGCTCTGGCTGTGGCTCGCTCTTACTCTGGCCGCCTGCACTTCCAGCTGCCATCTGAACATGTGTAATCATCGTACGTGTCGGCAATTGACAATTATTATTACGTAGTTTGTTGCTCCATTAGCAGGAAGTGCTGCCAATTTCACCTACCAGCAGCTGCTGAAATTCGAGGTGCTGTATCCCTAACTTGCAGCTAACTAATTCGGTTACTGCTTATAGTAATTGAAATTTGGTGCTCCATCAGTTAAAGTACACTTTTTAGAACCAGCTTTTAAATTTACCTAAAATTATTACGTGTGAAACGAACTAAAACAGGGTAAAACACGCCGAAAATGTGCTTTGGTCTGCAGGCTGTAATTTTTTCATTACTTGACGCTTGCAATTCTCAACAAGCTTTACAATGCTGACAAGGTCTTAAGGCGACAAATTCTGCTAATGATAGAACTGAAACGTTGAGGTAACGGCTATTGTATGATCGTTATAATATTTTTATAAAAAAAAACAATTTGTATAATTAAAGACTCAACTTATTTCCCAAAGGTAGTCGCAAAATTAATACCAATCTATACATAAGCATAAACTGAGCATGAAAGTAAAATTGGGTTTAAGCCCAAACGTTTTGTTTCAGGATAAAGAACGAAATAAAAATCAATTTTAAATTTTAAAATATAATTTAATAATTACTACTGCCAAATGTGACTATAATATTTAAAACTACAAAATTGCTTTCTTTAAAAACAAAAAATAACAACATTTAAGATTTTTAGCTTTGCTTTTTATATCAGCTTTACACAGCTCATTAAAATGCCCTGTAACACTTAATCCAACAAGTTTATTTCACCTAAAGCAAAAGCTAGCTAGTTAGACCAACAAATAAAAAAAAGGTTTTGACCTTCAATTCAAGTTATTAACAAATTCCTAAAACCATGCAATCAGCGTTTTTTTACAACAAATTTCAGCAATTTGGTCAAATTATGAATACAGATGCAAACTACATAGTTTCGCTTCAGATAGTTAATCACTGTTCTTGGCAGGCGAATCAAACTCAAATTATATTTAAATGCCATGAAATGCTATTTGATTTCTTTACCTAAAGCCCATAATTACAAACAATTGTCAGTTGGTTGTGTACTTCTCACCGCCGATTAGGACGGCCCCACAAAATGAGCTGCGTGCTGGAAAATTATACGTTTACCAAGCAGGCCCAGTAAATTCCCAATAACATTTGGAGTGCTCGCTCTGGTTGGTATTTGAGGGAATCCAAATTCAAATGACATTTGTCACGCGAGGCTTTCGTTTTCAAATGCAGACGCCTATTAAATTTGATTTCCTATTGAACTTCTTTAGAATTATTTGCCTGCCGCTTAATTATGCCCGGAGTTTTGAATGGCTCAGGACAACGGTTCGTTGATTTTAATAACTTTGAACGCAAAAAAACCAAAACTCAAAGTTAGCGAACGGTTTTCTCTTATTTTTTTTATGCGCTTAAGGTAAAGTTCCAGCGGTCTTAGCTCATTAATCACACGGCACAAAGGGACCTAGCCACGAAAATGTGGAAGTTTAGAGCCGGGCAAATATCAGAGCGAGTCGCATGCATTCAAGTCTAACAAATCAACGTGCAATTTGCTCATTGAACTATGATCGCTTCCAAAAATTAAAGTTGAAAGTCTTTTTCTCTTGCCAAACTTGATGACATAAAACTTATGCTGCCACTGGGTAAAGTTAGCCGCGGCTCTTTTCAAAAACTTTGCGTGATTTATAACGCATGCGAAAACGGCATAGACTTGGGCGGACTGGACTGAGTACTGCCAGAGACTGAGAACTGTAAATGCTGCTGGGGTAATGGAAACACGTTTTCAATAAACTTTTCGCCGAGACATATTCATATTTTATGCATAAATTCACGCAAATGACATTAAAAATGCCCGCCGAAAGCTGCAATTGAAATGTGAAGTGAATTCGTGAAGGCTTTCAGCTGTGTTGTCAAATTATCAAAAGTGTGTTGGAAAACTAACCAAACTGGCCAATGCAGCAGCAGATTTTATTGACGCTAGTGCTGTACAGTTGGTCGAAATTGTATGTGGATCGATTTTAGCTTGTATGCTTTTAAATAAAAATGTTTAGTCCGAATAAAAAACTTTTTGCGAATAGCTGTAGCCAGATCCGATGTGGTCAAGCGCTTATCCTGGCGCTCGTATAACACACGCCTCTGGCAAACATAAAAGACCCTTTCCTTTTTGTTTGTTTCTTAAAAATCAGTTTCCACCTGCATCCTTTCGAGCGAAGCAGCCAAACGATCCGGCAACTGTATCTCTTACGGCCTCTACCTTTTATAGGCAGGTATAAAACGCGTGCCCTTGCCCTGAGGTATCTCTCGTACCTCTCGTACGATTAGCATTTGAAATCATTAGCCGGGTTCGGGTTCGGGTACTGGTTCTGGTTATAGGCTGCAAGGTGCATTCTGGAACCACATTCGTGGTCGACCAACATCATCAACATCATCATCATCATTTTATCTGGCAATGTGCATCTTTCTTTTCATTCTTTTTGCTTCATTCGGCCTGTTTTGGTTTTTGAAAGCCAGCGGCGTCAAATTTGTAAATGCACCTGGATTTTGTTCGTTTGTTCTGCATCTTTGTCTGCCTTTCTTCTCGGACAAGAGACGGCCAGAGCGATATTTGTTATTGTTTTTTGCTTGATATATGTGCATGAGAATTACTCTCCGTCTTGTTGGTTATCCTTTGACATTGTGAACGTGCAGCCGTTCGGGAAACATCATCCATCAAAAATGATTGCCGAAAGATGTTTCATGTGATTTGAAATTCAAATGCGAGTATTCAATTAGTTTAATTGCAGCTATTTTGGGCAGGTGAAATTTGGTTTTTGGCAAATAGGCTCTAGGTCTAGGTATTTGCGCCTGTGTGTGGGCATTGGCAGCAACAATTATGAGGAAAATTCGAACAAAAATTCCGCCTCTCGTAACTCAGCATCAAAATAACCAATCTGATTGCCAGTTTTAAACTATCAACAACAAAAAAAGTAAAATCCAACATGCCGCCCAACATAAATTGAATATGGAAAGCTCATGTTTAGCCGTTGATAGCACAACCTGTTCCTGCTATCAAACATCACATTATTAATGTCGCTCGCATCTCGGCTAACTGAATTTGGGCAAACCACCGACATTATACGGTCGTATTTCAATGATAACACAAGTATATTAAGTATATGCCCCCAACCAAAACTAAAAAATAAAAAAAAATAAATGAAAAGAATCAGAGCTCCAAAATGTCGATATTGTCAGGCTTGGCACCACTTGGGCACCACTCGTATCTAGTCG
Source organism: Drosophila borealis (assembly GCA_035045885.1). Classification (NCBI taxonomy): domain Eukaryota; kingdom Metazoa; phylum Arthropoda; class Insecta; order Diptera; family Drosophilidae; genus Drosophila; species Drosophila borealis. The sequence continues at coordinate 4,276,420 of JAWNOR010000211.1, forward strand.
CGCTTATCTAAACTGAAGTTTCTTTTAATTAAAAGCAAAGCAATCGACGTGAGAGACTGTGCCAATGACCCGCATCCGTATCTGGTCGCAGTTCGCTTCTCTACGTTCTCGGCTCGCTCTGGCAAACAGCCGAGGTCCTTGAGGCCAAGACAAATGCAGTAATGCACCGGCACATTATTCATGCCGTTATCAGGTGGACTGGTATCCAATGTGGCCAGAGACCAACATACGAGCGTGGCTAAGAAATGCGTGCCACGTACCGGCGACTGCAACTATTTGAGCTGCCTACGTTTTCGTTTTTCTGTTCTCAATTTTCGATTTTTCCGATTGGCAAACGGCCAGTACGGTGCTAAAAATGCTTTGCAACTTCCAAATGACCCTCATACACTTTGGGTCAATTTGAAAAGTGAGCGTTGAGCGAACGATAAGCGCTGCCCGCTGGCTGGAAACGTGCACAAGTTGTACAAACATTGATCTGGTTAATTGCGAAAGCGGAGAAAAACACTTTCCCATTCGTTGAAATGCACCTGCACACGTCTCAGCGTCATGGGGATAGGGATCTGGAAATGCCTTCACGCATTATCCTGGCTCCTGTGTGTGTGTGTCTGTGTACAAGGACCAAGGACTACGTTTCACTTGTCCCTTCTCTTTTTGACTATCGTACACATGGAGCCTATAATTTGTGCCAGCGCTTGCGTGTGCGCAGCAGCATTAAAACCCGTATTTAATAACGGTCAGCCACTCTTTAATTTATAGGCGTAACTCCGCACCATTTTTTCTTTTTTATCCTTGACGGTAAGCAGACTTTACTACCTGTCTCGCCTAGCCATAAAAAATGATTCGACGTTGTCTCTGACGTCTACGTTCGAAGTTCGCTGAAAGAAATGTATTAATTAAAGCAAAATGCGGGGCAGAGACAGGTTTTAGTGCTGTTTGCAGTTGGCCCAGTTAAGTGCAGATGATTATTTTAGGCTCTGTTTAAGAAAATTGTGTTCATAATTGCAGTGATTCTTCACTCATTGTTACAATTTTCCAATGATGTGTAGCTGTCAATGGGAGGCTCAAAATAATTGTCGAGCTGTTAAGTGAATGCGATTAGCAGAGGTTTCTCTAGAGCACGAATAGAAATAAAGACTACTGTCTATAGAGCAAGATTTATATATAACACAATGAAAATTTGAGAAAACGAACTGAAAAGCTTAAGAGTTAGAACGCTTCGAATTTTAAAGTTCTGTTGGATTTATTGCCATATGCAAAAAGTATTAAAGTATATTAACTTTTAATAACATATTAATTCCCTCATAGCTGTCCGTTTTCTACAGAAAATTCCCGAGAATAATTTGTCCCCTCAATAAAAGAAGCTTTGATTCAAGAAGAGAGAATATCTTATGGTGTGTTCTTCATGTCGTGCTAAGTTGTTAAGCTGCTAAAATTTGTTAGAACATTTTTAGGCTTAAAAAGAAGAAAAACTGTGTTAATACTCGTAAAACAGGGCCGACTACTGTTGCCGCGGTCATTTGACAGCTTCGTTTTATGGCCAAAGCCAAAGCCAAACAGAAATATTTGTCTATAGGCACGAAATCAATAACAATTTTTCACAACTTTAAGAAAACTTCTTCACACCCAACAACAACAACAGCAACAACAATAATAATGAACAACCAACAAGCGACTGCCTTTTATAATGTCACACAAAGGAGTCCTAAATGATATTTATGTCGGCATTTATGTAAAAACCACAAAAAAATGCCATAAAGAAAATGAAGAAAGCCGAAAACTCTGATGGGGCCCAACATGCGTGTAAATAAATGCGAATAAGTAAAGAGGCCTGCTCCGCTCTTTGGATTTTCATGTCTAAGCCTTTGAGTGACGCGTAAATTAAATAATTTCTTTGTTCGCATCAGAATGGAAAAATTTACATAACACAAAATAAAACTTGTGAGCCACTGCAAGACAGCGGGAGGCCTCAAGCTGCACCCTTTAGATTACCATAAAGAAATGGACAGAGCCGCAGACTCTGTGACGACCTATTGAACCCAAGCCGAGAGCGGAGCCCAGTTGAGGCTCAAAGGTAATTTAAAATTCATCGGTCTCCACTACCGTTGACCTGAGGCCCAAAATGCTTACGAATGCTAATAGAAATCGCAGCCGAGCGAAAGGCAAATGCACATGCCTGGCACCTGCCTTCGACTTTTGTCACTTTAGCCGCCATCCGAAGACAAATGCAGGACAATGCACGTGCATTTCGAATGGCCCTTTGCGGCTCCTACACTCGCTTTGATTTCCAATTAAATGTTAATAAGTACTCTGCCAACTCTGCCAACTCTTTGGGGCTTTTTACCATTTGCTCGCTGCCAAAAGTGTTTACCTACGGTCTTTGATTGTTCAGACAATGAGACGACGCTTCAAACCAGAGCGGAAATGTGACGGCCATTTAAATGCTAAGCAGCGCCCTCTAGTGTCAGTTGCATAAATTAAACTCAAATGTGCACTATACGATTTCCGGCGCCCATACAGATAGATAAGCCTCGTCTTGTGTCGGAAATCAAGAGATTTTTTTTGTTGTTTTTAAGTAAAATGCCGTGTTTTGTGCATGGAATTTTACAATAAATATTAAAACAAAAAGAATTTTCGTCAGTTATATTGTTTATACATATGTTAATGTATTATTCTTCTTATTGAAATCAAATAATTAAACAATGTTGAAACATATGTATCTGCCATATCATGGTTAATTGTTCAAGCTCTATATATGAAATTTTTATTATTAACCTGGCTCAATTTATATACTAAAGATATTCAATATTAAAAAATATATATCTATACTTATGTACTATTAATTTATTTAAAAAATAATGAAACCTTAAACGAACATGCAGTTCATTTGTTAAAAGAAATAGGAACTAAATATAATTAGTATATGAATAAAGTTATTTATTTATTTATTAAAATATTTTATACTGCTGTTATTACCCAGCATTGCCCGACCCAATAAATTTCGATCAAATTTAATAGAAAACTTCTCTTCTCATTTTCACCCCTTGAAAAATTTTAATAACATCGTTTAGTAGAATAAATACAAGCTGCCAAAACCTAGACAAGAACTCAGCCAAAAAAAAATCTTAAAAATAAAAGAGATTGAAATACAAAAATTGTTGTCTTTCCCGAAATCCGCACAAACTAATACGCACTTGTAGCTGCATACAAATGAATTATCCCAAGTTCAGATGGCCACTATTAAAAGCAATTAAGGTTTTCCAGGCATATCATGGCTAATATATGATGATATTTTGCCATGCTTCTTGAGCTCTCTCCGTTTCCATAAAATTCAAAGCCTGTTGATTTTCCACAACATGCCCGACAGTTACCAGAAGATCCAGCTGCTTGAACTCTCACAGTGCAGGGAAATGCAAACAACTGGAATTCAAAACAAAAGTTGGCTTAAATTAATGCCCAGAGCCGGGCTATCAGCTGTCTGTCGCCGTGTGACACATCAAAATAATCCCGACAGCTTAATTATGTACGGTTTAATGTGCGGCTCATTGCCAGGGACAAACAATGACCGACCGGCAAGCACATCCTTTGCTACACTTTACTTTTTTTGTGTGTGTGAAATGTTTGTGTGTGAAAGGATTTATGCATAAAATGCCACCCGCACAGCCCAGGATAACCCGGCAAAATATATACAAAATATGCAGGCCGCGGTTTTTATGAATTTCTGCCATAACGCTTGGCTGAGTGGTTTAAGCGGCGGCCCGTCGGCATGTGAATTTCGAGGTAATTATTTGCAAACAAAAAAATTCAAAATGTAGAGAGAAAAAACCCGCCTGCACATGGCAATCATTTTCCGGCTGGTCCTCAACTTTTTAATGAGAAAAATGAACGCAACAAAACGAGAGAGAGGGAAAAAAACGAGAAAGAAATGTAAATAATTCTTATCACTTAAATGAAAGGCAACTGTCAAATATCACACCCCAGTTGGAACCGCAACAAAATGCTGCGCCGGGTGTGGAAACTAACACCTCGGGCGTTTGTGCAAACGTCGCTTATCTGGGGGCCCAGGACTCAGCCCAGCCCCCGATCGCGACCCAGCTCCGCGTACAGCATCAATCAGTAGGGGCAGGAAGTTCCTTATCGTCGCACAAATAATCACACTTTAAATATATATCAAGAGAGCTAGAAAAATGAAAGCAAAAACCCGACGCGACATGTGTAGCTCTCTCTCTGTCTGTTGTTTTCTTGTCTTCCACGCGTAGGTGTTGTACAAATGTTTGTCGGGGATTTTTGGGCTAGTTGCGCTATGACAAACAGCGCATTCGAAGTTTGCCTCCGCCGCAATTCAGGCTAATCCCAAGTGATAATTTCTGTCTGTGAGACGCGAGTGAAATATATAATGGCTGACATTGACATTGCGGAGCCAGCGATAAGTTTCAAGTAACACATGCCGGTAATGATTCTACTTGATGCTGATGAATGTGTGGGTGGGTGTGTGGGTGTGTGTGTGGAATGAAAACTTTAACAGGCACGCGTGATATATGCCCATGAAATTGTGGGTTAAAAGTGAGCCAGCCGAATGGCTGCACAGCGCGAGCTAATACGACATCAGATAACCAAGTTAGATGGGTGTGGTATGGGTGACATGAGATCAGGCTTAACAACTCATAAAGTTACGTGAATCTTTGAGGCTGTTCAACCGCATCAGTTTCAATCAAATCAAATAAGAAGCTTGAATTGTCTGCCAGATGCGCTATAAACCAAAAATCTCGATCGAATTACAGCTTAAAGGTTGCTTAACTCCTATTAATTAGTAGCTTGATTATTTATTTTAAATATATTTATATACTCTATGCCTTTTTGTCTTTCAGCTTCAATAATCCAATGTTTCCGAACTTCCTTTGGCAATTGCCGTGTAAATCTTTTTCTTATTTGAATATGTAATTCCTTGTATTCAAACCTCGAAATTTGTTTAGTTCATATTAATTAGCTTAATCAGTTACTTTCATTATAGATATACTTTTCTTATGTATTGGCTAATCCCTTTTTCACAATATATGGCTTACCATATATATGATAATTATTCAAAATATTATAAATTCTTTTCGATAAAATTTCCTTATCCTACATATTTTTACGTATTTCTTAATATAACATCTTCCCCGTAGTCTATGCATTGTTCTCCCTGTCACACCCTTAACACATTTCTTGTAAATATGTCGTTGTTTTTATATGAATTGTATCTACACCCTCGCCATTAATTTCAACATAATTTATATGAAATCTGTTATAGTCTTATTAACGCGATGCCTTCAACTGTAGCGCCATCTGGCATCAGCTGCTTAACAAATTGAGATCTTTGGCCACCCGGAGCAGGATGCATATGCTCTGTAGATGAGTTGGCACCTTCTCGAAAACCGCATCGCGACATGAACATAAATAAACGAAATGAAAAGCGCAGCGAATGTGGCGCAGCTGTGGCCGGCGTCGAGGCAGTCAAACGCAGACGAGCAATTTGCAATGCCTCGCGCCACGCCCCCAGCCCTCTCGACCCAACCAACAAAAATTTTATTGCACAATCAGGGCACAAGTGTTGTACTCGAGGCGCCTCAAATGTGAAGGGCAATGCCAATGCCAGGGCCGTTCACACCCACTTCACGCACACACACATACACATAATATATAAATATAAGTATATGTATGTATGTATGTATGTGGCACAGTATCGAATTGGAATCGGTGAGATCGCCCACCTTTCTGTGGAAAATGTGCGGCACTTCACACCCGGTCCACAAATAGAGAAGAGTTTGGGCATAGATCAGGGAACTATTCGGGAATGATTCAATGGGAATGACTGTGCCTAATGCGCTTGCACTTGAGCTCTGTTTGCCCAAGTTCCAGCTGATTATGACTACGCTTTACGCTTCTGCCTGGCTGGCTGCAACAGATATAAATTAAGAATTTTAATGCGGAGAAAAAACAAAGGGACTTGATCCGGCGGCGGCGTCGACACGACTTCATGCTTAATCAAATTGTGTTGTTGTGCTCGCCGCACAGATCCTTTTGAACTGCCGCAGCCACTGTAATATTTAAACCAGATCAGTTCCAATGCCGCCGACGTTTGCCGCTGGGACTGGGAAACAGCCATTGAGGAGCGGCTTGGGCTGACCTGCTTCTGAGGAAAATTATCACAGCTTTGCTAATGAAAGGCAACGAATGAAATTTTAACGAGCCCACAGAATCCATGGATTTAGGCATGCATTGCCTTGACTGCCTGCGCCAGGACCTCCTGTGTTGATTGTCCCTAAAAGGTGATAACGCCGCCGTTTTGTGTGCCCATCCCTTTCTCTCTCATATTTTGTATCGACTTTAAAATGTATGTCGATTATTAACATCCTTTTAGCGCAAATGTCCAAACGTGTTTTCTTTTTGTTCGACTCTATTCACGCCCCATATAAGGCGTTTGCAGTTTACAAAAGGTTTGCTCATGGGAAACTATATTGACAGTAGCTTGCAGTTGAGAAAATCCTCTTTGGGAACTGCATAAAATGCTGAAGGAAGCCCATTTCCGGCTTGATAAGCCTTTTTTGTTACGGATCTTAAGCCCGCTAATCTTTACATTGACTAAAACCAAAGAATATAAGGCTTTAGGCTCACTCCTGGGGTGTAAGTTTAAAGATATATATAAACTGCGAAATTAATGTATAACGATAGTTCTTAGGAGTTTTAAAACAGACTTAGTTATATGAAGATGCTGAGTAAATAGGAGAAACCCTGTTCCTAGCGCCGAGCTGATGTGATAAACATTCCAACTTTCTTCCATATTTATATACACATAATCACACACACACTCACAAGCATGCTCAGCGAAAGCAGACTATTTCTTCTACTTACTATAAGAAATATATTCTTAAATAATAAAGTCGCAAGAGCTAGACTCATGTTTCCGATACAGACACATTCATACACACAGACATAAGGACAGACAGTCGTATTTGGCTGGATCATCATTTTGATCAAAAATATATATACTTTATGGAATCACAGATGCTTCATTCTGCCTGTGAAATACATTTGCAAGAAATTTGCATTTAAATCACTATTTAATGGCATTTAGTAGATTGGGTTCTAAACATTATATTCTGAACCAACAGCCAAATGTATTTAATTGTTACTATATCAATGAAAAGGAAATAAGACTTGCACTGGTCATATAATATGATCTTAAATATAAATACAAAATATATACAAATGCGTACTTACCGAAAAATCCACATACATATTGCCATCTATTAATAGGATGCAATAAGATTTTAATATTAACACAACACTAGAAATGCAAAAGAAGTAGAGAACAGGTGAGATATTTTAGGTAGATAAAAATTAATTTGACCAGATCGGATGCCAAACAAAATAGTTTAAGTTTTCCGCGCATTTTCCGACCTTAGGCGTGAATCAAAATCATTGAAATAAGTACTTATTTATTAATTTAATTCTTTTTAGAGCTCTAAAAATAATGTGCACATAAGGCAACTACAATAAACCAAAAAACAGCTTTTCGGGACTTTCGTTTTAGTTTGTGAATTGATCACCAACCATCAATCAGTCAATCCATGAGGCATGCTTACAGTTTTTTTATATATAGATGAAATCTGATCAATATGTTTCAAATTATATTACTTAAATATATATCATTGTTTGCCCATATCCTAGCCTGAGATTCGAATTCGGATACTCGTTGTTCAGTTAACAGAATAAATTATGTATTATATAACTTCGTTCCCGACGACAGCAGGGTATTCCTATTAATAATATATATACGACTGCTAAGCTCTACATCCGGACTTTTATTTAAAAAACAGCCCATGGCCAAGCAATTTCATTTTTCTAAACCTCAACGGCTGCTGGTTTAAAAATGCTATATAAAAGTTCGCAGATTACATTAAAAACCGAAAAAAAGACACATTCAAGCTGCTGCTGAATATAGAAAAGTCAAAGAAATAAGCTGAAAAGTGAATATGAGAAACTCAAACATAGATGAATATGAATGAGTGAAGAACTAAAGAAGAGCGTAGACAAATGTTTGCATGTGCTTAGAAAATGCGCTGAAGTATGCACAGCCAGGTAACTGAATGCCAATGACAAATTTATGTATAAACTTTAGCGCGTAAAGTGCCACTAACTAACCCATACAAAAACACACGCACACACACACACACACACACACACGCGCATACAAAGTCGAGTGCAATGGCACGACGAGGCGCCTGGGCGTATGCTTTATGAATAGCGCATTCAAAGTGCAATTCTATGAATAGAGAGGTTGCCCCCAGAGAGAGAGACAGAGAGAGAGAGAGATATAGAGAGAGGGATAGGGCGCCTCAGGCTCGCCTGAGCACTTACAATAAGCACTCCCGCGTTGATTATTATTAAAGGCGCCCATTTCAAAAGAGCGGAGGCGCTCCGACAATGTCAATGTGCTGGCTTTGCTCTGCTCGGCTCGGCTGTGGCGCAGCTTTTAATGATTTATTTGAGAAAATTTACACGTGAGCGCCAGTCCAAAAACAAACACACATACACACACACACCACACACAAGATGAATGGAACCCATACACACACACACATTCACATATGTGCATGAAAATGGAACCCTGAACGGCACGGGGTCTACTGCTGCTTGGGCATTTTTGGATAGAAGATACAGATACAGAAGCGCCTGTATTAAGTTGCCAGACCATGAAATTCTTTGGCACGTACGTAGCGCCAATTTTGCGAAGCTTTTTTGCATAAACAAAAGGGGCAGGTGAGCAGCACCTGGGCCGCCCTTTCTTTTCTCTATCTCTCTCCCTGTGTGTGTTATTTCAGTTACAATTCGCGCTTTTTCATATTCTTTTAACGATTTATCATGCGAAAATTGTCTGGTCTCACTTTGCATATGCAAACCAACATCGGCTATTATTATTTAACTGTCCGCTTTTCTTGCATTTCCTATTGTTATTTCTCGTTTGCTTACCCTGCGGCACTACGTAAATTTAGTCACGTTGTTTAAATAATAAACTGCATCACAAACACCCCCAACCACGAAATTATGCAAAAATATCATCATCAGATTCCCGGACAATGGCAAAGTTATGATGACAATGCACATACAGCATGTGGCTTGGTCAAAAAGGGGGGTATCTCTCACACTGGAAAACTGATGCCACAACTGATACAACTTAATCAGTGAGACGTTAAGTGTGTTGGGGGACAGTTGAATAAGCGACCGTGCATTCAGGTTCAGCGATAAAAAAAAATTATACGCAATTAATTATTTCATATCGCCAAGTGAATATCTTTGACTTCTAATTAGCATGAAATATACACAAATACACGACATTATCGATAAGATGTGTAATTTAATGACTGCAATCAAAAGTTTGAATGAGAAAATGAGTTTGATGAACCGTTAAAGGCGAATCGAGATATGCATCAATTTATGCTGCAGCATTGCGCCATAAAAAAACCGAGTAGTCAGAGGCTGCAATCACAACAACTCGTATAAGTGTGCGATTCTTTATGGTTTAATTATACACATAAAGTTCTTAAGATATTCCCAGAAATTGTGTAAAATAGGAAGACAAACAATGTGCGATAGCTAATGACTTTATCAAGATTAATGCAAGAAAACCACTTTATTCATAATAAACTTCATTTTGAAGATCCCTCCTTTGTCTGTTTCTCAACTTTTTTCTATTTTACAGTGAATTTTTTTCTATAAATATATTTTCTAATTATTATATATATATATTTTTTTGAGCACCTTACGAGTTTGCATTTAACAAAACTTTACTCCTATCAACTTTGCAAATGCCATTAAATCAACCATGAGATTAAACAATCTGAAATTATTATTGAATTATATAAAATAAAAACTCTAAAAAATTAAAAAATATATATATTATCTTTTTTTCACACCGAGCAACAGTCTTGCCAGATGCATAAAACAGCTCATGCCCACATAATTAGCATGGCCATGGAGGCAGTTGTTAACTTGCCATAACTAACATACGTACTCCATAAAATAGAGAAACAGAGAAATAGAGAAAGAGAAATACTGCCCACCTCCAGCCCCGACCTCGACCTAGAGCTATTTATTACATTTTAGCTCTGGCGCACAAAATTATAACGCCAGTTGCCAACTTCGGGCAAAAACGAAACAAAGCCCTGGCACCAAGACGGGGACCTACTTTCGCCAAAGGCAAATAAAAGGGGTTACCAAAAATAGCCATGCAACCATATAAAGAAGCACTGAGCAGACAGCAAGCACCTCCCCCCCCCCCCCCCCCCCCCCACTCGCATATAAGGTCATAAAATAGTTGTCGCAACCTGGCGGGATAAGCATCTGACTCTGCCCCAGACTCTTCCTGTGGCCTGCAGTTCCAAACACACACACACACACACACACACACACACACATAGTCTCTCTGATTACTTCGTTAAGTTGCATGTTGGAACAAATTGTTTCCAAAGAAAGGCAATGGAAATAAAAATTATTGCCCCAAAACAAACAGGCAAGGGTTAAAGGTAACCACAACAACATGAAACTTGTGAAAGGTGACTGTAAGCTATTAAGCTACACTAAATAAATAAATATAAAAGAAAAAACAACTGCAATAGCATCATCGCGCTGTGATTATCTCGACCAGAGATTCTAGTTTATGGCGGATCCTACGATCCCAGCGACTGCAGACACATTCATTGGCCTTGGTCTTGTGGCTTGGGGACTCCTGTCAAATATGCAGCTCTTATCACATGTTGTCATCATTCGAAATGATGCACAAGTGTACCAGAACCAGACAACAACAAATTAAAAGCCACTCGCTGGGAACTTCATTAGAGAAAGTCACAGACGATGACCCGCAGATCCCAAAAAAAAAAAAACCCCCAAAGCCATAACCAAAAGCTAGAGACAGCCTCACAGTCAGACCCTTTGCCTACTAATTTTTTAGTAGCTGTGTTGTTTTGTGTTTTTTGTCAAAGCTAATTAGTACGTAAAGGCATTAACAATGGATCGCAGTGACGAATATATGATCGCGTCGACTGCATTTCAAGTGTCAAAAGCATATTTTTTTGTCTTTCCACGACCAAGTTTTGGGCCAAGTCATTATAGCATTGGCATTAGCATAATACGCGTATTATGCGTATTAATTACAGCGCCGACATTTGCATTTAAACGCCTATTTGTTGGCCAGGCCAGCAACAAAGGGCAGTACAATATCATCGGTGGTGGGTCTTAAGACCCAGTAGCTAATGCTATCCATGAGCCCAACTATAATTATTAAATTAAAAGACAATGCGTTTGCCCTGGCATCGGCTAAAGACCTGCAAGATGCGTACGACCACCCGAGCGTGGAGAAAGAGCTGGAAAATGGTTGCAGCGAGATGGATATCAAGTTCAAGTTGAAGCCAAGCCATAAATAGAAAACAAAAAGAGTTATTATGTACAAATTTGCATAAATTTCACGCTTGACAGTGAAATGATGCAGAGAGGAAGTTGTTAGAATGCCAGAAACGTTGTTTTCACAGGCATTTTTAAAGTATTCAAAGTATGGAAAACTAATTTCTTAATCACTGTTTGCTGTTCAATGTGGGTGTCCAGAGCAGGGAAGTCATTTTTCATTACTAATACCTAAATTGTTTTAACAACACGGTAGTCAAGTTTCGGAGTCTATGCTGTCTCTTAGTTTCGAGCAAATCTTTAGTAAGAAAACTATTTATATGATATTATTATCCGGATAATTAAATAAAAATTAGCTTGAACAAAGCTAAGAAGCTAAGATATATACCTGCCATATACATGCCAAATTTGATTTTGACCCTAGCTCTTTAAACCTAAGAGAGATTTTCCTAAAAAATCATAATTTCATATCGATTGCCTGGAAACGGTGCAAGTTATCGATGCTTTGAAACAAAATCATACTGCGCGCGGACAAGCAGAGTTTGGTACATACGTTCATACATACGGACGGACGGACAGACGGACGGAAGGACGGTCGGATGGAAAGACAGATGGATGGACAGATAGACGGACATGGCAAGAACGCCCTTCGCCTATTGATGCTGGCCAAGAGTTATTACACTATATGAGGTCGATATGGTAGATGCTTCCTTTTGCTGGTTACGTACATTTTGCCCAAAGCCAATATACCCTTTTTACCCATTTTACCCATTGAAGAGATTCAGGGTTTGAAACCCAAGTAAGAGTGCTTTAGTCTGAAGAGATTGCTGACATTGTAATGCTATACAAGAGTCTACATGCCAGATTTGCTGTCTCTTTATCGTAAACGATCAAGAAGCTTAATCTGAAAATCGATAATCATTGAAGTGGCCATTAGATTGTTCTGCGGATCATAGGGGATCTTAGTGTCAAATTTGAAGTCTCCCAAAGTCCGTTCCTTGACCAACACATTCGTACATACGGACAGATGGACGAGCGGACAGACATGCCTACACAAACTCCGCTGTTGTTGCTGATGCAGAATATGAACCTTATTATAATATATATATTTTCGGGGTACACAAATAAAATGATTAAAGTAGTAAGTGGTAAAAAAATCTTAAATATTTGTAATATATGTAGGTTAATACAGATATTAGGAACTTTTATGTTTAGCTAAAAAGAGAGCTCTGATAATTCAGAAAATAGCTTTTGTAATACTTATAGTATTTTTAATACAATAACACGAAATCTTTGCTTAAATTGCAATACTAAGTGTATCACCAGATTAATTGATCCTCAACTATTTGTTGATTTGGTAAAGAAATAGTTGAATTTCCCACCTATACTGTGATTTTTCGGACAATTTTCAAATATTTCCATTTAAAATATTTTCAAAATGTTTAGCCCAATATATTAAGAAATTCACTGCCCAAATGATGCACATCTGAAAAGTGCTCCAAAAGGGATTTTTCACATTTTGCATAGACCTTATCACAATCGGCACCCGCATGCCCCAAACGTTCGGCGTGTAGATAATCGTTATCCGTGTGCTCTGACAGGGCATCTATTGAGCTGGAAGGACTTTTAAGATCCGGTTAATTAGTGAATTATTAACGCGTCGCACTTAACTCACGTCAGCAATATGTGCAGGAGCTCTCCCAGCAGTCCGTTGCGCTCATCAAACGGCGAAGCGGCACTCTCGCAGATGCTCTTCAAAATACACTGCCGTCCATTCAGATGCATGCGTATGGCCATAGTCTCAAAACTCTTGTAAACAGCCCAGCGATAGTCACTGAGCGCCTGCGATGTCTCTTCCATAACTCTTGTGACCAGACCCACTTCCTCGTCGGTCTTTTGCATGACACGCTGAAATATGGTTGCATTGTCCATAAGCCTCCGTTCGGTTATGTCGTGCACGTCCTTTGTGCGTATTTGCTTGGCTGAGTTGGGCAAATAATAGCTCGCCTTGAGCACATAGCCCGTGGTAACGGACTCATATTTTAGATCTTGCACGGGTATACCAAAGCCCGCCAGAAACTGCAGTGGAAACATATTAGCATTATAAAGATCCTAGTCAAAAGTGTGTACCGACTTTGAATCTGGCGGCATGGGTAGGTGGCCAGATCAGTGGCAACCAGCGCGCCTTTCGCACCAACAGATCACTTTCATCATGTAGCTCATGGCTAAAGTTTTGATTGGAAGCTAAAACAACAGCGAAATAAGCCCAGCAAAGCGCCATAAACCATTTCAGATGTAAAATAATGATCATATTATTGTCTTCCTTTGAATCCTTGCCACGCTGCTCTCAACTACTGCCAAACCGCACAGTTTCAGTGTTAACGCTAAACTATGCCAAACAGCTTTGAAAAAGAAAGAATCTTACTTTCTTCTATTGAAGACTATTTAATAAAAAACAAAAAAAAAACCGAAAGTGCCAAATGATAAAACAAATTTGTCTCGAGTCCGTTGAAACCTAAGAGCCATGCTAAATATTTCTGATGGTACTGTGTGCCCATTTAACTTATCGCTCTGGGAATGTGTGAGTTTTCTAAAAACAGTAGACTTCGCGTTCTATTAATTAACACCTAAACGGTCTATTAGTTCCATGAAGTACACTAGGCGTGATTTATATTCAAAAGTATAACAGCTGAAAGTTAACCCAGTTTCTTAAATAATGATAAACATTTTTATAAAATTATTGTAAGAGTCCTCAAAACAATAATTAAAAGTAATTTTTTAAAGTGTACCAAGTATTTACAGTTAGCTTAACACTAAATATGAGATATTGAGAAAACATAAAACAAAACATATTATATCGTATTTATTTGGTAGTTATTGTTACTTTGTTCGGCCCTCTATATAAGAATAATCACGAGTGGTATTTTTTTTTGTTTTGTTTTAATTTTAAATTTAATTTTTAACTAATACATTAATTTGTCCAGATTGTCATGTAGTTCGCTAAAGTGTTGCAACAAACTGCGATGACATTCCTTGAACACTCGGTCACAGCCAGCGCCCGATTGGCCCACCTTCTCGGCATAGTAATACTCATTATCCGCATGCTCTGAGAGCTTATCCACCGATGAAGAGGGTCTATTAACAGATCAAGTCTAAGGGCTATGTTGTGCATTAAACCGCAGCTCTACTTACGTCAGCAAGATATGCAAAAGGTCGGCAATTAGGCCGTTTGCAATATGAAAAGGCTCCTCGGCTGCCTCGCAAATGCTTTTCAGCACACAAATGCGACCCTGATAGCCCAGACGTTTAGCCAAACCCTCTAAGGCCTTGTACATCGTCCAACGATAGCTGCTCAACACTTTGTTAGTTCTCGTCAGCAGCTTTCTTGTGCTCTTGCCCAATTCATTGGCGTCAACCAGAAAGTTCTCAAACATAGGTCGACGTCGGCGCGCACCAACAGATCCCAAAGTGGGCACCTGGTTAAGTGGCAAAGCTGTGGGCGTACGCAATGAATCCGGCGTTTCGGGCAGCCAGTACTCCGCCTTTAGAACATAGCCTGTTGTCACAGCCTCATATTCAAGATCCTCCAGCGGTATACCAATGCCGCCAATGAACTAATTGTATATGGGGTTTCCTTTAATCAATCACTAAATCACGTTCACACTTCTACTCACCATAACGCGTGTGGGTGAGGTCGTTGGAAAGACGAGCCACGGTATGGGGTTTCGTTTGGTACGCTCATGTTTCGATAGACTACCGAGAGTAGCTGTCGCACTTGAAAACGAATTACTTAGTATACTTATATATAGACAACTACCTATGGTCAGCAATATTCTCGCTTTCATATTCGATATGTTCTATTTATATTTGGGTATTTTGATAATAAATCAACACGCGATGCGCACGTTGTCAATGCTTTGCCCAGCAGCGCGTTACTGAATCTCACAGCCTGACAAAAAAAAAAACCTTCTCAAAGTTCTAGCTAACGCATTTATTACCGAACCGAGCGACGGCATATTGAAATTATTTAGAAAGAATAGATTCTACTTTCTGGCTGCAACTTTTTGGGAATAGAAATGTTACAAATTATTTTAATTATCACCAACCAATTGACGCTTGCCACATGCTTCTTGCTGGATGGCTGGACAAGTTACTTGGTTGGTTCATGCGGAAACTGTGTAAAACTTGCATATTCCAGTTATAGCTGTCAGACACAAGCTAAGATCTCGTCGGTTTAGTCGGATGGCAACTGAATTCCATTGGAAATTCATTCATAATTTGATGCCTTGACAGGGTTAAGCACATGTCTTGTGCAGGGAATTCGGAACATAAATTATTTGCGTATGCAATGTAATTTATAAACTATTGTAATGAGATTGAATAGGCATCCGCCACATCGAGAGATCTTCTATAAAGTTATATAAGAGTTATATGAAGTTCGATTTTTAATTCCCGTTAGCAGTAGAAGTAATACTCATATACACGTTACATTTATAAGATATTAATTCAGCATGAGTTTCGTATTTAAGCTAAGACTTTATTTATTTTAATGTGCATTTCATCTATATAAACTATTTAACTTTCCTGTATTAAGCGAATTTCAATAATGATATACAAAAAAAAAAAGAATCTTATACGACTTTATTGTTTTTATTATAGTCCCTTTATTAGGAGCCTAACCTTGGTTTAATTCAGTTCAAATTTACAACAAGGAATTACTTGTATGTAAATTCAAAAAATGTTATGAACCAGTTCAATTTTTCAAAATATTTTTCTTAAGTACGTACAACCAATGTTGGTTTTGAACCCATTTACATTTTTAATACGAGTTTTGTTGTGTATAAAAATAAAGCTTGATTTGAACCACTTCTAAGGACTTTTTGTTAGCAATCCAAAGGGAACCAGTTCAATCGAATTGAAATCTGTTCAAGAGCAGTCTTTTGAGTTAGCCACTTGCATTTCAGTCAAAAAATCACACCCTGTACTTGACTGATGCCATTTCTTCTTTTGTTAGCATTTCTATTGCACCTTCCACTTGCAATTTTCTACAACTTATATGGAACTTGCAACTGAAAACTGCAAACAGTTCACTTAGCGCATTGTTCGCGATGAGTTCCAATCGCTGGCATTATTGTAGCTACCTCCTAGTTGGACTCATTCTTATTGTACTGACTGTCAAGCTGACCAGTGCAGTGCTGTTCTTTCCACGTGGCGGTTCCATAGGTGTAAGCGATGAAGAAAAATCTTCAACCAAATCTGATTTAATTACTTGTGCATTCCAGCTACTAGCTGCAGTGGCCATTCCATTGGATCTTACATATCGCAATGTGTACATGGCCTTCAACTTTGAGTCCAACTATGGTTTGCCTTCGAATGACTCTTACAATCAGTGGATTGATAGGGTAAGTGAACAGATCTCGAGCTCCCGCTGTGCACAAATAATGCTCTTGCTTAAAGTGGGATCTGGACGAGGGCTTTCTTGGCATTGGGAGCGATGTGACGCCCATAGATGGACGCAATGACGATAAGCTGGAGAAACGTTCGATTTCGACACCGCCCCGTTTTACACGTCACGACTTCTATAGAGCGATTGTTAGCTATTTGGGTCAGTATGGCTACAATGGCAGCGCCTGTTTGCTGCGCACCATCTGCGAGGTGACCGCTGCCCCACTGGATGCACACAACGGCGTATTGGGCAGCATATTCAAAATTCTATTCATGTAAGTTGGGGTTATTGTGTGTGACCCCATGCCTGGACAAATTTTCAGATCTAATTAGTGGCCTCACGCCTTTCACACAGGCCAACGACAAGCGCCGCCGAGCAGCGACTGCAGCACGTGGATAGCCTCTATGAGGCCACAGAGCTGGGCACGCGCGCCTTAAACTGTGCTGATTACGTGGCCGGTTGTGCACACAGTATGCTGGACATGATAAGCGTTATGCTCTAAATCTCAAGTGTGCGTGAGTGCACTCAACGAATGCATACAACAGCAAATGGCTCCTAAATAAATTAGCCAAGTGCTTAGCAAAACATAATCCTTAACAAAAAACTTAATTCCACTAAGCTACCACATGAGGGGTTACAAGCTTGAAGAATCTCTTAAAACAATTCAAGATATATCTCAAAAAAACATTTCTTTCAAATAAATAAGCTGTATATATACATTTATCATATACGACTTTAATGGGTTTCCTTTAATAAGACCCAAAATTCTGGATTCAAGTTGAGATGGGAATGGAACAGGAATTCCAAGGGAAACCCGTGGGGATGGACGGACGAGAAAGAACTTGAAAATATGCAAAATCGGGGGAATTTTTTATATAATACCAATTATTTTGCGAGTTTCAATCTTATTTCTGGATTGACTGGGTTTAAATTGACATTTTCAAAATATTATGTAAGTCAGAATGTTTTATTAAATAAAAATTGTATTTGAATAAATACTAAGTTAATACTATATTTATTTTTTTAGATTACTTTAGAAAGTAAGGACGCATTGAAAGAAAGAAATTTCGACTAGGAACGGAACGGACGGGATACATTTAGAAACTTCTGAACGGAACTGGATAAGTATCTGTTTCGGACGGGTCGGATATCGGAATTTCTTTCCCATGCACTGGTCTAATTTAAATTTGTTTTAAAACCACCTAAAAATTTGTTCCAGTGTAGTTTACAAAAATAAATGCGAAAATCTGTGGCAATGTTTGCATAACAAGCAGCCAACTAAAGTCGCTCGCCTGCTGTGTGAAATGTTTTAATTTCACTTAAAGCGCTTAAGACACCGCCTCGTCCTAGCAACCAAAGCAGATGATGGTGATGAGTACGGTCCTAAGCTGGCCGCAAAATGAATCCGCAAACACACATGTACATATGTACACACGCTGGCTACAAGGGGATGGGGATGTGTGTTGACGGCTCGCGTTTTGTTCAAGAACAAGGCGCAGAGTTCAGCGTTCTTTCTTTCAATTATTTATTGTTGTTGCTTTTGGTTTTTTTTTAGCAGCTCTTTGCCTCTTTGATCGCTTTTTCCGCTTCTTTTGAGGGCCAACACAAAAAGAGAGCTCCTTTTGTCTGCGGTCTGAGCCTGTCAACAATGGCATACATATGTCCACACACACTACGCACACAGATACACATATTTTTTGTAGTTTCAGGGCCAGATTTTGTACTCCTTTTTATTTATTATTATTTTTTTGGCTGTTTGTTATTTCTTTGATTTGATTTGCCGCCTTAAAGGGACTTTGGTATTGTTTATAAGACGCTCTTCGCCCTTTGACGGACTGGTGAGAGCGAATTACGCCTTCTTTGATTTTGCACAACCTATTGAAATCATAATTAGAAGACAAATGCCTTCAGTTCTCCGGGCACAATGGCCAGGCAGCGAAGCTGAAGTGCTTATTTGCGTCGTAATGTTGAGAAAAGGATTCCTAAAACTTAAGTGCTAATAAAGGCAAGGGAGCAGTCTTGAAATAAAAGTTGAAGAAGCTATTTTATACAACTGGTAACAGCCTTAGAAATTTAACACGTATATAATATAAGATTATATAAACTGTGATATAGGCGTATCTTTAAAGTGTGCGTAATAAAATTTATCAAATTTTAGAACTTTTTATCTTTTAGGAATATCAAAGAGCACAATTTCGAGCCGCTGAAGTGAAAATGATATGAAACCTAAAAAATATATATCTTGAATGGTTAATGAAATTCAATTGGCTGCTATTTATAAAAATTTCTGTAATAAGAGTTTAATCTAAAGAAATAATAGCTTTACGTAAGATTAACTTGAAGTTAAAATATAAAATAATAAACTTGCTTAAAATATTCTTTGTACTTCAAGTTAAACTCTTGTTATAGATATTTACAGCCGAATATATTTGAGCCTTTAAGCAAGTAATAAGAAATTCCTGTTAACCAACATGGACTTTTTTCACTCATTTCTAACATTATGTATTATAGAGACAATTCTCAATCATCTTTTTTTTACAAATGCAGGACAGTCACATAGGAGTATTTGAATTCCGTCTCCTCTTCATCTTCCCCAGCATCGGAAGAAGTAAGGAATAGGAACTGGCAGCCTTTGTTTTATACGGGCTATGGCCCAGTGCCCCGTTATGACTCCTAGCATTATCCTTATCCTGTTCTTGTTAAAGTGTAGGGTTTAGATGTCCATTAAATATTATTTTTTTACCAGAGTATAAGGTATATATGAGAGTTAGGCTCAGAGGCACACTGTCCCTCTGTTATTAGATAAAGTTTCCTTTTCGAGTCTGTAGATATCGGCTACAAGGGACGTTGACAATCCAATCCTAGCGCACTCGTCCGCCATCTAGCTGCTTCTTGCACCCGGAATGGCCAGGTACCCAAGCAATGGCGATTGATAAATTTTGGACTAGGTTCAAAATGTGTTGTGAAAGAGTTTGCTTTTGGCAGTGTGAGATGATTGATGATATTAATGATATGTTCCTTGGGGTCTCCCCCAGAATTCGAGACAGCATAGATCTCTGCTTAAAACTCTACACTAGACCAGTAGACGGTAAAATAGTTATGTTGCCAGCTCCTTCGAAAAGACGCCGGCCCCTGTTCCATCTTCCGTTTTCGACCCAGAAAATGAAGAGCTCGTTCCTCCGCAAGGGGGGTTTCCGCTCCAAGTTTTTCCTCCCACACAGCTATCACCTATCCGACTGCGAACTAACACATTTGGCTGAAGAAGTTGCACTTCCCGGAATTTGATTGCCCTTCTAGTTGCCGCATGCATGAGCTAAATGCCTATTAAAGCCAGATCCAAGATACAATTCCTATTACACTAAGGCAGGCAGCCTTTAGGACATTATGATGTTGGCAGTTTTGAATGAATATGAATGAATGTGAATGTGAATCTCCTGACAAAATTCCCTTTTGCAGATGCAAAAGGAGCCGTGTTGTCTTCCTCATTCTTTCCTCAGAGTTTCTCTTTTAAAAATTTTCGTATCTTCTTGTAATAAAAATCAGTTTGGTCTTTTGTGAATTGACGCACAGACCAATTTACTGTGCCTACTGCACTGCCGAGAGCAGAATCCAAGAGTCTCACAGATTGTGGGTAAAAATTTATCCGTTATTATGAGAACCAGCTTGTCCTGCAATAATCCTGTATCCACAATTGAGAAACTCCTCCTGGGGAATGCCAATTGTAGCCTTCCCTAAGTTTGCAGAGCAGCAGACCATTTTGCCAAGCCATCTAGTGATTGCCGGGTGTGAGCTGATTTTGGTGTGAGCAAACATCGACTCGATCCTGACATTCTTTACAACTTGGAGGCACATAAAAGTCGCACTACAAATGGATACTTCTCTGTTTGTGAGTTTATTATGTTACTGCACATTAAAGTCTACTCGCTGATTTATGGCGCATAGGTTCCAATTGCTGTTTTGAATTACGCTTTAAATTAGTAGTATTCTATATATACTAAAACACACATACTATAACATTTAATAGACTTGTCAAAGCGGCGACCACATAAAACGGCAGGTGGTTGTGGCGGGCCAGGCCGCATTCATTTCCTGTGGGGAATTGCTTTGCTTTGGTTTCGTTTCTTAAGCGGGCCTGATACAAATTGATTTGTAATTAGTTGCAGTTGCAGTCAACAATATGATTAACTTGGCATTTGGCGTGGCCGACCAGGCACAGCCTACTCTGAGCATTGGGAGTTGTCTAAGGTTTCAAGCCAGCCACACGGCCACAGCTGTGCGCAGGCGTGGATGCGGCTCAACGAACAACATATCCACTTGAACGCTGACATGCATAAATTACATTCAAGGAATGCATTATCCTTAGTAATATCCTAAGAAATTGACAGTTCCTTAGAGTAGTCGGCTCTCAATGACATCTGTGGGCGTTCTTGTGACTTGTTGAAGCTGCTGTGGTTTACCCCGAGTATCATCATCAGCATGTGTCAACAAATGTTGGACGGTCTAAGTATCCATAACATATCATATGCAGCCAGCCATCCAATCCCCGACAGTCGACAGTTGTGCGCAGTTCGTGTCATAAATCAGGGCAGGAAAAAGTGCATTAGCAGCTACATTTCAACGCTTTTTAGTTTATCGCTGTCGCTGTCTCTAATTGTTTATAATGCTTTCGTTTATTGAATTTATATAAAATACATGATGAGTTTTTCCACAATTTCACTAGTCAGTTATTAAATTAGACCTTAATCCACTTTGACACGCGCATATAAACATTAATTGAATTCACAAATGAGCAGTTTATATTAAATTATAAATTAACTAATTACCATGTCGGTTATTATTATTGTTATTCTATTTTTTTTATATTTTTATTATTGTTTAACTTGATAACGTGACGTTTTTACACGCCTCAACAATTGGATTAGTGCATAACCTGAAATGGCATTTAAAATGGCGCTTTTAATATAAAAACACATACCAACAAAATCCGTTTGACTGTTTGTCGGTTATCCCGGTTTTGTTTTAATTTAGTTAATGAAATGTTTTGTGTTCGGGATTTAAATGGTTGGGTTAACCAAAAAGTATAATGCCAACCAATTGTGAGAGCTGTAAATATAAATAAATAATTATTATCAGTTAACAGCATTTAAAATTCAAAAGTAACGAATGAAAATTAATTTATGAGACAATTACAATATGATAAAGTAGAATATAGAACAAGAGCATAGCATTTGGATTATTATTAAATAAATTATTTACATACTTACTCGATGGCCAAGTTCAGCAAAAGTCTTTAACGAACTTTTCTCCCATGGACTTTTCGATTAGTTTCATTTGACTGACGTATTTCGACTTTCTTATCCAAGAATCTTAACTATCTAAGTAACTAAGCATGAGCATATCAAATTGATGAGAAATGCAGCAGTGTCTAATCATTAGCTGTTGTCACTGTTCCCACAAAGCCTTCCTTCCACCTTATCGCCAACATCAACACCGAAGAAAAGTCATCATTTTCTTTGCATAATGCAAGGGAAAAGGTCATATAACATTGGCCCAAGTCATCATCATTCATATTCATGTATGGCATATAAAAACTGCCCCATAATTTCATTGCACCAACAAAACCCGGCAGACATTTAAACGCCTCCCCCCTCCCTCCTGCCGACGCAGTGCATTTATAATTTGATCGATTGCGCAGCGCTTCCAAACTACTTTGACATTAATTGACTCCAAATATGCACAAGCGCATGAAATTATGAAAATCTTATTAAAGTCAACCAGCCAGGCGAACACTGAACGAGCCTTTTGTTCGGCTAAGACCGAAAAAATTCACCGGGCAAACTTCATAAATGCTAATGTGCCTGGCTGCCCTGACGGCCGGCTAAGAAATGATTGATGGACTTAGCCAGGGCGACGAAAAAACTCGCCTGCTTTGGTTTGAGGTTTCTATTTACTATTGACTGCAAAATTATGCGGTGCACACCTACAGCCAACGGCAAAAAAGGGATCAATTCCCGAAAAAAAAACGCCCTAGCACAAAATTTCACCTTTTACCTTTAAGGCACATTTTCGGCAACTACTTGATCCAATTTAATCCCACGGCTTAGGCACAACGAGCTGGGCTTAAGCGTCTTAACGCATGTTGCAACATGTTTAACTAGGACCTAACAAAGATTTAGTTATTATACTGCTGGGCAGCATGGCAAATATTTTGAGGTTGCCGCCCTTTGTATGCGAATTCGGTTGCGTAGAGGCGGTTCTACAATGATCTATGGCAGGACAATTCCTTTGACGGCAGAGTTCTTTAGAAAGAAGAGCAGCAGTTGTTAAGACAATATATACATGTTTGTAGTTGGATCATCATAGCAATCTTAGCCGCCCATTTTTCTGTTAACTTCCGCAGGGACACAGATAATTCTCATTAGTAATTCACTGAGTACCCATACTCAAATTATTCATCGTGCCAAATTGAAATGTATTTCTATTTGTTTAAGGAAAACCTTTTAAGCAATATTAAAAACTGATTATCCTGACGGATTGGCGGTCAATGCAAGGTCCAAAGCTTAGGAGCTAGACAGCTGAAAGTATTCCTGACGCTTTCTTTTGGAAGCTTTCGGAAAATTCAACGGCCAAGGAGAAAGTCATAGTTAAAGTTTGTAGGAGAAGCATCGAAAACAATACAGCCAAGGGTCTAAGTGTCGCACCAACAAGCGAGAAGTCGCCGGTTCAACTCCGTCCGTTTATTTAAAAGGAAAAAAGCATCAATACTTAATTTATTCGGATAATCCCTTCTATAACTAAAACAATCTAACCTAAATCAGAGGTTATGTAAAACTCTTACTGTAATAAGATTTCACAATAAACGTTTCAGAAACTGGTTTTAAATATAACGAGTTAATTTACACTTATCTAACTTTTGATTCAGCAAGCGGCTTGCATTTATGTATTACTCAAGCAATCCTCACATGAAAAGCAATTTGCTTAGCCTAGCCCCAGCCCGACTCACACGAAAGGCCAACAAGAATAAATGTATTCTCAGCTCTATTGTACATTATCGGACAGACCCCGTCTAACTTCCTGTTTTGTTTGTGGAGTCCTGTGCGTGTGGCGCCGTAAAAAGCATTTTGTGTAAATGCGGCGCAAACAAGCTCGAGACTAATTACTGCACAAGATAACGCCAGAAAGCAGACCGCACCACGATAATAATCTAAGCAAATTTATCAACAGTCGAAACGGACACACACACACACACACACACACTTAAGGATTGAAATGGAAAGGCCCGTGTGGGTGTGTACAAAGCAAAAATAAAAAAACACACACACAAAATAAAGGCACATAAAAATATAAAAGCCTTGTGCTTTGCATGTGTGCAACACCAAGGAAGACATACACAAAAGGATACAAGTGAAAAATTATGCGATGGAGACTCGAACAGACAAAAAGCAAACCAACGCATAGGCTAAAGGGCAGCCCCCAGCATTCTGTACAGTTGTTTGTTAAGTGTGAACTTGAGGCAAAAACATGCCACGTGCCGCAGCCCAACAGAATAGGACGCACAGCGCATACACGAGCTGGGATTCACCAAGGAAACACAGACACATTTCCATGGCCAAAACGAAACTTTAATACACTTGCCTTGTGCGTTAGTCTTTGATTATGGAAGAGATTAAATTTAGTTAAAAAGCTGTTCTAATAAAATAAGAAAGAAAATTGAAATTGGAAGCTATCTAGTTATAGAAACGCATTTCCCAGGGCTTCAAAATTCAAAAGAGATGAGAAAACCGGTTGTTGTTAAATATACTCTTGATTCGATCAGTCAGGGTAAATAATAATAAAAGTAAAGCCGTGTAGTTTTTAAATGGATTTAACTTAAAATATCTTATATAGGATTGGCCAAAAAGTCGAGTGATCATTTCTGGGATCGTCATATACTACTTCTATTGATCGTACACTATTTCTCTTAATCATAATATGAACTTTCTCTTTTATTAATGAATATTTTAGTTATTTAGTTGGAAGCTTAAACGAACATCTTTAAAAGTACATTGTATATACATAATTGTTTAATATTACACAGGAAAGTATATTTCTTTGAAGTCCCAATCATGCTAACAAAGTAATTATACCCTTCGCATAAATCGGCAACTGGGAGAAAATTGCATGTTGCTCGAGTAAAATAACAAAAATTTCTTTTTTCACACAAATAACGAGAAGCCAAAAGGCCTCCAAAATATGTCTGATGATAACACCCGCAATGGCCACCCACATTCTCCCACAAGGAACGCCTAAGTAACAGCTTTTTAGCATAAATTTCCAGTTACACGGCAGGAAGTCGTCGTGCGTCAGTTGCTTGCCACAATTTCCATTAGCAGCAAGCGCCACATGTGACGTTCCCGCTGCCAGGACATTTGACATTTTAAGGAGCGCCAAGAGCGAGTGGCCCACAGGTAAGCCCCAGAAGTCGAAGCCCTGCCCCGACCTGGCATGTCAACTGTGTGTATAGCACGCACAATTTGAGTTGAAATTCTCAAAGGTAAAATAAATATATAAGCGATGGACTAACAGTAAATACACATAACTGAATAGCAGAATGGCCAAGGAAGGGCAAACAAATGCAAGGAAAAACCTGCAACGGCGCTGCCAAGTCCCAGTTCTCAGCTATTTCCAGAGGTTGCCGTATTCCCTGTTGCCGTGCACACCTGTGGTAAACGCTCAAATTTCAATGAAATGTTGAAATAGAAATTAAATGCCCGACCGCATTTTAGACTAATGCCAAAATTGCGCGCTCCCAACGTGCTCGTATCAGCTTACAGCAGCAACAGCATCCCTCGCCTCCCACTCCAAGGTACAGGTATCCTGTTTATGGCAGGCAGCCTGAATCAACCACAACATATACACCTATTTCCTCTGTGCAACACGGTGTCACATGAGACGCTTGCCAAAATGAATAAAAAATATGTATACATATATTGAATACACACTCCCGTGCTCAACCACAATGCCAAGGAAGTGGCGGCCCAAAAGACAGGAACAACCCAACACTTAGTTTCGGAAATGGCCCATAGCTGCCTCCGAGATGCCGGCTGATACGATAGCGGCAGTCCCTAATAGTCGGTGGTCTGGGCCCAGTTAAGTGTTTTGCATTTGCCATGCACAAAGCACCTTTGGCATGTGCAAAATTTAGATGGATTCTCGATAAGTTTATGCCAGGCAAAACGATTATAAGCGATTCGTCGATATTTGTCAAAGGGAAAAGGTAAATTGAGTGCATGCGGGCATTAGGCCTTAGCCTAGGAATCATTTGCGTAGAAAATAATAGACATAGAAGCGTGTTGAGGTCAGGTAAAGAGTAATATTAACATGAAACGAGTGTGTGCCCGACTAACTGATATCCTCTAAGCAGCTGCGATAACAAAGATACGAACTTCAGCTGGGAGTTAAACAAAATTGAAGAGGATTTCGGAAAACTATACGGAGAAATATTTGTGATGCCTCAAGCCTTTTATGCCTTAAAGCCAATCTACAAGAGATGCTCAGAAAACAGTTAATTAACATCGATATATATCAATATATATCGGGTAATTGGGTAAACTATATTGTATTTGAAATATACGCAACTCCAGACGGACAAACGCATGCTAATCTCAAATATATATATTTACTTTCCGGATTCAAAGAAGCCCACATTTGTCTGTCACATAAATTTGCACAAAACAAGTATACCCTTTTGCCAGTTTTCAATGGTTACAGGGTATACAAATATTCAAAATATCTATGAAATATTTATGCACATCCCCTATAATGTAATTCTGCATGAACGATGTAGACAGCATTTAAAAGACAAGTTTTAAGAAAACTTGAAATATTAAAAATTTATATAAATAGATTTTAAAAATATAATATAAATACTTTTTTGTACCTAACCTAGTCAGACGCAAACAGAACTGAAGTAAACTTAAAATAATAAATTAGAAATGAAATAAATAATTTAAAAAAATATATTTGTCAAACTTAAATAATTTTATGAAATTCATTTATTATAGGAAACTTTATCATAGACGAAATCCCAGGTCCCTTTAATTGAGGATAGAATATCAAACCTTAGTCTGATATTGCAGGGATTGCTTAAAGGTAACCCAAGGATTTCCGATATAGATTAGAAGATATATATATCAAAATTTATATTTAATTCTTTTTTCATTTGGAATAATTCACATGACAACCTTCACAGCAAGCCTTGCCGGCTGCTAATTAATCATCAGAGCAAGAGTCTCCCACCTCCAATAGTTTTCCACGTATTTTCAGCTGTCAAATCAGACCGCGCCGCACAAATCAAGCGGCACAGTACTTGAAATCCACTTTTGGCCAGTGGCCGACCAACATTAATAACGCTTCAGTAGCGCCGCACAATTGACAATACGTCGAGCCCGACCGAAGGAATCAGAACAAAACCAATAGTCGATGCTTTTCAATAAAAACTTCCGACAAAGGCTGCACAACAATTGGCCAACAAACGGACAAAAAAAGACGCACAAAATTACAGCGCACGTTGAGAGTCTGGATTTGATTACGA
Organism: Drosophila borealis; assembly: GCA_035045885.1. Classification (NCBI taxonomy): domain Eukaryota; kingdom Metazoa; phylum Arthropoda; class Insecta; order Diptera; family Drosophilidae; genus Drosophila; species Drosophila borealis. The sequence goes on from JAWNOR010000211.1 coordinate 4,303,875, forward strand.
GGAACCAAAGTGAAACTACGTCCATGGGCCGAGTCCGGCCCCTTGCATTTGTCATGCATGCGCCCAGAGAGTCCTGCATGGGGCATTTCGCAAGTTGAGCCGAGTCGAACAATTAGTCCACGCCCTTGAGCATTTTTACACCTGGTAATTGCTCCACAAAACGTCGTGTAATTTTTCTTTAACGAATCTCAAATGACTTTTGCCTCGACCCTCGACCATTGTTGCCCAATCTTGACCGCAAGGACTCCGCCAGCTCGGATGCTGCCCGTAAATGTGTTATTGTTTTTGTCTTTGTATTTTTCAGCTGCATGCAATGAAACATTCGCATTGCTTACTTTATTAAAGCATTGGAGACATTTATGGCCCTGGTCATATACTATATGTACGTTATATAGGGTATGCCGGAGCAAAATTTTTGTTTCATGATTAATGCGCTTCGTCCTTGCTACAATGCTGGCAATTTGGTTTTGTGTGCAACTGTGTTTCTATTGAGGCATTGTGCATCTGTAGGCGTTCTGAGCTGGTCTCTTTGTCGGCACAGCACCTTTTTCTTTACACCTTGAGACGGCTGCTTCTTTTGAGTTAATGCGTTTACAATGAGGCACAGTGCTGACTTTTGAGTTATTGTTGTTGTTCCAAGGAATTGGCCCTTTACAACAATTGGCCAGCCAGAAAATGGGTCACTATGGCTAACAACACATATAAGTTTAAGTATTATAATCAACGCTGTGCAAACTTTTACCCATTCAAAGCTGATGGCTTTTCAATAAACCATTTCAGCTAAATCGCTGGGTCATCAGCTTGATGACGACACAGTGCGTCCCATTATGGACCACTTTCCGAGCCCAATTAGAGAGAGTGCAGAGTTGATCTTAAATTCAATTTAAAATGCATCAGACTGTTTACCGTAATAATATCAACACATTTATGCTGGATGCTCTCTACCCGCAGTTTTATCTCATATATATATATGTATATACCTATATATTTATCCATATTATTGCCCCCAAGCGCCAAAGCAGCCGATCTCTGCGCAGGCGCACAACCCGCGACCAGTTTCAGTTTCAATTTCAGTTTTAGCTCTCGTCTTCCACATGCACCAGGTGCAATACCTTAATGAGCTTTTGTTGTTGTTGTTGCTGTCCAGCTTAACGAGTGGCCGACGCTGCCTGCGCCTGCGGCTGCTGCGTTTTATTTTTTTTCTGTAACGCAAACGTGGCCGCAGCTTAAATAAATTTCAACTTGGCACTTTTTTGTAAGCAACACGCAGGATTTTTTTTTCGGCGGGACAGCTGTTTACACCCTGTTCCAATTTGATTAGATTGGGTATGCACAAGGGTTTATTTGATTTCCTTAATGTTAGGCAGTCCATATCTTCATATTTTATTATTAGCTGTTAGCGGGACAGCTGCTAATACCCTGTTCCATTTTGATTAGACTAGGTATACCCAAGATATATTTGATTTCCTTAAGCAGTTATGCAGTCCATATCCTCAGCTCTTATTAAAACTTGAGACATAATAGTTTGCAATATGTTTTTCAAAAGAAATATATTTTGAAGCGACCTACAGCCCCACAAAGCACCTTTTCAGACTAAGAGGAAAAAGGGAGAGAGAGAGCTCAAAAAGGAAAGAAATCTGTAAACATCCCAGTAGCCATAACAAAAAGATTATCCCACAAGCTAACAAATAGAATAACAGAATATTTTTCGCAAATAATTCACATTAGGCAAAGTTAAGGCAACATAAAAGTCCTATTTCAAAATCAACATAAATATAATCGAGCCCCAAAAGTAAAGCAATCTCTGATTTTGTCTTTAGTACAAACTGCAGGGTATTTCATAGTCAAGCACATGGAGCTTCATATTTACTCGGTTCCACATCATTTATGTTAAATTCTTAGTTGAATATTGTGTTTTTTCTTGTAGCTTATTCGCGTTCGCGTTGTTTATGCAGTTAACTGATATTTTTGCATGCCAGATAAAAGTTGTGTGTGCTGTACCTGTGCGCGCATCTGTTATCCTGACAGCAGGCAGGTGAGGTGAGGTGAGTCCTGCCGCTGCTCGCACGCTGGGGAGGTAATCGATCTTTTGTGGTTTATTTACATCCGTTATTGAAATTCGCTTTTTTGTCTTTTGTTGTTGTTGTTGTTGTTGTCGGTCGCCTTTGTTTTATGAATTGGCTTTGTAGTCCTTGCTGTTATTGTTGTTGCTGTCGTATTGATGACAATTGCAGTTTGTGGCATGCAGCTGGGCCCCATTTACATCCGGTGCGCGCTTTTTACAGCAGATTTTTTTCTTCCGATTTTTTGTTGAAATTTGCAGCCGGCGGAAGTTAAAAACATATATCCGAGTTCTTTAATACTGGAGTTTACTGATTTGTTTAGGCAACGCAAATTTAGAAAACTGTGAGCTTATTTATGAATAGAAGGCACAACCACAAGATATCATGAAGTAATATCTGAGCTTGGTTGATAATACAATTTATAGACCATAACACAATATATGTATGTGAAGTTATTTAAAAATCAATTTTATTGACTGAAGTTCCTGTAATACCATAACAAGAATTTCTAAGATTATTTCCCACAGTCGCGCTTTAGTAATGCCCAGGCGTCATTCGCTTGAACTTGCCTCACCTGTCCTTAAATTACCAACTCCATACATAATCAACAATTTCACTGGCAGCAATACCAAATTATATATTTGTAGCATGACTGCTACAGAAATATGCATGTATCCAATACGCAGGGGCACTAAAATTCACCTGTCCACACGGATTTCTAACTTTTAATACATAAATTAATGCTTTAAGCAAAACACAAAGCAATCCACGACATTAAAAAGATAAAGACCTGCACACACACGCAGACACACACACACACGGACACAGGTATATTGGGATTCCACCTGCAGTCCAACATTCAACAGCAACATATAATAATCCCATCAACATTTTTGGATACGCTTTGCAAATGAATTGTAGCGCGGTCGAGCCGTTCAATAAGCGGCAAAGTCGACCAGCCTGGCCAGACCCAAAGCGGGAGGGGAGGGAAATGGAGACGGCGACGGGGACCGGGACCGGGCCACAAAGCGTGGATAATAATAATGTGGAACCGAAAATGTGCTGGGATCGCTCAGGACTGACGGCTAGCGAGTGGCGACGACGTCGATGCGGACTGTAAAGTTCTGCATTTGCACCTGCAACACGGTTGCCGCAGAATTTTTTGATGAGCCGTGCGTTGCTTATAATTAAATTGAAGTTGTAGATACAATTTGATATCAACGCCGTTGCGCTACATAAAACATATATGTATGTACTCAAAATTAAACAATGGCTAAGCGTGCATTTTAAATGCCTTGGCATATACATTTCACAGAAAGGACAAATGTGAAAGTAATTAAAACGAACAATTTAAAATATTCCATTTAAGCCAAACTGTATTGGAGTGTGAATTCTAAATGTGTGAAAATAAACAAAATGTGAATTTCATTTCAAATAGATATCTCAAAAACTATACAACCAACTGCAGCACAATTCGAAATCTTTTCCATAGGCACTCTTTGAGTCAAGCCCTGCAGGCAGTATCCCTTCTCGATCGCTTCACTTTTATGCTCGAGTCCGTCTGACAGCTTATTTTCGGGCCAAACATTTACATTAAATAGGAAAAAGTACAAATTTAATGTTGGCCTTAACCGAAAAACTGCATTTAAATGCCGTTGCCATTGTCAAATAAATCAAATTTCCAACACACACACAGACACACATATTTCTTGGCCCAGTCGCGATTGTATGCAAAAAACAGAAAGAGAACAAAAAAAAATAATAATAAATGCCGCAGGTGGCCACAAACTGGCGTCCGTTTGTCCATTTGTCCTTTCAACGTTTCAAGTGTTTGTCTTTGCATCCAGTTGGACAAATTTACATGCGCGCCTCGCACACAATGAGGCAGCCGCAGGTAGGCCCGGCTGTACACTCCAGGCCGGGCACAGTGGACAATGGCCACACGTCGATATTCAAATAGTTTTTTTTTCCACTCTTATTCCATTTCATTTTTTGTTGTTGCTGCGCTGCCTGCTCAAGGCACACATTCGGGCATTAAGCGTAGCGGGCAAATATATATTAAATGAAAAAAACCTGTAAAGGATGTTTGGTCGTGTGATTTCCGCTTTTGTAATGCTCATTATCCTTTGTCCTGATGTGTGACAAACGCCTGGGCACAGCTGTGTGTATGGGTGTCCTATTATTTTAGAGTGCTGACCTTAAGCCTTGTGAGAGAGCACAGCAGAAGTAAATCAATCAAACAGCTACCCAAATGCATTTGGAAAATGTCAATTACATTTTCTGGAAGATAATCAAGTGAGTCAGTCATTCAATTTGTTAGAAATTTTCCAATTTGTTCCATAAGCGGATACAATCTGATGAATTTGATGTGTTTAATTTGCAAAAGCTTTCCCCTTTCCTTCAGATATGCGAACTACAGTTTTATGTAGCATTTATGATCTATAAAATATTTCTGTTTCTGAGCTCACTTCCTGACTAAAACTGACTCCTAATTGGATTTACACATATAGCCAAGGTTAGCTTTGAAGTACTTTTAAACAAAAGCTTTATTCGCGATCCAAAGGAGCCATAAATGATAACAGTCTGATTATACTATACTCATATATGTTAAGTGAGGAGGATGGGCAAACTCGTTACTAAGAATTATATTAACAATTTAAAAAGTTATATCATATAGAGGACTGATAAATATTAGATTTTTCCTATAGACAAAAAGCATAGTGAAGCACTTAAATGCCAAGTTAAGTCGAGATATCTTGTCAATCGGAAATGTTGTGCATAGAGGGACTTTATTTCTGATTAATCATTTCTATGACAGCTATTTATTTATATACAGACACAAACAAGTATTGGCACAGCAAGCATTTTCTACTTTGCAACCATTTTTCGTCCGTTTTTGGTAACAAACATCCATGCAAATTAATTTTCCTGTATAAGCCAGTTAATTTCCTACAAAAATCAGTTAAAGTTTTGTTACAAAAACATAACATGTATAAATAATTTTGATGGATATGTTGCATTTTAATAAACAATTCTTTAATGTCAACCGTGTGGCAGCCCTAGGATCGATAAGTAGAACTAGATCTTAAGAACAATATCTTACAATACATACATATATTTTCTCAAACTCTTTCTTAATAAAAACTTGAAGCGTGCAAGATACAACAAATTTAACTGTCAAGAAAACTTTAAAGAAAAACCTAGTTCATAAACTAAAAACAGATATTTCTTAATTTAAATTTTGTTTGTTGTGTCAGCAAGCATGGATAATCTGAGGAAAAGATTCGAAAAACTGAAAATTCCAGACAATATAGTGAATGTTAAAACAGATGAGATACAATTTATACGTGCTGTTGTTGAGAAAATCGATGCGTCAATTTCTGGCCAAAGTTTGAACAAGCCTAACACAGCGAAAGGAGATGTAGTTGAGACATGTCTGGAGCATTGTTCTAAAGCAATACCTTTTGTCTGCAATAATCCAATTTACCTGTATTATCCCAGTATTTTCCTCTTCAAAATCACATGGGAAATCTTAGAAGACAAAAACAATGAGATTACCATGAACTATAAGGAGAAAATAAGATCAGCATGGGAGGCTCCACTGTATCTCCAAGACAATCCAAATGAACCAACAGTAGCAATACGGGCGAGTGCCTGTAAACTTGGGGTTATCATCTCTAACGAAATTAAATGTGGTTACCTATACGAAAACAAGGACTTCCCCAAGTTAAATGAAATAATGAATAAATGTGCAAAAATTGAGAATATTGTGGAGCTACAACACCAGCAAAATCGCTCACTAATATGGGAAACACTTGGTGACATCTTCAAGTTACGCAAGGAATTAACAGAGACCTTTTGGAGGAGAGTAATAAATGAAATTTTCGAATCGTCACCGGCGTCTGATTTGATTAGACAGTACATTTTTCATCATACATAAAATAAATGTTTGTACATTTCATTTATGCGGATGTGTGTTTTTACAATAAATTTTAACTGAAAGAAATTATAACTTTATTTTTTAACTATAATTCCTATGTCAGCACATATAGACCGGACCGACTTTGTCTAATATCAAGATACTGATGCAAGAATATGTAGTTTAGTAGCGCAAGGATATCAAGATAAAGATGTTGCTCACATTTACTAAAAAACCAAACATTTTAAAAAAACATATTTTAATTTTGGTTTTGGGGCACTTACAACAGCAACAACATGCGCCTGCAACATGCAACATTGACATTTGGGTAATTTATGGGCCGCAGGCAGCAGAAGGAATGTTTCACAAATTGCCAAGTCATTTTGCTACTTATCGCAATTAGTTTGTGTTTGTTTAATTATAAAAATAGTTTGGCAAACAAAGTTTTGTGCGCTGACATTTATTGGGCGTGTTGCTTGCCCCAAACTCCACACCCGTCCTCAGCTCATCAAAGCAAACTTTTTCGGCATTGGCGGAATGAAAAGTGAAAAGTAAAAGAGAAAAGCCAAAAAAAAAAAAAACAACGTAAAATGAGAAACTAACAAATTTTTATTTAATTTTTGCAACGTTTCGTTTCGTTTGCTATGCAAATTTGGCGCTTTTGATGCGCTTTTAATTAGCCCTCTCCCCGCATGGAATAACGCAAAAATCCGCTGTCAATTGGGTTGTTGTCTTTGTTTTTCTATGCTGATTCGTATTGCACTTTGATTCCGTCCCTCACGCTCTTCCACTCCACCCACTCCACTCCATCGCATGCAAATGAGCGCTCGCTCACACGGCGACAGCGCCCAGGTGTGCGGACCAGGTGCGCAATGTGGATGCGGTGGGTTTTTGAACGTTTTACGTTTTTAGTTTTATGCTGCGAAAATTGGAGTGTCCCTTGCATATTCAACAGCATGCAAATGAACTGCACTCAGCCTGCAATTACACCTCCACTCGGTGTTTGCAATGGAGTTTGATGGGATGCAGCCCACTGCATTCCTCTTTGCATTCTGCACCCCATTGGAAATGAGTATAGAAAGAGTATAAAAAAATTGGCCTATAAAACACCAGCCCTTTAAAGCACCCATATCTGCCTGGAACGGATAATAAACGGACAAACCTCATTCCTATGACAGTCATGAATGAAGACAACACTCGAAGGATTAAATACTCAGTAAAGATATGGCTTATAATTCTGTTTAAATCAACAAGCGTTTTGCAAACAATTCTTTGTACTTCGTGAGCCATCTGATGTATTAGTCCGATCTATGAAGGTATTAGATATTTATCAGATATGTTGGAAAAAAGTGAAACTCATAATTGCTAAGTTTGCTCAAGATATCTTCGGGAACAAAAAAGGTGTCTATAAACAGATCATGCTTCGACCGACTTTTGCAATAAAGCTAGTCTAATGGCAATCTTTTAGCTTGTAAATGCTAGGTTTAGTTAGGATTAATCAAAACCTAACAGAAGCAAATTAAATTTTAAATCGATTTCTCTCCTACGATCTAGTAGTCCGATGATAATAATAGTCTAAAAAAATATCGCTAAGTTTGATCAATATATCTTAAAAAATAAAAAGAGATTAATTTTTGAATGGCCCCTAATATATTTTTTTTTTTGCAAAAAGACGGACCAGACATGCGGACCGACTGGCCTTATCGTTCAACTCTGGCTATAGAATGAATATTAACATTATTTAGCTAAGAAGAGTTAAACATACCTGTTTTTCCTATAAGACTATTCCCGCGCTTTGTCTGTGCTGGCAGTAGCGGCTGCGGCTATTGCTGCCGCTGCTGCGGCCTGCGTCGAATGATGCTTAGCGACCGCTTCTTGGGCTTTGCTTAGCTGTATATATCCTTCATGTGCACGCGAACGCAGCTCGCTTTCGACGCTTTTGTTAACAGATTTGGATATGACCGCTTTGATTTTTTGCGTTTCATTAAATTTTCCCTTCTTGGCTTGTATAGGAGCATCTGCAAAACACATGAAAATACCGCATGTAAGCAATTGCAACCTGTTGCCAAAGTGCGCTACTCACTTGATCTGCGTGTGAACGCTGCTTGTTTCTGCTGCTTCTTCTTGTTCTGTATGGCAGCAGGTAATTTGGCTTTTTTAAATTTACCTTGAGGCATTGTTATAGTAATAATAAACTATAGTTAAGCAATTTAAGTTCTTGTACAAAAAGCACGTTTAGGAAATTTCTACCAGCTGATGCCCGATATGCTGTGGAGGTCGGTCAATAGTTTGTCTGATTCGTCTGTTAACGCAAAAATGAGCATGTTTACGTAATAACATCAACGTTATACTTCTTTAATCGTCGGTAGTGGTCCTCATTTAAGCTCAGCAAATAATTTCTAATTAAATCAGTAAACGTAAGGTTTACAATTGTTTAAAAAATGCGCGTTATTTTCAAACGACTGTTAGTTCTTCAGTAGCCAACTGATGTAGTAGTCCGATCTACGAAGATATAAGATAAAATATGATAGCAAATAGTTACACTAAGTGTGGTCAAGATATTTTGAGGAACAAAAATGTTCTCCATACTGTATGCTCAATTTTCAATAACTTTTAAATAGCAACTATATAGACAGACCTTTGCAAAGTTTCGTGACGATGTAGTTTTCATAGCAGACATACGACCGACTAGCTTTATAGGTCAAGTCTGGTTAGAATGAATATTAATATCCTTTAGTTTATAAGAGGTTAACATACCTGTTTTTCATATAAGACTATTCCCGCGCTTTGCCAAAGTGCGCCACTCACTTGCTCTGCGTGTGAACGCTGCTTGTTTCTTCTTGTTCCGTATGGTAGCAGGTAATTTGGCCTATTTAAATTTACTTTGTGTCATTTTTATAGTGCAAATAAACTAAATGTACGCAATTAAAGTTCTTGGAAATAAAACACGAGCAGAAAATTCAACCAGCTGATGCCCGATAATTTGTGGATGTCGGTGAATAGTTGGTCTTATTGGACTGTTATCGCAAAGAAGAGCTGTAACCTAATAACATTAACTCTTCAATTAACTTACTCCACAGTGCTCCACATTTAAGCTCATAACATTGTTTTGAATCATGCCGCTTTTATTTAAATTCGGACTACAAGTTAAATGGCTTTGGTTAATTAAATTTATGTATAAAGTCAATCAGATTATATAAATGTATCTTTTAATGTCTTAAGCATACAGACCGATAAGCAATCAACCGAGTTTATTCAACGTATATTATTTACTCGCTTAACTACAAAAACAAATTGTACATTCAATGCAATACGCAAATTATTGTTTTGATATTTTGTTTAACAGGAAATAATTTAACATTTAAAAGCGTTGAATATTTTAAATTGTTATTGTGTTATTTTAAACTGTTTCTTTTTTTTTACATATATTTAAATTTATATTTTTAATTTTTTTGTTCATACACATAACTACAATCTACAACGCGTTTCGGATTTAAACTCGTATTTGTATTTAATTTTTGCTGTTTTGTCTTTGCTCGCTTGGCGCGCGCGTTTACTCACTTTGTGATTAATGCATTATTTTTTATAAAAATAGTTTTACAAAACTTTAGTTAATTATTTTATGTGTATGTACGCAATGTGTGTATATATGTATATAGATATATACACACATATATAGATATAATATATATATTAAACAATTAACTCAATTTTCCGACTATAATGCCAGTTACAACTAATCCTATTATCACAGCAATCACTAAAAGTATCAGTATCTTACGGCGGTGGCTATTACGACTGGCAGCCGCCTTCTGAAGCTCACTGCGTCCCTCCTCCACGTCAGCGGCCGTTCGATCAATAAGCGTTTCCATGTTATCTGCGATATGGAATTATATTAAATTGTGTCAATATTTTAAATCTCTATTTATGATGTTTCTGTTTGATTTAGGCAAAATTATCGACAGCTGATCGATCAGCTGCACAACTGTTATCGAAAATTATTTAAATTTTGCCGAATTACGATATTGAGCTCAATTATCAATATCGTAATTTTAAGGTAATGCAATTTTTTAGCGAATGCCAAAGTGTACTCACCCACCACCTCTCGCTGCTCGTGCACCATAGTACTTATCTTGTTCATAATGACATTAACATCGAGTATATCGGCCTCAATTTGTTCGACCTGGCGCTGACGCTCGACGAGCACAGAATGCTGCTGCTCCAGTTCGGCTTGATCCTGACGCTGCATCTGCAGCAGCTCCGTTCTGGCCGACATGACAGACTCACGCTCAGCCTCGGCGGCCATCTGATAGCTTTGTCGCGTTGCCTGCGATATGCGCTTCTGGAGCATTGAGTATTTCTCGACAACGTCTTGAAATCCTTGGGTGAGCTTGTCCAGCTGCAGCTTCTGCTGGCGATCACCATGACGCACCACCGCCTGCAGCCGCTGCAAATCCTGACTGGTGGTCTGGACGCGCGCATTGCTCTTCGTATTAATGCTGTGTATCTTCTCGCGCAATGCCGACAAATCCTTGGCGGTGCCTATGAGTTTTAGCTGCTTCTCCAGCTGCTTGGTGCTGCTGTGTATCGATGTGATATTGTGGCCAATATCCTCGCTCAGCGACACGAACTCTGTGGGACTGAAGCCGGAATTGCCACTGGAGGCAGCGGCAAAGCTCACCTCGGGCGTGGCACTGGATGTAGCACCATAATCGCGATGCGTGCCACCGGCTGGATTGTTCAATGCCTGCGCCATGATTATTGGTGTCTGGTCACTCTTGTACTATGTGTGTATGTCGGTGTGTATGTGTGTGTTAGCCTGGTCACTCTAGCTCTCAGTGTCGGTTGTACAAAACTGTCTTTGGTGTTTATTCGTTGTTTTTTGTGGGTGGTGCGTGGTCGTTGGGTTCTATGACGCGACTGTCTGCGAATGTAGAGTGCTTTACTTTAGCTATGTGAGGGCACAAAGACCGCAACTATCTACAAACTAATGCGCTTCGCATTACACAAACAAACAAACTCGAACTGGAGCCAAACAAATGATTCACTTCAACAGAGAGTTTATCAGACATGCTAACATATGACCAACATGCACACAAACATATGTACTAGTGTGTATATATGAAGGCATGTATGTGTATGCGGGCTCACATCAACACCAAAACACACACACGCTCACACACAGTTTACACACGTACAGATGGTCTGACTTTGGCTGCCAGCAGCTATATGGCTTCCAATTATTAGTATAAGTTACCTAGGATTTACTTCAGTGGGCGAGTTGATTTCCAGTTTCTTTTCAACTAATTTGCCCAGTGCGCAAGCCTTTCACTGCATTACACACTAAGACAGAACTTGTTATCGATAATTGCGATACGCATTAGCGCATTTATCGAAGCTTTGCAGCCCTGCACGCAGACAAAATTAAACAGCACTGACCATTGATAAGCAAAAATTGGCGCGCGAAACTTACCCCTCCTTATAGCTAATGGTATTCCTTAAATGTTCTCAATTTATGGCCAATTTGCAAATGGATCCAATGAAACTAATGTTTTGGACTTAAATAAGAGGTGGTCAAAGAAGTTGGTTGGGCGATCCGTACTCGTTCAAGACCGTTTTTAGATCTCATGTCCGGCTCTTTCACCATATATCGATAACGATATCTCATGCCCACCTAAATAAACCACATACCACGATAGGTTCTTTTATCCATATTCCACTCCACACGTGGGGTATAAAAAACGAATTATTTTGTTTACGTTGTTTTGTAATTCCGTAGCTCTAACGTACAGAGTTATGCTAAAAGGTAAAAATCCTCATTACTCTTGTCCCCTAATCTGCTGCTGCTGCTGTCCGGCTGGCATGTTATTTAGTGGGTCTTGGCGGCCAAACGCTTGTCGCGCTCTTCGGAGATGCTCAGCTTAACACCCTTGCCCTTTGGCAGCGAGATGTAAGGCTTGTTGCCCTTGCCAATGATGAACACGTTGGTCAAACGAGTGGCAAACACATGACCCTGCGAATCCTTAATGTGCACAATATCGAAGGAGCCGGGATGACGCTCACGGTTGACAACGGTGCCAACACGTCCCAAATTCCTACCTCCAGTGATCATGCAGAGGTTGCCTGTGAATCGGAATAAGAAATTTTTGTGTTATACTCATAGCTTGATATTAACTTGGATATTGTAAATGTAATTGCACGTAAAAGTTACTGAAATTGCTGGCAAAATGCACAAATCAGAGACCGTCGTATCAAAAATTGCTATTGGCTTTGTATTTGAACCACGCAACTTAATAGAAAGCGTTTTGTGGTCTTCGAACCAGCCAAGTTTAACGTTTAAATGATGCACGTACCCGAATCGAACTTGATGTAGTCGGTGATCTTGCCGGTAGCAATGTCCACCTGCACGGTATCGTTGGCATGCACCAGAGGATCGGGATAGCGGATGGTGCGGCCATCGTGCGTCACCAGGAATGGCACGCCCTTGGCACCCAATTGTGTCTTGCGCACCTTGCACAGCTTGTACTGCAATAAAAAGAATATGAATTTAGAATACAAAGTTCTATATGTGAATCTAGGCTAATAATTTTTTGGTTGATTTGTAATTGCACGTAAAAGTTACTGAAACGGCTGGCAATATGCACAGTTCAGAGACCGTCGTATCAAAAATTGCTATGGGCTTCATTTTGAACCAATTGGCGTACTGGAAAACGCTAAACGGTCTTCGATAAAGCCCGCCGTATGCGGACCCATCTTTCATTGAACTTACCTTGGCCTCCTCAGCGGAAATGCGATGAATGGTGAAACGTCCCTTCACATCATAGACCAGACGGAAGAACTCACCAGTCTTCTCAATGGTGATGACATCTATCATATAAATTATAAACGATTAAAAACTGAAACGTTGTTCCGAGTGTGAGTCGACTTACCCATGAAGCCGGCTGGGTAGGTGGGATCCGTGCGCACCTTGCCGTCAACCTTGATCAGGCGCTGCATGACAATTTTGGTCACCTCGGCGCCGTTGAGAGCGTACTTAAGACGATTTCTCAGGAAGATCAACAGCGGCAGCGACTCGCGCAGCTTGTGTGGACCGGTTGAGGGACGTGGGGCGAAAACGCCGCCCAATTTGTCCAACATCCATGCCTTTGGTGCGGCTAAACGCTTCAAATGTTTCTTAGGTCCACGAGCCTACAAAAACGATGTACAAAAACCAGTTATCAATCAATTCGACGGATTTCAAGCAAACGACTGCAACAACAAACAAAAACTCCAAAGTTTTTCATTTAAACACACGCACGTTTACATAAATGCTCACAGGATCAACAATTGCACAGTTTATAGCGTAATTTGCATTACATTTCACTGGATTTTTGTTTGTATTGCGCGTCGATGGCAGTGTATTTATATTCCATTTATATTTTTAGCCTTACCATCTCGTACGATACGTAAAAAAGGAAAGGAAGTTGGTGAGCTGTCAAAGCATTTGACAGCTGCTCGCAGTGTTGCCAGCTTGGTCATTTAAGTGTGACCGATACACCACAAAATAGTGCTGTGAAATGTTTATCTGCTTAGGGTTGCACGCAGGGCGCTAATATTTGAAATTTAAAATACATAATTACTACTTTTACAATTGTTTATTTTTTTTTTCTTTATATATATATTAATCAATAATGCTCTCAAACGCACATAATATTCGTTTTAGGTATCATTAATTACATTCTGTAAAACCTACTTAGACATTAAACGGTAGTGTTCTAAGCAAACATTGTTGCCTAATAACTGTAGCAACATGCATATTTCCAAACTTTTCTTTAGTTTGATTTATGTATTATTTTTGGGGCTTTTTTTTTTTTTTTTTGTAAAAGCACAATGGCTTTTTATTTGTTATTGTAATATTTTTGTTTTTTTTTTTTGAGAAATTTCTTGTTTTTGTACATAATACAAATTGTATTTATCATGCACGAATTCTTGTTATAATAGGTTTCGACGCGCAATGTGACTTAAACGTATGAAATAAATTGTTAGAAATATTAATTAATGTATGCAAATATGAATGTTACGTTAGTGATTAAATGGCTACGCATGTCTGTCTGAATGTCAGGGTGTCGTATGCATATGTATTTATATTTGTATGAGGGGTCGCATTGTGTTAACGTTTATATTCTTTCTTCTTCTTATCCTGTTTAATTTAGTCAGTTTATTGTAGCCGTTTGCTGTTGCTCAGTCCAACTTTTTCATGGATTTCAATGCCCGCTCGCGCAGCTGTTTCTCCAAATCCTCATTGATGCCAGGGCCGCCAGTGAGCATCAGCGGCAGCTTTCCATTACGTTTGCCAGCCCTCGTTGAGAGCTCTTCATCATCATCAGCGCTGCTCTGGGAGCTGCTCTCTTGCCGATGCTTGGCGCTGCTGCTGCTCTTTCGCTTATGCTTCTTATGCTTCTTGCTTTTCTTGCTATGCTTCTTGTGTTTCTTGTGTTTCTTCTTCTTGGACGACGACTCAGCCTCCGATGCAGAGTCGCTGTCGCTAGTATCTGCTGCTTTCTTTGACTTCTTGCGTTTCTTTTTGGGCAGACGTTCTTCTTCAGACTCGCTTGCATCCCCGCCGCCGCCGCCACCACCACCACCGCTGCCATCTCTGCGCGACTTTTTATGACTTCGCTTGCGGCTCCGGTCCAAGCTTCTTTGCTTCTCCACCAATGCCTCTGGCGGCAGCACCTCGCTGGACGTGCTGCGCTGCAGTTTCTTGTCCCCGCTTCGACGCTGCTTTTCCTTCTCTCCCCTGCTTGCAGTCGTTTCGTCTTTGCGCTTAAGCTGCGACTTCTTCTTGTGCCTCTCATCGCTGCTGTCGTCGCTGTGCTCACTGCTGCTGCTGCTGGCCGAGCTGCGCGACACTTTGGCCTTGCTAGAGCTCTTGGCTCTTGGCTCCGCCGTTGAGGCTTTAGTCTTTTGGCTCTTGCCGCCCGGCGCCGAGCGACGCGATTGATGACGCTTCTTCGGCAGCTGCTGATCCTCATCATCGCTGTCATCGCTGTCCTCGGCGCTGCTATCCGAGCTGCTGCTTTGACTATTGTCGCGAGCTTTCTTTGGTGCTGCGGCAGCGCCAGCGCCAATTACGCTGCGCTCATGCGATTTAAGGAACGGCGATGGGGTGCGCGACAAGCTGGCAAAACTACGGCGCGCTGGCTGCGATAGCTGCTGTGACGACGGCGGCTGCGACAGCGACTGCGGCGGTTGCGGAAGCAGCGGTTGCTGTGACTCCAACTTGCGCTGTGGCAGCTGCTCTGTGGGCGGCAGAGTCGGCGGCGGCTCTTCGCGGCAGAGATCAATGGTGTTGACCGAGGGACCGGCAAACTCAACGGACCGACGCACTGCAGCGGGACTTGCACGTCGGCGCTGCTGCTGCTGCTGCCGCTGTCTCGAGGTGGAACGACTGCGACTATGCGGACTTCGACTACGGCTGCGACTGCGTTTCGTTGGACGTGCGCTGGAGCGACTGCGGCTGCGACTGCGATTCCTGGGCAATGGACTGGCACTGCGCTGCTGCTGACGACGAGCGGCCGGACTAGCGCTGCCGGAACTGGAGCGTCGTACGCGTTGCTGCTGCTGTTGATTGCGCATCGCCGCCATCGGCTGACGCTGGTCGGGATGGTTCTGATCCCAGCGATTAAAGTTGCCCTGCGGCGAGCCGCGTCGGTCAAAGCGACGTCCCGGCGAGAACTGCTTGCGGAACTGTTGTCCCTGCTGCTGATTGCCCTGAGCGCCAGGCGATCCACGGCGGTCGCGGGAGTAACGATGTTGACCACCACCCGGCGGCGACTGGCGTCGATCGAAGCGTCGCCCGCCATTGGGACTGTTGTGCCTGGCCTGCCAGTGTATGCGTCCGCCGCCACGCTGATTGGGACTGCCTCCGCGATATTGTTGCTGCCACATGTTGCGATGGTTGCCGCCACCGCGCCCGCGACCACCACCACCCCCGCGAAAATGCATCTGCGGCGAGCGACGGCGATTGTTAAAACTGTTTGAAGGAAATTGCGAATAACAATTCATTTAGTAACAATTTCAAAATATCAAGAACAAATGTTTATTTATTTGTCACAACTAGACAGTAGGCAGTATCGAGTACATAGATCTTGCCTATTTCTGAGTAGACACTTTGACAAGCCGACATACTTAATGACAACGATGTCAAAAGTTAATGTAATAGATAATAACCAGTCGAAATAGGCTTCCTTATTGAATACTTGCTTGCTGGGAGCTTAACAAGAAACAAACTGGGCACGCCGAAGATTAAATTCCCTTATGGACATAAGGATATTACGAGGAGTATTGGATTCTTAGTAAATCTAATAAATGCTGAGCTTGGTTAAGATATCTTCAAATCCATAAACTACGTTTTTTAAATAACTTTCGACCTGTCTTTATATTATATACAGCCCGATTCCTACATACGTACTGCCTACAAACATTTTCATGACAAAGCGCCCTTTCCAAGGATTTAAAAAATAAGTATTTTCGGCTACCAAGGATTATAAGCAGAGTTTCATCTATATGCAGCTATAATGTATTGTGGGGCCAGTTCGGCCAGTTCCGTCATATGTAACAAATGCAACTGTTAGCTAGGAATATTTAGACGGATATATATATTGACATATAGACGGTTGTTAGTACTGATGTTTGATGATAGAATGTCATCTACAAGGATTTAAAAGCAGGCTACCAAGGATTGCATGCAGATTAGCTTATCCGTAGGAATAAAGCGGAAATGACTGCATGATCTTATGTATTCCGAAATTTAGCTGTTCTTTCCTGACTTTTCATTGATCCCCAGTTTTAAATAACGCATTATTAATATATCCCTAGGAAATTGTCCTGTGAATAATTATTTAATATATATTCATTAATTTTTCATTTTCGTATGAAAAATCTTTACCTATCCGAATAGAATATTTATTAGAATGAGATCTATAACAAATGTGTTCCAGTTCACGATAATGAGATTTACTTGAAAACTGTTGCTCATATAAAATTTGGATTATTTGATTCAAATTGTCTCTAAAATCGAAACTTTTATACAGATGCAGATCGGGAGCTTTACCCCACAACATAGTTGAGTATTTTCTATTTGCAATCATATAACATATAAGAGATATTCTTACCGCCTGGGTGATCTAGAGTAACGCATGGGCGATCTGGAGAGCATGCGGGAGCGCGAGCGACGTCGGGAATTGGAACGCTGAAAGCGTCCGCCACCGCCACCATTATCCTGACGCATTGGACTTCGTCCGCGCGGCGAGAAGCGTCTGCCATGAGGCGGTGGTCGTCGTCCACCGCCACCGCCACCGAATTGCCGGGCGCGACCATCGCCACGCTCAATGGAGCTGGCGGAACCGTCACGATTATTGCGATATTGTCGCTTATTCTGAACGCTATTCTTATTGCGTCGATGCTCAAACTGTTGATCCTGCTGGCGTTCTGGTGATAGGGAGATGCTACTGGCCCGAGAGCGTGAGCTACGCCGACGTCGATTGCTGCGAGCCGACGAGCGCGAGGAGCTGCGCGAACGAGAACGCGCCGCTGGCGAGCCTTTACCTCCGCTGCGGGATCTGGAAAAGCAAAAGACATCATTTTTAATTGTTATCGTTGGCAAGGAATTACTGGGATGTTGATATCTAAGTAAATCCCTGACTGCAAAATCGAATTTAAGCAATCATAATATGATTGAACGTATTTCTGGCAATAGCTATATCGATAAATAAAAGAAAATTAAACTTTAAATGAAATAGGTTTCTTTAAGCTATCATATGAAAAATATTTCAATTTTAGAATTAATATCTCATCTATTATTCAAGTTAACCAAAACTTACTAATATAAATATGCTTGTAGGATTTGGCTAAAAACGTATTAATATGGAACATATTTATCGTGCATTATATATTATACATATACTATATGTCTGCAAGAATATTGCGAACATTTTTCGCTTGGACTATAAAAAATAGAAACGTGTTCAACAACGTCCAAGTTACCTTCAGTATTAAAGTATAAAGATAGCTTATAGCTTATAGGATCAGATGGACAGATGTTCGACATTTAAATGCCTTTTGCAAGCTTAATAAATCCTCATAGAAACAGGTCTACAATTCGTTCACATATGTATATCTTAATGCGTCAACTAGCCCTGATTTGATTTGCATTTTGAAAATATATGATTATCGATGATAATCCTAGTTTGTAAATAAAACGAATTTAAAGCAAGATATCAACATCCCTTTGTAGGTTTGATTGTGATTTAATACCTGGAGCGACTGCGCGATGAACGCGAATGCGAACGTGAGCGTGATTTGGCCTTTGATTTAGATTTGGGCGCTGCTGCAGGCGACGACTTCTGTACAGAGTGACGTCCATTTAGAGTTTTGGTAGTGCCAGCAGCATCCGTTGAGGCCGCTCGTTGCGCTGAGCGGTTGGAACGTGAGCGGGAATGTGAGCGGCGGCGACTTGTACGACGTTCTCTGGACGCGCCGCGTCCACCGCCCGCCGATCCCGCTGCGTTTGATGTCCCGCCTGCAGCACCGGGTGAGCCACCACCGCGTTTGCGAAGGCGCGCCGCTGCATTTGCGGCCGCTTCGCGTGCTGCACTGTTGATGGGCCCCACGGCGCTGCCATTGTTGGACGTAGCTACCATTTTGGGGGCTGAACGACTGCGGGAACGCGACTTGGATCTGTCGTGACGTCGCTGCTTGTCCCGAGAGCGCGACGGGGATCGTGAGCGGGAGCGAGAACGTGATAAATCACGTTGACGCTGCTGCTGGCGCTGTTTTTGTTGCTCCTCCTCGCGCTTGAGTATCTCGTCCTTTTTCTGCTGTATAAATTCTGCGGGTATGCCGCTGTCGCTCTCCTGTGCCGAGAGCAGCAGCGCCCAAAGTTCACCCATAAATTGGCGCGCATTGCGTCCGTTAAGGAAGCCGGTCATATTAATTTGCATTTTTTTGGGACAGGGATATTTCTCCTCTTCCAGCTGATTGTATACAAACTCAACGACGACATCGTCCTCGATGTGTAGGATGTCAGTGATTTTTTTACTTATCCAAGGTCGCAGCACGTCCAGCTTCACTTTGGACATGTCCACGCGCTTGTTGAGGCAATCACCAAATTTCATTTGCTTCATTAGCTTCTTTTCCTTGTCGCTAAAGCGCGTGTCCTGCTGCTGGTTGGTGCCCTAAAAACAAAAACAAATAGATAACATAAGGACACGAAACTTAATTTGCTTAAACGAATCACACATTTTTAATTGTTTTACGAATTCAAACATTTTGGGGAGCAATTGTGATGTATTTTGGGCACCATTGAGGTGAGCTTTGCACGAGAGATTATAACGAGAACAAAATTATGCTCAAATTAGTACTGCTTATTTAAGGGAATGCTTTACACATACATGCGCGTGCCCCCGGGGTTTTGGCAAAGCCTTGCTTGAGTAAAAAGAGACGCAAAGAGCGGAAATATTGCATAGAACATAACCAAGGCAACACCGCTGCTGCTGATCATGAAAACAGACTCTCATGTTTGTTCAGCTAGCTCTATTGTCGTGCAGTTTTGCAGCGCCGTTTATCGATTGTCCGTTGGCCGCATTATAAGCAACCCGCAGCGCATAAGGCGTAACAACAACGTACCGTGAACATCATTTTGAAGATGAACGCTTTTGCACTCGCTAGCGTTACGTGGTTTCAACTGGGCCGGCTTATTTGCGTTGTTTTTATTTCATGCCACAATTAATGCGCGCGCTCGCAGATCAACAAAATTCTGTAATATTTAACTGTAACCCGGCACCACGCAACAAAATTGTCACCTATACACACTCAACACACACATGCACACACACGCAAAACACTCAGCGCGTTTGTGTTAGTGCGAGTGCGAAGCGACGAAGTATGCGGCGCTAAATGCACGAAAAACACCTTTGTAATAAGTGTAATTACACAATGCAACTATTTAACTATGCGCGAAATTACACTTGCTGCTCTTTTGCCGATTTTTAATTGCTCGTTTTCTAAATTTTCGCTAAAAATTTATGCGTGTAGCTAGAGCTGGCACGACAGAAAACGATACACGGCAAGCAAGTGATGAGACGATAGTTGTAGCGGCAGCGCATGCACTTTACACAAATCGTATCGATGGCCATGTTTTTTGCAAGCGATTCTTTTACAAGAAACCCGTTTTTAGAATGGCCAAATATACCGCACTCGATTGTATTTTATATTGCAATTGTAAAAATTGCACAACACGGTGGTCATCGATATTTGCTCATCGAACTGAATAAAAATCGATGATGGATAAGCGATTGTTTATTTAAAATAATTTATTTCTTATAAAATTAGTACATACACATAAATTTTAACAAAACGTTAAAAAGGTTTGTTATAATTAAATTATTATATGTAAATATAACTAAATTTGTTTTGCCATGTGCGTGTTTGTCATTTGTCTCTTTCATACCACAAATCTTATAATTTGTTCGGCAGCTGATGTTCCATGATATTAATGTTAATTAATTTAAATGCATTATTTTAATTAAAAACTTAATTTTAGCATTATTTTTCGAGCAAAAGCCTATTTCATTTAAACAGCGATAGGGAGAGATAAATAGAGGCAAACGAAAAGCGAATAAATAACATTAAAAATATGATTTTGCTACAAAAAATAATTCCAGATTTAAGTAAATTTTGCCGCTCCACCCTATAAACTCGCTCAGTTCTTTTGGTTGCTGTTGTATACCAGTGTGATCACACTTTTATGCATTTACGGTATCATGTTAGGCTCTTGAGCGGCACCCGTCGAATATTTTGGCTTGCAGACACAGCCGCTCTCAACGAGCACATAATCCTGGCCAGTAAGCGTTACTGGGCCCAGAGGTATAACCAGGAACAAATAAGGCACATACGTTTGCGTGCACTCGCCACGCACCACATCGCATTCTGAGGATCTATACCAAAATTTAACATTATTGATTAATCAGATTATATGTATTCGGGCTAAGTATATTTTAATGTGTGTAATATGTACGTTTATAAGCTCATCAAAAGCTATTTGAGCTATATTATAGCGTGCTATAAAAATGACATCAAAATTCGTCAGTCTGGCAGCACCGAATAATAATTATGGCAGCTCATACCGACACATACATACATATGTACACACATTGTAAAAACGTTCTTAGGTTTAGAATACTCACTCGCACACCTCAAAAACGACCTGTTGCAATAGATCGGGAAACTTTTGCACAATGGTCACGGGCTGACCCGAGGTCAAGCTAACGCCATACATGGGCGCAGTTGTATTGTAGCGCGTCTTGCAAAGTCGCGCCGGCGTATCGCTCTTGCACTGTTGCGCCGGCGTAGCGTTCTTTAATGAACGACCTGCGAATCAGCGGAGAGTCAAACAATCAATCAATCATTCAATCAATTACGGCCACACCATTATTAGCATTTGCGGCTGACCGACTTACCATAACGATTGCTTCCGATAGCCTCATTGTTCACCTCATCGTAGGCCCTCAACAATGCACTTGTGGTTATTGCTGGATCCAGTGTGCTGGGCAATTTGCTTTGACGTCCACGTCGCGAATTTCCGTTCCAATTGGAGAATGTGCGCGCAACGGCCGCGCTGCAATCGATAGACAAGCAGAGGCGTTAGAAAAGAAAGTTTTGCATTGTGTCAAAGCGTAATGAGTCACAGACACACACAAACACACGTAAATACCTGGGATATGGCGCATTATTTGGACCCAGGCAGTCTAGTGAATCTGTCAACGCATCACCAGACAAATATTTCAATCCACGCGCACCGGAGCATTTGCTTGGCGGCGCATCATCTGCGCTGCTGCTGCTGAAGCTGGGCCACAACGCCGCATTGGCGCATGTGAGTGCAATGCTGATGACGCAGAGTGCCGTTAGATGCTGGGAAGAGAAAAACACATACAAATGAATGCATATTCAAAATATTATCGATATTTTAGGAGACAAGCCTGTACTTATAACGGTTACAGCGAACATGCCAATAAGTGTCAGGCTAAAAATTGCTGCGTCATGCGGCATTAGCGCAATACTCAGAAGTGCTCGACTAAAATATGCCCTGTAAACAATTCAGCATGACCAACGATCACTACACCTGTTTACCGGCCTACAAATATTAAATTCTTTCTGTCTAGTGTTGATTATAACATTTCAAATTGTAGTATTTACACGAATACGAACACATATGCAATAAGCTCGTTAGTTTTCTTATTAACATTTCTGAAGCCCAATAAAAAAATTTCTATTTTCTCGAAAACGAAGGCAAGCAATGCCAGTCTTGACCCGCTTCAACTTTTGTGGATACTAAGCAAATTAGTAGAATTCATAAATAATGACGGCAACCGCAATCGCCCCCATAAACCGTACGTGAAAGTAAAAACAAAAGAAGAAATTCCAATTGGCGGGGCCAAAAGTAGACAGCAATAACAACAACAACATGAAAAATGTTAATACATTTTTCAACAACATGCAAAGTTGGCTTCTAATACGGTCTGAACTTTTTATTACCACTTGTAGTTTTATGTATCGTTGTCTTGTTTTGTTTTTTTTTTCTTGTTTGGTATTTTCTTTCACTTTCTCTGTGCAGATTTTTGTTGATCAAGTGTTGGCCTGACCAAAAAAAAATATATAAAAAAGGCAAGAGGCCAACGCCGAAAAACCAGTTTCGATTGAATCAAATTGCAGCAGCACATAATTTGCTTTTTTCACAAAAAAAAAAAACCGAAAAAAAGATGCCCGCTGAGAAAATCATTTCACGTATGTCATGCTAAAAAGATAATAAGCTCAGGCGCGGCTAACGCTGTCTCCGACAAGTTGTAACGTGCAATGTCCTCACTACCATGTTTGATGTTTATCAATAAAAAAAAAATACAAATAAAATAAAAAATAATTGCAATGCCAGTGCGAGAGTATTTTTAAATTGATTTAAACATTTCTTTTATTGTATACTTTGCACATGCCTATTATTGTGGCCCACGGGCTGCTTTGTATTACTTTGCGTGCGAAAGCACAAAAACAAAACTAAACTTTCTTTTCAATTGCACATTTGACGAAATGTTTGAAGTGCCAACCGGACCGGACTCATTACGGCCCATTGCGTGTGCTCGCTTGTGGGAAGTAAATGAAAGCGAAATTCTATTATTTAATTCTTTTCACATTCATTACAAGAAATTAATGAACTTGCGCTGCGACTGTCGACAGTCGACGAAGTTGTTGTTGGCTCTTCAAGTCGCACACTCTGGACAGACCGCAGGTTTCACAGTGCCTGGGACCACTCTCACCTGAACTCTGGCTGGCCCTTTTGTCAAATTCTTCTGTGGTCGTCATTAATGGCGCTATTGTCAATGCCGGTTTTTTAACTTTCTTGTTTTTAAGGCCCCCCTAATAATTTCGTTTAATAATCGTAATAAACACATAGTCCCAACTCTTAACTAACTAATTTCACATTTACGCATAACGTTGCCATTTGAACCATGTCTGAAACCGATTTCAGTCTTTGCTTTGATTGGTTGCGGACAATAGCAATTGGAGCCTAATGAGGGACCGTCATTGTCGAGTTCATTGAAATTGTCGCGCCAATGACTGGACGAACAGCAAAACATGCAAATAATTATAATTATAAGCTGTTTTTTTTTCTCATCTCATAATTGGGTTAGAAATTGTAAAATCATGCATTAATCAAAAAGACATTGAAGGCGCTCACGGCGACGATTTCAACTTTTTGGACTAATGCGCAGTCATTAGGCGGCGACAAAAGAGCGCTTACATAACAGCAACAAAAAACACAGCAACAACTTAAAACAGCAGCGGCAACGCACTAAATGTTGTGTGTGTGTTGTTGTTGTTAGTGACTTAACTCGCAGGTTAGAAAGAATAAGAATTAAAACTACAGCAAAAGAAACAGCAAAACTATCAAGAGCACACATATGCACATACATACAGCATGTATATGTACGCACATATGAGAGCTCTTACATACATATAAGGTGCCGTTATAACGAGGTTAACGACCTACATTCATCTCCCTCTCTGTCTCTCTCTCTCTCTCTCCATCACTCACATGTCGCGCTCTTGAATCGTCGCCTATTAGCCGATGGCAGCTTTTGGAAAAGCATAAACATTTAATAAACAATATTTAATTCTAATACAAAGCACAAATTGGCTCAAACAATATGGGCGCTGTGCCGCCTGCTCTAAGCTACAAGCCACAAGTTCAAGTGAAAATTGGTTTTTTAGAGCATGGCAGCGCAATGGGGCGACGACAGATTATTGACAGCAAACAAATAGCAAACAACTTGAAACTGGTTTATTGATAAGCGCTGGCAGCTGTCGGCATGCAGAGAGTTCCATATTCTCAATGGCAGTCACCGGTAATCTCTATTAAATGAAATAAATTGTTATTTGTTTGCGTTGTTTGCTTGGCACAATTTTCAAGGCCTTTGTGCTGGCCAAAACATCTCGTGCAGGATCGATTACAGGCCACCTGTTGTTGTCAGTTTGTGCTTGATTTACATTTGTCAATCGATTACGATGACGATATATGTATAAAATGCAGTGCTGCAAAAGGCCGCAACTTAAACAGTTCTTAGATTTGTTAACCGTTGCCCATTAGACCGTTTTTTTTATATTTAACATGCAGCTGCCAAGACAACAACATGATTCTACGCTTTGGCGTGATAACCCCGAGCGACAAAACTTTCAATGCGGTTTTTTTTTTCGCTCTCTAGGCATGCAAAGCACGTTTTCTCAGACTCAGAAACCACAACAACACAGCTTTTGTATCTTGAAGCTCGAAATACAGTTAGAAGCAGCTAGCAAGCGGTGTGACAGAGAAAGACACAGACAAGTGCAATGGCTGCGGCTGCCATTGCTACCTCGCTCTGCCTCCCACACGATGACAACAGCTTTCATTTTGGGCTACTTCGCATGCTGCGTGCGTACTTTGGCCATTGTCCGGCTGGAGCTGGCGGTTCGCGATCGTGCGTGGAAACGAGGTTAAGAGCAAATAAAACAAAAATTTCGCTGCCCCCAAGTAGAACCGAAATAATGATAACAATAATAATAATAATAATTAGCTACAGTCGCTGACACTTTTACTCATTACGCTTTATTTCTTTCGTTTAGCGGGGAGAGAGGAGGGCTGTCCAAGATTTCTCTAAGCAATTCTAAAAAAAAATTTTTTATAGTTATGCCTAAGGCAAACACGTCTCATCAATTATGTGCTAAACAAGTACTGTTAGTTCTTGGCGCTACATTAAATATACCAATTAACACACATTTATGAAAATGTGAATTTCCACAAACATTTGGTATTTTTACTATTTCAAACGCAAACGGCAATCAGAATGAACAGAATGGTAAGATTCTGACCTAAAAAAAGAAATATCTCTTTGTTTTACAGTTTTTAATTCCGCTCATGCATCGTTTTGCAAATATTCAAATGGTTTTAAAGGTTGGGTTCAACTTCGTCACAGTCAAGAAGTCAAATGAGAACAACAACAAAACTCCCATTGGCTTGAAGCTGGCACGCATGAATGAGATTTTCACGCTCAGAAGTGTAGAAGAGTTGGGTGCGTGTGTCAAGACCGGCTCCAAGCAACAAAAAAATGAAAAAAAAAACATTCACGGGACAACATAAAATCAAAGTATGAATATGTTTAGCCTACTTTTCAAAAAAAAAATATATTTTGCTTTGGGCCAACTGACCGCGTCTCTTTGAATCAGTCTCGGAATTTATTTTGAATCATCTTCAACACGGCAACTGAGCAGCACGTTTTGGCCCAGAGAACAGGTATGGCAAAAGCATGGATAAAATGGTATAAGGCAAAAGGTTTGCAGATTGATGTGCCTGAACGTATTAAACTACAAAACGTGAGTAAGAGCATAAAAATGTCGAATCTGGCATTTTAAATAAGCAATAGATTATACTTAGAGAGAAAACGTCAATGTTCGTGGGATAATGGGATGGTTTGAGACCAATTAAAAAAAACTCTCACTTAAGCACAATTTTTCTCAACTTGTTTATTTAGGAGTATTGGCTATGGTCATTTCAAATGATTTATCAAATGTTAGATCTAATAACAGTTTCATTTTATTTTTTAATTCAATTTTTTTTTCAAATTAATATAGTACATGTATATTATATCCCTCTGATATATCTTTACCAAATTAAAATTAATCATCTAATTAAAAGGACCTGCTATATGCAAAATCTTCCCCAAGCAGTTTATAAAATCTCGAGAACTTCTCCACCCGCATTTGGCAATTGGTAAAACCCATTTAAGGAAAACCCATAAGCCATATACGTATCTGTATGCATATTTTCAACGCGACATGGGTAACAAAAAGCAGCTAGTAAAAGTTATTTGGGCAAAGCAAATTCATTAAAAATTCGTTAAGGCTGCGACTGTGTGTGGGGCACACACAGTGGGCAAAAAGAAAGTCAAAGAAAGGTGATAATTTTAGCAAGTGATTGGCTGGCAGCAGAAATAGGTCGTGGTTTTGTCCAATCCAGCAGGCAGCCAACGGAAATTCCTAAAGAATCCAGGCAAGCCTAGCCAAGCCAAGCCGAACCCAAATATCGCTTAATCTTTAATGGACCACCAAGGTGTTCCGGTGACTCGGCTGCCAGTTGGGTTGGGCCAGCCAGGCTGCATGTGTGCACATACACACCTATGCTGCTTGCACCTGAATATATATAATCTATATATATATACAGAGTTTTTATGGCATACTGGTTTGCAGCGTCAAAAGGAATACAGACACAACGACGACAGCGGCAACTGAGAACAATGCCAAGTTCAATGTAAAGAGCCGGAGAGTTGGAGAGACAACTTGAGCTGAGCTGAAGCTTCCTTGTGGGCGCTTTATTGGCTGGCTGCGCTCTTTATACCCTGTACTCGTGAAGTGCACAAAACGGCATATACTAATTGTACACACAAGTGTGTCAGCATTTGATAATAAGTAGCATCAAAATCCAAACTTGATATGACAAAAAGGACAACACATTTTGTTAATTTACACTTAATAAGCAAAGTTTATATTCAGATAAACTCACAATTTAATCAAGAGCTTTGTACAGAGTATTTTCTAGTCGCCTAAGGAACTGTTACTTGTAACTCTTTTTTTTTTTTTGGCTTATTGGGGTCACTTACTTTGACAGAACTTCTACTTAAGCACCGGTATTCCATTTTAAAACTGTGTGTGTGTGTTTGTTTGTATGTGTGTTTGTTTGTGTGTGTGTGTTGGTTTGCTGTACTTGGAAGCAGCTTCGTTTTGGTTTAACGTTTTTTATGTATACAAATTTGATTTGCTTTCCGCACCGCACTTGATCGAAACACGTAACAGAGCCAACACGAGCCACAGGGCCAGCACAAAAGAATTTCAATTTCAAGCTCAGCGTCTTGGTCTTTGAGGAGTGGAACAACGCGGCCCAACAACAAACCAAACCAAACCAAAGCAAACCGAACAGCACGAGCGCTCACCTTGGACTGACGTGCACAGGTAACGTTTACCATTCCTTAAGCACTTGGCCGCTCGGTTGGCTGCTGCCGCTGCCGCTGCCACTGCGACTGCGACTGCGCAACGACTGCGACGCATTGCTCGTAACCTGTTGTTGACACTGGAATCGGGATTGGTCTTCGTCTGGGTCTGGGCCGCGGAAAACTGCAGCTAATGCGAATGATGAACGCCCAAAACAGCACCAATAAAGTTGAACCAGCGTGTAGCGCCGCATGAGTCTGATACAAAATGCGTATATATTCCGTATTACAAATTTATAGTTTTTTAAAATCTGAAAATATCTTGTCAGCTGTCGGTCGTCAATGCAGGCGTAGCAAGCAAATGTATCCAAATATTGTACCAGAAACTGCAAAGTAATTCAATTTAATTTAAAAACATGTACACCAGTTTATACAAAATTGCTTAAATAAATATAGAAAAGTCTTGTTTCAAATCGTTTTCAATAGAAGACACTTACAAATTTGCCATTTAATATAGGATTTTGAAGACCTATTTTGTATTTTAGATGATACGAACAACATTTATCATCTCAACTTTTTCCCGAAGGACGTCAATTTAGAAAGGCTCAAGGATTGCACATGAAAAATAATAGAAATTTGCAAGTTGGGCTGAATTAAGCAATATTCATTGGCTGACTACAAACTTTCTAGACTTACCTGAACTAAATACAATCCGATTGTATCCGATTTTTGTATGCTGCATAATTTTTTTACAATCATATGTTCATATTTATAATTTAAAAACTCCCTGTCATATGCCTTGACAGCAATTTAGACCACAGCAAGAACCAAATAAACAAATAATCAACATCAAAAATACCACAACCAGGGCAATTATACAACATACAACGAAAGGTGTGTATAAATCAACTACCATAGTAAAAACATTCGAAAATTTTGATATTGCTCCAATTTTGAACAGATACATACAATTTTGTTTTCCTGTTGCTACGGCTACTGAGATCTGCAAACAATCGATGAAGTCAATCTAATTGATTTATGTGCACATGTAAGAAACTCATCCCCCAGAGGAAATATTCCGATTCCAAAAGGATAAGGACAGACCTTTGCAGGCTTAACTAAAGTGCTGGATTGTTATAAAAGGCATTCGCTAGAAGAGAATAACTTGCTGAAGAGTGTATGTTTACTCTATGGTTATAAGACAAACTGTTACATTTAGTTATTAAAATTTAATTTTTCAAAATTAGTACAATGGATATACCAAGTACAACCGTAAAGGCAGTGATAAAAGAGTCAGCACACGACTCGAGAAAGAAGAAGAACACCAGTTATATTATTATAATTATCGGGGTTATTATGTTAATATTATTTTTATGCTGTTGCTGTGTTATTATGATACTCTGCTGTCCCTGTCTAGCCATCATTGGTTGTTGTGGCCTCTGTTGTTCTAGAGATGACGGTTACGAGGAATAAATCGCTGAGCCTCAGAAGCTGCAACACGTTCGGGTTCTGATTCAAACAAGCAAGCAACAAGAAAGAAGTCTGGCCACACTGCACATAAACCAAATTCAATTGAAATATTGCAGTCCAAATTTATTGTAATAAACGTTAGTTAATTATAAAGTTAAAGCAAATATATTTAAAATTAACAATCATTGATATTTTTTTTATTATTAACATATTAATGTTGTTCAGAATATTTATTTATGAATAATTATGCATAACTTCCTGATTTTTATACCCTGAACCCATTAAAAATGGATAAAAAGGGTTTAATGTATTTGTGCAAATGTATGTAACAGGCAGAAGCAAGCATCTCCGACCCCATAAAGTATATATTCTTGATCAGCATCAACAGCCGAGTTGATCTAGGCATATCTGTCCGTCCGTCCGTCCGTCTGTCCGTTTGTATGAACGCAAGGATCTCAGAACCTATAAGAGCTAAAGACTTGAAATTTTAGCTGTAGGTCCTCATAGTGCCCGCGCAGATCGAGTTTGTTTACGATATTCGATAACTTGCCCCGTTGCCAAGTAATCGATAAAAATCGATATCGAAATCTTGTTTTTTGAGAAAATTCGGCAAATAATAAGAGCTAGAGTCACCAAACTTGACATGTCGCTTCTAGAATAGTATATATATATATCGAGTATTTTTCATGTTATAGCTATCGCCTGTCGGAAGCAGAGGGTTCAGGGTATCCCCTAGTCGGGAGTTCCCGACTAGAAACTCTTACTTGTTTCTATTAACTACAAGTATACACTAGTTTTACCAATCTATTTGTTTAAGGATAATTTAAATGTTGAATACATAATAATCAATGAATATATTTTTTTGACTGAGTGAATGTTTGAAGATCGTAAAATAAACACATGCCTTTACTTAACTGTTAAAAAAAACAACACCCCAAAATTATTAGCGACTTCTAAAAAATGAAGGTACTGGATAAAAAGTCTGGAAACTTTTACCTGGCAGTAATAGCTGCTGTAGCACTGGGAATATTATGTTGCTCTTTTTGTTTGTTATTTGTAATTTGCGTTCCTTGTGTCGCCATCTGCGCCTGTCTGACTGAAGAGGATTATTCATGTTGAGTTTTGGGGAAGGCCAGTTTAACAGAAGGCCTTCGAATTTCAAATCAAACAAGCAAGAAGCTACACATCGGGTGTGATCTAAGAATGTACAATATACATATATATGCAATCATATATACATATGTATGTACATAAAGATAAACCTTTATGGATATATGGATGTGTATGCGAGTGCGTTTTATATGACCTGGCATCCGCACCAAAGTCAACTTTTAACCTTGTCCCATACGTATCCTGTGATCTAACAAAATCTATAATATTTACAAATGTCAGATATCATACATGAGTGTATGCTCGTAAATGTGATTGGAATTTTCACCTGCATAAATAAAAAAAAAAAACCGAAAGCATTGCGAAATGGCTGAGCCATGCACTGCATTCAATTGAATTACAATTAATATTATTGCATAACAGCATATTCTGTAAATATCTGTAGATAAATGCGTACGTCCATGCCAAAGGCGCTTTTCATTTTGGGAAAGTTGCCGTCGCCGAGCTACTATATTAGTTTCAATTTGTGATGGTTATTATCAAAAGATGGAATAAAAAATGTACGCACACACACACGCACAGGCACACACACACGCACACTCAGTTACAAAACTTTCAAAGTTGAGGTTGTGTTAACATTTCTCTTTGGTAAATGCCAGAAATTTAAAGTCAATTGTCGTCGCAGTCGCCGTGCAGAAAAAGTGTTCGACTGTTGGCTAGGTATACGAGTATAAATAAAATAAAATTAATAGTAACTAACAATTGAAACAAATGTCGCACTCGCGGCCCGCAACAATGAAAACATTGTCAAACTGAAACATGAATGGCCATTACATGTTTGCTGAGTCCACCGTCTGTCCACACACAGGTGTCATCGACGCGTCGAGTCGGCTGCCATCACCACACAGTGGGGCTAGAATTTACGGTTCACAGGTCATTCACAAAAATAAGAATCGTCTGATTCTCTCATGTATCACAATATAAAAGTTTCATTCATTTTTGTATTGCAATTATATTTACATTAAAAATATATTTATGAATCTTATACCATTTTTCAAAATAAAGAACAACACGTATATATTAACGTCTGTTATTGCGATATAAATAATTTTTTAACAAATTTCCATACATTTGACCACTGTGCATGGGTCGTTGTTTGGTCACAATTTTCAGCGAAAGTAACTGAACGAGTTCCAATGCCAATTGTGCGGTACTTTTATTTTTGTTGTGCTTAACAACTAAACATTAACTGTCGTAATAGTTTGCCAAAAGAAATGAAAACTCTGACGTTGTGTATAGAATTTGAGATACAGAGAAAGTAGAAGCGCCTCCTGCCATCAAATTTGTACTGTGCACCAAGTTTGCCTTGATGCTTCAAAGTAACAAAATTCTTTAGTCTAAAAATGTTTTGAAATTCACGTAGAGCATAAAATTTTGTTGCAGTTTTTGAATACGTTTGGTTGATGTTCGTTTTAAGCGCGCCCAATGCATGTTGCTTTAGCGTTATCGATTACAACACAATACAACCGTGCGTACACAAACAACTGTTGACCAACACTGCTGCCAGTGACCGTGTGTGTGTGTGTGAGAGATTGAAGACAATGGCTGCGGCTGTGGACGGTGTTGTTCCTACCCTTGCAAGTAAATATACAACAAATAATATCCATTTAATTGCATACCACATGATAGCTATAAAGATTCACCTCACAATTGAATAGTTTGCGCCCCTTGGGGCCGCAGTAAATACATATAAAATAAGCATTTTTTCTGACCGTCCCCCAAACCGCGTGTATGTGGTGTTGGCTACTAACTTTTTCTCGCCCGCCTATTTGCAGTTCGCTCTAGCGTGGCTGTTGAGCTGTGGTCGTCAGCTGGTGCAAAACAGCCATACGAGCACAAGCCCAATTTGCCGCGAGAGGAGACGAAAAGTTCGCGTTCGATCTGCTTCAGTCCAGATGGTCGCTACTTCGCATACTCGAATGGTGTCGAGGTGAAGGTGCTACACGTGCCCACTTCCAACACTGGCAACGCTGGTTGCTGGCCGGTACAGTGCACGTTGCCGCGTCCAAAGGCCTTCTATCTAAAGTTCTCACCGCGTGGCAATTATCTTTGCACCTGGGAGCACTATGCCATTACAAAGGATCGTCCCGAAGGTGCTGCAAATTTGCTTGTTTATGATGTTGCCACTGGCACTGAGGTCTTTGCCATTGTACAAAAAAATCAAACGGATTGGCAGCCCTCGTGGTCATCGGACGAATCAATCTTCGCCTTGGTCGTAGGCGGAGAGGCCCTTTTTTATGATCTGGCAGCTGGTCCAGTTGAAGGATTTGCCAGCACATCACGCAAGATTGGCGGCAGTCGTGGCGGTATGTTATCCCTTGGTCCGGGCAATAGTCCGCCATATCTGGCGTTTTATATTCCTGGTGCAAAGGGCGCACCATCCATGTGTAAGCTCTACAAGTATCCGGCTTTGGGTCAGAATCAAACTGTTGCCTGCAAGAGCTTCTTTCAAGCTGATCGCGTCGAGATGCTGTGGAATAAGCGGGGCAGCGGCCTTTTGCTTTTAACCAGCACAGAGGTGGACAAGAGCGGTGCCTCCTACTATGGAAATCAAGCAGTGCATTTTATGGCCACCAAGGGCGATACATGCTCTGTGCCATTATCCAAGGAGGGGCCCGTGCATAGCGTCAAATGGAGCCCCAAGGCTAATGAATTCGTTGTCGTATATGGCTTTATGCCGTCCAAGGCGGCACTCTACAATCTTAAGTGCGATGTCATCTTTGATTTTGGCGAGGGTCCGCGCAACTGCGCCTACTTTAATCCATTTGGCAACCTGATTGTGCTTGCCGGTTTTGGCAACCTTCCCGGCGCTGTTGAAGTCTGGGATGTTGTCAAACGGGAGAGGATCGCCAATATTAAATGCGCGGATACTACATACTTTGAATGGCATCCAAATGGAGAGTGGTTTGTCACTGCCACCACCGCACCCCGGCTGCGCATTAGCAATGGGTAAGCGAATGATTCGATAGATTAATAAACCTCTTATATAAATTGGATTTTTTTTTATTAGGTTCAAGGTGTATCATTATTCGGGCGCATTGCTACATGAAACATTATGGCCACAGGGTCAGGAACTGCTCGGCATTGAGTGGCAACAGTGTGCGGATAATACGTATGCCGAGCCAAAAATTACGAAGGCCAAGCATGAGGGCATCAAGTCCAGTCAGCCAGAGGCCAGCAAGAAGGCCTACACACCGCCCCATTTGCGTTTGCTAAAGGAGGGCAAGAATCCGGAAAAGTATCTGCCGCAGCCGACGGTGCCGGGACTTCCAGCAGCACCACCAGGTAATAGCAGCAGGAAAATTTGGCATAGACAATATGACTTGGATAATCCGATAATGCGGCGATGCCAGGGCTCGGGCGAACAGCAACAGGGCCAGGGCCAGCTGGTAACGAGCGTGGTCAACAGCAGCCACAGCAGCTCAAGTGCGAGCTCTACGCGACCCAATCGACGCTACCGACCCTACCAGCATAAGCGCTACTAAATTGTAAAGATTCATCATTCCATTCCACTCATACAAACCCCAAAATGCATTGTGTAGGATTTTAGAGCACGTGGCTGTAAGTAAACAAGTACATTGCCTAAAAAATTTCTATGGTTATTTAGGTCAAATATTATGCACCTAAATAATCCTTCCTTTCCTATACTCTCAATATTTGGTCAAACGGCCATTGAAACTTTTTAACAAAACTACTACTGTCATAATATCATAATTTTAGAAGATTTTATACTTTCTATTCCAATTATTTGGCACTGATAAGAGTTTCACAAGTTTAGACAATAGGTATATTAGCTATGGAAGAGTCATGCAGCGAAAGGTCCTTTCATTATATACGATTTTAGCGTCTGGGTGGCTTGAATGAGTAATGATGAAGATTAAGGGAGTGTGCAAAATATATTACTTATATATATAACATGTAACAGCCTGTATTCAACAATTCAATACTTGTTACTCAATTATTCAAAAACTTTTGGAATGTTTTTAAACAAATAAAATAATCAGTATAAAGATAAATGTTTTAAAATATGCCGCTTAGGTTTTTTGTTGTAGATCATACAAATTTGTTTCTAACTATAAACATATTAATTTGCAATCGCTAATTGCTTTGAAACATTCTCTTTACAGGTATGGGCAAGAATAAGAAAAGGAATACCAACAGCAGCAAAGCAAAGGGCAACAATAACATCAACAACAAGCGTGAGGCTGGCGATGCCACACCGCCAGATGCAGCTGCAACTTCAGTAGCTCCAATTGAAGGCCTGGAACAGCAGCAGGAGATTGCAACAGGATCAGCAGTAACTATTGGTGAATCACCGCGCAGACCTGCGCAAAAGCAGCGCCCGCTGCCCAGGCAGCAGCAGCAGCAGCATTATCATCAACAGCAGGAGCAGCAAAAAACGGCTGAGCTGGGCACACCGCGTCATCATGCCAATGGCAATGTTGCACAGAATAACAATGCCAACAACAGCAGCAGCAGCAACAACAATAGCGACAAGGATCGCAAGATACGTAGTGTGGCCAAAAAATTATCGGACATTAAGAAGCTCAAGTCGCGTCAAAGTCAAGGCGAAACTCTGGAATTGAATCAGTTGAACAAAATTGAAATGGAGGCAAGTTATTTGGAGGAGCTCAAGGCGCTCAAATTATCTGTTTAAGTGACATGCCATCAACTGTTAAATGTGTGATACAAAAAAAAAAACAAAAAAAAAAAAACAAAAACAATGGATAACAAGGAGTTTTCTGCACGAACCATCAACAAGACTAAACACTCAAGTTTTAGTTTTTCGGGGCCCCCTAATTATGTACTTTCGAGCTTCCTGTATTTGATTTGAAATGGAATAATGTTAATGCTGTTTTCTTTACGTGCGCAAATTTTTCAAAGTTTAAAAAACATTTTTCTACTATTGTGATTTTTGAATATATATTTTGGCAACCACAACAATAACATCAAACTCTTGAATGTACCAAATTGTGCTACACAGTAATAAATAGTTTCCAGATAAAACCCCATTTATGTTTCCCAATTGGATTTCTTTTTAACAAACTCTTCGCGACCATCTTCCCTAACGGCAACATAATAACCGAGATTCTCGTACTTGTAACGCATATACGCAATATATCCAAATACTCCTGTTATTGCCGCCAGGCCTAGGCCCATTATGACTTTGTTCTATAATTTAATAATAAACATTTATATTAATTATTGCGACAGTTCAATGTTGCTGGTGTACGACGTACCGGCTTTGTATAAAGCTCAAAGTTAATTAATCTGAAAACACCTGTGCTTCGCATGGAGCGTATGCCATCACCGGGCTTTTGTGGTTGTTTCTCGCTCATAGTTATGTATGAATTTAATTTTCAACAAGTCTGAGGCACATTGCACAATGCTCTAGTAAACAATACATGTGCGGTCTATCGTCTATCGATAGGCGCAGTCGCTCAGCAAAAAGCCGATGAATATCGTCAATCGATAGGCGCAGTCGAGCAGCAAAACATCCGATGAATATCTATGAAACGGCGCAATATGGCGACTTTTTTGTCATTCTAACTGGTAAGTTATACGATTTAAAATTAACGAATTAACCAATTTAATATTACATTAAAATTAAACAGGGACTGCAGCAAAAATGCGGCATCCATTGCGACCCAGAGTAAGAAAAATTATATTTAATTCTTGGACATTATCAAGATTTTAATAATATTTATGATTTGTTGGTCTATATATATATATTTAATCAAAGAAAACCTTTTTAAGAATATTCTAAAGTAATTTCACAGTTTGGGATGCAATATAAAGAATCCTTTTAAAATTTTGATTGATTGAAAGAAAAATGCTAGTGGCTTTCACGTTTCCCAATTGGATGTCTTTTTAATGAACTCAGTGCGTCCATCCTCCTTTAAAGCCATGTAATATCCGAGACGCTTGTACTTGTGGCGCACGTATGTTATATATCCAAAAGCACCAGCTGCCGCGACTACTCCCATACCCAGTAAGACTTTGTTCTACAAAACAGGATTTTTTAATATTTATACACATTATATTTACGTACCTACCTGTGGGGTATTAAGTTCAGCGTTGAGGAATTTTAAGATATTTGTACTGCCCATTCCCCCTAAGGGATTTTTCACTCGCTTTTCTCCCATAATTTAAAACGAAGAGCTCACAATTTTTGAAAGCCTCTGGAATAATAATATGAATTTGACAAGTATTTTCTATCGATACAGCCATTAGCCAGTGTTGTATATTTATCGATAGCTCAATACAAAATCGTGAAAATTCAAATACCCGGATTCCACTACACACCACAATCAAATTTGATCTTTGCGCATGGGCGTACCCTCAAAAATGCGTTAGCCAATGATTTTACCTATGCCGACAGTGCGATCAACTAAAAATATTAATAATAAAAAAATACAGTTTCAATGCTTGCATTTAAGTGAACTTTAATAAATTGTACATAGAACTTTATGTACATAATTAATAATGCTGTGTCTGCAATTTGTTTGTTGTTTGTCTGTTGCTTAACACAAAACATAAATTTACAATATATGTATGTCACGAAACTAGAAAATTTACAATAACTGATGAGTTGTTTGTTATGTACAAAAGAATTTGGCTGCCGACCTTTTTACTCAAAGTCAAACTGATATCCGCGATCTACGAAACTGAGGCCCCGTTCAGAGCTAACAGGAAAGGCGTCCATAAACATTATGTATTCCTTGTAATCTGGCGAATGTTTAAGCTCCTGCAATGAAATTTATTTTTAAATAAAGCTCTAGCATTTAACCAATACCCACCTTCACATCAACATAATCTTCGAAACCACATAGAACATAATAGATTAGTAGTGGTTGTGTGCGCATGAATTTATTATTCTGTTTGTTTGGCTCGCGCTGCTTCAAAATGTTGAGTGCGCGTTGCAGAAAATTGGGCGTCAGTTCCCGACAATAGGACACATCAAGATGATGAAGATGTGGACACAGTTCGATGAATTTGAGTAGAATATCATCGCACAAATATGTCCAGTTGCGCAGGCAGAGCAGCTGAAGATTCGTCATGCAGGTATATCGCTCCAGAAAGTCAACGGAATGTGTCCAGCTACAAATTGCCAGACGCTGTAGCTTCCGATGAGACCAAATGGATAAATCCGCATCCCAGCCAGGCTCCAGAGGCATGTAATAACCATCGACCGCAACGCCGATAATATCCGGTGCCTTGCGCTCCATTATATCATAGAATTCTCGTACTTCGCGAATTTTGTGATCGTAACTGTCTACACTGGCCATTGGTGGTATGCACCACTCGGTGTCCAGCAGAACCACCAACTGCTTAAGCGCTGGTAACTTTAGCACCTCTGTTAAAACCGATTTTAATGTGGCCAAGTTGAGTTTTAAGATGCTGAGATTCTGAAGGTAGTCCACGCAATTATTGAGACGCAGTTTGCTTATAACATCATACATTCGTATGTCCAGCACTTGCAGATTAAGCAATTGACTGCGTAAATCGAAAAAAAAAAGGTATTGTTATAAGGTTATTCACTTGGTGGTTTAGAATGGCTTTCGCTTACCTGCAGATCTCATCCAGATATTCCTGCTGCAATTCATATGCCTTATGCTGATCCTCGTACAAATGTAGTTCCTGCAGATGTCGAAAGTTAGACAGATAGCGCCCCTGAATAGGTGTCGTTAGACGCAGTCGTAGCAAATTTGGCATCATTTTAGCCATTTTGCATATGCTACGATCCGATGGATAACAGTCCATATCTTCTGGGTCATAATAGAAGCTGGTTACATTGGGCAGCACATAAATTTGCATTTCGTCCAAGTCCTTTAACAACGTGCACAGACAGCTCGACACAGTCATGTGTCTTATAAAAGGACGCATTTGTTTAATAAAATAGCACAGATCCTCATAGTTTGGCAACAATTCGCGCCACTTCTCCATATCGAGCTGATCGTAAGCATGAGAGCCGCGCCATCGGTTTAAGCATATCCATTGAAATCGTTGGCAAACTCTTGCAAATGCTACCTCGCTGCGCAGATCCTGCAGCCGCTCAAATATACATTCCAGGCAATCATTGTTAAGCTTAAATATATAGGGCGTTTGATCGCTGGGCGTCGGGGGCGTGGCAATCGAATTTGACGGCTCATCGGCCATGACTGTAAATTTTGGTATTAGCTTTTACATTTTGGTTAAAGAATTGCACATACCCAATAACGCTTTTCGCCTCAACCGCTTACTATTTTAATTAGTGCGAGTTTATGCCTTGTTGTTCTGACTAAGACGGAACAAAGTTTATAAAAAGTCGCCTCATAACAAACAAAATGTACGACAGCTGTTTGCAAGCAGTGTTGAACAATAGAGTTGTGAAGCTATGTTCGGAACGAACTAGTAAAGTATGAACTGTCTTAAGTATTTGCTGGTTTGGTTAATTAAATATTTATTATGGCATATCACTACTATTTTCATGTTATGAAATGTTAATAATAAGTGAAGCGAATGAATAATACACTTAATGAATGATATACCGAGCATGTTATAAAAAATTTGGAATGCTCAATACAGGCTGCATTTAACAGCACTATTTTGCCGGTGTTGTGAAATTAAGAGTCGCATTACAGAGAATGTATCGAATGTGTCAAATATATCGAAACAACACGTGTGTGTGCGTTGTCCAATTCCATGCCTTTTATTGTGACTGCAACGAGTTAGTCGTTGCTAGATTTTTGTGAAAAATAATAAAGAAATCGTGAAATCGTCACTAAAATGACAGAATTACAAAAATTGACCGATGCCATAGTGCATGAGTATCTGAAGACAAAAGACAAGAATCTAGCAAAAGTGTTCGAGCAGAAAGCAAAAGTGGTAAGTTTTAAAACACGCCTTTTTATTTATTTTTTTCCTGCAATGCATTTTGTGTGCATGCGTGCGCATGAGACTACATATTCGGCCAATATCAAATGTGTGCAATCGATAAATTGTAGTTACTATTAGCAAGCAAATGCCGCCTACTAAATGGTTGGGCACCTTTCAATGCGCCATGCTGAAAGCACGTGTTCTCATAACCCAACAACTTGTCAGTAATGCTTTTCCTTTTGCATTTATAGCCCACTGTGGGAAAGAATACGCCATCGCTGACAGAAATCTTGGCTTTTTATCAAAGCAAAACCTCACAAAAGATACCGCCTGTGAAAAAAAATAAATCGGACAGTGACGACAGCGATAGCGATGAAGATGAAGTCGAGGTTAAAAAGCCGACAGCCAACGGAAACACAAATGGTAAGGCTAAAAATGCTGCCTCCTCTAGCAGTGAAGAAGACTCCGAGGAAGAGAAGCCTGTCAAAAAGTCACCAGTGAAGGCTGTGCCTGCAAAGAAAGCGGCTGCATCTTCAAGCAGTGGGGACAGTTCTAGCGACGAGGAGCCGGCCAAAAAAGCAGCTCCTGCTGGTGCTAAGAAAACGGCTGCCGAGGCACCCAAGCCCACATATACCAGCAGCGAAGGCAGTGACTCTGATGATGAGGAAGAAAATAAGAAGAAACAGACGAAACCAGCGGCTGTTCCTGCAAAGTCGCCAGGAAAGGCAGCTCAGCCCAAGAAAGCCGCTGCATCCTCCAGCAGCGATGACTCCTCCGATGAGGAGCCCGCTAAAAGCGCTGCTGCCGTTAAGCCAGCTGCCAAACCCACGCTTAAGAAGGCAGCAGAATCTAGCAGCGAGGAAGACAGTTCAAGTGAGGGAGAGCCGCAAAAGAAGGCACCAGCAGCACCTGCTAAGCCAGTAGCTAAAAAGGCTGCATCCAGCAGTAGCGAAAGCAGTGACTCTGAAGAGGAGCAAAAGAAGCCAGCAGCGTCTGCTAAGACACCGGTAAAGCCGACTCCTGCCAAGAAGGCAGCCGCGTCTAGCAGTGATGAGTCTTCCGATGAGGAGAAAGCGCCAAAGGCTTCACCCATTAAGGCCGCGCCGGCCAAGAAAGCAGCAGACTCCAGCTCTGAATCCTCCTCAGAAGAAGAAGCGCCGCCCAAGAAAGCGGCAGTAAAGGCTCCCGTGACGCCAGCTAAAAAAACCGCGGACAAGGTTGATTCTGAGGACTCATCCGAGGACAGTAGCTCTGAAGATGAAAAGGCTGCAGTCAAGCCCGCTGTTAAGAAGAGCGCTGCACCAGCTAAAAAAGAGGACTCTTCATCTGAAGATGATTCCGATGACGAGGAGCCAGCCAAACCAGCAGCCAAGCCAGTTGCCAAGGCGGCAGCCAAAAAGAATGACAGTTCGGATAGCTCCTCTTCCGAAGACGATGAGCCGGCAACTAAGAAAAAACCTGCACCGGCCAAAAAGCAGGAGAGCAGTGATAGTGACAGCGAAGAATCGGGCGAGGTGAAGCCCAATAAGCAACAGCCAGCGGCCAATGGTGCCGGCAAGAAACGCAAGTTCAGCGGCGGTGAGGCGGATGAAGCAACTCCCAACAAAAAGTACAACAACTTTGTCAAGTCGGGCGAACAACAGGTGAGTTACAACCACATCTAAGGGAATGGGCAGAACAAATGCAAATATTTGAGTTCGAATTTAGCAACTGAAATCTCTTGCTAAAATAGTTTTAATAGTTATAAAATATATGATTGAGTGGGTTAAATTAGATTTATATTTAGGCTGAGCATGAAATATTAAAAATAGTTTCTCTGGCAAATAGTCTCATAGGCTGTCGTAATATGGGAATCTTATAAATCCTATGCGAATGTATGATTGAATCCCTGGACTAATGCTTATTCGAAATTGTTTTACATCAGCAATGGGCAATGAGTGCTCACATAGAAATGGGATTGTAGCCAATGGGATGAGTTTCAAACCAAGCAAATTTAACAGTTGTTGACAATATTAAACCGATTCTGGTTTCTCGTAATGATTTCAAGGATGATCCTCGGATCATTATCAGTTCGTTGTCTTCTCTATCTTTACTTAATCTACTAACTAGCAAGTAGATAGGCTTATTCTATACACGTTCTTTCACTTCGCGTTGGATATACAACGATCGCTTGGACATGAGGAGGAGCAAGTTCCATCTGAATTTAAGGATCATTCAAAAAAGGGAATAATAACAATTGAAGGTGAACTGAACATTCTCCAAAGGGACCAGGTTAAAATATTCTGATCAGACAGTCTTGCGGACAATCAATTGCATATATACATGGATTAAATTCCTTGAGGGACCGCCCATTGGAACACTAAAAGGACACCTTAAACGTATTTGGTATTCAATTAACCATGTTAACTATTTGGCAAACACACAGCAGCACAATGGTTTCACCTCCACGCCCAACAATGCTAACAACAACAGCAACAAACAGTTGAACAACAGCAGTGGCGGACGTCGTAGATCGCCTTTCCGGCGTGTACGGACCGAGGAGGTTCTCGTGGATTCACGCGTTCAGGACATGTCCTTTGAGGCAAAGGTAAGTGCCACAAATGCATTTGAGTGTGGTGCTGTGTGTGTGTGTGCGTATATATTTGGAGCACAAACATATAGACATCGTCTCGTTGTGTGAACGGGTAGGTTTTGTTAGGCAGTGACAGGGGGGGTTACACACAAATTAGCAAAAGCACCTTCCAAACTCAAATCATTTTGCGGCACTTGCCTTTTTGTTATCTGAATTCGTATTTGCATTTGCCATTTGCTGCAGGGCTTGGCTAATTTGTGTTTAACCATTTTGTGGTGCTTTATTCTAGGACGGCGGTGGTTTCAAGAAGTTTAGTAATGGACCACGTGGACGCGGAGGCTCTGGCTTTGCCGGCCGTCCGGATCGTAGCAAGTGGGACAACAATAAACAAAACGGCGAGGAAGGCGGCGAGCGCAAGAGCTTCGGCGGCTTTGAGCGCAAGTCCTTTGATGGACAGCGCGGTGGACGCGGTGGTGGCGGCGGTCGTGGTGGTTTCGGTCGCGGCGGTGGCGGCGATCGCGGTGGTCGCGGCGGATTTGGACGCGGTGGCGGCGATCGTGGTGGACGCGGTGGTTTTGGACGTGGTGGCGGTGACCGTGGTGGACGCGGTGGCTTTGGACGTGGTGGCGGCGGACGCGGCGGTGGATTTGGCAACAAGTCTTTCGATTCGGCGTCAAAACAAAATAAGAAAATTACTTTTGATAATTAATATCTAAACTAGTTAAGGCATTTAAAAAGCACACGACGCCAGAAAGCCAACCCATAATAGGATACAAATAATGTGGAATAGCGTTCCAATATTTTTGACAATAGTTCAATACCATTATTTTAGAACGTAATTTCTGGACTTGGTGTTGAAAGGAGTCTACAACATACACACACATGCACACACAAGCACTCGCAAAACAAAATATTTGTTGTATACAAAATAATAATACAAATTTTTATATAATATATAATACATATATTTAAAAAAATATAGAAAAATGCAGCCGGTTCTTGGGGAGAGCGCGCCAATAAGGATCTAAAATTCACGCGCGGCAAATCCTTCAAACATGAAAAGACCAAAAAGAAGCGCGGCAGCTATCGGGGCGGTCAAATTGACACGGGCGTCAATTCAATCAAATTTGACTAGACTTATGTTACCACATAACATATACATATTTTAATGCATAAACTTAAAAATATTTAGTTTGTAAAAAGCCAAACCAACCCAACAACCAATCAGATGTGTAAAGCACAACTTGGTTTATAACCCATCGTCAAGTTTTAAATATTATGTTTATTATCGTTAGTATTTGGACTTGACTATCTTATGAACCGGTGTTCAGTAAACCTATATAAAAACTATGTTTCATGTTCCAATTGAATTTCGCTGCAAAATCTTTTCATTTACTTTGAAAATTCGATTATTTGTTTGCTTTGCTGAACATCGGTGCATAAAAAAGCGTATAAAACTTAATTATTATAAAAAGTTTCTCTGCTACATAAAACTTATAATATTTGTAAATCAAAAGCTAAAAACAACTAAAAATTTAGTTGATAGAGTGAAAACGTGAATTATGTGTAATAAACGTATGAAACAACAATTGTGTGTGAAGTATTTACAATGCGTCGGCAATCCAATTGACGACAACGGTGACTATAGCCACAACTATAATTACTGGATAGTACTGTAAAATTTGGGATTTGTGTGCGAGTCGTGATGCTGCTCTCATGGGATTCAATGGATCTTTGACCAAAACAGGACACCTGTGACACCTCTACAATACAAATAAATATTAATTACATTTGATGCATTTACAATATTTCAATGGGATTGTACTAACGACATGGTTATCAATCTTTGGGGGAATGGCGGGTTTATATTCAGCAGCCTCATTGAACGTTGTCTCCCAGACCATTTTATCGTCGCAATATAACAATTCGAACAAATCCGGGAAGCTATCAGTTTGTGTAGCAATCGATGTGGAGCAGGGAGTTAAAAGCGAACGTGGATGGTGTGGAGCAGCCATTATGTATTGCAAATAAAACTAATTATTAAATTTCTCATGTAACTTGAATATGCTTAAAATATCAAAGTGAACGCCTGCTACAAAAAAAGAAAGAAAACGCTTCATATATGGAAGACATCTTGCAAGCCTCCAAGTGGAGTGACAAAATTAAAAAACTTTCGGGTAAGGATATGGTGTTAAAATCTGAGCAGCTTGGAACCAAATCAAACCAAATAATCGTAGAAAGTTAATTCCAAATCATTAAAATCTGGGTTTATTCGTGCGGAAACCCAGCTTCATGAATCGCTAGACTAAGTTCGAACTTCGAACCGAGTATCAACGCTTAAATGACATTCCTCGCTTAAAAAAATATTAACGTCCACAGTCACACAGCTAAATTTTAAAGTAAATCACACTATTGACAAGCTTAAAATCGGCTTCTTCAATTGCACTCACCTTTGGGCAATGCAATTATAAATTTAACAATAATTTTGAATTTATATATTTATTTGAATGAACTTCAATTTCGTGTTTATGTAACTTTGTATTTTTCATATTTGTTTGTTCACATTTAGTATTCAAGTGGTATTGTCAAGTAGTTTGCTTGTATGTATAGTGAATGCATACTTTGCCATATATACATTTTGTTGTATATGTATATAGGTATATAGCAATAGTAACTACGTGTAACTTTATTGCGTTGGCTATGACAACAAAGCAGATTCAAATCAAATAATTATGAAATTATAGAATTAAATAATCACAATCATTTTAAAAACTTTACTTTGTAATTAAACAGATATTTTATAATTCGAGTTACATTAGGTTTTTGTGTGTGAGTTTTTAATGTAATCAGCATATCAATATTACAACTTCTTTCGGCAATCGGTTGTTCGAGGCGAGAAAAATACAGCAGAGATTTGATATAACATTTAACTACAAACAAATGTATCGGTTAACTAGGGGCTGTTTGGTAGGAAGGTACGTGTTAAAAATAGTTCAACAAAATACATATACATTCCCTTTATGTTTATAAATGAGTTAGTAGTTAAACTGAGATTCCTGTCGTTTTCTAATTTGCTCTCTTCTATCTTAATCGCACATGTACGGATAATTTATGTCACGCAGTGGCACAAATGTCTCTTTAATCGACTGAGGCGACGTCCAGCGTAGTATATAATGTGGTCCACCTGCTTTGTCATTGGTGCCCG
Source organism: Drosophila borealis (assembly GCA_035045885.1). Lineage (NCBI taxonomy): Eukaryota > Metazoa > Arthropoda > Insecta > Diptera > Drosophilidae > Drosophila > Drosophila borealis. The sequence goes on from JAWNOR010000211.1 coordinate 4,348,681, forward strand.
ACTTGCGGCCGCCGCCAAATGGCTGTTGACCCACTACGGATCCAGTGGACTTATCATTGATATAGAAATTTCCAGCCGACATTTTGAATTCCTCCAAAGCACACTTGATAAAGCTTCTACAAATTGGAATTGTATATATGTTAAAAGTGATAACTTTACTGTTTGTAGGTTGTTGACACTTACTCGTCCTGTCCAAACACAGCGCCGGTCAGTGCAAATTGTGTTGTGGTATGCACCAGTTTCATGGTATCATACAAATCGGAATCCTTATACACATAAATAGTAATCAGGGGTCCAAAGATTTCCTCAGTCATAATACGATCCTTGGGATCCTTGGATTCGACTATGGTTGGATCGATAAAGTAGCCCTTGGCGTCGGAATAAGTGCCACCAGCAATGATCTCTAAATTAGGACTCTTTTTGGCATGCTCAATGTAGCCGGTAATGCGTTTAAATGCTTTGTCATCAATAACAGCCGATGTGAAGGTGCTCATGTCCTGCACATCATCGATCTTGAGTTTCTTCACTTCGCACAACAGTCCCGATTTGATCTGCAGGCATAAATAAAAACAATATTATACCGACCATTTATTGAAATTATACTCCAAATGCTTACATCCGGCCATAAGGACTCCGGCACATACATGCGCGAACAGGCTGAACACTTCTGACCGCTATACTCGAAGGCTGAACGTAATGTGGATGTGACCACTGACTGCACATCCGCTGACGAGTGCACAAAGTGGAAATTTTTGCCACCACACTCGCCAATAAGGCGCGGAAAGTTAACATATTTATCGAGGTTGTCACCGACCTGCTTCCACAGTCGATTGAATGTGCTGGTATTGAAACGATTTCAGTTATGAAAATCAATAAAGTGTATCACACAAAAGAGTACTTACGGCACTGAGCCGGTGAAATTGATACCCGCAAGGTGGGGTGAGGCGGTTATAGTATCCCCAAAGACTGGCCCATCCGCAGGCACAAAGTTGACCACACCATCGGGCACGCCAGCTTCGCGCATAATATTGAATATACGCCAATTGGACAGGAGAGCCGTGTCCGAGGGCTTCCACAGCACAGCGTTGCCCTGTAGCACACAGAAATAGACAATGAAACAAGTCGTTGAAAGAATATTCAAGAATATACCATCAATGCGGGCGTGTAGGCCAAGTTGCCGCCAATGGCGGTAAAGTTGAATGGACTGACTGCGGCTATAAAGCCATCAATGCCACGATAACGTAACGAGTTCTTCGTGACCTTCAAGTCCTCGCTAATGGGTTGATACTTGACGCACTCCTTGAGAAAAAAGGCGTGAATTCTGTGGATTTAACAAAAACAAGGTTATTTTAGTATGTTAACATGGCCTCTATAAATTAATAAAAAAAGGGGGATTATTCAGCTATAAATAACTTTTCTTTCATATTTTTACATAGGACATTTTGCAGATAAAAGATAAAATGCTAATGATAAAAATATATTTCCTACGTTCCTATTGGAGCTATACGGTATCATAGGCTAAAGTTGATACTATTTTGCCGGCAGACGGACGTAGCAATTTCGAGTCGACAGAATATACTGACCACGGAAAAATATAGTGTGGTCGGATATGTCACATTCTCTTCTTTACACATCTTACAATTAAATTTAAATGCCCTCACCAAGAGTATTGAAATTATTGAAACAGAAAAATAGTTTGGACAAATATTAGAGAAAATTCATTTTCTCACCGTATAAAATCGATAAGCTCGCATGCCGCGTCGATTTCCGCTTGTATGACTGTTTTGGCCTGTCCCAACATGGTTGCTGCATTCAACTCCTGCCGATATTTGCCCGTCATTAAATCCGCAGCATGCTCCCAAATCGCGAAACGTTCTTCTAGCGGAACACGATCCCATTTGACCTGTGCTTCCACTGCCGTTTTGATAGCCTTCTCTAAGAGCTTCTTATCAGCGTAGTAGAACTTCGCCAGCTTGTGTGCGTGGTTATGGGGCATCACCTGATGCATCACCTTATCTGTTTTGTACTCCTTGCCGCCAATAACAATGGGCACCTCCTCACATGTTGCGGCGGTGCTCTCCAGCGCCTGCTTTAGTGCCTTGCGCTCCGGTGAGTTCTTGCGATAGGTCAAGATTGGCTCGTTGGAAATAGTGAAATCTTTCAGTTTTGGTTGTATGACGACGCTGCCCAGGCTGCGAAGCGGCATAGAAATTGGAGTGTTAAGGAAGTTACTTAAATCTTAGATATAATCGCACCTTCTAACGACGGTTTGTGGTGCAGCGGAACTGGAGGACAGATTACGCATGAGTCGCAACATCTTGTAGCTGGGAATGGTTTAGGTTCGTCTGGGGCTTGTCTCACTTGTCACCTTGTTATGTAAAAAACAAAATTTTGTTGCTCTGTGAGATAACGAAAAAGTACACAAACAAAAAGTTTCATTAATTCCATTTATAGAACAGCACCGTTTATCAGCAACCTTGAAATGTTCATTGGGGGTCTGACTGTGGCAGCATGTGAAACGACGCGTGATTACACTTGATAAGCAGCCAAACGTGAGACACACCCACTTTCAGAAGATAATAAAATACCAAAACAAATGAAATTTACATTTGCGCTTACAATGTCTCGTGCGAAAGCAATGCCAACTGGGCAAGTGTTGTGTAAACGTCGAATTTCCTTTAAAGCTCTAAAGACACACACACACACTTATGTAAATATGCATGTATTCGCAAATACGTGCGCACAAATACGAAGGTAGCGGCAATTTTTGACAAGCATCAGCTGTTTTTTCAGTGTTGCGGCTATGGAAATTTCCGATTGCCGAAACTTGTCCACTAGAAGGGGTAGGAGAACAGTGTGCGCCGAGAGTTCTTGTTGTTGCTTTTAAATTTAATAGTAGGGTAAGCCGAGCGTGTGACAGAGAACAAAAATTAGAGTGAGAGAGCTCATAAAAAGCACCCTAGAAGTGTCTATAAAAATGTGGAGACAGCAATTTTGATTACTTTTGTTGTAAAGAACCTGGTAAATGTATGCCTGGACTTGTCTATGTATATGTATGCACATATATTTTTGTGCGTGTATTTGTATTTTTCTTATGTAGTTTATACTAATTGATTTTTAGCAATGAGCTGTCGGCAGCTAAAGTGCATATTTAATATACATGCTTATGTTTGTATGTATGTATTGCAACAAACGGTCACAATTTTTTGAGGCCAACTAAAACATGCGCACAACTGAAACGATGCTCAGTTGCAAGCTAGATATACAGTCACAGTAGACAGACATCAACACACAAACATATACGCTAACACAACCGCAATTTAAATGTACTTGTTTTGTTGTATGTGCCCCCATTACGCAATGTTATGTTTTTGCACTGACATTCACTTTTTATGCATTTGTACGATTTTCCATTTGGCACTGAGACTTAAATTTTATTGTTATTATTTATTTTAAAGTGTGTTGCAATTTAAAAGCAATCAAAATATCGCTTACTTTGTGTGCTTTTGCGAACGGTGTGGACAAAAGGCACGCGAAGTCTGTATTTGTTTGGCCTTTACGAGAGTACCTATGTATCCATCCGTTAGAATTGGGTGTTTGAGTGTGTATGTGTGCTCATTTTTAAATTTTAATTTCTTTGAACAGCTGATGCACGTCGATAGTTTTGCCACTAGTATCTAGTCTCTAGATTGCATAAATGTGTATAATTTTGTACCCTTTATTTCGAGTAATTCCTAGTTTACGTTATCTTAAACAAAAAACGACCAAAACGAGGGTTTACGATAAATCGATTTCAGCGCCGGAAAGTAACGTAACCATGTAAATAATTGAATGTTCAAAATCAAAATTCCCGGTAACGCGCTGCCGTCACGAGTAACGATAGTTTTGCGGTATCGATGAATATTCGATGTATTTAAATGTGCTCATAAAGATTTCGCACGATTTGTGAAAAATTACCGCTGTTTACCCAAATCATCACATTGAATTGGAAAATTTCTCAATAAAGTAAAAACTCACAAATATATCGATGTATTGGCATGCGATATAATTTTATTTATTTTATCGCAAAATCTGTTCACCACTTGGTAATACATTTTGCAGCACTGCCATTTGTTATCGGTTTATTTTTTTTGGCGGGAAAAAGTCATAAGTCTGAAAGATATTTGTTTCAAGTTCTTCGTTTCTTCTTTAAATAGCAAAAACCATAGTGTTACTTATATTTTAAGTAAAATGAATGAATTTAATACTACAACACGATCAACTTAAATACGATACTTAATCAATATGTACACATCGGGACTAATTAGCTTAAATATTTGTTCAGTGAATTAGTTAACCGTAGTAACCACCGCCGGTGCCCACACTTGCGCTGGCGAATCCTCCGCTGCTGCTCGCATAGGCTGTGTCTATAATAGAAAACAAGTCCAAAACACTAATACATATATATACAATGCATACGCAGAGTCTTGCAGACTTCAGTTAAGTTCTACTTACTCGTGCCCGCATAAGGATAACCATAACCATATCCAGGATACCCATAGCTTGGGTAACCATAGCCTCCGCCTCCACCTCCGACACCACCTCCGACCCCACCTCCGACTCCGCTACCGTACCCGTAGCCGGGATATGTGTACCCGTAGCCGGGATATGTATAGTACTGTGGATAGCCGTATCCGTAACCATATCCATTGCCGTACATGCCGCCCCCATATCCAGACCCTGCACTTGCGGCTCCTCCACCGTAGTACGGAAAGCCACTGTATTGAGATTTTACCAGTTGGCTCTGCAGCAGTGCAGCTGCCAAAGCCAAGTATAGCCAAAAACTGCGACCTGCGGTTATCTGTTGGTACGACATATTTGCAAAAGTATTTCTCGCGTTGAATCCCACTGACATTCTCGTGAACACTGTTTGGAAAATTCAGAGCGTTTGCTTTTATATACGCCATAAATATAATAAACATAATTTTGGCTATGAAACGATTTTTAATGGCGCCTAATCGTTCACCATTGCCCATCAATTGCTCATCACCGTTGTTTTTTTTTGGTTTTATTTTTTTATTATATGGTTTACGAATTGTTTGCTCATTGGAGCGTGCACAACATTGCGTATGCGCAATTTTTACACATGTAAACACCTTCATTACATTTTCATCAGATTATTATAATTTGATGGACCGAAAAAAAAGGAGAAACAAAATGAAATCGGAATACATGCAAATAAATGAAATGCCATGAATTATTTTGGAAAAGAGTGCTGAGTATGAAGATACCCTGTTACTAAAGAAAAGCTACAACAACATTATGGGGAAGAGCTATTCCGAATTGTCGTAAGTAGTTTTTAACTATTTAATCATATATAAGTACCAAATTTATATAAACTGTCTGAAGAAAAGTCTACAAATTTCAATTTTGCATTCAAAATTGAATGATTGATTGATTGATCTGCATTATGGTCAATCGAAATTGTTGAAAACATCTCTGTGTGAATAAATAATATAATATTTGTTAGAGAAAACATATAACTGGGTATAACACATAAATATGTGTAATAAATAATCATATGATTAATAAGAGTTTTGTTCACTTCGTAAAATATAAACAATCGGATAAATCTTCTGTGCAATGAATTATACGCTAATATACTTAAATAAGTATATAATCATATGACTCAGAACTGTTCTGCTTACTTAATAGGCATTTAAAATTATTTTTTTTTCTTGTCAGGGATTCACCAGAATCAACTTCTGGTTCCATGCATAAACACAGTCATTAACCTTAAAATTTGATGACATGACATTAAAAATATAAACTGTAGTGATTTTTTGTAGTGGTTTATTTTTTGGTTTTTCATATTTCCAACTCTTCGAGGTTCAATGGTCCGACTGGTCAATGCTCATCAACGCCCTTCAAATGAGGTCAGTTATGGCCAATTATTACTTACCCACACTATGGGCATTTAGTATATAATTACAAATGTTTTTCTCGGGGTTTTCAACGCAATAAAAGTTCATTGTGAAGGATTTTATTTGAATTGTCTGAGTTCGATCATCGCACATGTTGGAAAATAATATTTGTGCATAATTATTATTTGCTACCTCGGTTAATTTTGATTGGTTGAGTCATAAAACTAATGACATAGTTCTGATAATGAAAAGATAATTATACAAGGGTACTTCTACTTTACTATTTGGGGAAATGCTTAAGTTCGTTACGTTAAAGCAAAATAGATTATATCACAGAGCTATTTTAATGAATAGAAATGTAATTTATAGTTGATTTGAGGTAACTTTAGTGTCTTACAAGTGCAGCTTAGATTTTAAGATTTTATATTTGCAATCGGAATTATATTTAGAAATCCATTACCTGTTCCATAGAATTTCCGACAAACCCGGTACTTAACCATTTAAAATTATTGGGCTTGTAATTGCTATCTATTACAAAGCCAATTTGCACAGTCATTTGTCCTAGATTATCATCAATTTTATTGCGTGCTGGAAGTTTTGCTCTTTCGCTGACTGTCGCAGTATTGAATATTACTTCTACCTGAATCTTCACATTTAAAAAAGTCCTAAAATATATTCACAATTTAGCCTAATCCTCAAAATATCTCTTCAACATTTTGAGGTCGCGGTAGAAACTTTTATACTTATAACTACAAAGAGAGAAATAGAAATTAAATTAACCATTTTTTTAAGTCCAGCTCATGTGTAGCTTTGTGCTATAAGCCAACAATTTTAAACTTTACCTTCTGCTTTTTGCTGTTGTTGTTGTTCGTTAGCATATCACTTCAATGCTATTTTGTACCTTAGGTTGTATTGTGTGCAACTGACGTTTTTTATTTGTATTTTTTTGTACCTTCTTTTTCGGCTTGCCTGTCTGCGATTGCATTACTTGGCTTCAGGTGCTTTATTGCATGTCGTTGTCGTTGCGGATTTTGAGTGAGTTTCCTTTGAGTTGCTGTTGCTTTGCGCATGTCTCAACTCAATTGTTATTTTCTCCAACAGCAAGCCATGTATTAATCTGTATTTTAATAAATAAATAAATTGATTAGTTTCGATAATTATAAAATATCTGTTTGGTTTCGACATTAGCCAAATAGTTATTTTTCAAACCTTACTTGAATGTATGAGAATCGAATAGAAAGGCGATATTTTCGGTTGTGAGAGAAAGAAAGAGCGAGAGAGAAAGAAATATAAAGAGATAGTGAAAGAGAGTTTGTTAGAATCAAAAGTTCTCTTTTATGTCTTAAATATCGCCAATCTATGCGAATTTCAGTACTTAAAAAATTTTCATGCTGTCTTTAACTCATATGTTTAACCATGTAATGCGCAGTATTTTATTAAATTTAGTTTCGCATTGGCCAAATCGTCCTTCTTCAAACATTACTTGAATATGTGAGAATCGAATAGAATGGCGATATTTAAGACACAGAGCGGGAGAAAGATAGTAATTGACTGAGAGAGTGAGAGCGAAGGATATGATGGCCAAGAGTGTGAGATCGAGAGAGAGATAAGAAGAGACGTTGCACATTCTATTAGAATATACCGTCCTGTTGATATAGTAGAAATTACCAATCCTCTTGGTGTAATAGGTCTCAAGAAACAGGGCGAAGAACAGGTCAACAGAGCAAATTAAAATTATACTAATTAAAATGACAGGCGTTTTAAACTGTTACTTGTGTCTGATATTTCAGAAGTTTGACAAAGTTTTTGTACATTTCAAGTCTAAAGGACCGCCATGCTGTAAGTCCCAAAGAATCTACGTGAGCTGTCAAAAGCTGACACAAATTTTATCTATCTGAATGGAAATTTCAGTTTAAATGTTTTTCTTTTCTACTCACTTCTGCCTGCCGAGATGCTCACCTTTCAAACATTGCACGCCCTTTTTAAAACACTTTACATATTAAAAACTTTTTCTATATGCCAACGGAGAAACTCGGGCAACAAGGCGCATCCTTCAGGAACTTCATTAAACTGGCGCAAAAAAAAAATGCTAATTGTTTGACCAGCTCGACACTCAAGCGTCGGCTACTCATTTTGGTTTGGATTTTTGCATGTAATTAATTAAAAATGTGTTGCCACAACAAGTTTATTCATTTTTTCTCTTTGTTTTTGTTTTTGGTTTTGTTTCGCTTTGCCCGGCTGTTGAAATTGTAAATAAAAAGGGTAATTAAAACTTGAAAAATATGAGACGGACAGCATTAATTGACCTAGAACGGGCGCTGAGGAGATCGCAAGTGGTTGAAAAACTCACTCAAAACCAAAAGAAAAACTCACTCAAAATAAGGTGCGTGCGAAATGCAACTGTAAATGTTACGCATACGCCGCGTATAACAAACGAGTAAGACACACAGATTACGCTCTCGCTCTCTCTCTCTTTTCGTCCCTCTCTCTCTCTATCTCTTTCGCTCTCTCGCTCGCACGCTCTTGCAAATGTGCATGCAAAAAAAAAAATCAATTAAAATGCACTCGAGTGCATTTCTCTGCTGTAAGAAATTTCGTGTTTGCTGTTTTTAGCGTGTGCGCTGCCGAAAATAAGCTATAGGCAAAATTGTTGCTGCATAACCCCTAAATGCCCCCCCGCTGCAGCTGCTATCGCTCGCCCGCACAGATGCGCTCTCCTACAATTTGCCCTTACACAGTGTTTGGTGCGGCGAAATTTCAATTCAGTTATTTGTGCAGTTTCGCTCAGTCAAGTTGTGTATGTCCTCTGTGCGCTTCACACATCGCCAACAAACCAAAAACAACCGTTAAACCGCCAACCAAATTGGAGTCTGGCCACACAGCCAAATTATCCAGTCTGCCCAACGCCTGTGCATGCTCACACTGCACCTCGCTCAATCTAATAAACGTCGCCAAACAAACAAACTGCATTAACTACCAGCCCCAGAGGAAATCGACAGACGCCGCCGACACAAACGTCATAATAAACACGCACCCAAAAGCGAACACTGTTTGACAGAGAGAGCGAGAGAGAGAGAGTGAGAAACAGAGACAGACGAAGAGTGAAAGAAAGAGGCAGCGAGTGTCAGTGTGACCATATGCATATATGTGTGTGAGTGCGTGTTTGCTGACTGTACTTTGGCGCCCAAATTATCAAAACGGGATAATAACGAAATCAATTAACAGTAAACAAAACCAATCAGTGAACTAAACCAAAGAATTTATAATTAAACGCAAAACTCGTTAATTCGATTAGCGTCAACAATTACAGAAAAATACACACAACTGAATAAATCCAAAAATCATTTTAACAGGTGAGTTTTCGGTGTTCAATTAAAAAATAAATCAAGTATATTTTTGATTATGAACAATATGAATCGACAAATTTGCGATAACGATTACTTTAAATAACCTCTGTGTGAAGAAGATCGTTTAAGCCCTTGTAGACGGTACAATAATTTAGTCATGAAATATGTGGCGCATAGAAGGAGACATCTTCAACCCCATAGAATATATACATATATACTCTAGATCAGTATTAACAGCCCAGCTGATGTCGCCATGTCCGTCTGTCCGTCTGTTTCTATGGGAACTAGTCTTTAAATTTTTTAAGTTATCTTCTTGAAACTTTGCAAAGGTCCGTCCATCTGTTGCAGGCAGTACATATGTCCGAACCGGATCGGAGCTAGTGCTCCTGTATATAGAAACGATCGCTCGAAATGTATGTTCTTGTATATAAAACTTTTCCATGTCAAGATATTTTGACCAAACTCGACATTTATAAGTTTCATTATGCTTCTCATATACATGCATAAACTTATCAACATCGGACTACAATATCATATGGCTGCTATAGGAACGATCGGTCGAAAATTAAGTTATTGTATGAGCAGCTTTTTATTTTAATAAGATATCTTCACCAAACTCGGCATTTATTGGTTAAGCTATGATGCTTACATATGAGCCAAATCTTATCAATATCGCACTACTATATTATATAGAGCTATTGGAAGAATCACTCAAAAGATGAATTTCAGATGGCAAAATATTCTGTTTTTCTAGATATTTTCATTATTCATTTACGGGCTTCACTATTCGTAAGTCAAATGTCTACTAGGGTATTACATTTACGGCGTGTGTAAGATATTCTTACTTACTTTCAACTAATAGACATTTGTAAAGTTAGTGTCGACATGGGCAATGCCCTTGGGTGTGATTAAATATACCTTGGAAAGTATTCCAATTTATTTAATGAGAGCGCGCTGAGTACACGAATGGGGCCAGACACTGCAGTGTGTAGAACAGTCGCAAATGATTGTCTCCTCCTTATCCTTCGTAGGAGTTCAAGTGTCCTGGCCCGAGATTGAAACTAGAGAGCCAGCAAGAGTCGACTGAATGGCTGAGGACTGCACTGCACTCTATGTCTGCGTGCTTTCTGGCTAGATATTTTTCAATAGATATTTCGTGGACTTCTTCTTGAGACATAAAACTTTCATATGTGCATTTCACTCACAAAATAACATCGGAAAACATAACTAAAAGACTTTATAATACTTATTTTTGAATAGAAAATGTTTAAAAGTAAATTCAATCATTTTAAAAGGACTTTAAAGTCATTTCTATTTTATTCTTTTGAATAAATGTTATTTGAATAAATGTTCGTTTATTTTCTATTTCCATCTCTATCGACGTAGTTTGCTTGTTAATTGAACAAGAATAGAATTTCCAGCGATATTTATGATACTTTTTTTCTAATTCTATACCGAGCTATGCTTCTTATTATTTTTCCCTCCCATAGTCAAGCTCTTGTTTCTATTGCCTTTTTTTTATAACATTTTCAAAGCAAATATCAATTACCAACCGACAGTTGCATTTGATTGATTCCTAAGAAAATCTATTAGCTCCACACTCTGCATACGGTTGTCAGTTTGCTGGCTCTTTAACTCTTCGGCTAGTCGACACTTGAAGCTGCTTCCATTTTTTGCCTTTGCTGGTCTGGCCAGCTTCTGGGCAAAGAGTAATTTAAAACAATTCGGTGAGTAAATCCCATTAAATGTTCAAAAACTTTGCTCTGGCTTCACTATGCCATAACGCATTGTTTTCCGGGCAGGACAATGGGCGCATACAAGGACATGCACAACGAGGACGACTAATTATAACTCTGCTAGACACTAGAAAATATGGAAATGAGGAAATAATGAACTTAGCGGGACGGCAAAGTAAACGAACTACGCTCCGATTTTAACAGGAAGTAACAGAATGCATTTGAAAAAAAAATTAACAAAAAATATAAAAAAAAAAGTTTACTCAATATCATGGAACGGTTGCCACTAAAAGAGACGAACCGGTCAAACAAAGCAACATGCTGTACATTTGCACAGGCAAAATATCAAAAGTAAAACATAAAAAATCAAATAAAAAGTCTAAAGGAAGGGAAAAGAAGGAAACTACAGAGCACAGAACAGAAAATATATATTTTTACGTGCACAGTAATGAAAGGCCTCGGGCATAAGTTTTAAATAAATATTTGACTGTGTATATGTGCATGTAATTTAACAAAAAAACAAAAAATATATATGCATAAAAAAATATAGCGAAAGCGAGCCAAAGAAACGGACAAGAGTCTGTGGTCGTTTGGGAGGCGAGGAATTGCGTGGACCAACTGCTGCATATGAAAATTATGACGAATGATAACTAACAGAAACACACCGAGATCTCAATACTCTTTCTGCAAAGGAGAAGGCGTTTTACTTGTGCCTAGGCTTATGTTTTGTTTAAGAGGTATATGCCAAATATATGCAACCAGTCACGAAGTTCGGGATTCGAGAGCCCGAAAAGACTCTAAACATAATTGAAAAACAAATTAGCATGTATACGTACTATTCCAAGTCAGGGGAGACAATATTAGACTAACAGCTCTAGAGCTTGCCACCTTCTAGTCTTCCAGTCTAATGATGTAGTCATTATACCCACTCTCTGGTAGTGAATGCTGCAGATGATGTGAACGATGAAGAGCGCGCTAGGTAAATATGCACAACAACAAAACTGACTGACTGACTGCCTCACTGTTGACTTGCTGCACGTTGGGGACTTATGTGGGTGGTTCTTGCCGCTGGACTGGGCGAGCAGATTGCCTTTGCTGCATTGGGTGTGCTGGTTAGGCAGGCACCGTAGAGGTCTTAACAACGGCGACGACGCATCTGGCAGTCTGGCCCCGAAAGTAGGTTGAGGTAGCCGCCAAGCGCTGCCATGTTTAGAATATGCACACAAAGCGTAAGGCCAACAAAAGCGCCAAGAAGGGTTACCAGAGATGATATTAGAGGGAGGTGATATTTTTTTCTTTTTTTTTTTTTAAAGGAGGCGCAGCCTTGTTGCCGTAGACAGTGTATAACAAAAGATTTGCTTAGCTTTCATGTAAAGCGTAAAATACAAACAATTATGCAGCTGGCTGCTAGGATACAAAAAAAAAAACCCCCCCGCACCCGCTCCCCTCTGTCCCTCTGGCCTGCCATCCGCAACGCGGACCAACGAGCCAGCATTTCCCATTTAGTAGGCCGTCGAGCCACTTGAGCCCGAGACTTTGCTACTTGAAAATTTTGGACAAAGGCGCCTCCGTGTAGGCGGCCTTTCGCTACTCACGCTCAGCCCTACAAAATATGACAAATTACAAAATAATTGTGCGCACACAGTCAAAATGTTGTCCTCGTTCCTGTTGTTCCTCTTGCTCTTGGTGTTTGTGTTGGCGGTGTCCACCTTGCAATATTAATGAACTCTTTTACATCGTCTGTCATTTCCATGGCATTCGTGGGGGTGCCCAGTAACCCATCCACCATTCCCAATGCCAGTTCCGACTGTAAACCAACCGATTCCCAACCAAGTCTGGGCCTAACTATTTGCATTACCGTCGCGTGGGCGTTGACTACTGCAGAACGTGGACAGGCAGCACCATCTCACTCTATTTCTTAAGGCAATCATAAAGCAAATACGTTTATGCGCCAACTTTCTGTATACTTCGATATATGATTTGAAAGACTTTGTGCTGACTATTTTAATAGTTTCTTCTGCAAACAAAATATCTAAACTGAAGTCATCTTTCAAAGATCTAGAAAAACTGGTCATATTATTTGCAACTATATTGCTAACTCTTAATCTACATTTAATTGCTAGTATGGAATTCAAACAAGCATCCTCCTACTTTTAATTGCATAAGTGAGTGGTTCACCTAGATAAAACATCAACCGTGGAACCTTATTAAAAAAAAAAATAATACTTTCAAAAAAGAATAAGCTCTTCAAAATGTTAAACTATTGTAAAACGCATTAAATTTGCACAATTTATTTAAATTACAATTTAATTGACATGTGAAAGTGATAATAATATGTTTCAGGATGTCGTGAAAAGCAGTGTTGTAAAACGAAAGGTAGAAAGAATTGAAATTGTCAAGAGTGGTATATAGAAATAGAGTTAGAAATATGTATTGTGATGAGAGAGAGAAAGAGAGAGAGACAGAGACGGGGAAAGAGATACAGACAGAGAGAGGGCGAGAGAAATAGAAAGAGAGACGGCAGGATAAAAGAGATATATATATATAAATATTTACAATTCTATATGCAAGTATATATCTATATAGATATATGGATATACATCCTTTCTCTCTCTCTCTCTCTACTCGCTGCTAGCCCAATATATATTTACTTTTATTTTGAATTATCTAAAAAATTAGTTTAACATGTTTTTTTTCAATAAGTTAAGCCTAGATCATAAGTCTCTAACAGATCACAAATATATTATACACATATGTTTCTATTTGTGCGCTTTATAATTAAGACTTAGCCCGCGCTTAATTTGCTTAACAATCTGCATATCTAGATTTCGCTCTGCGCATGAACTTGTGTTAATAAAAGTTTTCTTAACCGTACCGAGTTGTTTGAAACATTGACAATCCTTCAACAATATTTTGCCGCAGCTGTAGAAAAGTCTGCACCTGCCTCTGTGGGCGGGGTTCGGCATCCATTTGGTTGCCAAATGAACGCGTTCGTTGTGCTTTAACTTGGTAACCCGAATGCATTTTATATGGCCCTTTGGCTGTTGCCATTTGGTTTGCATAGCCTCGCGGGTATTCATTAAAGTTTGAGGATATGCATCGATGCTTAAAGCTGACAATTTCGAAATATCATCGGGCTAGAATAAAAAAAACGAACGCAGAGCAGAGCAGAGGAGACGACATTTTTGTGACGAGCTAGTTGGCGTTGAAAACTAAAAAGGAAATTAAAGGAAAATGTGCGTCGTTGTACGAGTTTGAGTAATGGAACTTTGTCGGGCTTTACAGAACTTGCCTGAAAAGATACGCAGTCGGGACACGGGCAGGCAGAGGGACAGGAATGCCAGTTGGACTTGGCTTATTACATGCCACGGCTCCAAAACACTGGTGAGTGTGAGAGTGAGTGTGTGTGTGTGTGTGTGTGTGTGAATGTGTGTGTGTGTGTGTGGTGCTAGCCAAAAACTTATTAGACAGACGGAAATTGAATATTGTTCCAGCAAAATAGTTAAATGCTTTTTCGCTCAGAGCGAAGTGTTCCCATCCTGCCTGTCGTTGACATGTCCTTTTATTTGTTTCCTTGATTTTCCGAGTTTTCCTCCTTTTTTTTTTTGCTGTCTATGCACAGTTTATGTGACAAGTGTGTGGTTTTCACTTTTTGTGTAACTTTTAAATTATTTGTTACGTACAGAACATGTAATTAGCAAAATGTTATCATTTCGATTGAAGAGTTTTTTATGTAGTTCAACTGAAAAATGTTTACTTTCTATTGAAACTAAAAAAAACACATTAAATATTCAAATTTATTGTGAAGTCTTGTTACATCAGTTAACAGCTACTGAATCTGTGTGGTTATATATTTATACCCTGAACATTGAAAATGGGTAAAAAGGGTATTATGTATTTGTGCAAATGTATGTAACAGGAAGAAGGAAGCATCTCCGACCTCAGAAAGAATATATACTTGATCAGCATCAACAGCCGAGTCGATCTAGCCATGTCCGTCTGTCTAGAATAGTATATACATATATATCAAGTATCTTTCATTACATACCTATCGCCTGTTGAAAGAAAAGGGTTCAGGGTATCCCCTAGTCGGGAGCTTCCGACTAGAACGTCTAACTTGTTTTTTATATTAAAGGTCGTTTTTAGATTGATTCCAGAGAATTTATGAACTAAGTGCGTAGTTTACATTTCCACCCTTTCTGCGAATTAGTCAGGAGTTTTGCTATTATTAACTACAGCACGAAAGTTTAATGCTACATTCAGCTTCACATCAATCGGCTTTTCCAGAAAAACTTTAAAGTTCGATTTTTACATTTGCATAAGAAAAATGCGCATTACACATACGACCCGTTGTTGCTATGGTGCTTAAGCCCATCAATTGCAACGAACAGATATTAAATATTTTTGAGCGCAAGTCATCATTAGTTACAGTTCGTAGCATTTGATAAGCTTATTAGCAGTATTTAAGCTATAATGTCTGTTAAGTGGCATTACGCATACGCCGCGTATAACATCGACATAATGCCTTTAAATTGTAAATAAGCCATCGAGACCTTGCACCTGCTCTGCTGCCGCTCCACATATTTGAAGCTGCTTTGAATCGTTGTCTGAATCAAATCTTTCTGTCGTGCTCAGCTTTCGCTCTCTCTCTCTCTCTCTCTCTCTCTCTCTACCTTTCTCTCTATCACTTAATGCCAGTTGAGTGCACCGCTTGGCTGGGCTTAAACTCTTTGCTGGCATTTGAACGCAGCAGCAGCTGCACAGTTAAAGGAGCTGCAATATTTGCAAAGCCACTTTATATTCGTATCCCTCACCCACACACACACACGCACACACACAAAGTTTGAATTGAAGTTCAATCCTCTTTTTCTTCTTGGCTAAAAAACACAAACGCATGTAAATTGGCCAATTTCGTGCTGTCCCTGACAGGCTCCTGCCACTCGCCGCTGCCGCGTCGAAGAGAAAAAAAGAATTGCATATCGTTTCCTGCAGCAAATGCTTTTCTTTTCATTTATCTGATGTTCCGTCTCTCTCTCACTCTATCTCCTTTCGCCCTTATTTTTGGCATGTACGTCTTTTGATTTGCAACTTGCCCACTTTGTTGGTTTCCCTTCTTTTATTTTATTTGTTATTTCTTTGACAGCCGTCGACGACCTTCCGCAATTGCACAAATATATGCAGCTCCCCAAAATCTTTGGCAGTCGTTGCCATGCCAAAAATGCTGGAAAATTAAAATTCTAGCTAATGACAATGCAAAATATATAGGCAAAAAAAATAATGCCAATTAAATGCGCTTTAGACGGAAATAAAAAAGTAAAATAATGAAAGCAGAAAACGAATTTGATCAAAAATTCGAATTCTATTAAAGCAAATATAATTTGTAGTTGGCATAGTATATTTATATATATATTCAATTCTATTTTAATAATGAAAGGAGAAAGCGAATTTGATAAAAGTCGTAAATCTGTTAACGCAAATATAATTTGTAGTTAGTACAGTTAGTTACTTAGTAAATAAATGTATATCAGTTTTTAATTTTGATAATGAAAGTGGAAAACCAATTAGATAAAAATGCAAATTCTATTGAAGCAAAAATTATGAGTATGCCTATTTATTAACTTTTATTTGAATAGTGAAAGGATAAATCGAATTTGACAAAAATACAAAATACAGACAAAAATAATTTTAATATTAATAGCGAAATGAGAAAATAAATTTAATAAAAATCCTAAACATAATAAAAAACATTAAAATATATAATTATATAATATGTAATATAATTATATTGCTTTGTTAGTATAGTATATTAATATAGATTACTTTTTAATTTGCAATAGATAATATATAACAGATATTTAATTTTTTGAAATCAAGTATTAGATTAGGGTTTATTAAAGATATTACTTTTATATTATTTATATTTATATGCATATTAAATTAATATTTATATTTTTATATTTATTTTGTAAAATATTTCTTTGGCAGGTTATTTTTTTTATGCTAGATTAAACTCATCTAAAGGTATTTTATTTTGTGAAATCAAGTATATTTGAATATATTTACCAAAATTAATTGATTTTGTGAAATATTTCTTTGACAGTCTTCTTTTTAATTGGAATTGGTTGATAGATTATGTTTAACAATAGATATTTAATGCTGTGAAATCTTGCCTAGGCGAGCTTTGGTATCCGCCATATTCCAAAACATTATCATTCGTGCAATCAAAAGCAAGGTAAAGCTACGCGTTCAATTTATCATATCAAATCCAAGGAATCAAGTGACAAAGACATTGTTTTTTTCTTGAAACGAAAACTTTTATCGTTGCGCTATTTTTTGTTTTTGAGATATGCTCGTATAAAATATCTAATGGCCATGTAAAGAGCATGTAAGCTACGCTACACTGAAGTAAATGTTCTTTTTTTTTGGCTGCTCTTCTGCGTACTTTACCTCCTTAACTCCCCTCCCTCTTCTGCCAACCCTCTCTCTGGCTGTTCATGCCACATCAATCACGTGCCGTCTTTGCTGCAAGTGCAGCAGAAAAGTATGCTACACTTTTTGCACTTAAGTAGCTGCTGCTGCGTGCGTTTTAGTTGCCTCTGTGGAATTTATTGTTGCTGCTTCTTCAGCTGCTACTGCTGCTGCTGCTGCATACCGCAGAAGTTGGCAATATATTGTGGCATGCCTGCCGCCATATCTGCGATTTGTCAAGGCAACCGCAGAAACTGTAGCTGCTGCTTGAAACCCATTTTGACTGCTGTCGCCTGCTCATTAAAATTTGAAATAAATATTATGCTCAACTCTGGGGCGGCAAATAATTAATGATAAGTAATATGCAAGACTTTGCCTTTCCACGAACTTTCGCTGACCGCAAAAGGCAGCTCGCTGACAATATCCACTCGAAGGTGTTTGCCTGCTGGCGTATTCTAATTTGATTAGCGTTGAGCAATATTTCCCCAAAACCCACACAGCAGTTGCAGCAGCAGCAGTAGCTGCCATCGCACCTTCTTTTGCCATTTCAGATTGGTGTCTGGCAATCGTTACCAGGCGGGCTTCATTAAAAGTTTTGAAGCCAGCGATTGGTTGTGGTCTCCGCCGAGCCAGAGCTACAGCTTGAGGTAAACTAACCGCAGCATTTCATTTAAACTGAGGTCGACAACTTGCATTGGGCATACGAATAGGATGAACTGTAGCTATGCTGATTCGCAATGATTTATGATGGAATATGTAGTGTGAAATCATGAATCGGTAACCAATGAATCGCTTAGCTGAACTTTTACCTATTTATTTATTTAACGATTATAACGATAACACGAAATAACATTTCTATTAAACATGCAGAAGATATGGATTTATATGATGTATGTAGGTTTTTAAACATGTTAGATATTTATACCTAAGGAACAGTTGTCTGTTAAGCAGAAATGGTATAAAAATAAAAAGTTTTTTTTATATATTTTAGCTAGCTCTGCATTCGATCAATACCTTCTGATCTTTACCAAGTGAAACACGTTATAGTTACAACTTCTGGTAGCTTTTTTAGTATTTACAGGGAACGGGATTGAGGACAAAGCTTACTAAGGTGAAGTATTCATGTGATTCGCCTTGTAGGTTGGTCGCAGGGGTGTGACCTTTGGAGGCGTCTCCCGGTGATGGGTTCAGCCAGGACCCAGGCAACCGCGTTCGGGTTCGCTGGCTTAGCGTCTGCTAAAGAAATTTATTTGGTCTCTGACCTTTGTTAGGCGGGGATCGCGTTCAATGGCGTTATTTGTCTCGTATCTTGGGAAGCCGGCCAACTTGCGTGCTCCTTTGGCTTGTACTCTTCCTTTGCGGTGGAGTTGGTGTGCTGAAACTTTGCCTCAGACTTGGACGGCGTAGTTTTAGATGGGCGCCAGCAACGTTTTGATGAGCAGCGTCTTGGTGGAAATGTGTAGTTTGTTTTGGGGTTTTAATAGCCAACCAAGCTCTTGGAGCCTTCTCAGGCATTTTGCTCTGCTTACTGTGATGTGGGATGAGCCTACGGTCCAGGTGGAGGCCCACATAACAGAATGAGCTGTTGTAATTGTTGAGCTATAGATAAGGCAGGATTGAAGATAAAAAAGCTACATTTTGTCTAGTTAAGCGCTTTGCAACAGTTTTTAAGACTAAGACTAAAGACTGAAAATGATTTTAAAGAAATGATTTTTATAGTTGGGCGCTGATTGAGCGCTGTAATCCTTAGGATTTCAGCTTAACTGCCAGTTAAACAAACGAACAACAAAAATTAAATTATATGGCAATGGAAATGCCAAATCGGAGCAGTCCAGAGTTGTTTGTGGATCACAAATAGTCAACATGTTTAAATGTTGCGCAATGCTGCACTCACAATTTATTATTAAACTGTTTAAACACACACAGGCAGGAAATCGAATCAAATATGATTTAAATGCAATTAATTGAATAATGAATAAGTGACATAATTCCCAAGATCTGTTGTCGGGCATATTCCAATGCCCAATTAGCCAGCCAAGACTCGAGACATGCTTTTTTCATATAGAATACATATTATTGTTAGCTGTCCCTGTACAATTAAATTAACAAGCTTTTATGCATTTCTAAATGCTCTTCGAAGCACATTCGCAAAATCAAAAATAATTACAGCAAATATTTTGCGCTTGTTCTTAATGTAGATGTTGTTGTTGTTGTTGGTTTTGTTGTGGCAATTTCGCATATTTTTGCGTAGCATTGTAAGCGTTGCAGCAACTGCAGCAAAATAGAGGCAAAAAGTGCAGCTAAATTTAGACGGCGTCAGCGTCGACGAGTGGCGACGACAACGTTGGCACTGGTAAGTGCCTCCTCATCGGCTGGGTACGGGACGAGTGGCTCGGCCAACAGATTCGCATCGCATTGCCAAATGCAGCCGCCGGGAGACGGAGGCAAGGGCACTCAAGATGTCACAGGGCTGGTGCGGGCAAAAAAAAAAAGTAGAAAACTTGAAAACTTTTCGTCTCCTCGAGTGTCCGCACTCGTTTCAAATGTTTATGGAACTCAAGCCGTAGAGCTGGGATCAATGAATAAATATTTAATATTTCAAAATCGGCTTAGAGCGGCTCATTAGTGCTAAAATAACGCTATGAATGCAAACAACTTATTGAAACAATTCAATGCTCTCAATTTTCTTTATTTTAATATCTAAGCGGGTTGGTTTTTTTTTTAATATTTAAGACGATTGAGCTGCTTGGCTTTAAAGCACATTGTCGAAAGTTCTCTAAATAATTTATTTTTCGTTTAACATGAATTTTAAGACTCTTCTTCAATGCATAAACTACTTAATAAAAATATTACTTGGCCAAAATATTGAGTAAGTGCGTGTACAAGTAGAAAATCGTTCAAGTTTTCAAAGAATATGTTTTTTTTGTATATAAGTGCAAGCAGCTATAACAAGTTCAAAGTATTTGTAAAACTTAAAAACTGTTAAAGTTGATCAGCATAAGTAATATTACTTCATATATACTTCAATAACAATATTTGTTTTTCAAAAATAGTTTCGATTTATGTTTGAAAAAATAGAAAACCCAAAAATTTTTTGGGTTAGTAAAACTTGAAGAAAATATTAACTAATCCAATTTATACGCATCGAATGATAAACAGATAAATTATTTACCCTTGAAATTAATAGTCATCAAATAAGGCTCGACTTTAAATAATTTTTATTATTTAACAACATTTGTTAACAAATTGATAATTAAGCTGTTATTATATTACTTAACAATATATATTTATGTGTTTTTTTTTGTAGTTTATAGTTATTAAATGATGCTCGACTTTCAATGAAAATTGTTGTATCAGCTAATTTTATTATATTACAATATTTATTTAAGTGTTTATTTAAAAGTCTTAAAGGTTTTATTTTAAGCTAACTATATTATTTGAAAAAATTTATTTAAGTGTTTATTAATTTAAGTTTTATTAGGGTTATTTTTGCAATTCTATATTATTTTAATAATATAACATTCATTTTTATGATTATTCTCGCTTTTAAGGAAGTCTCTATTTTATTTAAATATTTTTTTGCAGGCAAATAAAAGAATTATATATATAAGTGAAGGCGAATAGAATAAGTAAAGTATTTTTAAATAGTGCATTAACTTAGCACACATTTATGTTCAAAATTGTAAAAAGTGAGGATAAATGTAATAAGAATTTGATCCCATAATGTTAAACACGCAGCATCAAGGCATGCCCTGTTCTATCTGCATTCTGCGTTTAATGCAACCCTACTGCACGGCAGCACTTGTGTCTATGGCTGCTGCGCTTATATGTTGTCTATATATTATGTACTAAATCTGTCGTTTTCCTTCAATATGTCAACGACGTCGCAGGTCTCTACATTATTGCTTCTTTTTTTTTTTTGTTTGGGATCTGTGTGTGTATGTTCGTCGTCGTCGCTAAAATTTAATTAATGTGAAAATTTGCACAGACCGAGGCTATTTATAAGTTGTTGTAAGTGCTCGCCATTGCATTGGCTCTCGTGAAAGCCCCTCCTCTCTTTATATATATACGATGTGCAACATAATTGAAATTTGTGCCATAAGCTGCCCCCGGGAACAAATCGAAAACCTCAACTGAGCTCCGCACATGAGGCTAATTTTCGCAATGACGTTGCGTTCCAATATATATACCAAATATATATATATATATCTATATATCGATAGATGTATTCTGGTTGTCGCTTTAAAATGCAAATGGTGACATGTCGGTGATTTTCTTGTTTGCATATCAAACAAATTGACGGCAAGCTGCGAATGCAACATTTTGGGCGCGTGTCCAGGTGCCAGAGAGTTAGCATACCGACAGCGTCCTGTTGACGACCACAGCAAACACAAAAGCACTCGAAAACCTGAAAACTCTGACAACCGAAAGGCTCAGCTCAGCGCCAGCAGGTCGAACACTTGACACGCTTTTTGTTTACACCCGGGCAAGCAAGTTGCGTGTAAATAAGTACACATATTTTATATGAAAATATATATATTGTGGGAGGAAAATTTACTGGCTTTTTGGCTTAAATATACATTTTATTTATCATTAAAAAAAAAGATAGCTTACAGGTTGTCAATCGAATTTTAGACTGTTAAAGTTGCACTCCGGAAACATCTTAAAAAGTAACTTCAATTTTATTTATATATATATTACAATTAATTTTAGCTTTTGTTTTTGAAGAAATATTCAGCTCGATTCTCAACTCTCGTTGAATGTTTATAATTATGTTTAATATAAACTTAAATTTAAATACATGCTTGAATTTTTAAATTTATATTGCATTTAATTTTTGCTTTATTAAATTACATTTAAATACAATTATAAAAATTCAAATATGTTGGCAGTTTGTTTTATTTAAATTAGACTTTTATTTTCGACCAAATATTCAATTCAGTTTAATTTGCAATTCTAAATTTACTTGCATTTTTATAATTATATTTTATTCTTATTATTTTATATATAAAAAATAGCTTCAGTGAATTAATCATTGAATTAACTCCATGAATCTCTAAAACACGTCATATTTTTTAATTTATTCGTATATATTATAATTTTACGAAACATAGAAAGTTATTGAAAAGTATAATTTAATTAAAGTTTCTGTTTTGCAACTGTCAAAAGGTCATCTCATACAATCGGTTTGGTGCAATTTATTTTCGGCTATCAAATTACGCTCTCTGTTATCCAACTGTCAAAAGAACATCTCATATTCGGTTAGCTGCAATTGATGCTTAATTTTCAGCTGCCTGCTGTTGATTTTGACTATCACGAACAGGTGAAGGGCTCGTGCTGGTTGCCTTTCACAGCGGGCGGACGTGCCCGCCCAAGTCCTAAGAGCATCAGTGAAAAGTGTAATTGAATTTTGATTTAAAGTCCTTTGATATCCGACACAAGACACCATACACTTGGTTCGCCACATGGTTAGGCGACCACTTCAGCTTACCTCCTCACCACCTCACCACCGCCTGCCGCCTGCTGGCACCATTTTGTGTAAACCTATTGTCAATTTATCGGAAAACTAAATCGATATAGGGCTGTCCTTCTCTCAGTGTGTGTGTGTGTGTGTGTATTTTTGTGAAAAAGCCAACATGAGCAGACTTCTGGCCAAATAGCATAGCCAAACTAAAGCGACCAATAAAAATAGTTGCAAACACAATGGAAAAGTTCTTGCAAATTGATTTGTTGCAGATGTTTGGGGCTTTTGCAGCTTTTGTCAGACATTGCCAGGCATGTGGTCGCTCTGCTCGCATTTGCTCTTAAACTTTAATTACTTAGATTAATTGAAAAGTTCGTTGTGGATTTTATTTTATTTTTTCTTAGTTTGCTTTTCAGGCCACCAATGGCAAACTATAGATTGCAATTTTAATTACGCCCCATAGTTCAAATGGGAATTTAAGCTTCGATTAATGTTTTTTTTCAAATCGTTTTGCGTTGCATATAAATGTAAATATCAACGCAACGAATTTCATTTCGCTCAAAGCCAATATGTGCCCTTTGATTGCGAAAAATTAGCAAATATTGGAAATTGAAAAGCGCAGCCATCCTTTTTAAAGTCTGGGTATACAAGATTTGCACAGACTGCATAGCTATAACAAATATATGCACACCAAAATAGAGATGCGTTTTAATGGCAGAGTACAAAACACACATGAAAAGAACTTTTTAGACACTCATGGGATTAATATATCACGGACTAGCCCAGCCCAACACGGTCGAGAATAGAGAAGTTTTAAAAATGTTTAATTGAAGATAAGGAAAAAGTTTCGTTTATTGTATAATATTTTTCTAACTCAAGATATATTTCACTCCAATTATCTTTTTTCGATCCGTTTCAATCGGAATAGTCGGAAAAAGTTGAATTTTCAGCTGAGTTTGAATCGAAAAGTTACCCTAAGATGGTTTTTGATATAGTCTGACTTTAGGGATCGTGTTCTTCGGGTTGATAAATGAAACACGCACGAGGTAGTCAGTTCCGGCACGTAAAAGACGACCCACGCCCAATTCGAATTTCCCTTACTACTTATTAAACATTTATGTTGATTGTGTACATATAGATATATGCAACTTACAGTTCGTCTATGTTGTCTTGCTTTCTCTTTGTGCTCTCTAGCTTACCCTCGCAATTGCTTCCTCTCATAAATTACAAACTTTCACCCTTGCAATTATGCTCAATTGTTCGGTTGAGCGATTTCATTGCACTAGTCGCTCCCGTTCGCATACATAATGAGCTCTTAATCCTCATCACAATTACACGCGCTGCCCAGCAGCAGCGGACAGCACCTTATTGGCCCAAACTCATTACGAGCTCATTAAAGCGCAGAATACTGGAGATTTGTTTAGTGAAATCACGACGCCACGCATAGTCCCTTTATAATTGCCGCATATCGTCGCCAAAAAACAGCTCTAATGAAAAATATTTTGTAATCCAAAACGCGCGCTAGACCAAAAAATAAAGCCACACACCTTTGCGGCAAAGATGTTGGCCCAAAATGTCAGCGGCAGGCAGCTGCAATGTTGCCGCTAATAGATCCCAAAGCTAAAGCCCTGTGGGCCCTGGCCATCATTTCACTCTACGCCCCTCTGCCCGGCTGCCCACCTGTGTTTTACTGGGGAAAATGAATGATGCCTCGTTTTGGGGTATCTGTGTGTTGGGGCCAACATTTACAAAAAGTCAGCCAAAAATGTGTGTGTTTTTAAAACGAGCCAAAAACCAAAAGCACTGCACAGTTATTTTAATTAGAAACGAAGCAATTTGCATATTAAGCGCGCTTAGAGAGCTGAAGTGCTGCAGGAGAGGGAGACAGAGCGAGAGCGAGTGCGAGGGAGAGGGATACAATTTGAGCGAACGTCATGTTAAATTTAAATTTTATTTCAATTTAGACGTTGGCGTTTTTGGACGCTGGGCAAACAATAAATTAAGCTAAGTGCACTTTTAATAAGTAATGAGCACGTTTCTAGTACTTCGTTAATTAGTGAAATGCTTTCGAAATTAAGTTTTGAGATTTAGACTTTAAAATCTATTGCATGGATAAGGGCAAACATTTCTGAACCGATCTAAACCATACTATATTTGGGGCACTGCATTTAATTCGGATTACAAAACGTATTATTTTATAATGCACAAGGAAAGTGAAAACTCAAATGCCTGATCCTAAAATTGGGAAACAAATTACAAATTAATCAACAATGATTAGTTAATGACGAAACAAAATAGTTCTTGTCAAAGATACACCAATTAACACACAAGATCTCACAAGCGCAAAGCACTCTTGCATTAAATCGGTGTTTATAGTCCGATCTTTCTACAATTTTCAGAATTTATATAAATAAATAGTTCAAGCCGATATCCAAAGAAAGCGGAAAGTCGAAAATCGATTAAATACCGATAAATCGATTTCATGCAAGGCAGGAGCTTTGAATTTCAAGTCTCAACTCTAGCACTTCTAGACTTTAAGATTGAAGCCTTTATACAGACGGGCGAATAAACAGAAAGACAAACATGGCTGGATCGTCTTTTATATACTTTATGGGGTCATAGATGTCACCCCAATTCCATTTTTACCCATGTTTATAGGGCACAGGGTATAAAAAAGGTAAAAATTAGTGACTTGAAAAGTGGAAACTTTGCGGCGAGAAGAAATAACAGCGCGTGGATGTTGAATAAACCTTTATCATGCTGAATAGAACAAATGGAATTAAACTTTACTTTGTTTAAATTTATTGCCAGACAACAATAAATAACCACATAGCTGCAGGATAATTCCTCTCCTGCTTATTTACAAAGAATTCATATTTGCCCAAAATTACGTTAATTACTTTTTAACGTTTATTGACAACCAATCAAAATAAGTCATTTGACATATCTTAAGATGATGATGGCTTTTTTTAAGACAAACTAACTTTAGGTAATGAAAATATGTAAATCCTGATAAGAAATTAAAGCCTTTCATATAAACATAATAAATATGTGCCGAATTATTGCTGGTATGAAACCTGGAATAATGAATGTGGAAAACCAGGTGCGCGAACCGAACCTAAAGATTATGTATTGGTATTAGACCAAACCAACTACTATGATTATCAGAAAAGCATTTAACTTGTCCAGATGAAAATATATATATTCATATATCCCTTCTTTGCCGAGGGGGGGATTGACAGTGCGGGCGTTAGTTGTCAGTCAATCAGCGGGCAACTAACCGAATCATTTGGTCAGTCAATCAAATGCAGAAAATCAGAAATCTTAAGCAATATCCAATTGATACGGATACGATAGGCGTCCTTAAGCGACTTTGGAGTATTCAGTTGTTTTGTTTGTTTATTTTTTGTGCTTGCGTGTTTCTTGGAAAAAGGGACTTCAAAGTGTGCTCGTCGTCGGTCTCGTTTTGCCAAACAACCCAAATTCAATTTCTTTTTTGTTATGCGCCAAAGGACGTGCAAACTAAACTGATTTCAAATGCAGCAAGCGGTGGCCATCGCCGAGGGCATAACATTTGGACATCCCGAGCCCCATCATATACCCCCCGTATCCGCCCAAAAGACGTGATGGCATGTAAACAGATTCTTGGGCGGATAAAGTCAGAGACGTAGGCAAATGGACACTGAGACTGTGTGTGTGTGTGTCTGTGTGTGTGGGTGGTGTTAACAATTTTGAAGCGATGGAAAATGTCAGCTGCTGTCAACGCGTAGAAAATTTGAATAGGCAAAACGTAAAGTCAAGTTGACAGAATACGATATTATACTATTAGTATACAAGTGGGTAACGAGGGTTGTTCGTGAAGCAATAATCGACCAAAATGTCTTGCAAATTTTATTTATGTTGCCCAAAGGAAGCATACGACTTGTCCTTTGATGCGTATTCGTTGAGTGTCTTTTGTCATCTTGAAAACTTGTGCAACAATTGTGTCGCAAAACTTGTATACACACAATACGAATTTTATCTATCATCTGTAATAGACATACAAAAATGTTCACTTGAAGCTCGCTTCGCTTTAATCCTTGGTTTCATATTATAAGACCATGTACCCAACTGAAAACGTGTCAAAAAGCGTTGGTTGCAATTGTGCAAACGGATAAAGCAGATAAAGGAAGACATCTCCGACCGTAATATATTCTTCATCAGCATCAACAGTCCATCTGGGTTGGGCCTGTTAAACATTCAACTTCCTTCATATCCCTGAAATCGATTAGTATCGATTTTCAGGTTTTTGGAGCAGCTCTTGCTTAGATGCACGAGATTTTAATAATTACGTATATCTAAGCAGCATCTCAGCTTAAAAATATACGAGAAAGTACGTCTATCTTTGACCCGCAGAATATATAATACCCTTGTACAATGTTGATTTAAAGCTTTGCAGATGTGTGAAAATATTAAAGCTCACTAATGCTGAGTTTGGTAAAAAAAACTCTTCGAAAACAAAATATGTATCCCAACAATAATATAATATAGTAGTGCAATTTTGATAAGATTTAACGCATATGTAACCATGATATCTTGATAAACAAAAATAGCTTAATATTCGACAGATAGTTCTTATGGCAGATATGTATATGATATAGTTGTCCGATCCGGCCTGTTTCTACACATGTACTGCGTGCAACATAAAGACGGACCTATGCAATGATCGAAGGAAATCTATAAGATTGAGAGACTAGTTCGCATAGAAACATACAGACGGACATGGATATATCAAATCGACTGTTAACCCTAATATAGAATATATATACATTATGGGATCGGAGATGTCTCCTTCTATGCGTTACACAGTTTATGACAATATAAAAACCTCTACAAGGGTATACAAAATCGCAGCTTATGCGTTCTAGAATACCTAAATTTAAAATTTAGAAATCCAACACATATAATTTCATGAACATTTTCTCACGTTGCCAACGCACGAAGCTGGAACTTGCGTAAATCTGGATCCGATTGACAAACGGGGCTAGGTCAGATATTTTGATTAAATTTTTCTTGGGGTCCGACAATAGAAAATGTACAGACGCTAGCAAATAGTTGAAAAATCGGAGTTAAGGAAACAAAACTTCGCCTTTTCAGCAATTTAATTCTCACCTGGCATAGCTGGGTATTTTCCGCTCTGAAAGTCCATTGGAAAAAAAGAAGCTACCGTAAAACTGTGCCACTGCCTAATTCGTATTCAAAACAGCTTGCAGACTTCAGGACCTTGCCAAACTTTGACGATTTTTAATTGCCCAGCACGAGGAGACGGCGTAGCTTAAGCCAGGAATGTCATGTGGCAACTATGCTGAGAAAAAATGTAAATTACCTAAGAGAAGCAACAGCAACAACCTGAGGAGAAACCAAGCTATGAAATTTGCACATCATCATTATCAGCAGAACAGTGAAAATTATCTGCTCAAGTGAAGCTGGCTGGGGTAGGCAGGTACAGAGCTTGCCTGTCCAAAAGTGCTAACAATGCCGCAGCCACAGACAGTGCCAACCCCCGCCACAAACCTTACCCCCTCCACCCACTGCCCACCTCTGTGGGCGTCGCGTCAAATACCTCATGGCAACTTCAACTTTGTTGCCGTTGTCGTTGTTGTTGTTGTTGTTGTTCGGTTGTTACACGGCAAATAAAAATTGAAAGCAAATGAGACAGCAGAGAGACCTGGTAGCAGGAGACGAATCTGGATGTGGATGCAGACACCGGGACGTACGGATGTCGCTGTGCTGTCCCGGTCCAGGAACCGTACCGTAGACCATTCACTTCCAAGCCCTCCCAGCCCCTCCCAACGCACCGCTCCCAGCTCTGACAGCTTGCGCTAAAAACGCCGAGTGTCGAGTGTCGGCCTCTGTCTCGGTCTCGGCTTGGCTTTTCGAGTGGTTGGTAATGCGTGACAGGCCCAGACCAGACCAGACCAGTGCAGCGCCCCACAGTCCTACGCCCGCCCCTCCCTTTGACCCATCATTTCTGAATTCAAATTTGATGGCGGCGGCTATGTGGATAGAACAGCGCACGTCCTGCCACCAGTTCCAGTTTTCCCATTTGCCTGGCCGGATGTGAGTCGACAGCGGCGTTTGTCTATGTCGTGTGTCCCAACTCTCTCTCTCTCTTCCTCTCACTCTCTCCCGCTCTCTCTCTGTCTATGAAGGACTCGTGCCCCGTACCACCCCGGGCTGCCGCCAAAGTTTAAGCGAATTAAATTATTTGCTTTTTAGATTTCAATATTTCCGCAGTGGAGATTTTTAGTCGATATCAGTAAAGTGTTTTGTGTATGTGTGTGTGTGCGTGTGTTTGTGTGTGTGTGTGCGTCTCTACAAGGCGTCGGGCGGGGCTCTAAATTGAGTTTGATGATGCGCTGCAATCATAAAGTGCTTTAGGGCTGAAAATATTTGGGCGTGGGTTAGCTCAGGTAACTCGTAGCAGATATATGCCTACACATCCTCATGGCTGAAATTCGTTTCTGGGCTTTACTTTGTTTCGCCGAGAAAGCTAATCCATACATTTTATCTACAAATATAAATTGTATGTGAGAATATGAGGAATAAATACTATTAGTTATTTATATTATCTATTTTCTTTAGTTATTTTACATTATATATGTATACTAGCGGGTATGACCCGGCCTTGCCCGTGGAACGTATGTTATAAAATCAATGCTCTCAAACAAATTTGAAATGATTTTGAAACTGATCGGACGGTAAACAAATAACTTTCATACAAACGTTTTCTTCCAATTTACCACTGTTGCGGGTGGAATTTTCCAAATCGCTTAAATACGTATTTATTATGTTCTTATATAGAGCTTTGAAAATAAGTTTGAATCAAATCGGACACAACTTTAAACTTCGCCCAAAAAATCTTTAAATCGCATTCCCCCCGAAGAAGTTTGAATTCTGCGAAAAGTGTGAAACACGTATCAAATAATTTTTCTCATAGATCTCTGGAAATGAATTTGAGCGCTAAAAGTCACCCACCAAATCTTTGACCTCCATTTCCACCAAGGAGGAACGGATTTTCCTAAAAGTGTGAAACACCTCTCAAATGAATTTGAACAAAGATCTTTGAAAATAAGTTTGAGGCCGATCGGATGGTAAACAAAAAAGTTACATACAAACGTTTTTCGCGATTTTTCCACACTTGCGGGTGGAATTTCCCGAAACCCCGTCTTAACGTGCACCTACATCACATAAGGTAGCTACAGTGAAAATTTCAGCTTCCTAGCTCTTACGGTTTGGGCTGTGCGTTGATCATCAATCAGTCAGTCAGTCAGTCAGTCAGTCAGGTCAAACAGTTATACATATATATATAGATATATTAGTTATATTATATTTGATAAATAATTGCATTCTCTTCTCTCTATTAATCTCTATCTAACTCACTCTCCGACTCTGATTCTCTCTCACTCTCTGACTATGATTCTCTTTCTCTCTCTCTCTCTCTCTCTGATTCTCTTTTTCTCCCTCTCTCTCTCTCTCTCTCTCTCTATTTTTTTCTCTCTGCATCAATCGTTTTTTCTGGCTTTCAAATTACTGTTTCGATTTCTCTACCCCTCTCTATTTACCTCTCTTTCTGTCTCTCTCTCTAGTTATATCTTTTTCTCGTTCTGTCCATTATTTATTCTGCCACTCTCTTGTCCTTTCTCTGTCTCTGTCTCTCTCTATTTCTTTCTCTCTCTATATTTCGCTCTCTCTCTCTATTTTGTTCTTTCTCTTTCGTTCTGCAAATTTCTTTTTCCGCTCTTCAGTCACTTTTTTCTTCTCTCTCTCTCCTTCTCACTGTCTCGCTCTTTCGATATCTTTTCTTCTGTCTCTCAGTTATTCAATCTCTCTCTTTTAATCTGCAATAGCTACGCATAAGACTTTCTTCGTACTGCCAGAAAGACGAATAGCGAATACCCAACATACCTTTTTTTGCTTTCTGAACAGAGTATACATACAAATTATATATATAAATAAAGGCGGATTATTTCATATATTGTATCTATAAAATTAGCTTAGGGCTCAGATTAAATAGAGATCTTTGGTTAAACAGAGTATTTTTTAGTCAGGTCATTTTTATTTGTTTTATTTCAGCTTTTTCTTTGCTCGAGCTACCTTTAAAATGTTTAAAATATATAATTTCTACTTATACACAAATAAGGTAGACACACAAAATAGAGAAGAAAACGATGAAGGAAAAGCCACCCAACTGCCAAGCTGCTTTCAGGGTTTTCTTTTCTATTTAAATTCCAACTCTAATTCAATTTTTCCCGCTGAATTTGCTATTTTACGGCCCGTCTAAGCGGGCCAATTACCCAGCCAGCTAAGAATAAATACGTATACTTATGTATATATATATGTACATATATTCTATATAGGAAAAAATGTTGTAAAGGAAATGCAAGCGTGATTATTAAAACGCTGCTGAAATTTTTTATTTGCATTTTCGTTGCTCTTATTTTCAGGTATAAATATTGAGCTTGGTCCTGAGAATAAGAGAGACAGAGAGAGAGAGAGAGAGGGAGAGAGATTGGGGGTGAGAGAACAGAGTCCGTTTGAGTTTTGAGTTTGCGTTTGCATGCCCAAAAGTTTGCTGAGCTCAAGACCTGCCCAACTCACCGCCGCTCATTTCCGTGTGCGGTTTAAGGTTTTGGGGGCATGGCCAGAAGATGTTACCAAAACTATTGAAGCGCACACAGCGCGAAGCGCATTCATTTACTCCGTGTGGCTGGGCGGCCTTTGCTTCATATACCCCCCATCAGCCCGCCTGGACGGGGCTTCTTTGGCTGTTAGCTGGAGTGAGAAAGTCCATCGCATGCCTGAATGGTCGCGTAAAACATGGCATCATCATCATCAAAGGGAAATTAACCTAAACGGCCATGAAGCTGTTTGCTGGGCGTTACTACCGCAGAGGTTCTTGCTGTTATTTTGTTGTTGTTGGATAAGCAGGGTATACGGATTTTGTGCAAGTGTATGTAACAGGCAGAGGAAGGCGATTCCGAGCGCATGAATATGAATAAATGAATGAACATTTATTTATATATATATTTATTTATTTTCTTGCTCAGTTTGATGAGCTGAGTCGTTCTAGTCATGTCTAGTCTAGACTTGTCCGTATGAACGCTTCGATTTACAAAAGCTCTAGATTTAAGATTTGAAATATATATTCTCGTATACTATACTATACACGACATAAGCCGATATCCCGCTTGGCTAACATCGCGCGCAAATTGACCAGAGCAGACTGATCTGAAGCTCGTCCCATTACCAGGCTGAAAAGACCACAAGATCTTATCCTGCTGCAGTAGGGATCTGAGCATCCTTTCACATATTACTTAAGCTTTGTCCATCTGACAAAGCGTGGCCCTTATATGTACCCTATCTGTCATGTTATGGCCAGAATTGTTGGCCATTTCTTGGCAAAATAAACAAAGAAAAAACCAAAGTAAACCATACTTAAAATCGGGCTTATGATTTTTGTCGGTATCTCGCGGCATATTGATAAAATCAATAAAAACCGGTTTTCAGACTAACATTTTTAAGTATAATTAAAGAATTATTGGAGCTCGATACAACAAATAGGTTCAATAGGTTCAATAGTAAGAACAGATTTAAAATATTTTACTTCTTGTAAACCTCTACCCCAAAAAAATTAATTTAGAAAATCTATTTAAAAGCTTGTGCTTTGGTATTTACACACAGTTGGATGCTAGTTGTATGCCCTAAAACTTTTAAAGGGATCGGACAATAAATGCCGATGCTATTTAAGACTACACTGTGTGTGTATGTATAGTTTAAATGTTTTATTTTAAAGCTAGCGCTTTGTTATTCACACACAGTTAGGTGAAATATTTAAATTAAAATTTAATAAAGATCGGACAATAAGCACTGACATTATTTAACACTACTTTGTTTGTGTATGTATAATTTTTGAATATACCATATATTATAATATAGATCTTTCCACACAGTTGGTTACCATATTTTTATACTGAAAATTTCATAAAGGTCGGACAATAAGCACCGACCTTATTTAAGAACACTTTGTGTGTGTGGGTATAGAAGGTAGCGTCATTCAGGGTATCTCCTAGTCCGGCACTCCCAACAAGAGCACTCAAACTTATTGCTGTTGTTGTTGTTGTAATTTCGGCTCTGCGGTTGCTTTGCAGGCACAGCCTAACACTGAGCTGAACTGAAGCGCACTGCATGTGACTGGCTAGCAGCTCCCAGTTGGGCTCTCTGCACACTTTATTGCTGATTATGAGGTTGAGTTTTGTGTTAACTTCCGGTTTGGTCGCTCCATTTTGAAGGCAGCATATTGGAGCGTCCATTGCTGCTTTAAGTGAGACATTCTGTGTGGGCTTCAGGAGCAGCCTGGCAAACTCTTCTTCTTTTATGTGGTGCTAATTGTGGCTGCTTTTGCTGGTTAACTGCGCTAATTGAAGTTCTTGTCGAGTCGGTTTGTGGATTTATCGATACACTTGTGGGTAACTCTCAATGGCCGTTCGATGGGCTCCTCTGTGCACGTTGCTATTGGAGGCTTGATTAATATTGTACACTTGAATTGGCCCTTGTAATGTTGTAACGTTGGACCTTGCGTTCAAAATTGCGTGAGATTAGACCATGAAATGTGGGTTTTCGGTATAATTATATATATTGGAAACAGGATGGTTAAGGTTCTTAGATGTAGCTACAAAAGCATTGATATATGTTATTCTATAATTAGTTTATTATTAAATGTTCAGTTCACGAATCCATCTCTTGCCTTAAGGTTCGATTCACTTAACCAGTTTTCACCATATATAAACCTTGATTAAATCGTTTTGTTTTAATTTAATTTATTTAATATTATTTACATTTAACAAAATTTTGCTATATCTATATATTTTTATTTATCGAAATTAGTTCATTTATCATATAAGAAACTAACAAATTTTTTAATAATATTTTAAACAATCCAAAAAGA
The DNA here is from genome assembly GCA_035045885.1 of Drosophila borealis. Classification (NCBI taxonomy): domain Eukaryota; kingdom Metazoa; phylum Arthropoda; class Insecta; order Diptera; family Drosophilidae; genus Drosophila; species Drosophila borealis. The sequence goes on from JAWNOR010000211.1 coordinate 4,382,586, forward strand.
ATATTTTTTTGAAGCAAAACAATTTATGGAAAAAAATATGGCTTGGTTTCATTTTTCGGTTCAGCTCTTCTTTGGAGTTAGCTAATCAGGCTTATAGTAAATAATAAGGTGGAACTCCAAGGTCGAACCGGTTCAGTTCAAAACCGGTTTGTTAATTTGTCATTTAAATATAAGGAGTTTAAGCAGCAAGTAAGCAGAGTTTAGTTAGAAATATGTGTTAACCTTTATAAAGAGTTAAGTTAGAAATATGTGTTAACCTTTATGAAGAGTTTAAGGTTAATTTATAAAGAATTAAGGCATAAAATTAAAGCTATTATCTATACCTCTGTCTAACCAAAAAGTTGAGTTCTTGATCATTTCTTGCTTTTTACACCAAACATATTTATGTTCATTACCGAAAATAGTTTAAAACTTTAATAAATCATAGAATTACTCTGCTCTTTGTCATTTAACATTTTTTCGACAGCTTAGTGTCCACATGATTTAATGGATTTTGGTGGATTTCACTTTGGTTGTTACTTAAAATTCTTAATAAAAGTTTGCACCGCAAGCGCTTCAGGCAATGCCAGAGACATTTTGTCAACCCCTTTGAGAGAGTTTGACAGCACTTTTTAATAATTACCCCCAGCCGTGTGTCGCATGTCCTTAGTGCCACACTTTGCGACAGAGCTCCGAAATCTGTGGCGGCTTTGGCCAAAGGACTCTGGCAGCTGCTCTGGTCTACACTTTTAGCGTGCGACAAATGAAAATACATGACACTGTGTTGTTGTAGTTGTTGTTGTAGTTGTTGTTGTTGTACTAAATGAAGCAAGTGCACAAATGGGCTAAGCAAGCATATCCTTATTGGAGGACTTGCTGCAAGGTAATCCATATTTATAAAAATAGTCATTAAAAGGGTTGCCCATATGTTTTGTGTGACAACAAGGCCCGCCGCCACCTTGCCTCTGCCCTCGTCGTGCTCAACTTTATAAATACATTTTAATTTAGCTTTGTGCATTGAAACATATTTAAATTAAAGAGCAGCCGCTTGTAAAATGCGCTCGCTCAGCGCATGTGAAGTTGGTCGTGTCCTTTGCCATTTTTAATACAGTTTATCAATGTCCAATGGGCAAAGGCAGCCTTTGCCCCACACCGAACACTGAACATATTTGTGCTGCGAAGCGTGCTCAATTGTGAGGAACCGTCCGCTGTTGCCGAGTATTTATGTATGTGTCCGGTTCAGTGCTGCCCACTTTGCAGAAGCCTAGTCACAAGGGGGAAAACGGGTAAAAAAAACAGCTTTAAAAAGCAAAAAGAGCCTGGTTTTTATACTATTCTCTGCGTTTGTCCATTGCGAGTCGCATTGATCAGAGCTGACTGACTGCTTTTGGGTAATTCCACCTGCAACTGTGGAAAATTGGCGAAAAAGCGTTGAATGAAACTTTTTTGTTTATTATCCGATCTGCGTCAAACTTGTTTTCAAAAAACTTTTTGCAAATTCATTCAGACGTGCTTCACACTTTTCACAAAATCCGCCTCACTTTGATAAAAAAAAATGCGAGTCAAACAGTTGCCTGAACGAAAGTTGATTTATCGGCATCAAACTAAATGTTGATTCCATGCTTAAGTTCTTAATTCAAAGGAATATTCAAAATACATTTTGAATGTCTTTGAAAAATATAACTTGAGTCGTTTAGTTTAAAATAGTATGGTAAGAAATACACTTCTCATGGGCGGAAAATGGGTGAAAATTTTAAATATAAATTATAAAGATTGGATAAGGCCGCATATGGTGCAATATTGCGGCTCAGCTTATTTATTTTAATTACATTTTGATTTGTTTTGCTAGAAGTCCTACCAAATAAAAAAAAAAAGCCATTTTTAAATTTGCCAACTCTGGTCCTGTGTCCTGACTTCAGTTCTTTTGTCGTGCCTGTCATTCGTTCGATAAAATTAAAACGTCTGCTCATGTGCAAACCTCAGACCAGACCAGACCCGACCCGACCAGGCCAGCCCAAAGCAAGTTTGCGCCTTTGTTTATCATCTTGGCATTGTTCACATATGTCCAGACCCCCTGGTCACTTCTTCCAACTCGTTTCTAGCCAAAGAGCGCAATTAACTCTGTCGTGCGGTTTGATATGACAACTAGAAGCTTTTGGAGTTCATACAGTTATGATAATTGATTATGTGCAACAGAAATTGATCAAAGTTTATAATTTTTAAAAAGATTTATTTATTTATGGAGCCTTTCTTTTAAATAGCTTTTATTATGATTTTCATAATATAATCAATTTTATTTGTAAAATATACTAGAATTCTTTTCAATTAATCAAAAAGTTATAATATTTAACTCAGAGGGGAACTTATATTTCGTTCGTAGCTTAAGGTTCTTAAATTTTTTGGAATAGAAGCTAAGAGTCTTTTCTCTTATAAATGCCTTTATTCAAAGTAAAACATTTGCTGAATATGTAAAAGATTCTGTCTTCAGGTTTCATAGAGCATTGAAAATTCGTTAGCTGCTGTTTTCAACTCTTGCTCAAAATCTTCTTTTAATTTGCCTGTCCGACGTTGTTTAGCTGCTTAGTTTGCGAGTTTTATGTGGGAACAACAAAGGGAACAATGAGTTGGCAAAACTCGTCAGTTTACTTATTTATCGATAATTGGAAATTGCTGACCTGTTGTGAAGTACCTTTTTTGCCGCCGTTCTCATTTATTTACATATATATATATATATATACTCATTGACCAATTGCTATTCCTAGCTGTTTTATCGACTAACCAGCAACCAGTCGAGTTGCCCCCTGGCCAGGCATTGATACGACATTGATTCATTAGCCAGACAATGCCATTATTGAGGTTTTGCATTGGGTCCGGATTGATTTTACACTGAAACTGTGGCTATAACTGCCGCATGACTTTTTATTTCGCTAGCTGAAAACAATAAAGGTGCCCTGTTCTCATATGCGAGTATTGGAAAAATGACTATGCACAAGGCCTGCAGTTTTGTGATAAGCGTCAAACCCTGTGCCCCAATATAGCCACCTCACTGCTGCATACGTTTGATCCTCTTGTGGCGCAATGCCTGACTGGCTAATGAGTGCCTAATTAGAATTGTGTATGTGTGTGTGCGTGTGTGAGTGTGTGTGGCAAATGCGACTTTAAATGACAATCTGTTGCAGCAGTTTGGTGCATGCGAATGCGAGAATTGGTTGGCTTTGCAAACTTTACTTTCAGCTTAATGTGATCAATGCCCCAAAAATAGATTGAAAGAAGAGCTACATATCTGCAATGAATAATATATATACGATGTAAGCTAATGCCATGGCTTGAAGGTTTTGGGATTGGGGTAAGCCAGCCCCGTAATCAATGGGAAAGTAATCGATCTCTTCTTCACTAGTTTCACTCTGAGAACAGGGTAGCTTGCATCGGATTGCATTGTTCCTTATTCTTTTGGTAAAAAAAACAATAATGAACAAATACTTTAAACTTTAATTGAATGCGTACATTAAGACTTTAAGCAAATTAAAAAATGCCCAAAATACCTACAACTTTTTTATGCGGGCCTTTATTAGTTTTCAATTTCGATTAAACTTACCTGAATCCGATTTTTATAAAATACCATGTACATAATTGGAGCTTTTAAATCAATTCGTTTTACTGGGCCTAAGTTCGTAGGTAACTTTCGGTAAACTAAAAATATAACACATAAAAGTTTGCGTATAAAATCAAGAATAAAAAAAAAACAATAAATAAAGACTTCCTTTTCTTAGTCTCATTTTTAAGGTACCTTTCGGTAAAACTGGAAAAATAATTAATAAATGTTTGCATATAAAATTAATAATAAAAAAACAGAATAAATCAATACTTAAAAAACAATATTAAAAGCGTATATTAAACTTTTAAATATAAGTGGGAGAATTTTTCAATCTTGTGCACTAGCGTGCTCTGCATTTTTTTGACAAGGCTAATTAATGCATTCTTTTTGCGTAGCCTCAATTTTGAGGTAGCCTTCAGTAAACTTGAAAATATAACTCATCCGCCCTGTTAACCATACACTTGATTGGAGCGCCTCGCATGCGCTCAGTTCGGCCGTCCTTAATATATTGCGCTAAGCCACTTGTTTATCTCAAGCTCTGGCAGTGCTTGATAGCGGCTTTAAGTGATTTCAAGTGCTTGGGTCAACCTACAGCCTATAATGTAAGAGCTCGTCTCGAACTGTCTCAAGGCAACTATCCATTGCAGTTCAAGCTCATTTCAGATTGTAAATCATCTGCATCCCTCTAATAAAAGCGCTCAAAGGCGCTTTTCATCAAATTTCGCTTGAGTGAGTTTAATTTTCCTTTTTTTTTTTTGCGCTGCGTCAAAAATTTGCCTGCAACATCGGACAGAAAAGTGGAATTTTGCGCGTTATCCTTTGGCAATGTGTAATTAAAAAATATGTGCAATTAAAATGGAGCAAAGGAAGCGCACAATGCGTCTAATTCGAGTAGCAAAAATGCAGATACGTCAATTCATAAATATATATAATTTACATAACATATTTTCAGTAAATGCAAAGCAGGAATATAAATTGAAATTTCATTAAGAAACTTCTCGTTCTCGCCCGTCGCAGCATATAAGTGAAAGAAAGAGCGAGAGAGAGAGAGAGAGCGAGCGGACTACGCACATGTGCTCTCATTCCACAGTACTCTCTATCTTTCTCTCATGTCACTTCAGAATTGAAATGTATAATGGCTTTCGTATGTATATGTATTGGTGTGTATGTGTGTATGTGCGTGTGTGTGTGTGTGTATAGGCGCACTTGAGCGACTTAATTGTGTCGTGTTAACGTCAAACACATGCAACAAACATGTGCAAACAAATGTTGTGAGGCTGTGTATGCGTGCGTATGTGTGTGTGTGTGTGTGTGTGGGTGTGTGTGGGTGTGTGTGTGGGGCGGGACTCTTCGGCACGTTTATGTCAGCGCCGTGTTGACAGATTCAACCACCCAGCAAAAAACCCGTTACCAGCCTACCTTCCGCCCACGCACACACACACACACACACACACACACACACTTGCGCGCACACTTATGCATATGTATAAAGCCACTCTTTTATTTTATAAAAAACACATATACAAACATTCACTCAAGCGGCAAAACATATCCGTACACATCCGTTATGCCGCCAACGAACCCCAAAGAACACACCATCCTTTCAAAGAGCAGCCCTACACCCCCTCCCCCTCCCTCCACCAGGTTTTTGCTGCCCCTACCCTAGGCCATCAGCGCCGCACAGCGCTTGCCAGGCAGCCATTGCCACCTGTCATAAATTTCCATATGCGCGAAAGGTTGAGCGGTTTTTTTTACTTCATACTTTTTACTTTACTTAGCTGCAGCATTCAGGAAATGAAATACTCTTGGTTCAGGTGCGTTAAAATACACTACATGGTGGAATTTAAAAAGTAAAGCAGAAAGTATAGAATTTCTTAAACTAACTTAAAATAAAGCAAAGAAAATAGTTCAAAAAATTCGATAAGAGAAATCTATAAAGAAATGTCTACATACTTTTTAAGTGCTTGCCTTAATATATATTAACAACATTTCTTTAACATAAACAATATAAATATATTTTAAATATTTTATATTATGTAAATTATGTGAACAGTTAGCCTTAAACTTAGTCGATAGCTAGACTTTTTGAACTAAAATATGTTTAATTATTATATTCAAGCTGAAATTCAATTAAGAACTTGAGTTACAGCTGCAAGTTATATATAATTTATTTATATTCATTTAATTTAATTATACAATTATATTTATTTAAAATTATGTTCACTTTATTATTATTTATTTTATATTATATGATTTTATAAATTTAATTTTAATTTTTTGTTATTTAATTTGAAATTTCAAGACATTTTTATTTAAATTCTGTATCATTTTTTGTGGGGCGCTCTTCAAATATTGCGTTTGCACTTTAGCATAGCATAAAACTAATTAATTAAGCTGTCTAGTCAGACACTAACTAACAACTTGCTCATCAGATGAAATTGACTCTGAAATTTTATGCTGTTTCATCTGGTCTCATATTTCAATAGAGCCTCAGCTTCGGTTAGGGCATGATGCGAACTTTTTGGCTGAGTAGTATGGCATAAAAGCAGCTGTTCCGTTATGACTGCGCCTGCAGGGGTGGGAGGGGTATCTGGCGGCTTATGCATAATAGACATACATATATATATATATGTATGTATGTGAATGGCTGGGAAAAACCATTTTCATAACTGACTCAACGATTCTGCATTCAATATTTCGATTATGACAATGCTAAAAACACCGCGAGTTAAATTCAAATGCATTTTTACTTCTCTTTTTTTCCAATCAGCTGAAGCCCATTTGGCTGACCAGCCATTTTCCTCAGAGCTTTTCAGTTATTATTATTTTTTCTTTCCGTATTTCGCTCATTGTCTGCGAAAATTGAATTTCCATTTTGACAATAGCTGTCGCTGTCGGACCTCTGGCCACACGAGCGTTTGGACAAAACTGGCGCGATAAGTTTTAAGCCTTGAGTGCTAATCAAATTCTGGCTGGGCAATCAATTTGGTGCCGACGTCGTTTAATGAACGTTTTTCCAATGAGGCAGTGCAGCAACCGCCTGTTGCTCTCGCCGCCCACCAGCAATCCGTCAAGTGGGGGCGGCCATATTGGAAAAGCGAAAGGGTAACACTCGAATACTCAACTACCTCGCATCCCGCTGCCTTTTAGCCCTTGGGTGCTGTATTGTGGCCAGTTGACAGTTTCATTAGTCGGTTTACATGCAGGAGGTGCCAGTTGCTGTTGCCTGTTTGTTTGCATTGTATCGCCATGTTGTCGTCCAGGATATTGGCTGGCTTGTCCTGTTCGCTGTTCCTGCTAGCTGTGGCTGCCCCACCTCCTTCCCTGCCGCCCTGCTCTTGTTGTCGCATTCACCGGAAGTCGCCTGATAAGTTTACGTTAACATGTTGCTGCACTCTATCTCTCTACAGTTCCTTACTGTACGTGCGTGTGAGTGTGTGCGTGTGTGTGTCTGTGTCTGCTCCCAGCTGAAAGCTTTCATAAGTTGATTTAAATCTTAACTTTTGACCATGTTCACTTGACATCCACTTTGGGTACTAACTTAATTGTGACTTTGGTTTTTTAGTTTGATTGTTTTGCTTTGATTCATCGAAGCAAAGGCATATAATATATATTTATATATTTGAAACTGATCTGGGCAAACTATTGTCCAGTTATGTTCCATATACATATGTATATTATACGCTATACTTTTACTACTAACAATATTGATTTTGTATATGTTGCTATGAAACGCGTTTTTTGTTTAATATAAAATAATTGATTGTCTATAAGAGACAAACAAATTGCCTGATATTATTTTGCTGCCGTTTGCAGCTATTTCAAAAGAATTAAGTTTATGGAAATAATAATTTAAATAATTAAATAAATTATTGTTTCTGATGCAATTTCCATTGTTTAGCGTGTAATTGAAAAATACATGAAATTATATTTTTATAAACTAAATTGAAGCTTAAGATTTAAGCTTCATTAAACATAAGCTATTTAAACTTGTGTGTGTTCCATTTTTGTAAATTGTACTATAATATATTTATATATGTATATATAAATAGCCAAATTTGATAGTTATAATTCAACTTATAATTATTTACAATTATTATTAATATAAAATAGCGTTTTACTAATAAGTTTAGCCGGACAGATGCATTTACGATAATAATAAAAATCTGACTGCTAATAATAATTATAATAAGAATAATGATAATAATAATATTAATATTAATAATAATGATAATATAAAGAATAATAATATAAGTAATGATAATAACGATAATGATGATAATGTTGATAATAATAATATTAATAATATTAATAATAATAATAATAATAATAAACTATAATAAATATAATATAATAAAAATAATATAAATTAGATTAATACTATACTTGAAAACTAAACAATTATTTTAATTCAGAACCAGCATTTGAGTGTAAACTTAGTCGATCCTGTGCACATTCAGAAAAAACACTGCCTAGCCAAATTTGCCTGCCAAGAATCTCAATGCTGTGTGTCATATAAAACGTTGAGCTGCAGTTTCCAATCACAGCTCTTTTCAAATTGGAAAAGTCATTTAAATTCTGCATAAGCTCGAATCACCTTACAAAATCCAAAACGAATACACCTTTTAAGCAAGTCACACGCCACGCAGCTGTGCCCGTTTCTCCCTTGGGTTGGGGCACAAAAATGAAAGGGCACACAAACATTTTCATTCCTCTTTTGATTTTTTTTTGTTGCCGTTGACCCATAAAAACAAAAGAGGCAGCATCATCTGACGACCAGCAAGGAAAAGGTGGTGGCAGATTCAGGTGCGGGGGTGCGATTCCAATGCAAAAAATTGAACAAACTGTCAGTTGCATAGGCAGATCAGGGGGCCTATAGGAGGCCGCAGCATAACACTACACAACACAGCACAGCCCAAACATAACACTACACGTCACTAGCAAGCAATTGCTTTGTGCATATCCACCTTGTTGGTATACCACTCTCTCTGCCTCTCTCTCTATCTTTGTTTCTTTCTCTTTCCTTCACTTTCACCTGACTGTACATGGTGCTGCTCAAATAAATGCACTGTAAGAAAAAAACGTGTACGACCTGTACTCTGATATCTAAAAATATAAAAAATTAATATTAAATAAGAGCTAAACAGTGTTTGATAATCGCGAAAAACGTTTTTATGAAAACTTTGTTTTTAACATTCGATCGATCTCAAACCCTTTCTCAATTATCTTTGAATGTGAAATTCACATGAAAGCGTTTCACACTTTTCGGAAAATCAAAGATATGATGAATAACGTTTCGACTTCAACTTAACTCCAAAATTATCTTTATGAAAAATCACTTCTGACTTATTACAGAATCGAGCTTCCTTGGTGGAAAATGCAATTCAAAGATTTTTTAGGTAAAGTTTTAAGTTTTGTCAAAGTCCTAAATAAATACTTAATGAACAGGAGTTTCAGCGATTTTGGAAATTCCACCCGCAACTGTGGTAAATTGGCGGAAAACGTTTGCATGAAACTTTTTTGTTTGCCATCCGGCTAGGCTTCAAAAACATTTGTCAAAGATCTTTGTTAAAATGCATTTAAGATGTTTTTCACACTTCCCAAAATCCACCCGTTTTCTATGATAAATGCGGGTCGAATAAAATCTAAAAGAATTTGGGTGTTTGCAAATTACAATTAATTTGAACAGTTATGTTCGTAACATATTGATATATGTGTTCGCAAATTAAAGAAATTTTCTGTTGCAATTTTGTCACAAACAAGAAGGGTATAGGAGATATTCTCTCAGTGTATGCCTGCCCCATGGCTGCGGCTGCTGTTGCTGTCGCAGTTGTTGTGGTAACTTTGTTAGCCAACACGCTGATAGAGGCATGGGGCACAACTGCTGCTGTTGCATGATAATAGGCCATTGGACGTGGTCTCTAAACATGGACATCGATTCTGGACATCATGGATTTTGCGGCATATGCCCGCGTGTGCGTTTGGCTGTGCCTATAAAAGTGAACGGAAGTTAATACGTTTACCTGGTTTTTTGCTATACTTCTCACGCAGGTGGCGCCCCGACATTGTTTTATGGGTTGTGTATCCTTGTTGCCGTTGTTGTTGTTGTTGTTATTATTGCTACGCAAACAGAGTAAATTGAATTGCGTTAATGCGCTTATAGCTTATACGAGTGTTGGGTCCATTGCAGCAATAAATGGCCAAAATAAAAATGCATATGAAAATCTACATAACACAATAAAAATGGCCAACAAATTGAGTTTAAGTACACAGGACACCTACATATACACACACAAGGACACGTGTACAGTCCCCTTTGCTTTGCTTGGGGATTTATAAATATGGTATAACATTTGTGTGGGCTTAAATGTAATTGTCAGCTAAGAGTTCCAGCACTTATAAACATATTCAAGCATTCACATTTACTGGGTGCCAGTTGTGATAATCATTTTGTTTAGCTAGACACAGGCAGACACCAAATGCTAAGATAGGAGTACCTTGGCTTAGATAGGTTGCGCAAATTTATGGAGCAGGCAGAGCTTAGATGCAGAAGACTTGAACAAGGTTTCAAGCATATTCTCTTACACTTAATGTAGAGCAAAAGCGTAGTTAAGGCCGCGCTGCAAATTATTAAAAGGAGATTTTATAAAATGTTGCCCTACTATGCGATTCTCATGAGTTGTGCATGCATATATGTATGCATATATACATCTATGTATGAACGCATGTGTGTATGTACGTTTATGTATGCATTTGTGTCCTCTTTTATCAAAATCAGACTAAGTTAACTTACCTCTGCGCTGCAAATTAAATAAACAGAATTTTTTAAAAATATTGTCTTACTATGCGATTCTCATGAATCTGCTGAACTTCATTAATATTTAGGTAGATATGCATGTATGTACACATACATGTATGTGTGTATGTATGCTTGTATGTATGCATGCTTGTATGTATGCATGCATGTGAGTATGCATGTATTATTTGTGTACACTCTATATACGTATCTATGTATGTATTTTCGTATAAATGTGTGTATGTGTATGTGTTGCACCTCACTGAGGTGCTAATTAAATAAAACCTGTTTTTAATTATTGCCCTACTATGCGATTCTCAATAATTCAAGTGGTACTTGCAGGTCTTCATGCTCTGATGGCAAGTGAAGTGTTACATTAACAACTCTGTTGGCAATCTAATACTTATTTTTGGCGTATGTATATATATGTTTAGATATACGTATATATATATGCACATTCTCTAATTCGTAAGATGACACACAAAGTTAACAGCTCACTGTGTACAAAATTAAAAAAAATAAACAATGTTTATTGCGATTCTTATAAGTCAATTATATTTGTAATATTAAACTATCGATAGAGGGAATTAATTAACTCTATCTCTGCCCACTTGTACTCTTGATACAACTATAATATATATATATATATATATATATATATATATATATATCTTCCTCTCTACGCTTTTTTCATTTTAATCTAATCTCTTCTTCTTTTATTAATATTTTTCAGTGATGCGCGTATATAAAATGATGTCGGCCTACTACTAATAGATGGCAATATTAATAGTGCGTCTGAGTGAATTTTTGGGTAAGTACATGTTTACAAATATATTAATATACAAATATAAATGAATGTTAGCGCGATTCGGGCTTCTTCTATAAACTTTTTCTAAGTATAAACTACCAACATTATCTTGGTTTTTGACCGATTCACTGCCAAGTTGACAATTATCTGACTGTAAGTGTCAGTCGGCGTATTTAATTGGAATTTAATTTTTCTATTTAGTTAAGGTCTCTTCGTCAGACTGTAATCGCATTTTTTACTTTAACTGGCTTTGTAGTACTGGGCGCTGTCTAAGCCAAATGAATCCCTTGTTCCTTGTCGTTATCGTTGTCCTGGCAAAATTGCATTATGATGTATTAGCTTTGTGTAGCTGTCCTGTGTCTGTCAGTGCCACTGGCTGGGAAGTAGCCGCAACTGTCTGTGTTCTTTTATTTCAGCTGCACTTTAAAATGTTCTCAATAGACTAAAAGGCAATGTTATAGTTCAAAGACGACGGCACTTAGCGAACGGCAAATGCAATCGCCTTTAGTTGCACTTAATATTTTCTATTTTTTTTTCTTTCTATTTCTTCATTCTTATAATATTTTCACTTTGATTCAATTTCTTAATACCTTTAAGTTAACATCCGTTTTGCCGGTTGCCTTCAGCATTCGCTTCCGTTTGGCAATTCGCGTTTTCTTTTCTCTCTCTCTCTGTGTGTGTGTGACGGGTATAGAGTCTTCCGTTGCGAGGGCTGAATTCTGCTAGCACTAGCATTATCCCCGCAATCAGCGAAACTGTAAATCACACACACACACACACATACGCACGCACACACATATATACAAAGCTATTAGAATAGTTGACACAGGGGGAGACTAAAAATGGCGTAGGAAATGATGCTGTGATGGCTGCCAGGTCCCGTATGCTTTTGTATTATGAATGTAACTGTAACACGCAAGCAAACATCGCACACGCAGCCAATGCAGGGAGAGGGGGCGACAGTGTTAGACAGTCGGTTAGTTGGACCCAGAGAAACGGGACAGTTGTGCAGCAGGACATTTTTCTAAACTGTGCTCGACTCACGGAACTTTTGGTGTCTCGTGGCCGGACGGGCGCATCGTTCGCATCGTCGCCAAACTGACGGATTTTCCGGTGCTTCTGTCAAACGCTTGTCATTTTATTTACTATCCACACACACACACACACACACAGACACGCTGACACGGACACATTCGCATTGAAGGACACTCACTCAGAGCTCCACTCACAGTATCTAACGTCCTGTTTCGCCTTTTATCGGCTTAAAATGCGAAAATTGTAAATAAATACGAGTAGTTTTCTAGAGTTACTTTCGCCACGCTCTTGCGAGCGCTCGACTAAATTATTTACTTGCTTTTTATTAAGCGCTTAACGTTTCTACTCATATGCCTTCTACTTTTTTTTTTGACTAGTTTATCTTGTATCTGCGAGATACTTCGATCGTTAGCTGAATGGCTATGCCATTAGCTAGATGGGCGTAAACTGCGCACGGCTTTAGCTGAATTCCCAATTGTTGCTCCAATTGCAAATGTTCATTTCGTGCGCGTTTCAAGTGCTGTTCAAATATTTCTCATACGCAACTCGCCATGTTGAGCGATTGAATTCTGCTCAGCTGAAGAATGGTAATTGGATGCCCCCTGTGCGGACAAGCTGGCAACGGGTTTCGCACAAAAATGAGAGGGTTTTCGTATTTACCCGATTAGAAGAGGCCAAAAGCTAAATTGAGCGAGTGCTTCCATTTGTTCGACTTCAAGGCTTGTTAACAGCGGACTAGGTTAGGTTCGGCTTTGCCAGTGTTGTACAATCACAAGTGCACAAGTAATAAGTAATTGTATTTCTCTCTTAACGATAATGCGTTAAATTTTGTCTGAAAAGCTGTTCAGTTTTTTTTGTACTATAGTATAAATTATGCGCTTCTGTTTTTTTATTTATTTATTTTTTAAGGAATTTTTCAACACTTTCTTTTAATTCTTTAAAAGTGGCAGGGCATTAGATACAACCCTTCAGGTGGGATTAATTGCCTGGTTAAACATTCGTTTTCCATTGCTGCCAATTATCCTGCTTCACAAAGTAACTTGGGCTTACATATCAATTATACCGCCAGGAAGATTGCGAAATATTTTGAAGTTAAAATCTTTTCTTATGTGGGAAAGATTGGCAGAGACAATAATCTGTGGACCTCTGAAAACTTGCCGAACTATGTATATTAATTCGAAAATGTAACCACGCAATATTTTGGCCATTATAACTCATGTGTAGCCGGCAAATCCACTGAGGCTTAAGCTTACCTGCCCCAACTATAAATAACCGAGCAGAAATGTGCCCAAAAACAATTTTTGGCAATTTTCCACTTTTTATGCAATTAATCAAATGCAAACAAAAACCTTAGAGCCCGCCAGAATAGAACTAAACGAGAGAGAACGCTAAAGCTGTCCCAGCTCATGAATATTTCTCGACGCGTGTGTGTGTGTGTGTGAATGTGTGTGTGATTGTGTGTGTGCATCCGCTTTATAGATATGGCAAATAGTCTATCAGTCTCGGCCGCTGTTCGTTGTGGGTAGAAACTGGAAAGCAAATTCAATTAACCCTACGGACCGTAGAGAGCGTAATCAAATACACTCAACCAATACAAATAAATGTAGACGATGGACCGTCCGTTCGTAACGTACTAAACCAAACTAAGCCGGGGCCCGGACTCTGGTCTGCGGACTCTGAAGTGAGGCACGCGCCACTTTGAACCAATCCACTACAAATCAGGCAGAGAATCCAGACGTAAGGTGGTTGCGGCGCCGGATGAGGGTCAGAGGAACCACAACGACACAAAGTAACTAATTATCTCGCCTTATCCCCCACGAGCGCCTTTCCCCTTCCTTGTGTTTACTCAAGTCCAGAGGCACTCGACGAGACGAAATTTTTAATATGTGCGCCGAGAGTTGTTTGTGTTGTTCCAGGCAAAAGATTCTTCCGCCCAGCTAACCCTTTCGCCCGGGCAGCACACGTTTCAGCAGCCAGGCAACAACAAGAAATTAAACGCAAACTCGATATGTCTGTTGTTCACAGTTGAATGGACAACTGATCGGGTCCTTGAGAATCAGTTAGCCCGTTGGACAGTTAAGACCTGGTCATGCCAAAGGCGTCAAAAAAAAATAAAGAAAATATTCTTCAAAGGATATGTGTGTCAAAATTGACCGACACATGCTGCGACATAAACGGTTGCCCCCGACAACGGCGAACTCGAAATGCTCAACGAGCTTTCGCCTTTTTGCATGTTTTTCAAAAATTTCTTTGTAGTGTATGTAGATGGTACTTTAATTTTCTAGTGCAATATGCAACGTTTAACGGGTGACATCTCCAATCATAATCCTAATTGAATAGTAATGTATTTTCTAAGTCAACATCAAGGAAACGAAACGGTTTGAGGCAGAAATTTTAATTCATTATTCAAAATGTAACGAACCTTAAACCAGTTTCCCGCTCAACCAAAACCCGAACCAAATTTGGTTCCTTATGATGATTTTTGTTTTAGGGAAGTCTAAGAAAAATATCTTTGTATCTGTTTACAGGATTCATTTCAACATATTTGGTGTGTGCCAATTTAGGGCAGAGATCAAGTTCAGCCAGAGGTTTGCCTATAAACTTTTATGCCTCATGGCAGGAAGTTTGTTTTGCAGCCCTGGTCAACCTTAATAGACGAGTCTAGCCTCTTCCTCTCCCACTTTTTCTCTCTCTTTAAAACTTAAATTTTAGCTCTTGATACTTTTTTTTGTGGCTTGCAGCCGTGGTCAACATTAATAGCCGAGTTAAGGCTCTCTCTCTCTCTCTCTTTCTATCTATCTCTTTTATTTTTTGTTAGTTGAATATTTGATTTCTCATTTTATTTGTAGTTCGTATCTCTGGTCAATATTAATAACTGCTTCTAGTCTCTCCATCCCTCTCTCTCTGTCCCTTTAAAAGTTACATTTCTGCTTTTGAAAATATCTTCACGAGCTTCCAGCTCAAAATCGAATCTAACTCAGATTTCTATATATCTTTTATATCTTCTGTTTAGCAATCGATAGTTAAAAATTTGCTGTATCTTGTGATATTGATGTATATTATATCATGCCTGTAAGGGTATCTTATGTTCGGCATTGGAATAGCTATTTTCTGATTTTTTTTGGAATCGCAAAAGCGACAAATATGAAACAGCCATTGTGTGTAGTTGGCAGTTGTATTGGGCATTGTTTGTTAGCCTTATGGGGCTGCATTTTGACATCCATGTTCAGCTATCGCAGTCCGACTCTCGCTCATTCATTCGCTTCCCTTTCTTTTTTTTTTTTTTTGAGAGAGATTATGTTCTGATGGGTGTTTGGCTTTGGCTACGTATCATGTGTTTTGTGTTTTCTGTTTTATCCTGCTCTGGAAATTGGCATTGGCAGCTTGTTGCTAGCAGTTTGACAGGGAAGCCAACATGCCAAGTTATTGAACTTGCGCGTGGCACAAAGAACTTTACTGTTTTTTTTTTTTTCGTTACATACATACAGTTCAAATTCACCAATTAAAAGTTTTTTTGCTCCCGACATTTGAATAAGAGCTTAGCTCTATTTACAAACTTTAGCTTGTCTATATTTTATTTCAAAAATACTTCCATCAGAGCTGCTGATAAAGAAAATCATTTCTGAATGTTGCCCTTCTATGCGATTCTCATGAATTCGTGCTTTTCTGCTTACAATCAACTAGTATTTCGCTCTCCCTTTCTCTTTCTTACTCCCTTTCTTTCTCTCTCCATTCTTTCTCTTTTTCTCTCTCTCCCCTTTATCTCTCCCTCCCTCACTTTATCTCTCCTTATCTGAACTTTCGTTCATTAAACATTTTCCTTTTCCGGTGAACTTTTCGGAAAACGTATCAAATTTATTTTGACAGAGATCTTTGAAAATGAGTTTAAAACCAAAAACAAAAAAGTTGCAAATTTCCGCCAAATTTCCACAGTTGCGGGTGGAATTTTCGAAATCACTGAAATACATATTCATTACGTTCTTATGTAAGCTTTGAAAATTAGTTTGAAGCAAATCGACACAAAACATAATAGTTTGCCCAAAAAAACTTTGAACCGCATTTTTCACCGAAGAAGCTTGGATTCTACGAAAAGAGTGAAACACGTCTGAAGGGGATTTTTCATAAAGATCCTTTGACTTCTAAATCAAGGGCGAATAGATTTTCGGAAAAGTAATAAGCACGCCTCAAATTAAGTTGAACAAGGATCTTAGAGTTAAGCTTTGAGCTGATCGAATGGTAAACAAAAAAGTTACATACAATCGTTTTTTCCACACTTAACGGAACAATTTGTTAAAAGACCTTCTTAGCTGGCACCTCCATTACATTAACTTACTAAAATAAAAAGCTTTTAAGATTTGGATTGTGCGCTGATCACCAATCAGTCTGTCAATCAGTCAGTCAGTTAATCAGTCTGTGAGTCCGTCACTCAAGACAAATAGTTTTATTATTATTAATCCAACTGCATACCACATCCCGCCCAACCGACCGAGGGGCGCGGTCGTAAAGTACAAAACTAATAGAAACTACGACTATATACTAAGACTATCTACTTGTTAAATAGTTTAGAATAGACGACTTTATACGAGGAAGAGAAGACTCCGAGCAGAATACTCTGTAATGATTGTTATAATTATCACAGAGAACACTGAACGGTTCATGCAAGGCATAGAAGCGATAAAGGTGTAAAATTACGTGTTAGTCTAGTAGGGATACAGAAATTTAATTGGCCAGTCAACACAGAAGTGTCGATTTCACCAGTAATTAGTTTATCAATAAATATTACACCAAGCATGGTTCTACGATTAATTAAGGAAAGGAAGATCAATCATCAGAAGTCTGCTGGAGTATGACTAGGATCCCAATTTAAACCACGACAAGAATTGTTTCTGCACGGATTCAATTCTGACTTGATGGATAGAATATTGCGGTGAACAGATACATGAGGCACACTTAAGTATAGATTTAATAATATATATAGAGATTTATTTAAAAAAAACACAACTCAGCTAATTTTTATACCCTGAACTATAAGAGCTAGAGACTCGAAATTTTAGCTGAAGGTCCTCCTAGTGCCCGCGCAGATCGAGATTGTTTCCGATTTTCGATATCTTGCCCGTTTCCAAGTAATCGAAAATATCGATATCGAAATCCTGTTTTTTGAACAATTTCGGCAAATAATATGCGCTAGAGTCACCAAACTCGACATGTATCTTCTAGAATAGTATATATATATCAAGTATCTTTCATTTTATACCTTTCGCCTGTTGGAAGAAGAGAGTTCAGGGTATCCCCTAGTCGGGAGCTCCCGACTAGAACCTCTTACTTGTTATATTTAGTTTCATTGTCCAGCTTAGAATTTCATTTAAAACTCAATTTTTTTTTTTTTCGGTTATTTTCTAACGAAATTTGTTGCATAACTTTTCGTTTATGTGATTAAAATAGTTTTACTTAATTTATTATTTTTTTCTTTAATCCCTGCGCATAGTTGGGGCGTTATGGTTAATTGAAGTCGTGGCATTAACTTGCGCGTAATTTAAACCCAAAACCCGTAAAACAAAATGTTAAAGTTGCAACAACCACAAGTGCAACATTGGTGTTGCCATTTTGCTTTTGGCTGTTTTTGGCTTGCATTACAGAGTCGAAAAAGTTTTTAATACGCTTTTACAGCGTTTTAAACTTTTTTTCGGCTGGCTTTTGCTGTGCTAGTTTTTTTTTATTTTTTTTCCTTGTGCATGGAGTACAATTTTGTGGCAAATTAAATACACAAACGAAGCGTGCACTGCCACACACACACACACACACGCACACACACTCGGGCACACTCACACAGACACAAGAAACTCGGCGTGCGCCTCACAGTATGCAGCGAAAATTTGTCAAAAGCTGCGCTCACTCGTGAGCGTGAAACGTTTTCTGCTAAACTGAATAGTTAGTCCTGACATTAATGGTACTTTTAAATGTGTGTGTGCGTGTGTGTGCGTGTGCGTGTTGGTATGCCAAATGTGTCTGCATATATTATATATGTTTTACATTTTAATATTTTAAATTTTACAAACAGCTGTTGCTTCAGTAGCTGTGAGGCTCGCAAGTATTTAAAGGATAAGATTTGAAAAAAGTTATAATTTAATTATATTGCAAAGACTTCTTAGCACCTGCAGAGGGTATGATAATTTTGTCATGTCCTGTGTAACACATAGAAGGCGACATCTCCAACTTTATAAAGAATATAAAATAACCGAATCTTCTCGCTTTTTATCAAAAATTAATGACTCATATGGCTTTTAAACAGTTCTTCTCATCTTAATCTCGAATCGCCCTTCTATGCAATTCTCATGTGTTCAAGTAGTGCGTGAATTAACGTATAACTTACTCACACTTTTCTCTATAACTCTATCTCTCCTACATTGTCTCTTTCTTTTGTCTCTATCGCTTTCTTAGTTATATTTTATTTTAGTTATTCAGTTATTTTTATTTTGCTTATAGTAAAGGAGAGTGAAAGTGCAATTATAAAAAGAGCGAGGAGATAAAGGGAGAGAGCATTAAAGAGCATTAAGAGAAAGAGAGAAAATCCTTTAATTACAGTAGTTCATTGAAAATGTAAAGAGAAAGAAGGGAAAAGAGAATGACTTTGGTTCATAGAATTCGCAACAAACCGCGTATTTCATGGAATGTAAAAGTGTTAGAATTCCAGCTAATTTTATTTAAAGCAAACTTTTAGTTTGCAGAAGTTTTTATTGTAGCATTACGTGTACTTTCAAACAGCCGGGTAGCTACACTCTCTTGTAGGATACACTCTGCCCATTAATTCTCTGAACAATCTGGCTTTTGTTCGCATTTCTTCTGCCTATACGAACGTGTGTCTTTAGCTTTGAGTTACAAAACTTTGGCATTCAATTTACCTAATTAGCACAGCTCACCCCAACTGAGGCTCTCGCACAATACACACGTGGCTGTGGATTGCCGCGACACATGTTTCGGATGTTGCCGGTCTTTGCCGGATGTCGATCCCAATGCGGCCCGCTTATCACATTATCTGCTTTGTGCTCTGAAGCTATATAAGTTTTGACTTCTACGAAGTTTTTCTGGCATTGTGCGCATTTAAACGCCCCCCAGTCCCGCCCCATAAATATAAACCTTTTTGGCTTTGTTCAGTTCTCCAGCTGCAACCGCTTCCACAGCAAAACTTTAATAGCTTTTATTCAAGTTGCAGCAGCAGCTTCTTAGCTAAAAGTTTATTTTTTCCTCCCCCTTTTTTTTTATTTTGGTAAAATTTCCAACATATTAGCATGACTTTTCGTGCTCCTTGTTTTTAAGTACCCGCATGCACACACGGCCGCATTTCAATATGGATGCTGGCCTGGTCATATTTTAGAAAATAGGCAAAACATTAAGCGGATTAGTTTCTCTGGTGTGCTGTGAAAATGCCTGGGAAAACTCTTCCACCTTTGCCCAAGTCTGGTGGGGGGGCAGCCATTAGTTTTGTGTCGTCCTTCGGCTTGAGACAGCTCCGACTCGGCTGTGGGGGGACCTAAGAGTGTGCAGCCATTTCCTTGGGCTTGGTCCACTTCCAGCCAGTTATAAATTGTTGGCTATTAGTTTAATGAACTTGTAGATTCTTTGGCTACCCGAGTACTGTTGGCCATTCCAGTTTGCCTGAGTGCGTTGCTAAGGCAGCTCAGCCGTGGGGTCAAGTGCTTTTCACAATTGGCTTAACAATCGCACCGCAGGCAAATTTTAGCATTATAAAACTAATTTTAATTAGCATAATATGTTTGCTGGAACAC
This sequence comes from Drosophila borealis, assembly GCA_035045885.1. Classification (NCBI taxonomy): domain Eukaryota; kingdom Metazoa; phylum Arthropoda; class Insecta; order Diptera; family Drosophilidae; genus Drosophila; species Drosophila borealis. Next base: position 4,402,583 of record JAWNOR010000211.1, read on the forward strand.
ATGTCAAAGATAACTTGCAGCTTGCCAAAATAAATCAAAATATCACATATTTACAGAAATATTTCCTTCACGCAATTAATATTATTATTTTGTCTTTAAGTTTATGCAGATGGAAGTTTATCTGTTGCATTTTCTGCAGTTATTAAATATAGACAATCGCATTGCTAGTTCTTCAGCTTAAGTGGGAATAGTGAAGCTAGAAAATGCTGAGTTTGATGAAAATATCTTGGAAAACAGAATATGTTGCCATATAATAACCTACTTTTAGACTGATTGTTTCTATATACGACATTGATAAGACTATGCATTTATATGAGGAGCATAGTGAAACTTAAAAATGCTGAGTTTGTTTAAATATCTTGATAAAAACAAGTTTTCCTTACGAGCACCTACTCCTCGAACGATCGAACCTATGTCAACTATATGATATAAAGGTCTGATCTGCCTGCAACTAACACTAAGAGACTTGTTCGCATCGAAACAGACAGACGAACAGACGGGCTTGGCTATATCCAAGTAGGCCAACTGCGAGTAGAGCTCTCTTATTTCCTTAAAAGTAAAACTGTTCGTCTTACAAATTAATAAACAATTCATAAATTTCTAGATCATACAAGGAAAGTGTGAAGAAGTTGATTGGGAAATTCAAGCCAAAATTTTAATTTACCTGGTATTTATTTTAAATTAGCAGGAACTCTTGAATATTTTTGACCTTAACTTTGCGCCATGTTGTCAAAGTTGCAGCTTATGGAAATTAACAATTCTGCATTGATTATTAAATTTGAATTGATTATGCGCATAAATAAATAAATGAACGTATGTATGTACATATGTATGCAGTATATTCATGTACAGCACACATTTCTGTCTGTCGGTTAACATTTTGCCGCATTTTGTGACAATTAGAGTTTATACAAAATTCAACGCGACCTAATTTTCCAAAATGTTCGCTGTCAAACTGTCCCGAGCGCTGATCCTTACCCTGAACTCGGTGTCTGACCCAATATACTCTCTCGCTCTCCCACACACACACCCACACATATGCACGCTCACTCCACCTATCGTTCAAAAAGAATCAACATGCATTTAACTTTTACACAGACACACACACACAAGCACAGGTAAGCGAAAAGTTATTTGCAGCGAATTTGTATATGTATTTACCTACTTATATGCTTGTATGTGTCACGTTTATATTCTATACATTTGTATGTATGTATGTATGCATGTGTGTGTGTTTGTGTCTGTGCAGCCTATTGCCCACACAGAATATGTGATTAAAATTTCATGTCCTTGTAAATGCAGATGAGGAAAAAGTGTAAATTAGTGTGAGTGGGTGTGCGCGCGTGTGTGTGTGTGTGTATATGTGCTACTATCGTTATTCCACACGCACACCCCCCCCCCCCCGCACACTCCTCCGCAGCGGCAACTCATTTGAGATGAGGGGAAGGGGGGGGGGCTGTATACATGTATTACTATCGTCATCCCACACACAGACGCATACACGCATCGTCCCCCGCCCCTCGCTCTTTCCAATTCCTACCACACACTCAAATGAGATTAATAATAATTTAATTAAACTCGCAAGCTTAATGCACTTCGCTTGTAACGTTCTCTTTCTTCGTATTCTTTTGCGCGCGGCGCTGCCAACTTGTTTTCACCTCGCTCGCTCTCCTTCTCCCTCTCTCCCTCTCTCTCTCTCTCTCTCTCTGCTAGCTCTCTTTCGCTCCGTCAGCTGGTGCTCTGCTCGAGTCGCTTCTTATATCACTTTTTGCGTGCATGAAAATTTAATTACGCTTTACCCTTATCGCTGGACCAGGTTCAAACGCTGCCGCCTCCCCCCCCCCCCCCCCGCACAGTCTGCCACGCATTCAACTTTTTTTTGGGTTTTATTTTGGTTTTTTTTTCTGCGCTTCATCTCGTTGCATTTTTATAATACTCCAGGTCCACGTCTCTTTCTCTCACGCCCGCACTCTGTCTTTTTTTTGTGTGTATAAATTTTTGCGTGTGACATTTAAATGTGTGCCACGCCCACAAACAGTGCCCAATTAGCCCGCAACTGACCAATAATATATTTTCCGTAGATTTTCGCTTTTACTTCTTTTTGGCTTTTTTTTTTATGTCTACCATAAAAAATTGTATTTTATATTCAATTAATTGACTTTTGTGCACGTACTGCCGTTCACAAACACACACACACACACACACACACACACACTCACACACACACTCGCTGGGGCAGATGTGCACATGGCCAAAAGACAGATGTGTACAGCATTTAGCACTATTGCAATATTTTAATCTGATTTACCTGGAGCACATGAAATTATATTCCATTTGGGAATATGCATGTGTATGTGTATGTTTATGTGCATGGGTATGCATATGTGTGCGCAATTGTATGTTAATTGGACTCGGAAATACCTTTTATCCAGGTAAAATATGCACGAATTCTCAGAATGCGCTTTACTAGCGGATATCTTTTTGTTATCTCTTTCGTATCTTCCAACGAAAACAAGGGCCTGACTTAAACTAATCTAAGATTGTGACACATATTAGTCAGCTAATGGTAATATTTAAAATAATACTTATTACTAATAATGATATTTAGAATAATGATAATAATAAAAATGAAAATGATAATGAAAATGAAAATGATAATGATAATGATAATGATAATGATAATGATAATGATAATGGTAATAATAACGATAATGATAATGAGAATGATAATGAGAATGATAATGATAATGATAATGAAAATGAAAATGAAAATGAAAATGATAATGGAAATGAAAATGAAAATGATAATGATAATGAAAATGAAAATGATAATGATAATGATAATGATAATGATAATGATAATGATAATGATAATGAAAATGAAAATGAAAATGATAATGATAATGATAATGATAATGATAATGAAAATGAAAATGAAAATGAAAATGATAATGATAATGATAATGATAATGATAATGATAATGATAATGATAATGATAATGATAATGATAATGATAATGATAATGATAATGATAATGATAATGATAATGATAATGATAATGATAATGATAATGATAATGATAATGATAATGATAATGATAATGATAATGATAATGATAATGATAATGATAATGATAATGATAATGATAATGATAATGATAATGATAATGATAATGATAATGATAATGATAATGATAATGATAATGATAATGATAATGATAATGATAATGATAATGATAATGATAATGATAATGATAATGATAATGATAATGATAATGATAATGATAATGATAATGATAATGATAATGATAATGATAATGATAATGATAATGATAATGATAATGATAATGATAATGATAATGATAATGAAAATGAAAATGAAAATGATAATGATAATGATAATGATAATGATAATGATAATGATAATGATAATGATAATGATAATGATAATGATAATGATAATGATAATGATAATGATAATGATAATGATAATGATAATGATAATGATAATGATAATGATAATGATAATGATAATGATAATGATAATGATAATGATAATGATAATGATAATGATAATGATAATGATAATGATAATGATAATGATAATGATACTTTTTCATTGTGTAACTTAAAACATATTTCCTGTAGATCCATTATTCTTAAATTATTGTCAGAGACAGTTCCGTCTCTTCCTTTGTTACACAGAGTTTTGCTGGATAAACGAACCCTCTACAGCCATATTACAGGGTATCAAAAAAACTATTGCGTTAGTTGAATATCACAGTTATTGGATAGAGCCGTGCTTAACGAAGCATAATTCAAATGTTTTTCGCAGAAATATCCGATGCAAAAACAAAAGGAACAAAAAATAATATTGGTATTTGAAAAAAAAATTTGCCTGATTTATAATTCAGAGAAAAAACTAAGTGAAAGTGCTTTTCATATTGCATAATGTTAGCTCACTGTGTTTTTTTTTTATTGAATGTTGAAGAGTATTTGTATATTGAACAGGAACATATATAACTTTGGGCTTAAAATGTATAATTTGCAATTCAATAAGCATTTGAGTCCAATAAAAAAATTGAAAACAAAATTCTACGAAAGGAATCTCAGTTTAACTTTATGTAACTAAATAAATTTGTATTTGCACATTTTAGCAAAAGTTCAGTTAATTGTGTGCTCTTTAATTACACAGAAAATGTAATTCTAGTAAAATTGTGGAAAATTTACATAATTTTGTTGACAGTTTGTTTGGAGGTCACACGAAAAAGGACGTGTTAGCTAGAATAAATGTCAACAAAGAAAATAAACAATGAGGAAAAAAAGGCAAATAAAGATATAATTAAAAATGCCGCCGCTGCAGCAATTATTTATATAATGAACTAAAACATTTATTTGTGTCGAAAGCGTGTAAGCAATTATTGTTGTTGTTCTTCTTCTTCTTCTTGTTGTTGTTGTTGTTGTGCATATTAATAACGTAATTAAAATTTAATTCAATAATGACTCTTAGCTGCGAATAAATGGCCGCAACTTGTTGTTGTTGTTGTTGTCGTGCTTATCGAATATTATAACTTAAGCCCTTTGACAGAAATTTGCATATTTAAACATGCATTTGTATGTAAATAATCTGCAAAGTAATTAAAATCATTTTGAATTTGGTCAATTTGGTATCCCTTATTAAAGTTAATTACGATTTAAATTACAACAACATAATATTACATATATATATTCTATTCAAATTCGCGCATTTGATATGCGCACAACTTGGCAGCACTTTTCCCGTGCAGCCAGGCCACAGTGAACACTCACTCACTCATTGTGTGTGCACTCACTCATGGCAAAATGTACTCAAACAGCTGGAAAGCGGTGCGCAACAAGTGCAAGGGAGACAACCGTAGTTCCGCTTTCGTATAAGAAACACACTCAGTGCGTTGTAAGCAGCGAACTGTTAGTTAACAGTCAGCTGTTAAGATTTGCAGCTAACATTCGAGTGCATCCCCAAGAGTATGCAATGCAATGTTGACAGCCCGTTCGTGCGCACTGTACACTCAGCACACTCAATTTAGCGGTGAGTTAACAGCTAACAGTTTGAGTAGCCAGTTTATTTAACAGCACTGCGGGTGGCGTTCGCTCTCCAAAGAGAGTGAGAGAGACGGAGAGCACGATTCGTCTGCCCGTTTGGCTTGTTTGTTCTTATAAGAAAAACTGAGCGCGAAACTGAGTCATTTATAAAAATTTAATGGTGGTGTACGGTTCGTTCAGCTCGCAACGCGTCGCAACGTCTCGATTTGTTGGTCAGTGAAAAATTATAGAAAATTCAGAATATAACTTAAACCCGATTAAATTGTATTATGCAAAGAAATTGTTGTCGCGCGGCGTGAATTACACAGTGACAAAATACAAGCAACAAGCAATACAACTAAATTTAATACATAAAAAAACAAGCAAAAAACCAAAAAAAAAAAAAAAGCGCGTCGCGTCTAAAATTGCAAATTGCAATACAAGTCTGAAACGTGAAGCCGAAAAGGAAGAGAGCAGTGTACAAACAGTAATTGGAAAGAAAAAAAAAAGCGGCAAAAACACAAATCACAAAAGAAAACAACAAAACATACTTATACAACAACAACTACAATTGAGAAAAAAACGTGAGCGCAATTTATTTTACACAATTTGACTGCCCAACAAATTTTTAACCAGCTTTTGTTGTCTACCGCGTGAGTTTTTAGATTCTCTCTCGTCACCCCTCTCTCTCTCTCTGCCGCTATTGCTCTCTTTCTGTGATTGTTGTGCAAAAAACCTTACAACGTTTTGTTAAGTTTATTGTTTGTCAGTTTGATTAACAACAAATTAAGCATAATTAAGCGTTCTTTCTCTCTATTCTCGCATTCGCTCTCAGCTTGTGGACAGCCGGCAAAGCCGTCGCGTGTTGCGTGCCTGCGTATATACATATATATATATGTGTGTGTGTGTGTGTGTGCGTGGTGTATACAGTTTTTATGCCCTTTTTGAATTAGACCATTTTCAATTATTGATGTCTTTAGAAACGCATGCAAACAAATAATAAAATTGATAAGATTTGGTTTCCGTGAATCATATCGTTTTCCTTCTGTTAGGCACTTGCAATAGCAGATATTTTGAAATTAAATATAATAAAAGACGTTTCGTTTTCCATATATTTTAATTTTCACATATAAATCTTTAAAAAATTCGCATATCAAAAAAATAAATAAATAATTCGAGTTGAATTCCATGCGTTTGACATGCTAAACGCTTGCAGAATTCAATTGAATAGGGTATGCATTAGTTGTTGCAACTCGTTTTGCTCCCCTTTTCAGAGTGCAAAAGCAAAGACAGCATCCACACACATCACATTCGCATTTAACATACCCCGTCCGTCCCCACGCCGCTCGAAATTGATTTTTGTATGGCAGCGGCAGCGGTGGCGGCGGCGTCGCATTATTTTCTTATTTGCTTCTCACGTTTTGCTTTGCCTGAGCGCTCTTTGTTTTCTTCTTTTTGTTGTTATTTGCCTCCTTTTGTGCCTTGCATTCTTGGAACAGTCGCCGTTTACGCGCGCCTTTGGGTTTTGCTTCTTGCTCTCTTGCGCAAGCCGCTCTCTGCTCTCAAATTTTTAATAGTATGCGTGTGTGTGTGTGTGTTTGTGTAAATGTGCGACTTGCCTGTTCTGACATTGTACAACACTGCCCTTTACCAGTTGGGATTCATGTATATTTTTCTAATTGGCGTGGGCAGCAACGCGCACGACTTATTGTGTTGATTTACTTTTTTTTAAGAATCAATTTTTGGCAGCCCTTTTGCCTTAATCACTTCCGCTTGGCAAACTTTTGAAAGGCGTTGTCAGAGCTTCATTCTTATCAAAATGCCAGCCAACAAACTGCAGAAACTTTTATATTGTATTGTGTTTTTCATACATATTATGTGCAGTTGCGTCTGGCCCGCCGCCTATAAAATTCAATTGTGATTACTTTTAAGGCGACGTCGCCGTTGCCGTCGCCGTCGCCGCTTCGCTGCACTTGAAAAGAGACAGATTTAAATTTGAATTTACGCCCGTGCCTTGCGTTTCTCACTCACCTACTCTCTTTCTCTCCCTCTCGTTCTACCTTTCATATTCTGTTGACTTGGTTCGGGGCTTTGCACAAAGCTCAAGCTCAGGCATTGCTTTGTTGTTTAGATTTTTGCTGCTGCTGCTGCTGCTGTTGTTGTTGTTACCTAGTCACTTAAATCATTTACACTTGGCACGCTCTCAATTTTTGGGTAAGAAATGCCAGTTAGACAAACATACATATTGATTCTGACTGGGTAAGCAGAATTCTTTGAGTTTCTTATTTGATTCATTTCAAGAACTCTTGTACAATTAAGCATGAAATAATTGTCGAAATAAGACAAAAAACTCGTTATGAAGTATCAAAAACTCTATACATGTATGTGATATGCAAGAGTAATTAGGATTAAAAATAAAACCAAGGCGTAATACTTCTACAAGAACATTTTTTATAGAAATACCATTTAAAAATTTGAAGAGAATAATTTTAAATATAAAATAAGCAAAATGGGACTTTAAATTGTTGAGTTTGGTCAAGATATTGGGTTTTTTTTTATTTTTTGCAATTAATTTCGACGATAGCTATATTAGCAGCCTGGGTTGATTGATTGGCCTTCAATATATGAACTGATTGAAGCATTAATCATTATCGATCATTAGATGTAAAGTTTCAAGATACGTATCAAATTGATAGAAGATGAGCATAGTTTGTTTCTGCAATAAATACTCACATACAAAGACAAGTGCTTGGAGCTTTTATCTGCTGTTTGTTTTGTGTACAAGATATACGGCTGCTTGTCTCGCCCAGTTACCTCCCGGATTGCTGCTGTCGTTGGCTGCGCTCTTCTTCTTAGCAGTGCATTTAGTTGCAATTGCTTTGGCGTTTGCTTTATGTTGCATTTTCTACTTTGCGCTTTGCGGCTGCTGCTTCTGCTGCTGCTGCTGCTGCTTTTGCTCTTTGCACATTCTTCGTTCGCACTGTGCCTATTTTGTGCTTTTTTTTTGATGCACACGTCGCTTTGACGCCTGCTTTTCTTTTTTGTCTGGTATTTTATTTGTTTTGCTGTGTGTGTGTGTGTATTTTCTTTGCTATTTATACCCTGTTCTCAGAGGCAAAAGTGTAGATTGGCTTTATGCCATGTTAGCCTGTTTGAATATGTAAAGTCGTGTATATTGACCGATAAAGTAGAAATATTTTATGCACAAAGTGCAAAAAGTTTTTTAAGGTGTATATTCCATTGACTTAGAGAGAAACTACCAGAATTTGTAAGTTGAAATACAGAGTCGATTCACAAATATGTCCGGAACTATCAACACGCAAATTGGCAAACATATACATGTACATAAAAATATTTAATCTTTGTCACAGTTTGACAGTCACAGGTTAAGGGTAAAAGTCTTAAATTCACCTGTTCCATAAGTAACAGGACATTTATTCAATTGAATACAGTAGTTTTTTTGTATTGTTAACTATTCCAGAGTATTGCCTAATCGTGTCATTTCAACTAGTTTTCTCATTTACTTTACTCTGTCGCTTCGTTCGTTCTGCTGCGTTGAATTTCAACCTGCCAAACGAGCATAAAACGTACGACTGCTGGGGGCGGGGTAGGGGGAGGTAGACTTTGTGTGTGTGTGTGTGTGTGAGTGAGTGTGTGTGTTCGCTATCAGATTGGTAGCTGTACTTTGTTGCATTTTTCTGCTGCAATTTCTAACTGGTTGGGGCTTGAGCTTAGTCTCGTCTTAGTCTCGCCCTCCACTTCACCATAACCCCCCTCCCCCCTACCCGCCTCCCTCACTCGCTGTTCCTCTTTCTATTTTTGCTGCTTCTTATTCTTCGTATTTTTTTTTCTTCTACTCATTGCCGTCGTCTGTAGGCCGTTGACGTCGCTGAATCGCATTGAGTGGCGTTCCTCTTTGTCTGCCTGTGGCCCCCTCTCACTTATCAGCACCCCACCTCACCCCCCCCTTGCATTGTTGACCCTGCGCGCCACTTATTGCAGTTTCCTCTTGCTTTCTGCATTTCTTTTGCTTCGAAGCCCCACAGCGCAAAGTACTCAACCCGTTTGTTTTTTTTTTTTTTTTTTTTTTTGCCATGGAGCACAGCTCAGAGCTAAAGTGGGGTGCCCTCTCTCTCTCTCTCTCTCTCTCTCTCGCCCGCCCTCTCTCTGTGGCTCTTCGCCCTGTTTAGAAGTGGGCGTAGGCCTTATTGTTGCTGCTGCTGCCTCCGAGCACTTAACCGCCTTCCGTCTTTTGTGTGTTTTGCTAGCTGCATTATTCACACTCTCCAACCAGAGCCAGAAACCATCAACAGCACCAACCGCAGCCCAACGGACCACCTGACCGGCCAAGAATTCACGTTGCGCCTTCTCTTTTTCCGGTCGCGTCGTCGTCGTCGTCGCCGTCGTCGTCGTTGTAGTCGTAGGCCCGCAAATGTCATTTAGACGGCGGGCAGAAGCAAATCTTTCCCCCAGTCTGGTGAAATATGCAACGCAAATGTAATCATTATTGATTTTGTGGCCAGCCTGCCTGCCCATATAATACCAGCCCCTGCTACTTACACTGAGCGAAAAACTTTGCACTTCGCAAAAGAAAGCTTAATAAAAGTTATGCCTTGACTATAAGAGATATGAATTTTATATTCATTGCATTCTAACTTTTAATCATATTTGATCAATGTTTTGCTTATGCAATTTGATAATATGTAGTGTACAAACACTGATAAAAATGTAAGATGTATTATGCAGTGATTATACAATTCGTATTCCTTTGGTTGTTCGCATTTAAAAGGTTTCGACTTCAGTTTTGGAAAAGTGTTATATCTGAAATCTAATTATTTTTGTATCATAATTTTTCAAAGATTTTGTGAATTCTTTAAGGCTGACTATATGTTTCTAAAAATTCCGAGTCCAAGCATCTAATTTTGCAAAACTCTAGTTTTCGATTCTCATACTTCAATTTTGAACCATTATTATCATCCAAAATTCAGGCGATATTTGTAAAATACGTGTAAAAGCGAACTAAATTTAGTTTATGGCTTATATTTTATTACATTTAAAATTCATGTCTTCCATTTGCACTTAAAATGTTATTTTATTCCAAATTCTAATCTGATTTACTCGAATTGAGCACATTCATTTCTCGCTGTGTAGTCGCAATCGCATTTAAAGTTTAAGTCAAAGTCCCCGCACTCCGCACTCCGTACCCCGCACCCCGCTCGCCATGGCTGGTCACATTAGTATGGCAGATTATCCGGGGCTGTCAGGTCGCTCGCTGCTAGCTGCTTAAATATGCAAAACGTTGCTGCTCGTTGGCTATTTGCGGCCGGAAAAGCAACAATCTTAACGGGGTAAAGGGGGTGGGCCTGCAGCTAGGGGTTGGCCAAGTAGCAGGAAAGCCAGAAGAGTTAGTAAGGGGCGGGGCGGGGCGGGGCGTGGCGAGGAAAACGTCGGGTTTGCTAGAATAACTGCGGCTCTGGCTGACAGACGGGCTTTGCTCCGTAAGTGGCTGCGGTTGGACACAGGACACTCTCTTGACTCGCACACATTAGAAATTTAACAGGTTAATGTCCAGAGTCGTAAACGAAACCATTTATTTATGCCATTTGCACGACGGCGTTTTCGGGCAGGACTTGAACTTGCAGAATGTTTGCTGTGCTCGTAATTTACATAAAATATATGTGGAAGCTCTCTCTCTCTCTCTCCCTCTCTCGCTCTTTGATTGTGTGCTGTAAAAATAAAAAATCTCCAAACCAGATGCCAGTCGCTGGGTGTGAGCGAGACAAAGACCTTGAAGGGCTTTGAAAATAACTGCCACCCCGTCCGCTGTCTGCTTTATCAGAGAAGCCCCCCCACCCTCTATCTTTGCCTGTGTTGGAGCATATGATGCGTGCCACAAGCTTAACACATATACATTGTCGTGCCGCTTGGGCTTGCGAGGAGTGGTACACCATTGCTGTCAGATTTGTCAGTCATAACTGTCTGGGAGCATAAGGGCGCCCACAGGAAGTTACTTGCGATCCAATGGGGCTTACAACTGAGCACAAATCATGTAACTTCCCTGGGAGAAGCTAAAATTTTGTTATATATAGGCCTGTGACTATTTCGAAAACAGCTCTGTGCCAGATGATAATCATCTTAATATAAACATTTAGTCTTTATGAGCAAGAAGCTCTGAAGAATTATCAAGAATTGAACATAATTTGTGTTGTTTTATTAAAATTGCTTAACAAATGCAGTGCAGAGTCAATATATAGTTCTTTTTGCCTCGAATTTTAGAAAATAATGGGCATTTATTATCTAAAATAAATAAATATATAATGTATATGTATATATTCTAATATTATAATATTTCCGGAAATTGCTTTATATTAATTATTTTATTTACAATGTAAAACATTTAGTTCATTACATAAATAAAATTTACAGTTTTCCATTTGTGTCGAGTGGAAGTACTTTCAGAAATTAGATTTATTTGCACACCAATTTACATACTAAAACGTTTGAGTATTGTGTCTACTGCGACTTTGTCTATTATACTTATTATACTTATATGCATATATATCAAATACATATATTAATGTGTATGCATGTATACATGATTATTCGTATGAATGTGTACATGCATATTTATCATATATATCTATATATATAGGCAGATATGTATGTATGCATGCCTATATGTTCTGTTATACCAAAAACAGACATTTTCTATTTGTCAAGCCAATTAAAAAGAGGCATTTTTCAATAATGCCCTTCTTCGCGATTCTCATGAATTCGAGTAAGACAACAAAATCAAAATATTTGGTCGTAAAATTACTGCGTACATTCATAAATATATCCGTAACGTCTGCTGAAGATGAACAACTTGGAAAATGTACATATGCACACTTTTTGTTGCATTGCAAATCAAAGAAACGCATTTTTAATTAATGCTCTTCTTTGCGAATCTCATGAATTCGAGCATGACTTGTAGTTTCTTATGCTTCTTGCAGCTATTATGCGTGGTGTTGGCAATCTAATAACTTGATTTGTTTGTATTAGTAAACGTACATATATATGAATGTATGTATGTATGTGTGCATGTGTGTGTATATATGTGTACAGGTTATGTACATTTAATACTGTTAACTTTCAAAAGCACTAAAAGTCGATAATTTTTATGAGCCGCTTTATTTGATTTAAATTGAGTATTTTTTATTGTTGCTATGCTGCCTCAAGACTTCCTATCCTACAACAAATGTGCATTAGTACGCGGACATAGGTACACACACGCACGCACACACATATAGATTATGACTGTTCATTAGGAACGCATATTTTGCAGCTGGCAAATGATAACAAATCACGTGTCGGAAATTCTCGACTGCAAACTGAATCGAAGCTAATTTTGAACAGCAATCATTGGCGCTCATCGAGAACGCATCTGTAGATACCAAAACACGTGCAATCAGCCATAAATGCATTTTGATGAATGCAGCTGCAGTTGCATTTCACGAAATTTCCATTAATTCTTGGACCTATATATACACTATTAGTGCACGTTGCAGCCCAGCATCCAGCAGATACATTCGACAGCATCTATCAGATACATTCGACAGCAGCTATGTATCTAGTGCTTAACCAGTTGCATTGCATGACTATTTCTAGGAATCTTCTCGCTGTCGTTGTCGCTGTTGTTGTTGTTGGTTTGCTAATTACAATCGCAACTAGCCGCAAAGGCAACATCGGGCCAAAACGAGAGCCATTGATTTTTCCTTAGCTGTCGCAGCGGTTTAAACAGTTTTTCCATTTTTGTCAGCCGCCTGCTGCAGCTTTGCCATATTTGGCGCAAAAAAACAAAAAAACTCTGACAAAGATTTTTCTTTCAAGGAAAATCCAATTTGTCTTCACAAAACAATTTTGTTTTCTGTCGCTTGTCAATAATTGAAATCGAGTTGTGTTTCGCATTAAATAAAACAACAAAACTCGATGCGAATTAAATGCAAATGTCAACGTATCAAATTCTGGCCACAATTTTTTCGCCGCTTCTCAAAAATGCTTTCAGTCAGCAGCTTTTGGTGCGGCCAACCTGTTAACATTTTATTTGTTTTTTATTTTTATTTATTTTTTATTTTTTTTTTGCTTATGATAATTTACAGACACGCCGATCTTGTTTGTGTGTTAACTACAATTTGATTGTGTACAAAATAAGTTGTTCAGCGCCGAGTCAAATACCAAAACAATACACAGAATATATAAAATATTTATAAAGCGTAGGAGACATCAAAGGGGTATATTGAGATTGTAGACGCATCTCTTTTCAAAAAAGTAATTGTATATGTATAATGCCAGCGATATTTTATTATTAAAAATACTCGAATTAACATATTGAAGTATATTTGCTCATATATAGCATATGACTTTATATATATAAAGTCTATCAAGTCTAGCTGCCTATTAGCTTAGCTAAGTTTTACTTATAGGGTATTGCCAGTTCGAGCATTTGAGTTTATAACACTTTAGCTCGCTCATAATTAGCTCATGTACAAAATGCTTTAAAATGGGGCGTATCAGTTTTGTTAATGCGGCTTGCTGCTTAATCAATTTGCTGATAATTGAGCTCATAATTATAGTAAAGAATTTAAGAGTAAGTCAAGTTAATATAATATTAAAATAAAGTAAATGAATTAATAATACATGAACAAAAATTTGTAACAAAATATAGACAAGCATCATTGGACATTATAGCGGCAGCTTTTTATATATAGTTTCTATACCCTTGTAGAGGATAGAAGCTTAGAAGCAGACATCTCCAATCCCATAGAGAATATATATTCTAGATAAGCATCAACAGCCGAGTTGATATAGCCTTGTCTGTCAGTCTGTCTGTCCGTCCGTCTGTCCTATTGTCTTGAATCTTTGCATAGGTTTTTCTTTCTGTTGCATTCATTACACATGTCAGAACCGTCCGAATCAAACAACTACATCATTTATGTAGCTGCCATCTTTTAGTTAATCAAGATATTTATTTTGGTCAAACTCGGCATTTATACGTTTCACTATGCTCTCTATATATATGAAAAATCTTACCAACATCTGAATACCATATGATATATGTAGCTGCCTTATGAACAATCTTTCGGAAAGTAGATTCTCGTATGGCAAAATATTTTCATTTAATTTAAACTACACAGAAAAATTCTCTTATAACTAGACTCCAAGACTTCAATTCCATCTCTCATCAGTTATATTTATATTATTATAGTTATATTTTATTATAATTCCAATTTTCTTTCACTTTAACAAACTTCTTCTTTTATTAAATTCTAATTCCACCTACTAAAAATAATAAATACTTGAGTCTCCCAATTGCAGCGCATTTGAAAAGTTAAACACAATCAAATACTCTTTTTGTTGTTCTTTTGCATGGACAAAACATGATGTTTAGTTATTTTAAGGTATTTATTTATTTGTTGATTTATTAAACATTTGTTTGGCTATTATTAATTCGCAATGCAAGTATCTGAATCATCGGGAGATCATTTAGCGCATCTGCCCACATGTACATAAGCTCATTCTCACACTCAGACTTTGTACATCTCTCTTGCTAAGAATCTTCCTCTCTCTCTTTCTCTCAATTTCTCTCTCTCTCTAGTCTGCTAATCTCATTACATTTGTTATTGTGCTCAATAGCTATTCCAGCATTGCCTCCATGTGCGACTGACTGCGACTCGCTCTCACACTAGCCGCCTCTCTGTTTATATGGCTTTAATGATATCTACATATACACACATTTTTTTGTTTTATTAACCAAAATGTGCCTTAGTGTTTAGTTTATGTAGTTGTTGTTGTTGCCCAAAGCATTTTAGCCGCGTTGTAGGCATTTTCATTCATAGCCAAATGCTTTTCGTTGCCGTTCTTCTTTTTCTTGTTGTTGTTTTTGGTTTGGTTTGTGTACACTGTTTGTATTATGTTATTATCATTAGCTCGTGTTGTTGTTTGCGCGTTCGCACTCAGTATTTCCTCTCAGCAGCAGCGGCGGCAGCTCAGCTCCTCGGCATCTGGCCGGCAAGTTCATTAACTTTTGTTTGCAGCGGTAGCAGCAATTTGTCAAAAAGATTTTGTCCGACATGCGATTTTTAAATTATGCTTTTGATTTGAATTTTTTTCATTTTTTAGCCTAGCCATTTTTTTTTGTTTGTTTCTGTTTTGTTATTTTTCAACTCTCAGCTTTATTGACCTATATGGCGCGGATTATGGCGAGTATTTTGTTTGTGTTTGCGTTTGCAGCCAAAAATGCGTCCGGTTATTTGGCCAGATTTGCCACAGTTGCCGCATTTGCCACATGTTGTTGGCTTGTCTTGCTTTTGATTAGCACTCGATATGTTGGTCTTCGCCCAACTAATCGTCGCGCCGACTTACTTGACTACCTGTTGTGCCGGTTTACTTATTTTTGGGGGCTACCAGTTCCGTTTCAGCATAGTTTACCGACGACGACTGACGTCAAAAATCGTATCATAAACAAATAAAAAAAATTTAAAAAACTAAAATACAAAATGTACCGGTTCAATATCATCACCTGCCTGAAAATTGACCGCGTGCTTTTTTCATTTCCTTATGTTTCTCTTCAGACAGTGTAATTTTCCATTTCCTGTACAATAAACGAAGTGAAGATTTTTCATTCCATGATTTTCCAGCTGCTGTAAAAAAGCAAACTATTTGCTTAAATCGAAACATTTTTACCTGATTTATTTATACAAAATATTTATCGAGTAGTATTTTTTTTTTTATTAAATAAATATTAAACGATTCATTTTGAGCTATTTGAGTTTTAAAATGAGCTAAAAATCTGTTGATTTATGCGTGAATATTTCAATTTGTTTGTTGTTTTATTTATACGTTTATTAGGTTCATTTTTGCCTTTATTTAATATGTATTTATTCAATCCAGGTGAAGTTTTGCGAGAACCTGCGCAATCATTTTATGCAAAGCAGCTGAAATACTTCCGCATTATTTTTTATTTTGGGGCTTGGCTTAAGGCCCCTTCTTAATTTTAGAAAAGTCAATAAACCAAAAAAACGGACTAACTAATTTTGTGCACTTATTTTTGTTTTTCTCTTTCGCAGGTATGTACGTGTGTTCTATGCATTGATTTTGTTTCCAGTCCATTTAGCAAAAGCTCACAACATCTTTTTGTGTAAGTTTAAACACATTTTAGTATTAATGCGCCGCCGCCGCCTGCCCATAAAACTAGCTTTATAGCCCGGGTGGGCGAATCGATTTCCAGGTAGCGCGATTTATAAATTAACTAGCGCGCTCGAACAGATGTTTTTCTGCCAACAGATTCATCAATCTGCCTCGTTTTGCATTAAATTATCAACAAGTTGATTAAAAAGCTTAGCTACAGCATTTTTATACTTACTCAACGGGATGGTTATTTACCCCAAATAGATCTATAAGCACATCAAGCTGTGCCAGAATATGGAATACACAACCAAGAGAAATCGACCTCAATGCTGCTAATGATGTTGCTCAATTTTTTAGCCTTAACAGCTTAATAGCTAATTAAGAAAATTCACAAATAATTAGAAACTATGCCAAAATGTTTATTTACGTCCGGAGACGCCTTTGGCAAACTTTATTCCTATTGTTCACACGGGAGCGCATTTTCCAGGCGCGTGAGAATGAATGTCTAAAGTTGACAATAATATCGATCGTAATATATATATATAAATATATAGTTTTCTTTGAATAGTCAAAACTTAAAACTTTTCAAAAGCATTTGAGTTTTTTATTATGCGCATTTTCTTTCTTTTTGTCAACTTTTCGAAGGCCTTTAATTTTTTTTTTACATATATTCTTTCTTTTCATTTGTTACTTGAGGTTTTTAATTTTTGTTATTATTTAGGCGGACTTAGCTGATTCTTTTCAAGTGGACTAGCTAGTTTTTGCTTAGCTTGTTCTTAAACTAATTGTCCGTCAAGTAAATTAACTTGAACAACTATCAAGCCAAAAAAAAATTATAACAAGCTGCTGTTCGATGCGAACAATTTCCGTTAAACGGAGGCGCATTTAAAATTGTTGCCGGCCAGGAAGTTGGCCATTTGCTGCCAGTCATGTGTTTTATATACCCTGATTTTCGCTCAATCACCGCCTTGAGCTGCGGTCTGCCATTTAAAAGCATATACACTTTATTTCGACCAAATAAATATCATAAAACGTTGACAGCCTTCGAGCAGTGAAAATTCATTTACGGGTTTTGGCTGGCTTTCTTTTCAGCCGCCTAAGCAAAGCCGCCAAGTGCCACAATAAGCAGAAAGAAAAACTAGTTTTTTTTCAACTTCTTCGGTTTTTCTTCATTTTCCAATAGTTAGTAAAACTCACAGTACACGACATACTTGGGCTGAAAACTTTTCTTAGCCTCGGCTGTGGCCAGCAGCTGCGGCAGCAAACTCTCCTCGTATCATGTCAGTCAGCCTCTGGTTCATTCGTTTGGATCTGTCTGTCTAAAAGTTTTCCATCATAATCTACTTAACTTTTGCTGCAATCAATTGCAGTCTTGTCTCTCTCTCTCTCTCTGTGTGTGTGTGTGTGTAGTTGTTGCAGCTGTTGTTGCTGTGTGTGTCGCCTCATTGCATTTGAATTGCAAAGCCTCTTCAGACTGCGACGCTGCTCTCTCACCCATATTTATGCAATCTCTTTGTGTAGATACAATGGCTAAGAGCCGAGCCACGAGCGATACTGCCTGATTTCCAGTATTGCGTTAATAGAGAAAAGTTGTCAATGCCTTTCCAGTTGATGTTGCGGATGCTGCACGGCATCTGAGAACGGATGTATCTGCGCTTGCTGGTTCCTTATCTCGTTTGCAGCTGAGAAGAATGAAGTAGTTGGAACATTTTGCAGAATGCCTGCCAAGCTGTCCCACTGTCAATCAGCTACAGTCACAGATTTCAGATTTCAGTGCAAGTTCTGCTTTTATACACACACAAATACACATTCACAGCGCTACAGATACAATATCTTATGGATGCATTGAAGCGTATTTGCAGCTACCTCTCAAAGCTATTTCTCGTTCTCGTTCGCTCTATCTCAGTTTCTTTATCTGCGATTTTTGCTCTCAACAATCTCATTTTATATATAGATATATGTATATATAAATATATATATACATATTTTTGAAATGCATCGAAAATACATTACACTTACAAATGAATCTTTTGTGCTTAAACTATATATCTTATTTTAACTATATTAAAATAAATTGAAGTATCTTAATTTAGGTTTTAAAAAATTATATCAGCACAAATAGAGCTTATGTGAAATTTGATTTTTAATTGTAACTTATTTTCTTTCATTTCAAATAATTAACTTACAATATAAAGGTGGACTTCTTAAATTAAATTGAACTTGAAATTAGTTGTAGAAAGCTTTTTTTATATTTCCTTATATTCTTAATATTTAAATAGAAATAGTACCTTCTATTTGACTAACTTTTTGTTATTATTCTTTTTTGTTTGTTTTTTTTTTTTGCAAAATTAAATATTTGCATTGTGCAACGTATTGTAATCGTGTTAAGTTTTTTCTGTAGTGCATTTACGCAACTGTGTTTTGAGCTGGAATTGAGTCTTGCGACTGTGAATGGAATTGGGGCTGGGGCTGGGGCTGGTGCTGAGGCTGGGCTGGGGTCAAGCTTTGTGTCGAGGCGTGGGACGACCCGCTTTAGACTTAGTTGCCTATGTATATAGATGTTTATTTGTAGCAGTAAATGTGTGTGTGTGTGTGTATTTGTGTATTGCACATCTTGTTGTTCCCAATTGGCACATGCCTTCTCTCTCTCTCTTTTTTTTTTCTCTCTCTTCTAGTATGTGCAAATTTGAAGATTCAACTTTAAGTTTTAGGCTTTGCCTGACTATTTGCCTAGCTACTTTAGCTAATTGTTTTGTATAGTCATCGAAAGCTGCTCGACAGTTATGTGCAAGTATCTCAGAGTGCGAGTGCGAGTATCTCAGCTGCACGAGCGACTCGTTTGTGCACATAATTGTAATTGATAGTTTGACTTTTACACACACACACACATACGCTCAGTCACAGTACAATGTGCATAAGCTAAGGGCTTGTTTACGTCTCGTTGTTATTGATGCTGTTTGTTGCAGCTGTAATTGGATACTTAAAATGGGCCAAGCCAAGCCAAGGCCTTTATACAGTCGTGTAACAAAATACCATGTATAAACACGTGTGTGTGTGTGTGTGTGAGAGAGAGAGAGTGTGTATGTGTGTGTGCTGTGAACTCTGATATTTTTGGTTATAGAGTAGAGCTCAAAGTGCAAGCATGTTGCACAGGCAATGCTTCGTATACGTAATATCCGCTTTATATTACTCATACGCCAATTTCAACAAACTGCGCAACAAACATGCAAGCGACAGAGAGCGAGCAAGAGAGAGAGAGAGAGAGAGAGAGAGAGCGTGCGAGAGCGAGAAAACGCACTAAATTATGCGCATCTTAACTGTAAAGTATCTAACAGCACGTTTGAAAGTTCATTGTGCGTTGTCGACGCTTTTCTATCGTAAACTCAATCAAATGCTTAACTTCTCTTTTCTTGTATTTGTTTTTATATTTCATTTTTGCTGCCTCGGTGCGAATTGTGCAGCGACGTCGCAGTCGCTGCCGCAGTCGCCAGCTGCGTTGGCAGATTGCGTGTGCTTTTCGTTTCGTTTGTTGTTGTTGTTTTTTTTTTCCCCCATTTTTTTCTGCTCAGTTTGCTTTTTGCCTTTTCATTTTGCGTATATCAAGCGTTCATTGCCCGCGTGCTCTGTGCCGCTCGCCTCTCTGTCGCTATCTGTCCCTGTCTTGCTGCTGTGCTTTCTGGCTGCATTTTGATTTTTGTTTTATTTATAACGCATGCAATTTGTTTTTAATCTCTTTTGATGCTAGATTCGCTTGATGGCATTTGTTTATTTTAAATGATTTGTCCGCTGTTCGCTGTGGTCCGGGGCTGCGTCGATTGCACTGTGAACTCTATGTGCCCGAATTAGCTGTGTTTCTGTGCCTGTGTGTGTGTGTGTATCTGTAACTCAAGGTCAATAAAGTGACCTTTCAGTGATTTATGCTTTGGTTGCGTTTGTCACTTATTTTGTGTAACCTTATGTTCGATTCCCTTTTGCAATTTCTTTCTATTTATTTATCTAGCCAAACACGTGCTATGAAAAAAGTCTTCGAGTATTTATGTACACACTCATTCACTTATTGTGTGTAGATAAGAATCGAGGCTCTAATTTGTTCTAGATCTTATATCGATATGCTTATGTTAAGCTTATCGAAAGTGAATGTTAACGCAGATAAGGCAAACAAATTACATACGAACTATTTATAGCGCACACTCTTGACTTTTCTGAACAGATCTGTTTTGTTCCTTAGCTAAAACTATATGCATATGAGTCAGGTAGGAATGTTCGAGTAGAGTGTGCTCGGCTGAGAGATACGCTGCTCCAAAATTTGTTGAGCAACAGAGAGTAGAAATACTTGAAAAAACTCTGCCTGCTGATAATTCTCTTTCCATTATCAGACTTCGACTCTGCTAATTATGACTAATCAATTTGTAGGGCATAGAAAAAACCACTTTCTCACTTGATGACCTTTTATCAGCAAATCGATCGACAGCGTAATTGGACGTTCATGTAGCTGGCTGTAGCTTGTTACCACAAATTTATCGCTAACTCAATCAGGCTGTTAAATATTTATACAAGCGCTTAACAATTGTTGTATGCAATAGCAAATAACATAACTACTACTCATCACCTCCCTATATACCCTACATACTACTCTGACTAAAAACTACCACTACCGAGTGTTAATCTTGACAACAGATTGTTTATCAATTTATGGAACTAGTCGTCGACGTCGTCTTTTGTTGTTGGGCCTATCGCAATGCATGCCGTGCATTTAATCAGTTTATATATGTGTATGAACAGGGCTTCGGCTAAATGGCCCATGTCTATATAAACACATGTACGTATACACTGTGTAAATACTTGTGCATGTGTGTGTGTGTGTGTGTGTGTGTACATACTTACGGGCACTGACTGTAAACCCCGCGACTCTGCGCTGCATTTTAGCAGCTTTAATTTCATTTCAACTGGCCCAGTACATCAACAACAACAACTAGAAAAAGCTGTTTTACATTTTATTTTGCGCTATTTTTATTTACTTGCGCCATGCGTTTTGCTTTGCTTCGCTTTGCCCAGTGCTTGGAGCTGTTGTCTTTGCTGCCTTTTTCCATTTTTACTTTGGCCTGCAAACTATTTTTGTTTACTATTTACTTTTGTGTCGCCGGCTAAGGCTGCGGGGGGAGGGCTGGCAGTGACGGGCTGTTTCTCTGCGCTTAGTGCGTTGATATCCCGACCTAGCCGGCGACAATATTTGTTGTGCACTCGAACAACGCAATGCGACTGGGAAGGAGCAGGAGAGCGAGCAGTGCCAGAGACAAAGGCCAATGAAAAGGCGCGGTACCCAGTTCACTCTGCGTGCCCGCCCTGCTCCCATGAAGCGACTGCTTCCCGCTGCACAGACGCAGCCTAGGCATTTAGCGGTTGTCGCACAGTGGTCTAAATGTTATGCTTTCCCTAAAGAAAAACAAATTAAAAAAAAATAATAAAAAATTAAAAAAAAATTGGATTGATCCTGATGTTTTTAAATTGAAATTTAAAAATATAAAGTTTTTAATATTTCTCGCTTGTCTATTCGCTCTGTCATTTTCATTAGAATAGCAATCAAAATTTAATTCACTTGAATAAATTATTTAATTTGTACTGTTACAAAGTTTGTGGTGGTATTACTTCTAAAAGCTGTTAAATGGGAGAGCGGCAGACTGTTTTTATATCTCAATGAGCTATATTCTGCTTGACAATGTGTTGAACTGCAGTTGTTTTTAATGAGTTTCTGTCATATTTTGATTGACTATAATTTTATTGTTATCGAAAAAGTGAAATCCTTAAGGTGTTTTTCTCGATTTAGTCTTTAAATTATTTAACGACTTTCTTTTATTTGTTTCAACTCTTTTTGTTTTCTGTGGTACTCAACAGATAAGATTTGATTTTCATTTCTTCAGTTTTTCCATAATGGCGTTTCCCACGCTGTCTTTATTTATGTCCCCCCAATGACACCACTGTGCCATGTTTCACTAGCTTCTGCGTCGCCGCCGCCGCCACCTCACTCTACCCCACGTTTTATGCCGCACTTCGTCTGCGTGCACTGCCTGGCAGATAAGTTTCTTGTTGTTGCCGTTGTTGGCGTCGTTGCATGCCACTCGCAATGGCGCAAAAGTTCCTAGACCACTCCAAAAAAAAAAAAAAAAGAAGCATAAAAAAGAACACAAAATTTATATGCGCCGTCGCGCATGCAGTCGCCGTTGACGCAGGCAGCGCAGCCAGCGTCGAATGTTGACACGTACAACGGCAAACGTCGCGTCGCCGCTGCCGTCGCGCCTTGTATGGCTTTCAATGGCAGCAGATTATTAATATTGCAATTGTATGTGCAGCAACAGCAGAGAGAGAGAGAGAGAGGTAGAGGGAGAGGGAGAGGGAGAAAGAGAAGAAGAGCGGCGGCGAGCCTATAAATATGTTTTGGCATTAGGCCTAGGCCCGGGCTTCAGTTTATCTGTACTTAGCGGGCGTATTTTAATTTTGTCGCCAAATAATACGTAAGGTCCTTAAATATGTCTGGGCTTATAGGGTATAAAGTTTTACATACTTTAGATCAGCATCAACTGTTGATGAGTTACAGTAATTCAGATCACATAACATATTGATTTATTTTCAGAAATATTTCCATTTGGACTCTTATAGTTTCCACTTAGATCGCATCATACAAATGATCGACTAGAAAAACTTTCTGAGATAAATTTTTATTTAAAATTGTTCTTCATGTTACATATTTGCTGTACAAGGGTATTTGCAGTTCGGATAGCTGTTGCAAATTTTCATGTATTTTGGTTATCTTGTGTTTTTTTTTTTGTGGAAAATCTGTGCTGCCGTTGACTACTTCAAATAATTGCGAAAAACCGGGCGAGCGGCGTTTGTGGCGGTTGGCTAGCAACCTGTCTGGCAGCCGTAGGGCAACATCATTATCAAACTTAATTATCATGGGGCCTGTGAAGCAACACAACGCACATTGCACTTTTGTCGGAGTATCTTCATAATCGCCACCATCATCATCATCATTCACAACATCATTATCAGCATGGTCGTCGTCTGCTCGACATGCGCTTTGTCTGTTGACTTCCACTGTGTGAATGTGTGTGTGTGTGTGGATGCGGCCATATCGTATGCTGCCTATTTATACATACATATATAAATACATATATACAAACATACATACACTCATACTCCATGCACACTCCACTTGGTGCTGTGCACTGTGCACTGTGCTTGTGCGCACATATGTATGTATATGTAATTGTATGTATATATATGCATATATGTACTTGTATGCAGTCTGCGCTGACTGCGCTTCAGAGCTGTGTATAGCAATTGAATATTTGCAAGAGATTTCCGTTCATTAAACCCGACAGCGAAAAGCAGAAAAGCAGCAAAAACAACAACAACAACAACTACGGCACAGAGCAACGACTGTAGGCGGCCTTTGAGTGTCAGCCTCCCTGCCTACCGCCCTCCCTCGCTCCCTCTTTCTCTCTCTCTGTGTGCCCCGTTCCCTGGTCTATCGGTTATGTGAGTACGGCCCTCTGCATTTTATCCGGCTAGCTTCTGGCTGCACTCCGCTGATGATTTGCACTACGTAGTGCTTCGCATTTAATTTTTCTTTCTGTATTTTTTTTTTGTTTCTGTGATTTCTGTTTGATAGCTTCGCTATAATTAAATTCCTCTTTAAAGCTGCGCGGCATCGCCCTAACGCGTATATATATTTGATTTCATTTCTTTTTACCGCTAGTGCAAAATTTAATTAATGTGGAGGCGTCGCATTTGGTGGCACAAGAGTCTCGACAGCCTACGCCGAATAAATAAAGTTTGAAAGTTTGGCCCAAGTTTGTTTAGGACGGGAAGAGCACTTATAAAGTTGATGTGGGTCGTCGAAGTCAATTTGAATGTGATTGCAGGACACAAGAGTAGGAACGGTTTCTATGAACAGTTGGATAAGTCATTTTTTATTGGACGAAAATATGCTCTTAAACGATTTGCAGATTTTGAAATAATGCCAGGAACAAAACGTTTAAAGAAACAATTGAATTTGAATTATGGTTTCATTGATATATATAAATTTTATTTTATTAATATATTTAATACCTTCAGTTTATAATAATAATCAAAGAGTTAAAGGGTAAATGAATGATTATCAAAACCGGATAAATGAATATCAAAACATAATAAGTTTAGTTTATAAACCTCAGAGATAAATGTTTTTATTGATAAATAACCTTTAAATTAATGTATAATAATAATAATAATTCCAGCTAATAATTCTCAAAGAGATTAAGGTTTAACTTGATAATTTTTTATAATGCTGAAAGAGTAATAGGGTTTAATTGATAAATAAATGTATGTATAATAACTCCAGCTTATAATTCTCAAAGAGTTATAGCGCTGAAAAAGTCGCAAGCAGCAAAGTCTGCACTTGACAGCAACGGGAGATTCTTGATGAGATAACCTGATTATTTATTGCTTGTTGTTTATTATGAACAATATTCACTTAAAATATTTAATTTGTCAGATTATTTTAAACAGCTTTTAATGTAATCTAATGTGTATTGAACTTAGATTGATTAGAATATTAATTGATTTATTTGTATTACATTTTGCTTGGACTTGTGGCTCTTCACTTTATTTTTGGCTTTAGCTGTTCGACCTTTTGAGGAGTATTTCAGTAGAACTTGAGTTGAAGCCACATCTTAAAGTCCGCCCACGGACCCGGGAGAAGAGCTTAGTTGGTCGTAGATGTGTGTGTGTGCGGGTGTGGGGTGTCTGTGTATGTGTGTGTTGCTGCCTCAGCCTAATGCAACTACTATTCTACGTGCTGGGCTGGATCTACTCGCTCCCTCCCTGTCTCTATCTCTCCCTTTCTCCCTCTCTCTCTCTTGGAACTGTAGCAAACTCTTGGCTGTTTCTAATTGCCGTGTTATTGTGTGTACATGCACATGGTCTAAGGGGCATGTGCTGCATGTTGCATGTAAGTAAGTTCCTTTGGCTTCTAGTTTGTTTTGCCTGCAGCTCTTTGCTCTGCATCTGGTTTTTGGCCCTGCTTCTGGCTCTGGCCCTTGCTATTGCTGAGTTTATCATAATACCTTTTGCAGGCGATTGTGGCAACGTACGAAGCAACTTTTAAGCCGAGTTGAAGGAATGACTGACTGACTGACTGAGTGAAAGAAAGAAAGATAGAAAGACATGCGGTCCATGTGGCGAATGTATTTTCATTTTTGGCTTGGTTTCATTTTATATTTGGCTGTTCGGTTGGCAAGGTAAAATTGCACTGGCGGAAAAACATGTTTCGCCGTCTCTCAATTCAATGTGGCAGTGAAAAACTGAAAAAAATGAAAAACTGCATACAACAGTTGCCCCACAGTTGTTGTGCATGCTGCTGATGATGATAATGATGATAATACCCATGGCGATGATGATGACAAACAAGCACGCCAAGTTTTCAGAGCCAGCCAGCAACTCATCCAGCTCCTGGCCCATAGACTCTTGCCTGTTTGGTCGTTGCTCGTAGAACACAGCAAACTTGTTTGGCCATTTTCTTTGCCGTTGGCTGGTGGCCTGTTTGGCCGTTTTTCTTTGCCGCTGTGTTTTATGTTGTCTTGGCCTTTTCTTTTTCTCTTTTTTTCCTTTCGCAGCAGCTTTTACGGCATGCATTGATGCATTTTTCCTGCTAACAACCAGATGAGACAACGGCACGCGGTGCGGCTTTAGGGGGTGTGCTGGCCGGTTTTTGGGCTGGTTTTGAGTTGGCCGCTTGTACTAAATACTTATGCACTAAATGCTGTTTGTTTCGCTTTGCAACTCATGTGTGCATTCCGTTGTTGTATGTACATATGTTTCCACTTTTCTACTGATTGTTAGCCCCTAGCTCGTTGCTGCATCTACAAAAGTTATAGCTCAATGATGACTACTCTTGCTGAAAGCAGGCACTTAAACTTGAAATTATTCTGGCAGATGAGCTTGCCAATAAATAACTATCTTAAATATAAAACTGGTGGAAACGACCGAACGAACGCATAGTTGAGTAGCATTTTATCTTGTTTAAAAGAAAATAATGTTGGTTTATTTTGTATTTGGACAATATATAATGTGCATTGCATTTGGCTTAGTGAAAAGTTATTCTTAGTTTTTAAGGCTATCTTGATGGTACTTGCCAAAGATACAGGGAGATACAGGCGGCGAAAACGGCTCAATGGAAAACATTAATATTGGTATGAAGAGAGTTTTGTGAGTAGAATTAGAATAGACTGTACGTGTGAAGACAGATTAACAGTTTTATATGCAATTCGCAAGCATACCGCCTTTCTCTGCGATTCTCATTAATGAGGCTAACGCGCATTTGCTATTAACTAAAGTCTTACATACATATAAAGTACTGCCTAAGTGTGTGTTCCTCACATTAAGCCACATCATTATTTTAGATTATGCGTTAAGTCCATTAAATGGGCCATCGCAACGGCATTTGGCATGCTCTACATCAACTTTTAGCATCTTCCACTTCACGTGTGCGTTCTTTTCGTCAATTTGTTCATTTTTCAAGCGATTCATCAATCACACATCCGAGCTGAACATGTTCCCCAAAAGTATCTGCCACTACGCGCACGTATCTTCGAGCTGAAGCTGAAGCTCTTCACAAAGCGTAGTTCGCCCACAAACATAAAAGAAATAGTGGAATAGAAAAACAAAAACCTAAATGCTTTCAACTCTCTGGCTACGAATAAAAGCATTTCAAGCATTTCCTTAAGCGCTCGCTCAAGTTTCATGAAGCAAAGACAAACTGTTAACTGGCCGAAAGGAAAATGTAGAAAATAAAAGAAAAACCCGCCGACTGCGACGGTTTCATGCTGAACAAAAGCCAGCGTTGCCATGCCCCAAAAAGGCTTGTCCAGGCAAAAAAAATAAAAAAATGGAGACGAAATAGAAGAAAAACTGGCAGCAGGCACCCGGGCGGGCGGCTTTTCATTATGTTGTGGCCCCGGGAGCGCGCGCCTCAATGTGTGCTATATTAAAATCTAATTTCTTATTTATGCAGCCAATTTTCATTGTTGCTGTTGTTGTTGTTCTTGTTATTGTTGCATGGTACCTAAACTCGCGGCATTTTAATTAAATTTTTAAAAATTTATTTCAAGCCGCAAACACACGCACATTTCAATTTAATACACTCGCATTGCACTTTAGGCCTGCTCTGATTAATATATGGCATAAATATATATATGTATGTATATATATTGTTGTTGCCTATTTAATTGAAATTCTTTGGCTTGGCCTTTTCCTAATTGTATTTTCTAGCCCAGCACAAAGCCAATAAGCATTATGACTTGCCGTTTGTTTTGACAGCCTCTGCCTAACTGACTGACTGACTGACTGTGTCCCGGGCGAGCTTTTAGCCCAAAATGTAATGTACTTGCACAGCCAGCGGCATATTGGCCAAAAATAGCGCGCGCACACACACACACACGCACACGCCAACCATTTTGCGCCTTTAAACTTTATGGCCCTAACGACTGTCGCGCTAAATATGCCCGCCCGCCCCCGCGACTGCGTGCCGCCCACGGAACGTCACTTCGATAGGCAACATCTCTTTTTTTGCCGCTTTATTGAATTAAAAATTGAAACTGCCTGGTGGCAGGCTGCAGGAGGGTGGTCGGGAGAGGGGGCAGGCAGCGGCAGGTCCTGCCACAGCTACTGCTGCCTTTCAGAGCGCACATTAAATTAATAAATTAAAATGGAAAGCACTTTGTTTTAGCACTCAGAGCTGCTATCGTTTTGCCCCCTCTCTCTCACACCCTCACTCTCCCTCCTTCCTCTCTCTTTCTCTATGTATTTCCCGCTCACTCGCTCCTGTGCATTTCGTATAGCGCTGAATTTATTAATTTATGTCATTTAAGAATGTCATTTACTTTGCTTATGAACATTTTTAAATTAGCCGCGTCTCGCACTCGATAAAACTGAATTGAGTTCCGGTAAAAGAAAAGCGATTTCCAACGCCCGCCTCATAATTGAACCAGACACACTCACAGTCGGAAAACTCGGAATCCAGTTGACTAGCTTGGGTTTTGCGTCATTCGCAAACGCACAATGGGCCAACTTTGGCACTAGAATGTTTTAATTATGGCTTAGATAAATTTGTATGTGTTTGCATTATGCTTAAATATAGCTAAATTTTATGCGAACAGTCTTAACTTCGTCCATCACATTTGTGTGTCGTTTAAGCATTATGATAGTCACACATTATCCATATTAAATAGCCATCAAATAAATGTGACTTTAGGCACAATGTTAATTATACATATTAAATCATTTTAATTAACATATGCGCATAATATATAAACTAAAGTCCATAAATATAAATAAAATACGAAATGCACACAATATATATTTTTATGCTCATATTTATGTGTCACACCCACTGTGCCGGTTACAAGTTCCTTCGGGCAACGTTTACGTCTTCTTCTTCATTTGCTTCGTTCGCTTCTGCTTCCTAATAGATTTTGTATTTTGATTGATTGCCTCGCTTATTCAATTGTTATCCCTCCCCCACCACCACCACCTTACCCTCTATCCTAGTTGCCTGCCGTCTTTCAATTCAGCCTGCTCCTCCCTCTCCCCCTCAACTACCACCTACGCAGTCGCGTATGCGCTGCGCTTATGAAGCGTGTGATTGTTTTTGCTTATAGCTGCTGCTTATAGCTGCTGCTCGGCGACTGACGCTCAGCTGTTCCGACAGGATTTAACTGTATTATTAGTCAAATCCGTTGCATCAATTTCAATATCGTTGCGGTTATTCGCCTAGCCTAAATGAATTTTAATGCCTTTTTTAAGCGACTTTCATCTGCTGGCTCTCAGCTTATTTTTTTTTGTTGCTATTGTTGTTGTTTTCTTTGTTGCTCTGCTGCGAAACCTTAGCAGTGTTTGCACACTGTGTGCAGTTGTCAAATACTTTTTGATGCGCACTGTTGCATAAAAGCCGATCCATTTGCCCTACAATAAAAACTCAATGCTTTTCCTCGCTCTCACTCTTTCTCTCTCTCACTCTTTCTCTCTCTCACTCTTTCTCTCTCTCTCTCTTTGAGTGAGATGCAGCAGAGTTGCCAACTACACATAGTTAGTTGCCATGTTAACTAATACGACAAGGCTTAAACGTGTGCCACGCCTATTCACGCAATGTCCCTACCTCCCCAACCGACCCTCTCACCCAATGGCATTTGACCAAATATCTGTCGATGGTTGTTACTCCACGCTGGATACATATGTGTTTGTTCGTGTTGGGTAATAATGGGCCAGAGCTTTGTCCGGCTACGGATACCCCCAAAGGAGGTTACCTTTTGAGTTCAGGCTTATGAAGTCGGCAGCCGCAGTCGCCGTCGCAGCGGCAGCGGCATCATCATGTTGCAAGTATTGCTTCAGGCGTATTTAGCTCTTTGGCGATTGCATGCAACGTGTATCAAAAGTGTCTTGCAATGGGCCAATTAGCTGAGACTTTGTAATTTATGTACTAGGCTTCATGGCCAAGTTAATTAGCAAATTAATAGAGGCTTCCAGCAGGGCCTTAATTTAAGATTGCGGAACAGCAAGATAAGGAATAATATCAGGTGTGTTGCATAGCAAAGATTATATAAAAATAGATATGAAAATAATACTATAAATATATAATATAAAATATACATATATAATATAAAATAATAATAATTAAATAAAAATAATAAATAATAATAATAAAGAATAAATATAAAAATTATAATTAAATAAATAAAAATAAACAATAAATAAAAAAATAAAAAAAATTAATAAAACTAAATAATATATAAACATAAATAATAATACAAAGTATTTAATTATAATTAAAAAAATATAATTTAAATAAATTAAAGCAAATAAAATAATTACAATAAATAAAAGAAACTAGTAAAAATAAATGAATGAAAATAAAAATAAATAAATGACAAAAAAAAATAAATAAAGAAAAATAATTATAAAACAATAAATCGTAAAATAAATAGTAGTACAATAATACTACCATATGACATTTATATGAACTATAATTAAATATATAATTAATAATATTTTAATATTAATTAAAAATCCTAGAGTATTTGGTAAGGTCAACTATGATACGGTAAATTAAAAGTTGGGCTTGGTTGCGTTTATTAAAAGTATATATAGTTTCACAATGTAATTTATTAAGAGTTTATATATGTATATATTAATATATATTGTATAACTTTTAATACACGTATATTTTTACAGTTTGTTTCGAATATGCAACACAAATTTGTTTCATTATTCTCAGCAATATGCAGACTCACGCCCAAGACATTCCAAGCACACCCTAAATATTGAAAATATACTCATTAATACTTAATGACGTATGTTAACAATCCGTTTGTGTTATTAACACCTAGCTACGGCTAAGGTAAGAACAAAATGCTTCAATCAGGTGTTTAAGGGGTAAGGGTGAGGGGTCTGCCTTTGTTGGTGATGATGATGATGGCAAATGCCTTGGCAAATCGCATTTCATGCCTCGGCTTCTACGCTGGTTGCTAAAAAGGCGAATGCCCCCCAACTAGAGAGGCAAACGGGCATTAGGCAAAAGTGAGAATTGTGTAGAGAGGAGATAGAGAGTCAGAGAGAGGGGGACAGAGAGTGTCTGAGTATGGCTATGGAGGTAGTAGTTGATGTTGGCTGCTGGCCGTAATTTATGCGATTGCAACGGTGACTGCCGCTACTGCAACAACAACAACAAAAAGGAATAACAACAAACTAACATATCCGACCATATTTTCACTCCGTGTGTATTTTTTAATAAGATTTCTTCAAGCCGACGAAGTCTCAAGACAGCTGTGTCTGTGTGTCTCTGTGTGTCCGTGTGTGTGTGTTTATGTGCATCTTTTGCTTGGCAACATTTGTAATGTTTCGTTGCATTTTGCAACGCGTCGTTGACGTCGGTGTTAATAAAAATTCACCCAGCTAACCAGGCGGGGGGCTTCAGGCAACCCACTGGGCTGCTGCTGCTGTTGCTGCTGCTGCATTTGCACCTGTGCTGGCGGAGGCGGTTGGGGGTAAATGGGCAGCAATGGTGTCTGCATCGGTCCGTCTATGGGTGGCCTACTTAATTTATGAGACGAGAGAATTTGCTGCGCTGGCAAACAAACAGCACGAAGACGGGGGGCAACAAGCAACAGCAACTGTAGCATAGCGCAATTTGTAATTAGTGTAGGTACATGGCACAAAATCTGCTCCTAAAGAAAATGCATCCAACGGATACTTAACGCTCTAAGGCGGCAACAACAACAACAACAGCAACAACGATGACAGGGACAACAACAGCGACGACAACAGTTGCAATAATTATGGTTTGTCAGGCGACATCATGTGATTGACCGCATTATGGGACAGACGGACAGACAGAGACCATCTGTAGACTTCATTAGAGACTGTTCTAGAAATGGAGATGGAGCTGGAGAAAGCGCTTTAGAGAAAGAGATTGAAAGGCAAGTGTCAACCGTCTGATATTGGCTTTCAGGTCGGAATTGATACGATAATAAATTAAAAATTATTCTTTATTTGAAATTCCTTAACAAATTATGATTTTCTTGGTACCCTAAGCAAATAGTTGATTATACATTTTATTATTATTATTATTATATATATTATGTTGTTGAATATTAGAAATAATATTAGTAGGTTTAATGCTATTATTATTATTTGAAATATAATAATTATTATTAGTTTAAACTGATCTACATAAATCATTATTTTTGTAGTCTACTATATTATTATATATATATTATATATATTATATATATATATATATATTATTATTTTTATTATTATTGTTTTTAATATTATTATTTATTATATTTCTATTTGTAATATAATTGTAATTATTTATAATCTTATTAGTATTAGTAATTTAATATCATTGTTTTCTTATTATATTCCCATTAGATTTCAAAGAAAATGTTTGCTCCCTCTTCTAATCTTTATTTATTCCAAGTCCTCCTCTTTTATTTTTCCTTATACATAATCCTCTACTTTCATATTATCATTTAACTAATTTACATTAGCTTTTTTTCTAAATTTTTTATATTTTGTATTATATTATTTTCTCACTCTCTCGTCTGTCTCTTGTTTTATCTACAAAGTTAAATCTATACAATAATGATTTGATCAAAATTGCTCGCATTATTCTCGATATTTGTCCATCAACATTTAAAATGTTGCCTGGTCTGAAATTAATTTGCAATTAGTTGTGGCTTAGAGACTGTCATTTCAAAGTTTAAGCTTTGGCAAATGAGAGATGGATTAAACGACATAAATAGCTGAAGGTTCACCAATGAGCACCCATCTAGGGTATTGTGTGCTTAATAACTGAGTTGTTGGATTAATAAATAAAGTTTTGTGTGTGTCCAATATAAATGAGGTGCAGACCGAACACACACACACACACACACAGGCAAAGCCAAAACTTTAGTTCAACAATTGAATGGACGTCAAGGGCTTCGGTCGGAACGTAAATCAACGTAACGACCCTTGGCTTGTGTTAAATTTTAATTTGATAAGCTCTCTCAAAATACACACACACACACGCACACTCACTAATATATTAAAGGGCATATAGCTATATACTCGAATATTAAATCCATCTATTGCTTAGCTATAACCCTCGTCTGGCTTATATAAGCTTGTGCTCGACTAGATTGAATATGTATTTTTGTTTGATTTGAATTCTTTTGAGGATTTTCTAATTAAATGTCATTTCATGTTTTTATTATTTTTTTCTTTCTTCTTTTATGCCTGTGACATTTGAGCATCAAAATATTCTGCATAGTTTGCCCCTCTGGCTGTGGCATTGTTATAAACATCCTTTAACACACACACACACACACAGGCACGCACACCAACACACACATGTCTATTCAGGACACTATATGTCCACGTCATCATATGATGTGACATAGATGTTGCGCATAAAGGAATAAAATGGAATGAAATGGAAAAACCTGTGCCAACATTTTGTCACTTTTTTTGTCATATTCTTCTCTTTCTCTGAGTGTGTGTGTGTGTGCGTGTGTGTTCATTGTCTACTATTGTCTATGATATTTGTGACTTGTTTCTCAATTCTCTGCCTCAGCAACCCCCTCCCCTCTCTCTTTCTCTCGGACTATCTCTCTCTCCAGCTCCTACTAACTGTGTGCCTTGTGCTATAATCCTTAATCCTTCTGCTTTATTGTGCATTTACATATCAACCTGCCTAGGCCATGACTCGACAGTCTCCACATTTTTGACACTAAAAACTATGAACTGCAGATGTTGTTCTTGTTTTTGTTTTTGCTGTCGCTTTGTATCAGTTCTATAGCAGTTCATAGGGGCTATCGCTTTTATCTTGCCGTATGCCTTGTGTAGGATTCAGAAAAAAGTGTGCCAACACACAAAAACCAAAGACAATCTATGGCTTTTGGTGAGAATACCATTAAACGTATTGCGAGTGAAGCAGATAAGCCAAATATTACATATTCTATTTGAAATAGTAGTAGCCCATTGATAAAGAGTAGGGTACGCACATTGATTAGAATCCAGTTGAACTACAAATAATATTTTTTTTCCTTAAGTGCATTTTATTTAAATATATATTTTATAATATATGTACATATTTTATAAAAAATTAAAAAAAATATATAATAGTTTTATGGTGAAGATTGACGGGGCTTTGGGAAATTCCCCTCGTAAGCATGGCAGAATCGCGATAAACTTTTGTGAAACTTTTTTGTTCACCATTCGATTGATCTAAAACTCATTTTCAAACATATTTGTGCGAATTCTTTTGAGGATTGTCTCTAACTTTTTGGAAATTTCCGCTCCCCTGATGCGCAAACATTTGGTGGGAAAAGTTTTGCGGTTTAATTCATTTCCAAGATCTTTATGAAAAATCATCAGCTCTCCCGTATATAATTTTGGGTAATTAAAACAGTAAAATTATCTGACAAAGCACTTCGAAAGTCCATAAATATGTGACGCAACTATTTTTTTCATATTTACTATTATTAATTTATATTTGCTGTCGAAATTCAAGCATTTATATTGCTCACATTTATTTCGCTCCGCTTGCTATTAAAAATGTACAATAACTAAGTCCCTCGGGACTAACGCACAAACTTCCCAATAATTGCTTTATCATCTTAGGGAGTTATGTTACCAAAGCCACGCCCACGCAATCAATGATGACAAGTCTCTAGCTAACTTTCAATCTGTTTGACGTGCCTGCTTCGGCAATTTCATGTGCACTGCAACACAAACATACACATTTAGATGTATATATATATGTATGTATATACTTTCATAGCGCTGTAATATGTAATAGGCAATTTTGGGCACACACACACTCAAATCAACGAAAAGAAAAAAGAAGAATATGTGTATGTTTATATACTATTTCAGTTATTACACACGCAAAGCCGCCTACGATGCAGAGTTTTTGATCCCCCCACCCCAGCCCCACCCCTTTCCACTTCCCTTGTGCCGTTATAGTTTCCGCTTTTGTTGCCATTGTCGCGAGCAGCATAGAGAACATAATTTTAATAGGTCATCATATTAAGGGATTTTGTGCAATTTGTCTGTATGGCAATCTGTACACACACTCACACACACACATATTAGTTTTGTTGTTGTACTAGTGAATTGAGTGGCGGCTTTGTTGCTGCTTGTATTGATTGTGGAGGCTGTGTTGTAGCCCTTGCTCTCTTTCTCTTTCGCCCGCTCCCTCTCCCCCCTTCTATGGCTCGTTCATCTATCTCTGTCTACGTTTCTCACGCTCTCCTCTCGCTCTAATTGTGGCCCTGTCTGGTTATTGGCCATTTGCCACGAACTGACATGTGCGTTTAATTGCGTTTCACTTATTTGACACAAAATTAATACGGCACTCGGCATTCGTGTGTGTGTGCTGTGTTTGCTGTGTGTGTTGTGGGTCGGCTCGCTTATGTAAGCTTTGTGTGTGCATTGAGGTGTTCTAAGAGAGCAGCAACAGCAGCAGCAGGAAGCCCAAAGTTTTAGCCTACCCCTTCCGCTCGTCCACCCACATAAGTATGCTATAATTTCGGGCATATGCCCATTGTTACAGCAACAGCAATTATTATGGGCTGCCTGCCCCTTAATGCTCGCTTTGTATGTGCGGGATAATTAAATATTTCTGCAACATTTGCGTTTTGTTTCTGCCATTGTTGAATGTGGCAGCAAAATCGTTTTGGAACTGCCAACCAGGAGCTTTTGTGAATTGTGCCCGGTTTCCATTAGGTTTGTTTTGCAATTAAATCTCGCTTTTGAGTCTATATATAAGCCATAAGCGAACATTGATAATTGCTAAAGGTTTTAGGGCAAACTAAATGTTAATGCTGCGATGTTCAAGTAATGGAAAAGCCAATTTCTGGGCGAAATATATCAAGAATAGTATATATTGAAAGTAAGCAGCTTGCAATCAATTCACAATCTAAAATTAAATTAATGTGAAGTAATTTATAAGCGCTTTGCCAGCTCTCATGTTGTAATTCGATAAGCGCATTTGAAATGTTTCTTAATTTTTCAACTCAAATCTTTTTTTTTTTGGCAGCTGTTTGCTACCATTGCCGCTGGTCGTAACACAAAAAAGAAAAAACGAAAAAAAGAGCAAAATGAAGCAGAAATGTCGCTTAAAACCTTTTAAAGTGAAAAGAAAATCGTTGCCTTTGGGGCCAGTTGGTAAACATAAATCAAATTATGTGCACAGCTAACGCCCAGCTATAAAATCTGCCCAAATGTTATTAAGTGCGGCCCAGGGACATTCATCAGACCGAGGACTGTTTGTTGGCCATTTTGGGCTTGGGCTCAGCAGCCAAGTATTTTATGTTATTAATATTAATATTATTATGTGCACAAAGTTGTTGTTCTGTATGTGTCCGTATGTATTTGTGTATGTGTGTGCGCGCTTGTAATTACGCACTTTAATGAGTTTTCCCTTTGACCGCCCTCCAGGGCGACAGTCTGTGCTCTCGTCCAGCAACAGCTGCAAATGTTTCAGGTGTCGCCTGTTGGGCTTTCAAAAATACACCCACACAGAGAGGCAGGTCTGCCAAAGGGGGCGGGCAGTCAAGTGTGTTGCACATGTGCATAATTAATTTTAAAAATTTATTTTCATCTTGCAACTTTTGCCTCGAACTTTTCCTGCATCTGTCTGTATTTTGTATTGGCTGAAAGTGCCAAAGAACTCAGCCTCAAGTGCCAGAAAAAACTTTTGTTAGAAGAATGAAATTTTAAAAGCATAACTCAGTTCAGAATTCGAGTTGCTTACGAATTTTTGTAAATTCAATTCTTTGTAATTAAGTTAAATTTGCAAATTAAATTCTTTGCAGTCTGTCTACTAATTGTAAATCGAAGCTTTTAAAGTTCATCGCTGTCTCTTAAAGCTTTCAGTGAAATGATTTTCTGTTAGCCTATAAACCGAGCTTTTCTTAAAGTTTCTCCAGTACTTTTTTTTTCATGTTTCTTTGAATATTGATCTATCGATTCTTAAAGTTTGTTTCTTTGATGTTTCCTTGAATATTGCTTAACTTCGCTAAAAGTTTTCTAACTTAAGCTTATCTAAAGCTTTTCAGCAAGTGTCATTTCAACTTAAAAGTAAGCAACAACTGCAAACTCATTTTCCTTTTTTCGGGCAATTAAAATGTGTTAATGAGCATTTAGCGCACACATGTTGAGTAAAGTGAGTAAACTTAAAACTCTGACTGATTGGATTTCTGTTGAACGCCACGAGAAGCAGCTCTGTGGGGCGACAAAATTGCAAAAACCGCACGAGATGAGTGCTGCTGTAAAGAAAAGAGAAAATCTGTCTGTGAAATGCCAAAGACTAAATACTCTATGAAGACATATTAACTAAATAGATTTTTTAAATGTAAAGTAATGTTATGTGAGCTTACGTACATTTCAGGCATTATTTTCAAATAAAAACTAGTCACTTTTCGCTCAATTGTCTCTAGCTTTAAAATGTAATTCAGACTTCAACTAAAATATATCAAATATTAACAGCTTTTGTCTAGTTTGCCCAATTATCTGTAAAACTGTAAAAGTTTTTCATGCAATTCGTATGAGAGCTAGATGATATAGTGATTCGATCTAGCTGGCTATGACTTAGGCACAGCCTGCGGCTAAAAGAAGCATCTGTGGTAAGTTAACCTCAGCATAGACTAGCAATTAAGAGAAATTATTCTTTTGTGTCTATTAGTTCGTTGCCATTATGAGTAATATATAATCTTGTACACGTTTCGGCATAAAATGCAAATACCTTCTGTGAGTGTATTAAAATAAAATTATGCGCCGTGTGTTGTGTGGGGTCTATAATGATAATAGCAATAATAATGATGATGAAACTGTTTCCACAACACCAACACCTACCTGCCTTTGAATTTGAGTTTGGCTTTGCTGCTGCTGCTGCCTTTGGTGGCGGTGATGTTGATGGTGGTGCTCGCAGACGACAACTTGACGTGAGAGTGTTGTGCTGCTCACTAGAAAATGGCATTTTAGGCAGAGTGAAAGCAGCGAACCGTCAGCGTTTCGACTGGCAGTCGTCTGCACTTGATGTTTGTTTTTCCTTTGCCTGCCATAAACGGAAAAACTCCGCACGTCTATGTATGACAACGACGAAAATTGACGTATAAAGTCAACGCCGCCGTCAACAAAAGTCTCTCAACGCATGACAGCATTTTTAAGCCAGAGATGTCAGCGTTTCTCTGTAGCACATACACCCAACCTCACATCCTCCCATCATATGACCCGTGTGTGTGTGAGTGTGTGAATGTGTGTGTGTCTGTGTCACGTACAGCATTTAGCATTTATTGTGCCGCTTCATGAATTTCTTTTTGGTTGCCTTCTGAGTCAAGTCAAAAAAAAAAATTCAATTGGTTTTCTTTTCTTTTCTTTGGCCAAGACAATGTGTTCAAATACTATATGTAGGTGTAATATCAAATGCCAACAAATGTTGGCAACAAAATTATTATGATACCACAATGCTGTGCGCCACAAAGCAGGCAACAGTTTTTGAGTGTGCCCCTAACTTGATTAAGGCCTGACAGTTTTTGATAACAAAAACCGAAAGTTATGCCGAAAATTGTGCTGAAAATGAAATAAACTAATGCTTGATGCCAGCTGTTGGACTTCTAGTAAAAACTATTTAATTTAATTTGCGAACACACAAAATTAAATATGTCAACAGAACGAAATGCGAGCTTATCACAATTATAAAATTATTTATGATGGTTTGGTTTAGAAAAATGAAACGTTCAAAATAGATTAATTAAATTCTTTATTAAAAAATTTTAAAAAATATTTCTGTTTCTGCAATGCAAACTCTTTTCGTTAAAGCCATTTCTTTTTTAGCCAACCAAAGATGAGCGATTAACTTTCTCTGGCCCGCATCTGAAGTTTGTTTTTATTATCGTTCCATGAAAATCTTATAAATTTCTACACAGAATGCACATTTTTAGCAGAAATAGCCCGCATATGCAATTCATTTTGTTTGCCATCTTGATGAAAAACAAAATAAAGAAAGAGAACATATAAGACTCTGTCTTTATATCTTGATGATTTGTGGCGCTGTTTTTCTCATTGCCAGGAAATTAGAGAATTGGCACACACACACGTACACACATGCATGTGCGAGTGTGCGAGTGTGCTAGTATGTGGGAAAAGCTAAAAGAAATTAGAAAGCAAACCGGTTGCCAGTCAGTCCGACTTGGCATTTATATGCGAGTTAATTAAAAGAAAACTAGTTACGACTATGCGTTGCCTTTTAAAGTTTCTTCTCTCCTTCTTTTTTTTTTCGTTTTTTGCGTCGCGCAAGAAAAAGTCATTAAAAGCTGATGCCAAGTGCGCGCATACAGTGCGTATGATTGATAATGAGTCTGCCGCCGCAGCTGATGCAGCCGTCGGAGGCTGGGTCGCGGTCTCGTAGACTCAATGCCATTGGGTTGCCCGGCGACGACTGCAGATGTCTTCATCTTGGTTCTGTGTCGTGGCATGCTGCAATGCAAAGAATTTACAATGCTTGTAACGGAACTTATTATTTCATTGCTGCGCGCCGCCTGCCGCCTGCTGCCTGCTGCCTGTTGCCTGTTGCCTGATCTCTGTTCGTGTCTGGCCGCAGCAGCTCACAGCATGCGGCAGGCGGGCGGCGTTGGGCAACCGCCGGATGACAACTCCAAGCTGTCGTCTTTAACGTATTCTAGTCATGTGTTGTGTGCTGCCTCAAGACAACCTCCGGTTCACACTCCCAACTCCCAGAGACTGTCGACAGTCTCGTGGCTTGACTTTTAGATGTGCGTGCTCTGTCTGAGTTGGAATCAAACCCATCCACTGTTCGTTCTTTTTATTGCACAATTTTCATACCTGTGCCGCAATTCACATTTTTATGGCTAACATTGAAAATACTTGTAGGCCAGGTTAAGGAAATGGTATTTTCAGCAGTTATGTTAGTTCAAATGTGAAATATGCATGCAATTGGTTTAGTTTGGCATTCATAATTTGCTTTATTTGGGCTTTGTCGCTTTGGTTGATTGTGATTGTGATTGCCTTATGTTGAATTCACAAACTTGTGACATGCTGCCAAAAAGTTTTCTCTAGTTTTTCTTTGTGATAGATGAATGTTCTATGTACATGGTGTAGAATAAATTATGTACAGTCAAGCAACAAAAGCAGTTTTTCATGTTCATAGCAGGTAAGGTCCTTGTCTGTCATGCAATATTAATGCCTTAGCTGAGCAGGACGGGCAAAGTTAGGGCAAATGTCCAGAAAGTGCTTTCTTCAATTTTAAAATGGATCTATATGCAAAGATTATTTTCTTAAGAATTTAAATATGCGATAGCCAGAGTTGGGATTGCTGCGAATAAATTTTAAAATTCTTTTTGTCTGGCTTCGAACTAGCAAGGGAGAGGGCGCCGGCTCAAATTTAGCGGCAATTATCTATCTGCAACAGAAAACTTGTTAGGAATAGTTCGGGAGCATACTTAAGTATTCATTTAAAGAAGTCTAACTTGAAATAGGCCCAAAAGTTGCCTTTTAAATTAACTTAGATATTTAAGTGTGTTTTAGCTGGGAGCGAGTGGATGGCTTCTGTTTTCTGGGATCTAATTCCGATTACGGCTACGGTTGTGGAGTGTGCCACAAGCTGTGGCACTAGTTATTGTCACACCTGGACAGCACAACAGATTTGCATATTTGCAAACAAACATGAAAATATTCATGCAAATAATTGGGCGTGGCAGCTGGCGCGACCGGCTATCATTGACTTGCCTTGTTGTTGTTGTTGTTGTTTTAGTACGAGTATCATGTCAAAGTAAAGTGCAGGCGGGTAGCCA
Organism: Drosophila borealis; assembly: GCA_035045885.1. Classification (NCBI taxonomy): domain Eukaryota; kingdom Metazoa; phylum Arthropoda; class Insecta; order Diptera; family Drosophilidae; genus Drosophila; species Drosophila borealis. The sequence goes on from JAWNOR010000211.1 coordinate 4,443,205, forward strand.
AATTATGCGCATTTATTTAGCCGTTAATGCTTTTTACATTTTCCGACCCGCATAAGTTTTCGCGACAAGCTCCGGGCCGCCGCCTGGTTCTGGAGACAGGCTACATAGAGTCTATGCTCTATCTCTAGCCTGAGTTGCCGTTACATGGGGAATTAGTGCGCATAATTTCATAAACAACAGCGACAACAACAACAGCAACAACAATAGCAACAAACAACAACAACTAGCAGAACCGGGAAAGTTGTTGGCAACCATCGCGTTGGCCTGCGCAAATATTTTGGAGCTCTGTCTCCGCCCTTCCTCGCCCCGTTGCCTCTTGGGAAATATTTTCGTTTCTGCTGATGATTCTGCTGGCAGTGGCAAAACATTCAGAATCATATGCGAAGTCCGCATATAAAGCTATGCTGGGAATTTGCATTGCTCTTACATGAAAAAGTAAGCGAATGAATAAAAAAAAAAAAAATAACCAACTAAAACAACGTCCTCCGTATATTGTGTATGCTGTACTGTACTAAATTGCACATGAAGTGATTTCAAGCGTAAGAAATGCCTGCAATGTTGACGGCAGCTGCTAGGGGCAAGGGGCAAGGGGTAAGGGGCAGGCCATCGATACTATATACATTGGTGTGCTCTCCCGTATGTCTCCCGTATGCGGAATATGCATATAAAAACTTGGCGCTGTTTCAAAGTTGTGTACGAGCGAAAAAAAAAATATAATAAAATAAAATAAAAACACATTTCATATAAAAATTACAACAACGCACACGAGACTAGCCTTATGATGAACGAGGCGTGCTGAGACTCTTGTTTTTTTTTTTTTTTGTTGTTGTTGGAATCTTTTCGTTCAACAAAATGCCGGAAGCCAGAAAATTGCCTCGAAAGTTGACTCGACGCGACTCGACTTGAGTTGACTGAGGAGCAATTTGATTAAATGCATTGCGTACATTTTACAAAATAAATTAGCTGCTTTTCACGATATTATTTATGTTTACGAAAGTATTCGAAGTGCGTGCATTTTTCTTTTCTCAACTAATTGCATTTTTCTTCTCTTGTCTCTTTGCAGTGCAAAATCGAAATACAAACGCTAAGCAACAGTATTTTTGCTCAACATTAAAATAATACTAAGTATACCTAAATACATAATAATTCGATGCAAAATCTATAGCAGTCATTAAATGTTGCATTTTTAAGCGGAAGAAAAACCAAAAAAGAAGAAATACATAAGCATAAATCACAAGAGACGAAGATTTCAAGAACGCAGCGAGCTTAAGCCAACAAAAAAAAGAAGAAAAAAATATATTAAAAAACGTAGTACGACTAGTAAAAGACACCACCAATTTAATTTGCAAGGAAACTAAAACAAAATACAAAAATAAAACGTAAATAAAAACTAATAAATTAGCCAAAAATCTAATAGATGTCTGTGTGCATTATATTTTGATCATATATGAACAATATATTGTACTATATAGCATAAAACAAGTATATTTACAACATTAGCTATAAAACGCAGCTAAAAGACAAACAGTTAAAAGAAAGAAGAAAAATATTAACGACCGCCATTCGGTCAACAATTTGAATATAATATCAATATAAAAGACAGCATAATATAAAAAGAAAACACAAAGAAACAAATAAAAAATGGAGGACAATAACACAAGCAGCAGTGCGAGCGGTGCGCCCATCAAACTTGAGGATCCATCGGTGACACTCACAATAAGGCTGATTATGCAAGGAAAGGTAAGTCAGATGTGCACATTTTTATATTAAATTAGTTTATCCAATTATTGTCACACATATTCTGAGTTAGAGCTTTCAAGAGCTTTAATGTGTAGCTCAGCCAAGCTTTTTACTTCAACGAGATTATCTTAAGTATTAAAGCTCTCCATTGCTCTTGAAGCTCGACTTTGGTAGTAAAGCAGCCTTCAGGAACAAAACACGAATCCAAGCCCTTCAAAGTTGAAGAGCTTCGATAATGTCTTAAAGCTTTCTTAAATTGTTAAAGCTCCACTTAAGTCGTTAGGCAGCCTATTAGAATGGTTATTATATAGCCTCTTATTAAAGTTAATTTATATATCCAAAAAAGCATGTCTTAAAGCTCGACTTAGGGCAGCATATAAGAACAGAACTTGAATCCAAGCTTTTCGAAGTAAAAAAGCTTAGCTTAAGCCTGAAAGCTTCATATAACAATTAAAGCTTAACTTAAGTCAAAAGCAGCCTACTGGAAAAAAGCTTTTTATTACCCTCAGTTTGTTATACAGTCTCTTTTTGAGTTAAATTTTAAAATCCTAAATAAGCTAAAGTCTTAAAGCTATGATATACTCTTAAAGCTTGACATAGGTCTTAAAGCTGCCTATCAGGAGAGCATTAAGAAATTAAACAGCATCTGTAAATATTGAGCTTCATTTTAAAATCTCAAGTAAAGAGCCTTTTCAACGCTTGACTCGTGCTTGAAAGTGACTTTTTTGAGTTAGGATCTCTGGCCATGATTATAAGAATATGTTAACTGTTTTGTCAGCCGACATGTTGAGCTGAGAGCGTCAACAGGATTTTGTCGAATCAGTTCACGTGACAACTTTCCTCCCCCACTCAAAAAAGGGACAATATATGTCTCGAACGGATCCGGCTGCATTTTAAATGGAAAATGGAAAGCCCAGTCGTATTAAAAATGTAGGCCCAACTGCGTTCCATTGAATAACGCCGTTTTAAATATTTACAGATAATTTCTGAAACCTTTCAAAACCAATAAAATGTAGGGGGGGGGGTATGAAAATACACCTACAAAAGGCAGCAGGTTGGAAATAAAAGTAATTAATATTAAAAATTAATGGGGGAATTTTTTTTTACTATGCAAATTTAAATTAAACATGCCACACTTCACGCATTATTACAAGCCGAAGAAGAATGATATAAAATGAAATGAAATGCACAATATATGTAAATACGAAAAATGATATTGAAAGTCATAAAATGCGAAGCAAGCATCGGCTATTAAATAATCATTACAGCCCGCAAATATGAGTAATAAAACAGGGCACACATCAATAAATGACATAAACATAAAAAACAGAAACGCGGCAGATATCAGAGAAGTATTTATATACCATATACCATATATACGCAACCAGTTTCTGCAGCTGATTGAATACAACAAAAATATGTACAAAATGCAAAATACTCATTTATCATGCATAATTAAGCGTTATTTATTTTAACTGAATGATTACCAAATGCACGGAAAGAAACGCAAATAATGTGTATTATTGTTGAAGGATCATAAACGACGAATCGATGAACCGAGTGATATATTTATTAAATATATGAAAAAATAAATAGGTAAAGCTTAAGAGTTCAAGCTTATTGAAGGACCAATAACAATTAATTGTTAAACGAAGTGTGAAATATTTATAAAATATATTAAAAAATTAACAAGATTATTCTACGAGTCGAAGATGATTCATAACTATCGCAAAGGCTGATGAAAAGATATTCTTTATAGATATAAAATATAAAACTTTTCTTGTCTCGTATTATTCTCAAATAAATGTAGGACTGAATATGATGAGTTTTTAAAAGTAATTAAAAGTCCAAATTTAATAAACATATGTTTAACATGCTCTGATTTAATAAAAGATACATCAACTTGCAAACTCGAATATAAGCTGTATAAAAACCGAGTGTCATCTTAAAATCTTAAGCTTTTTCAAACTTCAAAAACGTATGCTCATTATGAAGCTTAAAACACGCTAAAACCGCACGCTAAATATCAGCTTATTTATTTAATCACACTCAGCAGTCGTTAACAACAATTATTCAACGACATTAGCTACAGTAACTAAACACAAATCAGCTTCGAAAAGCTGTCTGGCAACGTCGCGACGGCTGCGCCACTTCAGCCAAATGCTGAGATGTTGCTTGGTGTCGAGTCTCGAGTCTCGAGTGGCTAAAAGGCACGTGCTGAGCCGTCAAAAGCTTTTTAGCCAAAGCTGTCGTTTATCTTGCGGCTCATTACTTAAAAGCCGATTTGTAGCAAGTGCCTGATGTGGATTTTAAAGTGTGACCAGCCTTTGATTTAAATATATATATTTATATATATATACATGTACGGGCATATTTATTGTGACTGTCGCTGTTGTTGCCAAGTTATGTGTGCACTGAATGGCAGCGACAGGTGCAACAGCAGCAGCAGCCGCAGCAGATAAGGCGACAGAGCGGCGCAACGGCAACCGCAGGAGTGTGCACCACAACGGGTGCAGGGGGGGGGGGGGGTGGTGCTGGCGAGGGCGGGATGACAGTGCTTCTACACATTACATGATGTGTAGTTGAAAATTGGCAAATGGGCAAAAATATCTGCAGACAATTTATAATAAAAATAGCAGCACACTCACACACACACGTACACACACACATACATACACACACACGCAAAGAGCGACACGCAGAGAAAACAGCAGCAACAACAACAAATGACAGCATTTTTTCTTTGCCAAACGCTCGCGGAGTGTGGCCAGAGTTTCGATCAACGGCAAAGGCATCCGTGAATAATTGCGCCCTCTCTTCTAAAATTAAGCATTTTCGCCTATGTAAATGTAAATTGTAAAAATTGTTGCTCGTTTTGCATTTACTTTTATTTTTATATTTATTTTTGGCCACCTTTCGTTGTGTTCGATTTTTTTATTTCATTCGCGCTCTGCACAAGGATTCAGGCAATAAATTCTCAAGACACTTTGAACAGCGCCGACTGCTGACTGCTGCGCCCCGCCCCCTCCGCCCTCCGCCCACCGCCGTCTTCTATGTATTGGTCTTCTGATCGATAGTTATAGATTAGCGTGATTTATGAGCCGATGCCAGCGCCAGCGTCGCTGCTGTCTGCCGTTGCCAGAGTTGACAAATCCGCACATACACATACACACACACACATACACGTGTATGTAAATACACGTTTTTTTCGAGCGCAATGCAAATCAAGTAGCAAATAATAAAAAAGAATAACAACAAAAATACAGTAAATTTTCAATTGACATGAGCGTTGAGCTTTGAATGTACACAAACAACATCCGTGTTGACTTGTTTAATTGAGCATGAAATGAAGGGATCTCTGCATGTACCCTGTATTTATATACTGGCTGAATAACGGGTATTATAGAGTTGTGGAACGTGCTTGCAACAATGCCATAATATTTAGTTATTAGCTAATAGTGGGTATATAGCTAGTCGAAAACTGTCGCCTAGATCATAGATCATCATATCTTTAGATTGTGAAGCTTTGTGATGTGCGGGGCTGAGGTTATATATTTATTTATATAAGAGTTGGGCTAGTTGGCAAGTCTCTCAGTTAGTTGAAGAAAGAAGTCGAAATTTATAAATGCTTTTAGCATTAATTTCAATCAAATGATATTTATTACTGAACCCCCTTTTCGGGTTTGACATAAGTACATGCAATTAACTAGCTAACTCACATGCATTTGTAAGCCGTTCTACAGTGAAAACTCTCTCGCAGCGACCGACGCATAAATTGTATCCACTCGAGAGAAATATTATCATACATAATTATTAACTAATAGTGGATATTTGTTAGTCGAAAACTGTCGTCTAGATCAATTTTATCTTTAGATTGTGAAGCTTTGTGATGTGCGGAGCTGTGCTTATGTATTTATTTATATAAGAGTTGGGCTAGGTCACAAGTCTCTCAGTAAGTTGAAGAAAAAAGTCGCTATAAGCACATTTTAATTTTGATATTAATTAATAATTTCGGGTTAAAGCACATTTATGAATGCTTTTAGCATTAATTTCAATTAAATATTATTGATTAATGAACCACCGGGTTTCGGGTTTGATACAGGTATATGCAATTAAATAGCTGACTCACATTTGTACATTGTACTACAGTAAAAACTCTCTCACAGCGACAGACGGATGAACTGTATCCACCCGAGAGAAGTATTTGTCTAAGAAAAGGGAACCTTCTGAGAGCGTCTGTTAGACGAGTGTTTATTGTATATACATTTATATATGTATGTAACACACAAGTGTTTATATGTGCACTTTTAACTAAATTAAACAATTTTAAACAAGCATCCGTTTAAGATCTTAAATTGAAATGAGTTGATTAAATGTTGCTCTATTGCTTGGCTTTTGATTTGAGCCAACTTTGACAGAGCGTTAGCAATAGAACTAACAAGAGGGCGACTTTAGGCGACTCTCATAATATTTGGTGATAAATACTTTTAAGATATTTTGCACTCAATTTGCAGCAGCAAGGTATTATGTAAAAACATTTTCGGTTGGTGTGGCATAAATAAATCGGTTAATTATAATTAGACAAGAGTCTGTAAAATATTGCGCATTGAACACAAAATTCACGTCGAGATGCTGCATTCTTCTACTCTATGCAATTTCACTAATTAAAAATGCATGATTCAAAAATAACAACAAGACAAACAACAACAACAACAGCAACAAAAACAACAACAGCTGCAGAGAATACTTATAGCACGTCTGACAATTGCAAAATACTCGATAATTCTGGGCGAGAGTGCAACCCACTTTCAGCTTTGGTTTCTATGCAATTTGCGGCTGACTGCCAAGAAGCAACAACAACAACAGCACCAACAACAACAATAGCAACAAATGCAACAAAAAATAGAAATACCAAAACCTAAGCAACACAAAAAGTGCAGTCAGTTTTTGTTTTTTTCTCTAGTTGTTTATCATTTTCACATTGTCGCATGGCTGAGTTTTGCATTTTTTGTTGGCTTTGTCATAAATTAATTAGCTGCGTCACGACTTTGCATTCAACTCTGGTTTGACTCATGCGACCGACGTCTGTCGCTGACTTTCACACAGAACTGCAAACAATTGCAAGCCATAGTTAACCAATGGAAGAAAAAATAATATATAAATAAAAACAAAAATAATAAGACCCAGTTAATTAAAGACGCAAAGCGCCTGCAACTTATGGCCTTGGCTTGCACTCATAAATCTTGAGCACTCGCATAATTCCAAATATTTGCCACTGACGTCCGTATTTTATATTTCTAAGCTTAATAATAAAGGCTATTGTTTATAATATCAAAACATTATTTATGCCAACTGTGAAACCTTTTGTCTGTGTCCAACATAGACTTATGAAGTTCTTTTGAATTTTCAATTTTGTTGACTTAAACTTGAAAACAGCGCACTGTTTTTAAATTATTTTTTGTTTGTTTCTAGAACAAATATCTGTAGAAGAATAGAAAATATTTTGGCTAAAACCTAAACTTTGATTGAGTTTCTTTTAAGCAAGGTTTTTATATAATTATTTTTTAATTGGAGGAAATGAACCGACATAGTAAAGTCAATCAAAACGATAAAGTAAGGATATCTTCTGCACGCCGAAGATTTAATATCCTTGAGATATTTGTCTTTTGCAGATACGTGAAAATAGTGAAGTTCGTAAATGCTGAGTTTGATGAAAATATCTTCAAAAGTTGTTTAATCAAATGAAAGTTAATGCTACTTCAGTGCTTATGTTTTGCTTTGCTTAAAGAAACATTTCTCATTTGACATAGTCTTCTAGTTTTGCCCGAAAAAGAAGTCCCCTTAACGATCTAACTGTGTTATTTAGTTTGCCAAACTATCTCGAAAAACATTTCTCAACAACAACAACAAGAAGAAGAAGGCAACTTTGTTTACCTTCCAGCTACAATTACAGCGCCTAATTATTAGCACATTATAATGGCAGCTGCTTTTGTTGGGCCCAGACAAATTTACGAAAACTTGAATGCAGACAGATTGTCTAATATTCTCGAGCGAGCGCAACATTTTGATAGCCCATTTATCACCCGACCAGCTTGTAAAGCATGTGGCCGAAGAGACTTTAATAGCATACAACAAGAAGAAGAGTCAGCGAAATGAACAACAACAATGAGAAGAAGGAGAAGGAGAAGAAGAGTGAAGCGCATTAAAAAGTCTAAAGAATGGACGGTGCTAATTGTGCCGCAACAAAAGAAACAAAAAGACCCGAGAGCCACACACAATTTTGATGTTAGTAGAGCAGCGGCAAGAACAACAAGAAGAAGACCAAATAGTGGCAGCTTAGCACAGACAACAACCAAAACAGTGTGTACATATATATGTATATATATGTAGCTATAGGTATACATAGGTACATGGCAGTCATGCTGAGCGTGCAATTTTCAGCTGCTGCGTTGGTGGAAACTGTTGAATTTTTTTTGCCTTAGTATTTTTGTGTTAATGCGACTGCGTTGAAAATTCTTCAAAATAAACAACAACAAAAATATGAAAAAAAAACAAAATAAAAATGCATTGCATGTTACAACAAAAACACAATTGCTAAACCGTGAGAACCATTTATGGGGACCACGCCAGTCGTTCAAGAAAAATTGCCAGAAAAACTTTGCAACAAAATGTTGGAAAATGCAATGTGACAACTGTTGGCGGCAGGGCGGCAGGTTGGGGCAGGATATGCAGCGACAACATGCGTGTTCGTCTGGTTGTGTGTGTGTTGGTTGTTGCCGCTTGTTGCACGAAAAACTACTGCTGTTGCACACATGTGTGCACAATGCGTTGGTCCTACCCGCACACACCTCTCGCCACGCCCCCCTTGCCCTTTTTTTAATAAATCATGCTGCGCTTTTGTCGCGTTGTATTGCTGACGTGTGTGTGCTCTGCTGCTGCTGCTGCTGGCACTTGAAATGAAAACAGAAATGTGCAAACTGTACAATTAAATAATTTACAATTTGCCAGGGCACAACAGCAGCAATTACAATTTCTCACAAGTCACAGCAAGTGGCATTTTTAATTTGATTAAATAAAAGTTCGTCTCTTTCAGACCGTGCTCTTCTTAATTAATTGCCATAAACTAAATAACAAGTCGAACTATTTCTGGGATACATTTGACTGCACTTTAGCTATGTTTGCGTGTAAAAATTGAGATAACTATTTAGCTAATATCATCCGTGAAAAACTAGGCAAATCACTTTTAAGTGTTTGCTTAATGAAAGCAATTAATTTGAAAGAGACTAAAATTGACTAATTGATTGAAAATTACAAAAGTTAGGAATAAGTAGCAGGATAATGTTACGCAATATAAAACCTAAATAATACTTTAAAACTTATAAGGAATACCTTTAGCAATAATTAAAGTCGAAAGATTGCTCTCAAAGTTAGCAGCAAAACATATTTATCCATTTAGTTCGATTTAAATTGTTTAGGCCTGAACTTGAACAGACTAATTGAACACTTTGCCTTTTACGGTTTGCATGAAAATATTGAGATACATTTGTAGCTTATATCAACGTGGGGAATCTATGAAGAGCTGGGCAAATCCCTTTTAAGTGTTTGCTAAATAAAAGCAATTACTTTAAAAGCAAATTAATGCATGTATTTTATTAGTATGAATTCATTTAAAATCACAAGAGTTAATATTAGTAAGGTGATTTGTTGTAAATCTATATAAAATCTAAATAAGAGCGAAAAACATTTGGAATACCTTAAGCAAGTCAAAGGATTGATAAAATAATTAGCAGCAAAATATATTTACTTATTTAGTTATAAAGCTGTCTTAGTTTGAACTTTAGCAGACTAATTAAACTGCAGCATTTAATGGTCGCCTCTTCGTTGGCCAATGTGTAAGGCATTTCATAATTATATTACAATTATAATTCATGCATAAAATGGATGATTCATTCTCCATTTATGAATCTTAGTCTCACCTATTGAAATTAAACATTTTAGTCTGCAACAATGTGAAACAAACTTCATTTCCATCTATTCAGCTTGATCAACCATATGTTTTTTACTTGTTTTAAGGTAAATGCATTACTAATTCAACGAACTGCTGCCAAATCGATGGCCATACAACATGTCGTGCCTTTTGAAAACCAAATTTGCTTAGGTTGTAGCCGGCTAAACCTGATGTGTGTACACACTGGACCACAAAAATGTTCACATTGTTTTGTTGCAGTTCGTGTCCACTTCTGCCATGCATATTTTACAGCACACACACGGGCAACAACAACAAAATGGCATGCAAAATTTTGAATTCACAACCGCAAAAGTGAATTTTTGCATACAAATCGATTGCAAGTTGGAAGTGCAAAATTTTAGCATTTAATTGCTGGCATGTAAAATGGCCCAACAAGCCAGTTGCCTGTTCTCTGCGGTGTTGTGGCCAAAGTGATGCATTTTAGAAAATGTATATGAACTGTCCAGCTTTTGGCCAAAAAGGAACAGCAGCCGTTCGATGCCATGCAATCAAGTGAAAGTGCAAAAATTGTGTGCATTGTATACGAATATTCAATGATGTCTTTAGCTTCACGCTTGAGCCAAGCACAGATTTATGCAAATTGCGTAAGCTTCTGAGCCGCAATTGGCAACTGATATGCAGGCGAATAAATGTTGGCAGAGAGGTTGCAGAGGTAATGGCAGCATTTTGACCACGATATTAATGTTGATGAGCGTCCGTCGCTAATGAGCAGCACATCAAACTTAATAGCCAATGGTCTAGGTTTGTCTGTGTGTGAGTGCGAGTGTGTTCTGGTTTGTAGCTCCTCAATGGTGGGACCCCTATAAATTATAGAGCGCCGTCAAAATTTGTCTTGAGTGCAGACAGGCATAAGAACGCAATAGACGCATAGACCCATAGACCCATAGACCATAATCATGCTAATAATTATGGCAATTCCTACAGACATTTGTGTCTAATAAATATTTCGGCCATTTAGCTAGCACCATGGGCATAAATATTATACAAGTGGATGTAAAATGGCACACAAAAGCGCCAAAAAGCAAGACAAATAACATTTTTACATTGCTTCAGATGGGCGAGCGGAGAGCTCTATCATACTTATATTGCTTTGCCTGCCTGCTTCTGCAATTTTGTGACAGATTGGCAAAATTCCAAAAAAATACTTATATACCTTGCATTGTCCCTCTCTGTGTGTGTGAGTGTGTGTGTGTGTGTGTGTGTGTGTGACCATGGATAGGCATTTTGAAATTGAGATAAACTCTGCGACAGGCACGTAAAGTGCACTGTTTGAAGGTTAACCAAGATTCTTGTACTAAATCCCGAATATGCAAAGCTTTAAATGGTTATAAATGTAAAAGAATAATAATGAATATTTTGTTAAAATGTTTAAATATTTGAATAAAAACTAAGCTAATAGACTGTATTCGAATTCATATTTATCAGACAATTAGTTGCGTATTTATTATTTTTAAAAGATTTTTGATCGAAATCTTAATATTTATCTTGATATTATATATAATGTAACGTATATAATATATATTAATATATATACCAACTATATCTTAAATATATCCTATCGAATTGAAAAGCGCAATAACAAACCAAATGCTATATTTAGCTAATTTACCAAGAACATAAACCCCAACCTTTTGTTACTCCATGAAAAAATTTGTTCTGTTAATATTTGTTTATATATTAAGCGCTTTTGTTACTACTGTAACTAATGAACATATGAGATTTCACCCATTCTATGATATGCCTATCGGCAAAGAAGAAATGTTTCGCCCCCCTAAGCTTATTTTGCCATAATCAATAGGCATTTGCATAAACAAAATATTTGTTTAATGCCAAGCAATTGCAATTCAATTCAGATTGTGTAAATTCCATATGTTTACCTTTAATTTATGTGAGTATCGACATTATTACGTAAGTTTGTAAGCTGTCATTGAGCAGGCTAAAATCATTTTAATTAGGCAAAGATAAATCCAAGTTTGAGTTTAAAGCAACTTCTATTGATATTTAAAAATACATGTCTTTCATTTATTCTAAGAATTCCAATTAATATGCAGTCATAATTAATGCCATTAATGTCCAAAAAAGGAAGAAAAAAAAGAAGAACCGTCAGCAAATGGATTTCGGCAAAACTAAAATTTCCGCACGTTCCCATAGATACACGAGTGTAGCTGACAGCTGCTGTGTAATTAATGTGATTTATTTCTCGCTTTATATATATGTATATAGATTAATTTTTTTCTATCACTATTGATCGCTGTGCAAAACTTGTTTAAGTTTCAGTGAGTTTCAGTGAGTAGCAAAATTGCTTTAATACTTTTGCTGAATGGCCAATTAGAGTTTGTTGAGACTGGAGGGAGTATAGTCGCACATATATTCTGATATATGCGTACAGATAAAAGCCTGCGGCTATGTCATATATTTACAATCAATTAAAACGCGTAAAACGCGTTGCCCGCAAATTTCATTACGAACGGCAATTTCTGCATGTGGCTTGGCTTGTGCTGTCTGTTCATGGTGGGTGGTGGGTGGTGCGGGTGGTGTGCGGTGGGGCGGGTTGGGTTGGTTCAGGGATTGGCTTCAGGCCGGGCTTTCGTTTGAATGTGAATCGCTTTCTGTGTCACTTAAATATGCAAAAGTAGTTACACACGCACACAGACAGGCACACATACATATACACACATGCTATAATATCACTTAATATTTAATCGAATTTGCACATCGCCGCCAATGTTACTCACAACAAATAGAAAACGAAATAAAATGTAAACCACACAATGATTGACTATTATAATGCTAGACTTGGCAGATACCCTGCAACAAATTGCATTTAACAACATTTTTTTATATTCTTTAAATTTATATAAATTTACAAAAAAGTAAGAAATAGGTAGAGTACATTTTTTTTAATACTTTGGTTTTGTATTAATGAAAATAGAAATAGAAAATATAAATAAACCCAGTAATTTGCTTTACTCTTTTATGATCTATACAAAATCATTTTATCAAAAAATATCTCTAGACTTTAAGTACAGTTTTTATACCCTCGTAGATGATATTATAATTTTGTCATGAAATGTGTAGCTCAGAGTAGGAGATATCTGCGACCCAATAAAGTATATACATATATTCTAAGCCAGCATCAACAGTCGAGAAGATAGTATAAAACTTTCTTGAAACTTATGTCGGAACCGGCTGGATCCGAACATTATCAATCGAAAATTAAATACTTGTATGAATAACTCTTGTCTTTATCAGGATATCTTGAACTAACTCGTCATTTAAAAGTTTCTCTATGCTCCCTACATGTGTACATGCAAAATATTTTCAAATCCCTATATGATATGGCCATCATAGCTGGCAAAGTAATCTGTTTTCCAAAATATTTTCATCAAATTCAGTATTTAAGAGCTTCACTATTCTCACATATCTCAAAACGGCAAATGGCAAACAAGAGTATTAAATCTTTGACGTGCAAAAGATATCCTTACTTTTTCATTTATTGTTGCATTTAAATTTAAGCTGTGAATGAATTTGCATAGGAATGCGAGATATAATATTATTTATTTTATAAAATATACGAATAAATATTTAATGGTGTTCCTGCTTGCGTGCTTAGATACTGCGCTGCAGCATTATGTAAACCTGTTTTAAAACTTTTTGAATTGTCCGTAAGCACTTCATCTTTTCCGACCATCTGGAAGGAATCATACATTATACCTCTCCATAAGAAAGGGAGTAAGTCCGAAGTCGAAAACTATAGAGGTATTTCCAAATTATCCGCTATACCTAAAGCTTTTGAGAGAATTATAACATCTCAACTGCAGCATTTATGTAGTTCTATTATTTCACCTTCCCAGCATGGGTTCGTGAAGCGCAGATCTACAACCACTAACCTTCTTGAGTTTACTTCGTTTGTAATTGATGGGTTTAAGAAAAGAAAGCAGACTGACGTCATCTATACTGATTTCAGTAAGGCTTTCGACTCTGTCAACCATTCCTTGCTGCTTCATAAATTAAGCCTTCTCGGCTTCCCAGTCAATCTTTTGAACTGGATTTCAGAGTATTTGCGTGACAGAACCCAAAAGGTTCTTTTCAGAAATTCATTTTCTAAACGTATTCTGGTGACTTCCGGTGTTCCTCAAGGTAGTCATCTTGGCCCGCTACTCTTTACTCTTTTCATCAATGACCTTCCCTCGATACTGTCTCACTCTCGAGTATTAATGTATGCTGATGATGTAAAATTGTGCCTTGCATATAAGGATATGGCATCATGTTATCTCTTACAAGCGGACATTGATGCGTTTCAGGCTTGGTGTCTAGCCAACCTGTTAAACTTAAACTGCTCTAAATGTAAGGTAATGACCTTCTATAGAAGCCCTCCTCAATTGGTTTCTTACATCCTTGATAGCATACCGCTTGAGCGTGTTAATAGTACTTCTAATGAAGTTAATGATCTAGGTGTCATCCTTGATCATAAACTTAAATTCGACTCTCATGTTAATACCGTGGTCAATAAGGCCAGAATAGTTATGGGTTTCATCAAGCGATGGTCGAAGGAGTTTGACGATCCGTACACGACAAAAACACTTTATATATCTTTGGTACGACCTATTCTTGAGTATGCCTCATGTATCTGGTCACCACAATATGCTACCCATCAGGACAGAATTGAATCCGTTCAGAAACAATTCTTGTTGTTTGCCCTTAGGGGTTTAAATTGGGATCCTCGTGTGCGGTTACCGTCATACTCCAGTAGACTTCTGATGATTAACCTTCCTTCTTTAATTAATCGTAGAACCATGCTGGGTGTAATATTTATTCATAAATTAATTACTGGTGAAATCGACTCTTCTGTGTTGACTAGCCAATTAAATTTCTCTATCCCTACTAGACTAACACGTAATTTTGTACCTTTATCGCTTCAATTTTGCTCCACTAATTATGCCTTGCATGAACCGTTCAGGGTCCTCTGTGATGACTATAACAAGCATTACAGAGTATTCTGCTCGGAAGCTTCTCTTCCTCGTATAAAGTCTTCTATTCTAAACTATTTAGCAAGTAGATAGTCCTATTTTTATTTGAAATTGTATTTGTACACATACTCGTAGTTTGTATCGACGTTTTTTTTTTTTAATATTTTTTTCTTCATATTTATTTTGCATTTCGTGTCGTACGTTACACGACTGCGCCCCTCGGTCGGTTGGGCGGGAGGTGGGATGCAGTACGTTGCATCGGGATTCGCGTTAAAAATATAATGATGTCAATCTTTTTCAAATATTCATGATAATACTAACAAGTCTTTTATTTTTGGTTTATTTACAGGAAGTTGGTAGTATTATTGGTAAAAAGGGTGAAATTGTCAACAGATTTCGCGAAGAGGTGAGTAAATACAAATATTGAAACTAAAACTAAAATGTTTATACTCATATATACCCTACAATTCTTTTGCAGTCTGGTGCCAAAATTAACATTTCGGATGGTTCATGTCCGGAACGCATTGTAACGGTATCTGGCACGACAAACGCAATCTTCTCGGCATTTACGCTAATTACAAAGAAATTCGAAGAGGTATGTGTGCGCTAGCCAAATTGAAAAGAGATGCGCGTGGCAAGTGTAGATTGCATAAGACAATAATTGATAAACAAAAACACACACGAGCAACGCATGCGGCAAGAGAAAGTCTTGGTTCGAGAATATCACAGTGCTCGTAGTGTTTATTGTGTCCAATTGTTGAAATTAGCTCACGCTTCACATTACTAACTTGAAACCCGTTTCAGTGGTGCTCGCAGTTCAATGATGTTGGCAAAGTTGGTAAAACTCAAATACCCATTCGATTGATTGTGCCCGCCAGTCAATGTGGATCGTTAATTGGTAAGCACATAAGCCAAATATACATATATATATATATATATATAATATACAGATATGAACTCATTAACCTGCTCTCTTTTCTTTCAACAATTTCATTTTGCGGCATTCAGGCAAGAGCGGCTCAAAGATAAAGGAAATACGCCAAACCACGGGCTGCTCCATACAGGTGGCCAGCGAAATGTTGCCAAACTCCACGGAGCGTGCGGTTACTTTGAGCGGCAGCGCTGAGCAGATAACCCAATGCATCTATCAGATATGTCTTGTCATGTTGGAGGTAAAAGCTATTCTGTTCAATTACAAATTTAAATAAACTGACTTGTGGCGCCATCTATGGTTAGGCAGCTGTATTAACTTGACTATATTCTTGTTAACTAAAGGAAATACATATATTGTAATTGTTTCAAGATACATACATATCCTTATTTTATTTAACGTAATTTTTCTAAGGCCTAACAAGTTCAGTTTATTTATTTATTATTTATTACCAATTGACATACTCATGATCTTACTTTCTTTTTGCACACACAGTCCCCGCCACGCGGTGCTACCATACCGTATCGACCAAAGCCGCAAGTAACTGGCCCAGTTATCTTGGCCAATGGACAGGCCTTTACCATACAGGGCAACTATGCGGTGCCCACACAAGAGGTATGTGCACAGTGCCCAAAAAAGTATATTTTCCCTACGCTAAGTCGTGTTGGTAGACGTAATCGAAATATCAAATATAACGCCGCATTCTATAGCTAGTTACTGCCGCTGAATCTTTCTACGTCAATATCTATAAATATTTTTTTTTTATATATATTTTAACTGATCCTCAAGACATTTTAATCCAATTACATTATTTTATTGCCATTTTTCATAAGCTAAATAACATGTTTTTCTGTTGTCTATACTATATTTTATACCCATTTGATTTTGGCTATAACTTTGTTTGGTTTATCTAGAAACCACAACCACAACTTCTCATAACTCAATTGATAAATTAACTTTTATGAGTTTTATGTAATCTCTTTATATGCCCATCTATGTGTATAAAACGAAACAAGAGTCTTTAGTTTGTTTATCCACTCTACAATTAACTCCAATATTTGAAATGCTCGTTTAGAATGCCCACTTATTATTTGCACCTCTCTTTCTCTTTTCTCAACTCTTATCTTATCTTTTCTATATTTGTAATCCACAACCTTTTATTGAATACCCCTGTGTCCCTCGGCAGCTGTCTAGAGCCGAAATCGACTTGTTACCCACTTTTTGCCCTCTTGAAATGCCCCGAATAACCATCAGTTGGGTTCAGATCGCATTGTATCTAACTGTTGGTGTTCTTTGTCCACTTATCACCCAGTCGATTGCCATTTCTTTGCGCTCATGAGCACATAAATCTTGTATTGTTGAACCCAGCCATAAAGAATATCTCAACTTTTCAAATGTCCACTGGTGGCCCTCCCGAAAATCAAAGAACTAATGTTAATCATTTACAGCAACTAAAAAAAAAAAATTAAAACTGACTGATAAATATATTTATAATATTTTTAAATATTTTTTTTTTAGTTTATTTTGCACTCTCTTCTCTCAGGTTAATAACTTGAAAATGAGAGTGTGCACTCTCTCGATTTCGTCAGGTGCGTGTCGTGTCCAATTATTTTGGGGGCGACCGCACTTTTGGGATCTTGTCTCTTAGGGTTCTACATTGCGCGGCTGCTCACCGTGTAACCGAGTGAGTTTGTGCGGGGGCTTCACTTGTCTGACAACTACATAAAAAGTGTTCTCTCAACTCTCTGTTGTAATCGAAACGAGGGCTCGCGTGCAGCGTGTGGAGAAGTATGTTCAAACTACACTAGCTCTATAATATAATCCAAAAATAATATATATACCTCATAAACAACACACAACAAACCACCAAAAACCAACTTAAACTCCTTTTGAGTGTCAAACGAAAAAAACAATTAACTAAAAGTATTTCAACTGAGCATTAAAAACAACCCACAAACAACAACTTTCTCTATTTATCCCACGTTTTTTGGTATATCTATATACATAATACTATTAATTTTGTGTAGTGAATACTTACAACAGACTTTAAAATGTTTAGTTCATTTGCCAAACAACAAACCCATTTACGAACAATTTTAATCAAGTACAAAATTCACCACAGCAACAACAACAAACCAATGCGTCAGCAAACAAAAATCAGCAGAAATGCTAATATTTTAGATGAGTTATAAATGCATATTGTGTATTCGTATATTATCCAACATTTGTCATAAAACAACAACAACAAAAACTACTACTACTACAACAATTATAAAAATGCAAATAGCAACTGCAACAACATACTATTCAAATATCGTCCTGCCCGAGCCCTCACATCACTCAACTCTACTCTGTCCGTTTATAATCGCATATACTTTATGCATAAGTATCTAAGTATATCTCTATATACATATATATATTTGTTTTAATCCCAGCCCAAAGTTCAATTTTGTGCTCTGTACAGCAGCAACAATAACGAAAAGAACAAGTACAACAAATTCAATCCTTTAAGCCCTCGCCAGCCATTGCTCCAAACAATAGTTTTAAACTAAACAAAAAGTTTTTGTTGTCACATCAAATTCAATTAATGTCCGCAAACAAAAACAATAATTCAAAATATTTGTACCATCAACTGCGCTCTCTCAACAAATCGCTCTATATATGTATCTCTATATATTTATACATATATATAATATATATCACTGTCTCTTTTCCCGTCCCTGGTTATTGTCGGTGTTGGTTTTTAGCTTAACGCGGCGTGTAGTGTTGAATGAGTAAACACAGTCAATTGTCGCTATCCACCAGTTGCCAGTTGTCAATTAGGTACAATTAGAACTAAGTGATGAACCAGTTTGGTACACTTGTACCAAATGCATAACGAAGCCTGGGTACCGATTGATTGGTACCTGAAGTACATTCGGTACATTTTGCTAACCGTTTGCTGTGTTTAAAACTATTTTATGAGTTTCTCATAATATTTCAAGCTAAAAGAAAAGGTACATTTCGTACATTTGTATTTATTATTAGAACTAAAAGTTGTACCAGTTTGGTACAATTGTATCAAAAACATGACGAAGCCTGGGTACTGATTGATTGGTACACTTAAGGTACAGTCGGTACACTCTTTTATGAGTTTCTCATAATAATATTTACATTCGTATTTAATTGGGTACACAATTGACAACTATCTGTGGCTTTGCGTTAATTTGATTGACCTTCTCTCATCAAGTACTCTTAGACTCCATCCACGGTTTGCGCACCCATCGATCCCCAATTGACCTGGAACCAGTATCCAGACCCGAATCGTTTGCCTTTTCCTTTGTTAGTTTGTTCTCTTAGTTGTTAAGCATTTGTTTTTGAGAAAATACCAACTCTATATATATCATATATTAATATTCACGATCAGCCTCGTTTACACCAAAACTTTGCACACTTTTTTTTCTCTCTCGCTTCCTTTAAAAAGCTTTGAAAGTCCCAACGAACGTGAACTATGCAAGCTTCCAATTAAAAATAATATAGTGAAATATATTTCATAAGCTTTCTATTTCAATTATATGCAAAAATATTTTAGCTCAAAATTTATTTTTGGTAAATCATTTTTGTTCTTCTACTTTTTTCTTCTTTGACAACTTTTGCAAAACAAAAACATCATAAATTCCCACCAAACACAAAATCGAATAAATACCAAATATACAAAAAAAAAAATAAAAATACCATTAGACCTGTCCAGTATTTCCACTTGCTTTGGCTACCGGTGGTCTACATGCTGGTATTTCAGGCTTAGCGGATCCTTTGTTAAAGGGGGCACATTTACAAGGAGCGGTACCAGCACACCACCATCACCTACAGCAAATGCCCGATGTGAGTTTTGATTGATCCGAAAATAAAATTTAAAAAAAATACCGAAACTAGTTTAAAACCTCAACAGAAAAAAATACCCAAAATCAAATCGGACGAAAAAAAAAAGTCCAGCCCGAGAGCCGAGACAGCATTTGATTCTTTTTGGCATGTGTTGCTGTATTTCGAACTGTACCCTCTAGCTGTACATCACCCCCCCCCCCCCCTCCCCCAAGCCTTTGACAGCGCCCCTGTTCGTTAACCCCCCCACTCCTTATACAGTTGTATTTGTGCATTTGCTCTTTGTTGTTACTCGTGTATCTTGTATTTCCCCCCTCCCAGCCCTGTAGTCGTTTTCCCCAGTTACCCCCCCGCACCCTGCATATCGTCTGTGTTTTGTAGTTTGTGTTCTTGTAGTTACCTTTACTACCTCTGCCATTTCTTTTACGATCGCAGCGTTGCAACTGTGGTCAGGCCACATTTCAATAACATTAACGTTGTGTGTCCCCATGCTCGCTGTACCCATGCTCCCCTCATCCCCAAGCAACTGTTGGACCACAAAGTTGTTGGATTTTGTTCTATTTTTTTTTTCATTCCGTTTTTAGTTTTGTTTTTAGTTGGGCCACCACACTGAAAATCCGGCAACTCGGGGGACCCAGAGCGAACCCATCAAATGCATTTTTATGGCTCAAGAGTTGCAATATAATTTGTGAATTGTTTCAGCCATGCTGTTGTGTGTTGTGGCCCCAAGATGTGTTTATTTAATATGCCAAACTCTACTTTCTATGACGAGTTTTGTGACCCTTTAGCAGCCCGCCCACCCCACCTGCGCCCGCCCGCCCCTCTTCGCATTGAGTTGCAAGTTCATTTTCATTTGTAAGAGAAGTGCACAGCAAACTATATTTTCATACAGTGCATGTTTTATTTGTTTCTGCATTAGATAAATATTTGATTTAAAAAAAGAACACCACACACATATGTATATATTCATTTGTATATGCCAAATATATGACATATATACATATGTGCATACCACACACAGAAATACACATAAACATTTCATTTCAATATTTTATGATTTTTCTTACTCTCTTTTTTTTTTTTGTCGCGATATGTTTCCCCTAATTCCATTCGTGTGTTGCATTTTATATAGATCTGTATCTGTGCAACATTCATTATTTGCGAATCTTGCATTCGATTTGATTAATTTATAAAGCGTGCTGCCCTGATGTTCTATCTGCCTTCCAAAACCCCGTTTCCCCAACATATACTATAGTATATGTATATGTTGTACATAATGCTGTACAGGATGTGCTTGCGTGTGTGTGTGTGTGGGTGTCTGTGTGTTATTTGCTGTAGGTGTTGTGGATGCAAAACTTTTAATACCTATGCATATGTAAGTCCTTGAACAAATCGTACAAATAGAGTTTGTGGGCTGCAGTTTTCAATGCATATGCTGGTTACTGATTTGAATGAAACTGGGTTGGCCTTTCAAACAGCAGCAAGGAATTCAAAAGTCATCTAAGAAAATAATGACGTGCAGGCAAACTGTTTACATTTATAGATGCATGTGCCACAGACTGGCTGAAGTATACTGTGTACATCACTGAAAGATTATTAGATCTGCAGATCAGAGCTTTAAATGCTTACAGTTTTTAGAGTATTTACTATTTGGCAAATCCTAATTCGTTATATTTCAACAATAATTCAATTCATGCTTAAATTTGACCAAGTAATGGGTATTTCAAAATGTAGTTATTATATTAAATTAAAACTTTAGTAACAGGCGCAAAATGTAATTTCTTTATATATACCCCAATCCTGTGAATAGTCCATTGTTATAGTGTTTATTGTAATTTCATATTTAATGTGTCTAGTCTCTGTCTTTGTAGCTCTAAAATATCCCATGTTCAAATATAAATCCAACTCTTTGTTGTGTAGTACATATGAAACTAGTCTAGAAAATACACAAAGAACACAACAACTACATTAGCAAAAGCCACAGAATACTTTTAAAACCTTGCAGAAAACAAGAGCAACTAAATACTACAACACACGCACACACACACACACGCAGACTCTCACACACACAGAGACAAATGCTATTTCAAATGTTTCTTCTAACCTGTACAAAATGTTTATAATGTTTGTCTGATATGTAAACAAAATTGTTTTTGTTTTGGCTTTGCTTTTTATTGCATATGCATTTTTGTTTTAATTCACACTAATTTTCAAGTTCTTTTGTTCTATAGTTTCTATTCTTTTGAGTTATTTAATTTTTCATATTTCTCTTGTATAGTTCTTATGAGTTTTCTGCGTTCGTCTGTTTTGTAAAAGCTGTACGCGCGTTGTGTTGTGATACCTGTTCCTATACGAAAAGATAATATCTAACCACATATATTTATATGTACAAAAACCGAACCAAACATGAAAGACTCTAATCAAGTAATATGTGCCCATGTACTACCTCTCTCTCAAGAACATAATCATAATAACAACTAATATAATTGATGTGAATTAAGTTTGTAATGTCAAGTTGCCTTTCCAACAGGTTGCCAAGAATCCATTGGCCAGTTTGGCTGCCTTGGGCCTGGCCGGCATGACGCCAGCCAGCACCGGCGGTATAAATCACACAGGTAAGTCCCATCCCCATCCATTCTGTGGGATTACGCAGAGTGTTGGGTATGCATGTATGCATTTATGTTGTGTACTAAAAATCGATGGTTTTGCCTTTTACAGCTCTGGCTGCCTTGGCTGGTTCGCAGCTGCGTACGGCCAATGCGAATCGGGCACAGCAACAGCAGCACGAGATGACAGTTTCAAATGATTTGATTGGCTGCATCATTGGCAAGGGCGGTACCAAAATTGCCGAAATACGTCAGATCTCCGGCGCCATGATACGCATCTCGAATTGCGAGGAGCGCGAGGGCGGCAATACCGATCGCACCATCACCATAAGCGGCAATCCAGATTCGGTGGCATTGGCCCAATACTTAATCAATATGAGGTGAGTCGCTCGCCACTTTAAACTTCTTAATATATATATATACATATATGTGTGTGTGTGTGTGTGTGTTTGTTGTCTTAATACATTTTGTCGAATTGATTTGCAAATTGACAAAGTCAGAAAATAAGGTCTAAGGAGGTCGTCGGTCGTATCGGTCGTCTCGGTCTCTCAGTATTTTTTTTAAGTCATACGTGTTTATGTAGAGTCTGGGGCAGAGCGTTCAAAACTCTTGTAATCTTAAGCTTAAACTCAAACTCTACACTAGTGTATTATAAGTCGTAAGCCCGCATTCAGCACCTAACTGCTTTTTTCATATGTAGCTCCAAAATGTACTGAAATGTAACGCACAATTTCATGCATAGACAATACTTGAAACAATTCAGCACCAGAAAACTCTTAATCTCTAGCATAACATACATTTCTTTTTAAACCTTTAATTCTATATATTAAAATATATATAACCTAGCATCTAGTATACCAATGTATATATGTGTATATATACACAAAGAGTCTCAGCTCAGCAGTCAAGTTGGAGGAGGAGGAGGAGGAGGAGCAGGAGCAAAATGGACAGCATCAACTAAAACTACGTCACGCGTCGCACTCTCGCACACACAAGCAAATTAAAACTGGAACTGAATCAATTGGTACTTCAAAAAAGAAACTGCAGTTCAACCCATCCACAGAAAATTAAAAAAAAACAAAAAACAAACAAAAACCAAATAAAAACTATGCTCCTCTCTCCCCAAACCCGCAACAAACTAAACTTAACCAAAAATCCCACCAAATTAAAGCTCAATCCTACAAAACTTTTAAATACTGTTTCGGTCAAGTCCAACAACTAGAAAAATAACCACGTTTTCTACTCCTACCAACCAAAAATCAAAACAAATTTGAACGCCGCTCCCACCATCAACAAACCAAACAAACATAGCGCCCAAAAGTTCTCCCCAGAACTTTGCTATATTTCCGTTTACTCCGTACCGTTCCTCCACACAAAAACCTCCTTAACCTTTTTTGCATAACAAAACACTAAAGCAATTCAAAAAAAAAATAATAAAGAACTGACCAACTCAATTCCACAAAATCACCAAAAAAAAAAAAAAAATGTTTTGAAAAATACCTGAAACAAAAAAAAAATCAACAACAATATCCCATAAGTTCCTTTCTCTTTCTTTCTGTCTCTATCTATCTCTCTGTGTACCTCATCCACAGCGTTGAACTGCAGAAGGCCAATCTTCAGGAACAGGCTGCACAAAATGGCACTGCCGCACTGGCAGCGGCTGTTGGCGGTGTTGCTGCTGCTGCTGGTGCCACAACAACGGCAGCTGCCGCGGCGGCAGCAGCAGCGGCAGCCGCAGTTGCTGGCGGTGTCAATGGCAACAGCTGTTTGACGGCGTCGCTCACCGGCAGTGCCAACAACAGCTCCAGCAGCAGCTCGGCCAGCAGCAATGGCAGCAGCAGCGGCGCCTCCAATTATGCCACAAATGGCAGCCAGAACAACAACAACAACAGCAGTAACAACAACAACAGCAGCAGCAGCAGCAGCAACAACAACGGAGCTAGCAACGCCGCAGCTCTGGGCATAAATTCGACAGCAGCAGCAGCTGCTGCCTTGGGCGGCGGTCCATTGGCGTCGGCCCTGCAACTGCTGACCAAACCGGGCGCCCTCACGGCCCTATCAAATCTGAGCGCCTTGGATCTGCTGAGCCTGACATCGCTGGGCAACAACGGCAGCAGCAGCGGCACGCCCGGCGGACCGCCGGTGCAGACCACGGGCGTTAACCGTGCCAAGGGTCACTATGCGACCTCGCGCTTCAGGCAGCATCAGACCGAGGCCGGCGTTGAGTCGGAGAAGGCGCGCAACAAGTTTAATCCCTACTAGGGGTAGGCCAAATAAATTCAACCAGCAGTAGAAATTAGCAAGCCCAGTAGTCAGTCGAACAATCTTGGCAGCCCAAAAGTAATACCCAAATATTTAATGAAAATACCCCAGAAAAATGCGATCATCATTTGCTAATAGTCGAGTTAGTGTTAGCTTCTTCTAGTTCTTAACAAGTTTATAGCGTAGCGACAGCTTAAGAGTTTACGATTCTTGAAGAATTTTGCTCTAGGAAAACGATTTGATTGAAGAATGAAAACAAAAATCTTTAAGTGTAAAATTTGTAAAACTATTTAAAAATTCAAAGACAATTTTTATAAAACTAGTTGTTGGCGGCCCGATCGCTACAGTATCCAAAATAGTTTCTAGTTCAGGCCTATGTCTTTTAATGCCGCATATATCTATTAATGTTTTTTGAAAACAATTATTCTATAAGACTGTCAAATACGGCAGTTATTTACACATACAAACATACATATATATATATATATAGACCGAAAATTGGTTTGGATCAAGCACTTGAACAAAATCGTTTATCGAATATTGCGAAAGAGGAAGAACAATGATTGATGATAAGAAATGAAAAATCATGAAACTAGCCCAAGTATTGTAATCAAAAACTTTGACCAAGTGAAATGCAGCATAAGGACCCTTCTCCTAATAGATGTTATAGTCTTTTGCCCTAATCCCTTTTTATATAGTTACATCAACTAAACTATCGTACATTATAGAATTTGCCAAATTTTAGCGCAACCCTAGACAGAGAAGAAAAACCTGAAAGTATAGTTTGTGAATCGCTTTCTATCGAATTTCGATAACAGGTAGCAGTATACATATATATATATAAATATATATATATATATATATATATTAACATCCCCCCTCACACATTTATTGTAAAATATATAAACCTCATTATAGAACCCCGTCACTACGCCTCCCCCCCCCTCGATACATTCTCCAATATATCTCTATGAGCAAATTTTCATATTTTCTCTAACTAGCAACTAAGCACTAAATGTATTTTACGCTCTAGCCCCTAAGTATAAAGCCCCATCTCAGCCATGTGTCGAGAACGCAAACAGAAACTTCTTAAAGAAGTTGAACGAGAAATTAAAACAAAAATTAAATCTAAAAATTCCAATGCATTGTGCTCAAAAGAATTTGGCACAACGACTTTTATGGACCAATTCGCTCTAATTGACGCAATCCACGCAAGTGAGCGTACAAAAGCTTAAAAATACTTACTACAAAAATTTTAGAGAAACAGAAAAAAACACACTTGAAAGAAGCCAACTGAAGGCAGCGAGAGAAACATTTGTACTCGTAAATGTTGTTAAGCGTAAAGTTGATTGAGAAACGAGAAACGGGAAACGTTATTATGTATTGGACTTGAAGTCTTCAAATTGTTTTTAAGTCACATTCGGATTAGATGTAGCCATTAATTTGGTATTTTCTAAATTATTGTATTGTATTTATTATACGATCGTATATTTGTTATTATTATTATTATTATTATATTAATATTATTTTGTATTGTATAGTCAAGCAAATAAAACCAAAATATTTGTAAATTGGTGAAAAATGATTGTTGAAATGAAAAAAAAGCAAAAAGTATTTGGAAATTGAATTTTCTCTACCCTTTTACACAATACATACGATTAAGAATTTTTATTATTTACTAAGTGAAATGACACAAATTGTAATAAATTTATTTTTAAGCTAAGCGGGCTTACGATTTTATAACCAAATCATATACATATATACAAAAAAAACATAAACTAACTTAAAATACATACACGTATATTATACGACATTTACACAAAGTAGAGATCGAGTCAAATGCAAATCGATAATAGTTCGAGTAATGAATGTATATGTACTAACTACTTTTCATGAATAGACACACGAAGAAAAACAAATTACCATAAAAAATTACCAATTTAATGAAATCGCTTTTTACCTTTAGTCGCGATTCTTAGCTGCGAACAAAAACTAAAAAAAAAAAAAAAAAACAAAACCAACAAACAAGCAAACATATTTATATGCAATCAAAGCAAATTGTAATGAAAACTGCGTTTGTAATAAAAATGAAGAAATACTAAAAAAAAACAAAACACGACCCCAATGAAATCTAATAACAATATTTTATTTAAGCTTTCTTTTAGAACAGAAAAGTAAGTGCGGGCTTGAGCCAGTTTTTAAAGTTTAAACTAAAAGTTTAATGTGAGAACGTTGTTTGAAAAAATAAAGCTAGTTTTATTAATTATAATATTAGTCTCCACTAAAGGATCTACTTTTAGTTCTTGCTCAAATTAGACGTATTCAACTATTTCGCTGTCTTATGAGTTTCTAGAATTTTGTTCCCATATCGAACAGAACGAAAACGAAGCAGGAGGATTAATATATGTTTATTAAAGTTATAGTATACTTAGCTAAGTCATAAAATAAATAATCCAAATGATACCATTCTACAAAAGATTAGTTCATTGATCCAGCTTGCAACTTGTGAACACCAGAGACATACGTGAACCCATCTTAAAGTTAAGGCACAGGCACAGATAAGCAGCAGAGCTTCGCGCACATTATTGTTAAAATTCATTTAGATTTACAATAATTATCATAAATAGAACTGTTCTAAATCGTGTTCTCTTACCTTGCAGAATATCAATGGAGACCGCTGGACTGCCCATACCCGGCTATCACTATATCGCGCCCAGTGCAATTGTTAAAACGCCCATACACTAAGTGCAACGCAACTACAACAAATAACAACAACAACAAACAAATAAATAAATAATACAAGCAAAAAGCAAATCGAATGGAGCCGAGAAGCTGTCGCAATTGACAACTGACAGCTGACAGTGGAAGCGGCAATTTCAATAAGCAATAAGATAAAAAACATAAACATAAAGAAAACAGTAAACAGATCATATGACAAGGTCAAATCACACGAAGAAGGAGCATAAATCATCAGATGTCATACACAGAAACACGGCTCCCACACAAACACACATCCACACACACACGCATCCACACACACACACACACATCCACGCCCATACAAACATGTAAGCATATATACACGTTATATTTATTCATTGATTCTTATTAATTATGATATTTTTTATTAAGTTTAAAATCAAAAGAAAAGAAACAAAAGCTAAAAATAATAAAAATGAACCTTATGTTAAAACCGTTTTCGGGCGCAAAAACTTCACAGTATGCGCGCCCTCAAAGTAAGAACAGAACAGCAATTAATTCTAAGCTTAGTCAAAATGAAGACAAATGCAACAAAGCAGAAAACAAAAAAACATAAACATAAATAAAATACAAATATTAACCAACAATACAGCAAACAAAACATAAAAGCAAATTTCGAAATGCAGTTAAATCTTAAGCTTAAATCTGTGCGTGTGCATAACCAAAAAAACAAAAAAAAAAAAGAAAACAAACAAAAGCATAAATAAATACACTTACATCAACATAAGGCATAAACAAATAAATATAAAACGCAAAAAGGGTATAACAAGATTTAATTAAACCAAGCCAAGCCAGGCCAAAACAGCAAGCAAACAAAGCAAAGAGACAAGCATAACAAAAACAAAACAAAACAAAATTAAAATACAAAAAACAAAGAAATGAACAATTATTTTCGACATAAATTTCATGTGTTTGTTGCTTATATTCATATGAATTACATCGATTCATATAAATATAACACGCTACACAGATTACATTATAAAAACATATATTAATTGATATCATAATTTTTAATTTTATTATTTTTATTATTGTAATTGTTATCGAAATTGTATTTGTGATTTTTGAATATGTTTAGACTGAAGGACAAAATTAATTCATTTTATTGATTAAACTACATATAAAAAAAAAACTATTGAATAATTAAATAATTAAATTAAATTAAATTAAATTTAATGCAACTTGATTTTCAATTTTCGAAATTAGTTATAATTTGTTGAACGCGAAAGAAAACAAAAACTGATCGTAACATTTGAAGCCAAATTTATATATTTGTTAAAAAACGCTGTTTTTTATTATTATTATTTTTTGGTTTTTAGCGAAAACGTTAAATTAAGTGTCAAAATTTAAATTACAATAATAATTCTTAATGCTTAAGCACATTTGCGGCGATTAAAAAGACTTTTTCTGCTAAATGAGAAAATGAGAAGAATGGATTTAATTTTATTAATATTGCAATTATGCTTAAATTAAAGTATAATTTTATTTTATTAGCTGTTAAATTTATACGCAAAACAACAAAACATCAAAAATAAACTGATTTTCAATGTTAAACTTACTTAAATTAATTTTTTTTAAAGTTTAGTTCTCTAGGCTGGGCACTAAAAAGCAAAAAAAAAAAAAAAGAAAACAATTAACTGTGGCTTCTTAAACAAAAATTAGTTAATAATTGTAAGCCACAATAGTGACAATGCACACACACACACACTAACACACATGCATAAGCATATTGAATATTAATAACAATTTATATGTGTGTTAGTTTAGCCTGTAGCCGAGACATCAATCCGTAAGCTAGTTAAAAAGTTTGTTGCAAATACTTTGTGAGTCGGCAGCTCAACCGCGAGCTCCGGCCCACAGGCGACAATATGTGTCAAATTTTGATTATACAAATTAAATTAATGCATAAGAAACATACATACAAAACAAAAATTAATATAAATAAATACAAAAAAAATACCCATACATATCCACATCAAAAATAAACCAATTCAAATTCAAACAAATTATTATAATCATCAGCAAATGAAATTATTCAAACTACAAAACATATAATGGCAAACATATCCCAAAAATACACATATATTATTTAATTGACAATTAACAAAAGAATTAATTTCTGCAACAATTCTATGAGAACAATTTGTGGGCTAATGGAATTGAAATTCAAAGATTTCATTCATTCAATTATTTTGCAAAGTGGGCGAAGACATGGAATACTTAGCAAAAGAAGAGCATGTGTTTCTTATTTTCCCCCTATCTATATACTTGCATAATAATATTAATAACAAACAAAAAAAAACACTTATGAAGCAAAACTTGATTACAGGAAATTGTTAATAGCATAAAGAAAAAAACAATTATAATAATGATAAATGCATTATTGTTAACTGAAACACACTCTCTACTTTTAATTGACTAAAAACTAACATAAAAAAATACAAAAAGCAAAAAAAATGCGGAACAAGCAAAATGTGTAACACAGGCAGCAAAATATCAAGCGAAACTATTTCGTGATTTTAGAGACAAATATTTCGCTGATGACAATTTGAAGCAATCATTTTTGAAACAACAACAAATAATTAAACAAAGAATGAACGTTAAATGGAAGCAAAACCGTATATCTATATATAAATAAATTATATATCTATATATAAATATACATACATATATATTAAATTAATTATTATGTACACTTGTATTTAATTGTATTTGAAATATTTAGTAAATTTTTTGCGCAAGTTACAAACCAACTAAATAAAACAAAAAGAAAATCCAAAAAAAAAAACAAAAAACTTAAATAATATAAAAAAAGACGCACGTTGACGGGTTAACTGCGGATAGTAACTGGGACTAATTGTATCATAACAGTAACAAAAGGGATAAATTAATTATGTGCATGTGTGTGTATAAGCAACTACATTTAAAATAGCTCAAAAAAAGCAACAACAACAACAATTTCAAATGAATTTTTACTAATTAATGTGTATGTGTATGTAAATTATTAAATACAATTTGTTGAAAACTTGTAAATTTGCAAAGGAAAAATACGTGTAAGAAAAGCAATTTTAATGGTGCCTTAAAAACCAAACCAAGCAAATTTCTTCTTGCCCCAGATACTCGACAAAAAAAATAATGAATACCAATAGCACTTGGCATTGTGTATATTATATGGCATGTGAGTTTTCTACCTTTCCACGACGATTCTCTCAACATTTCCTCTCAACTTTCCCTGCTTCAGCATTGCGTGTTAAGAGGCTGGCAATGTGATTAATGTAGCATATTTAGTTAAATACATATATATATATATATTTACGAATGTATGTGAAGGGAGGATGCATAAGCCTTTTTCGACATAAAGAACTTATCCCTTTTAGAAACATATGACCCAAAATTGCTCAAAGCTATTCGAGTTTCAACAACATCCAGTGTGTAGAGTTGCCCGTTATAGTACTTGAAAAACATATAATACAAAAGACAAAAAAAAAAACAAAAAAAATCGTATTATGTATTTACATGGTAAATTTATGTAATAAACTTAGCTGCAAGTAGTATTCGAACAAAATAAAATTAAAAAAACACCGAAAACCCGACACATTATCCCGAAATATAAGCAATTAGTCAGCAAAATAACAATATATATATATATAATATACAAACACTCAGATAAAAAACATAAACAACACACCACATATAAATGTTTCTCTCAGTGTAATTACAAATCACTTGAATGTATTTGCTCACAATTTTACAATACATGTCAATAACAAAAAAATATATAAAAAATTCTACACAATATGTGGATAAACAAAAGCATTTAAGGCACTTGACATATGGAATGGAGAGGATAGATGAACGGATATAAAATAATTGTTAAAATGCAAATATAGGAAAAGATAAAAATGAAAACAAAAGCAAAACATATTTATATACATATACATAAATGAAGGAGGTATAACAAAATAAAAAAAAAATTAAAGAAAAACAGAAGCTTATAATTAAGGTATTTTAGATATTCTTATTTAATATCCAAAGAGAGAAAAGTGAACAAATTATACGAGATGAATTTTTAATTTAGACAACATATGAAACGGAAACGTGTTGGAAACCACAGCGGTAAATTCGGGTTGAAGTAAAAAAAAAAAGAAAATATGCAAATTTATTAACTAAATATTGGTGTTAGAAATTGTTAAGAAAAACCTTTAACAGAAAACTCATGTAATTCGCCATGGAGCAGGCAATAATACGGAAACATACCCAATTACACTAGCTAAAACTGGCAACTAAACACACATACATTATTCGCAAATGTAGAACATACATATATATTATAGAAAAAATATATAGATTAAAGGCGAGAGATATGAATAGTGATAAATTGTATCCAACTCAGCTTAGGTGCGCCTTTTAATCAATTAACAAAATATAGTTTTAATTCTTATCTAATTTACGACTTGCTTTTAGGTTTCTTTTTTCAGGTTAAAAAGTATAACCTGGGTAATAGATATTTTCAATAATTCTTTGATTGACTTCTCTCTTAATTTTCTCTGTTCTACAAATATCATACTTAATTTTATTAAGGTCTTTCGTTGGGCTTTGTTTGACAGGATTAATCCTTTGATTAACTCTTGATAGATTTCCAAAGCTTAATCTTCCCTGTTCTCACAAAACTCACACTTAATACAGTTTAGGTCTCTCGAAGAGATTTGAGTTACAGGATAAATCCTTTCTTTGATTGACTCTTAAAAGAATCTCTCTTAATATTCTCTGCTCTACAAAAACCTTATATAATCTTGTTAAGGTCTCTCTTTGGCCTTCGATTTACAGGATTTATCCTATGTTTGAGTGCAATTTTCAGCTAGTCTCATTGGGCCTTGTGCTTAGCCTACGAACATGACTAGATGATAGGGATAACATAGTATGCGAAATGTTTTGAGTTCTTCAGGCATAGAAAAATTGATTTGTCTATCCTGCATATGGTGAATTGAGCATTTTCTCGATTTCCATATCGTTCAGTGATTTTCAAAGCTTTGGCGCAGACAGTGCAAGCAAATAATAATAATAATAATATAAAAGTAAAACATTTATTCGTATAACATTTTGTTGCAGCATTATAATAATGAATGGTTCAATGCCAAGAAGAAAAAGTATCTACGTGTATTCCAATTCATCAAAGCAATTGAAAAAGGAAAATAGAAGGCATATTGCATATTGCCAGTAAATACATATACGAAACAGCTAAGGTTTCTCTGAAATTAAAATAAAATATTAAATTAAATCCAAAGAAAAAAAAAATACAAAAAAATACAACATATAACCAGTAACATATATAGAGCAAAGGATTAACTACATACATACTTACATATATACACACAAATACGTATACAAAACGGAAAAACCAAACACATAGCATGCACTCTCTCTCTCTCTAACAGACAGTATCTCTAGAGATTGTTAACGGACTGGCGGAATTGGAATTGTAATTGGCGAAGAACAAAAAACTAAACAAATTATTAGCACATTGCACATACATGAAACTTACAAACTGTTTATTAGGTGTTTGTATATGTGTAAAATCTATGAAACCAAAATGAAAATGAAAATGAAAAGAAAACAAATCTAATTAATAATAAACATTAAACGGAAACACTATAAAGACAATTGCATTTCCGATGAAACAATTTGAAGAACTCGTAAATTAGCAATGAGAAATTAGTTGTTAAGTGTCTCTAACTGTCTTTTATTTGAATGTGAAATAAAAGAATGAAAATGCAGAGTAAAATTGATAAAACTGAACAATTGGGATCAACTTATATTTAAAATATAAGATTAAATTATAATAAAAACAAATACACAAGCATAACGCATTACTAAGGCAGCCCCAGAGTTGTTGATAGTTGCTAGCTGACTAACTCAACCAAGTACTTATGTATTATGTATTATGTACATATACTATATATGAAAAGTATTGCATAATTGTGCCAAACACAACCACTTTAAATAACAAACAGTTCAACCAAAAAATACAAACAACAACTGGCCAAATGTTTTTCTTTAAATCAACAACAACAACAAGAACAACCACAGCAATAACAACACAAAGTGAAAAATTTGCTTTTTTGTGGGGAACAACACATAGGAATTATACGAATTTCAACAATACGCAGATTTATGTGAATTCATTTGAAAGCCAATAACATTGACAGCTATTTAAAGTTCATATTGCGCAAAAGGAGCTTATTTAACACAGCAACAAAAACCAAACAAGAAATGTTTCAAAACAAAATAATATAAAACATTACCTAAAACTTAAGAAATAAACAATCAGAGAAGCTGATTCATTTAACGCTGGCTTCAGTTTACTATAATATTTATGAAGTGGCTGTATTTTTTTTAGTTTAAATATACTATGCGATATATTTTTGAAAATGCGTGCCAAAAAGTGAATGTTGATTGCCTCACATTCGCAAAACATTTCAATTGAGATGTCTGTCAATCCTAATTTCAATATTCTTGCTATATAGTGTATAAATTTAAAAAAACAAATATTTATTTGTGTCGTTAAAATCTTCTCTGACATTTAAATTACAAGTGTTGAATTCTTATTATTTTGGAAAATGAAACAGTCCTATAATAAATGAATAAATACTTATTGCGTATAAAACGAGAAAATATTTGAAAACCATATTTACAAGTTGTAGAAAACTGCAAGGCAATCATAAAACTAGAGCTTCAATAAATAAAATGAACAATGTCATAAATGAAATTGGAAACAACTTTAAATATTTGTATGTCTGGCTAAACAAATTGATTGTTGAAAATGCCAAAGAATGTTTTTGGATAAATATATTTAAAGCCAATCGAAAAAAGAATATTTGCGTTATTATTGTGGTGAAAGATGGAAATGACAAAAAAAACTAAAAGTTAGTGCCAATTTGTAGTGCAAATTTTTGTTTGCCAATTTGTTTAACGGATTTATTCTCTTTGTTGAAACTGCATTCAAAGTACACACAAAAACAGTTGGTTTCAGAACCACCAATTTTTGGAAATTTTCAAACAATTTAAACGATAATAGTTAATAATGTAAACTACTTAGAAGACAGCACCGCTTCGTTTTTGATGTGTATAGAACAAACAAACAAACAAAAAAAAAATGACAAGATTAATGAGAATTTAATTCAATTGGAAAACTGAAAACTAACCCACAAAAAGTAGTTACATAGCTTTAGAGCTGAAAAAAAAAACACACACACACACCTTTCTGTTCTTTGCACAGCTTACACAAAAATGTTGAAAGTATCTATACAGATCGAACTCTTTTTGTAAATGGCGAACACACCAGAACACGGGAAATGACAACATCAGATTCATAAATCGTATTTGAAAGCAGCACTGAAAACATTTTTAGATTACAAAAAAAAAATGAATTAAACGGAAAATTGCAGCAAAAAAATTGGGAAGGGTATTGAGAATATGGAATAAAATGATAATTAAATTAAAACTTGTTTATCTGTGTACAACAATAATATTTAATATACTTCTTAAATGTGTACTATCACTCTATACAAAAGTAATACAAGACAAGAAAACAAATCAAGAATAAATTGCATTGCATAGATACAAAGGCAACACACGCTACACATACTCGTACAGGACTCTAGAGTGGGCTGATCTATGGGACTATGCTGGGTATATCAAAACTTTATATATAACTTGGAATTGATACTAAATCCGAGAAATGCTAAAATGAGTTCTGAAAGCCGATAAATATAAATTAATTGTGTAGATTTGAAAAACTCGGCATTGCGAACTATTGGAATATTAATTCATTTAAAATCCGAAAGGATTCCAGATTTCCCATATGATAAGGCTCTCGGACACCCAAACATACATATACAAGAATACTTACAAACATATTTGTTAGGCACATACATACCCGAAGAGAACATAATCAGAAAAAAGTTAAAGCAAACACACAACCATTTAACTACATACAATAAGCAACGGTAAAAAAGCGGTATTAATACATCATTGCAAACATAATGGCGAAATGTACAACAAAAAATGGTAAAAAGTTGAAGGAATACAAAAAAAAAAACAAAAATAAAAATAATAATACAAACAAAAAGCAAACATTATTTACAATATATTTACAATTCTATAAAAATTATATTTAAAAATATTTACATATATGTATACTATATATGGACAAATACAAATCATCATGTGTATGTAATTATGTACGAGTATGTGCAATACGCATACATAATACACCACACACACACACACATACCAACACACACAGACATCGTAAATATGTTAAACAAAAGTTATACACACACATACATGCATGTGCAATAAGAAACAAAAGAGAAGCAAATGGAGATACACACAAAGTTAAGTGCATTATAATTGAATTTATAGATTTAAAAGGCAAAAAACAAAAGGAATACAAAATGTTCAAGCTATTAAGTGAATTATTTAAACCGATTATAGTAATGATTAATACCAGTGCATATGTATTTATTCACTACTCATATAAACATCATATATATAAATACATATATATATACATATATACACATACATATACATATACTGCAACTTTTTCGTTGAAATTCAATTACGTATCAAATTTTACCATCATATCATCAATATACACAGACACCTCAACACCCCCACACACACACTAACACACACACACATATACATATTGCAAATTTAGCCAAGTCAGAAAGAATTTTAAAGAAACCAAATACAAAGCTAAGTGTATTGCGTTCTCGAACTAAATGTGTTTTGAGTCAAATTTTTACTTCAAATACCAGCAAAAAAAAATAAAAAATAAAAAATAAAAAAAAAACCAAAAAAAAAAACAGTAAATAGCAAACAAAAACATAAGAACACTGGACTATTTGGAGATTCTTTCTATATGTATTGGGCGTGAATTAAATTGAAATGTACCAGAAATGGGGATAAAAACATGGATATGAAAAGAAACAAAAACGTCAAACAGAATTAAACACAATTTTTGAATTCATTAAATAAAGGTATGTGTTTAGATATATTCAAACAAAATAACAACATATGTCTTATTTATTAACACAGTCCACCATTAAAACGTAAGTATATTAATGTGCAATAACAAATAAATTAAATAACACTCACTGCAAAACCACCTAGAATTTTTGAAAATCGCATAGAAAGCTTTAGTAAGTAGAAAAGAGAGAGAGAGAGAGAGAGAGAGAGCGCGAGAGGGAGTAAAACAAAGAGAGGGAGGTCTGTCTTACATACTGCTTAATAAAATATTAATCAGGTCAGCATTACTTGAACTCCGAGAATCGTGTCGTAGTGCGATTCTCATTCACAAGTGAATGCAAAAGTTGTTTATTAATTATACATTCAATTTTATAGAGCAGACAGTTCTTAAGGCAGCATGTAATACGCTTTCTGGCACTCTAACCTGTTGCAAAAGCCAATATAATTTATGATTAAACTGCCGCAAAAAACCCAAAGTATTTATCTTGGTTTTTCACAAAGCTTTAAAGTTTCCTAAGGTTTTTCTATAATATGACAGGTTAATGATTGCCTAGGCACGCAGCTAATGGGCTGAATATTTACAATAGCTGGCAGTCGTGTAGATCCCAAGGGAAATGCAGTCAGTCGGACTTAAACGATTTTTGAGCTATTGTAAAACCTTTATTTTATTATGTTTTTTAGTTTAAAATGATGGCGTAATACTTTTTTTGTTGAACCCCAACAAATAAAAATGTAGCAGCACGCCAATTTTGATTTTGTTTGTCATTATCCATTCATAAAATGTGCCGAGAAAAAAGTTTATATAAATAAATATAAAAGTGTCAACATCAAACATAAATAAACAATAACTTATGTGCACGGGTCTCTGTCCCATTCATAAAGAAAACATCAAGCGAGCGAGACTGAGAGCAAAGAGAGCGCCAGAGCGCACCTGTGCAGAGAGATGAGGTATGGGAGCAATGTTCGCATTTATAAACAGTTTTTACTACTACAAAAACTTATATGTACTATTAGCATTTTGATTGGGACATGTGATAGTCGGGTTTGCGATTAGTTAACACTGTTGATTACGTCGACAGGGCAAATGGCAAATGGTTGTGACTGCGACAGGCGGCACAGCATAAAGCACGTGTAGATGTGCAAAAAAAAATAAAACTGAAAACAATGAAAAAAAAACCCGAAATGGGTCCGTATAAAGAAACCCTCAATTTCCACCTCATTGCTTGGCCTTGCTTATTTGCATAGTCGTTAGAATCGATGGCAATTAAAACCTAACTCGCATACGTGCCCGAAATAAAGTGCAGCAGGTGAGCAGGTTGTCTTTCAGCATCGTTTGCATTTATTGAGTCTCAATGCAATTGAAAATGCATTAAAACTGCATGGAATGTGCTCACTTCGGGTTAAAAAGCTTAATTAGTTTTTATTTTGCTTGAAGATTTTCAGTGCCGCACATTAATATTTTTATTTTCATCTTATTTAAAACGCCAGATAAAAATAGAGCGTATTTTAGTTTGGTAAGAACATGCTGGCAGCACGTGATAAATATATATATATAACTTAACTCGAGCCGACCAACCTAAAACAGGTCATTTATCAAATTTAGTCATACGTTCCAAATAGTTTGTTAAAGAAGAAAAATAATTGTGAAACGTACTTAAGGAGAATAATCATTTTAATAGAATTTATTTTTCTATAATTGCGCTTTGAAACTCTGCTTAAAAGACGCCGTTTACTTTATCTAATTTATTTACTTTACTACTTTACTTTACTTTACATATTATTAAGAATTCCCCATTATTTAATGCCCATTTCTCCTTATCGAGAGTGTACAAATTTCTACGAAAACATTGATTATGTTCGACATTGAATAGACTCGTTATCAAAGATGTATTCGCTTAACTATAGCAATCTTATCAAATCGGAGAGCGCATACGCTTAGATTTATGAAACTTATTCAACAGGACAGGGCCTAATGCGAGCGCAACCCTCAATTGGCCCGAGTCGGCGGAGAGAACGACAACATTGGGGCCGATTGCCGTGCGGCTGTGGATCGACGTTCGCAGTCTGTCTCGCGTTTCCATGCCGTGAACAACGTAAAAGTTGTTCGCGTTTAAAAATAAACTTGGCAAACTGAAAAAAAAACGCAAAAATTATAAAAACGCCCGCGTATAAATAAACTTACTAAATGTACGAAACAGTTCGTTAATTGTGCATAGATTTGGATAAACAAAAAACAAGAGAGACAGAAACCAAATGACGGCCACCGAAGAAGCGCCACCTCCGGCCGTAAACCAAATGGATATGGCCGTAAATGCAAATGCCGCCGATCCGGAGGATATAACACTGGACGCCATACTGAAGCACATTGGGCAGTTTGGACGCTTTCAGTTGCTTATATTTTTGCTGATCTGTTTGCCGATGATGTTTCACGCCATGTTCTCCGTAACATACGTTTTCACGGCCGGAACTGTGATGCACAGGTGAACTTTACTTGCAGTTAGTGAGTTAATTCGACATCCAGTCACAAAAGAAACTCTTCAAACCAACAGATGTAACATTACAGAGTGCGATCGAACCGATAGCCAATACGACGAGCCCTGGACCGAGTATAGCATACCAAAGAATGGCAGGGAGCTGGACAAATGCAATCGTTACGATAACTATCAGTTGTCTTCCTGGAATCAAAATCAGAATATCTGTCTCTCCGATAACTACAATAGGGAGAAAATCGAGCGATGTCCCGGCAACGATTTCAAATTCCGCGATCAAGAATTCACCATTTCCAATGACGTGAGTATCAAAGTTCGATTGCGATTAACCACGTAAGCGCGACACAACGATGGGGGCCCCGAGACTTATCAGCCCATAAGCAGTCCAGACTCTCGACAGGCATGGACTTTGATAATAAGTCATCCGATTTCTGCATACCACAACTGGTCCAAGCGCTCTGAGAGGGGCTGGTCCGACTAATTCAGTGTCAGTGTCAAGCAAACTATTGGGCAAATTTCTCTGCTTGATATCTTATCAAATTTATGAGTTCAATGACTAGGGCAGCCCTAGTTTTTTACTTGTCAACCGTTTACGATCATCGTCGATCAGTTACCCTCGAATGGGGCCTTTAATCTAATAAAAGTCACGATAAGAACGCGGCAGACAGCTGTAAACCCTCTAGTGCTCATTTAACACTTGTACAAATTTAATTGACTGCGTCCAAAGGGACGTTGGCTATCAGTATCTATTTTACCCATATTAGAAAGAGTCAAGTCATGCAATATTGGGACAAGTTTCTGTAGAACTAAAGCCAAGTTGTGTTCATAACAATCTATTTCATTGATTAAATCTCACCTGATTTCCTCTTGGCTCAGCCACATACTATTTCCCTTTATTTTTATAGTATATGTATTCTACTTATCTATTCTGTTTAAATATTCGTGACCAAATCCGACAATTCTACATTTAAAGCAAATTTAAAATAGAAATAATTGCTATACTTAAATCCGTCATTCGAACAATGAATCGAAAGCTAATTACGTTAAACTTGACTATAGTATAAATTAATTAAAAAAGTGTTAATTTCAGCATTAACATATTAGAAGCAATTTAATATTCAATATAACTCAATTAGTAACCTCATCGCTCACATACGATGTCAATGGTCCAAAATCTCTTGTCCCAGAATCATGTACGTCTTTATTTCTTATTCACTTTTTTTTCTTACATAAAGATAAAAACACAGTTTTATAAACGTAAATTAATCAGATGACCTTAGTACGCAATGCGATCAAAACATCTGAAACAACAAACCGAAGCAGACCTTTTAGCGTGCATCGAACCTTTTTCCAAGGCAAACCTTTAGTTTGTCAGCCAAATTGTTAACGAAAGAATCTTTTATAAATGTCGGCTTAACGTTCATATACTTGTTTATGGGGCTTACCAGAAATAGCTGTTGCTTAAGTGCGTTTGATAAGCTCGGCATTTGAAATTTTATCACTAAACTAATTGGCTTGTGGACGTAAGATAAATGTGTCACAAGTCAAAGTCTGAGACTCGTCTGAACTGGGTCTGGGCGACCCGGAGCTCAGTTTTCAAGGGCACAAGCAATTGCAGCATAAGTAAATAACCATTCTAGATTAGATATGCAAGTGACAGTAAATCACATAAAAGCACACAAGTCAGATAAACTGGCGAGTCAAGTGAATAATGTGCTGCAGAATAAATCTTTTGTTACGCCAATTTATTGCGGAAACTTTTTCATTATATTTGCATTATTGGAGCGGGACGGTCACATAGGGGGGACACATCAAAAATTAAATAAAATTTCTCAACTTAATGGAATCTTTTTACAGTTTGAGATTTTCTGCGACGATGAATGGAAATTATCACTTGTCGGCACCATAAATAATCTGGGACAATTCTTTGGCATTCCGCTCGGAGGTTTTGTTGCTGATCGGTAAGCTCGTATTTAAACAATTTTTCCTTTACAATACTGTTAATTTTCCGTTGTTTTGCAGTTATGGTCGCAGCTTTTCCATTGCCTTGGGCGGGATTTTGGGCGCCGTGTTGGGCATTGTGCGCTCCTACTCACCCAACTATATTTGTTTCCTTGT
Source organism: Drosophila borealis (assembly GCA_035045885.1). Taxonomy (NCBI): domain Eukaryota; kingdom Metazoa; phylum Arthropoda; class Insecta; order Diptera; family Drosophilidae; genus Drosophila; species Drosophila borealis. Next base: position 4,484,004 of record JAWNOR010000211.1, read on the forward strand.
TTTTGAGTTTTTGGACAACATGACCAGCAGCACCCTGTACTCAACGTGCTTTGTGATTGGCATCGAACTGGTCGGCCCGAAGCGTCGTGTGCTCGCCTGCAGTGTCATAACCATTTTCTATGCCATCGGCGAAGTGGCCCTGGCCATGTTTGCGAAGGCCTTTCCGCACTGGCGCACTATGCTGCGCATTGCCTACACGCCTTCGCTGATTCTGTTCGCCTACTTCTGGATCCTGCCCGAGAGCGTGCGCTGGCTGCTAAGTGTCGGCAAGGAGGAGCGTGCCCGGGCCATTCTGCGCCGAGCGGCCAGGGTGAATAAGCGCAAGCTTTCGGAGAGTGCGTTGGACAAATTGGTCATAGCCAATCGGGATAAGCTGCAGCAGTCTGATGAGAGTAAATTTCCAATTCGTGAGGCCTTCAGCAACTTTAAGTGGCGCATTGCCAATTGCTCCCTTTGCTGGATTGTCCATGTGCTTGTCTACTATGGGCTCAGTTTGAACGTAGTGCTTTTGGATGGCAATAAGTACAACAATTTTGCTTTCATTGCACTGGTGGAGATTCCGGGCTTCTTTTTGCCACTGCTCATCATGGATCGCTTTGGCAGACGATACTCCCTGTGTGGTCTGATGCTGTTCAGTGCTCTGTGTTGCATTGGCACCATTTTCGCAGGAGGCGATCAGCAGGTCCTGCAGCTGGTGCTCTTCCTGGTGGGTAAGCTGACCATCACCGCTAGTTTCCAGGTGCTCTATTTCTTCGCCTCAGAAATCTTTCCCACTAATCTGAGGAACAGCTTGTTGAGCTTTTGCTCCATGATGGGCAGATTTGGTTCCATGTTGGCGCCGCAGACGCCGCTATTGGTAACTTTATGATTTTCTATTCTATTCAAATTCCTCTAGACCTTTAAACTTCTCGATCAATTTAGGCCAAGTATTACACAAACGCTCCAGCCATTCTCTTTGCTTGCGCTGCCATATTCAGCGGATGTCTTACTCTGTTCTTTCCCGAGACCACAAACCTGGTATTGCCCACAACGGTCAAGGAAGCGGATGCTATTGGTTTCAAGAAAAAGCCGCCAAAGGATCAGAATATCAACCTTCCCGCATAATAGCCTCAATTTATCAGCAAACAAATATAATTTTAAGACAACCACGAGACAGTTCAAAGACAACTTTGCATTATATATCACTAAATACAGCGCATATATTTACAAATGTGCTGCACATAAACCTTTTTTTTTTTAAATATATAATTTATTTTTAAGCAACTTTTGAATAGTAATAAATTATAGCATTGGATGCTCCTGTGAGAGCCTAACAGTTATATGTGCATACAATAATACTTGTCCTGACTTCTATACGAATATGATCAATTTAAGTATGACATAGGTTTTGATTATATTTATTGTACGAGCAACACAAATCCGCACGGGTCGTTTGACACAGGAGTCGTCAAATTGTCAATCCTGCGTATTCAAAAGGCTGTCTTCGTGCCAGATCCTTAAGGATTCGAATTTGGCCGGATTTTCTATAAATATCGATTTTTTTTCTTATCTCCGGAAATGGATAAATTACGATTTTAAGGGTTTGTTCATGAATTCGTACCCCTTTAAAACTATATTTATCGATAATTTACTAATTTTGAATGTGTTGAATATATTTGCAGTTCAAGCAGCTATGTGGATATAGAGAACTTGTGCGCGTTACGAAACCCAAATGGCTGCACAATGTTTTTTTTTGTCCTATGTCTGGAGAGCTGGAGAACAGATATCTTTGCCGTAGACTGGACTATTGATGTGATGAAGCGCTATCCACATCAGGTTGCTTGCTGTGATACCACGTAAGAACATAAGCTTAAGGTCCTTCTGTTCATATTACATTATCCAATAATTTCAGGCGATTTTGGGACAGCAGCTTTTGTGCCGGACGTTTCTGACGCAGCATAATCTGAGCGTATTTGTTGCACGTCTTCCAATGATCTCCATGTAAGGAGACTGTTTGATTTTTCTCACCCGCCTGCTATTGCAATGGGCTCGATGGTATTGGCAGCTTGCGGCGAGGACGAGGACACGGGGTGCGGACTGTGCTGTCACGCCCTCTGCTGAAATTCACAGCTGGGTATGTCATAACTGAGTATCATTGATTTGTCAAATGATTATTGTATGTCGGTCGCATTCTTGCAATTCCCAAACTTTTCTGTATCAAAGTCTCGTATTGAAAAGCGCTATCAGGCTGACAAAGGACATCTTGAGTGCACATAGAAAATTGTTTATTGCTTGGCCGTATTCTTCTGGATTCAGACGAGTCCTGTGTTAAACGACTCGTGTGGACCACGGGCACCAACTGGCCAAAAGGCAACGAAATTGTCTTTGTGGTTTAGACTAGTTTTTTCATAAGAGGTCATTATTCCCAAAATCGGCCATAGTTTGTCCATTCATTTAGAATAAAAGTCTTATGTCCTTTGGGAAATAGACAGTCCCTATCCCGCCAATTCAAAATTTACAACAAAGAGTTTGAAAGTCCATATTGAAAATAGTCCAAAGCTCGGTTATATTTTCTGAATCCTGACGACTCCTGTATTAAAGAATTCGCAAAGACCAGAGGTACCAACTGTGCGAAGGATATCCAAATCGTCCTTGGGGTTTGGGAGATATGGCTACATATATCAAAAAAGACATTAATAACCACATCGGGCATAAATTGTCCATTTCATGCACTATCCTGGTGTCCTTTGGCCAGCATGCAGTCTCTGTCCTTGAATATGTAATAAAAAGGACGAAGTCCTTTAAGGAGCTGCGGAAAAGAAATTTTTGTCTGTGAAGAAAGAAGGCTGTAGATCGGCCGTATCCTAGCGGATCATTATGTCCTTTCGCCAGCCGATAGTTCCCATCCCCCCGATTCAGCATATACAATGAAAAAGACGAAGGTCCTTCAGACAGCCAAGATATGAGTATAAGTATTTCGTAAATTAACAAAGCTATAAATCGACTGTATCCTTGCGGATCCTGACAAGTCCTGTGCCATACAAATCGTATGAGCAAGGACCATAAACTGGCCAAAGGACAACAAAATCGTCCTTGCCGTTTCCGAAATATGACCAATTTTCTAAAAAGGACATTTTTGAAGTGGCCATAACTCGGCCAAATCCTTAAGGATATCGGAAGGATATGCCTTTTTGAACTCGTGGGGAGCAGGACTATCGACTGGCATTCAAAGATTTTAAGGATTCGACAAAAAATTTCACCTAAATTTTTCCTAGGGGTTTAGTCACAAAAATGGCCAAAATCGAAAATATCCGGGCTAACTTGGCCATTTGAAGGACTATCGGGATGTCCTTTGGCCAGCAGATAGTCCTCGCCCTCCCATTTAAGAATTTACCACCCAAAGGACGAAAGTCCTTCAGACAAAAAAGTGTTAAGGACAATTTTGTAAACAAAAAATAAGCCATAGCTCGGCCGTATCCTTGCGTATCCTGGTGAGTCATATGTCAGAAAAATTGTATTAGCTAGGACTACCAGCGGGCCAAATTTCATTAAGATCGTCCTTGTGGTTTGGGAGATATTGAAGGATATGTGTTTTCAGACCGTTTTCGTGCGCTCCGCGACTGAAATTTTATAAGTGAAAATACAAGTCCTATGATTCTTAGATGACCCCATATTTTTTTGATGCAGATCGATGCAGTGAGTCTATACGACCCTAACGCACCATGTCCTTTTAAAATCTGCAAGGATATGGCCGAGTTATGTCCTTTTTTCGTTACATAAACTGCTTTTATACATATTTTGCCTTGCTTAATTTAAATGTGTTTTTATCATTTCAGATTGACAAATTAAGGACTACAATGAATTCCAAGGACCTCCACGAAGGACAAAACAAATTTTTCCAGGATCGGACTTTAATTAAGCCAGATATTGCAATTTTAGGTACAAATAAGTTAAAATTCGAATTTATGCTCGTTTTATACACTTTTAAGAGAAATAATTAAGAAAATAAGCATTAAAAAACTATTTTATAAATTTTAACAAAAATAAACGAATTATTTAAATGAAAATCCTGTTTTTCATTAATAAATTCAAAAATTAAAGGTTTTTAGAAATCCATTGCATACCCGCCAGGGGCGTCTGTTGGCAACCGCTGGCTGACGAGATTTTTCTTAAAATCTGCCAAAATACCAGGCGAACATAAACGCTCGGAAGGTCGATAAAAAATATTTTAGCTGCCGAAAAATTTCATTGCATACCCAAAGGGGCGCCTTGGTCGCCGGCTGCGTGCCAAATTTTTACTAAAATTTCCCAAAAATACCAGGCGAACATAAATGCTTAGAAGGTCGACAAATAATATTTTTGCGGCCGAAAAGTGACGTAGGAAAAAGGGGCACCCTCACCGCCGGTCCCAAATTTGCCCTAAATTCCGCTCAAGTACCAGGCGAGCATAAATGCCCAGAAGGTCGACGAGTTCTTCCAATAAAAATTTTCAGAAATGTAACTCAATTAAAATGAGTAGTGTTAAGTAATAGATCATGTAAAATGAGTGCTGTAAGGCGGCTGTTAAACAATAGCTGGAACTGCAGCTAATGTAAAAGGGCTCCTGAAAGAAAAAGCATACATGTTTTGGACCATTTCACTGCGCATTTTGCAGGGATCTGATCCTTTAGGTTCCCAAGGACTATATCGATGGTATGGTATAACCAAGGATATGGTAGTCAACTAGGAACCATGCAGGGGGCGTGGCTGGGGCGGCTGTGACAGAAAAGCATACATATTTTTGGACCATGTTCTTGCGTATTTTGCAAGAATTCGGTCCTTTAGATTCGCTAGGACTATATCCATGGTATGGAATCACCAAGAATATATAGGTCAACTAGGTACCAACAATAGCGATCATTTGCCAATTGTAGGCAAAGTTTTAAAAGCGGGTTCGTAAATGCTTGTCCTTGATATGGAGAGAATTCCTCGCGGTAATATATATATATATATATATATATATATATATATATAAAAATATATATATATATATATATAAAAATATATATATATATATATGGATGTATGTATGTAACTCCGCCGTTATAAAGACGACATATTTACGCGCGGAATGTATCCGGCCGGAATTATGTCGTTTTTATATCGGCGGAATTAGGAATCAGGAAACACCATAGTTCCGTGCGAGGATGTGTTTTTGGACCGTAGACCTGCCCGAGATGATGTCATTTTAAGCCGAAATAACTCCGCCGATTATATGTTGTCCCTGGGCGTGGCAGATTAGGCTGGAAAATAAAAGTTTTTGTAAGCTGAAACATATCGGTTAAATTACGTTTGATTTTGGCCTTTACAGCCGACAGCACAACGAAAATTTTGATTTCCGAACCAATCCAGACAAATTAACATTTTATATTATGTCTTCATTGTATGGATTAACCAAGGATATACATGCCATCAAGGTCCCAACGATACTGAATATTTTACTGTTCATGGGCGTGGCAGAATTGGCTGAAAGACAGAGTGAAAAATGAATAAGTTTTTGCAAACTAAAATATATCAGACCCCGTACCTTTTAGGATTTGTGAGCCTTTAAAATCGACAGAACAAACACTACACATGTATATGTATCTATGGTATGAAATAACCAAGGTCATCTAGGTACCAACGATATTAAATGTTTTCTCGTCCATGACAGATTTGACTGAAAAATACAAAATTAAAAATGAATTAGTATATTGTAGATTTCGAGTGGCTCTATATATCGGGTAAATTATGTCGGACTTTTGTATGAAGAATATAGCTTTTGGGATTTGTGAAAGTTTAGAATGCGATTTTTCAATGCCAATACTCTAGATCCAAAAACGTATACTATTTGAGATACTGACGGCATTTACCAGAGAATATTCACTTATAGTATTTTTAGACAAGCTTTACTCAACTGCTGGCATCGTCCAATATACATATAAGTACGTTGTCTATATAAGTGCTACTGGATTATCTACTTATGCGTCACATCGACTCAAATTTGCTGCTGTGCTTTTGTTCCGTTTGCTGAGGATTGTACACAATATATTTTTTAATATAATACAAATGAATAGTTTTAGTTTGTAGGTATATCATTCGAAATCAGACGTTACTCTCCCTTACTCAAATAATAATAGAATATAACTCGCAGCATAACAACATGCCAAATTGACTAATGGGGCCACACTAACACAGAATAAAGTTGCTCAGGTCCATAAAAACGGCGCTCAGAAAATAGAGCACGCAAATGACCAGACGAGCACTTCAATGCAAGCTGTTATTGATTGGACCAATCAGCGATCAGCACCAAAAAGAGTCATTAGTGCATGAGCGTAAGAAGATAAACGACAGCGAACACCCACACAAACACGTGACTGCTTGGTTATCTCTGGCTTTTGGCACATCTCCCCGCATACACGTGTTTGTGTGGGTGTAGATGCTCGTCAGTGTGTCGCATTGTTCTCACTCGAATATTGATCGCTTGCCAAATTTCTGTTCGATTAACGTACTAATAATTAGCCACTCTGTTAATGGGACCTCAGTAGTCAATATGAACGACTTATTTTTTTTTACATTAGTATGTTCTAGGAGCAACCTTGTAAATTATTTATCTTATTTAATATTTGCCAGGAATTTGTTTGAATCGCCGTCCCATAATAAAGTAAACATATGTTTAGTTTTACCTTCAATCATCAAACGCACAATTTCAGCAGCTCATAATTGTTTCTTATTTTCATACCTAAAAGGCGATATGTACATATGTATTGACGAGTGTTTAATGGAACCAAATCAAAAGGAGAGTAAAACTTCTTGTGTACAGCACAATTGCGCATATACATACATACATATTTTCATTTTCGCTTTGCCTAATACATACATACATACATATGTATTGATTTCCAGATAAGCTCTTCTTTGAAGCGATAAGAAACAACAAAACTTCGCGTGAGCACACACAAGCATAAGTAGGTGCCAAATGCGAGAACACACACACAAACATACATATCCACGCAGAGATAATCGCCAAATATGTATGTACATACATGCCATTGTGTATTTGACTTCTAACGGATTATCTTCTTCTTTATCGCGCTCTTACGAATTATTTGCGAAACAAAGTTTTTATAGCTCTATTTCGACTTATTTAAGATCCAATTTTAATAGATAACCATTTTAGTTCTTGTTTAAATTGTTTTCTTTAAATTTTGATTCCATTTTTGTAGAACGATTTTTTTATGTCAAATAATACTTTCGTATTCATAACCCGTAAGAGTTAAAATCCGAATACCATTAGAAACACTTACGGTTTTACCCGAGAATCTTCACCTTTAATATTTTTAAACAGCTTTGCACGACTGCTGCAATTTAACTAAAACAGATTCTGATGAGCAAGCGGACCATAAAGTCGAGTGAGAGCCATTCAAAGGTAGATAACTTATAAGCATTCACACACATGCATAAGTAGATATCCCTTCAGAAAACACACACCCAAACATACATACATGTATGTATGCATGCAGAGAGAATCGCAAAATATGTTCGTATGTATGTGTATATGATTGCTAATGCGTTGTCTTCTTATTCTTCGCACTATCACGTTTTTCTACGAAATAAAATATTAATTATTTTTTGGTACACTTTTAATGGACCTTTATCAGTTTAATTATATCATATTTTGTAAAGACAACCATTTTAAGATTCGTAAATGTTTTTAAATCGACCGAACTCTTAAAATGTTAAATCTATTTTTGTCAAAGTTTAGAATATGATATTATGTTTATTATTACTTATGAAGCGTACAAGCTGGATAATATAAAATATTGCACACACGGACGGTTTTTACACGAGAATTCTCACTAATAATATTTCTAAACTTCTTTACTCGACTGTTGGGATTTAACTAAGACGGAATTATGTATGTTGTACGGACAAAAAGATAAGTTGGTCGCAAAAGCAAGCAAAAGTAGATGTCAATAACGAAAACACACACATAAACATATGTATGCAGAGAGAATCACACGATATGCACGTACATACGTACGTACATACATACATATGTATGTGTATATGCGTGCTGGTGCATTTATCTACATACTTCTTTATCGGACTCTTACAAATGTTCTTACGAATTGAACAATTCATGTTTTATGATAAACTTGAATGGAACGATAACAAATAAAGTATTTGTAAAAGTATTTAAAATCGACCGAACTCTTAATATTTGTATTAATTTTTGTAAATCTTTAGAATGGGTTTTTTCACAATGATTATTATTACCACACGAGCGGGAAAATATATACTATTAGATACACTGACGATTTTTACCCGAGATTTCACTTATAATATTTTTAAACAGCTTTACTCGGCTGCTGGCTTTAAACAAAACAAAATTCTGTTGCGCAGACGCAAAGTGGACGAAAATCGGCGTATGGCTAATTGAGAAAGCAAAAGCAAAAACTTAAGTGAGCGCAATTTAAAGGTAGATAACGCAAAAGCAACAACACACAAGCATAAGTAGATGTCAATTGCGAAAACATACTCTCAAACATATGTATGTATGTATAATGAGGGAATCGCCAAATATGTACATGTGCATGTGTACATTACAGCAAGTGCAGACTGCGAATAGCGCAAAACAAGACATATGTATGTATGTACAATGTCTTCTGTGCATCGATTTTCGTCGTTCGCTTTGCGCTTGCTCATATTAGTTCTGTGTTAATTTCACCCTCGTAGTCAATTTTATATTAATGCATGCTGAGGATTGTGCACAGCACAAAATTGTGGAATGTGAAGGGCGGCTTCTTTTAAATCTGATTCAATTTGAATACATTGTGAACTGAATGTATTATACATATAAATATTTAAATATTATATTCTATAATAAATTAATTAATAGTTTTAGTTTATGCGAGTCAAAAAAGGTATATTGCTTAACAAAAGGACGGTACTTGCCCTTTCCAAAATAGTTATAGGTTTAATAGACTATAATTCGCAGCACAACAGCATGCCAATTTGACTAATAGGGCCATACTAAAACAGAATAAAGTTGCACAGAACCAAAACGGACAAAAAACGGCGCTCAGCATATTGAGCACGCAAATGACCAGACGAGCACTTTAATGCAAGCTGTTATTGATTGGACCAATCAGCGATCAGCACCAAAAAAAGTCGTGAGTGCATGAGCGTAAGAAGATAAACGACAGCGAACACCCACACAAACACGTGACTGCTTGGTTATCTCTGGCTTTGGTGCATCTCTGCCCATACACGTGTTTGTGTGGGTGTATATGCTAGTCAATGTGTCGCATCGTTCTCACTCGAAATTAGCTCGCTTGCTAATTTGCTGCACGCCGGTTTTTTTGCCCGCTTAAGTCAATCGCAATTTAACACTCTGTTATTTTATCAGCAGTTTATATGAACATATTTGTAGTAGGAGCTCCTGACCCGGGGGAGTCTAAAAGGGTACATTTTAGGTATATATTATTTACCTCATTTAATATTTGCCTTCCTTGGAATTTGTTTAAGCAAATATGTGGCCAAAATATAAGGCTTGGATATAAATATTTCGATAGAAGAAACCGCAACATGAAAAATACAAAATGAAAACTGTATTAGCTTTTGTAAACTAAAATACATTGATTTAATTACGCCCGACTTTGGAAAGACATACCTTTAAGGATTCGTGAAAGCCTTTTAAATCGATAGAGCTTTAAAAATTTTGATTTCAGTACCGATCCATTTTTGACAACAACTTTACATTTAATAACCAAGAATATATATGTAGGTAGTTGTTAGCTTCACTGTTTCATAATGGCACAAGGAATTTTTTTTAAAGAGCAGCGATATAATACTCTTACGCATACGTTGGCAATTACAGATACAGTTTATAGTTTAAATACATAACTTTCTTAACTTAGTTATTATTATAATACTTTTATAATTACTAAAGAGAATATTTGCGAGCTTAACTGATTATTTCACAAGGCTCAAATTAAGAAAATGAAAAAAAATCGTATGATTCCATTTAGAAATACCGAAATTAAGTTTTGCATCAACTGCTTGGGTTAAGAACTTGGTAATGGAATTATTAGCGGCTGTAGAATTTAGCGTACTGTTTAGCTGCTTTTTGGTGGGAGGTGATGTTGTCTTTTTGTTAGCTGAGGAATTTATTGTGCGCACCTCCAGTTGGTTGAGTTCACGCTGTAGCTTTTTGGCCATATGGAAATCCAAATGCTCTGGCATATCCACAGTTTTAATGTACGTTTTGCATTCGGCGCAGATCTCCATCGGTGAATTGCTGCAGCTGGGAGGCGGCTCCAGCGGCTGCTTGGGTGCCAAAAATTTTGTAATGCTGTTGATAGGCTTCGGGGCCGTTGTTATGGCGGTTCCGCCCACCTTTTTACCTTTCTTCGCTGGCACTGGCTTTGTCGTGGGCGAGACAACCGACGCAGTTGTATCATTTAGGCGACTACGTTGCATTTCCTCGCGCTGTTCAACGCGAAGTTGACGGCTTAATTGCTGCGCATAGTGATGATCCCGATGGGTTTGCAATGCCTTAACATCGTCAGGTATTTGAGCGCCACACTCTTCGCACTTGACCATGCTAATTAGATCTGCACGCAGCTCGGGCTGTGCGAACTCAGCATAAGTGCTTGTAAAGTCGTTGCTCGCCGGTGGTTCCTTGGAATTTTCATGCTCTAATTTACGTTTTGATGTGGAGGGCTGATCAGGAGTTTGTTGCTGTAAACTTGTGCTGCTTGATTCTATCTCATCCAGTTCTGCGGCCAAGCCCTGCATGTCAGATGAATCGCTGGTATCAGCTGTTGACTCCTTTGATTGCTCCACATTTTTGCTAACTTCCTTTTGCTGTTGCAGATAACTGGCAAAGAAGCTTTCCTTAAATTCAGGCGGTGTGGCAGTAGGCGCTGCCTTGTCGTCGCTGGACTCTTCTGCAACAGTGGCATCAATCAACTTGCGCTTGTAAGCTTCAAAGAAACTTTTCTTCGGTGATAACGCTGCTCCTTTTAGGGGCCTAGTTTCTGCAAGGGGCTTTTCTGCCTCAGTCACTAGTTTTGCCTTGATTTCTGCTGTATTTGCATTAGTTTCCATATTGTCTTTTACATTTTGTTCATCTTTGTGCGTTTGCAAGTAATTTTCAAAGAAGTTCTTCATTTTAGCCTCTTCGGTTTGCTTTGGTTTTTGTGGCAGACTTGATTTTTCTACACCATCCTCCACGCTGATGCGACGCTTTTTGGCCGCCTGATTGGCAAACATGGTTTGCAGGCTGTTTTGCTCACTGGATGCCGTTTCGAATTTGCCCACGCTGATGCCCAGAAATTTGATGGCATTATTAAGCGCTGCCTCGCTGCCCGCACGTAGAAAGGTTTTTGTATTGGTCTTGATCAACTCCAGGGCTTGCTTAGCCAGCGTCTCCTGGTCACAATGATTGAGTGGCGTGGAACGGGAGCTGGCCACCTCCTGACCATCGACGTCCTGCACATACTGCACAACCATTTGCTTTGCCTTGCGATTGTTTTCTATGAAATCCTTTTCCAGGCGATCGTTTATCTCGCTGGCCAACTCGCCTAGCCAGTGTTGCAGTGTCTTGAGACCTGTGATGTTGTTGCGGCCGGGAAATTTCTTGCAGCAGCCAATGCTTTTGGAGTAAAATCGGGGCGTGACCGCCTCCAAGTCGATGCCACGTGCAATATTATGCAACCAGGAGCTGTAAAGCATTACAAGTTGGTTAATCGAATATAACATTTAAATTGGGCCAGCTGCTAATTCCATATCTCACCCATTCTTTTCGTCCAGCTTGCGATGCAGCTCTTTTTCGCTGTACTTGAGCACCTGGCCCAGAAATTTAATGCCCAGCGTCTCGCAGACCGTCTCACCGAATTTCCCGCCCAATCCCTTGATCTTGCCAACGGGCAGCTGGTCAAAGAGCGCAGGTATCTCCGCCAGCGGAAGAATCGTCTGTTTGTTCGGCTTATTCATACCCGCCGCCAGCTTGGCGAGTATTTTGTTGTGGGCAATGCCCGCTGAGCATTCATAGCCAGTCTCTGCTTTTACGGCTGCACGCACTTCGCCCGCAATGCAGGCCCCAATCAACAGACGCAAGTCGCTCTGGCGCACAGCGGGCAAATCGTTGGGATCGTATGCCAGCATATAGCGCTCATCATCGACATAGGGATTGGCAAATCGATTTGTTATCTTATTGACATAGTCGCCAATGTTCTCATAGCCAACAGCATGGCAATTGATCAGCTCCTGGGGCTTCAGTGCAAAGGAGCCCTGCGAATACATTTAGTTAATTCAAATTAGCTGTTTATAAGCTTAAACACTTACCGCCTGCAGTTGCTCCACGCGTTGATTGACTGTCTCTGTGATGTCCAGATAGGCCTCGTCGACGGAGGCGCGTTCCAGCAGGTTGGTGAAACGCTGCAGCACATTTGCCACCTCTTTGCCAGCATCCCGATATTTGCCTGTATCCGCCTTTTCTCTAATGTTGGGCACTTGGCAGAGGATTATGTCGTGACACAGCTCCTTGGCTTCATCGCCGCGCATATGGCGTGTCACGCCTTTAGCACGTGCCGCATAATTGACAGCTATAATGCCGCCTCCGCGCCAAGGATTGTATTGCACCACGGCCAGAGGCTTGCCTTGATACTCGGGCTGTTGTTTCTCCTCGACTTGGCAGAAAAAGCAATCCATGTCCACCAGCAAGACCACACGGTCGTACTTGTTTTGCATGCCAACAAAAGCACGCGTTGAATTACTCATGATTTTTTATAGAGAATACTTTGTTTTGGGTTCACATCGTTTTGTGGAAATTGCGCCTTTAATTTCGTGAGCAATAAGCGGCCGGCAACAGCTGAGCACGCGTGCGAGCGGGACAAGCATAGGGTGTGTTGTGAAAGCAGTGTTACCATATAGCGCGCTTATCCAATCAGCTGTTTCAATGGGATTCAGCTTTGTTGTCCAGGTGGCAACGCTGCCAATAAAAAAAATGTAAACAGGCGAATTAGTTGATCCAATTATGTTTTGCGATTAAAAACTATAATTAAATATTTGTGTGTGTGCATTAAAAATAGTTTAAAATGGAAAATTAGCCAGAACAAATAAACTAAGCGTCAAAAAGGCACGCGGCCTGGTGCTTGCAGCCAACGGCGCGACTTCCGCTGTTTAATAATGTACGAACAAATTGTTTGAATAACTAATGATGTGGAATAAGTATTTAATTGTAATTGTTTAATTGTTAATTGGCTTGTTAAAAGCTCAATAATGTGCTAGCAAATTTATAAGCAATTACTTTTAGTTGCGGCTTATTACATAAAGTTTTGGCAAACCACAGAGCTATTGATTTTTTTCAAATACCGCCTGCGAAGTGCACCGCATATACAATACACACACACACACTTCCGCCAAACACCAACACCCGCCAAGCAGACACTCACACACATAAATATATATATTTATTCGTTTGGCCTAATGCACGCATTGGCATTTATTGCGAGAGCAATTATCGATTGGCGTTTGACCTGAGGCAGAGGCAGAGGCAGAGGCAGAGAGTGCTCAAAAATAGAATATTTCGTGTCGTGCTTAGATCTATTTCCGGTCATTTTTTTTACGTCATGGGTGCGTCATATTCAAAAGTTTCATTCCTTGACTACCTTGATTTATCCAGTGTTTTTTACGTGTGTCAACTTATGGCTTAATTAGGCAAGCGCACGTAGAGCCTGCCCAGCCCAAGTTAAGCGGCAGTTATATTTATTGCATGCCCAAATACTGTGACAGCATTTGTTGGCCAAGCGATTTGACCAGGCTGATGGTGTTGCTGCTTGCGGCAGGTGTGTATTGTGTGGAGGTGTGTGTGTGTGTGTGGTTGTGCGTGCGTGTGTGTATTACTGTGACCTAATTTTGTATTATTAATGGGGCTCAAGGAATAACGGCACAGGAAGTGGCAGGTGCAGCACTGACCTTTATTAATAAATATGTCATGCCATCAAAAATCACTTAACGATTTGTGTCAGTTATTAACCAGGGGGGGGGGGGTGGTTGGGAACGGTAAATTATTACATGCATCTTCGGCATGAGGAGTTTTAGTTCGAAGATGTACAAAAGGATTTTCAGGAATGAGAAGAAACGTTGATAAGAATAAAGAATCTTAATAATAAGAATAATAAATCTTAAAATTTTAAAATGTATAATGTATTTTACCAAATATAAATTTTAAAAAATAATTAATTTTAAAAATAATCAATTTGCTGGGACGGTCACAATTTATTTTCGAAGCTTCTCTTAAAAATTACTCATAACTTCCCGTCTACGATACCCGCTTATTTACGTCAAATGAATTATTAAAATTCATTTAAATTAATTTGCGGTAATCCAAGATGACAAACCCTCAATTATATCTGTTAGAATTACGCTACAGCCCTGTCTCCATGTCACCCTGTCTCCCAGTTTCCCTGCCTCCTGTCTCCCTGTCTCCAGCATAAACGCACAATTATGCTAATGGTTCATGCCCACGAGAACAGCAACAGCCACTTGACCGCCCGACCGAGCGAGCGGAGCCTGCCCGCCCGCCAGTAGCTGAAAGCAACCCACTCAGTCTCGGCACTCGGACGCTCGTCATCGTCGTCACTTTTCGGGGGTATTCACAAGCGAACAACTCACACGGCCAGATAGTCTCTGTCGGACGCCGGACGATGAAGTCACTGGGGCGTTATATCGCAGTGCAGTGTTCCATTTGATTTGATTGTTTTTAAGTGGTTCGTTTACTCTCCCGCCTGCAGTCGACAGCCGACAGCGTCGCCATGGTAAAGATACTGCAGGCCTACAACTTTGCCAGGCAGCAGACGTTTGCTCTCAATGGCGACATTCTGGCAGCCACCTTAATTGGCAACAATCGCATCGCCATCAGCAGCGCCGAGCAGTTCATAGAGATCTATGACATAGCTGGCAAGCAACAGCAGCAGCAACAGCAGCAGCCACAATTGGAGCAGCAGGAAAATGCAGTGCAGGAGGATCAGACAGCGGCGGGTGGCATGGGAGATGCAGCTTCGCCGACGCCGACGCCAGCGATTGATGAACGCATGCCCGTCAGGTATACATTGGCCACGGTCGGCGAGGTGGTGCAGCTAATCTATTGCGAGGCTGGTAAGCATACAAATTATATGATATATAACTAGGGTCTTATGTGGTTTTACGTTTACGTCAGTTTTTTGCTTTAATCACTTCGATCACTTTTCCACCCGTAGGAAATTTAAATCTACCCGTATTATGTTATACCCCAAGCCTCAAATTTTGCAATGATCATTTAAAATAATAAATTTGAATCAATCAATTAAATTTAAATTTAAATTTTTTGGCCCATTCCACTCTTTGACTATAAAAATAATTAAAACCCATATTTTTTGATATTGTAAAGAATTTAAAATAAGCCTCATGGCGAGATTAAAATTTCGTTCATACAGCCACGAGGAGAGGAAGATTTTATGAAAACATATTTATTTTATTTATTTATTTATTTATTTATTTATCGACAAAACGAGTGTCTTCCAATTATTCAACACATTATAAATACAATTAGAAAAATTAAATGCTAAAAGCCTAGATAGAGAACACAAATTTCAAATAGCATCACCGACCGATGGAGGTGTTTTATTTGCCAGTCCGGCCAGCTGTGCCCCTTTTCACAGCTAATTTTGTCAGTGACGCTATTAGAGCCTACATCTAAAAAGAAGGGTGTAAGTAGGAAAAAGTGTTCTTACGTAAAATTAAAAATAATGTTAATTTGCTATATTATTTAAGAATATAGCATAAATAGGAGATAAGAAAGGAGGAAGATTGTTAATAAAGTATAGAACTGTATGCTAGATATGCAGAGTGTTAATTAGATAGAATAAAGAGATAGTATTGGGAGTAATGGGAAATCACCGACCCGGTGGGGGAAAATTTTCAGCCAGCCCGGCTAGCCATGCCCCTGCTCATAGCTGGGAATGGTCAGTGACTTCCCGAAGGTATCCTGAAAGCAACGATTTTATTAGGGGTAGAGAAAAATCGGTAGAGAAAACGTGATGCAAACTATTGTAATTTTTACATAGCACGCGAAAAGAATTGTGCATAGCGTATATCAAACGATTTAAAAAAAAAACATTTTTCAAATCAACGTTTTCACCCATTTTCAACAGTTTCGCGTGAAATAGGATAAACAGATTTGTTTGGTTTCATTTAGGATAAATAGTTCCATAGATTAGTTAGGTACCATTAAATAAAAAGTGAAATTAATGTTTTCTTCCATTACTCTGATGCAGGCAAATACCTTCTGACCCTCGAAAAGGAACAGGCTGGCAGTCCGGTGCATTCGAATAGCACCAGCATAAGCTGCACATCGAGCAGCAATAGCAACACTGTTTGCTCCGAGGATGATACCAAGATGTTTGTGCGCATCTATGCAAACTTTTGGAAGTTTCCCGATGCCAAGCTGAACGAGCTGCCGATCACAATACGCATTGCCTCGATGACGACGCCCAAGACGCCGCTGGTGGAGAGCATTGATGTGATTGAGCTGCCGCTGCGCAGTCCGCCAGAACTGGTGCAGAGCTGCCAAACGTCGGGCAACATCATAGTGAGCAGCAGGGATCGCATCTATCTGTATGAGTATACGCAGTGCGTGCATGAGAATACCCAGCCGAGATTCTCCTTCATCGATTTTCTGCCCTTCAAATTCTTCGTGCAGCTCAACTTTGTGCCGCTGCGCCTATGTCTGGCCGAGAACGTCATAGCCTGCCTCAGTCATCGCTATTGTGTGGCCTTCAAGGTGGTGGATGCGCTGGCCAACAAGACCACGACTGCGTCTGCGCCGGCGCACGAGCACAGCTGCCTGGACAATGATTATGCGGGCGATGAGCCCTTGTCCGAGTCTCTAAGCTTGGGCAGCAAGGCGAGCGCAGCGGCCGCCAGCAGCACGCATAGCCAGCAGAGCTGTGAAAGCGACTCCCTGCAATCCTCGAGCAGCGCCAAGCCAGCGCTGGTAAGCGGTCCGGGCTTGGCCGGACGTACGCCTCTAGACTTCAATGTGGCGCGACTGGTGAACACCGCCTACGGCCGTGAATTTGAGCCCGAGCTGCGTTCGCAGTGGGATCAGTGCGAGAATGGCAGCAATCGCTGCGGCGGCCAGGAAGATAACACACAGGAGATAACCATAACGCCACAACGGGCCGCCGACATCAAAATAAAACTCATCAACGAGGCGAAGGCTATGAATGTGAGAGGCATCGGTGCCGGCGGGAGCAGTGCGACGGAAGATGTATCCGTACAGTACGACATACGCAAACTGCTGCAAATATGCATGAAGACATCAGAGCCACAGTCGCGGGTCTTGGATATACTGCGCTGCATGGACCTAAAGGCCATATACCAGCGCAGCAGCGAGCAGCAGCTGGAGGAGGATGACGAGTATGACATGGGCAACCAGCAGGTGCCCAGTGCAGTGACCACATTCAAGCATGCTAATCGGCGCACGCTAAAATCCTCTCAGCATCAGCGCTGTGTGGGACATGCGCTGCTCGTGGCCAGCAGTGTGGATGGCTATTTGTTTCAGTTCTGCGGCCAGGGTAAGTGGTACAGTGAGAACGAAAAGCCTGTGGCCAGCTATAGTTTTACGGCGCCCGTGCTGCAGGTGCATTTAAACGAATATGTCGTCTATGCCGTCACCTCGGAGTCTGTGGAAACGCATACCTCACGCATCGGCCACAAGCTGTTTCATAATCGTTTCGAATATCCGAGCATTGGCGGTCTGTTCCCAGAGGAATCCTCGCCAGACGTCAGCTCAGCCATTGCCGTCATTGGCCTGGCCGCCTTTATGCACGTACAGTTCGTGTGCGTCAACCGGGAGCAGCTCGTCCTGATCACAAATACAGCGCTCGAGCAGCACAAGCGTCGCAGCACTGGCGAGGTCGCCGTGGTAGCTGTTAAGCGCAACATTGCAGCCAGGTTCTTGGCAGAGGCAAAGGCCAAGCACAACAGCTTGCTGAGAAGCAGCAGTGCTGTTCAGTCCTCGGTGGTTAACGAGTGGACGCTCTACAATCTGGAGGTGCCCAAGGTGGAGCACATTGTCGAGGATCTCGAAGGCATTGCCGAATCATATCGCAGCGCAAGCAGCTCTAACTTTTATGATCTCATGGAGGAGGCGCATGTCATGCTTAGACTCAGCCTCACACTGCAGGGCGAGCGTCTCGGTGTGGACAGGGAACAGGAGTTGCGGAAAATGTTTATGGCCAATTGTCGCAAATTGGCGGACTTTTCAATACGGTAAGAACGGTTTCTGTGCACACAACAATTTTAGTTAACCTTGTAGTTAGGGCTTGCAGATGTGAATAGTGAAGCTTTCGACTCCTGAGTTTTCAAAGATATTCCCCACTTCTATTCCGTTAACAGCTCCAATAAACAAGAGGTTTACTTACAAGCAACTGGTTTCTACAAGATGTGCCAGCTCCAATTGGTGGACATATACAACAACTATATTCAAGAGTTTATGGACAGTGAGCAGGTGGTGGAAACAGCGCAGCTAGTTGGTCTCATCTATACCGTAAAACTGTTTCTGCTTGGCCTGGGCACGGATCGTCTGCGGTCTTCGTTTCTACACCAGACCGTGTCACCGTACTTCACACCCGCCCGGGTGCTACAGCAGGGCTATAAGCAGGTGCCGCTCTCGCTGGAATTTCTCAACATGTTCATCAAACATGCCCCAGCGGATATACCACAGATAATGCTTAGCTCGCCGGTGGTAGCCGATGCCATGAGCGGTGAGCTAATCAACTATCTGAAATACTTGACGACGCTGTAAGCTAATAATGCGTTAGAAATTCAAATCTCAAGCTAATTGTGTTAACATTTCCTTTAAGCACGCCCGATGAAACTCTTCTGTTAGCTGTAACTGCTTGTCGCATGTCAAACTATCTGCTGGCCCAGGAAATAATATCCAAGTGCACGCGTCGCACTTTGGCTGTGGCGCTGATCAAGCACAAGAACGTGCTATTTGATGACAGCACAGTGCTCTATCAGCGGCGACAGCAACCGGAACAGCAGCAGCAGTCCCAGCTTACGGCTCGTAAACGTTCCCGTCGTGGCGCCGCACAAACGAAGGGCAAGTCTTCAGGTGGCTGCGCATCGACGCCCACGCCCAGTGCCATTATTTCCTTCTCGGATTTCTGTGAGACCATTCTGCTGGCCAATGAGCAGCCCGCACTGATCGAGGCGATAACTGATGCCTTCATTCACGCCCTGTGCATTGAGCATAGCATTACGCTGGACGTAGTGCTGCAGCTGTTCCTCAACTATATTGCCTCGCACATTGGCCAGAAGGGCTATCAGACCTCGCAGAAGGTCTTCGTCAGCATATTGCAAGTCTACTATTATGATCTATACGATGTGAGCTCTTCGCTGCAGCCGCTTGAGGTGCGCTCGCAAACGCCGCCTCAGCTGGACGATGACTACGATGATGAATGCAGCAGCTCGCGAGCGCCCTCGCTGCACAGTGAGGCGGATGTCCAATCCTTGTCTAGCTCCTGCGCCAGCTCCGCGCCCGATGAGCGTTCGCTAAATGGCCGCCAGCAGCGCATTGTGTATGATCAGCTGCAGGATCAACAAGGCGGATCGCCCTATCAAAAGCGCAGCTCGAATGCTTCGCTTTCGCAACCGCAACCCGACGATGATGTGGCTGCCACAAATCTGAAGGGCCTGAAAATACTCTTTCGCATGTATATGGGCCGTTTAAAGGCTCTGAGTGATCTCATTACCGATCTGCAATCAGCCGATGTCGAACAGCAAAGCAGCCGCGAGGATTTCTTGAATCTGCGAATGGAATGCATTGCCTATATGGTTGGCATGGCGCCCAATTACTGCAACAAGCCGAGCGTTCGCCATGCCAGCGAACCAAATCAATCGAACAAGCTAATATTTGTACCCTATATTCCCGATTATAAGCTGGGCGAGGGCGAGGAATATGAACAGCATATCAAAGCCTATATACGACCCATACCGTGCTTGCTGGAACGACCTCAATACTTGAACCGTTTACCCCCATTTGAGCGCAGCGATTTTAGTTATCCCAAAAAGGATGAGGGCGAGTTCGAGGTGCGGTTTACAGGCTGGCACAACGAACTCTTGACTCTGACTCTTAAGATCCAAAGTCTACTGGCCTCCAGCAAGGTGGATCGTGAGATAATTTCAGAGTTTTTGGCATTTATACAGAAATCGCCCCATTTAATGGGCATCGATAGCTTCTTGGTCATAATATTGCCCAAAAATTTGGCTATCAATTATATGTTGAGTTTTTGTCCCGCCTTTCTGTGGCAATATGGCAAGGTAATGATAATACTTCTGTTAAACTATATCTTAAAACTTATTAAGCCTTTTCCCGTTTACAGTCCTGTGGATTTTCGCCCAAGCATTGGGAGTCTTTGCTGCGCAAGATACTGAGCAAACAGGATGCGCTGCCCAATTGGAAAACACATATTGCAGGTTTGTGGCAGATGTTAATTAATTCTGTGGTCAATTCAATTGATCTTGATTGATCTCTCACAGAAATACTCAACAATCTGGTAGCGGAGCTGAGCTTCGAGGAGCTGTTGCAATGCTTTCCCAGCGAGGTTATACAAAACCGAAATACAGCACAATACTTTGCCAAGGAATTTGCTGAAACATGCGTATTGTACGAGCACGAACAACTGGTATTCCAGACACCCGAACAGCCACCGGATAGCCGGCAGCATTTGCCCATGGATAACATTGATGAGGACAATGTGTTTGAGCTGACTTTGCGTAAGGCTGTGGCCAAACAGCGCAGCATTGCGCTGCGCTCCATGATCGAGTCAACGGGCACTCAGCTGTTCGATGCCACCAGTAATCCTATGTATAATCTGTAGACAATCTGGATTTCAGTCTAGATTGGTTGCAGCATTCCTCTTTTAACTAGTTGAAAACTTATCATATTGCAAATTCAGAAGATTGATTGATATTAACTAGGGGTATAGACAAAAAAACGTTGCAGTTGCGGTCGACAGCTGCATATTTATACTGTATCAGTTTATATATATATATATATAGCATATATATATCACTCTATATGCGTAGTTATATGAGTTTAGTTAATGCAGCCTCTCTAGCGAGGTAATATTTATTGATATTTTGTTAGACACAAACGCAACATTTCGATCGGTATTTATAATTGTGGTTTTTAAAAAAGATTTACAACTAACTTTTGTAGGTTGTATATTAAAAGTAGGCACTTTTATGCAGTATTCGCTAGTAGCACGCCTGAAACCAGTTAAACGGCAGAAAAAAAAAATGAAAAATAAAAAAGACAACAAAACTGTTATTAAGAACAAACTCTTGAGTAAATTGCTTGTTCTCTGGCACTTGCTTTATGTACATTCTAAGTTCTCAGTTCGAGTAAGCTTTAGTAATCTTAAATATGATATTGTATTTGTACTTTTAGCTAACCAGTCTCTCTATATTAAACACATAAACACACACACTCCAACATCAAGTGATATTTTTTAAATTCTTTCATAAACTTTAACAATAAAAGAACATAAATTGTATAATAAAGAGCCCATTGAATTCTTTTATACAGCTGGCGAGTTCGTTAGCCCCGCAGCTCTAGTAGAACTGCATGGAAGCTAAGCTAAGCTGCATTGCCTAAAATATTTGTAGCCAGCAATTAAGTCTCAGAGGCTGCGACACGCTTCTGCGGCCGTCTGACGACGGTAATTGAAAACGTGTGAAAAACTTGTGGAACAGCAGAACCCCGCCAACGGCCCACCCCCAATCAGCTGGGTGGCATGCATAATGCGGTCAATTAAATAAGCGCTTTGCGCGCCTAGTTTCGCACTTAGGCACGGAGCAATTCAGTTGCCTAGAGACGTCTCAGACTGAAGCATGGGAGAAGCGCAGTTCAATTCAGAGACGGCTGAGGAGGAAAAGGCAGCGGATGCAGCGTCTCCGCAGGATAATCATCTGGATGCGCTCATCATTCGCATTGGACAATTCGGACGCTTCCAGATATTCAACTACATAATGCTCAGCCTGCCCATCGTATGCAATGCCTTCTACTCGATATCCTATGTGTTTACAGCCAGCCCTGTGGTGCACAGGTAAGTGAATTGGTGTCTGCTTGGCTAAGTCTAAAATTAACCTCATTCTAGATGCAACATTAGTCAGTGTGATACTCCAAATAGCAGCTATATTGAGCCCTGGCTGAACTTTACGATACCTCAGCACAATGGAGTATGGGCCCAATGTAACCAATTTGAGGCAACGCCGGTAAATGGAGCCCTCTGTGAGGAGCATCATTTCAATAGCAGCCATCCCGTCAACTGCGAAGCGGGCTACAAGCTGAGGGGCGACGAGGAAACCATTGCCTCAGAGGTAAGTATCACTTTGTGAAATATTCGCCAGATTAAGATACTTAAATATGAATTACTATTTGACGTTCAAAGCTGGAGGCATCGTTAGAAAAAGAATAGAAGTAAAGTAAAGCTAAATTGTTAGGTTTCGTCTAATAGATATAGGAATTTCTTAAGGCAGTAATTCGATAGTGAGATCTTTTAGCTTTGCTGATTTATTTTTGTACCCTGAACCCATTTAAAATGGGTAAAAAGGGTATTATGTATCTGTGCAAATGTATGTAACAGGCAGAAGGAAGCATTTCCGACCCCATAAAGTATATATATTCTTGATCAGCATCAACAGGCGAGTCGATCTAGCCATGTCTGTCCGTCTGTCCATATGTATGAACGTAAGGATCTCAGAACCTATAACAGCTAGAGAAATTTTAGCTGTAGGTCCTGCTGGAACCCGGGCAGATCGAGTAATAAAAATATGTAATCGATAAAAATCAATGTCAAAATCCTGTTTTTTGAGCAATTTTGGTAAATAATATGAGCTAGAGTCACCAAACTTGACATTTAGTTTCTAGAATAGTATATATATATCAAGTATCTTTCATTTTATACCTATCGGCTGTTGGAAGAAGTGGGCTCAGGCTATCCCCTAGTCGGGAGCTCCCGACTAGAACATCTTACTTGTTAAATATAAATAAAGTATAGATTTAATAACTTGGAATATCAAGAATCAGAGACTGGCTACCCGGTACAAATGAGCCAACAAAGTACCTCAATTTACCAATTTATTTGTGAGCAACAACAAATTGAATATATACATATGTACATTAAAAATGGATGCTAAATTTGAACCAGCGACCTGCTTAGAACGGCACGCAGGCTCATGACCATGAGAGTACAATTGAATTAGATCTCAATTTCTAATCTACTAATTTTAATGTTTAAATTTGTTTTAGTTTTCATAGTAAAAATCTCTTGGACTCGAAAGAAAATATTAATAAATTGTACTTTTTTTCTTTTTGGGTTACAGTTTGGAATTTTTTGCTCCGATAAATGGAAACTTTCGATGGTGGGCACAGTGAACAACATTGGCCAGTTCGTAGGCATACCCTTGGGAGGTTATTTAGCGGATCGGTGAGTCATTATAGCTAAATCATAAAATCGTCTCAACTTCTACTCCCTCATTTGCAGTTATGGACGCAAGGCAATGCTCGTTGTGACGGGCGTTCTGAGCGCTCTGGCAGGACTCGCACGTTCCCAGGCGCCCGAGTATTACAGCTTTTTGTTCTTTGAGTTTCTGGATATGGCCGTGGGCAGCACACTATTTCCCACTGCCTTTCTGCTGGCCATCGAGCTGGTCGGGCCCAAGCAACGCGTTGTGGCCACCATGATCATCAGTTTGACCTACGGCCTGGCAGAGGCGGCAATGGGCTATATGGCCAGCTTAATTCTTGATTGGCGTGTGCTGCTCCGCGTGCTCTACACGCCGGCCCTGCTGCATCTGCTCTTCATCTGCTATATACCCGAGAGCGTACGCTGGCTGCTGAGCCAATCTCGGGAAATGGAGGCCGTTCAGATACTGCGCAAGGTGGCGCGTGTTAACAAACGGACATTGCCCGAAACGCAGCTCAGTGAAATGGTCCTCATGAATCGCCAGTTGTTGGCCAAATCCGAGACATCTGGCGGTCACTACACTGTCCGTCAAATTTTCAGTGCACTCGGCCTGCGCATTGCTCAGTGCTGCTTTCTATGGTTCAGCAACACGTTTATAGCCCTGGGTCTAAGCCTGAATGCAACTGAATTAAATGGCAACAAGTTTGATAACTTTAGCATGACGGGATTAATGCAACTGCCGGGCATTCTGGTTGCCACCCTGCTGATGCATCACATTGGCAGGCGCTGGGCGCTGAGTCTCTCTCTGAGCACTTGTTCTTTTTTACTAATTGTGATGGCACTTCTGGACAACGGTGAGTACCAGTCGGGAAGGCAAAGCTGTGAATTTTCTATAATGTATTTACTTGTCAAGACTGCAAGCCAATTTATTTGTTAACATATTCCCAGCTTTAATTCGAACCTGTTGTCAAAAAAATGAGTTTAACCGCAACGCGAATTAAAACATTTTATTTTACAAAATGTTTTGGTTCATATAAAAAATTATGAGCTTAGGTTCAAACTTGGGCCCCAACCATTGGATCGGCCCAGATATATGCCATTTTTAGGCAGAGATTAAATTTAGCCCGCAATTTCTCTATGAAAATATGATTGACCTGCAATATTTTTTGTAAAACGGACAATTTAAATTACAAATGCAATTGTTTCAAGGCAAACATTCGTTTCCAGCGTAACCTGTTACTTTTATTCTAATTTTTGTATAAAATGAAGTTAAATATTTTCTTTATTTCTAGATTATGCTACATTGTCTTGGTATCTGTACTTTCTGGCCAAAATGTGCTCAACGGGCAGTTTTATGACACTGTATTTCTTCACCTCCGAAATCTTTCCCACCAGCTGCCGCAACAGTATGCTTTCCTTCTGTTCCATGGTGGGTCGTTTTGGCTCCATGTTGGCGCCACAAACTCCGCTCTTGGTGGGTGCGACAATTGCTCGGCTAATGCATTATTAATATGACATGTTTCTTTTTAGATATACTATTACAAATATGCGCCGCATTTGCTGTTCGCCGGATTTGGCATTCTCAGTTCAGTGCTGAGCTTTTTTTTTCCTGAAACTTCCAATAAAGTGCTGCCCACGACTTTGGAGGAGGCTCGCGCTCTGGACAGAAGTCAACAGCCAAAAGTTTCGGCAGCTACAAAAACTGCTGTCTAATCAGTTGAAAATAGCAACGTCTGGGTCTGGGGTATATTTGGGTTCAATTAGTTGCTGTAAATATTTGTCTATCAGATTGTCGTGTTGAATGACATGCAAAAATATTGAATTGTGTATAGAGTGTCGAATACTTGGAACTGTTCGGCTCGTGTTTGTTGTAATAAGATAATGCCTGCACTTGACGCTATTCGAAAATGGCGACAAATCTTTTCAATTACTTGCTAATCTTATCATTTCAAATTGGATTGTCGATCAACAAATTAATCATTATACAAAATGGCAGCCAAATTAGGCAATATAACGAGCAGCGACTATTTCATTAATAAACTATTTATTATTGATTTGCAATAAATATTTTATTGATTTATCCATTCATTCATCAATGCCAATCTAGACTTATCTTTATGCGCCACTATATATCATTGAATAATTCCAAAATTTTATCAAACTATTCAGAGTATATATACTACAGCTAGTAAACTAGTATTCCGCACTATACATGTTTTATTTAACTGTTTAGGTTATGTTTATTTCTATCCATGTATAAAACTCTGTCCGGACTTATTGAATGATTTTTTTTATCAACGTTCTAATCGTAAGAATTAAGAAGCAATTTTTATTCTGGTTACCTTTCATAATGAAAGTGCACGAAAATCCACCCGAAATTTTGAAAAAATCGCAAAAAACGGTTGAAACTTTTTTCTTTAACATCATATCGTTTGTAAAAATCATTTCCAAAGTGAGTTGTTTCACACTATTCGCAAAATCCACGGCTCCTTGGATTTGGGGTGTGAGTTCTGGCTCAAATTTAAATATATATATATATATATATATATAAATTCATTTGGGACATATTTCACAGTTTTCGCACAATTATGAAACTTAAGGACAACTAAAGTTTACCAATTTTGGAAGTTTCACACGCAGCTGCGTAAAATAGACGGATTTATGAAACTCCTTTGGGGGTAGATTGTAAATTTCTTCGGACGGGATGCCCGATTTGTGCTTAAAATTTCTTCATTAATTGGATTAACACAAATGTTGAATACCTTTGTTCATTTGTAGCTTCTTAAAAACCTGAATAGTCACTATGCTCAATTACACAGGTAAGCAAAACTGCTGAATGACCCATTCAGAATTGTGGCCAGAGCAATACAGACAGCAGCAGCTGCTTGTGCCAGACATTATGTCGGGGGGCGCCCACTGATAAGAGCCAATAAACGGCGATAATAACGTTGTAAATTGACATTATATTGTATATCAATCAATAATCATGCGTTGAAGCCATTTAGGGTCTTCGGTGCAGACGGCAAATGCGATGAGCCAACAAAATCAGCTACGAAATTAAGCAACTAGCTGATAAGGTCAAGATAAGAGCAGACGCGAAAGGGGCACAGAGAGCAGAGGATTGAAGCCACGTAGTAAACATGAGGGAGAGAGCGGATCTCGTATCTAAAGCCGTCAAGTGTCGTAATCAAACAAGAGCGAACCAAAACAGAACAGCAAAAAAAAACCAACGAAAGAGAGAAGAAAGACAAATAAAAATCGAAAAGGAAGGGCTATCTTCGGCAGGCCGACTATTTAATACCCTTCCACACCGAAACTTTTCATAATGTTCATATACTCATGATTAATGCCGAGAAAGGTTAAGATATCTTGAAAAACAAAAAGTTGCTCATACAAGAACTTCACTTGCGACCGATAGTTCAAGGATTTTGCATATACATATATGAGACGCATAGTAAAAATAATAAATGCCGAGATATCTTGATAAATAATAAAGTTGTTCATACAAGAATCTACTTTTCGACCGATCGTTCCTATGGTAGCTATATGATATAGTTGTCCGATCCGGCCGGTTCCGCCATATGTACTGCGTGCAACAAAAACAGGGACTTCTGAAAAAGTTTCATAACGATAGCTTTAAAACTGAAAGACTAGTTCACATACTGATACTGATACTGATCATGAATATATATACTTTATGGGGTCGGAGATGTGTCCTTTTATGCGTTACGCATTTCATTACAAAATTATAACACCCTCTGCAAGGGTATAATTCATGATTCATTCAATGTAGACCGCATAACAAATACTCTTGTCGAATATAATTAGCTTATTGGGACAGCTTCAGATAAAACTGGGAGAGTTATTTAATTTTTGTAAAACATTATTTACATAAGCCCGTTTTTATCAGTGCTCATGAGGAGTTTCAAAAATATATTTATCACAGCGAATATATTAGAATTTGTATCGTTGCACTTAAAGAATTCAGAGAGATACAAATGGGATATAAAATAAAAAATATATTATTCTATATGTCTCCAATTTATATTATCATGATTAAATTTATGTCAAATGTTATTTTTTTTAATATGTTCCCATATTTATTTTTAAAAAATCGAAAGTAATAAAAATATAGGGTATACATAGAATGTTTGAAATAAATACAAATTTTTTTTATAATTTTTGTCAAAAGTTTTTTTTAATGATAGTCCAATCGATGTTTATAAAGAGTTATGGAGAGATAACACAAATTGTTGTTTTCAAGATTGTGTAGAATCTCGTTTCCTAAAAGGTTTTCATAAATTGAAAGAAAGAAAAATTGTTATCACAGGTTGGAAATCCATGTGAATGGATTTGGCTAAATATAGGTTGATGCGAACGAATCAGTCAATGAGCGGCACTGCTCGCGGTCGGACGCTCCGCGACGGAGACGTAAAAGCTTATTAAAAACTATACGAATTTCTATATGTATTTGGGCTATAAAAAGCTCACGTATTTTTACGGCATATTTATAAATCGCGCGTCGGATAAAAAGTGCAGTTGGACACGCGGATATGTTGAAATAGAAAATAAATTAAAATATAAAATAAAGGAACTGAAATATTTACTGAAAATCCGTTTGTCATATAATATTCGGGCACATGTCTGGCAAAAAGGGGAGTGGCGCCGCCGCCGCCTTCGCTGACAGCGACAGCCCGAGAAGAAGCAATGGCCATGCCGTTGGAACTGCGACTGAGGCTGAGCATGTGGAGGCAGCCGCTGGTGAAGATAACTCTCTGGATGCCATTTTGGTGCGAATCGGGCAGTTCGGACTGTTTCAGATAATCAATTATGTGTTATTATGTGTGCCCATGGTGTTCAATGCCTTCTTTTCGATCTCATATGTGTTTACCGCCAGCACAGTGGTGCACAGGTATGTAAAGGGGCAAGCATTCCCTCTCCGTGTCTCTTTCGTCACTTTAATTACCAAATCCAAACACGATTTAGATGCAATATAACGCAATGTGACAGTCCGGCCAGTTTGTACGAGGAATCCTGGCTGAATTTTACAGTGCCCTATAAGAACTCCGCTTGGGATTCGTGTAATCGTTACGTGAACATATCGGAATCGGATTCTAGTAGTGTATTTAGCGATCCCTCGAGCGATGTGTGTGTCGCTGAGTATTTTGGCAATTCAACCGAAAGCTGCGGCACAGATTTCAAATTTCGAGACGAAGAGAAAACCATATCGACTGAGGTACATATTCAGCATAGATTCTTTAACTTATAATATTTAAAAAGGTATCGATTAATCTATTGGAATTTGTTTATGCTTTGGTTTTTAAACTCGTGTAGAGTATATTATAATTATTAATAATATTCTAGATCAGCATCAACAGTCGAGTTGATAAAGCCATGTCCGTCTGCCCGCCTATCTGTTTCTATACGAATTAGTCTCTCAGCTTTATATAGGCTATAGTCTTGTATCTTTGCATGGAACAAAGCATAGTGCAGTACATGTGTGAGAACAGGTCGGATCGAATGACTATATCATATAGTTGCAAGGGTATTAAGTCTTCGGTGTGCTTGCTAATTTATTCAAGCTTTCTTATGAAATAGTGAGTGAGCGAAGAAATAAACATTTAAGTAGAAAAATAATTGAGCTTAGTTTTTTGATCGTTGAAATATGTTTTTAAAATATTGAAAAATGTGTTGACTGGAATCGAACAAAACAAAAAAATAAAGTGTACAAAGATAATCAACTAAAACGACTTACAGTTCTGAAGTTTTTGTATAGTTGTTGAATTTTCAGGAATTGTCTATGGCTAGTTGAACAAACGGCTTTTAACAATATAAACAAATTCCATATATTTCTGCGAATTAAAAAAAGTGGTTTTCTTTTTAATTGAAATAAGGTTTGCTGTGTTTTGCATGCGACTCGTTTATCATTTTTTTCTTATAACAAAATTAAATGTAACTTAAATAAAATCCCCTTTTTTATTTATCTGTTTATTTTTATTTTATCTTTATCTTGGTTTTAAATGATTTAAGTTTGGCATCTTTTGCAAAGACGAGTGGAAACTCTCCTTGGTGGGCACCATAAACAACGTGGGCCAGTTTGTGGGCATACCTTTGGGTGGCTACTTTGCAGATCGGTAAGTGGTCGCACTTTTCAATCCTTTATTGAATACTCAATCGAAATAATTTTTATTTAGCTATGGTCGTCGCAATATGTTGGCAATTGCTGGAGCTTTGAGCGCTCTCATGGGCATTATTCGTTCACTGTCCAGCAATTATTATATGTTTCTGTGCTTCGAGTTCCTCGACATGGTTGTGGGCAGCACCCTGTTTCCCACGGCCTTCCTGCTGGCCATCGAGCTGGTGGGTCCCAAGCGTCGTGTAGCCGCTGCCACCATTATCACCATTTTCTATGCGATAGGAGAGGCGTGTCTGGGCATTTTGGCATCACATGTGCAGAACTGGCGCTGGCTACTGCGTTGGCTCTATGCGCCAGCTATACTGCAGATACTATTTCTCTGGATTCTGCCCGAGAGCGTGCGCTGGCTGCTCAGCCAGGGCGAGGAGAAGCGAGCGGCTGAAGTGTTGAGGCGTGCGGCCCGAATCAATCGGCGACCATTGCCGGAGGAGCAGGTGGATGAGCTGCTCGCCAACAATCGACAAAAACTGCATCAGGCCAACGAAAGCCCGTATCCGATTAGGCAGGCCGCTCGCTTTTTCGTTTGGCGCATTGCCAACTGTTGCTTCTGCTGGTTCACACACACGTTGATTGCCCTGGGACTGAGCTTGAATTCGGTAAATCTGGGTGGCAGCAAATATAACAATTTCATGCTAAATGGCTTTGTGCAAATTCCCGGCCTACTGCTGCCACTCATCATAATGGATCGCATTGGCAGAAGGTATTCGCTATGCGCCTCCATGCTGCTTTGCGCCATTTGTATGGGTGCCTCGGCTGCTGTCGGATCAGGTAAGCCTCTTTATATTCAAATAAAAGCAAGCTATCTTATTTAATGTTTAACAAGAGGTGTGCCTTGATAGGCTTAAGCCCCATAAGCTCGGCACTTGCCAAAGACACGGTTGAAATTGCAAAAATAAACATTCAAAAGAACATTTGCAGTTATGACAGTTAAACGTTCAACACTTCCATTAATTTTCCATTTCTTTGAGGTATTTCTTTATACATTATTATTCCTTTTTTTTGTGAATTACAAGTACAAAAATCTTAATTTGAGCCGGCGACCTCGCGCTTGCCTGACCGACGCTCAGACACCTTAGTCTTTGATATTTTTCCTACAAACCCTGACCAATGTTTTGCCCAACTTTGGAGATCAAAGTATCCACTCTGCCAGGACAAACTCTTTTATAAAACGAAAGGAAAGTGTATTATCTTTTATAATTCTTCAAATTTGTTGCTCTTTCAGATGACTATGCTGGTTCGCTGACGTTGTTCCTTATTGGGAAGTTGGCTATTACGTGTAGTTTTCAGATCTTGTACTTTTTTACCTCGGAAATCTTTCCCACGAATGTGCGAAATAGTTTGCTCTCTGTTTGCTCCATGGTTGGCCGCATTGGCTCTATGTTAGCGCCGCAAACCCCATTGCTGGTAAGTACCAGGCCACAGTCTTCGTATTGCACAGCTAACTCTTGTTCTCCTTAGGCCAAATACTATGAGCATGCGCCTGCAATATTATTTGCCACCTTTGCTTTGGTCAGCGGCTTTCTGACGCTTGGTTTTCCCGAGACGGCAGACAAAGTGCTGCCCACAACAATGGAGGATGCCCGCGACTTGGATACCGCACGCCAATTACGCACGGATGACAATGAGGAGGAGCAGGAGGCGCCTAGAAGATTGTGTTGATCAATTTGTACATTAACTAACGAACTGCACGCAGTTTTGCGATTGCCAAAGATTTTATTTTGTCCAAGCCGAATGCATTTGTTGTTGAGTTTTAATACGTTTGTACTGTGCCTAGTATTAAGTGAAAGTGTCGATTATTTTTGTATAGTATTTTTTTTATTGTATATAAAACTAAATGTATATTAATTAAAATTAGCCCGTTCTCTCTTTGTGCGAGCAACTAGAAGAAACAATTACTGTATACAATTTAGCGTGTTCCCGTTCTTATTTATGTATAAGGAGGCTATTATTAAATGTGATTAAACTAGCCTAACAAATATAAGCACAGGACTAAGCTCATGTATTTGCATCCCAACTTATGTTTCTAGTTAGTGTACATTTTAAACAGTTTTATACTATGAAAGAGTTGTATGTATAGAGTATTAAGATCGTAAATAAGACAATCAGAGCAAGAAGAAGAGCCAGCAGTACAAATTGAGTGGGTCAGGGAGCTGCGATGGTAGTTGGACTTGCAGCTCGGATCAGAGAGGTTGCCATGGTGAGCACAACAAAATATTTTATGTACATATCTTAATATTTTACTACATATATATATTTAAAATAATAAGACGATTCTCATTATTTGACTTTATATGTATATATATTTATATTTTTATTTTCTACAAGCCATGTCCGTCTGTCTGTTTCTATGCGAACTAGTCTCTCAGTTTTAAAGCTATCTTTATGAAACTTTGCAGAAGTGGATCAAACCACTATATCATATTGCTGCCATAGGAACGATTGGTCGAAAAGTAAGTTCTTGTATGAAAAACATTTTTGTTTCTCAAGATATCTTGATCAAACACGGCATTTATTAGTTTTACTATGCTTCTCATATATATGCAAAACCCTATTAAGATCGGAACACTATATCATATAGCTGCCATAGGAACGATTGGTCGAAAATTAAGTTGTATGCAATTTTGTTTGTTTCTCAAGATATCTTGATCAAACACGGCATTTATTAGTTTAACTATACTCCTCATATATATGCAAAATCCTATCAACATCGGATCACTATATCAAAATCTTATTTACATCGGACAGTAGTCCGATAGTAGTAGTAGTCAGCTGTCATATAGCTGCCATAGGAACGATCGGTCGAAAATTAAGTTGTTGTGTGGAAAACTATTTTGTTTTTCAAGAAAAGGGCCACATCCTTCTCCATCGGTCGGTGATGCTATTAGAAAACTTTGTATCTAACTAGGCTTTTAGCGTTTAATTTTCATAATGTATGTATAATGTATTGAATAATTAGGAAGACACTCGTTTTGTCGACCATTCATAAAATAAAATGAAAAAAAAAATCTCAGCCACACTCGGCATTAACTATGTATGTGCTTCTTAAATACGGGCAAATCACTATGAGCATTATGAAAAGGTTGGGTCTGCAAGGGTATTAAATCTTCGGCGTGCCGAAGATAGCCCTTTTTTCTCGTTTTATTTTCTGCAAGCTCAGCTAGCGATAAAAAAATATTTATTCAATTCGAAAAGAAAAAGAAACGCAGACCCAAACCGAAATTTAAAGTGGCGCCATCTGTTGCAGCGCAAAGTTGTTAGCCGCTTAGCTGTGTTTCATTTCGGCTGTGCCTAGTTTTGGGTTTTCCAAACAAAATCAAAAAACGTGGTATGCAAGTCGATTCCAGAGAGCAGTAGGAAAAAATGTATAACTTTCCAAAATAGCCAAATTATCGGAAAAAAACGAAAAATCTTCAAAATTATAACGGCATTTTTTCGCGTATCTCGGCCAAATCAGCCCCGATCTTGGAACGATTGGTCTCGTTCGATTCGTGGTCAGAGCCATTTTCAGCCAACATCGTAATTTTTGCAAAAAACATAGTAGTTTTTCTCAAATTGGGCCATTTCTTAGAATTCAGATTTTTGGTGTCAATCGATAGTCGGGATCCGTACGAGAAGAAAGAGGTATATCATTTCGAAATCGGACATATGCTACCCGAGATTTTAATTTAAAAAATAAGGTCTCAAATGTATTATGTAGACAGCACGAAAGTATGCAGTACTACTAATATTCTGCTAAAAACCGCTACAAACGGCTATAAATGGCCCCTGGTATTTTGGCTGATTTTAAGAAAAATCTCGGCAGTTGTCTAAAAACCGTAAATTTTTGATGCCACAACCTTTTTTTGTTTATTTTTTTGGCAGCTTCCGCTAATTAGCTGTTAGCAGGACAATTAAAAAAGTTACCTACTATAATTAGGCATTACATTTTATTGTTGCTTCACTTTTAAATGGCTTGTGATAGATATGTATATCGATCGTATGGCAGCCGACAAAATGCTGAAAGTCAATTTCACGTTCTACTAGATACTCTTTAAACAATTAAAACAGCAGGTTTGCTGTTGCCTTGAATTGGACGTGAAATTCTGATCTGAGAATCGTAATACTCAGTTTACAGATCAACCTTTGTGACAGCTTGTAGAAGTCTTATATTAAACTGATGGTTGGGTGAAAGGGTCGCCTGTGGACTCAACTAGTATACTGGCAAGTCCGTAAGGTTTGTTTCTCATTGTCGTGCTTTCACAATTATGTCTCCTCAAGTTCCTTTAACTACTGTGAGTTCAATATATTTAATTGGTTTCAGAAAACATGTTATATTTTAAAGGATTTTGAAATTTCTTAAACAATTACAACTGTCAAACTGCCAACAATAAAATAAAGCAAATACAGTTGAAAAATGTACAAATTATCTGTCGCGTCGTCTAGTGTTTTATATATACTATATATACTATAGTATAAATCGAAACAACGTAAAGAAAGTCTATAGCACACGAGGCCGTACTTGAATTTTCAACTTAAGAGCTAGCTTATTTCATTGATAGCTCTCAAATAGTGGGCAACTACTTCCGTTAAGCATTGAGATACTTGAAAAGGCTCTGATACTGGTTGAGCTTACATAATTTATATATGTAGAGCTGCAATCGTCCAACCACATTAAAGATTATGAGTTATTTGCGTGCATTTTACAAGAAATCGGCGAATTCACAAAGCCATATTGATAAGCGGAACACACCTAGAATGCAACACACCAAATGCTATTGAATATGGCGAATATATAAAAAAAGATATTTGAAATTTGTAAAAGCCACCATTAATGGCCATATTTGATGAGAGTGACAATTGAGGCTCATGCGCCAAGAGATCTTTGTGCCATGGTGGGCCTTATCGGGAGCGTCTTGTTGACATGCTGTCAACTTACGCACTTCGATGATATCGCCGATTCGTAACCTTAACTTATCTGCCTCATCAATAATGGGGCGAGAGTGCATTGCGATTCAGTTGGGAAACGTGCATGGTCGCCTATAGACATGAGTGCGGACTACGAGAGTGACTATTTTGTGCGCAGTCGGTTAGTTGTTTTGGCCAAAAGAAAAGGCTAAACGAACAAATTTAATTACTAATTATTACACACACGACTACATTACCTTTAGGAAAGTGCGCGATAAGCCGCCGCTGTGGGACTCATTTCAAGATCCGCCAGCGAAGCGGACAAGTGGCTCCGATGCCTACTGGAAGAAATTGCAATTTTTCCTAAAACTTTTCAAGCTTTTCATCTATCTCCTGGTGTTCGGAGTGGTCTTGGGCTCTAGCGTGGCAGCCAATCTGATTTATTTGTATATGGCTGGCAATACAAATGGCGACACAAAGGTGCGAGTGTGCAGCAAATACCGTAAGTCAAGGACAAGCTATGCTCTCTGGTTTAAGTTTAATAAGCTGCCCCGTGACCCCTCGTCCCACCGCTTTATGCAGTTCTACTCGATGGCCAGGTGACGGCAGTGCGCAGCAAACTGGAACAAATTGCCTGGGTGTGGGCCCTGATCTTTGCCTTTGCCGCACCCGAGCTGTTCACCTTTCTGCGCGCCCTGCGCATCACCATGTTCAAGCGAGAGCAGCGGCCCAGCGGACTGGAAGTGACGCTGGTGAGTAATGTGCTAGTAGTATTTATTGTGCTTACATGATTGATAAGGTCACACTGCCGTTGTCGCTAATCAGGTCACACTCTTTGAGCTACTGCACGTCGTTGGCCTGGCGCTGCTCACCTTCACCGTGCTGCCCCAGCTGGATGTGACGCGTGCTGCAATGCTGGGCTGCTGTGTCTGCTTCGTGCCGGCGCTCCTCAGTGAGTAACACACTAGAATCTGGCATCTGGCATCCAGAATCTCTGTCATCTTATCAGCCTCTTTGTCGGCCAGACTGACAGCAATTAAATTGATTGCCATTCCGTTCCGCTTAACACTATATGTTTTTCTTCCCAGACCTGTTGACTGGCACACGTTTGCACTGGAAATCTGCGGATATGTTTGTATACGGCACCTCCATACTGGCGATAATATCACAGGGCAGCGTCTTTCTCATTTGGCCAGCCATGTCCACGCAGCTGGAGGTGCAGCTGCTGGCAATACCATTGCTATTGGTCTCATTCCGCTGGTGGGAGAACTTTGCCAATACGCACGAGGCGATAGGTGAGTGAACCGATTGAATCACAGTTCTAATAGATAATATGCGGCACAGTGGTACACACTGTGTACGTTTTTATAGACAACACATTTCAAGATATTAACTAAAAAATTAAGCTATATATATAAGAAAGTTAGAGCTACGAGGCTGATATTTTTACTGAAGCTTTCTTTTGGTTCGAAATGGGGGTATAATTTAACCAAGGTGGGACTTAGGAATTTACGACCTGCAAGTGTGGGAAATCGTTGCTCAAAGTTTGTGTAAAAACCATCAACAACCAAGAAAATTTTCAACAACCAAAAGCAAAACAACCGCCAAGTGTGTTTTGAGCGTCGCACCAACAAGCGGAAAGATTGCTGGTTCAAATTTATTTACTTTGTTAATGTTATAACATTGATAAAATCAACAAGTAAGCGTGCTTTTGATTATAATAAGTTGTATATTTTTCCAGAACTGTGTTATTCACAATTTTGTCCACTCTGCCATTAATACCGTAAAAAATATAGTTTTTCCAGATATACCACGCCCCCGTAGACAAATTATTTTTGACTTTCAATCAACATATTTAACCACTTGCAAGTTGTTTGGCTAGGAGTAGTAAGATGAATTTAGCTGACCCGAACATTACAATGTACTTGAAAAAATATGTCTGAGCTAATTGTTAAACCAATTTATTAATACCAATTTGTGGAGTAACTCTTGCCACAATTTATCCTCAGGATATATTTAGCTGCCTCAAACTTTACAATGTACTTGTAAAAACGTGCCTGAGCTAATTTTCAAGCCAACTTGTTTTTCGGTTATACAATATACAATTTTAACTATATATTTACTGTATATAGTTGTGAACATTATTCAAGTTAAATATTCTCCCACTTATTATTCCTTTATTATTATACTTTCTAGCCTATATAATACGCAACATACGCTGCACTCGGTCCCGCTATCACACGTACCTTTATCTAGCACCTCTTAAAATTGTCGTCTTTGGGATGATGGGTTTTCTGTTGCACGGCGAGAATTTGATCGAGTATTTTACGCTGTTTCACAAGGCTTGGCAATCGCATTCCACAACCCTAACGGTAAGTGATGCTCATTAGATGGAAATGTGTTGACTTTTGACTCCCACCGATGACACCGACTCCAGCACACGGATGGCTTGCTGGATACGGTAAATTTGGCACACACGACCAATGCCTCATTAAGCAGGCCCGCAACACTGGGACAGTATACGCTACAATCGAGCAACAGAGCCGTTGTCTACGCACTGCTGCTGCAGGTGGGCGCTGCCTACTTGTGCCACATTTTCGGCAAGTTTGCATGCAAGATTAAGATACAGCATTTTAGCTATGCGCTGCCGCTCAACCTGGCCGCGCCGGTGACCGTCTGTGTGGCCACATTGCTGGCGCAGATGCGTGCAGCCGATCCGTGCTCGCTGCACGGCCTGCTGCCCGATTACCTGACGCTGCAGGCACTTGGCCAGGATCTGGGTGAGCTGGGCGCCTTGAGTCTGGAGTATGCGCTGTGGCTGTGGCCACTTTGGTGGCTCGCCCAAATCTGGACGTGCCTGCACATCTGGCAGCCGCGCAATGATAAGAACGCGCCCACCGAGAAGCTGTACGTGTGCCCATGGTACTGTGGCCTCCTCGTGGATCAGTGCTCGATGATGAATCGCCGCATTCTCGACTGGAGCGATGAGTACCTGGCCATCAAGGTATGTTGCGTCCTGCTGGGTAGTTCCTCGTATTGTACACGTTGCAATTAATTGCGCATAACGAATCCAAATTGTGATTTGAACTTGAATCTTAATGAATTATTGTAATCAGGCGTTAACATCAATCATTCTGTTCGAGTTGTAGGCGTCAACTGTTTACAGAGCCTTGCTGCTTATTATCACACACACACACCCACACACACTCCTCGCCTCCCTCTCTGTCTTCCCTCATCTTTCAATCTCACATCTACAGGACTTTTCGACTGTGTCGTGTTACGCTTCAAGTGTTTGGCGATGTAATTAAGTTAAATGACGGGGAATTTGCTAAGTTCTGGGTGTATTTGTGTCTACCCGTTCCCTACAAATACACGCACACATATGCATAAATATGCAAACATATGCGTTTGTAATCAAAATTTTTGTCAATGTAAACTTAATTAAATATGCTACAAATTTGGTCTGTGCGTGCGGTTCACGCTGTGTTTTTGCTAGACGTCAATGTAGCTAGCTTAAAAGTATAACAGAAACACGCAAAACTAATTAAAATCCAGTCGCAGTTGTTGATTTTGACGATTATAAATATGACTAGCTGTGAATTATTTACTTAAAGGGGTAACGTAGGGAGTTGAGCAATGAATTTTTAAGCCACATAAATTCATAGCTACTTGGAAGTTAACTAAAATTCTCAGCCATAAATTAAAACTGAAATCTACTTTTATGCTCTTGTCAATATATCACAATTTGGGGTATATATATATTCCTGATCTATATCAACTGCCGACTCGATAGTCATATCCTACTGTACATCATTTTGTTTCGATGCAAACTCGTCGCTCAGTTTCAAATTTATCGTCAAAAAAACTTTAGTTACAAATGTCCGTCCTTCTTTAGCAGTATATCATATAGCTGCTATAGGAATAATCTCACAAGAATTAAGTTCTAATTATATCTGGACATGGCCTTTATTAGTTTAACCGAGCCTTTACACATATGCAGAATGTTATCAATATCGGATTACTTAATCATACGCTGGCATTAAAATACAGATAGGCTAAAAACTAAAACTTTTCTGTTCTTTCAAATATCTTAACCAAGCTCAGCAAACGCTCAAAATCCCACTAATATATGTGCACAGCCTAGATGCAAACCATCTAGGATTAGGTTATCTGTCTATCTGCAGAAAATCGGTTAAAAATATAGCTCTCGTAATCCTCCCAAATACTTAATAAGTCCCTAATAAGTCCTATGTACTTAACTGTAACTGTGTGTGACAGATAAATACAAGGGTATTTAATCGATGATAGACTTTCCTTTTGGAAGTAGGAGATTAATTCGTAATAACTATTTCAATAAATATATAATTATGATTTGCATTTCAGAGCGACTTAACGACACCCAGAGATCCAGTTTTGGCCCTGGCTGCTGACATTAATGCCAGTCGCGATATACAGGAGCAGGATAAAATACCGCAACTGATTGTTTGTGCAACAATGTGGCACGAGACCGAGGAGGAGATGATAGAATTCCTGAAATCAATTGTACGCTTGGATGAGGATCAATGCGCACGGCGAATGGCAAAAACGCATCTAAACGGCGGCAAAGCGGATGATGAATACTATGAATTGGAAAGTATGTAAATATGCCAAGTGCATCCAGCTGTATTTTAAGTTTTTCTACTCTTTTCTCTCTTGCCACGAAACTAGAAATATTTCAAATTTTGCATAAGCAACGAATCCTCGACCTGCCACCGCAACACTCAACAGCTCTGAGTACCCCGCTGTCGTCGGCAGCTGTTGTCCTGGTCTTGCATTGATATGCATATGGAAAATGTATTTGCTTTGGCTTTGCCTAGCCATATAAATTCTCAAATGCTCAACATGAAAAAAATGCCTGTCAAATTATAAATCTATGCAAGCCAAAAACAGTGCTGCCGAAAATTATGCAGCAGCTGCAGCCGAGCAGTGAGAATAGTTTTGGCGAATAGCATTTGGCGTCTTCATTTCCGGACTCACTTGCCAAAATGGCGTCTAGCCAAAAGTTTTCGCCAAACCTTTTTTTTGGATATCAATTTCTTAAGTCTGTGAATAGTTCTGTAGAGTAATTCACTCACTCGGTCGAGTGAGTCAAGATTTAACATTTTTCGGCTCAAGCTGTTCGAGTTTCAGATAAAAAATTTAGTCGGTCCTAAAAATAAGCTTCAGCTAATCGAACTCGGTTGTGTTTTAAGGCATACGTGTATTATTTTACATTGGCACAACACAAGCCAGAGCGCCTCGGCGGCGACAGCTCGAACATGTAGCTCGAACTTGAAGCTCGAATATGTAGCTCGAACATGTTGCTAACTCAAGCAGGTCGATGGAACTTTGAATTGATTGTTCGAACACTGCTTAACGGTTTGCAATTCAATCGATTGAGCATTCGAGTTTGATTCAAATGGTTTAACAGAAACTGAGCTCTAATCCACAATGTCAAGCCATAACCCGCTCTTTTTCGTTCCCTTTGTAGCTAACATATTCTTTGACGATGCTTTTGTACTGGACGAAAAACATTGTCAGAACAAACGGAATCCTCCGCTCAATGAGTATGTAAAGACGCTGACACGAACTATAGACAAGGCTGCTTTCGAAATCTATGGCGTTAATATTAAAGTCAAGCCGCCATTGAAAATTGAAACGCCGTATGGAGGCCGTTTGGTCTGGACGCTGCCGGGACGCACCAAAATGGTGGCACATCTGAAGAACAAGGACAAGATACGGCACAAGAAGCGCTGGTCGCAGGTCATGTACATGTATTACCTGTTGGGCTTTCGCATCATGGAAACGGAGCAGCTGTCGGCACGTCGCAAGGCTGTCATTGCGGAGAACACATTTCTGCTGGCGCTCGATGGCGATATCGATTTTCAGCCGCGTGCCGTGCAGCTACTCATTGACCGCATGAAGGCAATTGATGAGCTGGGCGCTGCCTGCGGACGCATACATCCTGTCGGTCGCGGGCCCATGGTGTGGTATCAAAAATTCGAGTATGCGATTGGACACTGGCTGCAAAAGGCCACAGAGCATGTAATTGGCTGTGTCCTGTGCAGTCCGGGCTGCTTTAGCCTTTTCCGCGCCAGCGCCTTAATGGAGAACAGTGTCATGAAACGCTACACCCTGGTCAGCTCGGAGGCCATGAAGATGGTGCAATACGATCAGGGCGAGGATCGCTGGCTTTGCACACTGCTCCTAAAGCAGGGCTCTCGCGTGGAATACTGCGCTGCCTCCGATGCATTCACCCATTCGCCGGAGTATTTCAATGAGTTCTACAATCAACGCCGACGCTGGGTGCCCTCGACAATAGCCAATATCTTTGATATACTGGCCGATGCGAGCACTGTGGTCAAGAAGAACAACTCCATATCCACATTGTACATCATGTACCAGGCCATGCTCATGATTGGCACTGTCCTCGGCCCTGGCACCATATTCCTGATGATGGTCGGCGCGCTGGTTGCCGTCTTTACCATTAACATTTGGACGGCATTTCTATGGAACTTCTTTCCCATATTCATTTTTATACTCAGCTGCGTTTATTTGAAACAGAAATTCCAGCTTCTCATTGCATTTGTGATCAGCGCTCTTTATTGCCTGGTCATGATGGCTGTGCTCATCGGCATCATTGTTCAAATGCTCGAGGATGGTCCGCTGGCGCCAGCATCGCTCTTCTTTCTCCTGGTTGCCGTTCAGATCACAATTGCAGGTAAGCTTTGTGCCTTACACATTCTGAAACTGGCAGAGGAAGAAAGTGCCTTCGTAAAATATATAGGTATATTAAGGTCTGTTTGCCCGTTGTCTGATCTCGGAAACTACAAAAGCTGAAGACTTGGAATCATAGATATATATTTTATATTTCACTTTTTGGATACCCTTTCCTAGTTTCCACAAAACTGAAAATCTTTTCTTTCCTATCATGTAGGTCTCATGCATCCTCAGGAATTTTGGGCTTTGCTGTGCGGTGTTATCTATTATATAACAATACCCTCAATGTACATGCTGCTCATGATCTATTCGGTTTTCAATATGAACGATGTCAGTTGGGGCACGCGAGAGGCGCCCGTGCTCAGAGATGATGGCGAGGAGTCGCCCAATGATCCCGATAATTATTTGCCCGGTTGGCTAAGCGATCCGCTGCTCATCGACTCGGAGCTGGGTGAAATATCGCTGTTGGAGCAACGGTTTTGGAAGGATTTGATCAAGCAGTATCTAAAGCCACTCGAGCTGAGCAAGGAGCAAAAGCAAACCATGGCTGATGATCTGAAGGAGCTGCGAAATATGATTGCCTTTGCGTTCGTCATGGTCAATGCGATTTTTGTGCTCATCGTGTTTCTGTTGCAACTAAAAAAGGACTATTTGCACTTGAAGTGGCCCATAGATCCCACAGATTTTGTGTCCTTCGATCGCGACAATCTGCATGTGGGCATCTATAGGCAGTACAAGGAACTGGATCCCATTGGACTCTGCTTTGTCATATTTTTTGGCTTCATATTGGTCATACAGTTCATTGCCATGTTCTTCCATCGCTTCGCCACAATGTCACAGCTGCTGGCCACCACACAGCTGGACTGGTTTCGCTCCAATGCACAGCTCAGCGATGAGGATGCCGCCCTCGAGCTAAATGGCAGCGCGGTGCACATAGCTCGCCGGCTGCAACGCCCCAGGCGACTGTTCGACGATGACGACGATTTGGATGCCCATCACTATGATGAACTGGAATTGAGCCCGGACGAGGCACATCGCGAGAGCTTGGCTCGCAGACAGACCATATTCAGGCTGCATGAGACACGGAATAAGCAGCAGAGCGATTATAGCGATTTGGTTCGAAACTTTGAGAAGCGCTTTTTCAGCGAGGATGAGCTGAACATGAAGAATCTGCCCCTAAGCCGCAAGTCCATGAAACTGTTCCAGGAGCGTCGCTCTGTGGCCAAGGTCAATGCAGCTGCCACGCCCGGCGGCACGCCCACGCCCAAAACGGGCAAGCGACCGCCTCTGGTGATCAATGCACAAAAAAAAGTCAGCTTCAGCAGCAGCAACATGCAAATCTATAACAATGGCAACACAGAATAAAAACAAACCCAGTATTACCCAAGTGAATCTGCAAGCTATATGTATACGAGTATATATAATATATACATATATATCTAACTATCTATCTATCTCTGTTATATGTAGCCTAACTATAGGAGTCTGTAACCAAACCTAAACCTAAAAGCCCTGCGGCAAAAAATATAATTAATTGCATTTAACTCAAGTGGCAGTCAGCGAAGCTTACTTCCATGCTGCAGGAGCGGAACGTCTTTCGCCTCATTAGCATAATTACAAGATGGTGGGCTGGTGAGTGGATGGGCGGGTGACGGGTGGTGGGTGGGTGGGTTGGGCGTCATTCATCAATGTCGCGGCGACGCTTAGAGTTAAGTGTGCTCCTCGGCTGCGCTTTTTGTGCCGCCATCTAAGAAAGTTCGCCCCTCTGGCTGCAAAATGCAAATCAAAGTGTGATTAGCTAGGATTTGATGAAGTTTCTGCTGCAATGCACAACTTTTTACTGCCTCCCACACACGAGTGTGTGTGGGTTGTGTGTGTGTGTGTGTGTGGGCGCCTTGTTGCACCTAGGTGTTGGCATAACTGCTTTTTAAGTGAATGTTCTTATTGTCATGCTCTTCTAGAGGGTATTCAAATTGTTTCAAGCAATGTGTAACAAATATGAAACGTTTTCGGTTTCATAAGATACAAAGGTTATATATCCAGGTACGTGCCCATTTCTCTGCATATATAAAACCGGCAGCTAGATATTTACCTAAACCTATAAACGATATTTTTGCTATAAAAAGAATGTTCTTTAGCCATTCATATTATTCACGTAAATATTCCAATTATCTTAATTAGAGGATAATTTTATTACATTTTAGATTGATTTATTTTATTTTTCTTAATTCCAAGAAACTATTTTTCTATAAGAAAGGCGCCCTTTCTAGGTTTTAGGCTGAGTTTCTATTTTTTTTAGAAAAAGCCTTAAAAAAGTTTCCAATTTAAGGGTAAGTTCGGCATGAAATATAAACAAATTTTAACGGAAACTTCAGTTTACAAGCTATTACCATGAAACTTTAACTACTCAGTTACAGACAGAGCAAATGTTGGCATCGACTATATATATATATGAAATTCTTCAGCTATACGAACTTCAATATTCTCCTCAAATGGGACAACTATGTTATATGAAAGAATCTGTCTGAAACATGATATGTCAAAAAGGGTATTTCATATTCGGCCTGGTGTTACTTCCCTTCTTTTGTTAGCTGAGAGAATGAAACGCAGGACAGAAAGCTACTTTGCCAATGCGCATACATTAAACGAGGCACCAACTGACGGCGAGTGAATTGTGGGTATAGAAAGGCGGAAGGGACAGTGTGTGGTATATATAAAAGCCGATGAAAGAAGAGATGGAAATGCTATAGGTAAAATGGCATACCTTAGCTGGACTAAAAACAACAGTTGTCTTCGGTGTATCGAATTTGAAATACTCTTCAGCTCGCCCTCAAACGATTTGATTAGAAATGTGAACATTTTATGTACATTTCTGTTTCAATTTATATAAAACAGATTTAAGCAAAAATATCAAGCAATTGGCTGTAATATCTATTAAAACAAGACGCTGCTTATATGATGAGATGTTACAGCTAAAAGTTAAATTAAATGTTAACCGATTGAGAAATATGCCAAATATATAATATGTCTCTATGTCTATATTAAGAGGCACATCAATGTCTTGTCAAATTTATAATGCATACTGCAAGTGTATAAAAGGCAATCAGCTTGATTCAGTAAAGAAATTTAAGCACTAAGTAAGGAATACTAATTACAAATTCGTTTCAAATTAAAAATGTTGTACCTTTTTAAAAAAAAAATAGAGTGAGAATATCAATTAGTGCATAGCCTCAGAGATAAAGATAGAAAAGTCGATTTTAAAAAAGTTTCCAATCGCAACGAATAGCAGCACGTTCAAATTTAACGGCTCGCTTTGCTACAGATGCAGCAATATATACATATACACAGAA
The DNA here is from genome assembly GCA_035045885.1 of Drosophila borealis. Taxonomy (NCBI): domain Eukaryota; kingdom Metazoa; phylum Arthropoda; class Insecta; order Diptera; family Drosophilidae; genus Drosophila; species Drosophila borealis. The sequence goes on from JAWNOR010000211.1 coordinate 4,528,700, forward strand.
AATATTGATTAACCTTTAGCAGAAATTCAAAAGCTAAAGCTCAATAGTGCAGTGGGGCATACGGACAGTGGCTTAAAGCATTCACATTTCATAAAATGCAAACAATTTCAGGCTTCAATGGGTTTTTTGGCCTTGGCCGAGCACAAGAAATAAGCATAGAAAACTATAAAGAATCTGCATAGAGCGAATTCTGGCTTATATCCAAATAAGTTTCATATTTTTGCTATTATATATTGTCCAAGTAGAAAATCTATAGAATTGAGCATATTTTTGTTTGGAATTTGGCCGACGCGGCGTATGCTTAATATTGTTTTCCTTAGCCCCCTTTTAGCCTGAGGCCAAGCACACAAAATTCACATTTTCATATTTATGTAGCCGAGTTTCTCGGGTGCACCAAAAAAAAAAACCACTCGACGAACACATAAAACAAAGTAGCACGGAAACGGCATCGGCACCCATAAAATACATAAAATTCAATTGAAAAACTTTGCTCTTTTTTTTTCGCCAGCAACTATGCAACCCGCAGGCGGGTACATAATTTTGCACTTATCTGACCCCAGGCGGCAGACTGGTTCGGTTTGGGTTTCATTATTGTATTTCACGGGGTTTCCTATGCAATTGGAAATCCAGAACAACGACAGGAAAAGCTAGCAGCTAAAAACAAAAAACAAAAACTTTATTTTTGCTTTGTTAATTTTAATGTCATTTAATTATGAATATAATTCTGAGTTGATGCGGCTCAGTTGGCCGTCAACAGCTTCTGACCCAACTTGTCCAACAACTGTTCTCTGCTGCTGCTGTTGTTGTTGTTGTTTATGAAAATAATTAAATGAAAGCTGCAGGATATTTGCACACAATGTGCACTGATTACGAACCGTGTCCTGTAGCCTGTTATGCTCTCGGCATTGCACTCTCGTGTTGTTATCCTGTTGTGCTGCCGCCTCGCAGTGCACTTTTTGAATAAACAAGTCGCGCAGTTATTTTTAATAAGTTAATTAAGTTTATTTTGTTACTGCCCTCTATTTGGCCTACAGATTTAACCCATCGCTGACCCTACAAATGCCACAACTTGTTATTCATATTACAATATGTACGATAATTAATTTTTTAATCAAATTTGTTTTTGCGTTCGCATTGCCCTTTTGCCAGTTGAGTGACATTTGGTAGCGACAACTTTTTCTATTGTCGCAATAAATTTGTGTTTTTATGTGATGTCATTTTTAATTATTTGAGATATGTGTTATTAAACATAAACAAATGCCAGATATTCTGCAAATAAAGTCATTGTTGATTAAATCAAAAGTAATTAAGGGCCTTAGAAATGTGTTTTTTTGTGAGAGTTTTGAAATAGGTAAATTTTAAATATTTCAAAAAAAGTTGCTGCTGCAGAAGAAAACCTTTTTTACTGTCAACTATTGTGTACAACATTTTAAATGGAAATTAATTAATATTTCAAAGAATATTTCGAAGCACATTCAATTTCCAAGTAAGATCAAAAAGCTTGAGTTTCAATTTAACTTTTCCGTTTTACTTTTTAATTGCTCGGACAAAGTCGCCAGAAGAATTTAATGACATATTTCACAACCCAGCGAACATATTATATTACTTAAATATAATTATAAATAAATTGGAGAAGAAAAGGTTTTCATTCATTTTCTTTGCCTGCAAACAACGTTTATTTTTGAGTAATTGCAACTGAATTTGTTACCTGCAATTATTGAACACTATGTGTGACACAGGAATTGCAACAAAGCTGCAAATGGCAACAATAATAACATCAACAATGCAGTTTAAGCAAACACAGAACAGTTTGATAACAGCCAAGTTCTACCATGCCCCATATGATAAGCAGCCGACGAGCTGCTCCGTGTTCAAAGTGTAAATGTTTGCCATAATCTGAAACTCAGCTGAGCATGTGTCTGTGCGAGAGAGAGAGAGACTGTGTGTGTAAGTGTGTGTGTTGGTGTTGCTGTGCCTGTGATTGATAACATTTCTAATTGAATCACAACAAGAGCCACGAGACTGGGCGATAGGGGGAGATGTGCGTGGAGGGGCTGGCCCCTAACAATTTTAATCGCAATCGCAATGAGCACTTACAATTACACATGTTTGCGCTTCATTATCAGTAAGCAGTCTGAACCGGAGCAGTCCGTCAGTTTGGATCCCGTCACTTGGTTGGAGCGTGCACGGGTCCAAAACAATTCGAATTTTAGTAGAACTCGGTGGGTTTGACGGTACGGTTCCGTTCCGCTCCGTTCGCTGTTTCGCATAAACCTTACTTTCGCCGCATTTCTGTGATAATCGTGCGCTCAAATCCTGTTCAGGATTAAGTACACATAATACTCTGTGTTCGTTCAAACGCTGCCGGACCTGTTTCACGCTGCTCACGCAATACTTTTACTTTATTTAACGCTTATAGAGAGATATACACATACAACTACGACAAAATGCTGCGTAATAGCTGCAAGGCACTGCGCAACAGTTTTGCAAGCAATGCCTGGAGGGCGGCCAGTAGCCATGGACCCCGACAGCCAGTGAGTGTATAAATAATATAATACATATAATTAAAATTAAATTTAAAAATATAAACGTGAAGTAGTTATTAAACGTTGGATTCAAACAGTTTACTTGTATACTTGCTTTGCAAAATACAAATACAAATTACACTCCGAATTTTCAATATGCCACACCTTTAGAGCCCAACCTGGAGGATGCTTAAATTATGTACACTTTGAACTGTTAATTGCAAAAATCGATATAAAGCCACAGTTTAAAATTTGATGCTAAAGTCTTAGAGTCATTGTAATTTCAAGAAGGCTCTTTTCGACCGATTTATTAGTCTTTACACCGAGAACAGAGTATGGCGAAGTCAGTGTTTATTATAAATAATAATTTGCCTACTATAATAACAAATAATAAATAAATAGTAAATAAATAAATTAATAACAAACAGTATAGAGCAAATACTAAATACCAAATCAATAAATGCATGAATAGTAAATAAATAAATGAATAATAAATAAAAAAAATAAATTAAATAATCAATAAATAAATAATAATTAGTAAACAATAAATTATAAATAGGGATATAAAATATATATATTTATAAATATTAAATAACAAAATAAATGAGAAATAATAATAAAAATAAATAAATAAGGGAAAATAAATATATATAAATAGTAACTTATAAATAATAAATAAATAAATAATTAATTAAATAATAAAAAAAACATTATATAAATAATAACAAAATAATTTTTCGGGTTTGTCACAAGATTTGACGAAGGGAACTGACTTTTAAATATTCTAAGTTAGTATATACTTTTATATATAAAATATAATTTAATATAATACAGAGAGAGTACGTAGCATATATGAAAAAATTAAAGAGTACTTTCGATTAGACATTGATTGTTATCTGGGCCGTCGCATTTGATAGTCAACTGTCAGTTTATTTTTTTATTTGCCAACTCAAAACTGCGAAAAGCTTTTTCTAATTTATTAAAAGCAATAATTAATTAATTAATGAAGAAACGAAAAACTTATTTTCAAATTAAGATTTTAGGAAAAATAATATATATAGGCATGTGATTACCCGACTGCCTATACAAGTGAATTTGTCTGCTCTGGTCTTATCAAGCAGAGCTCATAAAATTGTTAGACTTTGATTTCCATTGCCAAACACAATGCAAAGCCCAACAGAACTGTACACAAATTGAATACAAGCCGGCGCAACGTAGGTCAGTCGCTTAATGCCCCAGAATCTGGCAATGTGTATACAAAAAAAATATAAATAAATAAAAAGAGAAAGTCTTCAAACATAGTTATGAATTAAATGCATGAGCGAGCTGATAAGGCGATAATTCTTTTGCAAAAAAAAAAAGTTGATTTAAATATGGGGGAAAATTACTGGCATCATTGATGCTGATGACAGACCCTCGTCGACGGAGAGCTGCGTCGAATGTTTGCCTTTTTTTTATGCCCATCTGCAATATTGATGTTATGTAAGCGACTGATTGGGGATACCGCACACTCATAGATTAGGCATAAAATTTTCCTTGGCACTAAAATTTAATCAGCACTCAGTCGGTTCAATAAAAGAGCCAACAACCGTCAAAATGTAGTTGACGATTTCAGCTTCGTATTTCTTGTTGTTGTTGTTGCTGTTTTTGCTGTTTTTTATGACTAATCGTAGTGGCAACAGCTTGGCAAGGCAAAAAGGATTCTTGGGTCTGAAAGTGGGGCTATCAAAGTGCTCGGGTTGAGCTAATTGAATGGGCAGCTGAAATCGATTTATGTTTAGGGCTTGGGCTTGGGGGCGGCATGCTGTAAATCATTTGCAGTTTGGGTACGGATTGAAGGACATGTAAAACATATAAATAGGAAGGCGGGTGGCAGAGCGTGAAAAAATATTGTGTGCATGACAAGCTGATAAAATGTCACAAAAAGCGTTGTCACAGCATGACAGCTGCTGGTACAGTGCGGCGTATACGTGTTAAAATAAATTGTAAAGTGTAAATATTGTATTTCAAGACTGACGCACGTACAGTCAGAAAAAAAGCTAGAGAGAGAGTGCTGCTGGATGGGTTAGCGAGTGTTGGGGAAATGGCAAACGGCTTTGTTTTGCCTGTGGAAATTCAATGCCGTCTTTTACAATAAACTTAAAACCCCTTTAAATATGCATCAACCGGCCCTGGCCCCGGGCAAGGGTCGACAGCTGCATTTGCATATGTCTAAAGTCCAAAGTCCGCAGTCCGTAGTCCGGAACCCGAAGCACGCAGTCCGCAGTCCACAGTCCGCAGCCCGAAGTCCGCTGTCCGCAGTCCGGAGAGTCCAGCGTTGCCTTTGACACTCAAAACGATTTGGCTAGGTCAGGGTCGTCAGTTCGTCAGCTCTCCCCAACAACGCCCCGGCCTGACTAGTTTGCCGGCGTCATCGTCGCCCCAGTTTGACACGTGTTGGCAGTTATGGGCCAGTTCGAGCCATACCAGCCGGGGCCAGTGCGAGTGTGTGTGTGTGCCTGTGCGTGTGTGCTGTACATCATAAAAAAGCGAAACAGTGGAGAGCACAAAAACATGGCATGGTACGTAACAAGCGTAAATCATGGCCAAAAAGCAAGCGTCAAAGCAGCGCAGAAATTGTGTACAGCACGTGAATCAAACAGCTGTTGTGGTCTTTTGATGAGGCAGCTAAGACGTTTTGGAATTTTTACATAAATAGAAATAGCCACATTAGTTGGCAAAACGATGAGCAATGAAACCCATAAGACAAATATTATATATAAAATATAGTTTCCTTAGATAATTCTATACAGCTCTGCTAAATATATTTTTATATAATTATTATTATAAGTACGTTTATCAAATAGTTCTGGGACTCTCTGCCCTTCGGCTAAGAATATTTCCCATATGCATCTAACGTAAAGTGCTACAAAACTTTTTAAAAATTTTATTTTCCTCTCAACAACTTTTTAAAAAATTTGTGATTTTTTTTTATTTCTTGCCAATTATTATGAGTCTTAACCATATTTATTTTTTATCATTATTTTGTTTTATTTTTTTAAAATTATTATTATGTTTTTTCTTGTTTGTAGATTTACTTTTTCTAACGTCTTAAACTCAGTTCGCAAAAAATAAATACATTTTCTTATTTCGGAAAGCTGTTTTGATATGAATAATTATTACAATTAATTACTCATGTGTCTGTTGAGTACTCTTCGCTTGTAGAAATTTGTCACCCTACTCATAAAGTTGCAAGTGTTATATTTTTTTAGTTATTTAAAAAATATAATATAAATATTAGAAAGTTCTCATGTATACCACTGTATTTGCTTTATTTTCTAATTATTCAAACCCTTACCATTTATTTTTCCTACTCGCATAGTCTGGTTTTTTCTTTTCGAAGTTTTATTGCTGGTTTTATGGTTTCTGCCTACGCAGTAAATTATGCCGGCGAACAGCCAAACTTTTTGGGCAGTCAACAATTAAATTGCTTGATAATTGGATTTCAGAGAGCCGCATGTATTACCTCTTGCCAGACGCAACAACAAATGTTATCATTTTGAGCAACATGCGATGCTCACAATTTTGATAACAAACAATAAACAAATGAATTGAAGCAGACGGCTGAGTTGATTAAACAATGGTCCAAGGTTAGAGATCTAAATTTATGCAAATTAATTGCATTAGATATGGAAGCGTGTTTAATCCTAAAACATGATAAAAAGTTAACTTCATATCGTTAGATCATATTCGAAGATATATTGGTTAACTTTGCCAAGGGAGTTATCCTGCATTTTCATTTGCGTTTAGACAGAGCAGGGTAATTAAATACTTGACAAATCTTTACTAATATCAAAGCCCAACTCATTTATCATATATCTTATATCAAAGCACAAATTGCGGCCAAGAGCAATGTATCAGGCAAATGCCCGTTGACAGCCAGACAATAGATTGTATTAGTTTGATTGCTGTTAATATATTGGGCGACTGGCAAAATATAATGATAGCAAAATAAACTGAGCAATGAGAATAAAGCGAAACGGTCAATAGCCAGGTAAAAGTCAAATAGAAAACACAAAGAGCCAAATAAATATTTGTTGCCATTTCGCTTTGCTTAGTGTGGGACACCTTTTGATCGTCTTAACATTTTTATGGATGGCATTTACTACTCGGCCAGCTGACAGCTTTATAATGTTGACGTTTTAATGTAAAGAAAAAATAAAAATATTTACGCGTCAATTAAATTTACAGTTCAATTGTACAATAATTGGCATTGAATTTGCCATTGCCTTTGCTGTTGCCGTTGCCTTTGCCTTTGATTTCGTTATAAAATATGTGAGCACAAGTAATTTGCCGGGTTTTTATTGCGCCTGAGCACAGCCAATCAATATAAAGACTAAACAAAATATTGAACATTCACTCAAGTGTGCATAGGGCTATGGCGACGACATTTGGCGCTCATCAAACAATCAATAAACAAATTGAATTGAGAGCTGGTAAACATTAAAAAACAAACGTGTAAGGAACTGCATAATGGTCGAGCAGCGCTTTAATGGGAGCGTACAACTAGATAAGGGCAGATTTTCTTTTGATAAAAAATACTGATAAGCTGCAAAATTAATAAATAAATAACATTCTCTAGTCGCACAGTCGCACACAGACAAAGCCATACCTGTTTAGGGTATTTTAATTTTTGTCACAAGATGCGTAAAGAGACGTCTGCGAACTTATTGGGTAAATATTTTATTGAGCTTTTCGTTGCAGGCTGTAGATAAGTCTCATTCAGCTAGATCGTAACACTAAATGATATAGCTGACATAGGAATAATTTTGCATAAAAGTTTCATTTTGTTTTTTTCACATATCTTGACCAAAGTTTGTCTTTACTAGTTTCACTATGCTTCTTACATATGAGGAATATCTAATTTATATAGGGTTACAATAATATATATATAAATATATATTGTAAAGATCGTAATAAATACTTAAGTATTAGATTCAAGCGATGAATGTTTCGATATATATGAATAAGTGAGAAGACAATCCATAGATATTGTAAGTCTTATTCTTTCATTTCTATATAATTATTTCGCATCTGTACATTTTCATGTCTATAAGGTCCGCTGCGTTCTATTCTTATATATTTCTATATATTTATATATATAAAAATAAATCATCAAAACTGTATTAACTGCATCGCACTACCATACTATTTGACTCTCATAGGAACAAGAGGGTAATTCATATTCGGCGTGCCAATACCCCACTTTCTTGTTAATAAATTTAACAAAAATTCAGTATTGGAAAACGCACGAAATTATTCAAGTTTCAATCTTTTTAGTTGAACAATATATTAAATTTGATTTTCCGTATTTTTCCGCCTTATAAAGCATTTGCAGCATCGAGTTTGTTGCAACAAGCGAATACATATATAAATCATACGCTGTGTTTTTTTTATTTTTATTAAGTGTCGGTCCGTGTGATTGTTGACGGAAACATTTGCTCAGCTGATATTTCCGACTGTCAGGGATCAATCGGGCTAGCTGTTATTGCCCGGAAGGCAGCACACACAATTGTCTATATATTTTTTATTTGATTTAAACTGAAATGTCATATGCCGAGTGAAAACAAATGGTTTTTCATGTTTTCTGCCAATGAATTTATAGCTCAATTATATTGAGGAGTGCGAAGCATATCGAGTGCAAAATTCATTAACAATTATTGCAATTGCAGTATGCATTTGCTGGATTCCATTAGTGAGCGCATATTACGCATACGCACCGTTAGCCAAAAAACCAATTAACACACATAATACTTAATAATTAGGTGTTTAAGCTGTAAATGCCGCTGTTGCTGGCTGTTTATTATGCATATACACATATATTTACAGCCCCGACTTAACGGCAATTATAATTATGATTTACACACACGAGAACACAAAACTGATTAAGTTCGATGATTAGAGATTAGAGTCAGGAACTGGGCGAACGACTAATTAATTGGATTGCCATTTGGAACTCGCTTAGCTGCTTTTATTTCCAAGCTCTTTGCTGCCGTAATTTACGACCTCATTATGTGTTTGCCGATGGTTACACTGATAACCGACAACCCTCACACCCAAGGCTGCATTTCCAGTGACATTCCCGTGCATTCGAGCTGTCGCCTTTGACTTTCGTACTGTGCTCATGATTTGTACTAATATTTGTCTTATTTGTGTTTATTTTCCTGCAGCTGCTGTCGATTGAGAAGCGCTTGGAGAAGGCCCATCCGCAGTTTACGGAACGTAGTCAGCTGAAATATGCCCGTCGCCTGGTCGTCAAGTTGGGCAGCGCGGTGATCACACGCGAGGACAATCATGGACTGGCACTTGGCCGTTTGGCGTCCATTGTGGAGCAGGTAAGTGCGCGATAAGATAATATATGCCATAATTCAACAAGAAGTAGAAGAAATTACCCGGCTTTGTTCTATTCAAAAAGCTCGCCAACTTCAGGCAAATGCAAGTCGACTTAATTCCCTCCACACGTCTAGCAAAGCATATGAAAATGTATTTATTGTTATTGTTAACACTCATCCATTTTAATTATATTCACTTTTCTTAGCCTCATAACAAATTATATACAAAAACATTAAAATAGAAAATTGCTTTGAACCGGCGACTTGCCGCTTGTTAGTCCGACGCTCACACATTTAAACTGTGCGTCTGCTTGACGTCACGTTTGCAAAGTTCATTTATATGGCTGAGTTGCACAAGTTTGGACAACAATTGTCCACCAAGTTGGGATGATTTTTCCCGTCTTAGAGCTTACTTTCGAGCCCAAAGGAAACTTTTGTTACTGTTTTAACTTCCTGGCTCTTACAGTCAGGGCAAACTCTTTTATATTGATGTACAGTTTCCATTAAAATAACGACATCGTTCACCATTTCCTTTTTCATCAAAGACAACATCTTTGCTCTAAAACTCTTGTCCCAATTATGTAACTTAATGTCAACTAACAAGTACAGTTTTTCTAGGTTGCCGAGTGCCATTTGGAGGGTCGTGAGGTCATAATGGTCACCAGCGGCGCTGTGGCATTTGGTAAACAGAAACTGGCCCAGGAGCTGCTGATGTCGCTTTCGATGCGCGAAACGCTAAACCCCAAGGACACCAAAGAGGTGATACATAGACACTGCAATCTGTTATTTAGAGTTTAACACTAAGCTTGAGGCTATTCATTAGTTCGATGGCGCCACATTGGAGCCACGCGCGGCGGCTGCGGTGGGTCAATCGGGTCTCATGTCACTCTACGATGCGATGTTTGCGCAATATGGCGTTAAGATTGCACAGGTCGGTTACGAGCTAACCCTAATTGAATGACGAACACTTAAAAAAAAACTTAAACTCTGATATATGTTGCGTTTAGGTGCTGGTGACCAAGCCGGATTTCTACAACGAGGAAACACGCAACAATCTCTTTTCGACGCTCTCCGAATTAATTAGCCTAAATATTGTGCCCATCATCAACACGAACGACGCCGTCTCCCCACCGATGTTTATACGTGACGATGAGCCCGCCGGTGGTGCCAGAAAGGTGCGTACTCAAACCCGCCACTTCACTGTGAACCAGCTCGACTAAGATCCTCTCTCTCTCTCCCGCTCTCTGTTTGTTTGCAGGGCATTCCTATTAAGGACAACGACAGCTTGTCGGCCATGCTGGCCGCTGAAGTGCAGGCGGATCTGCTTATCCTTATGTCCGATGTCGATGGCATTTATAATAAGCCGCCCTGGGAGGATGGCGCCAAATTGATGCACACCTACACCAGCGACGATATCAATAGTATCGAGTTTGGCAAGAAGTCAAAGGTGAGTGGCCTTTCGGCTGTCTAGTCCCACTGCAGGTTTCTGATAATCGGCTTTATTTTTTGTAAGTTTTTTATATTCAATATAATCAGCACTTGGCAATATTAATTTGGGCAGAAGTATAAGGAGCATATTTTGATAAAAAGCGTACACAAAAAAAATATTAATTAAAATGAGCAACGTTCCTCCATACGTCGGAAAATCACAATAGGAATCTTATTGATTGATTAACCAATTATTTAATATAATTTAAGCAAGTTGTCTTAAAAACTTCTTACAGTCAAAAACTTTTCTTGTTAAAAATAAAAGTCATCCAACTTAGCAAAAATAAACCTATAATATGAATCTTTAGCCGACAACAAAATTAAAAACTTACAATCAGGCTTTTTTTAGAACAAAAGTTCCTAAGAACTTTTTTTGTTGCAAGTTGTCATATTTTGAGAGAATAAACATAAAATATTATTTTATGAAAATTTTTGCTGAAATTAATTTTACGTTTTCAGCTTATTGAGGTCCCTGAAAATTAATTTTTCATTATTTTCTGAAATTCATAATTTTTTTTTCCGGGAATTTAATTTGATTTTTATGAATATTACTGTTAAGAAAAGCTACAAAAGAAAAGCTCCAGGTCCGAATTGTATTTGAATAGTTATTGGATTTATTCTTCTATTATTTCAACATTTTAAAAAGTTAAGAAATGAAGATAATAGAAGAATAACAAAGATACATATATTAATTAGGCGAGGAACAAAAGATTGTTTTTTTTTTTTAAATAGACAAACGAACAGTTAAATTTTTAGCTTAATTGCTTGATGTAGGTAATATACAGTTCTTAAATCGAAATCAATCGAAAAAGCTATTTACATATTATACTCCCGAAAGAGGATGCAATGTGTCATGTACTTTTCAAGTGCCTCAACGACAAATATGATTAGGTTTCTTGTTATGCATTTTATAGCACTGCATCTTGAAAGGACTCCATTCGTTATTTATATCCTATTACAAGTGACAGACATTTACAATGAATGCTATCTGTTTTTTGCTTCTAAGTTTCCTGCATTAGTGCAAATCTAGTTAAATATTTAAGAGACAAATCACGTTGACACCCTAGAAACTTTTGCTATTCTCGCGCAATAATTTCTGAACAAGTTGACAAGTCGGGGAATGGGACGTGAGAAAGGGGAAAGGGGAAGCCATTACAGCTGCTGTTGTTCCGTACTGCAACTTAATGGTATTTATTATGGTTGTTTGTTTATTGCATCCTTCACACTTTGGCTAACTATTTATAATACTTTCTACATTCTTTAGGTGGGCACCGGCGGCATGGACTCCAAGGTGAAGGCAGCAACCTGGGCCCTGGATCGCGGCGTCAGCGTTGTAATATGCAACGGCATGCAGGAGAAGGCTATTAAGACAATTATAGGTGGCAGAAAAGTTGGCACATTCTTTACGGAATCAACGGAGGGCAGCAATACAGTGCCCGTCGAGGTGATGGCCGAGAATGGTAAGTGGTATAATAAAGACTGACTCAAAAAATTGTGCAATGCGTTTGGGTATGCATAAAAGCCAGCAGAGAGCGCAGCGGACAAATGAGAGAAAAGGAGAAGGGTTTAAATAGAGCAGGGATATTGTTATTAACTATGAACATAACTTTTAAAGCCCTCGACTAGGACTCTCCATCCAGAGACTGACCTGGGATTTAAACTCGCAACCTCGATTACCAGAAAATGGTTCATTTAATTTTTTATGAAAAACTTTTCCTATGAAAACATATTTAAACAGTATGATAATTTCTCAAAAAATTAGATGTTAGCTACAAAAAGAACTTGCATGAGGCCAGCATTATTGGCAAAGTATCGCTATTTTATCTTTTTTTTATATTCTGTGAAAAAGATGTGGGCTACTTGTAATGCTTATAACTTAGAAATTACCTGAGCGTTAAATAGGCGATATATAAATTGAATAACAACACGCTTGTCTTTTTCTATTGTACATTGTAAAACTTTCTACTAACTCTACCCTAGAGTATCGCCAAACTGTCTTCCAGGCGATAAGCATGTTTTTCGTTTGTGTGCTTAAGAGTTCCTTAAATAATTAATACACAAAATAACACAAAAGAGAGAGAGAGAGAGAGAGTCAAAATCTAAGCAAATATCTAGTTAATGCTGCCAAGTAAAATAAATTAGGTTTTTGGAAATGTTTTTGCCGTGACGAATGATTCAGCTAGTTGGTTAAATAGAGTGCAATACAGTTGGCTGGTTTGTTGACACTTGACAAGCAGCTTGGCCAAGTCTCAACCAGTCGGTTTAGCTAAGTGTTAAGTGGCTTTCAATGAGAGCTCCGGCTCGGGCTAACATGCCGCAGGCAACACTCTCAAAAAGTGCCTGACTGACATAGTGGCCATTTAGTATACGCCAATGTAGCTGCTCAGCGTAGACGCTGTTGAGAAACGAGGTCACAATGGCTGCCCGTTGAGGTTTACCGTCGTCGTTACCCAGTGGCAGTGCACTAAGTGCTAGTCGTTGGCCCCGCGGCGCCAACTGGTCCTGGCCGGACTGGACTGGCATGTTGTGCTGCAATTTTTAGTTAGCAAGTTTAATTTAATTGTTATTAGAGACAGCTGAAATACGTTGCTGGCAAACAACTTTAAAAGTGCTTGTTAATTAGCTAGTTGCAACTTGTTGAATCTCATTTTCGGACAGCTGTAAATGGCCGTCGGGTTATTGTTGAGAATGCGTTAAGCGGAAATAGCTGGCGTCGTGTTCTTTTTGATAGTTTATGCTCAATTCGCATTAAAAGCATATTACAACTTTTTTGCTAACCAGGGCTGCGTACTCGTACGTAGAAATGTGAACAGTTTGGTTGGCGACTCGAACTAGAGAAAGGCGCGGTCGCAATTCTCAATAAGTTTACCAAGGCAAGGCCCAGATCAGCTCAGACCAACACGTTCGAGAATGATTTTTCCCCAACTCTCCTACTTACGACTGTTTGCGATGTTTATATGTTTTTGCACTTGCTTAGCGAACTTTTGTCTGGTTTAAGGTCGAAAGTTTTTAGCTGTAGCCTGATTTTATAGATCGTATTCTTTAACTGGCTTGCTTTAGGGTTGTCTTGATAGTAAAAAGCTAATTTTAACGCCCGTTTCATTAACGCTAAAACTAACTTTTGCCAACTGTTGCTAACTTTGCCCAACTCTTTTATTCGACAGCTCGCATAGGCAGTCGTCAAATGCAGGCGCTTAGCGCTGCCGAACGAGCTTTGGCTGTCAACAATTTGGCGGATCTGTTGGTTAGCCGCGAGAAATTCATTTTGGAGGCGAATGCCAAGGACCTGGAAGAGGCGCAGAAAAGTGGACTGGCTAAGCCGTTGTTGTCGCGCCTGTCGCTCAACTCGGCCAAACTGAAGAACCTCTCGATTGGCCTCAAGCAGATTGCCGATGACAGTCACAAGGTGAGCGAAACTCCAAGCAAAGCTTCAATTAATTGGCAAAAAACAGAAAAAAAAAATCGCAACTCCCAAGAGAACACAGTGAAAAAGTCAAGCCCGTTGAAAAAGTTCAGGCAAATTGCATTTGTTTGGCTGTCGGAAAATGTTGTTCAAAATGCTGTTGACTTTTTCAAAAATTGAGTTAGTTTGTGCATGCAGCCTGTGTGTGTGTGCGTGAGTTTCTGCCCTGGGATTTGGCCTCTGTGTGCAAAGTGGTCATTTTATGACCTACAACAATGACACAGAACAACAACAACAACAACTGGTAACTGTTGTCCTTATGCAGCTACAGTTTTCAAGCTTTAACAACATTATGAAATCTCCAAGCAATTTTACACTTCAACAAAAATTGACACCCGAACGAACAGAGCTGGGCGTGGGAGAGGGCACTAAAAGAGCTAAGCAAGTGGAAATAAAAGACAGCTCAGCTCCATATAGTATGCTCCTTGGCTGTTTGTGTGTGTGTCTTGGCAGTGACATTAACCCGCGCATACACACACACACACACACACACACACCCAACACGCAGTGGCAACAGTTGATGGAGTATTGAGTGCGGGCTCTGCTCCCTATCCTCTTGCAGCCAGCCATTTTATTGGATGTGATTGTGCGGAAACGCAAAAGTTTTTTTCGCCGCTTGCCGGCAAAACTTTTTCCCCAAGCACATACACTTACATATATTGTAGAACAGGCAGCGAAATTGTGACACAAAATGGCAGCAGCGCAAAAATCATAAAATAAAAAGCGAAAAATGAAAAAAAGAAAACCTTGAAAAACAAAAATGTGAATAAAACCCCATAACGCACTCAATAAATGGTTAGATGGATGGGAAAAAGTATTCGTGTGCGGCAAACAAATGCCGCGTACATTTTTTGGCCTCCGGGCAGCATACAGCAAGCTGTCTTCTGATATGGCAAGGTGCACCGAGGGGGCGGGGCGGGAGCGGGTCTGGAGTCGGATCTAGCTGATGAACTCCAGCTTGAGTTGCAAACAAAAAAAGATGTTTTCATTGCCTGAAACAGAACTTTGAACTGCACTTAAGAAAAAAAAAAAAAACTAAGCTGAGTAGGAAAAAAAATCCTTTTGAATTAAAAACTGAATTATAATCAAATCTAAGAAAATATTAAAAATATATATAAATATGAAATGGAAAAATAATAATTTTACTCTTTTGTAAGACCGAAAGCTGTGCTAAAGTTAAAATTTGAAACTTCAGTTTTCAATTTTCAATAATGAAACATATAAAGTAGCTTTAACTTTAGACCTCTCCCAGGGGCCGCAAAGTCGAAAAGAAAAAGTTATTACACGCTTCATATTAACGGTGCATAATAAACATTTTGTAAATTGACTCGAACTCAAGCTAGGCATGACTTATCCAATTGCCCTTTGTAAATATAATTTAAAGTTTTTGCGCCCAACGATGCCAAAGTCAATAATAATGACCATATAACCAAATTTACTCGGCGCACAAGTTGAGTTTCAGGCTGAGACTTTTTTCTGGGTCTGGGGCAACCAGGCATGAGGTCCATGCTTGGCTGTCCCGGCACAACAGAGTTGAGGAAGGCGGCATCCCCTGGGCTGCCCGCTCGCAATCTGCACGTTATCTGCAGCCAATTTCCAGCAGCTTTTTATAGCGCCAAACGGGGCTGGGCTGCAAAATGAGGGCAGCAACAGCCCATTAAATATAAATAAAGATTACAGTATGGTGGAACGCCTTGATTTATGTAAAACTGTGCGCCTGCAATGCCTCAAAATGGACGCCTGGGATTAGAATTGGCAACTGGGCGCCATCGCCACATAAATACTCAGTTATTTTATATGGCCACACATGGCGTATGTGTAATGTACTAACTGCTGACTTGTCAAATGGCTTTTTATTCTATTGCAGAATGTGGGTCGCGTCCTGCGCCGCACACGCCTGGCAGAAGGACTCGAACTGAAGCAGGTAACCGTTCCCATTGGTGTGCTGCTGGTCATCTTTGAATCCCGTCCGGACTCGCTGCCTCAAGTGGCTGCCCTGGCCATGGCCTCCGCGAATGGACTGCTGCTCAAGGGCGGCAAGGAGGCAGCGCACAGCAACAAGGCTCTCATGGAGCTGGTCAAGGAGGCGCTGGTCAGCGTCGGTGCCGAGCACGCCGTATCTCTGGTGCGTTTTACAAATCCTTTAGCATAGACTCTCTTTAACATTTTCCGACTGACCTTTAACAGGTGTCAACACGCGAGGAGATCAGCGATTTGCTGTCCATGGAGAAGCACATTGATTTGATCATACCGCGCGGCTCCTCGGAACTGGTGCGCAGCATTCAGGAACAATCCCTACATATACCCGTTTTGGGTCACGCCGAAGGCGTCTGCCATGTCTATGTCGACAAGGACGCCGATTTGGGCAAAGCATTGCACATTGCTCGCGATGCCAAATGCGATTATCCAGCAGGTAACAATTAACTTAATATACTTTTTCTGCTACGGATTGTACGGTTTTGATATTCGAAATTCAGATGTCACTAACAATAGTAAGCAAAACGAGAAAGTAATGATAATTTCGGCAAGCCGATGATTTTATACCCTTGTAGACATTTGCCTTACGATTTTAGAGATAAATGCTGAGTTTGATGAAACTAACTTGGAAAACAAAATATTTTGCCTTATAAGAACCTAATTTTCGACCGATCGCTTCTATGGCAGCTATATGATATAGTATCCCGATCCTATAGGTTCCAACAAATGTACAGCTAGCAAAAGAAAGACGGACTAATGCAAATTCTCCTAACGATAGCTTAAAAACCCTTGCAAAGTTTCACTTGCTAGTGTGAAAAATAGATGGAAATCTTTTTTTTTTGTATGAAACTTTTTGTTTTTTTCGATTGATAAGAAATTTATTTTCGAAAATCTTTGTATGAATTAATATGGGACATGTCTTACACTTTTTAATTTATCCTCCAAATCCAATGTGGATCATACTTCATGTTTTCAGATTTAATGTAGACAAACAGCATAGAAAAACCTAAATGGCCCGCTCCGAAAATTGTGCTTAGCTCATTTTAATTAGAAATTGTTCCACATCAAAGCGTTTTGTTTCAAAAATTAATTGCATTTTTGTTCTCATCCCGGTGTTTGACATAGCCTGCAATGCAATGGAAACGCTACTCATACACGAGGATCTAATGAGCGGCGAGATTTTCAACGATGTCTGCAACATGCTGAAACGTGAGGGGGTCAAAATCTATGCGGGACCGCGTCTAAATCAGCAGCTGACGTTTGGACCGCCCGCGGCGAAGAGCCTCAGGCACGAGTATGGTGCACTGGAGTGCTGCATTGAGGTTGTGCCCAGCCTGGAGGAGGCCATTAATCACATACATACGTACGGAAGCGGTCACACGGATGTCATTGTTACGGAAAACGGTACGAAAATTGAAAATTAATTTCAATTGCTTGCAATTGAAGCTGAAATATTGTTCGACCCAACATCAGCAGAGTTGCCAGCCCTGATGGGTTGCGGTACCTAAAGCTAATGACAATTCAATGTGCGGGCTATAAATTTGTTTAGCGACCACATTGTGTACCCCTATAAAATAGGTAGAGTTTTAACTAGCTTTGCATTTATTTATTATTGAAGTAGTGCAGGACTTGGATAAACATGCCATACCGCAGACAATTTGAATATATTGTGATACGCGCTCGTTAGCTTTAAAATCAATGATACTTCATCTGTATATAGTATTCTAGAAGTTACATATTCTAGCTCTTCAAACCTGAGAAATTTTTGCTGAAAAAACAGGATTTGGTTATCGATTTTGATCGATTGAAAACGGGGCAAGTTATCGATAATCGGAAATAAACTCACAGGCACTGGTTGGAACTATGTTCAATATTTCAGTGTCTAGCTCTTATAGATTCTGGGAAAGACGGACGGACGGACAGAGAGACAGACTCGGCTATTGATGCTGACCAAGAATATATATAGTCTATATATAATAGGAAAATGAATATATATGTATATAGAGTATTAACAGAACTTATTAAACAATGATTAAATTATTCGCTTATGCTAGTAGTCGATTATATGCTTAAATAGTAATATACCAAATATATATTTATATATATTTATATATAATATATTACTATTTAAACATTTCTCATTTAATAGATTGTCCTTTGAGTGCAACGTGATTATTCCTTTAAATAAATTTTATAGTTCTTCAGTAGAATTGTAAAATTCAGGATAACTTTTAAATTTTCGAGCAAAAAAAGTAATATTTATTATTCAAAATAAAATGTACTGACAGTTTTCTATATTTATGTAGTCTAGAACTTTCTGCCATAGATTTTTGGCATATATTTTGTGAATTCATATAAACTTTCGACTAGCTTGGACCCGTCAGTTGCCCACTGACCTGTGTGGTAATTGAATTAAAAGCAACAAAAAAGCCAATGTCATGCCAACTGCACGGGCATTTACAAGTCAAGTTCGTTGCAATTTGCATGCGTGGCGTCATTGGCAGTGGCTCAAACCAAGGTTGGGATCAGGTTTTTGGTTTTGGTAAAGCAACTCAACTCGCTGCCAAAACAAATTTAAATCATTTGGGAAATTAATTTTATTCAACATGCACTCATGCTTTGCATATTTCATATTGCATATTACAATTTTGTATATTTTGCATATTCTATTTGCTGTTTTTCATTTTCCATTTCGTGCAGATGCCGCAGCAAAGCATTTCCTTCACAGCGTGGATAGCGCCTGTGTGTTCCACAATGCGAGCTCGCGTTTTGCGGACGGTTTCCGGTTTGGCCTTGGCGCCGAGGTTGGCATCTCAACGGCACGGATCCATGCACGCGGTCCCGTCGGCGTCGAGGGTCTCTTGACCACCAAATGGATACTCAACGGCCAGGATCATGCGGCGGCAGACTTTGTCGAGGGCGGCAAACGCACTTGGCTGCACGAGTCGCTGCCCACTGATTAGTTTTATAGGCTATGTTTTTTTACTTTTTACTTTTAATGACAAACTCTGTAAATACGTGCATTTAAACGATAATTGAAAAGTAAACTGTGTGTGTTTTTGGCCATGTTGTGCGTGCACCTGCATCAACGTTGTGAAGGTGTAATTAACGCTGTTGCGGGCTGTGGCTGTGGCTGTGGCTCCGTGCATGATGACAGCTGCCAGTGGCGGGCACATGGGAGAAATTAATTTAAGTGGAAATTATTTCAGCGGGCAACTTGTTTAATTAATAAAATGTGTAGAGAGCTAAAAGGGAAAACTGTCAGAGCGTGTCTTGAGCGCAAAGTTTGTGTGCAAAGTTTAGCTCCAGCCACGCCCACAAGCTGCACGCAACGCCCAACGCTGAAGTTGGAGCGGAAGCTGTGGCTCTGCTGCAGCAGACGCTGTGCAGCAACGTTGTTGACAGTAAAAATTAAATTAAAATGGCTCAAGCAGCCCTTAAAGTTGCAATTTTTCATAAATACTTTGCAGAAAATGTAGAAAATAAAATCATAAATTAGCCATAAAACGTGAACAATTTTGTGAAATCCAAGAACCAGCAGAAACGCGCTCGCCCACTTTGTATGCCAGCGTCGCCAAGTATTTTAATTTTTATGCGCATTGAGGCAAGTTTTCAGCGCGCTCAGTTTTCAGTTGTTAGTTTTCAGCTTTCAGCTCTCCGTTTTCAGTTTTCAGTTTTCTCTGTCTGGCACTTTAGCTAAGTTTATTTTAGTGCCGCACGCTGCATTGCGTGCCAAAGAGCCACCATGGCCCAAGAGAACCACCGCACCACACCGCACCTCACCGCACCGCACCGCACCGCACGTCAAGGCTGCACGCACCGGTAGCCGGAACGCCATTTAAGGTGCAGTTTCATCCTGTCAACGCATCACGAATCCGACTCTCTGCAGCGCTTTTAGCTAACATTTTAAAGTTGAAGTTCGAGTTTGGGTCAGTTTTCGCCAATTCGCCCATTTTTAATGCCAAACTCGGTTAGCGCCATTTTCATTTTCCGTGGCGCATAAATGCTAGGGTCATGCGAAAAGTTTCCATTGTTTTGCCCAAATATAATATTGCGAGTCATGAAAAAATACTTTGAATTGTCTAATAAAGGCAGACGATCGCCCACAAGATCAATGAGAATTATATTTGCACACAATTAATTTTGTATATCTATGTAAATATTTAAGAGAATAAAACAATTTAATTTGGAATAATTGTTCCATATTAATGGAAGAAGGTTCTTGGAATCTATTTGTAGCAAAAGCATACAAATATCTTACCTAATTGCCGGGAGAATAATAAATAAAAGCATTGTATTCATTGTATTGATTATTATTATTAACTGAAACCGATAAAATTCCAATGAAAAATATGTAAATTTTGTTATAAAATAAATTGCTGAAACTTGGCGAAATGTCAAACAAGTTGATTTATATTTAGATTATCAAATATTGAAGCACTTTTTTGACCTACTTAAAATATGAGTTTTTTAATCCACAGAGCCTAACGAAAGGGTGAAATTTATTATACAAGCAAAATAAGTAGAAAACTTTTAAATTGACCCATAATATTTCTGGCTGCCCGCGCGCCCGACATGAGTAGTTGGCAGAAGTGTAGAGGCGAACATAATTTTTAGAAATTTCAACTGGTTTTTGGCGCCGAGCTCAAAGACAAGGCAACAAACGTACAGACAATGATACGTATAGTGGCAGTACCTGCCTGTAGCAACAGTCACGTAGTTTTCAAATAGTTTTGGCCAAGCACTTGAACAACTTTTCAACTAGCTCGAAGATGTGCGAGCCAGTTGCAGTTATTACCAGCGTGTACAGTGTACAGTGTACAGAAGCACGGAATTGCAGTTGAGAGATTGCAGTTATTCAACATGAAAGAGCCTCCCTTGCATATCTATTGTTTGGTTTGGCTAATAACTCACTGCCAGATAAAGCGAAATTTTGCGCTACACTTAATTAAAATAATAAACAGCAGGCATATAAATCTCGTGGCTAATATTACGTTAAGATCTGGCGATATGAGCCGGCACCGACAACCGAGAAATTGTCGAGAAATGCACTCACGCCCCTGTCTACGCACACAATTGAATGGGCCACTCACATAATCATTTTATTTAAATTTAATGTAATCCACACACACTATATACACACTATATTGTACTATATATCTATTTATTATTTATTTTGTT
Source organism: Drosophila borealis (assembly GCA_035045885.1). Classification (NCBI taxonomy): domain Eukaryota; kingdom Metazoa; phylum Arthropoda; class Insecta; order Diptera; family Drosophilidae; genus Drosophila; species Drosophila borealis. The sequence continues at coordinate 4,549,705 of JAWNOR010000211.1, forward strand.
TGTTTTTTTGTTTTATTTTTTTCTTTTTGTCGTTTGGGCATTTCGGGCCGCACCATCTATGGACCGAGTGAGCGAGGCACTCAAAACATTTTGTCACATCATTGGCACAAAATTCGTGATATACAGAAAGGCTGACTGCTTGATGTGGCCAAGTATGTGGTACAAGTATGCATTGTTCAGTTCTTTGCATTTATTTATATAAAAACTTAAAAATATAACAACAACGGATGCCTATACAAGTCCTGGCGCATCTTCGCCCTCATGCAACTCAGAAAGCATCGCCGCTGGCAAATGCAGCAGGCATAATTTAGTGAACATGAAATGATACAGGCCAATTATTGGGTCTTTGCTATACGATATTTTAAATACTCTATCTCAATGTCTATTAACAAAAGCAATTCAAATCTTAGTAGTTGCACTTTTTAAGAATTCTACAAAATTGTGAGGCAATGAAAATCTTGTTGTCTAAAGCCAATTACAGAAATATTAATCATAGACAAATGAAAACAAATTAATCAAAGATAAAACTATTACAAAGATAAAATGAAAATGTTATTATACAGGGTGAAACTTCTTATTCAAAAACAATCTTATCCAAATACATTTTTAGGAATTGTGAGGGAAATGCACTTCCAAGAATAACCTGAATGGATATGCAAATAGATAACGCATTACTTTATTTGTAATGTGAGGAAATATATATGTATAAAGTTTTTCTTTAAAAAGGTTGAGTATTGAACATCCAAATGATTTTCTAGCATTACTTTTTATGAAGTATATGTCAAAAGCTTTTCCTTATAAAGTTATAGCATGGACTTCCCAAATATTTTTAAGTCACAAACATTTGATCATATTGATGACGCGTTTAAGCTACTTTAATCGAGTTTTATTTCGGTTCGTGATACTTGTTTTTCACATCCTTTAAATCAGGCTTTGGTTCTCATTTTCGTTTTTTATAATATATATAGCAAAATGTGGGCTATATAAAATTTGCACAACATTGGCATCTGGCTAAAAAGGTTAAATAAAGACAATGGTTGGGTTCAGCGATATTTATACTTTGGGACTGAGTCTAAGAGCTATGAGTTTTCAGCCAAAACAAAGTTTTACCAAACTATGATTAGATAAATCCAAAGTACCCAAGCTATTTCGGGCAGGAAGTTTGAAAATTTTTGGATGAATTTTTTTTTTTGGAAAAATAGTGTGGTTTCTGGTTGGATTAATAGCAAAAGTTAAGCTGAAATTCCGAACCATTTCAAGCCCTGCCTTTATAATCATCATCAAAAATGTGTCTAGAATCGAAAAAACTAGTCAAGGACTAAAACCTTAACTGCTTCCTGATCCCTTTTAACTACACACGAACATGTAAATGGATGAAGTTCTAAATAAAATGATTTAGAATTATAAAATATTAGAATCTTTTAAAATGTCAATAGTATTTAAATAAATTAAGATTTCCGATTTTTCAGCCTTGCATAAATTGCCAATTAAACAATGTAGTTAATGTACCCATATACGCTTAGGATGCCAAAATAAATGTTGTGCTTTCATGCCTTCGTTGCCTTTCCCCTGCCCCTTCCCCTTGCCCTTGCCTGTGCCGCTCTATTCAGACAGAATTCATCAACATGTTACTATGGTGAAAAATATCCATTGTTTTTGAGATGACAGACAGAACTTATTTAAATGCAGATGTCGGCCATAGAGCGAATCACTCTGATTGCTGTCGCTGTGGTATATACACGTCGTGAGTGGCGCTTCGTCTGCCTGTCGAAAGGATTTAACGTCTGGGATTGTTTTCTAATTGTAGTGCTGCCTGCCGTTTAGCTTAATTTCAACAATCTTTTGCCAAAATGTGTGACGAAGAAGCATCAGCTTTAGTTGTGGACAATGGATCCGGCATGTGCAAGGCTGGCTTTGCCGGTGATGATGCCCCGCGCGCTGTCTTCCCCTCAATTGTGGGTCGTCCTCGCCATCAGGGTGTGATGGTTGGCATGGGTCAGAAGGATTGCTATGTAGGCGATGAGGCGCAGAGCAAGCGTGGTATTCTCTCGCTGAAATATCCCATTGAGCATGGCATCATCACCAACTGGGATGATATGGAGAAGGTCTGGCATCACACCTTCTACAACGAGCTGCGTGTCGCCCCCGAGGAGCATCCAGTTCTGCTCACCGAGGCTCCACTCAACCCCAAGGCCAATCGCGAGAAGATGACACAGATCATGTTCGAGACCTTCAACTCGCCAGCCATGTATGTGGCCATCCAGGCGGTGCTCTCGCTATACGCCTCCGGTCGTACCACGGGTATTGTCCTCGATTCCGGTGATGGTGTCTCCCACACGGTGCCCATCTATGAAGGTTATGCACTGCCACATGCCATTCTGCGTCTGGATTTGGCTGGTCGCGATTTGACCGACTATTTGATGAAGATCCTCACCGAGCGTGGCTACTCGTTCACCACCACGGCCGAGCGTGAAATTGTGCGCGACATCAAGGAGAAGCTCTGCTATGTCGCTCTCGACTTTGAGCAGGAAATGGCCACAGCTGCCGCATCCACCTCGCTCGAGAAGTCGTATGAGCTGCCCGATGGTCAGGTAATCACCATTGGCAACGAGCGCTTCCGTACGCCCGAGGCTCTGTTCCAGCCTTCATTCCTGGGCATGGAATCGTGCGGTATTCACGAAACTGTCTACCAGTCGATCATGAAGTGCGATGTGGATATTCGCAAGGATTTGTATGCCAACAATGTGCTATCCGGCGGCACCACCATGTATCCTGGTAAGTTTATGTTAGCTGCTAGCAACTCTTGCAAGTCATCAACCATGTTAAAGAGAAGTTGTTTGTAGCACTTCTTGATTTTTTAAATACCTAAGATCATAAACTATGCTTTGCAAATTTCAGGTATTGCTGATCGTATGCAAAAGGAAATCACTGCCCTGGCTCCATCCACAATTAAGATCAAGATCATTGCACCACCTGAGCGCAAATACTCTGTATGGATCGGTGGCTCCATTCTGGCCTCGCTGTCCACTTTCCAGCAGATGTGGATCTCCAAGCAGGAGTACGATGAGTCCGGCCCTGGCATTGTGCACCGCAAGTGCTTCTAAACATCCAAGCCATAAAATCAACAGCAGCAGCAAAAACAACAACAACAACAATGACACAAATATCAACGAGAACAACAACAACAACAAGTGGCGTTTATATATAGCCTATATGCGAACATCTTATATACATATCTTATATCTGACATTGGGTATATGTTTAGCTATGGCTAGGCTAGCTGCATCTGGGCGCCTACCAAGCGCTACATGCAAAAGTATCTTTAAAATTACATTTAGTTGAAGAAGCAGAAGATGAAGTTGAAATAGAGGACAAGAGACCCAAAACGAGTAGGTAGAGCATCTTTTATATTTAGTTTCGATTTGGATTTTCATTTGTTTTTAAGTTACGGAGCTGACCAAGACAAAATAAATAAAAGACAATCGGATGTACAATTAAACAATATATATTTATATATATATACGATATATATGTTTGTGTCGAGAATGACGGCGAAACATTGAAATGCCATCAAACAATCAGACGCATGTTCAATAGGTTTGCAAAAGTTTTTTAATTACGATAACCAGGGGAATCTTTGAACGCCCAAACGTCAATCAGCAACTTGGACAAACTTTTCATCTGCCCGTATCCGTATCCGTATCTGTAACTATGTATCCGTGTATCTGTGTATATATCTGTATCTGTGTATCTGCTATGGTAGGTTGCCAAGTTGCTCACGCTGTTTGCTTGGCTGTCAAATTTTTCGGCTCAACTTGGTCGCATCTCTCACGGAAGTTCTTCCAACTTGCTCGGTGTGCCTGTGTGTGTGTGTGTGTGTGTGTGAGCATCTTCTAGCGCTTGTGTTGTTAGCCATGATTTATGCCTCGACTGAGTGACTATATGACCGTGTACATATGTCTTGTGTTGTCATGTACCAGCTGCGCACTGCAACTTAATGCTCGTTATGTTTCCTCCCTATACAAGTACATATATCAATATATGTACATACATATATACTCTAGACTCAGAGTGCGCGTGTGATATATTTGCAACTTGTCTAAAGTGCAAGCTAAACTTTGCAGTCACTTTGAAACAACACGCTAAAGACATAAGAGCAACAGTAAACTGGTCAAAAACGTGCTGTACCTGTCACTTGGCCATAAACTTTTGTGGCTACAAACTGAGCAGTTGGCTAGGTGCAAAAACCACAGCGTAATTACATGGTCAACATGTTAGGAGAACTTTTTACAACATTCTAAAAACCCAGGACAATTCCAAACTTTTAATGAAAACGATGCTTGGGACTAACTAATTTAGTTTACCAACTAATTGTCATGTTAAACTATCGAATTTCTGACTGCAAGTTTTATATAGTTAGTTGCTTGCAATCTGTGTGTGAGTTAGAGTCCTGCAATGCTTAATACATTAGCTTTAAACTTGGATAATTGATTTAACCGAAAGCCAATAGATTCGAGCATTTGAGTGTCGTTCTGAGCAGTGTTCGAATAAATAATTTACCAAACTCAAAAGCATTCATAATAACAAAGTTCAACCTGTTCGAGTCGGCAACATGTTCGAACAACATGTTCGAGCTGTCGCAGCCGAGTCAATTCGTTCGAACACAATGCAAACAGTCGAGTTGGAGAGTTCGATCAGCAGGAGCTGAATGATTAACCGAATTTTTGGCCGAGTCCACCGACTCCCACTTTTTTAGCTAAAACTCGAACAAATCGAACTAAAAAATTTTGAGTCTTGACTCGCTCGTCCGAAATAATTGTTCGAGTATCCGAATCGCACTTCGATTAACTCGACGCAGGCCTCCAGTTTGCTTGTCTTATAGCTTCTACCAAATAAAAATGATTAAAATATAAAGCTACTTGTATTCTGTAGTGTCGATCAAGCTTAATACAATAATTTTGACAGTTGAATATTGTTTACTGTTTTAAAACCAAGTTTTATTTTGATAAACAAATAAAGCAAGTAGAGCAAATATGTTTGTCAATTATGGTTGCTAAAATTAGCCATGTCTTTAATTTATCTACGAATAAAAGACATCAGATAAATTAGTTAGAGAAGAATCAAAGAAACATGCATACAAATATTATTATTATTTTCCATTATTTATGTAGGCAAGCCGAGCCGAACTGATTTAAGGAACATCATAATAAACTGTCAGGCTATACAAAATGAACTCGCATGCAGTACTCGCTTAAAGTGCAACATTCCATTCAATTGAGAGTTAATACATTCTGACAATTTCTATGAAATTCTATCATAAATGGCAGGACAACAACAGCTAAAATGTCAATTGCATTCATTTTGAACAGATATCAAATGGCGCATACGCAGCGTGTGCCCAGAAAGTTTGCATTTGTCTGTCTATCATTCCCCTATCATGCCCCCCCGCCGACTGACATGTGTGCGTGTGTCTATTGTGATTGTTGTTCCATTTACCCAACATGACCCCCTGCGTACCCAAGTGCGGTGTCATTATTTAGCCAAAACGGAATCACAGAAATTAGTGCCAACAATTGGGTCACATTAAAAGGCTCTTGGTCAGCAAAATGAAGGCTGGGCTGTGCAGGCCGGCCGCTCGCCAGTTGCCAGTTGCCAGATACTCAATCAATCAGTGCAGAGTGCCAGCCCACAGCGGGTTCGAGGAGCTGGTTATGGGCCATTCAATGTGGGGACTATCAACAAATGCCAGGCGCTTGCATTTTGAATTTGTTTTTGCATTGTAGCGCATTTAATAAAATGGCTCACAGTCTGCTGCAAAGCCGTTAGTTTTTGTTGAAAACCTAGCCCACGTGGGTGGCGACGTCCTTCATTTTGTACTTATACCCAGTGCAAAAAAGTGGGTACAAGTGGGCATATTGAATTTCAAGGCAGATGAATCGGAAAGGGTAAACAGTACCGAAAAGTATCCAATTTGTGTGTTGGTGATGCGATGACGAAATAGCTTTAATAATCGAGGTCATCAATAGATGCGTTGTCTAAGAGTGTGGGTCAACAGCGTGGATCCAAGTTCGAATCCAAAGCTAGTGCAGAGTATAATCATGCATGTATTGATTTAAAAAGAAATTGTTATTCTATAGTTTGTTGATGATGATCAATAGATAAGTTGTTCAAGAGAGTGGGTCAACAGCGTGCAACCGGGTTCGAATCCCCAGCTATTCATGCATTGTATTTATTTTGAATGAAAATTAAGTTTTAAAGTTTGTTGCTAAGAAAAACAATAATACAAAGAAATGTTGATTATATAAAAAGTTGATTCCGGATTTATCTCTTCACATCTCAATATTATTAGACTAATTTTAGAAATTCGTCTATATAGGAAGAATGTACATATGTCTAAATATCAGAAATATTTATCTTAATTTAACAAAAAATGACCTTAATACTTTTTAAAAAAAGGTCTAGTTCGAAATATCTATCATTGAAATTCGATTTATTATTCTTTGATGAAATTGAAATTGTTTTAACTTTTTTGAGGCTGGTTAAGGCTGCAGCTGTGTCTCACACGGCTGCTACAGGATATCTATTAAGTTGATCAGTCTGTGTACTCACAATTGAGCTTGTTGTTGTTGTTTTTAACACTTTTGTATGGGGCATTAAATTGAATTTAATTGCAGCTGCCGCCCAGCACAATGTTCGTAGCCTGGGTCTGCTGTATGTTTTGCTTGTTTGCAATTCTCGTTTTGTGAGAATTGTTTTGTATTTTGCAACTATTATTTAAGTGGGCGGCAATTCAGTTTGCTGGCCATTCTAGCTTGTTGATTTTATGCTAATTTAATGCACTTGCTCAATTTAAGCGCTATCCCATTCCCGGCCCGGCCCGGCTCGGCTCTGCCCCGTTCCGGTCCAGTCATTGATCTCAATATAATTTGCTGCTAATGCGCAAAGCAAACGCATCGCAATATTTGCCATTTTCATTATGTAAATTTTGCCAGCGAGGCGCACAAATATTGACATTAAAGCCAAGTTAACGAGTTGCCCGCACAGGAAGTGTCGAGTCTGGAACGGAACTAGGACCTGACTTGGACATGACACGGCCATCTACGTAGTTGGGTAGCGTGGACATGAGTTGAGCTGAGCTGAGCTGAGCTGTCGTTGCTTTTGACAAGCTAACAAATTGTTTTTCCGGCTTGAGGTGCACCACATGCAAACAGGAAATTAATAAATAAAAGGGCCCCAGCTACAAACTACACAACCCCAACCGAAAACTGACCGTAACAGACTTTGACTTTGACATCGACTCGATTCCATCATCGTCCCCGTCATCAACATCATTATCAACATCGTCAGCATTTTCATTCAACTTTAATTCAAATCTATGTAACTAATGCTGCCCAAAGCAGAAACCGCCACAGACAAGAAGGGCAGAACTTTAAAGTTTTGCTCCAAAAGGAAAATAACAAACACACGGAAATTCAGATGGTGTCAAAACAAAAAGGTAAGGCAGGTGTTATTTGATTGACGAATCGAATTCGAATCTACCCCAAAGCAGTTTCCAAGAAGCAAAAGGTTTTTTTTATAGCACAGAAGCTCATTTTTTAGGCCAAATTTCCATTAGGTCGCATTAGGTTTGAATTATTGATTTGAACAACTTTAGTGTACATTTTTATCTTTAAATATATTGTATATTAATATATTCTTTTCACAGCTTTCTCTGGCGCAGCTCATTTAAAGGCAGGACTTCAAGTCTAATAAAAATTGTGGATGAGGATTTGCTTTAAACTTTAGTTTGTCATATATTTTATTTAAAATTCTTTTGTTTATTTATATTTGCCCATTCTACTGAGAGTATTTTTTCATATAGAAGTTGCGGGCTAAATTTGTTATCTACTCAAAATTGGCATTCTCCAAATATGATTAGATGAATTCAATTGTTGTGTCCCAGGTTAGTCATACTTTAAGCAAGTTTTATATTTTAAGTCAAGCCCTTTTTATTTTGGTTTGCCTTTTTATTGGACAAATGCTTGTTTTTAAATTTGGTTCATAGTAAAAACATAATTGGAATTCCAGGCTCGAATCGCTTCGATTTGTTGCCTTGATTTAAGGTAGAATATTCAATTAATTTCTTTATTCCTCAAGCTTAAAGCAACAGCAAAACTATTTTCTTTTTATTTTATGCTATGCATTAAATTACAATCAAGAGATAGTAATAGCATAAATAATTTAAGTATATCTATCTACAGCATTAATTGAATGTGCGCAATATTTTAAAATAAATTACAGTTTAAGTAAACCTCAATAGCCATAAATAATTTGTAATAATCTGATAATTATCGTTATGTATATAAATGTTGGCAACAATTTTCAAATGAACTTTGCACATTATTAGCCTGGTTGTAATCAGCTTCATGAGCCGCATTTACATTGCGTATCTGATGCATCAACATATTCAGCTCGTTTGGGCCCTTCACAGCAGCAAAAATGACGCTGGAGAGGATTTGTCTCAGCTTTTCCAGCTCTTCGAGTTGTTCAATTTATTGTAACGTTTGGTATGCATTTTTTTCTTTCAATAATCAGTGCATTCACTTATGAGCAGGCATTAATTGAATTAAAAGCGCAGTGGGAATACGGGGAAGAGAAGAGACGCAGAGTTAACTAAACGTGAATGACGGAATACCATCAATGTTGCCAACATTCTCGTGCTTGTCCTTTCCGAACGCAAAGGCATTTTGCGTTGCCTTGGATATGGATCAGGGACAACGTTGCAGTAGGTTGCCTGCTTATCGGCAAGGCGGCATTGCTGTTAAGTTTCTGAAGCCACCCACCCACCCGCACACATATCTGTGTCGGAGGCTGTGCTTTCTACCTTTATAAATAAGGTAGGCAGTAACAGGTGCGCGGAGATAGAGAGGCAGCTGAGCAGGCAGTTGAGTTGCCGTCCTGGGTTTTGTTTGGCTGTTGTTTGCCGTGGCTCGTTACACTTCACTGGCTGCGCCAACATTGACAGAGATGCGATAATCGCTTCATTCAAGCCATAAGCCTTAAAGCAGCCAATGCAGTCGTGTGTAGAGCCTCCTCCTAGCCAGCTGATGAGCCGGCGCGGGGCAGCGGGCAGCGGGCAGCGGACAGAAGCGGGCTAAAAGTTGAAATTTGTAAGCGAGTTGCCCACATTAGAGTTTCTCCATGAGTGAAGCTGCTGCATTAGACGCTCTCCCCAAATATCTCTTTCACCTGCTCAGGTATTTCAATGCTCATTCGTTCACATCTATTATACCTACATCGGATTGCCACCTCGCTTGACTAAGCTCCCCGACACTTGTTCCTTCGGTTTTATTTCGAGTTTTATTTTCAAGTTTTCTGCCTGTTATCGTGTGCTTACTCCTCTCTGATTCCGCGCTTAGAAAGGTTTTCACATTTTGGGGAAGTTTTGATTAAAATCTGAATGGTTAGATAAATAAATGTTTTGTCACAATTTTGAGAATGTTGCCAACGGCTGCAACTGACTACCTAATACTGGTTCACAATTTAATATCAGCTTAAAGCATGATTCCCGCAAATAAGTATATCTATTTACCAAATATTTTTGGAGTGATTCTTAGTCGAGGTTATCAGTAGTCTTCATTACAAACAAGTTCAGCATAGTTCTAAAACTAAAGACGATATTGACATTCTCCATTTTAGAAGACAGGTGTGGGCGTGGAAATTCGATCCTTAGACTACACAATTACAATCAACCCCCAAATTTTGATGACTACCTTTAAAACTGTGGGAGACATGGAAGACACGCCCATGCATTGGGCGTGGTTCAACAATTTTAAGATTTACTCTGATTCGATTATATAATTATTTGTATATTCGAAATTTTATGTACTACCTACATATTTATGTGTTTTATACATTTGCCAAGCCAATTAACCCTTATTCACACATTTTCAATGCGTTTATGGTAAAATTTAATTGCATAAATCTTACTACATACATAAATAGCTATTTACATACATTGAATACAGTTTGGCCAGACAAGCATAATAATCAGCGGCTAAGATGCACAAACTCTCAGCCAGACTTTGTCTCCCCTCTCTCACCCACAAGCCAAATAATGAATGACCGCAACGACAAATTTTTATACATACATACATATATACCACGTACACACCTATATATTTACACATGTATGTATGTACGCGCACAGCTGCTGGGTTTGCCTTGGCTGGAATTCATACATGCATACATACATATATATATGTATATGCAAGTATGTACATACATAGTAGCAAATTTATGTATAATATGGCATACAACTTAGGCATATGTTTTTATGTGTGCATTTTAAATTAAATGAGCATGCACTTACCCAACTTTAGTGTAGGCCTTGTCCTTTACAAGAAAATGGGTATTCTTTGTCGAAATCCGGTTCACACATTCAAGCTCAAGTGTTTAAATAATTGAAACCATTTATTAAATTCACGCACATTCACATTTTCAGCTTCATAAACAAAAACAAAACTTATTATTAACTTTTTAAACATAAGTATATAACACTGTTGCTTCCACAAAAATCAACTCTGGCAGTTCTTATTAGCCGAGCGAAAAAGAATATGAATGTATACAATTATTAACAGTAAGGCAAACCGACAAACATACATACATACATATTGCGAAGTAGGTGGATTGGGAGAAAAACAAAATGCATGGCTGCATTTTGCTCTGCCTATGCTTCTTGCATGAATTTAATATTTAGTGACGTCACAAGATTTTTTTGTGTTGCTTTGTCAATAACCATGCATTTGTACACATAAATAATATTCGTAGATTTGCCTATTCAATGATTTACTGTATAATTGATAAACTGTCCACTTAACAAAGTGTTAAGCAGTGACGTCACAAATTTGCTGCGCTTATACGACATGTACATTTGTACCACAAATGTCAAAGACTAAACGGCTTTGAAAACAAGATCAAAAAGAAGAAGATGAGAAGAAGCAGCAACAGCAGACGCACAACTCAGACAAGATTATTTTGTTGTGTCTTAATTTTCTATTCCTTCCCCTTCCTATGTATGCACATATGTTTGCCTTACCGTTTATTTTCACATGTTTGTTTGTATTCGCGGCTTATGAGAAGTGGAAGCGTCGATTTTCGTGGGTGAAGCATTATTATTTTTGCGTTTAAATTGTGTTTAATTGAGAATTGCTAATGAGTGAAGTGAAATGTGTGTTTTTTTTATGTAAATGTAATGTGCCTGAATTTAAATTGATCTTTGATTGTGTTGTACGCACTTGTGTTGCAGCACATGCGACCGGCATTTGAATAAAGAATGCCCATTTTTATAAAGAACAAAAGCAGGTGCAATCTTGAAATTATTGTTATGTAAGTGCATGCTCATTACGATTTCAATATTCCTATAGTATAATAGAAATTTGCATAGTTGGATAAATAAACGTGCACACATATGTATGTACGTGCATAGATATGCATATATTTATATACATACATATGTGCATTTTATATGTTTGGCGCCAAATCGTACACGCATATGCTGCTGTTCTAGAAGTGTCCGAGACATACATACATATGTACATATGCACATATATACACGTGTATATACGTTTGTTAGTGTAAATCTATGAATTTAAAAAAGTCCGCATGTTAGTTCAGCGCATCTGCTAGAGATGTGCATATATGTGCATACATATGTATGTGTATGTTTGTGTTTTTGTGTGTATATAAATGTATAAGTCTGTCTGACTCCTTCCAATAGTTGGAAATCGTGCGTACAGAAGTCAATTTATGTTGGGCTTTCACATATACATGCGTATTCACGTAAATATGTATATCAATATTTGTATGTATGTAAATAAAGACTACTTTAAAGCAACTTTAAACTTAGGTAGGAAGTCAGTTTCAAGTATAATATATTCGGCATACAGATTCAACAGTTGTTGCATTAATTAAATTTAAGTTACTTTCTATCTTCGATTTTAATTAACATATTTAAAACAGGGTCCTTCATAAAATTATGCAAATACACAAAGCGCAAAAATAAAGTGTCACCCAAGTCAATATGGCTCGAGGTTTAAATAGGCCCAATCGCAGGGTCGAGGGGCGAGGGAGACGATAAAATCGCCAGCCAGGCTGTTGAATGTGAACATCTGGCGCTTAAAGCCAGCTCGATTTACATAAGACATCGAAGATGGCGCCTTGGGTAGCGGTAAATGCAACAAGGTAAGGTTGGGCTCGTTACACACACACACACACACACACACACATCCACTAACACAGCCACGCGCAGCTCAAACCGAAGCCTTACCACGTACTCCCCCCTCGCATATCGATGTGGATTTGTTTTAAGCCGATGCCATTTATGTGATTGCAATACTCGCAAACTGAAGAGACACAAAAAAAAATACTCACACACAGATTAAGGATGAAGCGGAAGCTACTGCATCTAATACAATAAAATCGCGCGGCTTTACAGAGGGCGTATTGAGAAGTATTCAAAATCGACTGAGTAATCCATGAGCTATAGTCCCGCGAATCTTCGGTTAATATTCTCTTGGGCCAAACTGGGTAAAGCAAGGAAGTAGCTTTGCTCTGAGTAAAATATATATATGTAGAATTTTATAGATACTTCATATACTGGGATATAAAAAAGTATCAGAAAAAAGTATCGAAAATAATGTAAATCTTCATTAAACTTTTACTGACATTTTGTCTATTAAAAAGTTATCTTTTCAACTTTGTCCTATTGTTATGTTCAGTGAGAAAGAGACATATATTCTGAGTTCCCAATAAGCCAGAATTTTAATAAGAGAAATATAAGTTTGTATGGCAGCCCCAACAAAAAATTATAAAATTCTTGCGGCCTATATTATAATGTCAAATGTTCTCTGCTAAAAGCTTTTGTATTTCTAAAATTTGGGCACCTTAAGAAAATTTAAGAATTTCAAAAGGTTATATTGAGCTTTGTTTTTATATCTTTTTAGAGGGTATCATAATATTGAAATGTATGAGAAATAGAAGGGAAGATATTTAACCATATATTGAGTATATACTCTGAAAGTATCAACAGTTTATGCAAATTAGTTGCTCAGTTCTTATGCTCTATTCGACAAAATTTTGTATAGGTTCGTTTTTCAGTAGCAGGCATTACAAATGTCGCTTTTGGTCGGATCGGACCAGTATATCTTGTGCTGCCATAGGAACGATCGATCGAAAATAAAGTTGTATGAAAAACTGTTTTGTTTTATCAAAATGGCCTTTTAATAATTTACTATATCGAGCTATATGATTAAGGAGGAATCGGTTGGGAGATGAAAACTTTTCCGTTTTTTTAAGGCAACTTGAGCAACGAACAACATTTTTCTCCACAAATATTTGCAAAATCGTATGCGAAAAGTACACAAGGATATTTCTACAAAGTTCGTTGTGTTTTTCTTTCTTGTTTCAGTTTAAACAAAACAACTTTCAAAATAAACCCTTTATGTTTCAAAGCTTCACTTCCTCAAATGGCGAAAGTAAACTATTCTTACTCGACTCGTTCCAGGAACGCGGCAACTGCAGCGCCGTCAGCTGGCTTTGCTGGCTACTTCAAAAATGACTGCTGCATTCTACTGGCCAAGTGAGAGTCCAGGCTGTCTTCTTTTTCAGTTGTGTTGCTCAATTTGGCTTTGCAGCTCGTCGTCGATGCTGACGGTTGGGGCTGACAGTTGTTGTATATACATACATATATATAATATTGTGTTTGTTGTGCCCTTTCTTTCGTTTGTGCATTTCTTTTTGCACTGTCATAATGCTATATGAAGTGGAAAAATGGCAAAGTTTCCCAGACAGAAGGACTTGACTGCATGGGGGGCTACTTCTGGCGCTCGCACTGTCGAATTCCTTTAATTTGGCTTGCACAACATGCCGCATATATTCAAAATTGCTATTGCGAAAATATTTGCCCCCGGTTGCTGTTCAGTTAAGGTTTTTGTGGCTGGCAAGGGCAAAACTATTTTCATTTGCAAGTCGAACAAAGCCGCAATTGCCACAAACTAGTCGAGACGGGAGTCAAGTGTTTCCGTGCACCCCAATAAAAACTTTTGAGCCGTTGAGCTTAAAACCGCAGAAAAGCTGAAAAGTTTTCGTTGATTTTATGAATATTGACCAATCAAACTAAATTGAATTGAATTGAATTGAAGGCGCAAGAAGCTTCAAACTATTTAAAAACAATTTTGCTAAAAAGTACAACAAAAAGCCACGAGTTGCACTTTAGAAGGGTCTCTCGTTGGTTTCACTGTGCTTGCCTTTTGAAATTTAATTGCAAAAACCCTTTTTTTTTTTTTTTTTTGAAGTGCTTATCCGACGCCCGCGAAAAAACTCTTCAACATTTCCCGGGCACCGTTTAATTGCGCTGAGCAACAGAAAGAAAATCTTTTTTGTTGCCAAATCCAATCAGCCAAATAACCCGAGAATTCGGCCAGAAAGCCTTTGTTGTGTTCGCTGAACATTTTTGATGGCTTCAATTTTTTTTTATTATAATTTTTTTTTTAATATATTTGCATTTGGCTTTGTTTGCTTTTAATACAGTTTGTGCAGCAGCTTTTTATTAATATTCCTAAATTTAATATTCAATATTTTCAAATTACGCAAATTCCTCGCGATCTCACTTTCCCCCGTCTGCTTTGACTTGTTCGTCTCAGCTTGTTTGGATTTTCACTGTTGTGCCTTTGGCTTTCTTATAATATTCAACAATATGCACAAGGTGAGCGAGTGGCAAGGAACCAGATGAAAAGGTCGAAGAAAATGTGGCAACAGTTTGCCTCCCGCACTTATTATGCTACAGCTTAGCTAAACGAGTTGGTAATGCGAGAGTTGTGGTCATGATTTATGTTTCGCAAAGAAAATCACGAATAAACGATAAAAGAAAGCCAAGCAGCTGGGTAAACTCATCACGAGTTCGAATAAAATGCAATAAGCAAGGCATGATAAGAGAACGCGAATTTAAATTGTCAGACGTTGAGTATTCCTGGGCAGGAAAGATGGCTTATTTCCATCAAAAGCTTATAGCTTGTATGTGCTAGATTTGTCAGTTAAACATATACATTTTTGTTGATTCAAAAGTAATATTTAAAATTATAAAAATCATCAAAATCGTATAGAAAGCCGACGTTTATCGTAGAGAGACACGCAGAACTTGACATTAAGATTAAGAAAGAGTTAGAGAAAGAGTGAGTGCAAGCTAATCATTATTTCCCTCTCTTTCTCTCTCTCAGTCACTATTTCCATATTTTACTCTCCCTCACCGTCATTAACTCAATCTTATTGTTTAGTTCTGCCCATAAAAGTAATATTTTAGATCACGTGAATCGTATAGAAAGGCGACGCTTATGATAGATAGATTAACCCCTTAGGGTTAAAAAAGTGTGAGTGAGTACAAGCTAGTCACTATAGTCCTCTCTGTAGTTTTCCTATTAGTCACTTTGTCTCCCTCTCAATCTTACTGCCAAGTGCTGTCTATAAAAGTAATATTTAAGGTCATGAAAATCGCATAGAAAGACGAAGTTTATGATAGAGAGTTACTAAAAGCATGACATTAAGGTTAAGAAAGAGAGAGAGAATGAGTTAGTAAATGTAAGCGTATCACTATTCCATTCTCTCTTCTTTCCCCCCCTTTTCTCTTTTTCTCTGTCTTCATTTCAATCTTTATGCCAACTTCTGCTTATCTCTCTAACGCCTTTCTATGCGATTTTCATGCATCTTAAATAGTTACTTCAAATATTTGCCGAATATTTTTAGGAAAAATCATAATGACAAAGCTGAAGAGAATGATGGCGAAAGTGAAGGAATGTGAGTTATGAAGAGACAGACAAAAGCATATTAGAGAAATATTGGTATCCCTCTTTATTATAAACGAATATAACTATTAGAACTAATCGAACTCCTAAGCTTTTAAGGTTTCAATTTTCTTTTGCGCCCTTATAAACGAGGCAATGCTTAAAAAAATACTCTGCAAGGCATTTATACAAACTGTAATTAACCCACTTCTGCGAAAATATCATTAAATATTTATTATTGACGCCCCTTTAAGCAGAACAGCCAATTACATTTATAACAATCACACAAGCGATTTAACAATTTGCAACAATTTTTGCAAATTGCGAGTTGATTACCCATCAAGTGTTGAATAATCGAGTACTCGCTTTATGGCTCAAGTGGTGGTAATTTTTTTTTTAAAGACATTAATTCGAACGTCATGCAGTTTTAGTTAGTTACGTAGCGGAAATAAATGCACATGAAACGCAATTAATTTGATTATTAATTTTATGGCGAGCAAACCAGAAACATTCTTGGTCATAAATAACCTATTTTTCAAAGGGGGATGTGGGGATGTCTGTGTGGGTCCTGTGTTTGTTTTTTTTTTTTTTTGGTGTTTAACGTAACTGACAGAAACACTTGCCGCACTTGTCGGAAACAGAAGTATCCACCACATCCACACAGAGCCAGCGCTTGTGCCAAAAACAAAGCGAAGCCAACCAGAAACCCAATTCGGGCGCCAATTTTAACGTTTTGACGTTTTTTAATTCAATTGTGGTTCGGTTTTTTTTTCTTTTTCTGTGGCTATCAAATCACGTGAATGTGGTCAAAAGCAAAGCGCTAAAATCTAAATGGTCTCAAATCTGATTCTCCTTTTGGCCATTCGCATGTTCTGCACGTTTTTAATATGAAAGCGCAGCACAGTTTTTATAATAAATTGGATGGCAATTGGCCACAAACAGTTCCATTTTGGGTAAACATAACGCAAAACTAATTGATTTCAATTTTCGGCTTTGAGAGTCCCAATATTATCCGACCCAAAGCCGTATTTAATATTTAAATACAAATATTGAATGAATTTCAAATTTGCTAAATACTTGACGGGCTTATTGCGAATCGTTTGGATATTGATGGAAATTAATATTGATAAGTGGATTGAAAAATCTAGTTGGTGCAGTAAAAACGAACCTAATTATAAATTAATTAGTTTATTGATAAATAAATTGATGTCAAAGTGCAATCTAAACCTTTGACATGATTATCTGATTTATTACTAATTCTATTACATTAAATATAAAATAATTGGCCCATGAATATTAATTTTAATCCTTTTAGAAATTAAATGAACTTTTTACACTAAATCTGAGTGTTAAGTTGATAATTATTTTAGCATTAAGTAAATAGCTGGCAATTGATTAAGAAATTTTTGTTTATTGTGGTTAAGTTTTAATTAAAAAACTTAAATTTCTCTAGATTCTGCTTCTCGGGAAAATTGCAGTAGCCGAACAATTACTTGTGTTTGCCAGAATGTCGTAGTATGGAATTAATATGATATATTATATTGAAACGTTAATTAATGACTATTGGATATTAAGTACCCAAAGTTTATTATTTGCTCACATGAAGATACTTCCACATATGTTAATTAAAACTATTTAAAGATTCTTCCGTCGTTGTCCCTGTCTCTCTCTCATACTGTACCTCATGGTATTATTGTTGTTGCATCTCATTAATGCATCATTCACATAAATTTGAACAGCTTTAGCTTTTCTCCAGCTGCTTGTGCGATCCCTGTGTGGACAGCACACGGGTCTTGTGCTGTAAATTCCGAACCAACTATGAAGTTGCATAGTTGAAGCAAGTGGTGAATGCACGTTTTTGCTGCCTGTTGCGGGCAGCATGTGCAACACACATACACACATAAGAGCATCATCGTTGTTGTGGCAACGCGTAATGCAAATGACACGCCATTATCCCTAACAACAACAACAATGGCAACAACAACAAAGGGAGCGAAAATGCAAAGAAGATGCTGAGATGCGAACGCTAGCGATGACTTTTTGTTAGCCCTAATGGCTTTTAATTGTTTTATGAAATTGCGAAAAATGTCGCACCCCAAGCACAACAACAGCATCGGGAACAATGAGAAAAGGGCAAATTGCGACAGCAGTCAACGTGGCGTATGCGCAATATAACGCATACGCCTAGTTGCACGGCGAGTGCAATGCACCCAGCCGGGAAGTTTGCGCGGCCTAAGGTTCAAAATTTTTATAAACCAGCTGCGTTGACATTTATTGCCACATTTGCGAGGCCATCTAAAAAAAAAGGCTGGCAAAATTACTCGTATTTAGCTCCCTGCCAGGCCCCGCCCCGGCTGCCGCCACACACACACACACACTTTGCAAGCGAAGCAATTAATTCGAGGTGTTTATGGGCGGCCAGCCAAGCGGATTATTGTGTTTTGAAAACAAACTTGCGGCACTGGGTCAAGTGGCAGCTGCAGCAACAGCAGCAACAGCAGCAACAGCAGCAACAGCAGCAGCAGCAGCCGCAACCGCAGCTAAGCAGCCAAGTTTACCGCATAGCGAAACTTTAATTGGTGTTTGGTGTTTTGTGACTTTTCGTTCACCCAAAACTAAGTATTTCCCTCGCTATTCGGTTTTAGCAGTATTTTCTGTGCAATAATGATGCGACTTCTTAGAAAAAAATAATCAGCATCCAAAATCAAATCAAACTTCCGACTTTGGCGAACAATTCTCTTAACTTTCTCGCCTGCACTGCTTTATCGACCCGACAATTTTCGCTTGGCTTCGCGAAATACTCTTTACTCTGGCGGGGCTCTCTTTGCAAGTTGCAGAACAACAAAGATTTCTGCCCGCTGGCCACACAAATCACAAACAAATTCATCCGTTGAGTAGGTCAAGATACTAACTCAATTTGGTTCTTGGAAAATCTAAGCAAAAAGTTAACGCCTTGCAATCGAGTACATATCAAATGCAGACATCACTCGGCAAAATTAGAGTACTTAATTGTAAGATTTGAAAAGGTGGAAGAATTTTAAGAAATTGCAGAAACTTTAAGTTTACTTTAAAATTATTTAATAAATTAAAAAATAGATAAAAACAAACATTTTAGAAAAAATTGCTGAAGATGTTGATTTTGAATGGTGAAAAGTTGAAGAATTTTAAGAAATTGCAAAAAGCTTAAGTTTACTTTAAATTCTTTTACTTAATTAAAAAATAGTTAAAAATAAACATTTTGGTAAAAATTGCCGTAGTTATTAATTTCGAATTTAATTTAATTTCTTTCTAGAATGTAAGATTCTAGAGTGATTGCTCGACTAGAAAATACCTTGTTTCTAGCTCGAAGAGCCAAAGACGGCCAGTCAGTCTAAAGGACTATTCATGCCGATTAGGATATATATTATATACCTCCAACAAACACGTGCACATCTGTATCATGTCTTTGTTAAGCATACAAAAAAGTAAGCTTGCTCATGTCGAGCCATTCCCTTATTAATTCTCCCGTCTATCCATCTCACTTTTACTCCATGCTGTATGTTATTTGGTAAAAGTATTCCCATTGCCAAGTACTTGGTTTGCCCTCATGCCAAGTTATTTGGACTGTCCTGCTGTAATTGCCGTTTGATGGGCAACAGCTCAATGTTAATGGCCGTGTTTTTGGTGCCTGTCAAGAACAAAACGAGGATGTTTGTCAAATAATTAAGCTCATTTGACTATCGATTTGTGCGAAGCACCAAAACTGAACGCAAAAGTTCCGCAGTATCAGTCTGGACTGTTTTCTAATTGCAGGGCTCTTAGCCTTAATAAATGTGGTATGCATTTATTCCATCTATTTCGCAGATTTCACTGACAGACAGACAGACAGTCAGACAGACAGTCAGTCAGACAGTCAAACGCAGGAACAAGCAGCTGTCCGACAGGCTGACTGACGTTGAGAGTTTCTGATGGTGGCCCAGTGACAAACGGGCGAGAAATAAGTAAACGGACGGAGAGCAAAGCGTCGCATAAAAAGTATCTGTTATTATGATTGTTTAGTGCTGTCGCCGGAAATTTCATTCAAGTGGAATGCAGTCAAGGCAGCAAAATTCACCAAGGACAGCGACAAAAAACAACTACAACTGCAACTGCAGGCGACAAAACTGCAGCTTTTACCCAAAAGCAAAGAAACAGACACATACAATAATAACTTATACTCGAATCAGAAAGGCACAACAACAACAAAAACAGAATTTAATAGGAAAAAAACAACCGAAAAACTGAAATCTACTGACAATATGCAAAACAAATGCACTGCAATAAGATGAACGAAGTTATGTATCTGAGTATCTCCATATTTTCGGTAGCTGCTTCTTCTTCTTCAGCCGGCAGCTGGTTCGAAAAGTTGCTTTGCATATTTCATGGCCCTCGTACTTGGGCAATTGCCTGCATTTCAACATTAACTCATACAGCATGCAGCGATCTGAGGGGAATTTCAACAGCAGCTCGACAACTTACTTGAGGCTCAAACGAGTATGAACGAGTACTCGCACTCGCACTCGCACTTGCACTCGCATTCATCCAGTGCGCACTTCGTCAGTGTCTTTTGCAGTAATTTTGTTTGCTGTAACAGTTTAATCATTGGCATTTCACGCACAAGCATCAATCAGAGGTTTATTTTTCTTTTTTTTTCGTGTTGTCGAGGGCTGCAGATGCAAGGGTTGCAGCACAACCCAGATAACTTGAGCTATACGATATGATTGTATGTGTAAGACTAATGGGAGTGCATAGTTATCGAATCGGATTGGTTTGTAATATAAATGAATTATATTTCTCTATTCCTAGGAGCTTAGTCCAATTTATTTCTAAAAAGGGCTAGCAATCGAGGAAAGATTGTCGATGATTCAGCTCGCGTACCCTGATTCAGATTTGGCTAAAATATACTGCTGTTTAAACAAGTAAGAGTGCCCTATTCGGAAGTGCCCGATTCGGGAATACAACGATTGTTTGAAAAAGAAGAAAGTTATCGACTATGGGAAACAAACGCGGCCATTAGGAAGAACTACGTTCAGAACTTCGAGTCCCTAGCTCTTATAGGATCTGAGATCATTGCGTTCATACATACGGACGGACGGACGGACAGACAGACGAACATGGCTAGATCGACTCGGCTATTGATGCTGATCAAGAATATATATACTTTATGGAGTCGGAGATACTTTCTTCTGCCTGTAACATACATTTGCACAAATTCATTTTACCCTTTTTACCAATTTGCATTGGTTGCAGTGTATAAAAAAAGAATTTTTACAGCCTTGACTTGTTTTCTATTATTAATTTCTTTTAAGTCCTACAAAAGTTTATAACTTTCTGTTGCCTTAAACTTTGCTACCAACTCTCGCCAGCTCAGCGGAGCAAGTAAAAAACAATACATGTATTAAGGTATTAATTATGCACATTGTAAAATACGTGAAAATTAATGTTTGTGTGTTTTTCATGCATGTTACTGAAAAAAAGAAATAAGAATTTTCAATGGCTGAATTGAATTTATTATATTTAAGCAACAGCAGAAGTAACTGAGTCGAAGACAAATATTTATTGTGCATCAACTTAAATGTAATTGCAATATGGTTGGGAATTATGGGAAGTGCTCATTATTAATACAGAGAACTAAAGAGTAGTGAATACTTTTCTCGTGGTTTTTTCCCCCTGAAAGTTTGACCACAGTTTCGTTGAGGAATTGGCCTGTCAAATGTGATTTATTCAGACTTTGTCTTTCTTGTTTTTCATTTCAGCTACCAATGCCATATAATTTTATTCAGTGCAGCTCTCATGTCCATGCGGGCAACTGTGCTGTGTGGCTTGGAGTCGGTTTTAATGAAATGCCAACGCGGCGAATGCGCAATGCAAGGATTAAAGACGAAGCGTCAACAAAGATATCCCGAGGCAGCTGTGCTAGAGCTTTAATTCAAACAGCAAAAAGCAAAAGGCGACGTCTTATACCAAAAATGCAACTGAAATTGAAAGATGATTTTTACACAGAACTGAAAAACCTAGGTAAGTGGTCAAATTGACTCAAAGCTCGTTGTCAAGGCAAGCAAACCAATCAAAAACTCATATATTTAAAAAGCAATTCAGGAAAAGTAAAAAGGCAAGAACGTTTACCGAAGATTAAATACCCTTCAAGACTGTAATTGTTTCTATAGAAGTCGTATGATAAAGTAGTACGATTGGGAGACTTATGAAGCTCACAATTGCTGAGTTTGCTTGAAATGTTTTGAAAAACGAAATAGTTTTCCATAAAGAATACAATGCTTCGATCGATTCTTTTTATGGAGCTTAACGATACAGTTGCACCAGAGTTTAGGTATAGACGTAGTTTAATTTCTGGTTCAGTAGAATTAACAACAGTTGACTTACCAATTTCGAGCGAAAACTACGTCCATTTTCATATGCAAAGCTTCATACCTTAATTTGGCGTCCATTCTTCATGTTTATTGTAGGTTATTGGCTTAGGTGATGTTTCGCCATATGAAATTTAAAAGTGAATTAATAAATGGAATTAAATATAAATAATCGAAAACGATTACAAATTGAAAAAGAACCATTATCTGAATTAAACTACTCTTCTACATGTTTCCAAAGTTTGGTTATATTTCCAATTATATTTGAGTAAAGTAAAGTAAAGTAAAGTTTAGCCGTGTTAAAAATTTCCGATGTGAAGCTATAATTATTAAATTTTTTACACTATCTTACTATTTTTTACCAGCCATGAATATTAAAACATTTAATTAGCTTTAAGTTTTAATCTACTTTATACCCATCACTTTTCATACAATTATACTTTTAAATCACTTGTCCATTTGCGCTTTTTTGAAAACTAGTTAGGGACAATGAAATTTTGCCTTATAATTAATAATTGTGAGTGGAATTTTGGTTTGTGCTTATTTGTTCTTGATTTGGAGCCATTCCTCGTTGCAATGTTAAAGTAGATACATTGTTTTTGTGTTTAGGGATCAACGGCCTTTTCTTTTGTCAAGAGGCCCAGGTGATCATGGAGGGGTGGAGATAGCATTGCCATCAAAGCAGCACAACAACAACAAGAACAACAACAGCTACTGACCCTTTGTTGACCATGTCCCTGTTCTTTTATTCCTTATAAAATAATACCTTCGAACCTGTTGTCTCCGCTTGTCCGTAAACGAACATCAGCTCGCTTTCATACGTTGTATATTACAGCATAATTGGATATTTTTTTCAACCAGAAAGTTTTTCATGCAAGAGTTTATGTTTGATTCTATCATTCTTTATATATAATGTAAAGTTCCATTTTGGCAGATTTTTATATACGTAAAACTTTGTGGCGATTGCTTTAAAAAAAGAGACGTTTTCACAGAAATACAAAGATACTGATCAAGAATATATTTATTTTATGGGCTAGATTATGCGTTTGGCGTATTATACTCCAAAGAACATATGTATATAAACGAATCGAAATTTAATCGAGCGCCAAATACACACTTAGAGAATATCCAACTGTTTTGTTTGCCAATTAAATACATTATCTGTTTATTTGTTATTTAATTAGAAATGATTTTGCAGGCCAATTAGAATTTTAGAATATTTTTATTACTTAATTGAGTCTATATATATATGCATACATTCTTTGTCAGCCATATGGCCACATTTTCGTGGCACACAAAAAGGACTAAGTACGCCCAGAAGCCACAAGGGACACTTCTTTTTATGCTGCAAAATAAACACGCTTTTAAAGCGTAAAATGTTCTGAGAAAATGTCTCGAGTAGCGCGAAAAAAATGTGAAATGCCAAATCACAAAAAAATAAATAAATAAACAAACAGCTAAAGTCAGGAAACTTGTCGGCAAATTTGTTAGTTTGTTTTTCCATAGGCCTCGAAATGTTTTGCAGGCTTTTTCAGTTGCTTAAGTCCATTTGGTGCGCCGTTCGTGGAAATGCTTAGTAACACATTTTCCGGGAGACATTTGGGCGTCCAGCTTAATGCAAGGCCGAATGAAGGCTCATTTATCGTGAACTGTGCGTTGTCATTGTCATTAACATTTCGTTTTGGGGAATGTTGACGCCCTCGGGCACAAAGCGACATTTGTCTTGAAATAAAACAAATTGTGGAAATTTAAGTTCCGCTCGCACTGTGTGCATTTGTGTGTGTGCGTGTGTGTGTGTGTTTGTGTGTGTCTCCATTTTGCTTGCAAATGATTTCTCATCCATCAATTTGTTGTGCGTCCCAATCGAAATGTCATTTGTTACTTTATGCGCCGCCTGCTGCCAGGAGTCGCCGGACTTTAAAACTTTAATGGGCTCGGGCGCGCGTGTTGTGGTACTCGAATGCCACGACCCGCCCCACGCAAGAACGCCCTCGGCGAGCACTTGATGTGCTTAATATAACTTAATTGCTGTCGCTTGCAGCACATGTGGGCGCCATTAAAATCAAATCCACGCTTAAGCCAACTGCCCCAATGGTCGCCACAGTTGCTGCCCCGTTTGGGAGCTGCTGTCGTTGATATTGCTGTGGCTGTCCCGACTGACGTCACATTTGTCATATGCAAAACGCGACTGATAAACGGCCACACGGAGCCCCTCCGATGGCCATGTGACATATTTGTTAGCTATTGGCTGGCATGCCAGTTGTGGTCGGCCCTTTGACTTTGCCACCTGACACCAGTTGTGAACAGCAAAAAAAAAAGTAATTACCTGCAGAAAATCACATCTGTGCACACTGGCAAAAACAAGAAGAAGATAAACAGATGTAATCGATATGAAAAAACTGACGACAACTTTCCGAGGCACTTTTTTCAAAAGATAATCAAGACATAAAGTTGGAAATTGGAAAACAAACCAAATGCCTGTTTAAAGGTTTTTCTAGTTATCACATTTTATACAACGTTTCAGTTGAATATAAATTAAACAAATGTTATATACCATACGTATGTTTATTGGTATTGAGAAATAAATGATTCGGCTGTTCCTTATCCAACTTTATGTCGGCTTAGGGTTCGGTTCATGGGAACTTAAACATTGGATTGGCCGTAAAACCAAGTTTCAGTTTAGGCTTGACTATTAAGTATGAATAAGATACATTTAAAACATTATCAGATGAGCTCCGATACGATTAGAATATTATAAGATATAATATATAAGATCATATATTGCTAATAGATATTCGCATGCAAATGTCATTTATGTAGAGCTTACACCTCTATATATTAATATTAAAAAAAACGAAAATAGTGTAATTTAATGGCTCCAGAAGATCGATTTCTACATTTATGATAAGCTAGATCCTTATAAAGTTAAGATAAAACCATATTTTAACAGTGTACTTGTTCTATATCATAAAAACAGAATATATATATATGTTTTTAGGGTGCTCAGAAATTTGAGAGGAATCTATCAAATGTCTTAAATATAGATAAATATACATAGAATATTATTTAAGGTAAGCATTGTAGACTTTTGTAGAAGTTATTTTTTGCTTCTGATCGCAGCAAATTTTATTCTTATGCATTTTTAACACACACACACACTCAAGCATTCGTGTAGTAGAAGTTTCTATGCTGCCAAAAATTGGCTACCTTCCATTTATTTTGAACAACGTTCTGTTATCCATCATCGCCCCCCTCCGCCATATATCACAGCATGGCACGCAATTTACTAACGAAATTGTCATAACATGGCCATAACAGCTTAAGCCATATGGAAGCCGCACGAACCATAACTTGCAAATTGTTGCCAGTCCCGCAGCGAAGAGGGCCCAGCAGAAAGAAAAAAAAAAATGAAGAGAAAAAGTTTTCTGTACACTTTTTGGGCGTAATTTGGCCAATTGAATTCGTATTGGCCACGTTCAAGCTAATATGCGTGCCGTAACCGTCTAACCCGCACGGCTATTCCTGTGTGTGTGTGTGTGTGTGCGTTGCCTGCGTGCATGTCTGTGCGTGTTTGTGGTGTAACACCAGAGCTATTCAATCGCGCCGCCGCCCCGCCCACTTCACCACACGCCCTCTGCCCACGGCATGCCCCAAGCATGTCAAAGCAGCGGGCGAACAGCAGTTGGGCAACTGCTTTAACTGCTTTTATTGGCTGCCGGCTGGCTGTTTGGCTACCGACTACTGTCAGTTATTTACTCAAAGCATTTCATTTGCCAATTTTCCCTCAGCTTAAATCAGCGTTGCATGAAAATGACAACAACAGCAGGCAGCTACCTCGAAGCTGGCGACATGCGGCATGCGGCAGGCAGCAAACGCCAAGCAGCGAGTTCTTTGTAAAATGGCAGCACCAAGATAAAATCCAATTAAAATAGCGTAGAACTTATAAAAAAATAGAAACCTAAAGAGAATCTCCAAATGCAAGGGGCTGACTTCGAAATGCTCTGCAAGATCTTCGAAAGCACGTCCAAGAAAGAACGAAAATCCATCAAAATGTTGTACAGCTAAGCGAATCTTAGGCATAAATTATACTTACAAATGTAAAAACTTTAAATCTTACTTGCAGCACAATTAATTAAAAATACAAAGTCTGCAACTTGAAGCTAAAGTCCTCATAAATTTAAGCAGCATGTTTGAGCTATGAGATTGAAACAAAAAAATTCTGTAGTCAATTGCCTGTCATTCGTTCCATTTGAAAGCATGCATATATATCTTCATTCATATCTTCAATAATTTAATGAGTAAATATCGCAAGCTATAAAAATTTTCAACCACAAGATGTGGGTGTATGGTTAGGAAATCTAATTATTTTAGCCCAACATTATTTGTACTTTTGGGTTCGATCCTGCTTCAAAGTTTTTCATTTTGAGCCCCTTACACACAAAAACAGATTGTATTATAAAGGAATTCAATTAAAGCATTATAAATTGACAATATGAAAAAACTTTTGCTAGATCGAATTAGCATTAATTAAAGAACTGCATTTACTTAAAGACAACAGCAAAAGTTGATATCCATTAAGCCACAATTTTTGTTATATTTCGAACACTGCAGCTTAGTTGATATGCCCGCTCGTACACCCTATTTCTACTGTGTTAAGGGCACAGAGAAAAAGAAGAAGGTGCAACGTGGCTGAAAGTAAAACAAAGCATAAAATCTATTTGCAGCTGGCAACGGGCAGCGGGCAGACAACAAAAGTTTATGCCATGTAAATAACGACATCATAAATTTGGTTACGTGGGTATATACTGTGCATATATATCTGCATATCTCACACACACACACACACACACACGAACATACGCACACATATGTAGCCCCAGTGCTGGCTAGTTCCGTTTTAGTAAACAACTTTTTCATGCCTGTTCCGTAACAGAACCAAATTCCCCCCTCTTTCCCAACGGTTCGCTAACTGTTACGATTTTCATGGCCCTCGATTCGCGTTGCGCTTTTTTGCCTCTTTTTTTTCTTTTTGTCATAAAAAACCCGACAACAATGGCAGCAGCAGCAGCAGCAGGAGGCTTTCTCTTTTTTTTCTAGCCACTCGTCAGGGGAAATAAAAGTTACGTTGACACGGACACCGCCACCAAGTGCCAAGCACTTGGCCCATCCTCACCCCCCAACCCCCAAACCAAATCCCAACCTATTCGAAAGCCCAACGCAATCGCAGTCCCGTACAATTGTTGTTGTTGTTGTTGTTGGCCTGTTGTTAACTGATTTTGCCGTGTTTTTTAAAAGGTGCTGCAACGTTGGGCTTTGTGCAGTACTCAACTTGTTTTTGCCATGGTAAAATGAGCAGCAGCATAAAATGTGTAAGAAATTAAAACGATTTACAGCGAAATCAAGTCAAGTTCCGGCGCCAGAAGTGGCCCAGAAAGCTGAGAGTCTATCCAGCTAGGCGGGCAGCAAATCTGGAAATGAAATACAACCACGCAACTCGGACTCAATGCCTTTTGGTGCTTGACTCTGGTAAAAATAACAACAAACGAGTGTTGTTTTTAGCGCGTACTTCTTGCAGCCACTGTAAACAGAGGCGTTGCCTTACATAGCAGTTGAAGCATTTGCTCAAGAATCTGGTATTATCAGCCACTTGTTGATCAAAATGTTCTGACTTGTGTACACATTTTGCAAATGGAAAGGAAGCTTACGCTCAAGGTGCCCAAAACGATAAATTGTTGATTAACCTAACAGCGCAATTTATACTAAGTATGAAAGCATATTGCGGTAAGGAAATTGATAGCCCCAGAGCTTTATCGTTGGAGTTACTGGAATTTCATATTGAAGAGCGAGAGAGAGAGAGAGGGCATAATCGCTTTGTCGCAAAGGAAATTACTTGTATATTTTATTAAAAACATATTGTTAAATGTGGGTGATACTTGAGTTCATAATAGAATATGAAAGCCAAAACAGTTATCCATATCTGAAGAAAAAGCTAGCTCACTATGAGATATGCCTGTTATGAAAAGTTTTGACCAATATGAGCAAACATTTTTTCAAAGCTATAATATATAATTATAATAAAATTAAGGGTCTTTTGCTTGAATAGCTTCTGAGATCAACGCAGATAGACAAGAGAAAAATATAGATAAATCAATTCTGATATTAATGCACACTGGGAATTGCATACTTCTGATTTATATGATTTTAAAAAAAATTACAGAAAGTCGCCCGAGTCAAATGAAGAATGTTAAATGTGAAAATGTTATTCAAATCGTTTTGATAACTCACACTTTCTTCATAAAGACGTTCAAGTTGTCATGTCTTTGTATATCTTTTGTCTTTGTGAATAATAAAAGCTAAAAGAATTTGTATATACAAGAACAATAGTAGCTGAATTTGAACCAGCGACCTCTCGCATGCTAGTCCGACGTTTAGATGTTTTAGTGCTTACTTTCGACCTTAAATATAGCACTTATGTTTGTTTAGTCAGTCAAGACAGAAGCTATAAAATTCAAGATACTTGATATCAAATTTGGTGAATCTAGCAATTAAAATTTAAGAGAATTACTGAAAAAATTGGATTTCGATATCGATTTTTATCGGGGCAAGTTATCGATTATCAGAAAATTTCAGCTCTCCAGTTCTAATAGGCTCGGACGGACAGTTGGACAGCCAGACGGACATGGCTAGATCGTCTCGGTTATTGTTCCTGATCAAGAATATATGTATATGTTATACTATAAAGGGAGATGCTTCCTTCTGCCTGTTTACACAAAAACATACTCCTTTTACCCATTTTCAATGGATTCAGGGTATAAAAATCTGCATTTAAATTGGAAGTTATCAATTATAAAAAGCTCTTACTTAGCATTAGATTTAACCCGAACTGCAGTAGCACATTTTGCGTACAGCCAACAGTTTGTGGAGTCAAAACAAGTTCTCTTCAATTCGATTTAGATCTGTGGTAAATTAAAGTGCTTGTTTTTATTGGCTGATTGTTTGTTAAGAGTGCATCAGTTGAGTGGCTGCCAATATCGAAAAGTTTATTTATTATTAGTTTTAATCTTGTCTTATCCATTTGCATTTCAACTGTGGATGAAAGCCACGGACATGGCATGCCGGAACAAATACCAGGGCAAATACAAGGCACTTGGAGAATAAATTTAATTGAGATTTACAATGCAAGTTAAAATGCCAACCAACAGCCACAGGAAATTTACTTTGAACTTGAACATTACAGCCTGTGGTTGTATTTTCTTGCTGCCAAGGAGCCAAGGGCTAAGCTCATAAATTTCAGCTAGTAAATCTTTTTCATTCGAAAGGCGGGACAATGCAAATCTGTTTGGCCCGAAAGAGGTTTATTTGTTTTGCTTAGCTCGGTTCGGTCTTAAAGTCAAATTGCGTTTAAGTAGCCTACTTTTATGGCACTGCCTTTTTTTTATAGATATATCAACATATATATATATATGTATATATAATCGCATAAAATCGTATATGTACCATATTCAACAGTTGTTGTCTGCCCTCTCAACAAGCATTTGCAAATGCAGCGCGTGTTGGCAAGGCCAAAAACTGAAATAGCCAGGCAACATTTTTGGCCAGCTCCACTCAAGTGCTAACGAGCCGAAGAGATGGCAAATGTTGGCAGACTCTGCTGCATATACATAAACACACACATATACTATAGAAAAATGTTGGTTTATTTGCATGAATATAATATACGTGTGTGTTGGTGGTGTGAGTGTGAGAGTGTGTGTGCTCTGTTGGGGCTGTTGTTGAAATGATAAGCATGTGTGCAATTAAAATGAAAGCGTGCCTCCAATGTTGGTCCATGACTGTGACTGCGACAACGACAGCAACAACAACAACAGCAACAACGACAACAACAACAGCAACACATAGATAAGGGGGGGGGGGCGGGGGGTTCGGGGGCACAAGTGTAACAGCAGCAACAGCAACAGCAACAGCCACGCCGCAGCCCTTGACAATAAAACAAATGTCGCCTATTTTACATAAACGTTGTGTGCAACATTGTTGTCCTTGTTATTGTTGCTGCTACTGTTGTTGTTGTCGTTGCTGTTGTTGTTGCTCTTTATATGACCAAAAACAAGTATGAAAAAATTGACCACAATGTGTACAGGAGTGCAAGTGAATCCCAGAGCGGGCTGTGCAAACAGAGGCGTTGATTAAAAGGAGATTAAACAAATTTTATATAAAAAAAAAATATATTAATCTAAAAAGTATTAAGAAAGCGCAATTCAGCTAAATTTGAAATAAATATTGGTAGTGCAGTAATTTAAAAATAAAATGGAAATATTTTTTAAATATATAAATTTTTAAATTTAATTTAATGTTTCAAATATATTTGTTAAATCAAAGCGAGCGCAAGGTCAGTCAATTTGTAATAAGTAGGAGATAGGAGGTAGGAGAAGAATTAAAATAAAAATCGAAAAAAGAAAAATTAAATAAAGATAATAGAAAGATAATTAGGAATATATATATATTTTGTTTCAACATTTAATGTGTAAAATATATTTTCCTTAAAATAAATTCGAATTAAGAGAGCGCAATTTAGTTAAATTTGCGATAAGCTCTGGAAGAGCAAGAATTTAAAAACAAAAATAGGAAAAAAGTTTTAAAAATATTTTTTCTAAAAGAATTAAAACAGCGCAGTTCAGTTAAGTTTGCCATAAGGAATTAAAAAAAAGTAGTAAAGAAAAGTTTTAATACATATTTTTCAACATAGTAATTTATCTAAGAAAATAAAATAGAATTAAAAGAGCGCAATTCAGGTAAACTTGCCACAAGAAGGAGTTCGACAAAAATAGTAGAAAATAAAAGTTTATACATATATTTCTTAAAATTATATTCTATAAATATGTTTGTTTAAAAAGGATTAAATCGAATGAAGAGAGCACAATTCAGTTAAATTTGCAATAGGTATGGTTGTTTCAGTAGTTCATAGTTAAATAAAAAAGTTTTTTCTTAAATTATATTGTATAAATATATTTGTTTAAAAAGAATTAAAATTAATAAAATTATTCGTTTAAAAAAAATTTAAAGTAATAACTATTAAGATTCATTTATTTATCAGTTCATTTATTTATTATCAGTAATTCATAAAAAGGGAATAGCAAGGTTTTTTGTACAATTTTTTAATTATCCCATTTATATTCATTATTTGTATAATGTACAGTATACAATTTATTGTGAATATTTTAGCATGTATATAATTTTTTTAATATTGTAAATCTCTGTTCTTTTATGAGTTCGTTTAACACTTCTTTCACTTCCATTTTTGTATATCTAAAGACGTTCGACTTCAGCTGTGTACCGCACAAATCCTTTTTAAAAGAGTCAATTTCATATCGTGTAATGATATATTTATAAGATTGGCTTATTTTTAAAATATAACAACATTGACTTATTTATAGTATTTACATTATCCACAACATATATACTTTATTATATTTTCGATATACAAAACCAAGAATTTTAAATGGGACAATTCTGATAGGCAGATTCCCTGGATGCCACGGTCTATTCTACCTCTTTTTCTTATCCCATTAATTTAAGTTTTAGCAAGGGGCTCTTCTTCTGTGAGGAGAATTAAGTCGCCTTGCTTCTCGCTTGTGAAAAAGTAAAATTTCTTAGAATCATTTGAATTTATCGCCAATGTCAAATGCTTTTAAAATATACTCCAGTTTTTGTGGAGTCAACAACGCTTTACATATTGATTTTTTTGATTATTTATCAGTTAAAGCCTTTCCACTTCTTTGGCGATCCCTATCGCAGCACTTCACTGACTTTTCCCAGCCACATTCAGTTGAGTTTTCAGTGTGCACACCTGCAAGCTGCACATTAAGTGCTTTACACAAGCCAACCAGAGTCAGCGATTATTTTTGTTGTTGTCGCTCGGACAGAGTCGTAAAACCATGAAAGAGACTGCAAATTAAAAACGCATTAAATTTTGTTGCTGCCATCAAGAGTTGGCCACGTGTGGGCGCTTGATAGCGCCCGCAAACACCATAAATATGTGTGCAATCCCTGACGCCAATAATTAGTGCAGAGTACGGGCACGACCTTAAACTGCTTTGATTTTTGGTAGGGGCTTGATGGCCTGGCACCCTAAAAGTAAACAGCACGAGACTCACGAGCCGGGTCCAGGCCAGGCACTCCAGCAGGCAGCTGTAACCGGCTGTAAATGAGCAATTAGTCGTAATAAAAACATCAGAGTGCCGGCAGCAACTAACACTCAATGCCCCGTAACATGGTTGTCGACTAAGCTACTGTGCCGCCTGCCCCAGTCACTGAAACGACGTGCACTTAATTCAAATTGCAAAAACTTAACCCCAACATGTGCGTAACCCAAACACATACAATTGTACACCCCCACACACACACACATAGACAGACATGGACACGTAGATGGACCTCCTGCCCATCAGCTGCAGCTACTGCTCGGCGCGCAAAATTAACACACAGCTATCCGAGACAGGCCCAGGAGCCCAGGAGCAGCTGACAGCGGCAGCCGCAGCAGCAACAGCTTTAGATGTGCTGCAAATAGCCGAGAAATGAATGAAATCCAAAACGAGACAAAAAACAAATGTGTTCCGCATTCTTTTTTTAGGCAACATTTTTCAAAATCTCATTTCATTTTCTTTTTAATTTTCATGCTATTAAGTTTCAAGTTAGTCTTTGAAGTACACTTCAATATTTGAGTTTAATCAAGCTTGGGTTTTTTTTATAATTTATAAATAATTTTCATGCATTGAAACCCAGTGAAATTGGGTAAAAAGCGTAAATAGTTTTGTGCAAATGAATGTAACAGGGAGAAGGAAGCATCTCCATCCCCATAAAGTATATATATTCTTGATAAGCATGAATAGCAGAGTCGATATAGACATGCTCGTCTGTCTGTCCGTCCGTCCGTATGAATGAACGCCATGATCTCAGAACCTAAAAGAGCTAGAAACTGAAATTTTGAACGTAGGTTCTCCTAGTGTCCGCGATTCCAAGTGATCGAGAAGAATCGATATCGTAATCATGTTTTTTAATCAAATCTCTTATGTTTTAAGAGCTAGAGTCACCAAATTTGACATGTAGCTTTTAGAAGAGTATATACAGATGAAGTATCTTTCATTGTATAGCAACCTCTCTATCGCCTGCGCCACCAGCATATAGTTTTGGTAGCAGAAAGTTCAGGGTATTGCCTAGACGGGCAAAACTAAATTTAGATTTAATTAATTTAAAATTAATATTTTAGATTAAAATGAATTTATGAGATTTTTTAAATTTTTTTTTATTATAATTAGTTATGTAAGGTCAGATGATTTTTAAAATATTTGTATTAATTCTTTTTAAATTTATGGCGAAATTTTATTGAAATCGTAAACTGGAACTTTTAAAAGGCTGTGTAAAATGCAGCCTACGACGCGTTGCCATCACTGTCAGCGGTCGGCTGATGCACTGCCTGCAACCGGAGGCAACATGGCAAGTGTAAGCACGCCTAGACAGACAATCAGACAGACAGACAGTCAGACATACATGCAAACAAACCAACTGAAAAACTAACTTACAACAACAACATACAGCAACAGACTGGAATGCAACTCCGGTTAGACAGACGGAACATGGTGCCGGAAACTTTTTGCCGTTGCCTACTTTTGCGCTGCGCTTATTTAAAGATATTTTTTTCTCTTTTTGTGTAAATGTTATTTTTACGTGGATTTTCTCTCAGTTTTTCCCTTAGACAGAACCTGCTGCTATTTGTCAGACTTTGCGCACAGCTTGGGCTTGTTATTATTTGTATGGCATAATAACGGACGCAGTAGGTTTATGAACTGTTTTCACATATGTCGGCTGCCTGGTTAGATGGTTACCAAACGGTACGAGCTACTCGTCTCCGTGTGAGCTAGTGTGTGTTGCTGTCCGGAGAGGAGCCATCATTTCCGGTTACGGCGTTGCTGCCGACATCACACATTTGACATTGTCACGTTGTGCTATTTACATAAATAAATAAAAGCGAGCGAGCAGTGCATAGCATATAAATTCGGGGTAAATATAGTAAAAAAAATACAAACACAAATATATTTTATGACATTTGGGAGAAGACGCAGATGATACACTACAAGAACGCTAAGCCAAGCATTAATTTATCTTTTAATTATTAATTTAGTTCAGTTTTCCTTTAGTTATTTCTTTATATTTTTAAATTTAATTAATGTATTTATTATTTTGTCTTTATTTAATTTAATTTTCTCTATTTTCTTATGTTAATCTTATTATTTTACATTAAGTTTTCTTAATTACTTTTTTATACAAATTTACTTCAGTTTTCTTTAATGAATTTTTACAAATTGTGTATTTTAAATATTTATTTATCAGTTTTGGTTTCTTTAATTCATTTTTATATATTTTCTCATTTTCAATTTATTAGTTTAATTTAGGTTTTTTAATTATTACTTTTGTTTTCTTGAACTCGTTTTTCTACATTGTATATTTAAATTATTCATACATTTTTTGATTTACTTTAATTAAAAATTTTTTATAGTGAGTTTATTAATGCACTTAAGGTTTCTTTATAATTATTTATTTTATTATTTATAATTATTGATTATTTTATTTTTTAAAAACAGAAGATTGTCGGTTGTTCGGTTCACGGTTTCGCCCGTAAACCTGTTTTTTCTAAATTAAGTTTGTCATTTTTCGTTAAAATTTTTATCAGACAATTCAATTTATATTTTACAATTTCCCGTTGTGCTGGAAATGTCGCAAGTCGTACTTTTTTTCCAATACAAAATGCGGGCTTTATTTTATCTCTACCCAGAATGGGCATCTGAATTTTATTTCCTGTCTTCGAACTGTTTCGACTCAAAGCCGGCTGCAGGCTTACATATTTTCAGTATTACATACATTTTTATTCCTTAACAAAGCGCCGCCAATTTCATCTGAAAGTTATTATTCTCGCCCATTTGAAAGGCATTCCGCACAAATAGAGGAATCCATGCTTTGCCCTGGCAGTGCGGACCTGTCATTTGTTTGTTTGTGCGGCTCGGCTCATTTTGACGTTGGGGGCCGGGCAGCGGCAAACGGAAGTGCCTTGTTTGCCGGCGCTTTTACGTTGCGGCCTTTAAGTGTTTACGTGGCGTATTAGTAATAAATGTAATGTGCATAAAAGTGTCGCACAGCCACATGGCTACACGGCTGACACGTGGACCTCAAAATCGCTGCTCCGGCTCCAGCTCCGGCTGCTGCTGCGGTTGCTTACTCGTAAAAACAAATGTTTACAATGTGTACCAAGCCGTGGGGCAGACACGAGCGTAGAGTGTAGATTTTTACAACTTTATTCAGGGCTGAGCCAAGGTCCGTGCGCCGTAAACAAGCAACGTCAAGTGGCGCGTCAAATGCAGGCACTTAATCAATCAAAGCTGCGAACGAGCGCACCGACCAGCTCCAATGGCGGACAGCTGGGCAGCAGGGGCCTCAATAGTGTCCTTATTAGACGTTGGCTACTACTTTGGGCCAATGCTTTTGGCAGCACAAATTATGGCGCTGCTGTCTAAACATTGAGCGTGTGTCTGTTCAAGCAAGGCACTTTCAAGGACTTTTGCTTTGATGGACTGATTGGGTCCCATGTTGGCCATACTTTTAATGTACAGCCTGTACAGTCTGGCACGTTGTCTATTTGCGTTTGGCTTGCAGGCAAAATATTCTGTATACAACATGCCAAATCCCTATTTAATGCACTGCCAGCATTTGCCGGACCGCATCATAAGCTACACTCAATCTGCTGCTTTCAGTGTCCGGCGACTTAGTTGGTTTTATTTGGTAAGCCCAAGGCTTAAGCTCTGACAATATGTTGTCATAGGGTTTAAGTAGTTGGTTGCCGTTAATACCCTATAACCAGTGAAAGTGTGTATAATAAGCAAAATGAGGCATTTTCGAGCTGCACTACAACATATTTGCAAAAGGGCAATGCCTACAAGGGTATTAAGTCTTCGACGTGCAGAATATATGCTTACTTTCTCGTTTTAAAGTATTTATTATTTAATAGCAAATCTAAATAAGACCTTTTAAAATTAAGAAGCCACAAATGTATCTCTGTTAAGATTCCCCTCTGGACATTATTCTATTATTACTATTTGCTTTTGCATTCCTTTTCCTTGGCCATTCTTTAAGCCTGCCTTTTGGCCAAGCCCCTCCTCAGTAAATTTACAAGTATCTCTTTGCTGGTCTTTAAGTTTTGCATAAATTTATGGAAAAATTCTTTTCGCTTTATGTGCATTTCAAAAGGGGTTTCCCTCTTGGCTATTTTTAATTAATAAAAATATTTTCGGTGGCTAAAAATAATGTTAGACGCGCATAAATCATATTAAATTTTCTGGTCAAGCGCAACATTTGCATAGCCGAAATAAATGCAGCCTTAAACTGACAGCATACAGTCCACGCTTTCGGCAACGACTTTAATGCCGGCTGCCATTTAAATTTTCAGCTTGTTTTTTTTTGGCTTTTGGGCGAACCAATTAAGCTAAGTTGGGGCTTTCGCTCAAGTACACCGCGTAATAGAAATAAAATATTATGAACAAGAGGCAGCAGCTAAATGAATGCAGCAGCTGGAAATCGTGAGCTGGCGCACAAGTTCTTGTTGTTGCTGTTTAATTCAAGTGGCCGCTGCTCAAATTAACTTCCAACTTGAATAACAAGTTGGTGTATCTTTATTTGTTTCTTTCTTTTTGGCCTAAAATCGCCATTTTTGTTGCCGGTTTTTTTGTGTGCGGTTTATTTATAGGGGGCAGCATAAGCAACATAAAGCCTAAAACAAACTGAGGCGCTCATAAATTTTATAGCAGACACACAATGAATCTGAATCCAACAACCACACACACACACACACAAAAACTCACGCATACATATCCCCGCATACAGGGCGTATGCGCAATGTCGTTGACTTGCAAGTAGACAGCTTAAATGTTTTTGTTTGCCAAACATTTTCTAACTCTCTTGTTCATATTTTTGTCCATTTTTTATTTTTATACTATTTATTGTTGTTGATCGGCCACATTACGAACTTAACAAGGCTGTAGGGAGTGCGCTACACATTGGATTACTTGCGTGTAATGGTGCGTATGTGTGATATTTTGCAATGCCAACACGCAAAGAGTTTTATAGATTAGCCAACAGCTCAGCACTGGCAGCAATTAATAAATGACACACCCAGTTGTCTGCTGGCCAAAAAAAAAAAAACAAAAAACCCGAGAGAAAGTTCATTAACTTTGGCACACGTGGCACTGCGGCACGTGGCATCCACTTCATCAGCAGCTGAAGGTTCGCGTCTTCAGCTGTAGCTCTCTAAATGGCTCATAATTCATTGCGGGCACAATCAATCTTCTGCGTTACACTTCGACTCTGTCATTCGACTCTTTCGTTCATTTGCATGCGACGGCTGCCTTGTTGGCCCATTTGTAATGGTCAAGGTTGACAGTGGAGAGGATACGAATACAAAATCCGCTGCCATTTGTAAACAGTGCGTCAAAATGTTTGCGTGCCGCATAAATATTTATAAATATTTTCTATAATCGCGCATATTTCATTTTTGGCCACGCTTACCAATTTATTGCTCATATTTATAGACTTTCGCCCTGTTTCTATTTTTTGCCTACTCGACATTCACATATCACAGCTCGAGACAAATTTGTGTGGCACGTTCAGCAATTATGAGAACTAGCTGAAATCGAGCTTATCATAGTAAACGTGACTTATTCACAGTTTTATGTGACACCAAAAGTGACACAAATAAAAAAAAAAAAAAACAATTTTATTTATTTATGTGTACATCTTCGTGATGAGCTGTATAGAAAACGAATCTGACATCAAATAATTTTCTTTTGCTTTTTTTAAGTATTTTATTTTGTATGTCGATTGCCGCTCTGGACAACTTTAACAAGGCATATGAAGATCTAGATTTGAATGTTTATTAAATATGATTTTTTTATTTAAATTTTTTAATTAATAAACGGTTGCCTTATGCGCCATTTGTGTGTCATTAGTTACAAGGAATCGCCATGCTTCTAACAACTTGATTGATTTAGAGTATTGTTTTGGATGTAGTTTAAATATTTTCTAATTGATTGAGCTATCAGGAGTTGGGTCGGCATGTTTGTTGGAGTCGGGGAGGGGAGCATCTGGACAAAAGTTCTCCTCCTTAGTCTCTTGATGGGCCGGGAACCTTGAAGGCTGCTAGCGAGCCTATTGGCGTGTGGGGCTAGCCGATTGTTATATTGGGCTTCGACCTAGGAGATCTTCAGGTCTCTGTGAAGCATGCAGAGACGTACTTTTAAGAGATTGCACTCTTTTGCGAGTAGTTGGAGCAGCCACAACCCAGATCTATATATCATATTGCCAGATGGGTGCCACAGCGTGAAGGGAGAGTTTGCTCCGGTGATTAAGTTCCTTAGTTCCCTTAATGTGACTGTCGTTTCGCTTTCTTGCTTGAGGGTTAGTCCGTTTAGCCAGAAAGTTGGCGGCGTTTTTCGAAAATTTAACACCGAGAGCTATAAATAATAACGGCAATTTAATCTATTATACGTTTACACAATATTTATAAAAAAAAATGTGTTTACTATTCAATGCTTCCCACTTGCTTTTTAATTTATTTTTTAATTTATGTAAAATAAATATGGTTTGAAAGGTTAGCACATTTTATTTACCTAGCTATTCATTCCATTCGCTTTTTTCCACTTAAACAAACATTAAAAATATTGCAAATGAAAATCCATTTGCACTTTTCATAATTGTTTTTATCAATGCAATACTCAGTCCAAAATATATATATTTTGTTGTTTTCTAATTGGTTAACTGCAATATTTATGAGCTTTTCAAGCGTACAAGTATATCTATATATAATTTATGTGGCACGCAGAGCGTCTGTTTGCAATAGGAAAAAATTGCAAATGTGTTAATTTTTATTGCCCGGCCGCATTGTCGCGCTGTGTTATTTGTTTATTTATAAATGTATAAATGGATGTTCCATGATTTCCATCTGCAGTTGGACAGTCTTTGGCTATAAATGTGTGGTTTTGGTTTTGGTTTGATGTGGCTTTCTAAAAATATATATATTTTAAAGTGCCTTCTGCTTGCCAAATGATTTGGCTTCTATTGCTGCTGATTTTTGTTAGTCTCGCTGCTTTTTCCATTTAATATTTATTTTTGATTATCTCAATCGCATGATCTCTCACACTTCTTCTCTTCTCTGGGGTGTGTCATGATAAATGAAATATACCTAAGGCCGTACACGACGTGACGCTGGCCGATTACCTCGGGCTTATCACAAGGTGTACCACGTAACGTATGTGGAATTTTATTTGTATACAGCGCTGGCGAATGATAATCCAAAGGGGCCGTCCCCAAGTTTTTTTCTTTTGCATGTCTGCCAGCTATTAGGAAAGTGATAAATAATTTTAGATGCTCATCCGACTTTCTAAGGCAGTTTTCAGCATTTGAGTAACCAAGTTGACAGAAATAAAAAAAATGTTCCTCAATAAATTGTTCAAAAATAATAAAAAAAGTAGTGCAATTAATTGATAATGGAAGAAAATCAAATATTATTCATTAGGCAATTCTACTTATTAGGGTATTTTCACGTTTATTCATTAAATATATCTACTTATTAGCCTATGTTCACTTTTTATAGGGTATTTTCACTTCACTGTAGAGAACATTTTTATTATTAATAAAAAGTAATTGTATAAAATCAAATATATAAAGAGTATCTCGAGGAAGTGGAAACAGATATTAAGATGTTAATAAATACGGCCATTATTTGCAATCGATTTGAAGTGTGAGCAATCTACGATTGCCTGCGTTTTCGTTATTATTTATATATAATCCATTAAATAAATTACCATGTAAGCAATACATATATAACATGAAATTATCTTAAATATCTATCATTACGCCCCGTTCTTGTCGATATCAGCTGAACTCCACTTTCGTTCCTGCTTATTTATAGCTATTGTATATGGTATGGCATGTGGGAATATGCTTTCTCTTCCACATACAAATTAAGACTTGATATTCGTAACAGCCCTAATTTAGTTGCTATCATATTCTACCCTGACCAACTTTTCACGTAAGTGGCACTTAGAACGTTAACTTCTTGTACTATTAACGGTTTTAAGGTTTTCGTTTTTTCTATAAATTACCTCAAATTGAATTGTCTTTTGTCAGCAAAATGATTTAATGTTAAATAGGCAGCTCATTTATGAAGCGGCCTTCATAGGCGAGCACACAAAGCTGACCTTTGACTCGTGACTTCGTGGGTCATTAAGTTCATTATGTTTGCCTGTGACCCGTCTGTGTCCATGGACAACAGCTCGTGATCGCCATGAATAAAGTGCTGTCCAATGGGCCGCACAATAAACAATTAATTAAGGCGCTAAGCGCTCATAAACAAATAAGCCAAAAGACCCGAACCCAAGCCCAAATTTGGATTTCTGATAACAGAACCTTGCCCTCGACAAGGTTGGTTTATTGAACCAAGGTTAAGGACAGCAAAGCACTTTCTTGACATTGGCCACAGTGAAGCAAACGGCAAGTGTCATTGACTGATGCGATCTGGCGGCATGAATTTCACGTTGAATAGAAATTAATTATAAAGCGCCTTTTGTTCATAATTTAAACGACTGTCCTTTGCCCTTAGCTGCTTTGGCTGACATCTGCTCCTGCTGCAGAGACTGTCGAACGCTGTTGCCTCAATAATAAGCATTTTTGGGGCGCCACAAGGTGCCTTATTAACACAACTCTTGGTGGAGTTGAGTCTCGCAGATGCTGCTTCTTTGCGCTGTCAACAATTGCCGTTTAGCGTTGCCAAGACTCCAATTATGTGCACCGTTAGTCAGGTGAGAGCGGAC
Organism: Drosophila borealis; assembly: GCA_035045885.1. Lineage (NCBI taxonomy): Eukaryota > Metazoa > Arthropoda > Insecta > Diptera > Drosophilidae > Drosophila > Drosophila borealis. The sequence continues at coordinate 4,590,811 of JAWNOR010000211.1, forward strand.
GCCGAGTGTGCCTGAACAGGTATCGGGTTCGAATGGAGTGAGACGGCAGCCATTGGATCCTGCCCCTGCCCCTGGCCCTGCCCCCACAAGCTGGCACAAGCGGCGGAAACATTTTGCAATTTTCAGTTCAACAATAGAAAGCAATTACAAAACAAACTCAGCGCTAAATGAGAGTGTGGCAACAAGGCAAACAAAGTGTGATGAGGAGAAGGAGGAGGAGGCCTCGGGGCGGTGCATCAGGGGCGTTCACTTTGTTTGAATGGGCGTGTGTGTGTGCGTGTGTGTAATGATGATAACATACACACAAACCTGCACACAACTGAGCTGTTGTCTGGGCGATGTGTTGATTGGATACGCTCGGAAAGATTTTTGGTTGGCAGTTTGGAATGTGGAATATGGTTACGAGTATATCAAAAGTGATTGCTTGTGGAAAGGATTGCCAAATGTGAACGTAATAATGTTTATTCAATAAGCAATTGCAGCTGAATGGGTTTTATGCATCTTTCAGTTAAAATAACTGGAGCTTAAACTGTTTTGTAAATAAAATTGAATAACAATAGCGTACGCAGCTTGAGTTTGTTAGCCCAATATAAAAGGAAAACAAAAGAGAACAGCTTGAATACCCTTTTGGGCGTATGACTTAAAAATGGTTGTATACAAAAGCTTTGTGTCAGACCGATTGTTCCGATTCCGATACAGCTTTGCAGTTATGCTAAGAGAATTGTGAAGCTCTAGAAAAACAGTATACCAAGGTGATAGATTTTGGTCCATATGACTAAGGAGCATATAAACTTATAAATGAAAGATTAAACAAAGAAGATACTCATACATGACAACTATATAAATATGAATACATTTTCTAAGTATAGTAGTATGGGTTTTCCTATGGCATGTATTATATGAATACATCATTATATAAATTTATTAAGTTTAACACTGGATATTTCCATGCCGAATATTTGGCTCAATACAACCTCAAGATTAATTATAGCTCCCAATGAAACTTGAGATTACATAAGCTCGACTAGTCATTAAAGTCAATAAAGGCATTATTATAAGCATTTACAACAAGCTGGCAGTAATAACTGCTTAATGGAGTTATAATAATGCACAAAAAAGCGATCATTAAATTTCCATTTTAACAAAGCTGTTCAACATTATTTATTTTGATTGCTAAAATATAAAACAAGTAATATCAATGTGAATATAATTAGAGCTAAGTGAATGCACATAAATTCTGTTCAATAGCATTCACTTCACATAGCTTTAGTTAAAATATTGCTTTCTAACAAGCCGCATTGCATAAAGGCGGCTCTGCTTTGGGCACATTGCGCATACGCCGCGTGTGTTTGGCTGGCGCTAATTGCGATGGCAGCCATAAAGCGGCTACTTGCATTTGACTAACAATGCATTTGCATTTTATGGGCACACAAAATGCTGCCCAGGTGTGCCGAGCCGCGGTGCAGTCAAATTAAAGTCAGCGAGGCGCAGCCAACTAACAAAGTACGCCATAAAATATGCTGCCAACGGATGTCATCGTCGTGGAAACTTTGTGCCGTTTATTGTTGACTCGACGGCCCCCATTTCCGGCATCCGGGCTGCGACTCGAAACTTGCAACTAGCAACTTCTAACTTGTAGCTGCAACCTTCAGACGTTGTTTGTTTTATGATTCCGCGAAAAAGCGCTGTGTTCCAGAGGCTTCGAGTAATTCGCCCAGCATTTCTGCAATTAAATTCCGCGACACAAACTGGAGTGAGTGTTAGTCTTGTGTTAGCCTTTTTAACTAGTTGATGAAGTTCCTCGCTTACTTGTTGTATTGTTGTTGATGTTGTTGTTTTAGTTTTGCATGCAATTAACCAGTGATGCCAGTTAGTTAGCTAAAAGTTGCTGCTGTGCATGACAACAAGTTGTAGAGTAGTTTGTCAGTTCCATCAATAATTTAATCTAATGATGGCACACATATCTTAATTTCTCAGCTGTCTAAAACAGTTTCGACACCAGCTAAAGTTTTTCAGCATTATTTGCATAATTGATGGCATTAGTAAATTATCAAGCATAATCAATCATTTGAACAAACGACAAATCTTTGACGCGCACGTGATATATTATATAAAAGCTACATCAGCTGTCAATGCTTAGGGGGAAAAATCCATCATGACAGATTGTTATGAATAACAAAATAGTTGAAACAGCTTTAAATGCAACATTTTAATGAGTAATATAGTCAAGTAAAATTCTACTGTATTTTTAATAATTAAAAGCATAAGAGTTTAAAAACTTTTCAGAATTTACTTCAACTTTGTACAATAATAAATTCATATTTTACTTTAAAGTAACATATTTATTGAAGCTTAAAGAAAAAAAAAGAGGATTAAATTCAATATCAAAAAAAAGCCAGACAAGTTCCCTTTGTCACATTAAAACTTTTTTTATTAAACTTTTTTTCATAAGAAAAAATGTAATTTCGGACTTTGTTCGAATCGGCGTGTTGAAACGGAATTAAAATTAAATCTATATAAATGCTGAACTGCCGAATAAGCGAATTCAATTAAATAAACTTGCTTGCTTATTCGTAACCTCGACATTCATAATCATCACCATTTACATTTCCACTTCTCAACCGCAAATGTCCTTCGTACGTGGAAAACACACAAAAGGTACAACAAACAACAACTGCAAATGACGTGCGCTGCTTGTTAACTGACAAGAAGAATAGCAAGGATAACAACAGCACCGGCAATAAAATCAATAAAAAAAGCAGATGTTTTCATTAAGATTGTCAACAAGAACATTTTCTAAACAGAGCTTAAAAAATATATTCTCTTGTTAAATGAATTTCCACAAGATGACAAAACAATTTAATTAACAAATATAGATATATATATAAAAAGGATGTTTGCAATTAAAACCAAATATCTCATTTTAGATATCGCCTTACTCTGCGATTCTCACGTATTCAAGTTAGTCTTGCAGGCTTTCAAAATAAGATTTTAGGCGTTACTTTAAAAGGTTGTGTAGTCAATCTGTTAAATATGTTCTCTTTTACTCTCACTTAAATTTACTCTGTTTTTCTCTCTTTCTTTCTCTCAATCTCTCTCGTTCTCTCTCTCTCTCTTTTTGTCTCTTTCTCTTCTCTCACTCCCCTCTCTCCCCAAAGATATTCCTCTTTCTCTAATTTAATGTCTTTTTTCAGAGATGTGGACTATGAAAGTCTGTCCACCCAAATAATAGATGGGACAAAACTAATCATTTGCTTGGATGTGCATTTTTGGGTAAGTAGATACTTACATATATTTTTATACATCAATAAGAATATATGTTAAGGCAATTCAGACCAGGGCAAGGGTTATCTCGTGATATGTAATAAAATGAAATGGCCTGGAAAAGGGCGTGATAAAATAATTTTCCATGCCCGCAAATACACACACACACACACACAGCCAACCAACTTACGGAGAGCTCAATTAAAACACTTCATTAGCACGTGCAGCAGAGTTGGAAGGAAACGGAACTTTAGCTCCCATGAGGCTTTTAAACACTATATTTAAGGGGTAAAGTCTTTCGTTTTTGTGCTTCAACATCGAAGCATGAACTTCAATGGGTTGTACATGTTGTGGGCCTTCAATTATATAGAAATCATGCACATGTGAGCTTTTATTGCGGCTTTCCATGTACATTATTTTTTTGCGGCTGTAAAAACATTTGGAAAGTTTTTAGCAAAATGTTATTTAAGCATTCGTTTGCGTGTTAAATTATGGTCAGGCTGGTCATAAATTATAACGCGGTCTCCATTAAAATGTTCAACTAAACATGCAATCACGCTGAGACCAACAGCAATTGCAAACAAACCAACAAACAAACAAACAAATAACAGCAAATTAGTCATAGAAAATGGCCACACATACTACAATCTAACAATCACACAACCACAATTCATAATTAAAATACAAAAAGCCATATGGAAGCCAGTTGTTGCACATTTAGTTGTTGAAATTAATTAGACTAGTCGTTAATTAAATTGTCGCCTTGGTGATAGAAAAGTGTGGCAAAAACTTGCGCTGTCTGCTTTTTGCTGTTTGTTATTTGTTGATGTGCTTGTAAATTGCCGAAAGGTGCAATTAATATTTGTGCAATGCACTCAAAAAATTTAAATAAATACTCGTTTCAGAGCACTAAAAATATATATGTATATATGTGTAAACTATGTAAATAAATGTAAAAAATAGGCTTTGCATTTAATTTTGCGTCAAAGGTCAGCAGCTATTGCTTTAAGCACTGCTATTGAAGAGGGGTTACGCAAGGGAAACATTTAATAAAATTTACTCATTAATTGATTTCAACTAAAAACGAGAAAGTAAGGATATCTTCGGCACGCCGAAGCTTTAATGCTTTTGTATACAATGCCCTTTTGCAGATATGTGAGAATAGTGCAGCTCGAAAATGCTGAGTTTGATGAAAATATTTTTGAAAACAGAATACTTTGCCATATAATTTCTATAGCAGCTATGTTATATAGTGTTCGGATGTTGATAAGATGTTGCATATATGTGGAGAGCATAGGTTCCGACATATGTGCTGCCTGCCACAGAAAGACGGACCTATGCAAAGTTTCAAAACGATTGAGACTAGCTCGCATAGAAACAGACAAATATAAATTCGGCTCTTGATGCTGATCTGGAATACATATACTTTATGTGGTCAGAAATGTCTGCTTCTATGCGTTAAATATTTCATGACAAAATTATTATATCCTCTAAAAATCAAGCTAACTCCTCAGAGTTAATGGAATTTAATAATTGCACTTAATCAATGAACTGATACGAAATGTGTTTATATTAGATGCCAATACTTAAGATGCCTTAAGCATCTAATTGATTGCAAAAATAACACCAATTACAAGTGTAGCAAAGTGTCGCTTTTTAAGTGTTGGTCAAGCAGCTATGAACCAACACATTTACCACATCTTGTGAATTGCGTAATCAGACATAGTTTAAAGCGCGTAACGAATATATTTGTATATTTTGTAAAGTATAGATATTATTCTGCTCGTTTTTCGCCATAAGCACAAATAAATTTGTTGTTAAGGCCTTGTTAAAGCCAAGTAGACACAGCTTGATCTTATACAATTATGAAAAATGTCTTTGCTAACCCCAAATGCAACTGAATCGCAAATACACAACAATGTGCGGCAAGGCTGTTGTCACCATTCTGTTTGCTGCGCAGTAAGTCAACACACACAGATACACACGCACACACATACATAAATATATATATATATATATATATATATGTATAATACAACCTGCTTGCCAGATGCGGCGCAAAAAGAAATACGTAGCATACAAATGAGCGCAACTTGGCTAAAATCTAAGGCTTTAGATCAACCACAAACGACAAACAACAAAAAGACGTTTAAATAAGAAGCAGAAATGGGTAGATTTTTCCTGTGCTTGATATTTGTAGTTTTTTTTTCTTTATGCTGCACACTAAAAGCCTTGGGCAGGGCTAAGCTCTGGCACAGTGGGAATTGCCAAAGTGTGGCGCACAGGAAAACTATTATAAATATTGAAAATCGAATTACACCCTCAAACAATTTATGTGGCCACAAATCTTGCCCCTAGCTCTACGGCGACAAGTGCCGCAGTCCGCATTCGTGCCATAAAATTCGGCAATTGACAATATTTTAATTGCATATCGGTATGATATATGGGCCTATAGGGCCCACATTTCACTTGTCCCCTTTGAATATTTGTATATATCGATATAGCTGGACCAAGGAGAGCAGGCAAATCTTTTTTATTCTTTTCATTTTTAATGCCAAAGTGCAGCACAGGACTCGCTATGTGCTATGCGCAATTCCTATGGAAATTCATTTGTTGCTGCCATATAAAGTGTCCAATAAAGGTTGCATCTCCAGTGGCTTGGCAGCTACAGGAATGCTATGAGAAATACGTATGTTGCATTCGCATTCACATATCAAATGAATGCTTACATTTTAAACCAGAGCCAACGACGACTTGCAAAAATACCAAAAATGTTAGTTCTGCCCGCTCGGATGTGTACAGGAAATAAACATCATAAAACATACAGCGACCAAGCCAAACTGTTGAGTCCAGCAATCTTAGACAACGACTGCTTTAATAAAGCATGCTCAACATAAGTTCTCTATTAAGGCACCCTTCAATTCCAGATAATAACTACCTTAACTTCCGAGCACACCCATAAATTATTTCATTAAAACTATCTGTGCGATTCTCATATACTTTGTTGAAAAACTTATCTTCGATATAAGCAGCATTGTTGCAGCCCTCTGCTCGGTCGCATACAATGCAATTGTTGCATATGCCAGCAGGAAATATGAAAAACATTTCCCAGTCACATCTCAACGTACACAATTTGTAAACAACCCTCCACTCAGATGAAGTCCTTCAACAGCATGAACAACAAAACTTTTATGCAAATAACAATATCAAATAAAAACTAAAAGTTGATTATTCAAAGTGCTCGACTTGGGCATACTCTTTAGTAGAGTGTACACTATGCAGTGCTAACTGAAAATCAAATCGTATTAAGAGATTAAGGTTTTATTTTAGATAATTATTAAAAAAGTAAAGTTTTGCGCTCGAAAAATAAAAAAAACTAAAGTAAAATGTTCACAAATTCCTAGTAAATACCTTTGCTGCACAAATTCCTTTAACTTGGGTAAATCTGAAGTTATTTTCATTATGGATTTTGGTTTGTGCTCTTTGTTTATACTAGCCTTAAAATCGTAGATGCTTTCTATTTTCTGCAATGTGCAGGGTATCAAAACACAAACAGGCAAGTGCGAAATAGAGTAACAATGCGAAAAGGTGGCAAGTCAAGCGGAACCACAACAGTGAACTTCAGATAAAAAATAATGGGAAGCGATAATTACACTGTTCATTTGTAAAATATTTAATCAATTCCTTGTTATTTTAGATGTCAGTTGCGTTCACGCTGCACCTTCAAGAAAGCGTGGCTGTAATTGAAAATCAATTTCCACTCGATTTTCATGCTCTCTTTGAACCGCACTCACGCATACCAAACGGATGAGCTGTGTAACAAAAAAAAAAACAAAAAAATCAATGGCAAATGCAATTACGAGTCGTCTTTCGGTTGCGTGGGCGTGGTAATGTCAGGGTGTGACGACAAAAAAGAGGGGAAGTTAGTTCCTTTTAAGTAGTAGTAAAATACCTAGATAGACAATCAAACGTGAGGGCAAGTTGAGCAACAGCTGTGTAAAACTGATAAAACTAATTCAATTACTAAGAATATTGGCCAGTTCTCTGCCCACTCATGATTGGCAACATGCCAGATTTATGGTAAATTTATGGAATATTAAATAAAAGTAATACTTTGCGGAGAAGAACAGGCTCAAATTGATTTGAGCTATAAAATTAAGTGTAATGGGAACAATATTTGATGAACAAAAATATTAGCTTATTAAAATTATAGCCTTTCTATGCGATTTTCATAAATGCAAGTAATGAGATTTTTGTCAGTAAGTGGATAAGAGTACGGTGAATAGCACGAGTGAGAAACAGAGAGAATGTTAAAGTGGGACAGAGAGAGAACATAATAAAAGACATTCTGAATAAACCGAAGCAAGTAAATGAGGGAGAGAGAGAGAGAGAGAGAGAATTTCAATATTGGTCTCGATAAATATTTAATTGTTTATAATTGGCGTGTTTTTGCATAAAGTTGGCTTTTAATTTTTCTCAATTTAATTTGCGTAAATGCCCTCCGGCATTCAACATAAATTCACACGTTTACATACTTATTGAAGGGATTTGCTGTAATGCTCTGCTCTTTGGTCGAGTTAATTCCCAATGACCAAAAGCATTTCGAACTCATTTACTTATTGTAAGCCCCTCATAATCCCCGATTTGCTCTTTGAATTTTGCATTGTGAATGTACTAACGCATTTATTGCCGCAGGCTGCATGCTGATGAATTAACAACAAATGGAAATAATGTTGACTTCAGATCTAATTAAAGTATTCGAGTTTTTGTTTAATTTGCCTGGCGTAGTTTAACTCACCGTTGCTGTTGTTATGTCCTCTTGTTGGGGTTAGTAATTTAAGCGGAAATAGCAATTAATTCCATTAGCATCGACATCGTTGTCCTGCTTCCAATTTCCATTAACCAAGCTACTTATCTAGCTGGGAAATGAATGTCGGGTGGACGCATTAAAAATAAATAGCACAAACCGCAATAACAACCAGTAGAAGGACGACAGCAGGCGTCAAGGAATGTGAGTCTCTATGAACGGAACTCATTTGAACTGATAAAATCAGTTCAAATAGTTAAGCACGAATCTGTACACATTTTTAATTGTCACAATTATTTGTGCACCTCAGGCGAATAATAAAATAGAATCGGCAGCGGGCAAGATAATCCAATATAAATGTGGTTAGACGCCGTGGGCCATAAAATAGTTTCCTAAATTAGGACAGATGCCAAAGCGGCTTAATTAGCAAATAAAAAATTACGTTTATTTTGCTTTAAATGAAATATTTCAAATATTTAAGTTTAATTTGATTGTAAGAGATGATATTATTAGCTGCTCAGTAAGGATATCTTCGGCACACCGAAGTCTTAATACCCTTGTAGACAGCTCGAAAATGCTGAATTTGATGTAAATATCTTTGGAAACAGAATATTTTGCCATATAAGTCCCTAAATTGGACTCATCTTTCCTATAGCAGCTATATGATATAGGAGTGAGATGTAGATAAGATTTTGCATATATACATATAAATGACAAGTTTGGGTAATATATCTTGCTATACAATAATTGTTTTTAAGACGAAGGCTTAGTTCCAGCTAGTTTGCATGGAAACAGGCAGACGGACAGAAGGAGGCCATGTCCTGTAACTCGGCTGTTGATGCTGATTGAAAATATATATACTTATTGAGGTCGGAGTTGCCTCCTTCTATACGTTAAACATTTCATGACAAAATTTAAATTGAAGTGTATAAAAAAGAGACGGTTAATTTCATACATTTTAATGTAATGCAATTTATATATTGTCCAGCAGAACATTTGGAACCTAATCCATTTACAAGATCCTAAAAAGAATATCTAAAATAAATGCATAATTTTACTGAATTAATATTAAGCACACAGTGTGCAGTCACAAGGATTTTAATAAACTGACATTTAATATCCTATAGACCTGTAATTATATTTACTTTGCCATGTCCCGCATTCATCTATATGTATTAGTATTTATTTTCTCGTCTAACTTTTCTTACCACTCGACCATGACAAGGATTGGGATGGGCAGTTAGTGGCCGCTTGTTGGATGTCGGTTTGAATATTATTATTATTTGATTAGTTTAATTTGTTTATTTAACCGCAAATGACAACTGTTGGCTGGCATGGATGGAATACGTTATAATGAGTGCATGTGACAAGTTGTGATTAAATAGTTACAGTTGGGTCTCTGTGTGTAAACACATCAGTTAGATCAATTATTCATTGTGCTAAACAATCGACCCCCCGCCCCCGCAATATAAGCTAAAATAAATACAATTATCCAGGGATTTGGTTACAACATTTATTCAGCCAAATTGTGCTGGAAATAGTTTATGTTTCATTTAAAATTCAATTTGATGTTATTTTCTAGCACGATTTAACCTGTTCGGCATTTGACAAATGCCCAAAGCTGCTTGATTATTGTGTATGTGCAGGCTCTTCGAGGTAAATGGCATGGCCAGTGCACAAACGTGACAATGGACATAAATAGCTATTGACAATTAGCAGGCATTGTGGTGGTAAAGTACGGGGCGTATTATCCTGGTTCTTCGCATATCGAGCTGGGCAATTTATGGCATTTGTTGTTAATTTGTCTTTCGCCAATGGAGCTGCTGCTGGCTTTATTGCTGACTTTTGCCAACAAAAGCTAAGCCAAATAGTTGAGCACACAGTGCGTATGCTTGATATATGGCATACAATGGTAATAGAGCTTAGACCAGTCGCCCCTCGCACTGCGAACACAGGCCGTCCGCCTGTTTAAACCGCCATTGAGTTATGGCCTTCAAGCGTAAGCCACAAACTAAACGGCTTTTGTGGACAGCATGCCCAGGGTGGTAAAGAACAAAATTCAACTAGCTTTAATAAACGCCAGCTCATTTAGAGGTTGCCAACCTTTTTTGGCAAAATACAAAATAAAGCTGCTGACTGTACTTCGATTAAATGAACGTTAAATATAATAGATATGCAATTAATAAAATATGATTAACTAGCTTTACACGGATCATTCATTATATTCGAGCTTCACTGTTCGCATTTCTGCGCTATTTCGCTGGAATTTAATGCGACTTTGCTCTTGTGTATTAGTTGAACAAAATTGGTCGCGTTCTCCATGCAATGACAAAGGCCGATCTCTCGCACAGTGTAGCTCCTCTGCCCAGTTGCCCAGGTCGGGCATTTGCCCAGCCAACTAGTTGGCTCGTTGGGGTTCAAGTCCGGGTCTTTAGCGCTGTGCTTTGCACCTGCTAGGTGTTCGTAATTGTATGTGAAACTTGTTGAAGGCTTCAATTATGATGTGTTTGCACGGGGCACACTTTCACACACTTCCACACACACGCACACTCAAACACACTCTCATACACACAATGCAGCCGCAGCAATGCGCGCGACTTGCACTTTGCCATGGCTGGTTGGCCAAGTTGTTGTTGTTGTTGCTGCTGCTGCTTTTGTTGACTTGCATTGGCTTTCATGTTGGCGCTGTTGCCGGCCTCTGTTGTTGCTGTAAATGCAGGATAATTGGCGTAAATAGCAAAACAGCAAATTGCCATTAACTATTGGAAAAATGCGCTCTGCTTTCAGCCGTTCTCTGTTCGAGACCGTTTGCCGCTGATGTCCTTGCTGCGGGGCCTGCGTAGGTGTTGGGTGATTACGTGAAATGCAATTAAAAATATTTAAGCTGCAGCAACATGCACAGCAGCAGCAGCAGCAGCAGCAGCAAGTGCATAAATACTGGCCAGAGCAGCGCGTTTTTTAAAGCGTTCGATCAGCTTAAAGGCAGTTGCCCATTTTTTCCTCCTGTGCACATCATCTTTGCTTGTTTTTGCCAGCTTAACTTGTAGCGTTTCATTTTTTCTTTGCTTGTGTACAGTGCTTATTATTGGCCATAAACTGCGGATTTTGTAGCGTTTGCATTTTCACAGCAGTGGCTATTAATTAACAGTGCGCTGTGGTTGATGCTTTTTTCCCCCGAGTGTTCACACCGGTTGAGCGGCAACTGAGCAGGTGGATTAACAAACAGATAGCTGGCAATAGCCACGGGGCCTTCAATTGAGGAGCAAACGTATTTTAAAGCGGCACATGCATGTATTTAAAGTTAACTAAAGAGCTGAATACTCAAAGTCATAGTGAAGGTCTTCTAGTCATAGTTTAAAGTTCATGAATATTCAAGATAATCAAAAAAATAATTACAGACATTGGCAATACGATTTTACAATATAAACCGAACTACAGTGTCTCCTCAATAAAATTCTTATTTTAATTACAAGACTTTTTCCAAACTAAATAATTTTCTTACAATTTTAAACTGTATATTATTGTTATAGCTTAAGCTTAACTTTTGTTAATAAAGATTTGAAAAATATATTGGTTCTCCGCTTTTTACAAGCTACTGCTAACAATAACTTTAAAATTTAACAAGTTCTACTGATAATATAATCAAATATTTAAACACATGAAAGAAGCAAAATTTGTATAAACTATAATTAAATGCAAATCGTTTTGCTTGAAGCCTAAAAACACGCTCTGCTTAACGCAAAAGTAAATAAATTTTCGTTTAATTTAAGTTTCTAATTTTGATTGCTGTCGGGATTCACTCAATCCGCACTGCCAAATGCTATTTGCTTTTTCTTTTTTATCTAATAGACTATCTCTAATCTTTGCCCGCCACAAAGCACAAGCTTTAACATATGCGCATAGTTTAGCATAATTTAAACGTGTTTTCTAAATTATTCGCAAGCAAAAACAGCACATACGCACACACGCGCCCACACGGAGTGTAGAAAAAAATTGCATAATTTCAGGGAGCTTAGCCTGCAGCCATAAGCGCATTTTGAGCAGCCTCAAAGAGCCTGAAAGAGTCTTAACTAAAAGACGTTGCAAGCTGCGCCACTTGAAGCTCAACGCGTGCTGCTTATGTTAATTTACATGTCTGATGGCCCCAAAGCTAGGTCTAAGGATCTGCTCACCTGCAGGCGCTGCTGGAGGCGTGCGACTAATGCATAAATTCCCAGGCATCAGCGTCATATATAAATATATATATATGTATATATTTTGTGTATATAAAATATGGATATCTAATATGCAAAGCAATGTAATGTCTATGCATTTGCTGGGGGTGGCCACGCCCAACTCTTTGAAAGCATCGCATGAGCAGCCGCGCGTGTTTTATGGCAAAACAAAATGAGTTTCTCGCATGCCTGCCCCAACCGTTGCGCTGATGAAGCCCAATGCAACTGCATTAGGCCTCCCCAAACAGTTTTGAAGAGAAATGCAGGGAGATAGAAGGAAAGAGGGGGTGGGGGCGAGATGGAAATGGCTTTTACCTGGCTGGCAGGTGGGCCCCATAATTGAGCTCAAAATAGTTTGCATAAAAATGCAAATTGTCACATATCCTGCACATTTCTATTTAGTTTTGAACATTTACCGCCGCCGTCGGCTCACATTGCAAATTGTTTGCGGCTTATCCAGCCTATGGCATCTCATCTCTCTCTCTTTCTCCCTCCTTCTCCCTCTCTCTTTCTCTCTCTCTCACTGCTGGTATTTGGCTGTTGTGTAAGCCCGTGTTGTGCCATATAAATAACGACATTGTTACGGCACCCCACGAGCTTCTCACAAAATGGCTGGCAATTTGTTTTACCTGGCGATTGTTTGAATTTATACTGCGTAATGCAACTTTAATTGAAATGCAATCAAGCGTCGTTTAATGTTGCGTGTGGGCCACTAAAATAGTTGGCTAATTGCGCTTTGGTTGTGCAACCATTATGGCTAGATGCGTTTGCGATAAGCTAAACTATCTAAGTCCTTAATCATATAACTTTAAAAATTGTTCGTTAGTCTATTTTTTGTGAAATTATTGAAGATCATTATGATAAATATTATTATAATTAAAATTTTTATTATAATAATATTATTATTATTGTTATAATTATTTCTAGTTTTTTTAATATTACATACTTGTATTAATATTTTTACTTTTATTATTATTATCATTAATATTGTTATCTTCATTATTATATTATTTGAATTTTCATAATTATTCGTATTAATATTATTTGTATTCGTATTAATAATAATTTTATTATTAACATTGTCATAGCTTTTATTTGTACTATTATTAATATTTTATTATTATTTTTATTGTTATCATTACTAATATTATCATTATTATTAATATTATTTTTTTTACTATTGTTATAATTAGTATTATTACTATAATTGTGATTGTTATCATTGCTATTATCATTATCATTATCATTATCATAATTATTATTATAACTTAAAATGTTACTACTATTATTAAAATTGTTATTATTATTATTATTACTTTTTAAATTATTGTTATCAAATTTGTTACTGTTGTTTTTATTATTATTAAAATTATAATTTCTGTTATTGTTATTATAATTATGATTATTCATATTATTTTTATTATTCATGTTACCAATAACGCTGACGCAGGAGACACTTAACATTCCCTCAGACCAAACCAAAAAAGTATATATTAGTACTTTGATTGTTGGTATTGTTATTATTATTGCTATTATTATTGTTATTTTAATCTTTTTACAATATATTATTGTTGTTAATCTATGGCTGGGTCAGTTAAAGACCTTAGTCTATTAACACAATATTTTGTGGTTTAAAGAGATCAGAAACAGATTCATGATTTAGTCGTTGCCTACGTCTATGCAGCTCCAATTATGTGAGGTGGATTAGACACCCTTTAAATTGCCTTTCAGTAGCTCTCAGTTTGGGTCAAGCTAGCATGGTTTCGCAGTCTGTCGTTATGGTGACTCGAACGTCTGTCGATTTGGGCCCAAACTGAAGACACACCCAGACTACTGTAAGGAGGAATTGTGCTTTGAGACAACTCAATCCCAGCTTGCAATACCCCACGTCCAAGCTGGCATCAATACAGCCTTGTATGTTAATATAAAGAACACTTTCGTTCGTTTTCATATTAAATAAACTTCTGGCTCTATATGATAACATCATATCCTATTTTAATAAAAACTTTGAGGACATAATTTATGCAGCCTCCTCTTTATTAAGCTTGCAAAACATGCTAACAAGTACTATATTAAAATGCCACAAAAAAAAGGCCAAACTAAAAGAAATCTTGACCTATTTTCTTGACTTGGCATAAATCACTGATGCATTTTAAAAGCAAGTATATGGTCCCGCGCATATTAACAAGCCTAACTCATAAATGAGAAAAAAGTATATGCGTGGAAGACTAAAAAAGTTGTACAAATAAGATGATACAAAGCACAAATACAAAAGCAAAAAGCAACAAGAACAATAAGAAAGAGGAAAAAAAAACTGGCACATATAATCAGGACACGTGCCATGGCGTCAGTCTGTGGCCGCGGGGCTTTTACCAAAGTCAAATAAAGCCCAAGAGAGGCCCAGACAGAGAGTCAGACAGAAGGTTTCACATATGTGAGTGTGTGTGTGTGCTTGTCTAATAGAAAGCCCAGCACAATCACACACACACACACAAATGCACATACTGAATAAGGGTCGGCTGTCGCCTTCTCGCAGGACTTTGGCTTTTGTTTGCTTGCCGGATGCGAAGCTGGCGCCATTTTGTCGCCGCTGGACATTGGTCCCGATTGTGTAAAGCGTTAACAAAACTCAACATAAATGCTCCGAAATGGGTGAAAATTGTTTAAATAAATTTACTTAGCTTTGTCTTTACTTTGCATTTGTCTCCGGCCGCTGAAAGCCTCTCAACCACTTGGGTATAAGTTAATGCGTGTGGTGGGATAAGAAATATGTAGATATTTATTTTAATTTAATAGAAATTTCTTTTAATTTAAGTGGAGTTCTGAGTTAAGGAAGAGAAAAGACAAACAGATTTTGGAATCAAAGTAGGTAAAAGTCAATATTCACAGTTTTATACAAATTAAATTGTTATCGAATTTGCAAATATATTCTCAAATATATCCGCATCAAGCTGCTGACGGCTTGTAAACCGAAAAAATCTATAACTCCGACATTAATTATTGTATGTTGAAAGGTCTTCACATGTCATTGCCACCTGTTTTTTCACATATGCAGGTGTAGTTCCAATTAAATTGCATTTGCCGCTGCGTTTTCGTTGCCCTGTGCCCGACAGCAGAGAGCAGGAGTAAGTTGAAAGGATATGGGCAAGGACTAGGGATTCCTTTTACGCATTATTATTTAACTAACAAGTAACTAGAAAAGTTTTAATACTTTGGTAACTTTCGGTTTAAATTGTTCGCAGCGCAAAGGACAAAGTGGCGCAAAGATGTCGACGACAGCCGACTGCAGTCGAAAGGGATGGGACAAGGGGTGCCTGCCAGGCCGAGCGGGGTTAAAGAGCAGGAGAGACAAAACTATGCTTAAATTAAATAAGATAAAATCTTATAAAAATGAAAATAGTTTGCCAGCGTGTGCCCGCCACAGTGGCAGGGCAGGCGATCTCTTCGGTTGCCCTGGTATCCGGGATTGAAATATTTAAAACAAAAATTTATTCATTAAATAGTTGACAGCTTCTTTGGCAGCCCTTTAATATCGGAATACTTGTGGCTGATTGACTAAACAGCTACAAAATATGAAAAAATGCAAGGCTGTCATGTTCTGAGAGTTGTTTGTGACATAGATTAAGGCTGAGCCCTTCACGTTGCTATGCTGTCTGGTCTTAAGTCTTAGAATATAAATCCTGTTGACAATTGCTGCAAATTACATTGGATATAAAATAATGCAGAGGGAGAGAGAGAGAGAGAATGAAAGAAATGTAATAATATACAGATCTGAATTAAACAAAGGCACATTTTTATACCCTTGCAGAGGGTATTATAATTTTGTCGTGAAATGTGTAACGCATAGAAGGAGACATCTCCGACCCCATAAAGTATATATATTCTTGATCAGTATCAACAGCCGAGTTGATATAGCCATGTCCGTCTGTCCGTCTGTCCGTCTGTCTGTTTCTATGCGAACTAGTCTCTCAGTTTTAAAGCTATCTTTATGAAACTTTGCAGAAGTCCCTCTTTCTGTTGCACGCAGCTCATATGTCAAAACCAGCTGGATCGGACCACTATATCATATAGCTGCCATAGGAACGATCGGTCGAAAAGTAGGTTCTTGTATGAAAAACATTTTTGTTAATAAAGTTATCTTTACTAAACTTGGTATTTATTAGTTTTACTACGTTCCTCATATATATGCAAAATCCTATTAAGATCGGACAACTATATCATATAGCTGCCATAGGAACGATCGGTCGAAAATTAAGTTTTTGTATGGAAAATTTTTATGTTTTTCAAGATATCTTGACCAAACTCGGTACTTATTAGTTTTACTAAGCTCCCCATATATATGCAAAATTCTTTTCGGATCGGGCAACTATATCATATAGCTGCCATAGGAACAATCGGTCGAAAATTAAGTTTTTGTATGGAAAATTTTTATGTTTTTCAAGATATCTTGACCAAACTCGGTACTTATTAGTTTTACTCCGCTCCCCATATATATGCAAAATCCTATTAAGATCGGACAACTATATCATATAGCTGCCATAGGAACAATCGGTCGAAAATTAAGTTTTTGTATGGAAAATTTTTATGTTTTTCAATATATCTTGACCAAACTCGGTATTTATCAGTTTTACTACGCTCCCCATTTACATGCAAAATCCTATAAAGATCGGACCGCTATATCATATAGCTGCCATAGGAACGATCGGTCGAAAAGTAGGTTCTTGTATGAAAAACATTTTTGTTTATAAAGATATCTTGACCAATTTCGGTATTTATTAGTTTTACTACGCTCCCCATATTTATGCAAAATCCTATTAATATCGGACAACTATATCATATAGGTGCAATAGGAACGATCGGTCGAAATTAGGTTGTATGGAAAACTTTTTGTTTTTCAAGACATCTTAATCATACTCGGTTACTTAACTGTAATTGACTATTTTCCCTGTGCTTCTTAGATACGTGCAAAGCACTATGAGCATTATGAAATGGTTGGGTCTGCAAGGGTATTAAATCTTCGGCGTGCCGAAGATAGCCTTTCCTTCTCGTTATATATTCAAAACTGTTTGTGCTGACTGAGTTTTGATCAACCTAAGTTATCTGCATTTTTGTTCAGCTCTTAAATAAAAAGTTAAACTGGCAAATGTGCAAAATTAGTTTTAAACGGTTTTATGCAGCTTTTTTGTTTACATTGTCTGGGTGGAAAATAGGTGGTATGTACATAACCTCTCTTTTTTGTGTGGAAAAAGCAGTAAGTTTTTCGTTGCGTTACCCACAAAAATAAACTTATTTATATGCATCGTCTTACTATGCGATTCTCATGAGTTTAGGTAAGGTAGCCGTTTTTCAAGCTTGAATTATAAATGTTATAATAAGCTGATAAGCATTATCTTAGAATATACTAATAATGGTAATTAACCTCTTTGCATCTCTTTCTCCAACCAAATGCAGTCTAAACTTACTTTCGTTGCGTTATCCACAAAAAGAAACTTTTTCTTACGCATCGCCTTACCATGCGATTCTCACGAGTTCGGGTTAGGTATAGGTATTTTGAGCTTTAACTATAAGTATTATATTTAGATTATGTGTTGGCTAAAATGTTTTATCGCAGAATATACTAATAGCGGGGCCCTTAACCTCGTTGCCTCTCTTTCTCTCTTCGTTTCGTCTCGCTCCCTACCATTTCAACTCCCTTTCTTGTACCACATGCAGACCAAGTTTACCATAAAAAGAAACTTATTTTTATGCATTGCCTTTCTATGCGATTCTCATTAGTTTAAAAGTATCACTAAAACTCATGTGTTATATTCTTGTTTAATTAGAGATTAAATATACCATTTACTGTAGCTTAATTTATATATAAAACTTTGACATTTTTCGACGCCTCATTATTTAAGTAATAAACCAAAATTATTATTACATTTAGCATGTGCAAAGATTCAACTTAAATGTCACCTCGGCACATTTTTATAATTATCACGTACATTTTATACACTCGCTGGAATGCAAACTATTTTCGCTCGAATGCTTTCGGCTAGAACATTCCACAAAAATAACGTAAGATAACAGAGGTGTAAAAATATATAAAAAGACAGCACAAGCTGGATGTACTAATTAAGCCAACAAAATGTGTCTGGTAATCAACAACTTTTCGTTGACTGCCTTTTTCTTTGTTTTATGATGGCGAAAGTTATATAAATTTCTCAGATTTAGTCATGCGACACAGCTCAAGGTAAAAAACTGTAACGAATATTCAGTGACACCTTTGTTGTAGATTGGCCTCACTAAAATGGCCATTGATATGCAAGTAAACTGTCAAATGCAAATATGCCAAGGACGAACTGAGTACCCTCAATGCTATGCAATATAGTGCTGGCCCATGACAACGACAAGTCAAAGGGGCCAGAAAAGCGGAAGTGTTCGCCAGGACACACGCCATGGAAGTTGGCTCTGACACGCACACACAAATGCACCCAAACACAGCCCCTCGCTGAGGATTGTCCCACTGGGAGCATCGCTTGGACAACTTCAGCTTGTTCTTAGTACCAGGAATGAGGTACCTGGGGTACATGGGGGTCAGTTTTTGGCCCAGGTTATTTGTAGTATGCACTCACCGGAAGTACGCACAAAAGTTGCACTTGAACGCCGTCGAGGGCTGCTGACAGCTACCTGAGTTCACACGTTGGCCAAAAAGTTTACATAACGTACGGTTTTATATTACACAAAACAACAAAAATGTGATAAAATATAAATATCTTTCAATTTAAATTTCAATATAATATATATGCAATCTTTGCGGGAGTTCGATCCCTAAATTGCAAGCTCAGCTTTCAGCCCGCCGCACCAGACAAAGCAAACCAAACAAGTTTTAAATACTATTCATTAATAATAAATTTTATTTATGTAAATTACAATTTGAGCTGCAAATAAAGCTGAAGAACCATGTTGCACAGTGCCATTCGGGATTAACGACAAGTATGTCAGTCAAGAAGAATTTGTATGCGAAATGCCAGCAGATTTTATTGAGTTAATTAGTAGCTCAGCGCAACTTTGTGTCACAACATACTAATTGGCCTTAAGCTGGGCTTTATCAAGCGAACCACACAGAAATTTACGAAATTTCGTGCACGCCGCACATAACTCACGGGGCTCAGGTTATTAGCGTAATGCAGCCGCGATTGTCGCAGCAGGATGAGGAATAACTCAAGGAGATCTCAGAGCCAGAGCCGGTGGCAGAACCACAGAGATTGCCATGTGCATAAACGCAACGTGTGCAGCATATAACGCTGACAAATGGCTCAGTGACTGGCCCGGCGAACCGGCAACTGGCAACTTGGAAATGGGAACTGGCTGGCTTAGCATTTGCATTTGAAATTTATAAGCAACCATAACTATGGGTCCTTAACCCGCGCTAGAACCCAGTCCCAGCATTCAGTTGCACATTTTGCAAACGAAAATTGCCATTATTCCCGGCTTTTAAGTAAAATGCGCGACGAGCTGTGGCGAGAGAAGTGTTTTAAATATTAAAAGTACATATACGCAATCTGGCATAAGAAATGGAGCAGAGCTGGAGCAAAAGAATGGCAACATGATAAGAAAAGTCCCAACTACAATCGTGATAAAGCCTGCAGCTTAAATGTTCCGATTCGAGAGTACTTTACATAAAAACCGCCTTACATCTGATATTTATAGACTAATCTGTTTGTCTAGTTGTTGAAGATGATATCCAATCAAAATATAAAAACCCTTTAACCAACTACGCGTTGACAGTCGGTTCATAAGATATTTAGTCCTCTTGGCGCACCAGCTGTGCGAAGGCGAAGAAAAAGCACTTCATCATAATAATAGCTCTCCACTTGTTTATTAAAACCTTAAGCGCATAAACAATAAATTCTATTTTAGTGTGCAAATAAAGTGCGAACATAAATATCTTTATGATCCAATCGCAAATTGGCGCATAATTTATGTTTGCAGATGACACAACAAAATTGTCCAAAAAGGAAAAGCGCACACACACACACACAGAGAGAGAGAGAGAGAAAATTAAAAGCAATTTCCTCCTTCCGTCTCAACTTATATCCTTATGTGGATAATGACGCTTAAAAGTTAAGTGTACAAGTGACATTCGCGAAAGTTTTACACGAACAGACGATTGACATTCATTTTGGCGCAGAATTTCGCCATTTCGAATATGTCAAAGAGTGGGCGCGTTAATGGGCGATAAAAAAAGGCACAAAAAAGTAAAAAAAAAAATATGGATAAGGACTCACTGAGTTGAAATGAAGAATGCGAAAAACTTTTAGTGCACATAAAAATTCGTATTTGCCAAATTTATATTTTAATGTGCTGCGCGTTGTCAAAGTGAAACTTTGTGCCAAGCCGAAAGCAAAAATAAACCCTTTAATTTACTTGACTTTTTTATGGACTAAACAAAATCATTTTATATTTCTATTTATGTTTGTTTCATGTTGTTATTGTTCACGAAAGCTTACTTAAAAGGCGAAGTTGATTTTAAGATATTTAAATAATGAGAACTTAACCCAAGCGGAGCTTAAAAATATAGTTGGCCTTTTCTAACAATAAGAATAAATGAATTGAACTTTTTTATAATACAATTTTTAAATGAGCTTCACCTTTTGCAAATGAAATTTGCCTTTATGTTAAATAGGTGTGAAAAAGATTTCAGGTGAATATTGCGATTTTATAAAAATGGTAATGCGAGCATATACTATATATAAATATATATATATGCAAAAGAAATGATTATAGAGCGCCGCAAAATTTGCATAAAAAATGCCAACTTCGAGCTGAAGTGCATAAAAGCGGCACTAGGGAGCAAGTATAGAGCTTATATTACGGCATATACGCGTATAAAATGACACGTTTTAACACTTGTACTCACACTCACATACAAAAGGCAAGAGAGTGAGAGGGAAATAGTGAGATTGGCGAGAGAGAGGGAGAGAGAGAGAGAGAGCAGTCACGGGGTCGGTTGTGCACCCAAGCAGTTAAGAAGTTGATTCGACTCGTGGAGAATACGGCGAGAGTGCATATGAACCATAAACCGCATTTTAACGTACATCGGATGGAGTGTCACAAGAGCATAAAAGTGCAACAAGCACCATTTGGACTTAAATTTTGGTGGTATGCAACTTAAAGACAGAACTTTCGACGAATATATCCCAGCTGCAGCAGTTTAAATCTAAGTTTTATGGCTTACACAACTGTCGATTCGGTAGAGAAAACAAACAAGCAATTATTTTGGAATATCTTTGAAATTAACAAACCTTTTCCAGTCTTAGCTCTCGTCCACGCCTTCCAACTCGATTATGTGGGGTGTCTTGTGCGACGAGGGTTAAAAAAGAAATGAAACGCTATCAATGTAACACGAGTGTCAGTTTTGTGGCCAACGGTGAAAGGAAAGCAAATGTAAAACAGAGAGGAAATACTGTAAAATGCATGAGGAAAATCACAGATAGCTGAAAAAAAATAAATCCCGAGGAAAGTCCCTACGGTTAGGATAACATGAGGAAAATATGCAACAATTCAAATCGAGCACATATATGCGTGATTTGATTATTAATCAAAAAGCATTTGAATGCGATATTCAACAGCTGAATTTAATCTTAAAAAAGTGCAGATTTAGCCTTCAGAATTTAGAAACAAAAATCAATCCTGATAAGGGATAAAAAACACCTTAATACTTGCTTTTGAAAGGCATTCACAAAAAGTGTCCATTGTTCCAATGCGAGCCTGGACAAATAAATTTGTAGGCATCTGTATATTTTGTATACTAAAAAATCGTATAATATTATCTTATTATACCCTTGCAGAGGGTATTATAATTTTGTCGTGAAATGTGTAACGCATAGAAGGAGACATCTCCGACCCCATAAAGTATATATATTCTTGATCAGTATCAACAGCCGAGTTGATATAGCCATGTCCGTCTGTCCGTCTGTCCGTCTGTCTGTTTCTATGCGAACTAGTCTCTCAGTTTTAAAGCTATCTTTATGAAACTTTGCAGAAGTCCCTCTTTCTGTTGCACGCAGCTCATATGTCAAAACCAGCTGGATCGGACCACTATATCATATAGCTGCCATAGGAACGATCGGTCGAAAAGTAGGTTCTTGTATGAAAAACATTTTTGTTAATAAAGTTATCTTTACTAAACTTGGTATTTATTAGTTTTACTACGTTCCTCATATATATGCAAAATCCTATTAAGATCGGACAACTATATCATATAGCTGCCATAGGAACGATCGGTCGAAAATTAAGTTTTTGTATGGAAAATTTTTATGTTTTTCAAGATATCTTGACCAAACTCGGTACTTATTAGTTTTACTAAGCTCCCCATATATATGCAAAATTCTTTTCGGATCGGGCAACTATATCATATAGCTGCCATAGGAACAATCGGTCGAAAATTAAGTTTTTGTATGGAAAATTTTTATGTTTTTCAAGATATCTTGACCAAACTCGGTACTTATTAGTTTTACTCCGCTCCCCATATATATGCAAAATCCTATTAAGATCGGACAACTATATCATATAGCTGCCATAGGAACAATCGGTCGAAAATTAAGTTTTTGTATGGAAAATTTTTATGTTTTTCAATATATCTTGACCAAACTCGGTATTTATCAGTTTTACTACGCTCCCCATTTACATGCAAAATCCTATAAAGATCGGACCGCTATATCATATAGCTGCCATAGGAACGATCGGTCGAAAAGTAGGTTCTTGTATGAAAAACATTTTTGTTTATAAAGATATCTTGACCAATTTCGGTATTTATTAGTTTTACTACGCTCCCCATATTTATGCAAAATCCTATTAATATCGGACAACTATATCATATAGGTGCAATAGGAACGATCGGTCGAAATTAGGTTGTATGGAAAACTTTTTGTTTTTCAAGACATCTTAATCATACTCGGTTACTTAACTGTAATTGACTATTTTCCCTGTGCTTCTTAGATACGTGCAAAGCACTATGAGCATTATGAAATGGTTGGGTCTGCAAGGGTATTAAATCTTCGGCGTGCCGAAGATAGCCTTTCCTTCTCGTTATAGATTAAAATCATTCCGTTCCGCTTTTTCTTTAATTTTTGATTCACATACTTACTTACATACATTAGCTGGTATTTCCCCGTCTTACCCGCTCCAATTATTTTGCTTCAATGTTTAGACATAAATTATTTCCTTAAAAGTAAATAAGCACTAAAGTAACATGTTTTCCTCTTAAAGTATTTTGTCGACCATCAAATTGATATAAGTATTATTCTCTTACGCTGCCCTCGTTTGAGCCCATTCGCCTGCGACTGGCAAGCGGTGAAAATCTGCCCAATTCGTTGCTTTCATTACGTGCTTCCTGTTGATGGCCAAGCAGAAGGCAGGCAGGCGACACCTCGGCCAAGCCCAGCTTGCCAGAACCGGCGGCAACTACTGAGCTGGTCAACATTTAGCTAACTATTTTTTGCACATCCCGCCACAATCGTGTTAGCTTTTGCTTTTGCAACTCGCTTGTAAATTAAGCAATTTGAAATGTTGCCCGCAGCTACCGAAACTCGCACTTGGAGAACGACCAAATCCAAAAAGCGTTCGCCCACAACCTGTGTGCGGGAGTGTCACTGCTTTAATCGCTGTTGTAGCTGCTTGTAACTTGGCCAACAGCAGCAACAACAACAACAACATAAACAACAAAAAGCACAACAACAACACCTACAACCACAACCGTAAAGATAGCAGCCACCATACGATGGCCAAGAACTATAAAGGAGTCGATGGCCACTAAACTACTTTTTCCATTTCTATTTTTTAAACTTTTTATACCCTTGCAGAGTGTATCATAACTTTGTGACAGATTTTGTGACGCTTAGTAGGAAGGAAGCAAAAAAGAGGGAAGATATAACCAGGCTTATAATTTATAAATAATCCTGATCATTAGCAACAGCCGAGTCTTTTTAGTCGTGTCTGACTGTTTCTATGCAAATTAGGCTCTTCGGAGAACTATCTTACCTTCTTATATTCGTCTTTGTGTCCAGATCGGCCAGATCGGACCTCTATATCATATAGCTGCCACAGGAACGATCTATCAAAAGTTAAGTTCTTATCGATGTTTTCTTTGAAATCTTCAATCAATCTTCTTGGGCATTTAATATGTTCACTTCTTATAAATGTGGAACCTTTCGGTTTACTAAGTATAATATAAAGGAGGAATAAGCGCACGATGAGTTTTTGCATGGAGATGCAAGATATCTTAAAGAAGTTTTGAAATTACACAAGAAATCGTATTACTATATGAGATGCCAGCTATAGGAACAATCGTTCGAATAGAAAGCTGTAAAAAAGCACTTCTTAGCAAGGCTTGGAAGGGTATTTAGCTTGCGGATCGCTGCAGATAGACTTAATTTTTTGTTTTCGTTTGTTGTTTTTGATTACCTCCCTGTTGCGCGCTGGCCATTTGCTCTACGGTTAGCCAAGGCGAGTTGGTCAGTCCGCAAAGCTGCCGTAGCCAGCCATTTTAATTTCACTTTACGGTTTTCAAACACAAAATCCTTTTGCCACTACACAACACACACAACACACATCCCCAAACTCTTGAGAACACAAGGAAAGAGAGCAAGAGGAGAGCGAGGAATAGCCAACCAGGTGTGACTGGGATTCGTTTTTTATCGCCTTTGTCTGTTTGCTAGAGAATGGGTTGTGTTTGGGTTGCGGGCACTGCCATTAAAATTGAAATGTGAAATTAAATAGTTTTTTCACTTAAAGAGACGCACAAAAAAGTGCGAGTAAAGAGAAGTTGAAAAAAATCGGAGGGAGTGCTAGTAAATCAGGGTGCAGCTAGTGAGGCTCAGTTGTTAGCATCAATTATAAAAACAATTGGCTGTAACGAAGACGAATGAAGAGCATTAAAACAAGTGGCTATTAAATGCTTTTAATCAAAGTAAATTAAGTTGTAAAGAAAAAATAGCCGAATTTAATTGGAGTCGCAGCAATTGCAGTCAATAATTACTTTTCCAAGCACTTCAAAAATTTACGTGCAAAGGGAATTTATGCAGAAACAGGAAATTCAACAGAAAATGTAACTTAATATACAACATAAATATTTAACTTAATTGCTCGCTGTCGAATCGGCAATCAAATATATACATTTAAAATTATAATTGTACCCGAGAGTTTCAGACAAAAATGCCTGACAAAATATATATTCCAAGAGGAGGCATAAATAAATAAACAATCTTCGGCGCCATCTCAATTGTATGTGACAATATTGTTCTTAATGATTTTTCATGGAATTCACCAAACAGCCAAAGAGCGAGAGCGAGAGAGAGAGAGGGATAAAGGGCAAGCAGACAGAGAAAGCGCGCTGGAATCTTGGTTTTAAATCTTTTCATATTATTTGTCTGCCACAAAAAATGTAAAAAAAAGAAAACAAACAGCATGGCCAAAAATTGTAAAGCATATGCGTGTGTATTGCCGAGTGAAATAACAACAAAGGATATGAAAAGTGTGGCTTAACTGCGCAGCATGAAAGGGATTTACCGAAGCAGCAGTCGACACAGGACGGGACACTACAAGCAAGCCAAAAAAAAAGAGCTAAAAAGCTGAAGACGGCAGTCGGGAGGGGCTGACCTATAAACTAAACGGCTGGCAAGTGTACAATGCAATTTATAATCAGGCTAAGAGCGCATTGTTATTGCCGGGAAAATAGAATATCTTAATGCATCTGCTAATTAAACTGAAATCTAACGAGCTAAAAACTGAATCTAAAGCTTCTCTTTCTTGCTGACTGCAAAAGCTAATTAGCTTTGAAATACGCTACCAGCTTCCACTTATTTATATTCAGAGCCGAATCGAAGCGCTCGATAAATGGGCAGCATCATCAACACGAAATGACCGCAAAAACTTTAACGACTAAATAAAACCGAAAGGAAAGAAAAAAACAAGATATAAACCAAAGTGTGGCGTGTGAGCTATACAAGTATAAGTTCGGCTAAAGTTGCGTTAAGAAATCAAAGTAACTTTCTTAGCTCGGTTTTCCACACGCTTCTCTGCTTTTTCTCCTACTTTTTTTGTTGTCTGCTTTCCCCCCTTCATCATCAACTGCTTTTCACTTATTGCAAACTTTTGCCAGCTATGTGCAGCAGAACAGGCAACTTGTTCTGCCTGACCAGGATAAATTTATGTTTAATACTCTGTAATACTATAAATTTAAACGGTGGGCACTGCAACTAGGAGTAGACCTTTTGCCCTAGTGTGCTGCTGTTTACAAACAAATCGCAGCTATATAATTTAAAAGACAATTGCATTTACTTAGCTTTAGGAGAGAACCTTTCAAGGATTATCTAGCTAATATACTTACGCTTATACTTGGTTCTTGGTAATATTGATGGGTTTCTTAATTCACGCACTCGGAAAAAAAGATTTCGAAAAATTGGTAAAATTTTTGAATTTGGTTTTGAAAAGGGACCTACAGCAATTCGACCCACTTTTTAGAAAAATAGTTCTAAACTTTATTTGTAATTTTTTTTTAAAAGTAGAAAAAACTTCTAAAAAGCTTAAAGTAGTTTCTCAAATGCAGAAAAAAAAAATATAGAAAAATTGCTTAAATATTGCAAATTTTTTTTTCTAAATAGAAAATAATTTTAAACAAATTGTGAACATACATACATATAACTTAAATTTACGAATATTTTTTTTTGGTTGTACTTTTAATAAGAAATATTAAAGATTACAATTTCTTACCAGAATTCGAAAAGTTGGTTGTAAACGAATTCAATTTTATGAATGTGGCAAACAGCCGAGATTATTTCTGGCATCTTAGATAGTTTTGCAATGCAACTTGCTAGAATTTCCAATCATATATATATTTTTATGTATTTTTCGTGATTTCTACTCAAGGCTCCTATAACCCATTTTGCACTATTGCACTTTCTGTTCAACCCTTTCTCACTTAAAATATATATTTTCGAAGTCAGCCAAAAAACAATGGCCAAATCATGCGTGTTATTTAGAAAAGAGAGAAGAGTTGATAAGTTCACAAGTTCGTAAGCCGAAAGATAAAGCAGATGCTGTAGAAAGTTGAGGTACGAGGTGTATGATATTGCTGGCCAACTGCTGCACTTGGTTAATTAAAAAACTTTTGCTGGGTATTTTATTAAATTTGCTTGCCTTGAACCAATTTGTGACATAAAGCACTAGTAAAAGTAAAACTACTGTTAACGAAAACTCTACTCCTAACCCATTGCTGATGGTGCCATCCAACTGGGTGTCGCCTGTTGGGCTCGACTGAGCTCCGTTTTGCTGACATCTGCAGTCGCATTCTGGGTGGTGTTTGCCATGCCCTGGCTGGCGTGCCATTCGTCGGATTGATAAAATATAAATCCGTTTCTGGCTGCCATTTCGTATGCAGCCATCGGTCCGCTGGACCCAAAGTCATAAAGCAGCGGCTTTGGCCGCTCCACATCAATAAAGGCCAAAACTGGCGAGAATATCCGCCATATTTCGCACTGTTCGTCTGTGCGCATGAATAGCATTTGATTGCCAGCAAAGATATCGAGCAATAGACTCTGATAATTGTCGGGCACTGTTCTGTCCCGCAGCATAAGGTTTAGTTCCGTTTCCCTAAGGCACAGCTCCCGTCCTGGCCGCTTCAGCATCATGCGCATGAATAGCTGCTCCCGCGGTGACAGGCGCAACACCAGCTCATTGGGTATGCTCAGTTTATTCTCACTGCGATCACATTCCATTGCCTTGTATTGCACTCGCACCTCCGTTTTCGTTTCGTTTAGGGCCTTCCCCACGCGCAGTATGAACGGCACGTTATTCCAGCGTTTGCTGTTTATCCGCAGCACAACCATCGCAAAGGTCGGCGTTAGGGATTCCTTGGGTATGTAGGCGTGCTGTGTATAGCCCACCTTGGTGGGATCTGTCTCCACGCCATTATTGCAATACTGCCCCAGTATCACATCGCTTATGTCAAGTGTCAGCACCTGCTTGAGCACCTTCAGCTTCTCGTCTCTCATATCCTCCACATAGTTACTATATGGCTGCTCTATGGTCAGCATTGCGAGCAACTGCATCATATCGTTGGTCATAATATCTCGTATGATGCCAAATTGATTGAAGTAATCGGCACGTGCCTGCACTGGCTTCTCGCATTTCACACTTATCATGACCGCCGCAATGTGCTTGTTATTCCACGTCTCCGACCAGATGTGATTGGTGAAACGTAATACGAACAGATTATGAATGACCTGTTTGCTCAGATAGTGGTCTATCATATAGATTTGTGATTCCTTGAACGTTTGGCACAGCTGCGTCTGATATGGCTTGTAGGTGAGCTCGTTTCTGGCAAAGGGCTTCTCAACGATAACACGATTCCAGCCCGTCAACGACAGGCACTTGCGGCTGATATTGAGCGTCACATAATCGAATACGATCGGCGGCAGGGCCAGATAGAAGATTCGATTGGCCAGGCTCATGTTGTGGCTCGTCTCCTGGCGCACCATCGACGCTGTGAGATCCTCATAGTCCTGTGGGTTATCGTACATGCCCCGACAGCAATGCACATTGGACCAGAAGCTATTGTACTTTAATTGATCGCGATCCTTGCTCAGACCCATATAGGGTACACACTTGATGCGATATGTGCCGACCTCTAGATGGGTGCGACAGAATGTAAAAATTTTGGTGCCCTGTGGCAAACGATTATCGCGATAGAGTTGCCAGAGTGCTGGAAAGATTTTACTTAGCGCTAAACGACCCGAAGCGCCAAAAACAACAAACGAATAGGCGGTTTCATTATTGGGATCGATCGGTAGCATTTTCAGCGCTACAAATTTTCTATGACACAATTTTCAATTTGGATTTATTCCTATTGGTTATATTTTTTTTTTTTTTTTAATATATTTTCATATTTTTTTCTTTTCGATACGATGTGATTTAAATCAAAGTAGAGACAGAAATTTGGTTGAATACTAATTTTATTTTAATCAGAAGTGTTAAGAATTTCAAAGCTACTACGTGCAAAAAGGTAGCTCCTCATTTCCATTAGATTAATTATATTTACATTTAATATTAAAAATAATGAAGTATTATTATAAGTATTTCTATTATTATTATCAATACTATTATTGTTACTAATATAATTATAATTAATATCATCATCATTATGGTCAAAAGCGAGTGTCAACCTAAGTATTTAATTCATAAAAGTAGAAAAATGAAAAGCTAAAAACGGCACTAATGACCCACTGTATGAAAAGCACCAACACATAAATTTTTGACCCATCAAATATATTACAGCAAGAACAACACTACAATAAACAATATACATTAGAAATGCTAACTAAACAGACACAGAACATTCCACTCACTTGCAAAGAAGAAGCGCAGACTAAACTAAAACATTCTATGCTAAATGTGAAATTAAATCTTCCATTTAATTTATATTTAATATTAATGGCTTTTTGTCTCTTGGTTTTAGTTGTGATGTGCTGATTCACTATATCGGAACAATATTTAAATTAAAACAAAATCGTTTTTCATTTATATTTTTAATAAACTAAGTCCCGGCCCTTGAGCCAGCTTAATAAAGATTTAAAAAATAGAAATATCGCCAAAATCAGCATTAAATTATAATTATAAATGTGATAGCAGTAAAGAATTTTTTTATAATTAGTAACGGTGATTTTTTAGTATTAATGTTAATACTAATATTAAGCTGCCCAACTCGTGGTCAATGTGATTTTGTTTTTATGTAATTATTATTAGGATTATTATTGATATTATTTTAATCATTACCATAATTTATTTTACAATTTTTATATTGTTTATCATTATCATAATGTTTTTATTAGTATTATTATTTTTATTATCTCAATGATTAACATTATCGTAAGCGTAAAAATTTTAGGATATATTTTAATGCCTCCCTTAAAATCTCAAATCCGTGAATTTCCCCTTAGTTAATGACTGTATTCGTGTTTGTCACAAATATATTCAATGAATTAACAAGAATTCGGAAAAGTCCTTTATTTAAAGACAATAAACAAACAATCTAACCATTAACTGAACTTTACCTAACAAACAGGAGAAAAAATCCACGTCTACTTTGTATTTTACTTTAAGCGATTTTCCATCTGTGACACGAGAAAACGTATCTTATGTGAACAAGTGTTTAGAGTTAGCCAGGAAATGCCAACATTTAAAACGCATCAATTGTTCATTTCACAATTCCTTAAGCTTTACGCCAGTGGGTCAACTTTTCCTTTTTCAGCCATTTCTGCTGCACACCAAACAGAAGGCAGAGCCAAAGACATGGCCATTCCTTAAAGTTGGCTCTGAAAGAATATGACGCTGCAGGCGTCTAAGAAACCAAACAGGCAAACGTTCGGACAGAGCGCGTTAAGGAAAAGCTGCACAGTCGCCAGAAGATAACACGGAAAGAAGGCGGCGAACAGGAAGAGAGAAACGTGCAGCAGTTGCAAAAGCGGCAAAAGCAAAGCTGCCAGTTGCATATATGTAGAAGATTTTTCCCGCTGTTGTTGTTGTTGACTGCAATTCAAATTCAATCATTACAAATACCCTAAGCTTCCATTCAAGCACATTGGCAACCCGACAATGCCGCTGCCGATGAGGAAGAGGACGATGCTGATGATGATGCTGATGACTTTGCTGCGTTGCCATTTTCTTTGTGCACATGTTGTGCGGGCAGCTAATAGTCCGGTCACGCCCTACTCGTTCTGGTTCTCGGCACAGGCATCAAAATGCAATGCCCCTGCCAACCTAATGGTTGCACGCTCCTGTCTATGGCAATTTGGTTTTAATCATTGTAGGCTGGCATTGTAACACCTAAGTGCAACGTGGCTCAGCCCTGTGCCCATTGTCCTGGCCGGGTCTTGGCCGCCTTACTGATTGCCAGTGATAATTAAATTTCCTTTGAGCCTGCGGCAGCCTGCAAAATGCAATATGCCAAAATAAAAACCTATGCCTCCCTCTACACACACACCCACACACACACACACACACACACACACCTCGTTGTGTAGTAATTGCAAACAGTCTGCAGCTGGCGCTTCTGTGTGCTGCGCTCTTATCTCAACGCACAAAGCATGTTTTAAGCTTTTTGTTTTTCAAATTGAAGATTCTGGGCATCTCTTTTAAACGAGGACTAACGAAATGAATATATTTAGTTGCCTTTGGCAATTTGCAAACATGTTTAAAGAGGAAGCATTTCAAATACCATAAAGAATATAATGTGGCATGGTCAAATTTGTATGGCTCTCTCTGAGACTATCGACCGAGAGAAATAATTCGAAGCATATTGTAAAAGGTTGAGCCTGGAAATATACTCAAGTACTATGCTTTAAGAAATTTATGATATTTAATTTATCGACTAAGCATAAAAATGCCTTTAAGTATTTCACAACAAAGCGATCGATATCGAAATTGAACCTTTGTATGCTTAGGCTTGACAGTAGACGGTTAAGTTAAGGAAAGTTTTACAAGGGCATAAGGGTTTGTGCCAAAAATAAAACCGATGCGCAAAATGCTAGAACTGAGAGGATTTGACAGCTTAAATGAGATGGCGACCTTTTCTTTTATTAACTGTCGCCAGCAACCATATAAAAATGAAATCCGTTGGAAAAGTAGACAATAATAAACTGGCAACACGTGCCACACGCAGCAAATCTCGTCTAATTCAGTGGCGTGCACATTGCTTTGTTATTATTTTTTGCACCAGCCTTTCAGGCCTACGGGAAGTCGGAACGTCGAAACGTCGAAACGTCGAAACGTGCCTGTCAGACTGGAGCACCAACAATACGCCGGCTCAACACGTTGCCTACAGCCACGCCCCAATAGAAGGCGGCCAGAGCTGAACATTGATTGTTGGCCTTACTAATTGGCTTGGTTCTGTGTTTTTTTTTTCTCTGTTTTGTTTTGGTTCCTTTTGTTTTGGAGCAGTACGCGATGTGCTTGAAATCACATTACTTGGCATTTAACAAACGCGTTGACATTTCGAGCATTTCCACTGGGAGACGTGGCGTATGCGTAATATTTGTAATTACAGCTGGTAATTGAGGCTTAAGCACAGGCCAGAAGCATTTACATGAACTGGAATTGACATAAATATTAATTGCAAAACAATAAAGATAAAGAAAGGCTATGAAATATGTTGGTAAACTAATAGCAATATAATAATAAGTTATGTTCCTGTGATATCTGCGCCATTTCAGGTAAAATAAATGCAAGTGTAAAATAAACAAGCACATATAAAATACAGTTGGGAATTTGTGGGCTATCTGAAAGCACTTCTGGCCTGGCTTTGAGCTAAGCTAAGCTGCCGAGTCATTTAAATAAACAGATATGAAAATATTTATGCCACGACACGCACAAGACAAATTGGCCATTGACCAATGGCCCGACCTTAGCCTAAAGCAACTCACATTTGAGCCCAATGCCATTTGTTTTGGCAGCGCCCAAAAGAAGCTAACACACACACACACATTAATCACACCGAAGTGTGCGTGTGCTGCCGGAAATGTCTGTGTGAAAAATGAAAAATAAAATAATAAAAAAACTTAGACGAGGCAAATTGAGAAACGGAGCCGTTTAAAGTCAACTTTCGAATGAGTTGGCATTTAACTTGGCACTAACTCAGCAGTAGCTTATGATGTGTGACAGTTTGCCAAATTGAAAATGCTGTGAACAATGGCAAAGAAACAATTGTGGCACACAATTGCCACACACAGACAGGCGGACAGATGGGCAAGACACGACATTAAGATCATAATTGCCAAAAGACAGGGACATAATGTCTGTTCAACACTCTCTCACACACACACTCTCACACACACACACACACACACACACACACGCACACACACACACACACAGGCTGCGGTTAGTTTGAAAGGCACAGATTGAATTACGGACAGGAAACACTAAGATAAGAAGAAGCAGAAGAAGAAGTGCCAGCTGTTTCGCTTCCTTGCACTTTATTGTGGTTTATTTGTTTTCATTTGCTTGGCTCGCTGGCACCCATAAAATTTAATTAAATTGTTTTATTGCATGCGAGTAAATGGAATTCCTGGCCGTCCGCCAGTCTCAACTTTCGCTGCACGTCCGAACGTCAACCGCCACGCAAGCCTTAGCTGTGCCTACCTAAACAAACGTTGACAACGGAATTTGGCCTCCTTCTCCTCCAACCGAACCCAACCCAACCCCAGCCAAAGCCGGGGGTCGTATAATGAATAGAAGGCGCGTCAAATTTTAACGCATTTTTGTGGCTAATCTTTTATTAGCTTGCGTCGTGCAGCATTTTTTTGCTCAACAAAAAAGAAAGGAAAAATCCCGCCCGTTGTGTGTTTAACAATAAGATTGAGTTTTCTTTGCGCTCAAGCGGAAGATAATATGCTCTTCCAGTCAAGCTGAATAAGGTTTCTGATATTATCAGTTAATGGAGCTGAAAGATTAGTTAAATTATTTCACTCTACATAATTAATTCATAAAACTTTTCTATACGCTTATATTTGATGCGATAAGTCCTAGCTCTTCATAAAAAAAATGTAGATAATGATTTAAAAATTAATTAGTCCCTTGTTTATCATTTTACTCGCTTAACAAAAGGACATTTTTTCTTAAAGGCTTGTTTAACTAAAAGCCCAAGTTAATAATATGCTCTACACATTTAATTTTAAAGATGTTTTTAGCTGATTCTTTTAAGCTTTTTTTTTAATTTATGGGAGACCCACAAAAAATTCGAAGAGCATCCAATTGAATAGCCCTTCTTAGGGCATCTGAGTAGTGGAAATAATTGTCCTTTAAGTTTACAGTTGACAGGACTTCGCCGTACACTCACACACATTCACACACACACACACATGGCTAATCAAATAGCTGTGCAGAAAACCATATTAAAGACACATCACGATTGCCTGGGCGGGTGATTCCTTTTGTCCTGCTTGCAGATATGTAGAGAGAGATATTCCTTCAAATTGATTGAGTGGGGTATTTAAGAGTCACTCACCATTGAAAAGCAATTTCATACTTGTCTGAGTGTGTGCGCAGAAAAAAGCCGCTAGAGGCAATAGCAATGTCTGAAATATTGCGTATACGCCTCTTTAGCTAAAAGCTACCCTGAAAAAATTACCAAAAAAAAAAGGTAAATGCTCTTAAAATGAGTAGGGGCCAAATTGTAAACAAGTTAACATTGGGCTGGGCTTAGCCACAGCTCTTGAGGCTATAAACCCACACACAAACAAATTTAAACTGAAACAATGAAATTCATTATCATTATTAAAAGGCAAAGTGCACGTAATGTTTCGCAAACGGGGCCTCATTAAAATAAGCTTACCACCACCTCATTTTCCATCTCCCACTCTCTCTCTTTCTCCCTCTCTCTCTCTCCCTCCTCTCTATCTTGTTAGTTAATTAATTTCTTAAATAATTCATGAACAAACTGAAACTGTAAGCCCATTGTGGCAGCAGCCGCCACTAGTTACCGCTAGCAATTGACAGCAGCCCCAAATGGCTTCCCATTTGAGTTGGGTTTTTTTTTTCGAATATTAACTTTTTTTCGAGGTAATTTGTGTTCTTTTATGACAGGCAACTAGGAGCTGACCTTTGCGTGCCGTGTGTGCGCCAAGCCACAGTTAATATTCTTAAAGCGTTTAATCGACCGTTTATTAAAGTAAAACTGAAAATTGTTCAAAGCAAAGACTGGCCGAGAATTGACATCTGACCATGGCAAATGAGGGCTTGTAATTTATCAAATGAAAATAAAAGAACGCAGTATAAACCGCAGAGTACAATGATGTATATTTCGTATTATATGTATGTATATTGTTTTATAATAAACACAATCCAAATTAACAATCCGCTGTGCTGCAAATTTAAAAAAGGTTTACTTTTACATTGCTCTAGTATGCGATTCTCACGAATTAAGTTACAAGCTACAAGTTGTCATGCTTTGATTATAAGTATAACATAAACAAGTTTTGCTTACAAGATTACTTTAACATGGCCTTACTATGCGATTCTCATGATTTAAACTAAGGCTTACTAATTCTCATGTTGTCAAAGAAACTTTATCTAAACTTGATCTCTCTTTACCTCTCCTTCTTACTCTCTCCATCTTACTCTCACAACCAATTTATGTCTCTTCCTTGATTCTAAGCTTATTCTAACCCGTTATCTATTTTGCTTTTTTAGTCATGTAAATATATTAAAGGATACTTTATGAGATGTCAAGAAATGAAATGGGTAAGTGCATGTTAAAGAATATAACTTTTACATACATATATAAAATGTATACGCAATTTGCATCGGTCACACCCATTATTTTTTTCCAATTTCCTTAATTTCATGCCAGCAAATATATAGTATAGTTTGGAAAATGTATTCGAATAGCGCTTTGTATTTCAAATCAAAATTATTTTGTCATGCTTATTTCTTTGCGCATTGCACAAAACAAAACACAAAGAAATGTTCAAACGAAACAGGGAAAGCAATAGACAGATAGAGTGCGAGAGAGAGAGGGAGAGAGAGGGGAGAGAAATAGAGACAGAGACAGAGAGCGCACTCATTGGCATATCTACATATTTCTAGTTCAATGCATTGGCAGAAAACACACAAACAAATTGACAAACCGAGGGGCGAGTAGACGAAACAGATTATGCAGTGAAAAACAGGAGGGACGCAAAAGGATACCGCTGCCAGCGGGAAATACCACTAAACTATGCCAAAGATGTCGATTCATTTGTGCCATACACCACAGTCGCAACAACTACAACAATATTGAGCTTTCACACATATGCACATACATACATACAAACAGACATACATTCATATACGTTTGTGGTATGTGTTTCAACTATCGATCTTCCTGTGGAAACATTTGTAATTTGCAGCGCTTTACATTTGTTTATTCCTTTTGGGAATTTCAAAAATCTCATTCATATCAAAAACAACAAACTAGATAGAACTAGAGAAATGAAATAATATTGGAAAACTATATTAAGTCTTTTTTAAATATTTGACATTTCTTATGGAGTTTCCATCAAATTTGCCATTATATTAAGATATGCTCCAAGATGTTGTTATTGATACAGACAGAGAAATTCTCTCTATATAAGCAAGACACATAATTATAAAAAAAAATATGTATATATATATATATATATATATATATATATATATAGTACGTATATCAAAATTTTGACGCCCCTTAAACTTCATTTGTTACTGAATAAATCAACAACATAATTTTAATATACACAAAATTGATTATATTTCGCATGAAGAGAACAAATATGAGAAAATATTTCTTGGAACACGTTGAAGATTTACATGTTATATGTATGTAAATTTATATTTTTTTCGGCGCCATTGAACTGTTCATAATAAATGGTAGATTGAAAATTGTAACCCAAATGTATTACGCCCTGTCAGTTATTCTTTATTCGAATGCCGTTCTCTGCGTTCCAGTTTCCTTTTGTAGTTAGGACAATTCGTAAGCAATTTTTTCTTATTTTGCGGCTTGCAGTCATTTTAATTTGCTGTTTCGTTTTCCCTGTGCAGCTGCTGGACAAATAAGAGATATATGTAAATTAATATTGCCTGTAATACGGGTATATGCATAACTTGTACGTTTATTTTAATGCCATTTATGTTAACGTTGGCAAAGTGCAAATAAATTTGAGCCTACACGACCAGCAGCTGGTCAGCCAGGACGAAAATAACGACCTACATATGAATCACACTTAGGAGCTGGCAAGTTATGAGTCCGAATGTCAGTTGGGCAAAATTAAAACCTGTGTTTATGAAGAAAAACTGTCGCCAGCCAGTTGAGATGAGGCACCCCACATTCCACATTCCACATAGCACATTCCAATTGCAGTTTCAGTCTTGGATTTTCTCCCTGTTGATTGTCTGGCTGCTTATTTTCGTGTCGGGCTGGGTTTTTGCACTTACTGCAAGTGCACTTTAGTTTATCTTGGCTTGTCTGCTGCCAACATGGACCTGGACAGTCCGACAGACAGACGGAACCTTGACACATGAAGTCAGTCATTTGGTCTGGCATTGGTCTTAAGCCAGGAACATGTGTGTTGCAGGAAGTATAATTTTGCTGTTGCTTGCAGCTTGGCAGTAAAACTTTAATTGGCGGCAGCCAGGACAACGGCAACAGGAAAAATGTTGACAGCAGAATATAAAAGGATATGGAACAGAAGAACCTTTGTTTAAATTTGTATGGACTGCTTACACAAAGTTCTCATTATGTTGAAAATTAAGCTACAAAAAGTAAATGACAAAAATTCTATAGAATTGTTGTATTTCGTGGCATTTGTTAAAGTTTTTAAGGTTTTTTTTATACACATGGAGAAGGTATTGTAATTTTGTCATGAAATGAGTAACGCATAGAGGATGACATATAGTATATATACTCTAGATGAGCATCAACAGCCGAGTTGATATGGCCATGACCGTCTGTCCGTCTGTCTGTTGCAATGTGAACTAATCTCTCAGTTTTAAAGCATTCGACTTGAAACTTTGCATAGGTCCGTCTTTCTGTTTGCAGGTAGTAAACATATCAAAGAAATTTTCATCAAACTCAGCATTTATGAGCTTCCCCATTCT
Source organism: Drosophila borealis (assembly GCA_035045885.1). Taxonomy (NCBI): domain Eukaryota; kingdom Metazoa; phylum Arthropoda; class Insecta; order Diptera; family Drosophilidae; genus Drosophila; species Drosophila borealis. The sequence goes on from JAWNOR010000211.1 coordinate 4,628,746, forward strand.
CACATATCCGAAAAAGGATAATGTCTACGATTAAGTCCGGCGGGCCGAAGATATCCTGGAATTTCTCATTGTTTTTAATGCAGTATTTAATGTTCACCAAAACAAAAACATTAATTGCCAAATGGGCTGATACGATAAATAATGTGATACATAAATTGTTAAATGAAATTATTGTCATAGGAAATTAAAAAAAAGGGCAATACATTTAACAATTGTGTAATTTATATTAATAAAAATACAGACTGCCATCGATATTCTGAATTATATGTTCATTAACAAAATATATTCAGTTGTGCCACAGGGGATTTGATGACTTTGCATTAGGCCATGTATTATGACTAAGATCACATTACTATATCGTTCATCAGCCATTGGGGTAATTTTATTAATATGCCAGCAAGAATTTTCCGAATACAACTGTTTCCTACTTGTTCATCATAAATAACTCATTACATTTGGAATAAATGTGACACACATCAAAAAACTTTCGTTTCATCGTATGCCGCCTGCTCCCCTACATCACACACACACATACACACAAATACACACACATGCACATACCTTTGTACTAGCCAGTCTGGCCGTCTTTTCGTCGATTCACTTTTACTTAAATATATCGACCCGTTCGCCTTTCCGTTTTTTCCACTTTCATGCAGACAGGGCAAAAGATAATTGTGTTGCAACATCAGGAATACAAAAAAAAAAAAAAAAAGGCAACAACTCACTTTCCCACATGCCATCAGCCCACTCCAATGAATGCCTAATGTGTTTATGAATTGTCATTTTCATTGCCATAGGCATTGCGGTGCCGCTCTCTGTTTTGATGACAAGCAAAGCAATTTGTTTGGCCGACTCTGACGCCGCTTCTTTATCAAGAATTTGTCACATTACAACAAATATGGCCCAGCAGAGCAAAGAGACCGTTGCGGGCCATGGGATTTTAAACCAAAAGAATCAACAGTTTGGCACTGCCAGAGAGCGCCCAGCGCCAAGAGAGAGCGAATAAAACACAAAGAGAACGAGCGAGCGAGCGAGCACTGCTTTACCGACGCCGAAATCGTGCGTTCGTGTCGCACTGCTTCGGCTCACCGTCGTCGCCTAGCGCTGAAGTTTAAGGACGGCAGCTGCTGTTTGTTCAGTTCTGCTTTCAACGTCGAGACGTGTGGACGCGTGCTGAACAGTTGCCTCTCTGCCGACTGTGTCTCTCGCTCTGTGTGTGTGTGTCTGTGACTGTGTGTCTACGTACGTGTTGCGATGCCATTGCCGCAACAAACTTAAAGTTGAGGCAATAGACTAAGCCATTGCGACAGATACCCTAACAAGCAGCTGCCAACTGAGAATTGTCATTCGGCCAAAACAAATTCAAACTGATTTGCTCCCCGAGGCATTTGAATTTCCAGCAAGTGTTTCCAGCCAGACGATCTACCGGAGTATCAAAATTCTAGACTGTATTTTCAATTTGTTTTGATCCAATTACGTGCTTGTGTGTGTGTGTTTTGGCCTTTGACCTATGCAATCAACTGACAATTTGCCAATGCAAGTCGAAAGTCGTGCCACAATGTTAAACCAATTTGCACGAATTACTCTCGTCTTATAAATAAATTACAAACAATTATGAAGCAACAGCAGCATACCATAAAATAATCAGCAAATTGTTTGGCCAAATTCCATTTCAAAGCCAAATTACAATTCCAAACACGAATAATTGAAATCTTCAGGTAAGCACTGAATGAATGCATTCCGAATTGAAATACTGCACATGTTTATCTCAAACGTGTTGCATAGACAGCTAATTTGGCAAAGAAATTATTTAGAAAATTTATGAATAGACTTTTTTTCTATACTTATCAAATACGCTTGATCGAAACGATTGATTGATTGATCTGATTGAAATGGCAATTACATATATTAAATGAATGTTTAAAATAATTGCCAAAAGATATGTCAGATACAGATACAAATATAGATACAGATACAAATACAGATACAGATACAGACACAGAAACAGACACAGATACACACACACATGTTTGTTTAATTTCAGCCTAATACGAAGTAAATATAAAAAGCTGCCTTTTACTCACGTTTTCTTCAGTATTCTTTAACATATGCTTTTTTCTCATAATTTACTCCCAGATAAAAATATTGTCATGTATTTTTTTAACATCTTAACGTAATGAACAATGACATTGCTAATGCTTAATAATACACACCCAGAAGACACGATCTCTAGGCCACACACACACACACATGCACACAGGATAATCTGTTGCCATTCCCAAAGTGCGTCTCTTTATTTTACCTTAACACCTTTAATTAATTAAACCGCACAGCTCCCGGAAGTACGGGTGGCAACACCTTGAACTGTTGCCAAGGTTGCGTACCCTCTGCCAATTGGGAGCTGCTTCGGGGACAACAGTAACGGCATTTGTGTCGTCTTTAAACCACATTATTTGGTTCACCTTGGGGCAAAAGCAAGACTCGACGTCGCACAATCAGTCAGCGGCCCACCAAACTCTGAGTCTCTGAGACCCCCTGATGTGTGTGCTGGCGCAGCAGAGAGCGTGTGCCACATTTATATCAAATTGAAAAAGCGCGGCATACTTCTGCCACAGCCGCTTGATTACATATTTATTTGATATTTGGCTCACTGTTTTACGATGCAACTTAGCCTGCGCGTAAATCTTGAGTCGTCTGTCTTCGGTCTGCCCGTTGTTTGCCCGCAGCAGCATTTACATAAAATCTAATCAAAGGACATGCACATTAACTGGCGGCGCTTCTCATTAAATTTGTAGCATGCCGCATGTGGCAACGGCTGCACTTAACCCACAGTTACTTAGCTCCGCTTAGTACCCCGTCAACTTTACCTACCCTAAAAGCATCTTTAATAATTCAGCAAATTGCCTGTCGCATCAACTTGGCAACTCTTTAGACTTTTTTATTTGATTATACTTTGTTGCTCCATTTCTTTTTTTGTTTTCGATAAGCAATAAATTGAATATCAATATATTTATTGAAGCGCAACGAAGTGTATATACTCGATTATAAGCATTTGGGAAGAATTTTTGGGTTACCTGTATTAGCATATGATTGTGGCATTTGCGTAAACAATACGTGTGTAAACTCTAACTTATTTGAATATTGAATTATATTATATATATTGTTTTTATTTGGATGATATTAAAAGAGGCTTTTTTCTTGCGTACACATTTCTAACATGACTTGCTGATCTTCAGGCTAAATCAAAGTCTTATTATGCATTTGGTTTAGAGAATAGTGTCAGGACTTCTCTTTCTTCTCCTCGAGAGCCAAACTCCAGTAGTGGGGCACCTAATTGGTCTTCTTCCAGGAGAAGCAAGGCGCCTTGCCAGCGGGTTGTGATGATGTAACTTCCTGTGGGAGTGCCTATTAGAGGACTCCTAGTCATCGCAGCAGTGCCATTTGCATACGTAGCTATAAGGACATCCTCCTGTAACCGAGCTGGTTGTTGGCAGTGGAGTGGGACTCTGGCGCAAAAAGAGGCTTGACTAGTTGATTTTCGATATGCTACCTTTCCTTTTCAAGACCTTTCAAAAGCTTTGTCATCTATAATATTTGTACATATAAATAAATATGTTAAGTTTCCCCCAATTCTCCGTTTTCATCATCGATTTCAAATCTAAAACAAAAAGTAACGAACATTTTCCTATCACTTCTTGTATTTAACAACATGTCAGTTTAGTAGGACAAATGTGCAGCATTTTTGTTAAATGATAAAAATATTGATATATATGTATGTATATGTATATAGCATATATGTATATGAAGTTTACATCAAATTAATACAGTTAAGCTGACAGTCTCTGCTGATGTCAGTGCCTGGGGCAGCGCCTGTGCTGTAATAAATTAAATATTGATATTTTTAATATTTAATCTTTTCAATTAAATTGCCAATGATTTACATGACAGCCGCAGTGCGCTTTTATGGCCAAGAAGTTTCGCACTCTGAACGAATAACGAATGCCATTTTGGTAAACCGTAAATGATGTTGTTGTTGCATATAAATCAATTAAACTGTTAATTTAAAAATAATTAAATATACAAATTAAGTTGCAAGTGCTGCTCGGCATTATTGTAGAGCAGCGGCAACCGATTGGCCCGACGACGAGCTGACAGATTTATATTTCGCATCGAACTGTTTGAGTTGTTGTAAATATGTAAATTCAATTCAATTTTTATTTAAATTTCTGAACTTAAATTACATAAATATTGTTGATTTATAACTATAGCTGTTCTTAAAAATTTAGGATATGATTAGATAAAAAATCAAATTATATTCCACATTAAGTATACGTAAATTTAGCTTCGTCAAATAACAAAGTCGTTCAATATGAGCTTTCTATTTAGCCCTTAACAATACAAGTTTCCTCATTTGTGCCCTGTCACGCCCATTCAAACGTTAAGCAGCCATAATTAAATAAACCCCATTAGACACAGCTTTCATTTACGCGATGCACATTGCGCATACGCAGGGTTGCAGCAGGAGGCACTCTTGAAATTCTATGCGATTATGCATTCGCTGGAATTTGATGAAAGAATGCGCGCCGTGCCATGCTGTTGAAATTCCTAATTATATTTTTGGATTGCGCATACGCCCCGTTGCACCCATATACAAATAACAACTGGCATGCAATTTCTTGTAGCACACAAATTGAGCTGCAATCAGCAATCAAGAAAAGCACTTATGGAAATAGCCATGTGGAAGGACAACAATAACAATGCACAGAATATCAATCATAATTATATTTAAGTGAACTGCGCGGCGGTAAAAAATATTGAAGAGCCACGCGCGAGTTCGTATTTGTTTTTAAATTTATTTAATCGTTAACATATGCACCAACAAAATTTTAAGCGTTTGCGCGTTTTTTTTTTTTTTTTGGTTGATGTTTTAATTTAATTGAACGCCTGCCATTGGCGGCAATCAATCTACCAATCAATCAATCAGCGCGTGTGATGAGTGCCAAATAAAACGAATTATTTACAAGCAGTAAAATAAAGTACAGGCCATGCCAGAACTCGGCCCGAGACCCGCACTGTGTGCTTTGCATAATAATACCAGACCCCTTCGAATGGCTTCAGCACGTTGCTCGGCACGTGCCACAGTAACTGAGCCTGACAAGCTGTAGGTATGAATTTCGCAGTCAACCGCATCCCAGTTACAAATTAGCGAGTGTAGCGAACTTGGCGCCACCCGCAACGCGGCCTGTCGATTGCATGTGCAATCCCCGGGCCTGACAACCATAAGCCGCAGCCCTCCCCCCTCCCCCATTCACCTCGCCGTTTTTTTCCGGCTGTGTGCGCACATTCAAATTCGGCATTTCCATGCCATTCTAAGGGCCACCGCTGCAGTTGATATAGCCAAAAAAAAAAAACACTGTCCTTAGTTAAACACAAACGTTTTGCATTGGCTTTGTGGTCTCTCACACGCAGCTAACTCTAGGGGAGGGTGGGGCTTCGTAAGCTTTTGGCTATTTGCTGAGGCTGCCTCATCAATTTGCAAAGGAGCCAAGTAAGTACCCACACTGTCAACATTGACAAAAGTTTTAATTACAACAAGACAATCATTTAAGGCGCCTGTGTGTTCTTGAGGTTCGACCGACGAGGTTGGCAGCAGCTCAGCAGCTGAGCAAACAGCAAAAGTATTGCATACTTATGAGGGCATGCCATTTTGTGCTTATCAGGCAGCAAACTTCTTGGTTAAATGGAGCGTTCTGCATGTTAATTGAATGGCATAAACAGTCATGTCAGCCCAGCCATAATCCTTTGACTTTCTGTCCACACTCATTTTGTCATTTCCTTTGATTTTTGTATCTTGGTCGTACGACTCGGGCTGTTCAGGCTTTTGTGCTCTTGTCAGATTATGATAATTTGCATAATATGCTAATTATAAAACATTTTTTTCTACACTCATTCATTTATTTACAACTATATGCTTTAGCTATGTCCCGAATCCTTTTCCCAATTAGTCGTGAACTTTTACGGCTTTTGCATTTCTTTGCTGCCTTTTACACAATTTTCATGGCTAAGATTTTAATTTTGCCCTTTTTATATGCTCCCCAGACGATGTTTACTAATTAATAATGAGAAACTACAGTCAAAATGGGCAAAAAGAGTCTGCAATATTCTTAAATTTATGCGTTATCTTGTCCATTGTGCCTTAAAAAAATAAGTTAATTAATTTCTTAAATTTAGGAATAAATTTAAAAGGAAAATCTTTGCAATATAAAAATTACAGAACGCCTCACAAACTCAGACTGTTATAACAAACAAGATATAAAAGTAGCACCCAAACCGACGAATACATTACAAAAATTCTTCAACAAGATAAAGTCGAAAATCCCGATGATCGACAAAAGCAACGTCGTTTACGAAATACCATGTGGCGGGGAAAACAACAACAAGTTGAAAATTCAAACATTTATTTAATTTTAAATATTTTTTGATTAATTATTCAAAATAAATAATTATTTACTCTTAAAACTATATAAAACAAAAAAATTAAAATAATAAGGCTTGCACATCCGACTTTAAAGTAATTTATTGATCTAATATAAAATAATGAAATATATAGAATAATAACAATATTTGATTAATCTAAATACATTTATTAACGTTATGTCATATATTTAGAACTCTATAAAATCTTGCCTGAAAGCTCAATAATAATTATTTTATTTCTAATTATTATTTATTAGTTAATCCCTTACTCTTAAAATTATATAAAGTAAAAATAATACTAATAAATACCCGAGTTTTGTTGAAGGTGGTTAACGCCTTTGCACATCCGACTTTAAAGTAATTTAATGCCTGCTATTCACAGTAGCTGCCGCATACTGTGGCACATAAGAAATGTTGCCCCATCAATCGGCTTTGTTGCCGCGCGGCTGCTGTTGCTGTTGGCAGCTGCTTTTGCATTTTGGCATACAAAATATGACCAAAGCGATGGCCGACAGTCAAAGGCAGTTCATCAGCATGTGCCTTGCGGCTTCCTTGAAAGGATATACATATATATATATATATATATATATATATATATATATATATATATATATATATATATATATATATATATATATATATATATATATATATATACAAATATATATACATATATATATATATATAAATCTATATATTGTTAACATTTATTATTGCATCGTTTTATATTGGTTAACGATTTTTGATTGCCAAAAATAAGTGTACAGAGGCCCATTTTAATTGCACAGACTTTTCAAAGAGCTCAAATAACACACACTCGCATATAATTTATGGAATACAATTTGCATATATTATTGAGTACGGGCCGCACTTTGAGAGTCAACATGTGCGCTTTATTTTAATTTGAAGCCTTGCTACATTTTTGCCACCGTTTCCCAATGTCGAGCAGCCACTTTGAAGCGGGGCGTGCACTTCAATTTGTCGGCCCGCAGCCACACGCATAAGTAGATATGGACATGGATCTGGGAGCCAACACATTGCCCTCTAGTTTCAGACACTCAATCCCTCACTATTCACGGTATTTGGCCTGTTTTTGGTGCACGAGGTCGCATACAGCATAATGTCGCATATGTCGTTTGATAAATGGAGTGGAAATACGGAATTATACACAGCAATTTTAATTGCTTTTGCAAATGAAATGAGAATTTTGAAATTAAGAAGCTCGCATAATTTAGAAACAAATGGAAATTTTAAATTCCCAAAAAAAATGTAAAAAAAAAGCACATGCACAAGAAAGAGGTCTATTGAATGACAGTAAGTGGAATGAAAAGTACTTATTATAAAAAGAAAGCATATGAAAAGGAAATAAAAAAGGTAACCAAGGTAAAAAAAAACAATGTTTAAATGGGAACAAAAAAGAGTTATCTTTGGGTTAAGGCTTGTTTGCATGGCAGCAACGTGATAAAGTTATTTTCAAAATTTGTCCGTTTGCTAAGGCTTTTAAACCAAGAGATAAGTTAGCTAAGAGAGAGAGGGCGAGAGGGGAGAGAGAGACGAAATATTTTGCAGCTGACCTCGCAATACCTTCTCCTGAAACATAACAAGAGGTGAGAGCAAGAAAAGCGAATCAAACTGATGAATGAGATAAAAAAACAAATATTAATATAAAATAAAGTAAAAATAAAATAAATAAATAAATTACTAAGCTTAAAGATAAACATTTCTACCAACATTTCAGACACGTATTGCAAAATTATTGTTGACTATTCGAGAGAAATTTAATCCCAACACTGAACTTCAGGCCAAACAACGCAGACACTCAACCGCCCATTGAACAACAGGGTATAAATAATAAAAACAAAAGGTTACTATTGCCATTATTTGCACGATATGCTGACACTTTTAATAACCACAAAAAGCACATAAATATCATCGCCAAACCGCAAACAACACCAGCAACGGGCCAAAGTGCTCATCAACAGCAAAAGCAGCAGCAGCCGCAGCAAAATCAGCAGCAGCCGCAGCTGAGCAAGCAATTTCCATGCATATCCCTCAAATGAAAAGAAAACATGAGCTAGAGAAGCTAGAGAGCTGAGGCCAGAGCTGGAAGCCCAGTAAATCTCGAAGCCAGCTAATTTCCGCAATCAGAAAGTCACTTTCGTACCAGGTCGTATATAAACAAAGAGCCATAACAACAACAACAAGTTATAAGCGCCATAGTTATAACTATCATTGCTCATGTGGCTGTGAAGGTTTTGCTGTACAGTGTTCTCTGTTTACGGCTTCGCTTGTTGGGCCATGTGTCATTCAAAAACAAAAACAAAAAAAAAACAAAAACATCACAACACACACTCAAGTGAAAAGGACAACGCACAGGACAAGCGGATACAATGGCCATGTTCTTGTGAGAGCTCGGGCTAGGGGATTGGCGTGTGCTGCGAATTTATGCTCGCCCCTTTTTTACGATGACGTTGCCAACTTACCGAACGAGTGACACCTAGCTATACTATATATAAGTACACTATATATATATAAAATACAATAGGGTCAGGGGTTCAGTCACTCAATGTCCTGAACAGCATGTGTTGTCTATCCAAAAGCCACATACATGCGCACACAATGACATATATTACGATGACACTAGCTGAAAGTGACATCTAATTGATTATTCCAACAGCAAAAGTATAGACAAGAAGCGTGGCCAATTAATTGAATAATCAATTTGATTTGTTAGATAGCTGAAATTTATTGTTTTATAGAGTTTCATTTGATTTGATTGCGACGTAAGGCAGACATTCTAGACATCAGCTCCATTTAAGACATATATGCTGCAATGACACTAACTGAAATTGACATCTTAGTGATTATTCTAGCAGCAAAAGTATATACAAGAAGCGTGGCCAATTAATTGAATAATCAATTTGATTTGTTAGATAGCTGAAATTTATTGTTTTATAGAGTTTCATTTGATTTGATTGCGACGTAAGGCAGACGTTCTAGACATCAGCTCTATTTAAGACATATATATTAGAATGACACTAGCTGAAACTGACATCTAATAGATTATTCTAGCAGCAAAAGTATAGACAAGAAGCGTGGCCAATTAATTGATTATCCAATTTGAGAGCTTAAATAAATTTTTTTGTAGAGTTTCATTTGATTTAATTGGACCCTAACGAATTCATTCTTGACTTCAGATCTATATACCAAAAACTAGACATGCATTAGAATTATATTATGTGTCACCCTTTATTCAGATATAGAATCTATATATTTAGCTTTAGTCCACCTTTGAGACAGCTCTCAGCCCAGAATAGTTTTGTTTTGCCAATTGTTGATTTGTAATTGGGTGCTCGTTGTCTCTGCTTTGGCCGTCCAAGTGTCTGTCACAGAACAATAATTATTTGCCGGCTATTGGAAAACAATTTCCCTTTCCATTTCCTTGCATTTTTCTGTCTGCTAGCGCGCAAAAGTTTTCACCGGAAATTGTTGCAATTTATGATTTAATTTATGTGCCATTTTTAATACTTGCCGCCCGTTAGCTGCGATGGCTGCCACTGCGTGTGCTCGATGTTGCATATAAATGCGCTGATTATCGCGACGCGTTGCAACAGCCAGCCACGCCCAGTTCGCGTTTGGTTAAGTGATGGGGCGTGTAAAGGATGCGCCATCGAATGCGCCAAAGACGCCAAACGACAATCACAACTTCAAGTTGCGGCAATCAGCTGCTAAATGAAAGAGAATGAAGGCAAAATACATGCCATAAATTCGGTCAGCGTTTTGTTTGAAGCGGAACATGACAAGCCATTTATTTGGCTTAGACTAAAGGACCATCAATTTGTTAGCCGATATATCTTATAGTCAATAATAAATTCCAGAGAATGTTTTATTTGACATGTCATAATGTGACAAACATGTTGAAGTACACACGAATTGTAATCAAACTTCATTGAGATAAAGAATTTTCCCAGCAGATCTTGTACTCAAATCAAATATCTTTTGCGCTTTGGCAAATTTGACAAAATTAAAATCAAACGCTTGTTAAATGTCACGCACTTTTGAAGGCTTGCCAGCCGGCCCCGACTTTTTGTTTTCTCCTTGGAGGTAACTTAACCAATGTCAATGAAAGGCTCCTTCCCGGGTGCCTGCTACTCACTCTGATTGCAGCCTCATGTGTGACTCATTGGAACGGAGCCGTCGTCCGCAGGCGCCAGGACACGAGCATTCATCGCATGTTGAGCACAAATTTTTTTATGGCACGTTTTCACTTTTTTCTGCTTTTTGTCGTTATATTTTTGGTAAAGTGACATTACGTACGAAAAGTGAAAAGCATCATTTTTATGCGACACACTTGAAAAGGTTTTTCACTCAGGTTTTTATGAGTTCAAAAGACGAGAGTCGAAAACCGAAAATTGTCGCACCCCACCACAACACATCACACCCAACGTCCGAACTCAGCCGAAATAACACTGCTGTCTCTCAAAATGCATTCATGCGTGTGCGCCTACCTTTACAGGCACCACCCACCAAATATCCACAACACAACCGACCCACAACACAGCCGACCCACTGAAACTGTCTACGTCAGTTGCTGACACTTTAAACGCGTCGCGTGCCCAAGCATTTGCCAAATAGCGCGCATATTTTGTGTCAACGGTTCGGGCAACGCCTTGAAATATGCAATGCAATACTTTTGCACTAAGACTTAGAGATGGGCGCGTGCCGGGTGCTCAGTACACGAGCACGAAATAAACACGGCTCAGCCTAACCCAACACGAGCGAGAATGGACAAGTTTCTATTCATTTGCTTTTTATTTGAATTTAAGAATCGGGTTTCCGGAATGTGCTTTTAATGCCATATATTTTTCTGAGTCAATATCTATTTCAACTGCAGCTCATTCAATTTATTCCGATTTGTCTCCTATCGAAGTCTCGTGCTTATAAGGCTTGGTTAAAGCGTGCGAGTTATCTTCTGGACTAGAGTCAGAAACCTGTAACTGCTCAAACTCTCTTCACTGTAGCTTAAATAAAGATATCGTCGTGCTCGTCGTATTAATGAGGTATGCACGAGCACACACAGAGCACGCACGACCCATGCTCATCGCTAACTCTAACTAAATTGCGTTAGCAAACAGAAAGTGAGTTACGGAAGAGGGGGTATTCTAATTTGGACTTTCGTAAATTTTCGTTTTATGCATAAATACTCGCTCTCTCCAAATACATATACCTTAAAAAGTATCTAAACACAGGCAAGAAGGCAAAAAGCAAGCACTTATGATTCAAGCGTCAGTGGAAGTGCTTCTGTAATTGCTGGGCAAACAAGTGCTCAATGATTGTCATTGAGCACACTCCACAAGCCTACAGTCTGTTTGATACATCCTTTGCTCGCCAGCTGTACACTTGGCTTCAGGACATTTTGTTATATATACATATATACATATTTGTAGCACCGATATGTTGTCCGTTTGGCAGCGTTTATTAGCCAAAAGTGCAAACGTTTTGCTCTACAGAACTACAATAGAACTTTTTTAATTAGAAAGTTTCGTTAAATGAAATGCGACGAACTATGAAAACTGTCCAAGCTATGCGATACCTTGATGAAATTTGCAAAATGTGTGTAAATGATGTTCTGGAATTCACACACTTCAAACTTTCGGCAAAGTTGCCGAATAAGAAACGGGAGTTATGAGCTAACGACTGGAGCCGCACATATTTGGATATTTGATTTGACTTAAAAGCTTATAGCCGGGTGGGATTGAGGCAGTGTGGAGAAAGAGTATGCTTTGGGTTTTATCTAAAAATAACAGATGAGCCAACGACCGCCAATTTGAAATTTGTAATAACTTTGCCGTTCGCCGTGCAAACTTTGTCTGGCTGTAAAATTTGCTGCGAAAGGCTTTCGTTGGCACTTTGACTAACTGGTTTGGTAAGCCTATGGCACACACACATGCAGACCACACGAAAAATATACTTACGAGCGGGACTTGAGGGTATTATGATAAAGTTGAGGCAATCAATTGCTTATATGTATATTTATGTTATATATGCGCGACCAAATTCTCAACAACAAAAAAGTACTCGACCGACAGGTGAGAACACCTAATAAATCACTTGCGTCGCGGCCCCGTCAATTAATCAAAAAAATGCCTTCAACTTAACAAACAATAGACAAACTCCCATGATACAAACTAAAGCCATGATGCTTCAGCTCTCAATCTAAAGCCATGCGCCCGTGCTCTGCCCCCATGACGTTGAACGATTAATAAAGAGTAAAAAGCTTTTTACAAAAAAAAAAAAAATTATAATTAAGCCGTCAAGCTGCTGACAGCCTCGTTGAACAGCGTCTGCTGATAATGCTGTTTTATATATATTTATTTATTTGGAGTTGCCATTTGGCAGCTTATGAGCTGTCAAGTGGCCAGAAAATGATGTTGAACAATTTTGGGAAATATCTCTCTCAATAAAGAATTTATTATTGGCTGCTGTTGTTCAAAAATGATAAACTCTGTTAAATCAATTATTTGAGCATATACATTTTATAATTGAATCATAATATTTTTAATAGAAGCTCGACCTTATTTATTTTTACTTTCATACAACGACTTAAATTAAATGTTGTTTTTTAAGCACAACCTTAACTGACTTTAAATCGCTTTGTCTTTTTGATAAATGATTTTAATGCCTTGATTGATAGGTTGCCCTAATTGTTCTGTTTATTGTTGCAAAAAGGGATTTATCATCATCAGGCTAAAAAGGCACAAAATATATTAAGATAAATACCTATCAGAGCAGGCTGTTGGCCAAAGTGTTCTAGATCAATGACTCCAACAGTGCTTCATGCACATGACCTAATCAGGCCAAAAGTAACTTTTCATAAATGTCAAGCACACACAAACACACTGGGATTACACATACGCCATGCTGTACGGCTTGTGGTTTACACTCGAGTGCCGTTGGTGCTAAACTAGTTTTGTATTTTTGCGTTTTCAAGTCCATAAATTAAATTGAACCAAACAATTTTTGGCTTAGAAAGTTTCTTGAAGCAAAAACTGTGTTTACGTCACGTTGGCCAGGGAGTCGAAAATCTTGTTAGTCGTCGAGTTGTTGCTGCTTGTTTGGCTGGCATAATTCTCAAGCAAAACGTAATGAAAAGAAACAGCAAACAGCCAACAGCAAACAGTAAACGGCATGCAAAAAATGCACTCGACAAGGCTGCTACCCAAAAAATATTTAACTCAACCTGCAGCTGCAGGAAGTTTCGGCCAAGCGTATTGTAATTCAAATAGTCTTCGTGCTCACTGAATGAATGAATGGTGCACAGCTGACGATTAGCTTTCGCAGACCGTCGCAATGTTTGCACAAAACGGACCCACAAGCCCGACCGAAAAACCTTGCCAAGTTGTTGCCATCTTTCAAACGATAAAAGATTTATGCAAAGTGCAGCGGAAATTGAAATTGAAAGGCGACGGCGGCAATGCCAGCCAAATGCAGACAGCCCGGCGGCTGCTTTTTATACCCTGAACCCATTGAAAATGGTTAAAAAGGGTATTATGTATTTGTGCAAATGTATGTAACAGGCAGAAGGAAGCATCTCCGACCCCATAAAGTATATATATTCTTGATAAGCATCAATAGCCGAGTCGATCTAGCCATGTCCGTCTGTCCGTATGTATGAACGCAAGGATCTCAGTACCTATGGGAGCTAGAGAAATTTTAGCTGTAGGTCCTCCTAGTGGCCGCGCAGATCGAGTTTGTTTCCGATATTCGATAACTTGCCCCGTTTCCAAGTAATCGATAAAAATCGATATCGAAATCCTTTTTTTTTTGAGCAATTTTGGTAAATAATAAGAGCTAGAGTCTCCAAAATTTTCATATAGAGTAGAATAGTATATATATATCAAGTATATTTCATTTAATACCTATCGCCTTTTGGAAGAAGAGGGTTCAGGGTATCCCCTAGTCGGGAGCTCTCTACTAGAACCTTATACTTGTTTATTTCTAGGCAGCGACATTGCGATCAAACTAAAGCCCAGCTGAGAGCACAACTCATTGACTCTCGAGCCTGGCTGGATGACTGGCTAGCTGGCTAACTGGCTGGCTGGTGCCTTTAAGTGCCTAAGTTGTCCAACGCTTTTCAATTAAATTCAATTTATTAATTTCAATTATTTGCGCTTCAAGTGACCGCGTCCCAGCCCGGCATAGAAAGAGAAATAAAAAAATAAAAAAAAAAATCCAGAAAACTGTCAACTCAGCACACTTAAGCACTGAAGCAGAAGCCAGTGCCAACTGTGCTGTCCAGATGCTGCCCAGCAGTCAGTCGGCTCCTGTGGCTGTTAAGTGCTGTGGAGGCATTTGATTGATGTACCGCAGACTGGGGTGCTTGCTTTCTCGTTTAGAGAAACTGAGCAGCAGGCTAAACGCACTGCGAAGTGAGCAAACGCGTTTGGCCCATTCAACAAACAACATGAAATCCTTTAAAAAATAAACAAATTAATTATTCACGTTTCAATACACTCTACATTCGACTAACTAGCCATTAAATCGGATTATTTCTTAAAATGTAAGCTTTACTTTAATATTTAGCTATATATTTAAATATTTAAATTTTGTTCATTTTTCTATGTTTTCGGTTACAGTAACATTTAGTTTCCAACACTGAACATAAGCTAAATGTTTAAAATCCTATGGCTATATTTTATAGCTCTTTAACTTTTATTAAATGAAAGCTTTCCATATTGTGTATGTTCATAAAGAAAGCGAAGATCCAATAAAGTCAAGAGCAAAATTGAACTTAACAAACTTAAACAGATTTTATGCACATGTCAAAATTACCCCTCAATCAAATATACCCCAACTAACCAAGCCTGTGAAGAGTATATTAAAATAAAGGCGGATGTTATGTTGTGTCTGGTACAATTAAGGCCAGCTAACATTATCATTCTCATATGTCAAAATCAACAAAGCAGCTGTTGTTGGCCATTTTCACTTGACGCTTAGTTAATGGCTTTTACAAGCATTTTTTGTAGCCTACTTTGCAGCGTGCGAGCTCGCCTCCGTCTATTTTGATGGCTGACCATAAAAATACTATAAAAAAAATCATCAGGGAAAAATGGCTCAAAGGGCAAGGGCCATAATGCCTATTGACCGCTGCCCGTAAATCACATACAACATGATGTTAATAGTGTCGTAAAAAAGCGACAAGTCACCTGGAGGGATGTATACAAACATAATATATTGCACTCTGTATTTATTAAAACCATTCAAAATTTCAAGTTGAAAACTTGGACGGCGAAAGGTCGCGTAGTACTATCTATATATGTTCTCTTATATGAAAGGCAGGAGAAATTTACCTTCCAATGCGCTGCAGGCAAAAAACGAAATAGTTTTCGAAAATATTGGCCTACTCGGAGATTCTCATGAATTCAAGTACTACAAAATTGTGTTGGCTATCTAATATACTTAATTTTGGTAAAGATGTGGTGTATGTATCTATGTAGGTTTTTTATATGCCAAGCGCAGGCTAGGTTTACTTAACGCTGCAGTGCAAAGGACAAATATAACATTTTGAAATATTGCCCTTCTCTGCGATTCTCACGAATTCAAGTTAGGCTAGCAGCATTTCATGCTTTGATTGTAAGTGTTGGCAATTTAATAAACTTCAATCAGCTCACCCTCTCTCTCTCCCTCTCTCTCTCGCTCTCTCTCTTATTTTATTTCTCTTACTTTAACTAACTCTTTACTTCTTTTTTTTATGTCAGTGATGTGGATATATTGAAGTCGGTCTCCCTCCAGCAAATAGATGGCAATAAAATAGTTGTGTGTGCGTATGTGAATGCTCAGGTAAGTACATATTTACATATATATAAGAACATATGTTTAGGGAATTCAGACCTAGGCACGGGCTATCTTCTGATGCATATATTTATATGTTCCCAATGCTGTCTGTTGACTGGTAGCAAGAACACGACACACGTTGAACCCAAACTTAAAAACACACCGACCATAATAAATCGACACTGTGATAAGGGGCCTGTACAGGCGAGACTTTGGTCAAATTAAAACATTTTACCTGTCCAGTCCTGCCATTCGCCGCTTGATGTTGACAAATTAGAGGTTTTTGAGGTGTAGACCCTCCTTTATATTCTGTCGTGCACAATTCCCAGCACTGGGGTGCGAAATTTTACAGCCAACCGCTTCAGCAGATTATCGGCTAAATAAATAGACAAATTGATTTTAATGGAATTGGATACACCGGAGCAGGTTGGGATCCTGTGTACACAGCCTGGACATGGCACTGGCCCAACCCTGTTGTGCAAACATAATTTCATGTAATTTTGTCTTCGCTTGTTTCCTCCTCTGCCTTCTTTATGTGTGATGGCCCAATGTCGTAAAGCTTATTGTGTGTGTGTCTGCTTTAAAGTAAATATATATTGCGGCTGCCGTTTGCGGACGCCTTTTGTCAACTTGAAGGACATTTCTGGTTGTGGCAAATGACATTTGAAATACCAATCATTCAAAAATGGCACACTTAAGCTTGATGATCTAAAAAATAGGTGAAACAAGATCATAAAATATACTTTTTAATAAATATTAAAATGCTTAGCAGCAAGATGGCGCGTGTCTGTTCGATGTGTTTTAAATTTAAAAGTTTTCAAGTCTTTGTTCTTTAATTGAAATGCTTTAAATTCGTGGTCAGTTCTTTGAGCTTTACATTTTTTTTTGGGCAATTCTAGAAAAGATATTTTTATAATTTTAGTTTTTGAATCTCGCCTTGAATTATGAGCCTAACTTGTAGAATGGTACAAATAAATAAATAAATAAATATTTGTTTATCCCATATTACACTTATTCCATCATCCCTCTCTTTAGTTTTTAGTTTTATGTTTTTCTTTTTTGTACGTTATAATGTCCCCTATTATGATTTTCCATATATGTACAACTACTATTCTTATCTGTTTCAAATTCAACTGTTCCATATTGCACTTGTTTCATTTGCACTTGTTTCACTTTCTACAAATTTTAAAATTGGTATTTGATACAGCTATCCAGTGCCAATAACACCAATAGCAAGAAATCCTAGATTTTATTCTCCTCTTTTGTTCCTCATTCAATTGTGACAAAGTCTTCTTCTTTTATTTCCAGCTTAATTGCTTAAAAATAAAGATGTAATTTTTTATAAAGTTGTCAATCCTCGAGAATCCTCAGAATCCACAATATCAATACCGGGAAGCCTGTGTATTTTTTCATAGTGTACTTTTTTCAATTCCAGCGTTTCAGTTTCCTTGAAATAAAATCGTAATTTTATATTAAGTTGTCAAGAATGGCTAATGTCAGTAAAAAAAAACCAGCCACCCAATTCTTAAAATTTGTTTCTATTCCATATTGAACTTTTTCAATTTGCAGCGTTTCAATTTCTTCGAATTCAAAAGCTAGTATATCATCTAGTTATCAAGAACTTCAAATACAAATACCAGAAAGCTGTGGACGCTATATTCTCTATTGTTAATAATTGCATTGTTTCATATTCCTTTATTTCCAACGATCCTATTTTTTGGTACTTAATCACTTTTTCACATTGTTACCGAGAACCACTTATATCAATACCAGAAAGCCAATAACCTTTTCAAGTTTTAGGTTCGGCAACTATTTGGCAACCGCTTGCAACAAACCAAAAAGTTATTGCCGAAGAATTAGTTGTCCTCAGCTTTGTGGAAAGAGCGCTGCGGCGGGCGTTGCGGTTGAGGGGGGACAACTTTTAATGACATGCTCTGTATGCGAGCGCGTCTTACATGTTAGCCACATTATCAGAGAAGCAAACGACAACTTTCGGAGAGCCCCTTCCCCTTCCGCTTCCCCTTCCCTTTTTGCTCTTTTCCACCTACAATGCCACGTGGCTTACATGGTTGCCCAATTCAACGTGTCCAAGTTTGTTTTAGTCCTATCTACAACTCGTGTCGTCCTTTAGCTAATACTTTTCGCCGCCTGGCACATGTTCCTCAGCAGCTCTCAAGCTCACATCCTTATATCCTTACATCCTGGCAGCAGCACCCACACACAACTAATACGAATTTCACTTAATTGCACTCGAAAAACTATGCATGTGAATTGCACTCAGCTCGACTAGCAAGTGCGGCTTGGCTGGGACTTGGATTTGGGGTTGGGCTTCGGCAGGGAGATGTGCTAAGTTTGGATTTGGTTTTAGTTGGGTTGCCCATCGGTTTTCGCTTTCAGTGATGCAGACAGTTTTTGACAGAGCGTCGGACGCACACACAAACCACAGACGACATCTCGAGGGTCTGAGTTGGTTAGCAAAACTTTTCTTTTTTGGCTTGGGTTTCCAGATTAGGCCAACGCCCACAAGATCCGAATAGGTGCAGGCAGCCAACTTCTGTCGTCTGCTGTTGAAAGTAGCTCACGCATAAGCAGCACTTGCAACCAGGACATCTCCAAGCAGGAGCACACGGCAGACATACTCCAGGCAGCAGCCGCATGCTAATGAGTACAACTTTTTTGTACCTTTACAGCCCTAGCTCTTGTTTTTTTTTTGTTGCTTGTTGTCTAGTGTTGAACTTTTCATGCACTTGTTTCGAGCTTTCTATCCAGCTCCGTGGCTCTAGGTGGAAAAATTGGGCGTGTCCAACTTAAAACTGAAAACGGAAAACTTTTTGAATGGCACAATGCTGCGTAGCAAAAAGAGGGAGGAGTGAACGCCGCAACAAAAGCCTGTAGGACGGTGTAATGGTGCCTAAATTGATTAAGTTGCCGGTTTCGATAGTTTGCAAATAGAATAGAGCGAAAGTTAAAATTTAAACTGTGCGATAAAAAGAGTTTGTAATTGAAAGAGAAGCTATCAATTGTATGCCAAGCTATAATCTTCAGCTTTAAGCAGGTTTTCATTTAAAGGCTTTATCGACTATATTTCAAAGAATTAATGCTTTGAACTACTAATCATAGATACCGAAATGTTTAATTTAAATTTGTGAAAATCTCACAGAGAATATATATGTATGTTAAGAGCATTTGCTTGCTTCACTCGATCCCTCGTTGAGAATTTAACACCTTAATTCCCCCAATAAAGTTGTGTCGTCAGTCTGAAGCTCTTAAAGAAATTATCCTTAAGCACAAATCCCTTGCCTGGCCTTGAGTCGTCAGACGAAACTGCAAAAGGTCTGTCATAAAATGTTGCACTACTTTGAGTGTCAAGCAAAAGAAATAAGAAAGGGGGAGAAAGCCTTTAAAACTCTCCGTTGTGGCTGTGGTTGTTGGCAACCTTTTTTCCCTGTGCCTTGCACACATTCCATTAAGTTTACTTT
Source organism: Drosophila borealis (assembly GCA_035045885.1). NCBI lineage: Eukaryota > Metazoa > Arthropoda > Insecta > Diptera > Drosophilidae > Drosophila > Drosophila borealis. The sequence continues at coordinate 4,648,536 of JAWNOR010000211.1, forward strand.
GGAAAAGGGGAGCAAAGTGTAGCCTGCCTGCTGAAAAGGGGCCTCGGGCTTAATGTTACTTGTCAACATCTGGAAATAAATAAAGAAAGGAAAGTCTAAAGATAAATTGAAATTTATGAACCGGTCTAGGAAGTCAAATGCCAGCACAACTAACCGACAAAACATTTCAGCACTTAAATGCTACTAAGTAATTTATAAGGCACAAACGTATTGCATTAGCCGCACAAATGAAATATAAGTTTGTACACTAGACGACCGGCAAATGCTTGAAGGCCAATTTTAACAAAAATAACAAATTGCTATTGCATCACGCACTGCGTATACACTACCAAATCGATATGGTTTAAATATTAAGAAATAGATTTTCTTTTAGTTTTATGCAAAAGACAACAAAAACAAAACTCTCTCTTGTGCTAAACTCAAATAATTTAATAAATATTAAATTTTATTTGGAAAATTTGAATTTGAATTTTTGCAACAATAATAAAATATGCAAAATAAATTCGTTGTAAGATATATATTTAATTTCTCTGCTAAAGCTGAGCTGCTTAAGAAAGAACATAGACATCAGAGACGATGTAGCAGAGCAGCAATATTTGGACTGTGCCCTTTACAGGCTATTACAAACTTTACGACACTGCTATTATACCCTCTTCCAGGGTATAATGAAATTATATGGCCCAACCCACCTGTCGAAAACTACAAAACGTGCAACAATAAGAGGCAGGCAGCCAGGCAGCTTGCGGGTGTGTATGTGTGTGTGTGCTCTGTGCCTAGCAATACATTTGCCAAACCTTATTAAATTATACAGGCAGTTGTAGTAGGAGCCAGGGGGTTGTGCTCAAACAGCCTTTCCGGCTGTCTCAAAATGGTGAAAGTGTAGCATATTTTAGCTAAATATTGCAACTACACCAATGAGAGTTGCATTTGCCACAGATACAAACGATACGCACAAGCTCTATGGGCACAATGGTGCTCTAAGGCAGCCAGAGCTCGATTCTTAAACCAAGACTGAGAACCTGAGTCGGTATCTGTGTGTGTCCTGTGCCGTGTTTCATTTGTAAGCAGCTGGTGATAAGTTCGGTAGCCGTGAGTTAAATTAATTCGAGGCATATAAATTATAGTTCATTGTTCTGTGCTCTGTTTGTATCCTGTTTGTGTGTGTGTGTGTGTATGTGTGTGTGTGTGTGCACAGTATTCTCAACGGCTGTAGCCGACACTAAGGTTATATATTTTAAACACAGCAATAAAGCTAACCCAGGACAACTCAGCTGGCCTTATCCACTTCCTTGGCATCTATTTGTACAGTCAGAAAAAACCTGGCTAGAAATCGCCCAAAATTAAGAATTCGAACTTTTTTAAAAAGAAACCAAAAACAGTTACTTTCTTTAAAACAAAAAATGTTTGTATTGTTCAAAGCTTTTTTCATATAGAAGAAAATGCTTTATAATTTTTCAAATATCAGAAGATTTATCCTAAAATACAAAAAGTATTTTCTGTAAATTTTAAATGTTTTTAATAAGGCACAAAATTCTTTTAAACTTTCCTTATATCAGAATACTTTTATGTAAAAAGCAAAAAGTTTTTACTGAAAAACAAAATATTTTCTAAAAAACAAAAAATATTTTTTTTGAGATAAAAAAAATGTCTGAAAAGTAAAAGTAAAGTAAAATGATATTAAAAATGTTTTTCTAGCGATTTACTAAAATTTATGGAAACCATTTTCTTTCAGTGTACATATAATGGGAATGCTAAATGGCTTTGGCTCCTTTCTTCTTGCTTTTTGCCTTATCCCTTATCCCTTTTTCTTTGGCTTTTCATTTGCCTTTTCTGTGTCGACATTCGTCGCGCGCCTTTAATTTAATTTCATCGCGTATACGCCCCATTATGCGCCTGTTGTAGCGTTGAGTGCGCCCTGAAAATCAATTGGCAAAGCCGCTTTCGACTCCACTGTCAAATGTTGAGAGGGCTAACCTACATTATGCATATATCAAAATTGGGCGGCATTTGAATTGTATCATAAGCAAGTCACAAGTCAATAAGCAACTCGATTGTTGCCGACAATGAGTCGCAAATTAGGCGTAACTAATTTGCTTTGTGTGCGCCGAACGATACTCACATGAATTTTGAGTTTGTTGCTTTGCGTTTCATTTTCTATTCATTTCAATGCCAGCAACAAAATTCGGCAACATTCAAGGCTCATTGATTTCGGCTAAAAGCCAAATTAAATTGACGAACGACCTAAGCGTGTGGCTTATGAAAATTCAAAAAGTTTTAGTTTCTAATGCGTGCATATATGCAAAAGAGGAGGAATCCTTGCTGAACGTGTCAGCCAATCTGATGCTATTAGGAAGCCCAAGCAGCGGCAAGGACACACAATTCAGGCCAAGTTGTGTGGGTATAAATGTTGGGAAGAGCTAAAAATGCACGCAATGCTTAACAAATGATGTCAGAACTTATTAATGCGCCATCATTATAATTAGGAAGCCAAATTATATAACTTTTTATAAGTTATATGGCCAGAAAGGAAACCCCAAAAGTGAGTCCTTTATTTTGATGACTTATAAATTACCATGTGCCAATAAAAAGGAAATAGCTAAAAAGGGTATTAAAAAATTCTGCTATACGCTCGCTCCTCCTCGTTTATTTAATTCGATAATAAATATATGAAATGAAATCTTTACGACGTACTTGTAGTCGTGAAAATCGCATAGAAAGGCGATGTTTAGTAGAGCGTAAGTCAATGAGCGAAAATTAGAAAGAGCGCAACTTTGTCGCTTCTGATTTTGTGGATTGAAAGGAAGCAGGGGTGAATAGTCGAGTGGAGCACAAATCGTGGTATTTCGAATAAACGGTGCTGAAAATAAAACCTATGAACCCACTTAAGATTAAAAGGAAGCAGGCGGCAAATTATCGAGTAGAGCACAAATCGTTGCCATGCCGAAAACAAATTTCATTTCAATATTCATAATATACTAACAAGTAGTCGGGCAGCCAAGTAGAACTCAATACACCAAAAACGCCCACGCACACCAAAAAAAAAAAAAAAAACGAGCTGTCGATGACGTTCATCGTTGTTGGCTACGTTGCCAATGGGGAGACACGCACAGCAAAGCAATTGTTGTTGTTGTTGTCGTTGTTGTTGCTGCTGCTGGTGTTGTCGTATTTGCTTGGTGTTCTTCCGGCATGTAAATAAATACTGAAGAGAAGCGAAAACGGCTATGATTTATTTTGTATTTTGGCATGCACATTGTCAATATTTGTGGAATTTATCAAAAATTTGCTGCCGACCCCAAACGCGATGATTGCGTCGAAACACTTGAGCCGAAGGCGTCATTCAGCCCCCCCTCCCCCTCCCTCTCCCTAGCTCAATATCAAGAGGAACAGCAGTTTAGCTCATAAAGTTGTCGACACCAGCGCGCACTGGCCCAATGCCGAAAACTTATAGCTAAAAATCGAAGCAGTTATTTATGGATTTGTACATTTTTTCCGTTTTTTTTTTCTTCAACTGTCGGAGCAAAAAAAAAATACGGTAAAAAAACAAAGGCAGCCAGCCCATTTAAACAACTGAAAAGTAGAGAAACATTTCGCTAAATATACAGACAGTTGTTTGGGCCACACAGATGTACTATATAGGCGTCTACTCGGATCAGCTAGAGCAGCCCCCCTCTGCCCGGTAGACCAATATAAAAAAAGAAACACAAAAATTGAAAATCATACGAAAATATATTTAAAAATATGTATTTGTGGTTGTGCCGCCTTTTTGGAACTCGCGCGTGTACCAATTCTATGAATGGGCCGCGTATCACCTGTGTTTCTGCTCGATCGGGTCAGTTCGGCTGGATGATGGGCAACCTATCAAGGGAAATACGCTCAAATATGAATTTATAAATACATTTTTATGTTTACGAAACACATCAATAATTACCAAATCAAAGATATTTTTACAAAGTCGCTTTGTGCAATAATAGATAATTACGATGAGTTGGTATTTCCCTGAAGAGCAAAACATTTGTATTTATAAACTTTTATTTGATAAAAAGATCATTTTCAAGACTCTGCCCTCTGGGCTTAACGCATTTTGTTTGTAAATATGGAAACACTTGACCTCAATTTAAGAAAACTCTATAATTGTTTATTTATTTGTCAAGATATTACATATTTTACAAATTTTTTTATTATGAATTAATTAATTATTATTATTAATTAGATTTAGTATTATTATAAGTTGTTTTATTATTATAATTAGTTTTTTTACTATTCTTTTTGTTATTGTTAATATTATTATTATTGTTATGATCATAAATATTATTATTATAATGCGTATTATTATTCTTATTATTATTTTTATTATTATTATAATTATGATTAGTAATATTATTAATTTTATTTGTATTATTATTATCATTATTATTATATTTTTTATTATTATTATTATATTTTTTTTCAATATATTACGTATTTTTCAATTCATTTTTATTATTTTTAATATTATTGTTATTGCTAATAATCTCACTACCATATTATTATTAATATTATTGCTATTATTATTATTATTATTATTATTATTATTATTATTATTATTATTATTATTATGGTTATTATTATAACTTTTAGAATTATTATTAGTGCTATTATTATTATGATTATCGTTACTATGATTATTATTATTAAAATTCAAAGGATATGCCCCTTTAAATTGTATTATTTTTAATCGTTTAACAGCGCATTCCAAAGTCGACTATACCCAGTCTTAATTGGTTTTGGATTTGTAAAAAACGCATTTTCACAGGTCGCTCTGTAAATTGTCTTAACAAACAGTTTTTTGGCACACGGCAGACGCAAATGTGAATGTGAATGCGAACTAGTGCGAGAATATTGCATTCGCTCAGTTGAATCAGAATGTAATCTCTATCCAGAATACAGACTGCATTGCTCCATATAATAGGTATAGAACTTGTTATATAAATTATCTAATATGAAAGTTTTTGCAATTGACATGCAAAGGGTTCCTGGAACTCAGGAACAATAAACAGCAACTGGTGCTGCAATGATTGTGTAATATGCATTGCATTTGCATTTGATGCATACAAATTGTTTGCTTGCAGAGTATCTCACAGCTAGCAAATTATTTCTGTTCATATGTGAGGGCCACGTATCTGTTCGCATCATGCAATGCTGCGGATATATGCTAATTCAGCCGGTCAGCACAGCTGTGCGAATTTTCGCAAAAATAAAGTAAGCTGCTAGCTGTGCTAACTAAACCAAAACCAACACCAAATCAACAAACCCCGTCCATTATGCGGATCCCAACCTCAACCCCTTGCCCTTGTCGTTGTCGCTCGAAGTGCTAATGGTGAGTGCCCGGGGCTGGCTGCGCATTTCTCACGCGTCAAGTGGCTGCCAAATATGATTTATATGCCATGGCTAGCAGAGTAAAAAATATGGCTGTAAAAATCGTATAGATAAATGGGCTGTTCGGCTCTGCAAAACGCGGATATGTAGGGTGTTCCATAAGCAAACAGAACACGCGTTGCAAATCGAAAGTGAAATTCGAAAAAAAAATTCAACTGTATCGGATGTGTTCAAACAAGCCCTAAAATGAATTGTTATATATAACAACAGTATCTGTGATAATATCGTTCTGTTATGCAGGATTTCCTCGAATTCACTCGGCATGCCAGATAGTTTTAGTTGGAACTAAGGGGATATGCTTATTGGAGGCTCAGTTTTAGCGCTTAATCAATTGTCAGATAGCATTGACAGGGGGCAGCGCAATAACTAAAGCTAATCATTTGTGACAGCTGTCAGATCGTAAGATATATTAGCTTTGCGCTCTCCACTAACACACCCACGCAAGGTCAACGAGACAAATTAGCTGGGTTTGCTAGGCAATTAGTTTTTGATGGTTGCATGTACTATTTGAATATTCTCAAAGAATTTAAGTCATGCAGAACTCATGTGTTATTGCTATTAAAAAGCTAGCAACAAGCTGACCTATACAGCTCAATCTCTAATATTTGTAATAAGTATAAGTATGATGAACAACAAGGCATAACCACCAAAAAAATGAGACAACCTGTAAAGCTATTTCAAAGACCATTCGATTATATCATAAGCTAACTTTGCTATCGACTCTAGGATTGCCAACGCCCTTGTCTCCCTTTCCAAGCTTTAATTTGTTGAGAATTACAAGCGTCAAGCAATGTTAGAAGTAAAGCGTGCAAACCAGCAGCTATTTTCTGTGTGTTTTACCCAACTAATAATATAATATAATAGCGGGTACTACCCGGCCTTGCCCGTGGCAAGTTTTGTGCTTCAAATTTAAAATTTTTATCCAGTTCCCGTTTGTGAAAAATTTAATTCTGATCGTACTGTCTTAAACTCCACGTCCATTTAAATTTGATCGAATATAGAAGCAAAAGTGAGAATCAACGATTTCCACTATTGTCTTGTGGTGAGAAGCTTGAAGCCGATAAGTAAACGTTCGTTCATTAAACCAAGAGCAGTGAATTTTGCGAAAAGCAAAGATCTTTGAAAATTAATTTAAAACCGATAAAAAACAACAAAGTTGCCAGTTTTTCGCCAAATTTTCACAGTTGCGAGTGGAACTTCCCAAAACCCCGTCTAAGCGTGCACTTCAATTTCAGATTCTTAGCTCTTATGGTTTGGTCTGTGAATTGAACAGCAGTCAGACAGTTAGTTAGCCAGTCATTCAGTCAGTCATGACAAACAGTTTTAAGAGATTATGAAAATATTAGTCCAAATATTCAAAGCTTATTTCAGATTAATTGTTTAATCTTAGAAAACTTAAGACTTAACAAAAATCTATACTGTTTAAGCTTAACTTATTTAATTTTGTCAAAGTCTTCTTTAAAAATACGTCAGTAGATAATTGCATTTTGTTAATCCCTAATCCTACTTATCGGAAACTGTTTTTTTCTTTTTTTGCATTGCATTGCACACTCAACAATTTGTAAACAGTCAAACTCTTGCGTAAATATTTAGCAAATTGATTTTTGTTCAATTTTTATTTAAACCTTTTAGTTTGGCTCGCTAACTATTTAAATAGTTGAACTTCAGCTTATCAGAAAGTTCGCCCTAACAACACAGACAACGCATTGCCGGAAATTTCGTTTATTTTTTGGCTGTGAAAGGAGCAGAAACTGCCACCAAATTGTATGTTATAAATGCGAGCAACTAAATTTTGGGAACTGCAAAGCCAATGCGAGCAACAGCACAGCCCGGCACGTAGCAGGAGCTCCATTCCAGCTGCCATTCCCGCTGCAAATACAGCTCCATTTCCCGTTTTAGTTGCTCAGCTCGACCATCATTTGGGGAATTGTGGAGCTGACAAATACGTGGAGTCATCGCTGCCTTTTGCCTTCCGCTGCTTAGTCCTCATATTGATGGGCAACATCAAGATGGAGAGGACTTCAAGCACAGGCAACGAATTCAAAGCTAGATTTGCGCCTCTTGGCACGAACTGCATTTGATTTCGTTGCATTTAATAAATGAGACAAGAGAAAAGAAAAAAACAAAAAAATAAAATACAAATTGAGACAATTTAGCGCTGAAACAACTGGAAGTTGAACGTTAATTTAGCTGATTTTCATGCTAGATTTGCCACAATCAAAATAAACATATAATCGACTGCACACAATCGAAGAAAGCTCCATAAACAGTTGGACTTTATTGTGATTTTATTGAACGTCTGTGTTACACAATTGCAATCATGGGCCACGTATCGGGCGCCAGACTGGCCAACAACTTGACAGTAAGCAATAGGATAAACTCGTTTAGATCCAAGCTCTGTTGCCATTTTAGTTTTTATGACCCGCTCACTTTCTTACTTCAGAGTATACACAGAGCAATCCCATTTCAATCAAACTTTCAGCACGTACACAGCACAGAGAGTCGCCCAACCTCATTCAGATCAATTCCTCGAACTTAAGCCATACTAATGCGTAATATTTTACCAATTGAATTAAACATAAAAGGTTTCGCTGCTTATAAATAAACCCAATTTTGAGCTCGTCGCTGCCTTGGCCTGAAGTCTGTGAAGAACTGTATAATATTTGACACTGCAAAAATTTCATAGCTTCATGCATAATAATTATGATAGCTCAGCTTTAAATTAAATAATTTTTAGCTATAGACAAATCATATTAAAGCATGTGTCAGACTCCGTTGAAAACAATTAACGTAACTCAATAAAATATCTTACGATCAAATATTCATTCGGGAGCATCATCTATTGAATATAATTTCAAGTAATGCACTTAAATAATATTTACTAAAATTGAATTGATTTCTATCGAGCTTATTAAACTCGCAATTACTGATAAAATATGCATTAGTTTCAAATTGTAATTAAGTTGGATTTCTCGTGAACATTGTTATATGAAAATGATTTTCATTTGAATTTATGAAATTTTGTTTTAATTGTTTACCGCAAATGCATTTGCATTGGAAATACTGACTGGTCTATGGCAAAATGGTTGTATTTATAATTCAGCTCCTTGTTGAATTAAACCGCACAAAAACTTTACACGCAATCCCACAAAGCAATTGAAAATTCGATGACCATTCACCAAACAATTGCCAGCGAGCAGAACAAATAGGAACAAAAAAAAAACAAAAACAAAAAACAATTGCATTACAATTTAAAAACTTTTCGCATATCGTACAAAAAAGACAGAAATCAGACGCGAACACACTCTGAATCGTTGTTGCACACGCTTTTTGTTAGCTTTTGTAAAACAACAAAAAAGCAAAAAAGTAAAAGTGCCAAATGGCTGACAGATAGAGATCTGTGGAGCGGGAACTAGGGAAAACTAACAGAGAGAAAAGCAAATCAATCAAATCAAATCAATCAATTCAAAACATGTACAAAAGACAAACAAACAAATGCAAACATACACACACAGTTTGAGGCAGTTTAGCTTTGCTAAAAGTTCAATTGCCAATAGAGAAACAAAATAAAGAGAACAAGATAAATTCAAAGCCGGAGAAATATAATTGTGCATGTTGACCCAAACGTATCGAGTGTCTGATATTAAGTTGTAGAACTGGCCGCTTGGCTTTTAGCAAATTGCTGCCAATCCTTACACACACACATCCTTGCACAACCCTTAATTAGTTTCTGGCAAAACAAACAATGGATTGCCTGAAATGCATATGTTAACAGTCAAGATGCCACAGCTCAATCTCTTTATTTTTTTTTATTAATTGACTGAGACGTGAGCTAGTCACAAGCAGCCATTAAATTAGCAGCGGCAAATTACAAATTACGCATACGCCACATTAGCCCGGACGTCACAGCTCATTTTTGCATCTAGCTCCTTGCCGCAAGTGCTGGCAGCCACCACAGAATTTAACAGCATTACATAAAACACATCGACCCGACAACAATAATTCTTACTTCATAGTTGGTTGAGCAGAAGAAAAAAAATCTCACCATGTCGCTGGCAGGATATGCAATTACGTATGCATACACCACACACACACACGCACACACACACAGGGGAACAGGGACCCTATGTGATGTGGCATAGAAAATTTGCTTATGACGGCAGCCGACAACAACAGCAGAATAAATTGATAAGAACTGCGTAAGTGATACAGTGGGCCACGCAGCTGAACTACGTGCAAAATAAAAAAGAAGAAGGTAGAGTATTTAGGAAAATGTGGAAAACATTGTGGCAAAAGAGAAAACGAGGAAGATTAATTAAGAGGAAGATTAAATTAATGATGTGCATAAAATAATCTTTAAAATATAATAAAATAGAATCGAAGAGAATCGAATAGAATAGAAAAGTAAAGTATCAAAAGTACAATAATAAGCAATCAATTTATTTGCATAATACCATAATACCTAAAACTTTTATTAAAAAATTTCAAAATAATAACTTATCTTGAGTTTTGCAGTTAAAAGTTTGAATAATTATTTTATAATTTTTATACTAAAGCAATAAAAAAGTTACACAAGAGTAGGCTTTCCTTTGGCTAGCTGTGTCGTCTTTTCGTTGCTTATAATTCTCAAGTGGTTGTAGCTATGGACTGAGGATGAGGCCTTGCAAATCTAGAATCAAAAGCAATTTCTGGGATTTTTTTGTTTGATACATTTTGTTTACTTTATTTCAATTTTACTTATTTATTTATTTATTATGGAAACAACTTTAAACTTATGTGAATATTTACAATACTGCTTATTCTGCTGTTAAGTCTAACATAAAAGTTCACAAGGGTTGGGTGATTATATTAAACCGATCTGAGAAATCGATTGGATGAAAAGCAATGTCTGATAATGATAAAACTGGGAAGTAATTGAAACAGCAATGCAGACAACCTGCTCATTGGTGTTAATACCTTGTTGTTCGTAATGAACAACATTGATTTCGAGTTGACTAAATTAAAATCAATTATTTTTTTATAATTTTTTTTGGAAAACGTTAAATATCTTTATTTTTAGTTTTAATTTTATTAAGTGCCAATCACAACTCTAGTGGGTTCTATAATGCTTAAGAATGAGAGAGAACAAAAATAAAAACTTAGTTAAATTCGCATTGAATTACGGCTTTAGGTGACCTACTGGACGCCTTCTGCGCCGCGAACTCACTCGTGCGTGAAGGCCTGGAGTGGAAGGCGGTCTGGACCTCGACAACCGCCAGATTCAAGTCTCTATGCAGAGTTGAGTTTCTGACGTACCAGGGACAATCTGTGATTAGGCGTATTATCTGAAATGTTTGCTGAGCAATAGAAAAAAAACAAATAAAATTTGATAACAAATAAATGGAATAACTAACTAGATTAGCTAAGCAAATCATAAAGTAGAGTAATTTTATTTCTAATGTCAGTTGGTAACAGAAAACTTGCGGTTTTTTTCAAAACAGCTTTATAGACTTATTGATTTTTATAGCTAACCGCCCCTGGCAAACATTAGATAAGTCAATGGTATATTTTTATTGATTGAGTTCTTAAAATTCAAGGAACATCAACTGTGAAGTACGATACTCCATAGTAAACTGTTTACACATATGGCAATATATAATTTTTTGAAATTTTCTGGCCACAGATTCCGTATTGGATGCCAGCCAAGAGCATTGCTCGATTTTAAAGCCAAACATTCTTGGCAAATGCGTTGCTCGGGAGTCTGCAACAATGCTCGATATGCTCAGATCAATGTAAAATGCATATTACAAACGCAAAAATGTGCATTCGAGTGCAGTTTTTGACTGACAGATGAGGGCGTATCTGTGTGTGTGCAAGTGTGTGTATTTCTGTTAGCCAGTAGTTAACATGCCTGGCTTGCCTTTCTTGCCAATGATTTCCATGTTTATCCATTGCTCGTAGTCGTCGTCAATGTGACAGGTATGTACACCCCTAGTCTACCGCCTAACTGTCCGTTCATGTGTCTTACACTCTCTCTCTCTCTCTCTTTCACTCACTATCTCTCTCTCACCTACTCCATATCAGTCTTCCTCTCGTCTCTAACTGGCTGACGGACTGTCTGTCAGTGCTGCGATTGTGCACAGAGTGCATCAATTTTTGAATAGCTTGGCCCGCATTAAAGGCCAACGCTTCTGCAGGACTGCAAATGCAAATTGCTGACACATTGAACATGGGAGAAGAATTGATTGACGTCAGCCAAAGGGACAAATTTTCCGGCGATTAGTTGGTATTTTGGACCTAAATTGCTTGCCTTCGAGCTATTTCGCCAATTGTATAAATTGGCACAGTTTTTTTTAAAGGAAAAGGGGCGAATAGAGTACTAATAAATATTTATTATAAAAGTATCAAATTTTATGGATGGAGACAGACATTTATATTAATATTTAAGGAGGTTCCAGCCCAGATTAAAAGCCAGATAGAAAGGTTAAGTCTTAGAAAAAGGTGAGAGAAAACAACAAATTTGCAGTGAGTGAGAGTGGAAGCAAGGGAGAGCAATCGAAAGAATGAAATGTGTAAAGAGAATGTGAGAGAATCGAAAAATTGAACTCCAGATCCATTCAACTCGGATTTGCCCCGCAATTTACATATGAAAAACCTTTCGGCAATTGCTACTCTGCTGACACATCAATCGGATGCATTGTGTCAGTGGGAAAAGTTGCAGTCAGGAAAATTTTACACATGGCTATGCAAGGCGCGCCCCAAGACACACACACACACACACACAGAGACCCGACCTGAAGCCCGAGACGAGCATTGGCAAACACAAGCCTGCATGTGAAACACAAACACAAACACACACGCAGCAGTGTAAACAAATTTGCAAGTGTGCGAGTGTGAGTGTGTGTGTGTGGGAGTGTTGGTGCTGGTGTTGATCTATTGCTGTGCTTTATAATGCATTAAGCTCACATCAAGGCACACAAAAGTGCAAACTACAAACAGCAAACTGCGAACTGTGCAAAGAGATAAAAAGCAAAGCCAAGCCAAGATTTCACTTGCCTTCACAATTCCTAACTTAACTTCAAATTTGTTCTTAATATTAAAAGAAACAGCATATATGTTCAATTGTGAATGCAATTTGCGCTGCGAATGTTAAAATTGTAGCCAAAAAATCGTCCAATGGAAGCCTAAAAATTGCATGCAAATAAACGTGTCCGAAAGCCGCCGCGAAATGGAAACTCATCGATTTGGCAATGTGGAGCCTTGAATGAAAATTCGAATGGTTCGAACTGTGCCTCGCCAGAGAACGGCGAACTGCGTACTGAAAACTGCGGGTATGTGCACGTGTGTGCCTGTGTGTGTGTGTGTGTAAGGTTCAAGTATTGCGCATTTCATTTCGCTGGACTGGACTTTATTGAAACAGGTCGACGCTCATCTAGACGTGGAATAGGCAGAGGCCATAATGGAAATACTGCGATAGCCCGGAATGGCGGCTGCGTTACACAGAAGCGGATATGGGCAAAACCACGAAAGGAGACTTAAAGTGGACTGAAATTGAAATACAACTGGCTCAGTATCACAAATGCTGCCAGCTGTCACCTATGGTCAGATTGGGTTGCGGGCGTGGAATACTAAAGTTAATCCATTGAATTTGAATGAGACGTAACAGAATGGGATAACAGAAGAACAGTCGGCAGGCTTGCAATAGATCAAAGTGCAAGTGATTTCAAAATACTATTTCAAGGTTCAAGTCTTAATTAAGAGGTTAAGGTTATATTTGTTGGGTTAAACTAGTTTTTAGAGTTACAATTCAATTCCCTTTTCGAACCAGCTTTCTGCCTTTCAGTTCATTCTTTGCACATTCTCGAAACCAGATTTTATTTCTAACTTTGTCAAATATATAAATATTTAAAATTGAACTTTTATTTATATTTTCCCGTTCTACTGCAAATATTGGAAGTCTAAGTCTAACCAAAGTCTTAATATCTAACCAAAATTGGCATCTGCTAAATATATTAAGGCAACGGTTGGGACCCAATCTATTTACGCTTTGATCTCATCCAAAATTGTTATTATGAATTAAATCATATATAAAAAGAAATATGATTTGGCTCGGTTTTCAGTTTGGATATATTTTAGGTAACTGGCTCATATCAACTGGTTCATATCAACTGGTTCATATCAACTGGTTCACATCAACTAGTTCATATCAACTCGTTCAAATCAACTCGTTCAAATCAACTGGTTCACATCAACTAGTTCATATCAACTCGTTCAAATCAACTGGTTCACATCAACTAGTTCATTTAAACTGGTTCATATCAACTGATTCATATCAACTGATTCATATTATCTGGTTCATATCAACTAGTTCATATAAACTCGGTAATATCAACTGGTTCATATCAACTGGTTCATTTAAACTAGCTCATTTAAACTAGTTCATATTAAGTAGTTCATATCAACTCGGTCATATCAACTGGTTCATTTAAACTGGTTCATATTAATATTGATTACGAGCTCGAACTGGTTCATTTCAAATCCGGCTTACAGCAAAGTATTTCCTTAACAATATTTGCAACAGCTTGAATTAAATTTGAATTAATATTTTAACTGAAATACTTTTTGGTTCACTTGGTTGCGATGTTCAAAATGTTCGAATTGAGGCCTGCTGTAGGTTAACTTCCCCTTAAACGAGTGAGATCTCAAACACTTAACTAGTTGCCTTTACTCTAAGCTTAGTGCTGTTCAGAGGTTAGTTAAATAAATTTGATCGTTAGATTTAATTCATCTCACCATATTTAGCCTAACCTGCACGAATCACGCATATTCAACTGCGTCTAAGAATCCCTTTCACCTGGTCGAACTACTTTTCGTGCTATTTAATTTTAGCCCCAAGTCTAGGACTATTAAATATGTAAAGGCTTCTGTGTATCTTTGGGAAAGAGGGGCACACAAGCCTTTATTAATGGCGCACTTTGGGCTGCTAAAAATAAAACTCGGCAAAAGTTGGTTTGCCACTTATTGTTTGTATACGGGTTGTAAATAAAACAAGAGGCAAAATTCGACAAGTGTCTTAACAAATTCCGTTAATTGGCATTTGGCGTCTTTTCCTATTTGCTTGCTTTCCTTCTCATTATTGCTTGTCAGGTAACCTTTTGATTGATTCCCTTGTTGCTTTCTTTTATGCTGTTTTATTATTTATCCTCTCCATTCATTCCTCTCCATCTCTCTCTCATTTTTGTGGCTAATATGCCGGAGAATTTTTGCTTTTTAATTTGCTTAAAAACAGTTTATTAAAATAAGTTGGGTGCCCCTTTTCCATGTAAAAGCTTGCGAAAGAAGATTTATCTAATCGGAATTGAATTGTATTTCTGAAGCTATAATTTTTTTATTTTTTTGCATATTTTTTGTTAAGTTGCCCATTTACAGACATAATTTTATACCCTGAACCGATTAAAAATGGGTAAAAAAGGCATATTGTATTTGTGCAAATGTATTTTACAGGCAGAAGGAAGCATCTCCGACCACATAAAGTATATATTTTCTTGATCAGCATTAATAGAGGAGTCAATGTAGCCATGTCCGTCTGTCCGTCTGTCCGTATGTATAAGAGCTATAAGAGAGACTTCCACAAAAGTGGGCTTAAAATTTAATTGAATTAATTAATAATTAGCCGCTGCTTTTAGAGTGGACTTTCAGCTATATATCAAACTATATTAAAGCTGTCACAAATTTTATTACAAACACAAATTAGAGAGCTAGAAATTATAATAGAAGACGAACAAACAGGCTAACCACGTTCTTAATAGAGGAAAAATTGGCAAGTTTTGCTAATGACAGCTCAGCCAAAAAACCAATCCTTATATCTGTGTGATTGCGTGTTTATCTGTGTGTGTGTGTGTGTGTGGGTGTGAATGTGTGTGAATATTATCATGCCGTATCACACACACTCAAGGTCATGCCATGAAAACTTTTGCATAGATATGAATGTATGCAAAACCAAACCAAACTGAAAAGAAAAGTGTAAAGCATTTGCGAATAGAAAACTCAAGGCAACTTAGCTAAAGCTTTTCATAGCACAGCCACACACACGCACACACACACGCACATAGAAAATCAAGTGTGTGTGTTTGTGTGTGTGTGTGGGCGCGTTGTAATCATAAACGCTTTCTAATCAGCTTATTGCTAAGCGTCCAGTCCGCAGCAGAGTTAAGTGCCGAGCTCTGCATTTATTCAATTATTGTGGCTAATCAGCTTAGTGATAGCAGACGGTCTCTCTTGATTTTGCACACTCTGTGCTCTGGTCACACTGCGCAGCTCAAAAAAAGCGATTGCCAAACTTTGTGACTAATTCTTGTTGCCAAAAACACCAAGCGCAACTCACTTAAAGCTTAGCCCCGCAGACAGAAATCAAGGTGAGCTTCAGGTTCATGTGCGGAAAAGCCTCTAAAAGCCGCCAACAAAAAATAGTCCCAAAAAAACGGCATGAAATACGAGGCAAACAGTTTTTGGCCTGAATGAAAATGTTTTTCCTGAACTTTTTCTTTTTTCTTATTTTTTGGTCGCGTGCGCGCAGTTTATGAGCCGGTTATTTTGATTAATGTTTTTTTTTGCGTTTTGTTTAGCTGCGAATGCTGCTGCTGCCTGCGGCAAGACGCGACTGCTGCTGCACTTGCTGCCGGCATGAGGCAAGGAGGCTAAGCGGATAAATGTGTCAAGCGTTGAAGGCGGCAAAAATACGGCGTAACAATTATGTGCAATTTATAGACTCGCACAAGATTAGCCACTTGCTTGGCAGTGGCCAAGATTTTAAGGCCAAAAGTCACGATAACTGTCCACGGACAGCCCAAATGGCTGCCGGCAGCTTGTGTGTCCGCTCTGTAAGATTACATACACGTTATGTCAAATTGTGTCGAGAAATGTGTAAAGCAAAGATGACTTTTGCGACTGCATAACATATATTCTTGTTCAGTAGCAACAGCCGAGTCGATTTATCCAGTCGATAGAGGCCGTTTGCAAACTAATCTTCATGTTTTTTTATACCCTAAAGGGTATAAAGGTTTTGTGTAAATGTATGGAAAAGACAGAAGGAATCATCTCCGACCATATCAAGTATATATGTATGTACATATATTCTTGATCAGCATCAACAGCCTAGTCTGTCCGAGTCGATCTCAGAACTTGTAAGAGCTAGAGACTTAACGTGGGTCCTCCTAGAGCCCGCGAGTTTGTTTCCGATAATTGATAACCTGCCCCGTTTCCTGCTATCGATAATAATCCTGTTTTTGAGCAAATTTCGTAGATTTTAAGAGCTGGAGTCGCCAAGCCTGACATGTTGCTTCTAGAATAGTATATACAGTCAAGTATCTTTTATTTTATAGCTATCGCCACTTTCCTGCCAACCCCATTACGCAAAATCAAAAAAAATTAATCAACCATCATTTTAAGCCAGAATTTATTGGCCTTTTTAAAGAATTTAAGAATATTCTGTAGCATACACAACAGATGAGCTGCAGAGAACTTTATTAAGATCGGTTAAGAAACAAAGAAGTTTTTGAATGAAACGTGGTTCAGGGTTTTCCCTAGTCGGCCACTCCCGACTAAAAGACTCTTACTTTTGTTCTATTATTAATGTAAGTATAAGTAAGTAGAAATAGTTACAAACTATTCAACTAACTTTTTTAAATAGCCGTGGTATACTTGGTATACTATTTTGTCTAAGAGAATACTCAATAAGCAAACTAGCTTGGAATTGGATTCGAACTAGCATCCCCGCTGTTCATTTTCATAAATGACTAGACAACTCCTCTAACGTTGACTGCAGCAACTTAACGACCCAGAATATTATTGACAATATTATGCCAATTCTCTAACCCCGCCTACTTTTCCAAGCTATACCAGCACGTGTATCCGGTTTTTTTGACTTGCCTTCAAATCCTTGAAGTCAGCCACATAATCGGATAGTAGCTGTCATATCATGTTTTATTACAATTTTGTCGAGCGTATTTCAAGCGAATGTAGCTCGCGGTGTATTATTTTACAGCTGTCATTTTACTTTGACTGGCATTTTTAATTAGTTAGCTTCCTTTTATTTAAAGGCTAATGCGAAAATTGTCAACTACTAAATTGTTAATGGCTTTCTGACAAGACCCTCATCCGGAAGACCTTTTCTTTGGCTCTGCCTTGCTTCACATAGAGTCGAACGATATTGAACCTTTTTCGCTCATTGAAGTGTTTTGGGCACTTTGTGTTATCATTTTTCTCCCACCTCTTGTTTTGCATGTTTGCGAACAACTTGTAAATAATTGGACATGCCATTTTCAGCTGCCTTTTCTCATAAGCCAACTTTCCGATTGCATTGCAGCCCCATTGACAGTTCTTGCAACTGTCTTGCCCAACCCAAAAACAAATAGCTTTTCGATTTGACATCAACGCGATTAAAAAACGATACAAAATTGTGAAATAAAAAATCAGTTGAATTAATAGTTTAAATATAAGGTAATATAACTTTTACAAATCTATATTTTTTTAAGTAGCGATATTTTATATTTTAGTTTTATAGTTTTCAATTTACTGCTTGTACTAAACCTATATTGAATTCATGCAATATTTCTCACATGAATATAATATAGCATGTTGTACAGATATGGCATTATAAAAGATCGATTAATTAACGTATATAGCGTAGATCAGCATCAACACCCGGATTGATGTAGCCATGCCTGTCTCATCCCTCATCTGTGTCTATGGGAACTAGTCTCTGAGTTTTTATCATCTTGAAACTTTGCATAGTAGTAGCAGTACATATGCCAGATCCGATCAGATCGGACCACTATATCATATAGCTGCCACAGTGAAGATAAGTAGGCCATATGTTAAATTATTATATTTTCCAAGATATTTCTATCAAACTCGGCTATTGCAAAAGGGAAATGTCTTCGGCTTGCCGTAGATATACTTTCCAATGACAAGTTCTTATTTGCTTTCTGTTTGACTGACAGTTGATTTGTTTTAAGATTCTGTATATAGTATAAAATAAATTTGAATTACGGGTTCGAACCGGCTCGGTTAGAAACTGTTTGGAGCTTTGATATATTATTTTTTTTTTTTTTCATTTCCTTTAAAATCTGTCTTGCTTTGACAATTATTAAATTTGTTCATGTGTACTTAGCAGGGTGAGTTGCATTTGCTGTGATTTCTCATTGTAAATAATGAGTGGTGGGTGCGGGTATTATTAGATTAAGTGATCTGGTCCATTAGAAGATCCAGCGGGTGCACACTCTCTTGAGTCTTCTGTTGTTGTTGTGAAGGCGCAGCCTATGCAGATATGTATCTGCTACTGCTTTTGGCGATCTCCTCACTGGGATCTTGAGAACATTGTGGATGGAAGCGTTGTCGTGGAAAATATGTGCATTGGAAACGATGCGCAGTGCCTTGTTTTGAAATATTTGAATTAATTTTAGGTTGCCTCGGCTGGCAGCACACCAAAGCTGAATGCCGTAAGTCCAAGTTGACTTGGATTTGCGGCCATAAGCCAGTAATAGGACTCCAGCTTGTCCTCCGCTTGTTTCCTTTTCTTTAAAAGGTGAGTTCTCCATGTTAACCTGCTGTCGAGAGAAATGCCAAAGTATTTTGGTGTCGTCTCTACTGGTATGACAGCTCCGCCTAGGTAGCCTAGGTAGACAGGAGGGCAGTTACCAGGCCAGAGAGATAACCATCCATCCATCTCCTCTGCCATTCATTAAGTGTGTCCAATTGGCCTAGCATGACCTGAGAAGCCTCTTCAGGTGTCTCAGCAGTGGCGAGGAATGCCGTCTCATCGGCATATGTGTCGACTAGAAGGTTCGGGCTGACAATAACAGGAACGTCTGCAGTATAGATATTATATATGCCTTGAGGAACGCCCGCTCTTATGACCTCAATTGCAGAGATACATGGAACTGCCTGTCTTTTAAATATGAGGCGAGGAATGCATAGTGTGCCTGCGGTAGGTTGCTCTTGATTTTGAGTAGAAGCCCAGGATGCCACACTCTATCAAGTGCCTGCTTAACATCAAGCATTACGGCGCAGCAGTGTTTTTTATTTTCGAACTCCTCCAGGATGCGTTGCACAACTCTATAACATTGTTCCGAGGTTCCATTACCGCGCCTGAAGCCAAATTAGTGATCGGGAATTAAGCCAGCCTCATCCAAGTCTTTTTTCAAATGGCATTCGGCCAAGGCAATACTATATCCATTAACTAGCCTGGAATTGGAATCCTTGTTGTTTATTTAAATGACACGTGTCTATGTGTTTATTCAGTTTTAACAAATATCTTTATACCTACCAGAAAATAGCTCTATGATATGGTTATCTTTTCTTAAATATAATAATATACATATATATGTCAATAAGAGGAAATTGCATTTTCACCAAAAACTAAATTTGCTTGTGCTTGCAGCAAACAAAAAATAAAATAAAATAAAAATATCAGAAGGCAGCATAAGAAACAGCCGGAGCAGGACGAAGGACGAAGCGAGAAGGCGGCTGGGTGGCAGCGATAGCAGAATGTCAAAATGCCATCGGCAGATCAAATCTTGTTCATAAATGTCACCACAACGGTGGCCGCGGCAGCGCTGACAGCTGCTGCAGCCGTCAACAGCACGCCAGAGGCATCCACAGCGGCAGCAAAGGCGGCGCCAGCATCTGGCAACGGACGCAGTGCAGCCACAGTGGAGACAGCAGCGGCAGCGGCATCCACAACAACAGCCGCCCTGGCGGCAAATCTATCGGGCTCGCTGGTGGACAGCCTGACAACGGCGACGGCAACGGCGACGGCGACAGCTGCTACAATTGTGGAGACAACGCATGAATGCGGCGCCCTGGCGGTGGAGGAGCTGCAGGGCAGCTTTCTGGGCGTGCAGCTGGCGGTGCCGGAATGGGAGGCGCTGCTCACGGCGGTGGTGCTCTCCATCATCATTGTGCTGACCATTATTGGCAACATTCTGGTCATACTGAGCGTCTTCACCTACAAGCCGCTGCGCATTGTCCAGAACTTTTTTATTGTCTCGCTGGCTGTCGCGGATTTGACGGTGGCCCTGCTGGTGCTGCCATTTAATGTGGCCTACTCCATACTGGGTCGCTGGGAGTTCGGCATACATCTGTGCAAGCTGTGGCTCACCTGCGATGTGCTCTGCTGCACCTCGTCCATACTGAATCTGTGCGCCATTGCCCTGGATCGTTATTGGGCGATAACCGATCCGATTAACTATGCCCAGAAGCGGACGGTGGGCCGTGTCCTGCTGCTGATCTCCGGCGTGTGGCTGCTGTCGCTGCTGATTAGCAGCCCGCCGCTAATCGGCTGGAACGATTGGCCGGATGAGTTTACCAGCGCCACGCCCTGTGAGCTGACCTCGCAGCGTGGCTATGTCATCTACTCGTCGCTGGGCTCGTTCTTCATACCGCTGATCATCATGACCATTGTGTACATCGAGATCTTTGTGGCCACGCGACGGCGTCTGCGAGAGCGCGCCAAGGCGAACAAATTGAACACCATCGCATTGAAATCCACAGAGCTGGAGGCCATCAATACCAGCGGAGCGGCGGCGGCAGCCGGCGGCAGCTCGACCAGCTCCAAGGCGCGCGCCTTGGGCAGCCTGTGCAGCAGTTGGCTCTGCTGCGGACGGGATCGCGCCAACTTTGCCACGCCCATGATACACAACGATCAGGAGAGCCTCAGCAGCGAGACACACGCACAGCCGGAGCCGAACAAGGAGCAGCAGCAGCAGCAGCAGCAACACGTCGTTGTCCTGGTCAAAAAGTCGCGTCGTGCCAAGATCAAGGACTCCATTAAGCACGGCAAGGGGCGCAGTGGTCGCCGCTCCCAGTCATCCTCGTCGGCCTGCGAGCCGCACGGGGAGCAACAGTTGCTGCCACAAGCCAACAGCAACAATGCCGCCGGCAAATCGGATCCAGAGATAAGCACAGAGAGCGGCAGCGATCCCAAAGGTTGCATACAGGTTAGTTATTCAGATCTATATACTATATAAAGCTGTTTGATCTGATTGTCTGAATGAATGACTGACTGACTGACTGACTGATTGGTGATTGGGAAATTTTACCAGCAAGTCTGCAATCTTTAGGAAGCTTTGTAATTATAATCCAACCGATTTTAAGCTAATTTTCAGAGATTTTTTCTCAATTCCATTTAAGAAGACGTGTTTCACACTTTTCGGCATATCCACCACATTCCTAGGTGGAAATGGGAATTAACTATTTGATCGAGTTTCTGGTTGAAATTTATTTGCAAGTAATTTTATGAAAATTCATTCGAGACCTGTCTGAATATTATTACTAAATCCATCCCTTCTAAGTCCGATCGACTTAAAAATTATATCGAAAACTAACAAACAAATTTAATGAATATGTGTTTAAGCGTGGAAAATTGGGGAAAAACAGTTTTAGAAAACTTTATATTTGCCATTCGAACGAGCTCAAACTTATTTAAAAAAAAAATCGATGTTCAAATCCACTTAAGAGATGTTTCACACTTTTCGGAAAATCCCCCACTTCTTGCTGATAGCTAAATATCTGCCAATTTTTGCTAAATCCACCAATTCTATTTAAGGCTCAACGATTTTTTGGACTCAATTTTAAAGTTTCGTCCGATCGGTTTTAAAGTTATTTTGAAAATGAACTCACAAATTTAATGAACATACATATATTAAGCGTGGAAAATTGATGGAAAACAGTTTTACAGTTAAAACTTGTTTTTAAAGATCTGTGCTCACATCCATTTAAAAGGTGTTTCACACTGTTCGAAAAATCCACCTCCCCTTGGTGGAAATGGGGGTTAAAACTCATTTCCAAGAATCTTTATGAAATTTCGTGACTTCAAATAAATTTTGAAAGCGTTACATAAAAATTAAATTTCAAAATTAATTAAGAACATTCTAAATTTTAGAAAATTTATGTTAAAAGAAATGAAGAAAAATTGAAGAAAATTGACTAAGTCGGATGGGTATTAGCTCAGAGCTCATAGTATAAATGACAACACTCTTTCTAAAAGAACATATAAATATATATCTATAATATTAATTGGCATGACTTATGTCAAGAATGAACTTTAACCCCACCACAAACATTTGAATAAAATTAATTAGGTTTGCGTGACCCAGGCCGAGGAGCAAACCTCGCTAAAGCTGACACCACCGCAGTCGTCGTCGACCGGCGCAGCTGCTGTCCCGGCGCTGCAGAAGAAGCCGAGCACCGTTAATCAGTTCATCGAGGAGAAGCAGAAGATCTCGCTGTCGAAGGAGCGGCGGGCGGCTCGCACCCTGGGCATCATCATGGGCGTCTTTGTCATCTGTTGGCTGCCCTTCTTTCTGATGTACGTGATTTTGCCATTCTGCCAGAGCTGCTGTCCCACAAACAAGTTCAAGAACTTTATCACCTGGCTGGGTTACATTAACTCCGGCCTGAATCCGGTCATCTATACGATATTCAATTTGGACTATAGACGCGCGTTCAAAAGACTGTTGGGCATCAACTGATACGCTGATCTGGCCAGATCTGAGCGGCAGAGCAAAAGAGAGAGCGTTAGTCAAAGTTTGTGCCAAAAATTAATCTGATTTTGGATGATGTGGAAACACCTGACGAAATACTAAAAAAAAAGAAAATATGGTTTCACTCATTTGTATAAAGATCTCGAGTTTTCATCTAAACTAATATGCAATTTATAAATAAATTGACAATTTTAAGCAATTTCTTAAAGCTACGTATTACAATAGTTTAATTAGACTTTAAACTATTTAGTTTTGTTAAGAGCTTCGCTTTAATTATTTATTTACCTGTCGAGCGACTCTCGCTTAAAATTAGTCTCTTACTTTTGTCGGGTGTTTCTGCCATTTGAAGGGGCAAACCTCGCCGCACTTAGATAAATGTAAACTGTTGAATATACTCATCAAATAAAAAACATATAGCATATGGAAGTGGGCGTGGCCGACAGCAAGGTCAAATATGCTCAGATAAAGAAAATAAATTTAAAAAAAAATTACAGCAGCAAAAATACAACATTAAAAAATATTAATAAAAAAACATAAAATACGTAAATAAAGTGAATAAAACTAAAAACTAAAATAAAAATCTAATTGAATTTAACTTAATGTTTAGGCACAAGTTTGTTGCAGACCTTCATGTTTCACTTTTCAACGCATAAACTAAATATATAGAAAATACATATATAAATAATAAATAAATATAAATAAAGGTTAGTTAAATGCGCGCGCTCAACTTTAAGAAACTTCCAACAGCTGTTTTCTTAGGCATTACTTTAAATACGTGTATTAAATTTTAGGTAAATGAATTAATTACGAATAATCGAACTTATTGTTAATGTATGTATACTTTGAGGTACGCTTAAAAGGATTTGTTATTTAAGTTAATTATACGTAAATTATTTTCATGACAGAGCATCAAATGTGTTGAGTGTGCAAAAAAAGCACAGCTATAAGCTTAAATACCAAATAATAATTCACAGAAAGAAAAAACGAAATAAGTAAAATATACAAAAAAACAAATTAAACGTTTTATTGCAATGTGCAATAGAGTATAAAATATATATACTTACATATATATAAATCGATGTATAAAATCTAAAGAAAATAACTCAAGCAGTACGCATGGAAACTTTTTGAATTTTGATGGCGTACGTTAATTTCACTAATTAAATTGTTTAATTAGCAAATGCAAAATGAAACAAAGCAAATGAACAAAAAGACAGATTCGAATAAAAGTTATGACAGATAATAAAAATACATTCCCTTTGTTTGTAAATTGAAATTCTAAATTTCGACCTTATTTATCGATTTTTGACCTGTCAATAATAAGCGGGGCCGATACTTTTACGAGTTGAGCAGCGTGTTGCTATAGTCTATAATTGAATATTATATTTCTTAATTGCCTTTTGTAAGTTCCAATATCAATTAAATGTTGCTAGTGTTCCGTATGTGCTTAATATCAGAAGTTTTTCTGCGGGCTAAATTATCGCATTAGGGTCTAGAAAGGTAATATTCATATGAATTTCTTTTTCAATATCATTTACTCCGTTGAGATAAAAACCAATTTCAAATTTTCATGATCCGTAACGGCTTAAATTTAACACCAGCTAGTGCTGTAAAACGTCTACCTACATGTACAGCATTAATGCATGGCACTGTCTGACCCTTATGTATTAAAAATAAAGAACCTGTTGCTTAACATATGACCGGTGCAGCGTTTTACAGAGCAAAACCTCTACAGTGATTGCCATTAACATATGTCTTTTAATTAAACAGCAGTAATCATAATGTACACTAACACTTTCTGTTAATCCTCAGTGAGAGTGCTGACAGAAGCTGCCCGCTATGATTCGACTTATAGCGCTTCTCAGTCAGGTGCCACATAACATAGAAATGTGTTTTAACAGCTCTGTTTAAAAGAGTGCAGTATTTTCTGATAATACCCTAAATGCTATTTTGGGATTTTTAACATTACATTTTGAGCATTTACCGCTGTTTACCAAAATTTATTAGTCATATCATTTTATATTTAGTTGCAGTCATAAGTGAAAATTAACGTTATATTAATATATTAAATCGTGCTCTTCATAAGAAAATAACTCAAATAAAATGCAGGTAAGTTAAAAGACACTACACAACGCTTTTTCCTCATCATTGGTTCATTTTTCATTGCTTATTTCTGTATGTATATATGTAAATATCTTTAAGCATGTGCATTCTTTTATATCCATATTTGGTAAAAACACATCTAAAACGAAACGCACGAGTGCGCCGAGCATTTTCTGAATGGAAACTTAATTAAATAGTATTTGCTATAGGACCCCAACGAAGATACCGAGTGGAACGATGTGCTGCGCGCAAAGGGAATTATCGGGCCAAGGCAAAAGGAGGCTGAAATCACAGAGGACCAAATTCAGGCAATGATGAATGACGTCATCCAGCGACGCACAGATCTGCCGCCCCAGGAGGGTCAGCGCGACAAACTTATCGATGACATGTCGCTGGATGAACTGGACGAACTAGAGGACTCTGAGGATGAGGCAGTGCTGGAACAATATCGACAACGACGCATCGCCGAGATGCGAGCAATAGCTGAAAAGGCGCGGTTCGGTAGCGTGCGTGAAATATCCGGGCAGGAGTACGTCAACGAGGTGACCAAAGCCGGCGAGGGCATCTGGGTGGTGCTGCATCTTTACGCCAACGGCGTACCCCTCTGCGCCCTCATACACCACCACATGCAACAGCTGGCTGTACGCTTTCCGCAGACGAAATTCCTGCGCTCCATAGCCACAACGTGCATACCAAATTTTCCTGAAAAGAACCTGCCCACCATTTTCATATACCACGAGGGAGCGATGCGCAAACAGTTCATTGGACCGCTGGAGCTGCGCGGCGATAAACTGACGCTCGATGAGCTGGAGTTTATGTTGGGACAAGTCGGCGCAGTGCCCACCGAAATCAAAGAGGATCCCAGGCCGCAAATCAAGGACAAAATGCTGGCCGATTTGGAAGACAAGAGCGCCGACTTCTACTAAATCTCATCTAAAACATCACGTGTTCGTTATTTAACCATTTCATGTTGCAGTACAACAATCTGGAAATCTATCTTCAGACGGTGTGTGCATATTTGTTAACAAAATAAAAACAATGTTTACTACCAGGAATCACTTGTTATGCGACTTCAAACTGCTGGTCGAGGACTTGTTCGTGCCCTTTGGTTTGCTGCGAAATATATTCGGATCGAGGATATTGTACGGATGCTCGCAGGCGGGATTGATGATGCGTCCGCGCCGCAACTCGTGCTTCTCCAGCAGGTGTGGAGCTAGCAGCAGAAACAGCTGCTCTGTCCACGAAGGCAAGCCACAGCTGGAGAAGCACAGCTCCCAGTAGGGTAGGCCCAAATGCGCAATGGCCATGCGCAAATACTCGCTGAACGTCTCGGCCAGAAACTGCCAGCTAAGGGTGCTCAGCTCAAGCAAATAGAACCTGGGATTGTTCGAACTGGTGGAATCGTACAACATGCACACCTGCAAATTAGAGTCCCATATAACTACTAGTTGCGATTTCGCAGGACGTCTCACCTTGGCCATCTCATTTATATTGTTGATTTCGAATATCTTGGTCTTGGCCGTAATGATAGGCGTGGCATTATCCCATTTGTCCTTGGCAGCAACAGTTGGCCCACTGCCAATCGCAGCCGCAGAGCCGGAGCTGCTTACCGAGTGAGTGTTCTCGATATTCTCGCGCAGCAGCGTCACCTGCAGCAGGTGCGGAAAGTGTATATAGCCCACGCGGCGCACATCGTTCGCTGATGGGAAGCGTATGATGGATTTATTGTGACGCCGTATAAACTGACCAGACTTACGTGCATATTGATAGCTCCAGTTGAGCACAAAGCCATCGGTAGACAAGTAAAACTTTTTCATATCCTCGGGCAGATAGACACAGTGCCGCTGCTCCCAATTGACCACCTGGCAGGGATTCAGCGGCTGGCGACGCTCGAGGTTAACATTGCAGACGCGCGGCACATTTGCTATTGTTTTGGAATTCAATTGATTAGTCAAGCGATCCGGCTAAAGCTACTACTACTACACTACTCACAGAGAGTTTTGATGAGGCCCAACGTTAGATTCTCGTAGAATGCATCTTCCGGTGAGAGTTTCTTGCTCATGTTTTAATGTAATTTTTGTCGTTTTGAAATATTTTGAAGAGTTATTTGACGACGACGAGTTAGAGAAGTAAACAATTTCGTCCTGGCACTGGTTGTTCTGGTAACGGCCGCGATAACAGCTAGAAAAGCCAACTACTTATAGGCATACATGTACTGTATCTAATTCTCAGTCAATTGAAGGGATGAACAGGTTTCTTTTGGGCTGTTAATTGGTTGAAATCGATTTTTGTTTTGTTTTAGTAGATATTGCACCGAAACATAAGCACTAGTGTACAGATTAATGTACTTTATAGAATTTGGTTAGTATTGATCAATATCGGACTACTACTATATCAAAAATTTGAAAAACTAATGCACTTATATTTAGATACGATTATAATATCGTAGGTATAGTTGTCATACGATCACAAAGTGAAAGAATTATATTAGATTTGTGCAATGTCCGTCTGTCTGACTCGCATTCCGTCTGTCCGTTTTCCTACTTGCAAATAATCGCAATAATCTACATATACCTTTCTTCTACTGTGCTAGGGACGAATAATACTTATGTCTACGCTCACACATACATATTGATAAAGCTATTATTGAACTAAACGATTCTTGTTCTAAAATAGAATTGAATCATAGGACTTGAACAGTATTAAAAGCATAAATCTCATGGAATATTCATAAAATCAATATGACTACTATTTATTTATATATAATACATTCAAAACGAAATTTATTTACACTAAACACAAATGATGAAAAAATGAGAATGAAATAACACGACATAAGGCATTGGTATTACAGAGCTGAGATCGAGATCATGGCAAGTGCTGCCGCTCTCATCCTTTAGCTTGACTTGGGGTTTCGCTCTCGGCCTCCTCCTCGTGTCAGGATACCTCCCATACGGTGGACTCCACCGAACGACGCGGACGTGCAGCGACCTCCACATGGGCGTCCAGGCCATCGCTTAAGCGACTGAAACGGCGTGCCCAGCTGCCGCGCGCGTTCATTTGGCCACCAGCTATGGAGGTGCGGCTGGTGGCGTCTCGGAACAGACTCATTATGTCTTGATTGTCTCCCTGCGCTCGCTTGATGCCGTGCTGGTATTTGGCCTCCTTGGCAAGCAGCTGCTCGCGCTGCATTTGTGTCTTCACCTCTGACGGTACATCGGGTATGATGAACTGCATGATGCCGGTTAGGACAAACACCACATGCTATTACGAACGAAATATATTAATGTTCACATAATGGACATTAGGTTTAATTTAGTTAATGCACGCGTTTACCTCAAACACCACGACGAACGCCAAGCGTGCGGCAAATACATGCCAATAATGTGGACTAAGCCCATACGGCTCATAGTCCTTGGGGCCATTGCTATCAGAGGACGACAATCTTAAAATGTGACTCAAAATTGATTGGTTATGGTTTGGCTTACCGATAGCCTCGATATTTGCAGGTATCGGGATCTTTTTCGCTGCTTGTGGCGCCCCATTCCTCCTTGTAGTCAGATGTATTGAATATGGACAGGGAGTGCTCTATATAGCCAGCCAAAGTGTGGGACTCCGAGTAGACGAATTTATAAACGACGCGCGGAATAAAATCGCTTGTGTAGGCGATCACAAAAGCATTGGACACGACGGCCGTATAGGTAATAATGCGCAATATGCCATACCACGCACCAATATCCTCCACACGCTCCGCCAAGGGGCGCCTGGCCTGTGTGACCATCTTGTAGGCATCCAAACGAATTTCGGCCACATTGTTGAGCAACGCAAAAAGCGGAGCCAGCGGGAATGCGGCCACAAACAGTGTGACAAAACCATACTGGAGTACTGAATATATAAGAATATATGTTAAATTATTTCTGGATAGTCATCAAATGATTCCGGACGCTCACTCATTTCTAGGTACTCGTCAAAGAGTGCCAAGCGACCCGGATCCTGCATATGATAGTCCTGCTCCCAAGCCATGTGCAAATGCGACTCGTCTTTTGTGGCCTTAAATTAAGACATTGTTGGAATTCCCGCCATATTTATAAATATCTTCATTTATATCCTAATGCATACCTGTTTGTGCTTTCGCTGGCGCCACCAGTTCCAGAATTTGGGAAACAGATACTCCATAAAGTTATTCCAGCACTGTTTGCCCACCATAATGATGGCCTATAGCATATTAAACATATAATCCGCACTCAAAATCTTTAACTTTTTGCCTACCAATTGTATGCATAGCTCGGAGAGGCAGCCCGCCGGATCGCATATATCATTTTTGAGGCGAAAGAACTCACTGCGTCGCGCCTGATCATCGCCGGGATAGTCAAAGAAGCGACCCTTGAAGAAGGCTATGTAGATGAGCGACGAGTAAAAGTTCATAAACTCAAAGAAGAATATCTTAAACGTATATGAATCCTCGTATTCGGTATGGGTGCGTGGATTCTCCAGATTTGTTAACTTAATTGCCATACGATGATAGATCTGCAAATGAATTGGTTTAATAAGGTTTCCCAATCTCGTCAATATTACTTACGCGTGTTAATATCATGATGACCACCAAATTGATCAAAGCCGCTGTCACTGTGGTGAACAGTTTGGCATGCTCCTTCACAAAGAAGCCGCCACCGCCATAGATGACCGAGACCAATGATATGCGATAGATGATGGTGCCTAGCACGGCAGAGAGCACAACGGCGATCTGTAGAGGATCAGATTGAATATTACTCGTATATTGGGATTATCCCTGTCAATAGCAATTTGTACCATGAAGAGCACCGCGCTTCCGGTTATGACAAATCGAATGGCACGACTCCATGTGGACATGTAGGGTTCCTTTTCTCGTGTCACTGGATTCATTCGAAATGTGGTTGCATTCGTTTCAAACTCGGGCCGATTCTCCTCATCCATTTCCACATTATGAAGGTCCCATTCCCACACTAAGACCGATTGCTTGCGTTTCCAAAGCTCCAGGAAGGTAGTAGCTAAAAGTAACGTTATACTTAGGATCTGGAATATATGTACATATGTGTGTGTGTGTGTCTGTACTTACCCCAAAAGGACATGAAGATTGCGAAAAATACCGTAGATGGATTGTCAAAGAGGTATGTCAGTCGTGAGAACAGGCATGATTCGGATAGTCTTTGGTAGCTGCAGGCCTTATCACAGAGCGGGCATAGGGTTATGTTGCCGGTGCCGTACTCATTGCAGATCTCCTTGCTGGGCGTATTATCCTCCGACTCCAGAGTGGCCAGTCCATAAATAAAACAAAGAGTGCCCACAACGGCCGGATAGACAAGCATTTCGGTATAGAAGCCCAACCAACTGAAATAGAGTGCGATTTTGTCCCCGAAGTACTTGCGCACCAGGCACAGCGGTTGCTTCTTGTACCACTGCGAAGGATGCGCCCAGGTCTGATACAGTACACGGCGATCCAGCGAAATGCCACTCGAATGCGGTCGGTCGTAGCGACCCTCGTGCAATGGAAAACAGCCCAGATAGGTGCCATCATTGAGCAGTCGTCGTATGCCACTCCGATCGGTCTCGTCGTAGGGTGTGCGTATTAGCACTTGCATGACCATAAGCGAGCGCTGGGCACTCGTGTACGCCGTGGCACGATCCTTAACAATGAACCTTTATAAAGATGATAACAAATTTATAAATCGAACGAGAATAGATTTTTGTACCCTGAACCCATTGAATATCTACGACCCCATAAAGTATATATATATAGCCATGTCCGTCTCTCCGTCTGTCTGTCTGTATGTTCCGCCGATCTCGCGCAGCAAGAGTTTGCTAGAGACACCATAATCGGAATGTAGACTCTCGTATAGTATAAACATATTTAGAATATTGCACTCGTTGGAAAACTTTCCTCTTTCAAACCCCAAAATTGTGTTAGTTTTGGGCTTTAGCTTAAATTTCATAAAAATCAAACCAGAGTGTGGGTCAAAGGGCGGCGCTGGGTTCAGGTTATCTCCTAGTGAAAACTTACTGCTCCTCTGGATTGCCATTAGACGTTGCTGCTTTAAAAGTTGTCTCGCCCTCCAGCAGGCTGTGATCAAGCTGTATCTTTTTGGTTAAGCGTTGCCACACATCTTTCCAGTACTGCACATTCCGCATGACTACGTTCTCCTCATCCTACAGCATTCAAAATATATTTATGGGAATAAACACGCAGTTAAATCAACTATAATCTTACCCAAGATGGCTTAACGGATATGGTTATGAAGCGTTTAATGGGCAGCTTTAGATTCATGACCTCGGCCAGACGCGTTTCCAGGCGCCAAGGCAGATGAATCTTGAGGAAAAATGTTTTCTCATTGAACGATTGTGACTTGTCCTCCAGCTCCACTTCGAGGCCCTCTTTAACAAGATTTTCAATAAAACAGCGCCTGATATCGCGCCGTCGTGCTTCCGCTTCCGTCATAACGCCCAGATCCTCCTCTTCCCAGGCCAGCACCATGTCCACCTTGCGTCGCCCGTCGCGAAACATCAGGGACTCCGGATCGAGTCCCTCCCGATCCTGCTTGCTTATACGTCGCTCCTCACTGCCATCGCCCGTCAAGCTGTTGCTCTTGCTGGCCTTGCGACTGCTCCGATAGCTGCCGGTAATGCTGCTCTCCCCGGTGGATGTCTTGCGCTCTGTGGGTAACAATTGCCTGTAGCTAAACTGATCGGTCAGCACATTCGAGTGCGAGGACTCGACTATTTCATAGGGCTGCTGGACAGACTCCTCGGCCTGACTGGACTTGCGTCCGCCCAGTGTTGGGCTCAGGTTCAAGCCCAGCGTACGCCGCATTGCGGTACCAGGTATATCCTCAAAATTGCTGCCCACAACACGCGGCCCAAAAGCTTGGGTGGGACTCGGCTCCGCTGACTCTGTCTCCAGATGCGTAGGCAGCGGCATGGCTATGGAGTTAACTTTCTGATAATATGAGCCGTTGCTACCGCGCACCATCGAGCAGTTTAGCCATTTCTCCGTGTACGCTGCCGAGCTGGAGTTCTGCTCCAAAGTGGGTTTGGGCGTAAGAGGATTACCCGCTGGCATTGGACTATGGCTGGCCGCTTGTCGCTCTGCCTCCAGAAAGCTGTGAATATTATCAGTGGCAGTGGTGCTGGCTTCCACTGGTGGCGACTGCAAATCCAATTCAATCAAAGGGCTCTCCTGTTTTTGGAACATATATATATAAGTATTGCCAATTGGCAGGCAAACGGATGACTTACAGCATAACCAACCAAGCGGCCGGCCACTATTCCGCTGTCCTGGCTAAGTCTTCTGGGGCGTATCTTGGTCTGTTTGCTGCGTATCATGCGTTCACTTTTGGCCGGACTCGAGACGACTTGTCGCCGGGAAGGGCTTAAAGAAGAGCTGTGATGCGAATTGCGTAGAGTGGGCACTGAAAGGAATCCTTTTGTATGGCAAAAAGTAAAAAGCTTTGCTTACATTTCAAATTTGATTCACAATTAACTCACTTGGAAATTGAAACACCGACTGCTCAGCTGCTATTTCGGTCTCGCGCGCTGCACTGCCAATCAGATCCTCACGAGAATTGGCCTCCGTTATGGGCGCGGGGCTCTCATCGTCAACACTGTCGATTCGTATTTGAAATACATTCGATTTGCGGCCCGGATTGCCCCTTAGCTCGCCATGACTACTCATGTTTTCGTAATGTTGTCGTATTTGCGGCACGTTGTCGGGACGTCACAGAATTCTATAAAACGTAATTGTACAGTTTACATTAATCGTATAACAAAAACTTTTCCAATTTCTTTTTTGGATGACTTTTAAGTAATTTGACCTACAATGCCAGCGCACGAGGTCCTTTCCATGTGTCCCTATTCCCATTATTAATTATGCATTTCAATTTGTTAGTTCGATCAACGTCGAAAGGCATAAATAACACTCGACCGCAAACAAGCATCCAATATGCATATATATACATATATATGACAAATAGAAAGTAATAAATGTAAAATGATTTGTCCGAAATACAATTAAGCGCTTCCCACTATTCGACACTTCGAAGGGTTGCAGGGTTGCCACCTGATAAAAGTATTTCGTTAACTCGACGCACTGTTTGAATCATTGCCATTTGATAGGTTCGTGAACCTTGCCTTCTACATTTATTATTGATTCGTGAAAATGTTTTTATTTCTTAATAAAACACTTCCAACTTTTGGAATTCATAGAAGATGAGTTGTCTAAGTGACCCAGTTCAAAATCAAGTGTCCGCTTTCGAATCCCAGAGTAGAATAGGATGTAGATAGGTGCGACCATATTCTATACTTAAAATTATAATAATATTTATTGTATAAATATATGACAAAGTTGCCAACTGATATAACTATTTTGTTGATTTTGTTCACGGCTCGAACCATTGTCTTAAGATGAGGTGCGTGAACCTTGGTTTCTGTACCTATAAAGTAAATTCTCAAAATTATTTGTAATCTCTATATATATAACTGTTTGTCCTGACTGACTGACTGACTGACTGATTGGTGATCAACGCACAGCCCAAACCGTAAGAGCTAGATAGCTGAAATTTTCACTGTAGCTACCTTATGTGATGTAGGTGCACGTTAAGACGGGGTTTCGGGAAATTCCACCCGCAAGTGTGGAAAAATCGCGAAAAACGTTTGTATGTAACTTTTTTGTTTACCATCCGATCGGCCTCAAACTTATTTTCAAAGATCTTTGTTCAAATTCATTTGAGGGGTGTTTCACACTTTTAGGAAATTCCGTTCCTCCTTGGTGGAAATGGTGGTCAAAGATTTGGTGGGTGAGGTTTCGCGCTTAAATTCATTTCCAGAGATCTATAAGAAAAATCATTTGATACGTGTTTCACACTTTTCGCAGAATTCAAACTTCTTCGGGGGGAATACGATTTAAAGATTTTTTGGGCGAAGTTTTAAGTTGTGTCCGATTTGCTTCAAACTTATTTTCAAAGCTCTACATAAGAATATAATGAATACGCGTTTCAGCGATTTGGGAAATTCCACTCGCAACAGTGGTAAATTGGCGGAAAACGTTTGTATGAAAGTTATTTGTTTACCGTCCGATCAGTTTCAAAATCATATTTTGTTGAGAACATTGATTTTATAACATACGTGCCACGGGCAAGGCCGGGTTATAGCCGCTAGTTCTTAATAAAACAATTCAAAATTATGCGTTTCTTAGTGGAATTGCTTAAGTATTTTTGGCACCTGATAACCAAGTATCCGCTTTCGAATTTCAGTCGGATATACTGTGTCTTTAGCCACTTAAAAAACGAGGTCTGTAACCATATTCTTTACTTAAAATTATAACAATATTGTATATATATATGACATATATATGCCACTGCAAATATTTGTTGATTCGGCTTGTGAACCTTGCCTTCTGAATATATATGTAAGGCTAAATATTGATTTAAAAAATTGTTATTATTTTTTATTAAATTGCGCAGCCTTTAGTAGATGGGTGTCTAAGTGATCCAGTTATTAAGTCCACTTAAAATCAAGTATCCGCTTTCGAGTCCCAGACTAATGTTGTCTTAGGCTATTTAAAAAAGTCAAGCTTATATTCTTTAACCATATTCTAAACCAATAACAATACATATTGTACACATATATGTAGGCGTGGTTATGAATCTTTAAATTTGTATGTTAAGCAATTGAGCAATTAACTATTTACCGTATTCCTACTGCGATATTATTTTGTTTTTCCATTTTTCCATTCCATAATAGCCAACAGATATACATACATATGCACATACATCGTAGTCCCTATGGGCCACTTATATTTGACATTACAGTCCCCCGAATAAGCACACATATGAATGTGTTTGTTTGGTTATGTATGTTTGAATACGTTTAAAGTGTACGGGGCTACGTACTTTCAAAAGAGACAGCTGTCAGAGCTTATTTAAATTGACAAGAACTTTAATTTGACTGGTTTTATCAAAAGGCGTTAATTTTTCCCATACCAAATTGTGTCAATGCCAAGTGGAATAGTTGTTGGCAGCTACTTGTGGGTGAGGCGAATAATGAATCCACATAGAAAACCATTTCTGTTCAGAAACAGAATTAAAACTATAGAAATGAGACAAATATCTCTCCCAATTGAACACTCCAATAAACCCAAATAAATCTCAGTAATTCGGTTCGCGTTTCAAACCAACTTCCTGCGTTCCAAGAAGCACATCTTGAACCAAGACTTCGGTTCGAATCTTATTTTTAATATATATTAAATTGCCCATTGTACTGAAAATATCGAAAGCTTTCTACCAAAAATTTCCTTCTACCAAATAAGATTAGTTCAAGACAATAATTGAGGCCTAATTCATTTATACTTGAGTTGGAGTCTTCATCAAATGTTCTTTTATCATGTTTTTGAACCAAACCATATTTTTTGAAAACAACTGTTTTAGTTCAGACCGAAATATTAAATTGCCATTTACAGCCTTGCTCTTAATTCCAGTCCAATTGATTGTTCATAAATTGGTCTAATTTCAATTAAATACAAGGCCCATTGACAAAAAGTATGCATGAACTACTTACTATAAGCTTTATTGTACATAGTATAAAGAGGAAAGATGTATTCATGTATGCGTGTATCTGGTGGCCATTGAAAGGCCTCGGTTTACGCATATGGGCACGAGTCCAATTTCGGAGCGTAGTACTCGAGGAGAAGGCTATAATGACCTTTTACCCGCATACAGTATGTAGGGAAATATGTGTGATAATGCACATTGGACACAGGTCTTTTCTGTCCAGTTGGGTCGATAAATGTTAAATAAATAAACTTGTTGCTGAATTAAGTGTCGACTAGTTGTTGATTGTCAATAGGTGAATGTCAAATATGTGTAATTTATTTATTTTCAATTAACTGAAGTTCTGGACACTACTTAGAAGAGTCTGGCTGCAAGACCTTAGATTCCAATTGACCAATGCTGGGCGTCACACAAAAATATTTTGATATTTATTTGACCTATTGCCTGACTTGGTATTCGACCCCATATAGCTTTGCTGAAAGTAGCACGAACCTGAATGGATAGCAACATAGATACATATCGTACCTGGCTGAGCGTCCTACGCTTACGACTTGCTAGATGCGTCAGTAGTTGTGGTTGGCTTGTCAGTTGTGCAAAGTCCCATGCCATTGAAGTAATCACAGCAATTGAAGGTTTATTGATTCGAGTTTGTCATTCTTCAAGTTCTATATTGATAATCGATTATTGATTTCAACTTAAAGCTATTCAAATGCCACTTAATTAATCCCAATCGAAATAACCTAAGGCTCACTCAAATACTTTAACACTTGTTTGTATATACGTACATCCGATTTCGTGCGATCTCTTTTTAGCTTCTATATTTGAATTATTTTCAATTTAAATAAATTAAAATTTGTAATAATTTCCTATTGATTTAAAAGGCGTGCAATCGTTGTCTCTTTTAAATCGTTAACATTTTCCTGCACTCGCTCGCGTGTCCTGTATTAGTTATTAACACATTGCGTTCTGCATAATGGAACCGTCCGATTTCGACCGATTTGTTAAAGCGCTCGCACACGAATGACCAAGGACCTGCCATAAGCCACTGGACTAAGTAAGCTTGCAACTGTCGCCTGTCCCAACCACCACGGAGAGTATCTACCACAGGTAGATAATCAAGGCAATCTAGTTTCATGTGTTGCTCTCTCACCCACTCCCGAATAGAGCGTAAAACGTGGCTATTTCTGCGGTTGCTGGTTTAATGGTCAATTGACATAGCTGAATGGGAAATGCTAGCACACCAGACTCTAGTATATCCAAAAATTTCAAGTATGATTACGAATGAAACAAATGCTTAATTTGATTAGTTACCACTGACCAAAGGGAATATTGTACTCACAGACATGTGTAAGGAAGGGCCCCTATAAATGTACCCCGACCTTTGGTTGTTTCTGAAGGGGTTTTCAGTGTTAAATCATGACCTCACTATTAATTGCCCTATCACAATTGTAACGTAACTTTAAAAATAGAATCCCCAATCAAAAATTTTTTTATATGCTACTATTATTGTACGGCAATACGTCTATTTTGAGCAAGTATATGTACTTGCGTCAAACAATCGGCCAAGTGCGTCGTTTACCACCTTCAGGACAAGACAATGCGTGATATGTGATAGTTGTTATTGGGCATGTTTTGTCGTTCCTATTTGAATTTACAGCTCTAAGAA
Organism: Drosophila borealis; assembly: GCA_035045885.1. Classification (NCBI taxonomy): domain Eukaryota; kingdom Metazoa; phylum Arthropoda; class Insecta; order Diptera; family Drosophilidae; genus Drosophila; species Drosophila borealis. Next base: position 4,685,819 of record JAWNOR010000211.1, read on the forward strand.
TATTAAATTGCTTGTTTCTGGTAAACAAAAGGTTGTTATATACACAACTGTATGTCCGGACTGAGGAACTGACTGACTGTCTGACTGGTTGTTGATCAACGCACAGACCTAACCGCAGGAACTGGGAATTTGTATTTTTTACTGTATGCACCACGTTATGAGAGCTCACGCTAAGTTGGTATTTAATCAAGTAGATGTGCTTGGGAGTGCATGCCGGGCCAAGCTATCGATAATTTGCAACAAACTTTATTGACTCGTGCAATATAATGATCTTATACAATTTTAATACATTTATTTCTATTATATCAGTGATGCTTCGCATAAATATGCATTTAGTTGACTTAATTTCAAAATGCTTACGCATTTATGCTAAAAATTACATGCATTCTTTGACGCACAAATGATTTAATACACATAAAATCTAAACATAAACCGGTCTCCCACGCGAGTACCTATTTTTATTTTACTACATGTTTAATGGGTAAAAGCATAAGACTAGCAATCTTATAAATAAATCTATAAAAATAAATTAGTTCTCTCTGCGGGGTTAAAACTCGTGCGCATTAACCGACAACCTCTCCATAATAACATTTGGCATGTGTGCACACAGATAATGGCTGCGTGTCCGTCTGAGCCCATTTTTGAATTAATATGTAAAATGTTATTTGATGCATGTTGCATGCATGGAAAAACGTATAAATATTGCCCCACTATGCGATTCTCATGAATTCAAGTAAGGCTTATAGATTTGCAGGCGTTGCATATAAGTTAAATCAGGCTGTTTGCATAAAATAAATTTTTACGCATGCACGCATTGCACGCATTGCTCTCTCTCTCTCTCTCTCTAACTTACGCTTACTTAAACTCGCTTGCTTCTTCTTTTCTTGTTCTTTCAGTGAAATATGTATATTAAGGGATATTAAAAGATTCGACAATAACAATAATTATGCGTCTATATGTGAATTTGGGGTAAGTTCATATGTTTTTACAAATATATATGTATATACATAATTTTATATACATACATAAATTTATATATTGTTAAATTGGGAAAAGAAGTTAAGACAATATTTTTCTTGAGATAATTGTGTCTTCACACCTTAAATGAAACTTTTAACTAATGAATATAAATAATTCGATTAGTTTATAATTGTTTTCAATTTATTTTATTATTATTCTCTTCTATATCTGTATACCTGCAGAAAGGTTCAATTTTTTCAAAACAGCGAATATCGTTTCTTTTCCCACTGCTCTTGTCAAAAAACAGCTGTTACAACCATAGATCATTTTATTTAACCCAACACCATAAACATAAACATAGATATATAGATCCGATTTCTAGTAGACATTGATAATTAGGATATTTAGTTGGTTTGATAAGAGACTTAGCCCAGTGGTCACTCTTCAGACTTTGATTTTCCCAACTCGTTAGAATTGTTGCTGCACTGCTGAAGAATATCCAATTCGCAAGTGCTTGTAGCCTTGCTGAAATATTGGCCCGTCTCGCACTCGGCCTCGATCTTCTGGCCATGCAGGCACACAAAGTAGCCGCGGCAGTTCTGTGTGTCCCGAGCTAGCTGGCCATGCCTGCCATTGCAGACGCCCACACGCTCGCCATTCTCCATGAGGCAGGTGCCGTCATTCTGCCGGCAGATGCCCAGCAGGCTGTCATAGCTTTCGCCATTGCGGCAGCGCTGCGATACGGGCTCATCCTCGTCGCAGCTGATGTAGCGCCGACAGTCGCCTGGCTCGGCTATGGAGGCGCCTTCGCCGATCACCTCACAGAGACTGGCGAAGTCGGTGGGTGCATCGCTGCATTTCTCTGCCGGCTGTGGATCAGCTAGTTCAGATTCCATGACCTCCGTCAGCTCCATCTTCGCCTGTAAATCCGGCTCCTCGTCAGTGGCCAGCTCGAAGGACTGGCACTGCTGCAGTGTGGCGTTGAAGAAGTAGCCCGCGTAGCAGCGCTCGCAGCGCAGTTTGTTTGAGACGCAAATGTAAAAGTTGTTGCAATTGGCTAAATCCGGCAGTAGGTGTCCATGTTTGCCCTCGCACAGTACTGGATTTGGTGGCTCATGATCGTTGTTCAAAATTGCATTAGTCACATTCTGATTGCCCTCATTGATTACATACGGACAGGAGCCGTCGTCTGGCGTGCACAGCAGCTGCTCCGCATCAAAGTAGGCGCCAGCGCCGCAGCGTTGGATAAGCGGCACACCCCCCACACAAATATAGTAACTGGCACAGTTCCTATAATCGGCCACGTAGCTGCCATCCTGCAGACTGTCACAGCTGATGAGAGCACTATTGTTTCCACTTTCGCCCAGCTTACCACGCTGACAGAGCTGCAGCGCGCCGGCATCCGACTCGGAACTCGACTCAGGCTGGCAGCGTCCCAGAGTTGCATTGAAGCGCATTTTAGGCTCACACTCAGCTAGAATGGCGAGTCCGTGCACACAAGCGTAGTACTGGTTGCAGTAATCCTGGTGTGGCAGCCGCGTGCCATGAACCACTTTCTTGCACAGATCCAGAGTCGCCAGCGAGTCTGGTAGAGATTTCTGTAGACACTGGCCCTGATCCAAGCGGCACTGCGCCAGCTGCTTGTTAAAGTACTCACCCGCCGGACAGTACAGCAACTGGACGGCATTCTGACCGGAGCTGGAGTTGGCATTGGGAGTGTAGCTGGAGCAATTGTAATAGGCGCGACAGTTGTGGGCATGCGCTATCAGGCCTCCAGACGTATTGTTAACGCACAGCGATTCAATTTGCTGACAGCTGCCATCGTTGGGTCGACAGTAGCCCAGGCTGGCATCGAAAAAGCTGCCGGAGGCGCAACTTTGTAGCAAAGCGGGCTGCTCCTGCAGGCACAGATAGAAACGCGTACAGTCTTCCGCATGCGCAACGCTCTGGCCATCGGGCTGGCCCACGCAGCTGCTGCTGCTGCTCGTGGTCTGAGCTTGGCATTTGGCCAATGGCTGGCATTTGTTTAGCTGCCGATCGAAGCTCTGGCCACGCAAACAGCTGCCCAGATGCCACTCATCCGCATCACAGTAGTAAAAGAACTGGGTGCAGTTGACATCGGGCAGGGGCAAAGCACGCAGCTCGCCCTGCTGGCAGGATCGGCGCAAGCCGCTGCCCTGGCAGTTGCCGTCGTTGGCCACACAGCCGAGCAAGGGCTCGAACTGATCCGATTGGCCACACGACTTGCCAATCCATTGCCCTTTGACGCACTGTTCGTACGAGCGGCAGCTGGTGGCCAAAGCGCGTTTTTGTCCATGCACGCAGGCTGCAGTTGACTCAACTTGATTCACGTTCAGGTGGCACTGATTGGCATCGTTTGGCAGGCAGTAGTTGGCCAGCCGGCTGAAGTACATGCCAAGCGGACACTGCTGAATCCACCAGGTGTTTTCCATGCACATTAAAAACTTATCGCAGCCAATTGGATGCGGACGCACTGTCAGATGCTGGCACCCAAGCTTCTCTTTGCTCTCGCTACGATTGAACCAGCCGCAAAAATCATCGCCCTCAAAATCCGGCATGGGCAGACAGGTGTTTAAATGCGTTGCATAGTAGTGGTGCCTGGGGCAGCTGCGCAGCCGCCATTTGCCTGTCGCACAGCGAAAGTATTGCAGACAGTTGCCCTTGCCATCTGTGGTCGGTATTGTCTCGGATTCGGTGGTCGGGCCGCAAGGCGGCAAGCCCGGCACTCGCGCATAGCTGCAGACCATGTCATCACGCGGCTCCAAGCAAAGCTGTTGCTCCGGATTATAATAACGCTGCTCGGAACAAGTGCGTCTGCGCCAATTGCCATCCAGGCAAATCTCGTATTGGGAACAGTTCGCTGGCACGGAACGCTTCATATTCACCTCGCAGATGAACTGCAATGAAATGGTTGACATATATTCAGATATACGATTCACATAATTGAATTGAAGTTATTAAATCCAGCGTTCGAAATCCCAAGGAGCGGACAAAAAGTGAGTAACTAAAGTTAAGGTCGAAAGTCCGTTGATATTTGAAAGTGTGGAACTAAGGCTAATTACTTTCTTTTACCCCTCGATGGACAATTGATCTACAATTAGAAGCCAACTAAATAAAAGACCGAAATAAAAGTTCAGCTTGGGTAAATAAACATATATGTATATATATTTGGATAGGTATAAAATTTGGATCAAGCGGAATTTCTCATAATATAGTAACTCATAAATAACAAACGTAATTATATGTATAGGTGTGTGTAATTTAAGACATCGTCTAAGCTCTACATGGGTTCAAGTCATTGGTGTAGGGTCGCATTGTGTATGGTAAGGTTATGCAAGCTTCTGGAAGAATTTTTTAAGGAATGATAGTGATCTTACTTTTTCCTCCGGCTCCACAGATCTCTTCTGTATGTCATGTTCCTTGATCAGGCACATGTTCAAGGTGCGATCAAAGAGTTTGCCGCCTGTGCATGTGTGATAGGTGACAATTTCTGCCTTTCCATCGCACGAGCAAAATCCTTCGGACGTATTCTTCGCTGCGAATGCCTCGAACCGTGCACGATTCAAGCAATCACGAGGATCACAGGCAGCTACAGCCGCCGTCACTTCATCCACGCAGACGCCCAGGCCCAGGTCAAAGACGTGTCCAGCGGTGCAATGATAATATGTGGGCACAACATCACAGGAGCAGAAGCCCTTGGTTGTATTCCTTGCTGCGAACGTGTCAAATTTGGAACGAGTTCTGCATAGCGCCGGATCGCAAGCATCGACCACACAAACGTTAAAGGTCTGATCAAAGATGTGGAATTCACCACAGCTCTGATAGGTGGCAATGCCTTCGGCCTGGCATGTACAGAAGCCATTCACCGAATCCCTGGCTGCAAAAGTGATTAATTCAGAGCGGCCGTTGCACTGAGAGGCATCACAAGCTGTTTTCAGATTGGCTTTGGTGTCTGGCTCCAGGCATAATTCCAATGTGGCATTGTATTCCTTGCCCTCTGGACAGGACTCGAAGATGGCGATACCATCGATACACAGGCAAAAGCCTGAAGTAGTGGTCAGAGCAGCGAAGTTGGAGTTATCAGGCAGTTTTGCACATTTTCCAGTAGTACAAACGGAGCTAGGTGCCTGTCAAATATGTACACTCGTTAAGAATCCACAATTATTACAACAACTCCAATCAAACCCACCTCAACTAATTCGCAGATTCCATCGGTGGCATTGTACACTTTTCCGTTGTTACAGTTCTTATAGATTGCCGTGCCGTCAATGCATACGCAAAAGCTTGTGTCATCCTCTTCGTTCGATGAGGGGAATGTGTCGTAATCCGAAAGGCATGAACACTTTTCGGAGTCACAATATTGGCTTGACAAGCAATTCTGTTGAAGACAAACCGACATATAATTAATTGTATTGGATTAGAGTAGAATTGAGTGACTTACTGATTCCACGCATATTTCCAGTAGAGCATCAAACACCTTACCATCCGGACAAAGACTGTAATTCGGTATTCCTCCCTCACAGTAACAGAAGCCCAAAGTGCCATTGCTTGCTTCATATGGCTGATTTTCGGCAAGAGTATCACACTGTGTCGCATCACAGACATCTGGGCCCTACATTTTAAAGAAATTCAAATTCATCATCAATATCAATGCAATATGAAAGGCTCAGTCACACGCTTACCGCTTCCAAACAAATCTCTAGTTCCGTGTTGAATTCTTTGCCCGGAGGACAAAGGATATATTCAGCGCAGAAGTCCTTACAGACGCAGAAGCCTTCTATGGTATCCTTAGCTGGAAAAGCTTTATTCGGTATTATATTATCAGCACACGTTGTTGAGTCGCACTCATTGCAGATGCATGAGGTATCCGCCTGCGGAACAGATAGAAAAAAAAATAACTTTCGGAAAAAAGGGGCTGGCAAGGAGAGTATTTACAGCTGAATCCAAGCAAATCTCTAAAGAGGCATCGTATGTTTTTCCAGGCGGACATTCTCTATACGTGGGCACCTCTGAGATGCAGTAACAGAAGCCAGTTTCCGAATTTAGAGCTGGGAATGTGACATCGTCTGGCTTATTAATACAATAGTTGCGACAGCATCTGGGCTATAATTTTTGGAGTATTAGCATAGATCATATTTAAATTCATATTAAGAATTCAACCTACATCTGGCTGTGGGGCAAGCACGCACAGGAGTAGTGTGCCATTGAAGGAATATCCAATGGGACAAGGTACTGGTATGGGTTCGTTGACGCGGCATAGACAAAAACTATCCGGATCATCATAGTTTACCGAAACGGAGTATTCCTCTTTGCCCTGACACGCTAGAGGATCGCAAGGACCCGTCTGAAATGTTATTATATGATAGTAGAGTAAAAACTTCTATACTCTATACACTCTTCAAATCAAATACTTACAAATGTGCATATTTCTAGCGTTTCATCGAATGTATAACCCGAAGGGCAGTTCTGCAAAAAGGCGCCATCGCTTTCGCAGAGACAGAATGTGCTGTTATCACAAGTTAGCGACGGGTAAGCCTGGTTCACTGAGGCTTTCTTGCATTTCGATTGATCACAGGAGCTCTGCAATTCATAAAGAGTTTAGTTAAACTTATCCATATCCAGTTTTAGTGTACTATTGCACTTACACTAGGTTGGGCCAGACAAATCAAAAGGGTTGTGTCAAATATTGCGTCCGGCGGGCAGGAACGAATCGTGGCGACATTGTCGAGACACAAGTAGAACTTTGTGTCATCGTCGGCGACAGGGAAGGCGGCGTTATCGGCAGCTGTGGCGCACAGATTAGCAGGGCAATTCGCTTTGGTGGAGCATTTGCCAGTCGCTGAATCGAAACCCTCGCCCGCAGCGCAATCAACCACTTGCGGAACTCCGTCGGTGCATTTGAAGTATTTGGAGCAGATGGGATGTGCCACATTGCCAGTTCCACAGCCGCAGGGATTTATGCACTGTCCAGTGACATCGATTCTGCAGGCACTGCCATCAAACCACTCGCCACTTGGGCAGGTGGAAGGCACAGCCAATCCATCGGAGCAGGTTAAGTAGGCGGTACAATCAGCAGGGTCGATCATCTGGTAACCGTTCGGTCTGTTGCGACATATCCAGCAGGTGGCATCGGTGTCGGGTACACAGGCGCCCTCGCTATTGCTGAATATATTGCCCTGACCACAGGTGCCATCGATCAGTTCACCATCATGGCAGAGTTGATACTTGTCGCAGTCCGTTGGATGTGCAACCATGCTACCCTCAGCCTGGCCATTGGGGCAAGTGCAGTCGCTGTCTGCTGCACGCTTGCTACGCGAATTCGTCTGCAACAACTTGTTCTCGGGGCATAGATTGTTGTCATCCGTGCGACAGATGCCCACGGTGGCATCGAAGTAGAAGCCACCAATGCAGGATTCCTTCTTCCAGATGCCACTGATGCAGGCAAAATAGCTCCAACAGTTATCGGCAGCAACAGCTGCTTTGATATCCTTGCACACACCGCCCACAACAATAGGAGTAACTCGACCTGGCACAGATGGAGTCACGATCACGGTGTTGTTGTCGTTGCCTGAGCCAGAGCCGGAGCCAGAGCCGGAGCCAGAGCCAGAGCCGGAGCCAGAGTCGGAATCGGAATCGCTGCCAGTACTGCATTGCGGACACACGTTGTCCACATCTATTACGCAAGTGGAAAGGTCAGTATCGAAATAGGATCCGATTGGACAGGTCTTTGACTGCCAGTTGCCGGCTTCGCACACATAATACTGATTGCAATTCTGCGCATCGACAGCCACATCACCATCCACGCAGTCTGAAGCTGAGCTGTCGGGGCAGCAGTTATTGCTGTCTACCACGCACACTCTGATCTCAGGATCAAAGTAGTTGCCCTGATGGCAATCTCCGGGCACCAGTTCACCATTGAAGCATGTGAAATATAAACGGCAATTATCCGGATCGGGAACTAGCTCTCCATGACTGGAGCCATCGGCGCAGTCACACTCTGTGGGTGGAGCCAGCGTGGTGGTTGTGGTGCCATTCTTGTCGGGGCATGTGCCGGGTACGCAGTGCTGACCCGATACATCGAAGTAGCTGCCAGTTGGACACTCTTGGGCGGTTGCCTTTTGCTGCAAGCACATGTAGAAGACAGAGCAGTTGCGCTCATCAGCCACCGCGGAGCCATCGGGTTTACCAATGCAGAAGTTCTCCCAGCATTGCGAGTTATCCTCATCAACGATGCAAGCCGCTAAGGTGGGATCAAAGTAGGTGCCACTGGCGCAGAATTGCAACGTGGCCTCCTGATCCTGGCAGACGTAATATCTGGCGCAGGATGTGTTGCTAGGCAGAAACTGGCCATTTTCTTTGTCCGCGCATTGATTCTGCCAGCACTCGCCGTCTGTGTCTGGAACGCAAGCATTTGTCTGGATATCAAAGTAGCTGCCAGCATCACACGACTGGGCATACGCCAGCTGCTCATTACAGATATAGAAATCTTTGCAATAGTCAGTCTTCAACAAATAGGCGCCGTTCACCTCGCTGGCACAAACGTTGCTGGCCTAGAAAAATATGAATAAGATATAGGAGCAGTGCATTACCGGAATCAGTTCGAGACGCAGACTTACATCCGCCAGGGGCGCGGCCAGGCTCAGTTTGCATAGACCACGTCCTGCTGTTGAGCATTTGCCAGTTTTCGGATTGTACTCCTTGCCGGTGGGGCAGTTAATGGAGCGCACAACATTCTTGGTGGAGCAACGATAATAGCTGGAACAGCTGGTGGGATTCGGCCAATGTGGTGACAGACCACGTAGCTTGCGGTAAACGCATTCAGGATCGGCAGCGCCGGCAAGAGATGCCACTGCGGTCAACGTAACCACAGCAAGCAGAGTAACTATTGGGAAAATTTAGAGAAAGTTGAGCAAATAATTAATTTTTTGTCAACTCTCGACGAGAGTCAATTGTGGTCCTTTGCTGACCTTTCATTTCTATGCACTAATATTCCACGTCTATTGCTATGATTGTACTCCGCCCAATTACCAAAATTTCAAACCCTTTATATACACATATTAAGAGATCGCAGTTAACATTGATTTCTGCTTATCAGCATCGATCGATCAGCGCGCGTACTTTATCAGTATTGTAGTTTCTGTTAAACATGCGTCCATGAAGTATTTTTTAATTGAGTTCAAGACTTTTGCATCAATTCCGGGAAGACAACAAATCTATATTGCCATAGACTCTGTTCAGCCACTCCCCTCATATAAATATAATCAGCACCTAATTGGTTGTGAATGAAGTGCATTATCGAACCATGGAATGGCAATACTACTGCTCCCAAAATATTTAAAAGCACATTTACAATTTTTGTTCTAGATATATATTTGCATATGTATATAAATATTTTTGTAGTATATTAGTATTAGGCGCACTCTATATCGCAGGTTAGGACCTTAGAGTCCCAGTAGAGATTGCCTGAACATGTTTTAATAAATCCCCGATCACCATCACACTGTATAAACTGGTGGCAGTTATAGGGATGTGGCAGGTACTCCACACCGGGATGGTTTTTGCACATCGCGTTGGCATCCACATAGGTCTCCGTAGTTGTTGATGTCGAAAGGGTAGACAATGATGTTGCTCTGGTCGTTGACTCTGCCGTATATGTTTCACCTGAAGTTGTGTCTGGGTCTTTAGTGGGTCCAACATCAGTTGGAGTCTGTGGCAACTCTGTTGATGTGCTCTGTGTTGAAGTTTTTGGCACTTCGGTGGATCCAAGATCTGTTGGAGTTGGTGGCAGCTCTGTTGGCGTGCTTTGGGTTGAAGTTTTTGGCACTTCGGTGGATCCAAGATCTGTTGAAGTCTGTGGCAACTCTGTTGATGTACCTTGGGTTGGCGTTTTTGGCACTTCGGTGGGTCCAACATCTGTTGAAGTTGGTGGCAACTCTGTTGGAGTGCTTTGGGTTGAAGTTTTTGGCACTTCGGTGGGTCCAACATCTGTTGGAGTTGGTGGCAGATCTGTTGGAGTGCCCGGGTCCTCAGTTGAGACGGTAGGATCACTTGGAGTCGGCGATGCCTCAGTGGGTAATGCGGTTGTTGAGGTACTCCGCGTCTCAGTTGAGCCGCTGTCAGTGGGCGTCGGTTGAGTGGAGGTCGATTGAGTGGAGGACGGTGCTGTGGGTGTCGTTGGTGCTGGACTTGGCTTAACACATCGTCTTGCATTGAGTGCTGTTATCAGGAGCAGCAGCTGCAACGATACAAATATCCAGGAGGCCGCTGAAATAAATAAACATTTCCCTTGATATAGTGCTTGGGCTGAGATAATTAGGAACACTTCACTTTCTACAAAACTCACATTTCATTTTGTTCTGGGATCAAGTACTTATCTGTACTAGAGCAAGTGCATGCTGTGCTCTTTATATTTATATCAGTTGGAAATGCATCGTCTATGGTCACCTTATCAATATCTAATTAGTACATAACATGGCAGTTAGGTATTTATCTTATCTGAATCTAAACACGATTTGCATAAAGTTACATATTTCAATCAAATTGACTTTGTTATTGGCCAGAATCAAGTGAGGGCTGTAAACAACTAATCGATATACTTGAACCATGGTCGAGAATACGTTTAGTATCATATTTCAACTCTTTTTTAAGCCAAATTGATATTGTTACTCATTCTATTCAAATGTGTCCACATTGAATACCATTTTTTTAAATTGGGATAAATTTCCCATTGAAATTGGGAGTTTTTATTTTTTTTATTTAAATTTCTTAGCTTTATTTTAATTTTCCTGTTATTATAAGAATAACTTAAATTAAATGTATTATAAAATTTATAATACCACTTAGTCTACTATTAAGTCTAATATAAAATAAACAAGGTTACGCTGACTGGTGACTGTGTATATCGATCTGGGAGATCGATTGGATGAGACCTCCGCAATCTCCTCCGCAATCGGACTCCTCCAATTCGACGCCTCTTTAGAAGGTGCCTAGCCAGTCGATTTGGATGGTTTCCCAGTCGCGTTATGTAGTTTGCAGTCTGTTTGTTTATGACGTCCCCGACTTTGGGCACTCCTAGGTCTTTTTCCAAATCGGAAGTTCGCATATACCAGGGGGCACCAGACAGATAGCGGAGCGTTTTTGCTTGAAACACCCTGATTTTCGTAAGGCGCGATTTTGCAGGAATACCGTAAACTTGAATACCATATCGCCAGGCAGGAGCTAGGCAGGTTGTGTTTACTTTGTTTTTTAAAGATACTGTTGAGCAGGCATCTAAATTTGCCTAATCTGCTTTTCAGGGCTCCTGTGATATTTGAGATGTGTTTACTAAAAAGGTTAAACGCCTGTCTATGTGCACCCCTAAGTATTTGTAGCTGTTGTGGTGCGTCAATAAGGAAGACTCCCATATATCCCTGCGGAGCGCATAGGTCACATTGGCACATTTATTTAAATTAATGCCAATGTTCCAGCGTTTAGCCCACATATCAAATTTGTGGAGGTATTGCTGCATGACGTCAGTAGCTTCGTAGACCCATTCATTTTTTGATAAGATGACTGTGTCATCTGCAAATGTGGCGATGGTTAGGTCCTGTGGATCCACGAGTTCAATTGTAGAGCCAGTGGGCATGTCATGTTTATAGAGTGTGTAGAGCGTGGGCCCCAGCACACTTCCTTGAGGAACGCCACCCCCGATAAACTGCGGAGCGTTCCTCCTAAAGCAGATTCGTACTGGTACTTCAGCTGCTCCACCAGCTGCTCCACAGCTCCGTTTGGGTATGCAATGAAATTTTTGATTTTTGTTCGTCTGTTTCTTTTCACAAATTTTGGATTTCCAAACAAAATCAAAAAACGTGGTATGCAAGTCGATTCCAGAGATCAGTATGAGTTCAAAAAGGTTTAACTTTCCAAAATCGGACCATTTTTAACCGAATTATCAGGAAAAAACGAAAAATCTTTAAAATTAAAACGGCATTATCTCGGCCAAATAAGGCCCGATCTTGGAAAGATTGGTCTCGTTCGACTCGTGGTCACATCCATTATCAGCCAACATTTTGCAATTGGTGTCAATCGATAGTCGGGATCCGTACGAAAAGATAGAGGTATATCATTTCGAAATCGGACATATGCTACCCGAGATATATTTAATATTTAATTTATATTTAATTTCAAAAATAAGGTCTCAAACGTATTATGTAGACAGCACGAAAGTATACAGTACTACTAAAATTCTGCTAAAAACCGCCACAAACGGCTATAAATGGCAAAAAAGCCCCTGGTATTTTGGCTGATTTTTAATGAAAAATGTCGGCAGCCAGCGGTTGTCTAAAAACCGTTAATTTTTGATGCCGCAACCTTTTTTTGGTTTTTTTTTGGCAGCTTACACTAATTAGCTGCTAGCAGGACAATTAAAAAAGTTGCCTACTAAAATTAGGCATTACATTTTATTGTTGCTCAACTTTTAAATGGCTTGTGATAGATATATCGATCGTATGGCAGCCGTCAAAATGCTGAAAGGCAAACTAAGCCAGAATGAGAGATACAGCATCGGAATGTTTTTTTATTTGGGTTATTAACAGCTAATCTTTATGCCTGATTCCGAATGATATGAATGGAACGGCTGACATGTAGGCAACTTTCCATTTGGCAAACACTTTTAGATGTTAGGATAATAATACTGATTATTCTACATTCATTGCTCTCATTACTGTTTGGCCCTCAACGGTTGTCCTTACGATGCCTCTGACAGCTCATGGACTTACGTGGCAAGCCATAATTACCCAGCAGAACAATTAATGACTGACTGACTGCCAAAGGATCTGCTCTTACTCAGAATTCATTGAAATTGGGAGTAGAATTGAGAAGTTATTAGTAGTTTGGGAGTAGCTCATTAACATCGTTTAACTTTATTAAGCTGGTTAATTAATTATATGTGATTGAGTTTATTTATTAAATTTTACACACTTACAGATGGTTAAATTACTGACAAAGGCATCTCTAACATGATATATATTTTTTCTTTATCTGTATAAACTGCTTTGACTTTTTGTCTATCCATCTCTTTAAATAAAACTGTTTGTCCTGAGTGACAGGAAAGTGAAATTTGCACATTTTTGGGGAAAAAAAAGTAAGTTTGTTTACCATCCAATTGGGTTCAAATTTGTTTTCAAAGGTCTTTGTTCAATTTATTTTGAGAGTTGTTTCACAGTTTTTGGAAAAACCATTTCTCCTTGCTGGAAATGGGGACCAAAGATTTATTAGGTGGTTGAAGTTTCGGGCTTAAATTCATTTCCAAGAATCTTTATGAAAAATCATTTCAGACATGTTTCACATAATTCGCAGAATCTAAGCTTGGAAAAACTCAAGTTTTTTTTTGGGCAGTTTTTAATTTTTTGCGATGTTTTCAAAGCAAATTATATGTAGAGTTCATGATAGTACGGGCAATCTAAAATTGTTCACGTGTGAAAAACGTATATATCCAATTTTAAGCACAAAATTTGCATTAGCCGCTAATCTGTCTATATTTTGATTGAAATGTGCATGGGTGCAGCTGCTATGGACAGAAAGTACATAAATCTAGCTGCCAGCCGTCAGTTCTATAAACTTGTTAAATAATTTGAAGTTAATTTGAAATATTGATTAATAACTCAGTCCACTTAGCCATGATCTTGTTGGGAAGTGAAATATTGTCGTAAATAAAACCAATCGCTCTTATCTATTTCCGTCTATTGAGGGCTGTAAAAACGTTCAAATCGACTGATTGTTGTAAGTCCCCAAAGAAACAGGGATTATATTGCTAAGTATATAAGGTCTGATAGTTCAGTATTATTCCACTCATACGAACACGAGCAGGCAGACCAATAGGAACAAACCGTAAAAATGAAAGGTAAACTAGAAACCGAAACCAACTTAAAACATAAAAAAATACAGAAGATTTTGTTTCGTATCCTACAAATTAGCGAGCCTAATTGGAATAATACTTTTCTACGCGATAACCGCTTTTGCGCTGCCAATTGATGAGTCAACCACATTGGAAACTTCAACTATTGAGACAACAACTGAAACAACAGAAATTGAAACTACAATCGAACTTCCTGTTTTTTGTGAAGATGGTGTCGAATTTCTACCAGCGCCAAATTGCGATCAATTCTACATGTGCGCATATGGTATAGGATTTTTACAATCATGCCCCAACGGACTCTACTGGGATCCCTCGCTAGAAATTTGCAATTGGGGCTCAGAACATTGCGAGCCAACATCTGCAGAAACCGACACAACCGAGACACCAACATCTGAAACAACAGAAATTGAAACTTCAATCGAACCACCTGTTTTTTGTGATGATGGTGTCCAATTTCTACCAGCGCCAAATTGCAATCAATTCTACATGTGCGCATTTGGTATAGGATTTTTACAATCATGCCCCAACGGACTCTACTGGGATCCCTCGCTAGAAATTTGCAATTGGGGCTCAGAACATTGCGAGTCAACATCTGCAGAAACGGACACAACCGAGACACCAACATCTGAAACAACAGAAATTGAAACTTCAATCGAACCACCTGTTTTTTGTGATGATGGTGTCGAATTTCTACCAGCGCCAAATTGCGATCAATTCTACATGTGCGCATATGGTATAGGATTTTTACAATCATGCCCCAACGGACTCTACTGGGATCCCTCGCTAGAAATTTGTAATTGGGGCTCAGAACATTGCGAGTCAACATCTGCAGAAACGGACACAACCGAGACACCAACATCTGAAACAACAGAAATTGAAACTTCAATCGAACCACCTGTTTTTTGTGATGATGGTGTCCAATTTCTACCAGCGCCAAATTGCGATCAATTCTACATATGCGCATATGGTATAGGATTTTTACAATCATGCCCCAACGGACTCTACTGGGATCCCTCGCTAGACGTTTGCAGCTGGAGCTCAGAACATTGCGAAAACGATCCGTCTGTCCCTGAATCGCCGGAATCTGATTGCTCCCGGGGAAATGAATTTTTGCCCGATGAATCCGATTGCACCAAATACATTCAGTGCGTTGATGATATTGGAATTTCAATGAACTGTCCAACAGGTCTATTCTGGAACCAACCACTTCAGAGATGCGACTATGAATGCGAGCTTTAGAATTTTCCCGTAAAACGAGACAGTTTTGTTAAATTTGCAAAATATACATATAATTCAATAATATCAAAAGAGCAACAAATCGAGGGTTTTTCTACGGGACAACAATTGAAAACAATTGTTGATTAGCATTCTACTAAAACGAAAGGCTTTGAAAATCGTCTAACTTTAAATATGGTTAAATAGAAAGTTTAGCAAATCAGTTAAAAATATAAAAAATATATTTTTATCTTCGTTTGACGGCGTCAATCAACCAAAACAAAGCGCTTGCAGCCCTACTTCTTTATGTCTATGACATGGTTTAATCGTTATCTGTTGTTAACCATTTATAAGTTACGCAAAAATTTGATAAGAAGTGCAGCATGTAATTCACTGTGTTTCTACACGAGAAAAAAAAAACTAAATCTTAGCAAACGTTAACTTGAAATTAGAAAAAAAAAACAATGAAGTAATGAAGAGACAGCATAAAAGATAAATAAATATGTACTACAAATAAATAAACAAAATGCAACAGCCCTTGAACTTCAAGTCGATGTCAAATAAACGTCAACCGTCAAAAAGCAACAACTCAGCGATAACGCATTCGATATAATGCAACAACTATACGATATCGCTTTCTTTTAAATTACCCAGAGATATTGCCAGTTTTTATTTTGTGTACCCTCACAAAGAGTATTGACAATCGAACGCAAAATGCGTGCACTTTGATAGACTTGCTGTCCGTCTGTCAGTTAATGAATTTCTTTCGAAACTAGGCTTAAACGTTCCTCTTTTTGCCTTTTTATTATAAAACATGAGTTAATGGTAATGTTTATGTTAATTAATTATATTGCTTATACGACTGGACTCGCTTTAATTGTATGTCAGCAAGGGTATTAAGTCTTCGGCATGCAGCAGAGATAATTTTTGTTTTGTTCTTCTTAGGCAAAAGCTTTCAAAAAATAATCAACAAGGGGATGGGTAGCACCAGATGCAGAGCAGCAAAAGATACAAAAGCATTTACCAGGTATAAGATATATTTCTAACAAATCATAGCAAAGCAATTACATCCAGAGCAATTGTAATTAAAAAATGATTCCGGCTGTCACCTTTGGTTGAAAGCGTATAAAAGTCTTCGGATTTGAGACCAGAAAGACAGTCGAAATAATTTGGTGGACGGAGACGAAATGAAAGGGTTCAGTAAGTGAAGCATAGTTAGGTCAAAAGTTTATTTGTTTCAATGAAATATTTCATTTATAGCACTTGCTATTGTGGGTTTGATATTTGTTTTGGGAGCCAGAGCCCAAAATCTGAAAGAGGTAAGCGAATAGTTTGAACCTTTGTAGCGACAGTTATGTCAGTTAAGTGTTTGGTTTGCCCTTCAGCAATGCAAGGGCATTCAGTATGATTTGTTGCCTTATCCAGACAAAAATGACCAGTTTATTGTATGCGCCTATGAAGTGCCAGAAGTGCGCAGCTGCCTACAGAACACTTGTTTTGATCCCATCTTGAAGAGCTGCAGCGAGAAAGCCTGCACTCCAACTACTCCCAGTGACAAGGAATATGCAGTTACGTTCTGCAATGAATTGAAAGCAGGAGAAAAAATACCATCAGTGGATTGCTCCCACTTCTGGATCTGTTTGACCGAAATGGAGCCCGTCTATGTGGCCTGCCCGCTGGGCAAACACTACTCACGCTCCGAACACGAATGCGTATCGCCGGCACTGGCCAAATGCGCCACCCCAGCGAAGCTGTGCGAATCCAACTATAGCACATATGCGGCCGAGAGCTGCAATGAATACTACGGATGCACTAACAAGAAACTGGCGAAGCGCAGTTGCCCGTATGGTGAGGCCTACAGTGCAGAGAGAGCAGCGTGTATTAATGATTGGAGCTGTGTCGCAGACCTCAAGCCGGACTGCCAAAATCCCGCCAATGCCAATGCCTACTTCAGTCACAGCGATTGTACCAAGTTTTACGTTTGCATACAGAGCCAAGTCTTCGAAGGCAAATGCGCCGATGGCTATGGATTTGACAGGCAGAGCTCCAATTGCAGGCTCGGCATCTGTAAGAGTAACTAATCCTTCTGATCGGCAATAAATTTAATAAAAACACACAAGCTTGAGCAATGAAATGGTTTCTCTTATATTCTTTGTGTACCGATATTTATCTCGGAATTGTAAAAGATCCTCAATTTTGTGAATACAAAAAGCTAAACACATATTTTGTCGCAAGTGAGCAGCTTGGAATTCCAAAACAAGTACGGAGGACAGGTCTTCACGAAGGGCAGATAGTCGCACTGAATGAAGCGAGTGCAGTCGCCGGGGTAGGGTATAAAAACCCCATTCTGAGCAGCACATAACGCAGCGAGGCTATGATCATGACGATTTTCCAATGGATTGGAGGTGTGAGCAGATATTAGACAGTTGTTCAGTTCCATAGTTTCGCATCGCTGCAATTTCTCACTCCAGTAGGAATTAGCTGGACAGTTTAGAGTTCGCGTCTCGTAGTAGCGATTACAGTCGCCTGGGTAGGGCATATGTGTTATGTCACCCGATTGAAGGGTTTGTGATGTCGAGAAGCTGTTCAGGGCAGACAGTGCAAAAATAATCCATATTTGAAATAACACTGCAAACAAAAAAAGACAAGTTTACAAATTGGCTTTTAAGCTGAGTATTTTATAGCTTACTTACTTTTGTCTCTCGCGGTCAAAATGGCCGCTTTGTTCAGCTGTTGCTTGGCTTTATATAATATCGCAGTGTGTTATCAACCATACTCGACACAAGGTCAATAACAATATCTAAAACAATATGAGATTATATCTAGGCATATAAATATTACTATATGTTCTTTTTGCATGTGTCTATGCCTGATATTGACCTACAATATAAATATTAAATCAAGACACATGTTTTGATAGCTCTCGACAGAACAATTTCTGTGGTATTTTAATATTTACCAATATTAATTCTTAATAGCCGCGCATTCCTTACCCTGATCAAGACATAAAGATATCAGCGATAAAATTGATAAGCAATCATATAAAAAGCGGGAGTAGAAATTAAGAGCATTGAGTACTTTCACTGGACTCTGCTGATACAATCAACAGTAAGTGTTCATTAATCGAAACAGGAAAAAAGACAGTAGTTGAGTATTGATTTCTTTTGAAGCGATGAAATTTACGATCCTCATTTGCTTGCTTGGGTTTGCCATAGCCTCGGCTAACTATGGCGTTGGTATTCGATACGGCAATGGATCGGTAAGTCGAGGCAAGGATTGATTAGTGGGAACTTTGAATAACAACATCTAACGTACAGCTCATAACGACTGAACCACCTATTCAACTCGGCCAGTGTCCAGCCTACGAGGATCCCAATCATATTGTGATGTTTGCCTATCCCAGCGACTGCCGCAAGTACTACACCTGCATGAATGGCCTGGCATATCTGAATCAGTGTCCCGATAACTATTATTGGAGCCAGCTGACCTATCGCTGTGACTACCGGCAGTACTCCAATTGCGAAAATACGGATTTGCCAGATAATAATCAACCTGTCAGGTATAGTGCATATCCGGGAGATTGCACTCGCTACTATGAGACGCGTACTCTGCGCTGCCCCAACAACTATCATTGGAATGTGCACTACGAGCGCTGCGATCTGCCACAATATGCAGGCTGTACGGGATTGCCTGTTACATCGCCGCCAAGCAGCTCGCCTTCTCCTTCGGTGCCAACTGCTGCTACGGCACCGCCAACATCCCAGCCAATAACGCAACCAGACTATAATACACCTTTCGACCCGGAGTATCTCTGCAAAAATGCCGTTAATATGCCATATCTGCCATATCCCGG
Organism: Drosophila borealis; assembly: GCA_035045885.1. NCBI lineage: Eukaryota > Metazoa > Arthropoda > Insecta > Diptera > Drosophilidae > Drosophila > Drosophila borealis. The sequence continues at coordinate 4,704,763 of JAWNOR010000211.1, forward strand.
AGATTGCCAAAAGTTTATCTACTGCGGCCCAACCCCATCTGTGCTCACATGTCCCACCGGCTTGTACTGGAATCGCAATACCCAGTCATGTGGCTCATCCAACATGGGTTGTATGCAGTAGGATCCGTAAAAAGCTGGAAAACAGATTTTAATATCTCCGATGATTTAATGCCCTCGCGGACATATTGAGAAAATTGATTCAATTGTAAATCTACCAAGTAATTGCTAACCAAATCGTAACTAAAATCATTTTATTTTCCACGCCCATAACAATAAAATTCTTTTAAATCAGACTCATTTTTGATTGCTCCTTTATTTGCAATATAGTTTGTTCGGAATTAGCCAAAATATGAATAATATTTGGGAGCTTAGATAAGCTATCACAAACCAATCCTAAATTTTTACAGTGTATAGACATTCATCAGTCGCTTCAGACCTATATATCGCAATATATAATGCTGTTTATCCTCACTGACGGACTGACAGCTGCTCGCCTCACAAGCCAAACCACAAAAGCTAGCGAGCCGATGTGGTAATTCCCATAAATACATCCTACTTTGGTTAAAAGGGGGGTCAAACAGTTGGTGGGTGAAGTTTCCGACTCAAATTCAGTTGCAAGCATCTGGATGAAAATATATTCTAGACATATTTTACACTTTGCGCTAAGTCCAACTCACTTGGACGGAAAATGCGGATAATGAATTTGTGGGCCAATTTTAAGGTTTCGTCTGATCGGCTTCAAGCTTATAAAGTGCAACATATCACTTAACACACGTTTTCGCGATTTCGGAAGTTCCGGAAAATGACTAAATGCAACTTTTTGCTTGCCATCCGATCGGCTTCAAACTCATTTTCAAATATCTATGTTGAAATGAACTTGAGAAATGAACTCGAGAAATGCGCGCAAAAGTTTTATCTAAAATTTAAAGCAAAAAACTTGCCGTGAAGTATCCGCTAGTCCATTATTAAAAATACCAAAAAATTTTAAGTAACGATTAAATATAATTTATATAGTTGTAAATGATTTTTTCAATGCGTTGTGGTATCAAAGGTACCAAAATATTGAAGAATATTTGTAGTCAAATGTAGTATGAATCGCTTTATCAACATAATATTTCTTATCAAAATGAATTTTTAATGTTTTAACATATCAAACTTAGTTATTCCAAGCCCTACTATTTATTTGACGGGAATTGAACACCTTCGCTTGCGAACTAAATACTTTTACTGCCAAGGCATATTTCCTTTTTTTGTCTTACTAGACATTAAAGGTGACTGTTTTCAGTCAGAATAGTTTGCAATGCCTGTGGACTGCAATTGGCGAGCTGGGCATCCATGCAGCGCAATTCTGTCGGACTGAATTCCTCTTCATCTGGGCAGGCATAGCCCACCGCGATGGGCTCTTGGCACACAATATATTTTGAGCAGTTGTTCGGATAAGGCACAAGTGAGCCGTCAGTTTTACCTTCACAGAAATCATGGGGTGATGGATTGGCCTGTGTTGTCTTGATGTCAGGTAGCTCAGTTGTTGATGTCAAAGGGGCTTCGGTTGTCGGTGTTATCGTACAGTTTGCGTACCAGGGTGCCATGCAGCGTTTAAGTAGAGCACTGAATTCTTGACCTTCGACACAATCGTATACCACAGGGTTGGGGCTATTGCACTGAATGAACTTGGTACAGTCGTTGGGATAGGGTACCCGTTCGCCCACCGCCGCGCCCTCACAAGGGTCAGACTGCGGTGCAGTTGTAGTAGAAATTGTTGTTATTTGTGTAGTAGTTGTAGTCAAATCGGTTGTGCTTATGGTGGTAGAGGCTGTTGTTATTTCTGTCGAGTGATTTTCTTGACAAGCATCGGGCGACACGTTGGCACCACACTCACCGCTGTTGGGATCGTAGAACTCGCCGCTGTTGCAAACAGCCATCATGTAGACATTATCGTTAACACAGCGGAAATACCATTGACAGTTTTCGGGATATGGAAATGTGCTGCCTTTGTTGTTCATGCAGATGCCAGGGGCAGGCGTCGGTGACGGAGGCAACACGGTGCTCCCCGTTGTTTCGCAGTCGCTCTCGTCCCAGTCCACACACTGCTGCTGAGCCTCGCTGAAGTAATAGCCGTGAGTGCAGTAAAATGCTATAGGGACTGGCTCCGAGCACACGACATATTTACTACAGTTGTCGGGATAGCTCACATACTGCCCCTGGAGTAGCCCAGAACATATTTCGGATATTGGTTCGACTGTTGTTGGCGTTTGGGTTGTGGGTGCTTGCGTTGTAGCTGGAGTAGTCGGTGATGTTGTGGTAGTAGGTATGAAGCCTTCCTGACACGCTGTGGGTGAGACATCCTGTCCACAGTCGCCCGTCGCAGGATTATACCAAGAATTGTAAATGCAGTCAACTATGGCAGACTCTCCGTTGCCCAAGCACACAATATACTGCTTACAGTTGGTAACTAATGGATAGGAGATGCCAAGCTCTTGATCTGCACAGAGTTCGTTTGGACTTAGAGTTGTGCTTGATGTTGTGCTTGTTGTTTCTACTTCCTGACAAGCTGTTGGCGGCACATCAGGTCCACAATTGCCGGTCTTTGGATCGTACCAAGAATTTACTGGACATTTGGCCTTAACAGACTGATCATCACCCAGGCATAGAATATACTCTTGACAGTCCTCAACATATGGAAATGAGGTTCCAAGTTCTTCGCCCCAACATTCGTTGTGTGCTTCCGTAGTTGGCTTCGGTGATTCCGTAGTTGGCTTCGGTGCTTCCGTGGTTGGCTTTGGTGCTTCCGTGGTTGTCTTAGACGTACTCTGTCCGTCATAGCACACAACCTCATTCGGATCGTCACATACGTGCAAGGCCGGATTGAAAAGATAGGGCTCGGGACACTTATGGATCACAGCTTGCTGATTGATGCACACGATAAACTCGTCGCAGTGCTCAACAGAGGGCATCAAAATTCCGTTAGCAACACCCATGCACTCATCGGATGGAGTTGTTGTCGGTTGTGGTAATTCGGTACAATCAACTGCATCGGGAGTGTCACATATCTGCAGATCTTTATTGAAGAGTTTACCCGTAGCGCAGTATTCTAACTCTGCCCGGGAGTCCGTACATGAAATATAGGCAGCACAATCATAGGGGTATTCATAATAGCCAGTCGGCAGGTGTTCACAAAAGGTTGAATCAAACAGTGCAGTAGATCCGAATAGCTTGTTTACTTTGATATTTCTAGCTGAAATCCATTGAGCAGCAAACACTAGCAACAACGATATCAAGAGATATTTCCAGTCATAGGCTAAAAGAAAAGAGTAAAATGTTTATATCATTAGAAATGGGTCGAGAGTGCTTAGTAGATAATAAAGAATAGTAAATACCCTGTAGCTATTCTACTTAAATTCACTGTTATACACTTTTATTCTATTATGGGTCTTCCAGTCTCGGGCTTGTAGCCAAAGAATCAAGAATCGGAACTATCGGGTGGCCGGATTGAGTAGTTTCAAGATTGTGAGATAGGTACGCTTGTAGAAGTCTTTGTTTCGTTGTTGCTTCTAGCTATTTCGTAATCCCCAATTAGGAATTCACCATGTTAAACAAGTTTATAGAAATATATATGCCATATAGGTGATCCAAATAAATATAATAGATATATGTTCATATATTAAGTTGCCTTTTTTAAGCAATTGCATATTTTATTGGTAAAATAATATTCATATTAGAGCTTTCATTTCAGTTGGTCACCATTCTTTTCGTTCAATACTGTGCTTGCGATCAGGATATATTCTTGTTATCTAGTGCTGAATACATCCAGTATTCTCGGGAAGATCACAAATGCCCTTTTGGCCATTGAAGTACTTGTCGCCACAGCTTACTTTAAGTGCCTGTTGGTGGCGGCAGATATAGTAGTCGTTACAGCGGGTTGGGGAAGCCAAAAGAAAACCGTTGGGCTTTCCAGCGCACATGAAATGAACTTGGTCGTCGGTTGATGAGACTCCATTCATAAATTGAGTAACTTCTTTGAGTGGGCGGTAGCTAGGTCGGGCACGAAAAGGTTGCTTAGCCTCTGTCGCTGCAGCTGCTCCTGGACACTTTGTTGTGGTTCTGCACGGGGGTGTTGTGCTATTGCACTCAGTAGTAACTGTGATTGTGCTGCAAGTCGTCGTAGTTGTAGTCGTTGTTTTGGTTGTTGTGGTTTTTGTCGTTGTAGTCGTAGTTTTGGTTGTTGTCGTAGTTGTGGTTGTTGTCGTTGTAGTTGTAGTCGTAGTTGTGGTTGTTGTCGTTGTACTACAAGTTGTTGTAGTTGTTGTCGTTGTTTTGGTTGTTGTGGTTTTTGTCGTTGTAGTCGTAGTTTTGGTTGTTGTCGTAGTTGTGGTTGTTGTCGTTGTAGTTGTAGTCGTAGTTGTGGTTGTTGTCGTTGTACTACAAGTTGTTGTAGTTGTTGTCGTAGTTGTGGTTGTTGTCGTTGTAGTTGTTGTCGTAGTTGTGGTTGTTGTCGTTGTAGTCGTAGTTGTAGTTGTTGTCGTTGTAGTTGAAGTCGTAGTTGTGGTTGTTGTCGTTGTACTACAAGTTGTTGTAGTTGTTGTCGTAGTTGTGGTTGTTGTCGTTGTAGTCGTAGTTGTGGTTGTTGTCGTTGTAGTTGTAGTCGTAGTTGTGGTTGTTGTCGTAGTTGTGGTTGTTGTCGTTGTAGTCGTAGTTGTAGTTGTTGTCGTTGTAGTTGTAGTCGTAGTTGTGGTTGTTGTCGTTGTACTACAAGTTGTTGTAGTTGTTGTCGTAGTTGTGGTTGTTGTCGTTGTAGTCGTCGTTGTGGTTGTTGTCGTTGTAGTTGTAGTCGTAGTTGTGGTTGTTGTCGTAGTTGTGGTTGTTGTCGTTGTAGTCGTAGTTGTGGTTGTTGTCGTTGTAGTTGTAGTCGTAGTTGTGGTTGTTGTCGTTGTACTACAAGTTGTTGTAGTTGTTGTCGTGGTTGTGGTTGTTGTCGTTGTAGTCGTAGTTGTGGTTGTTGTCGTTGTAGTTGTAGTCGTAGTTGTGGTTGTTGTCGTAGTTGTGGTTGTTGTCGTTGTAGTCGTAGTTGTGGTTGTTGTCGTTGTAGTTGTAGTCGTAGTTGTGGTTGTTGTCGTAGTTGTGGTTGTTGTCGTTGTAGTCGTAGTTGTAGTTGTTGTCGTTGTAGTTGTAGTCGTAGTTGTGGTTGTTGTCGTTGTACTACAAGTTGTTGTAGTTGTTGTCGTAGTTGTGGTTGTTGTCGTTGTAGTCGTAGTTGTGGTTGTTGTCGTTGTAGTTGTAGTCGTAGTTGTGGTTGTTGTCGTAGTTGTGGTTGTTGTCGTTGTAGTCGTAGTTGTGGTTGTTGTCGTTGTAGTTGTAGTCGTAGTTGTGGTTGTTGTCGTAGTTGTTGTTGTCGTTGTAGTCGTAGTTGTGGTTGTTGTCGTTGTAGTTGTAGTCGTAGTTGTGGTTGTTGTCGTTGTACTACAAGTTGTTGTAGTTGTTGTCGTAGTTGTGGTTGTTGTCGTTGTAGTCGTAGTTGTGGTTGTTGTCGTTGTAGTTGTAGTCGTAGTTGTGGTTGTTGTCGTAGTTGTTGTTGTTGTTGTAGTTGTAGTTGTGGTTGTTGTCGTTGTAGTTGTTGTCGTAGTTGTGGTTGTTGTCGTTGTAGTTGTAGTTGTTGTCGATGTTGTTGTTGTTGTCGTTGTGCTACAAGTTGTTGTAGTAGTAGTCGTTGTTGTCGTCGTTGTGGTTGTTGTCGTTGTAGTTTTAGGAGTTGTAGTTGTTGTGGTTGTTGTTGTGGTTGGTGTTGTGGTTGTTCTTGTGGTTGTTGTTGTGGTAGTTGTAGTTGTGGTCGTCGTCGTTGTTGTTGTGCTGCATAGTGTTGTTGTTGTAACGTTCTCTTCGGTGCATGGCGGCCGAGTGGTAACACATGGCGGAGTTGTTGTCAGGCAAGGAGCTCCCGCATCCCTAGCTGAAACGGATAGAGGAACATATTGCCGACTATCCAAGTTGGCAGCAAGTATGCTGCTTGCAGAAACTGCTATAAGCAGTAAGGTTAAAGCTGCAAAATGGCAAAAGCGTTAGGTCAATAATTCCTGTATTTTGTATTCTTGCCGTTTACCATATAAGTTGCGCATGGCTGTTTTTAGTTGCTGAAGTTTAAAATTTCTATTTTACAGCTCTTCACAGCCTAGGCGGTACTGAGAGAATGCTTGCTCTCAATACCCTTTTATACACATTGCAATAATAACCAATGTGCCAAAAATAGTAATTTTCGTGTGGCTACCTCATTAGCAAAGTAGGTTCCTGGCTCATTTCTTATCAAATATTGATATCGAGATCTTTATCGTGGTTGTTACAACCACAGCTGGTCCATTTATGTCTACGGATTTCATATACCCTGTTCTTTCATTTTCCAAGGGTATTTCCTCCTGTAAGCCAATAATAGATATCGAACTGAAGAAAGCGATCACATACTCTAGCAGGCTGCCCGAATAGCAATCAAGCATAATTTTAGCCAAATAACTGCTAGAGCATTTTAATGTTGCAATTCTCTGTAGATGATTTGTCTTATCGACCTGGTAATTTAGGCTAGGTATAACCGGTTCCCGATAATCGTTTTTTGTATACTTACACACAATAATTATTTAATTGAATTAATAAATATAATAAATTAAATAAATATAATAAAATGAATATACGATTAAGCTCTAAGTTTATGAAATGCACAATGTCTAAAGCAGCCTTTGCTTGCGTGTGTCTTTGCTAGGGTATATCGTAGTCGAGCGCCTTGATTGAAGAATTTATTTTGTGTTATTTATATCATAGCATTTAATTATGATTATGAAAAGCATACGCCTCAAGGCAACACGTTTTTCATCATCATTAAATCAAAAGAAGAAAAGAAATGCATTGGCCGATTAGATAGTTAATATACTAATTGTGCACTATTTAATTGATTAATTTCATTTCAAGACACAATCAACACACACAACACAAACAAATTGACATTTGTCTCAACATTTGATCTTATATCGTATAATATTGACTTAAACATATACATATAAAGTACACCACAAACTTCATATAATCTATACGTTTATGCATACATCATCTTCTTAACTAAGTTAATGTCTCTAGGATGTACACTGGTTGAATACAGAAATATTTATTTTACACATATTCACAGTCTTACTACATATTTTGAATCCAATTTAAAGGTAAAGCGCTTTAAAATTGTTTACCTTTCATTTTGATATTTGCGTTAACTTTTATTATTGTTCTTATTTCCTTCCTGGCAGCTCGCACGATAAATACACTTTCTAGCTTCGAATTATTTCTTTGCTTTAATATATTGTATTTTTTGTAGTTCCACGATTTGAAAGACACTAAAGTGACTAATGGTATTTGAAAAGATATTCTAGCAATAGAGCCAGCTAAAGAAGGAAACTGATAGACAGACGTTAATCATATCAAGATATAACCCACTTAAGTGATAATGAATACGCATGGATAAGATTTTGGCGGAATTTCATTTAAAATCGTAGCATTAATTAATAATATAACATTTTGGTCAAGGGAAAGAACAGAATGGGGTAAATGTTTGTTTTTTCTTGTATTTGTTTATTTACTAGCAACTAATCATTTTCCCTGCCTAGCCTTGAATTTTTGCGATAAAAAAAGTGTGCATAATAATGAGGACACATCCACTTGGAGCTGCGTGCTTATTGGCCCCTCCGGCCATCTGTCATTTCTAATTAATGCATTGATATTTTAATTACAGATCAAAGATTTATTGAAATTATAAAAAATTTGGCAATTGCGGAAAAAAAATTAAGTTTTCTAGTAGCTTCTATAGGCGCTCATTATCTCCCTGCATACTTGCGGGCGATAATAATTTGTTCATGTTTGGTATATGGCATACTTTTAGGAATATATCTTAAATTTTTTATAAGTTTTATTCGAGGGTGTCACAGAATTCTTTTTAACCCAATTCCAATAGGTTCATTTGAAACCTATAGTACTTTCTCAAAAGATTTGGTTAAAAATACCCCTGAAGAAAATTGAAGAAACCAATGATTCCAATGATTGTACATGGATGTTGAGTGGTATTCTGCTTTCTCTATTTTAAGCTGATTATGTGAATTTGTCGATGAATTTTTAGTAAGATATTGGAAGTAGTAAGATATTGGAAGTCAAAACTTTTCCAGGCTAACTGGCAATTAATAATTTTTTAAATTTATCAGAACTTTTGTCTTATAAAATGAATTTTGTACATTTCAAAATAAGGATGTGCCTTCGTTGTTTTTAATATATAGTGTATTATTATATTACTATATGCAGCCGGGCAGTGGCACATAACAATAAAGGAACTTTGAAAAGTTAAATCTCTTAAGGTACTTTGTCAACGACAGATTTTTTGAGAGATACGCAACTCATGGGTGCGGCAAAAACCATACAGATTTCTGTGACACGCCCGATTGTAACCATTTAAATGCATTATATTGATATAAGATCATGCAGCACAAGGTTCTAAGGATAATCCAATAACTACTCAATATATATTCCAATAGTTACCTTACGTGATGTAGGTGCACACTAAAAAGGGGGTATGGAAAATTCCCTCCTGCATTGGCTAAACTTTACAGAAATCAGTATTATAAAACACTTTCCTTTAAAATCAGATCGCTTTCCAACTCGATTTAAAAGATCTTTATAAAAAATCATTTGGCAAGCGTTTTACACTTTTTGATAAACCCAACCCTCTGAGTGCAAAATGGCTGGAAAAGTAATATTCAAAATTTGAACGAAGAATACTATATTTTCGTATACCCAACACAAAACAAGTACACTTCACATTTTTGTTAGCTCCCGCGCTGCGCTACTAGTTTCTGCTAGTTTAAAAAACGTAATTTCGTAGATCGTAAAAGGTAATTCGCCCTACTATGCGGTTCTCATGTATTCAAGTGAGCCTTGTACGTTTTTATGTTTTGATTATGAGTATTATTTTTTACCAAGTTGTTCCAAGGTGTAGAATAAATCAGAAAGTCTATCGTGTTCTCTCTCTCTCTCTCCTTTGCACACACTGTCTCATTTATCTTTCGTTTTTCTGCTCTTACCTTAACCAACTCTCTGCCCCTTTTGTTTTTGTCAGTAATGTGTATAAAAGGGTCAGATGGCAGTCAAATAAATGCGCGTGAGCAGGTAGATTATAATTTTTGTAAATAAATAATAATATATCTATTTCACGGCAATTCTTATCGCCTAGTATATATATGTAACAGATCCCTTTAAACTATGAAAGCGCAGTGAAACAGAGGTTGGCGGTAGGCTGTTCACCATCGTGATTCCAGTTTTTTCATTTAAAGCACATGATCGATTTTATCGATTCCCTGTAAAAATGATAGGCAAAAGAGCTACCTACGTACCTGTCACATGGGAAGTGGTTATTATATTATCTATCGGTACAATTTACATATTGGCACTACATTCATTCATTCATTTTCCACAACTGTTCAGTCTATAAAAACAAGTCTCGATGGCGCGTTCGTACAGTTTATAGGAGAATTTGACTGTGACTGGAGTCATGAAGTCTCTTGTGGCCCTCTGGATAATTCTGATCCTAAATAAAACAGCTGTCGCCCAGTTTAAAGTAAAATACCAAAGTTATCTTTGTTGGCGGACTCATCGGTATTAATTAAATCTTACAGGATGGTTTCATGTTTCACACCTCTATCTGTAAGGGAAAAAACGGCGGCATGTTGCCCATGTTTGGGAAATGTCGAGGATACTATATTTGCAACGAAGGCAAGGCTGTTGCTGGAGCATGCGATGAGTACAGTCGATTCAACCCCCTAACCCTGCATTGCGATGATGCCGAGAATGTAATCTGTCCATACGAAACACCAGATGACGACGACGACGCGGACATGGATACTTCAGAAGCCGATACATTGGAATTCGACAGTGACGAGTTCGAAGAGCCTCCTGTCTATACGAAGCCGCCTAAGCAACTGTCTAAACCGAATAAACATCAGATTGTTGATTTGTGCTTTAGTAAAAAAAATGGAGTAGCCTTGCCCAAAGCAGGATCCTGCACTGAGTACTATATGTGCAAATCAAAAATGGCCCACCTACGCCGTTGCCCAGGCCGACAACAGTTCAGTCCAACTCTAAAACTGTGCATGAAAGCATCGGCTGCCAAATGTTCCATAAGCCAGGTGCAGCTGCAGGTGTCGTCAACGGAAGAGCCCAAGTCTAGCCCCGCCGTAACCGCTGGCCTTTGCTCCGATGAGAAGCAAGATGCTCTGGTTCCCCATCGTAATGACTGTGGCAAATTCTTGCTGTGCAGCAATACGATGTTCCTGGTTATGGATTGTCCACAAGGATTGCATTTTAATGCCAAGTTGAGGCGATGCGACTACCCAAAGATCGCACAGTGTGAGGTACAAAAGAAGCCAACTAAGAGAAATAAGCGAAAACTGTCAAAGAAGAGCAAGCCGAAAGGAAACCCCTTCTAAATACATATATAATAATACAAGTAATGCAATTTTAATAGCTGTGACTTCTTTTAGTCGAGTGTTTGGATTATTTTTTGCGTCTACCTTTCGAGGCGTTTTTGGTGTACTATAGGATAGTTCATTAGCTGGTAAATTCCACAAGACCCTTTGCGGATCTTTGTGAAAATGCATTAGAGCTATTAGGCGAATCTATTCCTTGGATGGTACCAAGGTCGTAAGAGTGAAAGCTAGACTTTCATCTGTTCAGTTTCCAGCTGAATTTGGCAAAACCTTCCAAATCAGGAAACACGCGAAAACCCTTAGTATCAAAAGAAAATAATTGTATGCCAAGTTCTCTCAGAGCTGCAATTGAAACGATCTTTTATTCATCGTTTGATAAAACTACAAAGTTAAGTACGATAATGCAGCTTTAAATGGTTTTATTAATTAATTTAGCGCCTAGCAGGCCAGTCGCAGGAACGGATCTGCTCGTTGAAAACCAGACCAGATGGGCACGTAAAGTTAATCCCACATTCGCACTGGCAAACAATAAAGCCTCCGCTGTTGCCATTGGCGAACATGGTACCATCGCGTTGTCCAACACAGACGCCCTTGCTCTCACAGTAGGTGCCCGAGGGGCCGGCAGTGGGACCGCTGGGTGGTGGAATGCACTGGCCATTATCCTTCTCACACTTGCTGCTCTGGGAGTTCCAGTAATCTCCGCTATCGCAGGAGGCGGATACAAACACTCCGTCCTTGCAGACCTGATATTTAGTGCAGTCTGTTGGGTTCGCTTTAGTCTCTCCCTCTGTACATGTTTGAGGATTGCACTGGCCATTATCCTTCTCACACTTGCTGCTCTGGGAGTTCCAGTAATCTCCGCTATTGCAGGACGCGGATACAAACTCTCCGTTCTTGCAGACAAGATATTTAGTGCAGTCTGAGGAGTCCGACTGAGTCTCTCCCTCTGTACAGGTGCAGGGAACGCACTGGCCATTATCCTTTTCACACTTGCCGCTATCAGCGTTCCAGTAGTCTCCGCTATTGCAGGAGGCGGACACGAACTCTCCGTTCTTGCAGACCAGATATTTAGTGCAGTCTGAGGAGTCCGACTGGGTCTCTCCCTCTGTACATGTTTGAGGAATGCACTGGCCATTATCCTTCTCACACTTGCTGCTCTGGGAGTTCCAGTAATCTCCGCTATTGCAGGACGCGGATACAAACTCTCCGTTCTTGCAGACAAGATATTTAGTGCAGTCTGAGGAGTCCGACTGGGTCTCTCCCTCTGTACAGGTGCAGGGAACGCACTGGCCATTATCCTTTTCACACTTGCCGCTATCAGCGTTCCAGTAGTCTCCGCTATTGCAGGAGGCGGACACGAACTCTCCGTTCTTGCAGACCAGATATTTAGTGCAGTCTGAGGAGTCCGACTGGGTCTCTCCCTCTGTACATGTTTGAGGAATGCACTGGCCATTATCCTTCTCACACTTGCTGCTCTGGGAGTTCCAGTAATATCCGCTATTGCAGGAGGCGGATACAAACTCTCCGTTCTTGCAGACAAGATATTTAGTGCAGTCTGAGGAGTCCGACTGGGTCTCTCCCTCTGTACAGGTGCAGGGAACGCACTGGCCATTATCCTTTTCACACTTGCCGCTATCAGCGTTCCAGTAGTCTCCGCTATTGCAGGAGGCGGACACGAACTCTCCGTTCTTGCAGACCAGATATTTAGTGCAGTCTGTGGAGTCCGACTGGGTCTCTCCCTCTGTACAGGTGCAGGGAATGCATTGGCCATTGTCTGTTTCGCAACTGGCGCTCTGTGAGTTCCAGTATTCTCCGCTGGGGCAAGACTTGTGAACGAATTGACCAGTACAGCAGGCATAATACTTGGTGCAGTCATCTTCATCGGCTTTGGTGTCTCCACTTTGACAGCAATCGTCGGCGACAGCTCCTATGACAAGTGCCATTGCGATTAAAAGGAGATACCCTGGAAGTTCACAAGCAGAAGCTGGTGGAATGCTTATAATATATGTGTTATGAAAGATATATCTTACCGTAGCTAAATTTTCGATTGTTAGTCATTTTTGCACTCCACTTGTTCAACGACTTTTTCCTACTGAAGCCTTGAACGCCTTGCCTTCGCTTTTATATTTTCCGGCAATTAAAATAATTAAATGTTTCTGCTTTAGGTCGGATGCATGTGACAATGATAAAGAGAAATCATTGTTGATCATATCAGGCATATGCAGTAGTTGAACACAAGCATGTTTTTTTTTATCGTGATGTTAAAAGGTGAACCTTAGAAAGTAGATGCTAGATGTTGACCTACAAATGGGAACAAAAATATATTGCTGTGGGCTTCTTTTCGAGCCAATAGATAAGGCATAATTGCTGAAAGTTCAAAAATGTCCAATGGGCAGGGCAGGGAAAGGAAAGGAAAAAAAAGGAAAAGAGCTGAAATTAATAGACGCTAACAAGCTAAATATTAAAAGAACTATAAAATATGCTAACAAGCATTACCCTGCTTTACCCGGACCAAGTATTCCTCGTCCCATGTCTTCCATTTAGCACATAGAGCGATCTTTCGGTCATCATTTTCTATGTTTACTAAGTACTATATCTACTATATATTGCTGCAATCCGGCTTGGAAAAAAAATGATTGATATTTTGCAAAAATATGCTGCTTTACTTTGAAAGCATCATTTCAATATAGATTGAAGAACGCATAATTTAAACTGATTTATTTTTGCTTTACCAATTACATTTTCCAGAATTTACTCCAAAACAGACTTTTTCAAATCTATAAATCTAAACGAGAATGCCCTTTTTTCTTCAGTTGAACTTTGTAAATACTTTAAAATAAATGTTACAGCAATTTTTTTGTCATATGCATCAATGTTTATTTCTTTGAATTATATTTATATGAGATATAATTGGATATATACATATAATACTTTCATTAGTACGAAGGGCAAAAACCTTCGGTATCGACAACGCACGCCTTGATTGTGGTATCAAAGTAAGCACCGCTTGCACACTTTTGTCTCACAAATTGTCCCATAAGACACAGGTAATAGGCAGCACAATCTTGCGGATCGACGTGTACTTCGTTTTCCGTGCACCCGCCAGCACCGGGACAACACTGGCCGTTATTCGGTTGACATGTTTCTGCTATCGAATTCCAATAGTTTCCGCTTCCGCAAGTCTTGTGAACAAACACTCCACTGCAGCAGACATAATAGCTGAGGCAATCAATCAGATCTTCCTGGGTATCGCCTTCTTTGCAGCAGCTTGCAGCCTGCGATTCGGCACTTTGCCAAAATAAAAGGCATATAAGGAGCACTATATAATAAATTATATTTTTAATCCTTGTTATCTTTAACATTATATTCCTTCTATACCGCATTGATAACGTATTTGTAACCGTGCGAGAGACATTTTAAAGTGCAATTTCCTTGGTACACGAACGTTTACTAAACAGCTACGTTTTTTATTACACCTTTTATATTATTCGCCAATCATCATAATGAACTTTCGGTCTGATAACGGAGCCTGATAATATTTCGACAATATCTAAGATGTTACAAGATATTGTAAACAATTAATCATTTTGTTACAAAAATGGTTTCACTGAAAATTAGGAATGATGCTGTGCGTTTACAGTGCTGCTCATCTAAATATAGAAATATTTTATTGACTTTTTTGCTTTACTTGGCAAAATCAAAATTAAATTAGGACGTGATTCTCACTTTTCAGAAAATCCATCCCACTATGTGGCAATTGGCTTATGGTTGACATTGCGAAATTTTAGGATTCAGCTGATCGTCTTTAAAATAATTTTCAAAGGCGCTTTGAAAAATTCCACTCTTTGTTTGGCAAATAGAAAATGCCCATAATACTAAGTTGAACTTAAATTAACATTAAGAAAATCACCTGCTGGGTAATAAAGTAATCTTTAAAATATATAATTGATCTTTAGCCCAGGCAAGGTCGGGCCTATAGCAAACTCCACGAAAGCATACATCGAACGTAAGGAACTTTTATCCAAAAGCAAGCTAATATAGCTTAAAGTTCCTAAAAGTTGCAAATTAAACAGAAATATAGTTTTATATTATAGTTATACACATTGCCTTACTATGCGATTCTCATGAATGCAAGTAAGCCTGACACGTTTTAACGTTTTGGTTATGAGGATTATTTCAACAACGTGCGGTATACACTTTATTTACTTTGAGTCTGGTCTCTCTCGCTCTCTCTCGCTCTCTCTCTCGCTCTCTCGCTCTCTTTCTATCCCTCTTTACTCTCGTACCGTCTATCCATCTTTTTTTCGCTCCCTCGATCTTTCAGCTTATTCTCCTTTATTTCGCATGATCTTACTCTAACGAATGTCTAATTTTTTATTTCCAGGAATGTGTGTTTATAAAAAACTGCTTACTCAAGCAAATAAATGACAATAAATCTATAATTCGTAGGGCTGTAAATTATTGGGTAAGTTTGTAATTACAATTATGTTTGTTTATTAACTTGAATATATGCTTAGGCAATTCTTCTACTTAAAAGTGTTGTGTGTGTGAGTACACAATCAGGAAAATACTCGTTTACTTAATTCTAAAATACTCCTCAATTTATTTTGATTTAGAAGTCATGTTCATATTTGCTCTACAAGTATAATTTTTAAAAAATGAGTGCATATTTTTTGTGTGGAATATTTTATGCTCTGCCTATCTCACTCGCTTGTCATATTCATTTCCTATTTCCTTTAATTATTATTAGTGATTTTTTCAGCAAACCTAACTGGTTCCTCCAGTACTTTGGTAGGTTTCTGGTAACACTCATTGCAATTAAATTTAATTGCGCCGAGCAAGTAAAGACCTTAATCTCAATCCTTATATGTCCAAAAGCTAATACGTTTTATATCTCTAGTGGGCAAGTCTTGCATGTCTTATCGTAGCGTACTTTGACCTTGATCTTTCTCTGCAGCGGACTAACTTAATCTATAAATGTATAAACAACTGTTTGTGTACGGACTGATTGGTGCTTAACAAGGGTGGAAAGATTGTTTGTTTGTATTAATCATTTTAACAACATTCCTCACAACCATTCAAATCTAGCCGAAATGCTATATCGAACAACGCCGAGCAAATCCAGTAAGGCCTAAAAAAAGTTGAAAAGAAAGCAAAAATTTCTGATTTTCCTTTATTAATGTAACTCGATTATCCTAAAGGGAACAATCAACTTTATCCGCATAGTTGCAAGTGTACAGTGTTTGATCCCAATATAAACCCTGACTGCACTCCATTGGAACCTCGCACTCGCACTGGCAGACCACATAGCCACTGCAGCTGGTCAGGGATGGGAACAGTGTGCCCTCGCGTTGTCCCAGACAGCGGCCGTTGCTCTCGCAGGATATGCCGGAGGGTCCGGCATTCGGGCCCGATGGTGGTGTGTGCTCCCAGGGGCAGTCCACATTCTGTGGATAATCACAGAGCTCGGCCTCCGAGTCGTAGAGCAGATTGTTGGGACATATCTTCTCCACGGCACAGTTGAAGTTGCACTTGTAGAACTTATTGCAAATGCCCTCTATGGGAAAGAGCGTGCCCTCCGGCTGACCCTGGCAAATGGTGCTGTCGTTCTCGCATACGACTTCCGGCACATAGCCGTCGGGATAGTCGCACTGATCCGAGGTGGCATTGTAGACCAGGCCATCGGGACAGATCACACTGTTGCTTCCCCCGATTGTACCGGATGTGCGGTCCCAATCGCACACCTGCGCCGTCTCGTTGAACTTGGTGTTAGCATCGCAGGGCATGGCAACTGGACACTGGCACTGGCACACAAAGAAGCCATTGGTATCGGGATTGGCGAACATTTTGCCGTCCCGCTGTCCAGCGCAAACGCCCTGGTCGCTGCAGCTGGTGCCCGAGGGACCAACCAGTTCGCCGTCCCCATCATCTGTGTCCGCTGGGGTGCAGTCCACGTTCCACGGATTATTGCACGCATTCTGACTGGGATCAAAGTACAGGCCACTGGGACAGGTTCGCTCCATGTAACAGCCATGGCTGCATTGAATATACTTCGTGCAGACGCCAGGTAACTGAAGCAAGGCACCGTCCGGCTCGTTGACGCAATCCGTGCGCTTGTCGCTGCAGTAGGCGGGCACCTCGCCGCCCGTTGGGGGAGTTGATGAGCTGCCGGGCGCTTCTGTCGGATCCGTGTCGAAGGTGCTCTCCCTGGTGGTGCCCGCACTGGTGGTGCTCTTACTGGTGGTGCCCGCACTGGTGGTGCTTTTACTGGTGGTGCTTTTACTGGTGGTGCTTTTACTGGTGGTGCCCTCACTGGGTAATGTCTCTGTATTGTCCGTCACGCTGTCTGTTTCGCTCTCATCTCTTGGGGTGGTCTTCTCCGCCTCCGGCGGGCAGTGCGTGGTCGGTTGATCCAGATCGCCGTCTGGGCATTCCTCGGCACAGCATGTGCACACGCACTCCTCGTCGCTGGCGGCCTTGCCAAATAACGAAAGACCCAAGCACTCGGCCCGCCACTGGAAATCGCACTCGCCCAGCTGCGCATTGAAATGCAGGCCACGTGGACAACGGCGAATTTCGGCCACTTCGCGCTCCTGGCACACCACAAACCGTCCGCAGTCCAGGGCCAAAGGCAAACGCGTTCCGTCCGCCTCATCGCCGCAAATATCCGACCATTGAGCGACGGTGCGCTGAGCACCAATCAGCAAGAGGCACCCAATGAAGGCTGGCGATGGATTCGATATTTGTAAGTCATGTGAGCCGCACTCTCGGAGGTGGATCCGTGTACTTACCAATTCCTCCTTTTACTTTGCACATTTTCTCCGCAAACTAAACCAATTCTTATATCACCTGAACCTCGTGCCGAACTAATTCGCGTTCTTGGCAGCTCTGAAGCATTTATGGAGGTGGAAAATACAAATTTTGTTTCTTTTTTTTTTTTGGCAACAAGTGTACACATATCAAATCAGTAGTCAATCGCTTTTGATTATACCAATAACCGAATTTATCTGTTGATTAATTCTCCCCACCTGTTATCTCACAGGCGCTTGGGCTGCGTGCATCGCGAGTGTAATTACGTACTTGTTTCTGGATTCAGGCGCTCTTATCGCTATCAAAAGCACAGAAAGTTTTCGATTTCGAGCCATGCTTCATATTCCCGACACTCACAACACTTACCGTAGTTCATTTATGTTCTTCCTATGCCGATAAGGCATCTCTTGCTCTCTCTTGCTCTGGAAGCCTATAATTGATATCAGCCAATGAATGGTTCATTCATGCGCCTACAGGTAAACAATACCAGCTATCAACTTCACAAGTACGAATCCAAATTGTTAGGCGAATTCCTATAGCGAATCGAATACCCTAGAGGCATATGCTATTATCCACATTGGCATTATCAGCCAAGGTCATCAAAAGATAAACAGCTTTAGCTGCCTCTGTCTACTGTCTATGATAGGAGCATGTTTTGAGGTTGTTTTCTTAAATATAAAAAAATCTTTTATTTAAAAAAAAACAATTATTGACCAAAAGTAGCATACACTTTGTCTTGAATATTATGTCTTAAATCCATTATTAATTGCTAAAATTTGTTTAAGCATACTTTTTATACCCTTCCAGGGATTATTATAAATTTGTCAATTTGTGTAACTCATGGACGAGACATCTCCGACATTTAGGGTATATATATTTTCTTAATCATTATCAAAAGTCGAGTCAATACACAAGTACAAGTCTGTCACTTTCTATGAAATTTAATTTTTCAGTTATTGCTATCGTCATTTTCTATTGCAGTTAGTAAATCGAAATACTATATAATGTACCTGCCATAGGAATGGTTGGTTGAATATTAGCTTCTCGTATGACCGTTTCTATATTATTCAGGATATCTTGACCGAACCCGACATTTGTTAGTTACACTCTGCCACTAACATATAAGCAAAATTTTAACAACATCGAAGGACTATATCACAAGGCCCCTTGGTATAAATCGGCCCGACAATGTGTTTTTGTAATGAAAACTTTTTCAAGATATCTTAACCAAACTCAGCAACTACGAGCTTTAAAATTCTCCTCACATATCTGCAATAGGGTAAGACATATTTTTAAATATGTCGTCTTTTAGTCTAGTTAGATGAACATAATGGGTGAAAACAAATGCGAGAGCAGTGGACGAAAGTTTTATACCCAGTAATGACGATCTTATTATTTTAATTATATAACAATAGATTATATTACATTGTATTATAACTATCCGATCATTATAAAACTTTTACAATAGATCAATTACACGTGTGGGAGTTTATACATATCTTAATTACAAGAATTAATTCCTTCAACTGTGATTCTTCCACGAGTTCTAGATTCAAGACTGATTAAGGCTTGTTTCAAGAATAAGCGAATCTGTTATTAAGAATTAAATATTCTTAAAATATAATTAGGAAAACTTGACCTAATTAATATGGTCAAAATGGAATAAATATAAGTATTTTTTATCATAAATGCAGCTTGATTTGAAAATACATTAAATTCATGAGCTCTAGAATCAAGATTAATGAAAACTTATTTCTAGCTTAAAATGGGATTACTTCAAGGACAGATTGAGCTCAATTTAAGACTATAATAGTATTTTTTCATCATGAACATAACGATCATTTAAGAATTTATGGTCTTAAATTTAAGTTATTTTCTTCTTACTTTAAGTATCATTAAAACTTGACTCTGTACTATTTCGTTTTTATAATTAGCTCAATAAGGCTTGAAAAAATTAACAAACAAAAAACATGCCTCATGGTTTTTTCGTACATAAAAAGTCACATTTGAAATGTGAATTTTATGCTTAAATCATGCTTTTATGGCCGATTTTAATTGATTTATGCAAGAAATTCTTAAATTAATAATAGTAATAAATAAATATTTTTTCTTTGCTGAAAATATAAATTGTAAATGACGCCTATATTGACCCAGCTTCTTTTTTATCCATATGCAATATCATGGTATATGATTTATAGAAACATTACATACACTTCCAGTCTTTACCTGCTAAAAGGGTATTAAGAATGCAGCATGACACATATAAAATCTGATAGCGTTGAGTAACTTGAACAACAGTTTGGCAGTAAGCGATATTTGCACAATTAAGACACAAAACGCACACATGCACAGATCAGATGTAGAAAAGAAATCGTTAGATTAAATACATATGTATTTGCATGCCGTGTAGCTAGAGGTATGACATGTACTGTTAGATTGAAATATATTTGTGCACCTTGATGCACAGCGAATGCGGTGACAGGCTTCCTGCTTTGGGTCTAGTTAGATGGGATCCGCTTGAAACTGAAACCGAGACAATTCTAATTATTTTTTATGGAAACACACGCCGAGGTACGCTTGAATTAAATTACCAGGCTAAGAAATAAAAAAAAAACCAACTAACACTTAAACGAAGAAAGAAAAGAAGAGCAACAAATGTACAATGGCAAAGCCATTTGGGCCTAGACGCATCATGAGATTGATTCATGCTGGGCAAAGTTGGGCTTATGGGTGTACATTACATGGTAAGCGTTAGTGCAGGGTCGGGCCCGGTCCGGCCCAGGTGTGGATGGTAAGGTAAAAGCCAAAAGACAGAAATGCGAGTTGATATCGACAATCGCTCACATACGTAGCAGAGCAGACAGGCAAGCACTGGGGGTCTATTGTAAAAATCTTCTCAGGTGTAACAGGTTTCTCAGATTTAAGCAGAGGTTGCGCCTGTGCCCCACACAGTCGTCAACTGTGACTCGTTCGCTCGCCTCGCCTCGTTATCAGTCGTGATCGCGATGGCTTGAATGTGACAAGAAGTGCTCCAAAATATATACTAATACGAAACACGACTATGCACCAGCCAGTTCAAATTGAAGAACTGAGATCGATTGGTGCATAGATATCGCCCAAAAAGTAATTCATTTCAATTCTAGCACCATTCGAAATCAGTGCTTTTTATTCGAACCGATCAGCGGCGCATTGCGACAAGTGTTTCGCGTGACTTACGGCAAATATTGAAAACAATGCTGTGGTCAATCGATACAAATTTATTACAGCACACAACGAAATTTGTCTAGTATATTCCGTCATTTACTACATGCCTTTTTGTAAGTATGCGCTGCAAGTGACGACCGCGATCAGGTCGGAAGCCCTTCAAGTTCAACGAAGGCTTCTCTCATTCTCGACGTGCTGCCGTTTATTGACTTGAACAGAAATACTTGCAATATGCGTCACATAATTCAAATATAGATAGCCATATAAATTGGATTTGTAAATTTTTCCTCGTGTCTTAGACAAAAAAAATTCCCGGACTGAAAGTGACAATTTTATTCTGAAATTTGATTTATATCGTTTTAGTCATATTCAGTTTCAAACGGAGCTTAAAATCACAAAATTATGTAAATTACAAAATAATTTGCTTAAGTATATAAGAATGGGACTAATAAAATAATAAAATTATTTCCGCTTATATAAAGCTGACCGGCTCGAGATTAATTTTATTGTTCTTTATACTTATAAACTTATAAACATATAAAATATTAGCAGCTTATCTGTATAGCTATTTTAAGAGACCCCCGATTCTATCATCAGCTAGCTTTGCTTTCGACTCTAGGAACTCAAACGTCTTTAACTTGTTGAGAATTGCAAGCGTCGGGCAACGAAAAAAGTACAGCTGGGAAATTAGGAAAGCAATAAAAATGAGTTGCAATTTAATTTTCAAATTCATTTCTATAAACATCGATAAAAATCACAGTTGCCAAGTACACCTTGAATAGATGCCCACATGAAATGTTGATAAATAATAAATAAATAAATAAAGCAAAAATATAATGTGAGGTATTCAATAATTGCTGTTCAGCTCGTTCGTTTACCTTTGTGGGACCTGAGACGTCAGTCATCCCTTATCAGATATAGGAACACATGTTTTTAGTTTAAAATTGATATATTTACACCTGTTATTAAATGCGCCGCCAATTCCAAAATAATTACTGTACATACTTATCAAATATCTTGCGGCATAAATCTTCTTTGGCTAACAATAAATTATCGCAAGGCATTAATCACACCAAAAACTCAAGACATGTAAACATGTTCCACATTTGGCGCCAGTGTCGAAATTCTGCGAAAAGTTGATGCAATTCTTGGGATTTCCAAAGCCTTTACAAACTTGTCAAGGTCACGTTGCGCCGAAAATAAACTTCTTCTTTTAGTTTTTTTGCAACTTCGTTTTTTCAACATGGCAGCAATCAGCGGGCAATTGTCAGAGGCAGGTGGATGCCGGCGGTTTAGCTGATAGCGATGCAATGTGACATGCCAAATCTTATCTGAGCTGAAATAGTAATTGCTTTCCAAATATATAGCCTCGCTGCTTCAAATCGGAGAGTAAGAACTAACAATTTATTGTCTATATAATGCCAAATTCCCGTTTGCCGGCAGTTAGTCGGTTTTGTTTACCCAACAGACAAGGCGTTTTGAAACGATGCAGGGAACTGTCGGAGCTGCCAGTGTGCTGCTCCTGCTGCTGGCATTGGCTGTCCAGCTTCAGCACAGCAGTCAAACGGAATATATGAGCAGCGGCAAGGATATATGTCGCCTCTTTCCGGACGGGACAAAGCTGCGCAAGCCCGGCTACTGCGATCGGACGATTGTGTGTCAGAATCATGTGAGCACAGACGGCGAAATATGCACTGGCAGCGCATCATACTTCAATCTGGCCAGGGGCACCTGCTATAAATCGCTGGAAACATCGGATAAATACTGCAACTCGCCGTGCACCTCGAAAACTACGGGCTATGTGGGCGACGCTTACAACTGTGCCAACTGGTACTATTGCGAGAAGACCAAACTTGTGACTAGTGGTGTTTGTGACTACGACTTGTGGTTTGACCCGGAGAGACAGGTCTGCGATTATCCCAAGTTCGTGACGTGCAATGCTCAGTATGAGCTGTGCAATGTGGTGCCCGCCGGTGTCATGATTAAGGATGAGCTCAATTGTAATAAGTATCTTACTTGCAAGGCGGGTGTGAACACAACGACCGCTTGTGACGATGGACTCTACTATGATGCGGCGACAGAATCGTGCATTAGGAAGTCCTTGGTGGACTGTGAAAAGCATCCGTATCCGGAGGATGTCTGCGGCACAAAGAAGCTGGCGATACGTGATAAATTCGTGGCGGACGGTGCCACCTGTCGCGGTTATTTCCATTGCCGCGACCTGGGCTCAGGTGTGCCGGATCCGGAACCGATGTGGCACCAGTGCCCCGTTGACACCTTTTTCAACGAAGATATCCAACTCTGTCAGCCCAGGGCGGATCGCAAGTGCTCGGAGGATCGTTGCGACGGACGTGACTCTGGTTTCGAGCTGGCCCAGATTGAGGGTTGCCAGAATTATTTTGAGTGCGAGAATGGTGCGGAAAAAACGCCATTTAAATGCGACGACAATATGTATTTTGATGTGGCTACTCAAGCGTGTACAGCTGAGAAAAAGGAATACGGTAGCTGCAGCTCTGAAAAGGACAAATACGATCCCAATAACTGGGTTTTATGAATAAATTCCTACAAATATGAACATCAATTCATTTGAACAAATTACGCATTTTGTAAATCTACATCATTTGTATTTTATCTATATTTATCCATTGCTTGGAAACGACGCGCGCAATATTTGAAAAAATGTCAGTTTGCACTCAAAAGGAAGCAAGCCCTAAAAGGTGTTCACAATAGTGCTCGACATGCATAAAGCAGTGGCATGATGTGTGCGAAGCAGTTTATTCAAGCAGATCTTTGTGGTGCACTGCTTCTTGCGCTTCACCTACTGCACGAAACGCACTGCTTTATTTATTTTAAGACTGTGGCGCGTTTATTTGATTAAACTTTTTTTTTGTATATATTAACACAATTAAAATTGTACTGTATGTAAATATTTTTTATTAATTTAATTAACAAATTTTACTTTGCCAAATATAGAGACACATATATTGTTAATCCCGTTTCAGGTATTTAATCAAAATGTCATTTGACATTAATCATGTATCATTAATCCGGCCGGATATGTAATAAATGTTATTTTAAATATTTCCTGTGTCCATGCGATTCTCATAAATTTAAGCCTCGCGGTTTTAAGCTTTGATTTAAAGTTTTATATTAAACAGAATGTAGACTATTAATTCAACTGTTCGCGAATGTTTTATGCATCTATGTATGCATGTAAATATTGAGGTGTTAATGTCTGCTCGCTAATATGAAACACAGACTACTCGCGCTGTGCTGAAAATTAAAATAAAATGAAGACCTTTGACGAAGTGCAACCGAAATATTTCGGAAAAATACATATTAAAACAAAATTACTTTTCATTTTAGATTTAAATAAATTAATCCGTGTGTTATTTTGAATGTCGCCCTTCTACACGATTCTCATGATTTGAAGCAGGATTTACAGTTTTCTAGCCCTTATCTTAAGTATTTAAAATGAATTGCGTTGAATATCTTATTAAAATTATCTTAGTTCGTATCCTTACTCTCAGTTATTCTCTCTCTCGCTTCTCTTTTCTCCTAGTCTTACTTACTTTCTACATATTTTTTTTTCAGTGATATGGATACATTAAATTCTGTATTTGTCCATCTAATCGATGGAGATACAGCAATGGGGGCTGTTCATGTGCATTTTTGGGTAAGTCAAAATCTATATATATGCACATATTTATATAAATGTGAATAGGGATTATTTCCTAGTATATGTGTGTGGTTTTTAATAGCTTTTACTAGTTAAGCTTAGAAAATCAACAAAAATAATGACTGTCTAATTGAATAAACAAAATATTTTTATAAATTCATGTAATTTATGAGCTCAAGCGTAAGTACTTACCGCGACGGGAAATACACTAGTTATTATTTTACACTGACCCATTATGTTTTTGGGTAATTGCTACAACTTATCCTGGGCTTTGCACTTTTCATCGCCTGTGTGGATACCATGGCAAACATTTGGGTTTGGTATGAAGCATGGGGTCATTATCTGTCAGACGGAAGACGCTCCAACTCCGTTGCATCAAAGGGGCTGGCTGAACCCCCATATGAGAGAGAGCACAAATGCTGCAAAGGAAACTCCATTTTGCAGAGCTGCAAACTGCACGATGCAGCCGGCAAAATTTCGCTTTTTTCCATGTAGAGACTTTCCCTGTAGTTTTCATTTTAGACTACGATGTGACATGAAAAGCAAACCAAAGAGACAAAAGCAAAAAGAATTTAACGTGGGAGTGTGTTAGTAAGGCTAATTGGCTTTGATGCTGCGTCTGGCTGAACAAATTTTGTAAAATGAATGATGATGTAAAACGGACAGTTTTTTATTTATGGACACGTATTTAACATAAAATGCAATCGAATTTTACAAGCAATTATTATTTATTTTCCAATAATTGCAACCAACTGGTTCTTGATCACTTGATCTTTGTGCTGATAATTAAAATTATTTAGTCCCTAAATATCAAAGATTGCAGTAATTAATCCTAGCTTCAAAGCGTTTATATCCGTTGCTTATTAAATTTTAATTAGCACTATGTGTTTTTGAAATTAACGAAATATCGCCCAATATGATTAATGGAATCTATTTATTTATTTTATTTATATGATTTTATTTTTTTTAATTTATTATCTTAGAATTTCAAAAGTCTAGGTCACAATTAGGGTAATGGAAACTTTGATTCTTAATTTCAACTTTTATTTATACGCATTTATTTATTACCTCTACAATATTCGTTAGATATTGGAAAAATCTATTTGTGTTTGATAAAATTTAATTTAATACATTTAAGAAAAATATCGCTAACGTAACGCAATTAGGTTCATATAATTTCCGGATTGGAGTTAACCTTGCATAACTCTTTTCTATCCGCATCGAGTACTTTTGGCTAGATATATCGAGTACTTTCGTATCGAGCATTTATGGCCACGGTCAGTCAGTTGTTATGGTTAAAATTGATGTTGGGGCACTCAGACAACACCCTCTAAGTTGTGCGCTCTGTAAGGGTTGTCCCAGCCGTTGCTCCCCATTGTTAAGCCCTGAAAAGCTGTTGTTGTTTATACTTATATCGGACTCTGTGCACGGCATTTGTTAGTTCCTCACCTTGGTACAATTTATATGTAAAGCTGCTGTATTTGCTTTCCTGGTAATATCAATTATATATTTGCTCAGTTCCGTGCGCCATCGTGTGTTTGTTAGAAAGTTCCAGTGCGGCAGCCACCCTCTTTTCTGAGTGGATCTAAAGCCTGCTCCCTTGTTGGTTTCACTGCCACTGGCGTCACGTTTGCCGCATGCCGCATGCCACACGCCGCTCACACTATGGCAGCGTCTGCCATTTTGGCTTTTCCTGCAGGAAGCTTGCATATTTTACGTGCTGCATGTGGTTGTTGTTGTTGCAAGTTGTTGTTGCCTTGTCTGTGCGGGCATCTGTCTGTGCTGTGCGCTGTGCTGGTGCCCCAACTCTTCACTTTTATCGATTGAAATGTGTCTCAGCCTGTGAAATACAGGTCATTGATCTGCTCGTGCCTTTTTTTCGCTACGAAATGCTTCTCGTTTTGCCTGGCTTGAGAGTGGGCCGAGCACCGAATCATGCCCTGAACCGGGAAGCGGCATGGTGCAGATTGTGTCAGCCACTCGGCAGCTTGTGTTCAGTCAAGTCTTTTGGAGTGGTTCCAGAAAACGGAATTGGCTCT
Source organism: Drosophila borealis (assembly GCA_035045885.1). Taxonomy (NCBI): domain Eukaryota; kingdom Metazoa; phylum Arthropoda; class Insecta; order Diptera; family Drosophilidae; genus Drosophila; species Drosophila borealis. The sequence continues at coordinate 4,730,988 of JAWNOR010000211.1, forward strand.
ACAGATGTAGCGAGCTGTTCCACAAAACGGAATTGGATAAATTTATTTTCCTGATATCTGAATATAAGGATTTTAAGATCTAATGGCATGTTACTCATCTTAATGAAACTGATATTTTCTGAGAGGTTTGCCATTTTTGGAAGTTGGTTGCGTAACGTTCGTATCACTCAACCTATTTCAAAGCGTTTTACAACACTAGAAAGCCAAATATTAATAGAGCTAATTACATATAAAGATATATTAAACAATTAAGCTCTATAAACCTTACAATACCAAAGGAATAATTAATTATTGATGACGACAAAAGGAATATCACAAAATTTGAACTTTAAAAATTCAGATAATGATAGAAAATCCGGCTTCTTTTTTAATTACATTTAATTTCTTTATAAATTTCTTTGAATTCACATTCTAACGCTTCGTATGCTTCAGCATATCATAAATATTCCTACTGGTAAGCTAAAAGATGATATATGCATTTAGTTGGGCCGATTCAACCACCATTTCTGACAAAGAGCCAAGCCAAAAGCGTCTGCCCCAGTCGCCATTGCACTCGCAGCGGCTTCGCTTCCTTGTCACACGGTTTCCGTGTTGGACAAACAAACGCTGGGGGCGACGAGGAGGACGACAACGAGGACGAGGACGAGGACGAGGAGAGTGCTGTGCCGGAGAGTGGCGATGATAACGAAATCGTTTTTAGCTTTGGGGTAGTGGAGCAGCCAGCGAGTGGGCCGCGTCGTTTATGTCGTGTTGGGCACAAACTGTACCAAAAGTGCGCACACAAATGCGCCAAGGGAACATGACGGGCAGCCGGGCGACCACTAGACCAGACCAGACCAGACCAACTCAGGCCCGGCCCGAACCGGCCCAGACAGTGGTAGAAAGAGAAACCAACTGCGACTTATGGCCCAGGATGTGTTTGCCAAAGTTGTAGCTGTCAGCATTTATTTCGAGGGTTGCACTCTGGCCGGAAAAAGGGAATTAAAATAACTGGAAAATAAAAAAAAAAAAAAAATAAAGGAAAAACAAAAAAGCTGGGCAAAAAGCGCATGGAGAAGACGTTTGCTGGCCCGGTGCGGTTCAATGACCAAATGCCGCCGATGCTATCGTGAGTAGGTCCGCACCTTCCCAAATCGCGGCAAACGCGGCAGAGCTCTAATGTGACTACGAGAAAATTCTCGTTGCCGTGGCCAATGTTGCAAACGAGTTGCAAGGTCGTTGAACGCTGTTACAGTTGCAGTTGCAGTTGCAGTTGCTGAAGAATCTGCAACTAAAGCGCAGTTAATATCTAGCGTTTCTAGCCAAACAAGTTTTCGTGCTCTGCGCAAACCACGCACAATTTGTGCCTTAAATTCGCAATTGTCTGGCAACGCCAATGCTGACAATCAATCATCAATCATCAGTGATTGGTAGATCTGTTCCCAGTAGAGCTTCCATTTAAAATGCATTTCTCAAGTATTTCATATCAATCAATGTCTGGCAACGCCAATGCTCGTAATCAATCAGTGATTGAAGTAACTGGCTCCAGCAAATCATGCTGTTAGCTTACATTCAGAAAGTATATTACTTAAATTTATAAATAAATTCTAATCCTTGTTTCGTAATGCATAATCAAATGTTTAATGATCTGGCAACGCCAGTGCTACCGTCAATCATAACTTACCATATTCAATGCATTTATAAGGTATTTCACATCAATCAATGCAGCATAACGCTTTCAACTGTCTGGCAACGCCAATGCTCGTTATCAATCATAAGCAGTGATTAAATTAACTGGTTCCAGCAATTCTTGCTTTTTGCTTACATTCAGGAAGAATATTATTTGAATATAACGTTAATTATTTAGATTTATTGAACTCATTTCTCACCATTGTTTCGATATGCATTAGCAAATTTTCAAAGGTCTGGCAGCGCCAGAGCTGTCAATCAATCAGTGATCGAGGTATCTGTTCCCAGCCGAGCTTGTCATTTTTAATGCATTCCATTAGTTGAATATAAAAGTAAATGATTTAGAATTTATGAACTTGGGGACTTGTCACCTTTGCAGTATATGCCAGCTGCAGTTGGACGCAGTGCATTCAAAAGTACGCGCTCAATGCAGTTGCTGCAACATTCGAGTTGCAACAAAGCGCATGCGTCGTCGGGAGCGCTCCCTAGCATAAACATAGGATAATGGCCCCTGGAAACGCTCGTTGATGTTATAATCGTTGGCGTCGTTGCTCCCAACGAGCCATAACACAAAAGAGCCCTCGTCGTCGTCGTCGTCGTCGTCGTCGTTTTCCCCCTCCCAACCCCTCCCACTCTCACTTGGCGGCGCTGCAGGCATTGACACTGACTCTGCCTCTACGCCTGCATTTGCGGCAGTGGCAATGGCAATGGCCATGGCACTCTATAAGCTTCTCGTGCGTTCGTTTCATGCCACACAGACTTGCTGCACACGGACACACCTAGCCTGACCCAACTATTTGGATTTGAATTTTCGTCTCTGACAAGCTAAAAGTGCTCCGGCTAGGAATTACTTCGTATTTTAAGAATTACTGATGAATTATGAAAAACTATTTTGTTCGTAATTTAAAATTTGGTTTATTCAAAATTTTGGAAAGCTAAGAAATTCAAGTATTGCCACAAATACAAAGTTAATCTGTTTGTTTTTGAAGCCTCGCAGAAAACGTTAATACTTGATTTCCCGTACCAAAGTTCGTCGTTTAAAAGTAGCTCGAATAGGTTATAGGCAGCGGAGAGTTGAAGTCCCAACGTTCGTTGGATGATGTCCTTGCAGTACAGTCATTTTGTGCTTCAAATCCTGCAGGTGGACTTCTAGCTTCGTTTTCCAGCATATCATCAGAACTCCCTGGTTCGGCACAGAGTTCGGCGTCTTGTCTTAGTAGAATTTCACTAGCCTTGGCTTTCGAGGCAGCCTGCCGTGAGGAGCGTCGAACTGGCTTGGCTACAGCTCTCGGTTTGAATCTGGCCTTGGCGCTGCGGCTATTTACCACACGCCTCACGGGCTCACTTTTGGAGCCCTTAAGATTGCGCCTAGATCGCTATTTGATGCACAGATGCATTCAGTTAAATATATATATATATATGCATGAACAGCACTTACCCTTTCCTGCATGGGCGGCGTCTGCCACGGAATTGCGCTAACTCCGTTTGGGAACCACAGAGATTGACGCAGTGCATAATCCGAGGTGCCTGTGCGGGCCAAGATGCCCAGATGCGTTAGGGTGCAGAGCGATCTCATGACATAGTTCTCCATATTATTCATCTTCTTGCTCCGACGCATCTGCAACTCCACCTGACGGACAATGCTGTGGGCGGGCACGAATGCCGATATCGAATATTTGCCCTCAAGTACAGATAGAGCCTTCATCACATTTCGATTTATTTTTTTAGGAACGTTAAAGTTGTCCATTTTATGCGATTATTTATCCCGATACGATAGAAAACTTATGTGGTTTAATATTTTAAGATGTTTACAGCTCTATGGTTGTAGAATTTATGGTCTCAGGCTAAGTTTGATCTATATAAACAAACCTATGTTAAAGGCAATGTCTACTAAGACGATTCAGAAGGATCGGTTATTTAAGAGGTAACGAAATCTTGTCGCGGGCAAGACCGGGTATATTTGTTTCCGTATACAAAGCGCGAGCTAGGTAGTTTCACTGAAAATTAAACGAAACTTTTTTCCGTGCCTTACTATGCGATTCTCATGCATTTAGGTTAGACTTCAAGGATTTCATGTTCTGAGTTCTCTCTCTCTCTCTATCTCTCTCATTAAATTACTCTAGTTTTGTATTACTTACTTTTACTAACTAGCTTTCTAATTTTTGTTTTTTAGGGTTGTATATACATAAAAGACTGCTCCCTCCTACTTATGGACGAATTTTTGAGTAAGTACATATTTGCAAATATATTTATATATCTTTGGGAATATAGGTTAAGGAAATTCAGAACTACACACGGGTTATCTTCTAGTTAAGACATTGACTTATAACAGGGTTTAGGGTCGATCCTATGCTGGGATGAGAGTAACCAAACAAATTATAACTAAATATATCCGCTTCCAGATAAAAGTTTGTAATATTTTAATTAAGTGAAGAAAAACTAGTTTAGTCAATTTAGATGTTTATTTGAAAACTAATTTTGGCGTTAGCAAACACTATAACAGCTTGTAAGAGCTCCCAGGAGTTGCAGCCCAATCCAGACGCTCATCTTGACTGAATGCAGCCATAGAAATTTTCACTTAATGATGAAAAGTGCATCACAATTAAAATGAAAAGCAACGAAAAGCGAAAACTTTTAACACATACATAAGTCTGCAGGGATACACGGAGTCACAAGCACACACACGCACACACACACACACATTCACAATAGAACAATAACAGACTAACCTATTGTAAAGTGGTGAATACATAAATACGTACACATAGACAGAAGCAAGCTATGCACATTTGACGTACATACAAAATTTTACTGTTGTGTTGGCAACAATTTCCAAAATGGCGTCTCAGCGTGACTATCTTGCCACCGCCTCCCCGCCGCCCGCTCAGCCCCAACAAGCCGGCCAACCATGCAACCAAATACATATTTAACCCGGGTGGAGTATCAGAGTGTGTGTGTGTGTGTGTTTTTTTTTTTTTGTCTGCCACACAACTGCAGCAGCAGAAAAGGCAGCAAAACAGCAAGAACGGAGCCACTGCCACGGCCAGAGCCACAGCCAGAGCCACGACCAGTGGCATTGTGAGTGCAGAGCGGAGCAGGTCAATGATACCAAAAGTTAACCCACACCAACAACGTCTGCAGCGTCGCACTTGAGCAATTTTCACAAAAAAAAACAACAAAAAAACAACAAAAAAACAAAACAAAAATAAACAACAAAAACGAGAAAACAACAACCAGAACAGTTCGCAGTGCTGCCAGGCCGCACCCTTTGGGCAAAGCCACCCACATCCACACCCACAGCCAGAGCCAACTCCAGAGTCAGCGCCAGTGTCAAGTTTACGCCACATGTATATACATATATATACACACACACATACATGCAAACACACTCGCACTCGCACACACACATACATGCAAGCCAGCAGATCTGGTCATGAACTCCATTCTCCATTTTCAATGGCAGCCATAGGAGTCCCCGCAGAGCCCTAGCACAAAAGCTCTTTTATCTATCGCCTGTTTAATTTGTGCACTCTGAAAAGCGTTTGTCGAGCGGCGGGGGAGAGATAGAGGTAAAGGTAGAGGTAGAGAGCAAAGGAGAGAGAACGAGTAAAAAGCGAATGCTAGACCTAACTATCACCTCCCACTTGGCCTGCCCACACCAAGCCAACGACAGCGATGCCAACTGCGACGCCTTATGCATCATTTATTGCCCCCCTCCCCCCCTTTATTATTATATCTTTTTATCTTTTTCCTGTGCAGCAGCAACAGCAGCAGCAGCAACAACAAGAACAGCATGCGCCACGCCACAACTTGAACAACGCGGTGAAGGTCATTGCTACCAAAATTGTGTCTCCCTTTTGTCCTACTCTACTCTCGACTCAATTCGACTCGCATTCTCATTCGCCGCGCTGCAGACCAGAGCAAATACACCAGCACACACACACACACACACACAAACACATCCACACAGAGCACACGCCGTCTGTGTGCGTGTGTGTGTGTGCGTTTGCTTGTGTGCGCATTTCTGCATTTAATCGTTGGCAACGACGTCGACTACTACATTCGCACATCCGCACATGCAATGCGGAGCAAGGGCTCGCACAGCGTTGCCAGACTGTGGATTTTTGTACAGCGCAACAACTGAAACGAGCTAGAATTGAAGAACTGTGTGCGCTGGCAACACTTGCCGCGCATATTACAACATATAGCAAAGAGTCAGACCAAAAAAAAAAAGGCAACAAAGAGGGAAAAAACTCGTTCAGCTCGGCTCGACCCGTTCCGCTCCCGTGCCAAAAGCAAACTGTGTCTGTGTCACTCAACCCACTAAACTCGCACACAATGCGACGCTGATGACGATGACGACCACGACGACGACGACGACGAAGTCGAACTCTGCTGGCGCACTCGTGTTTGGCTGCCTTCTCCGGCTCCATGTGCTTGCCGTTGTTGCATGCAACATATTTTGCGCGACTCTGCTGCTGCTGCTGCTGCTGCTGCTTCAGTCCTCCGTTTCTGCATGCTTTTGTCGCTGGAACGTGGGTTGTTGTTGACTCTATGCGCTCTTTTAAGCGTTGTTGTTGTCGCTGTTGCTGGCGCTGGGTTCAATGTCTGGTGGTTGACCTACCCGTACCAGATTTTCAGCGGCACGTTGCTGCTGCTGCCGCTGCTGCTGCTGCTGCTTCTGCTGCATTTTGCACATTTGCCGTTGACTCATTTCGTAGCAACTCCCGCTCCACACCCACTCCCTTGCCCCCACCGCCCCCCATCAGGCGATTGTGTGGCAAGTGAAAACTAACGAAAAAAAAATAGAAAAATTGTACAATGTTGGCGTCTGTCGTCTCCAAAGTAAAAGTTGTGCAACTGAGTTAGTTGCAGCTCCTCGATATATTTTTAGTTGGGGGTGGGTGGGGTTGCTGCATTAGTTGTGCGACAACTGAAATTACACAACGTTGTTGCTGTTGTCATTGTCCAGACAATTGCTCATCAAAATGTACACTTGATAGTTGGTTTGGCTGATCTGCGGCTTCCCGGCATGGTTGCATCAAGAGCTCTACCCTTGACCGAGGGCATGGCTGCCAAGTAGACAGCAAAGCTTTGCATTCGATTGCAGCGCTTTTCGTGCATGTTATCCAACTGGTTTTCCACTTATAATTTCACTCGCTTGGCCAGTTTTCCACAAAGGGGCCTCACCTGGTGCAAGAAAAGCCAACAAACCACACTGGAAACTATTAGAAGATTCAAGGCTAAGGCTGCATGTCTACGGCTAAGGTCATTGCCATGCTGCACATCGCTGCTAACATATACCCTGCACAATGCAATTCAAATGGGCTTTGATTCGCTGATGAAATTTACGTATATATATTTATAATATATATTATATGCTATATTATTCGATTGTAAGTCGATTGTATTTTATAATTATTAGTATCATTGACAATATCATGATTATTATCAGTATCATTATCATTTTCATTATCACTATCATTATCATTATCACTATCTATATCATTATTATTACTATTATCAATATCATTATCGTTCGCATTATCATTAGAATTATCTTTATTATTATCGTTCGCATTATTATTATAATTATTATTATTATTATTATTATTATTATTATTATTATAATTATTATCATTATCATTATCATTATCATTATCATTATCATTATCATTATCATTATCATTATCATTATCATTATCATTATCATTATCATTATCATTATCATTATCATTATCATTATCATTATCATTATCATTATCATTATCATTATCATTATCATTATCATTATCATTATCATTATCATTATTATTATTATTACCATTATCATTCTCATTATCATTATTATAACTATTATTATTTTTTTATTACTGTAATATCATTTATATTTTTCTTATTATTTTTATTGTTTTAATTATTTTTCCCCCTTCAAGACCTTTTTACCATACTATCATTTTTCCCATTGGGGGCTTTTTCTAGTTCAGTCCCAAAAGTCAACTGCAAATTTGTATTTAAACCTAATCTCTTGCTTATTCTCATTATCAATTTGTATTATTGAGCATTGACGGGGTATTTATGCAATGAGCATGCCCACATATTTTCCGGTTCTATCGATGCATTTTCGCATTTGAATGCAACTGAGGAAAAACCAGTTTTTCACCATTCAACTGGAAGACAAAAGCCAGTTATTATTATTTTCTTCAAAGGCAACGACGACTGGCTAAGCAAGTTCTAAGTTCTATGTTTACCTGTTGTATTAGAGAAAGTTCTATCTGTGTGTGTGTGTGTGTGTGTGTGTGTGTGTGTGTGTGTCGTAATGTTTGCTCTTAAGCGATTCCATGGGAGAAAGTACGCTCGGTAATGGAGGAAAGTACTGTAATCGCTGCAATTGTCATGTGTAATGCCAATTGGAACTAGGTAAGGTGAGTCACAGTTGCAACCCTCTTCAGGTAACGCTGGCTGGCAATTTGCAGTTGTCGCTGTTGCTGTTGCTGTTGTAACTGTTGTTGTTTACCCATTGCCAACAGCGGCGAGTGGCACGAATGACAAATTACCCTGCAGACGCCACATATGCATATCGTGCAGCTTGTCGGTTTGTTGTGCTTTTGACACAAAACGGCAAAGTCCCAGGTGCTGCGACCCAGAGTTTCCGGGACTCCGTGTACACACTGGCTAGAGGGGGCGGTGCGCTAAATCTTTGGCAATTGACGGTTCAGAATACATAATTTAAGCTGTCAATACGTGCGACATAGGAAAAAAAGAGAAAAACACCGACGACTTTCCTAAAAGCCACGCCAGAACATTTGATTCGTTATTTGCTAGGACCTGTACCTGTACATATTGATTGATAAAATGGTTATGTATGTATGTCGCACACACAATCATGTAAATGGATTAGGTTCTATTTAAACTGATTGACAACTTAAAAATAAACAGTGAGTATTCCCCCGACATGGCCGTGGCAAGTTGTGCATAACATTTTAACTCAGTGCATTATTTAATCTATTTAAAAATATGTTAAAGTCCTTGGAAAAAAGAACTAAAAGTTAGAATCAACGTTTTCTGCCCATGTTAGTCTTGTCTGCGAATCTTGAAAAATAAACTTTCGCTCATTAATCCTTTGAATGAATATAGTTTTGGAATATTCCCTTCGCTATTGTGAAAAATAAGGTGGAAATCAGTTGTTTAATCCACCGGTGAGCTTTAAGCTAATTTTGAAAGTGTGTTGAAAACTCTTTTATAAGACATGTTGCACACTTATTGACACATTCACAACACTGGAAATGGGAATTCAATACTGTTCCATTAAGAAAACAATTTATTAATAGCCGTAGCTCGCATTCTTAAGTCTGAAACATGAAAGCTTTGTTTTAGCTGATATCAATGTATTCCTAATGTATTCCAACATCATATCAGGTGGGTAACCTTGTAAGTTGCTGTTATTTAAATTTATCGCTAAGGTCACCGTTCTCTCTTTGAATGTAACTTCTGCACAGTTTTAACCTCTCAAGCACACACACACACAGAATAGGGCTGTGCTCTATAACCCCTTAATGGCAACAATAAGCAACGCGACGCCAACAAACTGTGAAAAGTTATATGAATGACAGTTGCTCTTGCAACCCCCGGTCAGCCCTCTTTTTGAGGCAGCCATCGCGATAAGCGCCCTGCCCCGTCCACCTACTAACTGAAATTGTGCAACAAAAAAACAAGAAAACAAAACGGTCGCGACAGCCAAACTCTTACCCCCAATTTCCGACTATTATGACCAACCCACAAACTTTCGCTAATTTTAATGCAACGCCGTGGCAGCCAAGGGGCCAGGCTGGTGGGGCACGGGGCATGCACCACCAGCCTGCTGACAATTTGATGGATTTTGTGAGATAACAGACGAGACAGCATATGGTGACGCAATGTGCAGCATGAAGGTCAATAAACCATGAATTTGTGGCATAGACAAATGAAGCTGCGGCTGCCCTTGACGGCCAGAAGTCGCGGGCTGCGAGTAGCTCTTTGTTGCAAGGGGATTTCATGTGTGTTGCTCTCAATTCCACAAAGCGGCACTTAACTATTGCTAATCATTGAGGCTTACAAAAGAGAACTCTCCGACTGCATAAAGAATATATACTCTTCATCTGTATCTCAGTTTACAAGCTTCTCCATTTAATAAATAAATAAATATATATATATATATATATATATATATTTATATTATTTATATAAATATTTTTAAATATATATATATATATATATATATATATATATATATATATATATATATATATATATATATATATATATATATATATATATATATATATATATATATATATATATATATATATATATATATATATTTAAAAATATTTAAAAACCTCTCCGAGCATTTATGTAGTATATAAATAAATATAATCTGGATACGTATCTCATTTTTAAAGCCTCTCCGAGCTATATATATATATATATATATATATATATTCTTGATCTGTATCTCAGTTTACAAGCTTCTCCTTCTTCATAGAGAATATAAATATATATATATTCATCATCTGTATCTTAGATTAAAAGCATCTTCGAGTATAGCCTATCGGACTTCATAAAGTATATGTATATACATATATTCTTCTGCTTCCCGATTTTTAAGCTTTCATTAGAAACCTTTATATTTGATGTCGAAATCAGATCGAATCTTTATAACGTATAGCTGTCATAATATAAGTTCTCGAACAAAAAATCATTAGATTTCTCAAGATATCTTGACCAAAGTTGGCATTCACGAGCTTTATGGGATATTTATATCATAGTGCCTTATAGGAAGAATCAGTCGAAAAATACGTTTTTCTATATTCAACTTTTCTGTTTTTTATAAGACTCAGGAATTACGAGCTGCATATTAACCTAACATATCTACAAATTCGTTTCAAATCGGGCTTTTATATGATTTTGCAACCATAGAAATAATCGTATACAAATAATTCGAATTAAAACACTTCGAAGCCAATTGTCCACGATATTTATCAAGGATATTAAATCTTCAATACAATTTCATTTCATTTTATAATTTTTAATAGGGTGTTTTCTTCTGGTTCAAAGTGGTTTTCGAAATATTTGGAAATATTTGTATTTGTCCTGGGTATTTATTCATGATATTTTCATTTTCAATTTCATTTTCCTTTTAATATTTGTAAGCGTTTTTCTTCTGTGATTCACAGTGGTTTTCTAAATATTTTGTTCGCTTTGAAGGATATTTATATTAATAAAAAGTACATTCATAATCTGTAATGTTAAACATAAACCTAATAATAGCTGTCTGGAACTCTCGTTGAAGTTGAAACAAACGGATTATCCCTTTTTTATTATTTCATTGTTGTCATAGCATGTCCAACGGAACACATACTCATGACTAATGTACACAGCGGCAGAGGCATGACGAACTTTGAACTTGTGTTTAACCTGGACACAGGTTGTCGACGGCTCGGCGTAAGCCACAAAAGATTACTCATTCAAGCCGAATGCGAATGATTCACGGTGAGCGCACCTTTTTTGTGTGTGCCTCTCGCATGTGAATAAAGCACAGCCCGAACGTGTCCTGGCAAACACCAGGACTGGCTGTCGCCGCTGGCTCCCAGCGGCTCCTAATGAGTCACTGACCGGGCGGTGCTCCTATATCTGTGGCTAGGCTCATTTTGTGGGGTTGTGCATAAATAAAACAATGTGGCGTCGTCTTGTTTCATTGAACTGCTGCGGCGACTGACTTATAGCATACATTTTGGGGCTGAGCTGAATTAGCCCCAAAAATCGGTTCACTGCACGCACATTGACCTAATAATTGGCTACGATTCCGTTCGCTTTGGGGTTTCCCTCGAAGGCCATTGTCTGTTTCTTTTGATAAGAGCCCACCGGGGAACATCGAATGCCTCGTAAAGTTTGTGCGACAATGGCAAATAGTTTATAAATATATCGAAATGTAATGTGGAATATTCCTTAGGGAAACCCAAAAAAAAGTCGGTAATATTTTAAGGCCTTTGGCCTTTGGCACTTGCAGGAATATTGAATATATGTTAAGTACCTCTCATGGATTATTTAGACTATCTTTATTTTTTTAAATGTCAAAGGAAAGAGACGGATAGCCATATAACGAAAGAGAAGCAATGAGAAAGAGTGCAGCAAACGAAAGAAGATAGAAAGGCAAAAGAATCGAGTGTGGGAGAATGAAAAAAGTATCGACACTGTCTATCAGCTTAGCATTATCATCTCTCGCTCTTTCCCTCTCTCTTTCATAAACATCGCCTTTCTATTCGATTCTCATAATGCTATGCGACTTTCATGCGTTTAGTTAACAGTAAACGATAAATTCCATTTTACATAGAATATCAGAAAACGATAAACGAATAAACAGTAAACGATAAATTCCATTTTACATAGAATATCAATCAGTATTATTCCAATGGTATAAGTCAAAAAATGCTTTGGCAAAATCATTTAACTCTGTGGAAAGTGAAAGATAGCCATAAAATAAAAGATAACTATTAAGAAAGTGGAAAAGGAGGAGAGTGGGACAGCTAGAAGGAAAGAAAAAGATTGTTAAAAACCGAGTGTGTGTGATTGCCTTACTATCCGATTCTCATCTATATATCAAAAGTGCCAACAAGTACTGATGCTTGCATAAATTTAATCTAATTCCAACGGAAAGTAAAAGGTAGGCATATGGAAAATGGAAAAGAATGAAAAAGAGGCAGCAAGTAGGAAAGAGAATGATAAAAGAAACGACTGCGTGAGAATGAGGAATACAGCGACACTCTCTACCAGCCTTGCTCTCTCTCACTCCCTCGCGCCTTTCTATACGATTCTCATAAATGCAAATAATGCTAACAATTTCTGATACTTTTAGTTATATTATATAATAATGTAACATACTCATCCATTGGTCTAGGGAAAAAGGCTGCATTGACAAACAATTAAATTGTTATCAATTACCATGAAATGCCAAGGGAAAAATGTTAAATAATTGTCAATAAAATATAGTTTAAGGACAAAGGGGTTCGTTGATGGTCAAGCCATAATAGACAATGGCAGCGACAACCCTGAAATTAATGCCGCCTGCCCAGCAGCCCTACCACACCCACGCCCACTCAATGTCATTTGCAGCATGCACCAGCTGCAGAAGAGCCGGCAGCCCGGTTCAGGCAGCGCCCAGTGAACGCAGACCTTGGCATTGAGAGTGGAGGGAGCCAAAGCTAAAGAGGAGCTGGCCCAGTCCCTACTGGAGGCCGGCATCGGCGCGGCGCGGCGCAGCGCCTGTGTGTATGCAACGAGTTCTGTGCATGCGGAAATGCGCATGCTTGCGTGTCCTTGCCCTTGGTAGTGAGTCCTTTGCATAGTTGTAGCGAGTGCCCCTGAAAACTGTTAACCTTCGTGCAGCGCGGACGAAGGATTTTGCAATGTGCAACGTGCGGCTAGGAACATGCGCGTTGCACTGCAGTTCTCAAAGTTCAGAATGGGAGAGCGAGAGAGAGAGACAAAGAGAGAGAGAGAGAGAAAGAGAGCGCAAGTTGCATATCGGAGCTGCAAGCTTGCCACCAAACCTAACCCAAAACTATTTGGGGTGTCGTCTGGCTGCCCCTGCCACGCGCTGGGCGTATTTCATGGTTTTGTCATTGCCATTGACCATGATATTAAGCCAATGTCAGTGAATGGAGGTAAAAGTCGGATAGCCTTACGATTGCAGCATTTAGCTGCACTAACCTCGCCTATTCCTTTAGAGCTTTCGAATTAAGCGCAAGGATAGGAAGCCCATCTCATAGACCGAACGTATCTAAGGACAAAGCGACCTCTTAACTAATAAAGTTTGGAGCAGGGGTTGCGTCTTAGGGCAGACCTTCACTCACAGCTGGAAGACGGGCGTTGAAAAGGCTTTGCTCGAGGGTTGCAACTCCAGACAGACAATCCGTCGCGTTGTCAATGCCCCACCCACTTTAGATTTTTGCAATTATACGTATATTTGTAATTTCTATGCTACGACAACTCCAGGAATTCTATGCCAAACTTTGCAACCCCAAAAAAAAAGCACACATAAAGGGGCAACGGCAAAAACAACGGTTCCAGACGCAACCAAACTCAACTACGCATATTAATATCCTATGTGTAGCAACTACGAGATTCCCTACACCAAAATACGGTTTCTAGCCTTCGAGGAATTCAAATTTTAAAATTTATTTTTACCTCAAGATGAACTCTACTATAAATATTGAGCAACTCTGAGATTTCTAATCACTTTAATATGTATCTTAATATTAATAGTGATCAACTACAAGATACCCTAGTTTTAAGTTCACCGCTTGGCTCTGATTTTCGCTAACTTCGTTTGCACAGAAATATTCATTGGTTAAACATAAAAATGAAAACAATAATAATAAACTTTTGTTGTTTGTTTTCCATATACCCGTTTACCTTGTTTGCCTTAGGGTATAATAACAGCGCAAATCTGCAGCCCAACACTTCCGTCCTCGTCGCCGTCATCATCGTCGGTCCCTTGTTCATTGCACCCCCAACGTATTGTACATTGACTTCTCTGGGCTACGCTTTGTTTTCTGCATTCGCCGACGGCAGCGTCGCACCAATGCGCTCTCACACTCGCTCTCTCATGCTCATGCTCGCGCTCTCGTTATCGTTCTCGTTCTCATTCTATGCGCTGGCCTTCTCTTGCTGAGCGACATTCCCATACCACGACCTACCTTACCCACACCCACAGTGCGCTTTCAGCTTTCTGCTTTGGGCTTTGGCCATTCTTCCGTGCACAACTCCCGCCCAGCAGAGGCCGATGTTGTTGTTGTTGTTGCTGTTGTTGCTGATGGTGTCTGCTGCTGCCGCCGCAGTCGACGCTGCTGCACAAATTCGCAGTTCAGTTTTCATATTGAAAGTAGAATTTTTCACTTTTGCAAATTTCTGTCTCGTTTCAGTCGCGTTAACGACGTCATGTCGCACGTTTGTTCTGCATTTGGTCCTCTGCGAGCAGTTTCAAGTTCTCCAAGCCAATTCTTAACTACAGATGCGCTCCGAATGTTATTATTGTTGCCTGCTCTAGTCTGACGGCATATAAATGTGAGATTAACTTTCAATTGTTGTGAGTGGCAAATCTATACTTAATTGCATATCGGTCGAACTGTATTTTACGCGTGTGCCTGTGTATGTGTGTGTGTTGATCGACTGATCAAAATGATCACCGTTAAAAACTGTGCTTGCTGCAATGTGCTGACAATTGGAATATGTACTGCGAAGAATGGATAATAAAAGAGAATACAAAAAAAGTATGCTGCCAAACAATTAAAAAAAAACTAAGCTTAAGTATATAAACTAGATATATAGAAGAATTTTAAACTGTGCTATTCAAAGCAAAGGAAGTGATTATGTTTAGGAATAAGCAGAGCTTTAGATGCAATCAATCGCCGTCAATCAAGCTGACCTGTCAATATCAAGATCATTTCAATTGAGTTATTAAGATGACGTTGCGAAAGGACCTTTCTCGTTTAGATTGTCTGCCCAAAATGTCTGACTCATTCCAGACCAGCCCACAAATGGCGCCCACTTTTGCACAACTTCAGAACTCCAGACATTGCAACCCTCATTAGGCCCCCATACCTTCAATGTCTGGCCCGAATGGGGCGGGCTGCAACTCCAATTACCCCCGCATAACCATCACCAGGCAACCAACCATTGAATCTCTTTCCGTCTGGTTCTTAACAGGGCGCTGTTCGCTCAACTGTAGCGCCGCTGTAGACGCGCTGTTAAGTGCGCCAGTGACACACACAGCGGCAGCCGCTGTTAACCTTGCCTTGGTATTGGTGAACTTGACTAAACACGCGCCAGCTGCTCTCCCGTTCTCTCGCAGTCTTTGCGCTTTGTAGTTGTGTTCGCACGCGCTCTCACTCTCTCACGCTCTCTCTCGCTCTTCGGCTTTTGCATTTCTATTTCAAGTTCTTCTTCACGCTATGTATGTGGAGCGGCGTTGTCAGCAATGAGCATTCAGTGTTAAGGTCAATACGTTTGTTGTGTTTGCATTATGTACACACACGCACACACGTATGTCTGTTTCCACATGGCTGCAATGAGACTGCATCTATGAGATTGCATTTTCTCGCTGATTACTTTGCTATTGAATTTTGTCACTGGCGCTTGTTAACGCGCACACACACAACTTGGCATGCACATGTGTTATTTTATTGCTCATTTGTCGTTGCAGTTTTTTGTGTTTGGGGTCAAATTGTGACTCTTGACAACCTGACGTTTACGGAAGCTTTAAATAGCGCCCTTGTGTGTTGCTTTTGTGTGATTTATGAACTGACTAATGCGAATGCATCACATGCGAAACGTGCTCACAATAGGTGTTGACAATGCCAGTTGAGAAAGTGTTCGAAATTGTAGTCTCACCAAAAAAAGAGTTAAGTTTGCACTCTTAAGAAAAGTCTTATACGGAAAGCCTTTCGACTGCAGCCTAAAATAGAATGAGCCAATTTTGGCTAATTCCACTTCCCCTAAGCCTCCAAAACACGAACCTACCTCAATGCGTAACTCTGTCTGTCTGTTATTGTAGCTCCGTACGCACATTACTCATACGCACTGTTGTTGTTGTTTTTTGTTTTGTTTTTGGGCGGAAGTTGCCGCCCACTCAAACTTCGCTTGAAATACACAGCAACCCAGAGAACTACCCCTGCTCATTATTAAATTATTCTTCTTTTATTTTGTAAGCAACCCCCTGTTTGTTGGCGCAACTCCGTCAAATATGTGGACCCTACTCATTCCATAATTTGTTAACCCCAAACGAAAATTGGTTTGTGCGTGTTTTGACGTTCGTCTGCTCATTCGCGTTTATTTTTGTTTATTTATGTTTTGCTTTTTGTATTCTTTACAGCTTTGCTTCCTCATTTGCTAGCGCAAGCTCATGCTCTCTCACACACACACACACACACACGCAAGCGTGTTGCCTCTCGCATTTTTTCTCTTTCTCTCTCTTCTGCTCATTACGCTCGGTTATCGACGCTTCCTCGCTCTCACAGACGTGCCCACTTTGCAGCCACACACAACGACAACGAACGGTTTTCACTTTCATTGTGCAGCTTATTCGCCCACTCACACAGACTCTCACACACACGCACACATACTTGCGCTCAGCAGGTTTTTTTTCGTTCTGCTCTGCTCTGTTCTGTTCTGTTCCGTTCTTCTCTCGCGCCTTTGCAGGCATTTGCGATTTTCAGTTTCAGTCAGAGAAAGTACGGCGCACGCAGCGGTCGCGATTTCGAGGCGCGTCCATCAATCAAGCTAAAAAACACCAAAAAATCGCCGTCGCTAATTTAATTTATAATTAATTGATTGCTGCCCAACTTAAAGCTGACAAAATGTGCAACAAATGCATGCAAATTAATGCAAATTCCAATAATAATCAAATAAGCAAATGAATAGCTGTAAATGCAAAAGTGTCTCAAGCTCTTAACATTGGGTCTATCTCTGTCTATGTGCCTGTGGCTGTGTCCGTGTTCGCGTCGCGCTGTGTCCTTGTCCTTGTGCAGCGCCCAACGGTCGCAGTAAGCCGCCCAGCCGAACAGCTGTTGGTTGCCAGTTCAAGTCCTCGTGCTCGTCCTCGTCCTCGCCAACGTCCTCGTCCTTGCCGCTGTTGCTTTTCACCTTGCTCTTGAACGACGCCTAGGCCCTCAATGTCAGTGTCAGCTCCATTGCCAGTGTCGCCGTTGTCAACGTATTGACTTTTCGCAAAATTAAATACTCACTTTTCATAATTTGTGGTATATTATACGCCCCGCTCCGCCACGCCACGCCCCGTCCCGCCGCGGCCGCAGCTGCGGCCAGCTGTTGCTGCAAAACTAAATCACAATTGCAAATAAATCAAATTCAGCTTTGAATATGCTGCTGAACGAAACAGCTGCAGAGTTTCAGTAAAAGTATCTGGCCAAATAGCAATGTGTTTCAATAAGCTGTACCTCTTAAATAAATGCGTGAATTCTACGCCAGGTGCACAGGTCAAATGTCAAACATAAGTGCTAAACACAAGAGTGCAAATCAAACGAATGCACAAGAATAACCTAACGACGAGATATGCAAATGATTAATATACAAAGTGACATAATTAACTAGAGGCCGCAAGTGCCTCTGCCTCTCTCTCTGTCGCGCGCGCTCTCCCTCTCTCTCTCTCTTTCTAAAGAGAGCCAATGAATAAGAAACTGCAATGCAACATTTCAGTTCGGGCTACAAAAGAATTTCCATTGCAAGTTAATGAATGATCAAACAACTACACACACACACACACACATGCGCACACACATATGTATATATATATATATATGTATATATATATATTTTTATAAAGGTGTTTACCCGTACGATTGTACTAGCAGAGTTTGACAACAACAATATAAATAAATTTAATGCTCAGGTGAAAAAATACTAAAAAAAAAAACAAAAACCAAACAACAAAAAAAAAACAAATTTAACTAATATTTATTAAAAGGCAACTATTGCGTTGTGTTTCATGTGCAAAATATTAATATATACCTGTACAACATATACATACATATAATTATATAAATATATAGTATATATATATTTTTGGAGATAAATCAAACATATATTAAATACATATTAATCGATAAATTAAGTGAAAGAATTTAACTAAAATGTTATCAAGCGCTGACAAATTGTCATAATTTCAACATACTCGTACTCTCGACACTCTAATTTATACGCATATATAATTAATTATAATAATAAAAGTATTCAACAATAAATATCGGAGCATAAATATAATTAATTGTATATTTTTGCATATTATTCAACAATTTTAAACAATCAACAACTCATCAATCAAGCTAACAATCAATCAGGTCTTAAAATTATTTATTAAAGTAAGTGCGCTTCCCTTGCCAGATATTAAGTTAAATATATTATGTAAATATAACAAAATATATTTATACTAAATTTTAAATAATTATTTAAAGAAAAATTAAAAGTATTTAAAATAATTTAAGAAAATCTTTGAATAAAACAACAGCTAAATATTTAAATATATTTATATGTATGCCTGCAGCATACTCATACTAACTTTTCTTCTTCTTCTTCTTCTGCCTCTTTGTTAATCAAGCTACTTAAAATACCTAAAACATACTCATATTCAACACAAAAAGCTGCTGGGGAGTCGAAAGGAAACCGAGAACAAGTATTATTAGTAATTAATATATTGGAACATCCAAAAAAAAACATTCTCAATCACAACAAGGCCTCACGATATTGAAATATATATACACACATATATATATACATATATATATACACATAGCTCTGGGCAGGTTTAAGGACAACGCTAGAAAAGTAAGAACAAAATTCTAGGATACAACAAAACGAACTACGAATCTTTATTGTAAATGAAAACAACTTTGCAACTTGAAGGCTGATAACATTTTGATAATCCAAACAATACAAAAAAACCAAGAAACCTAGTGGATATATATATTTGCAACAAGTGTAAAGAAGAAGAGACTGATTTTTACAAGCAGAGCAGAGGAGCAGCAGGAGAAATAATACTTAGAGGCAGAACAGCAGAGGCAAATGCGAAGGTGATTCAGGATCAAATCCAACAAGCGCAACTTTCCAAACGAACATTTAAATACACACACACTCTAACAGATACATTTAAAATTGAGATATATATAGATATTATATATTTGTACGATTAATTTGCAACATGCTAAAGAAACTCAAGTGCATGGAGGCGGCTGCCGCTGCCGCCGCGGCTGCAGCAGCTGCAAGCGGGCCCAGCGCAAAGATCATCAAGACGGAGCCCATCGATTTTGAGATGCTCCATCTGGAGGAGCAGGAGCGACACCAGACAGAGCCCAGCAGCAGCAGCAGCAGCAGCGGGAGTGGCAGCAGCAGCGGAAGTGTGGCCGGCGGTGGGGCAGCAGGTGCCACAGCGCCGCAGCGCTACACACACGTGCAGGTGCAGACGGTGCCGCCGCGCCAGCCCACTGGCCTGACCACGCCCGGCGGCACACAGAAGGTGATACTGACGCCACGTGTCGAGTATGTGCAGCAGCAGCAGGGGCGTGTCGCCGCCGCCGCCGCCAGCTCCAGCAGCCTGGCGGGCATCAAGCACATCTACACGCAGAGCGTGGGCAGCCCCACGGAAAACGCAGCCGCGCCGCAAATCATAATAACGCGCACGCTGCCCGCGACGCAGTCGCATCATCATGGGCATCTCTCCCGCCGCCATTCCGCCAGCCCCTCCGCCAGCCACTATCAGCAGCAGCCACGTCTGAGCGCCAGCCACGCCCACTCGCCGCCTCCACTGCATCATCAGCAGCAGCAGCAGCAGGAGCAGCAGCAGCAGGAGCAGAGATCGGCTGGCCAGCAGCATGTGCGCGTCATACGCGATGGCCGTCTGTATGAGGAGTCCATGTCCGGCAGCGGCTGCTCCACCGGTGCGCGTCGTCTTTCCGTTTCGCCGCCGCCCTTGCATCATCATTCGCGTTCCGCGCCCGTCTCGCCCGTAATACCCAGGCGCGCCTATGTGGAGCAGTCGGCACATGTGCAATATCAGCAGCAGTCGCAGCAGTCGCAGCAGCGTCAGACTCCGCCGCCCCCAAACCAACAACAACAACAACAACAGCAGCAGCAACAATTTATTAGTGGAGCGCCGCCCACAGCTGCTGCTCGCAAGTTTGTGGTCAGCACGAGCACGCGTCATGTCAACGTCATCGCGGCCAACCACTTTCAGCAGCAGCAACAGCAGCAGCAACATCAGCAGCAACATGTCATTACCAATGTCAGCTCCAGCAGCGCCGCCTCCGCCTCAGCCTCCTCCACCTGCCCAGCAACATCCGCGTCGTCAACATCCTCGCACATCTTTCGCACGCCCATTGTCTCCAGCAGCAGCAGCAGCAGCAGCAGCAATGGTTGTCAGCAACAGTTGCCGACACACCATCTTCACAGCAACAACAACAACAACAATAGTAACAACAATTTGAGCGGCAACTCGGCAATGCGACCGCCACCGCCGCCGCCGCCGCCCAAGGTGAAGCATGCCTCCAGCCTGGGCACCAGCAACAACAACAACAACAACGTCAACAACAACAACAACAGCAACAACAACAACAACAGCAGCAGCAATGGCGAAGAGCCGTCCAGCTCGATTCCTGATCTGGGTAAGTGCTCGATTTACCAATAGCTGACCGCATATACATGCTACATACTATATACTAACATATATACATACATATACATATATACATATAAATATAACTGTAACCCGTTGACCCTGGACGCGACTTGTCGCGGCGAGTCGATAGCTTGACTTGTTCTATAAAACTACGCTACAAAGTTACTCAATTATGCAGCATTTACATAATATAATCTATATATATATATAAAGGGACCCCAATTATCCAAACTCCATTAAAAATTTGACTAAGGTATTACGTATTTGAGACGTGAGAAAGATCTGCAAATTTCAAGTAAATACCAACATTTTTTTTTGTATAATTTTGAATGAAGAATTAAAAATTCTGTTCTTAAAAATATTTAAATAAATACATTTTTAATGAGTTGCAAAAAGTAAAGATATAAATTTTCATATAAAAATTGAAAAAAACATAAATTTTAAATATAAAACAAAATATAAATATATAAAATGATAAATTCAAAGTACAAAATATTATATATAAAATATAATTAATACTACCTACGATTTAGCTTTTTCAATCAAATTTTTATTTAACGTTTGCCGGCTTAGCCTCTTGTCAAAGTTAACAAGCAATTTAACCTGCTTTTAAACACAGTATTGTTTGAAAGTTCTTATTGCTCCAGCTGGCAAAATATACCAGGCAGTTCATAAAGCTGCCAAACATTTTGACAAGAAGACAATATGTTAACACAAAAAACATAAAAAAAATAAAAATAATTAGTTGAAGTCAAGTCGGAGTTAACTAGTTTTGCTTTGAGCATCTGGAAATTAACGAATGAAGGACTTTCTTTAAAATAAGTTGATGTCAAGTTTAACTTAATTATAGTTGCTTTCCCTAAAACTAGGTAATTGCGAGTGGGTGCTGACTTTGAGTTTCTGAGAATTAATTGATTTATCTTAAGAGAAAAAAAAGCTCGTTTTAAATTAGTTGAGATCGAGTGGCTGCTTTGAGTATCTGAGTTTGAGAATGAAAGACTTACTCTAAAATTGGTTAATATCGAGTGGATGTTAACTATATTTGTTTCTGAGAATTAATTGATTCATTTTAGGAAATAGAGACTTTCGTAAAATGCTTACTATTTTTTCTTTTAGTATCTTTCAAAAGATATAAAAACTTGCTTTAAAATAAGTTAATATCGAGTGAATGTTAACTGTTTTTCTGAGAATGTAAAAGCTTTATCCAAAATCCATTTGAACAATTAAAACTCACTATAAGGCTACCTTTTAATTTTTTCAATTTATCTGCACAACTAATTTAACTGCATGTCAAAAAAGTATGTACTTTTAATTAGTTGAGCTTGAGCCACCCTGTAGCACAGTGTAAATCTATAATTGTGTATTATGTAGCGCAATCTGAAGCGTTCGACAGCCAAGTGAATCGCCAGTTTATGGAGCTGCAGAACTGTTACCTGGGCAAAGTTAAGTTGCTTTCACACTGTTATTGTTTATATGTATATATTGGTTAAACATATCTAGATATATGTGTATATATGTAAAAACTAGAAATATCAGCTTACAAACGTGTTGTTCTATATGGCAAATAACAGTTAATTTTGCAATTACAAAAGGTCATAAAACCTTATAGATAAACATATATATTCATGTTTTAGATACAAACGGAAGCGCTTAGCACTTGGAATCAAATACTCTTCATCCCCCCCGCTCAGTCATAAATACTTTGTACACATTTCGCAATCCATCAGAATTTTGAATAGGCTTCAAATTAGCGCTAAATTCGCATTACATCACGCCCAGATTTTGTTTATATACATTTATTCTAATAACATTATAATATATATGGTATATATATATGTATATATTCGTGTATATTGTTATTAGAACGTTGCTGAACTGCGCCTCGAATTTGATTTCAATTTAATTATCAATTTAAATTTTAAATTGTTTTCATTCTGCGCCACGCCCATCACCCCCCGCGCCCACAAATTGTCCATATACACACTTCGTTCAACTCGATTTTCGTTCCAAATTTTATTTTTGTCTTTTTTTTGGTTTTATTTTGTGTGTTTTTTTGTCAAGGCTGCGAATTTTTTGTTTGTGTGTTAATTTTGTATATAAGATAATTCTTTTGCGTGTCTGTTTTTTTATTGTTGCGGCTTTTTTGTTGTTGTTTTGACTGCCGCTTTTACCTTGAACTTCAACTGGAATAAACTTGGCGCGCTCAGCTTTTAATTCTCAATTCTTGAGCGGCTAAAAATAGATTGGGATTGCTCGAAGCGGGAATACCCTAATATATAATAAAGATCTTCTGGCATTGTCTAATACTTTTTGCGGGAAACACATTCTCTATAAGCTCCAAGGCAACAACTTTGCCACTCTCCCAACTTCAGTTTTCCTTGTTACCAAATATTTTAAATAAATAATACCACAAACGATTTATTTGTTTTAAATATATTATATATTTATGAAATATGCATTTATTAATAATCGATTTTGTTTATTTAAATATCTTTCAACAAAATATGCTAAGATTTTCGCGGTTTTAATTGCAATAATAATGAATTAATTGTATAAATATATATTAATTATTTGCGCATAAAAATAAATACTTTTTTACATTTTATTT
Source organism: Drosophila borealis (assembly GCA_035045885.1). NCBI lineage: Eukaryota > Metazoa > Arthropoda > Insecta > Diptera > Drosophilidae > Drosophila > Drosophila borealis. The sequence continues at coordinate 4,754,486 of JAWNOR010000211.1, forward strand.
ATTTTACAAAAATATATATAACAGATATACATGATTTATGCTGACAGTATGCTCGATATATATATGTATATGTAATGCCTGTGATCTGTTTAATATATTTTTTGTTTGTTTCAAAAAGCAAGCAAATAATTTGCATTGTTGATTCAACGTGGAATATCCGCTCTGTCTGCGTTGTCTTGAATACATGATCCGGGGGAATCAGGAAAACGTCGAATAAAAAATGCATTCAAAATTTGTTAAAATTAAATTAAATTAATTACATTTAAATTCGCTCAAATTAAGTTTGATTCGACTGTGATTAATTCGTGTGTTGTTTCATTTCGGTTGTGTTTTTGTTTGAGCTACTCTGGAAACCTGTTCGCTGTAGCTCGCCCAAACAGAAGCGCGGAGAGAGGCCCTGTTAAGAGCGACAGCTCGGAGTGGGGCAGCGTCAACGGAGCATTCTAATGATATCATTTGGTTGGGTTTCGCCTTTTTGGCAAATGTCTCGACTATATGACAATACGCATATATGGCCCGTCGGACAACTGATTTCTATTTATTTATTTGATTTTGTTTTATTTTGCTTCGCTTTTATCTGGCATACTGTCGCTTGGCTAATAAATAAACAAGTCTGGGCGCTGTTGCTGGCCGCTTATTAAAAGTTAAGTAAATAAAAGTCAAGGCCAAGTGTCGCTGAGCCTTTGGCAGCTTGAGATTTATGCTCGGGCTTCTAAATGGGTCGCCGGTCGCTGTGGAATTGTGTTTGCTCAGCTCTGCCATCTCTTACCTGGCAGCCTCTCGGCCATAGTCAAGAGCCCCTCAATGCAATCGAGGCGTAGCATATTTTCAATGTCAATGTCACGCACACACTATGTCGTCTCTCTGATAGATCTCAAACACTCGTCTATCAGCTGTGCCCCCCACTCGCTCTCGCGCCCCCTCTATCTCTTCCTCTCTCTCTCTCTCTATCTATGTGTGTGTGCGTATACTTAATTCCGCTGAATGTATCTGAATACGTATACTGTATATGCGCCCCAATCAAAAGCATTTTGTTTTCACTCTTGTTATTCGAACGAATGCCAGCAATTGTCCACGCAGTCGCATTCAAAGAAAAGCTCAATCATAACAGAAAAAGTATATATATATCTGAATGAATTAAATGACATCGACTTGCCCACCTACTCCAATGTTTTATATTCAATGCATTTGTTATTGTTGAAAAAGTGAATTACTTAATATAAATATTTACAGCCTTATTATTTCTTAAGCAATTCAATATAAGCACATACTTTCAGTCATGATATAGGCCAGCAAATTTTTAGTCACATATTTGAATGTACAACTATATATTGGGATTATTTGGAACTAATTCTCTTAAATCTGCATTAGACAAAAATTGCCCAGTTTAGTTTCGGCTTTAAAGTGACCAACAATTATTGCCGTGCATAGGTAGGGATAGAAAAACATGCTAAGGACTCTTCTATGCGGTTCTCAAATGCTGAGAATTTTGTAAAGCTTTTCCACATCTTTATACAGGTGTTCATTAATGGCTCATACGTTCAGGCTGTCTCTTCTGTTTTGTTGCACAGTGGGCAATAATAAACAATTTATAAATAAAATGTGTACTTGGAAATCTGTACATATATATATATATATACATATATATAAATATGTCTATCAATATATATGCATATTTATATAGAGATTCCGCATACTGCGTTCTAATCAATTTTCATTTGATTCGTTGGCAACAATGAAAGCCATTTTCCGGCTTATAAGATTCACATCAGCAGCCAGGCGAATGACAACCCTGTTCAAAATATTGCTTAATAATATTATTTACCTATTATTTAATCTATTCGAGCGATTGAATAACAGTTGTTTATAAAGCTATGGCCCTGAATAGGTTGTAATCGTATTTTAATCGGAGGATTGCATTTGCCAAATACTAATGAAAGTAATTGATTATGACCTATTATGCAACTTAATTAGTAATCACAATGTCCAGAGGCCTTGGGGTTATGCAAACGGAATGCAACTATGTGCACAATAGCTATAGATCTGATGACAATTGGAATGGAATGCATTCGATTTGGGCAGCAACAACAAAAAATGTCATTTCACTTTTGTGTTAAAAAAACAACGTTTTATGTATGTATATAGATACTTAATCTATTTAGCGACAATTACGAAACAATCAAAACAAAGTCACGCCAGGCGTTAGAAACGCCAATTGAAGTTACTTAACTAACTGGCTAACTAGCTACTTAGCCTTATTGTTAGGGGAAACAGTTAGCCAAACGGCAAACGCTAAAAAGGTGCAAGGTGTATCTGGCGGATAAACAGACCAGATACAAAACCAGTTTAGAATTGCAACTAAAATCAAATAAAAAAAAAAAACAATTATATAATGTGTGCTGTATAAATATGCGAATTACAAGTGGGAGCGCGATACAAACACAACAACAAGAACAAAAGCAGTAAATATAAAAGAACAACAAAAACAAAACGAAGCACAAGGTCATTTAGCGTCTGACGCGGCCAAGCGGCATTAGAAGCGGAAGAGAAATAGCAACAAATAATAATACGAGTAATAATAAAAGCAAAAGGCGGCAACAAAAATGTGACACACTGAAAGCACACGAACACAGACAGAGAGTGGGCAAGCGAGAGAGATAGAGAGAGAGAGAACGAGCGAGCATGAGGGAGATACAAATTTATCTGCTTTTAAACAGAAGGTAGGGCAGTGGAGAGAGCGCGCGGGCGTGCACATTAGACGACAAGTGCAGGCGTAACGTAACGTAACGTAAAAATCTAGCACACTTCCTGCAAGGCCGCGCGGCTCAGCTTGTGGGACTGGGCGGGGGTAAGTGGGGGGGGGAGGGATTGGAAACTGAACGCTGTGACAAACTGTGACAATTAGCGAAAATCGAATTTGATGACAATTACAGTTACATGATACAGTTACAAAGTGCGACGTGTTGTACTTGAAATCTTCAACCCCCCCCCCCCCCCGCGCTGCACCGCTAACTCAGTCAGTTGTTAACCGTTAGTTGAGGCACAATTTGTTAGTTTTCAACCAGTTGCAGCCGTTTGCAATTACCGAGGCTGAGTAACGGGCCTTGCGACTAGGCCAACCAAGCGTTGTGATTACGCGACAAGGTCTTCTGTAATCCCAGGCGCTGTATAATTTCATTTGATTTTATGATTTGTATAACGGCAACTACATATATTACAACTGCCAACTACAAATATAATACGCGCAAAGTTCTCGCCCTCGCCCTCTCTCTCTCTCTCACACTCACTCTTTTATTTGTTTAGTGTGTCTGTGTCGCTGCGAGAGCGTCTGAAGCGTCTGAAGGTCGCTTCTGAGTCATTGGGCTAAAGTTTAAAATTTCTTCTCAACCCATTGAGTCACCCGAGCTCGGGTGATAGCCCCCAAATGGTCACGCAGTATTCTACGTAAGCCGCAGAGACACTCGCATATGGCTAACAGATAACAGAGAAGGTCGAAAAGTTGAATGGAATATTATCCATTGGCTGGAAAGTGCACAGGAACTATTTAAGTACTTGAGTATACATATTTAATTACATTCAACAGATGCTCTTGAATTTCTATTTCACAATTTATATTTAATACGATACAGAAATGTTCTCTCTATACGACCGCAATATTTGATGTACCCACCATTCGAAGGCTGTCAGGCACATTGTGGACTGAGGTTTCAAATTTACTGCTAAAATATTCACACACATTCATTTACATATATACATACATAGATAGGTAGCTTACTAATTGCTATTTGATTGATGTAGCTTGTAAAGGCATTTGATATATATATTTATATATATAAGTACCGCTGCTTGTTATTAATATTGCATGATATCAGCAAAGAAAGTATCACATGAATTGGAAAGGATGTTACGATAGAAGTTAATAAATTTACAGGATACAATTTAATACATTTCATAGATAAGTTTAATTAGAAATCTCTTTCAAATTTGCCTGGTAAAATTCCCAATTATTCATCTAAAAAATCTCCGCAATTTTTAAAAATCATAACTAGAATACAACTTGAAAAGAATAGAATCATTCCATATACATATATCACAATCAATAGGCTCGGATCACTGTATTATGTCATATACTTTGTAACACTCGAGTGTTACCAAATAGTTTCTATTTGTTATTTTTGAATGTTGAGAGCATATATTCAGAGTATTCATAATCCATTCAAACAATTAATGCTAATATAACTCGACTTAATATAACTTATATACATATGATTATATATGATCGTATATAGCTTATATGCAGATAAAATCCTTAGATACTTAGTTATTTTTATGGCAATTCAAATTTTATTTGGGGTTAAAAAACTCCTTTCAATGCTTTTATCAATATCCATGCTTTTTAATTATCAGATAACAATATCATATATGTAAGTGTATTCAAATACCGGCTAACTGAAACATGTAATATATATATAGACAATGAAAACTTTCCTAACGGACACTCTTGTTAGGCGATCACCTCTTTTGGACGGACGTTTTCTCTTATTGCATTTTAAATCAGGTCATCAGGTCTATTAGGCGGTCACCCTCTTAAGCGGACAAACATTTCTCAACGATCTCTGTCCGACCAAGAGAGTTTTTATTGTATACATTTAGATTGTCCGACTGCACTTTATGCTTATTCATTGATTATTCCCGTCACCCTTGGGGACCTATAGAACACATTTAGGTCATGAACCGGAAACGTCTTAATTACCCAGAGAATAAGTGAGGCTCGAAAGGCAAATTGCAGGGGACAGAGGGAGAGGAGGATGCATATATAAAGCTGGAATCGAGTCAAATAATTAAACCGGGCAGCAGAGCAGAACAAGCGAACAGAAAGGGAACTTTTTTTTTATTTTTTAATTCTACATTGGCAAGGAAAGAGTAGAGGAAAACGAAATCAAAGCGCAAAGAATGGGCAGACAAAGGTCTGAAATCAAAAACAAAAACAAATTGAAGTGAAATCTGCGCAGACGACGGCGAAGAAGACGAAGACGATGAACTGCACAGCGAAGACCTTGAACTTTGGCAAAGCAGCATGCAGAGCAGGCGAAGAGTGTCTGCAGCAGAGGGGGGAAGAGAAGGGAAGGGATGAAGAAGATAACATGCACAAGAAGCAGCGAGCATAAAATCAAACTGAAGAAGCGCTGAATCAAGCCGTCGCGGCCCAAGAGCGCAATGTAGGGCAGGGCAAAAGGCAGGCGAAGAGAGGATGTCTGCCGATTAGCTGGATCAACAAAACAGAACTGGTTAAACGAGCGGGAGCGAGAGTGAGAGCGAGAGCGAGAGAGAGCGCCAGCGTGCGCGAGAGCGAGCGCAAGCGCCAGACTCTTGACTGCAAGTGCCATTGACCCACAAGCAGAAGTCGTTGCCTTCTCGCGCAGGGATCTGCGACTGCGCTGCGACTGCGACTGCGCTGCGGCGCGCAGGCAAGGACTAGGGCGTTTGGGCGGGGCTGCTTGAGGCTTGAGGCGGGCAATAAAACAACGCAAAGACCTTGATATTGTCAACGCGCTGCAAGTATAAAAATACAAATCAGCGCGCAACAGGAACAGGTATAGCGCGAGAGGGAGAGCGAGTGAGAGAGAGGAAGAGCGAGTGAGAGAGGGAGAGCGAGAGAGTAAGAAAAGGGCGCTATTTATACCAAGCTATTTTTGTTTAGCTTGAGGAGGATTTTTCGCGCCTAAAAGAAAAGAGACTTGGCGTATGCCCTCACTCTTCGGGACGCCCTGGCCTGGCTGCGCTTGCGCCCTTGACTTGGGTCAATAACTTGGCTCGTATGTGACTTGTGATCCCTTTGGACTGGACTGCGCATAGCTAGCAGTCTCGTGGCACATTAACCTACAAGCGGCACCGTGTGCCACCCGGTGACCCAACGTTTAACCCACGGACAGCTGCTCAGTTATTTATGTGCTGCTATCGGAAAAATGTCAAGTGGCTTGGCCCTGACCTGACCTCCAATTTACACCAGCCAACAACCCAGCTGCCACACTAACACAAACTCATACAAAATGCCAACCCACCACCCAACACACACCCACATCCAGATGGGGCAACTATGCCGCTGCCCGCGCCACACGGAACTCTCTGGGAAAATTTCATTGCCAACACACATTCACGTTCAATGTCAGGTTCATGCACGACAACTGAAATGCAAATGCAGTTTGCGGATGCGGCAGCTGCGAGGGGGCTAAATTGTGCTTTATTTTAAGGTCATAGGTATACTATAAAGTGGCATCTAGCATGGGTACAACGCGACCAGTGTGCAAGGGTCTTGCTAGTTGGGAGTACGTCTTGTTGGATTAGCTGCTCTACAGACTAAAACAAGCTGCCAAACTTTAGTTACAGAGTTCGATGTGTCCGGCACAAACTGGGGATTAATATAAATTGCCTTTTAAAACGTACTTATAATCTATACAAAACTTTTGATTGCCTGTTCCTTCCTCAGAGTGACAAAAAAGACTTTTAAAGAAAGAATTCTTAAATAATCAGGCTTAAAGTTCTTAAAGCCAGCATAATTCGTACTTAGTTTCAGCTAAATTTCTTAATCAATTAAAAAATTACGCTTTTTAATAATAAATCACTTTCTTGTCATAGAGAAAAATCTAATTTTATTTAATTTAAGTTGAAATGAATTATTTTTAGTTTAAACTTACTTAGAACAAGTATGTTCAAGCTAGGTCTCATACTTCAAGACGACACAAATTTAAGAGCATTGCTGGGCGCTTTTTTAATTTAGTTGTAATTGTTTTAAGCGCAGTTTGGCTTGAAAATCTTGAGGAAAACTTGAATCAAGTTGATTCGTATCGAAAGAGTAAATCAAGTTCGTGTTACCTAACTTTTAGGACGGAAATTTCTTGATTTACGTTTAATATTCTTTTTGCTCCGTGAGGATTTTGCATTTCCTACAAGACATAATCAACTAACTCCTCTTAAAAGCGCCAAGAGAGAGATAGGGAGAGAGCTGAGAGGTTAACAGATGCTAACAAGGGGAGTGGGGTGGGGGGGGGGGCGTTGCGGTCTTACGTGTGCATTCTGGGTAAGCGTGTGGGTACGCAAGGACCTTCTGCAATTGACAAGTTCTTGTTCAGGGGCATGGACGAGGAAGCGCGGACGAATGCGGATGCGTATGCGGATGGGAGAAGGACAACATGGGGACAGAATTACGTCTAGGCCAGGACAATGAATGTGAGGCAGGAAAAGGATAAAATTGCCAGCGGGTCGCGGTCCTGCGACACGAGTGCGTCTGAAATTCTCAGTATTTAGATGGCATAATAGGCTCACGGGGCGTATGCGTATTTATATAATGCAATAGACGTCAATGGCGCTGCATGAAAAACTGTTAAATATCGATTGGCTATTTGGGGCCCACTGCTTGTTTGGCCCAACTAACCCAATTCGACGAGGCTAGCTTTTCACTTTCGCTTTGTCCCACAGCTCTCACCATTTTTTTGGGGCTATTTTTAAACTAAAAAGCTGCCTGCGCCGTGCAGGCAGGGTCAGCCAGAGGCATCATCGGCTGGGCTTATGATGAAATTTCTTTGCCATTGGCGCACAATTATAATTGGTTGGCCGAGAGTCTTGCCACTTGGCTCACTTCCGTGCATTTGGGCACACTTGGCAGTCTGCCCACTGTGCTGCCAGCTGACGTAGCTCCTGCCCCCCACCCACACCTCATTTAACATTCACATTGGCCGCATTGACCTCACCCACATTACTTATTTTGCACAGTTGTGCGACATTGAAAATGTATTTATATGCATATAGTCGCGGGTAGGAGAGATCGGGCGTCGGCTACTCGACGAATCGGAAATTTATTGCTTTATCGCCACGAACGCCTCGAATGCTTCCGCATTAAGCCACATTCATACAGTTCAGGTGCTGGTATTGCACAAATGCAATTAACCCTTTACACACATACCCTGTACATATGGAAAACGCTTAACAAGGGAAATGCCTTTGTTGTGCAACACACATATATGCATATGTCTTTAATGAATTTATAGCCAATTCTTTAAAAAAAAAAATTTATAAATTTCTCCTGATTGAAGGGTATCTGTAAGTCATGCACTTTCGATGGATATACATATATATCCATATCATGTAAACGCATTTAGAGCCAATTCATTTCTTAATATTATTTATAAAAATTGTATCCTGTTTACAGGGTATCTGCTAGTCATGCACTTTTTTCAAATATATGCATATGTACATATGTATCTATATATCGTGATTGCATTGAAAGCCAGGTCCAATTTTATTTGTTAATCCTATTTACAGGGTATCTGATAGTCATGCACTTTCTGCATATATACCCATGCATTTATATAATTTAATTCTATCTCTTTTCACATTAAGAATTATAAGAATTTGTTTTTGTATATAGGGTATCTGCTGGTCGAGCACTTTCTGCTTGCCCTTTTATAGCTCTTAATGTGGTTACACGCGTAACTCTCCTCCAGTGCCCAAGTAATTAATAGTTAATTTGCGAAAGTTTGCTTAGCTGTTAAATGTTTCCGGAAAAGATAATTTTCCCCAGTGTCGAAAATACCTCAGATTTAAACAAATAAACTCTTATGTTAGGGCTTTAAAATATTTGAGGTAAAATAGTTAAGCTTAAAAGGTTTTAAGCTGGCCGACTCGTGATAAATATTGGTCTTAACTACTAACAATAACAGGGTATAAACCCCTCGAGTAAGCAGATTGTTTAAAGAACCTCCCCTTTTTCTCATCAGCAGACTTTTCAATCAACTCATGATTGTCAAGGGCTTGTCCTCAGCCCGAAGCTATAACCACTTGAGAATTATAAGCAACAACAGCGCGATAAAGCTGGCAAAGCTTCTTTTTGCGTTGTTTTTTCTTTTAACTTTAGTACTTCTAACTCCTAACTAAACAAAAACTATGTTTTTGTCAATTATATTTAATTAAAGCTCTTAAATTCACAATTAACAAGCAAATGCGTGTAGCGCTAGGAACAAATTAATAAGCTGACATTTAACTTCTATTGTTCCTAAGCAAAATCTGGTAATTATATAATTATAATTTATAATTTGCAATAAAGAACATTGCTGGGAAATCAGATAAAGCTTGATAAAACTTTTAGTCCTATCTTTAAACAACAATTGCGTAGCAGAGATAAGCTCAGGCTACGTCTGATGGTTCCAATAGCAGCGACATAAGCTCGATATACATATATGTACTATTACATGGGTATATAAGAATTCTAAGTAAGGTTAAAAAAAAAACCTGAAAAAAAAACAGTTTATAGGCGAGGGCTTCGGGGCATGGGTCTTGTGTAAGCCAAATGAAAATGACACCTATCCATGTATTCGTGTGTATGTGTGTGTGAGTGTAAGTGTAAGTGTGTGTGTGGGTAATGTGTGTCACCAAGTGCTCAGCAAACGGCCGATAGAAAGGGAGATGCACAGACGGAGGGACTGCGCGCGCGAGAGAGAGATAGAGAGAGAGAGAGTGAGAGGCGAGCGAGCGAAAAGTAAAATGAAAATAAATTGTGATGGTCAAGGTCGTCGGCGTGCGCTTTGCGCAATAAAATCAACAACAACAACAACAACAAAAGCAACAAACTGTAAAATGTACAAACAAAATAGATACATAGATAGACTCAAGACGGCAAACTGAGGCACCTGACATAAGCCCCTCGCCCCCCGCCGTCCCATTTTACCCTTAACCCGCCAGAGACAGAAAAATACAAATACTTGTAGTCTTTGTCAAGTTCCGCTGTGATTCTTTTGAACTAGTTCATGCAGGAACGGAACTTTAAGCTGTATGCAAATAAATTGAATTTCCTTTTTAATTTAATTTAATTGTTTAAATTGAAAAAGTGAAACTTGGGCCATAATGATTATATAGTATAAGTGCATATTTAAATATAAATCGAAAAAAAAATATAAAAATAAATAAATACAATTTAACAAATCAATAAATAGATTATTCAAAAAGACAGCTAGCTGACATAATTCTTCTTCTTATAAGTTTATTTTAGGTAAATGATTTTTATACCCTGTGTAACGCATAGAGGCAAACATCTCCGAACCCATAGAGTATATATGTATATTCTAGATCAGCAGCAACAGTTAGTTGATAAAGTCATGTCCGTCCGTCCATCTATCCACCATATCATATAGCTGCTGTAGAAACAATCGGTCGAAAAGTAGGTTTTTCTTAAAATTATTCTGTTTTGAAGGATATTTTAATTTACGAGCTTCACTATTCTCACATATCTGCCAAATGCCTGCAAGGGTATTAAGTGTTCGGCTTGTCCAAGACATTCTTACTTTCTCGTTTTTATTTAAGGAAAAATAATTAAAATTCATTTTTGTGGTTCCTGTTTTGTTCCTAGTCAAACAGTTTAAATGAAATTTTTGCTAAAAGTCACTCAAAGTCAATTAAGTTGCAATTAGGTGGCAACTCTCTCAACACGTGGCAGCAATTAGTTTTAGCTTGCAATAAAGAGATGAAAGGTGAAATAGAGACCTTCTGCCGCAAAGGACACGCGTGCAGAGGAAGGTTAATAACGATCAAGGGCAGCTCAATGCCACATGCCTAGTAGGATCCATGTGGCATGGCGGCAAGTACGTGCATATGCATGTACATTTGATTGCCAAGGTCTCAGTTGTCCTTGCGGCAAGCTTTCCATTTGAACAGCTGTTCGCCTGTTACCAGCTGCCGCATTTGCCTCGACACTGCAACTGTTGCGCTCTTTGCGAAGCTTACAACAACTTGTAGCGCGACTTGACAGCAGGTTGCCGCAAAAAAGCATTCACTGCAGCTCTCACTCACTCTCTCTCCCTCTCGCTCTCTCTAACAGCTGCCCAGTGTTGCCAATACTTTTGGCTGCATTAGGAGCAAAGCTTTTGTGCCAGCTTAACAACTGCAAATCACACACACACACCCACACCCTCACACAAGTGCAGTTGCATTGCAAAGCTTTGGCCTCTGCTTACGCACGGCTTAAGCTTTGCCATATAGCTTGTGATGCAACCCAAAGCTTTGCTGCCTCGTGGAAGCTTTCTGTTGCAGCTTTGTTCTAGCGAATTTCAAATGCATTTTGCACTTAAAAGGTTCTAACTGCAACAGCTGCAAATGTTGTGAGCTTTTCGAATGCATTTAAAAAGCTCAGAAAAGTGTTTTCTAAACTTAAAACTTGGTCAGTTTATGACTACGATTTTCTAGTCTACATAAACGCACATTTACAGTCTAAATTTTAAGGATGCTGTTAAATTTATATCTAATATTTACATTTATAACTTTCATAAAAGCTTTGGCTTTATTTTATATACATATTAATAAGTAAATGTTAAAACAATCAATTTATAGAAATGTTCTTTGCTAGAGCAAAAAATGGCAATGGACCTTTGGTATATATTATATATGCCCCCCTAAATATTCTTTTTAAATGTTTCATAACATTGTTGAATATTTTATAAAAATAAAACTCTTTTTATAAAAACATAAAGTCATACGCCCAAGGCTAACCGCATTTCTTAAATATAATATTATATAAATGAATAATGTAAATATATAATATAAAATGTAATTTAATAAAAACAATTTATGAAGCAGCTTCTTTCATGCATAATCTAGCTTTAACTTTATTATGTCTTCTACTTATATTAATTACTATAGTATCTTAAATACCTATATTATGCAAATATTAATACCACTCACTGCAAATGCTTAATACTACAAACTTTTTTATTAGTGTAATGTATAATATCGTGCTATGAATTCTTTAACATATAACAAATATAAAGAATTTATTCTTAGACATAGCTAGATAGATTCGCATGAAGTTATCCAAGATTTACATACATATGTACATTTTCCTTTCTTTCTGGAAAACCTTTAAATTATATAAAATCTAGCGATAAGTCTTTATAGCTAGATAGCTAGATCGATTCGCACAAAGATTTCCTAGATTCAATTAGGTACAGAGGACTCCTCTTTCATATCCTTTCAAATCCTTTATAATCTCTGAAATCTAACTATAAATCAAATAGGCACAGTTAGACGGAATTGTACAAAGATATCTCGGACTTATGTATATACATACATATATACCTCTTACTAAAGAACCTTTATGATATTATCAATTTGTAAAATCTAGCTATAAATATATATATAAAAAAATAATATATTAATGGACATAGCTAGATCGATGCGTGCAAAGCTATTAAATATGTAGACTAGGTCGCTTCGTTCGAAGAACTAGCTATAAAGCATATAGACTAGATATAGCTAGATCTATGCTCACAAAGAAAATCAACCCAAATTGTCGGGTTTTATATAAATTTAATTATCAAAGATTTTTCACTTATATTTTCCGTTTTCCCGCATTCATTAAATGTTGACCAAGAGATATAAAGTCTAAGCAGCTTAGACAAATCCGAAATTAAATTGCCGTTGGTTTGGTTTGCGGGGTGCGGGCTGTGTGTGTGTGGGAAGGGGGAGGGGGGTTTATTGCTTGTACGCCTACGCAGTCAGCTTCACGCAAACACACACCCAAACACGCACACACACACACACACACGCGTGCACATTTAACTCTCACACACATTAGCACTTTGTCAAGTTTATTATTTCTTTTACTCTCTTCTTTCATTTTGCTTTTCTCTGCATACCCTGTAGCCAGCATGCACAAGGGTTTAAGCTGCTTGTGCTGTGCCTTTGGCTGGAGTTGTGTGTGCTTTTGTATGGTGGCAACTGACTTGCAGGGTATCTGCTCGTCTGTACCATTTGGCATTTGGAAATTTTCGCATTTGTGGCGTGTGTCGAATTTCGCTCGTTGGCTTTTTGTTATTGGCTTATATTTTGATTGCCTGGCCTTGACTTTCAGTAACCTCTCGGTTAACTCTAGTGTTATTAATGGGCAGGCGCTCAGAATTCGCGGAATTTGCTCTTTCGCACTGCGGCCTGCGCCTTGCCGCGCCGTCTTTCAACGTCTTTCAATAATTGAATTTGTCAGTCACATTGATAAGCGGCATTCGCCTGCATACAGTTTTAGGCCCCTTAATTATGATAAATGTATCTAAGCGTACGAAACCTACCTCAAAAGCCAGTGGCATACGAATTTTATGCATATTTCGCATAAAACTTGACACGCGTAAAGCCTAAAGAGAAGGCAAAATCTCTCATTCCATACGATTACATTTTTTTGCGGCGCAAAACTCAAATTCATGGTCAATGTGTCAAACCTCCAACCGCCCCCCAACGAGGACTCTGTACATAAGGAACCAGCAACAGCCACCACCACCAGGCTCAAGCTCAATACACGCACTGTTGTGCTAGGTTTAGGCCTAGAATGTACGCTATGTACACTCTCTCTCACTTTCACTCTCTCTCTCGCTTTTCCCAGTGGGTCGGCCCGGCTGTTTTTCCGAGCTAAAAATAAAATAACCAACCGAACCAACTCTCCGAATGTGCCTGCCTAACCAACATTTTCTTGCGTTGGTTTTGTCGCCCTTTAGGCTCTCTCCCCTCTCTCTCTCTCTCTCTCTCTCTTTCTCGAGTGCCTTTGTAAAACATCGATTTGTTGCTGAGCATTTTGTTCACACTTTGTTGTGTTTTCCCTTTCTTAACCAATTTTACTTATTTTTGATTTTGAACTTGGCCTAGAGCAGCCTTAGTTTGCAGACATTAGGTTAAAACACATTTTTCTAAACTGGTCACACTCTTTGCCTCAAAATGCTTCCCTTTTTGAAAGACTACTATCTGTATTCTATGTTCTTGATCAGAATGACGAACTGTTATTTATATTTATGAACATATCGATATATATGTATGTATATCCCAATTTCTCTGTCAGTTGCCTGCTTTTGCATATAAAAGTTTAGCTATGTATATCTATCAATTATCTTTAATTTATGGGAATTAATATCGTAGAATATCTCCTCTTTTGGAATTGTAAAAAAACAATTTTTGAATCTTATTTCGTTGGATTTTAATTCAAAAGAGGATTCTATGTAGGAGTTGTAAAAATGTTTCTTAATTATTTGAAATTATTTTAAAGATTTTGTATTTAATAAAAAAAAAAATGTTATTACATTTTATATAGGAATTAAAATTTTATTTCTTTGGACTTAAATTCTGAAAAAATGGTTTTATGAGTTGTAAAAATGGGTGTTATATATCATGTTTTTTATATATTTTTTCGACTTTTTATTTATTAGCAGTTAAACGTTTAACAAGGATTAAATTTTATAAAATTCTTTAGGTTTATGAATGTGTGTTAACTACGCGACTTAGGCTTAAAATTGTTTTTTCTTTCAAGTATTTTCTCTTATAGTTACCTATAAGACACAATCGAGGTGACATCCTAATAAGCATTTATCCTATCAAGGCTTCCGCAATCGAGCCAATGCTTTTGCTATTTTTATATATATATATATATATGTATATATATATATATATATATCTTGTCTACATAAACATGCATACATATAGTACGTATAATACATGTAATAATACATGTCCATCATTCGATTATCAAAACTCTTCCACGAAAACGCCCTCCCTCTCTTTATATGTTTTTATGTTTATGTTTATTAAACCTTATATGCCATATTGGTATTTATAAATGGTTTGTTTATGTCTTTCTCAAAGCAAATAATGCGTATTAGCAAACAAAACACATACAAGAGGGGAAAAACATATTCAATTCACAATAAATGCCATGATAAGTGAGGGAATGATGGGGGGGGAACTTAAGTCGTACGGTTATGGACGACTTCCTTCAAAGCTTTTCCGCATAATGTTGCGATTGCCGTTGCCTTTGCCGCCCTAATAAAGAGCCAACTGTCGCACAATGTGCACGCGCCTCAGCAACAACAACAACAACACCAACCGCAACAACAACAACAAGAGCAACAACAACCGCAACAACAACAAAGCAAACTGCTGATTAAATATACACCTAATGCCATGGCTGTGTCTTATGTACAACACACCAGTAAATGGGCCTAACAGTGCCGAAAAAAAAAAAGCTGGCGACACGAAGTGAATCGAACAGAGCCGAACGCTCGCTCGTCGGGGCGGCAAATAAATAGGTGAACGACCGTCGATAATGCGCGACCTTCAAAATAATCTGGGCCAAGTGGAATATCATCATCGTTGTTGTTGTTGTTGTATCTGCTTCTGTGTGTGTGCGTGTGTATTACTTTTTTCATATGCCTGATTCTCTTGCTGTTCATCCTATAAGGCATTCGCTCTGACTCACACACACACACACAAACTCGCATACGCACGCTTGCACGCACAAACACTCACTCAAGTCTTGCTCACGCTCTCGCTCTCTCGCCCTCTCACTCTTTCGTGCCGGATCTGAGTTGCCTGTGTGAAGGCGCGCCTGGAACCGCGGAACCAAGCGTTGATTTCTTTGTGCGGCAATTTGATGTTTTAAATAATTTTGCTTTTGTTTTGAGAACATTTTTAATAGATACACCTTGAATCTGAACAATATGTAATATGTAGTTAGTTTATAAGTTAAGGCTTCCATAAGTATATAAACTTGTTAGGCCTATAGCAATTTTGGTAAAAAAAAAAAAGCCACCAAAAGTTACACTTGTGTTTAGTGGCTACCAAAATGTATGCTATACTATATCTGAAAATTGAATAGTTTTTACCAGTTATAAACTACTTGAAGCTTATAAATCACAAAAGCACACAAATTGCCATTCATCAGAAATCATTAATTGTCCAATTAGAATAGGTACTTGGTAAATACTAATTGGCCTAAAAGCCATTAACATTATTAACTATTATCTATTTGGATCTGAACGCCTACTCTAAGTAATCACAGGAAAAGCTTTTGCTAAGCGCCCAAAGCTGTGTGGTAAGCTTTTAGGCTGCGGCTTTGGTGCTTTTTTTTTGTTGTCCGTTTACATTGGCCTTAGACAAAGTCGTTGCACTCGATTCAGGACAATGACAGAGGCAACACAGTTGCACACTGACTCACACACACACAAAACCCACTCACACACACGCACACACACACACACTCTAATGACTTTTTTTAGGTATGCAGCACATGGCTGGAATTTGAATTTTATTGCCGCTTTTAATTAAAGATCCACACTTCTTTTATGGGCTCCTCCTAATGCTGTCTGCCATTTATGGACGCCTTCTCTGCCATTTCCATAGCTGCCAGCAGCGAGTGCGCCACGCGGCAGGCAGGCAACCTCATAGTTTTTGTCCTTGCCCGATTTTCCGAGTTCAATAGACCCAGAAGGTTACAATGGCGCTTGGCTACGTCAGAGGCAAAGAGCGCTGCGATTCATGTTAACTTTTTGGTTTTTTGAAATAGAAATAACAGAGCAGTATTTTTAGTATATAATATATACCGTTAAATTCCATATAGAAAAGGGATAATGCTTAAAAAGAGGCTACAATAAACAACTTTATTTACTTCTTTTATTTTGATATATCGTTATATGAAATATTGATATGAATTTAATTAATGTTCTTTATTTTATTTTTTGATTATTACTTTATTTCATAATTCGCCGGCACCTTTCCCTCCCTTCTTTCTTTGTTTTTAGAGTGCCCAGCTTGACTTTATTACAAAATACTTAAACTTAGCTTATATTAATATTGCTTTACAACACTGGTTGTTGTGCCTGTGGATTTATTATTAATATTAAACATAATTTAATTGATTTTTTTTTTCATCAATTACATTAATGTTCAATTTTATTCATATCAGTATATCAATAACAAACATATTTGAGATGGCCCTAAAATTTTAAAGAAGAAACAAAATTAACAGATTATTTCAAATATTGAATGAGATTCAATGTCAGGTGGTACACAGGTTTGCACCAAAAAAGAAAATGTTTACCCCTTTTAAAGAAAAATTTGAGAATTTTATTTAAACAAACAAATTATCAAACTATGACCGAAAATTGTTTATTTATTTCTTAAATTTTGAGAAAAAAAATTTCTTTTGCATGTCATTTTTTTTAGCCCTATGTTAAACATTGGTCTTTAAATAGATCATAACTATTTTATTAAAATAATTAACACTTATAGAGTGTCTAACTAAGTACCCTCTCGGAATTAGTTTTCTTGGCGCTCTAACGTCTAATGGCTAATGAATTCAAGAGCGTTTTGCATTGAGTGCATTTAGGTTTAACGGCAATGCAGCTGCCATTTAACACGCTTAATGGACCAGCAAAACGAACAATCGAACAATCCAAACAACTGAACGACCCAAACAACCCGGCCAGCCCACACACCCAACAAAGCAGCGCATAGTAACCAGCGACTAGCTGCATGCAACTCGCTGCAAGAACAAAGTAAATGCAGCGACTCGCTGCTGGGGACTGGGAACTGACCCTGAACTCGGGCGACGACACAGAAACTGAAACTTGCCACTGTACTAGTAGCAGGCGCGCTGGCAATTTGTATAAAATACGGTGCAAAGATTGTTGAAGGGAGGGGTGAAGAGGGGAGGTGTGCAGCCAGTAGGGCAGGCGGTTTTCGGTTAGTGGGTGGCATCTGGGTCGGGGCTTGCCTGTGTAAGAGTTGCCCGGAGTATAGTATATAAAAAAGTTCAAATACGTTCGCTGACATTTTTGCTAAAGCTCTCAATGTCGCGCTGTTATTCGCCCCAAACACTAAGCTGGGGCGCTTGAATATGTAGCTCAAGGATTACATACACACATACACACAACTGACACCGATACAAATACACAGATTGGGCAACACGTCCCGTTCTCCCGCTGCTCAGGTATAGTTCGTTGTTCGTCATGCGGCCTTGAATAATTCTTCTGCCATTGGCATTTTTACAGTTCATTTAACTTTCGTGCTAAAAGCGGCAGGACAACGTGTTGGCTAGTTTTGCAGCCTGGCCAGAAAACCACTATCCAAACTACAATGAATTATCATTTTGGTAGATAATTCAAGTGAAATATGCATATAAAAGACCATCACAATCAAAATTGTTCCGTAAATGTAACAATTATAGACTTAAGTGCAAAAGTTTGTAGTTATTTTGCACATTCCTAGTTTGTTTCGCTTTTAAATCCACGCGCCAAAGCAGCTAGAGCTTGTTTACAGCGTTGACACAAAGCTTTCTGATAAGACAGTGCCATTTCGAGTATAACATTGCCACAAGTCTGCTATGTTTACTTTAACAGCACTTAGGCAGTTGTAGGCATGCCCATTCGAGTATAACATAACAAACGATCGAACAGCTGCTTAGCTTGGGCTCTGTTATAGCTCGCCATTTGTTGCTTGTTACCAGCTGTTAAATTCAATTTCAGGCAAAGTGCACACTATAATTATCAAATAATGCACTGTTTACAACAATATTTAGTCATGTCATATTTGTTTATTTTATTTTAAACGTAACTGCATTGAGAAAATGTGTTTATGCTTTTTATTTTCGTACAACTGAAAAGCGAAACAATTTGATGCGCGCGCTGTTAACAACATTGCTGCAAATGTTAAAGCTCTGATGTGCCGACAGCTGTGCGTGGCTGTTAGTGTTGGGTAAAACATTCATTGACAGTGTGTTTGTGTTGTTGTTCCGGTGCTTGGCGCTCAAAAAAATTTCGGCATTTTTCGCGTAAAATCCTATGAAAACTGAATGCAATAAGAATTCTTAAAACCTAACAATCAAGTGGCATATATAGAAAAAAATAGACAAAGAGCGAACAATTTAGAGAAATTTAGTGCTAAATGTTTTATTAAAAGCGAAAGTGTTAAATAATGTTTAAACTAATTGTTGCATTTACCAGATGAAAATGCATAAAGACTTGTCCAAAAATAAAACCCGTAAAAAATTGTCATATCCAAGCCAGAGAGCAAGTGTGATTGTTGCTATTTTGTGATATTTCTGCACACAATCAAACATAAAATCAAGTTATACTAACTAATTAATGTTCAACTACTTTAAATCAATTGCCAATATAACGGGTATACAGAGACTAAACATAGTTAGCTAGCGTATTGAAATTTATATAAAATCTTAAGCTAAAAGGTGCCATAAGAAATAGTTTAAAAGTCGTCGCGTGAAACAGAAATCAAGTGATATAGAACTTTGCTTAATAGTTGAAATTCAAAAATATCTATTTAATTAAGAACTCACAAATTTACGCTCTAAATCAAGCTACAAATAAGTGCACAGCCTAAAGAACTAACGTTCATACTATCAAATCGAAGAACTTCCAGCCAAAAATGACTGTGGGTAGTCGCGAGGATCTGTTTGCTCAGGCCAAGCATATTGACGATACGGAACGTTTGATTGGACGTGTCTTAGCTGGTGAGTGGGAAATCTAGAGAACTTTACTCTCAACTATTTGCTGCGCTAACTAGGTTTCCGATATTTCCGTAATTGAGTGCATATTGTTTAATTATTTGCCCAAGCAGCTGGTCTCATTTTTATCATCAATTTCGTTTGCGATTTTCGAAAAGAAGAAATACTTGCGCTTTCTATGGCGTATTTTGTATTTTGTGCGCTTCCTCTGCGGTCGTTGAACTCATTAACCCAAATTTTCATCGTGCAAATCAACAAGCCGCAAAACGAGAGAGCATTGATAGCGAACCAATTTCTTGCTATACCCATACCCTGCAACGAAAGGGTATTTCAGTTTTGCCCACGCGTTTGCCTTAGCTATCTAAAGCAAGTCCTTTGAACTCTGCGCAAGTATTATGTCAGCTTTTAACGCAAGCCACGCTGACGTATACTTAATATTTATACAGCGTCTTATGCTCCCAAATATTAATCATACGCCGCATATTCTAATAATCATGTATTTACACAAATTAAGTAAATATCATAAAGAATATTATAAAGAACGAGAATGCGTAAAGAGCGAGAACGGCAAAACGAGCGACTCGTCGGCAAATCTAAACGCCACAGCCGAACAAACTTGCGAACCTAATGCACGAAAGTAAAAGCAACAACTACTGCAACAACAACAACAATAGCAACAACAACAAGAACAACGACAACGACAACCATATCAACGTTGTTATTGTAAAATCTAGGCCATGGACTCGTGCGGTCGTTGAACTTGGCGAACGCTGTTGACTGCTGACTGCCGCTGCCAGCTAGAAATAGAACAAGGGGGGGGGTGTGTGTGTGCGTGTGTGTAGTGGGTGCAGGGGGCGGGCCATAAAGCCGGGCGAAAAATTTCGCTTTCAATTGATAGTCAGCACTGCGCTGAGAGTAGCCTATTAACAAGATATATATATATGCAGATGTATACATCGATATATACGTTGCCAGAACTTTTTGCTGTAATATTGCGTATACGCCAGCGAAGCTGCTGACCAGCTGATTATACTAAATAAATGAGTAATACTATAAAGAATAATAACAATAAAAATTATAATTCTAATAGATTAAGCAGCACTGTCTATTATTCGGCTAAGACAACACTACATCCATATTATAGCAATAGGGATTCGAACCAGCATCCTTCTTTTTAAGATACTCAAATGACTGGTTCACTGGACATCTCCCGAGAACTAGTTCATATCTTATGTCTTTATGCACTTTCTATTATGGACTGCGACTTAGACAATATTATATACTAATACATACACATATGATTCGAACCAGCATCCTTCTTTATAAGTTAACCTCATGACTGGCTTACTTAGACAACTAATCTACCGAGAAGTAGTTCACATACTATATACATATCTTCATGCACTATTTACTAAGGCCTGCTGCTACACATATACTTGCAAAGAGATTCGAACCAGCATCTTTCTTGATAAGTTGCCCAAATGTCTCAGTTGGACCACTGTTCTACCGAGGGCTGCTCAAATATATATTTCCAGGCATATATATAGCTTTAAGCTGAGAGAATGCTGCATCAATATACTAACAATAGGGATTCGAGCCAGCATCCTTCCATTACACTTACCATCGAGACTGCTTTGTTCAAATATATATGTATATATTAGAGATATACTAGCAATAGGGATTTGAACCACCATCCTTCATTTTAACTTATCAAATTATATATATCAAATTTATATATATATATATATATATATATATATATATATATATATATATATATATATATATATATATATATATATATATATATAAAGATCGTGCCACACACGTGTAAACACAAAGCTGAAAAAAATGCTCGCAGCATCAAGTATTTAGGGCATTTGTTGACATTTGTGGCATTCATATATTTTATTTTATTTTTCTATGTCTTTTTTGTTGCCATTTAGATTTGTGGCCGTTCATATTTTTGCGGCATGACTAACGGCTGAGTGGCTATTTGTGTGTATTAGATAATGGCCAGGGCACAAACAAAGTGTTTTCTGGCTAACTCCAAATGGAATAAGCTGCCCCTAGGCTCAAGGAGAGGCAGAAGGGGGAGGATAACTGCAAGAGTTATGCCTACGCCTTAAGGCAGACTAGACACATATTTAATATATATATATATATTTTGCTAAGTCGTAGCCCAAAAAGTTTGCCTTATTTTAAGTAAATGTACTTGGCTGAAATTCTTGCGCCCCAAACATACGAATCAGACATATGCGATTAGATAAGTGTGCGACATAATTGTACGAAAGTTGGTTCACTTTGTGTCCATTTGAAACGGGGCCCTCAGATATATATATATATATATATATATATATGTATATATGAATACCCAAATCTAGCTGTAATAGGCTTTTCCAATAATTTCCTTTTACTTTGGCACTTTGCATAGTTCGATTCACCTTCAACTTAGACACAGTTCCAACTGTGCCAACACGCTGAATCCCTCTCGCTCGCTCTACATCTCTCTTCTCCTTCGCGCTCTCTCTGTCTCGCTCTTTGTCTTATCTTTATGCGCCCAGTTCGCCCACTATCTGAAGCTCTTGTCGTTTTGGGGTTCTATGCGCCGTGGCTTTGGCCTTGGAATCGCTTTGCCTCTGCCTCGTTCATTGACCCGAGGCTGGTTCTGTGTTTTTTTCGTTTGCGAATTGCGCTCATATCTCTGTCTTAGTATCTGTGTGTGGCGTGTGTTCAAGTGTGTGTGTGTGTTAGTGTGATTGTGTTTATTTCTATTATCATCATAGCCGATGTACGCGGCGATATGAATCCCCCATGCTATGGCAGGCAGTTCGCCCGTCTCATGACCTAATAAAATTCGCCTGCTGTGTGCGCGCTATTGCCGAAGTGTTAGGCAATGGGAAAGGGGTGATGGCAGGGAGGGGGGGCTGGCGCTATCAATTGTGGCAGCAGCAATAGATTTTCATAGAAACCTACAGGGCGTATGCGTTATATATTTACAATGTGTATAAACAACTAATTGCTTGAATTTGTCGCTCTGTATTCGAGTTAATAAATCGAGAACAAATAAATGCAGTTATTTACAGACATTACGCATACGCAGCGTGTGCCTTTAAGAGGGGTGGTGAAGGGGGCGGGGCTCAAGCAAATGTTACACATACGCAGCGTGAGCCGCAAATAAATATAATAAAATAGGCAACAACTGCAAAGAAATGCAATGAATCAACTTGGGCTATTGAAGACTTTCAATTTACGATATATATTGATAGATACGATATTTCGATATTGCAACTATATAGAACTGTTTTTCTACAGTTAAAGTTAAATATAAACAATATTTACCAAGTAGCTTTACTCTGCTCAGTCTATATACATATATTTTACTCTTAACAAAATCGAAATTTCTTGCTTTACTGATTGTTTTTTGCATTTTTGTTCTTTTTGTTTACTTCCAGGTGAGTTATTCAAGTTTTTTACCACAAAATGTTGCATCCCATCGCAAGCGCAAGTCGTAAGTAAGATAATTTGAATTGACAGAGATACAGATACAGATAGACACACAGATACAGATAAACAAGCGCAGCTCAAGTCAGGCGCGAGACGAATGTCATTAGAGGTTTTTCACCTGCGGTTGCAGCTGCAACCTTGCCAAGCAAATGCACAGAAACTGAGTCAAAAACTAACTCATTCAACTAAATGTCTATTTATTAATGCACACACACTCAACTATTTGCCCGTGTCTGTGTGTGTGTGCGTGTGTGTGTGTCGCCCATGTGTCATGTCAATGGGTAATGCGGCTGCGGCCTACGCGCATTTGCATTTGCATTTTGCAATTGAAATCAAATAAAAACCAAAACTCGAGTGTGCAGTGAGCGAAAAGAGAAGGCAACAACATTCGCTTTTGTTCGTTCGCTCTCGCTCGCACCTTCGCGCTATTCCATGCAATAAATAAAATGCAACATAATTTTTCTTAATGTCATTTTTTTTTCGTTGCATTTCGCGCGTTGCCGTCGTCTACGAAGCAAACGGCAAAACTAAACCGAGAGTTGAATGCACGGCCAGCATTGTAAAGCAATAGCCTCGATCTAAATTTACACACACACACGCAACTGCACACACACACACACACGCAAACTCACACACACACACAGACAGAGGCGTGCGCTGCAGCTGCTGCAAAGTTTTGTAGTTGTTGTGCTCATGTGTGTGTCTGTGTTGAACTTGCACTTAATTCGTATGCTCAACAGTCACACACACACACACGCACACACTCTCAGCGGCCCATTGAGCTTTTCGAGAAGCTTTTTTTTTGCCTGGCACGTTTTTGTGTAGCTCGCACGGCGAACGGAAATGACAAGCGCTGCTCGCAAATGCTCGTGAAACAGTCCCCAATTTATTTCATGTTCAAAGACTATCAAAATAATATCAACCGATTAATTAGCGAAATTATAGAAATAATCTGAGTATAATTCATTTCAAATCAGATCGCATTAGCGCTTTCTACAGATTGCAAAAGTCTGTAGTTTATATTTTTTTAAGAAGCGCATAAAAAAATTCGTAAAGTTGAACAGTTTTAGAATTATTAAAAGCATTTTTCTTTAATTTTCCTCATAATCCTTACATTTTTAATCAAGAGCCTAAACAGATAACTTAAAATACCTTTTTAAATCAAGAATATAAAACCAAATCCGAAATTTATATACTTTCAAAAAATATTGCTTTTTTAATCAAAATCCGACAACAGATCAATTAACTTTACAAATTAAAAAAAAAATACAAATAACAATCACTTCTTTAATCAAGATCATATTTTTTGATTTTACTATTAATTTTAATGAGGAACATAAAACAATATCAGCTAAATATATTAATAAAAAATTTTTTTTTTTAAATATTACTTTCCCAATCTCGAGCATATTTTGTATGCATCGTATTTTAAAACTTAAAAAATTTTAAACTATGCTGGCTTGCTTTTTTAATCAGCAGCATGAAAAACTTTCTTAATTTTACAATAATATTCGTACATTTTACAAGAGAATTTTTAAAAATTAAAAAAGATATACTTTCTATCTAGGAGCTAATACAAAAATTAATAAGCAAATTTCTTAAGAATTAAAAAGCACGATTACTTTTAATATCAAAAGCATAAAATGATATATTTTGAAAAATTTAAAAAGAACGTTTAGCTTTTCAAACAAAAACCATACGCATGAATTTGAACATTTATTTAGGGAATTGGCAAATTTATTGGACAATATTAACAGAATTTTTGACATTCATTTGAAAAACGACAAATTTCTATCAACTTTCTGGCATGGAATATAATCAAAATTATCTCGACTAACAAATGCCATCTGGCAAAAAGTCTTTTTATAAGTTAAAGTGTCTTTAATTAGTACAGTATTTAGTACAAATTATTAAAACAATGCAACTTATAATATGTCTAGAATTTAAAACAGGCGATTAGTTTAGCAATCTGATTTAGCAAATGCATTTGCTCTGTTCGAGCACTTTGAGAGTGAAATATCGCAAAATAGAATCAAATTTTTAGAGGTTATTGCAAAGCGGGTCAATTCAGTTCATTCGCCCGCCTGCGCTCGAGCGCCATATTGTAAACTGCACGTGACCTCGTTGCATGCACCACAGGCCTGTTTCTAGTTGTTTGTAGTTGTTGTCGGCGCCGTTAAATGTATTTGCTCTGTGTGTGTGTGCGTGTGTGTGTGTAGTTGGGTGTGCATTTTATGCACATTTGCTGGCCAGAGAGCAAATTGAAGTCGACAAACGTTCATGAACTCAATTCGGGTTTTCCTTCAAACGTGTGCAATGTGTGCAATGACGTCAAAGTGCAACTGTAAATTTTAAATGCTCTGCGGAGCTTTCAATTTTGCTTGCAATAAAGCTCAGCACAAGGCGCCTTATTTTGTTTGTTAACAAAAGCAAACTATGCCAGCAAAGTATCTAGGTTTCAAATAGGTTAAAAATAAATAAATTAATAAATAAATTCACGTTTAAAAAGTTTAGGCCAATTTGACAGTTACTTAAAAATTTGCAAAAACAAAATGTTGCATACTTTTTGGCTGGCGCCAAAATAAAATTGCACTTGTGTCTGCATATAGCGACCTCTGTGAGTAACAGCTGGCACTCCACTGCTATATTTATTATTGTGCAAAAGAAATAATAGACAATTTTAACAAAATTCAGATTTATTCATAAATCGAGGCTCAGTAATTTAGTTTTGAATACCTCACAATAATCAAAGTCTCGAGCATTCAAAAGTATTTAAGTATTAAGTAAATATGCCACTGCGACGCATATTTGCGCCATCTAGCTGCAGCTGGCAGCAATCTGTGGCGTACTCGAAACATTTGCTTAGAGTTGCGCATTTTGGCCGCTAGGAGCGACACTGTAGTCATTATGGTTATGTTAAGCAGAGCTTTTAACGCAGCTAAATTATTAAATCTAGATAATCTATCTATTTATTTATTTAATTATTCTTCTTCTTTGTATTATTAATTTAATTATTTCTTAAAATCGATGAGAAAAAGCTTAACATATTGGATTTCAAGATAAATTTGCCTGCTAAATTTAAATTTGATTTTTAATGTAATTGATTTGATTTTACATTCGTCATATTTTGAAAGTCCTTAACTGCACAGACGTACATTTGTATACACACATATGTATGTATGTATGCATGTGTGCTGTTGTGCAAATAAATGTGCTGCATAAATAGTTAAAACAAAAAACAAGATCAGACAATTGTAAGTCTAATGTGCAGTACACGTTGATCGCGCCCTTCGCCCTGCCCCTTCCACTTTAGTGTGGCCGCCCTCAACACCAGGCCAAAGGCAGCAGGCACATCTGCAATTTAAATTGCCCTTAGATTTTGATAAAAATAATTAAAGCGTTTGAACAAGTTTATGCGCATTACAAATTTAGTAAGCCCTTCTTCAATACACACACTCACACACACACTCCATTGCGCCCTGCATGCGCGCTCTCTCTCTCCCTCCCACCCCTCGCGCTCACTCGCTCTCTCCACTCTCTCGCTCCTCGCTCGCTCTCTCGTTATGTGTGTTCCTCCTGCGTTCCGTTCTTTGGCTTTGGTAGCTTTTCTCCTCTGACTGCTTTCAAGGTTGTTCGGACATTGACATTTTCATTATTTTTTTTTGGGCAAAAAGCCGAAAAAAAAACAGTTTGCTTTTTGTTCAGCTCTTTTTTTCTGTTCTTTTTTTTTTTTTTTGGTGCGTATGTGTGCGTTTCTCCATTTTTGCTCTTTGATTTTGTATGGTTTTGTGTTTTTGTTTCCTTTATAATGCCCGCATAAAATTTAACTAAAAGATGTTAAGCGACAGGGCGCTGAAAAGTTGTTCTGCTGCCCCGCCCCGCCGCGCCGTGCACTGCCTCGCCTTACGTTGCCTTTCATTTCTCTTTCTTTTGCTGCCCCGTTGGCTTCATGACTCCCAAAATGGCGGCGAACGTGCCGCGTGCCACGTAATCGCACACATCCCCCAATCCCCCACACTGGGCAATCGAGCTATCAAAATTTCCAACACGTACCCCTTGGCCCTTGGCTTTGTAGAGCTTTTGTAGATTCTTACCTGACCAAGTTCAAGTTCAATTAACGCATTTGTAATGCCAACTCTGTTGTGCATATCCAATAAATACGGCTAGTTGTTGCTTTTGCTTCTTCTTCGCCAGCTCAATTACAGCACTTGCGTATGCCCAACACGGCATACATCCATATGTATGTGTATGATAGAGATATGCCCAAACAGCAGAGATTGAGCCTAGAGCAAAGCTCTGTTCGCTTTTGCCAACTATTCCGCTTGGCAACTGAGCCGTGACATGGCCAAAAGTTACTTGAACTTCTCTAATAACCGCCAGCAGAGCAATTGCTATGTGACTGTGCAGAATGTGTTGGTGCAGAGCGTGCAAGAGAGACACGACTGCAAATACCCTGTAATATATGTGAAGTTAGAAGTGTACAGCTACTTACACTCATTAGGAATTTCAGATATGTATAACTTAAATTTAATATTATCCAATAGTTTCGATTATTTATTAAAAAATAATTATATTTATAATAAATATATCGCTAAACAAAACTTACACTTACACAATTTTAATGAACTTTAATTATGTATCACCAAAAATTGTAAAAAATGGATAATTAATAAAATTAGAATAATAAATATAAATTATAATATTTCCATAAAAATATCAATATAATAATTATTATATATCACAAAAAACTAATATGAACGATTTAAATAAATAAGTTATATTTAAAAAAAATTTAATAAAATCTAATATAGAATATGATAAAAATGATAATATAATATTTAAATCACACAATAACTTTAATTATATATTAATAGATTAGTAAACATTAGTATATATCATTATAATTATTTTATTATTTAAATATCATATAATCATTTTTATAAATTTGTGTTATATACACTAGTGTGTATTCCATAGTTCTAGCAACTAAAACCCAAATTTTCTCATTTCTTAAACACTTCTCTATATTTTTAAAGAAACTAAAGTAATTTGTTAGTTCAAGCTCAGCTACGCTTTCCAGTACAAAATACAGGGAATTAAACAATAACAAACTCTAGTTCTCGGCGGCATGTTTAATAGGCTTTGGCATTAGAACTTCAACTTCAACTTTAAGTTTAACTCAGGCCGTCGTCAATGACATCACCAACATTACCTGAGCCTACAGCAATTTAATTGTTAATCACATTAATCATTTGCCTTTTAAAACAAACAACTGGCATCATTATTAACATAATTGCAACTATTAGGCAATCACTGCCTAACGAGCATATACATATGTATATACTATATGAAAGGGTATTAAACCTATGAATTATTTCCCGACAAGTACGTTTGTCTTTGGGCTTTAAACTAACCTATTTAAAGCACGTATATTTCTGCGGAGTTCTCGAGATTACTCTATTCGTAATACTAGATAATATATATAATAGATATTAAACATAATAATAGTAATTAATATCACCTAATGCTCCATCCTCCAACCTTATACCTCTATTAATATTACTAGATAATATATATAATAGAATATACATAATACTAGTTAATATCACATAATTCCCCATTATGCCCCTATATTCTTCCAAGAAAGGAATAAAACAAGAGAGGGAGGGGGATAGAAGAAAAGTTCCTGAAAGCATTTCAGTCCCAAATCTCCATGCCCATTAACCCATTTTTTCATTGACCAAAAAAAGAACAAGAGATGGTCAAAAGCAGGCCATGGCCACAGCACATGGGTTACATTAAAGTCTAGCAAGCAGTCGGGCAAGTGTAAAGAAAGGCGAAAGAAAGCCGAAAAGCGAGACAAAAGAAAGCACTGCACAAAAGAAAGTAGCCGAGAGAGAGAGAGAAAGAGAGAGGGAGAGGCAGCCGAACAGAACAAGTGAAGCGACTTTTGATTTCAGAATCAACAGAGGAACAACAAAAACAAAGAGAAAACAATTTTTCTTTGCTATTGGAATAACATGTTACGTATTAAGGTTTTTCACGCTAGTTTTTTGGGGGGTTTATTTTTAGATCTGTGTAGAGGAATTTTTAACTTTTTTGATAATTGTGATTTTTCGTCAATTTTTAACTTTCAGTTTTTCGATTTACGTTTACGATCCGAATTTAATATCCACTTCGCACATTCAAATAAGTTATTAGTTATAAATCGAGGTATCACAGCCAATTAATATGGCCGACCTTCGGTGCGTGCTTTGAACCATGATATAAGTTTTTGGCCATTGTTTTGATCAAAATTTTGATGGCTCACAAAACAGATTGTGTTTTTTTTTTGCTGAACAAGTTCTACAACAGTTTCGCTTAGAATTGCCAAAAACAAAACTGTTTTATTTTTTTTTTTTGTTGATTAATGAAAGCCAAATAGTGAACCGGTTTAAGCGCAACATAAAATCATCAAATTTATAAACAGAAACGGGCATCACCTACACCTACAACTGGAAAGGAATCCTCCCCCTCCTCCGCCCCCTGAACGCACATTCGGTTTACAAATGATGTTTAAAATCTCACACCCGCAACAAAAACAAATGCACGCATAGACTAATTCAAAGCGTATCACCCCGTCGCCCCCTCCCCTACGCTGTTTAGAATGTATTTTTGTAAAGTTTATTTTGTTCTTCACTTTTTTTTTTATTTTGCCTTTTACTGTGATCCCCGACCGAGCGACCGAGAGACCAAGCGACTCATAGACACAAAGCCGCTCAGCCCATGTCAAATTCGTTCTAGTTTCATTTAAATGTAGCTGCAGAGAGCGCAAGGGAGAGAGAGAGAGGGAGAGAGCACACAATCGTTCGCTTGTTCGTTCGTTTCTATTGCACGCGGGTTCTTTATCTCGCGTTTATATCTCCATCTGTTTTCTGTATACACACACATATACACACACACGCACACATATTTATTCGCCCGACTGCCTCGGATCGCTGCGTGTGCGTTGCGTCGACGTTGGCGTCGCAGTCGCTGTCACCGTTGCCGCTGTTCCCATTGTGCGTGTGCGTAGCAAGTTTACTGACCTTGAACTTCGAAATAATTTTTGTTGTTGCTGTGTGTACCCGAAAATGCGAGCAGCGAGCGGCGCGCAGCACATAAATTTTAAATAGAGAAACATCAGCACACAAACGCACACACACGTTTATATAAAATAAACATACACATTTACTTGTATACCCTGCACAATAAAGTTATGCAAATGTATGTAAGCGACAGAGGAAGGCAACTGCGGCCCTTTAAATATATATGTACATGTATATTTTGATCAGTGTTAAACTTGGAGACTTTAACAGATTTAGTTAAAATTTAAAAGTATTTTCTTAATATGCATTCCCTTTAATAAAGATGAGAAGTAAATATCTCTAGTATTGCATCTGAATGCACTTTATAATAAGTCAAATGGAATATCTATTATATACAAACATAAATAGTTTGCCTTGCGTACAGGGTATCTGCCATTCTGGCACACTATTTGCTTGCTCTGCTTGCATACATACGTACATGCGCTCATACATACACGTGTATCTAAATTTGCTTTGGGCTCTACCCCCTGACCGCGATCAGCTCTCATTATGCCAGCTTGTTATTTTAGTAAAAACTATATATGATGGATCTTACATACATGTACATACATACATACATACATATATAGCTTGTTGCTCCCGCTGCGCAGTGTCTGGAGTTCAACGTAGTTCGTAGTTTTTTTTTCGAAATAACCTTCGCCAAGTCGCATAGATAAAGATATGTATTTGGCTATTATAGAGTGTCAGACTTGGGCTAAAACTTGTTTAACGTTCGGTTCACGTGCGTCTCAATGATAAGATAAGCATGTACCTAGCAGAGCATTTACCTGGACAATCGGGGTTCTGAACTCTAGCAAGGGCTTTCAAATTCGAGGTCGCAACCAATTTGTATTAGCCCTTCCGTCGGATTTAGTGAGTGCCACAGCCACAGAATTGTAGCCATAGTTTTTTTTATATGCATAGACATGGCATCGAACTCTGTAATCCAATAAAAATAATAATACTTGGAGCCACGCCCAACATAAACATTTCCCTCACCTGACTCGAACACTTATCGTTCTACGTTTTCCGAAGCCTTCTTGATAGCGCTTCCTCTACGCTCTGTCCTCTGTGTCTGCATAACAGGTACCATAAAGCAGGGCTAGGCCAGACTGACAGTTCATTCATCAAGCGACCCTTTCTCTCGCCGACCGCGTCTCTCTCCAGAAAGACCCATAAAAAGAGGCCAACACAGAGGAGCCCAGCCTAACCATAACCTAACGCACAAACCACACCGAACGGACAGTCCAATTGGAATCGAAATAGAACGGGATCCGCTGCTGTCCCGAGGGCAAGAACGGGTACCTGTTAAATTAATGAATCTATCCGAGCAGTGCTTCCATCCATAAACTATCTCGGGCGGCATACTAAATGGGTTTCTTACAAATTACCCAAAATCGCTTACGTCAGCTTCATGATGATCGCCAGCATTATTTCATGGAGTTGTTACCTTTGAAGCGATTGTTAGAACAATTTGAATAACATTAGTTGCTTTTTTACAATACATGTACACATGTAAGACGCAGTTAGAGTAATAAAATAAAATAAAACCAAGCATATAAATATTCCATTTACAAACACTTCCGTACAGCTTTTGCGTTGTCTACACACCTTGCATACAAAGGTATATATATTTAATACTACCCGATAGCCATAAATATACATATATATATTTCAATATACAACTACCTGTTTACCTTTATTCAATTCGTGCAAGGGTAGATATATTAGCGATAGATATCGCTAGATCTATAAAGCATATACCCTCATAAAACCCTTGATCAGTTTGCAAAATCAAAAACTATTCGGTGTCAAGAACGAGAGCATCCGAATAACCTTTATATCTAATATCTACAATATCTAGTTACCTGTAAGTAAATGAATAAACATGTCAAATTTGCAGTCTTTTCTTATTTTTTCTATATCTTTATTTCAACACTCGACAATCCATTCGCTTTGTTTAACCGCTCAAAAGTCAAAAGCTCGTAGTATCGCGTTCGTTTCATACAAGAATTAAATTAATGTCTCAATTTAAATTAACCGTTGAAATATCGATACCTCTGACATCGATATTTCACACATTTTACGCTGGCTTGCCTACCAACTTATCGGTATACAATATTTCAAGTTTAAATTCAATTTGTTTCCGATCTTACAACTAGGAAGTTTGTAATAGGAACTGTTTTGATTTTTGGTACATGGGCATATTTTAGGCAGTATCTGAGTCATCAAAATACCCTGACTAAAGAATAAAGTTCCTGAGAGTTATTATTACTATTATCATTATTAATATTCGTATTATATTTATATATTATACAAATCCTTCCGTTTCGTGCGGCTACGATCTAATAACAAAACTGATTTTTATTTTGTGTTTTAAGTATCGATATCGTCCTCGATATCGATCGTCTCCGATATCGATACTTTTATTTGTTAAGGAAAATGTTATCTGACTCTGACTCTACTTTTTAAGCAATAAAACTCTTAAATAATATTACAAATAGTAAAAAAAGGAACGTTTGCAAATAATTCTGTCATTTTCGGACTAATCCGAGTGCCAAAGTGCTCGGTCAGGCAAGCCAAACGACAAAGTGTCATTCACATTGCGCCATGAAAAACAACCGTTTAAAAAGTGCCAACAAGAAAATGGCGATCGGCGTCAAATGAGAAATAAAAAAATTAAAAAAAAAACAAGAAAACAAGAAAAGAAAAAGTCAGTTGTCAAAAACACTCGCGGCCCAAAAAAAAAATTACAAAAAATACGAACTAGCCAAAAGGGAACTCATGATGAAATAGTAAAAAACATAAAAAACAAAAAAAAATAGCAGCAAAGGAACAATAATGAGGGGCGGGGGAGCTGTGCTCGCGGTGTCGACGCCACGAATCTAGGTTATTACGCCGAAAATAATTAAAATATACACAAAGCCTGAGGGAAGAAGGGGTCAAGCGGGGCTCCATTCGCAAGCCATGCAAATACGTAAACATACACGCCCCTCTCTCTCTCTCTCTCTCTCTCCTCCTCGACAAATCTTACCCATTCACTTGGCTAAAAGCACGGCAGCTGCCCACCTCTCCCCCTCTCCCCCCGCACTTCGTCCCTTCAGTCAACAACATAACTCTTCCATTGCGTTCTCTAGCGCGTTTTGCGTTTTGGCCAGAATGTGCCAAAGACTTATGCATACGGCTCACGCGTGTCTCAAGTTCATTGCCAAATACACGAACACACACACGCGCACACACATATATATTTACGCCATTTTATAATGTAACGTGCCGACTAGGTTATACCCTAGAGTTTGCTATTTATTTCCTATTTTCTGACTTAATTCTTATAAGCTATTACTTTAATTCAAAATTTTTATTATAAATAGCTATGAATAATTAAAATAATAGTTAATCAATAAAAATATAGTTAATAATAATAATTTAACATATTTTTAATAATATTATAGTTAGGATTAAAATCGTTATAGAAACAAATTATGAATATTTAAAATAATAATTAAGATTTAAGTCATCATTGAAAAAGTTAAAAATAATTCAAATACTCTTTAAACAATTTAAGTTCTTATAGAAAAATATAATAGATAATCATAACAATTATTATTTAAATATATTTCGAGGCTTTTTATTTGGACATTTGCTTCTAAAATATCGATTAATTATTTGAGATTTACTGTCTGTGAGCTCTTAATCTATTCATAACACTCCAAATAGAGCCTACGATGATATATAATGTAAGATATCGACCTGCATCTCCTAAAGTTAATATTGTTGAATATAAAGTTTATTTAATTTGTGTATTACAGATAAACATTATATAATATATATTTATATTATATTTACACATAAAATCCAAATTCCCTTGACTAGGCAGTCGTGTTTCTTCCGTCTGTCATTTTCTATCCCTGATATGTACCTCGTTTTGACTCCAGGGTATTTTCAAGTCGACTACTCGCGACTTGAGCTTTATTATTATTGGCTTGTTTTTGCGGTTTTCGCTTTTTTGGCATTTTATTTGTTCTTGCTTGGCTTGCTTTGTGCCATGTAATTTGGCTTTGGCAGTTTTGGCCAACAAGAACTTCAGCTGGAAAGTTCTGAACCTGTTTGGAACAAAACTTGGCCTCTTGCCTGACTGACTGACCGAGAGCTAAACGATTGTTGATTATGCAGAAAATTATGTAAACTCTGAAAGACTTTTGCTTTATATATATAGATATATAAATATGTATATATGTATGTACATATGTTGCGCTTACGGACTGATCTTGGGAATTGGTATTTTTTATGGTTTTGTGGCTTGTTCAAATTTTTTAAAAAGTAATTCACAAAATAAAGTTGCAGAGACTTTTGCTTTAATATAAACAAATTTATAAAGATGGGGATGTATACATATACATACATATACATATATATTTATCTTTAAATATATATGTTCCGATTATTGACTGGTCTGGAGAATTACTCTACTTTATGGCTTTATAAGCTACAAACAATTGCTTTATTATATGTATAAATATATACATATGTATGTATAATAAATTATCGTATGGGTATATGTACATATATGTTGGGATTTCGTGCTGATCTTTGACATTGGTATTTTTATGATTCTATGTCTTATTCCATTATTTATTATGAAAACTTAATAGACTTTGTACTTTGTACAAGATTTTTTTTAAATACTTAATAGATTTAATAGGTAATCATTTTTGTAAGCTCTTAAATTCTTCTTGTTTTTGGTTCAGAATTTAATATGATCGAGATCAAAGAGATTTGCACGGCAGCAGAGTGCGTCAGCTTATACATTTACATGCAGCGCTCTCTCTCTCTCTTTCTCTGCCTCGGTCACTTCCCCGCTCTCTTTCTCTCTCTCTCACTTTTCGTAAGATCTTCAACTGTTTTTGCAGCCTCGTCGCGATCATTGCACTTTGCGTCTCGGTCGGGGTCTTGCTGCATGTTGCAAATTATTCGCTAAAACCAGTTTCACACACTGCTCCGATTGTGTGCAGCATGTACCGAGCCGAACCGAACCGAGCCGAGCCGAACCGAGCCGAGTCGCGTCATGTCGTGTGGCGCGACGAGCTTTGATCGTGCGGCGTCTGTTGCAAGTTGCATGGCCGCCGCATCCGATGCTCGTCGTGTTGCGGCTCTGGTCTCTGGTCGGTCAATGGTTCTCTGGTTCATTGCCATCGCGCTGGGGGTAACTAACCCAGCAAGCAGCAACCAGTCAGCCAGCCAGTCAGCCAGCCTTCCCAGCTGAGTCAAAATCGGAGGAAATACCAATCCGACTAAATCGACCACTTTTGTAGCGTCACTCGCTGCTGGTTTGGCTCGTTTGTTAACTGAAGCAAGGACGTCAGCGCCGGAGTGTGTGTGTTGGAGTGTGTGTGCTGGAGTGTGTGTGCGGCTGTGCCATTCACTCTTCGTGGTGTGCGCAGAAACCAGC
Organism: Drosophila borealis; assembly: GCA_035045885.1. Classification (NCBI taxonomy): domain Eukaryota; kingdom Metazoa; phylum Arthropoda; class Insecta; order Diptera; family Drosophilidae; genus Drosophila; species Drosophila borealis. The sequence continues at coordinate 4,789,863 of JAWNOR010000211.1, forward strand.
CGATAGATAAAGCTTAAATACTTCATAGTTGGTTTGTCCGCTTGGTTCGTTGACTTACAAATGCTTTGGAAATGTTGTCTCGTGGGTTTCTCACTTTTGTGTGTTTCAAGAGCAATAAATGTTCGCTAGGCGAATTGATCTGTGGGTCGATCAAGGTACAAAACCATAAATAACTACAGTAAAAACTCCGCTAACGGACAGCCTAGGTGGACAGTCAAATCATCATGAATCAGGCCTATAAAGCGGACAATCCTCTTGAACGGACAAAAATTGAACGACTTTCGCTGTCCGCTCAACAGAGTTTTTATTGTATTTGAACAGCTGATAAATACTATAGTTGGGAGCTTAGTCTCAGCAGAAAATATCGAAATGCTTTGCTTATTGTTCACTATAAAATTCTATGAATATATATTTTATGGGAGATATTTCCCTGCCTTGCCTAACCACAATATCGTTAACTGTAAACTTTTATTCCAAATTTATATCTTAAAATGAGTCGATTTTAAACAAAGTTGCAACTTAGTCTCATAGCGAGCGGGTTAAATCATATAAACTTTCTTTCCTACAACCATTGATCCGCATTTTCCATCTAAGATGGTTGGATTTATCCTAAGTTAAAATTTGACATATTTTTAGTGATTTTGTTTAGTATTCACCAAATTTAAAGCTGGTCAACCAGAGGTCAATGTTTGTCATAACGACCAACAACAACAAGGTACAAGCTCCACGAGTGTTCAGGTTCTCTATAAAATTACTTTAAGAACCTCCCAATTTTATCATAAGTAGACTTTGATATCGACTCTAGATTTGTAAGGCCTCATCCGCAGTCCAAAGCTATGACCACTTGAGAATTATAGACAACGAAAGCCAGTGAAACTGAAGTCTATTAACATAATAGATTGTATTAAAGTATATCATAGTTTTGAAATAAACTACATTTGAATGTGGTTTCCGCGATCCTACAAATACAGATTGTTGTCTCTCGTAATCTGCGTAGCTCAGAATTTAGATTTAAGCAAATGTAGAAGAGTAAAGGTACTTTTAATCTAAGAGAACAATTATTGTTAATATATTTATGTATATTATTTATGGATTGCCATTAGTATAATCTTTGAATTACCCAATTTCCAAGTACATAATGAACTGATGACTCTTAACCCATTGTTGCATTCCCTTCTGTTGCTTTTAAGCCAACTTATGACTCAATAAATCATATGCCTCAACTGCCGAATTTTCGACAAGCGTCAGAATTTCGTCAGCATTAACATTAACAATAACAACAACAATAATAATAATAATGTTAACAACAACAAAAGCCATCCGAGAATCGGAGCGGATTTCATATTTTGACTGCAATTCGAGGGCATTTCAATTTTCATACTCATTCTGTTCTGATTCGCAACGCGTCACGATTGTATAATCGTGCCATTGTAGCAAATGCACATGTGTGCGTGTATATCTGTGTATCTGTGTAATGCACAAAGTATCTTTCGGATGCATTCGTCAGCGTTTCACACACTCGAAAGCAACAACAACAATTATAACAAACAATCTGTGTCTGAAATGAAATTTCACAAACACAACCGGAGAAGAGTCAGAGGCAATTGACCGCTTGGCAAATACAAATCCTGATGACATTCACCCCGTTACGAGCGTCGAGCAAACAAAAAGCAACGGCAACAACAACAACAACAACAAAAGCAACAACAACAATAACAGAGACAACAGCATGAGAAACATGTGCAAAAGCACGAAAGAGAGCTTTGAGCAAGAAAAAACAAAAACAAAGTACAACACAGAGTGCAATAAGTGCAAAGCAAAAGTGCAACTGTCAGTGGCGCAACATAAGGGGGGCTCCTCAAAGGGGGCAGGGAGAAGAGTTCTATTTAGAGGAAAAATAGAACAACTCATAATGAAATATGGAGATTACACATTAGTATAGGTCTTCCTATAAGTATGCCTGGTTGTAGGTAATATGCACACATAAAGCCATCTATATATCATTGGCTATCTGCCCCTATATAAACATATTGATAAGAAAGGTATTTCCCACACATTAATTAAAATTAAATCCCGTCTATTAGATCATTTTTAAAAATTGTAATGAATATTGGGTTATTCAAATTATTAAAGAAGTGTTTAACACTAAAGTATATTGAAGGCATTTTAAAATGTTGCAATACAAAAACTAAAAATATCTGTTTCTTTTGGTAAATTAGTTTTAGTAGTTTACAAATAGTTTTAAAAAATATTATTCTTGCATCAAAAAACTTAATTCGCTCTATAAAGTATACTAATTTTCAAGACAAAGTGAGAAAGTGCTTAAATGATATACAAAATCATTTTGAATTATTTTGCTAATATTTTAAATTTAAATTATATTATAAAAAATATACTTATTTTCATATCTGAATTAGAATATGATTAAAATATATAAAAGTTATTACTTATCTCTTCAACATTAATGTCTATTGAAGGCATTTTAAAATGTTGCAATAACAATTATTAATATGTTTGAACTACTTTAATCCTCTCCCAAAAGAAACGGATCTAATTTAGTTTTTTGATGGAAAAATATCCCCTCTGAGCGCCGCCCAAGCAACTGCCTGCTTAGTCTCTTTCTCTCAAACTTCCTTTCTTTCTTTCTTTCTTTGCTGTTTTTCGACACTTTTTGTTGTTGACTTTTGCGTCGTGTTGTTGTTGTTGTTGTTGCTGCTGTTGTTTTTTGTTTGTGAATAAACTTGAAATTGCGTTGCTTAAATGCTTTCCGCAATGAGACCAAAAATAAAGAGGCAGCAAAAAAAAGGAGCAAAAAGTTCTTTTGAACTTGTTGCGTCGCTTCTTCTTCTTCTTCATCATCTTCTTCTTTGTTGTTGTTGTCGTTGCAGCCGAAAGGAAGCGATATTTTTGTCAGTTAACAATTTGAACTTGTTGCTGTGCCACAACTTCGGGTTGCTTGGACTCCTTGTATGCGGCATACTTATTTTGTTATGTGTGCCGTCCTCTGGCCTGATTGCCTGCTCTCTTCTTCTTGGCCGGGACGCACCTTTTGGGCCACACGCGCCTTTAATTGGCCGCCTCACTGATACCAATCTCAATGGCAATTGCATCTGCTTGCATCAAGCTGTTCCTTGATCGTTTTTTTTTCGTGCTTGCAGCAAAGATATTAAAGAGGATACTTGCTAAATTTTATGGCATGTGATATCTACATATATATTAGAAATGTATATATATTTTTTATTAGTTGAAATCCTTTTGCTCTTATGTTTAATCCTCAATATACAAAATTGTGCCAACATTTTGACTTCTTTATCAGACTGTTTAAAAGTCAATCTTTAACAGACTAACTAACTACCTAGCTAACTTAATCATTATTTAAAAAATATATATATAAAGCCATAGATATGAAAGGTTGGAAATCGACAACGTTCTTGCTTATTGCATTGAAAACATTTTCCTAATAATAGCACAAAATCTTATGTCAATCTTAACAATATAAAATATTTGAAATGATTAATACAATTTTTAGATAAATAAGAATTTTTTCAGCAAACTGATTAAATGCCAATCTTGTATCTTTTACAATTTAACTTAAGCAAATCAACTAATTGAATTCAAATTTTAAGCATATATATTGCAGTAGGAAGGAATTGCTGAGAATAGAAAGTGTTTTTTCCATGGAAAGGTTTTACCCAAAAATATACCGAAAATTCTAGTAAAATTCGATATTTTTGTAAGACTGGTGGAATGTCTGTCTAAAAATAAACTCCATCTTAATATATATGTATATATAATTTTTTGCACAGTTTTCTTTTTGTTTGCGGCTAGCTTTTAAGCAGCTTGAGCTAAATACCGTTAATTGGCAGAGTGTAGAAAATTTGCAGTGTGCTCTTTTTGGCCAAATTGTTTTGTTTACCAGAAAACTAATGAACCAGTCGAGAAGTCAAGCAGCTAACAAGCAAGCGACAAAAACAAAACTTGAACTTCGTGTGGCAAAAACAATGCGCATTACATAAGACGCAGAGCCCGAGCGGAGCCTAGGTTAGGTTCCCCCCTCCCCCCTCCCCCCAAAGCCCCTTCTCGCGCTGCTTTCTTCCGCTCAGGCACATCAGAAGAAAAAAAGAAGAAGAAAAAAGTAGAAAGTCATTAAATAAGCAAACGTCGCAAAACCAAAACAAAAAAAAAGAAAGAAAGACAAAATCTCGAAAAGAACCCAAAAACCGACAGAAAAAAAAAATCAAAAGTTGTAAACAAATATGAGCGTAAAAGAAAATGAAAATCCCGTCGCTGGTGTTACATCAATAGTAGACGGGTACGTGTCTTGGCCGCTCTTCCTCTCTCTCCCCTCTCTCTGCCCACTCTCTCCCCTCTCTCTGTCTGTCTCTTACCGTTCATTCGAGTAGAATGTTCGCGCTGCCAGTGAACTTGTCCCAAATAAACAAAATTCCACCGGCCAAAGTCAGTTAGGTAATGTTGTTGTTCTGCTTCGTCTTCCCCTTTCCCCTTCCCCTACCCACACTTATTGTTGTTGTTGTTTTTCTTCTCTTTTTGTTGCCTCGCTCTTTCTTATTTCTTTCTAGCCGCCATTTTCCTTGTTATTGTTAGCTATTATTGCGCTGGATTCTATTTTTTTTCTTTCTTTCTTTCTTTTCATTTACACATACATACTTTCAAAAGGTGTTGGGGGTTTTTTTTTTTAAATTTTTTATTTTATTTTTTTTTTGTATTCTTTTTCTACTTGTGATTTTTTCGCAGAACTTTAATGTCTAAGCTGTGTTTCTTGGACCTGATTGAGTCATTCGCGGGAATTATTTCAACAGCGAAAAAAACTCATGATCTGAATACTTAAATGTCGATTGTTGTCCTAACTTCAGTTAGATACTTTTTTTGCGAAGTAAACATCTTTGAAACCCAAAAATATATATGCATATACATATATGTATGTGCACATACAGTGAAAACTCTCTTGTCCGTCCATGATGTCTGTCCGCCTGATAGAAGAACCGTTAGCAGAGTCTTCATTGTAATGGAAATCATCAGAAATCCATTGAAATCAAAATCCATTTGTTTAACAGGAAACTTTTTTGGAAAAATGTTAAAAATTTGTTTTGATCCAATGGAAATATACTGTTCTATAGTTTTTTGCTCTGAAGCTTTCTTGCTCGTCCTTGAAGAATTCGGACTTTTCTTAGGATAAAAATGTAAATCAAATTAATATTAAATAAAAATATATTGATAGCTCCCATAACACTTCTTGGTTCAGCAAATTTTTTATGAAGCTACCTTCTTTATAAATCTAAAATGATAAATGTAAGCGATGCATGAAAAATTAAATTAAATTTAATAAACATCGAGGAATATCTTGTGAGCATTTAACTATTATTTCTCATAGCTGCCAAAGGCTCTAAAATTAGGCAATATTTTTCTGGAGGTATTCTATTTTCTATAAACAGTTCCTCTTTTTATTACACAATTGCAGAACTTTTGATTCCAAGCTAAACAAATATTAAGTCCCTGCAGCGAATGGGTTACTGTCTTTTATCTCCTCCCCCATTACAACTAAAACTCACCCGTTTCGGGCGACTTTCACTGCCACCCACGGCATTTGCATGACCTCCAAAAATAAAAGAAAAACGAAAAACAAAAAAAAAACAAACAACGCGCAGTGGCAAAACAAAAACTATCCAATCAGATGGCTTTAGTTGCTTTCCAGTCGTTGCACTCGCTCTATAAAGTTAATAAACTATAAATTACACTGAAAAATGCCGAAAAAACAAAAAAACTTTCACAAACTGATTGTGCGAATTGCTGCTGTTGTTGTTGTTGCTGTTGTTGCGCCAATTTTCCCCCAGAGCGGCTTTGTGCAACACGTGGAAATTCCCAATTCCCGAACAGCCCGAAGAAAATCAACGATTTGGCAACGATTTGGCGACTCTCGGCTAGATGCCAGCCAACAATTTCACTTTGCCTGGGTTAAAGTCCTGGCGTCTCGGTGTCAGTCAACTTTCAAAGCTCTTGTTGCAGTTGTTGTTAATGCAGTTGCAGTTGCAGTTGCTGTTGTAGCTGTTGTTATTGTTGTTGCTAGTCTCACTAGCATAGTTGCCCAGCAAACACACACTCGAATGCTCCACTGAATGCAACGGCGCTCGAAAAGTGCAGCGACCTGCGTTCAACACACACTCGCTGCATACTGAATCATGCCCAGGCACTCAGTCCCTAGCACCGCACCGCCTCCCCCTACACACACACACACACCCATTTGGCGTGGCAGCGTCATCAGCTGTTGTTGGTGGCTGCCACGCTGTTGCTGTTGCTGTTGCAGTTGCATGCCAGTTGCTGTTGTTGCGCTATTTTGCATGCCCCGGCCCAGGCACACATGTGGTAGAAAGTTCCGTCGGATCGACCGACCGACAGATCGACCGACAGACCGACCAACTGGCTGGCTGTCTGGCTGTCTGTTTAGTTGCCCGGCTGAGGTAGTAATGACCTCTTTGGACGGGGTGCTTGACTTATGCCTGGGCATGGATCGCATGACTCTTGTCGGATTTCGATTGAAAGTGCTTGCCGCAGCGTCGATCGTGTGGCGCTCTGTGCGGATCACTTAAGCTGCGCTTGGCTAACTTTAAGATATTCTTAAATTTAAACAAGCAACAAGGAAGAGGCCTTCACCTAAGCCAAACCTAATTAACCTAGGTTAAAGTTTGGTAAATGTCTTTAGTTTTGGTTGGACAGTGAAAATTGGCTATAAAACAAATTCGGAATATCCTAACTCTGCTTTGATGCACTAATATAGATCTATAATTAGGCGCTATTTACTTAATAGCCAAGACCAGAAAGCAAGGATATTTTCGGCACGCCGAAGATAAAATACCCTTGTAGATTGTGCAGATATGTTTGAAAAGTGAAGAAAATCTAATTTTGATATAATATATGGTCTGATTTTGATAAAATTTAGCATATATATTTAGGGAACATAGTGAAACCTATATCTGGATAAATAAAAAATTGTTTCATACTTTTCGGACCTATGCAAAGCTTCAAAATAATAGCTTTAAAACTAAAGGACTAGTTACAATAGAAATAGACAGTCGGATGGATGGACAGACGGACAGACAGACGGACGGACAGGTGGACGGACGGGACGGATATAGCTATATGAACTCGGCTTTTTATGAGGTCGGAGATGTTTCCTTCTTTGCGTTACACATTTCAAGACAAAATAATGATGCCTAAGGGCAGATAATTATACATATATTAAATCTTAATCAATTGTTAATTTTTGTTGAAGGTATTCCATACAGATTTTGTTTATTCCATTTGCAGATTAGTCTTAGAGATATTCAACTGCAACGAGAGAGCCACAATCTGTCTAGCTTTTGAATACCTTATAAGTATCTAGGATAATACTCTAGAAACTTAAAGAGTTCTGGCCAGACTGCACATCATCATATGGCATCATATGGAAACTCTTCCTGTTTCTCGAACTGTGCGAATATTTTGCGGTCTCACGTCATCTTTGGCATAACACCCGCCCTCTAATTTAATCGGCCTAGAGGCGATCAACAAGTTTAGACTCAGCACCTGTTCATCTCCCCCCCCCCCCCCCCCCTTTGCACAGTTGCCGCCTGTCGGCCTGTTTGGCATTTGGCCCGCACGTTCTATGGCCGCGTACGCGTACATTAAACCCAGTCCACTTCCTAGTGAGGAGGGCACTGGCGCTACGTTTAGCTCGCATTCATAAATTATGGCAGCAAACATTAACAACAACAGCAACAAAAATTATGCTAAGCGCGTACAAAGTTCGCTCTTCTTCATCTTCTTCTTCTAGTTGTTGTTGTTGTTGTTGTTGTTGTCTTTCAAACAGGTTTCAAATTCCTGGCCAGTTGGTCGCGACTTTGCTCACCTGACAGCGCACCAAGCGAGGGCCATAGAACAAAGCCAAAGCGAACCAATAAAAAAACAACAAATACAACAAATACAACACACATTTCGGCAACGCCCGGACCCAGCTCCGACTTCGACTCCGACTTCGACTTCGAGTCCGACTTTGACTCCGGAGCCGGCTCCAGATCGAGCCCAGTTTTGGCTTACTAATTATTATGCTCAGCTTGATATGAGCAGCGGGAAAGGGTTCATGCGAATTCAGAAAAGTCCACGACGACGACGACGACGACGATCACGTCGAGGCAAACGCATGTTGCTACAGCAGTAGAAGAAGAAGAAGAAGAAGCACTGAAGAACAGTCCGTAGTGGAGCTGTAGGCTGGGGCTTTTGTTCTGGCCTCAGTCCCAGTCTCAGTCTCTCGGTCTCGGTCTCGCTTAATGGCGGTTAATGGAGGTCATTCACTTTCGCACGAATTGTAATTTTTGTGCTTTAAGTCAATTCCAGTTGCCAACTCAGCGCGCATTGGGTTTCATATGCTGCCTCCGCTCTGCTCTTGCCCCTTACATATATATACTATATCGCATAATCTTATTATGCTGCCCCGAAAATATCTGTGGTACAGCTTTTGATTTGGTTTTTTTTATTTATTTCATTCTCGTTTTTTTGGCCTGTTTGTTATTTTTATGGCTTTCCACACTTATTATGCCAAAGATATCAATCTTGTGCCCTCCTGCGCCAGCTGTCCGCAATGTGTCTCGATCTGCGAGTTCCTCTGTACTCAAGTGGCGAAAGTAACGCGCCACAGAATGGTAGTAAAAGAACTTTAAGCGTAGGAATATATGTATATACCACTTAAAAAATTAGTTAATAGCAGCAGGAAGCAAGCCCATAGAGTATCAAGAGCCGAAGTCGATCATTACCCATATGAACTCCATAACTGCAAGAGCTATATACTTGAAATTTGAAATGTGCTAAAAATTGCATCGTATCTAAACACATTTCAAGACCCAAGTCTCTAGCTTTTATATTTCTCGAGATCCTACAGATGGGCAGCTAGATAGATGGCTTATGCGCCGCAGAATGGTAGCTAAATATCTTTAAGCGTCGAAATAAATGTATATTTAGTGCAAAAATTGGGTTAAATTGAGTAAAATGTATTTACCAGGCAGCAGGAAGCAAGCACATAGAATATATACATAGCCCATCTGTATGAACTGCATAATTACAAGAGCTATTTACTTGAAATCCTCAATTTGTTTATATTTTGCTTATACCTAAACACATTTCAAGACCCAAGTCTCTAGCTTTTATATTTCTCGAGATCCTACAGATGGGCAGCTAGATAGATGGCTTATAGTATCTGGAACAACTGCAACTGCTGACTGTGGCCACAAATAGTGCCACAGCGAGTTTGCTTCCGCTCTGCTCAAAGGCCCAACGCATAGTACTCCAATCAATAAATCATAGCCATAGCATCCATTAAGATAGGAACAATCAACTACCGTTTGAATCTATTAAAATGCCAAAGCTATAATTTGGGCGCATGTCTCTTGCCGATCGCCAGCTTACCAAGTGCAAATTATCAATTAACTCTCCCAGATACCCGGCGATATTCAGCAGCCAGATGTTTAGACAGCGTTTGGACAGGGCGTCTTCCAGCAGAGGCCTCTCTAGGCAGGGCCGCTGACTTGCGATCTGGCTGCGGCCTGCGGCCTGCGGCATGGCGTAATCATAGAAAGCACGTGCGGCAATTTCCAATTTCTGCAGTTGCAACTGCTGCTGCTGCCGCTGGCCAAGTGCATTCAACTTGGCCAACTGTGCACATGCGTGGTCGTCCGACCAACTGACAAGTCAATAAACTCATTGCAAGCTCGCTCTACCTCACTCTAGCTCGCTCTCTCTCTCTCGCTCACACACTCTCTCGCTCGCTCTGTTGGCTTGCTTATCAGGCATACTAAGCACGATCTACGATCATTGGCACCAACTAGCAGCTAGCAACACTGGCAACTGGCAACTGGCAACAGGCAACTGGCAGAACCAACACGGACTCCAACTGCAACTGCAACTGCAAATAGCCCTCAATAACAGTTACAAAACTGTATGCAGTCGTTAAAAGAGGCGGCGGCAGAGGCAGCGACAGCAGCGCCAGCGTCGGGCGTCAATGTACGCAACTAGGCCTAGGCCCAACTCACACATAAATGCAAAACAACAACAACAACAACGAATATAAAAGAATGTGCAAGAAGAAAATTGCAGAAACACACACAAGCACACACACACACATAAAGCAAAGACGAAAAGGCGACTAAACTCAAAGGTGGGTTGGGGATGTGGCGAACTGAAGTGGAATAAAGTTGTGGCCGTTGTCGTCGCGGTCGCCGTCGCCGTCGCTGTCGTCGCCGCATCGAGTGCATTGCACTGGGAAAGGGTTAAAGACCCTCTCAGCGATCGGCGCCGCCGCCACCGCTGTTGCCGCTGCCGCGCACAGTGAAAATGTGTGCGAAGAAATGTGAGTGGAAAAATCCAAAGCGTTGCAGTTGCAGATACGAAAAACAACAAATCTGTGCAGCGGAAAAGCAAAAGTGCAGCAGCCCCCCATTAGAAACGAAGACAGGCCGAACCTACATCAACAAATGCCCAAACAGGCACACACACATGCACACACACATAAAGAGTCGGCCATAGAGCGGCAAGCGAGAGCGAGAGCGAGAGAGTGCAATAGAGCTTTCGTTGAGTTGTTGTTGCTTGAGTGCAGTGGCTTTGAACTTCACACAGTTAACAGCAGTGCTGCTCGCTCAGTCGCAGTCGGAGTTGCTCTCTCAGCGCATGCTTTCTCGCTCGCTCCCCCGTTGATAATTGTTGATGATTGCTTTGCTTTTGTTGTTATTGTTGTTCTTCTTGTTGTTTTTTTTTTCAATGTCGAGTTCGCTTTTCAAAACGGGGCATGTGCAAGAGATGCTATTGGGATAGATCATTGAACGTTCAATGAGAAGCGCGCGCATGTACGTGTGTGTGTGTGTGTGTGTGTGAGCTGGTGTGTGCGTGCGTGGGTCTCTGTGCCACACTCAAGTGGAGGCGTCTGCTGCTGCACTTTTGATTAATTTTCACTGCGACCGGGGCCAGGCCAGCATTTTCCACTGATAAGCCAGCCAGCGTCGGCGCAGCTCCATTGTATTAAATTGCGCTGCGCTTCCTGCCCTTGCATGTCCACTGATAATAACAATAGAGCGGGAGGCAGCGTAGAGAATTACGCCTGCATTTCTTTTTGATAAACGAGCAACGTCTCACTCCTATAATTATACATACATAGTTGGGCCAAGATGTTTTTCATTTAGACGGCGGAAAAACGAGTTCAAGTACATGGAATAGTTCTGGAAGATGCACACAAAGAGAGCGAATGCTCAGCTAGAGCGACAGATAGAAATTTGAGAGAGAGAGAGAGAGAGAGAGAGTGAGAGAAATTTTGCTAGAACTTTTCTATGAAAAAAAGAATGTGGGATAAGCTGCTGAAGGAAAATTCGAGAAGAATTGGAAGATACTTTCTCAAGCTGATCAGGAAGCGGCTGCTATTCATCCTTTGATTTAGACAATTCAGCTCTTATAACTCTGCAACTCTTATATATGTATATATCTAGATAACTAACCAAATTTATAAGTCAGCAATAAACTAGTCAAAAAGCAGTTCCATAGACTGCGAACGGATCAGGGTCACAGCAGAGCGCCGGGGCACAGAACCCAAAAATCATACACTGGACTTTTGTTTGCCTTAGAATTTAGCGAACCAATAAAAAAATATTTAACAAAAAAAAAATAATAATAAATCAAATAAAAGCGCGAACATATGAGCAAATTTCACCGACCTTGGCTAATAAAGCTTTAGAAGCGTTTCCTATGCGAAATGCTCGCATATGAAGAAGACAACAATAGGGCGCATCTAACTGCGTCTCGCTCAGACATTGTGTAATAGCCAAATAGGCGAAATTGCACGCGCTTCTTTTATTAGATAGTGCTGGGACCTTGAAAAATCTTATCGAATTTTCACCTTTTGCGCGAAAACTACAAAAACTCGACCATTGATAAGCCAAACTTAGCTGGCAAAACACCAAAACGACTATCCGTTGCTCTACCCGAATAGACGACAAGCTCGAATACCCTCGTCAAAAAGGTATTAGATACTCCTCTTCTCCCTTATTAACTAGATAAGTTCAGTTTATAGGATATTTGTTATAGGTGCTATTGGAACCTATACTTGGCTAGAGCGACTATTTCCCGACTATTTCCATCTATTTTTATCAGAGTGACGCGTTTTGCGTTTGTGTTTGCGGTTAAAATAAAAAAAAATAGATAAGCGCCCATCAGGAATTTGTTCTGCTGACCTTCATTTTTCGCCGCTGCTCGCTGATAACACCGATAACCGATAAGCGTGTGCGCGCGTGTGTGTGTGTGTGTGTGTGCGAATGTTTATTATTATTTAAGTTTTGTGTAGGCACCCAATTGCCATTACGAAATTCGAATGCATATGTTTATGCAGTGTCATATTTTTATTTACAATTCTTATAATAATATTACATCTTAAAAGATTAGAGCACATTTGTCCGAAAGCAAAGTCTCCTAATGCCATGGGGCCTACAAGATTTAGATATATGGTTTTCGGGGAAAAATACTTGACTTGCTTTGATTTTCTTTTTTTTTCTATATGACAGCTGTTAGCTATTGCCAATTGCCCATATCTCAGCCTTGGAAAACCATTTGACTTTTCCAATTCTCACTCGCTTTATCTCTGACTCTCGCTCTCCGCATGACATCATGAGTTCTCTGGACAGCCGAAAATTATGCGTAATCGCCAACCCTGCAAAAAAAAAACACACACACACACACTTAACATCAAAATCTGGCAACATAAAAGAGCCAAGCAAAAAATAAATTGCTCGAGTACAATCGAAAAACTGAAGAATAAGAAAGCGACGAAGTTTTGATACTCTCTCTTAGTTAAAAGCTAAACAGCGAAGATATGAAGTTATGATGAGGTAGAAAGAGGGGGAGAGAGAGAAATTTGGAAGGGATCATAGCTAATAACTTATATTAAGATTATAACTGTTAAACTTACTTTATTATGATAAAAGGAAAAAAGAGAGATATGGAAGATAAAGAGGAATAGATATAGATAGTTGGGTAAGAACTTCTATTATATATAAAAGAGGGACGGAGAGACATGGCAGATAGAGAGATATGAATAAATAGTAAGCTAAGAATGTCTATTAATAATATAGCTTGATGAAAAAGAGGGACAGAGAGATATGGAAGGAATCATAGTTAGCTAACTAGCTTATATTATTAATATAACTATTAAATTTTCCTTCTTAGAAAGAAGAGAGATATGGAAGATAATATAATTAGCTATTAACTTCTATTAATAATTTTGCTAATAAGTCAACTTTGTTATCATTATAAATAATTTTAAACAACATATAAGTAGTAGATATATTAATACATTAGATATTACACATTAACCTGGGCTTCGAATCCGTATTTTCGTTGATCAACGAGGTTTCCAGCGAGAAGAGCATACTAAATCTTCGTTTATGACAATACGCTGATCACTTTTGGTTAGGGTAAACGCTCAAAACTAAACCGAGACAAAAAAAAAACACAAATTTTTTTATGCGTATAGCGCAAAATTGTTGGCCTTCAAATTGACCGAGTTCATGAACACGAACAAAACGTGGCACAGACGAGCCGCGGCAGATGGACGGGCAGGCAAATGTACGAGAGGGGGGGCAGACGGACGAAGGGGGCCACGCACCTTCTCATTGTGCGTTAATTATATAGTGAGAGCGAGCGATATATATCACATTATAGTATGTGGATAAAACAAAAAAGCCAGCATAGAGCAGATGGCTGATGTTCTAGAGGCCCCGTCCTCAAAATTCGAACCAGTCAGCGGGTTCAAAAGTTGCGCAATCGCCGAAAACTGGTTTTTTTTTCAGTTCTAAACTCAACGAAATTACTTGCCCAAATTGTTAACAAGTTATCGAGGAAGTTTATTTTGTCTCTTAATCACACAGTTTTTGCCAAAAAAAAAAATAAAAAATAAATTAAATAAATAAATAATAAAAAAAAAGCGTCAAACTACCAAGGAAAAAGTCATCAAGAGTCGTTCAACTTACGCGCAGAGCGCAGCCAACGCGTGTCAGCGAGAGAATCGAGAGTGTGAGATGAGAGAGAGAGAGAGAGAGAGAGAGGGATCGAGACTGTAAAGTGGAAGGTCGCTCTGATTAAGCCGCAATCAAAAATAATGCTGACTGACTGTGGGCATAACCGATTAACGAGTTGGGGGCGAGATGATTTCCCATCGATTCAATATCATATTTGCATTATATATATATATATATATGTATGTACATATATATATTGATAGAGGGTTCGATTAACTCGCGGAAAGTATTATAGGAAGCTTTCGAATAGAACTCGTGCAAGAAATTAAAGATTCCCTAATTGGAATTACAGAATTAACGAATTGGACTTAGGCAGATGAGGAATATAATATATTATCTTATTGGACTAAAAGAGATTTGCTTAAATCCAATTCCTGAATTCTTAAATTCAAATTATGAAATGTTTAAAATTATCATAAAAATGAAAACTTAAATTAAAATTGAAAATTAATTTAAATTAAATTAAAACAAAGGTAAAGCTTTAATGAAAATAATATAAAATAAAAATAAATTAAACTAAAATGAAATTGAAATTTAGCACCTTTATCCTTCAAGTTAGAATCAAAACCTTTAAATATTGCACATTTAGCCTTTAAGTAAGAATTAAAGGTAATATGTGCTCAATTTAAGATATTTATGCCTTGACTTACTTTTAAGAACAATGAATTTAATTTAAGTTCGATTTCTGAATTTAATCTGGCTCCATATTGAGCCCAAGTCAAGAATATTATGGTATTAATGGTATTATATATCTATGTAAAACTATTCGTAAAATTTCCAAAAGATATAGTGGAATTATAATGGAGGATTAATGTAGATCGATTTGGCGATCTTGAAGCAGAACGTGGATTATTATGGTATATGACAGAAAAGGGGTCTACAAGAACTGATTATAGATCTTTCATTATCTTTGGCTGATTCGAATAAGCTCTCGCTGTCTCTATCTCGCACTCTCGTTTTTTCTATCTGGATCTCCCTCTCTTCCGCTCTCTCTCTCTCTGGTTCGATGGCCCTGTTTTAATTATCGGTCAACAGTTTTGTAGAGTTAACATCGAGTCGTTTCTGCCTCGTCTCGTCTCGTCTCGTCTCGTCCCTGGACTCTGGACAGCCCGGCATTGAGGACTTTGATCATAAGTTAATGCCACAGACAGGCAGGCCAACAGGCTGATAACCAAAATTTATTGTTGCAAAACAAGAGCCCGGCCTATGTGGTATATCCATTCGGAGTCGAGAAGCCAATGACATTTGGCTGGGGTGCATTCGCCTCGCCGATCGCCGATCGTCGGATTGTGGCGAATGCATTGTTCATGACGCAGCCAAAAGCTGTTCCCGCTGCTGCTGTTCCCGCTGCTGCTGTTCCCGCTGCTGCTGCTGCCGTTGATCATGACGTTGCGAATCGTTGGAATCACTTGTAAACTCCCCTCAAATTGGCGCTTGTACAAAATGAAGAGCGGAAGGGGGATTGGGGAGCGAAGAGATTTAAATAATGCATGTTGTGCGGTGTGATCATGAAATTTAAATGCCTGGCTTAAGGCACTTGAAAGCCATCGACATCAGCTACCTAATTTCTTTTCGAGCGTCTTCCATTGAACTTGACCTCCACTTGAACCGAGGATGGCCCCTGGTTGCTTTTGGCTGTGTGTGTGTGTGTGTCTGTGTGTGCGTGTGTGTGTGTGTGTGGGGGCACTTTCGTTTTGTCTGCTCATTTATTTTTAAACGAACTTGTTATTATTGAAATTGCATTAATAAGGAAGTTAAATGTTTATTTTTGTACGGTCTGGACTGTACGAATTTTTAGTTGAGCTTCTTGTGTGTTGTTCTTGCCGATCTGCTTCTTGTTGACATTATATGTGAGACTCTTTGGCATACATGCATTCATGTGAATCACGGCGATTATCAAATTACACGAATGCAATTCGATAATGGGTATCTGTCTCGCAGTATGTGTCACATCTAAACAGAGTATCAAACTTTCCATATCAAGTTGAGTTTATGAATGTATGTTTACATTCGGTTGGCATATTAGCTGGAAACACACCCACAATTCTAATGAATTTTCTTATTGTTTGTCGAAAATGCCATTAAACATAGATGCAGGGAAAAACAAATTCTTCACACCCCCCCTTTCCCCCTAGAAATACCATAGAAAACAGACCGACAAATGTGCTGAAAAGCCCAAAATAATTCGAGAAATAACTCGCCCGATGATATTTTTGTCGAAACGATCTCGAACAACACCCACGCAAATGCTGACTAGAACAATGCGAGAGCGAGAGCGAGCGAGGCAAAGAGCCTTAACCTTGGTTGTGTGCAAGAGAGAGAGAGAGTGAGAGGGAGAGGGTGGGAGGGAGAGCGAGCGAGCGAGTGCTCGATGTGGCCACACGTGGCATTTTCTCGCTTGTATTTGGAGTTGGCTGCTACAGGAAACGATTTCCACATTGACCTAGGCAGGCCGAACCAACGGGTTGATCGGCTCCCCAATCATGTATGTAAATATTTATTTACATTTTTTTTCTGTTAAATGTTATTTGTTTCGACTCGAAATGTCAACGGCACGATGTCAATGACTTCAATGCAACGCTCGGGCCTGCTGCATTGTGTTGTGATATAATTTTAATTATACACGCAACAAGTAGTAATTAAATAAATTGCATTTAATGAAAACAAAAATCGAAAGAAAAAAACGCTGTAACGAAAAAGAAAACAGCATTTCACTGAGCGCATGAACTTGGATAAAGTTTTATTGAACTTTCCGAACGGAGCGCCATGAACTAGCTCATGTGAACCGCCCAGCATGATAATGATTATCATGTTGCTTGTGGCAATGGGCAGGCGGCAGGCAGCATACGCAAACGGATTCATTGCTAAAAGAAGAGTACAATAACCGCTGAGCAGCGTTTACCTTGGGCCGGCTATCGGTTTAGCGGCGACATGTGTTTTACTCGCCGAGCGGCAATCAGACCCGACTGCCTGTTGCCAGGGTAGTTATGGGCCAGGCTGACAAATTGGGCGCTGGGGTGGCTAATGTCTCTAGTGTGTGTGTGTGTGTGTGCGTGTGTGCGGTTTTCTAAGCAACACCCTCGCCTCAACTACATTAATTGTGCGTGCAGCAGTTGGATCACGCTCTCTCAATTGCTTGCTCTCTCACTCACACACACACACGAACAGAGCTCGCTCTTGTTGATGTTTTGATTGCTCACGCTCTCCACGCCGCCGCCACATGTTTTATTATTTTCAAGAGCACGTGAGAGCACGCAAGCAAGCAGCCTGACGCTCTCGCGCTCTCTGGTGCTATCTGGCTCTCTGGCGCTCGCACGCGCGCTCGCTCTCTCAGGGTCGAGCGTACGACAACGACTGGCGGCCAAAAACTGAACAAGATCCAATGCGAATGTTGATTTTCCTTTCATTCAACGTCGAAACATCGCAGCGAACAGATCGTCGTTCCTCCGTCGCCGTCGTCGTCGTCGTCGCCTACTCCTCGTCGTTTTCGTTAACTTTGACGTGTTTCGCGTTGCGCATTTCGGTTAAGTTGATTGAATTTAAAAAAATAATTCAATTGAAAATCGTTTAACAAGCCAAGTGACAACTGCAACTACAACAAATTATCAAAGTATCTGCAGGATACGCCAAGTGTTTTGTGAGAGAAATATATGCACGCGCGCACACACACACATATATGTGCATGCGCATTTATCTGTGGCAAGCGCCAGCTTCTAACAAGTGCACAAACAACAATATGACCGTTTAGTCTGCATTTTATAACCAAAAAAAAATAAAAATATCAATCAATATCTAGATAACAAGTGTGTGGAAGTTTGTCTTCCGATCCGTTCAACACAAAATGCTCATGTCCGCGGACAGTTCCGATTGTCAGCCCAGCAGCAGCGCCATGGAAGCCACGTCCATGGAATCAACAGGCGCCAAGACCTCAGTCATCTGCCTGGGCCAGCCCGCACAGGTGGCGGCCAGCAGCACCACCAGCAATGCCCAGTTGCTGGTGGCTGGCCGCTCCCACCTGGAGAACGCGCTCAAATTGCCGCCCAATACGAGCGTCTCCACATATTATCAGCACAGCAAACTAATTGTGGGCCAACCGCAGCAGCAGCAGCAGACACAACAGCAGCAGCTGCAGCAGCAGCAGCAACAGGCCAGCGGCAGCGCCGTCATCTTCCAGACGGAATACCATCAGCGCCAGGTCGCACCTGTCACAGAAATGGATACTGTGCCGCCCGCAGGTGTGCCCATGGCCAGCAAAATGCCGCACAGCAATGTCATCTACGTGAACAAGTCCAGCTCCAGTGTGGTGGTCAGCACCACAGAGGCGCCGCAGGGTCTGCTGCCCCAGGCGCACTTTGATCAGTCGCCCCATCATGCCCAGCACATGGCCGCCATGTACCATCATCATCATCAGCAGCAGCAGCAGCAGCAGGCAGCCGAGGTTGGCTATGCGAATGCTGCACATCATCATCATCATCATCATCTAACGGTTGCGCTGCCCGCTGGTCAGCCAAATGGCGCCATTGTGGTTATGCCCGCCGATTCGCGTCCGCAGACGCCGGAATATATCAAATCCTACCCAGTTATGGATACAACTGTCGCCAGCTCGGTCAAAGGCGAGCCCGAGCTAAATATTGGTGAGTCTCTGAGCTCCAAGTTAACAGTGAGCCCTCGCTAGTGCGAACTTGCAGAAATAGTAAATAGATTCGGTTTTGCAGGATATAACTTTATCGTTTATATAAAAAAAAAAATCTTAAAAAGGGAATTTAAAAAATACTCCAAACTAGATTTATAATTTATAAGAATTAACTATGAAAGTATTCTACTTCACGAGCGTTCACTGTACTTGAATGCAAGTGCTAGTCGAAACATTGAGCGTAAGTTTTCGATTTGAAACACCTTGGACTTTTAATTAATATTGCTTTAGGCCTAAGCTATGAATCCGTTCGCAGTTGGCAACAGGTCGGCTGATCGTCGCGGAAGCATTTCGATGGGGGGCTAAGGCCTGATGGGTGTATTGACTTTTTGACGTCATGTTAATTAGTCAGTCAAGTAACGCTTCCGAATTTTTGCACTCAGTCAGTCGTTCACTCATTCACTCAGTCAACAAGGTCGTTCCGCATACAATAAAACAAAACAAAAACAAAAACAAAAAAAAAAACAGAAAGAGAGACAATTCACAGCTCCGAAAATATGCCTTGGGCCCGGATCGGAGTTCAATTAACTCGTTTTTTATATTTGCCGATGCGACAACGATAAAAATAACTGTACCAATGTCAGGAGAGGAGTTAATGCACTTTATGTCGGCTATCTGCGGTTTATCTACAAAGTAACCGGTCGAGAACCTCGTTTATAAATCACCGATGTGCTTCAGGTTCAGGCGATGAGTCAAGGTAAACCCCTATCCCTCCCCCCTCCCCTTACAGAGTGACGTTACGAATACCAGGGGCTATATTATGGGAAGTATTTATTATGCCTGAGCTGCAGTAAGTCTTCTTGATATGCCAGCTTTTATTGCATTACATTTCCTCGCAGCTGGCTAAGAAAGTATTTTCAGAAACTCTTATCAAAAATATCCCAAAAGGATAACAAAATTGTGAGCAACTCATATTTTGCTTATCTAATATATATGTCTTATTATAATTATTGTTATTAGTTGCAATATATCAACCTTACTTTGAAAAAAACGCACTAGCATCTCAAACAATCCCTCAGCTTAGACTTACATATGTATGTCTCGGTTTCACCCTAAAATTTCGTTGTTCAGCTAAAAAAATATTGCCAAAAATCTTTCTTTTTGGTATTTATCAAGTTTTAAGTTCAGCGAAGACAATCCTTCAGCTTAGACATAATTTGGGCTTTGAACTTGAAACTTCATTGTGCAGCTAAGAAACAGTTTCCGATTATTATGCTAAAAACTATCATACATATTTTAGTCTTATAATCCCATATTTTGTCAAATTTTAAGTTCATAAACCTTCCTTCAGCTTAGACTAGTCTGAGCTTTGTTGTCTTAAAGCTAAGAAAACCTTTCTGAGAATTCTGCCAAAAATGACCAAAGTAATCTTCAATAAAATCCTTCCGCTTAGGCAATACGACAGCCATAAAGTCTAAGGGCTAGGTAAAACTCTGAGAATCTTGCCGAAAATTGCCCTAAATATTGGTTCCAATAATCTCAAGAGACCATCCATTAGCTTAAAAAATC
Organism: Drosophila borealis; assembly: GCA_035045885.1. Classification (NCBI taxonomy): domain Eukaryota; kingdom Metazoa; phylum Arthropoda; class Insecta; order Diptera; family Drosophilidae; genus Drosophila; species Drosophila borealis. The sequence continues at coordinate 4,810,164 of JAWNOR010000211.1, forward strand.
TAGAGAAATGCGATAGTGTGGGTTTTGAACCCGAAACTTCGTGTTTCTTAAGTCCTGCTAAATGCTGTCTTATTTTTTGTAGAGTCTTATAATCTCAGGAGTTCTTTCTGCTAATTGTCAACTTTTAAGTTTAGAGCACTAATGTTACCCATGGAATCATCTGGATACATTATCTTTCTAAAAACATGATCTTATAGATTTTTTAGATATTTGCATTCGATTTTTAAGCTTTTGGCAACATGTCTCTACAAATAAGATTCGACTCGGATCACTTCAGGATCTGAGCTCCTTCAGACTTTCTTTCCATATCAAATTGTGATGAACATGCTCCGAATATCTCTGCTCCAAACGCATTTCAGTTATCTAGATGGCCAGTCACATGCATTTCACGCCCTGTCAACGAAAGTGAAATTCGGCCCGCACCTAATGCCAACAAATAATGTTTATATGTCGTCTATTATGCGTTTGCATATTGTTTCTTCTTTTTGTTGTTGTTGTTTATTTAACAAGCTCTTATTTATTTATTTGTGTGTCTGTTGGCGTTGCATTTCTCCAAACAAAAACGAAAAACTGGGCGACTGGGCGAATGCATTTGATATGCCAAAGAGTGCAAATCCAAGTTCATTGCTACCCAGCGTGCACCTCTATATATATATATATATATGTATATACATGTATATATGTGTGTATGTGTGTGTGCAGCTCTTGGCATTTGTAAATGCATCCGTTAGCCAAGTTTTTAATTTCAATTGCGAAAACGAAAGTGAAAAGCAAAACAGCGAATGCAACTGCAGAAATTCACTTTTAGTTTTCACTGCGCATGCGCAGTCAATTTATGGCCAAAACGCAGCTCAACTTCTCTTGAGAGTAGGTGCACCCTCCCCCTACCTTCCTCCCTACCTCCCTGCCGCCTCCCCACCTGGTGTTCGCGCTTAATTTAAATTCGCTGTCAAATTGTCTTTTGACATTTTTACATTGGCAACGGCAATGACTCGTCCGGTCCGGTCCGGTTCCCGGCCTGGTCCGGTCCCTGAGACGAACCCCGTCAGCCCCTGCCCCTGCCACCTCACACTGAACTGTTTGCCTTTGTTGAATGTCGGTGAAAGTCAATGCAGGCGTCGCGTCGCGTCGCATCGCGTCGCCTCGCTACAATTGTGCAAAAGAAAAGTTATTTGCTTTGCAGTTTTTCGTTTCGTTTCGTTTCGTCGTTTTTTTCTTTTTCTTTTTCTATTTTTTAGAGTTTTGTTTTTCGTAGGCGGCGTTTGAACTTTTGCTTGGAAAGTTTTTCTTCGGCGACGTTGTCGTGTTTATTTTTATTGGCACAATTATTTGTGCATTTTAGAAATTTATTAAAACGTTCAAAGACCCCCGATTCGGTCGCTAAGACTCTATGCAGAGGGCTCGGGCTCATTTTGTAAAAGTGAAAATCATTAAAATTGAAAGTAAACCCCTATTTATTTTCTAATTATGTCTAGTGTGCATTGTATCTTTGAGATACTTTGCGCGAAATACTTAAAGCTGGCAAATACTTTTACCTTACACTAAATAGTATATAAAATGTATCCTCTAGTTAATATAAGTTCTTGAGATCTGAAGATACTTATAAATAATCTGGATTAAGTCTATTATTATATATATATTTTTTGTTGTTGAAAGTAATTCTAGATCTAATTCTTCTAATTATTGAGCGTTAAGCTTTTTCTTTTCGTGTATCCCAAATGCAAGTGCTCAAATTCTGTTAATTTTATTTAAGAGGTACTGCTGATTTTTGAGAACACTATCAGTTATAGCAAAACTTGAGGATTAGATCTTGAACTCAATGAAAAGTATCTTGACTAGCTCAAAACTATCAATCTAATAGATTTGGGCTGGCAATATAACAGTATAAATGTAAATATAACAGCACAAATCTGTCAATATAACATCACAATTCTGTCAAAATAACAATATAAATGTCAATATAACAGCACAAGACTGTTATATTTATGCTCTTTAGTTCTTGAACTAGGCAATTGAGTTTAAGATTTAATCCTCAAGCGCACGATCGACTTTTGAAGTTCTCATGTTCATCTCCCCTCCTTGATCTTCATTTATTGCACTCATATAGCTGTTGATTTACACATGAGTATGTAATTCGTGTTCTTAGCCCTTTGCATTTAAAATTTTAATTTTAAGCTGATGTTTTATTAAAACAACTGATCCCCACTCACTTTGACGCAAAATCTTCTTTATGGCAGCCGCAGAGCAGTCTGTTCACCCTTTTTTGAAATGTCAACTCCGAGAAGACCACCCAAATGAATTCCTTAAATGATTCATGCACAACTCCCCCCCCCCCCCTCACACTCTTTCGCTCTGTACCCAATGCTGCGATCTGTTCCCACGCCCGAGCCCCAGCTCGTTCGTCAACCTTGCCAGCTGCTCCAGAAAGTGCAAGGCACCTAAAAAACAAATCAATATATATGTATGTATGTATGTATAAAAAAAAAGCAAGTCAATGCACGCATTTTGTGGATCGGTCGTTTGCCGGTCATTAATTTGAATTAAATTAATAAAACGCTACTGCGATTGCATAACCGATGCCGAATCCGATGCCGAAGTCAAGAGACCGAACGGAACTGAACTGTGCTGAACCGAACCGCGTTCACGTTTACGGTTTGCTCACATGTTTGCCGATTCAATGAACCAGCAGCAGCAGCAGCCGAATGGGCGGCAGTGCACGCCCACTTTACAAGGTGCCGCATTTAAATTCGCGTGACCTCAGCTGCGTTTTTTGAACCCCATGATAAAGTACAAGCAACATTTTTGTCAAAATTTTAATTTCATTGCACGATACGTTGAACTTGCGTCTGTTTCGGAAAAAAAAACAAAAACAACAAAACAAAACCTGTACGGACATTTCCGCATTGGCGCTGCGAGAGAGCGAGAACCGTTTGCATGCTCGCGCTCTCCCGCTTGCACTCGCTGGCAACACGCGCTAAACTTTTATTTATTGATTTAGATTGGTGCGAGCGAGAGAGCGCGCAAGATACGAAACAAAATTTCAATGTCAAATTTTAATTTAGTAGAGTTTTTGACTCAGAACATTACCAATATGGCAAGCACACCTCTCTCTCTCGCTCTGCCTCTCCCATTCAAACACACGCGTGTGTGTGCGTCTATTTTGCTTGTGCGTGTGTGTGTGTGTGTATTTCATATCAAGCGAGTCAGCCGAAAATTTTCGTCGAGCTGTCGGAATTAATTTGTTTGTATGCCATATGCATACATACATATGTACATAACATAAGCAAGCATACATATACACACACACAGGAACATATTGTGTGCGTGTGTGAGCTATTGGGGCTGCTATTTGTTTGTTTGTTGTTCTTTTGGCGTATTTGCTAGCTGATAGTGCCGCCTGCCCAGCAGCAACTGCGCACCCCTCGTCGCCCGCTGCACTCCATGTCTGACTATTCGTGTGAAGTGAATGAAACTTTCAAGGTCGCCATTTGTGTGCCTGTGTGCGTCTGTGGTGCGTATTAGATAATACTTATACTTTTGTTTTTGCTCGACTATAGATTCTCGTGTATTGGCTGGCAAAAAAAAAACTGCTACCCATTGTCCTTGGCCAAATCGTATTCTAGGCGATAATCCAAAACTTTTCGATTTGAATCTTTCCTTTAACAGAGCCCACGAACCGGTTAATCAGCTTATAGCCAAGCTCTACTCTAAAAAAAAATTCGGTAAATTCGCTAAATATATAAATACATACATATTGCTAATCTAAAATGTTTATTTAAAGAACAACTTTTATTAACTTTTATAACTTGAAATAATAGTTGTATATAAACTGGAACTCTAGAATTTCGAACCAGGAAGCATTCGATTTTGACCATAGCTAAATTTTCCTTCATTTAGTTATACAGACAACGGTACATAAAAACTTGTCTTTCAGCTGCTTACAGTTACCTTTTGTTATTGTATATGTATGTATATACGTTTGTGTGTGTGTGTGTGTACATGCGCCAATTTGTGCCTTATCAGTTCAGCTTGAACAAATGTTTTTATTAGAAAAATTGCAAATTTTAAATATAAATTTTGATATTCAATAAATTAGTTTGCATATGAGATTTAAATAGATAAATATGTGGCAAGCAGTGCTCGTCATTTTAAATACCCTGTAAGTTCTGCAAAGAGCCACAATAATACACAGTATTTTCCAATACCTTCCACATATGTACATACATAATTGTTATTCATATGCACATTTACATTTTATACACATCTTATTAGCCTGCAAATAGGGTATTTAGCAGTCGTTAGCTCCATTTATACAAGTTACTTATGTGGCACATATTTAAAAATACATAAGTGAATGTGGGCGCAGAAAGAATTGCGCCTCTGCCTGGGCCCTGGCCCCCCTGCCCCCTTGTCTGCCTGCGCATACCCTGTAGACACATATTTATGATTATCTGAGAGGGGATTCTGTGCGGCAGCTGACGTCATCTGAGAATGCCAAAAAAAATGCCACTGGCTTATATATTTTTGGAAAACTTGCTTTGTAATTGATTCACAAGCGATTCTATAAACAAAGCAGCCGCAGCGACAAGGTCGATACTCGCCGTCCCCCCACACCTACCCGTCGCCCCTCCTTCCGCATTGCTAATCGGCGACACGTGTAATGGGCTGATAAATGCTTTGTGCGGTAATAGTGTAATATTAATAAAACAGTTTAAAAACAAAACAGAAAGGTGCTAAGGAAGCGGGCAAACAAGGTCTGATAGAGCCGCCAAAAGAGTCAGAGAGAGAGGGAGAGAGAGAGACAGCCAAATACTTGACAATTATTGGCGAAATTCACTTATCAAAATAAACAGGCAGATACTCGAGAACTTAAAGCGCAGACAATACGTCATCTTGATTTTGTAACATCAGGAATAATCAATTTATTTTTATTACAAGCGTTTGATCGTTTCGTAAGATCGAAACTATAAACAAAGATATCAAGCAGATTATCAACTATAAATTGTAGCCGTAATTGGAATCTTTTATTTAACGGAAAATATGTACATATGTATGTACATAAGCAATGAAATTTGAATAAATGTACATATGTATGTATGTGCATACAAACAATTATTGATGTTGGGAATAAATATGCATTTTAATAATATAAATAGTATATTTATATTTTCTATTTGTTTCTCATATTTTCTACACCTTGATAAGTTACTTAAACTGTTTTCATCAATATATTTATGTATGTACATATGTACATTCTCATACTTAACCACAACATTCTGTTTAGAGGTTTACTGTTTTTTTCTTGTAACGATCGATAAAGATTTCACACGCACTCACACACACACGCATATGTACATACATATGTATATGTACAAGCAAGATCTTGTTGTTGCAGCAAAAGTGCAACGATCTGCTGTGCAAAATGTCAGTGAACTTGTCGAGACGACAACAACAACCACAGCAACAATAACAACGACAACTACAACAACAACCACAACAACAACCACAAAAACAACAACTACTACAACAAATACAAGCAACTGCAAAGACTGCAGACGCAAAGCGTGTCTGGCACAGAGACACAACAAGAAAACAGAAATATGTATGCATGTGTGTGTGTGTTTGTCTGCAGCGTCTCGGCTGCGACGTCTTCGGCGAGCATGATCATGATCATGAACACGATTATGAAGATCAGATAATGATGGCCATGGCAGCGCGTAGAGATCATGAGCATGCAAGCATTTTGCAATTGTTTTTGTTTTTGGTACGAATGCACGTTCCGATTGTTTACAATGCGCGGAATGCCTGCTGCGCTCCCCCTTTTGCTATCCTGCTATCTCTCTCTCTCTCTCTCCCTCACTCACATTTTGTCTTATGTGGCTAGCGTGCGCACCGCTTGCTTGTCAATTTTATATACATAATTGAATTATTTGCTGACATGTAATATACTAGAGAGAGAGAGAGAGAGAGAGGGAGAGGGAGCGAAAATTGAGATATGATGTGCGAGTAAAAGACTTTCTTGCGTGAAAACACGTTTACCGACTGCCAAAGAAAGTCTTTCTCCGCTCAACAGAGTCGTTTGACGAGTGTCTCTCTCTCTCGCTCTCGTTCCCTCTCTCGCTTGTTCGCTCAAGATTCTTGTTCTGCTTTGTTTACTTTCTTCTTGCTTGGCTTGCCTGGCTTTCTTTGACGCCGTCATGCGGTGAAAGTTACGTAACACTTGCCTGCCTGCCTGCAATTGTCTCTACCTCAGGCCCCAACTCTTTGCCGCTGCCGCTCTCGCGCTGCGCTGCGCTTGGCCAGAACAAGCTCAAGTTCAACAAGTTGCCCATTTTGTTTTGCTGCTTTCTTCGCGTTTTCGTTGCCTTTACATTGACATTGGCATTGGCCACGATCAGCGGGTCTGCGTGTCTGTAAAGAAAGTATTACGTCTGTGTTTACTTTCTTCGGCATTGGCCTTTTTTTTGTTGCTGTTGCCGAGAGTAAAAGTTGCGAGTGGTTAGCCTTAATTTATCACTTACCAAGAATATTTACGTGTATCTTGAATTTTAAATAAATCTTGAATGCATTTAGTTGTATTAATTATCGTTTATCGATAAATATATGAAAACGATAATTGTTTATAATTCTTTTTGGCTTATTTTCACTTGTATCGAGGCTTAAACTTTGCTCCCATTTGTCACTTATCAAGAATGTTTCTGTTTATATGTTATATAATGTTATATAATAAAACGGTAATCGTTTAAATTTGAAACGAATCTTAAGCTTTGTTTTAATATGTCAGTTATCAATAATGTTTTTGTGTGCATCTTGAATTCTAAATTAGTCTTAAATGCAATTTCTTCTTGTTCTATCGTAAATCGATATTTCTTATTAAACGATAATTGTTTCATATTCTGTTCAGCTTATTGTTGAAATTGAATCACAATTGCGTGTTCGTATCGACAACTTCCATTAGAATTACTAGAATTCGAAATAAATCTATATAAATATCGATATATTATATATTTTCCATATTTATCGATTAGTTTCGTATTTTAACTAGAATTTGTATACTAATCGATTTTGAATTTTCCTTCTTTTTTGCAGAATTTGATGGCACCACCGTGCTCTGTCGCGTGTGCGGCGATAAGGCCTCCGGTTTCCATTACGGCGTGCATTCCTGCGAGGGCTGCAAGGTAAGTTTAAATCCCGTTCTATCTAAAAAGTGTGGCAGTGGCAATGGTAGCGAGCGGGTGTGGGGCAGCCACGTGTACTCAGTCTGGCTTCTGACGGCTGCAGCCACCACCAAGCTGCTGCCAGATGATGAAATTGGGCTGACATTGAACTCATATGACCTCCGCAGGCAGGGGTAAGCAATGCATCCAGGGGTTGTTACGGCGGCAACAGGCGCAGGCAGAGGCAGAGGCAGAGGCTGAGCAATTGGCAATTGCGTGGCAGACACGAAACCTGCGCCTTACCCGCCCCGCCCGCCCGCCCTTCCCCCAGCAACTCCTTGCATAAATTGCGTCGCAGTTAAATAAATCAAAAGTATCCTGAATCCACCACCAACAAAAACAACAAGCAGAAGGGGCACCACCAGAGCGGGCTGCCCGTAGCCCTTTGTCTGTGACATTGAAAATCTGCGGCAAGTTCATTCGCCTGCCACAGCGCGTATCTCGCCGTAGTCCAGGCTGAAGTCCAATGCCAATGATCGTGCCCGCCAGCTCGTGGCGTGCCTACACCCACCCTGCCCTCCCCTCCCCTCCTCTCCACTCCCCTCATCTTCTCGGTCTCTGCGCGCCGCATAACCTTGGCAAAGTAGTTTGCCCTATTCCCTTATATTCGCAGCGTTGCCGCCAAAGTCGGGAATAATGTCTCAATGACGTCCTTGAATTAGGTTAACAGCCAGTTTCCAGTTCGCCCTCTCTCTCCCTCTCGCTCTCTCTCGGTCTGCGCCGCGATCCTTTGTCGTTGTTGTATTTATTTTTATTTGTATAGCATCGGTTTCTTTCTTGCGGGCTCCCGAGACGTCTGCACGTCTGAAATTTCAAACTTTCCAAGACTTTTTAGCCCGCTTCTTTTTGCAAATTTTCTGCTTCTTTCCCTTGTTTTTTTTATTTTTTTTGTGTATTTCGGTTGGGTTTTTGGCAAGTTCATTGACTCGGCTCTTGACCAAGCGTCCACTCTTTGGCTTTGGGTTTCTCGGAACTTTTTTGGTGCGGATTGGTTGGTTTTGTGTGTGTGTTTTTTGCATAATGATATTAAGTAGCTCGCCAGCGCGTCTCTTTTATCAATGTGCCAGTCACACAAATGCGCTAATTTAAATACATATCTACACAGCGTGTATGTGCATATGTGTGTGTGTGTGCTGTGCTGGGCAGGTAGGCCTATTAACAAGCTGCTCGTACGCGCTTTTTTTATTTATCGTTTTTTGAAGTTCAAGGTTAAGCAAAAGGCACAGGGTCCCAGCAGCAGCAGCTCTCAGTCTGCCTCGAAAACCTGTCCTGCCTTTGGCTGCCCTTCTTTGGACACGCACTTTTGCGCGTGTAAGACAGTCACAGTCTCCCTCTCTCTCTCTCTCTCGCTCTCCCTCTCTCTTTGGTCTAGAAGTAGGAAGCAAGTTTTAGAGGTTCTTTGCCATTTTTGAATTGCTCATACGACGCGTTGACGCCGTCATCTTTTTGGCTTGTAGTTTTTTTTTGTTTTTTGCTGTTCGTCATTTTGGCTGATACTTCCGTCAGCCTTCGGTTTGTCTATTGACCTCTATTCTCTTTTTTAATAAATACACACATACACACACAAGTGTATTCGAATTTGGATTTTTTGCTACTCTCAAATGTTTTCTTAGCCCACACTCTCTGTAAGCCAAGCCCAGTCATCGCGATCAGTCAAAAGTTTACTGAATTTCTTAACCAACACTGACTTGTAGTGCTCACAACATTATTTATGGCAATAATTATGACAGTTTTAAAAATGTGGTTTGAACTATTATACATACATATAATATGTATGTATAAACGAATTATAATCAATAATTAATTAGGAATTATATTACTCAGCATATTAGATCCAAAACTGGAATGAAACGTTCTATTTTTGAAGCATTTCTCACTATATCTGGCATTCGTATTAAGTCTATTGCTACACCCCTTTTAAGCCTGTTATTTGTCCATTTTGCGCATCCCGTTCCCCGGCTTGCCCATTACCATATTCGCTGGGCTCTTGGCAACACGATGCTCGACACTTTTCAGCCTCTGCCTAATGACCCAATTTGTGTCGAGTTCGAGTTGTGGGAATGCTTTTGGCTTTGGTTCCAGTCGAGTCTGCGATAATTCCTTCAAATTTGAGCATAAAAACAAAACGTAGAAAAAAGCAAACAGAGGCAGAAAATAAATTAAAGGCAACGTATGTATGTGTATACATATATGCACGTAAATAGGTAAATATGTGTGTTTGTATGTATGCACGTATTTGTTGACGTTAGCGTTTTTGAGCGTGATTTCTGTTCTGGTTTGCCCCTCTCTGCGCCTTTTATTTGCCCACTGTGAATGGTTTGCTTTCTTTGCTCCACTCGGCTACTCTTCGGCTGTTATACAACATGTTTTTGTTCTTGCACATTATTTAGCATATTTATTTATTGTAAATTTGTTATTATTCTTTTCCTTTCCACACTGACACACACATAATCTTTGTTGTTGCGCTTTTTGCTGTGTCTCTTTTTAGTTTCGCTGCCCGGGCGCTTGTTGTTGTTGTTTTTTATGCTTCGTGTAGTTTTCGTGTGCAGTTGTGTTGATTGGGTGAGTGAGCGAGCGAGTAAGTGTGTGCTTATGCGTGTGCGGGCAGTGTGAGTGTGTGTGTGTGTGTAAATGTGAATGAACTCGTTCAATGTCAGCGACGGCGGCGAAGCAGCGTACGCAGCATGGGCCACAAGAAGCAGCAGCGACAGCAGCAGCGGCAGCGCCAACAACAATAGCCAAGAGCATAAGCTGTGAGAGGGCTCAGTGTGCTGCGCTCTCTCACGTTCTCCCGCAATTGCAGCGGCGATTGTGCTCTCCGAAAATATGTACGTACATACATACATATGTAGTTGCTGGTATTTTCGCCGCGTAGTTTTCGTTAATTGTTTCTGATCTACTTACGTACATATTTAGATATGCACGTGTGTGAGCATGTGTTTAAATATGGAGATGAATGACGTGCAGAATGTGCATACATACATACATACATATGTACATGTGTATCTACCTTCCTGGTATTCTCTAGGCCCAAATACTGAGTCATCTCTGTTGAAAGTTCCATTTCTTAAATTTGATTACATTCCTAACCTGCATCAATAATGACGTTGCACCCATATAAAGAGCCACAAACAAAAACACAAAACACAAAACACACACACACATACACTCACTCGCATTGATAATGCACTTGATAATCATTTTGAACATATACCAAAAGTTTTTGTGTGTGTGTATTTGTGTTGTGAGGAGGGTAGACAGAAAATAAATTGAAAATGCATATGTATGCATGTAAAATGAATATATATACAACACACACATAGGCATACAAACAGTTCTACAAACATACAAAAATATAAGACCAAATGCATTTTCTCTGATTTCCTGTTTAAACATGTAAGACAGTGCAGGCAAAAACAAGTGAACTTGCTTAATTTCCGTTTAGATAGTTTAATTCAATTAAAAAAGTGCACCCATTGCATGCACGCGATTTGAAGCGAACTCATTTCCTTCTCATCTCTGCCATTTCACTTGATTTCCCCCTGCTTTGCTGCTGGCGCACACTTTCTGCCTGCAATCAGAATTGTTCACTCGAATTGGAAAAGTGCTGAAAAGCGGCAATAGGGCGAAGAGAGAGAATGCAGCCCAACGAGAGCGCGAACTAACAGAGAAAGAGAAAGATATGGAGCGAGGAGAGAGCGCACAGTTATGCCTGTATGCGTGTTGTGCTAGGACCCAAATAGAGCAACACACACACACGCACGCATACATAGATAAATTTATATACAATACATGCATACGTAATCAGAGGTTAATGCTCTGACATGCACTTGAACGACTGACTTCGGCCGCTCTGTGTGTGGGAGTGGAGTGGAAAATCGTTGATATACATATACAAACACATTCATATAGTTCTGCATGCGTGTAGGTGAATGAGAACAAGAATGTTCTGGAAATGCTGCAGTACTCGGTTCTCCAAAAAGTGTTTCGTTGCTTTTGTAAAAAGTTGCATTAAATTTGTGGTTTATTAACAGTTTTTATCTATTCTTATTGTATTTATTTGGATTTTTTTCTACACGCACATGTATATGTATATGTATGTATATCCCTATGCAGTTTGCCTACAAACAGTTCAATGCACTTTTCAATTTAGGTCAACAAGGTTAGGTTACGCCTAAATATACAAAAATCAAAGAGTATTTATCATAAGTATCAGAGTTATATTAATCAAATATAATACAAAAAAAAGCAAATTAAAACGACTTGAAATAATAGTTAGAAACAATTAAATAGAATACGAGCTTGCTGCTGTTACGTGTGGAGCAGGGCTGTTAACATTAACGGCGAGCGACATCTAGCGGGCTGTTACGCAAAACAGCGCAAAAGTATGCAACAAAAACGGCAAGCAAGCCGTTTCTGCTAACATTCAGCTTTTGAGAGCGAGCTTTATGCAGCGCGCGCAATTGAAAATTGTTATAAACTGTTAAATGATTTTGATTTAATTTATTAATATATTTATTATATATAATAATTTGGCTTTTTAACAATAGCAAGTAGTTTTATAATGCAAATGCATATTGTGCGAGCAAAGCTTTAGAGTTCTTATGTTGCGACAACAGCAACAAATTGCAAAGCACACTAAATGCTTGATTCCAAGGCTACGCTCGCACACACACACACACACACACGCACGCACACACATACACAGGTACTATATATAAACTCTATTATTAAATTATATTTTCTAATGCACAGGCAATGACTAATTAGTGCTGCAATAAAAACAACAGCAGAATTATAATGTGCAAAATAAACTAAATTAATATCTGGGCAAACGCCCACCAGCAAAGGCAGCAATAAAACGAGCAACAAGCACAGCGCTTATCTAACAATTTTGTGTGTGTGTGACTGTGTGTGTGTGTGTGTGTGTGTGCTTGCAACGGCTGGCAAAGAGAACGTGCAGCTGCAACACAACAACAGCAGCAGCAGCAGCATTGAGTACTACGAGCTCTACGTAACTGGGGCGAGGGCATAGTGCAATGAACTGACTGGCTGCAGCAGCAGTTGCAAGTTTATGTGCTGCCTGCCACACACACACACACATGCAGACAGCTACGAGTGATAGTAAAACGTGAACTGTGCGCGTGTGTGTGTGTGTGTGAGGCGAGCAGCAACCCCTTCAAGCAGTCCTTCCGAGAAGGGGGTTTGTTTGGGGGTGGCAACTGCCACTTTTGCTGACCCAGTTAAGTGTCATTCGCCGCAGTTGCTGCTGCCGCTGCTGCTGCTCCACGTGGCTTTGCTTTCATTCGAGGTTACTTACCCCTTTTTGGGGCTACGCTTTTATGTGAGGGTTGTTGCTGTTGCTGTTCCTGCTGCTGTTTGTTTTGTGGCTTAGTTGTTCGCTTTTACAATGTTTGCTTGTTTGTTTGCTGCCTCGAATTTGGGCTATAAATTCAAGCATTTTCGACAGCCGCTTGTTGACTTTATTGCTAATTAAATGCGCTGTTTGCATTTTGCCCAAAAGTAAGTTCGTTGCCAATTGGAATCTAATTAGTAACATGCCAAGCAACGTGCTGCGCACAGTTATATGTGGCTAAGCAGCATGTTGCTAGAGTCAAATGGCTTAGAAAAGTAGCTACTTAGAAGTGTATGATCAGCAGCATGTTGCCTTGGCTGTATTGTCAAACATATTGTCTAGCCAACTTGTTGCCAGTCATTGGTTGCAGCATCAAATATGTTATGCTTGCATGCCAAGCAACATGTTGCCAAGCCTTGAATAATGTTGCCAGTGTGGCCATTTTGAATGCACAAAACCTAATGTTTCAGCAATGCTTTCTCTTTCTCTGCTGCAACTTATTGCGCTGCTCAATTGGCGGGCAACATTCTAGAAAAAGCTCAACAAGAATAACAGCAACAACCAGCAGCAACAACAACAACAACAGTTGCTGCTGCTGAGGAGAAACGTCAACGAACTCGCGAGCTCGCTGCAAAATAGTTGAGCGCAGTTGACGGCGACGTCGACGTCGCTGTTGAGCAATGAAAGTACCGCAACAAAACTGCAAAAACACACACATACACATGCAGAGGCACACATACATATACACACACACACGCACGAGCTGGAATAGAGGCAGGCAAAGTGCATTGACTTTACTTTGCTTTCTTCGCTGCTGCGGCAGCTAATGTTGCTGTTGTTGCAGTTGCAGTTGCAGTTGTTGTTGTTGTTGTTGTTGTTGTTGCTGTTGCATGTCGCTGTTGTGGCCCGAGTTGAATGCACTTTGCATGCAAATGCCTCTTCTTGCACAGAAGCAACTGGTTGCCCACAAACACACACACACACAAATACACACACACAGATTTATTTCTAGTTGTTGTTGTTGCACCTCGTAATTGTCTGATGTCATAAGTCAAAATGTTGTGTGGCATTTGTTGACAGTTTTATGTGTTGCAGCCGCCGCAGCAACAACAACAACAACAACAACAACTGGCTGCCTGCCCCATAATTAACAGCGCCAAAATGTTTAATACATTATTTATGAGCATTTGCCGCAGTGCCTGCTGCTGATTGGGGGCGTGGCATTGACTATTTAAGGTCTAATAGGCGCGCCTTCCAATCGCTACGCGGCGCAGCATTTATAATTTCTTTTATTATTTATTAATATCTACAAAAGTTGCCTACAAAACATTTGGATTCAATCACAAATGTATTAAATTCTCTTCAACATATTTCTTGGAGTTCTAGAAGTTTTCACATATATTGTGTATACTATATGAATTTGGAGCCTAAAAGTTCCTAGATCTAGAAAAATATATAAATAAATCACGCTGTAGAAAATACTAATAACTAATAAAATATAAAACAAATCTCTAAACATGCAACTATTGTTAAAGAGTAGAAAAATATTTGTTGATATAATAGAGATTTTATATGAGAAAGAAAAAACGATTTTTTTATATTATATAATTTAAAATTTGTTAAATATGATAAATAATAAAAATAATGATAGCAAGAAAGAATCATAAATAATAAATAATAGCAAATAAATAATAGAAAATTAATAAAAAAAATAATAATGAGAATAATAAATATTATAATTAATAAAAAATATAAATTATAAAACAAATAATAATTGAATGTTTGTTGATAAACTTATAAATTTATCCTCTTACATATCTATTACAAATATTTATGTTTATTTCACAATTAGCTTTAACTGTGCTATTGTTTATTTATGTATATATATATTCCTGTAGGGCTTTGTAACCTTTCGTCCAATTATTGTCAACTTTTGGCCTCAGCTTCGGAGTTCAACAAACCTCTGCAAGGTTCTCTAATTTAATAGAATAAAACGCCGCCTCATAATGCACGCCCACGCCCATGCCCCTTCTCCGGGCCGCTAACTAATTGATTTATGGTGCTTTGGCTGCCCATTTGACGCGCGATAGACAACACGAAATATGCCCCAGAGGCAGCAACTAACTAACAACAACAACAACTAACAACAACAACAACAATGAGAGCTGCGGCTAACAAGCACGCGAGTCGAATGGGAATGGGAAATGCTTCGCTTTGGTTCGCTTCGCCTTGCTTGGCTTTTCCTTGGCTCTTGCTGAGGTAGCCAAAAATAGAAGAAGAAGAAGAAGAGGAAGGTGGGGAAAATTTGTTGCAGCCCGCAAGTGGCCAACGGGCGCTTAACTGATTTTCGAGTTTTATTTTGTTGTTATTGTTTTTGTTTCGCTTTGCTGCTAACCTCAGACAATGAACGCCAGCTTGCGGCAGGGCACAGTCAGTAGCATTTGGGGGGGCATAGTTGAGTGTGTGGGGCGAGGATGGGGAGGGGGGGGGGGGAGAGGGAGGGGGTGGCGGCAACTAACGGCCCGGCTGCATTAATAGACCGTTCACATACGCCTGCCACAGCCCGCTGCAACTGGTAGCCGCCACAGTAGTTGCGGACTTTGTAGCCTTTGCTTTGGGCCAGGTTAACGCGGCCAATCTGGCCTGGCCAACAGCTGAAGTGCAGCTCTCGTGGAGTCAGGCTGAGCAGCTCTTGGTTAATCATTCATTTTGGGCTACAAATAGTTATTTATTTATATAAATTTATGCTTGAAAAATTCTTCTGAATTTTAACCAACTTTTCGTTTGACCCTCGCTTCAAAATTGTGCGTAAAATGCGTGACTCAAGCGAAACCTCTTTCTTTATCCCCTTCTCTCTCGCTCTCTCTCGCTCTCTACAGTCGTTGGTCACAAATCTCGACACTCGTTGGCTTTGCCTGGCTCGTTGTTGTATGCCGCATGTTGCATGATAATTATGCAAGCGGCAAAGTCAAATGCAGCGCTTAGAGCCGCCACAGCCTGGCCTGGCTAACTGCTACCTTATTTTGTACCCCCCCCCCCCCCCTCCAATTCTCTCTACTGCTCTCTTTCACTCGCACTGTAGCTGTCTCGCTCTGTCACAGTCCATTTATGGCATGGGGCATGGCAAGCGGCACTAACTCATTTCCGTCACAAATTCTATGAATGCGTCCACACACACACACACACACACATACACTCATACACACACACACCCGACCCCAAGTTTTGGGCCTGCAAATATTTTTTATGCCTATTTTTATGGTAATTAATGTGGGCCAGCCGCACTTAATGCCTGTGTGTGCGTGTGTGTGTGTGAGTCTGCCTGTGTGTGTGCTGCGTATGAGTAATATATTTGCCATGCCCATTGGCCATTGCATGTTGCCTGTGGTACGCGCTTCTCGCATTGCTCGCTCGTGACATAAGTCAGCAAAATGTTGCATAAATTCGATGCATGCCCCCAGTAGCGCAGCTGCCACAATGCAAGTTGTGGCAAGTTGGCGCGTTGCAAATGCAATTACCGTTAACAGTGCGTATGAGTAATTCGGTCAATAAACTGCATCTGAATGAGCTGCGAGTTTTCCCGAATTTTCAGCCTTACCCTCAAGCAAGTCCAAAACATATGAAGCCCAAAAAATTAATCTTCTGATTGAATTATTTATCTTAAAGAAATGTTTTCGATAGAGCTACAAGGATTTTCTTTAGCAGGGCGCCCAACGATCTCCTTGTTGCGTTATTTAGATTAAACAAATGTATGTCTCAGCCAGCTGAAATACACTTCGATTGAATCATTAAATATAAATACAAAATTGTTTTAACAGCAAATTTAAAAGCGAGCCAATTGTTTTCTTCTCAGGGGTCACCTGGCGCCCAACGACGACCCTATTAAGTTATTTTGATAAAACAAATTTAGGTCTTAGCCAGCTAAAAACACTTCGGTTTAACAATTAAATAGAAAATCATATAAAATAGAAAATTAAAAACGAGCCAATTGTTTGCTTCTCATCGCTCACCTGGCGCCCAACGACCTGCACCTAAAATTATTTCTAAAGCCCTAACCGACAGAAATGCTCCCCGATTGGCTCATTTTCGTTTGGCAATTAAATATAAAATTGTTTGAATTGAAAATTAAAGCCAAGCCAATTGGTCCCAGGGGTCGCCTGGCGCCCAACGACCTCTTGATTGGGCCATTTGCCATTCTTTTTGGCTCTTTGGCATTTGCACGTGTTGTTGTAGTTGTTTTTTTTCTTCTGCTCTTTCTTGGCCATATTCAACTGTCGAAGACCCTTTGGGGCCTTAATGGCGTCGTTGTCGCTGTCTTGGCCGCTGTCGTGTCGTGTCGCAGCTCTTAACTGTTGTCATAACCTCAAACTGGCAACTGGCAACTGGCAACATGCAACAACGGGCGAATCGTTGACAGCTTCGTTTCGCTGCGAAAATGTCAATGCAGTCGCCGTAGTAGCTGATCTCCAAGTCGAGTCGAGTGTGTGAAAATTAAGCGGGCATGTAATTTATGTTGACTCTGAAAAATCGAATGTAACTCAATTTCAAATAGATTTTGACTAGCTGCTGCTGCTGCTGCTGCTGTTGCCTGTTTAACTAGTTCGGCAGCCTTCAGAAAACTACACGTACTTGTTAACCAGTACAATCACCTTGTTGTGGCATATAGTTGTTGCTATAGTTCTCGTTGTTGTTGTTGTTGCTGTATCGCCTCAGCTACGCTCTCTTGGACTAGACCAAAAAACGTGACTCGACAGCCAGCAGCAGCAGCAGCGGCAGCGGCTGAGGCCCAAGTCAAGTAGATGGAATTGCATTTAATGGGCGCACCAAAAAATAAAAATAAAAAAAAAAGAATAGAAAAATAGAAAAAACCAATTCTCTGCCCAGGCATTAAAGTTGTTCAAGTTGTTCGAGTTGTTCGCAATGTTGTTTTTGCAGCAGCAGCAGCAGCAGCAGCGACCGCAGCCTTTACAATTCAAATTTACAATTCGCAATTGATTTTTATTTTATTTTTGTTTTTTTGTTATGTGTGCGCCTTTGTTTGAAATCTCAGTTGCATTGATATTTGAATTGTTTTTCGCTGGCACCAATCCATAGACATTAGTCCAACAGCAGCGACAAATGGCTGGCCATTTTCCGACTGCGTAGCAGCAACAAGAGGCAGCAGCGGCAGCGGCAACTAGGTGACAGATGCAACATGTCGTTCAACTCGGCTAGCTTGATCGAACTTCTAAGAGCACAAACCTCAAACTACTCAAAACTACAACTCTTAATTATAATATACTGAATCCAAGAAAACTCAGTTGTTATAATATTGCTGAACCCAAGAAAACTCAGTTGTTCCTTTTTCAAAGAGGTTTTCTTATAGCCAGGAAATCGTATATGAATTAAGAAATATAAAAATCCCATAGCTCCATCTATTCTAAATTAGAATAAAACTAGAAAGATCTCCAATTGCTCAAAGTTCCTTCTGAAGAACTTTCATTCCAAAGAAAGTAAAGAGCTATTCTAATTTTCTTATAGCTGCTATGATTTATCTACTTAATTTTTAACCAATTCATAAATCTTTAGGGAATTCTCAAATTTTAGGTTCACAGAACTTGAGAATCAATAAATAAACCGAACTTAGAGAAATTCTAAATCGAATAAACCATTAAATGAACTACTCATCATTGTTCAGAGAACTTAAGATTCAATTAATTAACCTAACTGATGGAAACTCCGAAAGGAACTAGTAAATGAACTACTCATCAAATTTCCTCTTTTTAAATATTTGAGAATTTCAATTGCTTATTAAGTCATAAGAATTATAACCAAAATATCGCCTGGGAACTAGTTCCATTTTCGAAAACCAACAACAAAACACAAATTTGCCAACTAAGAACTAGTTCCATTTTCTTATTTAGCTGCACAGACAAACCCAAAAATGTTTAACCCATTTCCCAACCCAAAAATAGGTGCGTAATTTGTCGCTCTTAAAAAAAAAAACGAAGAAAATTAAAGAAAATAAAACTCAATTCCCAGCGACTGTCGCCTGTATTAAACTCAATTTTCATTTGTTCGCGTTATTTTTTCCTTAGTTTTCCACCAACAACGAAAAAAAAGTGTTCTAATAATACGACAGGCGACGCTTTTCACATGCCTTAAAATTGTGTGTTTCCGTCAGAACTGTCAAGTCCCAGAAAAAAGAGTAAAAACTAAAAGAAAAATTGAAACTAAAACTCAAACTAAAAAAAAGAAAAGAATTGAACTGACGGCGACTGTCCGGAATTCAGTTGAGAGGCGCTGCTATTTTTAATTGCTTTTAATTAACAGAGCCTACAAAATTTTACGTGACAAGCATAATTTTCCCATTTTCCTTGCACATTTTCCTTTCGATTTGGTGTGTGCGTGTTTTCGTAATTAATGCAATTATTTAGACACAGTTCGAAAATCTGTGCCAAAAAAAGTCGAAAGGCTCGGTCAACATGGTGGGCGGGGGGTGGGAGGTCAGTTTTTGGAGTCATGCGAAGATTTGTGGCGCATTGTTTGGACATTGGCTCAGAAAAGAAAGGGGGGGAGGGGAAAACCAAACGTAGCAAAGCAACGCGCTGCACAAAGTAAAAGGCAGCCAGAAATCGTGCCAAAAGATAGGTCGCAAAAGAGACAGCAGGATGCAGTGCGTGAGAGCGAGAGAGGGCTAGATTAATGCAAAATATGCCGCTACGCCACAAGTGCAATGAACTTAACGAACGACCAAGTCAAGCAAGTTCTAGTTGAGGCAGTCGCGTAGTCCAGAGAAACAGACAAAGAGCGAGAAAGAGAGAGAGGGCGAGAGAGCGCGCCAAGAGCTAAGCACGAAGAATCGAGAACTTAGCAAAGACTGTGTCTGTGTCTGTGTGCGTGTGCATGTGTGCGTGCATGCAAATCAAAGCGTTGCGTATGCGCCGCAGCGCTGATTAGGCTCGAGATTTACAGCTAATCTATATTTCAGAATTGTAATAACTTGATGCGGCCAGCGCTGCCGAAGCATATACAAAAATATTGTAGGTAGACTTAAGTCGCAGCGATTGCCTGCGCCCTGACCCTCTACACCCCTTCCCCTTCTTCTACACCGCCCACTGCTGCGTGCTGACGACTGCCAGTCGTTTTTTTTTGTTCCTCGTCTCGTTCGTTCAGTCGTTCGCTCGTTCGGTCGTTCATTCGTTCGTCGGGTTATTGAACTCAACGCGCTGGCTTCGAATTGGGTTAGCGTAGGTTAGGTTAGCTTTGGGTTAGGTTAGGTTAGTTACTTGCGACGCGACTAGACCTGACTGCGCTGCCGTTGCCTCTGCTGCTGCTGCTGCGTTTTTCTGACTCTTTTATTTGTTCGTTTTGTTTTTGTTTTTGTTGTGTTCTCGTTTGTGAAATGCGATAAGCTCTCCAAACTAACGACGACTGCAACATGTGAAGAGCGGTGTTTTGATTCGCCTTTAATTGCTTGGGCCTGGCCCCGAAACGGTTTGGGAATGGGCATAGAAAATGGTCGAAGCAGAAGAAGAAGCAGAAACAGGCGGAAGCAGCAGCAGGTGTAAGTCAAGTGTCGTAACTGACGTTGTGATTTTATGGGTCCAGTTATGATTTCATCGGGTTTGTTAGGCTCCTTGTTATATGTATGTATGTATGTGGGTAGTTAGCGAGCTGATGCCCTGTCTGATAAGGCGGTTGAGTGTCTCGAGTGACAGCTTAGAATTCGATTTTGTTGGGTTCGATCAACAAGTTCGATTGGGTTCGATTAACAAGTGAATGCACTCGTTCGAAAGCGACCCACTTGGGTGTTATATCTAGACTGAATCAGGGAACAATATTTGGGCTAAATACTTGGTTATACATTTTTAGGTGGATTTCGGGGAAAAAAATGTTTTTAAAGTCGTTCAAATTGCTAAGTAAGTTTCGGCCTGAGTTTCTCTAGTATTTTAAGAGGTTTGGGCTTGTTAAGAATGAATGACAATATGATTTTAATAATATCGTAAGAATAAATGACAATATGATTTTATTAATATCGTATTTTAAATGGAGTACTCAAAACTCTAGCGCAAATGCAAATTAATATCTTTTCTAAAAATTGTTGATTTAATTAAATAAATCAAATGATTATTATTTTTGGCAACAATTGTATTTGCTTAAAAGGCGCATTTAACATAGAATAGGAATTTTTTTAAATTTTTTTTAGCAGCTTTACTCAAGTTTATAAGTTTGAAACATACTTCTGATCTGGTTTTGGAAATATTTGTACTACGATTAAGAGCATTCTGATTATATCATACCAGTTTAATAGGTATAATATAATTGGCTTAATAACTTAACAGAAACTCAGCTAAGATTGCAACATTATAATTATTATAATTTACTAAAAATGACAGCTGACAGCTGGCTAATCAAAGCCTAAATAGTTTTTAGTATTTTATAATAGATTTTGTTTATCAACAACATTTAATATTTGACTTGAATTAATTAGTTGTTCTATTCATTTCGTTTCAGGTATGTCTCCATTTAATTGCTAGAGTTGAAAAAAAAACCCAGAACAATTGAACGCTGAGTAAGTCATGGCATTAGAATGCGTTAGGCCCGGCCCATGCGACGATAGACTCCGCGCTCTGCTGCCTACCCCCTTCGCTCAGGCCAAGCAGCGCTGCCCAATTACCAGCAAAGCGCGTGCATGGGCCAGCGAGGGGGCTACGCGCCGAGAGCGCGGGTGGGTGTAGGTCTATGTGTGTGTACGTACGGACGATTAGTGCGAGGCGACGGCAGCGTTGCCAAGTGCCTCGTAGCCATAGGCTTTGCACGCACATACACACACACACACACACACACACGCATACTTACACTCGCACTCACATGACATGACACTCGAGTGTGGCAGAGTTGTTGTTGTTGTTGCTATGCGCTAGCGTCGTCGCCGTTGACGTCGGCGTCGTCGCTGTTGCTGCTGCAATTGCGTAGCTGCGCTCAGCGCTCGAGGTTATTGAACGGCAGCGACCTCACTTTGCATGAGGCACAACAACAACAACAACAGCAGCAACTGCAGCAACTGCAGCAACTGCAACTGCAACAGAGATTTTTTGCTGTGCTGTGCAATTTTCTTGTTGCTCTTGTCAGGCTATGTAATTTTAAAATTAATAAAATAAATTATTATTAGACATCAGCGTCTGCGCTGTCAACATTTGATAAAGACTCGCAAGTTTATAAACATTTGTATATTGTGCAACACTGCTGCGTGTGTGTGCGTGCGTGTGAGCCCCTGCCTGAGGAAGGGGGGGGGGGTTGCTTAACTGCCTACTCGTATAGAAAAATTATATATGTATATGCACACTTAACACACTTTAGTGCAACAAGGCAAACATGCAACAAGAGCTCAGCCAAAACTATTAAAAATGCCCCCTCCCCCTCCCCCTCCCCCTTCGCACCATTACTCACCTACCTCCCGCTGTCCCTAGCTGGTTGAGTTATTTGTTTGGAAATTTCTAGAACAAAATTGAAATTGAATTTCTATGATAGCCTATGAAAACAAAGTCTGTGTAGGGAAGCTCTTGAAAATTGGGCTGGAATTTTCTGGAGAAAAAAACACGTGACCTTAGTATGGGAATTATATTGGAAATTTTAAGTTGATTCTTATAGGCATTATAATATATTTATAATGGTATATTAAGACTAAAGAATTCTCAATGCGAATTAAACGCGAAAATATTTGAGCATAAGTTTTGACTAGAGAGAGAGATGTGAGAATTATGTTTGAGTAATTGATGTATATATATATATATATTTTGAATAAATTCTTATAGAAATAAGGATTATTTAGCTTGGCTTACAATTTTAAACAAGAGAAGAGAAATAGAGAATAGAGAAAAAGCACTTGAAATATGCAAATGATTTGCTCAAATATTTGGGTAATTTGTGTATATTTAAATCTTGACTAAATTCTTATAGATATTATGATTATTTATTTCCAAACTCCATAATTTTGCAGGGATAAAATTTAGATTCGCTTCGGATAATAATTCTATATAATACAAGCTTTTCGTTAAGAAAATTCTCAATAGATCTTAAACCCCAATGCATGCATATTTCTAATATGCCACGCCCACTTCCTGAGCCACACACACACGGATAGTGTTTGGTCCGCTTCATGACTCAATATTGAAAATAATTTGCCGCCACTTTTGTCATAAATAAAAGCGAGCGTCATAAAGCAACAAATATGCAACTGCAGCAGTTGCATAATTGAACAAACTGCAAACGCAGCTGCAGCCCCATTTAGTGCAAATGGCTGTCGCCGTCGACGTCGCCGTCAACGTCGCTGTCCGTGGGCGCCCACTTACCAAAGGAGTGAGTTTTCATGCGTTTCAGCAGTAGCTGAGTTGAGCTGAGCTGAGCCGAGCGACTCGACAAATCAAATTAAGAAAAAATAAAAGAAATAAATACAACAAATTCGAACAGCTCGATTTAAGTTGGTGACTAGCTGAATACCCTTACGGGCGATATTTGAATAAAAGTTTATCAGCTATTATTTAAAAAAAATCAAAGCTTACAAATACCCTTCCTAGAGGCTGTCGGTAGGGCTCCACAAAATATATTTACTACAATAAAAAAAATGAAAATAAATAAGTTCTTTATTACAAAGAAATATATATTCGAAAGTTCTGGAAAATAATATTGTAGAAACAAACGCAAATCTATTAATTTTTTTTTACCAAATCTCTTGATAAAAATGTAGTTCAACTTTTAGAGCTCCATAAATCAGATGAAGCTGAGCTTGATTTATATTTATAGGCAGAAATTAAGAATTATTTTTATATGGAATCTTTTTTTTCTAACATATAACGATACTTTTTGGGCTCTTTGTGGCCTGAGTTTTCCAATCAGGAATATATATATATATATATATATATATATATATATATATATATATATATATATATATATATATATATATATATATATATATATATCTACAAAAAGTTACATAGTTTATCACATAGCCAAAATGCCCGGAGGCTTTTAGGCAGAGTATCTGTGACAAACGGCCATATAAAGACATTGCCAGCGGCACGTGAGTTGGTTTGTGGTCTGCGGCACGAACGGGATGTTCGGGTGTGGGTGCGAGGGACCTTGGTGAGGGGGAGGGGGAGGGGTTAAAAATGATCTGTCGGGTGAGTCATTAAAAGCACCGACGAAACGCCAACAATTTATATGACAGTTTTTCATTTGGTTTATGCCGTTCTTATGTCAGACCGGGGCGTCATTAAGAGTCCAAGTGACCAAATATGGAAAATCCAGCAACGATTGAAATTACATTAATGGTGGGTGAGCTGAGCAGCGTTTGGGGCACGTTCAGGTGTGCCGAGTGAGGGGGAGTGCGGGGAGTGCGAGGGGGCTTAAAGTTGTGCCTGGCTTGCTGGCCGCAAAGTTCAGTGCACTCTCGAGCTTCACCTGCCTCTGCGCGCTCTTTCTCGCAGTCTCTACCAGTCTGGGGTTCTCTCTCCCTCTCTCTCCCTCTCTCTCTCACTGTCTCTCTCTCTGTCTCTCTGTCGCTCTGGCCGCTTGTCAAATGGCAACGACCTGCGCAGAACTGCAGTTAGATTTTGTTGGCAGTTCGTTGCATTTGCACGCAAAAGACCTTGCGTCTTCTGTGTATAAGCCGCATTGCGCTATGGGGCACATTCATTTTGTCTTTGGTGGAAACTCGTTTCTGTTGCCCCAACTGTTTTAATAGCATTTGCGTCAAGCCGTGACGCCAATGGCCCAACATGGATTAGATTCTTTTTTGTTTTTTTTTTTGTTTTTGTTTATTGTACTTTTTGGCTATGTACACATATCTATATTCTTTTAAATATGCGGTCTGTTTGGACAACCGTGCCCAAATAACAATCAGCACATAATGGCTCATAATTGTGCTCCAGCAACAACAACAAACATAAAACACAACAAAAACAGGCGCCAGTTGTCAGGTTTTTGGTCACATTATCTTTTTTCCGGGGGTATTACGACTGTCCAATAAGCCTGGCAGCAAATCGGAAGTCTTGAAACTGATCTTGAGTTTTTTTCTTCGTGCTAGAAACATAGAATAAAGCATAGAACTAGTGACTGCACCAAAACAGGCTCAAATTTATTTACATTTTTAATAAAGTGTTAAATTTAACAAATATTATTTTTAGTATATTATCAATAGTATATATGTTCTTATATTTATAAAACAATATGGAACCTATTTGAAATGTTTTGTGTCTTTGGTTAGTGTATTTGTTAGTCGACTTGCAGCTGACATATTTGCCGCTTGTGGTTTTAGCAGTTTTGGGCCCACTGAGGTCGCAGCACAGACGCAACTATTGAAACAAGATAATCGCGAAATAATTGCGTGGAGTTCATTGAACTGGTTCACTGAACTAGCATTAGGCGGGTAGATAGACGGGAAAATATTATTTAGAAACAAATAAAAAGTACAAAACAGCAGCTGATGCGGAATGGGATAAAAATATGCACACACGTATATATATATATATATGTATATATGTATACATATATGTATATAGTTTGTATATATAAATATGAGCTGGCAAAAAAGTGGAGCACACACTCGACACGACGCAACGGCATGAAATGTGATTGAATTTGGCTTGGAGCTTCGAACCGCCAACAAATTGCCGGCCATTGGGCAGGCTTTGGCTTTGGCGTCGGCTTTTTAGCTGGGGGTCAGCACTTAATTATGGGTCGCCTTCTAATCAACCAAGCACCAGCACAAAGGCTAAGCAGCCCCCTTTAACTCCTGCCCGCTGCCACCCCCAAATTGCAAATTGCATTTCGCTTGGGCTATCCTTCAACTTTGTCGAGCTGCGGTCATTGCTCCAGCTGCAGCGCGCAGCGTCACATGACCAGCAGCAGCAGCAGCAGCAGCAGCAGCCGCAGCCGCAGCCAGTCAGCAATTTTTAAGGTTAACGCTGCTGCAGCGCCACCTAGCGGGTGGCCAAACACTTTCGTTGTATACTCACACACACTCTCGCGCATACACACACAGACACACAGCTCGTAACCCCTAAAATTATTGCACACTGGGCAGCTCGCCCGTTTCGTTTCAACCCCCCCGAAAAAAGGCAGCGTTTAGCATAGACCTGAGCTCTCATCCGGCCGCAGCAAGAGTTCAATGCACGCAATGTGGGTCAAAGCAAACCCTCTGCGACGGCCCCTCTGCAAATGCCAACCCCCCTCCCACACACACACACACATACACTGCACCCTGTGAAGCAACAGCAGCAAAAGTGAAACGTTTTCTCGAGGCGGTGGGCGGCACTTTCTGTACATTGTTTGACATGGCACAGGTGTCTTCCATTGCGAGCGCGCCAATTTTAGCGCTAAGAGCTGCCCGACTGCACCCCCCCCCCCCCCTGAACCCCCCTGTACCCCCCCAGCCATACTCTCTCGCCTCGCCTACCCGACTGGTGGCTGGCTGACAATTTGCTGCTCGGCACGCTTCGAGTTCATTGGACTGGTTAAAGGACAGCCTGGGTTTTGCTCTTCTGACGGCAATTCTAAATTCAAGTAGAATCAAATTTGAGTATCTAGAGAACAATTAATGCAGAGTACAGCTATATAGTCTTGGCTTAATAGAAGTCCTATCAGTTCAAGTCATGCAAATCGGATTTCTGAGGTGCTTCCAGAATATATTCTCGCAGGTTTTAAGTTTTTTGCTAGACCATATTTGCTTTCCACTCACAACAACAACAACAAGAAGAAGAAGAACAATAGTTGAGCATATTGCACACACATTTCACCAATTAAATGCATTGCATTTCCTTCCTGAGGTCATTTCCTCTGCCCACTACAATTCGCATACAGTCCAACTGGAGCTTTCTAACTGTGCACACTCACCTCTCGCTCAATTGTTCCTAGGCACAGCTCGTTTCGTTTCGCCTCTGCTTATGCAAAAAAAATCAAATGTGTGTTCTTTGGAGCAAGCACAGGCAGCAGAAAGAGAGAGAGAGAGAAAGAGAGAAAGAGGGGGAGCGAGCACATGGGCTGCTCTC
Organism: Drosophila borealis; assembly: GCA_035045885.1. Lineage (NCBI taxonomy): Eukaryota > Metazoa > Arthropoda > Insecta > Diptera > Drosophilidae > Drosophila > Drosophila borealis. The sequence continues at coordinate 4,836,770 of JAWNOR010000211.1, forward strand.
TCGCACTGTTGCTCTCTGTCTTTGTTTTTGATTCCGATTCTGACTGTGATTCAGCCTGTGCTGCTTCTTTAAGGTTATTGCGGTGCAATGTCCTCAATCGTTGGTCTCCTTGGCTCTCGCTCTTGTTGTTGTTGTTGTTGTTGCTGCAGTGCTTCTTCTTGTTGTTCTTGTTGCAGGCTGTGGTGTATTTTGGGCGCTCAGATGCTGTCCCTGGCAGGATAATTTGTCTCTTTCTGTACGTTCTTGTTGTTGTTTTCGGCTGCCCTTCGCAGCGCTTGGCTGCTGAGAAATGTGAAAGGCATTTCCGTTTGGCCCATTAGCGAGTTCAATATGTATTTATGTTTATTTTGCATTATGCTGGCCTCATACATTTGTGGGCTTGTTATCGCTTAACATTTGTCATTGGAATTTCTGGGAATTTTTCTTGCTGATAATTCGGCTTGTAAATTTGCCATGAGCTTAACAGCTTGAAGAGTCTCTTAGCAATGTGCTATTAAAATGTATGTTAACAATAAGAATTCTAACTATCCAATCAGATGTACATTAATTTTGATTGCTCATAAATCAAAAATGCTCGAAATAAGTCATTAGTTATTGCCCTAAATTATTTATTTATGTCGGTAATTGCTAATTTATCGATTAACCATCGAATACCTGCTGGTGATTAATGCCAATTCCAGTTGTATTTTCACTTAACCTCTCGATAATAGCATTTCCTGTGCACCATCATGCCAACCAACCAACCAACCAACCACCCACCCAAACAAATCAACCCCAAGCCCGAACTCAAACCCCAAGCTCAAACCCGAACTACAATACAACCAACAAATACTCGAATGCAGGCGACCATGAGGCAACGAGTTGAACGAACTCAGCGGCAACAGCAGCGACTGCAAAAGTGACGTCAATAGGCGCGAGGCCAAAGGGAAATACTTCGTGCTTTTTGGGTGGATGGGTGGGTGGGCGGATGGGCGGATGGGTGGGTGGAGGGGCTGCGCCTGGCTGCGTACGTGCGCCTGACCTCGTGTTCCTTTTTACTACGACTACGACTACGACGTTGTGCGTTGTGACTGCGGGCTGTGGGGTGTGGTGTAGACACTCAATGCTTGGCCAGGCGGACAAAATATCCTTGCACGGTGTACGCGCACAGGGCACTGAACTTTGACCTGAATGCCGCGCTGGCAGGCACTGACACACGCTGGCAGGCGCTGCTCGACTTGTAATTTCAGCATCATTTATTTATTGTACATACATATTTTCGTCAACTAATTGCTGGTCAGCTGGGTCAGCCCGGACTCTGCCCTAATGACTTTCCCAGCCCGGCCAGCAGCGAGCCGTGAGATACGAGCCAAAAGGTTTTGCTGCCTCTAACTAATTCTAATTCTAAATAGCTAGCCGCCGGCATAACTCAAGCTCGTCGGCCCCCGTCATATAAACTCGTGAGCCGAACATGGCCAAAACGTCGACCGAACCGTAAAGCGCCATAAAGATCCGGGATTTCGTGTGTAACTCCGACAACGGATAGGCACGTGCTAATTGCTTACGCATTGGAAGAGCCCAAAGAAAAGTAAAAAACAATAACAAGTCAACAGTTATTGTTGGGAGAAGCTTAGAGAAGCTTAGGCACGATCGAAGTTATGAGTGGGCGCGCGAAGAACAGAAGAAGAAAGAAGACAGAAGACAGTAGAATTGAAGGTGGAAGATAATAAAACTCCAAAACTTTCCAGCTATCTAGCAGGAATTGCTTATATACATATGTATACCTCTCCATCAAAGGGGAAAAGATTAGATTCCAGTTTATTCAAACAGAGTCCAACTTAGATCTTAGAAATATCCCGCTCTGCGGTCAAACTCATATTGATGTCAAGTTCTGACAGTAGCCCGCAAATTGAATTCCACAATCCAGGTCAAGTGGCCCAGCAGCCCAGATCAGATCGGATGCAGGTCAAGTGGTCAAGTTGTGCCACAGATCGAACATTGCTGCCAATAGGTAGGCTATATAAAGCGCCTGCCTCGAGATCGCATTGGTTTTCATTCATGACTTCTTGTCGATTGCTATTTTAAAAAAGCTTCGACTGATCCCCCCTAATGATCGCCGCCCCCCTGCACACAAGCCCACCCCCGTTCAAACAAACAAAAGAAATCTTTAACAAACAAACAATGAATTATAAGGCTTTCAATAATGCTCACGGTTCAGGCGATGATGATGTCGAATCACGGGAAAAGGGAGGGGAAACGCTTGGCTGCTTTGCGGCACGTTGCCTAACACACACACACACAAGCGCACAAACGCACACTTACTCGCACTCGCAGGCAGCTAGACGAATGTGTGTAACGTGAAATGCTCTCACTTTCCTTTGAAACTTGTTATTCGCATTGCAGCTGCCAGCAGAGTTCATTCACATTTGGCAGCCAGACCAAGAGAGCAAAAGCAAGAGAGCGTCGCGATGAGAGCTCAACGTGCAGGTGATAGAAGCAAATAGAGTGCCTGAGCGAGAGCAAGAGAGGGAGAGAGGTATATAGCTCGAAACTGGCACAGCTGTTCCCGAAAGTTCTTCGCACAAAGCAAAGCCTGAATTGGCCGCAGTTCGTTTGCGGGGGCCGTGAGGCATTGAAATGAGTGCAAATTGTCGCTGCTGAGTGCATTGAACTCTCGCTCACTGAATGGGGCTCGAGTTATGTTTTGCTCAATTAGTTTGTATTTATTGTTGATAATTATATAATGCTCAAACTGCAGCTTGAGCATATCGCCGAATGCTGCCTGATGGCTGATGGCTGATGCAACTTTCTGGGCCTATCCCAAGCCACTCAAGCTACATTTTTAGCGTATTGCATTGCCAAAGATTTCCTTGAACGCATTTTAGCCATATAGTCGCCGTTGCATTTGCCGTTGCCCGCCCCGCCTCTTTGGGCCAAGCCCACAGCTAACATGCAGTCGTCCGCCTGAGGTTTCTGTGTCGTTGACCGACCGCCAGCTCAAATGAACTCCAAACCAAAAAGCTAAACCAATGGCTTGCAAACTGCAGCAGCAGCTGTAGCTGTAGCAGCTGCAGCAGCAGCGCCGACCGACAACAACAAATTTGCATGCAAATGCACTGAGAGAGCGCTGAGCAATTGAGAGCAATAGTGCACGATGTTCGGTTCGGTCGCCCGCTCGCTTGCTCGTTCGGCCGTTCGCTTCGTTATGTTCGCTCACTCGTTCGATGTTCGGCGTTCGGCGCTCGTCGCTGGCGCGCTGAGCAGCTCCACATTTGGAGGTATTTGACCGAAAAGTGGGTCACGACAATGGCTGGGTTCGTTGAACTGAACTGCCAGTCAGCCAGCCAACCTCTGCTGACGTCGTCGTATTATGTTGACGTCGTCGTCGACGTCGTTTGGGACTTTTTGGTTACGTAGCCTTCCAGCATGTGTCGTTATGCAGCGGTGAAGCGGGGGGCAACGCATTTCTGTGTTGTCTCTTACGTTTTGTGTGGCCTCAAAAAATAAAATAAAATAAAACAGAAGAAAGAAATAAAAAAAACAGCGCGGGACCGAAATACATATTATTTAATATTATTAATAACGAGGCGTTAAATTTTTATAGTTCACAAATGATTTGAGCATATTTTCTGTGTTAAATAATCGAGCAGTCTTCCCGCCTAGCTGCACATTGGCTCATAATTGGGGCAACATTGTTTGGTCACCGATTTGTATCGTCAGTGATTAATAGGTTGAGTTGGGAAATTGTAATCCCCCACACTTGACAGTCTCTGGAAACATGCTCGCATTTGAAATCTACACAGACTGCCCACCCAACAAAATAGTTTACTCGCGCGTTGAGAGCTGTTCCACATCTGAGATCCTCTTATGCCTGTCATATGTATTGATAGCCCTACCCCCTAAATCAGTGTGTCCCCCCCTGCCACCCACTCAATATCAATTAATCTTATTTGTCACTCATGTTTGAAAACAAGCACGCCAGACACACACACACACACACACACACACACACACACACACACACACAGAAATGTTCTAAGCCCCTTTCCTAACGCAAAGCATCAAACAAACTTCATACACCTACACACATATACATATGTACATTTGTTTGTGTGTGTGTGCGTACACAACATGTATGTTGGCATTGTTGTTGCTGCTGTTATCAAACAAAGCTGATCAGTCAGGTGGCAGTAGCAGAAGCTACCTAAAATCTGCGTCGCGTAGGTGTTCCAAGAATTGTTTACAATACAAAAAAAACAACAAAAAAGCGCCCCCAACAAATGCAGCAGCAGCAGCGCCAGCGGCGTCTATTGTTAGCTGCCCGCGTCGACGTCGGCGACAGCGTTGGAGTGAATGTCCTCAGTCGGTGCACAAAAACAAAAACAATATGTGGCGCGAGGTTGGCAGCAGCAGCAGCAGCAGCAAGTAAGCGAGAGAGCGAGAGCGCGAGGGAGCAAGAGATAGAGCGAGAGCGAGCCGACGCCAGCCAAAGCTTGAGCCGAACCCGAACCACATCGAGCAGCCATGAGTTGTTGGAACTGTTGGCGCTGCTTTCATTCGCAAATTGCTCGTCGTTGGCAGCGGTTGTGCAGAGCAAGAAAAGCGCGCGAAACAGAATAAACTGAAACTAAAACTAATAAAAAAAACGGCAAATAAGAGCAACTAGAACAACGTTACAACTAAAAAGCTAGCAACAAATAGTTTAAATAATCATATATCAATCATATTATTATTTTTATTGGTGCCAGTGCAGTGAGAGAGAAAAGAAAGAGTGCACGACAGCGAGAGAGATCATTAAGACTTCCATTTCCGTTTCTTGTGCCCGGAAAGCGCAGCAAAATTTTTGGCGCTTAAATTGTTGGTGAAGTGCATTTGAAAAATTGAGTTTCAAGTTGAAATCAAAGCAAAAGCAAACGCAAAAGCAAAAGCAAACGCAATGTTCCTTATTAGCAAATTGTAGAGCAAAATCAACAGCAGTCTAGATCGTCGAAGAGCGAAAGAGAGAGAGAGAGCGAGAGAGAAGTTCAAGTGTCATTGTGGTACCAAAAAGAAAAGTTTAATTTTTAGCAAAAATGGTTTGTGCAATGGAACAGCAGCAGCAACAGCAGCAGCAGCAGCTTCAGCAACAGTTGCCACAACAGCAGCAGCACAGCACAACAATTGTGCTGCTGACAGCCGGCAACAGCAATGTGCATATTGTCAGTGCACCGCAGCAACATCAGCAACAGCAGCAGCACCAGCAGCAACAGCAAATCAAAAGCCAACAGCTGAAACAGCAGCACTCGGCATTGGTCAAGCTGCTGGAGTCAGCGCCGCTCAGCAAACAACAACAGCAGCAGCAGCAGCAGCAGCAACAGCAACAGCAACACCAGCCCAGACAAATTGTTTACCTGCAACAGCAACAGCAACGCAAAAGACTGAAAAACGAAGAGCAACAACTGCAACAACAGCAACAACAAACACCTGCAACATTAGTAAAGACAACCACCAACCAGACAACAAGAACCACAACAAATAGTATTAGTCAGCAGCAGCAGCAGATTGTATTGTTGCTGCAACAGCCAACTGCCACAGCAACGGCAACAGCAGCGGCAACAGCAACAGCAACAGCAACTGTGACAGCAGCAACACCAAAGCCATGCGCCGATCTCAGCGCCAAAAATGACAGCGAATCGGGCATCGATGAGGACTGTGCGAACAGCGACGATGATATGCCACCCAATGTGCCGGCCAATGTTGGCGGCGGCCCAGCAACAGTTGCTGCCGTCGACTATGAGCAGTATCAGTGCCCCTGGAAGAAAATACGTTATGCGCGCGAGCTTAAGCAGCGTGAGCTGGAGCAGACCACATTGGCGCGGCAGCAACACGAAGACACAACAATCACAGCGGCAGCAGCAACAACAGTGGCAACTGCAACTGCAACAGCAGCAGCAGCAGCAGCAACTGCAACTGCAACAAGACCCACCAGCAACAAGCTCAATCAACTGCACTGTGATAGTCCTTTTTCCGCGCAAACACACAAAGAAATTGCCAATTTGTTGATGCAACAAACTCAGCAGCAGCAACAACAGCAACCCCAGCAACAACACCAGCAACAACAGCAGCAGCAGCAGCAGCAACAGCGACGCGATAGCTCGGACAGCAACTGCTCGCTGCTGAGCAACTCGAGCACCCAGTCACTGACAAACGGCATTGGCAATTGTTGCACATGCAACAGCAACAGCAACAGCAGCAGCGACGAGGATCAGCAGCACAAGCAGCTCGAGGACATGGATGCCCAGGACTCGGGCTGCGATGATGAGCTATGCGAGCAGCATCACCAGCGCCTCGAAGCCTCACAGCTCAATTATTTGTGTCAAAAGTTTGACGAGAAGCTGGACACGGCATTAAGCAACAGCAACAACAGCAACAACAGCAACAGCAACAACAACACAGGTGCAACCAAATCGACAGCAGCAATCGAGGATGCCAGCGCTGATGTAGGTGGCAAATGAGTCTAATTACAATTTAATTCTCACTATGCAATTGCATTCTTTACTTATTTTGATAAAAAGAAAGAAATTTTAACTAGCTGGGAAAATAGATTTGATTGTCATATCTATCATATATATGTTTCTCACATTATACAGTTTTGTCCTAAGAGAAAATACAATTTTAGTTATTAATAGATGATAATTAATATTAATAGAACATTACTAAATTGCAAATATTTGATTTATTTCGTTGCAGGGCTTTTTCCGTCGCTCCATACAGCAAAAGATCCAATATCGCCCATGCACCAAGAATCAACAGTGCAGCATTTTGCGTATCAATCGCAATCGCTGTCAATATTGTCGCCTGAAAAAGTGCATTGCCGTTGGCATGAGCCGTGATGGTGAGTACCCGATAATATTTGACTCTTATATTCATATCCTCACGCGCTCTTATACACGCATATTTGTGCGCCAGAGAGTCAAGCTCAAACATAATAAATAAGTAATAGAAGAAACAAAAAAAAACAACACCTATTAAGCTAAAAACCGAAGCATAACGAAACCTAACGAACGACACACAACGAAAGACGAGCGCGACAGCCGATAGTCGTTGAGTTCATTGACCAGCCATGAACGAAATTTTAGTTGGCTGGGTGTGCGTGTGTATGTGTGTGTGTGTGTGTGTTGCAACATTTGTGTAGCGCGCGCGATTTCACGGCAAAGTAAAAGTTGTTAGCAGCCTGCCCTGAAAAAGCACACGCACAAACACACACACACACACATACAAGCGCAAACTATATGTAAATTTTGTTTAAACAAATTTCCAACACCCGCATGATAAATGGGAGCAGCAGCAACAACAGCAACAACAGCAACTGTGCGCCATTTCGAAATTGTGTTAAAAGTTGAATGAACGCACTTAACCTAAATTCATAAAGGCAGCGAGGCCATGCCTACACAGGCCTCTCTCCCGCTCTCCCGCTCTTGTTCTCTCCCACTCTGTCACAATTACTCATTGTGTTACGCCTGAAGCATTTGCTTTTATTAAATTTTGTAATAATTTGTTTAAATTAAGCGCAAGCCCGGAAAATTGTACAGGAAATGCCGCGACGTCCATATCGATTATGAAAGCAGGCAATATAAATGCATATAAAAATACAACAACAAAAAATAAAGAAAAATACAAAAGAGAAATAACTCACACACACGTACACGTTCATTGACTTTTGCCAGTCCGTCGTTGAGCTCTTCTTCTTCCTATAATGGCGGCCATGTTGCTGTCGAAAACGAAAGTGGTTCATGCTGCGTGCATGTGTGTGGGAAAGAGAAAGAGAGCTGCTCAGTCGTCGCTGTGGCTGTTTTGTAGGCAGCACGCAGACGCAGCCTGTGCCTAATAATATTGTAGTAGCTGTAGTTGTTGTTGCTGCTGCTGTTGTTATGCTACTTGTACATGTTATGTTGTAATTGATGAATTGGATTTTGTTTTTTTTTTCTTCTTTATTTTTGTTGTTTTGTATTGTGATGGGGCGCGTGCTGGACAATTGGGAGAAACGAAAATGCAGGGCACGGGCTAAGCACACATAAATAAATTTGAGAATATGTCACTAAAATACTCAAGTAAATTGTTTATTGTATATTTTATTATATACATACATATATATTTTTTTTTAATATTATTGTACTGCTTTTGAATACGTTTTCTACTGTGGTATATATAAATTTATTAAAAAAAACTACTGACAGACTAATAAACCATTGATTATACTACTATTTAGAAATTCGCAAATCCTTGAACTAGTTCTAAAAAGCACTAATGCCAAAAATCTCAATAAAAAACTAAAACTAAAAAAAAAGATACGGTACGACTGCCATGAAAATAAACAGCAGCGAACTCAAACTCGGCAACAGCTACGAAAAAATTTCGAATTGTTTATAATAAAAATGACCGTGTGCTATTTAAGCGCAGTCGCCGCTGGCGTCGACAGCACTGCCCTCGCTTGCCTTATCTTTCAAGGAAAATTAAATTTATACATACACTCACACACACGCATGCATGCATGCATATGTGGGCTGTTGTCGAAATATTTACAGTTACTTTTGAAAACAAGCACTGACCTAGAAATTGTGGTCGCCGAAAATTGATAATTTTTGTGTTTTATTTAACGCATCTCCATTATGCACAGTGCATAATATGCAAGACTTTCACTTATCCATTTGGCCATTTCGAAACACTTTCTTTTTACGGCTTTCATAATTTCTTTTCGTGTGTAGTAATATTATTAGGCGCCATTTTGTTTGGCTTTGCCTATTGCAAAGATACGAAAATAAACGCAAGACGCGCCGTCAAAATGAAAACGAAACCGAAATTTAGCGCATACACGCACACACCACACACACACACACACACACCTCAAAGCACACACTCACAGACACTCTCCCATGGATAGAGCGCCCCCCAAAAAATAAAGGCAACAGCAACAAACAAACACGAACCAGGCGACAGCCGCTGCCCGCGCGCTCCCTTTCTCTCGCGCTCTCTCTCTCCCCCACAAAGCATTCAGCCTCGACAGCAGCGTTCAGTTCATTGACCGACGAAACTGGGTCACCCAAAGCAGCGACGCAGCAGCTGAGCAGCAACAGTGAAGGTGCTTGAGAGTATGCGCGCGTTTGTGTGTGTGTGTGTGTGTGTGTGTGTAAGTGCGCTTGATAGTAAACAAGCGTTTTTTTACTCATTTTATTCGTTCATTTTGCATTTGCTTTATTTTATTTTATTTTTTGAATTGTTTAAATTTGTAGTTGTCGCGGAACAGGCATAGAAATATTTGCAGTTATTTATTTTGTTTTCTTTAAGATTTTTATTAGTTTTCATATGCAGCGCACATGTAGCATGTGGCTTTTAATTAAAATGAACTTAAATTAGCGCGAGGCTAAGCAAATTGAAAGTAAATATGTATGTATTCAAATCAAGCAGGCTCAGTGTGAGATCTTAATAAATATGTAAGACAGTGCAGAGAGAGAGAGAGAGAGAGAGAGAGCGCAATATGCGAGCTGCCTTACAGTTATGATTTTGCCAAAAAGCTTTACAATTTTAAGAAGTATTAGACTCAAATTGGCCAAAATTGAATAAATAATTAAAAACACACAAAAACTTAAATTCAAATGAATATTCGTGTATCTCAACAACAGCAACAACTAATGGCCAACAATTATCTTTGTTGTTGAGCCAAAGCACATAAAAAAATAATCAGACAATTGTCAATTATCGAAAGCACAACTTTATTTATTTTTATTATAGTTACGTATAAGTGTATGCATGTGTGTGTGTGCACATGAACAACAGCTACAAGCAGTAGGCAACTCAGTGACGTTTTTGTTGTTGTCGCAATCATTATTATTTTGAGGCTACACACACACACTCACACAGACACGCACACACATGTAGATTTCGCCTTGCCGTCATCGTTGTTGCCGCTGCGAGTGTTTTGAACTTTATTCAGGTCAATTACAAATACATTAAAATGCCAGTGCTACACACACACACACACACACATACACAAACTCATACATACGTGCAAGGCGAGGTGTTGACTAAAATAATATTGGAGGCTACCAAACAAAATGTACAATATGACAATAGAAGTGTTCGCCCCCGGGGGTTGCATTGGATTTGAAGTCTGGTTGGGTTTCTGTGCGGGTGACCGGACCCCTGGGAGCCCAGGCTAAGCTTAAATGCTGGGGTCAAAGCTTCAAGTACAACTAGCCAATGATTAGCTTGCAAACGATGATAATGAAGCTGATGATAATGATGATAAAGGCGAATGCAATAAATGAATGTGGGCGAGGTTCGTTCTCAATGCAATTCGATTCGTTTGCGCAGTTGTGGGTTTCTAAGGTGTGAGCTGTAGCTGGAAGGTTAACGTTAACTAAACGTTGCGCTATTGAAACGCGCATGCATAAGAGATGTCGCACAATTTTTAACTTACTTATTATACAATTTACTTTTGTTTCTTGTCATCAGTGAAATCATTTTACGCGTGACACGCATCATCAACACTTAAATGAACAGCGACAAGTTTGGTTGCTCTTTCGCTGTCTGTCCCACTGTCCGACTGTCCGACTGTCGGTCTGTCTCTGTCCCTGGCTGTGTTACATAAAGTCGTGCGTCGTGTGCGCTTCACCTGCCTTACAAATTGTATTTGTTGCTTTTTGGTTTAACGGTGAAATTGCAAAGGAAAGAGCGCAAAACAAGGCAGTCAAAAGCAGCGACTGCACAAAACGTAACAAACTTGTTTTACACGGCGACGCTGACGTCGCGGTCGACGTCGACGTTGCCTACTACGCAAGTTGAACCTTCAAAAGGTTCATTTACCTCGACGAACGAACGTCCAGCGAGCGCCAAACGAAAGAGCAGCCGCCAGTCCCACGAGCACGAACGAGACGAGCGCCACACACACGAGCGACGGGCAGCAGAAAAATGTACTTTCGCTTTTTCAATGCCTCGGCGTCAAACTAGTTTCAAGCTCCAAGTGGAGCCGAGCCACAGCCAACATTGCTGCAATGCCTGTGATGTCGACGACAGCGACGCCGGCGTTGCTGCCGTTTTGGGGCACAGTTAAACGACCGACACATGGCGAGTTCAACGACTCTTGTAAAATTTCTCGAAGGTTTCGCATTGCAACATTAACGACAGCGTCGCAACTTGTTCGACTGCAGCAGCAGCAGCAGCACCAATGCATTTGCATAGGCTCTCCCACTCTCTGGCTCTCTTGCGCACACATACACAAGCACACACGTTGTGTGCTCTCTTGTGTGTGCTGAATGCTGTTCATTGCACTCGGCCTCATTTTGACTGCGCGCTGCGCTTTTTCTTGCTGCAATTTTGTTTTTGCACGATGACGACGACGACGTCAACGAGCGAGCGAGTGAGCGAAAGAGCGAGCGAGCGAGCATTCATTTGTCGCCTTTGTTGGCGAGTGCAGCGACTTTTATTTGGGTCAGGCACGGTCATTCGCCTCAGTCGCAGCGCAGCGTTCGAGTTCGCGAGCTGCAATTGCAATTGGCGGTTGCCTTGGCGCGCATTTATTTGAAAATAATTATGAGCAGCAAAATCAAAAATAAAAAAATGAGAAAAACAAAATGCGAGGTCCGCTGACTGCTGACATTCCCTTGGTGCGTTTGTTGTATTTCATTTATTTACGATGTACATGCGTTTATATTTATTTATTGGTTTTTTTTTACCATTTTTTACAAGTATTTAAATATTTACTGGTAGCCTCACCTTAATCCAGTCAAGACTTTGCGTATAAATTGCGTAGCCTCAAAATATTGCATTTAAAAAATGATATTCAAAAAAAAGGAGCATTTGTTTGACTTGCCTTTGTTTTATTGATGAAAATACAAGAATATATATGCCAGTATGTACATATGTATGTGTGCATGTGTGCCATGTATTTATGAGCGTGACCTTTTCGTGCGATCTGAAATTAATAATTGTAATATGGCACAGGGTTCCCCCTCCTCTGAAATGTATGTGTTATTGAGCGTCGCCCTCGTCGCTGCCTTCGCAGTCTGACCTCCTCAGCTTTGGTCGTTTGTGTGTGTGTGTGTGACCCACAAAATCAAAAATACATGCACACATACATACATATGCTTATGCATATATATACATATGCATATGCATATGCTTTAACTGTTCAAGCGATCTCTTTGCAAACAGAGCTTTCTTTTGTCGCGCTCGCACTTCCACGAAATTTCAGGAAACTTCAAAACAAACTCATGATGTATTTATTGCGCTTGTTATTATGTATTTCTTCACGCCACTTCTTCTGCTTCTTCTTCCCCTCGCTTAGCTATTGTTGTTGCTGTGTGTGTTTTGTTTTTATTACATTTCGTTGAATTTCTTCTTTCTACGCCCGCTAGCTTATTTTCGGCTTCTCTTTTTGTGTGTCTCTTTCTGCGCTTTTCGATCATTTTGTAAACAACTTACGCAAGCAGCAGCAACAACAACAACAACAGCAACAATGGCAATTGTGTCGCTTATTTGATTTTACGTAAATCGACGCATTGCTGTGAATCACCCAACTAACAAACGAAAGTAGGCCTACCTCACCCTGCCCCCCTGTAACCCCCTCTCCCCCTTTCCATTTGCCGCCTGCTTCTCGACAGTTCGTTCGGTGCATTGAACTTTTGTTGTTGTTGTTTGGCTCAGCAAAGCCCAGAGAAAACATAAACAAAATGTTGTTGTTGTTGTTTTTTATTTGGTTTCTTTCTTTTTATTTATGTTTTTTATTGCCTTAGTTTTTGTTTGCTCAACAACTCGACTGACAATTAGCGCCTCGCCGTAATACGGGAAGTCTCGGGCCCATAACACTAGCATGGCATATAAATAATAATAATAATAATAACAACAATAATAATAACAATGCAAAAAATTGCTACTCAATTTCTCATTAGAGAAAGCCAGTGTAGGCCGTCCAGAGGGGAGGGGAGATGGTTGGGCTGTCAAACTGTCAGCGCGAATTGAGGTTAGAGCCGAACTCAAGTCCCGCCAAGTGAAAGTGAAATGTTGCTGAAGACTTGTTAATTGGCTTTTAATTGTTGAAAAATATTGTTCGCTATTATTATGGCACTGTCGACGGGTTTTCGAATGGTAACAGTGAAAACTGTGCCCAAGAATCAGCCTGCCTTTTGCATACATACATATATAACATTAGTTGGCTTTATATTAATATAACTTTTTATTTATAATCTTTTATGGGCATTTGTGTACTTTCTTTAAGCGTTTTTTTGGCCAAACTCTTGGTCGAATATTCCAGTTTTTCCGCCGCGTCGCTCTTATGCAATAGCCCAACATTTCTTTGCCCTACACAACACTGGCCGTGTGCCCAACTTGCTCAATTTCGTTGTTGTCTTCTCCAACACTTCTCCAACACGCACGAAAATTTCTACCCAAAATGCGGCGCAACTTTCACTTTTACTTTCGTAGCGAGAAATATGCGTGCCAAATGTGAGGCAATGACGTTGCAACAACAACAACAACAACAACAACATAATGAAGCGTCGCTTCGTTTCGCTTATATTATTAAATTATTTTGTTGTCTTTTGTTGCCTTTTTGTTTGGCTTGCGTTGTCGTCATTGTTTGTTTTTTTGGCCTCATTTCGAAGCCTAAGTTCAACGACCGTCTGTTTGTCATTGTTGTTGTTGTTGTTGTTGTTGCTGCTGAGTTATGGCTCCTTCTACTGCTTCCTCTTCTTCCTCTAGTTGTTTCTTTATAACGTGCGAAATACGCTGAACTGTTGCTTCCGCCGCATTAGTTTGCATTCAATTTGAATAATCAAATGACTCAAATCTGTGACTCAGGCACAAAGTTGCCCTCAATCAAACGAGATTTTTTCAATTTTGATTGAATGCATCGCAATGAATCATCTGGAGCAACTGCAGCAATTGCAGCAACAAGAGCAACTGTCCCTGACATAGCTCCTGCCACACGCTGGCTACGTGACTCCATGCACTAGCCGCAATTCCGATTTGCATTGTATTTATGTGTGTATGTCTATCTCTCTCCTTGCTCCGGCTCCGTCTCGCTTGCACTGCAACCCTCAGACGCTGGGCCGAGACGGGGCCAGCGCAGTCATAAATTAAGCGAGCGTAAACACGTAAATGACAAAAATTGTATTTTAACGGCTCGTCAAACAAATCTCATTACACAGCTGCCTTCAAATGGGAGGTGCCTTCATGTCGCCGCAGCAGCTGTCATATCAGGCGTATGCGTGATCCGTTTCTTGGCGCCATACACAGATGCTACAAATGCTACAAATTGTTGCAAAAAGCTCGCCAAAGCTTTTGTGCGCTCTCTTAACTTGCGGCAAACTCAACACAGTGTGTTGAAAAGCTTTGCAGCATTAAGAGCGCATGCAAGAGAGCATGCGCCAAAGAGCGCCAAAGTTGCACCGTGCTCTTTATTAGCACTTGGTTTCTTGTTGTTTGTTTTTGGCGCCACGAGCATTGAACTTTCGTCGCGGTAGATGTTGAGATAACGATAAAGCGCTGCTCAAGAGCTTGTTGCAAGCTTATCAGCGCTTGAAGCTTATCAGTTTTTGAACTTGCAACTATGCTACAGCTTGTTTAATTTTTAGTCTATCAGTTATAAATTGCAATTTAAACTGTTTAATTTTAAAACTAATAAACTATTTTTAAATAATATCTAAAATATAAGTTATAAACAAAGAAATTTCTTCACTATAATTAAACTCATTTGGTTCTATGACTAAACCGCCTGTTCTTATCAGAAATTGTTTTCTGGTTTGTTGGCCCCTTCCAATTACTCACTGAGCTTTGTCACCGCTCTCTTGCGCGCGTTCGCTCTCTGAGTCAGCTCTCTTTGGAACTTTGCGTTGGTCGTTGGCTCTACCGCTTTTTTGTGCTGTGAACGGTGGCGGCTTTTTCAGTTGCCTTTTCCGTTTCTGTTTCTGTTGTTGCTCGACTCGACTCAGTCTCGGTCTCAGTCTCGCAGCTACCTTTGGGTATATTCGTAACGTGCTTTGCTTTTTACAGTTAGTCGCGTTCGAGACCTTGTCGAGTTTTGTCATGTTAGCGAATTATTTCAATAAAATCCAAAATACACTCTACCACGATTTATGTGTATTTCAACGTTCTTCTAACCGTCTCTTAAACAATTACAACTGATTTAATTCAATTAAATTAAACAAATATGCATATTGCAAATATAATTCCTAATATGCAACTCTGTTAATGTGAAGAAAAGTCGACCTGTCTCAAATCTCAAGTTCCAGTCCCAGAACCCGAAACACGTTTGTTGGATTACGCGGTAAAACAAAAGAAGTTCAACCCACAAATTGAAAATATAAATTAATTCTGCAACTGCAAGGTTCAGCGAAAGAAAATTCCAAAAATTATTGTTATAACAAAATATTTACATCAAAAGTTAAATCTTATAAAAAAAAACAAAGCAAAGAAAGTTCCTGCATTGATAACAAAAAAATAAAAATAATAATATATACGTGTATGTTTAGAAAATATTAAGTGAAAATATTTAAAGAAAATTTTACAAAACAAAACAAAAGCGAAGGAAACAGAAATATTTTTGCAATTACCTGTGGAGTACCTGAGCTACAAGTTGAAAGTTGAAAGAATATAAATAAACAAAATCAGTTACCCCAAAAAGAAATACTTAACCAAAGTTTAACAAAAACATAAATTGTGTGTGCCAAAAGAAACCAAAAGGAAATTTAATGAATATTCCAAACGTAATCTAAATGCGCCCCAGTGTGCAGCAAAACGAGAATCTTGAATCTCTCAGTGGGTGTGTGCCAACTCTGTGAATGCAACAAGCCCAGAGAATAACCAAATCAAGTTAAACAAGCCCCAATAAAACACAAAACACATATTAAAATGGGCGAAGAACTACCAATATTGAAAGGCATACTCAAAGGCAACGTGAACTATCACAATGCGCGTAAGTTGATAAGATTAGCTCAAATAACAACTGACTCGAAACTCCTGGTCCAACTGGGTGCCCGACCACATGACACAAATTCGCTTTCAATTGCCCATCGAAGAGCACAACAAAAGCAAATGCAGTTATGAGCAGCCCAGCGGCAAGCCAGTGCATGCTTAAATAGGTGTAATAATAAGCACTTTTAACATGCGCACGCAACAAATTTGATTTTGATTTGCTTGATTTTGTTTTGTTTACATTTTTTGTTCGTTTCTTCATTTACTCCGCTGCCAAACAACAGCAACTAACTCTTTAAGCGCCATTGAAGTGTTGACCTCGTTTTTGAACGCACACAATAATAGTTTTTTTTTTCCTCTACTTTTTTTTTGTTTTGTTTGTGCGGCCGCGGAAGAGCTTTAAACTTGAAATGAAACTCAGGCAGCGACGCAGTCGACATGCGACGGCGTTGCCCACTTGTGCGACTTTTGCTATTTTCTAAAAAGCAACAACAACAAACACAACTACAACAAAAACAACGGCAAACAACGAAAGCTGCCGTTGCTATTGCTTTGCTGCCTCTCTTCATGTTTGACCAACTTTGCAGCGTCGAAAGTTGACGCCGGCGTCGCAGCCGCTGCTGCTGCTGTTGGCGCAGGCGTCGCTGGCTCAGTTGTGCGCTCGCTCGCTCCAATTTCTACGCGCAGTCGCAGCTGCGTTCATTTTCCATTTCGTTTGACCTGAATTTCGCTGCCAGCCAACTGGGTCATTCAGTCATTCAGTCAGTCCGTCAGTCAGTCAAGCGATTTCTCGGCTGCTGCGCGGCTGCTGTGGAAAAAGTAGTGAAAAATCTGCAAAGCGCCTCGTTTGGTCTTTGCCAGTTGCTGCTGCTGCTGCTGCTGTTGCTACTGTTGTGTTTGTTGTTGCTTTTGCTGTTTCACTTTTGTTACTGATTTTGTTGTTGTTGTTGTTGTTGTGTGCCAGTTATTTGCGGCAACTGAGTGAAATTGTAGAAATTGCATTGACATTGAAAAGTTGGCCAGCATTTGTTTTGGGCGGATCGGCGGAAATGAATAGTTCAGGCCTAAATATCTCTGCTAATCACGGCAAAGCATTCAAATTAGTTTGATTAATGATTAGTTTAAGGCCTCTGGCCATTTGGGGCTAATGCAAAAATGTGCTGTCTAACAAGAAGAAGAGAGAGAGAGAGAGAGAGATTGAAGGAAGGAGCGTAGCTTACAGTGGTCACTCGCTAATTGGTACGCTGCAATTAGATTTTCATTTGCTAACAATTCAAATATTAAAATTTCAATGCTCGAAAAAATGTAGAAAAATAAAAATAATTTTAAATTAACTATAAATATAGATGAAAGAATATACATGTACTTAAATGATTTGTAATTCTAGCGCATTTCCTTGGCATATGCATTTTGATGCCAATTTCTGGCAGTTCTAATTAGCGAGTGCCCACTGTAATTGCTTTCTGCACAGAGTTGAGGCTTGTTAGTTTGGCCTATAAACAAATGGATAAGTCTGCATTTGCTGGGCTGAGCTCAGCTTAACCCACTTCAAACACTTCACTCAATTAGCGCCTGCAACTTTGACAGCTTTTGGCCCATACTCTGGCCCGGATCGCGGATCGCGGATCGCTTATTGCTGATCTGCAAAACGTGACCAGAAACGTGTCTGCGGTCTTCTCTGTCTCTGCTCGCTAGCTTGGTGAAATGTGAAAGTTCACCCACATACAAATTCGTTAGTGCAAATTAAAATCTACAAACTCACAAAAGAAAAAGAAAAAAGAGAAAGTGTAGCAAGCGTCAAGAACGAGTCCAAAAAAAAAAAAAAACAGAAAGAGTTGAACGACAGCTGAGCGCAGGCAATGACCCAGTTGGAAGGGCTGCGTCTGTCGAGTCGAACTCGCAGCGCAGAGCTCAGGGCTCAGGGCGTGGCTGGCCATAAATTACAGGGTCGCCTGTACAGTGAGCTCTCTGTACAGGCATGACAACCGCTTCCTGCGTGACAAACAGAACAACAGCTGCTCCTTGCACCTGTTCGCCGAAGTGTGACACCTATATACATAAGCTCCTCTATATATGTAAATATATGTATAAGACTTGTAACTGTGCGTGTTATTAATTTGCCCCTCTTCTACTTCTTTCTTCTCGTTGCAGCTGTGCGCTTTGGTCGCGTGCCCAAGCGAGAGAAGGCGCGCATTTTGGCCGCCATGCAGCAGAGCACACAGAATCGCGGCCAACAGCGCGCCCTCGCCACCGAATTGGACGATCAGCCACGCCTACTGGCCGCCGTGCTGCGCGCCCATCTCGAGACATGCGAGTTCACCAAGGAGAAGGTCTCGGCGATGCGACAGCGCGCCAGAGACTGCCCATCGTACTCAATGCCAACCTTGCTGGTAAGTGAAAGCAAATCTTTAAGTCCAATTGGGACATGTATATCCAATTCGAATCCCATTGGGTAGAGTGTAGTTCAGTTTAAGCAGCTGCTGTGGCAAAAGGTTGTCGCGTAGGCGAGTGTCAAGCACATTTCCGGGGCACATTTATTGGCATGCATAGATCAACAACAACAACAACAACAACAACAATAGCAATAACAACAATAACAACAACAAACTAGTTGCTGGCGCGCGTTACTCATACGCCAAGGTGAACCAGTTTGCATGATTCTAAACCAGGAAATCAACGGCATCGCACGTAGACGCGTCTACACACAGCGCGCTCCGTCTTTCTGTTCTGCTATGCGGCAAGACCTCCACCTCCGGCATGGACAGAGACAGAGTTAGCCACAGCCATAGATCGGGGCATTGAAGCGTCGCGCTTTGGGGTCAAGTTCTTGATGGCCCTAAAACGTTGTGGTTGTTGTTGTTGTTGCTTTTTCTCTTTCGACTTTGGCCAAAAGCTGTCAATGTCAAATGTGACTGACGGACTGACAAACAAATGATAAATGGGTTGTAAATTCTGTCACTGACTCGAATGGTAGTCTGGTGAACTGTTTGTCTATCCGCTTACAACTGACGTCATTGTTCAGAGGTGCGGGGGCTTCACACAGACAGATATCTGGGCTCACAGAGATATGGCAAAGGCCTTCAATTGTAGCCCATATAGACGATCAATGATAGAACTGGGATGCATTACGACTGGGAATATCCCAATTCTAATTGCATATTTCTGGAATTTCTTACTTGCGAGCATTGCCAGTTCCTATTTCCAGCAAAGCGGTACTTTTTTTTTAGAAGTGTAGTCGCCACATTTGCGGACCCTATATAGCAAAGCCCCTAGCATTATCGAACTGGACGATAAGGAAACCAAAAACCTACGTTAAGCCAAGCGAGAAACGTGTTCCGACAATAACAAAATACATTTCCGAAGCTCAAGGTCAAGCGTAGCGTCATTATTAATGGAACAAAATAGCCCACACACAGGCGCGCACACACACACACACACACACACACACACACACACACACACACACACACACATGCATACTTCAAAGAGAGTGAGAAAGAGATGGGGAGCACGGCATAGAAGGGGCGAAAGTGTTTAGATAGTCAAGCACATGTGGCGGCTGTTTAAATAAATTCGAATTAAACATTAACATAATCAAACGCAGGGGGGGAGGGGGGCGGTGTTGCAGGGTTGTGCGCGTCTTTCTATTTGTTTTTGGCTAATTATCAGGCAGTTGCGTTAATGAGTGTGCGATAAGGTGCGCGGCTAGAGAGCGCGATAGTAAACAAAGAATTTCCATTGTCAAAGTCAAGTGCAAGGCTCTAGCAGCGACATCAATGACTATGTAAGAGCTTTTTACAAAGGCAAAGAGAGTCCAAAAACGATCAGACAGAGAGAGAGAGACAGAGGGAGAGGGAGTGTGAGAGAGACGCGTCGCTGCCAAAAGAATAATTTGCACATGTCTGCAGCGTAGAATAATCACACACACACACACACACAAACACATGCATACATAGACACGCACACACTTAGAACGCTCGCATGCGAGTCGCGAGACGACCTTGTGGCGAGTTATTTTTTAACCTTGGAATGAATGAAATGGTTGTGCCTGTGTGTTGCTTTTTTTTGCGCATGTACGTATGTATGTATGTATGTATGCATGTAGTTGATATGGGTATTATATATAGAACTACTTACGTATGTATGTATGTGAGTAAGCAATAATACTTACATAATAATATACATATAAAAATTATACAAATATGCATAGAGCTAGGCAGAGGCAGGCAACGAGCGGTTCAGTTCACTCGCGCACACTCGCAAATGTTAATGTAAATGTCATCAGCATGAGGAAGCGAATGCAAAAGGCAGACCACAACGACTGGCAACGGCACTTTTTACGACAAGCGCCGTCAAAGAGAGAGAACGTAAAACTAAAATGCCAACAACAATTAACACAACAACAAGCGTTATTAGTAATTTGTAATGCGCGAGCGAGAGCAAGCGCTGTGCGAGGCTGTGCCAAATGCGAGCGCGCGAGCGAGATAGCGAGCACAACGACGCAGTTCATTTGAATAAGTCAGGTGGTTAGATTGCAATATATATTGCAATGCTTATAAGGAAGCGCCAGTCGCGCATTCTATGCAAAATTCTATTGAGTTTTGACTGCACATGAGACAAGGCGGAAGCGCAACAGCAAGTGCCAGGGCTGAAACTGAAGGGGGGGCGCGCTATCAAGATCGGTATTAAATACAAAACTCATAATATAGCAATTTCTATACTGTTGATTAGACTTGGGATTGTATCAGCTACAAGAATTCTAGGAATTATTTTGGCAGCCAAAATTTAAATTGAAGGTCTAGTGATACGCATGACGGGCGGCATACAACAAGGGGGGATCTAACAGCAAGGGGGTAGTTATAAAGAATGTACACACACACACACACACACGCAATTAGTATTTTCGCAAACTATTTCCGCTTTTGCGCAAATGAAACGCAAATACAAGAAATATATTTTTATAAAATGATACGATTCCCATGCCGAAGGCAACGTCGACGACGACGACGACGACGCCGACGTCGACGTCAAAGTGCCGGCAAAAGGTGCAGAAAATAGAAAAGAAATGTCTTATCGTTGTTGTTGTGCCGGTTGCCGGCATATTGTTGTTGCTTTTGCTTGCACTTGACGAAGGCCAACATCGTGATGGGGCGGAGGATGGGAAGAAGGGAGGGGGTGCTACTATGGATGGGCCGGCATTTTGGGGCGCGAAATTTTCAAGGTTAATCAGACAAATTCAGAGGAAGTCTTCGACGTGTGCTCGTTGAAACAGAACGATTGTTCTACAGTTATAAACACATACATACATACATAAATGTGCTTGTATGTGAAATGATACATAATTTATAAATTAAGAATCAAGAGCAACAAGGCTGCCAGATGACAACTGGCGGGGAGTGGGAGTGGCAGGGGGTGCATCTGATTGGCACGTTCGCGTTTGTCTGGCGCGTGCATGTAATTCGAAACCCGGAAAGCGAACTAGCGAAACAACATGAACAGTGTTTGCAATAGACAGAACAACGGCACCAATAGGGTCACAAACAGTAAGCGCGCCCTACTACACCCCTCAGCCCTCAGCCCAACCCTCTCTCTCTCACACACACACACACACACCCACCCGCTGCACCAACGACAATCTAAAAGCCCAACCGGCACACGCGCAAGCGAATAAAAAAAAAATAATAAAAAAAAAACAGCGACAACAACTAGCCGGAACCTTGAACTCTGGTTCGTCGACCTTGGTGCTAATGTCAGCGACAGGCGACGAAAGCACAAAGCAACGGGAAAAAAATAACAGAACACAGCACAGAATTGTCAAAGTATGCGAGAGAGTTGGATAGTGCGAGAGAGAGTGGGCAAGAGAGCGAGCGAGGGAGAGCGCAAAACCGCCCCTAGAAACTAAAAACTAACCAACGCGCGCGCTGACGTCGACTGAGCTTTTGTAATAAAAAAGCTTCCAGCGAACGTATGAGGAAATGCGACGTTTGACGACAGTTGGGCAAGAGTTAGTTGTGCGAGGGGTGGCTGTGGGGCGGGGCTGAGTGTGTGGCTGGGGGCGTGCGGAAGTACTAATAGTTATGATTATTGATTGCAGTTGGAGGTGGAGGTGGAGGCCAGGCGGTTCGGTGACCTTCGCGTGAATAGTGCCTATAAAATGCCGATGACGATGTGGGAAATGCAACAGTTTGCCTTGCCGCATGCTTAGCAATTAAGTAGCCAGTGGGGCATGCTACAGTAAACACAGCCTAAACTAGAACGCTTCGGTATTGATGCTTGCGCTTGCTTGCCTATGTTTTAAACCGTGAAAAGTTAATCTAGTTATTAGTAAAGAATATATACCCAAAACAACATAGGACCCATATCCTATTCCATCTAAAATATAACTAAGATTCAAAAAGTGAAATGCAACATCCATACACCATCATCAATACTCATACATGCACATTCATACACATCGATACACTATCCTCGAATTTGAACCAGTACCCGCCAAACAGGAACAATTCGGTATTTTGCAAATACAAAAGCACATAGGATCCCTACACTTGCCTGGGATTTGAACTAGCACCTTCAAAAATAGAACCATAATTGAGGACATATTTAATTACAAATTATCACCCCAGCACAATACAACATCAATACACCAATATCCAAAAACATTCATACACATCCATACACACTCATAAACTATCCTGGGACTTGAATCAGCACCTTATAAATATTAATTACAAATTATCAACTCAGGACAATGCAACATTCATGCACCAACATCCAAACACATTCATACACATTCATGCTCATACATACACACTCATACACTATCCTCGGAGTTGAACCAGCATCTTCTAAAATTTAATTACAAATTGTCAACTCAGGACAATACAACATCCATACACATTCATAACATTCATACACATTCATGCTCATCCTGGGAGTTGAACCAGCACCTTCTAAAATTTCATTACAAATTATCAACTCGGGACAATACAACATCAATACACATTCATAACATTCATACACATTCATGCTCATCCCGGGAGTTGAACCAGCACCTTCTAAAATTTAATTACAAATTATCAACTCGGGACAATACAACATCAATACACCAATCCATACACATTCATACACATCTATACAAATTCATACACATCCATACACATTCATGCTCATCCAAACATTCACACATAAGCGTGGGATTTGAACCAGAACCCATCAGAAATGAACTCTTGAGAATTATTCAAAAAGTGGGAAATGTTTATTATAATAAGCATGGGATATAGCTGAGAGCTAACAATTTGATACACCAGCCTATGATTCGAACCAGCAACCTTCTTAGACCAATGGGATCTTGGCGATATAAATTTAGTTAGTAAAAACTTGAAAAGGAACACATGATTAAGCTCTCGAATTTTATTCTCCTTTCATTGAAGGCCTGTCCGCTCAATCCCGCGCCCGAACTGCAGTCAGAGCAGGAGTTCTCACAGCGCTTCGCGCATGTCATACGCGGCGTCATCGACTTTGCGGGCATGATACCCGGCTTCCAGTTGCTCACCCAGGACGACAAGTTCACGCTGCTGAAGGCGGGCCTCTTCGACGCGCTCTTCGTGCGGCTCATTTGCATGTTCGACTCGTCGATCAACTCGATCATCTGCCTGAACGGGCAGGTGATGCGCCGCGACGCCATCCAGAATGGGGCGAATGCCCGCTTCCTGGTGGACTCGACGTTCAACTTTGCGGAGCGCATGAACTCGATGAATCTGACAGACGCCGAGATCGGACTCTTCTGCGCCATCGTGCTGATCACGCCGGATCGTCCCGGTCTGCGTAATTTAGAGCTCATCGAGAAGATGTACAGCCGCCTGAAGGGCTGTCTGCAGTGCATTGTCTCCCAGAATCGACCCGACCAGCCCGACTTTCTCGCCAAGCTGCTCGACACAATGCCCGATCTGCGCACCCTCAGCACCCTGCACACCGAGAAGCTCGTCGTGTTCCGCACCGAGCACAAGGAGCTGCTGCGCCAGCAGATGTGGAGCATGGAGGACGGCGATGCGGCCAGCAAGAGCCCAGCCGCCAGCTGGGACGCCATGGACGTGGAGGCGGCCAAGAGCCCGCTGGGCTCCGTTTCCAGCACAGAGTCGGCCGACCTGGACTATGGCACACCCAGCAGCACCCAGCTACAGCAGCAGCAGCAGCCGCAGCAGCAGCAGCAACAGGCCGCCACACCGCCCCAGTCCCATCATAGTGCGCCCTCGGCGCTGGCCAGCTCCGCGCCGCTGCTCGCCGCAACGCTCTCCGGCGGCTGTCCGCTGCGCAATCGCGCCAATTCCGGCTCGAGCGGGGACTCCGGTGCTGCCGACCTGGACATTGTCGGTTCGCATGCGCATCTCACCCAGAACGGACTGACAATCACGCCCATCGTGCGCCACCAGCAACAGCCCCAGCCGCAGCAGCAGCAGCAGCAGCAGGTGAATCACCATCAGCAGCATCCGCAGCTGCACCATCACCTGACCTCGGGCGCCACACGGTACCGCAAGCTGGACTCGCCCACAGACTCGGGCATTGAGTCGGGCAACGAGAAGAACGAGTGCAAGGCGGTCAGCTCCGGCGGCAGCAGCTCCTGCTCCAGTCCGCGCTCCAGCGTCGACGATGCGCTCGACTGCAGCGATGCCGCCCAAACGGCCACAGCGGCGGGCGTTGCCCAGCTGAGCGTCTCGGTGTCGCCCGTGCGCTCGCCCCAGCCCTCGAGCAGCGCCAACCTGAAGCGCCAGATTGTCGAGGACATGCCGGTGCTGAAGCGCGTGCTCCAGGCGCCGCCGCTCTACGATACCAATTCGCTGATGGACGAGGCCTACAAGCCGCACAAAAAGTTCCGGGCGCTGCGCCATCGTGAGTTCGAGTCCGCCGAGGCCGATGCCAGCAGCTCGACCAGCATGCCGGCGCACAGTCCGCGCCAGAGCCCCACGCCCCACTCCGCCCACATCAGTGTGGTGCAAACGCCCCCGCCAGCCGGAGCAGCAGCGGCAGTAGCAGCAGCAGCGGCGGCCAGCAGTCAACTGCACATGCATCTGACACGCAGCAGTCCCAGCCAGCAGCAGCAGCAGCAGCAACAACATCAGCAGCAGCAGCAGCTGGGCTCCATGGCGAGCACGCACTCGGTCCTGGCCAAATCCCTGATGGCCGAGCCGCGCATGACGCCCGAGCAGATGAAGCGCTCGGACATCATTCAGAACTATTTGATGCGCGAACCGGCGACAGCGGCCAGCAGCACAACGGGCGGCGGACGCAGTCCGAGCAGCCATTGCCCCTCGCCCTCGACCAGCTCCCCGCCGCCGCCGCCCCAGCAACAGCAGCAGCAGCAGGCGCGTTGGGCCACCACCAGCTGTCAGCAGCGACAGCAGTCCGTCTCGCCGCACAGCAACGGCAGCAGTTCCAGCTCCAGCTCCAGCTCCTCATCCAGCTCCACCTCCAGCAATAGCAGCAGCAGCGGCAGCAGCAGTTGTCAGTATTTCCAGTCGCCGCACTCGACCAGCAGCAGCAACTCCGTCTCCGCCTCCTCGAGCGCGGCCACGTCCACGTGCATTGTGACGGCGCCGCCTCGGGCCTCGCCCATGATCGAGCTGCAGGTGGACATCGCTGATCCTGCCCAGCCGCTGAATCTGTCCAAGAAGTCGCCGACGCCGCCGCCGAGTAAGTTGCATGCGCTTGTCGCTGCTGCCAATGCTGTGCAGCGTTATCCAACACTGTCCGCCGATGTGACGGTCACCGCCGCCAGCAGTCCGGCTGTCTCCGCTGCCACGCCCAGCGGCACACCGCCCACCAGCAGCAGCAGCGGCAGCGGCAGCAGCACGCCCAGCGGTGTGCCGGCCGTGCACAAAGTCATGTTGGAGGCGTAAGCGCCGCTCCAGAGCTGAGCTGAGACTGAAGCGCGGGGCGTGGTCGAACTTTCCTTAATACTGCAGCAGCCACGCCCCTGCCCCCCCACCCGCAGAAGGGGCACAGAGAGACCACACAAAAGAAAACGTAATTTGATGCGGCGCAAAAAAAAAAAACAACAAATCCCACAAAAAGAAAGCCAGCAAAAAAATATAACAAAAAATATATAAAAAAACCAACAAATTTAATTAAATTATTTTAACTTTAAAGAAATTCACAAACAACAAGAAAAAACAAAAACAATGAGCAAGTGTACAAAGTTTCAAAATGCATGCAATTTAAATGTTTAAACTAAAAGTTATTAACTAAAAAAAAAAAAACGGAAAAAAACAAAAACAAAACAAAACAAATTTGGACGCAGCTGCGTCGAGGTATTAAAATGTGGGCAAAGGCAACAATGCATATAAACCATATATTTTTAGCAGTAACAAATGCAACAACAACAATAGGAAAAAGAAGAAGAAGAACAACAACAACAACAGACACACACACAAATGAAAATCATGTTATTTTCTCAGAGGTTTCCCTTTGCAGTCGCCAAAATGCTTTTCAAATTGATTTGTCACACGTTTTCCATTTTCTATTTTCTAAGCAAGTCTTTGCTTTTCTTTGCTTTTCTTTTCGTTTCTTTTCAATTTTCCGATGCTTCTTTTAATTGTTTTTTTAGTTTTAAGCACTTGTTGTACATACTATTGAAATAATATTTACATTTTAATTATAATTATTATTATTATTACTATTATTATTATTATTATTATTACTATTATTATATTATTATTATTATTACTACTATTATGTAGGCAAGCAAAGCGTTCAACTACTTGCTTTTTAAAAATGTTTTTTGAAAAAACTGCATATTTAAATCAATTTTTTTGTCTAATTCTTTGAATGCCCCAAAAGAATATAAAAAAAGAATGGTGTGAACTTTTTTTTTTTTTGCGATCTCCGTAAACAAAAGCTGTTTTTTGACATGAGAACATGCGAGAGAAATTCAACTAAATTTAAGTTAAAAATTCAGTTTTTTTGAATTACAAATGTTTAAGATCATAAGCGTTTAACTTTATTGTTTTCTAATTTTAAAAACGAAAAACAAAACAAACAAAAAAACTGAAGAAAAACCCAACAAAAAATACATATACTTATACATATATGAAAAATGAAATCAAACAAAACAAAAAACAAAACAAAAATTAATAAAAGAAATGCTTGAAGAGTTTTAGCAGCAAAAAACCCAACGTTAAACATATTTGTTGTGTACATAGTTAAATGTTAAATTAACGTATTTAAAATATAAAAAATATGCTTAAACAATTCAATGTTTAATTGGCGTCAAAATACAAAAAACTACAACAAAACTTAGCAGCTGATAAAAACTCTGCAAAAAATACAAAAAACACAAAAAAAAATGAATGAAAAAAAGAAGAATATTGATATAAATATTATTTAAAAGTAATATATACACTTGCGGTAGCAAAAAACTATTACATTAATTATACATATTATAATTATGCAGTACTATTATGATTATTCTAATTCTTATGATTAATTAATTACTATTTCTTGTGGTAAGCAACAAAAAACCAACAAAAAAACAAAGAAAAAAAAACAAACACCGGCGCAGAAATTTGTATGTCAAATCAATAAAAGAAAATTGTTTTAAAAAAATATAAGAAAAATCTTAAGTTCTTATTATTTCACTTTTACTTTGGTATTTCAGTTTTTCAGTTTTACTTTTTATTTATTTGTCTGTTTAGACCAAGGTATGGTAAGCACTTTAGTTGCAAGTTAAAAAGATTTCGGAGTTTGACAGTAGCTTTCATTTATTAACTACCGCTTTGAATACTATTTGTAATTAATTTCCAAGTTTTGCAAATCGTATTGTATGTACTTATATATGTATATCAAATTTGAAAAAAAAAAAACCAAGAAAAATGAAAAAAATATTGTTTTGGTATTTCAATTAAAGAGATTGACAGATGAATACAATAAGCATAAATTAATGAAATCTAAAATACATACAAAATACATATACATATACATATAATAAATATATTCTTTTAAAATTTATGCAAGAAGAAGCATCGTCGAATATTATGAGCAGGAGAAGAAGAAGGTTATAACAAAAACCATAAATAAAATATCACACTTCAATAATAATATATATAAATATATATATATATATACATACATACATACATACATATATGTACATACCTATGTATGTAATAATTTTTTGCGTGTGTGTGTGTAAAATTGTCCGTAACTTTTAGCAAGCAAGTAAAAAATGACAACAGCAAAAATGATGGAAAAACAAAATAAGTTATGTATGTATAAAAAAACGGAATGTTTTATGTAATAAAAAAAACACACACACTTTGTAGTGCACACAGCAGCCAGCCTCTGTCTGGTTAACTGTTAGTGTTAGTCTGTGTGTGTTTATATAGATGTGTGTGTGTGTCTATCGATAGGGATAGGGTATTCTGAGGAGAAAGCAGGAAGCAGCGAAAACTGAAACAATGAAATTGCGACAATTAAGCGTATAATTAACAAAACGTAAATGTTAAACATAAACTCCAACCGAGAGTAACATAATATATATCTATATATATATATATATATATATATATATATATAGAACGATACTTGGCGGAACGAGTATATATATGTACATACATACATAGTACATATATTTTCATCAGTCACAAAACAATTAATGTGAATTGAGCCAATAACAGTTTTTAAAGACAAAGAGCAAAGTACATATGTACATATGTACATACATGTGTATGTATATCCGTGCACATCGGGCAGGTATATTAATAGAGGTGTATCTGGAATCCGACAAAGAGCAACTCCACACACAAAAGAACGAAATTTGTATTTGTGAAATAAAATAATAATGCAGTTTGTTTTAAAACCAGAATGGAATATGTGAATAAAATATGAAAATAAGTATTTAAAATATATCAACAGAAATTACAAAAAAAAAAACAAAAACCAAACGAATTTTTCGTATCAAGTATATTTATTTCGGTATGTGTCATATCCTCTACGTTAATAGGGCTTCTGCTGCTGCTGCTTCTTCTTCGTTGGCGATTATTTTCAATGTCGCCGCCTGCATGTGCTTTGGAATTTTGCCCGTGACCTTGAGCGATAAGTGTCGCAAAATAAATTTGGCGAAATAATGAAATAAGCGTCGGCTCGTCGGCGGAGGGACGCGTCTAGGGGTCGACGCTCGGCGCGTGAGTGCCTCGTGTAGATAACAGGCAGTTAGATAGCGCCAGGCCCGGCTGGATAGCGGCAGGGGCAGGGGGAACTGGGCGCTTACATACATACATATATTTCTTGCAATATATTTTAATTTTAAATAACGGGCGCACAGTGATCGCGGGGTAGAGACAGAGAAAGAGAGAGTGGTGGGAGAGGGGTGGATGGGCAAATTTGTTATCTTCAAAGTCAATGTCAAAACTGAGGCCAAGGGAGTTGGAGATAAATGAAGAGTGAGATACATACAAGCACAGATAAGGGGACGACAGGCAGACAGCGCAACCAATTTTCAAACTGTACCATGCGGCGTATGTGTAATATATGAAGAATACCAGCAGAAAACTGTTGGAAAATCGATTGGCGACTAATCGATAATAAAGCTGCTTATAATTCGTATGAACTATGCTCCTTTAACAGGAATACAAAGTTAAAATGTTGCTATTGCATAAAAACAACGCCTCTCTATGCCTATGTCTAGAGAGTCTAATGTAATGATAATAAGTCGAAGTAGTCGACGAACAGATTGAGTGGGATGAAAAGGGCAGAGTGGTAAGGGATAAGGAGGAAAAGTAAAAGTGAGTCATTTGAAGGGTAAAGTGTACGAATGTATGTTGGCAATTCCCCTTATTTAAGTACACATAATTTCAATATTTTCTCATTAATTTGGAGCCTCAAAATCACATATAAAGTCTTGTGGAAAAATCCCACTGATTTAGCCATCCCCCTTCGGGGCTATCAATATAAATGCAATGATTTCTGAAGCAATAAAACCTATCAATTTGCTATATGCGTAGGTTCTCGAATGCCTTGCGAATACGAATGTGTCCGGGTGTACCTTAGACCTGGGTACAGGGTATCATATGATCGAGTAAATATGTGCTTGTTTCATTTCAAATTTCCCGCGATATATTTATATATATAGTATTTTTGTTGGTTGATTCTTATATTTTTTGCGTATTTCACCTTGAAATCAAACGAGCCTCAAATAAATTAATGCACACAACGCGCGCAAATTCCACGACAACAAATAAAAATACAAATACAACAACAAGTTATACAATACGCCCGTGTGTGTGTGTGTGTGTGTATGTGTATGTGTATGTATTTAGAAACAAGAACAAATACCGGGAAAAAACAACAACAACAACATTTCAAGGTTAACTGATTAGACGAAATTAGCAAAGTTCTAGCAGATGATTGAACGAGCCAACAGAGCGAACAGAACAGTGCAGAGGAGCGGGGTACAACGAAGTGCTGCTGGGGCGGGGGGGAGTGGCTGATGAGAGCACGCGCTAAATAAAAGACCCACGCAACGCGTTTGCGTACGGTGCGTGTGCGTAGCTCGGCTCGTTCGTAGCCGAATCGTTCGTTCCCGAAGTAGTCAACGCCAAACCCGAAGTGAGGCCCGTCGAACTCACGCACACGCATGTTCGACTTCCCCGCCCTGCCCGCTGTAGCCGCATCAGTGGAGTCCCGCAGCGAAACGCTATCCAACACGTCAGATCCAGCCATAATCTGCGTTTTATTATTTACACTTGTTGGATCTTTTTTTCTTTGTGGCTATAAAGTTTTAAATTCAATTTAATTTAAATCCAATAGATACTTTTTTGGAGGTGGCTAATATTTTATGAATATAAATTGTTATCAGTCTCATTTTGGGCATACGTCTCTCATCATTATTCTATTATCCACATTGGTTGTATAAACAGATTGTGAGAATGTTCAAAAATGACATAATATATAACTTTCACGCTCTCGGGAGGGCCCTTTCCATATCTTTAGCAAAATTAACCTCTCTTCGATAATTCCATATTGTATTTTAATTAATTTTTCAATATAAATCTGTGTAATTTTGGTATTTATAGAAAAATGCAACAGGATGCAAATAATCTAAAGCTCTGCTCGTTGTTGGCCAAAATGAATCAAAGCTAATTTTACAACTCGGCCATAAGGCAGAAAACATAATAATGTGAAAATCAACAACAACGAGAGTGCAATAAAAAGATTAAATTGGACTATAAACAAAAAAGTTGCTCGTTTTTGAAATAAGGTAAATACAATAAAACAAACACACATGTATATATGTATATGTATACGAGCACATGCAATACAACAGTTCACACAAAGCCATGCACACACACAAACGCACATATATACATACATACATACAAATACAAACAAATACAAAGCGAAATGCGCTTGACATTGAACTTGAACTGCAGTGCAGTCGATGACGATGACAGCGGCTGCGACAGCGACGTTGACGTCTGCTTGAGCAGAGCTGATAGCAGAATCAACGACAGCGACGACAGCTGCTGTTATTGTTGTTGTTGTTGTTGTAGGCGCTCTGCTGTCGTCGTCGATGATGAGGCAGCTGCTCTGATGAGCAACTGAAATGGTAAAAACTCCAGTAAATATGTGAGAAAAAATCACAAAAAAAAACAACAGCAGCAACAACGACAACACGGGAACGTGGAAACAGTAATTGAATTTACAAAAGCTCTAGGTAAAAATTTTAGCTGGAAGAGAACTTAGACGTCACTAATCGAGTGTGCTCGACTAGCAGGCACCATGTGCCCCGATTATATCTCAGAATCTAGAAATATGTAGATAAATTGAACGAATGTGTATAAAAACCTTTTTTTATACCCAAATATATGCTAGAGTTTTATAGTTTTGTCGCGAATCATGTAACCCATTGAAGAAGACTTCCTCGAACAGACAAATTACAAATGCATACATATATTTATAAGTTTGTAAGTATGTATGTCTGCATGAATGTATGTATGTAACTATGTATATGCCTTTGTATATGTTTCTGCAAATTTAAATTATAAATATAGCCTTACTATGCGATTCTCAAAGTAAGGCGTAGAGCGTTTTATGCTTTGCTTAAGAGTATTTCATTAACTAGTTGTTGCGCATGTTTGCTTAATTTTATCTATCTCTCTCTGTCTCTGTCTCCCTCTCTCGCTCATTTAATTTCTCTCTCTTTCTCCTGCTATTGTTCTTAATCCGCTCTCTACTTCTACTTTTTTTTTAGTTATGTGTCTAAAAGACTGCTCCCTTTTACAAAATTATGACAATTTAATAATCTTTTATATGGACATTTGGGTAAGTGCTTACATAAATAAAAATAAATATGTATTTATGCAATTTAGACTGGGGCACAGGTTATCTCCCTACCATATATATACCTAAAGATGAAAGATCCGCTTTCAAATTAGCTTTTATATGTGAAAACAGCGTTGGCTAAAGCAACAAATATATAAACAATCAAATGGGTCACTATCTGCATACATATAAAAATGATTAAACTATTCCGGATTTCTGAATATTATATTATAGTCAAATAGAATTTTAGTTGCAGCTGCTAGTGAACTGCTATTCGGGGCGTATGAGTAATATTCGTTGTATAAATCTATTGGACGCCAAGTTGCAGAGAAAACTCGTGACTCACGTTAGACTGAATATGTATGCATATAGAACGTCTGTATGAATATACAAATTAACAGATGACCATGACAAAGGGACTTTTTCTCTATAAACATTTATTTGAAGTCCCCCTAGGTTATTTTGAATGGGAAAATAATAATCCATCTGCATGGAAATGGGAAGAAGGAATTTAGCAAGCAAAGATCTGGCAGGAACCTGCCACAAAGTTATGCAATAATAATAATTTGCGAAAGTGGGCGTGGGATAAGATTTGATTGCCCATCTGTGAGTGTAGCGAACCTATGTGCAGCAATATATTTATATGTGGTAAAGTGGACTTGTCCTTAACCCTTTATTGGCCCCAAAGGACAGGCTAATAAACGGCCAACATGTCGTCAGTTTGATGAGGCGTAAAACGTCAAAGTAGATGGCAGATGATGGTCTAAGCGCGAAACAGCAGCCAAAAGACGAATTCAAAATACACTTACCAAGTTGTTGGGAATTAAACGAAGCTCAACTTGTGTATTGTTAGAAATAGTTGGAAAACCTTTTGAGATTTTTCAGATCTTTTTGTAAGCTTCACATTGGGCTCTAAAGTCTTGCAGTAGAGTGGTAACAAGTCGGTGTTCGCAAGTTTTTTAGACGCCTGAAAATATGCTAAGGGAGCAAATTGCGTGCGTTTGGGGGTTGGTCGGCTGCTGCTGGCATTGGCAGCTGCCAAGGTCACATTGACAAGTGTTGCACGCGCCTGCGATTGACAAAATGTGTAGGGGCCAGGAGTTGGGCGGAGGCGATAAGGGGGATGATGGGGGCAGGGGTGGTTGGCTTGTGTGGGGGAATGCGTGTGCTCTGCGTTTGGCACTTGGCGTTTGTATTGCGCTCGCTCTTGTTTGCGTTTACCTTCTTCCTTTTGCTTTTCACTTGATTACAGACACGCGCCTGCCACACACACACACACAGACGCACACACACACACACAGACGCACACCCACACATCTATATACACACACACAGTTGTCTCAAAGTCGGAGTCTGTTTGTTTGCGCCAATGTGATTTTTGTTCTTAAGCAGATTTATTTAGAGAAATTTCTCGATTTGTTTATTTTCTTTGTCAACAGCAGCCCGAGACAGCAGAATATGCAAAATCTCGACTGGAATGTCTGTTCGCTGTTTCATCCACATAAATCTGGTGCGAATGTTGAGATACATGGCATGGCATGGTTAACTATATAAAATATATATTAACTTTTTATATCGTTTAACTTTTTATTTTATTGAATTTAGCGCTCTGACAGAATATTCAATTGCATATTTGTCAAATCGGCGATCAGTTTTCATTAGGTCCACTTTGGGCCTAAACAAACTTTTTGCCGGGCCATCAAATTTGCCAACAAGTAGCACAAATTTCGCAGTTCAACAAATCTCCTTCAGAAAGGTCAAAGGCGAGTCCCAGCAGCATCCAGGGGATGATGAGCTGACGACGACGACGACTACGACGCGTGTGCTGTATTGAAATGTCCTTGACAATAACATTGGATGCCTTTAGCCGTCGCTGGCCTGGGTGGGCCTCCCGACTGTGGCGCGTGCAAAGTTACCTTATGCAGAGTATTATGAGCGTGGGAGTACTTGTGCCGGGCATGCTTCATGTGGGCACACATTCGGGATTCCGGCCAGATCCAGCACCTGCTCCCTTTCCTCTTCTTCTCCATCCGTTCCTGTTGCTTTTCTGCTTCTGAAACTGGAGATGCTTCACGTGGGCACACACTCGGGAGAACGTACGCATGGCACCTGTCCCTGCTCCGCTCTCCGCTCCCCGTTCCTGCTGCTCTTCTGCTTCTGGAACTGGAGGCTGCAGCAAAAGTCACGCAACTGAGTTTCCGCTGCTGAAAGAAGTTGAGCTAATTGAGTTTCAGCTTGGCAAGTGAACAACCCTCGAGGGCTGGTTGAATCAGCCAACTAATTTTACAATTATTAGGCAAATATGGGTGCAACAGTATATAATACCACCCCTACCCCCCTCCACTCCCTCTCCCGCCCTTCAGCACACAGTGGTTCGGCTGGGCGCCAAGGCAAACAACCGCACAAAATACACGCGCGCTAACCCCACAAGCCAATAACCTGGAGCCATTTTTCTATTTACACAATTACACAAAAAAATATATATATAAATTTACCCTGCTCGGCCCCTTCTAGCCTAGAAGCAACCCCCAACTAGACAAAAGCCAAATAGGAGCGCAACGAAATTGCGTCGAAAATGTTTTTGGCGCACATTTGGTTCGTTTACCGCGGCAGGGGGAGGGGTTAAGTGAGGGGAGGCAACTTTTACCAAAATTGTATTTTGTTTCTCCCCAACGGCTGCAGGCTAACCAAAGCTCCACGCCATCCTCAATGTGAGTGTGCCTCTTCTTCTTCTCTTTATTTGGGCTAGCATTCAAGGTCAAAGTTGAGAGCTATCCGTAAAAACAAAAGCAAAATATGTACATTTAGACGCATAGCGCACTTTGAATACGCTTTCCGGCAAATCGTAGCTAATTGAAAAACTAATTGGCGAATGGTTGAAGTTTGGGGGGGAATATATATATACATATATGTATATCTCATACATTTTCTACTTTCCATAACTCTCTGTTCAATTCAAGTCTAATAGTCAATCGACCCTCTGCACATAGGGTATACATTTCTAAATAGACGCTCATTGCGCCGAATCTGCCTGCGTTGGCTTTAGGCTGTGAGGCCCGGGACGACCAGAGCCTTATTTGACAACCGACCCAAATCGCTCGAAGCGACCCACACAAATACTTTTTGATCCAAAATTTTCGCTTGAATTTGTCACTTGACCTAAATCAAAACAGTGCTCTGTAAAAATATATAAAAGGTCGACATTTTGTTTAATTGTCCAATTAAAATCAAGAAATGTTCACAGCCAGCACCATTTTAAGTGCTGTAACTGACGAGGCAGCTACTCAAAGTTTCAATAGGCTGATAAGTATACATACATATTTGACTATACGTTGGCCAAGTCCTGGCTCTAACCACATCAAACATGGCACTCACAGTTCTACACACTTCAGTTGGGCAAAGGACGATGCTTAAATACGAAAGAAAGCCATTTAAACAATTAAAATGAACACAATTTAAGCTTCTCTAGCGTATAAAATCTGGGCCCAAACCAATCAAATAAAAGTCGCTGGTTCTGTTTAACTTTTGTTAGTTTCTGAACCCGACTCTGCACACGCCTTAACAATCTGCGCAGTAAACCAATAAAATAAAAGTCGCTGGTTCTGTTTAACTTTCGATAGTTTGGGATCCCGATTTTTCGCATGCTTAAACCCAGGCATTGGCTCAAAGCTGGATTTGTTATATATTTTTAAGTTTTTTATTTATTTTTGTCCGTTCTACTAAGAATATTTCTAGCTAAAGATATATGTATATAGAAGTTGTGAGCTACAACTTGATCTGTATCCAAAACGGCCGTCTACCAATTAGGACCATTAGATGGGCTACAATTTATTTATGCTTTGGAGCTGAGTGCTTCTCAAAACCTCCTAATTTTTAACCAAAGTAATCATATTAAGCCATAGTGTAAATAAATCGGAATTCCAGGCTCGAGCCGCGTTATTCAATATTGTTATTCTTGATCTTAAATAATAATTTTAAATTGAAAGTAAAGTAAAAGTGAAAAGATTCAAAATCTATCAATTTTCATAAAATCCTTAACGTAGCTATAGAATTCAGATTTGGATAAAGTTGAATTCAATTGACTTAAGTTGGCTTTGTATATTACCTAGTTTTTCTAGCTTTCTCGTCTAAAGTATTCTTCTTTTGTGAACACAAGGGCGTATTCCTGTTCTCTCTACTGGCTCTACTGTCGATATAGATGTCTGATTTTGAAGCAATTTCGTTTGATAAAAAAGTTTTAAATGCTTCAACATAGTTTACCGATCGATCTGAGAGTTAGGGTTTTTCCGAAATGGCTTTGCCTGTTACCTATTCAAGTATTCTTGACTAAAGTATCTTCATTTGTGAATATAAATAGCGTATGCGTGATAGCTCGACACAAAGTGCATACTCTTGTCACGAATCCCGCATACTTCTGCTGCTGAAGGACGGATCTGGCATCGACTTCGTGTCCGCTGCTGTTGGGACAGCTGTTCAGAGCTGGACAGCTGTGATGGCAAAAGCCGCACAATAAATGCGCCTAAAGCGCACTTCAAGGACTGCTCTCGGCTGTGGTGGGCGTAAACACGGGCCCAGTCGAGTACTTAAATGTCTGGTCATAAGCAGCTTGGGTTTCGGCAAACTCAGCAAATGTGGCAGCTACTGTGGCAGCTACTGTGGCAGATGCTGTTGCGTCTCGCCAACTGGCCGCTCGCCATGTGCAATTGCGGCCTGGCATTGGGTCTACGCATTGCTGACTATGAAAATGGAGCAGAAAAACTCAATAATGTACAAGTTGAATGCCGCTTTGTGTGGCGCGACTGAGGGCAATCGATTATGGCACATGGCGGAAAATATAGTTTCATAATCCAGCAGTCGGAGCGTCGATCGATGCGATATGTAAAGCGAATCGAATTACGAATGAAATGTAATTTTATTATATAAACAGAACAGAACTTGCCACGTTTGTCAGCAGCCACGAAAAGCTGTGGAATTACGTTTCATAAATATTTATACATGTTCTAGATATTTATACGGTCCGAGGGTTCTGATTACTGCGACTCGAGCGTCAAGAACAAATGCTGATGATGTCGATCTACTTGAAGGCAACTGCTGCCAATGAGAATCAAGATGATTGCGGAGGCGTCTGATTGTTTACCATTCGCGCCCTCACAAATCAGACACATGATGGACGCAAATTTTAAATACTGTCAAGGTTACTTTTAGTATAAAACGCTCGGGGAAGCAAGTGGGAACAATCTCTCTTTCTCGCCTTCTTCCAACCAAAAAATTAAAATAAACTAGATCGGCGTCTGGCTGTATACGAGAATCTGTATACCGGATTTGCTGACGTTGTTTTTTAGTCTTTTATATCGATATTTATCGATTATCACAATCAGAGGCAATCGTTGGTACATTTTGGTATGTTGTTGGTAGCTTATCTCACTATTCAATTCGTCCACTTGACAGAATCATAACGTGAAGTTTGTTAATTTCAACTTGGGTTTATATCAAAAATTATCGATTACCACAATCGGTTGCATTGGTTGTCATATTATTTTTCTTTTCCTCTGCTTTTCAAATATTTTAACATTACGTATTGCAAAGTCAACTCAATTTTATATCGATAAAATATCGATTATAGCAGCACAATCAGTGTTAAGGGTTATCATGTTGCTGCTTGTTTATTTACTCGATTTGATATCGATAAAGATCGAGTATCACAATTAGTGACAACAACTTTTTCATTTTGGTATGATATTGAAATTTGTCTACTTGTCAAATATTTAACATGAGGTTTGTCAATTTCAACTCCATTTTATATCGATAATTATCGATTATCATTATCTCCGTACTCAATTTGTCTGCTTGCCACAAATTTAATATGCAGTTTGTCTATTATAAGAGGCTTATAAATTTTCGAGCGCACTTTGACCTCTTGTATATTTTTTCAGTACATTTGCTCGTGGAGATTCTAATATTCATACTTAACATATATGCAAAGGACCTTGGGCCCAACAATGGCATCGACCGTTCCCTCTTTTATGGTATCCATGTGCGTGTCTAGGGAATGTAGCAATAGCAATGGCAACCAACTGTTGCCAACGATAAATATCTTAGAAATGACGCCGACAGTCGACGGGGGCCGGTTGGTGGGTGGGCGGTTTGGTTAAATTGCGGCGCCGCCTGTCTCCAGTCGCCGCCTGTCAAGGACATCGCTCGCATTATAGTCCTCAACGAAATGCGCATAAAATTTGGACGGAGGCGGAGGCGGAGGCCTCTTTTCTTTGGCTCTTTTTTCTTTTTTTTTGATGAATGTTTGAACGCGTTTAGCATTGCAAACTATGGCAAACATTTTGCGGCTTCAATGTCAGAGGGTTCCTCTCAAACTGATCGTTTCAGGAAGTGCTGCTCAATATGCCAAGCTTTGGCCCGTCGAGCGGTGCATAAAATGAATAACTTTTCAATTCCGCTATCGATCAGCACTTGATGTCTGGATATGAGTGCTGCGAAGTATGCGATAGGGGATGGAAACAGCGGATCAGCAGAATGTTTGATTATATTCAGTTGGCGACAGGAAGCAGCCACGAGAATTAAGTTTAATGTATGCTCCAAAAGTCAGCCCTGAAAATAGTGGAATATTATGAATATCTTAGCATTTACTTCTTCTACTTTTTTTTTGTGAATGGAGAATAACCTTGAGGCAGCATCTGGAAATAAATGTGTGTAAATTAAAAGATATGTACAGACAGCGGATGGAAGTTGAGTGAGAAGCGCCGAGAGAGGTGGAAAATATGATGCACATAAACGGTTTCGAAGAATTTATTAGTTTTTTAATTCTAGTTGTTTTATATAAAAATATAATATTAGGAGCTTAGTGCTTGAAGGTCTCCGGCTTTTGA
This sequence comes from Drosophila borealis, assembly GCA_035045885.1. Taxonomy (NCBI): domain Eukaryota; kingdom Metazoa; phylum Arthropoda; class Insecta; order Diptera; family Drosophilidae; genus Drosophila; species Drosophila borealis. Next base: position 4,875,892 of record JAWNOR010000211.1, read on the forward strand.
CTACATTATTCTTGATGAATTTCTTTGAAGCTTAACTCAACGACAGATGTTAATGGCGGCAACTTATTGTTATCCTGCCTCTGCTATAAATCCTAGCCATATTTAGTAACTCCCCTCCTACGCACTCTCTCTTTTTCTTATGTTATCTATGGGGCCTCAATTCATGCATGAAATCTGCAATCAAATGTAAATAGAAAGCTCATAAGCTTTATTTTATGGCCAAATAAGCCAGAGCCTTATAAAATTTAGGCCAACTCGCAGGATGTCGACAGTTATGAGACTTGGGAGAACGTAACTTCATAAAGTGGGTGGGGTTTTAGCGTTATGCCTTTTTATTTATTTCTTTTCTTTTGTGGCATTAAACGGTGCCAAGGATGCGGCGCGTTAAAGAATTCGTCACGTATACGCCGCATACACCAGCAATTATGTATACCAAGGGGGTTGCACAAAGTTTCATAAAGCTAACCAAAATAAGCCGAAGGTTATGTAATGATAATATGCGGCAATAACAAAAAAATGAGAGCCGCTACGCAATTGAATCAGTTGCCTGCGAGCGTTCTTTGGGCCCATAACGAACCTAGCCTTGCTTATGTTTTTGTTTTGGGCCATAAAATGCGAGTCTGCCTAATGGCAAGCAAATGAATACCTCTAGAGCTGTGCATACGCCTCATCAATCAGCATATACCATAAACTCTTTGATCCTAGTTACTTCTTTTATTTCTAACCAGCTACGCAGTTCTGTCTAACTGCCTTCCTGCTCCCAGTTGCCTACATTTCAGGGTTATATTTATCCTGTTTAACAGGCGCTGATTAACAGCAACATATATATAAATGGGGGAGGGGGCGGGGTGGTTGTTTCTTTGGGCTACGTGTTTAGACAACTGCGTCATAGTTGACAAAACAAAGTGGGATAACTAGAGCCTGGAATGCCGAATACTTCATACCCTAGCTGGCCTGTTAATGTGAAGGTGTTGTGATAAGAATTGTGTTTCGACTATAAAACACTTTTTTGAATTTCTAAATTATATGAGAGAGCACATTAGGAAAGCACCTTAAATATTAAAGTAATTGTTGAGCTTTAAAGCAGTCACTTGTAACAAGGAACAAAGCTAAACGAATATAATTTGTTGTTATAACACAACTCAAGCTAAATCGGAAATATAATTGAATACATACTCTTTCATAGAAAGCCATAGCAGACACTTCACACAACAGAATTATCATACCCTCTGCTGGAATATGTGACAGAATTAATAGTAAAAGCAAAACAATTGATCGGATCAATTTACTTTGTCCCATGCCCTGCCCATGGACTATATTGATAAACTGATAGCGTGTAATTAGTATTTAGCGTAGGCGTTCACAATGTTTACTGCGAAACAGCTGTTGTTGTTCTTGTAAATGCTATTATTACGGTGTTTTATAATAATTCTTGGAACGCAATCGTACGCTGTTTATTTGCAGGAAAGCTGAAAATGGAGACATAGCTTTTCAGTAGAACTCTATTGTGGGGCCATGAATAGGGATAGAAATAAACAAAATACAATACTGAATACAAGAAGAAAGCCAAATTGGAACTTAATACTTCTGCAAATGAGAATCGCATAGAAGACCGCTGCTTTAAGTCTACATTTGCTGTTGTTATTTGTCGTGATTTGCATCACCTAAAGTCTATTCCTGTACATGCTGATATGTGGACTTAAATGCTGGAATACTTAGTTAATATTTATGTTCTAGCTGAGAGTTAGAGTTAGGGTATGCTTATGTCGAACTTAAAAACGCAGTTAGGTCTCTAATAATAGATGGAAAATGATGTTAACAGACTAGGTTGTGTTATAATTCACAACATTTATCATTCCACCAAATACATTTGTTAAAAATACGAGGCAGCACGTTTAACTTAGGGCACATAATAAAAAATATATTTTCACTTTTAGTTGGCCATACTTATTACCACCAATAAACATTAAAAACAACAGCAACAACAACAACCAACTCTAAGCGCCGGCAATTTGTCACAGCAACGACTTCACACACACAAAAATATATCGAGAGGGGGCCACTGAGCGACCCAATTTTGAAATTCACTTTCTTTGCTTTTGATATACATACATATATCAAAAGTTTCTCTCCTTTATGTTTTACAGTTCAGTCAACTTAGCCCAACTCTTTTGACGGGGGGACCTCTAATAATTAAATGCTTAACATCAAATAATTGAGACTGTTTTGGGCAACTCAATCATTTCCATATGGGAGACAAAACACGAGGGAGACAAAATCAACGAGAAACACTTTCCACACACACACACACACACGCACACACAGAGTTTTCGTTGACCCAGAAAGCCAGCCGAAAACCCGTTTCAGTCGCTGACGGGTTAAAGAAATGCAACAAAACTACAAGAAAGTAAGACTGAAAAAAACTTTAAATTTTAAATAAATGGAGTACACTTTCGCTTATGAAAACGAAAGTCAACGGACTTTTGCAACAACAGCAACAACAACAACAACGGCAACAAGCAACAAAAAAACAAGCACCACAGAAATGCGTCGCGCCGGTGAAATGGCGGAGAAATTTGTCAGTCTAATGGGGGTCCAAAGCAAAGCAGGCAAAGTAGGCTGTGCAACGGGGCAAAGCAACATTCAAAAGAAACAACAATGAACATATTAAATAGGCGAAACAACAAGAGCAAAATGCAAAATAAGCGTAAAGTTCAAAGCTGCAAACGGCCAAAGACGCGCGCGCGTTTTTGACGCGACACTGACGCGTTTTTATGCACGCCCCTGAAAATCGCAGCCAGCACGCGACTTTTTGCAAGTGACCCAATTTCAATACACATCGCAAACATTGAAAATGAAATAAAAATAAAAATTAAATACAATATGAGTCGCCGCCGCCAACTAGCCTGACGACTGGCAGCAGGCAACAATAAATTATTTGGAGGTTCCAACATTCAATCTGCCATTTTTAGTTTAGGTTTATGTAAAAACAACAACAAATACAACACCAGCAAAAAAAAAAATAAAACAATATTAAAACCAACCGAACTGAACTGAACTGAACGCCTTTTGTTTTGCGGCGGCGACAACGTCGCGCAACCTTTAACCAAGGCAATGTTTAAATAAATGCAACAATACAACAACGATTTCTGTATTACTTTTTTTAATGTCAAGCACACCCATTACAATTTGCTATAGCCGCTAAAAAGGCTCTAAAAATAAACACACAAATTCCTCCATCACATATTGTTTTCAAATCTGTTCAAATGACATGCAAAACGAACTCAGTTTCCATACAAAATTTTAAATTTATATTTTGTCAGATTGGGAAAGAGAACTCAGGTTCGTATGTTCGGGTATGTGGCATGAAACTTGTGTCTGGGCAGAGGCAGTTGGTTCTCCGTAAAGTCTATGGCATACTCTTGACCACTCGACAGTTTGAAAATAAATTCAATTTTGCAGTAAAATATTTTTCGACTTGAAACTTAAAATAAACTTTGCTTATGTTTTCTGCGCTTGCTTTACAGATAGAAATAAAAGCAAGTAAGGGTGTTCTAGTCGGAAGTGCTCGACTAGGGGATACCCTGAACCTTCTTTTACAAACACAAATTGCCTTAACTTTGCACTTTCTTTTACCTATTTAGCCAATATATAAATTTAACCTATATAAAATGAAACATACCCGATCTATGTATACTATTGTAGAGGCTATATGTCAAATTTCTGACTCTAGCTATTAAATTCCAAGAGACTTGCTCAAAAAACAGGATTTAAATATCGATTTTTATCGACTGCTTGGAAACGGGCAAAGTTGTCGACTATCGGAAACAAACTCGTTCAAAACTACGTTCAATCACTTCCAATCTCTAGCTCCTATGAGCTCTGAGATCAAGGCGAACATATATATATACGAATGAACGGACGGACAGACAGACAGACAGACAAACATGGCTAGATCGACTCGGCTATTGATGTTGATCATGAATAGATATACTCTATGGGGACGAAGATGCTTCCTTCTGCCTGCACAAAAACCATTTTTACCCATTTTCTATCTGCAGAGAGTATAAGAAAACTTTAAGAAATAAAGAAATAAAAAAAAAAGAAATAAAATAAACTGAATAAATTGATAAAAGGCCTTACTGAGTCTGTAAAAAACATACATTTATATATTTTAATTTTTATTTAATGAAATGTTTATGCTTTCCTTTATATTTTTAAAAATCTTGCTTGCATATTAATTTAATGCCTCACGTGAGTTGGGCAAACCAAAACGATGTCAATAACCCAGCTATGGTACTTAAAATGTGTCTGGCTGTGTGTGTGTGTGTGTGTGTGTGGTTGTGTTTGGTATACAAATGTGTGTATGTTAATAAAAAACGTACGAAATATAAAGATTTCACTTGGATGGCTGCGCCGGCGCAGCTGCCGACAGCGAAAGTGAAACTCGAAGAGGTTTTTGAACTCAACAAGTGGCCGCGACGTCAGGCGTCAGCTGGGGTAGTGTGCTGCAGACAGGGGCAAGCGGCAGAGGGTGATCAGGATGGGGAGGGGGGCAGGGTGGCAGGGGCGGGTTGCAATTCATAGCCACGACAACAGCAACTGGCCTCGACGCGAGTAACTGGAGCGGAACCAAAGACAGCGGCAACAAATTGTTAAATTTTACTTTCTTTTCCACATGCAGCTGAAGCAAATCGAGAGTCTGTTTGGTTCGTGTCTGTGCACTGGGCTTTGGGTTGGTTTTGTTGCTTGTTGCCAAAGCCGGGGTTGGCTTAAATGTCAATGAACCAAAAGCTGACGACGTCAAAAGGAAAGCGCCGGCGTGTAACCCAATTAAGCTGCCAGCTTGGTGTTGCGAGTCGCTGCAAGTCACAAAACTGGACTTGGCCAAGTCCGACATATCCGACTCGGATATGGAATTGGTCTCGGCTTTGCTTTCCAGTTTTTTACTTTTCAGTTTTCGGTATTTATTTTGGCTAGTCGCTGATTTGGCGCCAATTTATGCGCTTGGCGTGCACGACGACCAAACAGCCTCGCCACTGAAATATGCCAAAAAAGGTCAGAGACAATTAGCAAGTGTCGTTGTTTTTTTTTTGCTCTGTGCTCTATGGTCTGTTGTTGGTTGATGCAAACACCCGCACCTGCCCCTGCCACTGGCATGTGCTCTGTTCCAGTGCCATGAGCCAAGCTCAATGTTGTTGTAGCTGTTCAACGAGCGCAACAACAACAATAGCGACAACGGCGACAGCGACAACCGCAGCTCTACTCAGTACAGCAGTAAACACTACAACAACAGCAACAACAACAACAACAACAAAGACTATAAAACGGCAGCAGAGGAGGCCGACCGAGTATAAATAACCTCATAATTGTCGCTGAGGGTCTTTGCAATGAATTATGCGAATTAACCTCAAACATTGAAACGTTTTTCATTAACATGCAACAATATTCGACAAGTTTAATAAACTTTAAATGACGAGCAACTCTTATTCATGAAATACTGTCTAAAATGACAGAGGAAAAACTGCCAAGGAACGAGGGCAGATAGCCTAGAAGTGTCACGATTTTCATTTTAACAAAGAAAAGTTATTATTGTTCATTAATTCGCTCATCAATACAACTTCCGAATTTCAGTAGAGCATATTTAACTGAAAATACATTTGCTTAACGATAAGCTTTCTTCCAAGCAAAGCCACGGCTTATATATTTAACAAAGGCACCTTCAACAAGAGTAAATGCATAAGGCATAATATGAATTAGGCTATTTCTTTCATTTTGCCTCAAAAATTTTGCAACTTAGCTCGTCCTTAGTTAAAAATATACATAAGGTATGTGAATACATATATTTTGACAAACTTTCTTGAGTTGTCAAATGATCGATTGTAATTCCATTTTTGAAAGAAATGAATACTAACGATATTGTTATCGGTTATTTGGCATCTCTATGGTGACATCTCTATCGGGTAACTAATTACATTTGAGTGTCGTTTGTCTTTAAACGTTACGCTCTGAAGTTCAATGCTCCGTTTTACATTCAACGTGAATTGGCCAAAACCTTCATCACAATTCCAAATGCCATCCCGTCCCGTCCCGTCCCGTTCCGAAAGACGAGCTCGTGCCGCGCATGCGCAACCGTCCCGCAGCGGCAGAGAGAAATGGATGGCAGCAGCAGCAGCGAAACGGGTAAGCGGGTGCGCGGGCAAGCGGCAAACGGTTAAGCACATTTGAAATGAAATTGAAAGCAAAAGCGAAAGTGTATTTCTTTCTAGCTTGTTTTTATTTTCTTTTGCTGTGTCTTTTCGTTTCTTTTTATATTTTGGCTTTTTTCGCTTTGTATTGCCAACAATTCTTCAAATTTCTTTTGCCATACAATTTGGTTTGACAACGTTTTCACTTTTTATTGTAATAGTTTTTTGTCTGTTTGTTGCTGCTCAATCTTTTTATTTTGGTTTCGCTGTCCAGAAGTTCGGACCAAAAAGATGTATTTCGCGCGTTTCTGGCGAGCATTACATATTCCACAGCCCATTAGATAATTACAAAGGGCAGCGATGAAAGGCCAACATAAGCCCGTGAAGAGAGTGAAGTTTCTGGCTTTGTGTTGACCTAGTTTAGAAAGCAGCGCCAAGATTTTGTCTTAACATAGATTAAAATCTCAAATGTCAAACAAAAGTTAATCTATGCATAAAACATTTACTTTTCAATGATATTTTTTTAACTTTTGATATTATTCAGAAATGTTTAAACTTTTGAAAACTTTTGAAAAATTACAAATTCAAATAATGTATATGATCCTAAACGGAATGTAGGATAATTCCAATTCCAATTCTTTAGATACAATACAGAAACATATTTATAGTTTAATGATAGTTTAATGATAAAGATTAATCTATCTCTATATATGAACCTTTTTGTCCTGGCTGATTGATTAACTGATTGACTGATTGATTGGTGTTCAACGCACAGCACAGGATGCTGAAATTTTCCTTGAAGTTATCTTATGTGCTGGAGGTGCACACTAAAACGGGGTTTTGGTAAATTCCACGTGAAAGCGTGGAAAAAACACGAAAATCGTTTTTATGAAAAAATGAAATCATTTCAGACGTGTTTCACACTTTTTGCAGAATCCAAGTCTCCGCCGTGGAAATTGTTATTCAAGGACTTTTTTAGGCGAAGTTCTAAGTCTTGACTTCTGTAAAGGATTAATCCAATCTGCCTGTTTTCGACAATTCCGTAGAACCGGCTCAGTTGGGGCTCATCTATGGCTTTACTCTCATTGATAACATTGTAAAACTCCTTAAATGTTGATAAAAACAGGAATATCACAGAATGGCAGCAGCAGCCTATTTTATTAGTTTAAAGAATTATGCGATAAACGATTTCTTAAGTCAAGGTTCTGTGTATGTCCTATGACATATGCTCAACAAATATATGTTTATGTATGCATGCGTATATTTAATAATATCCCCCACAAAACAATATACGAAGCATTGCACCTTGTGTCTCGACTTTCACTGAGCTGCTGAGCTGCTGACCCAGAAACTCCAATGACACATCAACCTGGCCAAGTGAAGTATTTAAAAAAGTTTTATGCAAGCGCATAAAAAAATGCAACTGCTGTTGCCGCTGCAAGGGCCAATGTCTGGAGGAGACTCGCACGAAAAACAGGCCTACAAAATCTGCAGACGTTGCGGAAATGAAGACGTCGACATCCTGCTGCCCGACGCCCTTCCTTGCCCCCGACAAATTGTGTTGCAGCCGGCGACTTTCTTAATGGCCCGAGCTGGCCCTCAAGGCTTCGGACTGCGGGCTCAGGTCTCTCAGGTCTCAGGTCTCAGGTCCCAGGTCCCAGGTCTCAGGTTTGGGGACTCGAGGCTTAAAGCTCGCTGGCTCAGTCGGTCAGAGCTACTTAATATATTGAAGATGACATTAATTTTTGAGACGGCCAACTGTTAACTGTCTGTTAACTGTTTTAATGCCGTGTAATTCATGCTGGGGAACCCGCAGCGGCCGGCAACTGTTTGGGGCCTTGAGCTGCAGTTGCCACACCGCAAAATCTCGCGAGCTCATCAATTCGAATAGACAATTTTCAGCGCTTTCGTTTTTGTACACACCCCGAAACGAGATATCTGTTGATCTACAGCACTTTTCCCATTAAAAGCAATTTAATGTACGCCACGATAAATACAAATTTCAAAATTAAGACATAGACAAAAGAGACTCCGAATAGCACGAAAGTTCAACACTTTCTTTTTGCCAGTTGAAGTTCAACTCTTGCCTTTATTTTTTGTTTTTTTTGGGTAGGTGATCATCAATTACCCTACTCAAAAACCTTAAACATGCGCCGAGCTGAATTCAACTGAACCGATTCGAACCTTAATTACTAATCGGAGAAAAAGAAAGTGAAAATTGTGACAAGCAGTTGATAATTTTCTTCTACTGTTGCCTTATTGTTAAAAGAAAGTGATGCACACTTTGACAATAATGGTCATCATGATCATCGTAATCATAATGCAGCGGCAATGTGGGTAGCCACATCACGGGTGTCATTGCTCTCGATTGAGTTCAGGCGGGTTTGTTGAACCTAAATTTGAATTATTTTCACCGCAAACCCAAAACGAACCCCTCAGAAAACACAAAAAGCCGAGTGTAGCCCTCAGCGTGCGGAAAAAGTGAGAGTTGAGCGCGGAGAGCAAGAGATTTGAATGTTGTTTGCCAATTGAGGTCACCAAGAGTTGAAGTTGGAGTTGGGCTCTTTAATGATCGTTATCGAGCAGTCCATGCGTATGTTTGTCCGTATATATACATATTCTCTATAAAACACTTTTCACAGTATCAACTATTTTGGCCGTGACGCATGCGCCCAACAACTTTCTTTGGGCGCTGCTTTTGAAAGAGGTCACTGAACGAAAGCAGACACTGACGAACTGCGACTGACCACAATGCAAAAAAGAAGCTCAAGAGTGATGGATCATATCAAATATCATCTGGTTATTGAAGCGTTCGCAACGGCAACAGCTGCTGGGCAAGTTGAATCATGTATCTCGTCAAGACGAATATGCCAAAGAATTGGGGCTACTCATGAGTGTTTTCTCCAAGAGGGTCAAGTTTACCGTTAGAGCTGAAATCAAAGTCCGAATTTGCCTAGGGTTGTGAGCAGTACGTGATCCTGAGCTAAACTCAGCTAATGACAATCTGAGCTCATACATATGAAATTACAAAAGTAATTTGTTTTTTGTTTTAAGTTTTAATTCGTTTTTTTATGCGCTGGAATCGATTAGTACCTTCTGATCTCTACCTAGCGAAAGACTGTGAAATAAGGAATAGTAGCAATGTTTTGTAGCTTACAGGGTATTTACAATGGTGGGATACTTACAATAAAGGGGATTGAGGCCATGAGAACATACTGTAGGGTGTTAAGATGATTCGCATGGGTGTATCCCTAGGAGGCGCTTTTCTGTGATGAGGTCAGCCAGGACGCTGGCAACCGCGTTCAAATGCCACTGAAAAAGTTGATCTGATCTCTGACCTTTGTTACGTTTGTGGCTTCGACTGCTCCTATTCCTTATTCAGCACAAGTCTTGAATTTTATAAATAATAAATTAAAGAACAAAATAATTATTAAATTAATTATTATAAATTAAATGAAAGTGCGGCCGCTCTTTGCTTGTTCTATTTAAATAAATATAACTGCAATTGTACCTTTTCATTACGCAAATTAAAAATGATTTGCAAATTGATTTGAGCTGTTAATAGATCTGGATCTGGTTGGTTCAGTATTTGATATGTGCATTCATATTTTACATATGTTTTGTCTTATTTGGAACATCAAACAAAAACAATAACATTTTGAATATGAAATAGTTTTCGACAAATAAAATTGCAAATTTCGAAAGTCCTTATCAGATAGAGTTCAGCAAAAAAGCTTCTCGATGGCGAAAAACAATATTAATAACTACAAAAACAAATGGTCAATTTCTAATATTGGAAATGAACATCTTTTTAGTATGTAGGTAAACACAATTCACGATTAAAATTTCAATGTCAGCCTACAGCAGAACAAAAATCAAACAACGAGCAGAGCCCTCAGAGTTCAGCTAAGTTCAGGGTGAGCAAACTATGTGACAAATTTCCATTTCGTTTATAGGGTATCTAGAATAATCTTTGTTAAATATTTACAAAATAGCGCTGACATCGCGAGTGGAAGTGGAAATGGAATTGGAATTGGGCAAGGGCGTGGTGCGTTTTCTGTCGCAGTCTAGCGAAGCGTTGCCAAAGTCACCGCACAATCAATTACCATATGCCCGGCTTATCCCCTGCACCTCTCCAACACGATTTTAGTTGTGTTAAGACTGCGCTACAGCCCCGTGACCACCCTGCCCCCCTCCATAGCAGGCACCTTCCGGTGCCACGGTGGCCGCGGGTCATTCACGCTGCCCGCGAGTGCCTAGTGCGAGTCTCAGCAGTTTTGAGTGCGTCATCAACGTCGCAATTGTCTCGACCACGACGAACGGACATTGGTCATTGGCCGAACCTATAACCCCCGGTACCCCCGGTACCCCCGACATTACACTATAGCCAGCATTTCGCCGAACTTGAATCGTCGTCATGCAATGAAAGCGTGAAAATTGTGCGCTATATTTTCGTAGTTCTGTTTACATTTCAGCTGAGGCCCGTTCCAGGAAACAGCGCAACGACACCGAAACCCGTTGATGTTGGCACATTTGCGAGTTAGGAGCAGGCACTGCAAGAGTGAGAGAGAGAGAGGGGGATAGTGGGTAGTGGGAGGGGGAGAGCAGCTGGAAGCGAGTGCATTGAATAATTGCTGAAACCTTGAAATCGACACAAGCAACTGAACTTCCCAAAGGCTGACAACGAATTACATAGGAAATATTTATGGAAAACGTTTGCGCTTTCTGTGACAATAAAATCTTGCTTATATAGCATAACACTGAAGACTTCAAGAACAGAAACAAATAAAACTAGTTAGAGTTCTCTAATCGGACGTGCCCGACTAGGGGATACCCTGAACTTGATCGGTATATACTACATGTCAAATTTTGTGACTAAAGACAAAGAGATTTCTTCAAGAAACAGGTTTTAGATATTGATCGATTTATCGATTGCCTGGAAACGAAGCAAGGTGTCGATTATCGGAAACAAACTCGTACTGCACGGGCACTAGGAGGACCTACGCTCAAGTCCTCTTATAGGTTTTTATAGGTTCTGCGATCGACGGAGAGGCAGGACATGGCTAGATCGATTCGGCTATTAATGCTGAGCATATACATACATATGTATGTATGTATGTATGTATATATGCCTTATGTGCTCGAAGATGCTTGCTTCTGCGTGTTACATGCACTTGCACAAACACATTATACCCTTTTTATCCATTTTCAACGGGTTCAGGGTACATACATACATACATAAATGTGTCTGAAATACAGGCGGTGCATGTTCTCGCGATTTTCCGAGAATTTTGTTTGTGTTTTCGGTTCATCCAAAAGTAAAAACTGTGTAGATGTTATCGCAATGTGAAGCGTGAGAAATCTCAACTTAATATTATTTTATTAAAAGGTTATTACCGGGATAATTTTTTTAATCAGAATTAGCTATAGCGAATATGTATGTACATATGTAAGTAGGAGTATGATGGCCCTGAAATTTGTAACTATATGAAAAAATATAATTATTTCCGAAAATCTTCCTTTCTGAGTTCATATGTATGTACATACATACATACATATATGTACATACAATAGATTACGATTGGCTTTCAAACAATCAAATTATAATTTTGACGAAACTTGACAAAATACATACAGTATGTCAAGAAATTGTTTTGACAAAGCGAAAAATTCATATTTTCCAGATTAAGGTGCATTTTAAACAACATTCTCTTAATGTTTTTAAGTATTTTATATTTTACATTGATTTATTATTTTTCTAAGAACTAGTTTAAAAAAATACATATTGAGATCGATTGCTCCAAACAATATTTAAAAATCAAAATCAAAAAGGGCCGTCATACAAAGTATTAGCGTCTTGTTTTTACTTATTTCCATGAATATTATAGGTCTACAAACGTGTTGTCAAAACAATTTCTTGACACCATTAAAAATGGATACTTTTTAATTTTGATTTTTAAAAATTGTTTGGAGTAATGGATCTCAATATGTTTTTTTTTAAATAGTTCTAAGAAATATAATTTATCGATATAAAATATGTAAAAAATAATAGCATTAAAGGTATTTGGTTTAAATTGCATACTAATCTGGAAAATATGAATTTTTCGCTTTGTCAAAACATTTTCTTGACATACTGTATGTACGTACAAATGTACATATGTATGTACATCCATATGTATACATAAATTTAAATTCTCAATGTATCATAATTGAATCAGATTACCAAAGAGCTGATCTTTACATTTCACTCAGCATCAATTAAAAGTGTTAAAGTAATACAGAACTTACATACATATGTATACATATGAGCGAGCACAAAGCGGACAAAAAGATCGGCGCACAGAAAACAGCGCAGGCCTCGTTTTGAATAGACAAAATTCGTGAAGCCAAATGCATAAGTAGATAATGCACAAGCAGTAATATACACATATGCGGTAAGTAATATACAGTAATATACATTCTGCGGTTCTCTCTGCATACATATGTTTGGGTGTGTGTTTTCTCAAGGGATATCTACTTATGCTTATGTGTCGTTGCTTATGAGTTATCTACTTTTGAATTGCGCTCACACGAATTTTTGTTGTTGCTTATCGCTTCAAAGAAGAATTTATCTTGAGATCAACTGCTTGCTCTAATTTCTGTGCGCCGAGAAACTATTTTGCATATATGTATGTATTAGGCAAAGCGAAATTGAAAATATACATACATATATGCGTAATGGTGCTGGACACAAGAACTGTAAATCTCTTTTTGTTTTGGTTCCATTGAACACTCGTCATTAAGAATTGGCTTTTAGTTATGAAAATAAGAAACCATTAAGAGCTGCTAATTTTGTGCGGTTGATAATTGGTGATAAAACTCTACGTTTACTTTACTATGTGGCTATGCCTGCTATCGTCATATTAAAAGCCAAGCTTTCTTTCAATTTAGTTGCGTTATTGTTTCAACAAAATCCTAAGGCAACTATTAAATACGATTTGTAATAGAATCTACTAATAGAATAAAAAAAGCGTCGTTTATATTGACTACTGTGGTCGAACTAACAGAGTGCTAAATTGTGAGTGCTTTAAGGGGTCGAAAAAACCGGCGCACAGAAAATAAGCAAGCGATCAAAATTCGAGTGAGAACGATGCGCCACATTGAATAGCATACACACCCACACAAACAGGTGTATGCGCTGAGATGCGCCAAAGCCAGAGATAACCATGCAGTTACCTGTTCGTGTGTGTGTTCGCTGTCATTTATCTTCTTACGCTCATGCACTCACGACTCTTTTTGGTGCTGATCGCTGATTGGTCCAATCAATTATTGCGTGCATTGAAGTTCTCGTCTGGTCGATCGCCTGCTCTATTTTCTGAGCGCCGATTTTATGGACTTGAGCCACTTTATTTTGTGTTAGTGTGGCCCTATTAGTCAATAGGGCATGTTGTTATGCTGCGAACTATAGTCTAATAAAGCTATTATTATTTGCATAAGGGAAAGTGCGGTACTATTTTTGAATAATATACCTATTTGGAACCGCAAAATCTAAAACTATTAATATGTGTTATATAAACAAATAATTGTGTACAATCCTCAGCATGCATTAATGTGCAATTGACTACTGCGGTCAGAAACAAATCGTGCCTGGGACTGTTATCAGCAAAATTTGTGTGAATGTGATGCATAAGTAGATAATTCACTAGCAGTCATATACACATGCACATGCATTGAAATATTTGGCGATTATCTTTGCATGCATACATATGTATGTACATATGTTTGGGTGTGTGTTTTCGCAATTGTTATCTACTTATGCTTGCTTTGAATGGCGCTCACTCGAGTTCATGGTTTGCTGTGCGCCGATTTCACTTCACTTTGCACCCTGCAGTTGAATCAAGCTGTTTAAAATATAAAACTATGAAGTCTCAAGTTAATGCCATCCGTATGGTACATGGTTTAAGACTCGTGCGGATCAGAATTATTAATTGACATTATTATGACAAAAATCTAACCTGTTGCCAAAATCCGGTTCGGTTCGGAAATGAAAATGTGAAGTGTTATGTCGATACGAAAGACTTTATAATAATCTATTATACATAATTGGACTTAAGGAAAGACATTAAAAGTTTACAAAAAAAATATATACATTTCATTTCATAAATAAAATTCGTGAGTAGATAATGACAAGCATCAAGTACAAATTTATACACACATTTCTACTTATTTGGCAATTCCCTCATTCTTTTACCTGTTGGGATGTGTGATTGCCTTCGTGTTATCTATTCTGAGTTGAAATCCACATTTTTTTGTTATATTGGCTGCCCTTCTAACTTTGGGTATAGCCATTATATTTTATTTTGTTTTATTTTGAAAGTAGTTATAATTTTGGATACTTTGCAGACCAGAATTATCAATTGGCATTCGAAAATTCCACTATTAATATTTAAAAATAATGTATCAAATTAGTAAGGGCAGATCTACACCTATCAATTAATAACTCAGCAGAGTATTTAGCCTGTGATTATGTGCAATTTACTACTCGGATCAAACTAACTCCGACTCTAGTTGCTTAGGTGTGAAGATTATGAGTTCATCTTAGGATCGTTTGCTCACTCGATTTTCTGTACGTCAGTTTTTGTTGTCTATTTTACCCACTTGACCATTTATTTGTGAGTTAGTCTCACCCAAACAGGTGTTTTAAGGTCTTTAAATATATTGCGGATTGTTTTTAATAGACTTAAAAGGTATGTTGTTATTGGTCCTTATATACCCAAGACATTTAAAATAACAGACTTAAATATCTCGGGTATTATTTTATAGATTAAATATCACAATTTCTCACAACCAGCAACTTATAACTTGCGGCTGCGCAGAATCTTTGCCCTGTGTTAATTTATTAATGGGCTCAATTTAACAGAAAACTACTTTGCATTGTCACAAGTCTTATCTAAAGCGCATACTTGTACGTACCTTTGTACGCATGTGTGTGATTGCGTACGCAAAACTTGGCTGCGCGAGGGGAATAGCAAAACAAGCAAAAAAAGGGTACAAGGAAATTAGAACATGTCTTGTTGCTGCTCACAAAAATTCGGGAGAGCGCGTCGCATATGTATGTATGTAGATAATGCACAAGCACGCATATACACATATACACATACATATGCATATGTGTGATTGCTTGTAAGTTATCTACCTTCAAATGGCGCTCACTCCAGTTTTCGTGCACTTTTCGTCCACGCAGCATAATTCCGTTTTAGTTAAATGCCAGCAGTCGAGTAAAGAAGTTTACAAATATTATTGGTGAGAATTCGCGGTTAAAAACTGTCTGTGTATATATTATCCGGCTGGTACGCATCGAAAATTATAATAGGCATTAAAAATAATCCTATTCCAAAGTTTGCCAAAAGTGAATTCAACATTTTAAGAGTTCGGTCGATTTAAAGACTTTAACGAAACTTTAAATGTTTACCTTTCCAAAATCTGATACAAATTAACCGATTTTAAACCATTCAAAGTTGACCAACAAATTATGAATATATTTCTTCTTAAAAATTCAAGAGAGGCGAAGATAATGGAGAAGATAATGCACTAGCAATAATAATCGCAAATGTACGTACGCGCATATTTTGCGATTCTCTCTGCATACATATGTATGTATGTATGTATGTTTAGGTGTGTGTTTTTGCAATTGATATCTACTTATGCTTGCTTGTGTATGCTTGCCTATGCGTTAGTAAGCGCCTTTGCACGGCGCTCACTCGATTTGCTCAAGTTGCTGTCCGCCGATTTTTGTCCACTTTGCGTTACGCAACATAATTCTGTTTTAGTTAAATTGTAGCAGTCGAGTAAAGCTGTTTAAAAATATTATAAGTGCAAATTCACAAGAAAATAAAGTTCGTATCTCTAAAGGTACATAAAAAGAAATCGTATTCTAAAGTTTGACAGAAATGTGATCAAAATTTTAAAAGTTCGGTCGAAAAGTAAAATGTTTATATTTTAAATATCGAACTTGAATAAACCTAATTAAAACCCATCCAAAGTTTACCAAAAAATAATGATCTCTTCATTTCGCGAATTTATCATGAGAGTGCAAAGAATAAGAAGATAAAGCAAAAGCTGTCATACACACTTACGTACGCACATATTCGACGATTACCTCTGCACACATATGTACATACGTATGTTTGAGTGTTTGTTTTCTGAAGGGATATCTACTCATGCTTATGTGTGGTTGCTTATGCGTTATCTACTTTGAATTGCTCTCTAACGAATTGCGATCTAAAGATCAATTGCTTGCTCTAATTTCTGTACGCCAAGAAACTATTTTGCATATACATATGTATGTATTTATGTATTAGGCAAGGCGAAAATACAAGTATTTATGTATGTATGTATGTATATGCGCAATGGTGCCTGGGCAAAAAAGGTGTTATCTTCTTTTGCCTTGGTTCTATTGAACACTCAATCAATACATATTGTCTTTTAGTTATGAAAATGAAATGAAATGAATGAATTAAGAGCTGCTGAAATTGTGCGATAAAACTCTACGTTTACTTTACTATGTGGCGATGCCTGCTATCGTCATATTAAAAGCCATGCTTTCATTTAATTTCGGTACATTTTGATTTAAACAAAGGCAACTATTAAACAAGATAAATAATTTACATTCAGGCAGCTCCTAGAATCTACTATTAGAATTTTAGAATAGAAATACGTCGTTCATATTGACTACTGCGGTCAAAATAACAGAGTTCTAAATTGTGAGTGCTTTTAGTAGACTAAAAACCGGCGCACAGAAAATAAGCAAGCGATCAAAATTCGAGTGAGAACGATGCGCCACGTTAAAAAGCATACACACCCACACAAACAGGTGTATGCGCTGAGATGCGTCAAAGCCAGAGATAACCAAGCAGTCACCTGTTCGTGTGTGTGTTCGCTGTCATTTATCTTCTTACGCTCATGCACTCACGACTCTTTTTGGTGCTGATCGCTGATTGGTCCAATCAATAATTGCGTGCATTGAAATTCTCGTCTGGTCGATCGCCTGCTCTATTTTCTGAGCGCCGATTTTATGGACTTGAGCAACTTTATTTTGTGTTAGTGTGGCCCTATTAGTCAATAGGGCATGTTGCTATGCTGCGAGCTATAGTTTATTAAAGCAATTATTATTTGATCAAGGGCAAGTGCGGTACTTGTTTAATATCTATTATATAAACAAATATATTGTGTACAATTCCCAGCATGGTTAAACGGACACACAACTAATTTACGCGAGCGCATAGGTGACAAAAAAATCGACGCACAGAAAAAATAGCAAATATTGCCTGGACCTGTTAGCAGCAAATTTTTATGGATGTGATGCATAAGTAAAAAATGCACTAGCACGCATATACACATACTTACGTGCATATTGGACGATTATCTCTGCATAAATACTTTTGGGTGTGTTTTTTTTATCAATTGATATCTACTTATGCTTGCTTGTGTATGCTAGTCTATTCGTTATCTACCTTTTAATGTCGCTCACTCGAGTTTACGGTTACATGCTCAATTTGCAGTTCGCCGATTTTTGTCCACTTTGCGTCTGCGCAACATAATTGCGTTTTAATTAAATGCCAGCAGTCGAGTAAAGCTTGCCTGAAAATACTATAAGTGAATATTCTCGTGTAAATACCGTCCGTATTTCAAATAGTTTACGTTTTTGGACTCGTACGGATCGAGAGTATCAATTGACATTAAAGAATCGAATTCTAAACTTTGACCAAAATGTCTTTGACCAACTGGCAAACTGATTGGAAATTCTAGTTGGTTTTAAAGACTTTCACAAATCCCAAAAGATATATCCTTCCAAAGTCGGACATAATTTAACCGATATAGAGCCATTCTAAATCTAAAAAATACTAATTAATTTTTGATTTTGTATTTTACAGCCAAATCTGTCATGGACAGGAAAACATTCAGTATCGTTGGTACCTAGATTACCTTGGTTATTTCATACCATGGATACACATTCAACGCAATCTCGTTCTAAATTTTGACCAAAATGGCAATGGTGACATTGTTATTAAAAACAACATTTTTTGTGTTCGTCAAAGGCTCACAAATCCTAAAAGGTACGCCTTTGTAATATCGGTCCGTTCTATTTTAGCTTACAGAAACTTATTAATTTTTTATGCTATCTTTCAGCGAATTCTGCCACGACCATGCACAGTAAAATATTCAGTATCGTTACCTTGATGCCATATATATCCTTGGTTATTCCATTCAATAAAGACATTTTAAACAATGTGAATTTGTTGGAAATCCAAATTTTTGGTGTGCTGTCGACTTTAAAGGCTTTAACGAATCCTAAAAGGTACGTCTTTCCAAAATCGAACGTAGTTATAGTTTTCAAAACTAATATATTTTTAATTTGGTTTTTTCAGCCCGATCTGCCGTGCCCGTGGACAACATATAATCAACGGATAATTATGTTATTTGTAGATCCGCGGAGTTTTGTCGCTTTAAAATGACATAATCTCGCGCAGGACAACGGCAGAGGACTGTCGTTTTCAACCGTTATATATGCGCGCAGAATTCCTTCCAAATCATGGAGAAACATTTAAGAATTTGTATTTTGAAGTTTGTTTACATTCAGCATATAATCGCAAATGTTGGTACCTAGTTGACCTATATATCCTTGGTGATTCCATACCATGGATATAGTCCTAGCGAATCTAAAGGACCAAATTCTTGCAGAATACGCAAGAACATGGACCAAATATATGTATGCTTTTCTTTTACAGCCGCCCCCAGCCACGCCCCCTGTATGGTTCCTAGTTGACTACCGTATCCTTGGTTATACCATACCATCGATATAGTCCTTGGGAACCTAAAGGATGAGATCCCTGCAAAATGCGCATTGAAACGGTCCAAAAATATGTATGCTTTTTCTTTCAGTAGCCCTTTTACAATAGCTGCAGCTCCAGCTGTTGTTTACAGCCGCCTTGCAGCACTCATTTTACATGATCTGTTACTTAACACCACTCATTTTAATTGAGTTACATTTCTGAAAATTTTTATTCGAAGAACTCGTCGACCTTCTGGGCATTTATGTTCGCCTGGTACTTGAGCGGAATTTAGGGCAAATTTGGGACTGGCGCTGAGGGTGCCCCTTTTTACTACGTCACTTTTCGGCCGCAAAAATATTATTTGTCGACCTTCTGGGCATTTATGTTCGCCTGGTATTTTTGGGAAATTTTAGTAAAAATTTGGCACTCAGCCGGCGACCAGGGCGCTCCCTTTGGGTATGCAATGAAATTTTTCGGCAGCTAAAAATATTTTTAATCGACCTTCTGAGCGTTTATGTTCGCCTGGTATTTTGGCAGATTTTAAGAAAAATCTCGGCAGCCAGCGGTTGCCAACAGCCGCCCCTGGCGGGTATGCAATGGATTTCTAAAAACCTTTAATTTTTGAATTTATTAATAAAAAACAGGATTTTCATTTCAATAATTCGTTTATTTTTGTTTACATTTATAAAATAGTTTTTTATGCTTATTTTCTAAATTATTTCTCTTAAAAGTGTATAAAACGAGCATAAATTCGAATTTTAACTTATTTGTACCTAAAATAGCAATATCTGGCTTAATTAAAGTCCGATCCTTGAAAAATTTGCTTTGTCCCTCGTGGAGGTCCTTGGAATTTATTGTGGTCCTTAATTTGTCAATCTGAAAAGATAAAAACACATATAAATTAAATAAAACAAAGAATATATAAAAGCATTTTAAGTGAAGAAAAAAGGACATAACTCGGCCATATCCTTGCAAAATTTCAAAGGACATGGGGCGTTAGGATCGTATAGACCCACTGCATCGATCTGCATCAAAAAAATATGGGGTCATCTAAGAATCAAAGGACTTGTATTTTCACACTTGTAAAATTTCAGTCGCGGAGCGCACGAAAACGGTCTAAAAACACATATCCTTCAATTTCTCCCAAACTACAAAAACGATCTAAATGAAATTTGGCCAGTTGGTAGTCCTAGTCAATACAATTTTTTTGACACATGGCTTGCCAGGATACGCAAGGATACGGCCGAGCTATGGCTTATTTTTACTTTACAAAATTGTCCTTAAAACTTTTTTGTCTGAAGGACTTTCGTCCTTTGGGTGGTAAATTCTTAAATGGGAGGGCGAGGACTATCTGCTGGCCAAAGAGCATCCCGATAGTCCTTCAAATGGCCAAGTTAGCCCGGTTATTTTCGATTTTGGCCATTTTTGTGACTAAACCCCTAGGAAAAAATTTAGGTGAAATTTTTTGTCGAATCCTTAAAATCTTTGAATGCCAGTCGATAGTCCTGCTCCCCACGAGTTCAAAAAGGCATATCCTTCCGATATCCTTAAGGATTTGTCCGAGTTATGGCCACTTCAAAAATGTCCTTTTTAGAAAATTGGCCATATTTCGGAAACGGCAAGGACAATTTTGTCGTCCTTTGGCCAGTTTATGGTCCTTGTCCATACGATTTGTTTGACGCAGAACTTGACAGGATTCGCAAGGATACGGCCGATTTATGGCTTTGTTAATTTACGAAATACTTATACTCGTGTCTAGGCTATCTGAAGGACCTTCCACCTTTTTATTGTATATTCTGAATCGGGAGGATAAGGAGTATTGGTTGGTCAAAGGACATCATGATCCGCGAGGATGCGGCCGACCTATGGCCTTGTTTCTTTACAGAGAAAAATCTCTTTTCCACAGCTCCTTGAAGGACTTTCGTCCTTTTTATTACATATTCTAAGTTGGCAGGACAAGGTCTGCATGTTGGCCAAAGGAGATCAGGATGGTCCTTAAGGTGGCCAAGTTATGGCCAATTTGGTTGTTAATGTCCTTTTAAATAAAATGACCCTTGACCAGATTATAGTCCTTGTTTATACGAGTCGTTGGACACAGGACTCGTCAGGATACGCAAGGATATGACCGATCAACAGCATTCGTTTTTTACAGACAAATATCTCTTTTCTCAGCTCCTTAAAGGCAAGGCAAGCACTGCATGTTGGATTTGATGATTAATGCCCTTTTTGAAATATGTCTCGAAAACGCCAGTCACGACTTTGATATCCTTTGCACAGTTGGTACCCCTGGTCTTTACGAATTGTTGAATACAGAACTCGGCAGGGTGCAAAAAATATAACCGAGCTTTGGCCTATTTTCTGTAAAGACTTTCGTCCTTTTCGTTGTATATTTTAAATTGGCGGGAGAGACTGTCTTTTGCTCAAAATATATACGACATTTATTCGAAAGTGCCAAATTGTGGCCAATTTTGTGTTTAAACAACAACGTTCTAAGCGTGATCTAGATGTCCTTTGGCCAAATACTAGCGCTATTCAATACGTATATTTTGACAAAGAACAGTTTTGGAATTGCAAGATTACAATAATGTCCTTTGACAAAACAATGATGCTCAGAGAAGACATACCTAGTGGGAATTCCAGCAGAGGGCGTGTCAGCAGCAGAGTCGTCCGCACATGAAACAACGTAGTCGCAGCACGTAGTTCAGAGTCTGCTTCAGGCTGCACAATAGAATTGCGATCACGTAATTACACGGGAGTCATTGGAATACGTGCAACAAATTCGCTCAGATTAAGACTCTAAAAAAGCATCAGGCACCTTCGAATTGGTAAGGCTGTTGTCCCAAAATCGCCTGAAATGATTGGATAAGGTATTTTGAATAGAAAGACCTTAAGCTTATCTTCTTACCTCGTAAGAGCAACCTGACGCGCTATAGCGCCCCATCACTTCAAAGATATCTGCCTTCCTGCTCTCCAGATATAGAAGAAAAGAAACATTGTTCATCCACTTGAGTTTCGTAATGCGCACAAGTTCTCTATATCCACATAGCTGCATTGCATAGAAGTGCAAAGATATTCATATTAGAAAATTACCAAGAAAATCGATAATATCGATTTTAAATGCAATCAAACAAATGCAAATTAATACAAAATTGGGACTGGTCAAATATGAAGATGAGTTTTTTTTTAATATCTTCGCTAGTTAAGATTCGATTGGAATATTATATACAATTCTCCACTTTATTCCATGGGGATAATTTTAAATGTGAATAGAAAGTTTAGTTCTATTATATGTATTGAAACTACCTCACTAGAGTTGTCGGTTGATTGAAAATTTGCGCGAAAGTATTTTATTTAAAAAATCCGATATAAAGTAGCCAAAAAGGTCATGACCCTAGCAAGTACACAATTTTCTTGGAATTTCGTCTAAGGTCAGAAATGTGTGCGCACGCGAATAAATTATCTATTCGACTTCAGCTACATCCAAAGCGAAACTTAATCTATACGAGGAGCCAGCCCAAATCCAAACATTAATTCATCAATTTAATAGCTATAAAAAAAAAAAAAATAAAAAAAACCTAAGCTTAGCAATAAAAGTAATTCTAATCGTCAGCAAAAATGTGTGGGCGGGGTGCGGCAAGAGCATTGCGGCATGTGAACTAAGAACGGAAGTGAGGAAAGCCGAGACATTGACCTCAAACATATCACGCAGGTGGCGGGGCTGACGTACATTGACCCTTGCTAAACATACACCCAAACGGGAGAGAGTATGGGAGAGTGGGATACAGATCCAGGGTGCGAGCATGGGTTTGGCAAGATTAATAGCAGCAGCAGCGAGTTGAACGAACCCGCGAAGCGGAAAGCGGAAACGCCTACGCAGGCAACAATCGGACTAGGACTAGGATTACATAATGGCTGTAGAAACAATATGGCGTCTTAGTTTGGGTTAGGCCCGCGCAAGCTGGCCAGTGTTGCGCAGGGAGCCAATTGACAACAGGAAGTTAACCTTGAAGTTTAGCAAGCGATGACAGGGGAAAACAGAAACAGAAACCGAAGCAGAAACAGAAACCGAAACCAAAACAACAGCAATAACAAAAGGCAAAGCTCCAACTGCGCATCCAACGGAGCATCCGAGCCAATGCCCCGGACAGGCAAAGGCACCTAACACGACTCTACGACTCTGCCCCGTCTCCAAATTATTCCAACCCACACCGTTGCCCCAGACACGTGTTGGAAGTGAGTCAGTTTACGCGTGGGCGTAGGGCGAACTCTGCGGAGATGCCGGGGGTAAACGTTTGCCTGCCGGAAGCTTTCGCATTTTGTTGCTGGAACCGGAAGCTGGCAAGCAAAGCCGGAGACAAATGCGCCCCGCAAAAACATTTCAAGGGTGACTTTTTGCTCGGCAGCACCCAAGAAGACGCTAGCAAATTGTGGAGCTGCGAAGCGGGCCAGGCATAAGTTCAGGGCAAACACTTGACATTGAATCGATAATAGGTTCAAATATCCAAAAAATAATACTTGCAAAATGTGCATAGCTTTGCTTTGTAGTAAATACGAGAGGGATATGAGAGGTGAGATATGAACTCAAGATGTTGTAACCGATATGAAGGATATTGCTGGAATTAAACTTTGCCTTACAAGTTACCCAATATAATAAACCTGATGATAATAAATGAAAAACTAATTGTAAATCATATAAACACTTTTTACATTGCAATATATAGAAAAAGAATAGAAATTTAAATTTAACTCTTTGCTTTTATATAAAAATATTTACTTTTTAACAGCAGGAAGATTCTTAGCCACATGATAACCTTCATGCTAAGCCACCTGGTAAATTTAATGCTTACTATTGAATTTGATCTGGATTGTCAAGAAGTCTTGATTTCTGTGGCCTTTATTTTTCCGTTTTGCCTAATTTTTTTGAAACCTTTTCAGCTCTACGGTAAACAAACTAACAGGGCAGCTTATCAGGGAATATATTGATGGAATGGCTGCCAGGGTGGCCATAAAGAGCAATGCTTCATAAACAAGCGTTAGCTTTGACCTACGCTGCGCAGAGTTGATTAGCCGAGGTGCCGCAGGGCGCAAGGAGCAACATTCTCGTACATTCCAAGCATTTTTAACGCCGCGGAAACGAGCTACGAACTTCATTCACAAAAGTGTTTCACATAAATTTTGGGCCTGGTATTCTGGCTAACGGCAAGGCAGAACTGGAAGGCACTTTTACGAGGCGGCTAACAAATTGCGTGTTAGGCAAGCCAGGCAAGAGGGGGAGGGGCATGCGTATGCAGCGCGTGGCAAGTGACTTTAAAAAAAAAAAATAAATAAAAAAAGCAAATGCCAGCCACACGCGCTGCCGTGTAGTATGCTATAGAAAAGCCCGCGCCTTTTTCACGCACGTGGAGAGCGTCTTTCAGTTTCCTGGAAAATGCTCGCATTATTCAAAATGCAAATTGAATTTGCGTGGCGCGAATTGTAGGCCCTCTGGGAAGGAGGAAGAGGCAGGGAATGATAGCGACAACAATAGAGATGACGCACTTGGGTTTGTTAATGTAACAGGCGCCAAAGCAAATGGCCGAAATGCCAAATGAAATGCGCAACAGAAAAAAAGAGAAAGGGAGAGACAGAGAACGAGTGCGGGTGCGAGAATGAGCGAAAAGCTTTTGCCGACTAAAACAAAATTTGTGAAATGGCAACAAACTTGCGGCTTTTGTGTGGCCTTGCCAGAGAGCGCAAAGCTTCAAGCGCACAAAGTTGAAGCGCGTGCAATGCCAAGGCGAAAGTTCGAGCAATGTCACAGAAGTACAGTCAACCAACGGCGCTGGACAAAGCTTTCGAGCTGAAGAGCACAAGACACTCCCCTAGGCAGGCGATAGCTTTGCGAGAGAGAGAGAGAGAGAGAGAGAGAAGGAGAGAGCTTTTTAGGGGTACTTACCCCAAAGCTTAACAAAATGCCGTTATAATTTAGCGTCAATCAACGTTAAATGCCCTTCAGCGTGGCGGCGCGAGCGAGACGGCGACAAGAAGCAGGCGAAAATTTCCATAGCCAGCGCGTAGGCGCTCGCACATTCAAGGACTCGGCCACTACAGAACGCGGCAAGGTTAACGTAAAAGCACAGCGCGAAAGAGACAGCGCGACTGGCAACAGCGAGACCAGAGCGAGCTGCCACCTCGTGTTGCCTTAGCAACGGTGAAGTTCAAGGTTAAAGCTGAAGGATTTCTCGCGCTGACACTGCCTATGCTCCCTCACATGCACCGCACCGTGTTTAGCCCACACGTGGCCATGCCGTGTGACTGGGAAGCAGAAGCTTTCTCTCTCTCTCTCTCTCGCCCTGTCTCCATTTATTCGTTTCATACTTAGCGGCACATGGAGCTGCCTGTTGTTTGGCTGGACCCGGTCCTTTCTGCTACACCTGCAGCACGGCAGCCTTGAGCTTCTTATGCCACATGCCTGCTGCTTGCTGCCTGTCACTGTCATCCCCCCCTCCCCGCTAAACACGGGTCGACTGTTGATTACATTGCGGCGCGTGACTTTGATTTGATTTTTAAATGATTCCTCGCTATTCCATGCTCTCTCCCAACCACTCCTCTCTCTCCCTCTCCATCGCTTTCTCTTCTCAGCCGCCCTTTGAAATTGGAGGCTGTTAGCCCACGCACAAAATTGCCGAACGGTATATTCGTTAAAGGTCAACAAAAGGACGATACTTTCAGGTGGCTTATTATCACCAAGTCGAACGCCAACAAAGCTGCATTGAGCCACGTGTCGTCGTCGAAGTTTGTTTTATTAACTTATCAACCTCTCCGGGAGGTAGGGCAGTAGGACATCAGGTAACTGACAGGCTTATGAGATTTTCTGCTTGAGCAGAGAAATTCTTCATAAATCGCGGTGATTGAAAATAGCTGGCAAAGGTCCTTACATTCACATGGTCTCGTGGCCAGCGTTAAAAATATTTTATATAAATATATTAAGTAACAAACAACTTGATATATATTTTAAGGATCACACGGTTCTATGCAAACGCCTTGTCACTCTGTCGTAGCTTTAACTTGTTGAGAATTACAAGCGTCAAGCAACGAAGAAAGTACAGCGTGCATACAGAAGAACATTTGTTTTACCCTGGTGCATTCACCAATTGTCATCATGTATGAAGTTTAGCTTCTTCTCGTTAATTACTAAATTCTGCTTTAAATATTGTCTAAGTTGAAGGCCATAAAATATTAAAATAGAATAAAGTTAAGTTGACAAGAGGATAAGAAGTAGCAATTAAACTTGAGTTCAATTAGCATTTAAGGCGAAAGAAAAATAGTTGTCGAGTTGGATGACAAAAGGATAAGAAGTGGAAATTTAACTTGAATTCAACCAGCATTCAAAGCGAAAAATAAATAGTTTCCCCGTTAATGACAGCAGGTTTTTCCGTTCAGGTGGCAGCTCTCAGCTATGTTTAGCCACAGCTTTGACGCAATTCGACACAAAACAAACTCAAGTTTCAATTAGAGGCAAATAAATTGCTAAAGTTCAAGCTAGAGAGGACGCTATAAATAGTCAAGCCCCAAGCCTGTCAATGGAATATAGTTTGGCCGTGAGGACCATAACAAAACGGGCATTAGTCGACCGGCCGGCCGGCCGGCCACATCAAATTTTATGAAAATGTCAAGGAAGCCGGGCGGCTACTCTGGCCCGGGTCTGGGCACACCCACTCTGAGACTATAGCTACGTTCACGGCCAGGGTCGGTACGTCAATGCGAAGGGGCGTGCAACAAGGCCAATGCCGCGTGAGCTCCAATGGCTGCGCTGGCTGCAATGGCTGTTCGGGTGCAATGGCAACCCTTGCGCTTGAACTTGCGCACGCGGCAGTTGCATGTGCCTCATTGAGTGGCGCTAATGCCAGTGCTGCTGTGTGGGTTTTTGACCTTCAGCATGAGCTTTTCACGCAGAGCTTATTTTTAGTAACAAGTGAGCGAGCGAGATGGATGGCATTGAGCCGTTCGTTGCATTCGAAAGGTCATTCGTTTAAGGGTGTGCGGGTTTTTGCCCAGCCTCGTTCAAGGTCGTTGCTGCAGTCACAACTGTTAGCGCAGTGGCAACAGCAGCCGCAACATGCACAGTAATTACCTAACCCGAGCCCTTGCCACGGCTCTTGCTCAACCATTTTCCGTTGGGGCGAATGTCGCATTGACATTGACGCAAATTGCTGAGGGTCAAGTGCATGGTCGTGGCTTTGTTGTCGTAATAAGACTGAATCAAATTAGTTGGGCGGCCAACTCGCCCACCTCTGCACACCCACACAAAGGATCTCAGCTGAAAGCCAGCAGCAGCAAAAGCGACACTTGAACTGAGATAATTGGATTCCCCCAAATGTGCAGCCCTATCCATGGATTTGTGCATGGTTTTTGTGTCGAAATAACGATAAAACAAAGCTCGTATATAATGCCAGGCAGAGCTACAACAGTTCTCGAACAATGAGCCAACTTTGGACATTCTCCGCCGTTTAATCATCGCGTAAATGCAACAGGGCAAAAAAATTAATCGACAACGCACTAAAGTCAACAGAGCTCATTTTCTATACCCTTGCATAGGTTGGGGGCATGTGAGTTTCTTATAAGGCATATTCTGGTGTAAAACATACTACTTATTGTTCAGGTTGTAGAGCTGTGTTGCTGTTGCTAGCCAAATGATTTCACCATTAATTAAACTTGGCCTTTATATTTTGTTAGACAGAGAGTTCGAGAGTTTGAAGAGTTTGTCCTGACTGTTAAGTAATCTACGCCCAGCCCAAGCGATAAGGGCTCGTAAGCTTAATTTTTTATGTAAGCTTAACTTTTGGGTCAAAGGTGAGTTTTAAAAAGTAAGAATGTCAAATTACAGAAAACGTTGCGTGAAATACAGTAAAAATAAATAAATAAATAAAATAAAATAAAATACAGTAAAAATAAATAAATAATAAAAATAAATAAAAATACAGTAAAAAACCACAGCCTAGGCTTATGTGTCTGCGCGTCGGACCAAGAAGGGAGATATCGCTGGTTCAAATTCAGCGGAAAATTTCAATCAGATGGACCTGAAGTAAGCGCGACTACACAAATAATTTATTCTAAACATTATTAACACGACCCGAGTCACGACGGATGTATGTATTTAATGTATTCACAAGCTTTAAGATTCAATTCAATTAATTGAAGATGTTTAACATTAGTCTTGGGCAATGACGCTTAATTTAAGCCATTAGGATTACTTGAGTTAAGATAATCTACTTACCAAACTCCTCACTCACAAGCTGGATTCACACAAATGGCCAAAATATTATGCTGTCAGGGAATAATTGGCCAGAAAATGGTCGCATCTAAGCTTCTGTCTGTGTAATATAGATGGCCCTAAAAGCTGAAATGATCAAAGAGTAGACGTTGATAAATCTGATAATTTGACAAAGTTTTTGGTAATAATCGAATTACTGTATTCTATAATATGATTACGTCTACAAGGGTATTAGAGGTATTAAAATGTGGCAAAGTTTTTGGTAATAATCGAATAACTTTATTCTATAATATGATGATTACGTCTACAAGGGTATTAAATATTTGATAACACGCACTTGTACATATTCGCGAACGTGCACGGCTCCAGAGCTCCATTGTACGTCACACGGGCATAATATATGAGTGTATATATATATATATATATGTATTTATTTATTTAATATCAAATGATATGCAGCGCACAATTAAAAATGTTGACGCGCGTGGCAGGCCATAGACCGAGAGACCGAGCGACCGATCAGACGGCTGGGCATTGTACTTGCTTTAGGGGTTCGAGGGGTTGACGGCGACGAGTGACGCATACAAAGCAGAATGGCGACCATGTCGGAAAGAAGTGCTTACACGCCCTAATTAAGCGGTCAGTATACGGTTCAAGGGTGCAGAGAAGCCCGGGTCCTTGTGCGCTTTATGCATTAGGAGCATTATGCAGACCGCAGACCACGATACAAAAGGCAAGGGCTGCGGGGCTGCATGCCGCTGGTGAGGGTGAGGGTGAGGGGGCAGGAAATGCGTTTAATCATGTTGGTTCAGTCACTCAATTCAAGGCGAAGTGCAGGCTACTGCAAAACTCAAGCACTGTGCAAGTGGCCGGGCACAAAGAATTGGAAGTGGCATCGGAATCTCAATCTGGGAATCTCACAAGCTCCACTGACTCTGCACTCGAGGCGAGCCGAGGCGACAAAGTTCAGGGTCTGCAGCTGGCTCTTTGTCTGCATTTCTGCAAAGGAAGCAGCTAATAAGTGCAGTGTGCAAGACAAAAGACAAAAACCGAATATTGACGCCGGAAATATGTTGGCGATGCGACCCGGCGACGATCTCTTGCCAGAGTCGACTCTGCTCAATCAAGTTGTCCTTGGCTGCATTAATACTCTTGATGAGTTTTGTGTGGTCAGCGTTGGCTTTGTGTGGGCTCACCGGATGCTTAACCATATGAAAACATATTTTTGATTTGCAACTACAACTGGCACATTGAGACTTAGGAGGCCAATCTAAACTAACACTTCAATGATTAGTTGATGAACAAATAAATTGTTTTCTTAATTGTTTGTTATCTTTTTATCAATTAATTTGATATTCCTTGAAATCAATTTATGCCGCACTAGCTCATATATTTATCCATAGATATAAAAGTGCTTCTATAAAAATCGTTATCTGTGTTTGTATCTATATCTTTACATGTAAACGTATCTGTAAATGTATCTGTAAAAATATCTGTATCCGTATCTGTATCTGTAAATGTGTCTGTATATATTTCTGTATCTGTATCCGTATCTGTATCCATATCTGTTTCTATATATGTATCTATATTTGTGTATGTAACTTTATCCGTATCTACACTAAAGTATATCATTATCATGAATCATTCTTTCAGCATAATTTCATAGTAATAGTTTTGACTGTTTAGTTTGCTCAGGAAATATTTGATTTGAACTCTAGATAAGTCCCTTCAAATAAAAGTGCTTTATAACTTCAATCGCAATTACGTTCATGTTTTTCAAATAATAAATAGGTTCACAATCAATATTTTGAAAACTTTTCTGATTTCTTAAGTTAACCCAGTAATTGATCTATATATTAACTCAAGCTATTCGTGAATACGAATCATTCCCAATTCGAAAACTTTTCACCCAACTCTTACGAAAAATCCCCTTCAGCCTCATATAAATTTCTGTTCCTTCTTACTTAACTTAGGCTGTATTTTTTTAACGAACACTTTCGTTCTTTTTCAGTGTCTGTTTTTATGCGTTAGCCTTGACATAAATATTCGGATATTTTAAAAAGCAAAATTCGCAGTTCTTCAGCGCCTGCAGAGGCTTCTTTGGTGCCAGCGCTTCGCATTTCTGGGTGTGATTTACGGAGACTCCTTTGTGAATTATGCAAATGTTTGCAACTTATTTTGATGCCGGGCACGTTACCTACCAGAATCTCAGGATATATAATATGGGCAATTATCCATGGGCTGGGGGAAGGGAGGTCTTTGTAATTGTGCTTGGTAATGCCCCTATATTACCATATGGAGGCTCAGTGACAATCTCAATTGGAATGTGGGCGTAATCGTATCAAAACACAAAAAAAAACGCTATGTCAGGCCGCAACGAGCCATTGAACTCATTTCCAGAGCTTATTAATACACATACATAGAATCGGCTGGAGAGACAAAGACAGCTATGTAAATCTGCTGGAGCTACGCGGTGTCCATTAACCGCCGGATTCCCGGAGAGAGCCATTGTTTGTTATTGCAGCTACTTGTATATTTTTAAACTCGGCGCAATTTTGATCCCTTATCGGACACTTGCCAGGTCGCTGTTTATAAGAACTTCAGCGAGAAACGAGAGTTGTCAACGCATGTTTACAAAAGTTTACAAAAGCGAGCAGAAGCACAGTTTGTTGATCTTGATCTGCCCGTTGGCTGCCTGGGGTATGGGTCTGCATGGGCCAAAGCTAAACAGGAAATGAGCTGAAACGTGAGCCGCCTTGGGCAGCGTATTAAAACCCAACAACAATAAAGATCTCTGAGTCACTGGCGACCGCAGACCACCATCGCGGCGACAGGAGCCCCAAAGCCACTCAGGGTCAGGGGCCGGAGCGGCAGCCAAATAATATTATGGCTGAATTTGGGCCAGACAACAGGCATACAACAACAACACAAACTTACAACAACGTCAGGCCATGCGGCATATTTTCCACGCTCAAAATTGGGTCAAGTTTTGGTTGCCAAGCGAACTCCGCGGCAGCTCCTCTGCTTAAGAGCCGTTGAATTGAAGTCAAGGTGTCGTGCGGCTACACAAACAGCAACAAGCGATGAGATACATAGCGCGCAGTGAAGGTTTTTCCGCACTACGCTCAGCTCTGTGGGCTATTTAGAGCGTCAGCGTCAATATTTGGATCTGGGCGTCGCCAAACAGTCGAAACAATTTCAACGCCGCGGACTGACCTTAGCTAACTATACATTTAGTCGCCGAAGGCGAAGCAATCCAAACTGCCAAGAGCTGAGCTCAGCTGATCTTTGGGTTGGGCTTTGAACTTGAACAGCCAGCAAACACAAGTTCAAATAGACAATGGAATAAATAGAGGTGCAAACAAATTGAAAAACCAAACCGAATGGTAGCAGCACTTACAAGTTTGGCACTCGCCCCCATATACAGAGTTACAGATACATTATATACTACCGGAGACAGATAAAGATGTAGATACAGATACATATTCAGATATTGATACATTTACAGATACAGATAATAAGATACAGAAACACACATACAGTTACAGATACAGATGCAGATATTGCACATACACAGATACAGATACAAATACAAGTACAGATACAGATGCAGATGCATATATTGCACAGGCACAGATAGAGAATCAGATATACACATACACAGATACAGGTATAGATACAGTTACAGATATAGATAAAGAAATAAAGAATAAAGACAAAAATACAGATTAAGATACAGTGCAGACACGAAAACATTTACAGAAACAGATAGAGATACAGATACATTTACAGATTCAAAGTCACGGACCACAAATCGAAACCAGTTTTCCTTCAGATACGCATACTCATTCACAATCGTAGCTGTATTAAATGCATGAAACACCGTTAGACGTGAATAAACTACATCCACTTCCGAGATATGCCACAGAGGCACAGCCCTCGCTCGATTGTATATTTATTTTTAAATTCCGTTTTAATTCGCAACGCCCAATGACATCTGAGCGTGGACTTCGCTGTGGGGCTAAGATATCATTGACTTCCTCAAGAAATTAATCAAAATTCATAGCGAAAATCAAACATAAAATAAACTAATAAATTAATTGCTAATCAATGTTGATGGGCCGATCGAATGTGGATCGATCGCGAATCGATAAGAGTTTATAAGAAACTCGAATATGAAATACACTCCCACTCAGCAAATGTGACCTTGATCAGTTTCTGATGAACTTGGTATACGTATTCGATGGCAAACTGTATCATAGTCGTAGTTAAAAGTGATTTTAGTGGAACCATTATCTCTGTTATTACAGTTATTCAAACAAAGTCTGCTAGGGTCCTTGAAAGGGATTCAAGCCAAGAGCCTCTATATTCAATTGTAACAATACCTCGGGCAACTAACTAACAGAGATGATTAACTTATCTATTTCTATAAATATGACACCATGCTTTCTTATCTATATAATCTGCTAGAAATCACAATATTTCTTTGTTATTTTATCAGCGACAAGTGACAAATGCAAAATCCATGAAATTTCTATATACTATTCGGTTGCGAAGTAGACTAGAAAATGACGAGCAAGTATATTTCTCAAATGCCAAAACGTTTTCGTATATGCACATAAATTTGTTGTATATAAAACATGCATATTATATATGTATATAAAACATTACCATAAATCCCAAAACATTTAAATGGCAAAATACTACATACATAATTCTCTCCTGAGCCAGTTTTCAGAAGCTTTGCACGTTCGACGATCTGTCTGGCGCAGTATGGAACAGCACACACATAAACATACATACATAAGCAAGAACACACACATATATATATGTATATGTATATGTATACCTAACGACTGACAAATGTCTGTCGCTATAACAACAGCTTCAGTAGTCGTATAGCCTTGATCTTGGCAATATGATAACCCTAACCTTGAGCAACGTTTTGTGTTTGATTTTTGTTGTTGCCTGTATGAGAGTGTGTGCTCGTGTGTGTTCGTGTGTGTGTGTGTTGCGCATTTGTTGTTGCCGCATGTGTGTATATTTAAATGCCTTTTTACTTTGGTCGCGTCGTGTTTATTAGAATTTGCTTGAGCAAAAATTTAGCATTTACTTTGAACAGTCTGCGTATTCAATTAAGCTGCCCCCCCCCCCTTTCCCCCTCCTACCGATCGGACACCTTTCTCATACTGCCCAGCAATTGGTCGGCCAACTGGCGCGCTAATCAGCCAAACGAGAAAAGTTGACGAAGCGACCGACGAAGGCGGACAGCTGACTGCGTCAGAGCATCGCGATAAGAGCAACTTGCATTCGGCTTTGACTTCCGCTTTGCAACGACTTTGGAAACTGAAAACAGAAACAGAAACTAGTCGAACGTCCGATCTGTCCAAGTTCAGCTCATTAATAAAAAGCACGAGCCCCCACGGTTGATTATATATGTATATACAAATATATATATATACTTATGTGTGTATTTGATTTGATTTGTTTTTAAATGAGCGTCAGAGGCGACAACGTGTTTTGTTGCTGTCATTCATGATATATCAGCCCATGCGCTTAATGGTCTTCACGGGGTCTTCTGGGCGGTTCGGCAATGGTCTTAACTCAAGTTCAAATGAAGAGTTCTTGACAAATGCGTTAAATAACTTAATATGGGGTTTTTATATTGATTTCAATAGATGTTAATGGGCTTTATTATTATTCGATTTCTCGAAGAAAGAGCATTTAGATCTCGTGGTTCTAAACAGCTATTTACCTCGTGTCCTTGACCATAAACCTGAATCGTGTTTATTTTATGCTTTTATTTCGTTTTTTTTTTTAAGTTCTGTTTTCATTTAAAAGCTGTTTTTGCGTGCAATTCGGCTGCTGCCTTTTTATTTGCTAAATTATCGCTTATTATTCAGTGCGGCATTTGCGGAGTTTAATTTGTTAATTAGATAAATAGAAATTTTATTTATGTGCACTGAGTTGAGGCGACTTTTTCCAGCTCCCCTGCGCCCTCCACCAAGCTTAACCTTGAATGTGCAAAAGGCAAAGGTAAATTTTGCTTTTTTTTGTTTTGCTTGCGCCCGGCAAAAGTAAATCAAGATGGCCATAAAATATGCCCCGAAAAAAGCGTTAAAATTCTAAATAAACAAAGCGAAAATAAAGCAGCGACAAAAGCTAAATAAATGCAAAGTTCGAGTACATTTCAAAAAAAAAAAAATAAATGTATATATATATATACATATTAAAAATTCCATTGCTTGATTCAAATTCTGATTGTGGTTTCAATGCACTTTTTGTTGTTTCAAAGCATTCGCTGCTGCAACAAAGCTACTTTTGCGGTAGAACGAGGGCGAGAGAAGGAGAGAGAGAGCGCATATCAGAAAGCAACAACAAAGAGACTCCAGACAATAACAAAACAAAGCGGCGCGTCCTTGAAAACGCGCGACAGGGCCGCTAAACTCGAGCGTCGACGCAAATAACTCACAATAACGGCTGCACAGACGCAGCACAAGGGCGGGCGGGGCTATAGGGCGGGGCGTTACCCATGAGCCAAAGAGAAAGATTGAGGACTGAACGAAAGAGAAATAGCCAGCCACATGACGTATGACGTATGACGTGGGATGTGGGACGTGCGATCTGTGAGTAACTGTCGCTAAATGTACAACAATGCATCGCATCGAATGACGGCGACATCGCAAAATGCACGCCCAAAAATAAATAAATAAATATAAATTATCTAAATATGTATGTGGACAAAATTTGTTTTTCAATTCAATTGCCTTTACACGCTCAAAGAATTGTCAAA
Organism: Drosophila borealis; assembly: GCA_035045885.1. Lineage (NCBI taxonomy): Eukaryota > Metazoa > Arthropoda > Insecta > Diptera > Drosophilidae > Drosophila > Drosophila borealis. Next base: position 4,910,938 of record JAWNOR010000211.1, read on the forward strand.
TAATTTCAAATTCTACTAATAAGAAGAGCGGTCTGCCTCGACTAGGAGATACCCAGTATTCTAATTCGTAAGTGAAATATACTCGATGTTATGAACATTTCAAGGTTCTATAATAATCATAAGTATAATTGCAATTTATACAAAAGAACGGTCACCTCGACTAGAAGATACCCTGTATTCTAATTCGTAAGTGCAATATATGTATATATAAATTATGAAATTTTCAGGATTCTTGATGAGGATTAGTTGACATATTTTATCCAGATCAAGTGGTATTCTTACACATCACATATATTTTTAACGGAAATTGAAGTTTTTGTGGTAGAACAGCGTCTTTTAAAGCTCTCTAATAATATAGGGAATATGACTCTTTATATAACCTCTTATAGCGCATTTCATGTGCACAGGGTATAAATATAGATGCATATGAAACAAATCGTTTTTGAAATGTTAAAACATTCTACAGACTATATATATGTAAAGAGTTTTAAATTACACGTAAACACTTGTGCAAAATGCGGACTCTGCGAATTGAAACGGTTGGGGAAATTATAAAGTGCCTGACATTACGTTGTTTTTATATTTGTATACGAAGGGAATATGCATATCAATACAGGGTTGTAACAGCTAGTCAAGGAAAAGATACAACACTTTTATATTATGGCTAACAAATTGGAAACAAAAAATTTGTTTTACTTATACTTCAGTTATGCATATATTCGGATCCTAATGATTTACAGGGTATACAATAGTCGCGCTCTTTACTTAAAGTTGGCTGCAATTGATATTGCATTCTTTTATACTATTTCTTTAGCTCTATAGAAGGTATTGAAATTTTGTCATATATGAAGACTTATTTGCTTCGAGAAATCTTGACCAAACTGGGCATTAATTAGTATTAATATGGGACATCTATGTGTATCATATAGTTCTATAGTGAAAATCATTCGAAAAACGGAATTTTTACTGAGAAATCGTCTGTTTTTGATGATATTTTGACCAAACTCGACAAAGACGAGCATTACAATAAGGGTATTTAATCTTCGAGGTGCCGACGATAACTTTTCCTTTTTGTTGCGATTTAATTTCACTTTGGGATCCGCTTTTGTGTAAAGTGCAGCGAATTACGAATGCAGCGAGTTCAAGGACTGCTCTTGCACCCGCAGATCGGAGGGGAGTGGGGCAGAAAGAAAGCATTTATTCAGCGACTCGCAATTGGGGCTTTTCCATGGTCACTGAACATGGAACTTTGGAGCACTTCTGCCCACTTTTGACCTTCGTTTAATTGAGCTCTAGCCGCTTGACGCTAATTTGCCGCTCTACTTAATTCCAGATGAATGCATTGCCCATGTGTATTGCTTTGAAATCCATCATAAATCAAAAGGAACATTTCGATTCCGCAAAATTTTATGTTGCAAATCGCACGTTTTGTGTTATTTTTCATGCTCGCAGATGCGTCGACTTTTTGATTTACAGATCGTTAAAATATAATGAACATTTCCACAAATATCGACACGTGTGCGTCTCAAATTGATTAATTCAATAGACTTATGTGTATATACATACATATGTGCGAAGATCTATGTATGTGTCTACGTGCATATATACTCGAGTTTACGCTTGTTGTTATTGTTGCTAGGCGAGAACGGGTTGATTTTCGAATAGGTCGGGGCGTACGCCGACTGAGTCGAAACCCGAAACTAGCAACTGGGAATGCTCTAGTAGAGAGGGGCTACCAAATACCCTGCAATTGTTAAGCCAGATATCCAATCTTTAATATAAATCACATATTCAAGCAATCTTACGAATCTCTAGCACAAATAGAATATGACTCATGAAAACTCAATATAATATAGATCTGGCAATCATAATCTTTGCACAATTTTGTAATACCTCGTTTAGTCATTTGCATAGTTACAGGGTATTCAAACGGGAATAACGCAAAACGCATAAAACTTGAGTAAAAACAATAAATACAAATATGTGTGTGTGTGTGTGTGCGTGTGTCCAGCAACAACAACAGCAAAAATAACAAACAGCAATATTAATAAACAATAATTGTTCAAGGTCAAGATGCGAATTTAGCTTAGAACAAAACAAATGTGAAATAACACGTTGAAATAAATACATGCAAATTTGATAGGCCTGTCGATACCCTGCACTCCATATTGTCCATGCCTGCCAAATATTTCTGCATTGTCTTACTTTCGCGAAAGTCAACGCTAATTTTCATCTAACAGTATTCAAATCCGCACATTTCATTTCCCAAGTGGTTCCAGCAAGGCAGCGGGAAATGGGGGATTTCTTAAATGCGTAGACATAATATGCTTGAGGAGGCGTTGAGTAATTGGTATTGGAACAACAGGTTGATGGCGTGTTTTTGGGGCTACTTAAGCGACACTGGACGGGGGCTTGGCAGGAGGTTTAAGTAGGTTGTGTATTCACAGGCAAATATTTGTATGCAGGTGGAATATTATGAAGTGAAACGAGCAACAAGTGTGAAAATTATTAAAAGGTAATGGGAATTCCGATGAACTAACTAGCAAACACATTGATGAGACTGAAGTGGAATTATATTATTCTAATATATAGGGTTAATGATTAAGAGAATGAAGGAAATCGTCTCGAAGTAATAAAGATTAAGAACCTATTCAACTGTCAAGCTGACAACAACTTGTGCTGATCCTCCTATGGAAAGTGATCTCACTGGATTCGCTTGGATTTTCGCTGCTGACAGCGCTTAAAAACTGCTCTATCCCAAAAACTGCGCACTTTGTGCAACTATGTATTCTATTTATTCAAAACAAAAACTATTTTTGAATACTTTTGAGTGTACACAACTACACACATATAAACCGCAAGTCTTCCCCTTCTTCTTCTAGCTGGTGACTGAGTAATACGAGTAGATGTACTCGTTTGCGTACAAGTATTATGGATTTATTATGATCAGATTTTTGGCATTTGCGCGTTATTTGATCGCCGACCAGAAACGTCGACGCCAGCGGCAGAGGCAGAGGCAGCGACAGAGGCAGAGGCTGCGACAGAGACAAAGTCGAAGGCAGCAGCAGCCCAAGGTCAGCGTCTTCTCTTCTGCCTCGTCTGCCTCTTCTCGCGTGTTTGAATTTGAATAATTAAGTGCGAAATAAATTAATTTCAGTAGAACTTTTAGCATGCGCAGCCCATATTTAGTCGCATTTGGGCAATTGAATGGACATATTAAATAAACGAATATGGACACATAAATACGCGCTTGACCTTTTCACCTTTTATAGACAATGACAGTTAAGGCGAAGGGAAATCCGATGCTTAATAAATAATTAAGCATAATTAATGAAAAGGCTGCTTAAGCACTTACCCTCTTGCTTCTTCATAATATATCTCTCTCTTTCTACCTCTCACGCTTGGTATCTTCCAATTTCCATTAAAAGTCTGAGGACAGCACTTTTCCATAAAACACGTTCTTCTCCATCCAGGTTCCTACTGCTCCGACTTTAATTTACTTTAAAGGAATATTTATTCCATTTTACAGAACACTGGCGGGGGCTGAAAAAGAAAACTGCACAGATTAAGGAGAAATCGAGAAATGCGAGCTCTAGATGCATGTATGTATATCGAAAATTTTAAATATATAACACTACATGACGAGGAAGAGGGCATGGCGGGGATAATAAATAAAGTGATGAATAAATGAATGCCAAGAGATTTCAAAGGGGCAAAAGTGGGTAGGCAAAAATAATATCGAATAGGTAATAATATAATGTTAGCTTATTTTAACACATTCATATATGAATATTTATGAATAAAGAATATATAAGAATGTCATTAGGTGGATCCTCTCCTCAAGGATCCATCCAGAATAGTCTTCGAGCTAAACGCGATTTAACCTGGCCTTGTCTCAATCAATAAAAAAAAGATCGTAAGGTGTGTAAGGCGCAAAAACCTTTCCAATTATCATGAAGATACCTGTTTTTCATATATTCCATTTAATACTATTATTATTTTTTTATCGTCAAGCGTCGAGCAAGCGGGAAAATGAAACCGAAACCGAATGCGGCGCCGCCGCGTGGAATGCAACAGGCGGCGAGTGTGGCTCAGCTGTGAAAGTTGCAGCCTGTGAAAGTGAAAATGGAAATGCTGCGCGGCATGAAAACCCACTGACATCAATTTGGGCTTTTCAGCTGGTCGAGCGGGTAGGCGGGCAGCGAGGCGAGGCGGAGCGGGGCGTTTAGGCTGGGGAAATGTGAGAGCTGCCGCGGCGGCGCATAAAGTCGACAATAAATTGCAAATAAAATAAATACTATAATTTAACAACTGTTGCGAATAGGCGGGCGACTGGCGGTCGCTGTTTTGTCGCAGCAATTAAATTAGTTATTAAAACTATATTTATTTGTGCATTTATTGCCATAACAAAAACACACGCACACACATGCACAGACACAGCCTGTGCGACCTTGAAAACAAATATTATACTAATATATATTATCAAATGAAATGTGAGTCAGTAAATGTTAAAAATGAATTAACAACTGGTTTCGCTCAGCTAGGCAATTATTATAAATTATATATGTTTCAATTTAAACAAGATGCAAATTAGGAACCAACAAAAAAAACAACGGATCTGATTTGTGTTAATTTGCAACTTATGCTACTATTAGAAGCATCAAGAATCATCATTTAAGTTAATATTATAGTTTCAATTTGTTAAAACGATATCGTCAAGTTAAATTATATCAATTTAAATATCATATATGTATATAATAAACATAATTTGACTTGGATGTGACAAAGAACTTTATGAAAATTTAAAGCGTTGCAGTCTATAAACGATGCATTTCAGTTATTATAGTTAATAGTTTATATATTAATCAATTAATATAACTTAATTTTAAATATGAACTGAGCTTTAAACGAATTACTTGGCCGGGAAACCACCAAATCAGGTCAACAGCTAGACTTAGCCCTGATGAACCATGGGACATAACTAACAATATTTGATAGATGACAGTCTTGGGTGGGGATATAATTTGGCCCGCAACTCTCTTTGAAAATATGTATGACATGCCATATTTTTAGTAGAACGGGCAATTATAAATAATAAACTAAATATTTTAATAACATATTGAAAGTATATGAGTAATAGAAATAAATCAAGGTTTGAACCGAAATCTGCCTAGCAACAAGCTTCTTGTTCGAGCCATAATATTGCCTTTGGCAAAGGTCTTAGTAGCCAGCGCTATTTTAAAACATAACTTTCAAATATAAATAAATATAATAACAATTATATAATAATATAACATATTATTTTAAAGAATACATTTATGAAGAATACATATTATTATAAAGAGCATATTAATATGTTCCTTGGAGTTGTTGTGGACATTGCCAAATTCTGATGCTTTTTAATGAAATGACTCATAAGGCAGACATATTCATTTTAATAAATTTATGTGCAATTTATATTTACATAAATTTATTGCAACAACAGCTGCAACAGTTTTGTCCACGCCGAAGCCAGGTGCCGCTGACGCAGCCAAAACTCCATTTGCATGCGCCGATGGGCTGAGAGCGCACTTGGAGCCGGCGTGCAGCAGCTTGTGAGTGTGATAAAAGCCACCGGCTGTAGTCGCAAAAACTAGCTAAAGAGAGACCGAAGAGTGTCTGGGCTATATAAGGAAAAGAGAAAATCGTGCATGCAGAGCACGCAAAAGCTCGAACTAAAGAGAGCGACATAAAGAGCACACAGGGAAAAGCTCTAGAGCGTGCGCGCTGTGGTGAATTAAAAGCATTTAAATTTTGGATGCCTGCAAGAGCGTACCAAAAAGCCGTTAAGAGGCATAAACATTGCTCTGCAACGACTTAAATTGAAAGGATATTGAAATTAATATTGCTATTTTAAAGCTATTGTTATATTCATTAATTCATTTAAAAGTCATACAATTACAACTGACGCAGACATATAAAATTAAGTAAAGTTCACTACTGAGCATTATTCCACTGGATATTTGAACTTTTTTGTTGTTTTCATTAACTGTACCGCTTCGAGCTAATTGTTAAACGACGGCGGCGATGCCGACAGCGAGTGCAAACTCGACCTTGACCGTGAAATTTAAATTTAGAAGCTACGGCCGGCTACGACGTAAAAAATGCAAAAAGCTTTTGGCTTTCTCTGTGTAAGTGTAAACGTAGATACATACATGCATAAATATGTACTTATTAATAAGCACGCATATGTATTGTATACGATGTAATTGCGATTGAATGGCGCGTCAGGCGCTAAATGCCACAGGTATTCCCTGCCCACTGGGAAAACAACAAGCACAACTACATGCATGTGTGTGTGAACAGAAACGTATACATATGCATGTGTATATAGGAATGCAACTCAAATGTCTCATGTGCCTTTGAGCTATTTGTGAAATTCGAATTTTATTTATATCAGCTGCAGACGCCAGACGCTTTAATTGAAATGCGAACTTGCATGCAATTATGCTAATAGTCTAAGAATACGAGTAGCAACTGTATTTATTTAATAAGCTTACCAGCAAACTCAAAGCTTATGGATTGAAAATTTTTATGAACGAGCACATGACTGCAGCGTAAGAAATAACTGTCCGCGCATAAAAACTTATCGTCAAGTAGATCTTTTACCGTTCTATAAAAAATCGATAACTCTAACTTTGAAAATAACTAGAAAACAGATGACTCACGAGCTGAGCATGGTAAGCAACACGTTGCAATAATCATACTCAGTGTACCAACTAAAAAACACGTCTTTCTGATTCATATCTTGAACGACGTTTTCAATCTTTTATTTATTTAAACAAATATAGAATTAAAGAAATATCTTTGGCAAAGTAATGATACAGTTCAAAATGAAAGAAGTTGTAGCGCAAAATTTGTACAGTGTGCCCAGGGTTAGACAAGTGTCAGAAATACCAACATATTGAAAACACAACTGTTTGTTGGCACAACTATACTGTTCAAACTAAAATAATATTAAACAAATAGTAAAATATCCAAGTTCGAAATGCCTTAATTAAAATGCGGAAATTGATCATCAATATATTGCATAGACAAAAAATAAGCAATTTATCGGCTAGCCTCCACGAACTATCAGACAGCTACAACGAAAGCAATCGATAGCCCATAATTGTTCCAGACAATTCGCGGATAGCCAATTAAGTCCGTGGTTTTGATTTGTGTTATTTCTTACAATCTGCTGATTGTCAGTTCATAAAGGGGAATTGGCAAGATTTTTGTTAACCTTGTGAATTAAATTTTGTGTCAACGGGATTCAATTGTCGCTACTCGTGATTAAACCGGCAACACAATCAACGCGCACGTGTGACGCTAACGTATAAGTATACCCTAGAATCAAAACGTTTGTCAGCTTTTCCATTCCATGTCAAAATGCTGGAGGAAGCGTTAAGCGAGTATTTTTTGTGCAATTTCAATGATGCACAGCTGCTAGAGGGTAAAACGTGAAAACAGTAAAAACGCCAGCAAAGATTTATAAACTGTCTTACAGATTTGCCGGCTGATGAGCGGCTGCGAAAGCTGTGGACCAGTCAAGAGCTGTGGACAGTGGACGAGCTACAGACAATTATAAAACGCTGGCAGGACAGCCCACAGCAGCAGCCGAATGGGAACGAAGAGGCAACACAATTGCTAAATGATTTTCTGCAATTAATTTTCGCCTTTGTGCAAAACAATTTCACCGGACCCTTCGACAAGCTGGCATCCTGCACAGAAATGCTGACAAATTTGCAGCTGGAGCAGAGCGATGCCCAAGAGCAGCTAAAAGCAAGCGGCGAGGAGCTGAATCCAAATGTGAAGACTGCACAATTGTTGCTTATAGCAAAGCAAATGCTCGATACTTTAATTGCTGCCCAGCCCAGCTCGAAGGTAGTCTTATTTGGCATAAATCTGAATCGTTACTAATCCTTTTTCACATATTCACAGTTGCTTTGCTGGTGGCGTCTGCGCCTAGTCTGTCTGCATCAGCACATTCTGGACGACTTGGCCAGCGCTCTATACGAGCAATTCAAATTGGCAGCTGCCGAGCTACGTCCCCACGTGACAGCCTTTTCCCAAAAGGAGCTGCAGGCGCTGTTGCTACTCGAATTAGCCAATGGCTATTTGCAGTTCCATCGTTCCGATTTGGCATGCCAGACATTGGATGAGCTATGCGAGCATCTGCAGGTGGAACTGCAAGTAGAGGGCCTACTCGGCGTGCGCACCAAGTTCCAGCAGAAGCCACTGCCTCAGCTCTGCCTGAAGGTGGTGCAGCAGTCGGTGGATTTGGGCTTGCCAACGGCACTGCTGAGCAATGCGCAAACAGAGCTGCCACAACTGCTGCTCCTTGAGGATGATACGCGTCTAGAGCGCATACGCTTTACCGAGCCAAAGGACAACGAGGTGATGACACTTCCTAGCGTGCTGCAAGCGCTCGTTCTGGCCAAGGTGTGAGTATTAGTAATGCCGGTATTCGGATTCCAAATGTATATTGCTTATTATCCTATTATCGTTTCTTAATCCTCTTTTTATCTGCTTGCAGCAAGCAACTGAAGCGTTCCCAGCCCAAGGATCGCTTGGCAGATGAGCAGCTGGAACCATATACGCAAACGCTTCTCTACCAGCAGCATGGACCACTGCAGGTGCGCCAAGCAGCGCTGCTGCTGAACTGCCAGCAGGAATCGGGCCAGCGACGCACTGTCGAGCGCAGCTGGAAGCAGTGTGAGGAGTGCGTCAAGCTGCTGGACAATGTGGAGAAGCATACGCTGCGGACACGTCTTTCCTACGGCTTTGCCGCTTTTCTGCAGCCCAAGTGGCAGGTGCAGCTGCAACTGGTCGATCTGCTGCGTTCGCTGGGCATGACAAAGACTGCGCTGGACATATGCCTGCAGATCCACGCCTGGCAGCAGGTCATCGAGTGCTACACAAGCTTAGAGCTGCGCCATAAAGCAGCAGAGATTATACGGCAGGAGCTAGAGAAGCAACCCACCGTCCTCCTGTACTGCCTGCTTGGCGATGCTGTCGATGATCCCCAGTGCTACGAGCAGGCCTGGCTGCATTCCAAGCAAACTAGCGGCAAGGCGCAAGCCTATTGGGGCAACTACTTCTATAGGCGCGCGGATTTCACGCAGGCCATCGAGCACTACGAGCTGTCGCTGGAGATCAATGCGCTGCAGGAATCGATTTTGCTGCGCTGCGGCTACTGTGCCATACAGCTGGAGCGCTGGGAGGCGGCTGTCAAATGGTATCTCGCTTACACGCATCTGGAGCCAAATGGTTTTGAGTCTTGGAACAATCTGGCCAAGGCTCTTATCAAGCTGGGCGACAAGCAGCGGGCACATCGTCTGCTCGGCGAAGCGCTCAAGTGCAACTACAACAACTGGAAGGTGTGGGAGAACTATATGCTTGTGTCGGTGGACACCAGCCACTGGGAGGATGCGATGCGTGCGTATCAGCGCCTCGGCGAGCTCAAGCAGCACTATCTGGACGAGGAGGTGCTCACCCGCATTGTCTACGGTATTGCCAGGCAAATGCAGTCTGATTGCCCATCCGAAGCCATGTCCAGTTCGCTGCATCGTCGCATCACTCAGCTGCTGGGCCAACAATGCGTGCAGCATGGCAACGAGCCAATGGTCTGGGAATTGGCCGCCTTGGTTGCGGCGACGCCACTTAAAAAGGCCGAGCGGCTAGTAAAATCGTATCGCGCTTACACGGCCAAACAGCTAAGCTGGGAGACGAAGTCCGCACACGCCAAGAAGGCGCTGAGTCTGTGCCTGGAAGTAGCTGAGCTGGCAATGGCTGCGATCAAGGAGCATGCATCGGATGAAAGTGAGGTCATGATTACATCGCAGCTCAACTCCAGCCGCTTGGCGGCTACTTCCTGCCTAAATGCGTTGAAGCGTGCCAGCCTAGTGGAGGTGCCGAAAGAGCAGGCGGATCAAATGCAGCAGCTGGAGCAGCAGCTCACAGAGTTGACCAGCATTGTGCAGCAGCGTATGCAACGCAACTAATCCGTCAGCTCCTTGTACATATGTGTAAACTTTTATTAAAGCATTTTTAATATTTTCTAAACCTATCTAAAGCGTATTCAATTTTGTGGTGATGAGCACGCGCACGCTCTGGTCAAAGGCTCCGGCGACGGCAAGGCCTAGTTTGTCGGGGTGCCAGTCGTAGCTGTGCACCGGCTGGGAGCTTAGGGTCACGGCGCTGACCATCTGCAGCTTGCCGGCGACGCCCTCTTTGTTGCCATCAGCATCCTCAATGACGCGTCGCTCGGGATATTCATATTGCCAGAGACGTATGGAGCCGGTGCCGCCGCCAGTCAAGAAAATATCACGATTCTGGGGCACATGGCGCACAGTCCAAACGGTGGCCTTGGGGCCACTGATGACGCCATTGCTACCCACGCTGCGGCCCGCATTGCGCTCCTCCACGCAACTGAAGCCCTTGGTCGGATGCTGTGTGCGCATATCATAGACCAGCAATCCACCCTCCAGCGTTGTCACCGCCAGCTTGTTCATGGGAATGTCGCGACGATCAAACTCCAAGCCGCAGATGCCATTCTTAATGGTTGCCTCCCAACGCACAGCCATTGCGCGCAGATCGAATAGCTTTAGATCACCATTGTCGTATCCAGCAGCAATTATTCGCTCCTCCGCGTTGTAGGTGTTCCCGAACGCCACAGCCCAGCAGTCGCGCCGTAGATTGCTTCTGTTTATACCATCGCCCATCTGCGAGGGCGGCGATATGTCTACAACGGGTGCCTGGCCCTGACGTATGTCCCATACTTTGATAGCGCCATCGCGACCTCCAGTCACGATTTCGGGTGCTCCACATTCCAGCTGCGTGCCGCCAATGGCATCGATGCAGTTTATAATTCCGGTGTGGGCCTTCACGTTGTACACGGCCAGCTCCGGATGCTCCAGATCACTTCGGGAGTTAGCCAGGTATTATATATTGATCGCAGGCCTACAATTTATGTACTCACAGCACCTGCAGTCGTCCCTCAAAGTCACCAATGGCCATGTGTCGATTGCGCAGGGAGGAGGCGCCAAAGGTGCCACACTTGAAGGCCGCCTTCTTCTCCACCGTCTTGACCTTCTCCAGCTTTTGCTCGTTAAGCTCGTAGATGTCCATAATTCCATGGCTATTCGGCTTGCAGCCAAGCACCACAAATTTTGCCGATAGCGGTATCCATTTCGTATCGTACACCGTGTAGTTCACGGCTTCGTGTAAATGTTCGATTAGCTGGGGCTTATCCATGTCGCCAGCTATTTTCTATTACATGCGATTCTGTCTGAAATGTTGAATTTCCAATTTTTTGAAATTCAAAATCAATTTGTTTATAATGTTGCCATAGTTCCTTTGATGACATGCTGTCGAAAATTAATCGATGTGTGCACTAATAATCGATACACAAGTAAGACAGGTTTTGTCAAAAACACTCACGAGCAGATACCCTGTGGTTAAAATATCTTTCACATATCACACACACAATTCTTGTTATTAATTAATCATTTTCAACACAAAATTTCAAAACGATTAAACAGATATGTTTCCAAAAAAGAATAGAATTAATTCATTATTCATCACTGAGATCAAAACTGTTTAAAGAAAGGCACGTAAAATAATATTACCGGTATGCCCACAATTTTTCAATCGAATGGGTACTGGGTATACAAACTATCGATAGTTCACCTCGTATTATCGAACGTGGGTTGATGCCGTAACAACGCGAAATTATTGAAAAATAATTTTGTAAAAGAAAAACAAATACCTTGGAAAAAATGCTTCGCGCAGGCTGTCAATTGTTCAATCCGTCCACCGTGGCGGCAGCCAAGACAGGCAGCAACAACTTCGCCTTGGAATTCGTGCGCTGGCGGCGGAAGCCGCGTTGGCTGCCGGTGGCCAAGAGCAAAGTTTTCCGCGTGCCCGAGCGAAAGAAGCAGTCAGAAGAGGAGCGCACGGAGCTAATGCGGCTGCACAATAACTACAAGTGAGTAAAAGAAAGCATGTACGAAAATTAACAAGTGACTGGATAATATATTTACATTCGTTTAGAACCCAGTTGCGCTCTGTTCGGCAATATTTGCGGGAGGAGGTGGTGCGGCAGCAGGAAACGTCGACGGCGGATCACATAGTATTTACACCCGAGCAGGAGGAAGCAGAGTTCCAGCGATGCCTCGATGTAAATGCCGCTTGGAATGCACAGATTGCTAAAGAGCGCGAAGTCCGCTTGGCCAAGGAGCGGGAAGAGAAGGTTGCCTACATCCAGGAACGCATTGAAGCGGGTAAACTCCGTGCAGAGGAGCAACGCGAGCGTGCCGATCAGCGTATACGCCATGAAATCGAGCAATCCAAGACGTTCATCACACGTGATAATCTGGACTCGGCTATTGAAACGGCACTAGCCAATCCCGTGGATCACAACTATGCAATCGATCTGGAGGGCAACATGCTTAGGGGACGTAGTACGCAGTCGCTAACTAGCTAAGACTAGATATTTCTTATATTAAAAAATAAAGATTACTTGTAATCAATGCAGTTAAATAACTTAGACTTAGTCGGCCTATTTACAGAATTATTATATGCTCCTAAACTAAACTAAAACCAGACGGAGTCAGCCCTATTCTAGTGAGTGCTACGTGGCGGCAGAGCCAGTTGCTGTTGGTATGCTAGTTGTCGCGGATGTTGGTTGCCTGGCGGCTGTCTCTTGCTGCTGAAAGAGATGCACCCAGTCGGGAGTGGCCTTTAGCTTGGCCTGGATTGGACCCAGATTGATCATGTTTCCGCTGCGTTGCTCCCGATTGCTGCTGATGGACATGAGCTCCTACAAAAAACAAGGATACCATAATAATTTTAAAAGGTTTAAGATTTTGACATACCTGTAAGAAACCCGAGTCCAGGCCCATGTCCAAATCGAAGTGTGTGTCGCCCAGCAGCAATTTAACGCGGCCCGAACGATATCTTAATATCTTGCCAATTTGGCCTTCCTCCAACTGTGTCAATAGACTGGGCTTAGGCGTAACGGTTGCCGCGGTTGTGGACGTTGGACTGGTGGGTTGCTCTGCCGAGGCACTAGACGCTGGCTGCTCTGTGGCTGCAGGCGCATCTTCGGCTTCGTCTGCCACACAGGGCAGCACGTTGGGAAGCTGCATGACAAACAGCTGGGACTGTGGCGCATCGAGAAAGGCGCCAATACTGCGCGGATAACGTCCGTATTGTGCGGGTGGCTCCTCCATGCCAGCGTGGACACCTACGTGCAGGCCTTGCATATGCTGGGCTACAGCTACCGAGTCTGCAAGAAAAAACAGATTACGATCTGTCATTTGCTTTAGTGGCTTGTGCTTACCTTTTTCGTCCGGATCTGGTTTTGGTATGACCACTGTTTCCTGTTTTATGTTGCCTTTTTGGGTGTGCCAGAGTCCTGGAAAGAAAGTATGAATGAGTTATTTCTTGACTAGATGGTTGCTCAGTGGTTGCACTTACCTTCGGTTAGCATCACCGGTTTGAAGTTCAGTTCAGTCTTATCAAGCTCACTTTCATCACTGACGGATTCGTCGTCATCGCTATCATCGCTGCCTATCAGCTCCCGCACTCGCTGTTCCTGGGATTTGTCATCCTTGCGTTTTCGGGGTATAGTCACTTCATCGCCGGCGCGCGCATAGGACGAGCCACCGCTTGAGGATTTGCGCAAATGCACGGCACCAGCGCCCTCTGAGAAAAGGCCGGTCGTTTGTATGAGCGTGGAGTTGCCATTGCCAGCTCCACGTCCTCGCGTTGCTCCACCAGCGCCACGTGCGCCGCGACGACCACCCCGTGGCTGCGTAAAGTCCTTCGACGTCTTGACGTTGCTGTAAAATTAAAGGATTGTATTCAGATGAATTCTTGACTCGCTGCTGCCTACTACTCACATATTTTTGTTGCGCACTGCATTTAAATTGGGCGCGAAGACTTTCTTAGCAGCCGCACTGGCACCGCGGCCGCCCAGGGTCAAGTCTCTCGCTGGCGTTAGACGGGACATTCCGTTTGACATGTTGCTGAGGGGCGCAGCAACGGGAGTTGCCGCCGCTGCATTACTGTTGTTGCTGCTGGCTGCGGCAACTGGTTGTGCTGTTGCTGGCATTCTCTTGGCTGGCATCGTGGACTGCCGCTTGGCGCTGCCGCTGGCCATGTGCGGCGACAGAAGTCCTTTGTAATAACTGTCGTTTATTAATAAATTCAATGAGCTGGGTTTGGACGATGATTTGAGGTTATTTGGCAAAGTGTTGCAAAAGTTGTAACGCACGCACATGCCGATAAATGGGGTTTAAGTATCGATATCGCATGGACGACACCAGTGTTACCGTACTCAAATAATTTGTGTTGCTACCACCGCAGTCTGCGCGGCATTTGTGCTTGTTGGTGAATAAACAATTCATGGTTTCTAAATTATTAAGTGCTATTATGTGTTTTTGGTGCGCTTTAATGATGATTAAATGTGCGCGGTTGAGTTATCGAGTCATTGCATGAAGATATGCAGACGCACGTCTCAAATTTAATAAGTGTGCGTAGCGCGTCTCTTTGATGAGACGTCGATCAGCTGTTTCCTTATTCCGATATTCAAGCTGCAAATATCGATAAATATTTTGAAAATGGTGTTCGCGCCTTGAAAATAAAATGCTTATTAAATAAAATGCGTTATTATATTATTAATGCTATTGAGACTGTTTTGTGCTCGATTTAAAATTGTGTTTGTGCACGGAACATGCAAGCTCGTGTTTTAAATTACCCAATCAAATATATCGCAACTGCGTGCTGAGACTCTGATCGAAAACTCTATTTGTTACCAAAGTAAGTAATTTATATCCGTTATTTATATACCCTATGCTTTGCAAACAATATGCATATATGGTTTTCTTTATAGTTTTTAAGAGCCCTTGCGATGTCATTAACACGGTAGTTTTCTTAGAATGAATACTGTAGATTCATATTGATTGTGTGCCTGTACAGGGTATTTTGCAATCGAGCACTGGGGTATAAAATCATTGCCTGCAAAATACCTATTCGGCCCTATTAAGTATGTATATCTTGATCAATACATAGTTATGTGCTATGAAAACAGGTTTTCTTTTTAAATATTCACATCTTAACCGAACTGAATAAATTTTACCACGCTTTCATAGTGAACATAATTTTATTATCCTACGGGAAAGCGATATTATTTAGCTTCAATATTATATATGAAGCGTCGGTAAAAAATTACGGGCTATATGTCTGCAAGGGTATTCAATCTTCGCGCCCCAAAATAACTGTTATTTCTTGCTGTCGTGTAGATAAAGATGTTTACTTGCTATTTACACGTGCAACTGCTAACATTTCAAAGCCAAATTAGCAGAGTTCTTCTTACCGCCTTTCCAGTGGTATGACTGCTATATTCTACTTGAACTTTGAACAAACATTCTATGGTGGATCGTTTTTTTAAATAATAATGAACTCGTTAAATCCTGTATCTATTAGACCTAGCTTGATTGATTAACTTTAAATACTTATAATACATTTATCTGGATAGTTTTATATATTTATATGTATGTATTATTAAGGTTCCCCATTTTCTGTAATAATTGTAAGGCAATGTATTAAAACAAAGAGAGAGAGAAAGAAGAAGAGAGAGAGAAAGAGAGAGAGAGAGAGAGAAAGTGAAAGGAGAGAGAGACGAGAGACAAAGCGCACTGAAATGTTATGAAATTGTTTCAATGAATAATGAGATATGTTGTTTGTAAACTAAAACAAGTAGTCAAGATTGATAAGCGTGGGCACGATTAGGGCCGCTCAATTGAATGGTTAGAATTTCATAATAGCGTCAAAGTTTAAACGGTCAGTATTTCGGAACAACTGGCCGCCGACGGACGTGGACGGAGCAGCGATAGAAAAATTAAGCATGGATCTAATTGCAGAGCAGGCAGCAGAAGCTACTCAAACAAACTGTGATTCCAACTATATAGCAAAAGCTCTGGCACGCGCGTATAAAAGCGCAAATTTACGTATAGAAAGCTTTCACAGTGAGGCTGTTAGTCAACGCGGCGAAAACTTTTGTAGCGTCATCTACCGGATAAAAGTAGCATATCGCAAAAGCGAAAATGCGCCGTTAGAGCAAGGAAATTACATACTTAAGGACCTGCTGCCCATTGTTGCCGAGGTGGGCTCCAATGAGAAATTCATGTTCGAGCAGATACTGCCCGCCATGGCGCAGTTATTGGAGAAGACTTCGTTGGAAGAGCGCAAGTTGAGCGCTGAGTAAGTTAACCTTTTAATTTCGTAATGTAATTATCTAATTAAAGTGCTTTTCCAGTTGTCTCTTTGCGGAGCGTGCTACAGCCAAAGAGATCTATTTGCTGGAGGATCTTGGCGCTTTGGGCTATACATCATTAAACCGCCAAAAAGGCCTGTCTCTGGAGGATGCCCGGATTTGCCTACACAAGTTGGCACAGTTCCATGCCGCCTCCATGCTGCTGCTGCACGAGCAGCCCCAGCTGGTGGCTCAACTGTCGCCCTCACACTATGACAATGGTGTGAGTGATCCCTTCGCCCAAGTCATTTGTTTGGATGGCGCGGCTTTTGCAGCAGATGTGGTGGCCGAGATGCCGGGCATGGCGCCAATAGCTGCAAAAATGCGGGCTCAGCTGTCAGGGGATTACTCCGAGCGTTTACGTGCCACGGTCAATGCCAAAAACACCGCTTTCCCAGTCATTGTCCATGGGGACCTGTGGCTAAATAATATAATGATCAATCCTGAGCAGAAAAAGGCAATTATTGTAAGTATTCAAGATAAAAGAAGCTGGATTTTAAAAGTTAATTAATGCTGTTCGCTTTTAGGTGGATTTCCAAAACTGTTTTGTTGGCAGTCCGGCCATTGATCTACAATTCTTTTGCTATACCAGCTTGCAGTTGGACGTGCTACTGCAGCACCGGGAGCAGTTGCTGCAGCACTATAACGAAAGTCTCTGCCAGACACTAACTGCTCTGAATTATCCTGGAAACAAGCCAAGCTATGCCCAACTGCTTGATGAAATGGAACGTTGTCTCTTCTACGGTTACTATGCTGTCGTCTGTGAGCTGCCCATCTGTTGTGTCTCTAAGGATGCCGCTGAGGATTTCACTGTGCACACTTTCATAGACGCCGAGGCCATAAGGGCGAAGCGTCAACAGCTCTTTGCCAATGAACGTGTCCTGCAGACATTGAAAGCCACCTTGGGTCACTTTGAGCAGCAGGGCATACTAAATGCGTTGTAAAAGGCAGACAACTTCACTACTCTTATTTGTATTACTAAAAGTATTTAGAGAGTGATGGATAGATTCTGTTTTTAAACATTTGTTTTTTTTTTAATTTTGTTTTTCTTGAACGTAATCAACTTCCGAGTAGATTTAGTTAGTCTGCCAGTCTCTCTCCCTCCCTATTCCTCTCTCTCACAGTCAAAGGGATCGTAACACTATATCATATTCTATATCATAGATACGAGTGTTTAAATGCTGATTTCTTATACTATATGTGCGAAATCCGTCCACGGAGAATACATATTGCATTTGCCAGCAAAACCTTATCTTATCTAAAATAATAAAAGTGATTATATACATATCTGTTGGTAAATTGAGTTATAAACGTTTTCTTCGCTCTCATGTGCTTGCTGCTCAAGAGGGTATGGCAGGTGCCACTTAAACATGGAAGCTGGTCTGAGGTTCTTACCCTAAGCTTGGGTAGCTTCTTCTATGCTATGACAGCTATACAACCTGCATTACTCAAGTGCTTCAACTTGTGTTTATAAATAAATTTCATGTCTGCCAAAGTTTCTGGCCAAGATTTACGAGTAAGAGATGGCAATTGAATGCGTGTGTGCGTGTGTGTGTATGGGTGTATGTTGCATTTGCCTTGTTTTTGCATAGTGTGCGATAAAGTTGGCATCGCCTGCCCCCATTACCCGCAACTCCGGCGAGGTGCAAAATATGCAAATCGCTTTGCAGTTATTCTTAGAAAGTTGTCAGTTTCCAAGTGGAGCTAAGCCAAGCGTGCAACAGCGTGGCATGGTAAGCAGACCAAAATGCACTTGACACCCTGCAACTTGTAAGTTGTAAGTGTTTAAAAAGCAATTTATTGTTTTGCCCAAACGCAGGCACCTAAATCCACTCCGATTCCTAACCCTTATGGGATGGCGATGTACTTTAGTAAGCCTGTATTGCCTTTTCTTACTCTTACAGCGATTTCTGGGAGTCTGTCATATTATTTGGCATTGTGATCAAAGAACGCTTTTTTCTCTTAATTTTTTGCCTTCCTATTGAAAGCTGCCTTAAATATCAAGCAGGAAATGCAATGTACCCAACTGCTCTGCTAGTCAACCCGCTCTCTGGGCAATTTGAGCCGTACCCTCATCCGCACCCTCTCCTGTCTTGTCGATCTGGCTTTGAACTCCAAGCGGAAACTGCAGCCAAACCCTAAGTAGCAAGTTTGTCTTTCGAGTTTTTTTTTTTTTTTGGCTACTGCATTTCGCATTGCAGTCGGTATGGTATGGAAAAACAAATCAAAGACACGAAGCCCTGCGTTGGCGACTGGTCTCTGCTGCTTGGAGGCATTAATTGCATTCTGCAGCATCACATTGCACTTTCAATTAGTTGCAAATGCCTTAACTCCGACCTAAACTCCAAATGCCACCCATCTGCAAGCATAGCCGTCGGCAAAGTAACAGGAAACGGAAGTTAAGTGCTGAGGCGAGGCGTTAAGTAAAATCAACCCCCAGCTCAGTAGCTGTCTCAGACGGGAGTTGAATGCAACAAAGCAGCATCCCAGCCATGACATTGGAGAATTATGCATTAATTGAAAGGTGATGTCGACTTTGGAGTTCGCATTTGTGTGTGTGGGGGTCTGTGACTTGACGCATGGGTGCAACTTTGACAGCGAGTTGATTTGTTTTGGCAGTTCCTTTGGCCAGCAGAAAGTTGACCTGTGCTTCTGTCTGGAGCTCAGTTGATGCACCTTAAACCGCCTTCTCCCCTCGAAATTTGCATGCACTTTGCTGCCGGGCATATTGACTCGCCCAATGTAAACAGCAACGGGCTGACCGTTGCCCAGTCCTTGCCTCAGGTCTAATGCATTTCAAAATAGATTTATGGTTTTCTTTCGTCTTGCATTTAGAGGTGTTCGCAAGGCCTCCGAATGGGGTGGTTGGCTGTTTGTTGGCTTTAGCCGCACACGCATTTGTTTGTTTTCAATGTTAATTAAGGCTTACGATTACTGAAATTGGCTCAAGGGGTTTGTCTTATAAGCTATCAATTTAAATATTTGAAGCTGACTATTGTATATCTGTGGACATACACTCACATACTCTAGACACTCAGCAGAAAAGCTATTGTGAGCCGTGCAATTTAATTTAATTTGTAGGGGCTCTTATAATAGTTTTATCTTAAGGGCACCAAAGTGCAGAGACCAGTTACTTTACTGAGAATTGGCCTAAAACACACAAAAAACATAAAAGCACATTCCCAAACATACACATATGCATATACACATACATATACATACATAAATATGTACGTTGCTACCAACGCTTGTAAAAAGAACAGTTATCAAAACAATTGTCAGGCTACTTAAATTCATGAGAATCGCATAGAAGGGCGAAAGTGCAGTTTGAAAAAACTCTCTGCACAACAATATTACACAATTTTTCCTACTTTGAATGGGCATATTGTATACATTTTGTTGCTAGTCTACTAAATCAGTTTATTTGCTTATCACAGGGGCCCATAGTTTTTTCAATTAGCTAACACCACTTGAGAAAGAGTGAGAGAGACTTAAGTAAGCGGCGAGCACACAATTAAAGGCAATAAATTTGCACATAAAACCATAAATCAAAGTCCGATCATAATCGCAAAGCGCAAACAAAAGAAAACAAATACTTTGTGGGGAAAAAGTGGCAAGCGAGAATTTTACTTCCGTTGCGGGATATTTAAGCCATCCCCCCAATCGAAGGACCTCCTTGACCAGAGAAGGCTGCGGATTGGAGTTCGCTTCGTTTATTAATTGTACAACTGTCTCCAATCATAATTAATGAACTTTGGGTACATCCTACAAGCGTCACATAGACTCCAGTCGGAACGGAATTCAAATAAAACTAAAATATATGTATCAACAGAAATGTATTCCGGCACACCATAAATCTTCCGTTTGGCAAATCTGTTCAGGGTTTTTGGTTTGGTTTGCTGTGCATTTGTTTAATGGATGACAGTTTCAATTAGGCACATTTAAGGATTTTCTGGGATTTCTTCACTATTTTGATTTGTTTTAAATATATGTGATTAGCTGAGTGGAAAGAACTTGAGCATGTTTAAGATTGCGAGTAACTAGATAATATTTTCATTAGACTGTGCTGTACTTGGCGGTTTCTTTGCATTTCATCATCAGTTGACGTTTAATGACTTTCAATAAATAATTTTCAGCCCAACAATGCTGCGACGCAACAACAAAAGAACCCACAGAATTTACATATGAATGCCTGGTATCTTACGGCCGGGACATGTCGTTCCTTTTCCCAACTCCATCCCCAGCCAATTGGTTGTGAAAAATTGGACAGCTATAGCAAACAGCAAGCACACATGATTACCATTCGAGAGTCGAGGGCTGGGTGGGGGCTGGACTAGCCCTTTTCACACAGCTAATGACTAATGATGCCACAATTTATCTTGCCTGATTTCTAAGCAAGTGTTAATGTTTTTTAATTTACGTTACGTCTTTTGCACAGCGCAACACCCCCCGATTTCCCTCCCACTGCCTCAAATGTGCATGTGTGCATAATTACTTAAAATGAAACACGATGTGCAGAAAAGAGCTCGTGTCATCATTTTGAAATTATTTAAATTCTACCAACTGACTTACTGACAACGCTGATAAATGAGCTAGTGACGCCGCCGCAGCCCCTTCCTCTGGCAAACACTTCTTGCATTGCAGCTAAATGAAAAATTAACGCAATTTTCTTGTTTGCTTTTAAGCTTGGAAAGCTTCTGAAAACCAAGTGGTTGTATCATAAGAGCTTTTCCTGATAATTATGTGGGATTTGCATATGTAATTTTCCACATGAACGCCTGCTGCTGCTACTGCAAAGTCATTCAGATTTAAATGGGAAAACTCGAACCAGCACCCTCTCTTTTTCTCGCTCACTCTCCGTCTGTTATCGCAATATTAGAAACATAGTAACATGTACTTATTAAGACTATTCCTGTAAATTATTTTTAAAGATCAGAAAAGAATACTTGTGTCTTGATACTATGAATAGCATAAGTAAATTACCAAATGAATAAGTGAGTGTATTTTCTTACCTCAATGTATAAGTATTATTCAAGCTTAGCCATTGCTTGTTGCTTATTGGTGCCTGCGATTTCCGTTTATCCAAACTGAGCTCTGCTAAATGTAAAAAATTCAGAACTACGCAAATAAATCTAATGCAATTACCTTAAAAGCGCCAACCATAAAAGCATATTCCGCATGAGGGCTTATATGAGCTGGTTGCATTTTACAGAACATTTTTATGACATTTACGCGCGGCAATAAAAACTAAACAAATCCTTCATTTTTATCCCAAATGCGAATGGCGCCAGCTTCAGAGTAGCAAGTCGAAGCCTCAGCTGATTGATGAATCGCCCGACTGACTGTGGGTTAGATTCGAGTCTGTTGAGCACTTTAACGGCTTACATGAGGGGGCGGCTGTAACGAGAAGAGGGACAGCTTTTATACGGCCCACAGACATGGGCCAAAAACTAATTACCTCTCCTGGACCTGGGACAGTGCTCGTCAGCCATTTACGGCGCTCGCTTTATAGATAGAGCCGCAGACGCTGCGGTTTGGCATTTGTAATATGTACGCGCATGTATATACATATTTTTAATGGCATTTTGCATACGATTTACATTTTGCTGCAGTGCATCGATAAAACGAAGACCCTTTTAATGGCATCAACGACACTCTCCGGCAGACCAGCCGGCAAATTTGGCGCATAAAAACGCATCGTCGCCACTATAAAAGTGCCTTGAAGTTTTTGGGAATGTGTAACAAATATAAAATATAAATGTTATTCATAGTAAAATCCCTTCCAACTTTCTAGATCGTTGCCTCTGTTGTTTTCGATGATAATTCAAAATGTGTGAAAAGGTTTTTGACACTTTTGGGCGTGGCACTGCAGAATTTATGACTTGCCAGCTGGCTTTAGTTTTTACTATTAGTTTTAATGTAATGAGGAGCTTGTGTACTTCTCTCCCGGCTGAGGCTATAGTTTCTTCTTGGACTTCTCTTCCAAGACGTTGCTGTACAATCTGCCAAAAAAGATATAAATTTAGCATATAAGTTCGCTATTTGTTTGGATTTTGCATAAAGTTTAAGAGGCTTTGTATATAAATCAATTTAGTTCTTTATGCAGCCCAGTTATGGAAAATTCTTCAATATTCTTATAATTTCAGCATCACATAGGAATATGTTTGCCGTTTTCTTAATCAGATTAAATATGTAAATCGAATTAAACGTAATATTTTCGTTTTCCTTAGCAATCTTTTAAGTTCTACTTTTTGCAGTCTCTAATTATTTAAATAAATTATTGCTTGCTATTTAATTTAATATAATTTCTTTAAAATGTGATACTGGTTTCAAAAGAGCAAATAAGTATTTTTTTGAATATTGTTGAGTATCAGATGCTGCTTTAATTGTATATTGTGAAAAATTGGGAGTTTGTTAATATAAGGTAATAGAGTTTTTAGAGCGAATAGCTCTTTAATTTTGGTGTATTGCAATCAAGAAACGGAGTTGTTGAGGCTTTGACGCAGAATTTGAATTTATTTCGATAGCCTACGTTTTGGGCGCCTCTGTTTGACAAACGCGTTTAGAATTGGTTAGATAATTACGACTGCTTGATGTGCTGGAAACCCTCAATGTGCGTGTCCGAGGTCTGCCAGCTGTGATCGGATGTATAGTCTTGCCCGCTGTCCTGCTCAAAGGAAATAAACTGCCCAGTGTTATTGTCGAGCTCATTGTCCATGTAGTTGGCCTTCTGGTTAAGATCTGTTTCCATAACCTGTGGATCAACAGTGGCAGTTGGTACCGCGTTGATCTTGCTCTTGGGGGTCAGTAGCTGGTTCTTGAATAGTTGCAATTGTTGCAGTTGCTTGTTGATGGTCTTCTTCTTCCATTCGTACAGTTTGGGCAGCGTGAAGAGCAGCACGAAAGCTGTAATAGCGTGGGATAATAAATCTAATTTGTATGCCCTTTGTGTAGAAACGCAGCAATTACTAGCTTCACAATTCTCCTCCTATTTAAGCCTTGGCCTGCCGAAGATGGCCTTTGTTTGCTTTTTAGGAATTATTTCACTTACCCAGCACCAAGATTGTCATTCCATTGACATAGTCGCCCACAATGTTAAGGCCGCAAAGCATCATCAGAAGCTTCAGTGAGTCGAGCAGATCTTCGACCAGGAACAGTGAGCGCAAGCGCAACAGTATTGGATTGAGCTTTAAGGCCAGGATATAGGCCAGATGCTCGGCGGCCTCCTTTGAAATGGTCACATCCATGTCCAGATAGCGTTTCAGAGGATGCTCCACGACGCTACTCTTACGCAGCTTTCGCATGGCCCACACATAGCAGGAATAGCAAATGCTTATGGAGATGGCTATCGCACCGGCCACGCTCACCACGCTGATTACCGGATTGGACGCCATGTCCAGCAGCAGCGTCAACATGAGGCAGAAGAAGAGCGCCGTCTTGCGCCAGTTGTGCCAGAGCAGCAGCGCCTGCCACGTCTTCCATGAAGCGGCAATATTTTCCTGCATGCGTTCATTAAGTTCCATTATTTGTAGCCTGTTTAAATAGAGTTTATATTAATATCTAGATCTGTTAAGATAGCAAGTGAATTATTATTTTTGTATTTACTGAGAGGTGCCAACTGTGTTTAAGTTTTTTGTATTTTATTTTTTTGACTTGCGCGCAGCTGAGTTAAATTTCGCAATTAAAATATGGGAGCAAGTACATAAAGCTCCAAAAATGATATAGTTAAATGTAATTTTTGGCAATATTATAGCTATATTTATGGAATTTTACCTTTTTCGTTTTGGTTTATGTTAAATTGAAGTGGAATTTAAATGATATATTCGCTGACTGAATATTTATTTGTCTTTATTTGATTTCACATGAGATCTGAAGTGAAACGCAAAATTGAACAAGGGATTTTTCCCCTTTTGGCTCAACTAGCCGAACCATGTGTTGCCACTGCCGTCAGCTGCCGAGGTAGCAGAAATCTTTTTTTTTCATTCCTATTTTTGGTGAACTTCACTGAAATATGCACAATAAATTGGCGTTTGTTTTATGTGGTTCGCCGGAAGCGTTCCCCCGTCGCAAGTTGTCCCTTGTGGGTAAAAAATGGTGTCTACTTTGCATAAATTGAAATTCCTAATATGTTTGTTTAAGGTTGATTGAATTTCCTATAAACATATCTAAACTAATATATATACATGAGTAAATAATTGCATCGCAAAGTTTCTGCACTTTGTATGCACTCCGCGCACAGCTTCTTCCTCTTTGATCTGTTGCGCCAACAAGTGTCAAGTTTTACACTCCGGCAGAGCCTATTGAGTCTCAAGGAGTTCGGCAAACAGTTCTGTGCCGAGGTGTCATCGCCAATAGGTCACTTAAAGCCCTTAGCCTTCTGTAGCTCCATCGAGTGGCATTTGCCAATTGATTTGTCAAAGGAATTACGCTGATATTTTGAGCAAATAATATAAATCAGTGGCGTTAAAATGACATCGAGTGGTTGACAACCACCCTCGAAATTATACAAAAAAATTTCGGAATACTTGTCAGAGTCGAAGTGCTCAGTACTTGAGCCCTTACTGAGAAAAATAAATAAAAAACAAGTACTTTCCTTGAAAAATAATAATAAAGGAAATTTGTGAATCGCGGACTGCCTTTGCTCTACTTTAACATGATCCGATCCTACTTGCAGGGTCAATTTTTCGGGGTTATATGGTAAGGGCGGAGCAGTCCTCCTCCCACTACATTCAAGCTGACGTTCCACAAGTTAGTGTATTAGGCTCATTCTTACTCTCGCTATTTTCATCCCAGACATGCCTGCTCCAGACGTCCATGCTCTGGACTGTCCTCGCGCTCATTGCTTCATATGGCGGCGACGACTGCGCCAGGTGCTCCTCTTGCTCCAGTTGCAGGATTACCTGGACCTTCAGCAACTGAACTCGACGCTGGAACGTCAGATTAAGTCCGGCAAAAAGATCCACAGTTTGCTTCACATTAAGACGAAGAGTGCCGCCAGTTCTGAGATTAAACGGACTTACCATTAAGCAAGGAAGAAACAAGATACCTGGGTGTCATCCTTGACAAGCGCCTAGCTTTCGTTAGCCACATCAAAGAAACTGTTTACGCTCCCGAAGTAGCTCCTTAACTACCGTAGCAAACTTTCCATCGCCTGCAAGCTGACGCATCCACCTGGCGATACGCAATACATATCTGGGGCTTGGGTGCTCCATCTAATCGCAAAAGAGCTCAATCCCTCCAGAGTACGACTCTGCACCATATGAGCTCCGTTTTACGTACGCAACCGCGTACTCCACAGAGACTTACATACATATCCCCTGGGTCGAAGAATAAATTTAAACCCAAAGCGTCTTATATAACAATCGGCTAGCTGCACACTTTTGAGTTAGAAGGTATTTTTTAAATGAGATCATATTCTCCATAGGATTTTCATACAGAAAGATGTGCAGAAATAGATAAATTGGAGTTTCAAATTGACGAAGCGAAGGTTGAGTAACGCCATGGAGAGTCGAAATATATTAGAGAAAAAGTTATAATTGTGTTTAAATAACCGCACAAGTAGTTCCAAGGTCTAGAGCCAGCTAAAAAATAAAAAGGTCACCAAATGCCAACAATTAAGATTTATGTGGTTGAAAGTGCATTCTTTCTATTAAATTTTTTAAATATACACTATATTTTTGTTATGTTCTATTGTGCCCACCAAATCAAATAAGACTAAGTCAAAGCACACATGCCAATAAACACACACGCACACGTAAGATTGTCAACCATAAATTTAACTAATATACAACTGACTCACAGGCCCATCGGCCAACCACCCAACCACCGAACCACTCACTGAGTGGATAGGAATTTGCCGCAATAATCAAGCCAAGACTCGGGCCAAGTCGAATTACAGTTACAGTTAAGGTAACGCATGGCAATGGCCATAAAATGACACTGAGTGTCAGTTTCAATTAAACATGTTGACAGCTGTAAGGGCAGCATATCCAAATATCCTCCTCTTCCTCCTCTTCCCGCTCCAACAACAACAACAATAACTCGGACTTATATAGCTCCGTCTAGGAGCAGACATACATAGCTGTGCATGTCTGAGGGTGGTTCAAGCAATTTCGATTTTAATACAAGAAATTCCGAGCATTGTTTGGCCGTGTATTGTTCCGTGTGAAGTGGGTAGATCGATTCATAGAGTTTAGTATTTACATGACAACTTTATCCGGGAGCTACGCCCAGTTGCTTTTCTTTTTTCCAGCTGCTGCAGACATCTTACAGTTTTTGCATTGCCTTTTGGTATTTTGCTGGGATGTCTTTGATTTCTGACAGCCAATTGCAAGGAAACAAACAGCAAGGCTATTACAATTTAAGTAATTTTATGTGTTTTGTTTGGCCAAGTCGTTCATTTATTTATTTGCTTGTTTTGTGTCGCCAAATATTACCTTAAGTTGATTTTCTTGAGATTTTTCGCAAATTTTCTGCCTCGTTTGTGTCTTGTTGTTGTCCTGCTGCTGTCCTTTTGTTGTTACGGCCGCATTGACAACTTGTCAATCCCTTTATTATGCTCTCCTGTGGCCAGCATGGATGTTCTGTCGATGCTCCGAGGGATTTAGTTTAATTAAACTGCTGGACATGGTAAATACGAGTATTCCATGTACACATGACGTTTGCATATTAATTTCCTGTAATTTTGATTGAGTTTTGCATAAATTTGCAAATGGTCAAAAATCAAAAGGAAAACCATAAGAAACTAAGCAAGGAACTGGCAGAGATCTATTCCAACTCGACTTACCCTCAAATCAAGTAATTGCACTGGTTATTACCAGTCTCAGCCTGCTCGGAGCACCTTCAAGTCGAAGCGGGATTTCATTTAATTGCAGCCTAGCAAATACTCAGAATTTTTCAGGCAGGCAATTTCTTTTTGCTTATTTGCAGTTGCTTTTGCTATTTTTTTTTGTTTTTCGTCCGTAAGAGGGAACTTGGCTCTTTGTTTTCGTCACGGACGAGTGGCAAAAAGCAATCACAGAGCAGTTGCAGCCCCCCAAAAAATAAACACAAATATCAGCCACATTTTTTTGCGCATTTTCCTCGCTGTCAAGGGTCTTTTGTATCATTGGTGAAATTAGAATTTCTCATTAAAATAAGTGTTGGCTGCTGGACCCGGTTGACTTGAGACATTCCCTTCGAGCAAGGTGCTCGGCCGTGCCAATGGACTTAAGTTCCGTCTTTCTCTGCCTTTCTCGGTCACTCATTAGTTGCGCCTCAAATCTGACTGTCTCGGGTCTCAGCCCTGTAATTGTGTGTGTATTTGTATCTATATTTCCGCTCCCCAATGTCGTCGCATTGTTCTTGCTCCATGACAGCTTGCCACTTCAGTTGTTGCCTGTTGGGGTGCCATGGGCAGGCGCATCACCTATTCTCACCACGCACCGCCGCTTGGCATTTTCAATTTTTAATGGGTTTTGTATCCAATTGCGTCAAGTTGCTTGCTAGTAATTAAAACTGCAACTCTACCCTTTTTTTTATTTTTTTCACTTTTTGGTTTGTTAGTCATTTAATCTTGCCATCTTTGGCTCACAATCCTTTTGCCACTGCGGTTTAATAGGCTTAAAAACTGAAACACTTAACGATAATGCATAAAATCCCCATTTGTGCTTTGATTGCTGAAGCAGTTGCTGATTTATCATACGGTCTACTTAAGTCAAACATTCTATCCCTTTACTTGCGAATGGTTTTGAAACCCTTTTACTTTTTCTTCATGCCCAATTGCCTCTTTAGTAATCCAATTTATGACTTTTAAATACACTTTACAATCCTAGCAAAGCATATTTCGTGGGGTTTTAGTAATTACGAACTAAAATATAGTATAGATAGAGTGCTGTAATATATGTTAAATAATTCTATTAAACTCCTTCCTCGACCAATGAACCTTTTCATTGACAATCTTTTGTTTATTTATTTATTTTGATCAACACACAACCCTAGTGATGAAGCTAGTTAGATAGCAGCTAATCTGATATATATCTCAATATGTTAGATTATTTTATTATTATTTTTTATCATAATTTTCCTATCATTTTTTTTTAAGATTTAGTACTCTTGTAGACATTTTCCTTACAGTTTTGCAGCTATGTAAGAATAGTGAAACTGAGTTTTTTTCTTGGAAAACTGAATATATTGCCATTAAAGAACAAACCTTTCGACCAATCATGCCTTTGGCAGTTGTAGGATTTAATGGTCCGATGTTTATAATATTTAGCATATATGTAAGGAACATAGTAAAACTTATAAATGCCGAGTTTGGTCAAGAGACAAATGGTTGTTCATAAAAGAAATTAATTTTCGACCGATCGTTCCCATGGTGGCTATATGTTATAGTTGTCCGATCCGGCATGTTTCGCCATATTTACTGCCTGCAACAGGAAGACGGACCTTGGGAAATTTTAAAGGAAATAGATTTAGAACTGAGAAACGAGTTCGCATAGTAACAGACAGACGGACATGGTTAAATCCACTCGGTTATTGCTGCTGATCAAGAATATATAAACTCTAGGGGGTCGGCGATACTTCCTTCTGCCTGTTACATATATTTGCACAAAACCATTGTACCCTTTGTGCCCATTTTCAATGGGGTTAGGGTGAGGGTCTAAAAATGGAAAGACTAATTAGAATACAAAAATGCCTAATAACGTGTTCCTCATTAGGGATTACAACCAAGGCTTACACTATACTTCGCTGAATCCCGAATTAAGTTATGACAGACTGGAATTTGAGGCATTGGAAAAGTGTCTCTTTTAGTCGCCTCGTACGACAAGCGTGGACATGCTGTGGAGGTATTCTAATGCCCGCCAACCACACGGGTCCGTTCTTACGATCGGTTCGATCGCACTTGCGACAAACGATTACATGTAAATCTATAAAAATAAAACCACACCCATTTTCAACGCTGAACCCTACTTGAACTTGTGCCCTAACATTTGCCCATTCGGGCCATTCAATTGCCCGCCCCAAACTCCCAACAAGGGCTTGCAACACTGTTGCAAGTGTGGCAAACTTTTCGGCTCATACGTGTGCTGCTTGTTGCGGCCAGATACGTGTACAGCCGGGCAACATTGTTGCTGCTGGCAAACGGGAACGGTTTGTGGCACTGTAGGCAAAACTTTGGGTTTAACTTTTGCTTGTTTCATTCAAGTGGCTGCGGCGGCTGCGGCGACTGCCATGTAAAATGTTTACAAACAAAACTTTATGCAAAACCCACAAAAACGCAATGGGAAACTGTTGCAGTTTCTGTTGCAGTTGCAGTTGCATTTTGACTTTCAGTTGTTTGTTTTTGTTCTGTGTCCTGTTATTGTTTTGTGGTTGCGGCTATTTTGCATTGAGTAGCTGGGCTACATGTGCAGCTGACATCTTCGATTCCCAGCCGGGCTGAGCTGCGTTCATAATAATATAGTACATGCATAGATAAAATACAATTTCTCAGTGCAATTTTTGTTTTTAATTAATTCTGTATTACTTTCCTTACTCTTTCCTTATTTTTTTGTTGCTGCTGGGAACGTGTTTCGCATTCGTGTGGCGTCTGTTTAACGTCTTAACTGGGCAAGTCTGTACTGGTCTCTGGGGCGTCTCCAGCTTCCAGCTTCTGTTTAAGTTTTTTTCTTTTTTGCTTTTTTTTGCACCGCTGCATTTGTTTATATTAAGTATTTTTCTTTCCCTATTTTTGTTATTTGCTGTGCACTGTAATTAGCCCCAGTCCCCGCCTGGCCAGTGACTGTGGACAAGACAGCTGCCGTCTGTTGTCTGTTGGCCAAAATTGCTGTGCATAAAAAGTTTAACTTGACATTTTTAGCAACAGTTTGTAATTTGGCCGTCGCGTTTGGCGTAACCCTTTCGAGATATTTGCTAATTTTTTCCCTTACACTTACATTTTACTTGCAGACTGCTTAATTGCATTGCCAAAGGCCCGCCCATTGCTGTTTTGCATTTAGATTTCATTTTCCGAATTGTTGACAGAAAAACAGAAAAGGTAAGTCTGAATGCATTTTGCCTAAATTTAAGCTACGAAATTACGAAGTTTAAGAAATATAATCCTAAGAAACTCTTTTTAATTTTCTTTTTAATAAATTAAGTTGTAAATTAAAAAATCATAAAAACGGCCCAAAAAATATATACAAATTATGCATAAATGTTTATGGTCCAGTTGCATTTGTATGGCCCAGCCCCCAAAACTTGTTATGGGGTTGCAAATTAAAATGCTCAACTTAAAAAGCATGCTCCATATTTTACGATCTTTGGACATTTTATGGACGTTGTTGCTTAGCCCGCAACCCTTCCCAATCCCTTTTTTGGCACCCGCCATAACTTAATTATCCATATGAATCCTTCAGTTTTATTGCGCCTTATCCTGCAGCAGGTCGGCATTTTAATTATGATGAGTACTTGGTGGGTTCTTCGGCTTCAACTCTTGCAGCTGTCATATTTTTATTTATCTAAATCGTCAGATCTTCACGGGCCTGCTCATTAAAATGACATCAAATCGAGCCCTGTCCCAGGCGTCTGGCAAATGTTTTATTATTGTTGCCGGCGCTTTCCATTTCTACAATTTTATGTCCAGCAGCTGTACGTCATCATAAGTTTATTGTTTGAGCCGTTAAGTTTAAAGGCCTGCGGCCAGGGTCTGCTGCCTACAGAAATAATGTGTTCGGCACATTTTATACACTTGCATCATTTTAATAAGACGCCATTAGCCATATACCCCATATACTGTACTCTCTTCTGCATGCCAACCAAGCCAAAATGCGTTTGTCTTTGCGGTTAGGCGCTGCTCCTCATGGGTCACTGGGCATTTGTCATTGTTTTGTGGGGGGCGCCCCAAGGGGCTGCCACACATGCCGCAACTGCAAGCTGCGACGCATTGCTGCGGTTGCATTCACAGGCAGGTGGGTTATCATGGCTGGCGTCTCTTTGAAGTAATCGCCACCGACGTTGCCTTAAGGCTAAGCCTCATTTGTGGTCAAATTGTGTGCTGTGCGTCAGCCTAAAGTCGATTATGTCAATATTGTGCCATGGCTAATGGCAAATGGGTAATGGGCACTGCGAAGCTGGGTAGCTCGACTGGGTAGTTGGCTGGTAATGGGTGAGTTGCTGTAGTGGGTGTTTGTGATAAGGATTTGTGTAAGTTGTGGCCGCTGCCTGCGTTCGATTGTCCCGGCTCATATGCTAATTAGCGCCCATTGCTTAAAGCTGCTCCAAAGCGCTTTAAGGCTTTACAATTTCATGGAGTTTAATAGCCCGACACAAACCCATATGGCAAACCTTTCTTAATGCCAAAAGGGAATCAGTGCCGCCTGCTTTGCGCAAAAACAACCAGAATAAACCATAAAACTAGCTGTAAAAACACATAAAAATCATAGTATACATTTAGGAGTCGAATTACATGTGCCCCTCGCATTCGTGCTGTGTCTCAAAGGGGTGGCTCGGGATAAGGCCACCGGCAAAATAAAAAGGAGTAACAGCATTTGCACATTAAAAACGCATAAAAATCGAGAATTGAATTGCCAACAACAACAACAGCACATAAAGTGGCCATGAAAACAATAAAAAACAAGCAGGAAATCTAAAAGTAAAATTGACATTCGGGTAAACCCAATTGAAGCAATCAATTAAAATTGATGAATGAAATTGAATCACGTGTTACAATTTTCTTGAGGAATTGGCATCGAGTTACATTGTGCTGTAGATAGAGGCCGAGAGATTGAAAGCCAATAAAATGTGCCATAAACGCGAAGGAAATTGGAAAACCCTTAAGTTTGCCAACTTATGTGAGACGAACAGATATATGCTATGTGATAGAAGGTCCATTCATTTATACTAAATTCATAATCATATTAACCATTGAGAATTATCTAAATCAATTTGAGAATTATAATAAAATAAATATTATGAATTATTCTTATAAAATACAGTGCAAAATTGTGATATTGGGTAAAACATTCTGTTTAAATTTCCTCCAATCTTTTATATATAAAATTCCTATAAGCGAAATTTAGCTTAGAGCTTTGAGCTCTTCTAGCAACGCATCAATTGACACCCACACAAACAAACCAAAAAAATAAGCGAGTTCAGTGCTCTCGGTTAACCCCCTCGTCAGGAACTTCAGCCCCTTCCTCTGGACACGGTACGCGCTATCAGCTGGCAGAGGAGAAAACTTTTATGCGCTTGTTAACAAAAGCGTGAAATTCAATGCGGACGAACACAAATTTACGACACTGCAAATTAAACTTGATTTTTATTTAAATAAATTGCATTTTATGCGCTCGGCTAGGATATGCGATGCCGTCGTCGGCATCCTCGGCGTCGTGTCGTAATAATAAGCAGGCAACGGCCATAATTTGCACCGGAATATGACGGTTGGATATGTGGCTGTGACTGGGCGACGGGCTGGCTGCTTTATGTATTTTTATTTATTACACGCAGCATTGCCAGGAAATGTTTGTTGATTTTCCGCAGCGCGCGCACAATAAAAATCGGGGCAACAACAAACAAAAAAAAACAAATTATTTTCTAGACGAACGCGCGTTTCTCGAATAAAAAACCAGGAATTTTCTGAATTGTACAGAGTTTTTTATAGAGCATGCATAGGGTATTATAGTTATGTCATGCAATATAAAAAATATTTTCGAATAGAAGCCTATCTTTTATATATACCCTTTATTTTCAAATATTTTCTCTGTTAAAAATATGTTTTCGTGATTAGAAAAAACATTTTTTCTGTGATTTCAAAATGGATCTTTAATAAAAACATGATTTGTTAAGTTGATCAAAAGCAACTATGTCAAAATGGGAAGAATCAAAAAATATAAGACTTAGAAAATAACTAGTTTGATATTTGTCGTCTGTCAGCAAGAGTATTTAATCTTTGCCAACCCAAAGATAACATTTGTTTCGTTTTTCTTTTTTATAACGACCCCGTCGCCGCCGTCATTAAAAACGGAAATGTAAATGCGTAATTTGTGCGCCGCGAAATATGCAAACGAATTGATAGGGCTTAGCAAAAGGTTCAATAGCTAACGGAGATGTGATCCTTGAAACGCTATGAGCGTATCTGAGCTCCAAGAGCTGTTCGGCATTCCAGAGTACCTGAACACTTCGGTTCAATTTACTCTAATAGTTCTGTAACTGCCACCTATGTGGGAGTACTCCATATAAAAAGCGTATCTTTATTAGCCGATTTAGCAATAGTTTACTTAATAGCTCGAACTTTGCAGTAGTAGGGATTTTTGGTATGCAATGTTATGACAAACATAAGACGCGCCTTTTCCTGTCGCTCGCCAACAGGCTCGAAAATGAAGTTTCTCAGTAAGTGGGCCAGCACGAGTTTCATCATGACCATGGCATAACGCTGACCCAGACAGCTGCGAGCGCCCGTCATGAAGGGTATGAAAGTGGACGCTTCTATCTTTGGCTCCGCATCGCGGGCCCAGCGCTGTGGCTTGAATGCCAGCGGCTCGGGAAAGAATTCCTTGCAACGGCCCATATACATAGGGGAGATGATCACATCGCAGCCCTTCGGTATAAAGAAGTCATCTGGAAAGATTGGGAACTTAATCCAAGTTACTCTACTCTGGAACAGGTGGCATTTATTACTGATTGTACAATTTGCGGTGGCACGCCGCGCGGTTATTGGAGCTGAGGGATACAGGCGCATGGACTCCTTGATGCACATTTCCAAGTATTCCAGCTCACGCAACTGTTCCATGGTTATGGCCGTATCTGTATTCCGACCACAGACCCGCCAGATCTCCTCACGGCACAGCTGCTGATATGCCACATGCAACGTCATGTTGTACATGAAAAACTTCATGGCGGTGGCCGTCAGATCAAAACCCCCAAAGATAATCGTGTCCACCTCTTCGCGTATATCCTTCAGCTGCAGCGGCTGACCGTCAGGTGTTCGCGCCAGCAGCAACGTATCCAGAAGACTGAGACTGGTTTTGCGTTCATTGGACTCGGCGTTCTTTGTCGTCACGCAATTGCGATTGGCCAGGTCGGAGTTAATCTGATCCAAACGCTCCGTGATAATGCCCTCCGTAAAGCCGTGCAGTATCTTGAGAATTTCCTTTTCGCGTGCCGCCAGCGGGGTAAAGCGATATATAAGTGAACTGCGGTAGAGCAAGTTCTTCATCCGGCAGTCGAATACGTGAAAAATTCTGTGAAGCAGACAGGCTGCAGACAGGAATGCATTCATACGGTTTAGCCTACTCACTCTCTGACCGCATCGAAGTATTCCGACTTTTGACCCGACTGCGAGTTCACTGTCGTACCCAGCGCCGTCTCGCAAATGGTGTCCAGCGTGAAGCAGCTGATGAGCTGAAAGAAATCTACGGGCTGGTTCGTGTCAGCCCAGGGGTCAAGTCTAGACAGCAAGATGCGTGCCTGACGTTCATATATGTTCACGAACTGCTTGATCATGGCATAGCTAAAAGCGGACGAGATCATCTTGCGACTATGCATCCATTTCTCGACGCTGCAGGTGAACACGCCCTCGCACAGCCAATTCTCGAAGACGCGGTAGTCCGAGGTCTTCTGCAGCAGCTGCTGTGCGCTACAAAGCGCCTGAATGTCCTTGGGATTGCAGTCCAGCATGTAGAGCTTAGTGCCCAGCCAGAGTTTGCCACGATGCTCCTTCAGATGACAGGCGATCAGCTCTGTGACGCGCTTAAATGGTCGCGGCCCAATGATCCTCGCGAAGATGTGCAGATGGCCGATAATCGGCAGCGAAGGTGGGCCCGGCCAATTGCTGGTGAGTCGATTGATTCTCGCCTGGTACCGATACGAGTACACCAGATATATAAACACTGTGCTAAGGAGCACCCAAATCAGTAGAGAGTCCAACATAACGCTTTGAGTTCTTTGATTTAACTGGCCAAAACTCTCGGGGCATTTGCGAATTTAAGTCAAGTCGCAGCCACCTGTTGACACTTAACAAATCACAATGCAACTTCTTCATAAAGCGGCTCAAACTGAGCAAAAAGTATATTTATATTTGTATTTCTTTTATATAAATTGTAAATGCGCAATGCTTGACACTAATGAACTGGGCACAGTTTTCATCACAGCGCTTAGATATAAAAAAATCGCTTGATTTGTCAATCTCTGGATGCGAAACAGAAGTGATGCTTTTTACTCGCCTGGCCGCGTTTAAATACCCAGACTCGAGTGCCTGGATTTCCGAAAGCGAAATGATTAAATGTAAATAAATACTATAAATGTCTTTAGAATCATTTAACTCAGACTATGATCTCATATGGGATACCCTTTAATTTTTATGAATATAAACCAAGTTTAAATTTTTGTTATTTTTTAAAGAGTTCTGTCATTTTTATTTATTCTAAGGTTATCCAGAGGTGAACCTTTGGGAGTCCTCTTATTTATAATTTGGTTAATCTTTTTCTTTCAAAATATATTCAAGTATATCAAAATATATGTTAACAAAAAACCCGCGGCATTGTTCCAGTTATTAAGTATAACTGAGAAATGAGCTTTAAATTTCTTAAAATATATTTAAATCGTTTGGGTTTGAGCTGAAATGAACGCACCTCTATTAATATCACAGCTGAAAGGGTATATTGCCATAAATTAGCATTGAGTGTACACAACAAAGTGCTTAGAACGAGTTCCACTCAGCAAATAAATGAGTTCAATATTATTATTGCAAAATTATAAATTTGATGAGTGGTCGTGCCCAATGCATACAAATATGCCCCGAGCGAGTGAAATTGACAAACGGTCCACTAGATTCACAAACATAGAATCGCGCCCAGTATTCGGATCCACCTAGAAAATTAAGAAAACTCATTTGCTGGAACAAGTTTGTCAATTATTTTTAAATATTTAATTTAATCATTCACGAATGCGTAAAAAGTATTTGATGACATCGAATGGTTATTCGTTTGTATACAAATATTCACTGTCAATTGAATGTTGACAAACTGTGATTAGTATAACTATTTGCTTTGATACCCTGTAGCTTAAAAGAGTGTGCGCCTTTTTCGAATTTCGAATGCGACCCAGGCTAGGGTGATTTTAAGCCAATCACTTTCCAGTGCAGCTTTTTTGCGTGCTGCGTTTGGACATGTTCCCTGCTTGTATTTTCAAGATACATTTAAGGCGAGGAACACGTAATTTAAAAAAACAATTGATTCTAGTCCAATTATAGACAGTATCTATGTGGGTAGCACCGAAGACAGGTTCTTTTTTTTTCAAATTTAGCTTACGAAGTTAAAAGAGTATATTGGCTTTAAACAGCATGATAAATGCTTAAGACTTGAAATTTGGAGTATACTACTCTTGCCTATATGCACCTCAGACAAAATAAAGATCGAGCTATTAGTTTGCCAAATCAAAATGCAAGAAGAATCTTTTCGGCTGATTAAATCGGCAAATACACGGAGAACTGAGTATTGCGCAGTCGGTTACAGCCGGAGGCAACGTTCTTACTCGTTTTCTCATTGCGTATATAGTCACAGACCATAAACTCCTAAACATTTTGGAATTCTCAGAATTGGCAATTCGCTAATTAATATTCATGTTCATAATGAAGTTCAAGGTTGGAAAGAGTGTGAAATTTGAAATGTGGTTTGATCGTTTGCTGATGAATCGTTAGCCAAGCTAAAGCCCATATGCAACCCCGTATTAATAAAGCCGAAACTGACCTAACACACTATAAAATCGTACTTCATTAAAGTTTTTGCACGGGTCGTAGCTCTTTTATGCATGTAATTGCAGACTTTCAATGTATAAAGTGCATATTTTTTTGTTGTCAAATTAATTAATAAATTAAGTATATGCCATTTATTTGCACTTTTTATTAACAAATACAGAAAACAAAAAAAAAATGCAGTGCTCTTCATTTACAATGGTAGCCGAGCAGACGGCTTGCATTTTATTTTATTGAATTGAAACAAGTGGACGCTGAATGTTGACTGAGAGGAAATGCAAATATATATGTATATTTATATATATTTATATTTTCAGCATTCAAATTTATGAATACATATACATACATATTTACACAGTCGCAAATGATATGATATCATGCTATCCACACAAGCACATTAATTACAATTATTCATGTTCATTTGTGCGCTGTAACTTTTGTGTTAATTAGTGTAAATACATAGTCCTGCCTGGTCATTTTTTTCACAGCTCTTGTCGAGGCTCTATTGATATGCAAATGTTGAAAAGTCTAAATGAATTGAATGACAGTTGGTCGAAATGTAAATCCACACCAAGGCTCTAGATGCTGCAACTGGCAGCAGCCCTATGCTATAGCACAACCACATTGTCATGTGGTCTCATTAAATATTATATTAAATATTGTTAGTGTTTTGGGCATTAACTCAATAATTTGCTTATGTGCGACTTGCTTATACGATGACTTTGTCAGCAAGTGGGGTCCAACAAATGTTTGACATAAATTCCATTATCTAATGGATGCCAATAAACACACACGCACACGCACACCGAGAAAGAGATAATCAGATGTAGATACAGGTGTGCACCTGACAAGACCAAGGAGCATTGTCTCACATTTAAAATTAAAAGTGATGCGAAAATGGCATGGCAATAGAGAGAGGGAGCGGGGGCAAGGGTAGGTATTGAAACGATGCAAACTAATTTGAATTTATGCAAAGATGTCGACCTGCCTATTATAATGCATAACAAAGGAGGGTAGGTCAGGTCTATAAAAGGGTTTGTTTGATGAGAAACGTGATTTGTAGAGATAATAACAAATAACTGGGCTCGAAATGTTGTCTCCGGCATATCGTAAATATATTATAAGTTAAGATATATTAAGAAAAAAGCGTATTAGCGTAATTGCTTTTTGTAATATATACTTTAAAGTAGAATTAAATTTCTTACTTACCTTTGGCAGATCGGAGTAAAGCTCCAATTAAAAGGTATTTCTCTTTCGGTGCCTCACAATTGGCATTCCTTTCTTGTTATTATAGTTGTCTGTGTGCATGTAGCCCTCTGTAATTAAACTGCACATTATCAGGAGGCTCACAAACACACACACGCACGCACACATACTCAGCTATAGATATGTATAACAAGCACTTACACAGGCGCAGTCACCGCATAATTATGCAAGCATTTCTATGTGTGTATTTTATGCCACGCCCAACTGTCACTTTGAGCTTTGACCATGTGGGTGAAATTGAATTTGGTCACATTTAATTATTGTTTATGCGAGGCTTGTGGCCTGTGATCCACAATTTCAATATTATCATCCAAGATAATTCGCCAAATACGCTGCCTAATAACGCAAGTAGCAGCTGGGTAGCGACAGGACGAATTGCGAAACATCCTTAAAATAAATAAATAAAATTGTTGATTATAAAAAGCCGCATTTAAAAGGGTTAACTTAAGACTTAAGGAATTTATACATGCAGAAAATCGACTCGCTTCGAATCGTGTCTTGTGTCAACATTAATCGCAACAAATTTAATTTCACAATTAAATGCAAAGACGCGATGCGTTTAGCATAAATTAACAGCATGTAAGTAGGCGCCGCAGGGTGCCTGGAATTGAAGGGGACCGGGGGGGAATTTTGGCTTGCTTCGTTGGCTTCAGGTGTCGTGCCACCAAATGAGCCGCCAGTCAGCGCTTCCGTTTCCTGCCTTCCTCCTTCCCCCCTCCTTCCCCCCTTCGTCTGTGCTGGTATGGGTAGCAATTTTCCATTAGTGTATTTATTGCAGAATGTAATTTAATTGACGTCATCGTCTAATGCATTTAAGCAAAAGGAATTAACTGTCTTTAATTGTTCGCTTAAATTAAATTAACCAAGTTATTTGCCAAAAACCAGATATTTAGTCTTTAATACTTAGCAGACAGACAAGTGAAAACTGGCTTGAAAAAGGCAGTTAACATTTATCAAGAGCAGCTGCAACAACAGATGAAGTTGATTGAAATTAATTTCGGTTTTTTCCGAAACCAGACTGAAAAACATGTGTTGTGCGTGCTCATCGTTTTGCTCTCAGCACTCAGTCTGAGAAATCGCTTTTGGGTAGTACCTTAAATAAAGTAAAAAAGAAGCAAATCGAACTTCAATATTATATACATGTTTGCTTTTTTTTTTTTTACTTTTTTTATATATACTTTAATATACTTTTTATGTATACGTATGTATATACAAGGTACAGAAACATTCGCAAAGTATTTTTGTTTTGAATTTTTAATGGTTTTATAAATATATATTTTAACTTCAATTCCCAAGTAAAACTCGTTGCAAAACTTAACACTAGCGATTCCAGCTTTGACTGAAGAATAATTACAATAAAAATAATAAATAAAATAATAATAGTAATTATAAAATAATTTACTATATTATTAAAATTGATATATGTATATAATGATTATTAATAATTTCATGTCATAAATGGCTATTGAAAATATATTAAATATATTATTGATACATCAACATAGCTATTATTAATACTTTAATATCATAAAAGCCCATAATTATTTAGTAAAATATTAGATTAATACATATGTATTTTTAAATACTTATAGAATAGCATAAGATATATCAACATAGCCATTATTAATAATATAACAATAATTGAATCTAATAAAGTGTACGAAAAGATTTAAATTATATATATATATATAAAAGATATATGTTATTTAAGGTGATATATCATAAGTAACTATTGATAATAATTTAGAATATTAATAGATTAAATCAATAGATATATATACTAGCGTTTTAACTGATATATCATAATTTATATTGATATTAATAATTGATAATAAATAAAATTTGTTTTAATCAAAAGTATGTGTTAATGGCTAGCTTATGGCCAAATATGATAAAATTGGCGGTTAAGTAACTCGGAGGCATGCCACAAAATGTAAGCAGCTTAGTTTACAGCTTGGTCTTCAAGCATTATAAAGTAAAAATAATAATTTTAAATAGTACTTTTTAGCCGCATGCTTCGCTGCACAGACAGCAATGAGGTATTTTTTTTATCTTTCTTTATTTTGGCGTCGACTTTGCCGTTAACCTTCGACGCGAAAATTGTTTTGTATGTACTTATTTTTTGTCCGTTTATTTTTTATTTTGCGCTGGCAGCACAAAATGTTTAAAGGTGTTTTTCAGTTTAGTTTTTTTTGAGCGTTTCGGTCAGGGCATGGCTGTGTTATGGGAGTACGAGTTTTTAATTGAAGGACGTCGGCGGCATTCGAAGGCAAGCAAAACAAATAAACTGCTGGAAATCTGTGGCAGCTTTTCTCGGTGCAGTTGCCAGTTTGCATTTAAGCGACTGCCCAGTTAGTCAATTTAAACACTGCAATTGCAATTGCAATTGAAGTTGCAGTTGCAGTTGCAGTTGCTGTCTCCCCACTTGACTGCAATTTGCTGCTGCGATGTTGTTGTCGCCGTTCTTGTTATTACCTTTAATTTGCCTTTTTCGGTGATTGTTGGCCACGGCTGCGCAGAGCCAAGTCACGTTTCGTCTAGCACCGATCGGCGCGTTCGAGACGGACAACTGTCCGTCCGGTTTTTTAAGTCGAATTCTGGTTCTTGTTATATGTTTGGCAATTGCAGCACTTAACGCTTGTCAGTCGCTTGCTCACTCGTTGGGTCTGGCAGGGTCAGACTGGTTATTTCTCTGGCCCAGGCAGGTAATGGATGTGTGCAATCATAAAACTTTTAGCGTCTGTCGCTCAGTGACCTTTTACCTGCTGATAGGCGCGCACTTTGCAGCTGCCCGCCCAACTGCCAACATGGGTCGCATTCAAATATTTACTTTGCGAGTGCGTACGTGACAAAAGGCACATATGTATGCTGCATGCATTCCTGCTCATTATCCTGTCGACAAACAATGCTGCGGAATGTAAATAATTATCTTAAGTGTATGTGTACTCAACTCTAGCTAAACTCATCTATCTCTTGACAACCGAATAACATTTAGTAAATGTCTATATACTATTTCTAGTAGTAACGTACGACCCGAGTCACGAAGTACATAAATGAATATAAGCTTAGACCTTAGACTAAAACTATCATTTTGCTAAATAGTTAAGATTAGAAGCCTTTATACGAGAAAGAGAAAATTCCGAACAGAATACTCTCTAATGCTAGTTGAACAACATTATATAATTACGTGTTAGTCTAGTAGGGACCGATACGTTTAGTTTGATAGTTAGCCCAGAAAAATCCATTTGACCCGTAATTAACTAATTAATAAAGCTTATCTTTAAATCAAGTTAAGTGACGTAGCAGCTGTTCCCGCTGATAATATAAGTTTAAGTTTGTTATCGATAAGACTAAAAGATTTTCTTTGTTTTTACTTCTAAATGATAATACCTTAAATTACTAAAACATATTCTATTGATTTTTGGTTTCATTTATGATGTTTTTCTGGCATTTTAATTTTAAAAACCATTGTTATCTCAATGTGTCGCAAATGCCATTGATTTATTTATATTTCAACATACATGTATATTTGTTAAATTCGCCTGACAGCTTGTGTTTTTACCACTGTGCGTTTGGGCTGCGGCTCAGCATGCACTTTGCCAATATCGGCAGCGGCCATTAGCCCGGACAGGTAATCGAACTCAACAAAACCAAATTTGTGGCCGCCCCATATACATCAAATCATCAGCGCTATATATACGTATATACATCTATCTAGGTATATATGTATATACTGTATAAGTACAATTTCAAAATAAAACGCGATGGTATATTTTGATTTGTATTGATGAACAGCTGCAACGGCGACTGTTCGCATCTAATTAACACAACACTGAGTGCTAAAAGTAAGCAGCAGGTGAGCAACAGGTAAGTCGCTCTTTAGATTAAGCGAGTGCTCCCTCGCTCGCTTGCTCTCTCTTTCTCTCTCTCTCTGTCTCAGTAGGTCGTCAGCTGTTTGGTCGCTTGGCCGCTTGGCTTGGCTTGAGCTGAGCCGAGCTAAGCGAAACGGCTGCTGTTTCAGTTCTGTTGAAAGCCGCCTTCAGGTTGGACGCGTCGGTCTGTGGCTTGTCGCGTGTGTTAGCTGCGGATTTACAGTTACATTAACTAACGTGCTGTGTGTGCGCTTGAATGCCAAATTTAATTGCCACTGTGCCACAGCAACAACATTTAACGTTAACGGCAGCAAGCGTTTAATTTAAAACCGTTTTCAAAACCAAAAAAAAAAAAAAACACGCAAATAGTTACTTTCGTTTTTCCAACTTTCATTTTTGTTTTGCTTACCCACAAGTTTTCATTGAAAAAAGTGTCGTTGTCAAAGTTGTGAAATTTCCACATATATTAAAAAAAAGGTGCTAAAAATCGAGAGTTACAGAATTTATTAAACAACAAAAAGCAACAACGAGCTACAACTGAAGTCAACCTTTTCGAATGGCGCTCATGGACACCGCCTGGCGCTGCCGCCTCATGATCTTTGGCGTCGTCTCGCTGCTGCTGGTTGGCGATCTCTTTGGCTACGGTGGCTACAGCGTGCGCGGCGTTAAATCGGATCATCCGGACGAGGTGGGCGTGCAGGGCGGGGGGCCGCCGACTGGTCCCGCCTCTGCCGCTGGCAAGTTTCAGCAGAAGAATGCCGAAATCGACATAGGCGAAGGTGAGTGACATTTCCAGTATTCCCATTTGCGTTGCATTTCAATTTTGTAAGCGAGTTGCTCTTTTTTTTTAAAACGCAAATTTAAACTTGACTCTTGCGTTTTGTTATTTATTTATTTATATTTCTTTCTTTCCTTTTTTTTTGGCATTAACAACGCAAATTTTTACACACTTGGGCCGCTTCGCATTGCAAAATGTCTGTCTCTCTTTTTTATGGCTTGCCTCACAAATTCAACTTTTTGTTTTTCTTGTCTTTTTATAAGCGGCGCTTTGTTTGGCTGTATCAAGGTCAATTTCGATTTTTAAATAAATGTTGCTTGCTTTTTTTTTAGTCGCTTAATTTGTAAAAAGCTGACAGCACGTGTAAGCGAATAATTGATAAAAAGCTTTACCTGGTACCCGGAATTGACTTGTATTTATTGATATTTTTTCATAATTTTGGAAAAAATTGTATTATTAATCCAGTTTCGAAAATGTATACCCATGTATCATCATCTAACGAGCCAAGTGTCTAGACATATTTATACGCACATAGTTTTTGACATTTAACGGGCAAGATATTTAACTTGGCCAAAACATGGCTACGAATTTTAAGTAGGCAGTTAAAAATTTTCCATACCTTTTACACATACACAAGTTCGGTTCTTATGGAATTAAGATACAAAAATCTGTCATGCTACAATCTATAAGATTTGTTCTTATTTTAAGACGCTGATATTGTCTTTCGAGCTTTAGTCATGCCAGTCAGCTTGGGTTTGGTTTCTTTCGCATGTTGCGCAACAAATATCAAAAGGTCTCACAGTAAATTAATAAACAATATTATTTAACACTTTAGCGGACACGGAATGCCCAGGTTGAACAAATGTTTGTAGCTTTCGTACCGACAAACAGCTAAACATATATTGGTAACCACTTTCCAATGCCCAACGATTTGCATAATTTTTAAAGACAAACTCGTAGGAAAGTGACATAAGAGCTGCAAATGTTTTTTTTTTTTTTGTAAACAAATGGATATGAGCTTTGATTATGCAATGAATGCCACGAGTTGATACACATACATTCATATATATGGTCGATAGCAATAAGAGGAAACCTCAATGACAGAAAAAAGTTAATTGAATCAATCGGAAAGTCAAAGTGCAGCTCGAGGCAGTTTTACGAGCCAACAATAGAGCTGGAGAATATGTTGATTGTATTTTAAGTTGAGGTCAAAAAGCTTTTCAATTATCACAACGGCTTTTCATGCTCATGTCAAACTTCATGTTAATCGGAACGAATTAACATTCACATTCCCATGCACATGGTGGCAGCACTGTTACTCTAATTTCTTACTATTTAACAAGTACATGAGAATCTTTGCCTCAGAGTGGTGTCTAACTGTAATTTAGCCCAGGTCATTAACATGATCTCATCTGTGGCCTGGTCTCGCCTGATTTTGTATGTGTGCGGTTGGGTTTCTGTGTTTTTGCTTGCAGAGGTGAAAGTGGAAAAATGCCAAGCAAATAAACTTCACGTAATAAAATCAGCGACAACGACAGGTTTTTTACTTATGCCTTTGCATGTGCTGAAAATCTTTGTGGGAAACTCTAGCTCAACTTTCCCAACAGGCTGCAGTTGCAGGGTATTTCGTATTGTATTTCGAAATTGTTCAATGGGCTCTTTATTCACCAGAGTTAAAATTCCAATGCCGTGCACATTGTCTAGACGCAACTGCAGAGCAATGCTGATTATGTCAAGTTAACAGGAAGTTGCCAAAATAAAC
Organism: Drosophila borealis; assembly: GCA_035045885.1. Classification (NCBI taxonomy): domain Eukaryota; kingdom Metazoa; phylum Arthropoda; class Insecta; order Diptera; family Drosophilidae; genus Drosophila; species Drosophila borealis. Next base: position 4,955,668 of record JAWNOR010000211.1, read on the forward strand.
AATGACAATACGGAATAGCACTAAGAAAACTTGACTGGACTTTCGCTATTTAATTTATTGAACTGATTCAAGCAAAACGCTCTGATAAACGCACGTAGTTTTGAGAAACACTTGTAAACGCCGACTGGAACCAGTTCCAACACGCAATCAAGCCGTGCGTCGAGCGCCGAGCGCCGGTTTATGTATAAATGATTAGCGCTAAACTAGTTCTACGGAAATCGAGAGTGCCCTGAAATTAATTCTGCGCTATTGCATAATAACGGTGTTAATATCTGGGAAATGGTTGATAAATAGTTAAACAGGCTCTTTGTGCTACAGGTTTCACTCACTAAAAAGGCACGCTATGCATGTCAAAAGTTCTTATTCTTTTTCCCAGCGCGCTGCATTTACCGAATTTGGCATGAACTTCACGTTTCTTGGCCAAGACAAGTTGCTGACAATTGCAGTGCGTGATAAACATGCAGAGCTTGCATTTAATTTGATTTCAGCATTTCGAGGGCTGATCAACCCGTAGGCAGTACGTGCACTTAAGCATAAAGTGCTTTCATTTAGGAGACTGTTCTGTTGTCCTCAACTCATCAATAAAATCAAACATATTTGTAGATTTTTTTCAAATATAAAACTTGCCTATTCATAGGTTCATTTTAAGTGAATTTGGGATATCCGTTGGCAATCAGGTTTAATTTAAATTATTTATTTATACACTCCGCTGACTTTGCATCTTCTTGGGAATAGACATTGCTAAAATATTTATACGGCTATAAATTAAAAACCACAAATAAGACGCCACCCCAAAGATTTGCGTCACTTTTCACAGGTTCTGGTCTGAGCTCTTGTCAAATTTAAGTCTTTTCCGCGTACAAAGACCACAGTTGGGGATTCTGATTTGTGGTTAATTACCAATAAATGCCAGTTGGCTTAGACTTAAATTTAATATTTATACAGCACCATAATTAATGAAACTAAACATCGACCAAATGACTAAGCAAATATTTGTGTTTATATTCATATAGAAAAAAATCAAAGTTCAACGCACGTTTTGGCCTTGCTGGGGGCGAGTTGTCATCAGGCTGACCGTTCGCATTGCCTTTAAGCGAAAATGTGCAAACAATTCGCAACATCTGATACAATACGAAACTTCATTTAAATGTTTGACTCTTTGGCTCTTTGTCTGAAGCCGAACAGAAATAAAAAGCGAAGTATTTGCATTGTTTCTGAACATTTAATTCCCTGTACTCAAAAGGTATATACATGCTAAGTAGCAACCAATAAAAAGGGTATCTTATGGTCGCCCACACCGTCTTTATTTACTTTAGAGGGGTATTTTCCAGTTTAATATTTGCGTAGTTGTTTAATGAAATTTGAACATTCTTGAAAAAAAACAATTTGACAAGAAACAAATGCGCGTTTATTGTTAAAATATTGTGGATGAATTAATATTTTTGCATTCGAATTCTAAATATCCTTGCCACAGAAAGTTAAGGTATTTAAAGAGACATTTTCATAATACACAAATATATTCTAGATAATATTGACTCTTAGTTTTCTTATTTCATATTTAATTATTTCTTTTATAAAAGCTAGTCTTCTTTGAATTATTTTGCCTAAATTCATTTAAAATCTAATCACTAAATTTGATTAATTTCTCGTGTAAATAAATTGTAAGTGTATTCTATATTCCACTTATCAAAACTTGGGGGATCGCTATGCTGAATATACGGCTCAGTGGCCTTGAGGTTTATCTTGTTGCGCAGTTGCAAGTCTTAATTAGAAAGCGGTTAGCGATATTAATGAGAATCCTAATTATGAATAAATACTTAACAATACCCAAAATTCGAATGCCAAAACGAAATGCAATGCAAAATGAGATAATTGCGTTTTTCGAGTTAATCAATTATTTACAAATTTTAGAGCACGACTTTGATGAGTTCTCCGCAGCAGCTGCTCTGAAGCCAGTAGCCACTGGTGTTGTGACCGGAGCGAATCTAAAGACCAAGTCACAGCTGACGGATACCATCAAGGAATCGTGTCTGCCCAAAATGCTATGCGAACTAGCCGCCAAGCCGGAGTATCAACTGAGCGAAAAGGAGCGCGAGCTGCTAAGATTGATAAGGTAAGTCGCAAGGCGAGTCGTGACTGAGCAGGTACTATATAAAGATCAGAGCTTGTAAAGTTACTTAACATTTAACTTGGGCACTTTGCACAAGACCCCTTTTATGGGACGACAACTAAAACTAAAAACATTTCAATTGCGGTTTTACTTGTTTGATAATCGCCTTTTCACTGCTGATCTCTGGCCTGTCGGGTCGTTCAATGAACTTGGTCAGATGTGTTGATTTTAGTGTCTACAAACATCTTAGGTCTGGCCTTGCTTGAACAAAGTCATGCACAATTCCACTATTGGGTTGTGTAATAGGTGCGCATCTAAACGGGTATTTCAAAATCGGACTTATCGACCAGGCATAACCTACCTCACAAAATCGACGCGTCGCACACGCTGAGCTAACTCTGTCGTTGCTGTAACCTCGCACTTGAGTCGAAGGTGAGCGCAGCGTCGTAAAAAACTGTTAAACCGACTCACTTACTATACAGAATCGTTGTAGTATTTAGTTCTATTGAGCTGTCGTGTCTACAAGGTATTTCAAACAAAGCAGCTAAACGCGAACAACGCGACCCAAAAACAATCGCTGATCCGTATAAAACCCTGAGAAATGCTCTGCTCTTCATATACATTTAACGTACTAATGTGATTTCCGTATTTTTGTCGACGTCTTGCAGATCTCCAACCATGCCCTGGATGATGAATATGCCGCCAAGTAAATGGTATTTTGCGGCTCATATGGGCGAGCTAATGCGCCATACTGGCGATAATCTGAGCGGTCCCATGGGATGCGCCAACCTGTGGCCTAACTGCCCCATCAGCTCCAAGAAGCTGATGAAGCTTAGCTACAAGGTGCGTGTTTAGGCGCCGGCTGATGTGATCATAGCGTATTTAATTAAGAACTAGTTTAAGTGTACACAACAAACACACACGATTACATCTATCTGGGGCTCTATGCTGAACAGACTCACCTATTGTACTATATGTTTTCACGCCGTAAGCCGTCTACCTGGCCGAAAGAAAAGTGCCTGCAGTTTGCCATAATGGAGCCTGCGGCATGACTGATGTGACAATTTGCAATTTGTATCTATTAGCTGTTAGTGCTAAGTAGTCATTTAAGTGTGGCTAGTCTATCTCAATTATATGTTAGTTTTAGCATTATGCCTAATGTTAGTTCGAGGCGCGCGTATAATTGTAAAAATGTAAATGCATATTGTTATTTAATATGAAACCTGAGTGCTTCTGTTTGTTTCATTTTTGTGGGTTTGCTAATGATAGTTATGGGCTTTGCATGTACTATATTAATTGCGCTGAGTCATCTTTGGGCCTGTTACGCGGTAAACGCCCTTCGCCTTAGCATGAGCATTAAATGGCGATTGCATTTGAAAATGTTTTTATAATTGTTTCGTCAAGTGCTAGGAAATATCGAATTTAACATCTGGTATTAAGATATTAATAGAAATTGTAATACGATTGGAAGGTCGTATTACGAATACTTCGATCTGTGATTAAAATCCAGTTTGCAGTGTGATCAAACCCCAATCACGATAACCCAACAGTGACTAAACACTTTCAATTTGTTTCATGCAATTCCCATAATGAGTTTCAAATAGCTTTTTGCACTGTGAATGTGGCTTTTACATTCGACTTCTTAATGATAGTACATAAAACTGACTTCCTCGTCATAATAATTATACGTTTGTATTGATCTTGGTAAATTATTTCACATTTTATTAAACCCGTCTAAAGACTGCGTTTAATCAGCGCATTTTATTGCTGTGCCATGTCACAGCATGAAAAGGCTTTTGTTTCTACTTATAATTTGAACAATTGTTGGTTATGATTTTACAATTTTTATTCGGTGCAATCAATGCAGTTTTCAGACTAATTAAAAATGGCAATTTGAGTGCATTGAAAGGATACAAAAAATGGGCGCTTTAGCTTCATTAATTGCTTGTTTTTATTGCAAATATTTCATCAAAAATAAGTGTCATGGAAATGGAAGAACTGACCAGTATTGAGAGTTTGTAGAAATTTCTTTTTGGGTCTTAGCAGACACTATCCTGGGAGGCCCTGATGAATCCCAGCTGCTCTCTTCTTCATTGTGATTTCTTACGCTTTAAAAACCCTTTCAGAGATTTTTTAGAAGAAAACTTGACTGAAGTAGATTTGAACGAACATCGAATAAACCTTACACTGAATTTTCAAATAAATCTCGAATTTTATATTAGACTTAATAGTAGACCAAGTAGTATTGTAAATTTTCTAATAAATTTAATTTAAGTTGTTCTTATAACAGGAAAATTAAAATAAAAAAATAAAAAATATATAAAAAAAATTAAATAAATCTGTCAATTTCCATTGCATACTTTTGGGTGCTATGAAAAAAAAATACACCACACAGAAAACGAATACACTTACTTTGAGTAGAGGGTGTGTAGGGGAGGTGTGTAGTCAGGAGGCTCAAGAGAAGATCGTTCAAGAACGTCCTCCAACCACTACATAGGAGACGCCACAGAGTCCCCGACTACCTACGTGACGATGCAGCCTTACTCAGAAAAGCCGCCTTTGACGATAAAGCCTGACTCAACCAGGCGTAATATCACCTAAGCCAACTGTGTTGTAATAAAAAAGTGTATGCTATTTTTGATTCAATACAATAAACAAACAAAAAAAAATTAAAAAACGAATGCAAATGGATCGTTGACATTGCGCACCTCAAACGAAAAGGTAATAAAAAGCCAATACAATATTTGTGTTCGCTGATTGCCTCATTGAACATGCTTGGGGCGTAAAAATGGCCACACACCAAATGGGAAGAATTTGAGCGAAATTGCGGGATTATGACAGACATACTTAATGGCTAATTAAGTATCAAACAATAACAGTGGACAGTAAACAGAAAGTAAACAACTCGATTCGATAGGCAATTCTTTCGCTTTCAAGCACATAAATCAGTCAGCGACACGTGCTGTTGCTTAAAAGGCTGCCTTTTCGATATATTTGCGACACTTCTTGATACTCTGCAAACAAACTACTTTTATAGTACACTAATTATCAAGGCGCCCCAAACACGTTGCATTTGGCAAGTTTTCAAGTTGCAAAAGACAAATCCAAAGGGGGGTATAACATAAAAAACCAGAAAACAAAAAACAAGTGCGAAATAACGTTTTTGCCTTCATTGGGTGGCTTCACAAAAACAATAAACAATAAAAGTAAACAATTTGTAATATCAATGGAATTGGGTCAGTTTGCCAGTTGTTACGCTCGTTGCGTGCCAAAAGTGGACTCTGGTGCACTTTCATTGTGCCGTTCGGGCGCTTCGATTTTGGGACAGACCACCGGCACTTTTGGTCTGACACTTGACAAGTTGTTTGTTGCTATTGTTATTGTTATTGCTATTGCTGTTTGTTGTGCAATGCCAGCCGAGTGCAGACGAGTGCAGCTTATGCGTAACATGACTTTCAACAGCCGTTGCCGGTACTCAAACTTCTATCAATTTGTCAGGTTGCCTAATATTTCCGCATTGCATTGCCAAAACAAAGGAAAGTCTCTCCCCAAACATCCCCAACAGTTCCCACTCGAATCCGGGCCTGCGAGCGAGCAACCAAAACGCCAACAAGTGCCAGGCAACTGGAAAAACCCGAAAATTACGCGGCTCAAAAAGAAACAAGTACAAGAAGGAATAGTTTTTAGCGGCGTGACGAAAGCCAAATGCCCTTGCAAACGTTATCATTTAAAGTCTCGCATTACAACTATAAAATATTTAAATATAATTTGATAAAATATGGAGAATATCCGTAGAGTCTAAAAAAATGAGACTTAGTAGCAAGCTCTGTTCAGTCAAGATATCAAAGACCATAAAAGACAAATTAGGGCAAACGATTATGAGCAGAAATGCCTCCTGCTATGCCTTTGCTAGGGTATGACAGCCCGGCATTTCCCACCCACTTTGAAGTACGCGAATAAAAAAGTTTCGTTGCAAATATAATCCAGGCTAAGAGTGCTGCCGAGCTGCCGAGCTGCAGCGCTCTGTAATTGCGGCTTTAGTCGCAAGTGTTAACAGGCGCCGTCTTGCGTAACCGGGCAACCGACTGATTGAATGACTAGCCAATTGGTGCCCGGGGCGGGACCCGGGGTGGGGCGAACATGTTGTCGGTCAAGTTTTGGCTTAAAACCGATCGACCGACTGATCGACCGACTGATCGAGCGACTGATTGAGCCTTCATTGTGTCAGTTCTTGGTATTGTCTGCTAATGGTCTCAATTGTCTGGCTAACTGTAAGCACAGCTAGTCGACCAACTGACCGCGCTGATTGCGGGTCTTGCAGTCTCAATAAACTGGGTAGCCGTGATTGGATTTGGCTGCTGGTTTTCCTCGTTCTTGAAGCTTACTTTTTATGCATTTAACAAATGAGCTTGTAATTGAAAGTCATGTGGCACATTAATTACAAGCCTGAGACAAATTTGCGGTTGCTTGAACAGGTTGCTCCGACCGAAAATGGACAATGACACGTGCTCCGAAGATCAGACCACGCACCTAACAAATGGTTGGGTAAACAATTGCTAAAGTTTAGTTATTCAAATAAACTGCAAATTGTGTTAATTGGCAAAATAAACAAAACTCATGAAAAGCTTTGGCTTGCAGCCGTTTTGAAATGGGACTCGTAGTAATAATTTCGGCACTAGCTAACATCAATTAGGTGTGTCTTTTAAGTAGATTTTTTATTATTTTAATTATTGTTTAGTAATCAAATCGTTTAAAATTGCTACAACTGCGCCTAATCAGCAGGCAAAATGATTTAAAAAAAATACATTTTTTGTCTATAATGTTTTCTAATAATATGTCTCTTAATCTACTCTGCTTTTAAATTGACTGATATCCTTGATGGGATTTGAACCGAAGTGGTAAAATAGTTTTTATAATTACTATAGCCATACCTTAAACCAACCTATTTGTTGAGATAGACCTAGCCCTAAAGTATAAATAGTTTTGGTCTCAACTATGGCACTTATTTAAATATATTTGATAGATGCCAATTTTGAGTATAGCCCGAATCTTGTATATGAAAATATGTACGGCTTACAATATTTTCAGTACAACGGGATGTAAATTACAGATTAAATTGTTTTAGAAATTTTGAATATATAAACATGAGTAATCGGTCTTAAAAAATTCACAAGTTGCGTGTGAAACTCAGCATGCCTCTTTTCAGGGTATTAGCCTATATAATTGTGTGTACATGCATATAAACGAATTTTATTGTTTTTTTAACTATTCTTTTTTTTCTTAACAATTAGCCCCATGAAAATTGCTAAACTATTTAACAGCTGTGCCTTATACAAATCTCTCAGCGCGGTTGGACCAGCTAACGGAAACGAGCGGCTGGGCAAACGTGGCTTAAACAACCGCAGATTAAGTAATTGATATGCAAAGCCAACTGTAACGCATACCAGACGGTACACTGCAGACACGCCAAAAGTCTTAGCCAAAAGGAAATCCCAAGTGAAAAAGGAATGGCCACTAACATGGAAAATTTCATAACTTTTCATAATTAAAGGCAAAACAAAAAAAAAAAATAAAGAGAGAGGGAAATATACAAAAGAGAGACTGACTTTGTTGAGGGGGGCAACAGCTGAGCAATAGCTGGTTTGTCCACTTTTGAAGGTGTTGTTGGTGTGTATGCACTCACACGCACACTCACACACACACACTCATTCATAAGATAGTAGGCTCGGCCCGCGCCCTCCACTTCACTGACCATATTGCCTCACTTTCACTTGTCTTTGGCTTCTTTTGCTTCCGCGCGAAACTTGGTCAAAATGCAAAGCAAACTTGGCCGCCAACTTTACACAGCGCGAAGAGAGTCGTGTTTGGTTTATGTTTTTTTTTTATAGTTTTACACTTTATCATTTTGTCATCCTCTCTCTTTGGTTTAGTTTTTTGTTTGCTGCGCTTTGGCGGCTTGAGGCGGCCCCAAGTCGTGTCAGTCATTCGAAGACTTTAAACGCACCAAGTTGCCTAGTTCGGCTGTTTACGACTACTCGACTCCTCTTTAGATTGGGTGTGGATTCCACATAGAGCATACGCCATGAATCTGCGCTACATTTGCACACTGTCGCTGCTGCCCACGCTGTATGTGCTGCTGGTGCTGCTGCTGGAGTATGTGGAGCAGGGCCTCGCCCAAAATCCGGATCCGCTGTTCGAGCTGCCCGTGCAGCTGGTCGGTTTTCCAGTTATTGTCCTGTCGGTGCGTCTGTCGCAGTTTGCCAAAAAGTTGGCCTACTCCCTCAACCCAAGTAAGTTGGCCCTTTGCTGAGTGTGAAAGTGCAACTGCCGCGTTGGGGCATGATTCAGCTGTTGGGCATTTTAATTTCTTTTCATTAAGTGAAAGTCAAAAAATGTGCATAAATTAATAATTTGCCATTATTCAAATCGGCTCGGGCGTGTGTGTGTGTGTGCAGAAATTCAATCGAACAAAGAAAACAGATAAGTTTCATAAACAACAACAACAAAAATAATTTAGTGAAAACCTTACTTATAAATACCACAAGTTTTCAGGGCATGAGAAAACAATATCTTTTCCCGTCTGGTATTCAAATCAATATTTACTTTTTTTGTTGTATTAATAAGCGTGATTAATTAAAGCTAATCCCGGTCAATTGGTTCATTTACCAAAGACAGATTCAAGATATTGAATAGTTAAATGTGAGAGCAAAACAATATCCAGATATAACAAATATAATAAATAATAATAAAATATAATAATAGTTAAATAATAATATCCAGATAATTAAAGAGAAAATTAAAATAATAATATATTAAATAGTTAAAGAAGAATATACAAAATAATAGTATAACAAATAACAATAAAAATAATCAATAAAAGCCAATTAATTCCGTTGTATTAAGAAATGTCTTATACTTAATGTTCGCCTACTAAACACTATCAAAACAAAACACAAAACCCGCCTGTCTAGAGTCTTGCAACATTTGTTGACAAACCGCAAACCAACAACTAAGCTCTCTTGTGCATCTCATCAAGGTAGGCGCACTCTTGAGGTAAACGCGCTCATTGCGCATCGCACAAAACCAGACCCAAATGTGTGACAAAATTGGCGGGCCGCTGGCTCAAATGCCGGAGCTGGCGGCGGCTTCGTCGTGCACGTCCACTTAAGCAAGCCAAATGGGGTCAAGGCTGTGGAGACGACAACTGAAGTCAGCCAAGTTGTTGGCCGGAATATTTTACAATCAGCCGTGTGGCTAGTTGTTAGTTGAATTGCGGGCAACGTTTTATTTATTATTATTATTTTTTGGGTAAATCCAAGTGATGACAAGCAATCATGAATGCTAACAGGGAAATACCGAAGCTGCCCATTGAGCTGTGCTGCACTCTCAACTCCAATGCGAACTTGTGCAATCAACCACAGCGGCAGACGACGCGCAGGGTAACTTTGGCATTCTCATCTGCTGTCACTTTGACTAATTTCGCGTTTTATAAGCAAGCAGCCAACGACAGCTAACTGCCAACTGCCAACAGCTAACAGCCAACTACTAACATAAAACTTCCCTTTTGCCACTCTTGCAGATACGTACCGTTCGCGTAGCAGACGTGACGCCGCCCACCCGCTAGCTTTGGACGCCCAGTTGGCCCAGAAGGAGATTCAGCGCGAGTTCGGGCCACAGGCTTGCATACTCGAGGAGCCGTGTCGTGTGCATGCCTCACGTCCAGGCAGTCAACGGCATTCTGGTAGCGACGGCAAGGCAAAGCTGCATGCGCCCTGGTCAGAGGTCTTGAGGTAGGTCAAAGTTTTCGGTTCACAACATGAATCTGTCTGCAAGGGGCATGCTATATGTTGGTAATGGTGCTTATGGCATATGCTGGAACTTTCATAAATAATCATAGTCGATAAGAATTACTAGAGAATTTTGATCCTGACTTAACGTGCAACAGCAGAGGGAAAATCAGAGAAAAGACAACAATAGATTATAAATATATGAAAATATTTTAAATCAACAAATTTAATATTCTTAAAATGTTATTTAAAAAAATGCAGCATAATGAATACGGATGGATCTTCAGATAGTTCAGCTGCATTTTTAAAATTTGTATATATTAATATTAACAAAAGGCAACATAGTTAAGATCGTTGGATCTTTAGATAATTTTGCTGCACAGATTTTTATAATTATATAAAATCAATAAATGCAACATTATCAATTATCATCAATGGATATTAAGATAGAATTGCCAAAGATAATATTTAGTGTTTATACTGTTTTTGGTTTTGCTGCATTAATATAGGGTGCATTATGTGCATAGTCAAAGTTCTTTTAAAATTCTATTGCCAAGAACATCTGAGTGTCGGTGTTGTCAGGGCTAAGATAAAATTCTTAGTTATTTCTTGTTCAAGTGGAACGCTGACTTTATGGCTTCCCAACTGGCGACTGACAGACAGTAACAACTTGAACTTTTGCTGCCCCCTCTCTTTGTCATTTGGCATTCCTCTCTCTCTCTCTCTCTCTCTCGGTCTTTGAAATGAGCATCTCAGATTGCATTTGTTATTGCTACGTGCAATTTGGCGCTGCTGTTGTTGTCATTTGGCAAATGAATGGCTTGTTTTTAGTTGAAAATGTTTTCCAATCAATTTTTATTATTTCTTCGTTGTTGTGATTCCTTCCTTATACCCCTCGATAGCCCCTCGCCGCAGTCGCCAGCTCATTGTCATTGGCCATGCTAACTCATCTGCGCATAATTTAATGTCTTCTCCCTGTCTGTCTGCAGTTGAATTCACGTACTTGTTACTCCTAAAGCTTAAATGTGCATGTCATTGCATTGGCATTGGGTTTGGATTTCAATTTGTAAGTTTACATAAATTTTACCAGTTCCTGATGAGTTAGTTGCCCTTGCAGTCGCTATTGTCATGGTAATGCAATGCAATGCACAACGTTTCCAAGTTGAGGAAATTATTCTTTTCCGCACTGTTTGCCATTTCTTTTTCTTTCAGTTAGTTCTTCGTTCCCAGAAACACCCGTCGCAGCGCAGTGATTCATAATTAATTTCTCTCGCTCCCTTTTGGTTAGAGTTTGTATAATAAAAGAACTCTTAAGTTTTAGCCTGGCTGCTTGCTCACTGATAGTGAATGTATTCTTCGTTTTATAGCAAACTATTTTAAATATTTAATGCTTGTTTATTTTTTGGCAAACAAAAGATAGTTTAAACCTTAAACAAAAGCTTTTTGCATGGATACCTCAGGCATACGTGTCGTATGCGCAACATTTGGCATTCATAGTTTTGGCCATTGTTGTAAATTTCATTTAATATTGTGTCATATCGCACTCGCCTCAGCCCAAATGTGTTCCACATGCATCTGACATTTTCACACTTAACATGCAAAATTTTCAACACTCAAAGTTTCTTTTGCCCCCTCCGTTGGTCTCTGACCAGACTCAGACCCAGACCCGAACGTGGAGCAGTCATCCTAGAGCAGCGCCAAGTGCTGGCCCCCAACGTGTCAAGAGCAAATATTCAAAATTATTTTTGAAATGTACTCAACGTCTGTCGGTTCGTCGTTTCGTCTGTCCTGTTGCCTTAACCTCCGCCTGCCCCTTCAGCCACTCGTTTTGTGTGTTGTTTGTTTAGTTTTCGTTGCGCTGCAAATGTAATTGGCATTAGAAGTTTTGTACGTTTGCCCACGACGTGTTTTGTAATAATAAAATATGATTAAAGTTTTTGATTAAATTTATGCAAGCGCACAGTGCAAATCGGTCCCAGCACAGCTTTCTGTTTCTGCAATGGTCAGTTGAATTTTCGATGCTGTTGCACCTTTTTCGCATGGCACTCTTTCGGCTCTGGAATGGACCTGAGGGCACTGCAGATGTGTTTGTTACTGAGTTGATTAAATTATCCCATTGCAGACGTGTGAAATTTGAGCTATGTGTGTGTCTCTGTGTGTGTGTGTGTAGCCAGATGTGACTTGTGCTTGAGCGCACTGCAAGGTAATCAGCAACAAATTAAGTGGACGAGCATGAGCTCTTATCTAGAGATGGGCGCGTGATTTTTCAAATATATCGACAATAGGGTATCTGTATATATAAAATTTTTATGTCCTGACTGATAAACGAACTTAATGGGAACCAAGCTGACATTTTTACTGAAGTTTTCCTTTGGCAAATTCGACTTGCAAGTGGCGTCATCAGGCTAATGACGGCTTAGATGTCTGAGCGAAAAGCTAACAGACGAGAAGTTGCCGGTTTAATTCCAGCAGAAATTGTAAACTTACATTGTTTTAATAAATTTCTCATTATTTTCTAAGAAATACCCCTTAAAGCAATAGCAAAACGGCGAATACTATGCATACTTTGATGAAATTTGAAACGAATGACACAAACAAGTACCTCATGAATTTACAACCTCATTTTTGTTCACCTGAGCTACGCTTGGTGTTTTCTTTTGCACAGTAATATTTGTGTATTTAACATATAAATATTACTACTATTTATTCATAAATTAATACCAGCTTACACGCACTGACTAACCAAAAAAGCATATTTACAACGCATCGCAAGTCTTTAACATGTCACTGAATTCCACCCAACCCGCAATTTAACCATAAAACCTATGAGCCTTGTTCGTGCCCCTGCCCAAGTGGAGCTCGTGGTGAAGCGCAAGTTCCTTTTGTTTTTAATATGGCCCCAGTCCAGGCCAAGATTCTGGTTTTGGTGGTGCGTGGAAAGGGTATTTGTGCTGGGAGGCTGCCAGAGACTTGTGTATATTACCCGCTACTTATAAGTAATTATTTTTGTAATCCGCTTTCGTTGCCGACTATTGTGCCTGCGCCTGATGATAATGATGATGATGATGATGACTGACTGAACAACAACTCTTTGCATACGCGCTCCACTCAACCACTCAGGAACTACAAAGTGCAATCAACCGACGGCTTGAAACAATGGTATCTGCTCTCGGTCTTTATCGGCGATGCTGTGCGGGATGTGCAGCTATGCAAGCACCTGGCCAAACGGATGCCATGTCCAGGCGCTGGACCACTGCCGCCGCCACAGCCTCGCTAAGGAGTGGTCGCATATCGGACTAGTCGCCACTCCAACATGGGCGGGCTTTATTTTATTTTTTATTGTAGACGCCGCAGTTCCGGGGGCATCTGCAGCATCTGCATCGCATCGTGTAGTCAGTCAATCGCATGGACATCTTTGTTACGTTCTTTCCAACTCCAACCATCTATCATCACTCTTCATCAATTCGTACTGTTAGTTGTTTTTAAGGGCTTTAATTTAAACGACAGACAGCATAGGCTTAGACTTATATAAGTATGTATGAAGAATAAGCAAATAAATCAACAAAAATCAAATGAAAATTGTATGTGCCTATGCCGTGTCATGCCTGCGCTTTTAAGAGCCCCCCTTAACCCCCACAGACCCCGTCCAGTTTGAAGTTTCATTTGCTCGGACAATGCATTTTACCCCCTCCACCCCGTCTGGTTGCAAACAAAAATTGATACGCCAAAAACGCCATGCAACGGAAAAAAACGCATGCATACTTTACAGCGGCGCGCACGAATTGTTGACGCAAGGCATTAAGCTGCAGACTCGTTGTGAAAATACCCTGTAACCGTGCAGAAAAGCTATGTTCAGCTAGTAATACAAAAATTGGAGCAGGATCTTTTACTTATTTCAAGCCACAGGATACCCTGTTTTAGTGCTCAAAAAACCAAGAAATAATATAGTATATCTTAGAAGTAATATCTTTTAAGCCAGCCGAATTGTCGGTCTCCTGGTAAGACCTTTTATGTATTTTATATTTGATACGTAAGAGATCGATAGAAACTTAAGCTGCCAAATGAATAGTTTTCTGTAAGAAACTTACTTACCCTTGGCAACTTCACTTTTAAAAGTTCTTGCATAAAGAATGTGTCTATGCTTCCATTTTGGCATTTTTGCATTACTATTCATTCATTATCATTTAAATTATCCTCCTTACTTCTTGTGGTTAACCTGTAAACAAGCAGACAGAATATGATGTGCTAATGTGTGTATTGAATATGTGAGATATTTTAAAAACGAATAAAAACGAATTTCAATTAAAGATATTCTCACTTATATGATATAATGTAGTTTCTTATTTACAGGGTATGTGGCCGTCTGCTTCTTATTGGTGCATATGCCACCTACTGTTGTACAGCTCTCGGTTGTTTCGCTTCAAGTTCTACAACTACAGCTTTTGGTAAAATACACAACCCTAACCCTAGCCGCACATTGGTAGCAGAAACCCGCACCAGAGCGCTGGTCGTCGCTTTGCAATTTATTAACTCGTTGCATATGTTTGCAGGCACTGTTGAGCGCCCCAGACCGAGTGGTGTAAATAAAACGACACGACTGCGACGCAATGTAGACAAGCGCAACAACAGCGCTGCTTTGGCGACGTTGACAACCCTGCTGTGTGCTGTGTGTGCCGCCGCACAAAAGTATGCTGCACTTTTTGCACTTTGCATTTTTGTGTGATTTGGGAGAAAAAAAAAAGAAGAAAAATCTCGTCCCATTTGGGAGCAGAACAAAAAAAACAACTGAAATTGTGTGTGTGAGGTTTTTTTCGTTGGTTATCTTCTCCCTGGTGTCCCTCGGTTTATCACATTTAATTTTTCAAACGTATTCCCCGCGATGACGCCGTTTGTCGCTAGATTTATGTGCCATTTCTTTTGCATATTTTTGAATTTGCATTTGCTTGAAATACTTGTTGATTTGTTGCTGTCTCTGTGACTGAAGCAACTTCTTTTTGTGATTTAAAAAGTATTTAATAAATATTTAAAGGCATTTAAGCGATAACAATTATTTACAGACCTAAAACTAATGGGAACTTGCCTCTCGTCTGACATATATACACTCTGGAAATTCAACCGCTGCCCAGATACACCTTGCGCCCGTCGGGCCTTATGTAATACTCGGTCACACCTTGTGAATTAGTCACATATATATTTTTATCATCCTCGTGTTTGGGCCTCCTCGTCGAGGTAGTCTGATAAGCGCTGCTATATCGGTTGTTACTTATGTAGTTCGCATTCGGATAGTTGTACTGTGCATCATAGCTGGGTCTGTCATTCGACTCGACGAACCGCACGGTATTTCCCGGCAGGTATTCGCCATAGTTCATAAAACTCTGGCTGTGACTTGTCTGATAGTCTGATGATGTCTCCGTCTCCAGGCGATAATAGGAACTCGGTCTATGCTCATCACTGACCACCAAACGTTGCTCTTTCTCTTCGCCCCTATCATTGTACTCATAGCTGGGCGCATAGGTGGGTCGGTTTAGGATCTTACCTCTGCGAATATGACGCTCGTAATGATCGGGAAAAAGGACTCTGGCGCCGCGTTGAGGTGGTGCTGCATCCTCATATACAGCATTTGGTGGTGTATGTTGTTCTCTTTGTTGTTCCTCTCTAAACTGTTGTTCTCTAAATCGTTCCTCCTCTTCCCTGTATTCCTCCTGCACTTGCTCTTCTCTAAGCAGCTTATCAAACTCCTCGAGCTCCTCATTGGTATCCTTAAAAACAATTCGCTTGCCACGCCTCTTCTCCACGCCGTAGTCTTCCTCGCCCAGTCCATTGGGCAGCACAGCTGTCCAACCCTCGGCCAGTTGCAACTTCTTGGCCTGCCGCTCGCCTTCGCTTTGGTCTTGGGGAAATCTCAATTTACGTTGAGCTGCATCTCGATTGAATTCGTAGATAACTTTTCGCTCGCTGTCGCGCAGAGCTTCCGGCGTGGCATCCGGAAATCGCACAACTCCGTTGTCATGATGCTCAGCTCCTTCTTCGTTTTTGAAGTGCAGTATGCGACCCTCGCCCTCAGCCTGGTCTTCGGGAAATTGCAGCACACCTATCAGCTCGGTGTGTGCCTGGGCTGCCTCCGCCTCGTCGTCATCTTGAAACTTGACTGGTGTCTGGGTATCCAAGTCATCTTCTTCATCATGAAAATCAACGGCCATCAAGCGGCCATTATCCGTCTGAATGTTGCGTTTAATTTCCGTTGGCAACAGACTCCTTCTCCTTCGGCGACGTCTTTGATACTCCACGCCGCTTAAATACTCGGACAGCACTCGGGTAAAGAAGCTGCCGATGCCATCGGCAATGTCCGTACTGGGTCTTTGTGTGGGTCGCGGCCTAGGCCGAGGCGTTGTGCGCGTCACCTGGCCCAGCCCCTGCTCCTGCCCGCCGCCCGTCAGCGCTGCGAGTATGCTGAACAATGAGCCTCCGCCAGATTCGCTTTGTTGTGCTACAGCTGGTTGCTCTTCCGGCTCGCTGAAGAACTTAAAAAACCCGCCGCGATGATTGTTCAGATAGTGAATGATTTCCATCTAGACAGTTTGAGTTTTTAATAATCATTAAACACCCTTGATTGGTATGCTCACAGCCATCAGCTCACCTCATTCTTTGGGCACTTTTCATAGGTCTGAAAACAGCTTCGTTCGCCCCCGCTAATTCCAAGCAGCGCAGCGCGTCCATAAATGAGAGCTGGCGAGGCGACTGGGAAGCCAGCCAAGAAGCTGTTGGGAATGAAATTAATGAAAAAGTTTTAAAAACTTCAGAATTTAAGTATTTCCTGGTATTTATTCCGAGCACCAAGTCTATGTGTCTGGCTAGGTACTTTTGGGCTGAAAGGTGTGCTACACTGGTTTTTAGAACCCTTTTTCAATTGATATTTCTAGTATATTCTTGTTGAGGGTATTGTAACGCAAATAAGCAGCCATCCCGTCCCGACAAAAACATATTTTCTTGATCAATATTAATATCCGAGTCGATATAGCCATGTCCTCCCTTCATTTGGCTGTTTCTTACAGAGCCATTAAATGTGTAACGCATCGAAGGATATATTTATGATTCCATAAGGTATCTATATTTCTGAATCGCATCAACAGATCATATCAATATCGGATCACTGGAAAAACGTCGCTCAACATTTGAGTTTATGTATGAACATATTCTCAGTTTTTCAAAAAACCTTGAACACACTGGGAGCATTTCAGTTTCACTCTGCTTCTTATATGTAACACATATCTTATCAACATCGGAATACTATATCATGCCGATTTAAGAGAATAATCGTTCTTTATGGAAAAATGTTTTATACTTCAAGATATCCGCACCAAATTTGCCAATCACAGGCTCATCCTATCTGCAATCCCGTAAGTTATAATTCTGCAAGGGTATTCAATCTTCGGCATGCCGAAAATAGCCGCTCTTACTTAGTTAATTGCGGTATTTTGGTGAACAAGTGGTAGTTTTAACTACTCACAAAATACCTAAAATATATATGAGAATAGACTCCCAGAAAAACCTGATCGCATATATATATAGTACACAGCTGACGAGCAGCTAGCTTCACTTAAATTCAATGGTTATTATATTCCTCATTATCTAACAAATGTTGCCCAGCTGCCTTTTAGGCTGCTTATAAAACTTAATTGAGTAAATGCCAATTTGCAACGAAAAGCCAAACAATATCAATTTACAGACGAGCTGCTTCAGACACACACAGAACCCCCGCCCGCTGGCCATGTCTCAATCAGAGCGTGGCTCATTTCATAGAACAATCAATATGGTCGGGCCAGATCGACTTGCATAATGAATGAGGTCTAATCCCAGTTAACGCTTGCTTGAAATTAAACGAGCACAGAACGGGGGGAGCTGCCATCGGATGGGAATGTAAATTTAATAATATTTACTTGCAAGTAAAGCCCTTGCCACATTATTTCGGATGGCAATTGCGGCAGCTCTTGCTGCTACTCACTTGGTTATGGCCGGCGATGTAATGAAGCCTGGCAGTTGGCCACGTAACGTTTGACCGGCAATCATCTGGCAGAGCACCTTGGGCACACACTGCAAATCGTCGTTGCGTGCGATGTTCTCCAGGGCTCTAATGAGTTGTGTGTTGGGCGGTCGGGCGTGCTGCCCCGTGCCTTGTGTGCCGGCGAAAGCGCCTAAGAGACTGCCTAATGGGCTGCTGCTGGAGGAAGAGGAGGATGCTGCACCACCGCCACCGCCCAAAAGCAGATTTGTAAACTGTGGCGCATATTGTTGCGTCGAGCTCAGCAGCGACGCTAGAGTGGCCAGGCCACCAGCTCCAGCTCCAGCTCCAGCCCCTGCTGCTGCCGCTGGCTGCTGGTAAGGCGGTCGATAGCCAGGCGGCGGACCAGGACGATAACTGAACTGCGGCTGGGGTGGTATCTCGCCAATTTGATACTCATAGTAATTGGGTCCCGGTCGCTGCTGCTGCTGATGAGACAGTGGTCGCTGAGGCAGCGGCTCATACTGGTAGTGCGTGGGGCTGTATTCCGGCTGCGATTGCGAGTGGGAGTTGGCAGGGTAACTGGGTGGTCGCTGCAAATAATTACCAAAGTTGTTTGCATAATTAGACGACTGCGTGTATTGCGGCTGCGGCACATTTATCGATGAGCCGCCTGCCAATGCTGGTCGGTTGTCATTGACGTCTTGGCGGTTGTAAGGCGGCCGATGGTGCTCGCGGGGTCGCTGTGGCTGTGGCTGAGGCTTTGGCTGTGGCTGCTGCTTGGATTGCTGTGGCACAAAATTGGATGTCTGCTGTGTGGCATAGCTGGGCGGCGGGTAATCATGCGAATCGTATGAAATTTTATTCGCTGTGGATGCTGTGGGTGCTGTCACTGGTCGGCGATAGGTCGTCGTTGGGCTCTCATCGAAGACATAGCCGGGTCGCTTCAGATACACCTCGTCCGCAGCAACGGGGCGTGAATGTTGCGGCGAGTGGTTGCCTACGAGCAGCGACGATTGCACCGTGTAGGCCTGATCCCCCTGCTCCTCGGGCTGTTCGCGTTGATACTGAATGTAAATGGGCGTAGCCTGTGTGGCTGTGGGCGTGGGCGTAGGCGTATAGCGATAGTTTTGCTGTGTAAAGGGATCCAAATAGCTGACCACCGGTGTGGTGGGTATTTGGGTGCTGGTATAGCTTTGGAAGGCGGTCTGCTGTTGTGGTCGGGTCTCGTCTGGAAAGGAGAACTGCTTGTCCATCGCCGTCTGCTGCGGATTGAGGCTGGCCAAGGAGCTGGGCACTTGATGCTTATAGTTGGGCTCCAGATAACTGGGCGGGTAACGCTGTACGCCACCGTGCATCACATCCGAGGGCGTGAATTCCAGCATCTGTGAGGGTCGAAAACCGCCATTCGTTACCCGTGCGGACGTCTGGGAGGATTGTGCAGCAATGGCGTTCACTTCAATCAGCGGCTCCGAGGGAAAAAAGTTTTTCAGTTTTGCGGAAATGTGCCTGTCAGGAAGTGGGCAGGATTTGGTTTAGTTGACAGTTTGGGTGGGGGAAACAGTAAAATTTGCATAAATTAAGGTAGACATGAACTCACTCGTCATTTCCGTCGCCATTTCTTATGCACGACACGTCGCCGACTAATGCGATAATTAGAAATGCAATTTTCCATAGCATAGTACTTTGCGGCTGTTGTCGAAACTGCATGCTGTTGCCGAGCTGTGTGTGTGTGTGTGTGTGTGTGTGAGTAGGTGTGAGGAGTGTTGGTTTTTGTGTTTCTCGCAATTGGAAATCCCCAGCTAACGTCAGCAATTCATAAGCGTAAGCCACTTTTCGCACGTCGCCTGCAACAATAACATAAAAACTTGCTGTCAGCTCTCTTGACTACAAACTGGAAAAGATTGCGAATTTCTCTAGAGTCCTCGCGGCAAATTTCTCGCTACATTTGCACATAAATTTATAGATCTACCCCATCGAAGGAGTGGGAATGCAGCACATTTGCATTCATATTAATGCAATTCTCACGTGCTCGTTGAGATCTCGACGACGACGACGACGACAACTTGACATTTGTTTAATTCTATTTTTTATGATTGCGCCGTGTTTATGCAGCCGCACGCCGCAACTCGACTCGACTTGCCACCGTAATCATCAGCTTTATTTCGACGATGACTACGCCGTATAATCATATCCATAATCTTTAGCTCTTTTGGGTGCTCGTCTCTGTGTCTGTGTCTGGCTCTAACTCTGGCTCCGACTCTGGCTTTGCTCTAGTGCACTGCGCCTTGAGCCCAATGCTAAATTATTCATATTATTGTGACGTTTTATTTGTCGCCATTTGTTGCCACAGAGCGTTGACAGGCCTTAAAAGTTTAATACACACAGTCTGACGCGTTCACTGCTCTGGATTTTTATTTGCTAAGCTTTGGGTAGTTAAAATGATGCAGTCTACACTTGTTCTCGTAAAAAATGCTCAATATTATTATGCTGCAAGTGCATGTAACAGACAGACAGATTAAGAAATATCTATGTGTTCGTTCCCATTGGGCACTATTTCGCTTTGTCCATAAATATAGTTTGATCCAACTAAGCACTTGGAAGTTGTTATTTAAATCGATCGGTCAAAAACAGAAACACGAAGCTATTTCAAATTTTATAAGGTCAGTTAGCTATTTAATTAATGACTAGCATTTTGAATAGTTGCCACCCACATTTACAATTTATTCCTGTCAAGCTTAGCTTTTTCATTTATGCTGAACGTTCAATCCGAAAGATAAACATAATTTTTACTGAATGAAAGCACATTTATATTAAAAATATTGAGCAGATTATTGGCAAAATTAATATGAAAAAATCAATTCCCTGGAGTTAAGATCTCACATTAACCATACACTAGCCTAAAACAATCCAGTCCGAAATGTTTCTCTTTAATGTATTCTCATTTGATTAATAAAATTTCACTATATTTGCGTTAAATTGATCTTCATTTATAAAAGAGTGAAAGTCATTTTTAAATGGCCATCTCTTGCAGAATATAACCGCATTATTAATCAATATAAATTCTATTGTTGGCCTTCTTCTGAGCTACCTATCAGCTTGACTTTAAGCACTCGGGTCATTCATTAATTTTACAACAATCATTGTTTATTTTACACTTTTCTGCTGCGGCATTCGCCATGAATTTCACCATAAAGATTGCCTTTGTTTTGTTTAGGGCCTCATTTGGCGTCGATCGATTTGCATTTAAATGAAGTCAAGGTTGTTGTGTGTTGCTCAAGTTGAATTTAAAGTACATCTCCTCAATGAGATGACGCACAAAAAGGTTCAAAAATAAAATTCGTAAAAGCTTTAAAGTGTTTGCTGGAGCAGACGGAAACAGCTGGAAAACCAGCAAAATTTATTATTTATGCTTGTCGTAATATAAAAACGACTATGCCAAATGTGTTGGTCGAATATAAAATTTAAATTTCATGCAATTACACACACACACACACACACACAGACCAAATGACTGACAGACTGACTCACTTGCCACAGCAGCTTGCCGCATGCAGCATGCAGCACGCAGCTTGCCGCATGCAGCTGTAACTGTAATTGCCCAAAATTTTATGGTCCAAGCAACGGCGGAGACGCCGCAACGAGCAAGTACTAGAAAATTGCATTTGCTGCCAACAGGCAACAGAGGGCGCTGCACTAAAACGAAGACTAGCTGCACCAACAGACTGCGACGGAATTTACAACAAGAAACGGCAGCTAATTTCATCTGGAGGTGGAGGTGGAGATGGAGGTGACATCCCCTTGTTGCAGCAGCAGGTGCCAGGATCACAAAATGTTTCGATTGTGTGTCGAGGCACGCACAAGTGTGGAGCAACATGGCACCGAAATGCTATAAGGGTTCTCACCTTCCCCCCCTCCCCCACCCAATAAGCGGCAACTACACGAAAGGACACTTTACGCTTGAGATGAGCTCTAATTTTGGGCTAAAGACAAACACGGATATGGACACGGAAACCAAAAAGCAGCGTACGTGTTGTGCATTCTTTAGTGCTGTTGGCCCCCAAAGCAGCTGGGCGTGGCCAGCGAGGGCGGAGCTGGTAAATCCAGTCACACTGACGGCCCCTTGTCTTTTATGTGTGACGCGTGCTGAGGTTCGACTTGGGGTTCAACTGCAGAATGAGTCATTTATTTGTTTTGTTTATTATTATTTTTGTTGGCTTTCGGCTAATTTTTACGCAATGTTTTATTCACTTGCACAACTCAACGACTCAGACAACTTTCTTTTCTTGGCTGGTTGAACTTAAAAATAGTCGGGCCGCTTCTATTGTCACAATTGCCACGCTTTGTTTAACTCTCAATTGCGGCACATACACACAGACACAATTGTTTAGCCGGCTCCGATTTTGCACACTTTCGGCTTTTAATTCCACTTACTGACTGCACTTCTCGGTAACTCTCGTCCGCGTTGTGTGGCAACAGAAAAATAGAAACCACCAACGAAATCGAAACGAAATTTATATTTTTGTTTTCTTAACGACGCATGCGCCAGCGACGTCTTTCCGGCTGTGAGTGCGGCGTTCGTTTGACACGCGACGCCGGCGCTGAGCATGCGCCAAGCCCGGCCCAGCCAAGTTGTTGCCTGGTTACCAACTGGTTGCTGAGAGGGGGGCAGAGCAAGCGGTAGAAAGATGCTCAGGCGGAGAGTGAAAACGTTGCCGAAACGATCAGCAGCTGTTAGTTAGAGAGCTGCTATGGCAGGGATTGAGAAAGATGGCGAGAGCCAGAGAAAGAGAGAGATTTCAGTTGAGTAACAACAGAAATGAGATGAGGATGAATGAAGCTCGTGCCTCAACAGCTTAAATTACAATTCTCAATACAAACTAAAATAAAAATAAACTAGATCAATAATTTTCGGCACAAAGTCACATTTTCTTATTTTTAGAAAAGTTTACTTCCCAAATAATTAAAAATATGCTCATATTTTGTAGTACCTTAAGTTAATGAAAATCGCATAGAAAGGTGATTTGCGCAGACAAGTGTTAATTTAAAAACCATTTAAGTTGGAGTCTCTATTTCTTGCAAGCATACGGTCCCTATCGTGTTTATTTTACAGAGTCGAAGATATTCCCTGAGGAATATTTGCACGATTTTTTTTTGCCATTTTCAATGGATGCCTTTGTGAAAAGGTCGTATATTTGAAGCATTGCAATTAAAATCGAATGATTTGTTTGGAATCGCATATGCAGAAATGGGCTGACAATTATAAACTTGTTTCCCACATAGAGTTTCGTTGGGAGAGCTGATAGTTCATAGTTCATTCAACCTATTGTGCAGAGTTAACTACTTTAATTAAATCAGACAGTTGCATTACATGTTGATCAACCATTTGTTACACTTTTCTGTAAGCTTCATAAATAGCCAGGCGAATTATTGTACAATACTCGCAGCGAATCTGGGTGCCGCCGAGACAGCGAGTTGGCCAGCTAAATGGCTTAATCATAATGAGCCAAAAGCTGCAGGCAGAAACCAGCAAGCAGAGGCAAGCAAATTAGTCGCTAAAGCAAAACGTCGTCCGGAGAGTGAAAGTTGAAACCGGGTGGAAACCGAAAGAGCTGCCAGCTAGCTACAAGACTCCACAGACCGAGGAAGACAAGACGATGGCATTTAGCTGCAGCCAAGTTAAGCGACATTGAGTAATTTTTTGGTCTAGTCAGAGACCCCAGACCATAGCGGGTCCCCCCACGCTGCTTTCTTTTCCCTTGGTCTGAAAGCAACGTAATAATAATTTACACGTATTTTTTTTTCTCCTTTACTGACTGAGGCTGGGTGAGGTAACCAGCCAGCAGTTGGATCTTGGCCCGTTTTGGCGGTCATATTGAAAGCGAAACCGAAATCTCAAGATTGTGGGTTGTGCCAGAAACGTCTTTCACGAGCTAAACCGAGCTAAATTGTTGCCAATTTCGGATCTATGCCAATGCCTGTCATTCAACCAGCTTCGGTTATTTTTCGACTTGTTTACCCCTTATTCAACGTTTGTTTTGGTATTGTTTTGTTTCGGTTTTGGGGAAATTACGCAAAGTCAAAGTCGCGACTTCATATTAATCAATTATAGGTCATAAATAACGTATCCGCTTTTGAATGGTTGAATAAACTTTTTATAAAAGGTCACCAAGTGGGCGTAGCTATCAAATTGATTAACTATTTCAATTTATTGCGATGGAATACTGCAGCAATTTAATAAATTGTTTTTTTTTTGCCTTTAAGCTCAAAACAGCAACATGCGCCTCAAGGAGTATCCAGAAATAATTGTGGATGTGATACCGAAGCTGTATGAGAGCCACATCAAGGTTTTCATTACACATCTATATGGCATGGAGGAGCAGGTGGATCGACTGCCTAAGAAGTTCTGCAAGATGTACACGACCCAGCCGCTGGCTAGTCAACTGCTGCACTATCTGCGCTCTCGTGGAGCCAACATATCGGAGCAGGATTTCCATATACTTAGGGAAGCGCAACCCTTTACACTGCGCCTCAGCGATGGCAAGCGTCTGGAGCTGATGCTCTGTGCCGGCAATGACCTGGGCAACAGCCTGATGCTGCTCATCCGCAAAGTGCATGGCGGCAGATTGCTCTTGTACTATTCAGCTGTGCAGCAGGACGATCTCTGTCTGCTGATGGGCAATGTAACCTACCAGGAATGGATTGCTCAAGGCACTGAGGTGCTCTTTTTAAATCTCCAGGCAGTCGATCAGCCGTTTAACCATGTGGATTTCGAAGAGATCGCCAGGGGCATCTACATTTATGGAGAGTCTATGAAAAGACCGACTGTGCTCAAGGTGCCCCTGCTGGGCTATGAGTATCTGATCAGAAGACTAGCCCAAACCTTGACACTCTACGGTCATATCAAGCTGTCGAACACCTATTTGGATAACTACATCTGCTTGACATCAGATCTACGACGATTTGAAGTGGCCGGCTACGTAGTTACTGCTAAAGTTGTAGCTTCCAACAGCGCTGATTGCGATGCACAGGAGAAGCCATATCCTCTGGAAAAACTTCATTGGTCGCCAGTGCCAAATCGCATGAATCTCATTCAGCTTTGCAGTCTACTCCGTCCACGGCATATAAATGGAATAGTTGCCTTTCATGCTACTGGAAATGTGCCGCCAGTGCCGCAATTTCTTAAGCGCTTTCAATTGAAGTACTCGCCCAAATCCAAAGGCGGGCTGGCTGAAGAGCAGGTTGATGTACCTGAAACTCAGCTTATGCACTGGCCAAGTCAGGAGAACATTCCTCAGACCCAAACCCAACAGGAAGAGCCAACATTACTGAAAAAACCCATTGTAATTATAAAACAAAGACAGCTCCACTTTGTCGATTATGATGATGATGATGATGATAATTGAATAGAATAGGAGTTTTCAAATGATTTGAATTTGATATCCAAACTGGGTCAATATAGAAATATATAATACTAATATTGATCCAATACAATAAACCCTTATAAACAAAAAAATATTTACATAACTAGAAGATAATCACAGCTTAATTAATAAATATAATTTTTTCTAAAACAATGATAAATGAATAAAAGAACTGAGCACTTACCCAAAAATTCATAGGCTCATTTGCATCAATTAATTAGAGGGGGACCGACTTTTATTTCCACATCACTGAAAGAAAAGAAAAAAGTAGAGAGTTAGAAAAATAAATCGAGAGAGAAAGATTGCGAGAGAGAGGGAGAAAGAGTTAAATAAATTGAGAGTATGTTTACCACTAAACAAATAAAGTTGATTTCTGAAACACTTTTTAATGAACAACTTTATTTGTTTTTTCAAAGTATGAAGACCTGCAAGTCCTACTTGAATCTTTGAGAAGCGAAGCACACACACACATACATATAGAAATATACCTAAACATGTGCATACACTCATACTTCATACATACATACGAGCATACATACACCCATACATATGTATGTACATACATGCAGACACATACATACAAATAAACATACGTACATCATCACACATACTTACATACAAAACATACAAACATTCTACGGGCACACATACATGTACATGAACTTACATACAAGAATTTACATATCTACATATTCACAAATAAGTTAAATAGACTGCCAATACACTTGCAATTATAACACATCACTTACTATCAAAGCATGAAGATTTACAAGTCCTACTTGAATTCATGAGAATCGCAAAGGACAGCAGCATTACAAAAATCTTTTTTTCAATTGCAGCACAGCTGAACGTACTGTAAGTGTATTTTTGGTTAAATACAAGTAACATGCAACAATATATATAAATACATACATACATATAAACAAATGTATATACATATATAGAAGTCCAAAAAATAGCTAGTACTCGGCGTTGAAGGACCCAAGTTCCTACCTTTACTTTGACCACCATTTGCAATCATTAGAGTGGATTTCCGATATCGGTGAATCACGTCTTAAATAATATTTTATATTGATGATGCTCACGATGATCGCCAGTCAGTCAGTCTATCAGTCAGGATAAACAGATGTGTATATGTAGACTGAACTGAATTTCTGTCTGGAGCTCGCTTGTGAAATTTAAACTCTGATTTTTCTCTGTAAAGTTGTACCCCGCATCTCATACCGATAGCTGCCGCATTACATTTGAATATGACTATGGATATGAATATGAAAATGAATACTGAGCATGAACCAGTTAATGCTGGATCCAACTGACGCATATAATATTAATATCAGGCTCGGTCTGGTCCGTTCCGCTTCATGTTTGCGTAAAAAAGGTTGTTAAAATTATTATGAAATGCCTGTTGGCATGCAGAAAGCAGACCCGATGCCCGTTGCCCGTTGCCAGATGCCCCAATCCCATTCCACTCGGTCGTCCTACCCCAATCGGGTGGACAAATGACCACTTATCAACGTGTAATGAAATATGGCACATGTGTTCGCCATATATGAAAGACATCCCTTTTGACATCAGTCGCAGTAGTTGGCGTCTTTGTCCTCTTGTGGAAGCCTTTTGTCGTGCTCTGGCATGTTATATGAATTATGTTGATGGCCACGATGATGATACAGGAGCTAACAGCTAACGGTTCCAGCATTTGTATGTGTGTGCGTCCTGTGTCTCATTTATTACATTTTGGCTTTTTGACAGATTGCTAAGCGTAGTAACCGTTTCCGCACTAATTTCCGTGTCCTGCAACTATTCCGACATCGCTGCCGTTAGCCTTCTTTCTCCCTTATGCTCAACCTCAAGGCAGTCATCGCTGTCTGGAGCATTAAAAGCCAAAAGCAAATTACTCATCATATCAACGGTCAGTTGCGCTGCTTTTTATGTATGCCATGCACAGGGATTTTAATAAATCGTTTTGTCCGAGTTTCCTCTCCCTTGGTCCTTGCACTGTCGCCAGTCCTTGCCATGGCTCCTTTGCGCTGTTTTTATTAGTTTGTCAATAAAGTGCCAAAAGACGTTGATCCACTCGGCCAATGCCTTATGAGTTTTGCTTATGACCTGCAGGCTGAGAACATTTTAGGCTTCAGCAGACACACAAGCGAATATATATCCTTTACTTATCCTTTGCTATCATTTTTGCAATCATCCGTTTTTGTAGAGACCGACTGCTGTTTAAGTCGCAAATGCTCAACATACTTGTGGCAAAGTATGTTGAATGCCTTTCGGCGCTCGGGGTATGAGTTGCAAGTTTCTTAAATATACTAACTGGGAGAGAGAGAGAGAGAAACTGTTGCCCTCTGTGTGCACTTTGTAATGAATTTTTAATGCATTTCTGCTACAAGAGCATTTTGCAAGCATATACAAAGTCTCTGCTTTGAGGGCGATTTGGGGGTTTTTAACAGCGTGTAACGAAATTAATTTTTTGCTACTTTATGCTGAAAGCCAATTAGATGGCATTACCTACACTTGAACTACAAGCCAAACACATGCGACCATAATTATGTTTAACTTATAATTGAATTAACTTTAAGTGACTTTCAAGTTGCACAAAGCAACTTTTAATTGAAACATAATTCTGATTACTTATTTTGACAGAGGGTGAGTGAATAGTTAAGAATATTTATTTATTAAATTCAAAATTAAAAAAAGAAACGTATTTAAATAGAATAAAGAAAAATCTCCTTATATTTTCTCCAGCCAAAGTATTCAATATACAATATACCTCTTAGATAAGACATTGCTGGGCCATTCAATAGCTCTGAATATTTCATTTAATTTTCACTTAAGTAAAATTTGAGCTGCTCATAAGCCTTAAATTTCACAGTACTTTCTGGCTTCAAAAACCGCGGGTAGTTAATTAACTTAAATTTGCGGAAAACGACTGCGCGCACATGTTGCCTGTTTCTATAATTTTAATAATTAGAATTGGATGGCGGAAGGGTCGATTGTGTTGTAGTTGCCTTTGTGGTAAATTTTGGTACTTGGTATGGGCGGATAATAAAATTGCCAATGTATGACAATGCCGGCCCCCAGCCGATTCCCCAGTTCGCCTGGTGCTGCCGGCAGGTGTTGGACCAAAAAGTAATTATCATAAACTAGGCGCACACTGGTTGGGGGCGGCCTATTGATTAGTGTAGCTTTAAATTTAATTGAAAACTTGTAAGTATTCATCGTGGGCCATTTAACGGACAGCTCGCATGACCCGAACCACCGGACAAAGAGCTGCAAATGCGACACGCGCTGACGCTCAAATGTCAAATTAGACTCTGCAATTGGTAAGCGATAACCAGTCGGCTGTGAAGGCATACGCTCAGATTTAGAAAACGCAATTCAAATTAAATATGCCAGCAATTTGCTGGGCTCGGTTTGATTGACAGCTGCATGCCGAAGGCGGAAGCGGATGTGTCAAATCAGGGCGCAGGTTGCCAAAATAATAATAATAGCAGGCCAAGCCAGGCCAAGCTAAAACGGGCCAGCCGAGCAGCGCCGTGCCGCCGACATTATCATCGCCTGCTTAAGCCGTTAATAACATATCATTTTTGTGACACGCTGCCCCGCATCCGTGCACCGTATCCTGTTACTGAGTCGCGTGCGGCAGTGCGGCAATTATGAGCATTTAATCCGCGACCACAAAAACTACAAATTGGCTTAGGTAGCATAATTCGATGGTTAAAGTGGCCAGCAATCGCACCACCATCCAAAACTCTGAAGCGAGGGTTGAAAAGCGACATTCGAAATGTGAATTATGAATGAAAATCATATTTAATATCTTTGAATATACATTTAAGGTTTTCCAAGATTCGACTGCCGGGACTAGATGTCATTTTCTCCTGATTTTTATGCATAACGGACCCCTAAACAACATTTTTGAAAACAGAAAACTATTAATTTATTTAAAAAGAATAACTATTTCGGACATCGCCTAGCGTATCCTGGGGACTTCAACTACGATCAACCCTTGCTATTTTGCAATTGTGTATTTCTGGCCTGTTCTTTTTTTTATGTATATATATATTATCTATTAATTAAATTAAATAAATTTTTTTTCACAGATAATTTTGTCAGATAAGCTATAGCTAAGTAAATAGCCTAATTGAAAATGAGCTATATAAATTAAGAGAATACATATAAGAAATTAGAAAACAGTTTTTAAAGGTGAAGAAATTTGTAAAAGTACAGAGGATAGATATGATAAAGAAATGGGAAATATAATCAAGAAATATAATATGATTTTTAAATTGAATTTTGGAATAAAGCTATTTGGTGTAGAAATTGATTATGTGTTCCATATATATATATATTAGAATAAAACGATCATCACGTCAGTGCTGTAGGTACTATGTTCAGAATGAATTTATTCGCCTTTAAAAATATGAGCTTAGCCTATGGATATATAGATATATACTTAACAGATACAAAGGGAGGGAGAGTGAGTAGCTCGCATATGCCTGTATTAGTGAGCATATATATTGCTCACGGTATGCGCTCAGACGGAGCGTGGTATATGCAGCGTAAGCATAAACGGTCAGCTAGTGAGGCTAATACATAATAAAGTGGCTCTGGGCTTGTATGTATATATATGTATATATATGTATATATATTATTGTTATTGTATGCAACAAAGTGATGCATCATTCTTCATTTATATTTAAGTACAGGGTATTCTGTAAGGGCATACACTACACAATTTCAGTTGTTTTTTTGTTCTGCTCCCAAATGGGACGAGATTTTTCTTAAAATCAGCCAACATACCAGGGGCTTTATAGCCATTTATAGCCGTTTGTAGCGGTTTTTTGCAGAATTTTAGTAGTTAGTACTGCATACTTTCGTGCTGTCTACATAATACGTTCAAATTAAAATTAAAATTGAAATATTTCGGGTACCATATTGCCCGATTTCGAAATAATATACCTCTTTCTTCTCGTACGGATCCCGACTATCGATTGACACCAAAAATCTGAATTCTATGAAATGGCCCAATTTGAGAAAAACTACTAAGTTTTTTGCAAAAATTACGATGTTGGCTGAAAATGGCTGTGACCACGAGTCGAACGAGACCAATTCTTTCCAAGATCGGGGCTTATTTGGCCGAGATACAGCGATTTAAAAAACGTGAAAAAATGCCGTTATAATTTCGAAGATTTTTCGTGTTTTTCCGATAATTCGGCTAAAAATGGTCCGATTTTGGAAAGTTTTACCTTTTTGAACTCGTACTGATCTCTGGAATCGACTTGCATACCGCGTTTTTTGATTTTGTTTGGAAATCCAAAATTTTTGAAAAAAAACAAAAAAAACTTGGATCCAGAAGGAAAACGGGGGCATACTTTTAGGTCGCCATTATCTCTGACCCGCTAGGTATGCTATTATATTGTATATTTATATAAGATTGACAATTAGAGGGCGGGGCGAAACTAAAAAATTAACGTGTTGAGACGTGCTGTACTCCAAAAGAGTTTGTTAATATTCAGTGTAATTCTTTATTATTCCCAAATTATATATGTTGCTGGATAATCTATTTTACCAGAAAGTAGGGCTTAGAGTGAGAGGCCAGATACCAATCTGCTAAACTCCTTCCCTATTAAGTTGCGCCATCTATTGTTGGCGGCCTATTACAGTGCCGCCACTTATGTATTCACAGTTTTTAAACAGCATTTAATTGATTAGGTTTTTATTTTGTGCTCTCACCACAACAATAGGTGTTGGGGAATCGAACGAATAACGCTTTAAAACAATCGAATCTCCGGGAGTCTGTTCTGCAGGTAACTGATCCACAGTGGGCGGATCTTCAATTTCGTTCATCAATACGTCATTCTGCTCGGCAGTTACGGTGGACACATTCGAGTGGTTCGAGTCCTCGCCAGCCATGGCCTTTAAACAACCAGTCCGTAATTTATTTAATGTTTCAACGTAAGGGATAACATGCGAGCGACAGCATGCGCATACTACATGATTGCGTAAACTATAGGCGTATGAACGCCTATTTTTATACTCAGCCTTAAATGGAAAGTGTCGCCTTGGCCTTGGTAATGTAATATTTTTGGCTGTCTTGCCGTTCTGGGACTTGCAACTGGGATTAACTAACGCGCGACTCGTCCTTTGTGGTCGGCGACCAGCAATGAAGCGCCTGCGTTTCTGTGCTCAACACGTACATATGTTACTTTTACGGAATAGAACAAAGTGGAACTTACAGTGCATCTAATCCTTGCCGGAGAAGGGGGGCGCTCAACGGGATACTGATAGAAGTTGTATTCGGCGCTAGGACTTCGGGATAATATTCCAAGACGTGTCAAGCTGCTCAACGACTTCAGCACGTGGCTTTTCACCACATCCAACTTCTTTGTGCGACGCATTTGCAACAACACCTGCTTAACAATATCGTCCGCATTAATAAAGATGGATTCACCTCTTTGCAAGAATGCAATCGCTCTCAGGACATGCCGAGTGTATGCTTTAGGTACGTCAGTAGTCGAACTATCCATGTTTCACAATAATTTCGATTAAAACAAAAAAAAAACAAGTCTTGAAAACTTTTGATATTTTTGTGTTTTCGGTTAGTTTGGCTCGATATGTGGCGAGCAATTGAAGTGGATATAAACAAAAAGTCACAAAAAGGTCTAAAATCGGCAGTATAGACTGAAAGTACATGGCTTATTGAGATTTTGATTATGAACAATAATTTTAGGAATAATAAGTACAGTAAAAAATAACATACAAAATCGTTGAATACAAATATTCATTTAAAACAAATTGACTTCATTTTAAATGTTATCATTTTTATGTAAGCGCTAATTAATGGTTTTTAAAATTTTTATTTCTTTTTCATATATATATTTTTTTGTGCATTTGTTTTTATAATTCTTCTTACATGTATTTATGCGTTTTGTTTTGTTTTGTTTTTCATTTACATATATACTTTTGTCTTATGAACATATTCATGAGATCATAGTGATATTATATATATATATATATATCTTTATATATATTAAATTATTACAGCATAAGATAAAATGTACAAGTTATATGTCGTGTTCGCTTGAGCTTTACACGAAGAAAATATACATATGCATATTTGTTTACGAATACATATTGAAAATAATGGGGACTTAAGTCTAAACGTAATTGAAGTTATGTAAGTTTGAATATGTGTTCATCGCAGCTTTCAATAAGAAAAGTTGGCAGCACATATTTAACACACATTTTCACTGTTTTGGCACCAACAATCTATACAAAATGGCATTTGATTTTTGCGCTATATACAAATTACGAATTACTTAATTTAATGTCGGAAGTTCGCATGGAATAAAATAAACAAATTTTCGCTATGTGATTCATTTTATTTTTGTTTCTTGCTTTTCTGCCTTGTTTCAGTTTATGGCAACCAAAAATCGTGCTGACTTTTGGGCGCGCGGCCACAAAACTTTACCGAGATCATTGTGAAAACTAATTAGAATGAACCATCGCTGGGGCTGGGCACTAGCAACAAAACCAAAATTTTGCTGGCCAATGACAACTTTGCGTTGAGTTCATTTTAGAAAAATTTACAAAAATTTTCATAGATTTTTTGTGTTTTTTGTTTTTTTTTTTTGGATGTGTGGAATAGTTGTTTACAAATTATGGGTATGTGTATAAAAAAAAATACGTAAGAAAAAATCATAATAAACAAATTTTGTCTACTTTTGCTGCTTGCTGCTGTTATATTAACTAGTGTATGTGGGCAACTCTCCCTTTCTCTCTGTATCTCGTCTGTAAAATGAATAACTCTTAAGCTACTAAAAAATATTGCTCTACTTACAGGCATTTAACATATGGTAAACAATACATTTACTTAGATGCGACGTGATTTTTTGAATTGCTTTGATTTGTCAAATGACAACAAGCGGAAAACTTTACATAAATGAAACTTAAGGCTATGAATATGTAAACTAAAACGCTTGGCGATCCTAAACCTAAACTTTTACATAATTATGCCTAATTTACATATTTCTCATCGCGTTTAATGCAAGTAAAAAATTGCTGATGTAAATGATAAAAAAATCCATGAGATCAATGCGATTTTTGGGAATAGTTTTTTTTTTCATTTTTCTTTTCTTTTTATATGTTCATTTTCTTAATTATTTTTTGCTCTTTAAATTCCTTACTATTTTTTCACTGTTCGATTAGCATTGAAACGTCAAGAAATTTGGCAAAATGTTTTGAAACTAACCAACAAAACTATTAAAAAAAAACAAACAAAAATTTGATTTGCTGCGTGTTGACTTTTTGACTTTGGCTAGCTATGGAGATCAATTGAGTTGCGCCCTCTATAAATTTCCAGTTAAGAGATCATTCAACGCTTGGCTTTGAGTGTTAACCAAAGGTAAACCTAAAAACGTGTCGTGAAGCTTTGGAAAATTTCAATGGACATTTTGCGCAAATTTCTTGAACAATGTTGCTTAAAAACTAAATTGTGAGACCAATTTGAAGAATGAACAAAATAATCCTCATGAAAATATGCTGCTTACTGACTACCAACCAAATTTAACTAAAAACATGTGCGCACAATTATAATAAACCATAGACAAAATCATCACAAAAATGGCATATAAACTATATACAAAAATGTTCTTCTTTTTTTTATCTTTCTTTTGTGTGGGATTTTTTCTGTGATTTTCATTTATAACAATTAAAGCTAAATACTTTTTATATTCAATTAATATTTTGTTTAAGATTTTAACTAATTTAAAGCAATATTTAATTAAGTTGTGTAATTGCTACAAATATTTATGAAATATATTTTTTTGTAATTGAAATTACAATGTGAAGACGTTGAAAATTTGTTGTTTGACAATCGAAAATATAATACAATTAAAATATATTGAAAATATTTTGGAAGCAAGATTTTTGTTTTTGTTTTTTTTTTATCTTTTTAAAATTACAGTTTTGTTTTGTTTTTTAGATTTTACGAAATGCACAGCTAAATGCAAAATAGCAAGAAATAATCAAACTCAGACATTGAATTGCTGGAAGACCGGCCTACAAAAGTATCTCAAAAGATGGCAGTTTACAGTTTTACTTGAATTTTACATATAGATTTAGTATATATAGTTAATGACATTTCCTTAAAGAGTTTACAAAAATATGCTCGAGTTTTTTTGTTTTTATTTTTTATCGAAAAAGCGTTACCAAAAAATATGTGTTAAATATTTTTACTCGTATATTTATGTTAGCAAAAATATTTATCATTCATTTGTCGTTTTTAGTCTTTAGCCAGTCTACAGATTACAATTGAGCAGTTTGAATTGTTGTTGCATGTTTTGTTTTCTTAAAGGATAGTTTATCATTTGAGAGAGAAATATGAATATATGAGTACGAATACAAATACATATACATTTATATTGTTCTTGTGTCCCGTCAACCTCCTTAACTTTATACACATTCAAGATTCGTTTTCCTCTAGATCAGCAAGTTCTTCACTGTTTTTGTATATATATATATATGTATACGGGAATAAAATACGTTTGCTGATTTCACTATGGATTAAGTATATATGGTTATTTATGGTTCTTGTTGTTGTTGTTGTTGCAGTTGCTGTTTGGCACTCATCGCGCTGCAAAAAAGCCACAGCCCATGGCAAGCACAAAAACGGTGACAACTGTTGGCCAAGTGAAGCTTTGCTGTTTCTAAAAGAATTCCAAAATAAATATTTATATATTTAGTATATGTTTGTAAATAATTTCAAGATATAGTAAGCATCGGAGAATCAAATACTCATCATGTGGCTAACCCAATTGTAACAGTAGTAAAGTCCCGAGGGTCGCATAAATATGGAACTCCACATAACAAAGTCACGTGCCCTCTGCTAGATTGACCGCAGTTGCAACCCCTCCGCCCCGCACAGCACAGCACACACACCGAAACGTATATCATGGACCGGAAGTTATGTGGGTGACCCCAATGTGGTTAATGGCTGGTCAATATAGTCAGCGTAATTATGTTTCCTAAAGCGCTCAGACTATCATTTAACAATTTCGTTTATCGCATTCAATGGACACATATAAAATAATAATTTATGCCATTTATTTGTAGAGCATTCACGGTTGAATGGCCATTGTGAGTTGCACGTGGTGCCCCGAGTTGATACTCGATAGCCAAATCGGCTCGAACAGCGCGCAATATATATTATGCAAATTATTATTATTATATTTTGGGAATATTTTAATAGAGTTTCGGCATTTGTTAAATCAATTGAAAGCACTTTGGCACATGTGTTTGAATTTCGACATAGATTTATGCATACATATATATGTAACTAGCACTTGACTACTTTAATAGATGCAATGGGGAACTGGGCGCCTACGTCAGATTGCAAATATTCTCACGATCTCATTAAAGCGCACTCTTCCGATAAGGCAAATCGCGAAAACTTGCGCAGCTTCCCAAGAGTGTTGGCTTCGGGCCTCCAGAGTGTCGAAGAGTCTCGATAAGGGGCAGTATTCAAGCAGTGCAATCAAATGACACGCAACAACAAAAAAAGACAGAATAATAAATTATAAATAAAATCGTATCAAGTGGGAGCTGCTGCTATGAGTGTGTGCCTCAAGTCTGTGTCATGCGATTGAAGGTTGCAGTTTTTTTTAATTGCGCAGGCAAAAAACAACAAAAAGAAATTGAAATAAAAGTGCGCCCAGTTTTGTCACAATGCAATCTAAAGTACTTATAGACATGCATAGTATACGCATATATATAAACTATATTATATACAGGCTGTAATGCACACATACACACACACACAAACACACACACACACATGTAGCAGCTGACAAAGGCTGACTCTTTGACTGACTAAACTAGTAGTGGCAGCTCCAGGAGGGCGAGGGCACGGAAACGGGAACGGGAACGACACTTGCCTCGATTAACATAAAGCAGCGGTGCCGAAGCCACAGAGGGTGGGAGCAGGCGTTGGGCTGACTCCAGAGCAGCAGCAGCAGAAGGCAGAAGCAGAAGCAGCGCTGCGCAATTAATTTTTATCACACTTTTAGCATGTGCAAAGTTTGCCTTATACAACATTTGAAATATGCACGACTCTTGTGGCTGCAACTCCATTCCCAGCCCCAGCCCCAGCCCCAACTCCGACTCCGCCTCCCTGTGGCAATTTGTCATTGCTTGCGACTATTTTTAGGCGCATGTTTTTGCTAGTTGGGCTTTGAAAAATGCTAGCACGTGTGCCATCTGGACTTGCCAGCAGTTGCGGCAAGTTAATGAACTCGTATTTGTCTCTAATTTGTGTGATCGGAATCTAAAATCCGTAACGGAATTCCGTTGCTTACCTTCTCCTTGCCCGTTCGCTCGCGCTTTGGGCTGTAGCCGTTTTCGTTGGCATTGTCGCCGCTGCCGCAGAGGTGCGTATTGTTGGTGTTGCCCGGATTGTTGGTCTTCTTCTTGCGCGGCGGTATGCGTCCGCTGAACTCCTGCAGGCGTTCGCGTCCGGCCGTAAAATTGTCATAGCGATCGTCAAACTCATCCCAGCTGGTCTCATGATCGCTCTGATACTCGCGCTCATCCTCGCCCGTCGAGGTCAGCCTCTTGCTATAAAGTAGAGAGAGTGACAAAATGATTATCATTAGCGTAGAGAAAGAGCGACAGAGAGAGGGAGAGGGCGAGAACATGATTATCACAAATTGTGTGTGTGCTCTTATCAGTGCATGCATAATTAAGTAAGCGCAAAGAAAAAAAATTGTGATTAATTTGCAAGGTTTTTTTTTCATTTTCATTAATTTATATTTGCGTTGTTTGTGGGAATCTTTTTTTTATACAACTTCATAAAGAATTCAAGTGAACTACACTCAAAAAACTTTACTTAACTTATAAATTCTAAATGAAATAAAATTTTACCTAAATTTCAAAAAAAATTTCTTGGTAACAATATATACTTTGAATTATTGCCCAGCGTAGAGGGTATTAAAAAGTCGGAGCAACTCTAAGTTGTAATGTTTTTTATATGCATGTAAATGACGGCCTCCAATGAAATTTATATATGTTCCATTTTGCATTGCTTATCAGCGAGCCGCGAAACATGAATGAAATTTGAAATGTTGTTTGGGTTGGCTTGGTTTGGGGGAGTGTTGGGTTGGGTCAGGTCTAAGTACTTACCGTCTGGCTGCATCCGATTGGCTGCGCTGCAGACGCATCTTGGGACCAGTTGGCGCCAATGGTGTCGATGCCATGGCCGGGCCATGACCGTGCCGGCCAAAAGACGCATGCGATGCAGCCGCCGAGGTCGAGGTGGAGGCATTCGCAGTGTTCGGCGTGGGTGGCGGCGTATAGGTGGCATAGTAGGCGCCAACCGGCAGCGGGTGCACGTAGGAGGCCGGATGATGCTGCAGCAAGTGTGATGCCTGCGGGTAGCTGTGGCTGTAGTGCATCGGTGGCGCCGACTGCGGCGCCGGCGGTTGCGGTGGCATTGGCTGCGGCGTTGTCGGCGCCGGATATGGCTGCCGGAAAAAGTTCAGCTCCTCCCCGGCGGCAAAGCTGGTGCTAGTGCGAGGCGTGCGCGGCGGCACATGAATGCCATGGGCAAAGAATACATCCCCGCCCGTATAGTTTGGCGACTGGGCACTCGAGCACGAGGGGCTGGGCGGTGGCGGATACTGAAAGATTTGCGGCGCTGCAGGCGAGAGAAAGAGAAAGAAAATGCATATAAGTAAAATGGCCATTAAGATCGACAGCAACAATTACAATAATACTATTAATACTGTGTAAACAAAGGTGTCGGCGCTGTCATTGGCCCTTGGGCTGCGGCTGTGGCTGCGACAATGCAAGGAAGTGTCTAAGGTCGTCGGCCATTGTGCAACTGCCACTGCCACTGGAACTGCAACTGCAGCTGCGACTGAGACTGACTGGGCACTTAGCGGCGCTGTCTGCCCATAAAAGCGATTTTAATTACGGCAAGTCCTCGCTATATGCCAATCATAAAACCTATCATAAAATCATCAAGTGGCCCACCTTGCCAGCGGCTTCTTTTGTGCTGCGCTTTAAAAGTATCTTAAAAGTTAAAAGTATCTGCCTGACGTAGCTATAGTGAATATGTATCTGATCTTCTTCTTTGGCAATACTTGCAGTCTATCTCTGCCGAAATGTGTCTTCAAAGTTGCCAAGTGGCAAGTGCAGCAGCTGCAACATCATTTATGTATGCTAAATAAGTAGCTGTATCTAACTTGCCGTACAATGTCATTTCATATTGATGCAATATACATATATTTGTATATATATTTGTTTTTTTTTTTCTTTTTCTGCCATCTCATGCAAATTGAGAACAGAAAAGCGTTGATAGCTAAGCTGATCACTTGATATGCGCATAAATTTAATGCTATTGTTGCTGTTGTTATTTTTGTTGTTGTTGCCTGGCAGTTTGTCTTGTGCTGGGGGGGAACATTTTCATATGATTTCTTAATGTTTATTTACTTAAAAAGCAATTTAATAGCGACATATGATTGATTGTAATGCAAAATTTATACAAATCACCCGACAACGCCGACTGACCGAAACGATAATGTCTCAAGCAGCTAATTGCCCCTAGGGCTAACTTATTTGCGAGTGGTGCTCGGTGGTGCTGTGTGGTGCTGTATGGTGCTTATGGCCAGCATTCGTAACTGGCAAGTTTGGCACGTCAGTCAGCCAATTGGCTTGGCGGGCAGACAGTTTGAAATAGCTTAAGATACATAGATACAGATACGGCCAGAGGCAAGCTCAAATAATGTCATTCAACGTCAACCTGCAGGCCACTAATTTGCAATTGACCCATTAGCCTTGAACTCGAATAGCGTGCAGCGTAGCGCAGCGGGTCGCAGTGAAGCGAATCGAGTGGCTCACAGCTGTTGCTGTTGCTGTTGCAGTTGCATTGCAGTTGCTGCAAAGCAAAACAAAATCTGCGCTTAATTGCAGGCAACTGCACAGCGCCACTCCTTGTGCTCATGCGCGCATTTGTATCTTACAGATACTTTATGCCATTTGAAACTAGTTTGAGTTAGCAGGCAGGCAGGCAGTCAGGCAGTCAGCCAGCTGCCTGAAGCTCCACTGCGGCTCACGTGCGCTGAACGCTCGCGCGCACCAACGTCGCATTTAACCTTGAAAATCTGCCAGTCCAGCTCAGCTGTAGC
Source organism: Drosophila borealis (assembly GCA_035045885.1). Taxonomy (NCBI): domain Eukaryota; kingdom Metazoa; phylum Arthropoda; class Insecta; order Diptera; family Drosophilidae; genus Drosophila; species Drosophila borealis. Next base: position 4,995,171 of record JAWNOR010000211.1, read on the forward strand.
CCAAGTCAGGCATCATTACGGCTCGCATTTGTATCTTGTAGTATAACTTATATAACTAGCCAGCTCTATGTGTAGAAGTCTGGCTGGCTGGCCCATGCTGGTGCCTTTATGATGAGGCGCATTGAAAATGTTACTACTAATTGCAAATTGTGTGGAAAATTATTTGCCAAGTGTTAAAATTGCATTTGCATATGAGTATGTGGGCACAACTGTGTGTGTGTGTGTGTGTGCGATTAGGTGTGGTGCAGGTTGATGAGCTTGGGCTGTCATATCGCTTGACTGTGACTGACTGTGACTGACTGTGACTGAGCTGCATATAAGACAATTATTACGGTATTTATGCTTATAGTTGAAAACCCTTCGATAGTGCGACCATTCGATAATTGCCGATAGTTCGATAGTCGATAATGACATGCATTTTTAAATATATTATTTATTCAATTCCTTATCTCAATCTATTAAACTGCTCAATCTATTCAAAAAGCTGTGTTTAATCTAACAAGTAATTTTTACGATAAATAACTCAATTAAGAACCATTGAAACTAATCGATAATATGTATGAGTTTTTGTTACTTTTTAAATATCTTTTTTAATACACTATTAGCTACTCGTATTTTCTTTAAAATATTTATATTTTTATATTTAAAAGCTGCATTGAAAGCAAATAATATTTTAAAGATCAAGTCGTTCCATAAAGAATTATCGATAGTTATCGATAACATATACAATTACGTTAGCCTTCGATATTTTGGAAAATATCATCAATTAATTTTTTTATTTTTTATCAATATTAAAATATAAAATAATTTATAATTATTGCTTTGCTTACGATAGTAAGCTGTTTGATAAAGAACCATTTATCGTAATCGATACTTTGCACAATAACGATTGTCTTCGATGCTTTTACAGCACAGTCAGCACACAATATCTTCATGTATCGTATTTATTTAAATATACAATGTTACTGTAAGGTTGAACCATTACGACACGGGATCACAGTTGGAAAATCAATTTCTGTGGTTTTGTTTCTGTCCCACCTCTATCTACCGTTTAGGAGGTTTATGGCACCTTAGCAATTTTTATGATCGCATCTCGGTGCGGGCGCTGCTGCAATTGTTGCAGTTGCAGTAAGTAGTTATTGTTGCTGTTAATGCTGTTAGCTGGTGACGAAACGTGACCAATTGTTAGCTAGTTTTCTGCATTTGTTTGGACGAATGCAAGTATGTTTATGTCCCGGCAAATATCCGACAATATGGCAAATGTTTAATTGAATTGCGATTATTGCGAGGGACTTGCGGGTGTGTACAGGCCGCATTTGTCGCATCTGTGAGCTGTCTTAGAACAACAATTATGTGTGTAATTTACTTTAATTTTTCATACTCGCCGTTGCGGCAATGTCGCAACAATTGTTGAGGCCGCGGCAGCAGCAGCAGCAGCAGCTGACAAACATCAATCAGGCAAAACACTGCAATAACAAAGCCCAAGTCAAGCTATAAGTTAAACTAAGCAGAACGTTAGAAGCTCAAAGAACAATTTACACGCGGCCCGAGGAAAAACCGAGCAGGCTGGCGGAAAAACGTGAAAAATGCTGAGCGCTCTGTGTGTGCGAGTGTGTGTGTGTGTGTGTTACGCTTTGCTTGCCACAAAAGAACAAAACGTTTGACGACGTACCGAATGCATTTTGTATACCCTAACAATGGATATTATTATTTCACTTCCCATGTAATAAATTTTATCATAAATACATATCGTGTATCATAATTGTTACAGCTAATTTTTGTGTGAAAAAGAATCTGCATTCAATAAAATATATTTTTTGTTAAAACATTCAACACAAAATTAATTATGTTAAAGATCAGTCTAAGCATAATTTACCAACAATTTGTAGATAGGGTATTTAAACGTCGGCTAAGCGAGCTCCAGCTGTTCTTTCTATTTAGTTGTGCAGTTGATTACATGTCAGCCCAGAGTCGAGACCGTCAGAGCCGCAGCAGCATATGCCTCTCATGATGGCCTTGAAGTGTTTGAAAAATAGCAACAACAACAGCAGCAACAACAAGTACAAAAACAACAACTGCAACAACATTAACAACTAAATGCGAGTATGAATATCAGGCAACAACTGCGTCGTACCGCAGAAATCGAAATTGAAACGAGTTTCAATGGATCTGGCATCAGGCTAAGTTGGTCACTGGGCCTGAAACCCCGATCGCTGATCAGATGCTAAATGTGTGCCAGTTCTAACTCAAAATATGCAGGTTTATAAACTAGGTTTAAGTACGTGCGAAATCTTAATTCTACTTGAAATTCAAAATATTGCATTTTTAATTTGGGTTAAGGCTAAGATACATGCGAAATCTGAATTCTTCTTTATGAGATCAGAAGGAACTTTTAAAAGATACTTTTTAATCTTAATTCATTTTCTTGATAAGCAAAATAATTATATTATTTAGCTTTAAGCAAAGATAATTCTGAAATCTTAATTCTTCTTCTTGGGTTAAGGTAAAGATACAATACGCAATTAAGTTAGGTTGAGATAAAGATACATTTGAATCTTAATTATTTTTCTCGAAATGCCGAGAATCAAGCTTCACAATTTTGGTTAAGGCAAAGATACTTCTGAAATCCTAATTCTTCATCTTCAAATGCACAATGTAGACTTTTTAAATTTAGGTTAAAGGAGTGATACATGCGAAATGCTAATTCTTCTTTTCGAACTATATAAAATATGGTATAATATTATTAGGGCTTAGATAAAGATACAAGTGTGATGTGAATTCTTCCTTTTGTAAGCCAAAATATGAATTTGTATAATTCAGGTTAGGCTAAAGACACATGCGAAATGTGAGTTCTTTTTCTAAATACCATTTACAGAAAAAACGAAACTTTGTTAACTGTCACTGGAGCACTGACATTTATTAATGATGTCACGAGACGGCAACAACAGCAACAACAACTGCAACTTCAAGACTGACAGCACAAAGGAATGACTGTGGTATCCAAAAGGAGCAGCCGCTGCCGAATTCTACCCAAAAAACAAAAAAAAAGCCAAGAAATTTCAAAAATTGGCATTACAAAATGTTATATTGTACGTTGCCTCGCCTCACCGCCATGCCACACGCTGCATTGTTGTGTCACACCTGACGCCCACACACACACACACACACATGAAACAACACGCAACCAAATCGAGTGGAATTGAATTCGGTCTTTTAAGGCGATTTGCTGGCTGTCACGATGCGACGAGCTACAAATTTGTTGGCTCGTCGATCGTCAGGCTGTTGGCTTTAATTAGGCGAGGCTGCAGCTGGGGTTGCCGTTTCGTTGTTTTTTTTTCGATTCAGGGCCAAAGTGTTAACGGTACAATTTGTAATGCTCCAACCCAAATTCGAATTCCCCAATGCGGTCAAGTGACTAATTGCCATTTTTTTGTGTGCTTGAGATTCAGGAAGTCGCGAGCGAGAACTTAAAAAGAAATCGCAGTCGACAAAATTGTTGTCCAAGTTGTCAACAAGATTCTTGTCTATATATAACAAATGCTCAAAACCATTTTGGTGTTATAAAAAAACTTATTTGAGACGGGGTCGAGACAACGAACAATGCAAAGTTGAATGTCAATCAGCAGGTGTCGCCGGGTCGATCTATCGATCGATCGATCGATTGCCATATTCAACTGTTAATTACCAATTTTGGTAGCGTTAATTAGCCATTTGTGTAATGTGCTTTACCGTTATGAGACGTGCAAATTTGGCAGCAAAATGCGGAAATCATCTCAAGAATTTTGATGAAAGTGTGAGTGTGAATGTGAGTCACATGAAGGAGAAAGTTCTTGAGCAAGATTCTTGCTGGATTAGAAGTAAAAGTTGGATGATGCATGCAGTCATATATATAGTATATATCGTTAACTGATGAAATTGAGTTGGAATGCCTGAACAGAAGGTTCTGGAGCAAAGCGAGGATTTTCTATATTTCTATCTTATGCAAGTATATACATATAACTGCCAATGCATGGAGCAGCATAATTGTATCTAATGAGTTAAGAACGCGCAGTGAGCGAGGTCAGTTTAAAGTTGCATATATGTTTATATAGTCGCCGCGTCCAGATCGTCTGTCTAATGAGGCTGATGAGGCATCTTTTGTTTCCACTCGACTTCAAGCTCAGCTGGCCAAGCCTGAGCGTGCGAACAGCCACATAAAATAAACAGACTGTTCATAACAAAACAACAAAAAATAAACACTATATTTTAAAGCTGAGCAATTTTCGCGTTTTTTACTGATTTATGTGCAAGGTTAGACGGCCGGGCAGCGGCAGTTGCCAGTTGCCAGTTGGCTGTTGCGTGCCTCGCGACGCGTGCCCCAAGTGGCAAGCGGAGTCGAGCAGTTTTTTAAATTGAACTCTGTTTGTAGACCACGTAGCACGCAATCGTGTGCGTTGTATAATTATCATTTAGTTTAGTTTGATTTAATTGCAGCATTAATTAAACGGGGATTTGGTTCAATGAAATAAACATTTTGCGTACGGAATGCCTTTTGTTTTCTCAATGGAATGAGGCAGTTTCCCCAACTGAGGACAACCAGAAGCGAAAACTTGTGAATATTACGCATAGCATTAAATTCTGCAAAACACGCGACCGCCATCTTTCCCACTAGTTCATCTGCAATGGAAATTGCAAGCGCCTGGCATATCAAACAAATGTCTGAAAATAGCTCAAACGCTTATCACAGCGCACAGCCAAGACACAGGCTAACCCAAATGCCGACGACGAGATGCCCTATTGCTATTGTTATGTACATAGCACATCGACTGTGCAACGCACCCTGCCTCCTGGCAGTGTGCGCAGCTTAAGCGCCTCGTTTTCGTGGCACAAACAAAACGCAAGCAAACTGCAAAATGCATGCTCAATATTTTATAAACGACAGACAAATGCAATTTTTCAATTTCTCGAGTTGGGCACACACAAAGCCACGCGACGACACAGCTTAAAGGGCTATAAAAAACTGCCAGAGCCGAAGACGACGAGGCCAATACACAAACACACACACACGGAATGGCCAAAAGCCATTGATTTTGCTGCAGCAAAAGAAAAGCTGACGCAGAAAACTGCTGGCGTGTGAAGCAGCGGAAAATGTCTTTGCATAGTTATTTGGCGAAAAGCTGTACACAACTTGGGCTTTAGAAGCTGCAGCTACCACGTACCGATATAAAATATATTGAGCATGTGTTTCTTTTGGGGCAAAGACATCAATTTTTTTCACGACAAATAAATTATTGAACAAAGGAACTTTTGAGAAAAAATTCCGAAAAATTTGAGAAAAATGCAAAACTATTGCTGGTATCAAAATGTTTTTAGCCAAAATCAGAGAGTGTTTTAATACTTATTAGAATTGTAATATTTTATTTTATTTGTATTTTATTATATATAAAAAAAATGAAAATGTATTTTATTATTTTATGCATGTTATTTTATTTTTTATTTTATTTTTTTATTTATTTATTTGTTTTATTTTATTTATTTTATTATTTTATTTATTTTATTTATTTTATTATTTTATTTTATTTATTTTTTTATTTTATTTATTTTTTATTTTATTTATTTTTTTATTCTAATTATTTTTTTATATTATTTATTTAATTTATTAATAACCAGTTTTCAGTTTATAAAATATTATTTTATTGTATTTCTTTTTAATGCAAGCAGCTTGCTGACTGCAGATTAACTCAGAGGCTTAACGTACAGGAAGGTTAAAGTTCAATTAGCAGCTCAGCTTGATGTGAGCATAGGTTTGATAATACTCAAACTAAATCGGAAATGTTTTAAGTGGAAACAAGTAGCTTTTCGAAGATTACATAAAGGGGCACATGATATCATTCGCTGCTGTTCAGCAAACTGATTCATTGGCCCGTATGGACACGTAATTTGAGAAGCGTCAAGCGGCAGTTGCACAAGTTGTTGGCCCAAGCAGCACAATCAGCTATCAACTTCTTCAATAAACAATCAAATGCGATTAGTAAATGTGCAAACAAAATGTTAACAACAATTAACGGCGCACATGAAACTCAATGCGCGGGCTTTGCCGGATAGGCGGTTGAGTGGACACCGGGGAGCGGGTGAGTAGGTGAGGGGAGGCAACCCTTGGACACGCCAACGTCGAGTGGACACCACTCGCAGCCGCTGGCGGATGACGCAGCGAAGACAGCGCGTCTGGCGGAGTCGACAACTTTTGCTGCTGCTGCTGGTTGTTATTATTATTTTTATTGTTGTTGTTGTTGCTCTTCATTTGCAATTTCGTTTCATTTATTAATATTTTTTTTTGCATTATTGTTATTGTTGCTGCGGTTGTGCTGGTGGCACATAAAACGTGCATTTTGCCGTTTTTTTAATTATTTTAATTGCGTTTCATCTGTTCGAATGCTGCCCAGCGTTTTGCTGTTAAATTCATTTATTGTTTAATTGTAAAATGTTTATTATTTGCGTTGTTAATTGCAGCACATGTGCTGATAGCTTGATCAGCAGGAGGCGAGCTTTAACAACTGCTAAATGCTCCCACAGCATTTGTCTTAATGTGAATACGTATGTGCATGCAAATCTAGTCGGAGCTACTTATTCACAGTTTGCGAAATTACACAGCTTTGTCTGCCCCTAACTGATAAGATTAACTGCTAAGAAAATGCAGAGCATTGCTCCACGGGGACACCTTTGGTTTGGCATTAAAGTTGGGCCCCGCTTCTGCCCCCGTCTATGCCGTATCTTAAGGTGTCACTGCGGACGCCTTCGCTTGTTGCCAATTATAACAAGTAGCTGTAGTCTGTTGGCATATCCTGTTCTTAGTTTTCTTCCTTTTGATACATATATCCTTTTCCACTTTGCCTTGAGCGGCTGCCGGGCGCATTTCTTTTGTCTGACGCTCAAGCGCTCGAGCGGCAGGCCCAGCGCCGGCTGTGTCTAGGCTCAATTTCATAACAAAAACTTGAGCACGTTCCTCCACATAGATATTGCCAAGTCGAGACCACTAGCCCAGCCCTGCGCAGCCCAGCCCAGCGCAAAGTCTGTTCAGTTCAGTGCAATGCTTCAATGCAAACAATTTAGCACGGCCTCAGACGTGTGAGACTTAATCAAAAGCCAACTAGACACACACACACACATGTGCACGGGGAATCTGAGCCGGGCAAGAGCAGACAGTCAGGCACTTGGATACATACTACTACTTAGTGTTAGAGCCTATAGGTAGCTCATTCCTAGTGTCAAGTTTATGCACCTAGCTAACAGTAATTTTTGTTATTTTTATTCATTTTTTTCTTGGTGCTGCTGCTTTCGTGCTTTACTTATTAAGCAAAGTGCCTGGCGGGCATTTAAACTTGAAATGTGAAAAGTTCATTGCGCTGAATGGTGTGAATAATAAACAAACCCGGGCTGCTTTAAAGATTCATAGTTTTCAAATCAAAAGATAAACATAAAGAAGAGAACCGAGATCTGAGTCGAAAGTTAAATACCCTTCACTCTATGAATAATAATTGTTAAGCAAATCTTTTGTTTATAGCACAACTTTCAGTTTACGATCGTTCGTATTTATTGCAATAATCTGAATATTTATGATCGTAGCCTCTACTTCATTTGATTACCTTCTCGTAATTGGCTTGTGCTGCATATAAACATTATTAAAATGTATAATTGTATAAAGTAGTCTACTCTCTGAAAGGGTATTGGCAGTGTGCTACTCTCTGAAAGGGTATTAGAATTGTGCTACTCTCTGAAAGGGTATTACAAATGTGCTCTTTAAGAGTATTATAAATGTGATACTCTCCGAAAGGGTATTAGATAAGTGATACCCGCATAAAAATCAGCCCAAATGTGCAGCACAGCTGGGCTAACATCGCAGACTCTGCAGCTATCATACCCAAAACAAATATGTCATAAAAAACTTGAGCACCAGAAATGGGAAGTAGAAATAATATTTTCGTGTATCAGCTAGAGCGCGCAGCAGCAGTTTGTGCTGTTGCATGCCAAAGCTGAGCAGCTGCGTTGATAGATTTTTCGGTCATCAAAATGTTTATGGCAACTGGCAGCATAAAAATGCATAACAGAAGGATGCACAGGGGGAGCACAGGGGGAGGCGGGGTGGGGTCTGCTGGCACCACAGGCAACATCCGCAGTGGAAACGCAATCCTCAAATTGAATGAAGCAATTAATGAAGCAACTGCCGCAGCGACAAGCAACATTTCAGATTTGCATAAAACAGCGGCAAATAAATTCACGGTCAATGTAAAACCAAATCACGAACAACAACAGCAACAAAAGCAAGAAAACAATGCACAAAGTGAAGCTGAGCATTGGCAGCCGCAACTCAAAGCCATGGCTAAAACACACACACACACACATGCATATGTGTGTATATATGCACATATAAATCGGAGACTGGCCTGGCAACAGGGCCGAGTAAATTTGCATTTGTTCAGCCGCAAAGTGCAGAAAGGAAATCTAAATGGATATGATGATGATGATGAAGCTGCTGATGATGATGATGAAGTTGGTGCTGAAGCACACAAGTCGCTGTGTAGGCTGTACAAAATGAGTGAGGCGAGCCTGGCAATGAGATAATAAGCAGCAGCAGCAGTTAGCTCTCTCTCTCTCTCTCTCTCTCTCTCTCTCTCTGTCTCTGTCCCCCTCCCATCACTAGCTTCATTACTCTCTGCGCACAATCCCATGCTGAAGTCGACGTCAGCTGTTGCCAGGTCAGCAACAGCAGCAATAGAACAGGAACAGGAAAAGCAACGCCAAAAGGTCGCCATGTTTGCCGCCATTTTTTTTTGTATATGCGGCGCTTCGCTGATTTCCGCTAGCTCAACTGCGAAGTTGCTGAGCAAAACAAAATGGTGGAAAATGTCAAGAGCGACAGCGCTGCCAAAGCCAACGCCGACGTCGACAGCGGCAGCGGCAGCAAAAACAACGCCTAGCAGCAACAGCTGTTGGCAACAAGCCGAAAGGAATCGTCGAATGACGCGAATAACCAGACCAAAAGGGAACAGCCAAAACGGCGTCGCTTTTACCCTGATTGTGACTCGCTGTAGCGGGGGATGTGGGGGACCATCCGCACTGTCATTGCACCTTTTGTTAGGCCCCACGCCAGCGGGCGTTCAATTTTAGGGGTGGGTTTTTGGAGCCGCTTAAGCAACTTAGGCGCACAGCCGCAGCACAAAAGGAGCCCAAACGCTGCCGCTGCTGCTGCTGCTGCTGACGAACTTGAAGCTTTTGCGGGGTAGGGGATTGGTACTTTTTGTATACACACATATTTTAGGCTTTGGGGTTGGTAGTTTGCGTCGATGACTAAGCGTTGTCCCAAACGTGGGGACTCTCCCGAGTTGGAGTTGGGTGCGCGTTGAAGATGCTGCGGCAAAAAATGAAAATAAAAAACGATGTGTGCGAAAGGGTTTCGTCATCAAGCTAAACGCATAATGGCATAGGGTTAGGCTAAGCTCGGGCTTAGCTTAGTGTTGTCAAGTGCCCAAAGCAGTGTTGCCTAGTTGTTCAAATGTGTTACTATTAGATAAATTATGCACTTGAGGGGCAGCGACTGCAAACAAGGGCTAAGCCAAATTGTGTGCAGGGTTGGGTTGGAATGAAATTTAATTGGGAAGACTCTATGCACTAGGATTGGCCTGAAATACCATTTAATAACAGCTTTAAGGCTTAACGAAAATGCAATTCGTGTTTCGTCAGCCAAGTGTATGGACTGATAGAAAACGCAAGTGCCTGGATAGCTCGATCAAAAACTCGTAAGCCAAGTCAGATTGCAACACACAGACAGACAGGCTGGCTACCTGGCTGGCCTCCTAGCTGAGACCAGCCCCCTCCATGCTCCCCCTCCTCCGACCAGGGCAATTAGGCAAACGGGTGGCGACTGCCAACGCGTTTTGGACAGGCCAAAAAGATTGCTTTTTACTGCTATAATCAATATATATGTATGTTAAGAGTGCATATCTATTATATATATATATTGCAGTTAATAAACAACTACTAAAATGTGACTCATGACTCGACCGTTCGAGGTAGGGAGCTCTCGAAGGTTTTGCCTACCTCGGCCATAAATAATAATCAGCGCGGGGCGTCGCAGCTGAAGCTGCTGACAGTGGCACGAAAAAACTAAGAAAAACACAATTCCAAAAATATAAAAGAAAAAAAAACACTGAAAATTGTTTTTCTCGCCATTCTCAGTGTCCGGCGTAACAAACCGCAGCTGACAAGCGACGACAAGGGGCCGGGTCTATTACGCAAAAGCCGCGACAACAGAGAGAGAGAGAGACCGCAAGAGCCAACATGCAACAATGCTTTGACCGCAGTCAAAGGCTACTTAAACTACCGTTAAGTCAAATGCTTTGTAAACACAGCCGAAACTAGCTGCAACTGCAACTGCAACTGCAAATGGTGCCTGGGCCAGACGTGCGCCTAAGGTCAAATGGCGTTTAATAATTTGGGTTAGTGGCTCGCAGCAACTGGCCGCAGCTAGAAACGTGCCACACACAAGCAGATACAAAGATACATATCTCATGGATACACAATTCGAATAAGACATTCGACTGCAATCGACGTATTTAACTGGAGCTGGCGCTTTATTATTTTTTTTTTGGCGCGTGCCAATTAAACGTGCCGAACTCTTTTTTATGGACACTCGACCAACAGCAGCACACGCCCACCTTTTGTTTCTTTTATTTTGTTTACTTCGCTTTTTTTTTATTTTAGCTCTAAAATACCGCATTCAGCATAAGTTTGTGGCTTACCACTTGAAAATCAACTTGGATTTCGTTAAATTTGCAATAGAACTGACATATCGCCAGATCTTAAGTCTAATCAGAGGCGTGTTCGTTTTTTACCGCTCCGATATTAAGTCTACAGCTGATTCATATGCAACTATAGAGGAGACTGTATTTAGTCAGCAATGCGGTTGGCAAGCAGGAAACTTCTATTAAGTAGTTTCCTATATAATTGTGTTAATAAAAGGAATCCCGTTTTAAAGTATCGATTTGGAGATGATCCATTGGGGAATATTGAAATAGAAAGATTTTGCAATGCGGTTGGCAAAGACCGAAATAATGTGATATAATTGAGATGACTAATTCAAGAATAAAAAAACAAGCTAGGAATTAGTGACCTACTATAAGAATCATATATATATATATATATGTATATATATAGAATATATTTTAAGAATCTCTTTTTAAAGTATTGACTTTCAGATAATCCATTGTGGGGTGCAAGACAAACTAAAGAAAGGATTATCCAGCGCTTAAATAAGAATCATACACATTACATATATTAAAGAAATCCCTCTTTGAATTATTGATTTTCAGATGATGAAAATAATATTAAAGAAAGGATTTCGGAAAAAGGAAAATACTACGACATTTTTATTTATAAGTATCAAAGGAACCCCTCTTTAAAGTAATGACTTTTAGATGATTCAATTCCTGTCATTAGCAATCACACAAAGCATATTAAGAAAAGAATTGAGTAAGGGAAGGGAAATAGGGAAATACTATAAGTTTTTTATGGGTTTATTTATATGGGATATTTTTTAGTGGGAATAACTTTATATCATTCACATTTGAGAAGAGCAATGAGTATATTTATGTATTATATATATTCTGAGTATGTTCTCAAGCTAATAACATTATGAAATTTTGTCTAATACCTGGCCTAATATTTTAATTTTATTAAGCAAGTTTTTCAAGCCTCCCCTTAACCCTATATAGAATTTGCGGTAACATGATGCCCTGCAGTTTTGTTGTTGTTGTTGTTGTTTTTTTTACTGGCTTACTGAATGTGCTGACCATACGCAAAAAAACAATCGCGAACGTGGCTAAACAAACTGCTCAAGCTACGACAATAGTCGGGGGCATAAAACTTGGAATGAGTCAACAACCTTGAAAAGTGAAACCTGCAGAAGGAAATGCAGTCAAGAGGCCAACGACAGCAAGTTGGCTAATAAGAGCTGTAAAAAAAAAGTAAAAAATAACAAAAAAGAAATGACCCATTTAGGGGGAGACACTATATTAAAAGGGTTTGTTAGCCATAAACTTACCCGAGGTATTCGCCTGACTGATGTAATGTCGCTGGTGTTGCTGATACCATTCGCAGAGGGCGATTAGCACCTGGTCCGTTTGCATTGGCAGCGGCGACTGCATCGGCGTCTGCGTGGCCGAGGTGGTTGTGTTGGGTGACTGTGAGGCGACGCTGCTGGCGCCATCCGATGCGCCCGACGAGGAGGAGACGCCCGATGATGAGGATGCGCCTGACGAGGAGGATGCCGACGAGGAGGAGGAGACGCCCGAGGTACCCGATGAGCTCGAGGCAATGTCATCGGTGCCGCCCTCGGGCAGATAAAAGGGCACGGCCATTGTGTGTGTGTGTGTGTGTGAGTGCGTGTGTATGTGTGAATATTTGTGTTTGGGCTGGTTTAGTTCGTAAATTTGTTGTGTGGTGCTTCGAAGTTCGGTTTGGATTTTCAATTTGGGACTTTTGTCCTGCTCTGACTTGGCTTTTCGTATTGTTCTGCTGTCTCTCAGTGACACTTTTCTGGGCGTGCACTCAATTGATTTTGTATTTCTTGTGCAATATTTTGAACATTAAAAATTGCAGCATTTTAGGTTGTTAAACTTCAGAAATGTTTTGCAGCACAAACACTCAAAGTATTTAAATTCTTTGTTTTTTGTTTTGTTTTTATTTTCATTTGTCGTATCGTATGATCTTAGTTTAGTATTAATTTTTTTCACTTATCGCACGAATCAGTTTGTTTTAAATATTTTTTTTGTTATTTTTGTTTAGTTTGTTTTTCGATTTTTTCGCATTTTTCATAAAGCTCGCGCAACTTATTTAAAAACACAAACAATTCTCAAAATTCTCAAGTCGCGTAGAAAGAACACACGAAGCACTTAAAACGTGTCGCAAACTCAAACTGCGATTTGATTTCCACTTGGCTTGGTTTGAGGAGAAAACACGTCTTTACTCGCTTCGCGGCTGAACTGAACTAAACTGAATGCGCTGTGCGGCGCAATGCGAGGCAGCGTATCTGCAAGATACGCGCGTTTAAAAAACGACTCAAATTAAGAGAGCACCGCATCGAGCATGGGAGCAGAGGGAGAGCCTCTGCAGCGGCGTCGCTGCCACACTTCCAGAGTGCAGCCGGACTGCCTAGGCCTTATGCTTATGCACATGCATGTTGCTGCAGGTAGTAGTGAGTAGTTGTGGCTCTGGCTCTGGGGACGCAGCGGGGCACCCAGCGTCGACGTCGACGTTGGCATCGACATCAACGCCAACGCCAACGCCGCAACTCATACAATGCAAAGAGCGGAGTAAAAAAGAAACAACAAAAACAAAATAAAAATTCAGCGCGAGCGTTACGCTCTTCACTATGAGAGCGAGTGAGTAGGCGGCGTGTCTGTGTCTGCTTGAGCGTGCGTCTGTGTGTGTGCCTGTTCGAGTGCGAGTGCGAGGCAGCACAAAGATCTTGTTGAGCAGGTAACTCAGCAACAACAAACAGCGACGCGGCAGAGCAGCGAACGTCGAAGCAAAACAAAAAGTGCGATTGCAGGCACAAAGTCTGCGTCGTTGTTGTTGTTGGCGTTTTGTCATGGAGCAACAACAACAACAAGAAAGGAACACGAAACGAGCGAGAGTAAAGGCTTTGCTCTTAGAAATAAATCAGTACGAGCTGGCTCGACTGTTAGATATTCTATAAACATAATTTAAATGCATATATACCTGGGCACATGGATGCATTCCGAATTTCCTTTTATAAGATTATCCGGAAGAATTTGTTGGTCTTATTTATTTTTCAATTAGACAAGATTATATTCCAAGTATCCCAATATACTGCTTGTACGTGGTATTACGAGTGAGGTTGGAAGCGCTTGAGCTGAGTTTACGCGCCAAAAAGTGTAGCAGAGTACGCGAACTGAAAAAGGTAGTAGAAAAAAGGTAGTAAAAGGTAGTTCAACTTGGCACAAATATTTTGGCCTGACGAAATTACAGTATGCATATAGCAAAGGTTTTATTTTATGTTAATATGTATGCATTTCTTGATAAGCTTCCTCTATTGACTTAATTCGAACTTTATGAACAGATTCTCAGATCAGTGAAATATGTTCACATATCGTTAATTCTAAGTTCTTAAACCCCATTTGCTCCATACTGTCACATTCTGAACAATTTCACCATATCCTTAAAGCACTCCAAACCTGTTTCATTGAGCCACAATCGTAACCTTCCATAACAGGCTCTCAAATTATGCTAAATCATTCTCTCTGCGCTCTTAAATTTATGTTGCGCGCGCGAAACTTCATGCGAAAGGAATTAAAAAAAATAATACGAAGTGGATTTTAGTTAGTTTAGGTTCTAAAATCAATAAACCCCATGAGTCCAACACAGCTGACCTCTATTTACATGCATGAATGTATTGTATACATCTATTTTAATACGTATAAATAATAAGAACTTTCTTTGTTCTAAATTTGTGTTATTTTATTCTTTATTATTATTCTTTATATTCATACATATATACATACATACGTACATTATATGTCAGTGCTATGCAAGTATTTTCATCCAGACTTTTTAACTGACATATCTGTTAAAGAACACGATCTAACAGTTATATGAACATATACAGTATGTCAAGAAAATGTTTTGACAAAGCGAAAAATTCATATTTTCCAGATTAATATGCAATTTAAACCAAATACCTTTAATGCTTTTATTTTTTACATATTTTATATCGATAAATTATTTTTCTTAGAACTATTTAAAAAAAAACATATTGAGATCCATTTCTCCAAACAATTTTTAAAAATCAAAATTAAAAAGTATCCATTTTTAATGGTGTCAAGAAATTGTTTTGACATAACGTTTGTAGACCTATAATATTCATTGAAATAAGTAAAAACATGACGCTAATACTTTGTATGACGGCCCTTGGCAGCACATACAGCCTGTAATCTCCGGTTCATAGACTTAACCAGGTTATCCATATTAAAAGTTTCAGGAATCTTTATCCATTCTTCAAGAATAGCAGCTTTCAATTCGTCGCGAGATTTCGGACTCCTTTTTGCCACTTTTTTCTTTAAAAAGGACCAAACATTTTCAATGGGATTTATGTCAGGGCTCTGTGGAGGAGTGTCCAATACTTTTTTACAGTTGTATAGCAACCACATCTTTACCATATGAGCCTTATGCTTGGGGTCATTATCTTGGTAAAATTTGAAATTTGGTCTGTTGCCATCAAAAAACCCAAATTTATGAGCGCTACTTATTAAATAAGTCTTTAATATTTCCAAATATTTGGCAGCATCCATAGTGCTTTCAATAAAAGCCAAGTCACCAACGCCCTTGCTTGATATACAGCCCCATACCATCACGGAAAGTTTTCCAAACTTTACCGTCGGTATTATGTTCCGGGCTTCCAATGCCTTTAAGGGCTTCCGCCAGACTCTGGATGGTCCATCATTATAAAAAAGCATAATTTTAGTTTCGTCACAGAATATGACGTCATCCCAATACCCTGCTGGCTTCTCCATGTGCATTTGCGCGAATGAAAGCCGCTTCTCAATGTTAATATTTGAAAGCAAGGGCTTCTTACGTGCAACGCGCGATGTATAGGCATTGGAATTCAGGATCTTTCTTATTGTTTCATGGGAAACATTGATACCACTTTCTTGCTCCAGATCCCGTGAAATGTTCCTGATAGAAATTTTGGGATTTTTTTCCACTCTTCTCAATATTTTCCGCTCATCTCGATCAGATAGTTTTCGCGGACGCCCACTTGAGACCTTTGTGTCTAGTCTATTTTCATTTTTTGCGCGGTCCAAGATGTTATATATTGTTTGTCTGGACAACGAAAACATCTCGGATAACTCTATCACGGTTTTGCCGATCTGGTGGTTATAATAAACCAATTGGGCAATATCAAAAGATGTTCGCTTCCCTGGCATTTTTGTTTGTCCACAAAGTTCGACACGCGCTCAAAATTTCTTCAGAAAATGCTAACAGAATTCATAGGCAAAGTAAGAGGCACAATATGAAAACTGAATTCTAACGGGATCGCATCAAAAGCGAATTGCGAAATCGATGACAGTGGTTGTCAAAACAATTTCTTGACACCATTAAAAATGGATACTTTTTGATTTTGATTTTTAAATATTGTTTGGAGTAATCGATCTCAATATGTATTTTTTTAAACTAGTTCTTAGAAAAATAATAAATCAATGTAAAATATAAAATACTTAAAAACATTAAAAGAATGTTGTTTAAAGTGCACCTTAATCTGGAAAATATGAATTTTTCGCTTTGTCAAAACAATTTCTTGACATACTGTATATGTACATACATTGTATGTATGTTGTACATAAGAAATAGATTGTTTTAGCTTGACTTAACTGAAATTCACAGCGAAAAGTTCTACGAAAAAGTTTATACAACTTTTTCTACTGCACAACTTAGAGAAGGTCGTGAAGGTAAAGAAAACGCCGATAAAGCCGTAACAAACGATAAAGATAAGAGACACACATAACGTATCGCGAGATGCAAGGATTGCCCAATATGATGAAATTCAAAAACATGAACATGAATGCGCATGCAACAAGCGAAGAGGTTCAAAGAGGACGAGAAGAGGAGAGGGCAGCACTGCACAGAAAAAGGGGCTCGCTTTTTATACTCTATCACAAAGTGAGTGGGGTATATTCGATTCACGCCATGTTCGTCTAGGAATCCGTGCGTCCTGCTGTCCTTATGTCCGCTTCTTTTTTGGGCGCTGCAGCAGCTAAGGATGGGGCGTGGCAAATCGGAAACGCCTTATCAATTTGGCGGTTAACACGTTTAAAGCTGTAATCGAACTGATAACGAGTATTGCGGAATGGGTTACACCCGACTGCAACATTCTTACTTGTTATAATTTATACTCAGCCTCGTTTTGCTTTAGTTTGATTTGGTTTTTTTTTCGTTTGGTTTTTGCTGGCTTTATCACAAAGCTTTTTCATTAGGGATTCCAATTACTTGACTACGATTCTTGGCGGGAGGGGGGGAGTTGTATCGGTGTATGGCCTGGAGAACTGGTGTTACATATACATGTGGATGTATGTATGTATGGGCCGGGTCTGTTGTTGCAGCTGCCTGTTGATTTCTTTTGTTTTTGCAATGAAACTGATTAAGCGTAATGTGAGAGCAATGCGGTCGCAAATTGCCTGAGATTTACTTTTTTTCCCCTAAATTTTTATTATTTCTATTTCATGTGCATAAGTATGTACATATATACATATGTATGTACATGTACATATATGTAGCGTTATTTCAAGGAAGCTGTGACAAAGGAATAGGTAAGGGCGTTAGAAAAAGACAGGTACAGGTTGGACTATGTAGCAGGATTTAGTCTAATAACTTAATAATATATGCATTACTAATAATATATGTATATGCATGTATGCATAAACATGTGTAAGTGTGTAGATAGTATACATATGTATGTATGTATGCAGTTGTAACTGGCTTAGGGACAATGAAATAAATCGATTAGATTAAAAAATACATACATACATATGTATGTATGTATGTATGTATGTCTGTATGTGACAGGAGTGTTCGTTAGAAGAGTTTTCACTGTATATTGATCTTTATATCTCCAATCAATATTACTAATTGCTTTCAGCTAACAATTGAGGGTACGTGGACAAATCGAAATATAGGTGCAAAAATTTTATTACTGCATAAAAAGCAAGCTGAAAAAATTGCAACACAATCCTTTGTAATTTAATTTGTAATAAAACAACTGACGTCACAATTGCTATTTATACTTTAAATGTGCGACACCTTCTCAATTAAGATTAACAGAAATATGCAGAAAGAACGTTGAGCAATAATAATACAAATATTAATGTCAAAAATAAATTTAAATCACTATTTAAAGCTCACTTGACAAAATTAAAGCAAATAATAATAGCATATACATACATATGTATGCATGCACGTATGTATGTATGTATGTATGAATGTATATAAACGATGTGTACGAATTAAAAGACTTCCCCATTGACATTTCTGGGTCAGCGACCCAAAGAGTTAAACGAGGCAGCCGCAGTAAACAGAGTTACTGAGTGAGCCGGGGGGCAGTGGGAAGAGGGGGATCGAGGAGTATGCGAAGTAGTGTCCAATGCCCAACCCAAGTTTATGGCAGTTGTTGTTGCTGCTGCTGTTGCAGTTGCTGTTGTTGTTGTTGTTTTTATTGAATATGATTATGTGGCACGCTGCAAAAGCGAGCGTAAATTATTTATTACACAATTTCGCAACAGCAACAACAACAACGACAACGACAACAAGAACAGCAGCAACAACAATGAAAACAAATAACTTTTTGCATTTGGCGGCAGCCACGCAAAATGTGACGAAAACGCCGCCGCCCGCTTCAATAAAAATAAATAATAATTCATATTTACAATAAGTAGCAGCAGCAGCAGCAGCAACAAAAACAACAACAGGAGCGACAACAACAAGAACCAATTAGGCGTTGCCGCTGCTGTGGCTAAACAACTGTAAATTGTGCGCCTGCTGCAGAAAAGCCTGCGCCGCGGCTGCGCAGCCGCAATGCAAACGGAGAACAAACGCAGTAGAGTGAAACGAACACTGGGCGGGGGCAGCAGCACGGGGGCTGGGCATGACAAAGATGCGAGCTGAGCTGTCTGTTCGACACAAATTACCGTTAAATTAAGAGCTCGCCTTCAGTCACTTAAACACGAGCAAGAGAGAGAGAGAGAAATCGGTGGGACGGGGGGAGAGGCTGGATTATAGCAGAGCTTAAGTCATTGGGGCAGTAGTATTGAATAATCGCAGGGAAACAACAACAGCTCAGTTTGTTATCGATAAAATGCTATCGAAATGAAACTCTTCTGGCAAACTTTGGCCATAAAAATAAATATTATTTTTTTGAAGTAACACTTTCTATGGCCTCCCAGCTGCCATTTTTACCCCGCATCTTGATGACCTGCTCTTGATAAGAGCAAGCTGCACAGCAGCAGTTGCCCTCGCCCAAGCCAATTGCAGCAACAAACTCAAATGAAGCGCAAGCGGCAAAAGTTGCCTTCAGTCGAACTCGGCGGGTTCTGCCTAGGGCAAGGGGCCAAGGGCTAAGGGCCAGGCGGCAGCCAGGCATCAAGTCAGCCAACATGGAGAGGCAGCAGCACGCGACCACAGCGTCACATGTGCCGCAATCTTGCACAGCCCAGCCCCCAATGTTGCTGCCCCCCGCACCACACATTGCCCCCCTTTGCCCAACGCCCTATCTAGGGACACGGGCACAGTGCTGCTGGCATTGGTGAAGCAGCTGCGAAAACGCCAAGAACGTTGACTTTGTGGAAAGCGCAAAAGAAGTCAGAAATAAAAGCAACACAAGGCGATAGAGAAAAGGCAGAAGACGATGATGATGCTGATAATGATGATGATAGGAATAATGATGATGATGAGGCTGATAATGATAATTACGAAATGAGATGAAATAGAAGGCAGGGAACGCGCAGGCTTATGCAACTCGATGCTGTGTGTACTTAGAGCAGGGAGTAGTGGGGTGGGCGGGGGCAACCGCAGTCTGCATATGCAGCTATCTACTGGACCGTTGACAATTGCTAATAGTGGCTGGGGTTGCCACACCTTTTCGTTTTGATTTTACGCAGTCATAACTAACGACAAAACATTCAAGCGTATCCCGATCTGGCAACGACAAAAGCTGAGTGTCAGCCCTCGCCTGGCTGCCGCGTGGCACTGCCCTGCCACAACAGAGCAGAGCAGAGCAAAGCACATCAGAGAATCCGCATCCACGTCCACATCCACATCAACTGGGTCACTGACCTATCAAGTGCAAGACCTATTGAGCAGCACGCCAGGCAAATGGGAGAGCCCAGAGAGCTGGCGAGAGGGTTGTGTGCCGGCTGTGGCAAATGTGGCAGCAAATGTTGCCGAGGGGCAGCGCCACAGAAAAACTCGGGAAAAACACTGAAAAAATGCTCCTCTCCGATACATAAAAACGAAAGCGCAGGCGAAACAAAAAATTAAAATAAACGAAGGGGGCGCCCGTTGCCGTTGCTGTTGCCGTTTGCTGCTGCGGAGAGTTTAGCCCAGCGAAAAGTGTTGCCAGCCGAGTGAAGGGTTCGTTGGTAGCAAAAGGGAGTGGCGGGCGTGGGGGTGGGACTATGCAACGATGGGCTGTGGAGGCGTATGGGCGCACACTTTAGGTGTCAAAGCGTGCGAATGCGAAGGGGCCAGCGAACAGCTCAAGATTTTAATGTATGTGCGCGCCTCTCTCTCTCTCTGTGTGTATGTGCGTGTGTGTGTGTGTGTTGAGAATAAATGTGGCAATTTTATTTACATTTGCCCAGCGCCTTTTGACTTTGGCAGGTTGCCCAATGCTGGAGGGTCAGGTCACATCAAAAGTAGGCCCCTGAATTAGGGTAATTCTTTGTTTTTACTAACTTTACAACAAGCTGGCAACGGGCCGCTTCAGAGTTAACATAGCTTCAAAGTTAGTTAGCTTTTATATTTCTTGAGCTTTTTGCAGCCACTTTGCTGAAGCACCGACAGGGGAGAAGTCCACTAAAAAGGGTTCACCAGTGAATGGGCTCAACTTTTAGAAGTGCAAAAGAAAGGAGATACAATCGGAGCTTAGAGATTACCAAGAGATAGTCCATGCTAGGATAACACGAACCTCATCTACAGTTGCTTAAAATATATTAAATCTATAAATATATTTTTAAAATTTTTACTTGGGATCTATTAGGTAGTGGGGTGGCAAAATTTTAAAGACCTATCCCTGAAAAAAAAAAAAATTAAAGTAAGAGCAGGACTAAATATAATGATAGAGAGAGGGAGAGAGAGGGAGATAGAGATTCAGATTTATACAAAATGGAAGAGTGTAGATTACCGTAAGAGTATCAGGAGACATGAAATCTATTAGTGTACTTACTACTCGAATTCATGAGAATCGCATAGAAGAACATAATTTAAAAATACGTTTATATTACTGTTGCAACGCACCGAAAAGCAAATTGAGTCTGCATTTGGAAAAAGAATATAAGTTCATGATACATATATGTATACATACACAGGCAGACTCATACGCACACATACATTATTTCACACTTATATTGACACTGACTTTTCAGTGCGTCGGCACCATTCTGTTCTCTAAATCATAGCACGTATTTATTAATATTTTACGTAAAGATCTAAAAAAAAAGTTTGAAGCTTAACAAACGCCCATGCAACGTACATATTCCAACATATATTCCAAAATATATCAAAAAGATATTGAATTCTGTAAAATTTGTGAAAGATGTCTCCAATGAATTTTTACAAAGAAGGAAGTTTGGAGCTGATCGGATGTTAAAGATTTTTCACTTAGCTGTTTTCAATAAGTTAATATATTATTTTTCATCTAATATTTTTTAAAACGCGGGTGATACAAGTAAATTTAAATTTCCCCACCCAAAGGAATTGGATAAAATATCATACCTAAATTTGTAAGAAAATAATTGACCACTCAAATATAAGTTGGTTAAAGCAGACAAAAATCGAAGTATTAAAAAATATTTAATTACTTTCTGCATTTAAAGACCGATGACTTCTCGTTAGCTTAAACGTTGCAAAGATGTAAAATCCACATGGGCTTAAGACTGTTCGACTGTCTGTCTGTCCACCCCTTCGTCTCGGCCCCACCTCCGTGCCCCGCCGCGGTGTAGCAAATCAAACGTAACATTGAAACAGTAGCCGGACAAGCAGCCAAGTCAAAAGCAACAAAATGTCATGATTTACAATAAGAAATCATATATCTCGTCGTCGCAGTTGGTTTGCTGCTCTTTTTTTCTTTATTATTTATTTTTTATCTGGTCTCAAAAAACAACAAACCTGAGCTGACAATGAGCGCCCAAAGGGTTTCAAACTGGACGCCCCCCTCACCCAGCCGATCCGCAAACTTCACGCAGCGCACACAAACACAAACAGGCCAACAGATGGATGGACGGACGGACAGTGGGACGGACGGACAATCGAATGAGAAAAAAAAACAAAAACTATGTTACAAAGACAGAGTAAAGAAAACATTCAAAATGGTAGAAGAAAAAAAACAACTGAAACTGGCTAAGAAACTGGGCAACTGCCAAGAACAGAGTCCGGCCAAGGGGTCGCGGCTGGGGAACGGGACGTGCGTTTATTTTGTGTAAGACAGGTAGCTGAGCTGGCGAGTCGCCGCTCGACTCCGGCCATTGTCTGCCGCTCGGTCTTCGGTCCTCGGTCCGGGCTCGGAGCTGGCACTGGCACTGAAAAGTGCGCAGTTAAAAAATCGGTCGCCGGAGCAACCCACAGACAGAAAAAGATCAACATAATCGATGATGTGGTTGTAGTTGTAGCCATCCCGCCCCACTCCCCTCCGCTCGGCTCGGCCGTAAATGTGTTAAAAAACGCGCAGCGAGATTAAATGAGCATAAAATACAGCGCAGCAAACGTCGAACCGCGTGTAGCGAAAAAGAGTCGAACCGAACCAACAAAAAAAAAAATTACAAAAAGTATCTTTAAGATGCCAGACACGAAACACGTCGTCGACTGGCGTTCATCAGCGGCGACCCTGCTGACTGCCTGACAGACTGCCCACAGTTGAGCACAGTCCCAGTCCCAGTCCCAGACCCGGTCCCAGACTCGGAGCCAGTCCCCACTTGAAGCCTGGCCTGCCCTCGAGCCTTTCGCCAATAAAATATGCATGCTGAGCTCGGCTTGAGACCTGGGGCAACCGCTGCTGATAGGGCCTCAGCTGCTGGGCTAAGGGGAGGGGCTGCCGCTGCCGTTGCCGGTAAAATCAGCGAGGAGAACTTCATAAAGTGAAAATGTGTAGCATATATTTTGATGATACTTCGTATGCATGGGCGTGTAGAGGGCAGGCCTTTAAAGCACAGCCCATGCTCTGCGATTGGTAGCAAAAAGAAAAGTGGGGCTTATTCTGAATACACTAATATACCATTTTATATAATTATTTAAATGACATCGTCAACTGAGGTTTGAGCATTTAGTTTGATCGCGCTGCTATCAAGTTTTCTAAAACTGTGCGACCCTTCAAGTTCTCGGATACAGCAACGTTTGTTCCAGAGAAGCAGACAAAAGCTCATCAAAAATTATGCCCCGCAGGCAAATGATGGCATGGAAAATAAACCAGAAAGCAGGCACCAGCTACAGCTGAAATTATTCGCAATCGAAACCAGCGAGCAGCTTCTGTGCAGCAGCCAAAAAAAATAAAAACAAAAAACGAAAAAAACGAAAGCTACATTGAGAGAAGGCGGACAGGCGAGCACATCCTCCACAGAGATACACTGCCTCCGTCCAGGCCAACTGCTCGAGCAGGCTAACAAATTATGCTTCGCCCGGCTATAAAACATTTGTGTTAGCCCAAGAGCTCTGGTAGGCTCCTCGGTGCGAGCAGCCTGCGTATCACGATCGCCTGCGCAGGGTGGTGGGGGGAAGGGGGCGTGTCAGGGGCGAGACTCGGGCACACGCATCGAGAGCTGGACAACAGGGACCTGGAAGCTGGGACCTGAAACCCGGTTGACCGGCCAGCTAGTTCTCGATTTTGACTGTTGCATCAACGCCTCAAACTGCGGGCTGCGAGGCGCAGCAAAGTTTTAATCATGCGTTCGTGTTCGCCAAGTTTTAGGTTTGTCTTCTCTTTATTTTTATTTTTTTTTATTTTTTGGATTTTAGCCAACTTGTTGCTGTTGTTGTTGTTGTAGGTTGTTGCCGTGCTTTTTATAATGATTGCATTTATCATTTATTCTGCGCGTCAACCAAATTATATGCCTGAGCTTGCAAGGGGCGAGGGCTGCGCAGCTGGCGGGGCAGCCAGTGCGAACCCATATTAAAATTGGTTCGTTCGATTTGGGCCAGGCGGCGAGGGGCTGCCATGTGGGATGCATTGATTTTGGTTCGATTGTTGTGAATGTATAGCAAATTATATATTATATATTGAAGTATTGAAAACGCTTCTTGACTATTTTACTGGTTCAACTCCCAGGGAGCAAAGCCGTCTTATGTTTATAACGTTTTTCTTCATTTTCCCCGTTTCGATCCGAATGAAAGTTTCAGTTGTTCAGGACAAACTCTATATACCGATAGATATACTGGCATGCATTAAAGTGCATTGAGAATTGTCTTGAAAGTAATAAATGCGAATTTATGCAATTATATTCAGGTCAGCTTGTAATGAAAGTTGATAGCCTTACTGTGAAGAGGCTCAGTTTAGCTCATTTGACCCAGAGATACAGTAAATTGGCCAAGCGCAGCGTTTGCTCCAAAATTTAAGCGGTTGCATATGCTTTGATCCCAGTCGCCAGTCTTTGAGGTCAAGATTTATTGGAGCATAGAGGACGTGGACGTGGGGCGGCTTCAAGTTTCGCTTTCGTTGCAAAGATTTCGCTAGAAACCCAAGAAAGAGAGACAATCATGCCGCTTGATGAGCTGATAAGCACGCTGATAAGATACTAAGAGCAGTGCAGGCAGCCGCCTACCCATTGACAGGCGCTGCCCAGCTGGATGCCCAGTGGCTAGGAGAAGAAGAAGAAGCAGCAGAA
This sequence comes from Drosophila borealis, assembly GCA_035045885.1. NCBI lineage: Eukaryota > Metazoa > Arthropoda > Insecta > Diptera > Drosophilidae > Drosophila > Drosophila borealis. Next base: position 5,019,806 of record JAWNOR010000211.1, read on the forward strand.
GCAGAAGCAGCAAGTGGACCGACTCACACCTCGGCCAGTTTGTCAGCAATTACAGTAATTCCAATTAATACGCAGCAGTCGTCGCCCACCCCCCTGCCACAGCCCTGTTCGTACCGCTCGGTAGGCACTTATTTTTTCTAATTTGTGGCGCGTGTTGCATGCCACAAATCTCAAACTCAACGAGGCTCTGCTCTGCTGAGAGAGTGAGCTGTGTTGTGCTGTACGCACACACACACACACACACGCAAATTAGCATGAAAGCGTAAAAAGTATCCATGAGATACGAGAGGCAACAGCACGCCACTGACACGGCAGAAAACGCAAAATTATTATATCTAGATGCTTTGCCAGCTGAAATGATAAATCTAAACAACTGTCCCCTCTCCCCCTCGGGTAGGGTAGAGGGTAGGGGCGACGGCTGGCAACCAGTAGCAGGTTGGGTGTAGGCTGCATCCAACTTGAGATTCGGGGCTACAATTATAAATTGCAAAGAGTGCGGACTGCGGTCTGCTGGCCGGAGCTGTAGCTGTAGCTGTAGCTGGAGCTGCAGGAGCTGCTGGCACATGGAGCTGGTAATTGCCCTCGGGGGGAAATCAACGTGCGGCTGCAGCAGCAACAAATGCGAGTTGTAGTAACTGCACAGCAGTTGGTGCAGCGGAAGCTGCAATAGGCATTCTATACAACTTTTACCATACAATTCTAATAACTGCAGGCGCTGCTTTTTTTCGTAGTATCTTTGGCTAAAAAGGAAGACTTCGCAGATACATTTCGATTAAGGCAGCAGCAGCAACAAAAAATCAGCTCTCACTCTTCTTTTTTTTCTGCCTATGTTTTCTGTTTTGAGTGATAAATGCAGTTGCATTGCGGATTCAGTCACTCTGCTGCTCGTGGCCCAGCACCATTTGTATCTGTATCTATAGCTGTATTAGTATCTGTATCCAGGCATCTATTGCGGTTGCTGCTGCTGCTGCTGGAGAAACCCCTATAATTAGTATTTAAAAATTGTTTTTCCGGGTTTTATTTCTTATTAATTGATGTTGTTTGTTGTTGTTGTTGCTGGAGGATACAAACGTTGACTGTCTATTTGGTGCGTACTTTGCATCTGCAAAGCAATGATAAAATGTCTGCAACTGCTGATAAACGTATAAGCCACAAGATGGAATAGTTATATATATTTTTATCACAATTCGATTGCCATATAGAAGTGTGAGCAGTAAGCTATATGTGAATATATAACTTTAAAATAACATAAATATATACCCAAGCGGAAATTCATTCAAGAATCAAGTATTTTAGATTTCCCACTAAACTGGTCAGGGCTTGCGTGAATTCATGAGAATCGCATAGAAAGGCGATATTTAAAAATAGGTTTTCTTTTAATTTGTAGCGCAACAGAAAGCAAAATTGCACTGCCTTTGGTCTAAAACATTATATATCACATATATAAATATAAATATACACAAATGCATACATACAAAAATGCAAACATATGTATATACATATAATTTTAGTATAGGGTTAAACTATATTCTTACATATGCCATATATAACCCGAGTTTGATCATGTAATCTTTTAATATTTAGATACACAAAAACGGGCACACTAAGAGAAAGAGCATTTGCATATTCAATATTAAGCCTTATGACTCTTCTGAAAATGTTAAAGGCTGGATGATAAGCATTATTTAAATTATAAGCATTATAAAAATTAAGTCGCAATCAGTTTAACAACATTACGTGAATAATTATGCAGCTAATTTGCATGGCACTCTATGTATTACACCCGTAACTCGCGACTAATCATAGAACCTCGACTGGAATACACTTGCAAAGAACATAGCTGGTATTTATAAGCCTGGACAGCGTACGCGACATGCATTTAGTGTTTCATAAATGGCAAAAACGGTGTGTGTGTGCAAGTAGCAGTTGTCAGATGCGAGTAGCTCGCGCATAGCGTGAGCTCTGGCGATTGTATCTGTGAGATACATTTGCGCGATAAGGCGAGCGAGTGAGTGAGCGAGCGAGCGGAACGCGCCCGGCTTGCTGGCACATTGTTGATTAAAAATAAATTGTCAACTTTGACAGTGAAGCGGCAGTTTTATTTATAAACTAAATGGGTGCGCAATGGAATTTTGCTCAACTGGCGAAGGGATCTGCTGCTGGAGCTCAACTCGTCTCGTATCTGGAAATTGGCATATTTATTTTTGGCTCTCCTCAGCGCTGGCAGACATCGGGGAGACTGTGGCTTTGGCACGCGCTGCGACTGCCGCTACCGCTGCCGCTTGTTTATTCTTGGCTGCTGACATCAGGCGGCCGCGCGCGCAGCTAACGGAATGTCTAATGCATGAAGGGACCGCCCAAGCGCCGCACCTGCACTGTCTTTCATTAAAATGCAGCCATTAACACTTTTTGCGGCCCCCTCTTTTCACTGGAAGAGCTCCGACTAATGGGCAGACACGGGCTTTGCTGACCCCAGAGACAGAGCCTCACTTCCGCTGCGACACGCGCTGCTCGCGGACTTCTAAGCAGGCCTTGAGCCGGAGCCCTTGACAATTGCATTGATTGTGCCTTTCTTTGCCTGGCTCATTAGAATCGCACAGCAGCTAGATTTACATAAGAAGCGACCTAATGGATCCAGAACGAGTTCTATACGCGATCATTTATCAGTGCCTGATTCGGTTGGCCATAAGCCCTGACATGACACGGCAAATATCACATTTGATAAAGAATAAAAAATAAGAAAATGCAACGAAATTTGTCAACCAGCTAAACAAAAAAATGACGCAACACAAAATGTGAACTGCTTTCCAGTTCTCTGCCCTGAGAACTTTTCTGCCGTTGACATGGCAGCTAATGAATCGTAGCTGCCTTTAAAGATGGAAGCGGGAGAGTCTTGGACTGAAACTCGGAGAACTGTACGGCGCTTAATCCTCGCGATGATTTGACGCTTTCAGCGCGCAATTTGTATAATACGACTTGGCATGAATACTGTATCGAAACTGGTAATAAATGCCTCTTTATCAACAGATCGTATATGAATATCTCATATCTTATGTAGGTGGGCGCCTAATACATATTCGTAGACAGCTCCTACTACTACCAATTATTGGCTGATTTGTTATTATGTTATTTTTACTATATAGGATTTGCAATTGAAATTGTAAACATGTACTTTCGTTGGATCGGGCAGATAGAAGGGAAGAATTATGCTAAAGCTAGATAAAATTGAATGGTTTAACTACATTTGGAGTAAGATTGATCAGATTGTCTGTAAAGCTATTTCAAGAAGCCTCGGATCTATCATCAACAGACATTGCTAACGCCAAAAGATTTGCAAGCCATTGTAAACAGCCCGAGGATATAACCACTTGAGAATTATAAGCAGCTAAAAACATTTTGTCGCTTGATTGACACATTTTTACCCCTAGCATAACTTTTTCCTCTCTCTCCTCAGGCTCTTTACTTTATACTTTCTTTAAGATAAGTGTCGGCTTCTTAACATTATTTTATTATGCTTCTGACACTCATTTGACGTGTTTGGCCTGCTCTGAAATGTGCCTTGCTCATGTTGTACTTAATTTCGGCACCTCGCATCTAATAGGCTGCATAAATTAAAGGCATAATAGTCATTAATTTATTGGTATTTACAGAACTGGAGATTTGTTCCCAGGCATTGACAAAGAAATTTTGTGTATAATATTTGTTAAGCATTTGGTGTAATATCAATTTTCCCAACACCTGCATAAAGAATAAGATCAATAAACCCATCGTACAGGCTGATTGAAAACTCATCAATCCGAAATTATGCACGACAAATTGTGTATACGTAATGCCCCTGGCGTGCACCTTAGTGTCCGTTATTTGATTTTCCCAACATAAGCAGAATAATCATAACTCGAATTGGAAATTATGTAGTACTCCGAACTCCGAGGAGACCCCCAATAAGGGCAATCAAACAAAACACAGAGCCGCGGCGTACGCAGCATAATAAACTAAATGGTAAACAAATATTGGTAAACAGAACGTTGAGAATTTTGGGTGAAGAAGAGCTTTAACTTTTGATTCTTTGTAAGGTGACAGTGCGGCCCCACGGCAAACAATTTGAAGTGTGGGGCAATGCCGGGGGCTTGGGATCCAACAAATTCAACGCTGTTTAATCAAGTGACACGCAAGTGCAACGCGAATTGGGTCGGGCTACCTGTCCAGAAATCAGATTCGGTTCTGTCGTCTTTCAATATCATATTTCAATAATTCTCCACTTTAATTTGTTTAATGCCTGCGCGCGTGGGCGTCAAAGTTGAAGAGTGACAGTGACTGGGCCATGGGGGAAAAGACGTTTAACGATAGATAGCCAGATAGTCATCGGGTTGCTTAATTGTCGTGACAAGTTGACAGTTCGCATGAAAGCCCATCCATTGTTCCCGGCCAACTTGGAGGAACTGTTTGTATTAAATTTCCGAGGCTCAGACGGGCAGCAAAAATTTTCTTTCTTTGTGTGCTTTGCTTTTCTTGCTTTTTTTCTCCCCCACCTTCGGTTGTTTTTTTTTTAAATATGGTGTTTATGCATTTATCTCACTTGACCCAATTTTCGGTGTGTGCCGCATGGCTTATTAAACGCGGGCAGAGCGACTACCAATCGCCACCCAGGCCGCTGGAACGGCTCTGCGGCTGCTTAAAAACTTGCGACTACATCGATGATTCATTTTGGTTACATTTCGCCACCGGCTGCCGGTCGCATTGGCTGCTCGTTTGGGGTATGCGAAAGTATGCACCACTGACTGCCCGTTGGGGCCTATGCGTCAGACCTTAGCCATGTCAAGAACGCGAGTCTTTGGACACGAGCATTGGCTCTGACCATGTTGTCTGAGCATCGATGAGAAATGTAAGTAACTGAGCTCAGCAGTCGGGGAAACTAGATGCCGAAGCATGCCAGTAGGCAGACAATATCTTAGTTTTCTTCTATTATGTTTTTAGCTCATTGCCAACAAAGTATTTGAAAAAGCCATCACGTTGAAAACTGCTTGCTAATTTTCAATGATGGATTGCAATGCAACTTATATATATTTTTACAATTTTATTTAAGTTTATTTTATTTTGAATAATTACTGTCTACATTTTTTTTGATAATAAATCAAGCTCTAATATTGTGATTTTCCAAACTACTTGAACTCTTGAATAAACATTTTCTGCGACATACCTTTTTCTCATTAAATAAAGTTTTATACAGTGAACAGTCGTTAATAAGCTTAATAAGGTTCCAGAGGTATTTAAAATCAAAATTTTATAATTTACAGAGTTTATGTTTTTGTAAATCGATTGTTTAATGCAAGTTATTTATTTTCAGACAGAGTCTGCCATGCGCAATTGATTTTTAGGCTTTGCACATTGATGTGCAATAAAAACAATAATGATAGTGATAGTGTTAATGAAATTGATAATAATTATGATTATGAAATGATAATAATAATATCAAAATTAATATCAATAATAATAATAAAGTTATCATAATAATAATAACTATAATAATAATAAAGTTATCATAATAATAATAATTATAATAATAATAAAGTTATCATAATAATAAAATTGATAATAATAACAAAATTGATAATTATAATAATAATGATAATTATAAAAATAATGATTATGATAAAAATAATAATAGTTCTCAGCTCAAAAATGTCACTCTTGTGCTTGAATATATAATCATACTTTTTAAAACAATTCATTTAATTATGAACGCATTTATTTGTTGTATTACGAAGAGAGTGTTTTATTGATTACATACATACATTTTTATCCAAAGATACACAAGCCATTTAAAAAATAAAAAAAGATAAATATATAATTATTCATAATTTGCTTTAAAAATGATAATTTTTAATGACCAAGATTACCTAATATCTTTCCAATTAACGAGCGTTCACTGTACTATATTTTTTATACTTTTTAGTAAAATCAACATTGTCAAGACACAATTTATATGTTCTCTTATGCTTTTGTATTAACAAAAAATAATATATATACATAGCTATATAAAAATAAATAAAAAAGTTAACAAAGGCGCAAATGATTAATGTGCCACACACTCGCCAAGGGGACTGATAATGACTTTTTAAATACAATTCTAATGCGCTAAAAGGGGGCAATCAAGCGATGACAAAGGGAGGCGCGACAAGGTGAGAAAAAGTCGCCGATCGACGGGCGAAGGGGTAAGCCAGTTCTATACTGGCCAGGAAAAAAAAGGCCTATTGAATAGTAATTTGCATTTTATAAGCTTCTGCGCAAGGAACAAAAAAAAAGTGCACCCAATGATGACATTAGAGGAACCCGAGCGCGGCACGCCTCGAGGGTTTGAGACAAAAAACGATTTATGCGTTTTTGATGATTGCAAAACTATGGAAATTATGTGATAAGATTGTCACTGGCCCCTCTTTGCCTCCTCTCGCTGCAGCCAAACAGAGTTCAGCGCTAATACTATGCAAAGTACTCGTGATCGAAGACAAGAGTTCCGGAGACCCAGGCGCTGGCTCTTTAGAAAAGAAAAAAACTGGAAAAAAATGCAAAATCATTTGCCTGGCCCTTTGCACGTGCGGCGCTCGATAAATGCAAGTTCTTTGTATAATTCCAGATTGTTGTTGTTGTTGTTGCTGTTGCATTTGCAATCATTGTACGATCAGTTATGGGCAGAACAGAGAGCGTTTGTCTCTTGTCATCAGCCTCATCCACTTTATATTCATGTTGCGCACATGGCGAAGGCCCTCTGCGATGATTAGACAACATTTGCCATGACTTTTGTCACGTTTAGTTAACACTTGGCCACGGCCAATGGAAGGGGTTTGTTCTTAACTAAAAAAGGGGCACAGGCAGGGGGGCAACATTTTGTAATCAGTTTTCATGAGGCTGCAGTTGGTCTCAGCCGTAACGGTCTTTTGAGTTAACGAGCTTGTTGGGCTCTTTGTCATGAGTCAAAGCGAAAATTGTTTTTTAAGCACAGCCGAATATCAATAAAGAGTTTTCCCATTGTCCAACCTATTAGGCGATTCGGTTCCGAGCCATTAAGTTTAGCCTAGCAAAGCGCTTGTCATACGAACAACGCACAGACCAAGCCGTCAGAGCTAAGAAGCTGCATTTTATACTAAAGTGTTTTCCTTTAGTTTGAAGGTGAGCACTAAGACGGGGGAAACGAGGACCAGCAAGTCAGGGAAAACTATGAGCCTATACGGAAACCTTCATAAACAACACAGCCATACAATTGTGCTTTCCAGACGCTAGCGTGGCGCAGGTGTCTAAGCGCCGAACTAAGAAAAGTGAACTCGCCGGCTCAAATCCAACAGCAATTGTCAATTTTTAAATTTTTTCTATTTAATTTGATTTTATTGATATAAGAAAAAACAATAAGAATCAATTAAAACGAACTTTAGCTTCCTTTTATGAGCCTGTGTGGCTTAGCTGTCTAAGCTTCGAACTAAGAAAAGTGAAGCTGCCGGTTCAAATCTAACAGCAACTGTTCGATACTTTCGATACTTGTTTATGTAATTGGCAATCATTAAAATTTAAAAAAATTAATAAAAATCAATTAAAAATCCAGAAGGGGGTTAATAATAAAATTAAACATATTCTTTTGTGCACCTTATTAGGCAATTGTACATTGACAGTTCCGAGTCATTAAGCTTATCCAAGCAAAGCGCTTGTCATACGACTATGTCACCTATCAGGCAGCAGAAGAAAAAAGAAGAAGACCAAACAAAGAGCCCCAGCACATGTGTAATAATATATACATGTATATATATTCGTAAGTGACCGTTAATTTGCTCGACGCATCGGACGGGTTCCTATTATCCGTTACGCCTGGCCGCCGTTTTACATTAATACGCCAATTTTTCGTTACAAAAGGCCCAGACACAATGCCCATATCTGGGGGCCCAGCCAAGTCGAGCCGACTGCCAAGTGACTGTAATTAACATTTTTCGCATTATAATTTGCCCCTTTCTTCCGCTATCCACTGGAGTTCAGCCCAGCTGAGCTGGCCATTAATGTGCGCACATTTGTGAGGCAGCAACATGAGTGATCCGCGGGAGCAGTGCATCAGCAGCAGGAGGCGGCGGTGGCGGATGTGGAGACAATCCGAGGTAGTTAACAGCAGCAGCACAGTGAAAATAATAAAATAAAAATCATAACAAAAATGTTTTTACATTTCATTTCCACTCTTGATGACTAATAAACAAATGGCAATGTCTGTTGCAGAAAATCGCGATGTTGACAGTACAGTGGCTGCCGGCTTATGCCTACAGATGAGCGTAAAGCGTGGGAATTGTACGAGTATTAAGATTATCAAACTACACAATTACAAGACAGATCTACTATCATTAGGAAAACAACTATTTAATAACTTTTCAGTGAAAGTTTTCTTTACCTTACTCTTATGATAGCTATCCTAAGAAGTATAAACTAACTAAACAGAGATTCATAAGCTCTATAAACAAATTTTCATAATCAATCGAATATCGATTATCCTGAAATCAGTTGAGTAGAAACATCTCTTAAACGTAATGCTGATCATTTTGTTTATACATTAACCCTGATTCACCTCCATTATCCGTAAGATTCACATTTGGCTTCAGGATAATAAAGGTTTATCAGCTAGATGGAAAGCCTGGGGATATCGAAGGTAAGCCACGGTTAACAGAGGTATAAAATCAATCACAGATAGACGAACATCAACGAGTTTTGTATTTTACTTCATAGAATGCAATAAGATTTCACACTGAGAATAGTAAAATGCTGAGTTTGATGAAAATATCTTGGAAAGCAGAATATTTTTCTATACAACCGACCGATCGTATGGCAGCTATATGATATAGTGGCCCGATGTTGATAGGATTTGCCATATATATGAGGAGCATTGTAAGACAAATAAATGCCGAGTTTGGGCAAGATATATTGACAAACCAAAAAGTTTTCCATCCAGAACCTACTTTTTGATCGATTGTTTCTATGGCAGCTATATGATATTAATATTTACAATACCTTGCGTCTAGTAATTAAAATTTTTATTTAAAATAAGGCCCAAATTATCGCCAGAAATTGACCTGGATTCACGTGACGACTCTCGGATGCCCCCTCAAGAGATTCTGCCGCGTTGAAAAGTCAATAGTTCATTGCGATTAGTACACTGCAGTCCGGCTTGCCAGTTGTTTGTCAACAAATTCCCAGCTCAGTTTATTTTGGGACTGTCAAACGCAAGCAAGTGACATGAGATTTGCCTTTCTGTTATCACTTAGCAATATTTTGCTCCAGCTGAGCCACAATGAGGCGATTTTTCCGGGCAACATAGGTAGGAAGCCAATGACGTTACAGCGTGTTAAGATGTGAATATTAGAGCTTTTAATTTTATCATTGACAGCCAATCAATATTATCTGAACAAGCAGCGTTTCATGCTGGAGATTCTGCATCATGTGCAGGAGCCCCTGCTACACGAACAGTGGATTGCATTGGGTCAGCAAATTGTCAGCGATAAAAGTCAATATGTGGTAAGTGATAGGCAAATAATGAAATAAATAAATAGATCAGATATAGAACTTGCTTTGCTTGGCAGCACTATAACGAGCATATGCGACAGTTCTATCAATACCTAAGCACGGGGCGTCTATTGCCCAGGGACGTCTACTACAATCCACAGCAGCCGGACCATTATAGGGAGACCTTGGGTCTTTTTCACTTCTTCTACAACACGCGCGAATGGAGCACTCTCAGGCAGAATATATGCTGGGCTCGGCTGCATTTGAATCCGGCTCTCTTTCTGCACGCTCTGATGCAAACGATGCTCAAGCGAGGGGATTACCAGGCTCTGATAATGCCCAAAATCTATGAGCTCCTGCCGGCGCCCTATCAGAGTGAGCGGGTAGTGCGCGAAGCGAGCAATTTTAACTATATCAATTGGATCAGGCAACAGCTGATGGGTAGCGGGAATGAGAGTCACGTCCAGATGGTGCTGCCCAAGAGGCTGTTGCCCGCAAACTTAACAGGAGATCTGCGCGGTAGTACGAGCAAGTGGTCCGATGCAATGTCTGAGGTGCAGGTTTTAAGCTTGACAGCAACAAACGCAGTTGAACAAAAACTTGGCCACCTAATTGAGGACCACGGCTGGTTGGGGTATTGGTACTATATCAACATGGGCGTGGCTCTACAACAGCAACAGCCGGAAACTGGGCAAATTCGGGATTGGTGGTACTGGCGTTTGGGCCAGATACTGGCACGCTACAAGCTGGAACGCTACGGACAGCGAATGGAATACAAACGCTTGTCCGTACAGGAGCAAGGGACCGGTCACTGGCTGACCTGGCAGAGTCAACGCTATCAGCCAGAGACTGAGGCCACGAGGCAGCATCTCACAGATTTGTTGCACAAACTGGAGCTGGGCGTAGAGCAAGCGATTGCCACGCAAAGGTATCGTCTGTCCAACGGCACAGTGCTCGATCTGCGCAAGGATCAGAACTGGCTTCTGGGTCTGGAGGAGCTCTTTCCATACGATTTGAGTCAACTACAGCTGCCATTCGCTGGACAGCCACAGCAGCTTTTGGAACTGCACACAATGCTGCGGCAACCCAACTTTTACTCATATGCCGATCGATTAATCCGTGCCTATCGATCGTATCGTACCTGGATTCAACCGAGCTACCATCAGTCCGTGAGACCAAACGGTATGAGCATTCAGGAGGTTTTCGTGGATCCGCTGGTCACTTTTGACGAGCCCGTTGATGTGGATCTTAGCAATGTGCTGCATGCGAGAAACTTTTACTTTGAGAAGCATTTCATGTGGCCACACAGTCTGCAAGCTCGCAGGCACCGATTGCAGCAGCAACCATTTGCGATCACTTTCCAATTGGACAGCAACAGGACGCAGTCAGTTATTCTGCGAACATATCTCACCACATCCGGGGGAGCCATCAATGAGGAGCCCTTCTACCAGTTGGACTCATTTCTAACGATACTTTATAAGGGAAATAATACGATACGGCGAGAGTCAAGGGACTTTCTAGGCACGATCGGGGATCACATTAGCTTCACAGAGCTCTATCATTACGTGAGCTTGGCGGAACAGAAACAATATGACTTTCCCCTGAACATAACCACGCCAAGTTGCGGCTTTCCAAGACGTCTGATCTTGCCCCGAGGCGGTACGGCAAAGCCACTCTCCATGCGACTTCTGATACTGGCCACGCCCTATAACTATAAGGCGAGGCAGGGCCAAGAAATGTACTGTGACCTTGGCAACGGCGTCAGCAGCTGGGATGAGTTGCCCCACGGATATCCCTTCGAGAGGTTTGTCGAGCCACAAGAGCTCCTCGGACCGCACACCTTTTGGCAAGCAGTCGAGTTGCAACACAAGGGTTACAACGAAGTTAACAACTGATCGCTCGGCGCATATTAGGCCCAGTCGATTAGAAAACTCGCTGCGAGGTTCCACCCCTTCTTAGAAGCCAATAGCTAATGCCTTTTTTGTAACGTAACGCAAGTCCATAAATAAAATTTAAGTCCAGTATACCGTTGTCTATTTCTCCAAGCCCAAAAACCTTTAACGGCAAGTGACGCCAAATTTGGGTAATTACAAGGGACAGACGAGGGGCCGGACGGACGGCCAACTGCACCGCACTCCGGCTGCGGCCGCGACCGCGTCACCGCATGGGACCATAACCCAGCCACATGTATAAAATATTAATCAAAATCACAAAAGAACAAGCACAAAAACGAAGAATCAAAACAAAAATTAAAAATCCAAGAGCACCAACAACAATAACAACAAGAAAGCGCAGTGGAGAAAAAGCATTAGGAAGGTGTGGCGGGCGGGTGGAAGGGGGCGACAGATAGACAGACAGACAGACAGACAGACAGACAGACAAACACACAGCAAACGTTGCATGGATGCAAAGCACTTTATAAAGTTAAAGAACGGATCGTGGAGGGATCGGGAAAGGGAACCAGAACCGAACAGCTAAACTTGTTATACGCAATCGAATCGAAAATATGGGCGAAATAAAGCGACGCTCAGAGACGTCGGTTTGGGGGGAGGTGGAGGAGAAGGCGGCAACTGCGACGTCGACGTCGCCGACGACGCCGAAGTAGTCGACGGGTTGTGGCTGTAAATCTAGAACTAGTTTTGCTTTTTATGCTCTTGTAGAGGGTATCATAATTGTGTCATGGAATATGTAACGCATAGATGGAGACATCAGTGTTCCCATAAAGTATATGTATTCTCTTCATTAGTATCAACAGCCCAGTCAATGGGACCACGAGGAACATGTATGTCGGTTGCTGTCGGATATCATACATATATCTTCCATAGGAACGATCTTATTTGTCTTTCAAGATATCTTGCCCAAGCTCGGCAATAAAAAGTTTGACTATAATCCTTAGATATATGCAAAATTTATGAACATCGGGTCACTATATCATACAGCTGCCATAGGAACGATCAGTCGAAAACTAAATTTTTGTATTAACAACTTGTTTGCTTATCAGAATATCTGGTTTACATAATAGCGAAACTACATTAACATCGAACCACTCTGTCATATAGCTGCCATAGGAACGATTGGTCGATATGACAGCACTTGTACACATAACTTTTTTATCAAGAACACTAGAGGAAACCGGGAAACGTAGTCACGACCTTTAGTGTTTTCCTCAAATATCCGCAAGGGTATCTAATCTTCGGCGAGCCGGTGATAGCCGTTCTTTCTTGTATTTTTATACATATATATAGTATGGATATGCACACATACATATGTACATATATATATGTATGTATATACGTATTTTTCTTCAACCCAATGACGCGGTCTAAAAGAAAATATTGGACACCTGCACGGTTTCGTATCGCAGCAATAGCAACAAATACAACAACAATAACAACAACAACAGCAACAACGAGGCGTATGAGGGACAAGTGAAGCCCAAAAACTCGACAGTTGGACGGCGGGACGGATGCGAACGGCTCAACGACGGTTACGTGGGGCTAAGAGCGAGAGCGATAACTGGAGAAGAGAACTGAACGCTCAAGTCGAAGCGTAAATACGCTCAATGAAGAAAAATCACAAATAGATATAGATAAATAGTTCAAGCATAGATCATACAGATAGGCATTATGCCCAAACGTTGAGAGGGTGCTCTGCTCTAAGCGAACAAGTATCGTTTCATTATCAGGCTCAACAGATCCGTTGCCATCGACTGCAAAGTGCATGGACAAATCAGAATGCCCTACGCCACAATGAGAGTACATTGAGAGGGGAAAAAAAAACGATGCAGGCGTGACGCGTCTTAGATTTTTCGTCTAGGTACTCCATATGTAGCTGCAAAATTTTGCCTGTCCTGTATCGAAAGAATAAAAAGGCATCCGAGCGTATACGATGGAAAAGAAGAAGGACGAAAACTAATGGCCAGGCTTTTATTTCCAAGAAATTTAAAACTTTACGAAAACGAAAGAGAAAAAAATGGTGTTAGGGTGTAGACGCCGAGTCGGAGCCACTTAAGAACACATGGTACACTGCTGCTTGAGGATCGTTGGGCAGTTTAGATAAATGTAGACAGCTAGCAGGTAGCTGGTAAATTTTAAATGGTAACTGGTACCGGGTACCGGGTAGCTCTGACCCTGTGTGTGTGTCTGTCCACCAGCCCACGGAATGGGACTCGGCATTAGTTTAGGTTTATTGTTTGACTCAATGGTTTTTTTTTAATTTTTTATTTTTTTGGCAGCGGCTTTTGCAGACAGAGGATGCGGACTAGACATTTTCGTATAATTTATGGTGCAGCATCTATAAAATCGAAAAGAGAAACCTATTATAAGTATATGTAGGTCTCTGACGAGGCGTGCAAATTAACAGCGGCCCAGCGAAATTGTTTCTGCAGAATATTCGCCAAGAAATCGCACATAAAAATCTCTGAAATGAAATGACAAAAGACTCGACTTCCATTTTAGGTAAATCAATTAAACGCGCTGTGCAGTCAAATTGTATTTGTCAGGCTTAACTGGCCAAAAGCGGCCAATATAAGGCCATAAGCCGCTCAACTCAGCGCCTCCTCGTTCAGATCTGTTTATGTACATACATATGTATGTAAATACACATATAACTGTACACTCGAACGAGAACTTCAGAGATACAGAGTACTGCGAAATGGGAACTGTTGGCTGTCGCCACTCGAGACGCTGCCGTTGATTGCTTTTTGAACTTTCCGCCGTAAGAACCCCTTGCAACTGATTCCTCCCTCCGGCCTCTTTAGACCAGACCGACTGTGGCATTTATGCATAATTAATAAATTGCCTCGCATGCAAACGAAGACGCGGCCCCAGATTGCAGCGATAAAAGTGGCCTGCAGCTTGCCTTATAACTAAAATAAAAATTATCCTTACACATTATTGACAGCCACTGCAAAAGCAGCAGCAGCAACAACAACAACAACAGTTGCGAATCGTAAAACAATCGAAACATCGCCCCGCTGCGTCCATCCCATGCGAATGAGTCGGACTCTGGGAGCACTGCTGATAGACGTCCCCCGTCCATCCAGAGAGTCTGACAGGGGCAAGAGCCAATGCCAGCAAAGATCTTCAGAGGCGATAACGTATTGGTGCTTGAGGAAGTCAGTCAGAACTCCAGTGCGCCGATGAGTGGACTTAAAGACTAAGCAGATGAGTGGAGTGCGCTGACGCCTGGACAACTGAGAAGGCAGCGAGTGAGAAGGTTCAATAACTGCAAGCCAAATTGAATTGCGCCAAAAAAATTTAATGAGAAAAACTGCGTTTTACATTTAAATAATAAATCTTACAGATACCTTCTGATGGAGTAGCACTTTTGTCTGAACTATGCAAAATATAAAAAAGTTGTGATAGAAAGTGCTAAAGTAGGCAAAGAATGTTCTAATCCAAGTCGAGTAATAATGACAATGATAAATATATTGATTATGATAAAACGATAATGATAAAAATGACATCGATAATGATAATAGAATAATAATATAAAGATTAAAGATAATAATAATAATAATGATTGTTATGTTAATGATAATAGAATAATAATAGTAATATTTACTTCCGACTGTTAAGGTCCTCTGAAACAAACACTTTCTCTCGCAGCGAACGATATAATAATAATAATCATTCTATTATTATTAATAGTAAAAATAATAAAAATATTAATTTTATTAATAATTACAATCGTAAGATTTTGCTCTCATTCATTTTACTCTGGCAAATAAAATGTTGATTTGGGAAACAAATAAAACAAACAGATTCATCATAAACATCTCTTGAAGACACAGTATGCCCTCGCTAAACGCAACCCCTCGATATACGCAACTATCATTAAAAAGTTTTATTTGTATGCAGATAAAAATGTATTACTTTTTAAATAAAAAAAATGGATTAAAATTATGATTCAAATATACAGATTAATTTGATTAACTTTAATTTCAGGATTCCTTTTTGAAATCCACCAGAAATATTTAACATAGTTTTTTAAAAAAAAACCGATTTTCATAATTTATCCGCTTTTAATGGGCTGAATTAGCCGAGAGAGCACTGTGAAAAACAGAGTAGTGCTTCTATGCGCGCCTGAACAGCTGATGTTGCACATTCTCATTGTGTAGTTACTTAAAAAGTAGCCTTCGTGAGCTCAGTGATTTTCATGCGACCCAGAAACTTCTGGGGCCACCTACCCCAACAAGGCCATTAAAAGTGCCTAAGCCAAATGACCCACTTTCACTGCACACAAAGTGCGAGCAGCTGCCCAGGCGAGACAGCAGCAGCAGCAGCAACAAGCCTACTTTCGATGACACATTGTGAAATATTGAACAAAGTGGACAACCCTTGAGCGAGATATTGGGGCAGAGACAGAGGGCAGGCGGCCGAGCCGGGCGCGTCACAGATGTCACATACATCACTCATACGACGCATGGGACAGTGAAAACAAAAGCCGAAACGGGTAACGCTTCCGCTTGGAGACCTGGCAGACAGCATTCGAACGCCCACACACAAACACACACACACATAAGTAAAAGCTGAGCAAAGAGCTTTGTTGCCAACAAACACAAACTTGGCAGCTGATTAACGAGACAAGGCCAACGCGACGCATTTGGAAGCATGTTTCAAAATTCGAAGAACTCCAGAAGAGAGAGAGAGAACGGAGGCATTGCATATTTTGTAAGCGACCGCAGGAACTGATAAAATATTTTATTGTTTTGTAAGCGCAGCAGCAACAGCAGCAGCAGCCTGGGAGCAAGCAATTAACAAAGTTCAAGCCCCACAAAAGAGCTTCTTATTCATAATGGTTCATTCTTTTATGTGGGCGCCGCAACGTTCCCCAAAACTCAACCGAAAGTGTGTCAAATTTTGTTTATCTCTCCGCAGCGATTTGTGTGTCACAAGTTATTTTGCGTAACGAGTGCAGCATATTAATTTTTCATTAGGTTTTAATTAAAATTAACTTTGCTTTTCGGTACTCAGTCAACTGCTAAACTAATCAGGGAGCCGGCTAAATTGCCTGCAGCAACTATAAATACCCGTTTCATGAATTGGCGATTTGGCTGTATGCCCAATTTAAGTGTGAGGTGTCAACAAATTGTTCGAATGGAGGGCGTGATAAATAATTTTTTGTATACAAATATATATGCATGTGTAAATATGTACTTACCCAGAAATTGCCATGCAGACAGTCATGATTATTAAATTGCCATTTATTAGTAGAAGAAAGACAGCAGTTTATGTGTCGAAATTACTGAAAGAAAAGAAAAGAGTAGAGAGTTAGTTAATATTAAAGGAGGAGAAAGAAAGAGAAGAAAAATGAGAGAGAGAAAGAGACAGTGAGAGTGAGAGAGACAGGAAGAGCGTAAATTAAGGTGAGAGCATGAGCAGACATTAAGGCATAAAAAAACACACAAGTTAACACATGTATATGTCTACTCGTAAATATGCAGACACATGTGCACATACACACGTGCACAAATTGACATGCTTATACACGTGCACAAATATACACATACATATATACACACGTGCACTAATAAACTGTAGCAAATCAGCAACACAATTGCAACACTTCACTGAAAACCAGCAAGACCTACTTGAGTTTATGAGAACCGCATAGGGCAGCATTAAAAGGAACGTTTATTTTTTAATTTGCTGCGAATCATGAAATTAATAAGGTGCATACATATACATACACACACATATACATACATACGCCCATACAGACATATATACCCAGTTGATCTTGCACACATACATATATGCTACACATACTTACATTCATACATGTATGTTTATGCAGAAGATATTTAAATTTATAAGATTGCCAACACATACAGATAACACACAACGCTTATATCAAAGCATGAAAAACTACCAGCCTTAATTGGTTTTAGAAGCTACCCCTATTAAAAATGTGGTTATCCTCTTCTGTGATTGTTAAAAGAATACAGATTCACATACATACAGAAAACATATAACAAGATGCAATCAACAGATTTCCAATTAGGTTACGTGCATAGGGTTGATAAAAAACTTCCCAGCTCCTACGAGCAGTTAAAACAAACATTTGTATGTAAAAAGATGAATAATTTTAAAATAGTTTTTACAAAAATTGACATCCTATTATTCGCAGTGTATTCACACTGATATTTGTAATGAAACTGAAAGCATTTTGTTGGTGCATGACATCTTCCATTCTGGTTATTTATAGAATTTATTGCATAGCTGTTGATAGATTCATAGAGCAATTGCAATTTCTGCACTTTGCCGCCATCTGCCAAATTAAATTTTCAACATTAGGTTTCCACGCGCCGCTTTTACTGTTTGCTGTTATTTTCAAACACACATCTATTTTTAAAGATTTTTCCAGTTCGTTTGTGTCGCTCACATGAATGGTTACCTCCAGCTCCAACAGCGCGCATTTTGTGCACACAACTCAAATATATTGCAATATATTTTTCAATGAATTGAAGGTGTGAAATGTTTGCACTGCAGCCCCAACATGCAACAGAGACATGCGAGCAGGAAAATTAAAATAAACGAGAATTCTCTCAGAGAGACAGAAAGTGTTTACCGAAATGGAACATACCCAGTAGATGATTAAGAAAATAAATTTTAAATTAAAAATTGAAAAAGAGACAAATTTTCCATGGAAACTAAAAGAGATTTCTTGCCCAGATTTATCAAATATATAAAGATGATAAAAATATATTAAATTCAATATGCGACTTCTGCGATAACCATTATCCCCCATTTCATTTTTCCCGCAGGGTATTTATAAATAAACAACAGCGCAAAATAGGCGGGGACAACGGAGCGGTTCTTTTGAAAAATATTGCCCAACACTTTGGATCATGGGCGTTATGCGGCACCTTGTCCACTGCGCCGTGTGTTTGTTCATTTTGCTTTTGATTAAATTTTTAGCAACAGATTGTAAACACATCAGGTCAGAATTTAAAATTTACAAAAATACAGTAGTCAATTTAAATGCCAAATTAATCCGGAATCGTGTGTTATTGAAGATATCGCTTATAAGAGGGATAATATTTAATCATACCCTGTGCAAACTAATTATAGAAACTGCAAGACGTGTAATTAGACATGTAACCTTCAATCATGTGATATCATACATAATTCAAAGCGATATCGCAGTAACTGGAGAACCCATTCCACAAAAATTGTACCACCTGATCGACGGCCCGTCGCGGCATATTTGTCAATACTCAATTTTCGACTGCACCGAGCCTCGAACGCCGAGTGGGGGACCAGCTGAATCAGCTGAAAACGATACTCGTGCCAAGGATGTCAACTTCTTGGACAGCGGCACAGTCTCGGGCACAGCTCATAATCGATGTGGTGTGGAGGGAAACTGTATGTCAATTGCTTTGGCTATATACATACATATATTTTTTTGGCAAAGTGTAAACAAGTTGACCGATTGCCAGCCCCTAGCCACGACGATTGGCCAGGCCAATGTGCCAGCAGCGTTTCAGCTTTTAACAATTCTTTTAATTTTTGTGCAATTCCAAAGCACTTTGTGCGAGTTTCTGTTTATGTTCAGCAGCGGCTTTTTATTACAGCTACCATTAAATTGAGTAAAACTTTGAAGAATAATTTAAATTAATTACCCCCACATCACAATTGGGAAAGCCAAGGCAATTGCAGTAATCGAATTGAATTGAATCAATTCTTTGAAAATATTCGCAATTAATGTCATATTTAATCAAAGATCACAGTAGATCTGTAGCTAAACCGACTCTAGTATCAGCGGGCTTTAATTAAGAACTTTAGATGCAAGATTCACGACAGGCCATTAAAATGGATTATTATATTAAATTCTTAACCACAAAGCAATTGAGCTCATAATTTGTCGATTTCCGACTAAAGACGGCAAGCAAAATGCTGATCAGTGATCGGCTCCAGCCCGAAACACAAATAAAAGAATGCAACAGTAACACAAGTTTCGCATTAAAAAACAGCAGAAGAAGCCGCAAATGTTAAAAAATAAATACAAAATTGGGTTGCTGCTCGCCGTCTCCATCGTGTAACCCAATGCTGACAACAACGGCCAGAGCCAAGCGCCCTGCGCTGGATGAGTCATGACCGTGGCGTAGACCCCGGACCGTTGGACAGAGTCGCGCCTGGCGGATAGGCACGATCGTCGAGAGCTCAAATGTGTGAAGCTTGCAGGCCGAGACATTGGCAAAAAAAAAAAAACAAAAACAAAAAGGGCTCAGGGTCGAGTTTTGTTTTGACTGCAAACTACCTGAATGCGCGGACCAGGCTACGTTTTGGGTCAAGCCGACTGGGGCTTGGGGCTTGCAACAACTTGCTAATCATATCAAGCTTCAAATTGTTGATTATTTAACTGGCGAGCCAAGAGAAAGAAAGATCACAGCGCGATCTCTGCTGCTGTTGACTTTTTGTTTTCCTGAAGATGACTCACGGGCTGCAGGTATTGAGGAGGCAGGTCTAGACAGCGCACAGCTCTCGTCCGTCTCTTCGCTGATCTTTGTTTGGCTTCACTTTATTAGATTTTGTGGGACCAGGTAGATTTATTGTATAAACAGCAAATGGGCGAATAAGCTCGGGACAGGAAGGCAAACTCTAAGCCAGAACACGACAATAGCAATAACAATAACAACAATATTTTTGCTTATTTATGGGTTTCAGTTTGGGTTTGGTTCGTTCTTGGCTTGACCACTTGCCGCCCAAAATCGCATGTGTGAGTCACTCGATTGGGTCGATCGCTAGCTGTGTGCGGAAACTGAACTCCTTTTCCAGCAGCACTTTATTATTATTATTTTTTAATTTATTTTTTTGTTGTTATTCAAAAGCGAAAAAGCAACACGTAAAAAAAAAAATTGATTGATTTTATAGGCGCGATAAGTTTATTATAGTTGGGGCTTCGGGTCGGCCGATTTGTTGGGTCGAATGTCTGCGGGATGACTAATGTTTGCTCGCAATGAATTTGTGATCTCTTTGTAGCTTTTGCTGTTATTGTTTTTGTTGTTGTTGTGTGTGTGTGTGTGTAAGGTGACGCGTTTAAAAAGCTAGTTATTAGCACTTATAATGTGAACTGGCGTGTGCTTAAGTCGAGTGTCATTGACACCTGAGCCCGCTGGGATTTGTGTATAATGTATACGACGTAGGTAGCTGAATAGCTTGAAGCGGCTAATTGGTATTTAAACAGGCCCAACTTATGCTCAATATGCATGGCAGACCTGGTTTAAGCTGTTAAATATTTGTCATTGGCTGTCGGGACTCTTGAATGCAATCGAAACGATAAAACGTTTAAGTTGAAACATTGTCTATGCCAGCCTAATGGCCGCCTTTAACCAAAAATGAATTAATTAAACAAACAAATGGCAAATAGAAGCCATTAATAAAGACCATAACTAATTGCTGACACAGTTAGCCAGACAAAGACATTAAAAGCTGTTGGCGTGGGCGCCGGCGCACAGTCGACGGCTGTCAGCAAAAGTTCAGAACGTGGCTCTGACATAAGACTCATAAGACAACAAAAAATATACAAATCCAATTGGAGAACAACACCTGCACTGGAAATGTGGAGCGCGTGCTCAGCCAAATGAGCTGACCAGGCAAACAAAAGCAAATCAAAATTTGTAAATTCATGGAAACAAAATTAACAAGAAAATATATTTGTTTGCAAGGTAAACGAAGATTTAATACCCTAGCTTACAAATTAAATGCTTCTGATCTTATGCTTTATATCAATTGACGATTCCATATCTAATTATATTTTAACAAATTGTCAGACAACTGGTTTTATTACTAGAGAGAATTAAAACTGGGAGAAGAGTTCACATGTAAGCTATATCAATTCTTCTCGTTGTCCAGCTCAATATATAGCCCCAAAATATTCGATATTCTCGACAAGTCTGGAAAAGCTTAACAAGAAGAGTAAATCAAAGATTTAACGTGGGCGCCCGCGACTTGTTACGGAATTCCGAGTATGAAAATGGAAATGAAAATGGACAGCTGTTATTGGAGTGGGGCCCCATAAAAATCAGTTGAAGTGCAAACAAACAAATTTCCAGTAGCACTTCTCAGAGATAATTTCATAAATTTTCCAAAATGACGCGACTTTATTTTACGGCCAAAGCGCAGGCTCAGGGCCTCAAGTCTAGACAGCCAGACTTGTAGTTGACTTGAGTTGAGTTGTTCGAGATGCTTTGATAAATTACAGACAGCTTTTTTTTCTTCTTCTTCTGTTTTCTGTTTTTGTAAGAGCGATTTATGTGTGTGCAGGTAACAAGAGACGACAGTTGGCACGAGCCATAAATATCCATGCAGACGACGCCAAATCAGCTGCATCATCCACAACACCAACAACAACAACGGCAGCAACAATTACAACTTTTGAGGCACAAACAACGCCCACTTTAAGCACCTATGTAGAGAGCATGGAGCCCTCGTCACCTCTTAGCTGCACAATTAAAAAGTAGGCAGTGCCTGGACAAATAAGCCCGGGGCACGTTAAGAAAAAGTAGCTAAGATGTTGCCTCTTCTTTTTTCATTTTATTTTATTTATTTTCTGTTTGATTTTATGTTTTCTCTTCTTTTAATTAAAAGGGTTACCAACTGCCAAATCAGAAAACAAATCTAAACAAAATAAATGACTTTTACTCCAACACAAGCTTTTTAGGCTTTTAGGGCTCAGAGGCTCCACGATTAAACAAGTCATGGCCAAAGTTTTATTTTTGTGTTTGGATTCGTTTTCGACGTTGGGGCTTTGAGTTCTTGGCCAGCCTACGAATACAGCATACAGGCAGAACGAACTGAATGTACAGCCGGTATAAGGAATTTCAGTAATTAGGTATACAGATGCTCTTAAATCAGAAAATTTTACGAAAATTATGGTGGATATAAGTTGAATAAAACGATAAAGAGACAAACTTTTTTAATATATAATTATAATAAAAGATATATATTTATGTATACAGCTTAGTGGACGATTCTGTTTATTAAAAAATAATGATGATCGTTATTGATAGTTCCTGAATGAAAATTAAGTCTAACTTTGATAAAAGCGCAGTATTTTATATTAATCAAAATTGTTTGATGTTATCAACAAATTCTTTTAAGAATATTCACATTTCTTAAAGAAAAAATCTGATAAAAGAAGCTATGCAGCAAAATTTGGAAATCTTGTAAAAAGTCTAAGTTTTTTTTTGAAAAATTTAAAAAATTCTTTTAAGAATATTCAGATTTTACAAATGAATAAATCTGACTAAAAATTATAAGAATAATATTTGGAAATCTTGTAAGAGTCTTAACTATATTTTTTTTAATAGGTTAGAACCGTTTTTTTATTATTAAACATCAAACAAACTTATAATGTTATAAGCTTTAAAATATGTAATTTAATGGATATGAAAAGAAAAAATATTTGTTTGCGAGGTAAACGCTTTTTTTAAATTAAAAAATCAGGTACACACTATATTATGGAAATCTTGTTAATCGTCCAAAATTTGTTTTTGTTTAGTAATAGGAGTAGTAGTAGTTTTTGTAGTAAACTTTAAACAAGCACATAAAGTTAAAGGCTTTAATCATTACCAAATAAATGGAAATAAAATTAAGAAGAAAAAATATTTGTTTGCTTACCAATAAACACATTTCTTAAAATAAAAAAAGGTGTTATAAATATATCAAATAAATATGGAAATCTTGTTAAAAGTCCACTTTATTTTTTTAATTTGAATTTTTTTTCATTAAACTTTAAACAAGCTTATAAAGTTTAAGCAACCCGTTCAGCAAAGAGTACTAGCAACAACAGTCATCAACAAAAGCCTAGAGACATTTGGTGTTGCCTCTTTTAGGGCTGCAGTTGTTGTCTGGGCGTATAGCAACAGCAACAACTACAATTATAACAAAAACAACTACAACAACAAGCACATACAACTGTTGGGCGTCGAGACAAGAGGAAAAAAAAGCTGCTCGGCTTTGGCACGTGCGCAGCCAGTTGGTAAAACCGCCCCCGAGACCCGCACGCCCGTCCGCCCGCCGGCCACAACAACTGGGCTGCAGCTCCAGCCACAGCTGTGGGTTCAGCAACAGCTTGAGGTCCAAGCCCCAACAGCAGCAAATTGAGTTCCATTTCAGGTTTGGGCTCTTGAAAAATGACGTACAATAGCGCGCTCTTTTTTTTTTTTTTTTTTTTTTTTTTACCTTTTTTACGTTTTTTAACGTTTCTTACTCGTGGTCTAGAGGCCTGGTAAATCAACTTGTCTGTTTGTCTGCAAAGTGTGGCTCAGGTGTTGGGCGCTGGCTATGGGTTAGTTTGGTAGCCAACGTTTGATGACTCTGTTTCAGTATCTGTTGTAATCGCCGTTTTGGGCATGGGCTTGATTAATTTACGACATAAGGTCAAAGTTTCGTGTAGTGGACACAAAGCATTTTAGTTAAGCTTTGGCTAATGGGTCAAGGTTCGGCTTAAATGTACTAAGAATCTAAGAAGCCATTGTCGTCGAGCTAAGCCAAGTCGGAATCCGCCACAAAGGCAATCGCTGTGATTTTGGCCAAAACAATTTTGTCTCATTAGCCTAAAGATTTTGCCGCCACGCATGCGCCACATGAAAAGTACAGTTAAATGGCAATGGCCAACTGCAGCTGCAGATGCCTACAAAGATGCTCGATAAGGCCCAGACCTGGCATAGCGTCGCGTCGCGTCGCATCGCGTCGCGTCGGCGTTGACTTTGGCTTTGTGTGTGTACCAAACGTGCCAGCTACTCGAGTTACAGCTGACGGCTGGCGAGAGTCAAGAGCCCCGAGTCCCCGAGTCCCCGATTCCCGAGTGTCCAGTCCAGCTTCTGTTTGCTGCATCCAATAATAACTGAAAGCACATCATACTTCATACAACTCATACCTGTTACCTCCACCTCAATGCCAAAAGCATGGCAAATTTTAAATGTACAAGCACGCCAATGGAGCCCAGCTCTAAATGACTGCAGCACCTGGTCTGGGATTGTCTCTGTCGGATTGGTCGGCTGCAGTCAGAAGTGTGACGAGTTAGAAGCGAGCTTGTTGCTGTTGTTGCTGTTGTTCCTGTTGGCCCAGGCAATTGACTCTTGTTTGGTACCCTAATCAAAACATTAAACCTTTGCGGCAAATTTGGCATGGCTTTATTAACGATCGCAGCTGAGGCTAATAGGCCTAGCTGCTGGTAATGGACTTGGATGGGAGGGGGTAGAAAGAAAGCCCAGAGTGGCACAGTCATTAGCTGAAGCTGAGACATGATTGGGGGGACTAATTTATTGTAATGAGCCAAATAACTTGAAGGTGTGCATAGTTTGCATTCGTATCCCTCCACTGGCTAAGATTGACTATATTAGTAATTATAATTAATTATGTTCTCTACATTGTAACGAAAACATTTAGGGCTTTAGGGGATTAAGCTAAGCGGATCATAGAGCATTAACTACCACGTCCTAAACACCAGCTGCATAAATCCCGTCAATATGCAAGACAACGCGTTTCATAAATTAACTTTTTTACGCCAAACAGTAAATTAAAACTACTAAAAATAGAAGAAAATAAGTCGTGAAGTTTACCCGACTGCAAAATACCCTTAAATAAGCTGTGAAATATACCCACAAATATATGATGATTAAGAGGTTAATATGTTTATCTGTCAACAA
Source organism: Drosophila borealis (assembly GCA_035045885.1). Classification (NCBI taxonomy): domain Eukaryota; kingdom Metazoa; phylum Arthropoda; class Insecta; order Diptera; family Drosophilidae; genus Drosophila; species Drosophila borealis. The sequence continues at coordinate 5,044,989 of JAWNOR010000211.1, forward strand.
AGAGATAAACATGTTTATAAAATATAATCTTGAAAACTGCCCAGCACTTGCATAACGTTAACTCTTGGCTCATTTTATGGACTGTAGGGTATCAGCAACAAAGGAAAATGCTCAGACAATTGAAGCGCTGCTAAGCCCAAATATTAAACAAGATTTTTGACTACCAGTGTTAACACATTGTGGTCGTCGTCGTTGTTGTTGTTGTTGTTGTCGTGCCCGGCCTGCACTCGCAGCAACAGTCAGCTCTATACAATTTATGGCCCTTAGAACAGATTTTAGGCACGACGACAGGCCAAGCCACGAACTGAGCCAGAGTCACGGCCAGGGGCTAGAACTGAGCCGGGTTACTGGGACGCAGCGCGCACGCAAACTTCACAAGCAGCAGCAGAAGCAGAGGCAGCCGCAGAGGCAGAAGCAGGACAGGAACAGGTTACAGCTAGGGAAGTGCTACCGTCTTACACGCGTTAGTCCCGCGACCCGCTGCTACCCCTGCTGCTGCTGCTGCTCCCCTCCCCCTTGCATTGCGTTTGTGTCGCGCTCTTGTCAACGTTGCCTCGCCTGGGCACGTCTCCACTCACGTCGCGTCTCACGTCTTGTCTCGACAGTCGCAGCGTAACCCATAATTTTAACACCAATAATAAAAGAAAACACCAACAACAACAGCGGCAACGCCAACGTGCAGGTGTGCATCAAGTCGCAGTAGCTGCTCCGCCGTGTGTGCCTGTATCTTGATATCTTACAGATACAGATACAAAACGTAACGCTCTCGTCTCAGCATCAACAGCAACAGCCGCAGCAGCAGCAGCACTTGGTCATAAATTTACGTTTCAAATTGTCTGCCCGAAAACTGGTTTTGCCCACCAAAAGACCAAAAAGGTTTTCATTATATTAGAGGAGTTGCCTGCCTTGCTTTTGCCTGCCACTGCCCCATGCTGCATGCAACAATAATTGCTGTTGTTGTTGTTGTTGCAACGCAACTTTGGCAGCTTTTGCTGGCAACTGACAACAGAGCTAGTGGCCATTTCCCCCAACACCATAATATTAATTGACCCAGACAACGACACAGCCCAACCCTTTACTTATCTTTGGGTTGAGTATATACATATATTCTTTTTAAAGGTCTCTCAATAGAACCCACAATTTGCTGTAATGCTACTCCAGCGTGTGAAAATGATGTGTACAAAATTTTCTTTAATATAAATTTGATTGTTATTAGCCAGATCCTCAATTGTGATCCGACCTTGCGTGCAGTGCCAAAGGAAGTTGATTATTACACAAGGGACAAGTATCGCTTACATCACAGACAATCGTGAAATGAATTAAGCCCTAATTATTTTTGGGGTGTCAATAAGAAAAGCATTCTCTATACTCAGGTATACTCATTTTTTTTTTATAACACATCGCATTATTCACAAATTTAATTCATAAAGAACTCGCATCGTTCCTCTTATTTCCGGTCCAAGTGATTTCGCTTTTTTGCATTGACCCAATTTTTTGTAATATTTTTGCACAGATCCTTTTAACTGTAAAATTCTGACAGGTCAGTTAGCTGATTTAAAAGCAGGCTGCATGACAACAGGCCATAAAAACAACAATAAAGGCCCATAAAACAGACAGTCGGAGTCAGACAGTAAGATTAATTATCGCATTAATTAACTGACCTCAAAAAACGAAAGTTTCGCGAATTTAAATGTGCCAGACGCAAAAAATAAAACCGCGATACACGCAGAAAACAAAGCAAATGAAAGTGCAAACAGTTTTGCGAATAGGAATCAGAAAAGTCGTTAACGTTAGGATTTTTTGTGGAGTATCTGGTCTCCCGAGAGTATTTAGTATATATACATACATATATACATATATATATTGCAAGTCCGATAAACCCCGTCAGACAAGGCCACTTTTAACAGTTCTTATCCAGGACTTCAACTTTCAATATTCGCACAAGTCTCGTAAATCAATTGAACAATCCACAGATTGTCGATAGTCCCCGTAAAAATGCTGACCAGCTGACACAGTTGTCTTGCGTCGAATAACAAAAGGTATAAAAAAAATGAAGGAGAACAAAAATAAACAATAAAAATGTCAAAATGTATAAGAATACAACCCAAAATCCTTAATTTGCACAACATGGCGATCGGCGGCGATTGTGCAGTCAGTCACATGGAACAACACTTGGGTCACTTGGTTTCGGGCTCGACTTCTCTCGTTGCAGCTCGATTCGTTGCGACTTGTCTCAGTGAAAAAAAAAACGAATTTTCGCGGCCCCCAGCGTATGACAAAGAAACAGACCGAGGCGACAATGGGCACCACGTCGTCCAAGACAAAAGTGCATTTTGCGGTTAAAGTTTGCACAAATGAATAAATTTTCAAATTGCGAATTGTATGCAACAACGGCAGCAGAAGCAAAGTCTATGAACATGAACCAAACTTTGACAGCCAACTGCAAGTGTTAAAAAATCAAACGATTGTCTACAAAACAAACAAAAAACAAGCCTTTAAAAAATCAAACAAACAAAACCAAAAACTGGGCGTGCGCTTAACGCGTGCACTCAAATTATTGCAATTGCAACAGTCTTTTTTTATTACGAACGAAAATTGCCAGAGAACAAATTAAACACAAATAACAAATTACCTTTCAATGAGTTTTCAAAAGGCAGTCAAAGAAATGTTTGTGTCTGCAATTTTCATTAAAGTAAAAAAACGAAATTAAAGTTTTTAAGATTTTACATGTTTCGAATTTTTGGTATTTTTCACAGCGGAAAAGGCACGGCAGCAGCAGCTACGGAAACTATGGATCAGATCCGAACACACGATTCAAATAAACTTATGCTTGAATTTACAGGTTATCATATTTTACAAAATTCCTAAAAATATGTTAATTATATTCTCAAAGCCATGTTTTTTGTTTACTTAGGAAAAAACATTTCCAAAGTTTCTTTATCTAACAAATGTAATTAAGAATTCATTTTGCAGGTGATAATAGGTTATTAATTAATTAGGTTTTAATAGCTAGAGTAATCAAATTCTGAACATATCATATTAATTTGATAATTACCGCCCTCTCCAGCGAGAGCTGCAATTGAAGAATCTTCAGGGTATCCCCTAACCAGGCATGTCGGACTAGATCATTCGTACTTGATTTTCCTATGCAGTTGTATATTTTTTCAGTAAAAAAAAAGACTTTCGTTTTGGTATTGCGACACTCTGTTAAAGAATATAGCTACACTATGTGACATGTGTCCTATTTTCAATGTAAACTTTTTCAGTATTGGGCATTTTTACTACCTTTAGCATAACAATCGCATGTTCTGTAAATCCGATTCTCCTTTGATTAAAATATTGCAGAGCTTCACGTCTTTTCTAGGCAGAACGGTAAAGAAGAACAAGAACATATTTCCAAGCGTAGGAGGTTCGCTTCAGTTGGAGTAATAAATATATAGTATATATAATATATACATATATTTCATCATTTTTTACAATTGCTATTAAGGCTGAGTTAGTTCGCGACCTCTTATTTATTAAGAATAAACAATTGGTCTCCTTTTGAAATATTGGGCTCATGCATAAATACCCGTTATTTCCAACAGTCTTTGCGATCGTTCTAACCTAACAAAAAGCTGCATTGATTGAATTTAATTGAATAATAACTTAATTTATTTATTGAAATGCAACTTCTCAAGTTGTGGACACATCAGGAAGCTTTCTTAGATGTTGCAATCTTTTCATATAGCTTAATCCACTTCAGTTTCAAGTTTTAGAAATAATAAATTGCCTGCAGCGAGTGCCCCTACTCCACCCCACACCCAGCAGAGAAGACCGAAAGGCATTTCAACGCTCAACTTGATGACTGCCAGGGCACCGACTAATGACACATAAATATTTATCTGCCCCAACCCCCGACCAGCCGCTCCAGCAATGGTAACTAAAAGGGTTTCATGCCTGCACAAAGCTTCGATCGTTGTTTTTTCTTCATTTTTTTTTTGTATTTTTTTTGTTATCTGCCAGCTACTTGACTTACACACGCAGAAAACCAAGAACCAAAGAACCAGTTCGGTCGTTGAGTAATTACACACAGTTTGGTCGGAGCTGGGATTGGGACTGGACTGGGCACTGAAACATGTGGAGTTGTAGCTGTAGCTGGAGAACTGAAGAACTGGAGCTGGGGGTTTGTGTGTTGGCTTTTTGGAACGAACCTTTTGTCGTGCGTTTGCGTCCGGTCCGTCGCACTGTCGCCGGTCAGTCGCTTAATTGCGTAAGGCAGGTGGCTGACAGAGAATAAAGCACCTACATAGAGAGACAGGCACAGGCACAGGCACTCGCATAGACGTCGCAGACAAACCACTTTAAAGCTGTTCCCGTAGGTGATTAGTGCCGGCTTTTGAGAGACGCTGCCCGCTCTGGGTGTACAGTAGCTCCGCTCTTTCCATTATTGCCAAGTGTCAAATTAAGTGCTCACATGATTAATATTTGTGCCCTGGGCCCAGTCCCCAGTCCCCAGCCCCACTCCGGGCGCATTGTTCCCAGTGGGCCGCTTTCAAGCATCGGCTACTGTTGCATTTGGCCATGCAATTTTACTGCTGATTAACCGTGTCGCTTTGTTATTAACTTTTAATTATAAACCCTTGAAATATTGTCTAGCCTGGACCTGGAGAAGAAGCTCTATTGATGTATTTGGCAGTTTTCTTCTTTTTTTCCTTCTTCTGTTTAGTGTCCTGTGACGATTCGTCAGGGCTCAGAGCAAACGGAAATTGCGTTGCATAGTTGGGCAATGAGTCAGAGCCTACTTCAAAGGCCAGCGACTATGACACTGGAGAGAGGGCTATTAAGGGATTAAGTGATCTTGAATCTTGGAAGAAGTACATAGTGGAGCCTTGCACGAGTACATTTGCCAGCAACTGCTTCTAATATATGCGCGGACCGGAACAGTCCAACATTAACACGAAACTAGCTTTCTTCAAACATGATAAAATGTAGCCAGGCCCGGCCCAGCTCATCCCAACACGATCCAGTATGGAGAAGATATAACATATTTGATTCTTTCCAAAATTAAAGAACAGGAATCTTCTCTTACTTTGCTGTTTTCTTGATTCCATATATTTTACGCTTCAGCTCTCTTATTTCCTTTTAAATGGTTTCCGTCTGAATATTCGCAAAAGTCCTGGCTCAGAATTTTAGATGGAATATCTGATCTATCGACTGGGTGTGTGTCAAAGGTTATACCTGTTGAAATTGTTGTAACTAATGCTTAATATAAGAGCTCCTGCTGGTCAGGTTTTCATGGAACACGCACGAAATAGAGTTAGACAGCACGGGCCCAACTTGTCACAGAGAAAAACATGGTCCAAGCCCTTCTCTAGTTCAAGCAAAACAAAAAACCCATACAAAATCAGAAATCAATTGAGCACAAAAACCGGAGTACAGTGAAAACCCACCTAACGGACACTCCGATTAAGCAGACATCCCTCTGGAGTGGACATATTCTCTCAAACAATTATGAATCTGGCCATAAGAGAGTTTTCACTGTATTTGGCTACTACCAAGCAAAGGATTGCTTACGATCAGAAACAAATTATTATTATTGTTCTAGGCTCAGTTCCTACTTTGTTCTGTTCCCTTGGTATTGGTAAAAGGATATTATTCCTTTGATATACTATGTCAAGATCGAAAAAAGAGAGAGAGAGAGAGAGAAAACAAGAGTTCGAATGGAATGCAATCATTTTAAATGCCTGAACTTAATGTCTAGATCCTAGTAAATGGGAGCATGATGCGTGCTTAGATTTCTTCCTTAAAGAGAGTATATTTTCGTATCGGTCAACCCATATGGATGAAAGTCCATCTCGATTGCCATTTCGATTGGATTTGTGCAAGGCTCTAGTATATAGCATATTGACATGCATCCTAGAGCCTTTACACATGCACTCTGGACAACTAATTGCTAATCCAGTTCTCACCCGCCGTCTAATTGTGCATATATGTACATAGTTTCTCAACTTTGGTGAGGACCAACGCATTGTCGTCACACTACAAAACACATGCCAAATTATTAAGCCAAAACGGCTGAGACAGACCTTTCCCTTTTCTGGTGCTCAAGTGGGTCCAGTTGAATTCTTCAATTGTATCACGGACCAAGTCGTGTTGTTATTATTGTAGTTGTTGTTGCTGTTGTCGCCAGGAACGACGACGGCGTCTCACGTGTCACATGCCAGAGGCAAGAAGACGCTGCTTCGAGTGGATGACACATGCCTCTGGACTCTCTCGGGGATCGCAGTCGGAGTCGCAGTCAGAGTCAGAGTCGCCGTCGAGAGGTCTCGGTGCCAGAGCTGTTAAGTACGCTTAGAGCAGATTAACTTAACTGTGCATAAAATGCTAAAAACAAAAAAGGAATTTTTATGCGACAGTAAAAATGTTCAAGTACGCCCAGAACCTGAACAGAACGCAGCCCGAGAAACGAGTCGAAACTGAAGTGGCTGTCATTTGGTTACATTTTCAGTGAGTGAAAATATTGTAGGAATGTGTTAAAAGTCATGCATAAAATTAGTTTCAACTTGGGTGACGCGTTCTGGTACCGGCTGCTGTGTTGCCCTCCCCTTCCCTGCGCAGCCATCCGTTTGATTTATTTTCGAAAATGAAGGAAAAGAACCGAACCAAACACTTGAGCAACACGTGCGTTCCTTGAAATTTTCTCGCCTGTTTGGTTTTTGTTGTTGTTGGCGTTTGCAGTTAAAAAACCATAAAAATTTGATGCATATGACATGTTGAAGTGTGTTGAACATATTTATGAAATTGAATGCCTTAACTATTGAAAACTATAATAAAACCAAATGGGGGACACAACAGCCCAGGGCCAAAGGTGAAACCAATGCTGTCCAAAAGAAACCCATTGCCATAGAAAGGGTATCCGACGCACTGCTCGTTAACAGCTCTATTCAGCGTTAGCTGTCAGTCTAATCGAATTTTACGCAGCACTGATCACCCCTATATCTAGCCCCTAATCAAAAGTATTCAAAGTATCGCTTACAATGCCTAAGTCTACGCACCTCTGCGGCAATTGTTGCGTTGCGTTCTCACGTTGTTTAAATCAAATTAGTTTGCTTTCAGCAAGAGCGAAATCCGGGCGAATCGAACCCCTGATCATCAAAATCATTTTCACACGCCTCCAATCTTTGTTGTTGTATGTATTTTATGCATTTTGTGTATTTTAGCGTTTTCGCGTTTCGCGCCTGCTGCCAATTACATACGTGCGAGCGACTGTCAGACACTGTGACAATGACAATGACAGGATTGGGGTTAAGCCTGATCTGACCCTCGAATACCTGCAGCGAATGCCACTCGATACCCTTGCAGGAACTAAGCCAGGCGTACTCTATTGGTTTATTGAGGTGCCATTCTCTGTGGAGATCAACGGCTATGCAAAATTGCCAAGCACTGACAGAAATTACACTGAATACCTTATAAAGAACCAAGCTAGTTCGAACCGCACTGGCTCGAACCAGAAATGTTAATTCTATTTTTATCATTAACCAAACCCCAAATCGAACCAATTAGACACAATTACACCGAACCATCATCAGAGACAAGTCATATCTTGTTCAATAAATGGTGGTTTAAAATTAAAAATAAATTTGGAAGCATATCCATTCTATTTAAGAGATATATTTGCAGTAGAACGACTAGTCAATTGAAATATCATAATATAAAAAAATCCAATGTTAGAAACATTGTCTGGGTTCCAGTATGAACGTAGGGAACCGTTTAAAATAAAAATAGTTTTCAAAGCGATTTTAGGATTAAAGATTAAGGATTAAAGCATAGAATCGGTAAAGGATTCATAAAACCAGGTTTTCGAACCGAAACCGTGAACTGAACCCGTGAATTTGCAGCGATGTAAAAAATGTTTGTAAATGCAAAGAAGTAGAAGAAATCAAGATTCAATTGAAAGCGAATCTATAGATAAGGTAAATAATTGCAGGCTAATTTTTCAACTAGATTTTTCGTTCAGTGCACTCACGATAAACTGAACCCATCAATCTATTATGCGGGGGCTAGGCCCGTCCTTAAACAATCTGCATAGGTTACAAAAGCAGGCAAAGAGGGAGCCATAATGATCATGCCTGATCGCTTGCTGTTGTGGCGGCTCCTCACGCAATTTATCTGCTTGCCGTGCTATCAATTGCTGACCCCTAATAACGAATTCGTGCGCAACCTAATTGTATACATATACACACATATATACATATTGATGAACAAGGGGCAGGGATAATCCCTATGAGCGCGATAAAAAGGCCGAAGCAAAGAAATCAGCATTGAAAAGGTTCCTCTTTGCCATTTGCGTGTCATTTTTAGTAAAATTGGCATTTCTTTCATTTGAAAGAAGATCAGATATCACAAAAGATCCTGTCTAACATCAATCAAACGCAGCACAACAACAGCCCAAAACTGAGAGTAAAAGTAAAAATTACAGAGTGAGCTGCCGGGCCTGGCCTGGCCTGGCCTGGCATTGTTTATCCTTGGCAAGGAACTGAGAATCGTGATCCATGATCCGTGATCACTTGTTTGTTTAAGTGCTTAGCAGGTTCGCCGTCGTCGTCGTCGACGTCGTTGTTGTCGAAATCTTTCTGCTTCGTTTGCTTAACAAAATATTAAACCTTTTTTGGTTGCATTGTTTGCATCTGTTTAGCGCTGGCGAACAGGTGGAGGATGCAGTGCTAATTGGATTATGTATTGCTTAATGATCCTTGCCAGTAAAAAGTGGAGGGCGCGCCGCGCGCAGTGGAATGGCATCGCGTGATTTGGCATTTAGGCCGTTGCCCACATCATTTGCCAGTTGTTTGTGAAATGGGTTAAGGCTGCCAAGATTCGGGCATGGTGTTAATCTCTTGAACATGCACACGCAGTATTTTGTGGTTTCGGGATTTTTAAAACCCATACGAAAAAGGGAAAGTTCCAAAGAAATCGCCTGCGAAATGGGTCAGAGCGACAGTAAGGGAGGGTTTAAATGATTCATAATTCGTATTGCGGTTGCTGTGATTAAGAACACAAAGCAAAAGTTGTTTCAAGATAAAGTTAAAAAGGCTTTTAATGGATTCCTAATAATATTTACAATTTTAAATGCCCATTATTTACACTTGATCAAACATACTAATTAATACAGAACGAAAAAAATCATGCAAAATTCCCACGCGTACTCAAAGAGCTTCTTTATAAATCGGGACAAGTCTTGCGTCTGATGCGCCACTTTTTTGCATTTATTTTATGATTAAATATTGTCGTATTCACTGAAGCTCAACCGAAAGCCAATGGGCCGAGACGACGCGACGAGCTGCCGAGAACTTGCGTGAGAACTTGACAAGAAATCAAAATACACTTAAATGCCACACACACACAAACATATGCAACGACAGCAACAGTTTTGAAGATATTTCATAAATTTGTTAAGTCCAAAACTTGTGGTTAGCCCAATAAACAGGCCAAGACGCTATAGCCTTTAGCTGGCATAGAACAAGTTAAAGAGCGCCTGCGCACTCGAGCATATCTTTAGGGTCTTGAGGCATGCGCACTCGCTTGTTAAATGATGTTGCCTTTCAGCCCCGTGACCGAGCCCGAGACCGAGCCCGAGCCCGAAACCCACCTACATGCATACGCTAATTGTCTTGGCCAAATACAAGCGTTTTCACGCCATTCTGCTCGCTTAGAAGGCAGCCAAAAGGGTTCTTGGTTTTAGATAGGGCCGTCAGTTCCTAAAGAAGCAATCAAAGATTGAAGCGTGGGTTGTCGGAGTCGATGTCGATGTCTTGTGCCACACCCTGCAGAGCCTCTTTGTTTATTTAAGAAAATGCAGGAAAATCAGCAAGTTGGGGTCGGTGTGAGAAAAACATTGCTTAACAAATTGTACAAATAACATCGAAGTTTGAATATCTATTTGCCGTGAGGGTTTTCTAAGTGAACTTTTCTCATAGGCAAACTTCCGGCAATTAAGCGGCAGCAGCAGCAGCAACAGTTTTCATTTGAAGTAGGGAAAATTAACTTGAATAAAGCATAGTTAAAACCTTTAAGGAAACCCAAATTTGCTTTTATATCAATATTTATCTGTATATAAAAGAAATGCACATGTTTTGAGAACAACAAAAAGTCAATGCTGAATAAGGAACATCGTTGACAAATAAGCAACTGTAATTCGATATGGGCTAAAATTAAAAAAGGTATGAAATCAATAAAAAAAAAACGGATTCAAAAGATAAGGGTTTCAGCCGGGGCTACTAATTATGGATACAAATCTTCTATATAGAAAAAAGGCGAACATAAAAAAAAATGTATATATATATACAAAATCAAAGCAAAAGAACAGAGCGCATTGAAATCAAGATAAGCGTTAAAGTGTGCACAGTGCAAAATAACCAACATAAAAACAAAATTCTGGAGGGTAAAAAAAACTGCCTTCGCCTGCTCACAATGGCTAAAGATCAGCGTGCAGATCATGGATGAGTTTGCTGCCTCATGCTGATGATGATCACGATGTTGATTATTATGATGATGAAGGTAAATAAACCCAAAAAATCAGCAGCAGCAGCAAATAACTCAAGCAACATGCAGCGCTTTTGTGTGCTGCAGCAGCAGCAACAACTACAACAACAGCATGGTGACTCAGGGCAGAGGCAAACTGAAAAGAAAGGCAAGATAACCAGCGCATAAATGGCCTGGGTCCGGGTCTCGGTCTCGGTCTGGGTCTGGCCCTGGGCCTCGACAGTCCCAGTCGATCCCAACTACAGTCCCAGTCCCAGTCGCGCCAGACAAACTGGCGACGCTTGTGAAATTTTCTCGCCGTCTGCTTTTGCCTGCCTCTTTTTCGTACGCAATAATAAAGAAAATAAATAAAAACACTCACAACAACAACAACACACACACACATACACACAAGAAGTGGAAAAAAGAAGCATAAATGCATTTCAACAAAGGCAGCCTGAGGAGCCAATGAACCTAAGGAGCTAAACCAAAGCCCAAACCAGGCCATAAATAAGCCGGGGCCCGGCCATCGCCTCTGCCTTTGCCTAGCGTCGACGTCGCCGTCGTCGTCGTGTGTGCTGCGCATGCGCAGCCGTTCGCATTCGGTTGCACTTCAACTTGAGGCATGCCACGCCAGCGGCTGTCATTGCCCCCCTGCCCCAAAATGCGACTGCTGCTGCTGCGTCTGCACTATTCTATCTTTTTTTCTTCTCATTTTTTTCCTATAGAGCCCAAAACGAATTTGCCCTTTTAGAGGCAAACGCATTTGTATATTTCCATGTTCAATTTGTGGGCATTTTGTTGCACTTTTAAAGGGTATTATGAATTATTAAAACTAAATATGCTGATAATTAAATTGACTTTTTGAATATTTTTTAACTCGGACTGAATAGCAGATATGGACTGGATAGCATATAAAATATTAAAATTTATTTAAATTGATGACTTCATATAACTGCAAAGAGTACACAAATTGCGTAGAGCATCTTGTACTGTATATCAAAAATGGGATATATTTTTAAAATATTTTCAAAATATTGTAATTTTAATTTAGTTTTAAATGATTCAGTTTATGAATATAGCACATAAGGTATGTATTTTTAAAATATTTAAAAACAAAATAGATTTCAACGAATAGATTTTTGAAAATTATTCATATAATTAATTTTGATTGATGAATCTATAAATTGATATTTTCTAATATTCTTTTACTTGGCGAGTATGAAATCATTTGCATTGGGCTGATTAGCATTAAATATGTATAGAAAATATAGTATATTTATATTTGCTCTTTTGCATCATTTTGTAGAGTATTTCAATGTCGTATCACAATGTTCTCATCAGTTGGTTTTCTCTTTATTTTTTTTGAACTAGCTTGTACACTTATGCTTCAGGAATTTCTACAACTTCTCGACTTTTTTACTAGTGCAATTTTTCACTAATGATGACTAATTCTCTGGTGGCTTTTAGACAAGCAACAGGCATTTTTTCTCTGTATCATTTGCATGATTCACACGTTGGTGAGGTGCAAAACATTTGAAACGCAGGTGGGGCGAAGTTGGCCAAAAAATACATTGCCCAACAGCTGAATGCTGTTCAAGTAAACAAATTTATTTATTGCACCCGAAACATGACTCTATATATTTGAAGAATTTATACATTTTGGTGGCATGTTTTTAATGAGTCTCATTGGAGCTCATGGAACTGATAAGCGCGGCTCTTACTCGGCAGTTGCGCCTCGCATTACAATCAAAATCCAATTAAATGTTATCAGCAAGTTCTAAGAGCAACAACGAAAGTTCAAATCCCCCCAATTTGGATTGGATTCGATTCGACAAGTGTGTGTGTGTGTGTGTGTGTGCGTGTGTGTGTTTGCGGTCGAGTGAGAGTTTGGTTTGGTTCGTCCCCAGAGCTCTCAAGTGTGTTGCAGAGGTTGTTTTCATGCCCCAGGCGCAGTTTCAGCTGTTAATTTGAAAATTAGATAATTGAGCCAGACGAAGAACCAGCTAGAGTTCGAGATGAAAATGAAAACACATCAAAAACGCTTGACCCCAATTTGATAAAACGAAATTTATCGTGGCTGAGCTAACTTAACGTATATGTATGTATGCCATGCGGGAGCCTGGGCTTGCATATTACATATACATATATTTAGAGAGTTTGTGTGCCACTTGATTGATATGTAGGAATTACAAAAGTTGTCACAATTTATGGCTTTATAATACTTTAATTATCTACTTAAGTTTCGGATATGTTATGCGAATTAGCTGCTGATTGCAATTGCCAGACAGCAGAATGTTGCCAAGAGTATGTTGAGGCTGTCAAAACAAGCTAGAAACTGTTAAATTGTTCAACATTTAGTTGGCTTTAGGCAAATCCAAAAATTGAGCTTAGACTGCATTCAGCTTAAGCCAGCAAACAGTCAGAGCCAAGTGCCCACCCCAAAAGCCAAGACAGAGCCAATAAAGAGCACTTGCTGCTCTAATAAAGATGAAAATTATATGGCCGAATACAACTTCAGCGGGCTGCTGGCTGCTATTACAACGACAAGTGGAATTTACATAACAATTTAATTAAAGTGCACAAAAACAAAAGCTAAGCTGGCCAACTCCAGGCTGGCCAGTGGCCGCCAGTAACCACATGGCCAAGTCCGGGCTGAAGGAGCTGCGAAAAGTTAAAGCGCAAACTCAAAAACAGGCAAGCGGGCATTTATATGCATGCATGTATATGTATGCATAAATATGGCAAAAAGTTGGCTTATTAAATAAATACACCATAATTAACGATCGTGCGCATGTATGAGTTGGCCAAGAAAAAAAATCAGCCAACACATAAGCCATGATTAAAGCTGGGGGTCTTTTCGTTGAGTGTTGAAATTACCAACTAGTCGGCAAAGTCGGATACGCATTGTTATACCCTGCAGTGAGAGCAGGCATAGAAAGGGTATAACATGCTTATGCAGTCGTCAAACAGCTGAAAAAAGCTTGAATACTTTTAGATGCAACAGTATTATAAAGTATCATATTTGATATTTAAACATGTTTCATATATTAGTTATATATTAATGATTAGTTAATGGTTAAAGAATACCCTTTAATTTAATCAGTTGTTAAAGTGCCTAACAAACATTCAAAATAAATTCTAGGCTGCGCACAGAGTATCTTCTCGCTGAGCTCACCTACTTGTTTGGCTTTTTTTTAACTTTTTGTTTGCAGGTGGAAGTCTCAGCCGCCTTGCTGTCTAAGACCACATAGTAGGCCAACACTGGCAAAGGCCCAGACCGCAGCAGCAGCAGCAGCCCAATAGCAGTTGACTTTTTGGCGTATGTTGCAAGCAGATCCTCGCCATAATTGGAAGCAGTCGCATGGAACTTGTTGCCGCTGTGGCCAGTAACAAATTATAACTAACCAGATCCCCAAGTCTATTGCATTCGCAAACGCATTGTCGTTGTCTTCGTTGTTGTTAATGTTGTTGTTGTTGTTGCTTTTGTCGACACGGCCAGTCGATCAGTCAGTTAGTAAGTCAAGTGGTTTGAAATGTAAATATGCGAGTGGTAGCATCACTTTTACTTTTAAACCCGGTCCAACAGGCGAATGCCCAGTTTTGGCTTTGTGTTAATGTGACAAGTTGGCTGCCAATCGTTTTGGATCTGGTCGACAAATTGCCGATGCTTCTGGCTGATGCTCTTTTGTTGTTGGCTTATGCAATTGACACCTCGTTGTTAATGGCTTATACAGCACCGAGGAGAACGCTGCTTAATGCCCAATTCATGTCAGCGCAATTCTTTGCAGTCAAAACGATAAACAGTCAACCATTTATTCTGGCCAGCTGTGTTTCTCTTTGCTCGCCAATAACCAATTAGCTGCTGGCTCATCCTCTCCAATATACGGATTCTTGTCTTCCCTAAAAGGCTAATTGTAATTTGTAGCACTTCATGAGAGCTTATTCAGATGGAAGGGCGAACTTTTAAACGAACAAAACTTTATAATATCATGGCAAGCTAATATATTTATTACATATCGCATAATAAACAAATACTGAGACAAAGCAGGGATTCAGAAATCCTCTCAAAAAATAGAATCTTCCCCTAATTGCAGAAAATCGACATATAATAATTTTTCTAAATTTCAATAAATTTTGTGTTGAAAACATTTTTTTTTATTTAGGAACAACGAACCTACAGCCACAGACATTTCTAGAAAAAAATCTTAAATTAAGAACATTTTCTTTTCGTGGAGATTTTCTAAAACTTGGAAAGCAACCTTTTTGGGATAAATAGTCTTTAAATTTCCCCTATTGACCCTAGTTTTAATTACACAAATCCAAGGGCAGTTCTTTAACTTTTAGCCTCAACTAAATGCCCAATATTGCAATTAGTCATAGCCGAATAAAATACCTGACATAGGGCAGCCACCATTTTGACCAGAGTTTGCAGGTGTTTTCATCCCCATGAATCATAACAGAAACCGAAAATTTTATAGCCAGGGCCTGCTTTGTATGGCAGCATGTCGCGGCGTACGGCAGCTCATAAAATCTACACAGGGCAGCTAAAATGGATTTATAAAGATATTAAACATTTCCATAAAAGGCGCAACGGCCGAGATAATCGTCAGAAATGGGAGCTGCGAAAAAAAACAACTAAATAGGTGACAATCAAGAGAGCAGGGACAGAAGGAGATCTGGTAGGTGGAGGATCGCTCGTAAAAAGCTGAAGACCGCGCAATAAATGCATAAATGAAGACAGAAATTAACATAAAATTGTAAGACAAGATGATCAGCCAGCTAGGGGCAACACCCTTACCTCGCCTCGATCGCTCTATAATTGCCAAGAGGCGAGGGCAAATCCGAGGCCAGGGCAATAATACTTGTGCCCAGCACACTCTGCAAGTGTGTCGTGGATATTTGACGGACAACAGTTCGCAGCCATTCGGCTCAACTTGGCTTTCGGGTTCGAGTTCGAGTTCGGGTTGGGGTTCAGGTTCACTGAGCTGAGGCACATGATCCCTTGGCAACGTCTTTGTTGTTGTCAGTGCGATAAGCGACGATCGAGCTGAATGTGCCCAGGCGATGGCCCAAGCGCCCCAGGCCAGCCAGCCTAGAGCGTCGACAGTTTTCCTGGCCCTTTTCTTGCTCAAATGTCGCATCTATCAGGTCTATTTTTTTCCCATTTTGTTTGTTTATTTGTTTGCTGTTGGCGTAGGACGCAGCGACCCTTTTTTCTTTTACACTGAGGCTCCACTGGTCTCTGCCTGCTGCTCAACTGACTGACAAGTTTCACCTGTCCGTATTTGTCTATGGGGTGATCTATCATGGCAGCCTTAGAGAGCTGCCACGACGACTGCGAGGCGTTTATATGCTTCCCTACCCGGGGTTGACGTTTCTATTGCAGCTCTTTGGATTTGCTGAGGAACATTTGTTTGAGTAGATAATGGGGCACACAGTGCGCTTGTTCGTATGGTAATTTAATATCGTTTCACATGCGCTAGGTGTGCCAGCATCAGCCAGACCAGAGACCGACCCTTTGACCCTACCGTACAGTAAGGGTCAGCATTGAAATTAATATGTCTGGCTATATGGTAAACTGATATGCACATATTGCAGCAACTTGCAGCCCCAAAAACCCCAATCCTCCAACCCAGGCATTGAAAGTGAAATCCCGCTGCGGCACATGACCATACATTATGGTTAGAGCTTAGCGATATCATCCACATCCACGTCCACGCCGAGAACGTGCAAACTGCGTGCAGGCCAACTTGACTTGACGATAATGATTGACCCAAAAAATAAAAACGCGCCCAAAGCAACAAAAAGTGAATGTCATTAGAAGAAACTTTGTCGAAGCAGTGCCAGATAAAAAAGAAAAAAGGAATGAGTAAAGAGCTGCCACAATCCGAGCCCAAGCACTCCCCAAGCTGTAGCAGCTGTCAATCAAAGTGCAACAGCTACCAGAAAACAAAGAAACAAAATAGTTGTCGCTCTGCACATACCCTACGCATACGCTGTAATACTGCTTGCAGGAAATATGCTCAAAAGGAAACTTTTTTGCAAATAACAAGAACATAACAAAAAATACCACAAAAAACTGCGTTAAAATTCTTTAAACTAAATTATAACAAATATTTATTATTTATAATAAATAAAAATTATTAAAAAGTTATTAATTAATCATTAATTTATTTTTATTTATTATATCTTCCCTTTAAATTTTAAAAGATAAATTATTATCAATATTTATTAAAACAAAAGAAATTTTTAAAATAAAATAATAAAATAAAACATTAAAGATCATTTTGTTTGAAAATGTTTTTTCTCCAATTGCTATAAAATGTCAAACGTCAACAAAAATAAAATCTTTCAAATTCTTGAACCTAAATGGACCTCGTGCTAGCTAACAAAATATATAAAAAATAATTTTATAATTTAGTAATATCAGCTTGACAACAAAAAAAGGAATTCCTATAATCAGTTTATTCAGTAACATGTTGAATCAGGTTTCAGGCAAAAAAAAAGATAAGTTTAACTGAAATACTGTACTGTTAAAGCAGTAACTTTGCGTCGATCAGTTTGAACTTTGCTTGTTTATCTATTTATTTTTTTTGTGATTTTTCCAATGTATTTGTTTTCTATGAAACTTTTCGGTGCGTAACTCGGCTGCCGCTGCCGCTGCCTCTAACCCCATCCTCGGCCTGCTTATGCAAGCTGGTGAACACTGAAAAATGCCCCCAGCTTGGTTGCCCCAGATTCTGTGGCTCTTTGCCGCAGTGCCTCAGTGGCATGTTAGCAGCCTCTGCCCTTTTCTTTTTTATTTTTTTGAAGCTTGTGTGCAGCACACATAAGCACATGGCAAATGCTTTCAATCGCTGCTGTGGCTAAAGAAAAGTTTTGTTTATATTTTGTTTTGTAAACAAAGAGAAATAATATATACATATATATATGTGCGTATGTATAAATGGTCTCTATATGTAGGCAACTATATGGCAATATCTGTGTTCTACACAATCGAAAACAACAAACACGACAACGATCACGACGACGACATGTTGCATTCTAATGGCCTGCGCCAGAAGTCTTACGAGTTGGAGCCTCTGTTGATCATGTTCATTAATTAATGATCAGTCGTCTTCGCCCATTGCTGTTGTTGTATTTGATCTTTATTATTGTATTTTATGATGGCCATGCGTTGTGCTTTATATTCTTTTATTTTGTTTTCCTTTGAGCGTATAATTTATGACATTTTATTGTGTGGCAACGCAAATGTGGTGCAGTGTCGAACTTGCTGGTGCTAAATGATCACTTTGTGGATATTCAAAGGTTGGGCGAAAACATGTACAGAAAATATGCAAATACTGAAGGGTAGATTTTCTAGTGGTTAACGGAACTGATTTTAACGGTAGAATTACTTCCTTTACAATAAAAATAAACCAAATGAAATAAATCTAAATTTATTTAAAAAAAAAGTTAATACGAAATTGTAAACTGCACCAAAAACGGAGGTAAGATTCTCTATAGGCCAACGGAAAAGCTTTCAAAAGAAGATTTCTTTTCTACACATTAAAAATAGATTAATCAAATAAATCAAACAAATGAATGAAAATGGGACATTTTAATCTGCACTTGAAAACTGTAGTCGAGTGTACTCGCTACAGAATCCCCTTGTCAATATATTTTGATATGGCTTCAAAATTCAGTTTCTTTCTGTTATTTTCGAAGGAATGGGGTTTCCAAAAAGTGAAATATTCCTTATCTGTGTATACTATACGAGAGCTTAAATACCAAAATTTGAGTTATTCTCTCTTATATTTTTTGAGTTATGCTTAAGTAACCAAGTCCAAAAATCGATTTTTATCTTTATTTGATGGTATGAGATGCGGACAAATTAAATTAAATTATTATCTCGTCTAACGTATATCGTAATAGAATATATACTATTTAAAGTCTCAAGCTGTTATAGTTTCCAAAACCGACGGACCAGAAGTAATGGCTAAATCGAATACTTTATGGGGTCGGAGATCCCTTCATCTGCCAGTTACATACATTTGCAGAAAACGATAATACCCTTTCTTAACCATTTTCAATGGGTACAGGATATATAGAAACTGAGTCCACCATCTCTAAGCGATCGAACTGAAAAACCCATAGATCACAATAAAGATCTCGGGGTAATTGTCAAAGATTACCATACAGTAGTTACTGTCGAATCTTTTTCTTTTTTCGCTGTAGCCACATTAGGCCCAAAACAGAGAGAAAAAAATAAAGAATCGATTGTCTATTTGTGATTGTTCTTGTTGTTGCTTTTGCACTCAAAAAGATAGATTGCTCATATACTTAGGGGCAGAGGGAAAACTGAAAATGAAAATAAAATCGTGTTACACTGCCAGACACAACAACAGCAACAACAACAAAAAGAAGACACTGGTAACCAAATGGGCAACCCAACTGAAAAACGAGCAGAAGAAGAAGAGAAGAAAAACTGTTGTAAAACGCATTTTGACTGACAGGTACCCATAGGTCTTAGGCCCGAGTTCGAACCCTGTGCCCGGGCACAGCCGAAACTCCTCCAGTTTGATTGCACGAGTCAGCCGAGACGACGTCGAGTGTCGAGACGTTGCCTCAATTTGAAAATCGACAAAACGTGCAACTCACATGTCATACACGCGACGAAGACACCAAAAGACCAAAGACGACGAAGCTGTCTACGTTTGTAGCCAAGGGACACGTCCGGACAATGCGTCAACAGCTGGTCGGCGTAGTCGAGTCGAGTGAAACCTCTGCCTGAAGACACAGGGTCGGCGACTCGGATTTTTACGTTAAATACACCATGCTGACAACGGCAGCAATTGCTTGTAGGGGCCAATACAGGGACCAGGATGTCGAGAGAGCGAGAGGGCGACAGAATGAGAAAGTGCGACAAAGAAAGCAAGGTGTGCAGGTGTAAGGGAGATTGAATTTATATAAAGAAGAGTAGATTGGCTTAAGGGTTTCCGCAGAGATAATATTGGGGTTGAACTGTTGAAATATTGCACATAGGACTGACTTTTAAAAGAATATCAATTTTTAGCGAAGAATATTCTATTTAATCATTATTAATTCCAGTGAGAATAACTCACAGAATAATTCTTACTTTTATTTTTAAATTATTTTTTAAAGGAGATATTTTCATATTTTTTAAAGATGATGCCAAAATATATTGAATATTTTGACGCAAACTATGTTTCTTTAGCGATATTTCTTCAGCATGATTTTGTGGTTAAAAGTTCCATATATAACGGTTCCTCATGTATTCCAACTACGTTTCAAACAATCCATTAACTTGGGCAAAAACAAGTTTCCAGCAGGGCTTACCCTATAGCACATCCCTAGCTTAAATGTCAACAGTCTGGCAACTCGATCAAGTGTCACGAACACCCTAACAAAGAAAGAGGATTGCGGCAGCCAGCACATATATAACAACAGTTCCGTACTCTTCATAATGGCCAACCCAAATATGATGTGCCAGATGATGAGGACGTTAAGTTAAATGCATTAAGCGAAGACACACTTTGGTAGCCCGAATAAAAAACAAAAATAAACAAGTGGTTAGTGCTAGAGCGGAAGATACCCTGCATAAGGAACTAAAGCACAAGAAGTTCGTGTTGAGCAGAACAAGTATAATAAATAGATAGTTGAGGAATCGCGAGAAATTGTGGTGGATACAAAACTGAGATGCTAAAATAGGAACTTAGAATATAATAGACGGTATATAATATTATCCGACCATTCATCCCAGTCACATACAATTGCACAACCTTGTCATAGCCTGTCCTAGGGACTTCTGGGGCACAGGGTATGAGAAAACACTGCCTTCCAGGCAGGAGGGTAGACTGAAGTTGATAAACCGAAATATTAAATCACAACAAAGGCTCAGACATGGGACGAAGACGATTCTTACTTAAACATTTCGCTGGGCACAACAACGAGCCGAGGCGCGTTCCGAGTGCTTCGAGATTTATTCAATTTGTGCGTGTGTGCGTGTTTGTACTGTGGGATTCTAATTATACAGGCCAGTGCAGGTCGAAATGGCTTCTCTACACCTTTGGCCAGGGTTTACTTTGCGTTGTGTGCGAGTGTGTGTGTGTGAGTTTGAACACCTGTACGGACATTAAATAAAACTAGCTTGAATGCGGGCGCTTAATGATTGAATAGCCAATGGGATGCAGGCCAAACTAAGATTTATAGTATTGGCAAAAACCCATAGAACCAAAGACTATAAATTCGAGTCTATATGATGCAAATGATAGTCTTTGCCTAATCTAGCCATCAGCTTCCCACTCGCATCCAGACTAGCCAAGATCGTTAATGCCAAATGTGCCGTGCGCCCTGCCTGAGTGCCCAATATATAACTCGAGAAATTATCGCTCATTATCTTATTTTGGCTAGTAAATAATTTCGTTTCGGTCAGGAGCTATTAAATTCGAAGCAGAGCAGGAGGAGGAGGAGGTGAAGGAGGAGCAGGCGAAAAGCCTCTGCCAAATGCAAGCTGCGAGAGGCGAGCATCACATTAGTCAAAGAACCAGAACTGGAGTCGGCTGAGTGCATCTACAGTGCGGACTCGTATAGGACGGACGGACGGGTGGACGGACCGGAGACGACGGCACGAGCGCATCAAATTAAGCAGGAAGAAGACAGCAGCGTCGACACAACGGCAAACTGCAAATAAAATACATACTAAAAACCCCTAACCAATGTAATTTGATACCGAAAATCATTATGCACAAACATACAACAAGATATTGTGTGTATGGTATATATAGTCGGATGAAGAGACAGCAGCAGCAGCAGCCAAGCCAAGAAGACGACGACGACGACGACGACGACGACGACGAGTCGACGACTAATTGCCATCAATTTTTTGCATAAATCTTGGCAATATTATGCATGCAAATGCTAGCCAAGAAGAAGGAGGCAGGCAGGCAGGCATTGGGGGGGCGGCTGTGTAGAGACAAGCGCAGTAAACATGGCACAGTTTAATGCCTCAGACCGCACCAACTTCAGGATTGCCCATGGAGCCAGCACTGGAGTCGTGTTTAGCTAACCAATCAAAAGGTTCTTCAACCCACAGTTGCGAGAGTTTAGCCAGATCCAACTGCGACTCTGACTGCCTGCCTGCCTGCTCTTCGTAGTTAACCATTGCTAAAGTGGCACGATCACCAACATCATTATCATACATAGAACGGCTGCGACTGCGACTCGACTCGTAACTACGACAATGGAGCAGAGCTTCATGGCGCTGCTATTACAACAGCAACAGCAACAACAACGAGGCGTGTTGGCAAAATCAAATAAAATTTCTAAAAACGTTTTCTTTTTTATGCCGAGTGCCCAGGTGGAGTTAGGAGCGTGCGCAGAGAGCGGCTAGACGATCATGAGGCAACACGATTTGAAAATTGCGTACGTATCGCCAAAACCAAGTTCATTATGTCCAAGGAGGAGTCGCGAGCGACAGAGAGAGAGAGAGCGAGAGCTGGCACAAAGCTAGCTCACTGTGCCCAGCGAAGACGGCGATCATGATGATCAGGCCGTTGATATCATGCGGCAACAGCAGGCAGGCAGCCCAGTCAGGCAGTCAGCCAGGCAGTCAGGGATAGGCAGGCCTGCCCAGACCAGCCAGGCAGAGGCAGCAGTCAGGATAAGTTCATTGACTTGCATCTAGAAGTTCATTGCAGTTGAAGTCGTACCACCAACAACAACAACTGCAACAACTGCAACAGCTAAAAGAACGAACCCATGGATCTCAGTGTTTGTCTTTTGCTTGGCTTCAGAGCGTGTGTGTTGCACACTTTCTGTTTTATATACCTATACCTATATATATATGTATATATATATACTGCACGTCCAGGCCCAAAACCCAAGCCCGAGACAGAACCTGGAACCGCTCCACTCAACTACTTCATCTTTTTGTCTTCCTCCACTACACTTGTCCTAGGCTATGCTCTTTGTATTATTTGCTAGGATTAAAGGTATTAAAAGACATGAAACGAAGGCAAAGGCAACAACACAGAAAGGAGAACGAGCAGGGTAAACATGAGATCGCATTTGTCTTTGTGTGTGTGTGATTGTGTGTGTGTGTGGCAAATAAAACATCTGTGCCGTAAAATCAAAACACAGAGGGATACAACGAATACAACTGGCTGCAAATGCGCGCCCGTTAAGTGTGGATCAGTCGGTTTCTCTGGCCAAGGAGAACTTGCAAATTGACGTCGTGGGGATCTCGTATATGTACGAGTACGATCGTGGACCCTTCAAGAAACAAGAAACGTTGTGTATCCCTCTTTGGTCTTCATTTTTTTTTTTCGTCTTCGCCTCAGCTCTGAAATTTATTCTGCCGGTTGGTTTGTTGTCTGGTTGGTTTGGTTTGGTTTGGTTTGGTTTGGGGTGACCGCATCTGTGGGTCTGTTTGAGGTTATTACACTCTCGTTGCGATTTCAGGCTTGGCTTTTATTTTTATTACGGCCAACAAGGACTATAAATGTGTGCATGCATATATGTATCAGTATCTCGTGGAGCAGCTAGTTTTGGCGCGCTTTTTACAGCGACTAACCAGGTGGAAGAACGTGGAAGTTGGGGCTTCTCTAGCAAGCTTTATTCATTTTGAAGATCCTATAAAGCTTAAGCAGCTTTCGTACAACTCTAATTAATTATGCTAAATTGCATATATTCTTTATAATAATCGTTCTGATCCGTTTACAATTGCATTTCATGCTGCAACGCAATCTTTGCCCAACTGCAGCACGACAACACTGTCCACTGCAGTGTCTCTTTCACTCTCTCTAAGTCGTGCTCTCAGCCAACTCAAAGATTACCGGTCACTCATGCTCTTAAAAGCAGCACTGCTCTGCCACACTGTCGCTCTTAAGATTGCTGGTGGCTCTTTTTCAGATTGTTTTGATTTTGTTTTTCTTCTCAATTTTTTACACACACACTCGCACACAAAGTTGGCTGCGCTCCGGTTGTAGTTTTGTTTTGTTCGTCTTATTCCGCTGGCCGTTTTCTTCGTCGTCTTCATACATACATATATACTTTGTATGTATGTATATGGGGGTACAGTAGTCTCCCGCCAAAATTTAGTGGCGCGCGCGCTCGCTGTTTGCCTCTTTGTGCGTTGATCTTTTACGTTTTTGTTTTGATTTCAACATTCTCGTCGTTGCCGTAGTAGCTCTGCCAGGCACGATCGCTGCTTCGATAGCTCGCTGCTAACTTGCCGGACCGGACTACACACACACACATGCACACACACATACATAGTGCTTCAAGCAGCTCTGCACAGTGCTTGGACAAGTGATCATGACAGCGGCGGGTGAGTTGAGCTCCATGTGTGTGTTTCGTTCTCCCCGTGAGTGTGTGTGTGTGTGTGCGCGAGTGTGTGTATTGTGCATTTTCGTTTTCAATTAGGTTTAATCAAGCAAACGATCGATCATATTGACTTGTTTTTTGAGTTGGCTTGAGGTGTGCGTTTCGTGTACTGCCTGCTGCCAACTGCCAACTGGCAACTGGTAACTGCCAACTGGTAACTGCCTACTGCCTGGGTTATTGCTCGCTTTTCATTTTCCTGTTCTGGTTTTTTAGTTTTGCATAAACTTGTTGATTAACTGCGGCCCGAGGGGGCTCAGCTGCTGCTGGTTTTTGGTTAGCGCTCGTTGGACTCATTACACATACACGCACCCATGTGTATGTGTGTGAGTGTACCCAAAGGGTACCAAGGTTGTAATCGGTTTAGGATTAAACTGAACCAAATTAAATGACACGAAACAATAATAAATATGTATACTTTATGCAAATTTGAATGCTAAATGTGGCTAAAGTTTAGAGTGGAAAAATTCAAATATTGTTTTTTTTTTAATACTTTATATAACTAGCAAAGTTAGTAGCTTGATCGCTTAAAAGTAGCTGAATAACACTTTTTGGAAGCGCTCATAAAAACACACGCCTTAAAATAAAAGATTCTATTTACAAAATTTGTGATACCCTTGTAAAGGGTACGCATAAATGGATACATCTGAAACCCTATATAGTACATCAATTCTAGAAGAACTACATGGTAAGATGATTAACTGTTGGCCATAACTACCAACAACAACGAGGTATAAGCACTAAGAGTATGTAGGTTATCTATAGGGCTTTTTCAAGAACCTCTCGGTTCTATCATCAACAGAGTTTGCTATTAACTCTACATTTGCAAGCCCTTGTGACAAGTCCAAAGCAATAACTACTTGAGAATTATAAGAAACGAAAAGAAGATAAAGCTAGCAAAACCCAAGCCAACTTTTATAGTTTTACAGCCAAATCGCCTGACTTTGTAAAGAAAACGTTTCTGTATGTAAAAGTATACATATACTTATGTATCAAAACTAATCTTCCTTAAGTAAGTGCAAGTCCTATCCCCTTGGATTATTACATCATATGGGACCCATATGAACAATCCAACAGTACAGATATTAACAAAGGCATTTAAACTTCGGCATGCCGTTCGTACTTGCTGCTAATTTCTGATTTCTAAGCACACGAACTTTTGACATCATAAATTGGTCATCACAAAAGACATGGATATTAAGAATTATTTGCAAGTTGTGGAACGAAAGTTTTGATCTCTCAAAAAGCAGCTAAGGCTGTCACATGGTAAAGCTAAAAGCTCTAAAAATGTAGTTGACTCCACTTTTGAAAATGGATACGGGGCTAAAGAAAATGAAAATTTGATACAGCCAGCCTAGAGACATATTGCCAATTTGTTCTCAAGTGTAAGTGAAGCGAAGATTTCAAGTTTGCCAAGCTATAAATACATACCCAATGCATTTCTCTGGCTTCTCTATTACCAAAGTGTCAAGCCCGTACCGTAAGCCCAAAGATATAATATACAATATAAAAATTACATCCACAGTAGCAACAAGACACCAGGGAGGCACCGACTGGCGCAGGCGAAGCACTTGGACAATCAGGCAGCGTCAGGCATTATCATTATGTTTATTATACGAGTACTTGCAACCAGCAGCAGCAGCAGCCACAACAGCTCATATAGCTCGCTCTGATCATAATCAGACAGGGGCCAGGCTCTTCAGGCCAAGGGTACAGGGGCGAACTCGAAATCGACAAGTTGCTGCATGCACGATCGACGGCGACGACGACAACGACGACGTCGAGAGCTGTGCTTGGGACTCGTGTCTTGGGTTTGGCTTGGCCCCTCAGCTGGGTCCGCTCGGGGGCTGCATAAAGTGTTTGAGGCGACTCGTTTGGATGCTGCTGCTGCTGCAGCTCGGCCCGCATCGTCGTCGTCGTCGTGCGCATTTAAAGGTCTCCAGCTCCGACCGCGACCGCGTCCACGTCTCCTCCACCGTCCAGCCGCTGCTGTCTTCTGCTGGAGCTGTTTAAGTGCCGTTGCCGTCGTCGTTGTTGAATCTTTAAAACTTGATTTTAAGTTTGTTGTAGTTGTTGTTGTTTTTTCGCCGCTGGTTGTTTATGTATGGCTGCTGCAGCAGCTGAACACCTGTGTTCTTATGCGCTCCCCTCAGCGGCTATAGACAATATTATTATTATTATTTTTTTTTTAACCTCATGCAATTTAATGTCATGTTTTTCGTCTTAGTTGCTGTTGGTTTATTTTGTTTTTTTTGTTTTTTTTTTATTGCTTAAGTGCGTGTTTAGGTTTAAAGGTTTATGTGTGCTGCTTGCTTTGCTTCTCGATCTTTTATGCCTAGTAAATTTAGCGTCTTAACCTATTTATAATGAAATCTGTTTTGGTCATAAACTGGCCAGAGGCGGGGGCAGCATTATTGCCGGTGTCATAATGTTGCACAATTTATGGGCCTATTAAAGCACAGTTAAGGCTTTGCCTATGAAAATCATCTAGGTAATTGCGTCAACTGAAAAGAGCCCACAATCATATAAGCCCAAGTTATAGCACACAATAAAATAGCACCTTAAAACGAATACGAAAAAATTGTTCTAGTAAAATTTGGTGAAATATTTAAGTAAAAAAGGTTAATATAAATACACTTGTACGACTTGAACATATATATAATAATAAATAAACATTAATTGGTAAGCAACTGGATAGAATAATTTATGAATTAAAGCATTTGCTGATGCAGTAAAAAGGCAGCTCATTATATTTAACATAACCTTTCTATGCGATTCTCATAAATTCAAGTGAGGCTTATCTGTACATTGACGTTAGTTAGTGAGTATTTAAAATGAACATATAGAGAGAACGTTAGAAGACGAGGCAAGTAAATTAATTTAAACATATCTAATTTAATTTTAGCAAATGTTCATATCGAGTATTCATAAATGGGCTATTATTTTTAGCTCAGTGTAGGTAAAATATGTAAATATAAGAACCTTATTGAATTGTTCTGTTTTGTGTGATGGACTAAAATGGCGTATGAGTAATCAACTAATTTTGAACAATAGCCAAATGCAATAAAATTATTAATAACGCGACTGTAACTAATCACGTCAAATGAACAATGGCCAAAGTACATTTATGGCTGCTCCAAAGCTAACAAAAGAACCCAAACGGACCGCACCAACTAACCAACGGACCGATGGGCCTGATGGACTGACTAACTAACAAAGCGCATTCAATCAACATAGCACAAACAACAACGCACAGTTGCAAGTCATAAAAACTACAACAAACATACAGTGCAAATACAAATACTATAGAACTAAAATGAAAGAGAAAAAAAAACAATTTTCAGCACTGGTCGAAGCAGCTACTGGGCATACGCCAAAAAGAGGCGACGCGACGCCTCGTAACGCTAAGCAAATAGACCAAAGACGACGGCAGAGTTCTACAAACGGGCCGTGGCAGAGTGAGGAACAGAGAGGAGCAGGAGCAGGGCAAGGGCCGAGAGCACGGGTAGGGGTAGGGTTAGGACAGGGCACACAATGCAACTTCACGCCGCAAGTCAAAATGCAATTAAGCGCAGCTACTGGACGACTTCAGCCCGATGATGATGATGATGACGATGGCAACGTTGTAACCATCAACCAGCAGATTGTCAGAGACACACACACACATACATATACATATATATATCTATGCAAGCATGTGCGTATGTGTATTTATAAAGAGAGACCCATGAGCTGGGCGTTGATGTTTCAGGCGGAGTTGCACAGATAGAAAACTACATAGTACAAACAAAACTCGATTTCAGTTTAAGACGCAGTAAAAAGTTGTAATGCAGCTTAAGACGGGAGCGCAGCCGCTTTAAACATAGAGGAAGGAAAGAACCGCACGGAAAACGAAAAGCAGCACCAACAGCAGCAGCACCAGCAGAAAAAAATAAAATAAAAGCTTTTGTGCTGGAAGTGGCAATTACACGCAACAAAATTGGTGGCACGAGGTTCAGCCCATAATTTGATATATGTAGACGATGTATGTTTGTATGAAATTAAACGATTTAGCAAAGGGGTAAAACTAGCCAAAGCCTCTATCAATCTTGGTAATTATAAAGGCTATCGAGAGCAGAAAATAAGAAAAGAGAAATTCAATAAATCAACTAGATCAGCTGGACTTAAACAGGTATATAATGGCAAAACATGTTAAGTATAGATACTGCAGAATGGCAAAAAAACAAAAAAAAAAGAAAATAACTGAATTACTATAGGTTATGCCTATTCTATTCCCATTCTTAATAGATAAACAATCATTTATTTTTTTTTTAAATAATCTCTTTCTATTAATTCAATGTTTTAACATGTGCTTGAATCGCGCTGGTTAAAACCCGAAATTTATTTTATTTTTTACTATGAAACGAAGCTTTAATCAAACAAGTTGCCCCAAACAGCTAACCGTAACCCAAACTGAACCACATATTTTAAAAAAATATACAGCTTTTAAGGGATATATAGAACAAAGAAAGATTTAAACTAAAATCTAGGCAATGGTTATGGAAAGTCTGGTCTACGAACGGGTTTTTGTAAGGCAAAGGTTTGGTTTGAAAATTGAAATTTTTTTCGATTAGCAGCTTCGATATACATAAATACATTTTTTATTAAATAAATACATATGTATTTAACTGGCTCGAGGTCCGGAGTTTAATTTGTTAAATCAAAAATGAAAAACATATATATATTTCTCCGATATATTTCGAGCCAGATAAATAAATATTTAAAATATGGAAGGCCGCCACAAGCTGCAATCTATATTATTTATTATTTAGATACATTTAGTATTTTTTTTATTAATTTGTATATATTATTTATTGGTATCAAATGAATAAAAATTATTATTTTTTATATGATTATTATTCATTATTATTATTATATAATTATTGACGAGTTAACAGTCCATAAGCATTTCTCGCAGTGCATCTGCAACTTCAAGCTACAACAAAGAAGGTTCTTAAAAGCTTTATGCATCGTTGTCGCTGTCGTATAGCTCTAGAACAACAACAACAACAACAAATACAATAAAACCGGTTAGGCAGTTGCTCTTACGCTCCAAGACTCCAACGGTGGGGTCTGCGGGTATACTTGGGGATTTGACTTGGCTGTGTTGATTTGTTGCGCATGCGCGCGCGACTTGCGCCGTTGCACTATGCTCAGACTCGGCTCGACTTGTACTCTCTGTACAGTGTACACCCTGCAGCGTTGCAGCTGTGCCACACACACAAACACACACACGCACACAGATTGTACACATAAAGACAAAAGGCCTACACTGGCGGCAGGGTGGGGTTTGGCTGACTTGGAGGGTTGGCCGGCCAGTGGAGGAGGGACTACTACGACTACTACATCTTGTTGTTGCTGTTATTATGACGCTCAAGCAGCTACTGTGCATTGCTTAACGATCATGCCCGATCATGCCTCAAAAACCAAAGCCAAAAGCTCTTGGAAACGCGCACGTTTCGTGTTTTGTTGTTGTTGTTGTTTTTGTTGCTGCTGCTGTTGTTGTTCAGTGTGCTTTGGTTTGGCTACCGTTTGGATCGCTTTTGGAATCGGTATTGGAATCGCTTTTGGGATCGCATTTGGCTCATTGTCAATGTCGCTGTTGGCTCGCAGCTTCTGGGGCACACGAGCAGCTGCTCTCCCCCCACCCCCTCCCAACCTGATGGCTGCGTGATTCATTTGTCGTGCTGAGCGCGAGCTGGCGACCCGCATGCAACGTGTGCTTTTGGGGCCGCAGATTTGACGTTTATGGCGCTGATGCGATGGAAATATGATTGCCCAAAAGGTACTGGCCAATATACCATGGCTACCATTAACCAATTCGACAAAAAAAAAAAAAAGAGTTGCACCCACTCCACGCTCATTGCCAGGTCAATTTATGCAAAATGAACGGTGATTAAAATGATCGACAATATTTGCATTGGTCAGCGTTTAAACTTCGGCTTTAGCATTTATTAACGAACATTTGCCCAGAGTTCTACGGAGGCAATCGATGGAAATATTGCCCGCCGGGGGTGTGCCCCATTATATGTTTTGCAGTTGTGATGCACGAGTTCTCCACAACAAATATTTCAATTTGTTTCTCAAGGATGCCAGTGCGATGCAACCAGTTGCATTTGCACTTGGTCGCGTCTACGATTGTGTTAATAAATAATTAGAATTCTGTGACCCTGACAGCAACAATTATATGGTCAAGGTTGGGCATATTGCCCACAGCGATATGAGCACAGCTAAGTAACAGATCAATATTGACTCTGGGAAATTTAAGTAGCCAAACAAACGACGACAAAATCAACGGCAGCCAAAGCAAAGAAAAGTAATAGATAAATACGGCCAGATATGTGAATAAATAATGGGTACTGTATACCCAACCATATACCCTCCGCGCCACATGAATAGGACACTCCTAAAGTCGGTTTTCTTTTTTTTTTTGTAAGTTAAAGTTCATTTAATATTTGCAATTTAAGCAGAAGGAAGGTTTAATGTTAAAGCTTTGAGTATCAAACGAAAGTATTAAACAAAAATCGGCAAAAGGCGGAGTCCAAATTTTACGCCACTTGAATAGGACGCTTTAAAGATCATTTTTAAGAATTTTGATAAACATTAACATAAAGATTACTTCAATTTACTGTAATTGGAGTATATAAAATGAAAGAACAATTGCCTTTCTGCCTTAAAGCATCGAACATTCGATTTGTAGGGAAGCATACGAATTGGCCAAATAATATATCGAGCTACAAGTTTATTCAATAGTTTGGTTAGTTCGGGTATACTCGAATGTTACTGACCTGATCCATATACTTGACATGTCAACCATACCCAAGTATTTTTGATGCTATTCGAATCTGGTGAGTAAGACGGCTAACTTAATAGCTCCACAAACTGGACTGTAACTATTGGCATTATCAAGTTGATAAATTCTCGGCAGAGGACCGAAAAGTTATTTAGGTATGGAAAGGCCCTTATCAATAAACCATTGTAAGAAAATGCATTCATTAATTATGGTTAACAGACTATCACAACTGCAACTCTGCCATGCAGCTGGTCAAACTAATGAGTTTTTTTTCGTGGGTCATGGAAATAGTAATAGTAATAGTATGCACATAGGACCATTCTTTAATCGTCTGAGAATACCACGCAATGCAATTCTGCAGTCCAGGTCACAATAACCGGGTTAAAAGGAGGGTTCGTAATAATACGACACAGAGCTGCAGATCTTGCCTTGACCCCACATTTTCGTCAGAATTTTGCCAAAGACTTTTGTCAATTTGACGTTTTTTTCAATATAAGTCGCCTTTTCCCCATAACCAACTTAAACACTGTGTGTCCGGCCTTTATGTTTTTTTTTCCATATTTAGTCACAACGCATAAAAATCTGAACAGAACATGTCTCGATTTTCTTAGCTTTTTTGGCAATAGATAGGTCAGCGTCCATTTTACGTGTTTTTATAAAAAATGAGTCGAAATGAATAAAAATATTGATATTTTATAGTTCCGCTTTAGAGTTATGAGCAAATGAAATGAGAGGGAACAGGAACAGCCCTATTCAACTGGCTATGAGTGTATATACTCGTAGATTGTGTGTAACTACGTAAATAGAAAGACTCTTACCTTGGGTTCACAGCGCGCATATCTAAGACAAGCTGTACAAATATAAAGCCATGGCCGGTGATAACTTGATGACCAGAAAATGCCCTGAAATTAAATAAATAAATTATTATTTAAGCAAACTTATGAAATAAATAAATAAATGGTTAGTCTTGGGATCTGGTATCAATTAAAATGATTTTTTAGTATGTGGATACCAAATTAAGTCCATGCCAAAAAAAACACCCATTTAACTATTTATTGGGTAGAGTATGAAGCTAGTTATATAATAAATATTTTATAATTCTAGCAATACACTATATAAATATATATGATCTGTATATATTATACTAGGAATAACCTATAGCGAAAAGCTAAGGAGGACCCACATTCAAAATTGTCCAAGCTTTTTAAGGTTATGATATACATAGAGAAGGTAATGGCCAGATCGACTCGACGGTTGATGCTGAATACGAATATATAAATTTAATGGGGTTCGGAGATGCTTCCTTCTGCCTGTTACATACATTTGCACAAAAACAATATACCCCCTTTTACCCATTTCCAGTGTGTACTACGATTATTTTCAAGTCACCTAGACAATGATTAACTCAGCTTTCTAGATCAATTCTGGCTGTTACAATTGTCATGCTGATTAACTAGCCAACAAGAACTGAAAGAACTCTGCAATAGTCCAATAGCGCAGTCACCTACGCTCGTACTGTACCAAGCAACAAGATAGAAGAGCGCAATCCGGCCGGCGCATCCCAAACCAGATTAAACCGCAGATGTTCTGTCAAACTGACAGCGCCAGAGAAACGACTTGATTGCGCATGCGCCCATGCCCGTGGTCAGGCACACGGCACACGGCAGAGGCACAGGCACATCCAGCGCTGGCGCAGGCTCGGTCTGGGCTCAGGCCCAGAACACGCTAGCTTATCCAACGACGACAACGTTCAACGTTCTAATGAACCCAAAAGATTTTACGCGCCAAAGGCTTTTTTCACGTTCCGAGTATCGACTCGTACAACTGCAAAAAAAAAAAGAATATCTAAAAAAAGTAAAGAAAAAAATGAAGAGAACAGGCTGCCTTTTCTGTGTTTTGATACGCGCTTCCAGTCGATATAAAATTAAAGACCTAATGAAGTGGAGGCAACGACAACGCAAAGATAAATATGCACAGGCCAAAGAGTATAAGTAAAATACAAAAAAGAAAATATAAGGAAAAAAAACTCGTTTGACCAGTCGAAGGCAGTTGTTGGGGCAAGAATCATCATAATTTTTACTATCAACTTGCAACATGGACACATGCGACGACGTTGTGGACAGACCGACGCACCGACCGACCGATCCGATTGCGTGTGCCTATTCCTCTGCCGACGTCGCCGCCGCCGCCGCCTTCCAGCACACGCCTACGCCACACGGTGCCAAATACGAGGGAGCGAGACAAAACAACAACAAAGTGGCCACACATCTGTACATATAGATATATATATATATATACATATATGAAGAAAAAATGATATGAAAACAGGTCATTGCCTTAATGGATCTGAACACAACGCGCCACTGGCTCGGGCTCCGGCTGCGGCTGCGGCTCCGTCTCCGAGTCGAGTGGCATCGAGTCTCTCTCGCTCTCGTATGTAGATGCAAGCGACGGCAACGAACGTTGCCTGCATACGAACGAGGGAGGCGATGTGAGCAGCTCCAGCGATAAAGATTTAAGCAAATAATCAAATACATAAACAAGAACAAACAACATTGGATTGGAGAGCCGAACTACGAATGCTCTTTCGGTAGTGAAACGCAAAACTAACAAACTCTGTAAGCAGAAGTTTTATATATGATATAAGAAATGAGCTATATGAGCTGATGTTGATAGTAGGTACATAGTATCTTGAAGGAACTTAAGCTCAAATATGATAATATGCATGACATACTATAATATATAATATATAGAAGTACCCTGTGGAATCTCAAACTATAATTGGATTTTCGCAATATAAGAAGGATATACAAAAGCCCAATCTAAACCTGAATCATAATGAATCATTATTAAATCACGTGCTATTTGAAAATATTGCAGGTCCTTAAGGTTTAACCTGCTTAACCTTTTCTTTTTTGTACCCAATAAAACTAATTTGAATAAATAAAAATATGTATAGTTGACTTAGTTTAAAATAAATTAATTATTATAATAAATTTAAATTTAACCAGGGCTCGAAGCAAAAACGGGATTCACATTTAAGGAAGGTTACGAATCAAACCTTGGACCGAATTACCAACACATTTCTTGGATTTGGAGCTTAGATCAACAGCAGGTTAACGAATCGAAAGATTTGCAGCCTTGATCATGCATAGCCTATTCAGAAAATTTAATAAGAAGGGTATGCAAAAGACAACTGCGGGCGCTTTTTAGGGCGACGGAAACACACTCGAGGCTCACATTGAGCTGAGTTTGGGAGCAGACAGACAGCAAGACAGCCAGACAGCTGGGCAGAGGAGACAGAGCATAGATAGAACAGAGGCGACTTTCAAAACTTTACACAATTCAGATTTATTGTTAAGGCTGTGTAGAAAACAAAGCAATGCGCTGAGTAAATTGGGTTAAAAGTACAATTGTCGTTTAGACTCTAATTGGAGGCGTGCGCTGGTCGAAATCGCTGATTGGAATGAGCCTGTCACTTGCCCAAAGGCCACAAACAAATCAATTGCAATATACTCTATGGAGCTGCCCAACCGGGAGCTACAAAACAAAGAGCTACTGTTTCGCTGTTTCGCCTGCCCAGCTGGTCATTCACTCAATCTTTCAGACTCGCCGACTGCCAGAGCCGGCTAGCTTGGACTTGTGCTAAGCGCGTGCCCGCCTGCAGCTCAAGAACTGGAGAGCTGAAGTGTAGTTAGGTTGGCCCAGTGCGGCCCGCTTGCTGTCCTCTTTGGTACAGTGCCGCCACCTTTTGCCAGCTGTTTTGCTGTTGATGCAACTGCAACTGCTGCTGTGCCCAGTCAAAGTCTCAGCCGAACATCCACAGACTCTGATCTTGTGCCATTTTGTTGCCGCGGTTGCATTCGCAGTTGCTGCTTGATCTCTGCAGTTGGGCCAATAGATAAGCCCCCACTGCTGCTCAATGTTGACTCTGCTTATGTAATACTAGACTCCACTCAGCTGCCGGCGGTTTGTGGTGCGTCTTGCTTTCGCGTTTTCTGTGGTACACGAGCGAGCAGTCAGACGCTGTTGCATCTTCTTCTAGAGCTGAAGCTGGATGAGCGACTGGTTGGCTGGCAATGCTTGCTTGCCGGGATGGCGTGTTCTTTCTGATAAATTACCTAGGTTCAGAAGTGGAGTTGCAGCCAGCAGGGGTTATGGTTAGTCAAGTGGTTAACTATGAGCCGCTGCCATCTGTCTGCCTGAAGACAACTATGTAAAATATAAGTCAAAGCCAATAGGTTATATGCAAACTCGAACCGAATTACGCGAGATCTTGTAAAAACAAATAAAATGCATTTGATTTTATGTCACTAAATAAAATTAATTTTGTTAAATTATAATATAATATATATAATGATTAAAAACAGAGGCTGACAAATACATATATATAAATTATATTGAATATAATAAATATATGTAAACCTTATCCGATTTAATCAAGTTTTCGATAAGGAAAATAAAGTAAAATATTTTATTTTTTTCTTATAATTTATCTTATATCTTAATTTATTGTAACCGTTTGCATAATTAGAGACTGATTAATATATTATTAATAAATTATATAGTTTATAAAAGCTAAGAGCAGTTTTGATGCGAATTTCATCATTTCTTGAAATAAATATATTATTTACTTTACGATATTACAACCTATTTGACTCTGATAATCACATAATAAAAAATTATATAGTATATAAAACCACATATGTGAGCCTGAATGCTTTACTTGATTATACATGTTTGCATTATTAGAACTTAATAGTAAAGTTAAAGCATACTATATAATTATATAGTATATAAAAATGCTTATGCAATTTTGCTCTAAATAACGCGAGTTCTTAAAAAGTTACAAAAAATGTATGTTCAAATATTTTTCGCTGAGACTATTGTGCTAACTAATAAAATAAGTTCTACAAATATGTATCGTCCCCGCCACTTTATTATAGGGTTTACTTTATTTGCATTATTAGAATCCGATAATCACATAATTAGAAATTATAAAGCATCTAATAGTTACACTTTGGCGCACATTGGCAGCTGTCAGCAATTGATTCAAATCTATTGTTTGCGCAAATGTTCTGGTAGCCAGAACAGGAACCAGTTTCTGTGGCACAATCTCGGCGGGGAGCGGGTTAGTTAGACCTGGCATTAGCATTGGCCGTCTCCCGGGCAGCTAGTGGCACGTCCAGGGAGCGACAACTGCGACGCCGGCTGATTACACACATTTGGCTTTTGATTCGCGTGCGACGCGCTGTTGCAGTTGCAGAGTGCTGAATGCAGAATGCAGATGCATGAGTGCGGTGCGAGCGTGCATTGAATTACTTTTAATGCAGCTGGAGCCATTGTCGCAGTTGGGGCTCTGAGCTGGACCCAAATTATCTAATTTGCAAAGTTATTGCTATTAATTGGGCGTAATTATTGCGTGTCGTCGGGGCTAAATGGCGCCTTTTATGCAGCCTTAATAATTAGTTTCCTTTATTTTCCTCAACTTCCCTATGATTGCATTAAATGGTGGCCTGCCCGCATGCCTGCCTGCCAGCCAGCCTGCCAAACTGCTCGTTCCGAACTTGACAGAGGAGGCGCACTTGTTGCTGCTTCACCCCGGTGCAGTTGTCAATTTTAATTGATTGTTAATCTGCGCCGCGCAGGCTCAGCATGATCTTGGGCCTGGGTCTGCGCCTCTCTGCGCCGAGGTTAATCTTATAAACGTACCGAGTTAATTGTATTAAATACGCTCCATAGCATTGTTGTTGCCATCCAGCTGGATTGCTGGCAGGGCTGGGCTGGGCTGGTTGGGTTGTTTTGTTTTGTTGATCGTTGCTATCGTCGCCATTGGAGTTAATGAACCATTGAAGATCAAGGATAAACGATGTACACATGGCAATTAGTTGATTTTTTATTGTAGCCACAGCGATAACTAAATATAGCCGGAGGCCATAAATGCATAAAAAAGATATGAGACACTCCGATCGGCCAAGGCGGTTCCGACAAACTGCACAAAGGCATAATCAATGGGCGAACAATTTCTTAAATACTTGTCAGCAGAAACATGTCTATAAAGTTATGTAGATAATGTCAATAGATCCATTGATTATACGGATAAAGTAGGCAAATAAACTCACAAATTTTAGAAGCATACTTTTGGGATCATTAGGTGGAATATAAATGAAAGAGCTCGATATTTCATATATGATCGAATTTATCGAATTATGAATTTTCGATAATTATTGATTGATCTATAAATATCTAACTTTAATAAACATCATAAGGATATTTTTCAATTTAAGGCCTTGTATCAGACGCAATGCTAAATATATGTATTCAATCCTAACAGCTACTTCATATCTGGATTATTTGCAAAAACTGAACGGAAATTTTCTATATATTTATTGTAAACAGATGAGATTTGTATCAGAGGTAAATATGTATATACCAATACCTGTTGCACACGATTTCAAAACTTGTTTATACATTTGTTATTAATTTTGATAGTTTCATGATATAAAATATTACAACTGCGTATTTCTTAAATCATAAAACTGATATATTAAGCCCTCTTAAGTTCGACAACTTAGCTGTTAACTTAACTATTAACATCGTTGACAGGCATAAAAGTAAGTGCAGTTCAACGCAAATGGCGAAACATTTTATTCAAGACATCGCTTTAAGCTAACAAATTTGCATATTGTGAAGTTATAGCAAAGCGCCAACAGACATTAGCATAATCAGCTCTGGGACGGGGCAACGGGTCAACAATTAATGCACAACTACCAAGGAATGAGGGGGCGACTGGAATACTGATAGTAAAATAAATCAAACTTTTAATTACCATGCAATTAAAGTAACGTATTTCAATTAATTAAAAGCAATTTGATTGAGCGCGCACGGAGCAACTGGCCCACGCCCAAAAACAAAAAAATCAGCCCGATAGGCATTACGAAACCTGAAATTTTGCGCGCCAAAATCTGCAGAAACCAAAACAAGCTGCGAAACAAAATAAATACATATATTATTAAAGAAAAAAAATATATATATTTATGTGTAAGTATATAAATAAAAACAGCTGGCCGCGATGCTGCGACTGAGGCAGGTGGTGATAAGGCGGCGGCAGGTTGTTAAACCAGCTGCTGCAGCTGCGGAGGGAGCCGCGTGGGAGCTGTGCGCAGCGACTCTATTGCGTCGTTGCGAAAATTAACTGCAATAAGAGCCCAGGCACAGGTGGTGGTGGTGGGCCAGGTGGCGCACGGGGGGCCCGAGTGCCACTTGGCATAAATGCTAAAAGGCTCGCCACAGAGCTTCCTACACAGGCGTGAGCGGCTTCCGCGGCTTCTCGGCAACGACACCGACTCCGGCTGCGGCTCGCAAAATTTTGTTTTTGCCGCATTGGCCTAATACGAAAGTTGTTGCCCTTGTGTTGGTGTATACGCGGTGTGTTCGTGCCACAAGTGGCAATAACAAAGTACACTATGCTACCAAATGTTGGCACAGTAGACGAAATATATTAACCAATTTAATATAGATATAGATACAGATACAGTTGCAGATATAGATACAGTTACAGATACAGATAAAGTTACAGATACAGATACAGTTACAGATATTAATGTAAATATTAATATAAATAAAAATATATTATTATCTTATCATCAAATATATAAATATCTAATTATCAAATCAAAATCTTTTCTGGTATGGGAAAAGTTGTTTTTGGGTCTTACCCCACCAATTTATACTTAGTATGTCTTGTTTTATTATTGTTTTATTAAAATGCGCCAGTATATAACAATGTGTAAAAAACCTTATAAAGTAACATAACATTAAAGAAAGTAAATGAAAAGTCAATATTTTCTCAATAATGGAAGTCACATATAATTAAAATTTTGTGGTAAAAGTTCATCTGAAACTAGTTTCGATTGTATGCAAAAAAAAAAATGTTTAAAAAAAACTCTTCCAACTACTCGTGCATGTCTGTTCTTTTCGTGTATGTAAGCCTAAAGCCGGAATCAAGCACTTTTTATGCCAATAAAAATATTTATAATAAACCAATTTCATAACATCATACTTATAATATAGATATTACACATGCATACATATTTGGTTCATGTAATAAATATTTTATAATTAGCCTAAGGTAAAAATACGTAAACAAATATTCCTGACGATAAAATGGCAACGTAAATTGCTGCTCAACAGGCGTATTTTGCTGTCTAGTGTAACTAATGAGCTAAGCAAGCACGTCACGCGTCAAACTTTGTACGTGTTGTTTCGTTTGTTGGTCAAGTGGGCAACAATAACAACAACAACTACAACAACAACAACAACAAATGCAACACGCGCTTAATTTTATTGG
This sequence comes from Drosophila borealis, assembly GCA_035045885.1. Lineage (NCBI taxonomy): Eukaryota > Metazoa > Arthropoda > Insecta > Diptera > Drosophilidae > Drosophila > Drosophila borealis. The sequence goes on from JAWNOR010000211.1 coordinate 5,084,057, forward strand.
ACGTCATGCGGTGCGCATGCGCAACGGACCTGCCGACCTGATCCACCAACAGCCAATGCATATATACACATATGCATATATATGTTTTTTTTTAGTTTTGGGCCAAATGGCATAATTGGCTGCCCCACTGTGGTTTCGGGCCACCGTCTCACACTGCGACCCACTCAGTTACAGGCCCCAACATATGTGTATATACATATGTACCCGAGGCGTTGTACGTGAGACATGAGAAGACATTCGATTACACGTTTCGTTTCCTACCTGTGCCCAACCACACGAGGCTATTGATTGATAAGCGCCATTAATATCAATCAAACGGCAAATGCCAAAAATTAAATCATTGCGACAGTCTGACAAGAAGACGTCATAAGCAATGCACACAGTGTTCGATAAATTTAATAAACTATATATTCATATATTGCTATTCCTTTCAAGACCAATACCTCCACTTTAAAATATAGGATACTAACTATAAGGTTTGCAGTGGTTATATATACATAATAATGCTGGATCCATCAATCGAATTTGTATTGTCACATATATATGTTAAGCACAGGGCTATAGGCTACAGATCGAAGCCAAACTTTTAGGATACAGATCCATAATATGGTGAAACTATTGACTGAATGCAATAATTATAATTCAAATTAAAACGTTTAGCCCGATCCTTCAATTAAATTCGATTTGACATAATCTAGAATTAAGCTTAGCTATAAATCTTATTTGAGCACAATTCCAGATGCAAATTCATGTGTTCATTTGGTATAATGAGACCTGTAGAATGGTTGAAAAACACCTTACAGGTTGTCGCTTGTGTGGGTTCTAATTTATGGAAAACACATTTGAGCCTGCCCGCATAGCAAGATCGAAGATTTGCTGTTGGTTAGTGCATTAAATGTGAGCTTTAGTGCCCAGAGTTAGATTTTGGTCACAATTGCTCGCCGAGCAGCGTGTGGCCCATGTCTGTGTGCAACATGCTGCATGCGGCTAGCGGGTCGACTGTGCAGCAGGTTTGTCTCGTGTTTTTTTTTAGTTTTTTATTTCTTTGCTCGCGCTAATTTGCGCAAATCAAACAGCCCACAAGAGCAGCGAGCAGCATACGAAGGAGCCAAAGACTCAGCGCAACCAGTTTTTTTTCGGTTCTTATTGTTGTTGTTGTTGGTGGTGGAACGCTGCGTGCAGTTGTAAAAACACCTGCTACAATTGATTAAATCACAGCAATTTATTATTAAGATTTTGCGAGTATGTCTTTTTTTTTCAATACGCTTTTTGAGTTGCCTGGCAAAGACCACAATAATACAGCAACAAGAAAATAAATATCAAATCGAGGTTGATTGATTTTCGAGGTCTTGCGCTGGCGCGAATCAAACATTGTGGGTGTTCTCTACGTGAGGTTCAATTTGCTGCTCGGCCTATTGGGTTAGACATTGCGGCTACCAGTTTTCGCCGTTACTTCGACACAATTTTGCATAAATCAATTGGCAGGGTTTTCGCAATAAATTTGGCACGTTCTAAGGCGTTAATTGGGGTTTACTTTTGCTGAGCGATTTACATACTACACCAAGCAACGTGGGTTGGCTTCAATTGATGGAATCGACGTGTGCAAATCGAATTGAAAGTCGATTTTCATACCCATGCATAATTGTCACAAATTGTGTAACGTGTTATTTAATATTGATACGAAATTTTACAAAAGTCCGTCTAATTAATTACTTGCGCATACAACTCTCTTAGGCATTGATGGGTCGAAAATTAAGTACTTGTTATTATTTGTATTATTAGTCTTATTATACTCCCTACATATGTTAAATCCTATAAACATGGGACTTGATCATATAGTTCATTGGTCGAAAAAGAGGTTTTTCTATGGGAAGCTGTTCAGTTCGCTCTTAAATATTAATTAATTTGCCTATTCTTCTTACACAAACCCGAATTAAAAAGGGAATATTTAACAAACACTCAATCGACAAGTAAGAGTGATCTATTCTGGAGCCCGACTAGGGTATAACCAGATCCTCCTTCTACTAACACCAAATGCAACTACCGTCAGCCGATCGAACTATTTGCCATCTTATTATGCCTCACAGCCATGACAAGAATTGAGTTTGAACGGAAAAAAACCTAAATGAAATTAGCAGCAATTACGCACACAATTGAATCTGAATTGAACATGAATAACATGAAACATGAACAACAATAACATGAACATGAAAAATGAATATAACCAGATGATTTCTTTAATAACTTTGGGTTTCTTAACCGATCTTGATAAAATTTTGATTTCTATAAACTATCCCAGTAGTTACATGCTCTTAAAGCCTAAGATATTTGCTCAAAAATATGAAATTTTATTATCATTGATTATCTATTTTGTTATAATATACCCATTTTAAATGTGTTCAGGGTATAAAAATAAAACTTGTTTCCAAAATCAATACATCTACTAGGGCAGCTAAAAGTTCTCTATGAGAAAAATAAAATGGGTAATAGATTATCTGAAATTTCAATTTAATAACTAGCAAAGAAGATTTATTAAAAATTTGAAAACTTCAATAAAGATATAAAAAAATTGAAATAAATAAGGTATTTATTAAAAATACGATTTCATTGAAAATAATCTTTTACCAAGACAAAAAGGCTGACCAACCAGTAATCGGCTGAAACAAAGTTTTCTACTTATTTACATAACTTGACATAAACAGAACGAAGTAATGTGACCACCTGTTAGGACATCAAATACAATGATTCCAAGCCCCTTTACATAGTTGCCCAGCTGCCAAGGACAACAGAGTGAGATTATAGATTGAGCATAACATTTTATGTCTAAAAACAATATTGAAATAACTGAAAAGAATACTTGTAAAAGCATGCAAGGTTGTTGTAAAAAATATCAACAACATTGTGGCAATTAACAAGCAGAAACAAGATCGACAAACATGAAACAGATCGGATTGATGCTGATCAACACGAATATCGCGTGCTTTAAATGGGCCCGGGGCATCTAATAAATAGGCCAGGCAATTGACACGATTAGCTACTGTGCGGTTCGGAATCGAAATGAAGTGGGCAGTAATTTTTATATTCGCTCAGCTGGTGCACCACATTGCGGTAAATATTATGGTATGATATTTATAAGGATGCTACCACTGATATATCCTTTATGCAGGGCGAACAAGCGTATGTGGTAAGCAATGAGCAGCTCGAATCTTTTGAGGGCGACTCGGAGACGCTTGTGATGTTTGATAACCTGAAGACCGTGGGACGAGATCGCATGATCAACGGTTCGTTTTCCTTTCTGGGCGACATGGACAATGATGACTTTAAGGTTTCTGTGGAGCTCTACTCCAGTCCCAATAGCGACGGGGATTTCAAGCGCATGGTCTTCGATGTGCCACAGACCAGCATTTGCGAGTGCTTCAAAAAGTTCTATGTACAGTTCGTGCAGCCTTCTGTCAGCGAGGGCGACACCACAAATTTTCCAATTGTGAGCGAGGATACCTGTCCAATACCCAAAGGAGAGTATTACATCAAAAGTGTCTTGTTGAACACCCGAGATTGGCCCGAGCAAGTTCCACGCGGCATTGTCAAGGCTATAATAACGTTCTGGACCGGTGGCAAGAATGTCGGTGGTTTCATAGTGCTCGTGAAGATTGAAGATCGTCAGAGTTAGACGTCTTGATATATACTTTTATACAAATTCTACACAATTTATTATTTCATTTAATAAACTAGCAATAAAGGTCTTTGAAAGCGATGGAAGCGAAACGTTTTAACTGCACAGTACAAACGGGCCGTAAGCCCAAGGATGAGAGAGATGTGTCGAATTACTCGCTGGTGTTAAAACAAACAACTAAAATAAATCAATTGCGTGTTTCTGGCAACGACTGATGACAGCTACACTGGAGACGTCGCCACAATTCATTAGAAGCCACCCATCAGCAGCTCATCAAGACGCGAAACATCCAAATAAGAAAGCAACAAGAAACTCGACTTACGAGTTGCATGCCCCCAAAACTGGGGTGATAATAAAGCATTTATTGAAAATTTATAAACAAAAAACATGCACACACAAAAACAAGAACGAAAAAAAAGTGAGGAAAGTCACGAAATTAAATGAAAAGTGCGCCATGAAAAACTCAGCAGGAGATATTTTACATACACACGAATGGATTTCCCCAGAAGTGGCGGCCCGTGATCTCTGATTTTATTTATAAATTCATTCACGACACACACAAACGCACACACAATCGCACACCCAACGAGGGCGGTAAATGGGGGGCAGCAGATCGGCTCTGTTCAGTTTGGTTTCGGTTTCGGGGGTCGCCAGCTCCACGCGCCGCCTGCCACGTGTTAAAAATAGAAACCGTCGACAGCGACCAAGTCAAATGGGGGATTTTCCGAAATATGAAAACGTCACTTTAGGCTGAGCATTAGTTTTCACTGTGGCGACCCAGGTTGCCGTGGCAGCCGCCAAACATCTGCGGCCGCAACTATTTGAGGCATTTTCCAAGTAATATGCAACACATGTTGTGCCCCCTAAGAATTGTAACTGGCTGCTTGGCGTAGGACAATGCGCGTGCGCCCCGTGCAGCACAATATATACTTATATATATATATATATATACATATATAATGAAAAAATTCATCCTCTGTCAAATGCAGCAGCAACATCATCCAACAAACATCAAGTGACAGTTAGGGGCCTCGCTGCTCCCGCCCGCCAGCTCATGTCAGCCATGACATTAGATGATGCTGTGCCCCGAGATAAGTCCTTCAAACTCACAGCCCACTCGCCCCCTAGCAAAACTCGCACACACTCTGTTGCACAATTGTCAATCAAAGACTTGGAACACTACCGATGCACGTTGCCGCAGAGTTTGCCGACAACTGCAACTAAGAGTTGTACAGTTGCCCCCAAAAGGTTGTTACCTTCTGATGGAGCTTTTGCTTTGATGTGCAACGAAAAAACGATGCGTGTTAGTAGATTCACTTGACCTCAGCAACAAATTTAACACTCAACTACACAGACTCATAATTTTAATGTCTTCTTCAAAAACTGTTCAAATTTGATTTTTTTCAGAATTTACACAATCATTTAATGGCCTACAAACAGGGTCGTAAAAATGGTCGCGTCCACACACACACAGCCAGCTGCAGTCCCGCTCATGCCCCCCCAAAGATCTTGCCACAAATCAAATCAAAGCATACAAATTGTTTTCAACAGAATTATGGCATATCTATGGCCGGCTATGATACCAAGCGACAATGATTAAATATTTGAAACTTCTGTTTGGCCATTAAAATGTCGAGGCGGCATCTCCAGCCGCCTCGCATTGCGTAGAACTTTAACAATTTTATTAATGGGTCGCGTGATTTAATGTGTGCCCCCATATCTATCCATCTAGCTATCTATCTGTCTATAAGGGAGCCATAGACTATAGACCGTAGATATGGTTATGTTTATGGAATTGGAATCTGTTGTATGTGCGCTGCCCTTTCGTCTGTTGCTTAATTGCGTAATGATTGAGTTAGTTGTTGGGTTTGGTTTGGTTTATGATCTAAGCGCTAATTGGACTTGCTTATGTATGTGTATTCAATTGGACCAACTCGATGCAGCTCTAATTGGCTTCCGTGTCTAGCTGCAGTTGGGGCATCGACTCCCCATGGTGGTAATGAGCTGATCTAAGTAGCGTTTGCTCCTGCTATCATGTTTGATGATGTTTTTTGAACTATAACGCCCAATGAGAGATACCGACAATTAAGTTTCCCACGCTATACAGCTAAAAAGGAATATTAAAAAATAGAAATCTTTTTGCTTTTGCAATGCATTCATCAATATCTCAGCTGCTTATTGCGTTGTCAACGCAAATTTTAAGATACATTTTCTATATGGGCCCCAACGAGTCATAAAACTTTGCTAATTGAACGCAGGCTGTGCACCCGAGGCTATTAAAATGTGCCCCCAAATTAAAAACAGGCCAAATCATGGCCATTATATAGCCCCCAAATCGGGAGCAATCTTTCGGGGTGCCATCGATTTATGACACTCGAAATGTGACACGCGGAGCTGTTAAATTTCGAAAGCATTTTAATAGGCGGCCTACATTTCCAGATTTTTATTTTTTTTACGAGTATGTTGCCAATTTGTGCAAAAATTGCGGCCACTTGAAAATTGAGCGAAATATCAAACTGGACTTTGAGGGCTTTTGGAGTGCTCAAATATACGGTAAAATAAAAAATAATTGCCCAATGCAAAATAATTAAAGTTGATGCATCCAGAAAAACCCAAACGAATGGATGTATTTAGTAAAACTTTTATTATTTTGATAAGTTAAGGTATATTTAAAAAAACGTTATAATCGCCCGAAAGTATGCAAAGAGAATATAACAAAAGTCAGTTAAAGGAAATCTTATATAGATAGTTACCAATCCTGCCCAACGTTTGCAACAAAAACCAATTTATAGATAATAAAATAATTAATCATGCACTTGTCCAGCTGAAAGTACTGAACCAACACACCCACATACAGTGAGAGGACACGCAAACACCCAGCACATTATCCCCGGCCATTAACTCAGCTGTCCGAAGCACCATGATTGATGTGTGAGCTCCGAATGGAATGACTAAACAATTTCTGGCATTTTGCAGCGTGCAAAAATCAGGAAATGGGAAAATCGTTTGGGGAAATTATGATAAGACAATTTGACTTGACTTAGCTTCTAATTAAACCTGACTCGCTCGTATATTTCTCAATTTCTCCATTTCTATTTAGTTCGTTTTCATTTTTTCCATTCTTTTTATTTTTTTGTGCGGCATCATGGTAAATAAGAAGCGAAGCTCATTAATGCAACAGCAGATTTGTAGCAGCTCCTGCCGCATGAATTATTCATGTGTAATATGTGGTGTATGGGTGTAGTTTTGTGGGTGTGGCACTCATGCGGACCAAAAGTGGTTGGGCTGTGCAGTCAGCTGGCTGGCTGTGCGGTGGCCTTTTAATTTACTAACTGTTTGTCTAAGCCGTTTTACCCTCAAGTGGCACACTTATTGCAGGGATTGGGTCCCTGGCATTCATAATTGGGCTCAAGTGCTTAATGGCAGTGTGAATGGTGAAGGATTCGTGTCCGTAACGCATAATGACCAATACGAAAGAATTAAGTGATTGCAATGAGTGCATTCATGCTGTTAGATGACTTGCTAAAGGCTGGCCAAAGGATGACAGGTGTTGGCGGCGAGTGGTATGAAAGGAAGACAGGAAGCGGAAAGCCGCTTTAAATGATGAATCACTGTCAAGGCTTGGCTGAAAGGCATCAGCAAATAGAACTTCACTCGTAATTATAGCCAAATATTTTAAATTGATCGTTTTTTTTTTACTCTGAAGTCAAGCAAATTAACAATTGGCTTTGCCTTTAGCCTTGCCATTGCACCCAAAACAGCATCGAGTAGGTATCGAGTTACAGCAATGCTTTTCTGCAACGCGTTGCAACTTGGACGATGATTTATGTGCGGCCGCACCTACATTTATGCCATAAAGTGGCCATAAATCACACCAGGAGGCAAAACTGCGACTCCGCAGATCTGGCAGCTGCACTTGGAGCTAGGCTCGAGCCGCCAAGCTGCAGCTTGGAGCTTGGAGGTGGTGCTGGTGCGGTACGAAAAAAATAAAAAGTGCAAGCCAAGTGTCTGTCAGAAGAAGGCAACAACAAAGCCCGCAGCAGAGTCGACAACAAATTGATATTTTTAACATGTGAGTTCAAATAGATAAAGTCAATTGATGGACAGAGAGTAGGAAAATAAGAAAAATCAGTAGCAAAAACGCAACAGCACACACACGCAAACACATGCACATACGATTGCATGGACGCCTGGACGGGCGACTGTCCAAGTCCAAATGCGTGCTGGCTGGCATGACAATTAGCCGGCGGGCTGCCCTGAGTGACGCCTCCAAACAAAGAGACAAGCTGCGAGTGCTGGCTCCCGCTGCCCGCCCTCAACTTCACTTAAGCTTTCGCCTTCGCCTCTGACTGCGCCTGCCACAAGTTGTCAATTTGTTGTCTCTGGTTGGTGTTTCGCTTGTTTGGGTATTTTTTTATACCCTTAAATGAGGTCTTATACTGTTGTCACCAAATGTGTAACGCATAGAGAGAGATTTGAAGTAAAGATAGATATAAATTCTAGATATTTATGAAGAGTCGAGACAAAGTCAGTTTGTTCTTTTCTTAACTCTTTCTTCTCTTTCTAAGCTTTCATAAAAAGATTTGGAATAGATGCATCGTCAATCAGTATGATATACCAATTATTGGACATCAATTGGGTTTGAATGACAAATATTTAATATGTCCTGGAATTTTTGAAAGGGGAATACCTTGATTACATAGACGTCAAAATTTCAAAACATTTATGACATATTTAGCTCAATAAATGAAAACTAGAATCAAAGTTCCTTAAGCTATTTTCATAGTAATTAGATAAGATGCATGAACCACTATATCATATACCAGTGCCAATTATTGGACATGAATTGGGTTGAGCTTTGGGAGCTTTGACAAATTAAATTCTTGATTATATAGACATTAACAACAAAAACTATTTATGGCATATTTAGCTCAACAAACGAAAACTAGTATCAAAGTTAATCAACTAGATGAATCAACTCCAATATATAAATTGGTAGATAGACCTAAATAAAATTTTATAAAATGTTGGTTGAAGATTTTTGGAAAAGGAATTTACTATATAGATGTCATATTTAGCTCCATAAATCAACCAATGCAGCTTTTAATAAAAATAATAATAATTTTGGTTGAGTTTGTATTATCATATTGTCCAATGTCTCTTAGGGTATTCAGAACTTCGCATTGCTTAAACATCTCTTATGGACTCTTGTTCATTTTTGTTTTGCCCGAACACTTGTCACAAATTGTGCAAATTTATTTTACGCGCTAAATGCAAAACGTGCCCGGCCAGCTAAATGGCAAAAATTACACTCGTCTACTCGATACTCGAAGACGCGCTGCTGCCTGTTTTCTGTGTACTCGTACGTTGGCATTGGCTCTTCTATTGTCAATAACTGTGCCTTCCCTGAACTGGCCCACCCACAAGAAACGCATTTTGAATAAAAGTGCTTAAACTACATACATGCATATGTACATATACTTAAATAAATGTATATGTGTGCAGCAAAGTACAATGCTTATGTACTTATTTAAAAGTCAGTTTAAGTGGTTGGCAGCTCTGGCGAGTTTTTAACCCTTTGGCTGCCTAACAATGCGTAAAGTTTGTCGCCGCTTTTGATGGATTACAATAAGTTGGAAGCTGTTGGCGTTAGTCGACGGCGTCTAAGGATGGGGATGGTTGTATTTTGCTTTAACACTTTTGCCTTTTGTGCTCTATAATTATTTATTTCTGTATGCTGCTGTTTGCCATTATGCAATTTGTTTCTGGTCTACCGCTTGAGGAGTTTTCTGTTAATTTTATACCTTATGAACACCGCCTTTTGATTAATTGCCACAATTAGGAGTGGGAGGGGACGGGGCACTTAAACTTGAATTAAAGTCGCAAGGCATGCCTCAATATCCTGATACGTATCCAGCTAATTTATAATGTGACAGTTGCAGCTACTGTTTGACAATTATCCTATATTCAACGCATTTCATGTTTCTTCCTTTTGCTAACAATACAAAGACAATTCCTGATACAATGCAACAACTGGCCAATGCCCATCGTCACTCTGATTAATGATGCTGCTGCCTCGAGTTCAGGCAGAAGAACAACAACTCATGTCAATTATGCCATTTGCATTTACAATCCGAAAATTGTAAGCAATTATTAGACATTTTTCCTCCTTGATTTTTTGTGTTGGTCTGCCACTGATCGATCGTCGCATCGTTTCAGATTTTATTTTTTGGGCAATTTATAGATAAGAATCACAACAAGCACCAGACGAATGAACGGGGCAAATAACAAAACGATCCACTGAAAATGATTAGTCAACAGAGCTCGGCCTGTAATAAAAAAAAAATTACTGACAATTTCATGAACAAACGCCTTTTATGACCCCACCAGAACAACAACAACGACATCGACAACAACAATATTGTAGACAATTTTCATTTTGTGTAGAAGTAGAAAAAGAAAAAACTATTAACAAATGTCAATTAGATGACACAGGCGCAATGGTTAAGAGCGAGAGAAAGGCACTGAATGCAGCAGTTAATGACAATCCGACGTGCAGCAGATGCAGCCAAATGATACAGTTACAGATTACAGATACAAGGTAAAAGATACAAAATACAATGAGATACATATAAAAGATATGATTGTCATTTTTGTTAATCAATTTCGTGGCAATGTTACAATTTCCCAACTTGATGGAGAATTCCTGTTGCTGCGTCAAATGATATGCTTGCTTTCTGCGCTGACTCAGAGGCATGTGAATTTCTCGGATACTTTTGGGTTTACCGTTGCCTTATTTTATTTGTGTGTGTGCGTGGCAGGAATGTATCTTTGAGATAACTCGCAGCTTTAATTGAGCTGTGAAATGTTCATATCTTGAATTTGGAGAGAGACTACTTTGGTGGCACTATAGCAGCCCATTTCATTTCTCTCAGTTTTTATAACTTAATTTCCTGGTAGAGGGGCATTTATCAAGTTCCCGTTCGGTATTTCCAGTATTTCTATTGTTTGTCGCGTTTTTATGCTTGAATTCAATTTGAAGCACTTTACTCGAAATAAACATTATTATATATTTTATTATTATGCCGCCTGCAACACTCTCATTTCAATGAACTTTTTATATGCTCTTAATGCGGCACGTCTGCGCGCTCAATTAAAACGGGGCATTCAATGGGTTCCTAGAGGTAAGCTCTTTATTTTTTCGGGCGCCAAAGGTGTTACCTGGCCAAGTGTCACTTGCCAAGCGATTGAAGCGTTCACGTTTTTGTTCTAGCTATGCCAACCAAAATTAACGCCTGAAATGGATTTCAAGTGCGGCTGGCTAATTGAAAAGGTCTTTTACTATATATATATATATATATATGTTTACGTAAATAGGCAACAAAAGGCGCGACAGGAAGCGTCATTCCAAAGTCATATGCAAAATGAAAAAAACGAAAACAAAAAAATTTGCATACAGAACAAAGAATTGAACGCAAAAAATCACAGACGACCCAGCAATTGACCGCTGGGAAATGAACCCATAAACAAATTACAAACGAAAGGCATTTAAGGGACGACAAAATATCCACATCTGAGCTGGACACGCAAGCACCTCGCCAATTTATTTATTAATCGCATGTCAAGCGAAGGGCGTCAGCTAAAGTGGCCCCCACAAAAAACCTCTGATGGGCGGGGCACTCGCAAAATATTAGCACGTAAGCATTAAATACATTTTAAGCGGAAGAACTAATTAACAAGCGGGCGAATTGGCAGCAGACAGTGCTCCTTCCTACCCGCCCCAACTCGGTTTGGGTCCAGTCATCAGCCAGAGTCAGAAATACCGAACCCAACCGAAGAACCAGACAAACTTGGAAAAAACTCATTAGCACGCTCGAACGTTAAAAATGTCGCGTCAAAATCAGAGCTTAATATTTTTTATGATTAGCCAGTCCCCAAACGCGACATTATTTTGTTGGTGACATTAATGAAGCCAAAACAAAAAGAATACAAATACATGCTTAAATATATGGTCATATTTGCCATATGAAATAACGGATACCCTTACCGTACTTCGTTTGTGCACAAAATGGTGCAGCGCCCAAAATTGCATGTATAAACAAGCATATATTGTTAAATATACCATGTTAACAACCTTTGATTACTAATTAATAAAAAGAGATTAGCTCTCGTTTGTGTTTCTTGTTTTCTAGTTTAATCTGAATAATTATATACGTATGAGTAAAAGATATACTATTCTCTTATGAAAATATTCATGTATTGACTGACAGACCATCATAAAGCCAGAACGTAGAATCTAGGAACTAACAAATGTTTTAATGAAAAATATAGAAGTGACAAATAAATAAAAAAGTTATATATATTTTTTTGAATATTAATAGCCTTATTATTTAATATAATCTATTTAGAAAAACGTCGTAGTCTATGCATAATACATTAATTGTGATTAGAGTAATCTGCCGTGCACATAGAGGTAGGAAACATTATTATGTACAAATAACTGTTCCTTTTTTTTCAATTATAAAATACTCTAACTTGGTTGTCGAAGATAATTTTGTAACTTTTACTTAAGAATACTACCTCTTTCCTAATATACTGTAGACTCTCTAATGATAATGAATAAATTACAAAAATAATTTAATATAATCGAAAAATTTTATCTTTTTAAATCATGAATCCATCTCATAGCAAAAAGCATAAGAAAATCATATGGATTTGTTTAAGGCAAGTGTAGCAAAGGAATTTTAGTAGCGGCATTTGTGAAAATGTGCACACGAATTATTTGTTATTTGAGCAGACTTTGTCTGGCATAATATATAATATATATACATATATATGTAAATATAGACAGGTGGCCTAGCACACCCAAGTAGTTGGGTCAGTCAGTGCAATCACCATAATTGTGAACAAGGCGACTGCGACGCGGCCAAAAACGCTAAAGACTCATTAATCTTAAGCCATATACAAATATACGACACATTTGTAGCATGTCCAGCAAATCGCGAATTTTGCCGCCAGAGCTGTTTTAATTGTCTCTTTTGTCCTGCAACGCGGAACTTTAGGCCCCGGTCTCAGTTGAACACGCTGAGAGCTCTACAGGCAAAACAAATACGGAACAGAGGACATGACACCAGCGGCTGCGTCATTCAGTCGTCAGTGCTCAGTCGTTGTCCTGTCCGTGTACCTTATTTTCTTTTCTTTTTTTTCATCGTCAATAAGGTGTTTTTGACGACCCGCCAGGACAGTGCATTACGTTGCGCTTTTATAAATATGACGATAAATTTCGTTTGCCACTGCGACTTTTGTTCTTTTTTTTTCAGTTTATTTCGACTTCATTTTGGTTTTTAATTTCCTACTGGGATTTACGCAAAAGGTATACCGCCTTTTTCCCTGTCATGTCTGCGCTGTGGCAGCATCAGCAGCGACGCTTTTAATAGACCTCGTCCAGTCTGGGCGATTTTAATATAAAAACTACAACAGCCAAAAGCAACAGAGGGCAACAAAAACGTCGCTTTATGTGCCATGTTTTCAGCTTTGAGCAGCGCTTAATTTTGGCCAAAAAAAAAGCAAAGTGAGATAAGCGCTTTAAGCCCTATTAACGGGCTTGTGGCTCGAGGACCATGTGTTAGTGGATATTATACGTATGTGTGTGAGCCTGTATGAAAAGTTAAGCTAAGCAATTTGTAAAATCTGCAGTTTGGCAGCCATATTAAAGAGCTGAAAAACTGTTTAAGTAAAATGAGCCACAAACTATTCTGAATTCTCAAAGAAAGACAGAATAAAATTTATCAGGCTGTGGCAGATGGAGAAAAGAAGGAAAAACTTGAATTTGGAAATTAATATTTAAAATTTTAAAGGAAATTATATTTTGCGCCTATATTAGGCACTTAATAAGCAAAATTCGCATACTTGGCATCTACTATATATCCTACATTGCCTAAAGTCGCTTTAATGACGAAATAAATAAGTATGTAACACATTGTGTCAACCAAATTAACGCTCTTATGATAATCTCCATAGACCTCTGTTGCAGCTCACAAGCCACTCCATCAATGTGGAAAATCTCAACGGAAAGCAATTTAAGCCATGTCCATCGATGCACACACACAGCCACACACGTAAAGCTAACAAGCTCATTGCTCATAGACGGCGGCAATCAAATCAGCTAAAAACTTGTTATCGCCTCCTTTGAGCGACACCAAGAAAATTAATGACCACCCAACCATACGCCACGGCCAGAGCTTGCAACAGGAGACTCGATACTCGAAACGCACACTAAATGCAATTGCCTCTCCTTTGCCGGTGCCGGGGCTCATTTGAAATATGTAAAGCATATAAATTATGTGCCCAGCCCGGTTGGGCGACAAACTGTGAATGAATCAAAGGATAATCCAATTTATTTCACATTATGTGCACCGCCTGCTTATTGTGCCCCGTTACAGATATAGTACTACAAAATGTGGCAACTTGCAATTGCGCCTGCAGTCGAACTTCAAAGGTGTCAACCTGCAGCAACTGCAACTGCAACCAGCCGCCCTCGCAACTCGAAGTGAATCCCTGACGCTAACCAATGCACTTTCTGGCAATCAATACGTTTTTGTCTCTAATATAATTTAGTGTCTCTAATGTGCGGAGTGAAGTCTTTGAAAAGCAACCAGGCACTTAAGGCCAGTCAAACGATGTGGTGAGTGAGCAGAATTGGATGTGAGTGTGAAAATGTGCTGTAAATGCTATTCATTTCATATTCCTGTACCAAGCTCTTATATGTATATGCAAAGGCAAATGCAGATTGGGGCTGTAGAAATGCACAAGGTATCCATTTTAACGATCCAGATTAACAATAAAGTCGATCTGCTTATATAGGTGCAGCAATTGTTAAAAATATGAATATTACTTTGATTATTTATAATAATGATATCGATATTATCGATAAAGAGATAATATCGATATCATTATTTGAAGCTTTTTAATTGGCGATATATAAACGAGAAAGTAAGGATATCTTAAGAAGCTTCAATACCCTTGTGGACATTTGCCATACGGTTTTGCAGATATCTATGAAAAGTGAGGCTCGTAAATAAGGTTGATGAAAATATCTTGGACAACAGAATATTTTTTTACATTTCGACCGATCGTTCCTATGTTAGCTATAGATATAGTAGTCCAGTGTTGTTAAGATCTTGTATATATATATAATGAAAATTAAAAAACAGCTTGGACAAGATATCTTGATAAACGAAAAAAATGTTACCAAAGAAGGACCTACATTTCGACTGATCTGTCATATGGCAGCTATATGATATAGTTGTCCGATCTAGCCGGTTCCGACTTATGTACTGTCTGCAACGATAGCTTCTAAACTGACAGACTAGTTCAAATATAAACAGCCAGGCGGACATGAATATATAAGCTTGGATGTTGATACTGATCTAAAATACTATTACTTTATGCGAGCAGAGAGATGTCTCCTTCTATGCGTTACACATTTCATGATCAAAATATAATATCCTCTTATTTATCCGGTAATTTTTCACTAAGTGTCTAACATCTTGATTTTAATAAATGTGAAGATCAGATATTATAATTTTAGTATTATAATTTTATATAAAAGCCATATGAAGGAATAGTAGAAAATGACCCTTACCCTCTCTGTCTTCTACTTTTGTAGACTTGCTCTCGCTTCGCATCAGTTTTGTATCTTGTGGCCATAGCTTAAGTTTTTTAATATTTTACACTCAACTGACTTTGCTGAAAAGACTGCAAAAACACAGGTCAGAGAAGTCTATGCGAAAAGCATACACATGTCAGTCACACTTAACCCCGGGCCATGGTAAAATGGCTTTGGCGGGGTGCAGTAGACCGCAGGAATTTCAAATCCAGATTTGTTTTGATTGCCCTGCGGCAAACTTATTATTTTAAGTCAGCAAATGTTATGCGGCTTATGTTTTTGCAGCGAACTTTTCATAATTTTAACGTTTTCCCAACATTTATTATATGATTTCCGGAAATGTTTTAAGGCGCCGTCGCCGCGTCTCAAATTTATGCACAGCGCATATGTCAACAGCTCGTTTTTTGATACAAAAAAAAAAAATAAATAAATAAAGGAAGCATAAAAGGATATATAATGACATAAGGATATAGAATATGTGTATCCTTGCTTGGCTACTGTTGCTGCTTTTGGTAAAAATTTGCATATTTGCATTTCAATTTACCGCCTCAGTGTGTGTAGTTGGGGTATCTGTTGTTTTTTTTTTCTTCTCTTTTTTTTGAGTATCTTTGGCTTTGGCAAAAATTTAATTGTCAATAAAAATTAACGGTGCGGAAAATTTGTTATGCAAACAAATGAAATTGAAATGCGGCTGCTCTGCGTTTATCGTGTGCATTTGCTATGCGATTCGCTGACTTCGAGAAGACAAACCCACACACAAAGACAAACCCTAAGCAGACAGATTTGCATTATCTCAAAGGCAAAGACATGCATACATATATCTGGTATTGGATTGTGAGAATATTTGTTCTTTAAATAATGCATGAAACACGAAACATTTTACACTCCCAACGACAATGTCTAATTGAGTTAATTGGTAAAATCCAAAACTCCCCAAACATTGAGTATGTGCATTTTGTGTGAGTGCGTGGTGGGGGGAGGGGGGGGGGGGGCAGCGTCTCGTTTCTGTTCTTGTAATTTTGTAATTTACATTGCAGGTTTTGAATTTACACTTGCAAGCAATTAATAATGCTGCATTAGGGTTATCCATAGAGCTGTGCACACACACATGAACACATCCTGCTTGCTAGCCGAACGCATATGCACGACAATTAAGCAGGATAATTAAGTTTATCGTTCATTGGCTTTGCATTTTACCCAGCTGCATATCACTCTCTCACATTCTCTCCATCTATCTCTCTGGCATTTGCCTAATGTAACACGTATGACAGATTATAGCAGGATGTTGCAGGATTGGGGGCACTGCAGGACATGATTGTGCATATTGGACAGGCAATAAGAGCCTGTATCTAAGTGCATTTTCAAATACAACTTGGCCATGGCATCGAAATTGCAAAAGTTATGTAAATGGATTGCAATTGCAGTAGCAATCAATGTGGGAGAGAAAAGTCCATAGTCCATTTGTCATTTGGGGCGATAAGCATGGGACTCAAGTTTCCATTTAGTAGTTCACACGTTTGCAGTCATATCATAAAATGCTGTCGTATCATCAGACATTAAAGATGCCATTGCTAGACGCAATTAAAACCATTCAAAATAAACATTTCATTACCAGCAAAATGACGTTAATGTCACACTCCTCGTCTGTCTCTCACTCTATAACTCTCTTCCTGTCTCCCGTTGCACTTAACCAAGTTTGGCTGCAAAAAAGCACAACGGGGACAACATTGTCATAAACCTTGCTGACATTAAGATAACTTTTAATCATCATAAAAAACCAAAAATCCTGCACAGCCCACAACCCCTTTTTTCGTTTAAGGTTTGCAGCGTAAGCGGCTTTTCGTGTCGCCATTCGCAACTGCATAAAACATAACAAAAAAATATATATTTTTTTAAATACATATTTTGGCAAATGTTTTTCCAAAACAATCAAAAAAATAAATGAAAGCTTGGACTGGCTTACCGGCTTCTGGCTATGATTCCTTTTCTGATTCCGATTCCAACTCTGATTCGTATATTAAATTGTTTCGGTAGCTTTTGTGGAGCTGTCGACGTCGCGTTGTTGCCTCGTCGACCGTTGCTCTGGCTTGTGGCATGTTGCGCCCGGCCAAACGGAAATGTAATGAAAATTCAATTAAAAAATGGCATTTGCCAGATTTTACGAGTTGCATTCGATGGATGGGCACGCGGTGATGGTAGACGACATTGATGGCAAGCCAACGGCAAATTTTGTTGAATTCAATTGGACTTCAGCTGCAAAAAATTAGTACAAAAAATTGGTAAGTAAGCATAACCGACACAGCTTTAAAGTACTTTAATTCATAATTTATGATTTGAATTTGTAAACACATAATAATTACATTTCCCAATCGCCCCGTATACCGATTCAGATCGGAGCGGATCTTGAAAAAGAAACGCTTGTAAACCAATCGACAAAAACATGTAATTTCACTTATCTGACATAATGTCAACGATTTTAAAATCGGCTACCCGTTGCACAATAAAAAAAAATAAATAAACATACATTACGCCAGGCACAGGCAGCAAATTCACATATAAATTACAAAAAAGAAAAAAATTACCCCTTATCATGTCGTGGGATAACAATAACAACGAGTTGACTTGTGTAACAAATAAAAGTCACTTGATAAGCCCGATATATGCAACCCCTTGTTGCCAAAAGGGTGTCAGGCCAAACATCGTATGCTAATCACACACACAGTCTGGCAATATAAACGATGCAGACACACACACGCATACACACACTTATACCCATCAGAACCGCCTTTAACATGCTTAAGCACAAACCAACGAGCCAAAGATCTTTTTTGGCTGTATTCCTGGTACTTTGGTGGCAAATGGAAATTGTGATTTTTTTATAGCCTGGCGCCGCTTGAATGATTTTTATGGGCTTTGCCAAAAGAAAAAAAAAAAAAAGAAAAACTCAAATGCCAACAAACTGATTTGCATGTCTTTGCCTAGGAATTCATCTAATAGAAAAAGTATTTCGGTTTTGGTCTCAGCTTTGTAACTTTCGTAGAGAACAGAGTTAGAGCTATAGAGTTCAAAATTTAAATAGCATGGGTATAGAAACATTATTTTCAGACTAATCGATTTAAGATTAAATTAAATTTTTAATTCCTATCAACTTAATTGAGAAGTGTCACTAATTCGTCTTCAGTCTTATCAAGCCCTCATAAAATCGATTTTAATAGTAACCAATGATTCAATCAAAATATAAAATAATACAAGGAAAGTTAAAGAAATTTTAGGTTAGCCGGATCGAGCTCTATATTGGTCTTTTTTTTAAGACCTCTACCGACTCAAGACTAGCAAGCTCTTGTATCCAGTGCGACGCAATAACCACTTGCGAATTATAATCAACCAAAAGAAATAAGGAAATATTTAAATATACGCCTATTTTATATTAAGGCAATGATGAAAATGAAAAAAAAAGAGTCATAAATAATAAAAAATAACATTATGAAAATGTTTTAATAATTATTTTAACAAAATGACCTCTTAATTTACTTTAACGCAAAACCAATTTGTATTTAATTCAGGATAAAAAACATTTTATGGGTTTCAAAATGATAGCTACATAAATGAAGAGTATTTGCTGAGGACTACTTGTCTTCTATATTAAGAGCGACATTTTTTGTAGTGCGCTGCCTTTTTACTAAATGTGTGCTTTTGGTTTTCAATTTATTTTGATATTTTATTTGCATATGCAATAATTTACAGACGCAGCAAAGGAGTTTTCCAAGCCAGCTTCGACTGTGAATTGAATGGATTTTGTGTAGGGTTACTCGAGCCTTGCGAGTACTATAAATATTTGATATGGCACTGCAATGAATAGGCAATTGTAGCTGGGCAAAAGTGTTGCTAAAAAGGAGCATTTAATAAGCACTAAAATGCATACAAAATCTCTTTTAGCTATTTTAGGATTTCATTTCCCCCACTTTGGAACTGAACTGAAAAGTCGTATGTGTGCGTATGGGTATGTACCATTCAATTTCAAGAGCCATTAAAAACTATGCATGCAATTAAGTCGAGTGAAAATTTCATAAAGATAACAATCGACAAGAACAAGAAATAAACATATATAGCTAGAGATCTATCTCTAGAGCATGGAGGGCATGCAAGAAAAAAACCTGCAGTTGCCCGTCAGTCAACACTTCAAATAAAAAGGCGGATGAGGAGACCACATTAATTTGCATTTAAAAACTGTTTTTAGTAGCATTAACAACAAACATGGGCCCAACATGGGGAGCAGGCCATTAACAAAGTGTCTCCAGATGTGGCAGCAACAGCAACAGCGGCTGTGGCAGCGGCACAAGTTGATTTGGGGCCGCATCGTATTTAACATAAAAAGATGAAAAGTTTATTATGATTGTTGGCTGCTGTTATTAGCTCAAGAAATGGTTATGGGACCAGCGCACGCCATTCTTCTAGGCAACAACAAACACACCAAATGTCAAAAGCCAGCGGTCACAGTGTGTCCAACTCCAACTTCAGGCATAAATGGAGCTGCTCTCGCTTTAGCTGCCCCGTGTGGCAAGAAAGGAGCGCAAGCGAGCGGGGCAAGCGGTGGCACTTACAATGATCTTGTCATAAAACGTTCAGAGTCATCAAAGTTGCACTTTATGCGAAACGATCTTCGCTCAATGTTGTTGTTGTTGCTGTTCTGTTTGTTGTTGTTGCTGTTCTGTTTGTTGTCGCTGCACGTGTTCATCGTCATCAGCATTAGCGGCGCTGTTGTATTAGGCGAGAACAGACAAACAAACGATGGAGACGACGTCGAAGAAGACGCTGATCGGACCAGGCCAGGAACTGGCACTGGGTGCTGTCTTGTCTTGCCTTGTCTGTGCTTGGTTTGCTCTTTGCACTCGACATAATCATAGAAATTATGTGGCCCCTGCCTTGGCTAAATGGTGTTGGCAGTGCCATAAGCGCAGGCTAATAGACCCCGCATGAGGTCGTCGCTGGCAGCATTAGCATTATTTGTATGCATCTATGGTTATAAATGAAAGGAACACAAACAGCAGCTAAACATTGTATAGATTGGTGAATAAGCTCTATAAACTTTAAGATGAAAACGGAACTGCTTAAGAGGAAATAAATAGAGCTATTCCACTTAATAGTCATGGTTTGTTAGAAAATATAAATTTGATAAGCTGCATTTTAAAACTCTAAACAACGTTGTAAACATGCTGTGAAAAACCATACGGATTATCTATTTAGAAGACTTTCGTACAAAAGAGAGAAAAACTCTTCCGTTATGATCTGTTTCCAAATGTATTTAAGCCATGAAGCTGTAACTTGGTAGCTCAGTAAGTATTTGAATTTATTCACCATTTAAAATCTATTCAAGCATATTCGAGAACAAATAAAAAAAAAGAAGACTCGGCTGTACCAGACTAGAAGATACCCTAAGGCCAGCGCTTCTTTCTATACTTTGGTGTTAATTGCCCGATCTTTATGAAATTTTCAGAGCAGAAATATGACATGCAAATGTGTATAAATACAAAAGTGAAAGGCTATAAAGGCTTGTAATTTTAGGAACAACGTGCGAAATTATCCAATAAATATTATAAGTGTAAACTTCACTAGAATCTACATACCAAATTTGATGTCTCCAGCTTTTGAAAGCTACGAAATATGTTTAAAAAAAAGTATTTCGATATCGATTTTTATCGATTTTATGGAAAAGGGAAAAGACAAACTCGAACTGGAAAAGCTACGTTCAAATGTTTACCCTTAAATACTCTGAGATCGACGCATTTTTAAGTACGAACAAATGGAAAGACAGACGGATATGATTACATCGGCTCGGCCGTCGATGCTGAACACGAATATATATACTCTATCAGATTTGAAATGTCTCCTTCTGCCTGTTACAAACATGTGCATAAATCTATTATACACTTTTTACACACACTTAATGGGTATTAATATATGAACACATATACTTCAGATAATTGCTTATCGAATGCTATTCCAAGGCAAAACATCAATTTACCCTTGCCGAGTATAAACTTGTTGCCCATTCGGATCTCGAATTATGTATCCTACAGATCGCTTTAGGAGCGGTACATTTAATATGCGAGCGTGTGACAGGCCCAAGTGCGCCTCAAGTGTTGTCACACACATGAATAACCAAAGGCATTACAACGATTTTGGGCCCGAGTGGCAAGTGGCAAGTGGCATGAAACCCAAAAAACACGCAGAGCATAGCATGCAGCCCAAGCACTTGACACTTGCCACTGACTTGTGGCATGAGCCGTCGACTTGACATGCGGCGCTGCCGCTGACTCTGTCGCTGCCGATGCCGCCGCTTCTGTTGGCTGTTTGCTGGCTCAAGATCATCTTTGTCAAAGATCTTTTTTCCCCAGAAAATTTGTTTGGCCTGCATCTGGGGACGCTGTCGCTGATTGCCTGTCGTTGTTAGAAAAATATTATTTTCTTTATATTTTGTTTTATATTTCTATGCTGATTGCAAAGACGAGTAGTTGCAGTTGGGGCGTGCTGCTGCTGCTGCTACTTCTGCTGCTGTTGGTGCCACAGCACAAAGGGCAGCTTGCCGCTGCCGCTGTCAGTCAGTGTGTGCTGCGGGGCAAACGGCGCGCTTGAGTGAAAGTTGATGTGCATGAAAAGTTTTAATTGCGCGTTGGGTTGGAGTTTTTAGTGGCAGCCAGGAGCTGGGTGGCACTCACCGCACTGCTCATTCCAGAAACATATTAGAAAAACGATTTTAACACAAATTTTGTGGGTCATTTTTTGTAATGGGCCCCGACGAGCAGTCGCGATAAGCGATCTCTATATACATAGTTGCCCCAACATCTTTTCCTTTTTTTTTTGGTCGTGTCAAATGAAGTGTGGCATGTGCTGAAGATGTACTGAACCCAGCCACGTGCTTGAATGAACTTTGCGTGGGCTTGAACGCGTAGGATAACAGATAGGCTCGAAGACTGTCTATGGATGATGCAGCATTATAGGCCAGTCCCTATATATTGATTAAAAACTTTTACCGTTTTCGTTGTTTTAGGCACGTGTGTTGAAGTAGCCCCAATGTAGGAGTAAGATGGACAGCTGTACTTTCAGAGATAAGTGAGCATGAATATCAATCTTAATATACGAAAATATAGCATAGCAAAGTTTCTTTATTTTACTAAGAAACAACACAACCCAAAAAGTCTTCTAAATGATCAATAATTGGAATTGTAAAATAAAAAACAGCCATAACAAATTGTTAAACTTTTTTCCAATAAACTTTCTTAATGAACTATGCCACACATTGGAATGACAGCACATTAAGCAGCTTTAACTGAAAAATGCCAACACGCACAGATCAGGCTTGGGATTTGATGATCAGTAGTAAACTGAGAAAGATTAACTACACAACTCGAGTTCAAATGGTCAAAAGCTAATAAATTACTCAAATTCCGTAACCGCAGAGATGGACAGCGAGATGTCTTTAAAGCTAACCAATGCCGTTTTATAGCACCTTTTCCAACAATACCAAAGCCAGCCCAAGTGGTTGAGCAATAGACCAAACACTTGGCTCGGGCAGGCTCTCGGGCATGGCAATTGAAAAATGTAGATCAAGTTGGGGCGATAAAAGGCCAAAACCGCCTTTCACATTAATTATAAGTTTTTAAAACTACATAAAAACCGAACGTGTTGGAACTCACATTTTGATTGAATAGGAACCAACTTTCTGAGAATAGTTTTCATTATGTTGCACTAATTTTTTTTAACACAGATCGCAGACGTCAAGATAAATCATTAAAACAATTTTATTAATATGATATCTGTTCAGGCATTTTATGTTTATAGCTTTTAGTAAATATAAGACACCCAGCCGCGAAAACAAGTTAATTGCTCCGCCCCAAAAGATTCTCATAAATGGGTCGCTTAGCCACATAAAGTGCTCATATGTGGCTCTAAAATGCGCTCTTTACGATCTCTTTTGTGTTTCCCTTTAATGCTGTATTTTTGTCGGTCTGTCAACCCATTTTTATTTCCAGGAATTTTTTGTTAGGAATAATTACACTATTTAACCATGGCTAAGCTCAATTTTCTTTTAATTTTTAGAGATTTTCGGACCATGTTTATGCTTTGAATAAGTTTTCTTCGAAACGTTAAAGGCATTAGCTCTACCAGTTTATATTAGCAGCAGGTTTTGTTAGGTTTGACAGGTCTTATGATAACAGGCGAGTAGTTTTTGAGTTTTATAGCAAGCCCTTACAGATAAAAGGCATTTCTAGGCATAGCTTTTGACCGAACACACAGAGCTGTTGCTAATGGCTACTCATCACAGAGCTTATTGAAAGCCAACTAAGCAATCGTAGACAGTTCAAAATGTCATTGTGGAACGCACAGAAAGGCACCTTCCAACAATTGTACAAATATCACTACAAATATTCAGTAATTCCACCCAAAAAAAGAAAACCCACCCATTAAATCCCCTTGGTATTATCTCCACGGCAATACAGAAAAAAGTGATGGACAATCCAACGAATGAAACACACTAACGATTTCATTAAAAATGCAGTCAACTAGAAAAAACTCAATTAATTTCGACGTAAAAAACTTGGCAAGCGCCCCCATAAATGCAACAAAAAATTTACTACATATACATACGTATATCCGAAAAACAAATTTCGTTCGTTTTTTTTTTCTGTCCTTTTTTGCAAATCATTCGGCAAACAAACACAAATGTGCATAAAATTACAACAATGCAACAAATTGAGGGATGCAAAAGTGCAGAGATGACCATAGAGCGCCGAGACCGAGGTCCACCATCAAATATCAAGGGTTTCCGCTCAGCTCTCAATCCCCGACCCGAGCCCCCGCCCCCTCTAGGGTGCAGTGATATGCAAAAAACTGCATGTCATTGCGTTGGCAACGCAAATACCAGCGGGATTGGGCACAGGCGCAGGCACTCCCCCCCCCGTGGTCGGTCGAGGGCTTCACTTGCGTTTTTTATGTAGTTCACTTTTTGAAAAATTGACAGCTTGACCGCAGTGCTTGTGTGGATATATTGTTATTGTTATTACATTGCTGTCGCTACCCATTGTTGCTGTTGTTGTTGTTGTTGTTATTGTTGTCCTTGCCGTTGCTGTTGCAATTGCAATTCAAGCGAAAAATCATTAATATCCCCTTTATGTATTTTTTGTTGTGGTTGTTGCATTTGAATGCACGCTGCATTTCGACCCATCGACTTTTTATGAGGCTTCCACATGTTTGGCCCATTGTTGCCCGAACTTTGGGTCACTTAATGAACCTTTCCAGTTGTTTTTCGAGTAGCAAAGGTTAGCAGGCACAGAATACTCATACTACGAATGAGCCAAGTATTAATACTCTTTAAATATGTCTCAGCATCGATCAAAGTCAGCGATTTGCCGATAAAGCAAACACTTCAATCAGCCAGCCAACCAAAGCCCTCCCCATTTTGGTCTGCCCAAATACACTTGCCCTTTAGCCAGCCCCCCGAACACCCTGTACACCTTTCACTTATCCCAAATTTCAGCAGCAATTACGTGTAGACACAAACACCACTCAGCTAAATATCTGGCTCAATAGTTTAATGAAATTATCAATATCCAGCTCGGACCCATGTGAGTCATCATCGCAGCAGAGAAGAGTGAAACAGCGATGAGTCCAGCCCATCACACACACACAAGCATAATCGCCTACTGATGTAAATACAATATTTTCAATATAACCACTTAACGCTTAAATCCCGCACCGCACCGTACCACACAACAAGACAAAAACACAACCCTCATCAGGGGTAGGCCTTGGTTACCCTAACCCCCCCACACACGCACACACACACACACTCATAACATTATCTACTGAGCAAAGCGACCGACTACATGACTACTACATACTACCTACATACTACCTATACATACTACCTTGCCAGCCAGGCCCTTGTTGTCATCCGCATCACCCAAGTGGCGGCGACGACCACAACAGTATCAATGCACAAACTGTACCCGGTGCGAGTGCTCGGTACCCGGTAAACTGTGACCTGGAGCAGGGGTACTGACAGCAACCCCCAAATGCTCGGCTATGGAGGGTTAAAGTTTGAGACGATGATGATGACGACGACGACGACCACGACGACAGTGAACTGTCATATTTGCTTTGACTGACTGACTAGCTGGCTGACTGACTGATTGACTGACTGACTGACTGCCTGACGAGCTGCCAACACGTACACGAGTGCACAGATGAGTGCGGTGGTTGATGTGACTTACCAACTGACCATCTGTCGTGGCGAGCCGAAAGAGAGGTCCGGGAAAAATAAAACAACAAAAAAAGCAGGGCATATTTTTCAGCGCATTTTTCCCTACTGTTGAAATTCAAATCGGGCCGTCGAGTGACAACTGTACCATGGGCAAGTGTAGTACGCAATGCTGGCCTCAACTGGCAAGTGCTTGTTGTTGTTTTTCTTGTAGCAAAACAAATTTTGTTAGATTTCTTTCATTTATTTTTTTTGTCAGACACGAAAGATTTGCATAACTTGTAAGTGAGCGCGCGGCAAACACTTGAGAAATTCCTTTAGAATCTCCCCTCGTCTCATTTGGGCTCTGTGCACTTTTCGAGTGTGTGTCGGCATTTCAGAGAGCACATTTTTCTAGGGGTTTCGACTGACAAAAGGGTTTTGCCTGGTAGGTTCGCCAAGAGCCGCGATTGAGCTTAATTGTTTGGAAAGATTTCCTCAACAATGCCAAGATTATGCTGGGCAAAAGAGAGGGTTGGACACACAGATGCTGTTTGGTTACTTTTAGCTATGCGTTTCGAGCAAAAAATACTTTAAATTTTCGTGTCTGTCATAAGTTTGATTTCTAGCCAGAGCAGGGCCACCTACATGGCTGCTGTTTAATCCCGCCTTAGGCTTAAGCACAGCCACTAACTAACCACAAAATGGCTTTGTTCAACTGCCCAACACCAGCTCACCTCATCGAATGCCACTCACTCACAAGGCAGCCAATTAATTGGCCGAGTCCATCCAGGCTACTTGCAATGGCCAGATCTCGCAGGAGTCGCAGGAGTACATATGCATGTGCCGCACAATGCCTTAATAAAGAAATCATCGGTAGTCGGGAGTCGACCACATCAATGTGCTCCAGGTTTTGCCTGGATGCATCAACACTTCAATGAGTGCGACGGCCCTGCCGACTGGCCAGCTCGAATCGGAACTAGGCCTCAAGTGTGGGCAACAGCACAATGAGGCACTTCGTCTTTAGTCTGCGCTGCTTGACCGCCCGCTCAGCCGCTCGTCCGTCCGCTCGACCAACCAATGCCACCACAATTATTTCCATTTGATTGAGCAAAGAAGTGTGCGTGGAGCGTTCCTTCCTTCTATTTTTTTTTCATTTGCTTTTTTTACAACAAGCTGGACACATTGTGGGCTGCCTGGATAGGCGGGCACTGCGTGGTCATCACTTGCGACTCTGGCTCTCTGTGTTTATTGCGCTATATGCTTGAGTGCATTCGCATTTATGGACGACGATGATGATGTTGATGACGATGATGGTAGCCGGAAAACTTGAGTAAGGCAGGAAGACTGAGTTTTATGCATATTGTGCATATAATTCTGAACGATCGAGTGTTATGCGAGGCTTCAAGAACTTTAAAGCGGGAATCCGCAATTTAAGTAATTACGTAAATCTGACTGCCAAATCTAACATTCGGCTTTAACATTTAGTGAAATTTTCGCAGATTCTTGTTAGTCTAACTGATAAATATTTAAATAACTGAAAAACAAAATAATTAATATTATATATCAAAATTCTAATAAAATTTGTCTGCCTCTCAGCATAGTCCAAATACGTGCTTCACTTCTTAACATTCACATTATTTAAGAATTTTGCATAACTTTAAAAGCAGTGGACCAATTAAATGCACACTATAACGGGCTGGCGGCCCCTTTTGGCCATTTATCCTAATAGTTTTACAAGAGTGGCAAAATTTATGCTCAATTTAACACGCTACCAATGTCACTTGAAAACCAATTAAATAAATTGGCGCAACTTCGAGTGGCAAACTATGATAATAACCTTTCAACTTGGGCAAGAGTTCATGTTACCCCAATGGGTAACCCGTTCGGATATTGCCCGCACCGAAAACGGCACCCGCATGGAATTTTCTTACTTTTCGACTTAATGAACACGCTTTGAAATGGAAATTAAGGTAAATAGTTTAGTAGATGGCTTACTGGTTAGTTGGTTAGCTGAATGGCTGTTGGGCGGGTTAGCTCTTTAGTGGCTTCCACCTGGCGCTTAGTCACCCTTTTGCGCAATTATCCTTGACATTCTCAGCTATTTTACTACGAATTGCAGCGTAATGTGCCCATGCATATTTTACTTTTAACGGGTTTTTTTCCTTGTATGCATGCGTTGTTTAAAATAATTGTCTATTCCGCGAAAATGGTGCCCACTATAAAATAAGACAGGAATAAAACAGTTTTGAAATAAATAAATAAATATTATTTGTTAAATTATCTAAGAATGTCTTAAACGTTTGGTATTTTGCATGATTTATAAATGTTTGGTATAAGAAAAATATTAACTATCTCAGACTTTTGCATAAATTAAAAGGATATAGTATATTATTTTTGGCATGAAATATTTGAAATGATAAAAACATTCAATTTTAAGACATGTATAAATTTAAAATAAATTAAATTCAAATAATATTTGATATTTCAAAGGATTTATAAAGATTTAGCAATTGCAAAATATAAACTATCTCAGACAGGTATAAAATTCTAATAAATTTAATTGAAATATTGTATTGTTTGGGCATTATATTATAATTTATAATTTTGGTATGACTTATTAGAAAAGCCAGATACATATTTAAAAGCTGCACAAAATACGCATTCTGCATATAAATAATTGTTGAGTAGAAATAGTTGATGATATGAGTCATTTGCGCGATTCAAGCGAACACTTTGAGTGTGTTAACAATTAAAAAGAATACTCAGTCCCATTCACGTATTTCAGAAAACAATTCAATAAAAACAAACATTAACTGAGCCCCCACAGGCAATTAGCGTGAAAAAACAACAAGAAGCAGAAGAAGAAAAACAACAACAGCTACAGTAGAACCACTTGAAATGTTGCCACTGTCAATGCCACACGACCTTTGTTATCATTTGGCGTTGTTGTCAAACGCAAAAGGCGCTCTCAAGTGCCGCCCAGATTGAGTTGAATTTGGCATCAAATTAGCAATGGTCTCGCGTCTGTCGCACTTCTTGTCAATTACAGCCCAAAAATGTTCAATTTGCGTTTGGTTATGCAAAATCAGAGGCACAACTTTGGCGCTGACACTGAAAAACACTTGAGACACAGTTGAGACTACAAAACTGGCAGACAAAAGTTGCAATTAGCAGCGTAAACAACGGAGGGCGGCATTAAGGGGGAAACATTAAATGCGTCCAAATTGGGCAGGAATATCGTTCCAGATAAGAGCCAGGCAAAGCAAAGCAAACTAGGTCGGTAAATCGGTGCGCCGAGGGCTGCCAATTGAGGAGCTTCTGATTTATATGGACGTGTGGTTGGCGCTTTTAAATAAACTAATTAAGTTAATTAGCTGCGATTTGGGTTCGTGTTCTGCACTCTGATCAGCTTACTCAACATCCTCTGGCGTTATTATGAAAATTGCAACAAACAGCAAAAAATATGTATATATTTCCAGCGGCTACCGGTTAATATTAACGCATTATGCAAAAGACACAAAGAGCTAAAAGCGAGGGCAGGCACAAGAGTATATGAAAAATAACATAATATGGGAAAGATTTGAAAGGAATAATCAAGGCATTTATACAGATATAAACAGAAGATCCTATATGCAATTAAATATATAAAATAGTTGGATACTCAAAATAATTTGAATATATGTCAATTTCCTTTTAACAATGGTTGATAGATTATTTATGGTTTTGACCTGAACTTTGACTGTAAAAGTGGCCCATTTACAAAGTTTTAAGAATGATTGTCCACAGACAATCAAATACTCTGTACCACAAATGCTTTTATTATTAGAATATGTCTAGGTCAATTATGTCAATTATATATTAAATTATTTTATAAATACAGAAATAAGGCAAATACAAAATTTCACAAATTAACTGCTATAGCTTCTGAAAATATGTAAATTTTTTAAATGTTTTACAGATAAAACGAGGTGTCAATTTAGCTATAAACTAATTGACATGCCCTCTCTTAAACACAATTCAAAAAGCCAAAAGCAACCACTAAAAAAAAGGAAGCGAAACGCAACGCAGTTTTAATGGATTTTTTCTCGATGAGTTGGAGAGTTGGTGGGGCAACAGTTGGGGGGTATTCGTGGCATTATGCGGTATTATTGTTGTTTGTTTTCACAGAATGGCCTGACACCAGGCAAACAAACAACGGGCGGGCGACGAACAGCTCAACATTTTTTATATTAAAACCTGCGGTCAGGGCGTGTTGCAGTTGCAGATTTTTACACGCAGCCATTAAAAAGGCACTCGGAGGCGACTCTGGACCAGGTGGTGACGACAACGATGACGACTGAGGACTGCGCGTGGCTGAAGCGTGAAAAATGCAGCCAGACATTGCCAAAATCCCATAAATAAATACAACAGCAGAGAAGAATACAATACAATACCAAAAAAAAAAAGTGTTAATAACACTAATTTGTCTGCGGTCAAAATGGTAATTTTTGTGGATATTCAGTTGGCCGGAATTGGGTTTGGGCTTGGATTTGGGTTTGGGGTTTTTGCGTGCTGATTGCCAACAGTTTTGGGTTTGGTCAGTAGGTGAAAGGCAGCTGTAATGAGATGTAAACGACGAGGCATTGATTGCTGCTGAATTTAAATATAATTGGGTGCAAAATGTGTTAAAATAAGCCAAAACAGAGGTGTGAAAGGATTCATTGAGAAGCAACGCAAAGAAATTTTAACGGAAATGGATATTATTAGAAGCAAATAGTGTTTGATATATAATAAACCCTGACTACCACTTAGCATTCTTTGGTAGCTTATCCAAAACATTTTAAGAAGCGTCCAAAAAAGATCATTAGGCTCCCCTCTACTCCAGCTCTCGACGAACACACGCACACTCTATAAACTAGCGCCAGTTAATTGCCGTGGCAAAGACATAGAGTACAGCCGGGCCGACGTTCTGGCGCAAGTCGCGACACTCGTCTTCGAGACTCTGCCAAACATCTGGGATCAGTTGGTGCCATGGTGCCCGTTGCTCGTTGCGGTCGCTCGTGCAGCGTCCTCATATGTTAATGGCACTTACTCGCCTTGGCTAGCCCCGCGCTCTGCAGACCCGCTCTCCATTTTTCTGGTACTTAGTTTTCCACAATTTGTGGCTTCAACTTCTCTTCTTTTTGACTAATTCACGTTGATTTTCTTCTTTTTCCATGAGTTGTTCGTGATTTGCGGCAATTTCGTAAAGTGTCTAGCGAGGTTCTAATGTTATGACCGGGCCAAAACCCATGCCGGGGCCGTGGTCGGGGGCTAGACCACACCATGGCCTAATGCATTTCAACTTCTTTTGTGTGTGCTGGTGATAAGGAAAATTGTTTATAATGAGGTTCTGCGGTCTATGCTCAATTGAGTTTACTTAATTGTTGCAACCGGCCACTGGATTTACGCTACGCTGTAGACGGCAATTAGGACTGGGTATAATCGGATACAACTTCCAGTACTACGCTTAGGTAGCCAGTCCAGAAATTGCCTCCAAGAGCAGAACGACAGACTCTTTAATGATTTGACTTGGCTAATGCTCAACTAATTGAGTAATTTCTGAATGCATTCGGTATCAATCATTGGCTCGGCTAACCCTTCGTTGGATTTCTCAGGCCCAAGTCAACTCGTTTAGCTCTTAGTTTTTTGTTTTTCCCTTTTCCAGCTGGGCATTGCGAATTTCCCAAAGGCGCTTAACTTAACGCTTTATTGTTACAAATTTGCTGGCAGTTGTATCCTTTTACAGCTTTCCAGGAGCGGGTTGCTGTCGAGCTATTCCTTTGGGTGACATGCTTTCACTTCTTAACCTGGCCATCAATCATTCCCTTGACTTATGTATTTTCTTTTGCTCGGCCTTTTGTAATCTGTTTGGTCCAGTAGGTTAGTTATCGGCAAATAAATGTGACTATAAATCGAAAAATTATAAACGCTTAGCACTGACCAACATGAGCTAAGACACCCTCAAAAAGGAACACAGAAACGGAGACACGCCGAAGCTCTAATACTCTTCAGCGTTAGTGTATAAAGTGTGGGGTACAGGCTTTGTTAGCAAGCTAATATACCCTTAAACACATTGCTACCGGCTGGAATTGACCAACTTTTTAAGCCTTTAACAAATCCAATTGCTGGCCTGCTTACCAATTCAATTGAGTATCTGGACAACAAGCAACTGTTCTGCCATTTCGATAAACAGTCGGAAAATTTATGCATTTATTTTGACATGCGGCATGATTTATTAACCGTAAGTAATTTGTAAATATACACACTGACAGTCGCAGGACTGCAAAGGGCTAGGGCTAGGGCTAAGGCTAGGGAAAGGGATTGGGCAGCCGGGTATCTAACCCCTGCTCTTTTAGCTGTGGTCAGTCGGGCCAGGGTCCTTTGGGGGGTTCGAGTTTTAAAAAATATATTTGCATTGGCGCATTTGTAACCGCATCGAATTTGTTTGTAATAAAAATGTAAATGGCATCGGACGCCACTTCAAGACGAGTTTCACTCCGAACCACAAAAAAAGAAAACCAGCAAAAAAAAACAACACCAAAACGAGTTGCCAAAAGAAATGAAATACGACCGCAAGCTGACACTTGAGGATGAGCTTGGACCATGCGTAACCCTTTCGGTTGGTCAGATCAGGGTAGGGTTTGCCTTTTTCGCATTTGCCAAGTGGTTTGGCAGGTTGTGGGTTTAGTTGGCTCCTTTCTGACCCTCAGTGCATTGCCTGTGCCTTTCTCTGCAGCTAATGAATGTATTTTCATATATCTCTTCGGTTTGTTTGATTTATGTTGAAAGTAAATACAAATTGAAGCATTTTGATAAGCATTAGCTGAGAAAATGTAAAACAGTTTCTCGCATGCCCGCCCACCCCTTTCATAGCTAATTAAAACGCTGCTGGGGAGCATTTGCGGGCTCCCCTAAAGAAGAATATAAACAAAACGTGAATTCGAATTTAAAAACACCTCAGCCTTAGCATGTTTTCCTGTTGTCCCAACTCCAATGCTCAAATGTGTTTAAGTGACGCGTTTATAAAACACGCAAAGCGTCCAGCATTCAATTTTGCCCCTTTTTTTCCACAGCCAGAAAAGCATTTGCCAAGGTGACGCCTTTTATTGCTACATTTTCTGGTTATTTTTAGCGGCAAATATAAGCAGAGAAAACGAAAAAGAGAACTACGAAAAAATAAAAGAAGAAAAAAACTGCCTACAAATTTAAAATAAATTGAGTTGCCTGTTGAGGACTGTTCCCTATATCTCTGCGGAGCCCTGTCATTAGTCGTCCCCGCGGCCATAGAGAACGCCCGCATTTTGTGCTGTCTTCGAATGACTTATTAGGATTTTTATCTGGATTTTCTGTGTGCGCTTAAAAACAATGAAATATGTTTATAATTAATTAGATTTTCATTTTTTTTGGAAGTGTTGCCTGAGGGTGTTTTTATGCTGATGACGATCACAA
The DNA here is from genome assembly GCA_035045885.1 of Drosophila borealis. Classification (NCBI taxonomy): domain Eukaryota; kingdom Metazoa; phylum Arthropoda; class Insecta; order Diptera; family Drosophilidae; genus Drosophila; species Drosophila borealis. The sequence continues at coordinate 5,117,108 of JAWNOR010000211.1, forward strand.
ATTTACACATAATTTTCGTTTGGGAGCTTAGCTGTTGACACTTTTGTGGGCATACGGAAATATGTTTTCTTTTTTTTTTTTGTAGAAAAAAGTAAAATAAATTGTGAGGAATATAAGTAAATTTACAAGTGAAAACAAATCAAGAGTAATGCCCATATACAATGTGTAGCCGTACCGTAACGTAATTTAATGGGCAAACCAGAAACCACACCCATTTAATTACCCAAACAACACTTGAAATGCACTTAAAACAATAAATTAAATGGATCTCTGTCTCTATTCGAGCTAGCGAAACTATCAAAGCTACTTAATAAACAAATTTTCACATAAAATTACAATTTGGTTAAGAACTCAGGAAGTAGTACCAGGCGGAGTAACAATAAAGAGAAAAAGAGAGCTACCAAAAATCCACTTAATAAAATTTATGTGCAGGAGTGGCTCAGGACACACACACACACGTGAACCCACAGATAAGTCGAGGGCACGCCGATACATGCACATAAAAAAGATAAAGTGTCCGAAAACCCAGCCAACTCCCCCGACATGGTCGGGTTGTCTGTGGGTCGTAGGTGTGTAGTAAGCCAGGCGAGTAATAATTATATTTTTATTGGACATTTATTGCCCAAAAACGAGCAACATTTTAATCACATTGTCGAGCAGAGGGGAAGCCGGTTCCGAGTGTGGTGGAGGCTTTATGTGCCGGAACTTGCCCCTTTTGTTTAAGGACCTGCTTTTCAAACTAATTTATGTTTTCAAATAATGCACGTAGCACGGACATGGGAACGATCTCGAGCCGAGCTAAAGTATGATTGAAAGAAATTCAGACGCTGACATCGAATTGCTTTTAGAAATGTGTTTATTGAACAAACAATTCGAAGGAAGCAACGCATAATACGAATACCACCAAAAGTGATTTGTAATTCAATACAAAAGCGACCGACCAGCGGGAATTTCGGGGTAGCCAATGAGCTAGTCACTTTTCAGCCGGGTCCACATTAAAAGATAACCCACAAACAAATAAATAAATAAATCGCGCTGCTAATTAAAGGCGGCAGAGCAGCAGCACAAGGCAGCAGGCAGACGGCGGCGAGCGTTTGAAGCGGGCCCAAAATAGGAGCAGAGGCATCCAAGAAACTAACACTAGAAAACACACAGCAGAGCAGAGAGCCCAACACTTTATAGCGGGGTCCCAGAAAAGCAAATTCAATTGAAAGAAAGCGACACACGAATTGACATGAGTAGCAAACAGGAAAGGGCAACAACAAGTACTTAAGTACAAATATTTGGTGTTGAACGACTATTGCATACGCTTTGAACTGTCAAATTTTGTATGCATTAAATCTAATGAAACTAAAATATTCATCATTTAAATCTTTAAGTGAATTGCCTAAAAGTAACTTTAATAAATATATAATTAAATAATTTCTGAGGTTTCTTCGAACTATGACCTCTCTATGAACTATTATACTTTTTTAATTTTAAATTACCTAACTCTTTCATAATACTCCATTTGAATATAACCCATTAGTCTAACTATTAATTTACCGTTAATCATAAGAATAACCTCCATAAAAGATTACTCTATATTTGTATATTTAAATATTCTAGTATTTCTGAATAAATTATTTCAATATAATTAAATAACATACAAGTATTTTGTATATAGTAGAACTATTTCTGAATAAATTAATTCATAATAATTATTTAAGAAGCTTTATATTAATTAGAAAAGATTAAACTCTCAATGCACAGTAAAAACTCTCTTGGGCGACAGCGATCGTCGAGTATAATATATGTCTGTTTAAGAAAAGTGTTCACCTAATAGAGGGCAAATGAGTAGGGCCTGATTCATAAAGGTTGGCGAGAAAAGATCAAACCTAGAGCGCGGTCAGCTAGCAGAGTTTTCACTGCATCTAAAAAATAACCATAGGAGCGATTGACAACCTGAACTTATCGTAATACGAAATTAGTTAATTATAACAATATCACATAATCATTATCTTTTATCTAGTTAAAATAGATATAATTGGCTAAACAGCACAAACCCGATACGAATTGGATTAGATCCAAAGTGTACCGCATAGAAGAGTAAAACCATGTTGGCGAGCATAGGAATAATCGAGACCCCCTGGCGTGTTTTTATATAGAAAAAGTTTTTACTTTGATGTGTGCTCCGGTTGTGTGCTTGTGTGTGTGTGTGTGTGTGTGTGTGTGTGTGTGTGTAGTATAAGTCGCGAGTCAGTCGATTGTCGGGTTATGCTGCGTTCCGTTGCGTTGGATTACATGTTTCAGTTACACGCCACATTGGATGCAGCAGCGGATTGGGGCGAGGGTTGTCGCTGTGCCTGAAGCTGGGGCTGGGGACTGGCGCTGTATCCGGGGCTGGGGGTGGCGGCAAGTGTTAAACTGCATTTGTCTGACTTTTTGGCATGTTGTTTGGTGTAGTGTGGGCCACAGACTAGAAATTACATTTGCCTCTGAGAAATGCCACACAATCAGGTGCCGACAGGCGACAACCATGTCGAGTGCGGAGTATTACCTTACGCAGCGTTCGACATAAGAAATATGCTAGCCCTGACAATTGACAGATGCAATCGGAGAGAAGCTGAGCATCTCGCCATAGATCTCCGAATGTAAATTGCATTTCGTCAAAGCATTCCTGTGGCTGCTTTTGACAAAGCAAAAGAGATTCCCTTCCCCCTTTCTCGACTGTTGCCGTTTAAAAAATTGCGCACAATAAGCTTTGACAGCCGCCTGTCAATATGCAGATTGTCTCTGCGCTGACGCAGTTAAAACCCAGCCACGCACGATTTGCCAAAGAATCTCTGCTCTAACATGACCATGTGTCTCGTCGCTGGAAGCTCAAGTTCAAGTGCGTCGCAACTGTTGTTGATTGGCTTTGTCGAATGTCTTTATGAAATCCGAGTGTCGTGTCGCCATGTAGCACTTTAAGCCTTTTTATATGCTTCAAGAATTTATGAATTTGATTGTGCAAACGGCTAATTACACTTGAAAATAATGGGAACAGTGGACAATTTAAGTCTAAAGGAATGTCAATGTCAAAATTGATTGCAAACAGATGCGTTGACAGCAATCACTATATAGAATTTTTGTAAAATTGATTAAACATGACTTTATAAAAGCCAAATATATTTAGATCAATTAGACTTTTAAATCTTTGGAAGAACAAATAAAGTTAACCATCTTCCAGTTGCATTCTCTTCCTTTACTTTGCATTTCTTAAAAAAGTCATGATATATAACATACCAGGTAGTTAAAGCTAAGATCACCTTCTGATTGTTGTTATTTATGAAGTGTAGGAGATTCAATATACGCTTGAAAGAAAAATCTAACCATGACATTGCCTGACAAACCTTTGGCTTAACCCCATCTATACCCCTGCAAGAAAAAACAATCTTCTTTTATAAAAGTCCAACCATTTGTGCAGATCATGAATGGCTGCACAATGAGAAGACATTATAATAAAAATCACACAAAAATTAATCACAGCAAATTGCGCAGAAAAAGCCACCGAAATTCTGGACCAGTCAAAAAGTTCTGACATCCACCGAGGAGGATTAATCATCTAATGCGTGTATGCACAAGCATACACCTAAAAAAAAAACTTGAAATTCGTCTTGGCACTTCAAAGCCAAAAATAGTTTGTTAGAAACAACGCCGGTCTAGGCGATCCTCCCGTGCCGAGCCAAGACAGCCAGACAAAGCGGCGTCGTCTGCTGCACGAAAATCTTGTCTGGCCTCTGGTCAAGGTGTTGACTGAGCACCTTCTGCACAAAGGGGGTACACACCATGATGACAACAAAATGGCAATTAATTGAAACATGAATTATTAACGCCACGCTGCCACAGCAGCCGCAGCCGCAGTTGTTGCAGCCTCCCATTGTTCATTGTTGTTGCACGGAGTGAAAGATGACCAGGTAAAGTTCCAGTAAGGAGGATGCTGTTCTTGACGAACTGACGGACTGCCTTACTGACTGATGTGCTGGACTTTTGATGTCGGTGCTGGCTTGGCTTTTGTTGCTGTTTGTTGATTTATAAAAGTTCATTAATCTTGCCGAATTCTATTTAGTCTTTCTCCGCTTCGTACTGACAAGCATGTGTTGTAGTTGTAGAAAAAAGCGCAGCGAATGCGTTGTAAAAATTTCAATAAAATTTAAAGAAAATCAACAAAAGCTGCCCAACCAGCCCGACGAAGCGGTCAAGTTTCTAGTCAAAGTCAAGTTTATTTTATGATTAATTAACATATTATTCATTGCGCTGCCAGGGAGCAAGAGAGCAGGAGTTGAGGATCGTAACGTGAGAAAATGATTAAAACGATGCGTAAAACAGATGCAAAGCTGATCTTGGTCAGGCATTAAGCATACAGTTTACAGGATTTGATTCTTAGAGAAGCGGCAATGTGGCTTCTTAACAAATCCCTCTATATTCTATTAATACGGACCTTTGTTAATCCGCCCACTCGGTTTGTGACTCGTCATCATAAATCATGCGATTGGTAAACGTACAATGTCTGACATGGATTTCCAAGTGGAATGTTAGGCATCGTCTGATTGGAATTTGTAAAGTCAAAAACCATAGCTGACACTTAATTATAGGCTGCAAGCGGTGAAGCGTGCCAGCCCTCACTCCCTGCCCCCGTGGTAGACACCAACCAAAGACCCATAAATCTTGCGCCCCAGTAGAGACAGCGTCTCGGGACTAGAAAGTCAAGGGTTCCCCAAAACGCGCCATGTCACTGAAAAATTGCTCGAAATGTTGACACAACTATTCAAATTAATTGATTTAATGCCACTTGCACTCGGTTATTAATGAAGTTTCGAGTGCAGCTCTAATTAGAATTACACTGGTCTGTCTGAAATTCTAAATTCAATTTTTCATGCGACAAAATTAGAAGTTGCTGCAATCCTAAAAGTTGCACGTGCTGTGGCTGTGGCACTCGTAATATATTTTAATAATCTACTCGTACCCCACGACGCCAGGATAATGCACTCCAATCTACCCAACTATTCAACTTGCCTCCGTCACACGCTCTTTTATTGCTTTTCTTGCGACACTTTTCAGTGGCAACACCTGCTGCTGCACTTTTCTACCCCGACTTCAATCCTTGACTACTTAAAGCAGTTTTATTTTCATTGCATTTTCTCACTGACAATTAAATTAAAGCGCATTAAAGCAAATTTATGACAGCTTAATTTCATATATTAAGATTTTATGACTTTGCTTGGGCTGCTCGTAAAACTAAAATGCAGTTGGGCTCTCTGACAGCAAGAAGTTATACATATATATGAGCAGTAAATTAGATTAGCAGCTGGATTATCAAACCACTGTACACATTGATATATGTATTTATATGTATGTATTAAGCTACCGCAAGAATCATTGCCACGCCCCCTAATGCCATTTAATCAGCACACAGGTAATCGAAAGGCCATTCGTACACAACCCCTATCCACCCACTCAGTGATGAATGACGACGACGCTTGGATCTTGGCCAAAAGCATTCATTGCCACTGACATTGGCTACAGCGAGGTGGGGAGTGAAAGTTTCTAGTTAGTAATTAATTTAATAAATACGTTAAGGTGCCTGTTTATGGGAAGGAACTATTAAATCTATTAGCTTTTTAACCTCACATCGAAAGCTTATTCTTAGCAATTATTTATTTCTGTTTCGATACAAACACAATTCAGAAATGACTTTGAAAAACTTTTTTAAATAAATTCTGGACCTAAGACATTGTAATCCACATGTTTCTATTAGATCTGGATATTATAAGAATTGTTCATTAAAATATATATATATATTGAGGTAAATCGTCTTTGTATGAATGTCTTCGGGTTTTGTGAATCGTTTCTGCTAAACTGGATACTCAAAGGCTAGAGTCTGTCGGTTTTTGGTTAAATCGAGTAGCCGAGTTTGATGTAAATGAATGAATTGCTGTAGAGCTTTTATCGGCATGCAATTACACTCGATTGGCATTTATCGATTTCAATTGTATTTCAAGAGACAAAAGAAGCTGGTCGTTCTTATTATATCAGAAGCTATAGCGGCCTTCAACTTAATCTTATTAAACGACCCTCGCTCCGTTTTGGCTTGCAGTTTCTTTTATGCGCTGCCGTTGACAGTCAAGTGAAAAATGCAACTCGCCCGCCGGCAACCCATTGACATGACGATGGAGATGGCGTTGGCGATGGCGAGATGATGATGATGATGTGAATGACGTTACGTTTAACGAAGGCAGCGACGTTGACGTTTGCTGGGGCCATTAGCTGGCAATTGCGCATAAAAGTCACGGAGACAGAGCAACAGCAACTGACACTGCGGATGCAGTTGGATAGTTTTGGCTGTTCGGTGGCTACTTGGTTATGGCCAGGCGATCAGCCAATATTAAATAATGTTGTTAAATGCGAAGCATTGAACCGCTTGGGGAATCGCTTTGACAGTGAATGGCTAAATAAATAAATAAATAAAATGAAATTAACTTTGACTTTTCGTGTGCGGCGACATTTGTCTGTCTGCATTTCTGCGCTTTGTGCATTGCCATTCGATTTCAGTCCCATTCACAAGCTGGGGCCAAACACACAAAGGTGAAATGACGATGACGAAGGCGAAGGCGATGGCGCTGGCGTTGGCGACGATGACGCCAATTGGCAGTTCAGCGCATGGCTATAAAAAATCGCAGCTCGTTTGAGCATTTTCTGATTTGTGTCGGTAGCTGCTCAATCGCGTGTTTCTTTGCCAGGGCCATTGTATCGAGTTAATTTATTGATGACAGACGTGCGATAAAAACCAAAAATGTGAATTGTCATTAGAACTCATAAAGTTGATTGACAGCAGCGAGAAGCCAAAGCGAAAAAGCAATGGATTACGATTAGGCGACAGGTCTATTGAACTCTCTCCAGGCACGAAACTCGATACCCAACCTAGAATACTCTGTTCAAATCATGCATGAAAAACATATAAGTTTCTGCTTCCTTGACTTTGATATTAGAGAAAATCTTATATTGACGCATGTTCCCTCTGTCAATCGTTCATTGTAATGTCCTATAAAAGTGTATTGTAAAATTAAACTAGTTTTTAATAGGGAAAAGAACACAGTTTACTTTAAACTGTAATCATTTTCTTTTCGAGTATACTATGTATCATATATAATGTCCAATGGATTCAGTCTTTCCCAGGCAAATTTGCATAACAGCTCAATTAAAAAAATTCTTATACATTATGTCTCTAAAAAGTGCACATAATTCAACGCATTTTCCGCCTTAAGAAACAAGTTTAACGCCAGCGGAGAAAAGCGTATTTATACAAAGTATATATAATTTTATGCATCGGGTTCATAAAAATTTCCGCACCATATATGACCGTTGGTCATAAATATTCAAATTTCACAGTCTCACTGTGGCGCAGCATCCAAAGAGCTGCATCGATCATAAAAAACAAGCTCATTAAAAATCATAAATAGGAATTTGGTTACTTCTTGCCGGAACATGCATACATCTGGGCCGCGTCCTGTTGCCACTTCCTGGCCTAGGCTGACCACGATTTGCATATAAAAAGCATTTAAACGCAACAAATTGCATGTAAATTGTTTTTTTTTTTTTACCCGGACAAAACTCGCCACTAATTATGCTCATTCAGAAGTGTTGACATAAATCTCCGGATTCGTAGAGCCTGGACCGGCCGCAGCACTGTCCCGTAGAGGGGTGCCATTTTGCTGCGGCTGGACCAGTGTGTCCCGTCTATAAATTTGAAATTATTTTCGGCAGCACCGCAGCCCGAACGCGACCACTGCCAATGCCCGTTCCCAGTAGCCAGTCCCATTGTCAGCGGCTTGTCCTAACAACGTGTTAATGTCGTCCCGGTCTAACCCTTTCGACAGCCGCATTCTCTCGGCTCGTCCTCGTCCTTGTCCTCGTCAGTGCTTGACACTAATGTGCCGCATTACAAACTGTTGAGCAATTTAATTTAATGTACACTCGGAGCTGCCGAGCTCTTTCTTTTTTTCTTTCGTTGTCTGGGCGACCACTTTGCAGTTGCTTAAGATTTATTTGAATTTGACTGACAGGCTAGGGTTAAAGCCTCTTCCTGCGCCTGAGCATTTAGCGCTTACTTCAAAATTTATTACCTACGAAAATTTTGCGGTTTTTTGTATTATTTTTGGTTCATTAAATATAATTTCATGCTCCCAGAGTTTTGACTTAATTAAGTTGCATTTTCAAACTGAAGCAGCTCTCAAGTGTATTTTCGAATACGACTTAATGAGTTGGAAAAATGTCGCACAGAAAATGTACAGACGTTCTAATTTATGCAAATTAAGCAAATGCCTGTACCTTAAAATCAAAAAATTGTGGTTAGTTTTTGGCATAAAAAGTGAAATTTCAATGGAATTTTTGAATATGTACAAAACATTTCTGGCTCAACTCAAACTTGATTTTGCTATCGAAAATAATCAAATAAAAAATTATATTTTAATTCATTTCGATTAAAATCCATGTTTGAATGACAAATTTCTTTTAAGACAAATGATACTTTTGTGTGGTAACTCTTTAATTAATAAAATTTGTCACACTTCCCAAGCTCACTCAGGCATAAGACGCCTCGCTTTCAGACCATCGGGATGGCTTAGACAAAAAGAGGAAAAACTCATTACAGAATTTTCGACAGCCCACACACATACACACCAATTGTCAGACTTGGCGGCAATCCTTTCTATCCTGTCTCTGCTAATCACAAAAACGTGACGTCATTCGCCACGCCTTTATTATGATTTTTATTAATGATGCCGCGTTACTATTTCATATGCATAAAGCGAGAATTCTTACATTAGAATGGCCCAAAAAAAGAATAAACAAAACCAATTTGTCTGTGAGACGAAGTGCGAAACTTGGGCCATGTTTTAATCCGCGCGTTTGATTGAAATTGGCTTTGTTGCCTCGAGGTATTATGCGGGTCCTGAGTTTAGTGGTGGGTTAGACATTGGTAGCTGCCTTTGCACATTGTCAAATCTTATAGATATTAATGATGTTTAGACATACAACCGAATTACGAAACAATTAATTATGATTTTCTTATTGGCTTTGACTTTTGCGTGACTTTTGGCTCTTGGTTGGGGTTGAGCCCAGAATGGGGTTAAGCTTAACCCGAAATAAAAGTGTTGTATTGTGCCCGCATCATGAGACTTTTTTAATTTTTTAAATGTAACATTTTCATTTCTTCTTAGTAATTAAAAGTTATTAGCGAAAAAGATGAGTTGTCTGTTTTCATCTTATTAAAATATTTTCTGGTATATTGGAATTGAAACTAATTAAGATCTTACGAAAATAAGAATCTTATCTTGCTGATCAAAGATAAATGATCACACTGAGCTATTTAATTTAGGTAACATTAATATAATTACAAATATATTCTGTTTCAATACTTTTTATAGAATAATAGCTTTTTAATATATATAAGATACAATTGAATTCATTTATTCACCCATTCATTCATTCTACAAAACGGGAATCAACTTAAGTAGAGAGCGATAATTCCTGGTTGTTCTGATACTAGTTAAATACTACCTTTCCACTACGTACACGCCAGTGGGAAATTGAAATCTACCCATCTTGATCTCCACTTCTATTTAAAACTATGTTTGAAGTGCATTAATAACCAAGAACCAAATGTTGCAATCAACGGTTTTCGCCCATGTTATTTCTGCGTTGAGAATCTTGAAGCTGAAGAATAAACTTCTTTTCCGTCGAAGCTTGGATTCTGCGAAATGTGTGATATACGTCTCAAATGATTTTTCCTATAGATCTTTTGAAATAAATTAGAACGCGAAATGTCACCCACCAAATGTTTGGCCCCCAATTCCACCAAGGAGTCAATTTTTCGAAAAGTGTGAGTTACTCCTCAAATGAATTTCAACAAAGATCTTTTAAAATGAGTTTGAGGCCGATCGGATGGTAAAAAAAGTTTCATTCATACGTTTTTCCCGATTTTTCTACGCCTGTCACCAATCAGTCAGACAGTCAGTCAGTCAGTCAGGACAAACAGTTTTATATATAGAGATATTATATTTTCTTCCTTGATATATTTTCGATGATATATGGCTACTTCATCGTATCTTCGACATTACAATATTAAACGAAATGTGTTTCTCGACTTACTGAAACGCATACCCCTCGCTTTTTGTGTTTTTTGTTTGCAGCCCGCTGATTTTGCTCCCATAATTCAAGGCTTATCGCGGCCAATCGGCCATAATTCTTATGCCTGACATAATGTACCTCACATTGTTGTTTATCGTTGCAATTTTTCTACGTTCTTATGCTTCTTATGCTCAGCACTTTGGCAACTTTTTAGCAATTTACAAAATATGGCATAATTCTGGCGAAGACATGCCCGGCGGGGCATGATTTTTATAACTACAACGTGTAGCTTGTATTATTGCCCACTTATTGACTTAATGTGCATCGAGATAGCGATAGCAATACGAATTCAGTTGATATATGTATGTACAGCTAGAAAAAGCTGAGATCCTTGCAACAGATTTCAGTGAAAGTGCACAGCGGGTTGGCCCAGAACAGATGAACCCCGGGCAAGGCAGCTGTGCGACAAAAGTCAAATGCCAACTAATTAAAAGTCTCAAAGGTTTCGTGACACCAACAAGATCATTAATAAGGATTTCGCGACAAGCCTTTTGCGTCGTTTTCTAAAATTCTCACGTGTTCCGAGTGGATGTGCGTTTCCGTGCCTGTGTGTGTGTGTGTGTGCAATGAGACAAAAGTCAAAACGGTAGCAATGCAAATATTTATATAAGTTACTTTTGTTGCTATTTTTTCTTGAAATGTCAGCTGCGAACAAAAGGGTTAATGAGTTCAGCAGCAACAACGACAACAAGGCGGCTACTTAAAGTCCTGATTAATGATGTATTCCAACCAGAAAACAGTTAAAAAAGCAGCCTTCGCATATATGCATAAAATAAGAAAAAACTTTGCATAAAATCATTAATTAAGCGCAGCCATAGGATCGCAGGTACAAAGTAATATGCAAATTCAATTTTTTCAAGTAAAGCTGTTTTGAAAAATCACATCATTTCCAATTATAAATTCATTGAAATGACATTTGGGCCCGAAGAAACTCAACTCCATCAGTCACAAGCTTCACACTGCTTAGGGTCGTGGTAGAAAAACAAAAACCAAACAACAACCTATCATAGTTAAATATAATAAATGTTTGTTTTCACTTTTTTTTCGGCTATATGCAAATTATCGGTTTTCTCCCAGCTCCACACTCAATTAACTTTGTTGTCAATCAAATGCAAATATTGTGGTTCGGTTTGGCAATTCACAATATTTTTTGTTTTTCCTTGTCCTGGGGTGGGAAGGCAACTGCAATTTGTTGCTGCTATTGTGGCTCATTAGAATTGCTCAATTATTCCATCAATATGCATTGTCGTTAATCGAATTTCGAACCATCTTCATGGATTGCGCTTTAACCGGCGCGAAAACTCATGAATATTTAAATGGCCACCGTGGGGCATAACAATTTTTTTGGTTACAGCAGAAAGGAGTAGAATGTGTTATCGAAAATGCCTTTGATTTGGCAGGGCCTCATAGATTTGCCTGGGAAAGTTTGGCTAGCGTGACGAGCAGCTGGCAGTAAACTATGCGATAGCATAGTATTAGCATAAACTTAAAGAATCTAATTTCATTCGTTATTTATTGGCTAATCCGTATCTATCAAGATTTGGAGTGTACATTTTTGGCAGTGTGTTGTCGAACAACCATTAAAGTGAAAACAAGCAACAACTTGGCAACATTCTCATCATCATCGCATGGGGTTTGCCCCGTTTCACTGTGGATGATCAATCAAAATCTGAATTTTAATGTTATGCGGTGCATGAAACCAAACAGGAATAACAAAACAACCGAAAAACGAATAACCATATCCTGAATATTCACACAAAACAAAGCGAATAGCAAAAAGTGCACAAGAATTTTCAATGCGACAGCCAAAAAAGGGTGCGCTGGCATTTTTCTAACCCTTGTAAAAGGCAAAATATTTGGAAAATTAAAAAAAAGAATAGTAGAAAGAAAATTCGAATGGAAAAAATGCAAAAAAAAAAAACAGTTTGACGGTGTGTGGCAACCAGTAACCAGTAGCTGCCGCAGCAAAATAGTAAAAATTGTGGAAAATCCTATTAAGCGTTTCCTGGGCGAGTTCCGCGTCTGTTGCTGAAGGTATCGACAGTTTTTTTTTTTGTGTAGCTTGTTGGCATAAAAATCACACCAGGAGCGTTATGGAGAAAGGGAGATGGAAAAGATGGTAGAAGGGAAGCGCGTAAGCTACCCACATGCTTTTGACACTTGGCTTTGGTTTGGGGGCAATTTCCCTTTTGCGCTTCAGTCAGTGGCTTAAATGTCTAATTTAAATGCATGCGCTTTTAACAGTTGTAGACAGAGATTGATGATTGTTTTTGAATTGGCTCGGTCTTTCGAAAATCGCATTGAAGTTCTTTTTGGGCACTCTACTCGCATATAATTGCTAACAAATAGCTTGGGTCTGCGAATGGGAAATCAAAAAGCTTTTGCTCATTAACTTATATGTTTATATGAATGGAAGGGAAACCCTGTCGGAACGCAGGTGCAGATTTTCCCTTAGGGCAAGGGAAAAGCAACCCCCACAACAACTCCTTCACATATGACACACATGAGATGTCATCTACTCTATTTTCAGGCAGTAAATTTATGATCTCTAACAAATCAAGTTGGACATGCTCACTTAACAAAACAAAGGACAACTTTTTGTGCTTAGGTGTATAAAATTTAAAGCATTTATCGTAAATTTTGATCGCTGCCGCTATAAAAACTGATAACAACAGCGCCATGAACATCAAACAACGTGTGGGGAGCCCCTCGGTCAGTGCCCGGTGGTATCGGACAACCCTTAACCGCACACAAACACACACACACACATCCTGTTTGCTTCACAGACAATGGACTATCTCTGATTAGGAAGTGGAAAACAATAAAAGGCTACCCACATTTGAAAGGCGACACTCTGAGCCATTGCGCCAACTAGAACGGATGTCATTAGGCCTATTTAAAGTAGTTTTGGCCGCAAGGCAAATTATACAAAGTATACAGCAGCGGAAATCGTAAACACAATCCATGCCCTCTCCTCGCGTCCTCTGGCCAGTCCTGGAGCCAATTTATCAGCCAGACTGACAATCCAATTGCAATTCGTTGCGCCTTTGCCAGGGGTCAGATTTTGTCACAATGCACGGCAAGCGCCTAAATAAATGTCAAAATCAATTTTCAGCCACCGACGCAGCCGATAAAATCCGATCCCGACTCGCTTTCAATTAGTGTCGCTCAATTGATTCTTTAAAATGCCATTTTCGGGCTCTAGTTTCGGCACGTAGTACCTTCCATCGGTTATGCTTCAAAAAACCGAATGCAACAGTAGCGAACCTACCTAACAGTATTGCCACAAATTAAGTTGCATGCAACACGCCAATAAGGGTTGATACATTACCGAAAGAGTTACAGTTTTTTAAAAACCATTTGCAAGCTTGAAAATGTAATAAATTTATGGAAGTATAAATTGTTAAATGTGGCATTTTAGTAATTATGAAGTTACGCAAAATCTTGTTAAATAGTCGGGAATTATATTTAAAAAAATGTTTATAAAATTGTTCATAAATAATTGAATTTATCCAAACCTTAAAAGTGAGAAGTTCGGATTTCAGTAGAAACAATGCAATATATTGCTAATTTTTAAAATTTATATTTGAATTATATAAAATAGAGATAAACTCTCTCATGAGTTTCAATCTTCGACAATCTTTTTTAATACTGAAACTAAAAACTTGATTTTTCACCCCGCCCACTAAAGCTTACTCCATTTACTGCCTGCAGTAGACAACAATTGGAATCGTCAACAGCAAAGGTTTCTTAGTATCATCTTAAAGACCCAAACTATTTTTACAGAATTCGTACCCATAGGTATTCCCTAAAGTAAACCGTCGCCTCTCTCGCTTTTCTCTTGCAGCTGTTGTGCAAAATATTCTCACAATTCCCGCAATATTTTGTATTTTTATGGTTTTGTGTTTTATTAATTGCTGCAAATTTACTGCAAATTTAACACGCGGCCCCTTTTGAAATCCATCAAAATGCATGTGTCAAAACCAAGTCCCAAAATATATATCAAAATAATAAAATAAACGGGCAAAAAACAGAATCCACAAGAAAACATATTAAAAACGCGCCGTCATAAATATTTTGAAAGACGCGAAACCATAAAAATGCAGTGTGAAATTTATAGAAAAAAAAAGAAAATAAAAAGCTGAAACGAGTCGAAATGCAGTGCGAATTTCACACAGTAAAAAAATATGCTGAAAACAACCCAAAATGCAATTGATATAAGTTTTTGCTTCTGTTGCTTGGGGAGGGGGAGGGGGTTGCTTCGGTCGTTTTGTTTGAGTCGGGTAAAGTGGGTAGAGCCAATAAATGCCCATCAATGAGCAGCGTCGATCCTTCTTTGAATGCAGTTTTGAAAACAGTTTAAATTTGATTTGGGTGCAGAGTTTCTTTTGGGAAGGGTTGGGCAACCCTTCCAAGCGAACCGCGACCGGCCACTGAAGCGTTGCGTCCAAGCGCTAAATAAATCATTTCTCTTCGATTAATTCGCTTGCTGACATGTGGAGAGTGCACACACACACTCGCACACACAGTGACATGTGTGTACGATACGGATTTGTGTGTATGGTGCAGGAAAGGGTTACGGGTTACGGGCTTAGAGGGTGACGACTAAACGGCCGCTACTCATGTCAAATTTTGGCTTTTGCTCCGCTTTGTAGTGGCATGGAAAATTGTTTTTTATGCGCGCCGCTCCAACTCGGTCATAAGTTATAAATTAGTCGACTTTTCAAGTGCTTTAAAGTCGCAAAGGGGTTGGGCATGGATTTAAGGAAAACCCTCTCTCTTTTCCTCTGCCGGCAACCAATGACATTTCCACGTCATTGAATTCCTTGGGTACCCTTTTTTTTATATGCATATATATTTTTTTAAATTGTTGCCCCTCGCATTGTGCGTAACAATTGGCACTTATGTCTCGAGCATTTTTAAGTGCATTGATTAATTTTTATTTTGATCGTTTTGAAATCAATATTGTTTGCAAATTTCTGTAAATACGATGCTGCCGCCTAACCCTACAAACAGTTGGTGTGTGTAATTTGACGTTATTTGCAACGCCCAACACAGTTGTTGCCACTTTAAAAAAAAGGGTCTATACTTGAGACCATAAACTAGCAAGAGCTACTGTGGAATTTATGTAGTGGAAGTGTGTTAAAAGGATTGCAAGCTGAGTAGCGTGAGAAAGCTGATGTTGAGAATTAACTTGGATGATAATCTTACAATCGATTGTTGCAAGCTTTATTGCTTCAAAAATGGCAAATGGACGTTGCTTAGCTCATTTTACACAGCGAAGAAGTTAAGTCTAAGAACAAAGATTGCGTTTAACAATTCAACTAAAAAGACAGCGTACATTTGGGTCCTTTGTGCCTCTCATTAGAAAATAATTGTTATTGCATTTATTTTCCCAGGCGTCAAAGCTTTCATCTCTCATATTGGAAAGGTCCGACTGCCAAGCTAGGAAAGTCTCAGACTGCTTAAAGCAGGACAATACTCTGAGCAGAATCTGCACTCGCCATCGTCTACAATTATGATCTCGTAAAGGTGTTTGTGCAGTGTATAATGTTCCATTAGGAAGCCGAAGTTAGTTGAAGCTTGTGTTCAAATAATCCTTAGTTGGTTTTTTATCATAGCGAACAAGGAGCATTTCGGTATTTTTGCTCGCTTGCTCGCTGCGTTTCTTTATGATTCGTTCGATCTTGTTTACGGACATACATAGACCTGGATAGTTACTTAGACTCGACCCATACTAACTCAGATATGACCTTAAATGGGGTTAATGCTTTTCAAAGCAAGAACAGACATTGATTTGAACTATTTTATTTTGTCTATCTCAATAACCCTTTACACTCCAAAGTGAATTGCACAACCCTTTGCCGATCGTGCCCAAACATTTAATAACTTAATCGAGTAAGACACACGCCCAGTAAGCCACACAAGTAAGAAAGACACACACACACATACTGACATTATTAACAATTACGTCACGAGCGTGGCTCACTTTTAACCCTAGAGATAATTTAATCAGCGCTACTTCAAGTAGGTAATGCTGTCCACAATAATACGACAATAAGAAAGGGAGCAAAACATGAGAATGGGAATCAGAATGAGAGTGAGGATGAGGATGACGACGGGCAGGCAGCAGGCTGCAGGCAGTCATGAGCTCATGTGTGAGATTTACGCGTTCGCCTTTCACTTGAGGCAACTGAAATCAAAGCGTAACAAATTGCGGGCACTCTCGACGAGCAGGGATAACAGCGGCAGCGGCAGAGGGGCAGACAACTTTCACTGCACGGATTAGCAGGCACGTGACTTTTTTCCAATGCGAAACAGTCGGCACCGAAGGAACCTTTGTTTGCCCGTTCGAATATTGAAAGCCGATTATATGTACGAGTATTTACACTTCATTATTATGTGCATGATGATGTTGATGGAGGACAATGGTCAACTGGTCAGCTGGTCAGCCGTCAGCGTCCATGCGCTCCGCTGGGCTACTTAATTATGTCACATTGGGCAAATTTATTAATTTCTTGTGCCTGGGCCGTGCAAATCGATTTGCTGTTATCAATATATCTATTAATATGCATTGGCATTGGCATTGGGACGCCTTATTGACAGTTGAAGGGTGTGGCCAATTTGCATGCTACTGACACGCGTCGCTCGTCTCGCGCAGATCAAAGAGATGACCGGCGGAATGGTGGGGCGGGCTGCCGGTTATGCAAATAAAAGTCAGCTTGTCAATAAATGTGCTTGGACATAGGTCAATGAGTGCTACTTAATCAATGTCAGCAGCGAGAAGCCTGGGAAGAACTCACTAAATGCCATTCTCTATGGCTGTCATAAAGGGACTGAGGAGGAGTAGATGCACAGGGCGGCAGAACTGAATAAATAAGCAGCTGATTCAACATATTCAATAAAAAAATAAAGGCGAGGACTTGTCGAGAATGTAATCATTATAAGCTGCAAATAAATCAATGCTGTGTGTTGCATGAAAACTTGATGATTGATATAATAGAACCGAGTTTAAATAGTTGTTGGCTCGAGTTGCAGGCTAATGTATAAATTTAGCATTTTCTTAGCCAGAGGCCATAGCAGCTAATGCTGTTGAAATACTAAAGTTAAGAGTATAGAACTGGTACTTATGTTCATATCTAGCATACAATACGGTTTTGAGGACATACAAAGCTAAAATGTCCACTATGCGCCTATGAATTGAAAAAATATATTGTGTCTTAACAAAAGTTAGATCCCTAAACTTCGTGCTGAGTGGGCCGAAAAAAAAAACAAATATTTAAATATATGTTGCTGGATTTCCACCCGCGATCTGCGGTTTGTTAGTCCAACGCTTAAACTGGAAAACATTTGATAATTATAATAATGTTCATTATTATTAGTATTTTTAGCTTCCAAATCCCACACTGTGCCAGCACTGTTGGTGTCTAATGATTAGCCAACTACCAAAATAGGTGGCATTGATATAATGGCAGGGCCACCAGCTAACAGCCGCAATGAACTGAGCTCAGCTGAACTTAGCTCAACTCACACTCAAACTCAGACTCAACTCAACTCTTTGTCAAGCATTTTCAATTTCGTTAATGACCCAAAAGTGCCGTAAAGCAATTTATACACGGTCAGGAGGGCTACGTGCCCAAGAGCTGAGCCCAGCTCACTGACACAAGACAAATAATAGCGCAGCAGGACATTGACAACAACACCCGAGAAACGAGAGCCGAACGATGAAAATTGAGAAAATGGGGAAAACAGACAGACAGTCTATGGCAACTGGTCAGTAATTGACTGCCGTTGCCGTTGCCTTTGCCGTTGCAGTTGCAGTTGATGGTCGCTGGCTGTGTTGCCTGCTGGTCACTGGCCAAACGCCGATAATGAAGCGCAATTGTTGAACGTGGCAACAAATTTTTGGGAGCAACATACAAAGTGCAACTGCAACAAGCGTTCCTCTGTTTGGGGGGAGGGGGCGGTAATTAATCATATTCCTGGCACCAGTTGCCGTCTACCAATCGACTTTTTTTATGGGCACTCATAAAGCATTGACGATATACTACCCTGGGTTATTTTCAGCTAATTTAAGGTGTTGCCTCCAGTGCAAGACGTAAATAAATCATTAATTTGGTTTGGCCAAGCACTTGGAGACTTTTTACAAATGCATTTTGTAGAAAACGCATATATAAGTTGTTTTTTTTTTTCTCATTCTGGGACCGCCTGCGGTTTTGTGGGTGTTGACACACGTTTAAACGCAGGGAAATAGTCTGAGCCCGGGCAATGAATCACAAGATTAATGAAACGATAAGGTTTGAGCACTAAATGTCAATCTAGCAATCTGAAGAAGCCTTCGTTTCTAAGCACTACAAACAATTAACTCGGTCCCACCTACCGACAACCCAATCTACCCAAGTCCAACTCGACAGATAGACCAACAAAAAGCCATTGAGCTTCATTGCCAGTTGAGTTTTTCCGCCTTTGATATTTGATTTGCCTTTTCCGACTTACTTATGTGTCTAACTGCAAGTATCAGCATCTAGTAGAACTTCGTTTGTGGTCATATTGCGTTTCACTTTTGCTCCACTTTCAGTTTTTGCGTCAATTTGCGTTGGGGGCGTTGTTTGCTTAAGTCAAGAAACTGGGTCACTGCTGTGACTCGGGGGCGTACATGTGCCTGGTGCCTGGGTTAGTGTACTTTCCACACACAAAAAAAAAAAAAAAATCAATAGACTCGCTTGTAATTAGCTTTTGACTTAAAGTGCATGCGAAGTTCCGCTTCGGCTTAGTTGGAGCTGGCTGTGACTCATTTCCACGGACAATAAACCCATTATTACAATCCATTGTTTTGGTTTATTAGCATGCACACTCGCAACAGGACATTGAATTGAATCTACTTAAACTATTGAAAATTTTCTTTTTCCCTTTAATAACACACTCATCCTATAGTCTTATAATAATTATGCCAGGAAACTTCTGTACTATATTGTGATCTAAGATTTACTGTCGTCTTCTCCGACTGAAGCTCATCCTATAGCCTAAAATAAATTTTCCACTCTTAGGATTTAATTTCTATATTATCTCTAGGTAGAAAATACTTTCACAACAAGTAGCCTTTGTACGCGAAATCGCGTCTTCGTGTATGTGAATAACTAAAAACTACTTTATTAAAAATAAACTATTTTTGAGTTCATTAAATAATGAAATCTAAAAGTTCTCAGCATAACCCCACATTACTTGTTGTGTTCATTTGAAGTTGGCCTCAAACATGTGTTTCGCAATTAACTACAAATATTTTATCATTAATTGCCTCACACATTCCCAGCATAATTGCCGGCGCTGAAAATTCAATCCCATACACGAGCATAGCACGCGACAAAAAGTGGCAACATTTGCATACCCTACAATTTCCGAGTCGCTTATCGTTGCCAAAAATCAAGCCACACGCGAAAAACGAAAAGGTTACTTAACAGAAACAAAAACTGAGCATTTAACCCTAACCGGCAATAGCAAATGGGCCGCGGGTCAGCCGAAGGACCCTAATTTCCAGGTCGCTTGTTGTCATGTCACGACAATTAAATATGTTCAGTGCGCTTTTGCGCGATTTAAATTAAGATAATGCGGCAAATTAGCGACCCGAAATGTTTGCATAATTATTGTACAACAATTTTGACTGTCCGAGTTATCAGCGAGCGTCGATCATTTGTCACAGATGTTACATTTGGGGTACGACTCAGCTCTAGGGGGTGCGCGACCCTGATGACTCGAGCATTTCCCAGTTAACTTTGTTTTTCTTTTCTCTCTTTTTTGTGAACTGCGGTTGCTTTTAAGCAGCGTAACCTTTTAATTTAACCCTTGCCGCAACTTGTGGCATGACACCACAGAAATATGTTGTGCCAAAAAATTGTTTTCCCTTCAAGGTGACATATTGGTTTTGACGATAAGCATCGGTAAATGGTTGCCCTTATGGCATGTGGGCGATAGGGTTGACCCGGCTAGCAAAGGGTTCATGCACCACACGGACAGACATTTTCAGATGTCAAACAAAGGTGAGATTTGTTTTACATAAGAAAAACGAAATCTTTGATAGAAATGTGTAAATATATGGGTCCCATAAGATTTTCTACTAAAGGCTTTTGATCTTTTTAGATCTCTTTTAAGAAATTCTAAAATAAAATCTTAAAATATATATATCTAGGACAAAGTTAACGGGGCTCGTGAATCACAGATTAAGACTAAGTTGTTTAAAGACAACCTTTATCCATTCTTTATCCTTTTACAACCATATCTATATTAAGCTAAAGATTGGTTAGCTAAAATCAAAGTAAACATTGATAAATAGTTGAATTTGAAAGTAGGCTTTTTATATCTATATCGTAATTCCTAGAATGATCTAGAGAGCGAAGGGATGGATGCTAGGGAGAGAACTGAGGATGTGAACCTTCAAACGTTGTCCAATATGCAGCGTGAAATGGAAGAAAATGCTAATGGAACCGTATATACTGTACTCCCTACATCTGGGGTATACACAGATGTGAATGTGTTGGAGTAAGTGGATATATTATAAAAAGATATTTCTTAATTGACGTGTTTAACTTATACTACTAAAGGTGCAAACGTTCCAATTTCAGTGCTAATGAATGTAAGTAACTTTGTATTGATTCATATGATCATATTTAAAAACTGGTCACTTTATTCGCACAGACCGAAGCCAAAACGCCAGCTATGAGCAGAATCATTTTGACAGAAGCAACGAAGGTTCCTTCGGCTACTGTAACTATGCTCCATCCCAAGCTTTTACTGGAAATTGCCAAACTGATTTCTTCGACTGTCCAACTACTAGCAAAAAGGCAGCTAGTCAAAATTATGCAGTCGACTCTTGCTGCTGTAACCCAAGCCAGTCAGAGTTTCAATATTCCAATCTAGGCAATATGATAAATAACTTAAATATAGATCGAAATACTGCTGGAATGGTTGGCTTTGACCCAGCCCCTAATATAACTTCATCTTTAGACGGTGATGAATATGATGGGCTACACAATTCGAATCAAAGTGCACAGCCATTTTATTCAGACCCTTCATTGATGTCTTATCATAGAATGACGAATCCAGATCAGTTAAATGCTTGTCCCTTCCACAACATGGATGTTTACAGCGCTGAATTTTCATGTTCAGGTGGAAGGGGCAATAATTTTAATCATTTCCCGAATGGAACTCTCATGGACATACATATGCCTAAAGCCATGCATAAATCGTTTCCTTTCTATAGTACAGAATGGCCATCACTAGGTGACAATTATGATGTCGGCGGGTTATTTCCCGATATGTGTGGCACCCAGCAGAGCGAGTTTTACGGTTTAGGAAACGGAAACGCTATGCACGCTCTGCACGGGCTGCCCTACCCAATGTGCCAAACAAACTAGGTCCAGCAGATACACAAGTGTTAATTGTTAAATCAGTAGCTGTTTGTAAACGATGGAAATTAATAGCCTATAGTTAAGAAAGATATATGAACACATAAAAAAAACAGAATAAATTCAACAATTATCGGAAAATTTAAATAAACTGTTTTTATATTATATAAATTTAAATGTAGTATTAAATAAAGGGAACACTTGGTCGAAAAAATCATTACCTTTTAATAAAATGAAAGACATATTTTTTTTTGAGACAATTTTGATACCATCTCAAAAAAACTCAAATCCTGTAAGGATTTCGATCCCGAAAAGCTAAAGAAAAACACATTTCATGTTTTCTATAACTTGTACATTACCCAAAAATTGAAGACAAATTTTGTTTCGGTTATATTTGTTTTTGTATAAAATTGTATTTATTTTTGAATGTCTTATAAAAAAGTTGTGTAATTTGCTTACAAATTTGTTGCAAGCTTTTTACATTTGATTAAATTTTTTTTGCTGCGTACACAAAATGCCCAAAAAAACAAATAATATCGTTTGTAATTTAGCTAAAGTCAATAATAATCATAAAATATGTTTAAGATTTGTTTTCTTGTAATTGTATCAAAATTGCTTAAAATATGAAATTTGTATTTTATTTTTCTGCTTTCGTGAGTTTTTTACTTTGTTTTACTGTTGAGTTCTTTGCAGTTCGGCGGATTTTGCTTTTTCGTAATTTGTTGTAGTTTATTGACACCCATTTTCTGTTTTTTATTTATTTTTGTTATTCTTTGTATATATAAAAATTGTCTGCTTAGAATCTATTTTGTACAATGTAGTTGTTGTCTTTGTTGTATTTCATTTGTTACATTTTGTTGGTTCAGTAAGAATATCATAATTTAGTATTTGTTTTTTTATGTGGGGTACATTTATATTTTACGCTAGTAGAAATGCTAAAATTTGACATATAGTTGCATATACTTAGTAATATGTGTGGCATATGTACTTTAATGTAGTATATATGATAGTGTTTAGTGTTGTTTTGACTGTTTAGTTGTAGACACAGATTCTAATTAGTTAAATGGCTATATTTTAGGTTTTTGTTTTAAATCAAAATTTGTAAATGAACGAGTCCTGCAGCTACGCCTATTTGAACCAACTTTTACAACCCGAAACCTTTTACATCTGAAACTTAGGCTTACAAAATGCTCACTGCTCAGCTCTTCCCCTCTCTCAATCTCTCTCGGCCTTGCCTTTTGGCAAAGATTACTACAACAATTTGACACCAAAAAGTACCAATAAAATATTATATCACTTTCAGCAAATCGATGACAAATTTTGAATTTTCTTAAAAATCGTTTAAATACACAAATATAAAATACATTTCGTTAGCACTTTCAACTTTACAAACTCCTCTCAACCAACTTCAAACTCCATAATCCCAAAAAATCACAATGCGCTTTGATTGAGCTGCCACCAAAATAACTGTACAATAGTCAGTTGTGTGTAGTCTTAGCGTCTCCTAATCAAATATCTACTCCCGTCGCTTCGCAGTCGCATCAGTCATATCTTCAACTCCATCTGCATCTTCTATGTTTGCATCTACATCGCTTGTGTCGCTGCTGATCTCGAACGAGATTTGAATGACCGTCGGCCTGCGCTGTGCGGGATTGTAGCTGTAGAGGCGCAAGGCGTAGCAAAAGATTTGGGCCAACAGCTCCCAGCAGCCAAACTCCGACATGGACATGGCACCCTGTTCGCGTCCCAGCGGCACCGATATGTTGGCGCGAAATTGTGTATTGCCGGCGCGTTGTTGTCGTTGTTGTTGCCGCTGCTGCTGCTGTTGTCGGGACTCGTGTTGTCTGGGATTCGCTGGACTGGAGCCGACGCTGCCTGCTGCTTGTTGCGCACTTTGTTGCCTGCTTCTGGCCAACAGTTGCGCCTGATCGGGTATAAAGTAAGCAATTGCCATTGTCTGGTGTATTTTTTTTTTTGATTTATCAAAAAACTGAAAATTTTCACTTATTGCACTTGTTGTCTATTTGCAAAGCACTTTTATTTAAGTCTTCAGAAAATTTGAACTTCTGTGAGTTTTCACCAAAACTTTTCTGATTTGGCGCCAAAACGGAAACTTTGCGATTTTAGCTTTTGGGTTTTACGTATATGGAAAGTACATTAAAACAATATGCCGTATACGAGCTGCTCTTGCGTCTGTTGCTGCCTTTTCCAAGGTTCTGCGTGGACTGACTGTAAATATCCTTGCCGCAGTCACTTTTATAAAATAGCTGCGCCGGGCAGCAACGACGACGACGACAGCGGCTCTCGTGCTTCCTAGGAAGCAACACGGCGCTCGCTCGGGCAAATGTCACCCCCCCCGTGCACACAGACACACACAGGCAGCGGTGTGTGGATGGAGTGTGTGTGCTTTGTTTATGCCAACAACCAACCAATTGAACCACCAACCACAGCCACTCACACCACAAACTGTGACGGTGACGGGCGCAGTTCCATTGCCACCCCAAAAAAGTCACAGTCACGGCTGGGCTTTGGCTTTCTTACCTTTCGCGAGAGAATAAGCCAGAGAGTACGCGAGAGAGCTAGCAAATAGAAAGCAGCTCGCGAGCGACAGAACGTGTTACGTTACGTTTGACGTAAAGTAATGCCAAAGGGAGGGTGGTTAACGCGATTTTCGAATAAGGGGCGTCTTTCATATGGTGCTCTATGGGTTTGTCAGGCCAAGCACTCAAATGAGGGGAATATATTCGAAGTTCGAATTGATTTCGAATGCTTGTGAGTAATTTCTATGCTTGGGAATCAACAATTGTTAGTTGCCTTTGGCTTAGGAATATGGAAAAATCACTTTTTATGGTGCATAAAGATAATATAAGTTATATTTAAAAGATAATATAAAAAAAAATAATTTCATTCAAGCATTTTACTTTTTATTAATACCCTTTTTCCCTTTATTGATTTTACTAAACTTTAATTAAGCTAAAACGTCCCTCAACTCGCCTTTTATAATGCTTAATATGTAAGTTTGGGAAGAATCAATTTCAACCTCCTTCAAGTTGACACCCATTACAACGTTTTTTCAACTCGTTACGCTTGCCATTTAAGCATGGAGCTCCCAAACCTTCAACTTGGCCCGCTTAACACACCCACTCAAACCAACGGGAATCCGAGTTTAGCCTTGAAACAAACTGTTCCGGCTCCAGCAAACATTTGCCACTGGCCTTGATGTCCCCCATGTTACAGAGAGTTGGCTCATCCATTATGATAAACCACTTCCTGCTAGTTTGCAGTCCACACACTAAAACAAATGGCATTTCGAGTTGTTACAATTTAAAAAGAGGAAAGAAATATCGTCAGCGGTATGCCGAAGATTTAATACACTTGTTCAAGTATATCTGAAAATTTTCTGATTCTATACACTAGTATTTGAAAAACTGCTGACAGTATATAGATTGTTGCAAGTCTTGTCAATTAGCTAAGAGCTCACATATTCAATCTTATTTTCGAATTTAATTTACCAACAGAAGTCCTTTATATATAATTTAATTTGGAACCGACCAACAATGTAAGAATTTTAATTTATTTGATAAAATGAATGCCTATCTACTTTTCTTCATGTTATGAACAGAAGGATATATATTTATATACAAATACATATACCCTTATTGCAACTGTCTTGCAAACTGGGCGACAAATGTATAATACCCTCGGCACAAAAAACGGTATATATAAAAATGCCAAACGAGCTTTTTGCCGCTTGTTGCTTGTTGCTAGGGGCGCTCCACGTTTCAATGTCAGTGCCAAGGCCAAGTGGCTGCCATTTGTGTGGTAAATGGCACATAGCAAATTTGCCTCCTCCAAAGCTTTGCTGAATTTGTTTCAAGGACACGCCGGCCGGCAACGAGCGTCCCTTCAATTTTCCTTTTTGTGCGTGTGGCCTTGACAGTGAAAATCGTTTAGGGCGCGCTCCCTACTGGTTTGCTGCGTGGGCGGCTCTAAGCATTTGATTTTGACACAGTTGATAGCACGTGCTTTTTATGTTGGGTATTACAAAGCTGTCAAGGTCGTTGGGTATTGATTAAATGTGCAGAGAGTTGTGTGTACAAAGTCAAAAAGGTTATGTTTGCAAACGGTAGAATGTCTTAAAGTCAGCTTTTGGCTTTAAAGATGCATTCATTATTTATTCGTCAGCTATAATTTCTTCTGCACAATTTGCCATATCAATATATCCCACCTGCTGCAACTCCACATTAACTGAAGAGTTTAATCTGAACGGCAACTGCGCCCAAACTAGCTGCCTGCCGCTTGCAACTTGCAACGCTGCTTATCAGCAATAAGCAGCTGCCGCAGCTGTTAACTGCACTTGAAGCTCATTAAAAATTTGCAGCAGCCAAGTTGGCAGTTATTTGCGTAGCGCCGGGGAAAGTGCAATAAAAGTGCGCTCGGCATATGAAAAGCTGCCACACACGACGGCAATGAAATCCAAAAGTGCACTTTACACATTTGTGCGTAATGATTTTCCATTAACGTAAATTTGAATTAACAGCGGAATGAAGAGTATAAACGTAATTACAAGAATGCCAATGTTAAAACAACACGCGCCACCCACACTACCCACGAGCCTACCGACGAACCGGTGGTCGGGCGTTGCTCAGGCAATTGATAAATGCCAATGGCATTGACTACCCTCAGGTCCACAGTTGAATACTCAATCCTTAGGCCGCCTCCTGTTCTGGCACGGGAGCGTGGTACGAGCCTGATTGTCACACAAAATGTTGCGGCTGCTGACATGAACTCCTCTACTCCCGACTCGGCGTTCTAGGGATTCTTCTGGCCCCACTCCCACCGCCCGGCTGCTGTTTATGGTAATTATTTATTTTGGACAGCCGTTGCCGCATTTGTATAGACTTTTCATCATTGCCATAAACATAAAATTTTATGTTAATGATCCCGTCTTCTGTTGGTTGGTTATGTTGCTTTTGTTATTGCTCTGTCTGTTTCATATTGCATTTGTTGCTCTTAATGTGCTTTGCCCAGTGGGTGGAGTCAGAGGTCGCTGTGATAAGGTGAGAAGTGGAAACTTCGCATTGAATATTCATTGGAATTTCGAAATTCCAAGAGTTTTAATGAAAGTCTTAGTCGATTTAAGCAAGGAGAGAAATCTGTTAACGATTCCAGATCTTAAACGAGATGTGCTCAGAAAGCAACGGAAGTTTCACGGCTTATATTGAATAACTATGATTGGTTTAATAAAAAAAATGCCTTAAAGAAATAGATTCAAGAAATAATTAAAGTCAGCTTTTGATAGGGCTTTTTTCATAGGGATCCCAACAATCCAGGAGAGCTGCAAATTTGTATTCTTAAATTTGATTTAAAATCGACTTAAAAGTTTTTCACCTGTTTAAATAACTCAGCTATAGAAAAACCACATGTTATGTGTGCTATACATATTTCATGAAATTAAAGCTTTACATTATTATATTTCTGGTTGCCTAGTGAATTGAATTTGAGACAGATGTGTATATGCGTATTCATCAGCTTTCAATTTGCTGTTGCCACAATGAACATTGCGTTTATTGACGGACACCATGAAGCATGGTTTATAATTTGAAATATCAAGAAATTTCCTTTACTTGCAACTTTACCCCATAGCCAAGCACTCACTGTGCATGCAATATCCCTTACTCCACATATGCTACGCAGCACTTGAGCCCCTCGGCTCGAGGCCTAAAGAGTCCCAATTGTGCCGCTGTGTGTAACTACTTAAGCCTCATCATCCGCGTTTTAATGCCCATCAGCCAATGCCAGTTCAGCTCACAGTCAGTAACAACAAGTTCATTGTGTGCCCAGCTCTATAAGGACCACAACTTTCCAACAACAAGAACAACACCAACAACACACGCTCACAGATACACATATACAAACACACACTTTCACTATGCTGTGCAATTATTTCATGCATTGTTCAAGGATTGTTCGACTGCTTTTTGCAAAAATTTTCTTTGTATAACGTGGAAGGCAAAGTGTTGTCAGGGGATTTACGCGTTCACAATGAAGAGGCCAGCAACAGGACGAGTAGCAGGACCTGGCCCGGAGAACCAACGGAAATGGCAACAATGCGCACCAGCCTGTCCGAACGGAAAACAATTGACCGAGGGTTGGGCCGAGAGGATTACGCATCAGTTTACAAGATGCGCTCGGCACTTAATGATTTCCACTTATGCATTGCAGACATCATGACCACGACCATGCCCATGCCCTTGCACATAGAGAAACTCATATTCGATGATGGTTAGCCATTTTCCAAAGTGCATCCAGAGGCCCATCAAGTGTCACTCATTCTACCATATTGGGGCCAGCTGCTGGCACACGGACTTGCAATCCTTTTGCTAATCTATATGTAAATTTTGCACAACAGACAAGATACTTTGGGGCCAGATAACAAGCGTAAGCTAACAAGAGTTCGATAGCCTGTCAACACATCGAATCATTTATACCCTGTATCAAGATAAAGTGTAGATGGCAAAATACTACGACAAGCAGGGTATTATATTTGTGTTTTTCAGCTGAGCCTCAAAGCTCGGATATCTGCTGACCAATACTCAAAGCTAAAATGTACACGTACTCGACATATCCTTAGATACCCTCCTTATTAAGGATATACTTAGTAACAGTCGCAGCCATCGTTTGCAGATGACGTCATGTAAAGTGTTTGACAAATGGCTTTAAAAGCCAAAACGCGTTTAGGCTAAGACAAAAAAAGCTGACAACATACTAAAAAGTTGACAAAGTGTTGGCAAGTGTCAGGCACAGGACGACGACCAGACCAAGGCACGCACATCCTTACTGCCGTTTTGCATATGTGTCGACTGCTGTCTAAGTGTGCGTAAAAGATAAATAATCATGTGATATCATCAGCATGACGAGGCGATGGCGCTGGAAGCGTTGAAGCGACTCGCAGCGTGCGCCAAAAATTAATTTCATACATTTTAAAATTTCAATTTATTTTGCAGCGCACGAATGCGCGACGTCTTCAAGCAGACAACACACCCACAATCTCTCTCAACCAACTCAGCTACCCAAATAAACCCAAACCCGAGGCCAGCTGTCTCATGTGTGTGTGTGTGTTTGTGTGTGTTTGTCTCCTGGCTTGGCTTTTGTTTTTCTTTCGCCTGGCCGTGTGTCGTTTTTCTTCTTGTGCTCGTCCTTTTTTCACACTTGTCACTTGCATTTTTGACATTTCTGTTAGTTAAAGGGCGTAAAGCAAGCGAAAGAGGGGGGTATACGGATATGGGATCTGGTTGGTAGCGCTGTCAGCCGTTAATTAATTATGTGTATGCAGTCGGAATGACAGTCTGGCTAAGTGCACTGAGGGCCAACCAGTGTTGCTGGCTTAAACATATAGATACTTATTTGACGTCCATTTGGAATGCATCCAGAGTAATTAACAAAGGGCAATATGATAGCATGCGCATGAGATTGAGACAGGATGGCAACTTACATGGACATTCTCTTGGAGTATATGTACATATGCATATGACAAAATGTTGATTATACAAATCGCTTGGGTCTTTATAAATTCTCTGGTCTCCAATCACTTTCTCTTTCGATCTGCGTTTAAAAAGTTTATTAATTTTAAGATGAAAAATATAAAAAATTAAACAGTATCTTTTTACCATATAACCGGTGTGTCGCCTTCTCCTTTAGAGATCAGCGGGTCTCCAAAGACTTTATTGATTTTAAGTAGAAAATTGTTTAATATCCTTTTACGATATATCCGTTTACTTTTATAACTTTTCTATCTCTCCATATTCGCCTTTCTTAGACTAAGTTTTCAACAAGCATCTTTTTTCAAATATTCCACCGTAAATCTAAAATTAGATAAAGATTTAGAATTTAGATTAAGCGTAATACAAAACTATATCACAAAGCAAATCCGAATCTTCCCTCTAAATAATACGTTTGCAAAAATCTTATATCCGCACTTATTCAGTAGTTTTCGCACAAAGGCTCACAAAGAGTGATGGAACACAGTTAAATAAAAAATAATAACAGACTATCAATTTCGAATATAACCAAAGCATATCCCCTAAGAGTTTTGTTCTATTCCAGTCACTAAAACCAAAATGCTTTGGGAAAAAAACTTTTTTATAGCTTTTTGATTAGTTTCTGTCGCTTAAAGTCCGCTGGGAGTCCAAGTGGAGTCAATTTAAATTAAAAGAAACACGCGCTGTTGCATATTGAAATGTTTTTTGTCTGGACTGAGGAACAGGGGCGCGGACAAAAGTTAAATTGCAGGTATTTAAGCATTTTATATAAAATTCATCATCATCAGGCGTCCGCCAGAGTTAATGAAGAAGTGCCACACGCTCCTGCACCCGAATCCTGAACCCCATGGCCCCTGGCCCCTGGCCAGCAGCAGCCAGCAGGCACTTTCCTGTGCATTATTTAGCACGTCAAAAAGTTCATAACTGCGCTGCGCTCGTGAATTGTAATTTTTCTTTCGCCAACGCGCACACTTTCATTACTTCATCACTTCAGGACGAGAGCATGAGCAGAAGGAGGGCTGAGGAGCGGGGGCAACTTTTGCATCGGTAGTGCGCGCCATTTATTATGCTATGAAATTTGAGTCTGAGTTTTGTTTATGTATAAAGACGACGATGACGATGCGAAGGAGTCGAGGCGCAAGAGTTTTTCATTTACTCCTTTTTATGATTTTCAAGTTAATGTTCATTTATGGTGGTTACACGTCGACTTTTGGAGTTTGTTTAATTAGACGGTGTGGATTTTAATTCAAAGGAGTTGAGCCAGCGAATAAAAGACACAGCCCGAGAAGCTACGAATGGGGGGAAGAAAAGTTGTTTACGTTTAATCGGGAAGCTGAAAGGTAAATTTGTTAAGCTTCAAGCAGAAGGATTAAGAAGTAGTTGATCCACTGAAGTAACGGGCTAAGATCTAGTCGATTAAAGTGGTTTCTAGTTGAAAATAATGTATATTGCATTCGAATATATATATGAACTTAGATTAAAACTAATGTTGTGGGTATGTCAGGTATTACGAAATTTTCAAACGTGCATCATTTAAAGCCAAAACTTCGCCAATGCCAAGTGAAGCAGCGCTGGCAAAAAAGCTCTTTAGCCCGCCACAAAATAAAAGCAACCCAAAATGGTAAACTTATAAAATTTTACAACACACAGCGTTTCCGTCAAGTCTTAAAGGTTTTACAGCTAAGCTGCTGGGAATTGGCATTCGTAGAGTATATGAAGCTATATCTGCTTGTTTGCCCTGCAGCACCTGACTAAAACCGAAACTTAAACTGGAGACTGGAACTGGGTTTGAGTTTGTGTTCGGGTTTGGGTCTTGGCATTAGCAGTTCACGTGGCTTATGCCATTTAATATGCATTTTGTGTTATATTTAATATGCAGCCAGAAAAGCCAACTGCAATGCAAGTAGAACCCAAGTCAAATTGCAGTCGACTTAATGTGCTGCTGTTGCTTTCGGGAATACCCAAAGACGATGAAGGCGATGTCGACTCTGGCTGCTGATGGCGTCTGGCAATGAGCAGGCGTCGTCTTGAGCTTGTGCCAATCATTTGGCCTGGCACCGTGCGTTCGGTATTTCACTTTGGGGCATTGTTACGTGGGAAATTTGTTATGATACGAGTTGCGAGTAATACCTGGTCTCATTAGGGCGACCAGTTTGGCACGTCAAATTGCTTGAAAATTGTTCGGAAATTGGCATTGCATTGCATTTGGGTGTACAGTTAAGCTCAGGAGCAAAGTCGTCTTTAATGAAGCACAATACTTATGCAAGGCAATCGAAATGGGCCACAGACCGAACAAAAGGGCTGTGTCGTAATAACCCTTCTTTAAGAAGCAAACGCCCTTAATCAGCACAGCGGGCAGCTGTAACTACCCCAAGCATAAATCTATTGTCCTAGGTCATTCAACCTCAGCTCGAAACCTCAACCTCAAAACGCATGCGAAATACCATTTGCGCTTTTATTTTATATTCGCGAAGCTGCTGCATAAAATGTGCAGAAGGAAACCAAATACATTACACAAGAATACTTTAAATGATGAGTGCCCGCCTAAAATATATCCTATAAAGAGATAGTTCATTTTTATACTAACACTTTCTCATGGATCTCGATCTGGTTAAGAATTCGTAACTACATACATATGTATATGTAAATAACCTAATTTCTGTATGTTACCCATATTTACCCAAAGCTAACACACCCCTCTTGACCCACTTTATGGTAACAGGGTATAATAAATGCATGCACATGAAGAGAACTAAGTTCTGCAATAGATGCAAGTATAAAATATTTTTTTATGTCACGTTTTTAATGACATTTGTTGCATTCGCACTTGGCATTGTGTTTCGTGGGGGGCCGATCCCACATAAAAGTGGGAGCAGAAATTAGAGCTGCAACAGCTTGGCATTGTGCCAATAAAAGAAGAAAAAAAGACTCCACAATTCAACGCGTTGCATAAACGACGAGTGTAGGCATTTATGTATGGGTAAGTGTGAAAAATATTCATATACCCTTCCACCTGATTCGACCAAGATGTCAGCATAGATATATGCCGAAAGATTGAGAAATCGATTCTCCATCGAAAAATAGTTGCCGCAGGCTAAAGCAAAGTTAAGCAACAGGCTGTCAGTTTGACAGGAGGTACTCCTGGCAGCTGATTGTGAAATGCCACTGACAGCTGTCATTTGCATCGTTGCTGGCAACATTCGAAAAGCAGGAAGAAGCTAAGGCAAAGCACTGCGCAAAAAGAAGTGCAGAGAAAGCAAATAAAAAACGGCTATCTTAGTCACGCCGAACCTGGAATACACTTTATACACATTGCTAATGGATTTGCAGATACTTCAGGAGAATTGTGTAAAGTTCGTAATTGACGAATTTGATCGACATATTAAAAAATGTAAAGTAACACAACTAGTAAATGCCGAGATTGATAAAAATCTTGAAAAGTGAAAACTAGCATTTAATTTACAACTGATTTTTCCTATGGCGGATATGAGATAGTATCCGATAGATAACATTTTGCATATAGGAATTGAACAAAGTAAAATTGAAAAATACCGAGTTTGGTCGTTATTTTAAGAAACTGAAATGTTTTTCATGGGAAAAATTAATTTTTGACCATTCATTTGGCAATGATATCTTGCATAAGAGAGTTTTTATGACTGAACTAGTTTTCATAGAACGAACACACGGACATGCTCATATAAACTCGTCTCTTGATACAAGAATATATATAATTATTGGGATCGGAGATGTCTTCTCCTACGCGTTACACACTTCTAGACAAAATAAAAATACCCTCTACAAAGGTATCAAAAGTTGACAGAAGGTGCAGTGGCAAAAAGCCGAGTAACTCGTTAATGTTAATAAGCTTTCAGTCTGCCAACTTGGCTGGCAGAGTTTAACCCTAAAATGTTGGTTTTAAACCTTAAAGCAATATTGGGAACGTGTTTAAATAGAAGAGATAGCGGGCACCATTCATGAATAATTTACTGACCAAATCGCAGTAACTGCCCACGAGTGTGCAAATTATCGTTGTCATCGGTGTGATTATCACAGTTATTATACAACTGCAAACGGATGGAATTGCTGGCCATGGTTGACAAATTGTCAATGGTTTTGGCCTCAATGCTAATTAGCAGCGATTGAAAAATCAAATTGCCTGCTCCCTGACGCTGTAAAGGTCCTGCCTGCCCGGCTGAGTGTCTGTCTTGGGCGACGCCTACAAAATTACTTTACGCCTCAGCGATTTTCTTATGGACTGTGTCCTGTGGCCACTTGAGTTGTGCTTTCTGCTCTATTGGCTGCCATTTGTGGCACGCACCATTGCATTTCAGTTGCGACCGCAAGCTTGGATAGGACTTGAGGCCAAACTCATTCCAACTCTTGAATACTCCTGCAATACTGAGATTGTAATTTGACAACGCCAGCAAACAAATAAACTCGTCGCATGTCTTGTAACGTAATTAGGTTTGAAAATTTTGCCAATTGTTGAATTTGCTGGCAAGTGCAATTATATGCATCAATTGTCAGTTGGTTACTGCTCGTTAACTTATTTGATTATGGGCTAATTTCACTGTCCAGGCTATGCACAGTCATTCAGCTGTGATTTGAGTGGCAGGAATACATGAATAAACGTAACAACAGTATTAAGCTGACAAGTCGAGTTCACGGAATCTCAATCTTTTAAATCAGATCAAAAAACGAGATCCTTAATTTTGTTGGATAATATTAATAATTCCCGGGCGGCTTATTTTTTCATCTGAGCAAATTCAATTTGAAGTTTGTCGCATAAAGTGTGTCTAAATATGCAAAGTAATTTAACTTATCTCATTTTTGGAATAAACCACCAAAGAGTTGGCTGAACAACAGCACAAAAGACGTCTTATCGACCGAGCACAGAGCATAGAGTCTCGTTTGATGAAGTGCATGGCACATTGACAAAAATAGCCAAGCTTACCAAACTATGCAAATAAGCACATGAGCACGGGACACATATGCCAAGTCAGAGTGTGCTTAAATCTACATTGCAAAATTTATATACTTTTGCTCTTTTCCCGCCTGTGGTCCACTTCTCTGCTGTTGCCCTTCATTTATCTTGGCTTATTAAATTGAAAATATTGCTTAAAATATTTTGCATGCATGGCCAGGCGATGGTTGGTTGCGATGGCGGCTACGTCAGCATCATTGTTGGTCCGTTCCGTTGCCTTTGCTGTCCTTTTAAATGCAAATTAGCTTTTTGACTTTTTGATGCGCCCATGCCAAAGTCAAATTCAGGCGACTGCCAACTCTCCCAGACTCTATTTAGATTTATGCGGCTTGATAAATTGTGGCTACACTTAATGTGCGCATACGGTGTGACATGTTCTTTTCATGTCACTCCAGGAGCAATGCCAAAAAGTTGGACCCAGTCTCTGACTCCGTAAATTTGCGTCTCCATTTCTATTTCAGTTGACATGTCGAGTGGCTTTGTTGGTTTGGCAGTTGCCTTTGCCTTTTCCTGGTTGTTGTTGTTGTTGTATCTGCATTGACAAAAGCAGCGTTTACTCCCGGCTGTTGACTGCTGGATTCAGTTTTTGGTTCCAGCAAAATCATTTTGGTGAAACGGAATCCTTGCTTTGTGGCTCTGTTTTGTAATTAGTTTTGCTGGGCGAAGTAAACGGAGCCAACGACTGGAAGAGTTAAGGTTCTATTTCCATTGTTGACTTGATTTCCATTGATAATCTAAAATAAAGTAGATTTAATTAAATAGAGTGATTAAAATTATTAATTTACTTACTGCTTACCTTAGCTTTATGCGTATCCTAGCTGAGACCGTTTATCCGTCAATCTCAGCCGCATCAAATCTCGTATATTAGTTTAATAACTTTGGGATTTATCGACAAAGAAAAATAAATAAAAATCAATTACAATGTCTGCCCGAATCATTTGAATTATAACACTTTCCCATGAAATGCTTCGAAGCGCCGCCACTCTATCAAAATCCAGTTGAAAAGCGAAAGGCATGGACATTTAACATGCATTTTAAAATACCAACTACCAACTATGCAGCTTGTCGAGCCGCCGCCGTCGCTTGTTCATCCCGTGTCTCATGCCACTGCAACAGCCACTGAGATTTTTCAACATTTTTTAGATTGATGACGTCGCCGTGTAAGCCGGGGGGTGGGCTAGTTGTGGCAGGCATAGCCAAAGGCATGTCGCTCCCACACCCACTCCCCATTCTACGTCCATTGAGTAATACGTCAAACAAAAAAAGAGAAAAAAAAACGACAGCCGCCAGCGCAGCGAGTAGAAAAACGTGTACACCAGGCAGAGAGACACACGCGTCCCGGCCGCGGGTTTCCGCACAAGTTGCTGTCGATCAGAGGAAGCGGGTACCAAGTTGTACATTTCAACATGTTTCGTCACGCCTTGAAATTATTTGATGCTCGCTTTTCAATTTGATTTCAAATTTTTAAGTAGCGCCTAAGTTCCGGAGTTAAGTGAATTGTTTTGTGTTTCTTATTTGGGAATTCGTCATTGAGCAAAAATTAAAAAACTATACAAAAGCTAGGGGTGCATTTTAAATAGATTTTTAATGCCTGTCAAAACGTGTAAACGTCAAAAAGCATAACAAACAGAAACAGTTGCAGCACAATTTTTGCCAATTTTTCGACGAGCTGACCATGGGAAACATTTAACCTCAGAACTGTTCAAATGTACAAAATAATATCAAAAATTGGCTTTAGCTTGATAACTCTTAAAATCGAAAAAGTTTATGTCCAGTACGCCCCCAACAACTTTTAATTCGAATGTGCACTTTGACTTTCGAGCTAGTTGTCAAATTGATTTAAAAATTCATAAATCAACTAAAAGTGAAAACCAACACCAACAAGTCAGTCCAAAATTAAATTAGAACCAGCAGAAATAACAAGACCAAGAACAAGGGCAACCACAACATGGGCAAACCGAAAAATGTACAAAATGTTAAGCATAGCATAAAATTGTATTGGACAGTTGCAAGAAGGGGGGGCCGCGAGGGCAGCCCGTTGCGGGCACAAGTCGAGAGTCGTCCCAGAAAATAGAAGCATGTTTGCTTTCATATTAATTTTTTGAAATAGTCGTCTCAGCTTAGCCTCAGCTTGGCATGTGGTGCGTGTATATTTTGATGCAATTATAAATTGTTGGATAACAAATTACATGGCTGCGCGCAGGACAGACAGACAGCCAGACGGACGGACGGACAGACACACATTAGTTAACCGCCCCCTCCTAGGGCAGGCACATATGTTGGGCTGCTGGGTTTTGGGTATTGGTTGCGAGGACGTCGTTTCAGGGCCTGACATTGATACAGGTACTCGCTGACAAGAGACTGTGCACTGTTGAGGCCTGTGTTCAGGTGGCACAACTGTACCGGGGATATACGCATCTATTCCGGATCGAAATATGTCCCATTTTTGGGCACGGCATGCGGGCAGCATCGCTGGAGGGTTGCAGTTGCATTTGTAGCGACAATTGTCGTTATTTAGCATTACTTCTAATAATAAAATAATTTTGTATGCATTTTAATTGCCGCACATTGTAGTTCCTTTGTTGTTTAAGCATTTTGCATGTTTGTCGCGCATCAATTGAACAATTCCATAGTCCTGGCCATGGCCATTGTTTGGCCTGCGGGTTTATTGAACTACCGCTTAAATTCTTTAAGCTTGCCACCTCCGTTAGGTAAATGCCAACCAGCTTCAGCGCCATTTCCATCGCCTTGTGCAACTCCAATTCCATTTGCCACCCATTGTTGGCCCTTTTGTTGTTTCAGTCAAATGCGAAAAGGGTTCATAACCGCACTTAGCTTCATTGGCTTCTGGCTTTATCGTGCGGCCCAGACGTAGCATTTTAGTAGCTGTTTAGCTGCCGCTCTCTCTCTATCCCTCTCTCGGCGTTGGCCACTCCAAATTCAATTCAATTCAGCTCCAAAATTGCACGCAGGTTGTGCAAACATTAAAATTAATGAATAACAATAAAAGTGCTTCAGCTTGAGCTGCGCCGTTGACGTGTTTTGTTGTTGATTTTTGGCCAAACAAGCGACGACTGTCATTTGTTTATGACAGGAGTCTGTCTATCTGCGAGTCCTGCGATCAGAAAGATATCACTTGTGGCAAAACATCCGAATATATAAATGCAATGCATACCAACATATTATGTGGGGATCTACTCACACCCATTAAAATATTAATGAAAACTATTTTGGAGCACACTTAAAATGAATATAAAATGCCCATAAATTCTGTAAATTGATGCAAAAATGTTAATGATATTAGAGACAAACAAGGAACCACATATTATGCCTACAAAAGCGCTCATTAGTTTGAGCTCGTAAATTAATTTTAATTTCTATATGCCAGCAAAAGGCCATCAAAATTGAGCCATGATGCCAATTTGGCATGGTAAATTCGTGAAAAGCGAAGAAATGCATATGCAAATTAATTATAAATTTATGATTTCATTTGGCAAAGCGATGACGACTGCTGCGACCGAACGGGAGGGAGCAGATATGACGACAGCAGCGACTTAGGCGCTGTCTGTGCGGCTCATAAACAGACATGGCCAAAAGTGGGGGCGGGGGCAGGGGCAGCAATATGGCACATGTGTAAAGCCGTAAAATGGCACGGAAGCCAGGGAATTGGATATTGAAGCCAACCTTTTATGGCTCTATCAGTGACGTCGTCTTGTCTGTGGGCTGTCACGCACATAATTCTCGCTGTGCTGCAACATTAATTGCGCAATTGTTCACAGATAGATATGTGCGCGCAGGCAGGCTGCGAGAAGGAGGAGGAGGCAGAGTTGGGAAGCATTTTAACTTTTTAGTGGCCCAACAAATGACGTACGATTTGTTCTGCACGAATAAGCCAAATCATTTGTAGACACAACAGCACTTTGTTTTATGACTTGACAGCAACTGCCGTTGCCGGCGCCCCCGCTACTGCCGTGCTAGTTTGTGAGGGGCGGGCGTACGCATTTTTTACCACCTACCCAGCGAAAACTACTCGACTGGGGGGACACATCCTCCAACCCCAGGCCCATCTGTCTGTCAGTCTGTTTGCTGTCCTGCAATCATTGCGTACCCACCTGATGCCTGCATGCGGGCTAATTTATGGCCTGCTCATATGTGTGTTAGTTTGCCGACCGAGTCCAAGTGCTGCCTGTGTGCCTGCGTGTCCTGTTGTCAACATGCATATAATTTTTCATTTACTGCTAAGTGTTTCTTGATATTACATAATTCTCGTAGTTATGTACAAACATACTATATTTTCTTGACGCTCGAGCAGTTTTGTCGAATCAGTATAATGGCAAAGTTAAAATGCATAAAATACTCACGTTCACTGGTATGGAAGGCGGCTTATTGGCGTCTGGTGAGCTCAGAAAATGATCGTTTAAATTATAAAATGTTTTATTACGCACATTTATGCTTATTTGTAGCATATTTCACAATTGGAACTCGGCACTTAACACTTCACTATGAAAATAAAATTTTCGCAAGCTTGTCCGCGTTTCGCTGTGATTGCCGAATTTAGTATGTATATGGCGACATTCTTATTGGCAGCGATCGAATAGATCGATACTTTCTGTAAGTTTAAATATCGCCAATGTTATTAACATGTATCGCTTTCGGCCCCAAAGCAATATCGATACACGGCTTTAATTAATATTTAAAACTAAACTTATAAAAAGTTTAATCACAATTTTCACGCCGAAGCCATTAAAATTTGTTGATTACAGGACTTGTGCATATGTAATATAACATGTAAATTATAAACTGAAGTATAAAACATGCTTTACGCTTCGTTTGATTTATTGTGTCGCGGATCAGCTGGTGGCTGGGGCAATGCATGTGTGTAATTTGGCAGCCTAGACTTGTTATCGCCTGCAACTCATCTCGTTTAATGTGTTTATTTTAATTTTCAATGTTTGCCCGCCGGCGTTTTATAGCTTTCAATTTTTGCGCATGTTTTACGAGCGCATTAACATTAAGACAAACCAGCCGATGCGAAGCCAAAAGAATATAAACTCAATTAGATAAAAGACTGCGAGTTGGCCATTGACGGCGCTGTAAAATTCACTTGGCTACACACACACACATACGCACGCACGCACACACAGGCAAACAGAGGGACGGACGCACCCACGAAGACACTCTAAATTTTTTGGAAGTGTGTTAATTTGTTTTTAATTCCTGAACTGGGCGGACTCACGCAAAAGGCCTTAAGGCCAACGGAGAAAGTTGAGCATTTGGCTATAAATTAACATTTAGTTACGCTACATAAAAACCTGTCTGAAACAAGCGGAAAGTGCATGAGTGCGCGCTAGTGAACTCAAGGAGTAGCACACATAGCATCACTTTATATCTGTAAACTAGAAAAATAACTTTTGCTTAGTAACATGTGAGATATATGTACCTATTCATTTTAGCGATAAGAAAGCATAACCTTAGTTCTAATACAAGCTGATGTACGTCATTAACCCCGTGCACACTGTCAGTGGCATCATTAGTTTTATTTAATTATCCCTTCGATATTGATTGCTTTGTTAAAACATATTAACCCCCTTCACAGAACAGACATAGAAACATCCACTTATGAAAAGTTCAATTATACGTATATCCCAAATACGGTACGGTGGTGTTCCTCCAACTGTGATTCGGCATCGGTCTACCACAAACCCAATAATTTATTTGATAATGAATAATGATGTTGATTTGACACTCTCTAGACACGGCTCAACATCAAATGGAAATCGTCACGCTTCTAAGCAACCGATGCCGATTCTCAATTTTGAGCCCAATCTATTAGCAATCACTGAGCAGGGAGCTCTCCCCATCATTTGGTACTGTTTGCTGCGTAGGCAGCTCATCTCGCTACTTGGGTAGATATACAATGGAGTTTTTGAATTTTAATTTAATTAGATTCCAACTGATCTTTTTTCTATTGCAGTTATTGAAATTGTACTTGGAATGATTCATTTAATGGAGCATGAAATCTGGAACGTTTTCTAAACAATTTCACAGAACTGCAAAGTGGCCGCTAATGATGACTCTAATTAGTTCTTATAAGGTGTGTGGTCAATACCAACCGTGACAAAGGTCCATTCTTTGAGTTGAGAATATTTAAGTATCAAAATCCAGAATGATTTACACAGATACATTTATAGCGAGGGAGAGGGAAAATATAGCGAAAGTATAAATAGTATAGAGAATTTGTAAATTTTGCTATTTAGTTCCTTGTATTTTTAAGGCATTAACGTTCAGAGTATTATAGATGAAGAAGGTATATATAAAGTATTAGTATAATTAGAGAACTTGTAAATGTTTCTATCCTGTGTCTTGTATCCGAATAGTATTAACTTTCAGACTATAATAGATGGAGAGGGTATATACATATAATGAAAGTAAGAATATCGTAATTAAATAATTTATAAATGTTCTGTCTAGCTTCTTTTATCTGAATAGTATTAACTTTCTTAGATAGTGAGAGTATTTGCAGTGGTAGTACAAATGATATAATTAGAGAATTTGTAATCATATAACTTGTTGACTGTCTGTCTATCTGGCATGCATGCTAATATATACATATATATCTCTTATTTCTTGCTGCTTGTTGGCGTAGTCTTAACTTCTTTGGCATAATTTATAAACTTGTCTGTTTCGTGTCGACATTCATCAAATTTTTGGCATCTTTCAGCAACTTCATTAAAATTAGCTCATAAAATTTGCATCAAGCAATGCGCTCTTTGCGAAAATCTTGTTTAGTTTTCATTTATGGCTCAATGCATGCCCCCACTATGATGTGCAAATGTGCAACCCACACGCATCCGCATCCACATCCGCACATCCTTGACAGACGCATTTCAGCATAATTTGCTGTGACAGCTCCCGAGCCATGACAGCATTTCCTGTAGCGGGTGCTTCCTTAATTCCACTTTACCAAATGACATTTAATATGCAAAGTTTTCAGCCAGGAATGCGGCGACTAAAGCTGGCGCGTATCTTTTGATGACTTTTGTTGATTTTACACCAGGCACATACATAAGATCTATGGCCAGGCTAGTAGGGGACTGGGGCTTTTGCATTCTGCACTTGTGCATGTCTGGGCCTGGGCTTTGGGTTGCCCCAAAAAACAATGGCCACAACACCAAGTGGCGGGCATTTCAAAATTCATGTCGAAATGTCGGCGAAATACCCTTTATTACAAAACAGCTTGGCATGCTTTACGGCGCACAAGCGTCGTAAACTTTAATGATGCCATTTTCGAGTCGCGCAAAGTTGCCTTTTGAAATATGAATAGACCCAACATAGACAAGGACCTACACGTCTGCCAGTTGCTCTAATACTCGCCTTGTTAAGGAGATTAGTTCGATGGCGTCGTCGGCTTTTTGGGTGTGCTTCAATAAAATTGGTTTATGCGATCTGCACAAGTACAGCAAGTTTTCTGGCCACTTTTCAATCGCTGTAATTGACATTGTTTACGGAGCTGCTTCTCTTCTTGTTGTCCAGAGCAACAACAATTTGGGGGACGCATCAGGCTCACCCTTAAGCTTAGCACGCACACAAATTAAGCTCGTAAAATTTAATATTTTGCGCAAAGTTTGCTGGGAGGTGAGCATTAGTAATTTATTAGTGGCTTGAGCCACAGAGCTTACTCGGGGATTTTACTACGCATAATTTGTACATGGTCTCGAATTTAAAAAAAAAAAAAAAAACATAAAATTTAAGTGCAGTTCAAAATATATATTTTTTTTAGCAATATCCAGGTCTATTTATTTACCCAATATAATAAATTATTGTTCAATAATATCTACTACTTGTTCTTATTATAATTTTTAAAATATCTTTGCGTGTCTTTAAGACTTCGCTCCTTCGCTGTTTATACTTTCCCATAAACAACTTCTCGTTTTGTTTTCTCACCCTTTCTCCCAAGTGCCAATCAAAATAAGAATTTTGACAAAAGAAAACTTTCCCAAGGCAAATTGCGTGCGCTGTGCGGTGGTCTACCAGCATAAAATTGCTGACGATTTCCCCCGGGTGTAAGCCTCAGGTAGGTCGGAGGCAGGGGCAAAGGCAGACCCAACGAGCCGAACAATCCATCAAACAATATGCTGCGCTTTTGATAAAAATGCATCAATAAAGCAATAAAATGTCTACAAATCAAACGATAAGGTTACCAGCCGCTAAGAAGCTTGCCAAAGATATATTTCGATTGGGAAAGGGTTACGAAAAAGTCACGTACAACACGCACCACGCTAACCGCGGCAAACGACTATTAATATTAATGGATAGCTTTAACACATTGGGCGTTGCACTCCATTGCCAGGAGCGCTGCCTGTCAAGAAAGCTGTCTTCCAGCACATACCCCAATCCGTTGGGTTTTCCACAAATTGACATATGACACCAGACCAGCTCACGTTAGCCGAAAGGGTGCTCGCAGGCCGCCAGCCTAGCATGACGAAATGTATAATATCAGGCCTTGGTTCCGCAAATCTCATTTTGTCTATGCCTCGATTTTGATTGATAGTCATTTATATATTTTGATAACTGTTAGGATTTTTTAATGTTTTGTCCAACTAAAGTGTTCAAAATTAGTTGTTACATTCGACTCCGTTCCCTTAAAATATATATGTACGTATCTCAATTAATTACACTACGCAATAACCAAACTGTATTTGTTAACAAAACTACTTTTTCCCAATTTAGCAAAAAATTCGTTGCTAGAGAACCTCTACCGCTTTCGAAAAGCTATACGTTTCCTGAAAGCTAATGAATGTATCTATTAACCTTTATTACACACTTTTAAATGTAATTCTTAAGTTTTCATAGTATATAATTATCGGAATGATGGTTTGGTTTAGCTTTTATCTTAGAAAATCGGTATATTAGTATATAGTTTATACGTATTTGTTATTAACATTTTAAGTCTAACCTTAACGTTGCTGGCAACCCCAAATAAAATAGTCTGCTGTTCTTTTTGCGGTTCGAGCCGGCTTCCTGCCTAGTTTTGGTTTCTAAACCAGGCTTGAAAGCCAATTTTTGACTCAGATCTTGTTCGGTCATATATTTCCAAAATGCTAATAAAAGAGTTCAATTATACATTAATAGTAGCTCGTTCTTCTAAAAATATTGTTTTACTGAAATAAAGTCTTATATTTATAAAGAAGTCACGGGCTAAATTTGAAAAATTTTATTTTAAATTTTTCTAATTTGGGGCTGAGTCTTGCTCAATTTTTTTTATTTTTATTTTGGTTTACTTCAGTTTGGTAAATATAAAAAAATAAAATGAAATTTGGGGCTCGAACCGGTTCGGTGCAAAACCGGTTTGCAGCCTGACTTACATTTACATTATATACAATATATAAATTCTAGTATTTCATTAACATTTTAACTATTATAGTAAAGTTCATAATAATGAACAATAGTTAAGTATAAATTTCAAACCGAATAAATAATACAAAATTCAATTGTAAAATTTTAATAAAATCAAAATACCTAAAACTAAATAACTTATTTTGAAAAATTGATAATTTGTAAAAAGTGGTTAAAAGGAGCGTCCTTTATCCGTCCTCATTCGTCTGCATAAATCAATTTGTATTGTGATTTTCATTTGCGCAAGCACCTTTGGGGAAAACGAGAATGTAATTTCAAATTCCATTTGTTGGAAAAACTTTTTTTACAAGCGGAGCACTTGTACGTTTTCTTTTTAGAATGATTGAGTACGTGTCTTCTAAGATTCCATGGATTCTTGAACGCCAATTGGCAATGGGGACAGATGAACGGACGCTCCTCACTGTGGGAGTAGAGATGACTCTGAAGATTTGATCTGCTTCCGAAGATCCTCGAGCACTGTGGACACATGTTCGGATGCCCTTCAATATGCGTCTGTATATGTCTCACAAGTTTTGATTTCTTGCGATAGGCCTTCAAGCAATGTAGACACTTAAAGTTACGTTTGCCTTCATGCTGCAGCTTGTGTTTACTTAGATTTTCTATTGAGGCGAACGATAGATAGCACGAATCACACTTGAACTGACGC
Organism: Drosophila borealis; assembly: GCA_035045885.1. Taxonomy (NCBI): domain Eukaryota; kingdom Metazoa; phylum Arthropoda; class Insecta; order Diptera; family Drosophilidae; genus Drosophila; species Drosophila borealis. Next base: position 5,161,304 of record JAWNOR010000211.1, read on the forward strand.
ATCCTGCTGCGCATGGGAGGGGGCACAATAGGAATCTCAACCGATTTGGGCGCCTTCTGGCTGCAGATCCTATGGCGTAGGGGATAGCGATGAGGTTTACAAGCGGCAGCATTGTCCACTATAGTGCATGATGAATCCGCCTGATCCATTCCGTTGAAAGAGCCTATGTCCGGCAGAGCTACTATGACATTGCCGTCTTTTTCACGCGATACGCTTCTGCTGCTGATGCTGGTGATGAGCTCATCGGCGCTCTGAAGTCTTCCCTTGCGTAATTGACGAGCATTCCCCAGCTTAGAGTTGGATTTATCGTTGATCGCTGGCATTGAACACTGCAGCTTCTGGTTCAACTGACCTGCGCTCGGATCTGCTTCCAGCACATGGACGAAAACGTTCTCATCTTCCATAGCCTTCATGCAGAGCAGTCGATGGCTTTGCTCGAATCTGCGCCTGAATCTAAACGCGATTTGGGCATTTAAGCCGCAAGATACGCATATCTTCTGCGGCAGCTTATCATCGCGCTTCACCTTAAAGTCCACGAGCTCGTTTAGCATCTCCGCGAGGCTATATTCATAATCAGGTAATGGCCGATCGCAAAATATATCCACCAGGGTCACGGAGTCGCTCATGCAAGCACGGCAAATTTCCATTTTCATACAACTTCTTATTGATATTGTCTTGTTTATATCCAAATTACATTCTGTTAGAGCTTACGGATCAGCTCACGTGTGGAAGGAAGCAAGAAGTTCCAAATTGGAACGTACAATACGAACTTACCTACTTATCGATACTATCGCGTGCGAGTAACATCGCAATAAGGAAAGCTGATCTTTTATTTTGATAACAGTTTGAATTTGATGTTCAAATTATTTTCAAATTTAAATAGTGTGTATTTACAATTTTGTAATAAAATTTAATTTAATATCTTACAGAATAATAATAATTTTAATAAAATGTAAGGCACTGAATTTTAACACTAACTGGAAATTACAGATCAGTTTGCTAGATCAGAGCTAGTAAATCATAAGAGATTTACTAAGGATGACTTTAGTTAATTTAAATCCACATAAAGGCAGGGCATTATGTAAATCAACGCTGCAACCCGGGCTTGAACCGAATCCAGAACTTTTTATTATAAACCGTTAATCAAAACTTAAACTGGATCAGTTGCGTAAAGAACTGTTGAACCCAAACTGATTATACTCTTGCGTAGGATAATTTTGTTATGAAATTTGTAACGCATAAAAGGAGACATCTCCAACCCCATAAAGTAAATATATTTTAGATCAGCATCAACAGATAAGTTTATATAGCCATCTGTTTTTTTTTATACGAAGTAGTTAGTTTTAAAGCTATCTTCTTGAAACATTACTTAGAACAGAATTTCTGTTGCAGGCAGTACATTTTCTGGAACATGCCAGATGGGACCATTATATTATATAGCTGCCATATGAAGGATCGGTCGGAAAGTAGGTTCTTGTATGAACAATTTTTTTGTTTATGAAGATATCTTGAGCGAAGTTGGTATTTATAAGTTTCACTATGCTCCCTAAATATATAAAACGTCAATATCGGAACAATTTAGCATTCATAGCTACAATAAGACCGATCTGCTTATAATTTTGTTCTTGCAAGAAAAACTTTCTGGTTTATCAAGATACCTTGATCAAACGAAGCATTTACTATTTAAACTATGCTGCATATATATGTGCAAGTCCTATCAAGATTGCACGACTATATTAGGTAGTTCTATAGGATGAATCTGTCGAAAAATGTGTATGAGTACCGCAATATATTCTGTTTTCCGAAAACTGAATTTACAGATGTGAAAAACTAGTACCACAGTGAGAGGCATTGGGTCGAATCGTTAACCGAATCATCGAAAACATTTGTTGGATTTGAAGCCTTGTGCAAAACCTGTAAATAAATGACGCAGTTACTGGATATATGGAGCACCCTCATGGACAGAGGCAACTCCTAGGACAACATAACTTTTCGACATCCCATTTTGTGCCGTGTCCACCCACAATTACGTTGCGACTGCGACACATTTCCGTTTTGACCAAATTTCAGAGCTGTGATTGACTTGGGCTCGCTTTTATGTCGCCCTGGGACAAGTGAAAATGAATTTCCACTGGGAGGAAAGCCATGCCAGGCAGGCTGCGATACGCAAAAAAAAAAAATAAAAAGGAAAATATACAAGGCGCAGGAATCGAAAGTCAACGAAAAATGTCTTGTGTTATAAAAACTAATGATTGGCAATTGGTTTTTACTGTTATGGCCGCGCCTCAATTGTATGCGCATCCTGTTTCATTATGGGCGTAGAGGCGTGGCACACAACATACAACTGAAAATCAGTTAAGCCGAAAGTTATGCGCATTGTCTTGTCTATTCAAATAATTTCCAGCCGCGTGCATTTCCAGGAAAATCGTAAAATTTGATTTTTATAACTTCCTTCAGAGTCCTGCTTGCATTTCGAATTAATTTATCTCTCTCGGTAGCCCCCTCTCCCCAGCTCCACACAGCGCTGCGTCTTAATTGTGTGCGCTTCCTGGACCATGCTACATTAATTTCTGCCGCTCCAAGTTCAATTATTAATTTGAGCCATGTTCGCCAGGTAAACTTAACCAAAATCTAGCCATGCGCAAATGTAAATTTATGTAGAGCGCGAACCAAAAACAAACGATATTCGGTTTGCCGGCACAGATTTAACTGAGCTGGGGCAAGGGAATGAATGGCATGCACGGGGGCCAACATTGTTGCCGGCCTGTGACAATTTCTAATTTATTGCAATTATGTGACGCACGTCACACTCGCCGCTGACCACTAGCCACTGGCCACCAGGCGACACGTGACCAATCTGCCGGCCCCGGGGCTCTGATTGGAAAACACTAAACAGATAGGCTAGTCGAGCGGGCGGGCGGGCGGTCGGGCGGTCGGTCGGTCTGGTCGCTCCGACAGCTGTCTGACCATTCTATAGAGATTTATTTTACGCTGATAACACGCTTAAGTAAATGCAGCACATGGAACACACACACACGCCCAACTCCGAAAACTCGAACTCGTACAATTTAAATGGCGATTAAATCTGTTGGCATTGATGGATGTGTCCAAGGCGGCTGCCGGGCTGGCGGCTCGGCCAGCCTGTTCTGTGGTCAGTCTGCAGGATGCGGCGCCGTGTTAACACTTTTGTACAATTGCCAATTTTTCGCCAGCTCTGCTGCTGCCGCTGCTGCATCTGATGAGCTGTCCTGTTGCCACTGCCCAGGCCAACCATCCGAGTGCCTGCCTGACTGTGTGGGTGGTTGCTTGGTTGAGGGCAACGCGGTGGCTTTGTGGTGTTGTTTTCGGCTGAAAGCCTGTTGTTGTTGCTGTGGTGTGGGCGCACATTGAATTGGGCTGGCATGCGGCTACACTTCAATATTCATTTGAACGCATAATTGATATTGACGAACAATGTTGCCGTGTCGATACATTGTAGCGCGTGCACTGCGAGAAATGTAAGCCCATATTTGGACAATAAATATAAATACTTAAATGAAAGACAAATGTGGTTATAGAAGTGTGTTTACTTAGACAGTTTGGGATCACATTTTAAGCACAGAGCTTGCCACGGCCAAGGCCGGGAAATAGCTCGAATGTATATATATCCTTTAGAACTTAACGATATTTGTACTCTTTATTGCATTTAAGTTATTTGTGTTTATTTTTTTATTTTATAAGCATTTTAGTACACATCTTTTTTTTTATTTTACTGAGTAAATATTATTTAATTGTACGTTTTATTTATTTTCATTCAAGACATATTGCAGTACTAATTTTGTTATGCAATATTTAATTTATTTTTATGGCAAGCATTTATATATGCCGGCAACAAATAATTTTTTTAATATTCCACGAATTTTAATAATATACTAATAATTCATATCTTTCATTATTTTCAGCTGTTTATTTTCCATAAATAATTAGCATATATTTTTATGCGCATTTCATTTATACCTTCCGCTTGCTTTTATTTCTCTCAGTGCACATCCTCGTTTTCTCCATCCCAAATCGTGCTCAACACACATATATATATATACTTGGCAGTTAATTTTTATAAATTTCCATGTCATGGATGTATTTTCCGTATATGCTTCGTGGCATTTTGCGAATGCAACAACATGTTTGCCATTTTCATTTGCCTCCAGAGTATCTCGGATTTCATTTTCGGTGTGGGACATTTGCACAGCTCCGCTTCAGCTCTTCTTTTTCTATCTGTCAGTGTCATGTCACGTTCAGCAAAATGCATTCAATATGTCCAATGTATTGTTGTTGTTGTTGTTGTGCGTGAAGCTGCAGGAGTGTAAATTTAATTTAGTTAATTGAAACAATTTGTTGCATGCGACAACGACAACAACAACAACTCGACGCGCCGTGAGTTCATTGAAAAGGCTGGCAGCCGCCTCTCTACCTCCTCCTCCTGTCCGCCCCTCAACCATTATGCGGTACACGTTTTAACTGATTTTCGTTTGAGAATTTTCTTTTTACATTCGATATTATATATACATATAGGATCTCGCTTGCACATACGATATGGCGCCTCGAAACATGTCAATTTGTAGCTGCTTGTTGTGTCTGGCAGGGCACAGCGGGAGATCTCTGTTCAATTTGATTGAAAATGCACTCAATACACTTTGTATATTGATATATTAATTTATTTTAAAAAATGCTTTGGTCAATTTGCGTGCAAATTGAGACAAAGCCAGCCCACAGCCAACCTTCCCCTCCCCCAGAGTGAATTTAATTAACAGCCTTCAGCCCCCAAACACACAACACTCAGCTTTAAGTTTCGCTTTGTAAGCGGTGCCAACCCTTAAGTGCTCCATAAATGGGGTTTTCTTTTGCAATGTAAACAATAAATTGCATTCCTCACACGTTGCACGTGTAATGACAAAACACTTAAGCAAACCAAACTAACAAATCCAAAAAATTCGTTGCAACGTGCATTCACAATTATTCAAACAATATTCAATGTATGACCATGTGTGACCAAATGTTCGATAAAGAAACCCAGCTGAGCTGTTTTTAATAAAATAAAATAAATTTGTTATATTTTGTAATATTACAGTTCAGCTAAAGTCCAAAATTAATCTATATATGTGAAGTAAACTCAAATTTCTAAATAGTTTACAACAGTTATTTCATTTGACGCCGACCATTTTATACCCTTCTAGACATATCATTTTGGCAGATTTGTGAGAATAGTGAAGCTCATAAATCCCGAGCTGGTTGAAAATATCTTGGAAAACATAATATTTTGCCCATTTTTTTTTCATTTTTCACGACCTATTCTTCGTATAGAGCTACATAATATACTAGTGCGATCTTCATAACACTTGGCACATATGTATATAAGCAACATAGTTTAAATAGTAAATGCTGGGGCTGGTCAAGATACATGATAAACAAAAAAGTTTTTCAGACAAGCACTCAACTTTAGACAGATTGTTCCAATGGTAGCTATATGGTATGGTAGTCCGATGTTGATAAGATCTTGCATATATGTAAGCAGCATAGTAAATATATTGATAAGCAAAAAACTTCTTCATACAAGAACCTACTTTTCGACCGATCATTCCTATGCCAGTAATATGATATGGTGGTCCGATCTGGCCGATTGCGACAAACGTACAGAAATAGAATAGATAGCTATACAACTGGGAGACTGGTTCGGGATCGGCTGTTGATGCTGATCCATAATATATACTTTATGCGATCAGAGCTGTCTCCTTCTTAGCATTACTCATTATTATAATAATATAATATTATTATTATTATATAATAAAATGAATTAGATTTACGAATTTTTAGATTTCCACGCTCTTGCACCCTATGATCGCACTGCGTACGCAAAATCCATGATTAATAATAATTTAAAGCCGGTTTCAAAGTAATATATTTCTATACTTTCGACAGTTAAATTTCTATATCTGAGCGGTATCATTTTATGCCTAAAAGATGATAATGACCCACCTACTTGCAGCCTCTGGTCACACTGTACATGCCAAATCCATTATTAATTCAGGTGAATTGTGCAAAAAACGCATTTGAGCGTTAAAATGCAAATTACAATAAATGCCATTGCACTGAGCCGTGCTCAGTCGAGCTGAGCCACACCCTCGGCTCACACCCCTTGGGTAAACACTTGGTAAATTTGCGTAAAATATCTCGTATTTACCTTGCACTTGACGCTAAGCAAACTACAAGATACAATATACAATTATGTATGTACATACATGCAGCTACACATATACACATTCTGTGCAGGGCCTACGTGCGTGGCTGAATAAACATGGAAATTGTGAAAATAGACTTTCGAGTGTCGATTGAACCCAGGACCTCGGCGTTGCACATTTTGTGGCCCATGTGTGGTGGCATGGCATGGTTGGGTCAAGGGGTGAGGTGGGGGTTGCCTGTCACTTTGAATGACAGCCCAAGTCAAGTGCCAGGCCATTGTTGTCATACATACTACATAGCTGGCCGGGCCGTATCCTTATGGAAAATGCATAAAACGAGACAATGTTGTTTGGGCCATGGCTTGAATTAAGCCCCGGTTTACGGTGCGTAGTTGCTAGTGCTAAACTTTTATCACGCCAGTAATGTGCCAGGAGTTTGGGTTATTACTAGAGATGCGTCGTGTTACGTGACTCAACAGGCTCTTGCAAGACTCTCTGACACGAGGAACACGATATCTAAAGTAGATTTACAGAAAGAGCAATGTTTTGCCAAATTGTAGAAAGAAGCGATTAATTTAAGACTTCTCTGTTCTCAACCGTGTTTAATACTTTTCCATTCGTGTTAGAAGAAGTATGTCCCGTGTTCGTGTTGGGCCGTGCCGTAAAAACCCGACTTGCACCCATCTCTAGGTGTTACCCTCTATGACCAGCACGGCATCGTTTAATTTAAATGCAAACTTTGGAACTGAGGCGCAAATTGTCTTTGCCGCCCACATGCCTAATACGCCTCGCACCCAGGCAACAATTTCGAGACGCATTACGCATGCATGGCTGACCAAATAATGTTGATTTAACATTATCAAGAGGCTGGAGCTGGAGAGGCCCACCAAGTGCCCTACAGTTTACATTGTTGCCGCCTGCTATGGACAGCTAACCCTGACTGAGCTGCAGTCTCAAAGTGCATACCCAAAATCCCTTTGCCATTATAATGCACTTGTTTATCTTTACTAGAACACGCGTAACTGTTATTAGAATTTGAAATCGGCTACTCAAAATTTGACAAAACACAAATGCACAGAAGCTGCTTGCGAATGCCTGCAGGAAATCGTCTTGACCACGTTTTCTTAACCTCTCATTAAATCTTTCTCCCCTTTATATCCCTCGCTCTCTCTCCCTCTCTGAATCAATCAAGTGCCCATTCTTGGCACTTCTCGAAATGACAACAAATAAGTCTACTTCAAAATGATTAAATGACAAACATCAAATAAACTGCAATAACAAGTTGCCCGGCATCAGCCCCCAAATCACAATCTCCTGCCTCCCTCCCCTAATTGACTGTGGGTACAGTTGGTTTGGCCGATAGGCCGAAAACAATATGAACATAATTATTAATTGCGAATAATTTTTCTCAAGACTCATTAAGTGCGGCTGACTAGCAGGCGTCGTTCTTGACGAGAATACCACGCCCCCCCCGCCACCAGATACCGCCCAACGTCCATGCTTACAAAATGACAAAAGAATTGACAGCACATAAATTAGAAAGTAGCCCGTCTCCAGGCCAGAGAGGGTGACACTCATCCAAACTGGTCCACAGTGGCCATGTTTAAATGTGTTAAGCCGCCGGAAGTGACATTTCTCTTTCTCATTTCTCTTGAGTTGATGTTGTTGTTGTTGTGTTGTTGTTGCCCGGTCACGTGTCCACGCGCTTGGCGGCGTGTTTTCCGATTTGTAGTCGTCATTGTCAAGGCGCAGATTTGCTGATCTATTGTTGAGTCCTGCAACCGTGAGGACGCACAGACTCACAAGAGGTGTGCAACAGTAATTGTCTGGGCGCAAGTTGGACACAGTTGCACTTAGAAATTAATATGTGTTTACAAGAATTCTCTATTATTACTATTACTTCCCATATATACTATATTCATCAGGTTAATGTATTGTCAAAACTGGGTTTTAGGCTTATTTCATTAGCGACCACTTTTATTGGTATTATTATTTTTTTTCGAATATTTGTATACCCTTTTAGAGAGTATTCTAATTTTGTCTTGGCATATGTAACGCATATTTTGAGACTTCTTTGACCACATAAAGTGTATATTAATTATATATAGCTGAGTCGATCTAGCTATGTCCGTATGTATGAGCGCACAGAACCTATAAGAGCTAAAGAAATTTTGAATGTAGGTCTCCTAGTGCAGTAAACAGTATACAGATCAAGTTTCTTTCATTCTGTAGCTATCGCTCCCTTTCCTTCCTAGCACGAGCTGAATTTGGTGTTTGTAGAAGAAGGACTAGATCACTCTTCCTTGTTTTTTTTTTTCTGTTTACAAGTGTATAATGTTTTCTGCTTGTAACTCAAAAATGAGGCCCTCGCCCATCTCGTGCTCCCACAAACATATGCATGTTCTGCCTGTATCAAATGAAAATATATTTATGCCAAATTTCATTAACTGGGACTGGCTATTAAAAAATACCCACTAAAAGAGCATAAAAATATTTAAGACTTAAAGAATTTTATTACACAAACTTGAAGTTGATTTGACTAAAAGAAAGGTTTTCGGTTTCGACCTTTAAAACTGCAACAGTTCACATATTGCTTCCGCTCGTAAAAGTTTTTTACTATCAATTTGACAGTAATTATATAAATTTTGTCATAAATTAAAACACCTAAAGGTCACTATAAACCTCTCATACCGGTAGCATATAAATCGACTAATTAAATCAACAAACGTCTATCGTAATCCTCTAGCATGGTGCACCTGTATATATTTCTATATATTTTCTTATTTTTACTTCATTCGACATCTCGTAAAATTCGCTCCAAGGAGCCAACTATTAAAAAATCGTAAACGTAAACATTTTTACAACTGACTGAACTGTCGTACACTTTTTCGAACCCAAAATTGAAACGTATAAAAAAACAGAAAATGCAAATTGAGCTGTTACCGCCCGGAACTTTACGCCTATTTAGGCGCCCAACTTCTAGTTCCGGCAATGATGCAGCTTAAACACTTAATTACGGCCGAAACGCGGCTCGACACATGGCTGACCATAAAAAGAAAGCCGAGGCGTTGAAATTAGCATACTAACTGGGCAGCAAGAAGGGTGCGAAGCAAATTATAAATTATCAACCTGCGGCGATCGGTTGCATAAATTTAAAAGTAGAATTTTTATAGCCGAAGGCGTTGAGCTGCAAAATGGTTGACGTGACGTGAGACCAAATTTTATATAGTTTTTTTTTTTTTAGCTGCTACAAAATGCACAAAAGTGCGCACATTAATGTCAGCAGAGTTTGACTAATTGCCTGCATTATGCAAGGCGAGTTCAGGCGAGGGGCATTTCCCTAAAGGAAGCGCCTCGCATCGATAAGATCACCTGGCTGAAGGTAACAAGTGCGGCTTGAGGAAGCGCCCCTACGCTGCGACTGACCGCCGCTGCTTTCTTTGATAAATAGTGTGCTAATGGAATGTCATGTCAGCGTTTGTTTGGGCCGACTTTTAGCCGAATTGTAACAACAACAAGATACAGACCCAATGTCGGCTAACACCCTTCCAAATTGGCGTGGGCGTTGACCACAAAAACTGGTGTGCCCGGCAGACAGGTGCAGCGACGCGTAAATGTTCACAGTGAAATATTAGTGTATGCGGCCAAGTATGGGCTGTCGTTTAGACAAAAAAGGATTCATTTCTGACACAATGATGTATTTGTACAAGCCCAACTAATGTGTGCTTCCGCTGTCCCTTGTTCTATGTGTGCCTGGGCAATCCTTGCTTTTTAGCTGATCCTTATCGATATGAAGGCAGGAAATATTAGCGCAAAGTGCAGGCAGTTCCTTTCTATATATGCTCGCTTATTAATTGACCAACATTAGCGCCTATTGTTAGCTCCAGCTTTGGCTGTCCTGGGCAAGGGTAAAAGTATGTGCTAATGGCACCTAGTTTTGATCGCTTGCCAACTGATAAGGCAATGGAACAGCTTTAGCCAGACAGCAACTGTTAATGAACACCTGCGAGTGTGGCTTGCTAGATTCAAGCCGCATACTCAAAAGATTTCCTGCGGCTGTTAGATTTAGTAAATATTTAAATTTATAGTTTTAGAATTGTTTTATTTAAACCCTTTTTATCATTTTATTCTAGACCTAGTAAATATTTTAGTTTATAGCTTAAGGAATGTTCTATTTAAGAATTTAATTTAATATTTATTAAAAATGTTTATTCTAGACTCAAGCCTAATACTCAAAAGATTCTCTGGCATATTTTTAGGTAGTTTGTATTTTAGTCTAACGATATATTATGTTTAACCTGTAGTTATGTTGACGAGAAGTTAAATTTTCTTATTCTTTTTTTAAGAAAATATTTAAATAGTTTTCTGGGCCGAATTTTTATAAATTAATTAACTATTTAAATTTTATTTGAAAAATACTTTTCACGCTGTAATTAGAATTGTTTCATCTTATCAAACTCTGGATTTGGTATTCTTTGAACACATTCAACTACTGTTTAAATAAAACTCTGCATCGACTGGCTATATTAATTGCAAAACAAGCTGCGAATCTTTACGAAGGCGCTGATCATGAAAACGATGCTAACGCCCAACTGGACCTACACAGTCCAAGTCTGGGGCACGGCGTCAACACATCAGTTCCATGAAATAAGAGGAGTCCAAGCCAAGGTAGCACGCAAGGCGGCCGGTTTTGTGGTACGTTGATGTCATCGAACGCGATCTCTTAACAGAAGTCGGAGATCAGATCAACTTATTCATCAGCCACTGCGCCGAAAAGCTGCTGCGGCATCTGAACGCGGTCGCCAGGGTCCTGACTGACCTCATCGCAGAGAGGCACCTCCAAAGGTTACACTCTAACGACCCACCTACGAGGCGAAACATCTGAACACCCTACAGTATAAGACCATGTCCTCAAGGCCCTTCATTGTAAATACCCTACCACTGCAAAGACCCTTCAATGTGTGGTATTTACCACAACACATTACAAAACATTGTAACTATATCTTATTTTATTGTCTTTCGCTTGGTAGAGATCAGAAGGTACTGATCGATTTCAGCGCATAATAAAACAAAGTGAATCTTTAAAAACAAAAACACTTTATATACATTTTAGGCATCATTTAAGTTTGAGTATACATAAATAAATCGGCATTTGTAAGCAATATTATTTAACTATTAATATTCAAGAATAAACATAATTACCTAACAGCAAAAAGTAATTCCCTCTAAAAACCACCTAAACTTTACTCAATATATGCTTTATACTTTATTTACAAACATTAATGCTCTTATACCTACTATTATTATTATTATTATTATTATTATTAATGACCTTTGAACAGAATAAACTCTCTTTTTAGCCCGCTGCCTCTCGCTGATCTCTTTCGAAAAAAACATAATCACACTATTTATTGCCATGATACAACATTATTTTGTACTTGAACTCGCACGCACAAAGCGCAGCCCTTGATGATTAGCATCCCTCATGTTAACATCTGTTACATTTAACTATACTTTGGCCTTAAAAACACCGCGGCGCCAGACAAGCCATAAAAAAAAGGAAACCCACCCAAAGTGACGAAATTTTCGTGTAGACGCGTTGATAGTAACCAAAAACGTTGGTCGGGCCTTTAAATACTGAAACTACCCCCCGCACACACTCGACTACAGTTGTCGACTATTTTGATAAAATTAACTAAAAATGCCAAGTCAGAAGGTTTTTCGGGTGTCCTGCACGTGCAATTTTTGCATGCCCGCAATAAGCGCATTAGGTTTTTGTTTTCTTTTTTTTTGTTTTCATCTTTATTTTAGGGCTGTCTGAGGGTTGTTGGCCCCTTCGGCTTATTGTTTGCATATGTGTAACAATTAAACATTTGCCGCTGCAGACATTTTTTATATGCCACCCCGCACTATCATTAACACCACCGCACCGCATCGCCACCCAACAAGCCAACAAGCCGCCCGACCACACGCCAGTTGGCAAGTGCAAAATCTGCGAGTGTTATCGGCTTAATTATTATTATGAGTCCCAGGACGACGGGTGTCCTCAATAGTCCTGCACTGACTCCACTTGACTCTGTGCACCCCCCCCCCCCCCCCAAACCCCCTCTCTCTCGCCTTGTTTCATTTTGGTTTATTTGCGTTGCCCATAAACTCGGATTTGAATATGTTTGAGTTTAAATATTGCCACGTCATTGCTCCTATATATATATATATCTACATATATATACCCATGTCTGTTGCGCTGCCAGTTTATATTTTGAATATATATCACTTTTTTTTGGTTCTGACTCATTTTTAAGCCGCTTAGCTGCACATGTTAATAAAATGATTATCATGGTCTGCCTTTTGCTACCATAATGCAGGACTCACCATACTTTCAGCAGCCGACTTCCGTGATCTGTAAATGGGCTTTTAGTGCTAGCCGACTGACTGGCCGACTGATTCGTGCTCCACGCAGTGTCCAAAATGTCAAAGCTAGTTTATCTTCTAAAACGTGAATCAACTTTTAGGCGGGATTTCGTCAAACTTCACCTGCAAATGCGGAAAATAGATGAAAATGTTAAATATTTTTGTTTGATTTGAAATTTAATGTTAAAGCTGCATATAAAATATGAATACAAAAATGCCTTAATATCGAATTCACGCCGAATGGCGAAATATGGGTGGGAAAACTGATCATTTTTATTTAAAGAGCTCTTGATCTAAGCAAAGCAGGCTAAAATCCTATTTTCTATTCGGTTGTTTTAAGATTTCATGCTATTAAAAATGATTACAAAAGTATTTCACGGCCAAATCCACTTTGAATGGCGAAATATGGGAGTGAAAACTAATAATATAGAAACTCTTTAAACTGCTTTTAGAAATGTGTGACCCGCACATGATCAAACGTCCTGAGACCAATTGAAACAAAGAACTTTTCAACTGTCAGCTAATTGCACCCTAAGGAGTTGAAAACCAAACGCAGTCATAAAACACGCTAATTACACACACACATACACACACTCACACACATACAGAGCGCATAGTTGGCGACACTTTTCTCTTTCGCTTCCTGCCTCGCTCATATGAAAAACTAATCTAAAACTGACCCCAGCCACTTGACTTTGGTAAAGCAAAGCAAACGCAACTGACGCAAGCTGACCGCAGCTGTAAATTAAACGTAAATTGTCAAACTGACAGTTGCCAGGGCTAAAAGTTTGCGCCCCGCACAGGTGTCTGCCGGTGGGCAGTTGCCCAGGTGGGCAGGACATGGCAGCTGTTTTCATTATTATTATTGACAGGCGCAACTAACGGGACTATTAAGCGAGGCGTTGACATCATGTTACAAGTGTCTCCCAGGACCTGCAGCCAGCCAGCCAGCCAGCCAGAGCCCGGGTCTAATCAAAGAGGTCATTAGAAGTGAGTGAGTTTCAGGGTTCAGTTCAAGGGTCAGGGTGCTTGCCTTTCAACTTGTTAGTTACTATACGAGTTGCCTTTTTCAATGCACTCATTAAAGTTAAAGCTAATTAAATTTTGGGCTGCATGTGGCAGGGGTAGGCCAACAATCAAATGTTGCGCTCGCAACATTGAAAAACAGTTACAACAGTTGCCCGCACCCCGCGGTACACCCTTAAGTAGAAAAGGCAAAGGACAAGCGCAGCAAATTTGAAGCGTTGCGTCCGGGATGTGGGGCAACATTTTTAAGGATCTTGCAACAGACAACAAACAAACGGGCGGTGTCCGAACTCAAATGCAGGCGTTCGACTGGCCCACGCCGAGCACTGGAGCATGGGCTGTGTGTTGCGGGTCGGGTACGGTTCGTGCTACAAATATGCAAATAGACACAATTTTTAATTAGCAGCGAAGCGCAAATTTCGTAAAAAGCAGCGCCAAATGTCAGCAACAAAAGAGTCGCGCGCGCGTGCCACATGGTTGAGCGTGGAGAAACGGCGAAAAAGGCGACGCGCCATGTGGCCAGTGGAGCCGGCAAATATATCACACACATATTAACAACAAATTCATTAAAATGCACACCAAAATGTTGCAAAAAAAAAAAACAGAAGTGAATATTGTTAATACAAGCAGACAGCTGAAACATGAAACAAAATGCAAAACAGCAAAAAATATATATATGTATATACAAAAGCTAAAGGAAATGATTATTAAAAATCTAAAATAAATAAAAGATGAGAACTTTGCCTTCAGCGTATGACAGCAGCTGTTTGCCGATTGTACCCGCCCCCTCCCCTCCTTCACCCCACCCATCGCAGACCATTCGAATTCAAGATTTATGGCGAACGTTGCGTATACGCCGCGTATTGCACGTCAAAAGGTATACCCACAGTCGTTGCTATCGTAGTTATAGCAAAATTCCTTCCCGTTTCCCAACGTTTCTTTCACTTATTTTTTTGGCATAGCTCAAATACAAAAGAGTGCATAAAAAATTGTACACATTTCTGTGCATAATCATTTGAACTACGTACGCGGCCGCCGTCTGTTGCCGGGTAATACGCTGCCGGCATGTTACCAGCCAACCAAAATACACACAACGAGACGCCCAGACAAAGAGAACTTTGAATAGCTAGACTAGCGTGTGGGAGGGTGTGGAGGTGCGGGGATTGTGGGGTTGGGGTATGCGGCAGTTGCCTTTTTGAACTTGTTTGGCTGTTTATTCGCGCATAATTCACTCATTAATCATTGCGTTTTGGCCAGCACGTCTGAGCTTCAACTTTGACTCCGCCATGGCATATGCCAGGCAGTCCTTGTCCTTGTTGCATGTAGTTGTTGGGCCAACCAACAAACAAAAGGTGAATAAAACTAGCAATGGATAATAGGCAGACAGCTAAGTGGCAAACGGTGGCCAGTAATTACAAGCTAATAGAGGAACTGCAATCAAGTAAATAGGCAGGCTCAGGTGGAGTGGGTTCGACTGGAAGATGTCCTCAACTAAGGACTAAAAACATTGTTATTATCAAGGTTTCAATTTAAAACTTGGTTAGACCATATTGAATAGAATAATTTATGATAATTAAAATTTTTTTATCGCAATTAGTTATTTGTTATACTGTCAAATACTAAATAATTTTACAATAATATTTTCAAGCAAACAAAATTAATAAGAGACCTCTAGTCGGGAGTGCCTGACTAGGGGATACCCTGTACCATTTTCTTCCAACGCCCAATGCAGCTCGCGCTATGCCCCTTTTTTTTCTTAGCTTAACAATTTATTTTATCTATATAATGAGAGGTATCTGATTTGACTGTAGCTCCTAAATCCTAAGAGATTTGCTGATAATCCGGATTACGATAACGATTTTTATCGATTGCTTGGAAATTATGATCTGAAACAAACTCGAACTGCGCAGGCACTAGGTTAACCCACGTTCAAAATCAATTCAAGTCTCTAGCTCTTGTAGGTTCTCAGATCGACGTGCTGCACTAAGCCAATATACCATTTATACCCATTTTCATTGGGGTCAGGCAACAACAACATAAAAGTTTATATTGTCTTTGGTTCAGGCTATAAAATATGGCCCTTATAGGTATAGGTTCGGGTAAACGGGCTTTAGGCTCGTGATGAATTAAAAATTTAAATTTTAGGTTTAAACTAATTAGTACGGTGGATGTACTATTATATGTATATTATATTAACTAAATAAATGATTTTTATTAAAAAATAAACATTAATATATAATTAAATTAAAGTCAATTTTAAGGCTATTAAAAATCTTTCTATTATTTTTTTTTGTGCAATTTATGAATATATAGGTATAAAGAAAATTATATACATATATTAGATAGACAGACAAATCAACTGACAGACAATTAAATAATTTAAACGGAACAAATAAAATGAACTGATCTCTGATAAACGAAATTCAGGCTGCCTCTTTTTTATATGCTATGCATGTCCTGAAGATGTGCCTCTCTCGAAAATAAAAATAAACTTGTTCATATGTAAAAAAAAATTATAGCTACAGAAAAACTGCGAAAACTTAACAATTGAATTTCCGACATAAGGACTCGCATATTAACTTTGAGCTTGGCTGCCAAATGTTGCCAAAATTCCAAGAACACATCACGCTATAAATGTGCATCGAATATTTTTTATATTTTTGTCAACTACAACAATAAACTGTAATATTTTGTACCCGTATTCCTATTCATTAGCGCCAACTGCGCACAACTGAAAGAAAAATCAGAAAAATATGCAAATTTGTTTTGGCAAAGTCACGATCTGGGCAGACAATTTGCTGATTACGGAACGGACGACGACAGCGTCGAGGCTGTTGGCATAGGAAGTGGAGGAATTGTTGCCATTTTTGCAAGCGCATTGATAAAATGATTGATTACACGCAGCCGTCAACTGTCTCTCTGGTCCTACCTCCCATTCCCCACCCCCCAGCAGCCGCTACGCACCTCACCGTTGCCATGCGAAAATGCAAACATTTTGCAATCAAATTAACTCTTTGGACGCTTAAGCTGTTGCCATTTCCAAACGAAAAAAAACGAATTTATCAAAAATTGTAAATTGCCAAAACCATTAAAATTATTAAAATCATGCTTGCCACGAGGGGGTTGTGGCATTGCCTAAAAGGAGATATAAAAAATGGGGCGTGTCCTGTGAAATTTATAAACTCGTTGGCGGCAAGGATATGCAAAATCATTTCCGCACATTGACAGCCGCTCGTCTAGTTGAACAGGGCATCAGGTCGGGGGGATGCGACTGAACGCTTCATTTGCTCAATTGATATTCTAAACTATCTTCAAACATTTATGTATATACTCCGAGAACTTCTTGGCAACAATGTTCCCGTTGATCATAAAACAGAAAAAATGTTGACAAAATTTATGCTAAATTGATTTTAAGCAGCGCAACAAAAGGCGACCATTGTCTGGCCAGTCTACAAAGTATGACAAATGAATTTTAATTACCAGCACTAAAAAAGCGAAAAATCTGATGCCCAATCCGTAAACCGAACAATTGAAACAAACTTCATAAAAACGCAGCGACACGAGATGACCGCCGAATCTGAATGGCTTTTCAGGAGGTTAGTGGGCGGAGCGAGGGGCGGGGCGGGCAGTATTATTCATAACAGCGACGATTGTCTGCGTCTACAGTTTCAAGGGGTTTATCTTTTGACAGTCGGTCATAATTTTTTGGATCGTTTTTGGCTGATTTGATTTTTCATTGCCTTTTTGCATTCAATTCTCCTTCCTTTTTTTATAGCCACTTCTCTACTCGATTCTACTCAAATAAAAATTGGTCGTGGCCATCTACAATGTTGCCTAATAAATTTGCTTTGATTGATTTTAATGGTTAAGCGCTTCATTGAGCCTTGGAGTGCGGTGTGGTGCGTGTGCGGCCCGCCTGGGGACGGCTTTTTTCGCCCCGCCGTTTTAATTTTAATGCTTACTCCCAAACGAGCTCAGTCGATTGTTAGCGAAATTAATTTCGAGCGTTAGGCGAAAAAGGTCTTAAAAATTTTTTATATGGATTATATTCTATGCATTGGATATATAAAAGCATTTCTTACGATTGTTTGCTTTGCAGTTAAATGCCCCAAATTACTGAAGGCTGGCGGGCAGCGGGGCGATAAGCTGGAAGCGAAGCTTTTCAAATGAATTGAAAAGATGTCATCGCGTTTGGCATTTTTAATAGCCAGCAATGCCTTTGAAAGAACTACGCACAGTGGAGCCAAATAATAAGAAAAATTATATATAAATATAATAATTTTTTGAAGTATACCGATTTTTCAGCTAAACATAAATTAATAATTAACTGTGTGAACGTTTTTTTTTTTCAATTTAAAATAACATTGCTCACTAATTAAATAATCAATTTTTGTTTTAAACTAAATATCCTTTGGTTTAGTGATATAAAGGTAAAGGTTATCATTTCACATTCATTAACGCAAGTACATAATTTTATTCTAATAATCGTTGCATTATTAAATATATAAAATATGTAGAGAGCCCGACCTAGAATATGTTGTCACACACTGTTCTTGATATTCTGAATTTCAAAATAGGTGTAAGCAAATTTGTCAGAGACAAAAAACATAAACGTATAAATTTCTTTGAAGCAAGATCGCCACAATCCCTTTGCAATTGATGTAGCTTTTCCATCCGAGCATAATTTAAGAATCAACTGTGTTATATTTTAGTTTAATATTTCAACCCACTAATTCAAAAACAATTATTTCTTATAATAAATATATATATATCTAAATATCGAATCGCTCGTGAAGTGAAATGGGCAGGTTTTCCATTCAAACATATTTAATAACTAACTTTTTGTTTTCAGGTTCAGGACTCATTTAAAATGGGTAAAAAGGATATAATTTTTTTGATTAATTGATCAGTTGTTTTTCTATATTTTAACTAAATATCCCATTAATTACTAGGTGAAGTTGTCAGATTTTTTACCCAAACGTAATATATTTATCAAAATTTTTTTATTTCTTTATTTTTAAATTCAATATCCCATTGCTCACTGATTTTAGAATCAATCGTTCTTTTTTGACAATTATACATATATTCAATTGCCTATTTTTCTGCTCTTGGTACCACGGTGCCTTGCCTGATTTCCCACAGCTTTCGAAACAAGTTTCATTACAGTTGTCATGTTCAATTTCATTCAGTAGAATTTTACTTGTCATCTGTTGTTTGGGCACCCCAAGAGCTTTTTTGCTGTTATAACTTACGAAGAATACAATTCATAAATACCCAAAGAGAGAGAGAGAGAGGTAGAGAGGGGCACTCATAAAATTCAATTTTGTTGCATGTCGCCGTCATAAAAGTGCGCGGCTCCTTTTGTTACCCGGCATGGAAATACAAAATCTGTGCATTGCTTTGCTGGTCACGTTGTACTTTGAGGCCAGTCTGGCATTGGCTCAGGTTTCTGGCATCAACTCGCGTTGGGTTGGGCCGAACGGGCTTATGATTTAACTGCAGTTTTATCAAGTTATTGCCGCAGGCTCAACTAGATTTGAAATATTATATGTAAACTGTGCTTTACGAGATATGTCAAATATTATATATAAACTGTGTTTTATTATATATATTAAGAATATGCGCATTTATGAAATACGTTTATTAACTTAAAGCCCCTTTTATTTGTGTGCTATTTCATTTCATGTTAAGGTAAGTTAGGTGCACATTAATTCTCTTTAAATCAGTATTAGGGAGCAAAAAATCAATACTGATCTGAGGTGCTAGCACCGAAATCACGAGCGATTTGCCGATATATCATTTTCACTATTCAGCCGCAATTAACATAAATTAGGCTTGGGATTATATACATATATATATTGTTTTACTCAACAGTTATTTATCGACACCTCCCCACAAACAGGTTGCATTAATCTATCTGTATTTTAATATTATAAGGCTTAGGGAAACTAAAAGCTTTAAATAACACCTATTTAGCAGATAGATTGAAGTTTGCTGCATTTGCTCGTTTGAAGCTCTTTAGCGATCAAATATTTACTGCTTTACCTCAACTCAATGCTAGTCCCTCACTGACATAGATTTCTCAACTCTTAAGCTCTTGAACGCTGCTCTTCGCTTATCTAAATCAGCATCGTCAAGCGTTCCATTTGAGGTGTTCTGTAACGTTCCCATTTTACAGCTGCAGTTGTGGCACATAAAGGTCCCAACTAAAAGCTATAAGATAAGGCGCTGCCATTGCCACATGAGCGGCGGATTAGAGCTGCGGCAACTCTGGCAGGCACTCGTCATAAAAGTGCGCACAATTAAACGCAAGTTAATGGCGTCCAGTGGAGGATTCATTTCATTCCATTTGCCCAAAAGTCACTTTAACGTTGGCCATTACGTGTAAATGCCGCTGATGAGGTGACGCTGATGTTGAGCCAACAATTAAAACGGACGCGCCGGCAGCTAAGCCGGCTCGTTGCCGTGCTCAAATCTAATCAGCGCAACATCAACGCCGAACGCCTTAAATTATGCTACACAAATCGAATTTATGACACCGGGCAGACGTCTGGGACGACCCAGAAGGCCCTCGAAGGCATTTTGCGCAATGAACTTAACCGACAAAAGCCAAATAAAACCAAAGTCCAAAACCGAAAACAATAAAAGCTACATTTGCCAGCAAGCCGTGCAAATAAAATTAAACGAAATCAGTTGGTTAGCTAGAAGTTGGCACTGGAAGCAGCACACACACAACCATCCACACGCACACACACACGCACATTCACCTTAACTTTAACGTCAACGTGTTCTGGCTTCTGCTGCTGTTGCTGCTGGACAACATCATCGTGGCCCAGCACAGAGGGTATGCAGGTTTTAATGTCTATTTTGTGCGCTATTTACAGACGACACACACGCGACTAGCTCTGAATCCACTGGGAGCTTGGATGGGCAGTGGGGGTGTGGCATTACGGTTGCTAAATGACGTCGTCTTTTAATTTTTATCTCAAACATTGCAAACGGTTTTTATTGTTGCTTTTAACTGCGCTGGCGTCTGTTTCTCATACTCTCAGCGCCATCTGTGAACGGCTGTTGCAACTTTTGCAATTTGCCCAAAATACCGAGCGTTTTTGCACGGCATCTGGTCGTATAGCTGCTTTAGTCGTTCAGCCTCCCGCCCCCGAGAGCGACATCTTTAATTTGAATTCCAACTTATTTATTGTGTTTATTTAAGTTAGTTGCCAGCAGGACATCTTTTTTGTGGTTTGTTTACGATTTTTGTTTGGTTTCAATTGCAAACTTTCATTCAGAACTAGTTGAGGTTGCACTTTGATATAAGAATTCCCTAATAAAAGTGAACTAGCAGTTGGACAGATAAATAAATAAAATATGAAATGAATGCTCGAAAGCACAAACTTTCTATATATCCTATATTTTTCGACTTCTTCTCTTACTAATCGAACTTACGTATTGTCTGCAACTAAAATACATGAGAATCACATAGAAAGGCGATAAGCAAAAAAAAACTGTTACGCATTTGCAATTTAATGAAACCAAATTTTCTGGTGTCTATGCCTCCCGATATTCTTGTACCTCTTGTACTACTTGAACTTAAGTATTTAAAATGGATGAGAATCGATCAGAAAGATGATAAATGAAAAATAAAAAAAATATTGGTATGCAGTTGCAAAATAATCCAAATGCCCAACTAAAGTCCAAAGCGCATGTCGCATGAAAACCAGGTTTTGTTGACAAAGTTATTAAATTGGGAAATCTTGAAGGAAAATTTATTGTAATTCGCTTCGTATGGTATGCAATGAATCTACAGTTTCAGCTTACCCGCTTTAATAGACACCCTTGACACTCTCGGCATGCCCTAATCTTCAGTGGAAATCCTCAAGCCCAGGCAAACTGAGGGACTAGCGACCACAAACGTTGACCAGAAATGCGAGAGAGACGGGCTAATAAATCAATAGCCAACTGTCAGCATTGTGTGCGAGTAATAATAATGCGAGCAAACTGGTCAATAATAAACCGAACGGGAATTTGGCAGCCAACGCACAAGAAGACAATGGAGCAACAAATGTCACGAAAGATCCGGAGCTGGTCAAGCGTAAGGAGCAGGACATTTGAATTGGTGATGATGCTGTGCTGGGTCGCAGCGAAGATTTATTTACGTCTGTCGTCGCAGAAGGAATGCGATGAAATAAAACGTATTAAGTCATAAAACGGCCAATACGAAAGCGGATTACCAAGTGTGAACCGAGGAGCAACAACTACTGACCACTGACCACTGTTGCCACGGCGGGGCATCAAATCTAATTATGCCATATACGGGAGAAGGACTATATAAAAGTGCACAGCGGGCGACGGAGGGATGGGGTGGGCAGCTGTGTGCAAACGGTTTTGCAAAATTTATGCGGCTTTTGTTTTAATAAAAATTTTATCATTGCGCATAAATAGCGAGCAGCAAAAAGTAGCGAAGCATGTGCGCATAAATCTTGAGATGGAAGATGCCACAAGGAAAAACGAATACGAGGCAAAGCAATTATATGCAATTTATGCGGTGGTCACAGGCGCACCACCAAACCACCCACAACCCACTAGCCACACAATCCGCAACCCACAACCCACACACAAAAACAAATTGAGAGTCCGATGGCGTCGCCTGTTCGAAGCAACTTGTGAAAATTATACGAATTGAATGTCTTAAACCGAAAAAGGCACTCGGTTCCGAGTTGCTGGCTGGCTCGTGCCCGGTTTCTTGCCTTTTTATCAGGTCCAAGCTGCAAATTTATCAGCTGGCATAAAGTTTTCTTTCTTTTCCGACAGCGACTGCACTTTTGCTGTTTCATTTGGGCCAAAACCGCAGAGCGCCAACAACAAAACCGCACGCCAGAGATACACAGAGATAAGTTTTCTTTTATTGCAGTTTTGGCCCGAAAAGTTTTATTGCGACCAGAAAGGAAATGCTTTTCAAATGCTAACAAAATAAATGCCGAGCGCCCAAAGAAAATTAAGAAGCTGCCAGCGCCGCCTGCAGCCACATTCAACTAAAGAACTTGTCTTGGTATCCAATTGAAGATACGTCTTTGGCACAACTTTTCAACCAAATTAAAATAATAAACTATCTGCTACGAATGCAGCTGCTGTTCCAGAGACAAATCAGCTTGTGTTTACCTAACATATTGAATTCTTTTGTAGTTCTGTGCAAATTTATACGACGAACTAATACATATATATCGTTAGATAATATAAATTCACTGCATAACATTAGATTTTGCAGAGAACATTGTCATGAAATGCATAAAACGTTAGGTCATTAATATTTACCTCATTAGATAAATGTACATATATTTAAGAGCAAGGTGTAAATCTGTATCTTTTATCAGTCTCTTTTTATACGACCTAGTTTATCTTTACATATTGATGGAGATTACACAAAATCAACCAACATATAACAAAAATTGCTATTTTTGCTGTTAATAATATTTAATTAAGATTCAAAATAATCTGAGTTGAAAACCAAATTTGAACCAAAACGGGTTGAGCTCGGAATTCACCTATTATTGACCATGAACCGAATCTTAAGTTAGTTAACAGATAATAACTAAGGTATCTTTCCAACAAATTTTGGAGTTTTCTGTGTCAATCGACGAATAATAAACATATTTTTATTAAAACAAATTAAACCGGTAACAACTTTTATTAATTTTTAATGTCAGAATTAGGTGAAAAAATGTACTTTTTTTTAAATAATATGAATTTTTGCCTACGAAAAATTTGTTTATAATCCATTTCGGTTTTATAGTATATCCATATTATCCATAGTAAAATATCGAATTCTTTCGATGCCGAATCAAATCCCAGCATGAAAACATGTTAATCAACATCAATATTCAGGTTGCATCTCTATTTCAAATTATACATTTAAATCAGAATACCTAAGCATAGGTAAACATGCACTTTGTATATGAGCATATACCTATTGAATAAAAATAAAAAAACAGCATCGACGGAAAGCAACAAAGCAAAGCAAGACCCTTTCCAAAATGCTCATTCAAATCTACGGCAACTTTTGCCATTTTGCAAAGTGCAATAGCAATGGCAAAAGATACATCAAGTCGTCGTAGACGAAAGATACTTCAGTGCGACCCACACCGTGGCACTCCACACTTAGAGGAAACAAAACGCATCTAGAGCCACAGATACAGATACAGAAAGGCAAACAGAAAAGCGTAAACGTGGCAGGAAATGCGGGCTTGCTCATTATTTGCGCTGAGTGCGGCTGAGTCGACGGCTGCGACAACGAGTACTTTGCATAAATTTCAAATCTTACAACACAACAAAAAAAATATATATATAATAGAAGTAAAAGAACCCAAATAGATGACAGAGCACACAAAAGGACATCGATAGCGATACAGCCACAGCTGAAGCTGCAAATGTAATGGAAATTGAAGGGCGGTCCAGGCCGTCCTGCTTCTGCACCTTCGCGCCGTGTCAAGTGCGACGTCGTGGCGTAGCTGACAGAACCAGAAACAGAAAAAAAATGCAATGATACGGAAAAATTAAAAACATTACGACTGGGTATGGGCACTCAGCCAGTGCCGCTATGAAGCTGCAAAATATTGTGGATACGGAAATCTCAAATAGGCGTCGTCAGAGTTCTAATGACATCCACCGCAGTCGCAGTTCAAGTAGAGGCCGCTCACAATTTATGGTTGCAATTATGCAGCAAACAGTTGTCGTCAGCATCGGCAATAATTGCGCTCGAAATTTGCATAAAAAATTTCATTCTAAGTAGTGGCCAAAGATGCGACAATCAGAAACAGCAACCACCCAACCACCCAGCCGCGCAGCCACCCAACCATGCCGCCAGCAAGTGTTACAAATTGTGAGCATACACACCCACTTTGGCTGTCCTTGGTTTCGATTGACGTGTAATCCTGTCCTTGGCATTTTGCCGGGCTTGGAGCCAAGGACAATGCAGGATAACGCACAAAGATCCAACCGAGGGGTGTCAAAGTCAAGGCGAACGCAGCCCGCACAAAATGTCAGCGCGTGTTGGGACCTCAAGGACAACCGCATTGCTTGCTCTTGCTTTGTGTGTCCAGGATATTGATTTAGTTTTGATATTGTTCACATTTAATTAGCGGATTGCAAGTGTTTAAATTGAAATTCTAGATGTGTGCGCTGTGGGAACAACAAAAGAGACTGAATAAGTTGAAATGGTGAATTAAACTTTAGAAGCTCGTTAACTGCTGATTGATTCTGCTTGGGTAATCCAATAATCCATTAGCTATTGGAGGTTATTGCGAATATGTTAATAATAATTTTTATTAATTATAATTAATAAGCTTATTCTTATTGGCATGCTTGGCCTGATATTACTTGGAATACTTTAGGGTAACTATCACCTTAGAATATTATTACCAAAAACCTTTGAAGTTGCCTCTCTAAAAAGAATAACTTCTTTATAAAAACTTCGTTAAACAGCATATGTATCTTACCCCATATGAATAATTATTTTATACATCAACAGGTGGTCTAAAATATGAGTTAGGCAAACGTTGAAGCGAGTTATCTGAAACAAGCAGCTAAAAGTACCCATAATGAGTAACTGTTATTTATCTGAATGATAATATAAACCTATGCTATTATCCATTTTTATTATCTATCATTCATTGAAGGTAATGTTTTAATATAACTATAACTACAATCTGCTATCCTGAACAATTTCCATCTCAAACTACCTAGCCATTCGTTAAAGAAGAAAACAGAAGATAATTTCTTTTAGCTTAATTATTATTGAATAAAATGATAAAATAATTTTAATTTTGACTAGATTCTATATTCCTGCAGGATTTAAGTCTTCATCAACTTAATAATAATAATATAATAAAATAATCATGAAATTATATATTTTTTAAAATTTTTTTAAATTAAATAATTATGACTAAAATCTGTTCTCCTTCACGATTCAAGCATTAAAATCTCTAGCAATTGAATAAATACGATTTAAAAATTGTTATTGAATTTATTTCGTATTAATAAATATTTACCAAAACAATTTCCGACAAGCAAATTAAATAAATAAAAAGTGTATTTTAAAATAATTTCTTTTTATTAAAAAGCTACGACTGAAATCTGTCAGCCTGTATTTAAATTTAATGAATGAAATCTGGTTTCCTTTCCAACTCCCGACTCAAATTCTCTAGCAATTTTACCCTTTATCATTAAATTATGAATTTTCTTCCATTTCATTAAAGCGCGACCGCAAGCCAGTTGTCATCGTTCTTGTCGTTGGCTTTCTCAATGTTTAAGATGCCATTTAACCTCCGGTTAGAGTTTCAAAGTTCAAACCGAAGACAAAACATTTACTCAGCATCCATCTGGCAGCGAGAATGTCTTTGAGTGCCGAGAAACGCCAATCGCGCACAATTTGTTACAATATAAATGACTTATGTCCGCGACGGGCAGCAGCAGCAGCAGCCGCAGCAGCAGCTGCTGTTGCAACAACTTGGCTCCACAGCCCCCTCTCTCTCTCCCCCCAGCCCGGTTTTTAGCCATAAGCATAATAAATTTTTACGCTTGAGCGTGTAAAGTAAACTGGAAGCCACCCAAACCCAAAATCTGAGCCAAAAACCAAGGCAAACTATAAATTTATAATGCGCGAAAGTAATTTTATGACTTTGCGGTTTTAGCTTTGGTTGCTGGCATAAGCGACTACAACAAATGGCCATAGATACAGATACATTTGTTAAGCATACGCAGTGGGTAGGTGGGTGGGTGGTGGGTTTTGTCAGGCGGCATAGTGTGAAGACAAAGCTAACAGATATAGTAAATCAAAGGCGCAAGTTGCAAGTTGTTGGGCCATGTTATCGCAGCAGCCGCTCAGCCAAAATAATAAGCGCCCGACGTCGCCATATTTATTTGATTAACTGCTTTTCGCACTCACACACACACTACACACTCACTCCACTGCGTGCAATTATAGATACACATGATTACAAACAATAAATTGTTGTTTTGACACTTGTAATGGCTGCTGTTGCTGCTGCTGCGGCTGTGGCAGCCACTTTCTGGCACAATGTTGCACAGGAAGCAATCTTTAAACTACAGCTGTAAACTGAAACCCACCGCACGAGCACTGGACAATTGGCCCAAGCTAATGCTCATCGCTTATTGTGGCATACAAAATTGTTTTATTGTCGCCACATTACAAAAAATAGAATTCACTTTTTTATTGCAAATTTATTCAAATCATTTGTAATCTCTGCCAGCCTAGCGCTGCCCCCAATCCAACTTCATAGGCCATTAAATTGCGTGTTCCTATTATTATGGCCATTGCTGTTGTAGTACGGGCACTTGCTAAGTGGTCCACAGTGTGTACTTCTTGAATTGGGGGCTATTTCTGTGCGAGCTTTATCAGGTGGGCGGGGCAATTTTGTTTTTTAATAGGTTTGTGTGTGGCTTGTGTTTGGGGCGGTCAACTGTGGCTAAATCAAAGCTAAATATATTTTTCATCTTCAAAAAGTGTGTTTTATTTTGCGCTCAAAGTGTGTAAAGTTGAAAAGTGGATTTGAAAAATATTAAAATTCATATCTAAATAATACTTGAGATACTAAAAAAAAGAAAGCTAAACCTCTTGTAACAAATATAAAATAAGTTACAAAAAAACTTTAGGAAGCACATCCGTGTTTGGCAACATGTTAAAGTAGTTGTAATTTTGACAGTGGCTCACTTTGAGATTATGAAAGAAATAATAGAACAAATTATATGAAAAAAAAATATATAAGCGATAGGATATCTATGCAGGTAAACCTTTTCTGTAACGTCAAAAAATAAATCATCTTAAAGGAATATTAGAGACCACATTCGTGCTTGACAGGTTAATGTAGCTCAAAATTGGTAAACTTGTTTTTTCTAAGCAAGGCTAATGTTATTAATTATATTTAAAAATTAAAATAATAAATCATAATTATCCATTTGCACAGCAACTTATAAAATCCTGCTCTTTACTTTATTAAGACTTAGATTCGATAGCCTGCAATCGGTTATCTACAAAATAAATAGCTTTAAACAAACGTCCTTCCTCAAACGGTATAATAGAGTCTACTTATGCAAATGGAATTGCTTCAGCAGTTATTTTCTCATGTTCTTTAACACCCTCTGACAGTTTTGCAGGGACTCTTAAATCAGATGAGGCTCGGGTCCACACGTTTAAGAATGCAACTGGGAAACTGCATGCCAAACAAAAGCAACAACAGGAAAAACAACAATAAACAGCAAAAGATTTTTATATTTATTGCCAAGGACTTGGCAGAGTTGTGGGCACCCTGTGCATTGGCAGAGGCAGGGCAGTGCATTAACCCCTTTTCGCTCAAACCCAAGCGTCAGCGCAGCAAAATGACTCATCAAACGAGGGCGAGTTGGCGGAGAGCCGAAGCGGGAAGTAAAATGTACAACTTGGCATTTTATTATTATGATTATTTGTAGTATTTGCTGCTGCCGCTGCTTCAAGTTGAAAAGAAAAGAAAACTGAAAAGTGCATAAAAATGCAGCTGAAGAGGGTTGCCACCGACTCAGAGTCAGACTCAGACTCCAGCTACGACTGCGTCTAATGCTCAAATTGTATGCATGGACTTCAGCTGGACTTTTGTTTCTGTTTACCAACTGCCGCGAGCGTAAAATGCACTTTGTGATTAGTCCGAGGGTGCTCTCGACGGTCTTGCTCCTGCGCCAGCTCCTGCTGCTGTCGGCTTCCAATGCAAACCCAACCGTTCCCTAGATCCGGACCATTGGCTTTGTTTTCTTGACAGCAGCGTCTTGGCTGCCGTAGAAGAACGAGCACTTCATCATGTTTTAAAGTTCAATAGTCATCATCGAGCACATCAACGTGCCGATCGAGTCGTCGCCCAACCCTTAAATCAAGTCAGCGCTTAATGTTTAATAAATGTGTAATGCATAAGCAAAGTTTTCAGCCCGAAGCGTTTTCCTAGCACTGCTATCCCTGCTGCTGCTGGTGGTGCTCCACCCTGGCCGTGACTCATAACTTCTTAGCTCTTTGCGCACAGTGGAACGAATCGCATTTAAATGTATACCGGTTGAATGTCAATTTGACATGAGGTCTACGTTGCAAAATAAATACAATAAAACAACATTCTTTCTTCTGTAAGTCAGAGCTAAGCTTTGTTGACAAGGAGTTAAATTTAGTTGGCATGAACATGTGGTTAAGATGGCAACAACAAATCGAAGAGCTTGTCAAAAAAAATAAATGAGTAAATCATATGGACGATAAACTATTAATGTAGGTAGATAAGCCTTTTGTTGACCGTTAACGAAATATTTTAACAAGTTAAGGTAGCTGTTGAATTTGCCAGCAGATAACCTTAAGATTATGTAAAAGGTAATATAATAAATTAATCTTAATAATATATGCTAAAAGATAATTAAATAACATGGAACATACATAAAGCCGGTAGGATGAAATATTTATGCAGGTAGTTAAGTCTTTCGCGTAAATTCAACAAATAAATCAGTTAAAAGGAACATTAGAGCTCACATTCGTGTCTGACAACAGGTTAAAGTCGCTGTTAATTTTGCCAACAGCTGACTTTGAGCGGCATATGAGAAAGACGAACAAATTTCTTATCAATCATCAGAGGCTGTTAAAGTAACAAGTAGTTGAG
This sequence comes from Drosophila borealis, assembly GCA_035045885.1. NCBI lineage: Eukaryota > Metazoa > Arthropoda > Insecta > Diptera > Drosophilidae > Drosophila > Drosophila borealis. The sequence continues at coordinate 5,190,630 of JAWNOR010000211.1, forward strand.
ACCCCTTGTCATTGGTGTGTGATGCCATTCTCGAGGTATTAACCTTTAGTTCCCACTGTGCGCTGTTTAACCCTCCAATCCAGTCGCTCACTTTAGTTGTTTATTGTGTTAAACTCCCTACAGCGCACTTGAGCATATTTGCATGACCCGCTTGTCGACGCTAAGTGTATTGGCATTCCAGGGCCCTAGTCAGAGCCAGAGCCGAAAACCCGAAACAGAAGGAGAGTCCCGTGTTTTGGTTCAAGGATAAAGCAATAACAACAACAACAACCAAAAAATATATATAAAAAATGTATCGAACCGGGCACACCTGCAAACTTTTGAATGAAAAACACTTGAGGGCTTTACGCGTCTCACAATTTAGGGTGGGCTGCTGCTCCTCAAGTGCGTTTAACAAAAATTGTGAAGTGCGTCGCAGTTTAAGGAGTAGAAAGAGGGGTCGATGGAGGGGTAACTCTCTGCTGGTAGCCACAATTTTCTCATGATACACACACATGCAATTTAAAATTGTTTCCCAATATGTTGCCAGAGTTGCCTTTGTCAACGCATTTTGTGTCACATTTAATTGAAATCGCTACCCTCACCTGCTGCAAATGCATCAGAAATCTGTTCGCCTTTTGTATGGCGCTGGCTTTGTTATTGTAAATCATTAAAAGTGCCGTGGAATTTATGTATATACTATGCCCCAACTATGATAGGGAGCCGGCAAGGCACCCTACAATATCGCTGTGGGAACTTTCTAATGCTTTACCCAGTTTTGGGTTATGTAAACTTTGTCCAATTACTTGAAGTCGCCCCCTCCGCTCTAAGTACTGTGAGAAACACAGTCACAAAACTGCGCAGCGGTGACTCATTTGTATACGATGCACAGTTTATTGATGACTTAACCTCATTTCGAGCGGTCTGCAACACCTGGCGACTAGCACCTGGCACCTGTTTGCTCTCGTACACGTACATGTTAGGTGTGAAAATGGGTAAGCGGAGCTCTGGGCCAGGGCTGCGACGGCCTGTGATCGATCGAACGGTCGATCGATGATCGTGTCTCCATTGTTTTCTGTACATATTTACTTTTTAAATAAAGGATAAGGCAGCAAATGCGTATTGTGGAGCGTTCGGGGATTCTAATTGATAAATAATGCCATGTGACAGATCAATGGCCTTTGGGCGGGCTCAGGCTAATCCGGATCATGCAAATTGGGAATTTGGGCTTACAAAAATCTTGAATGTGAAACTGGAGAGTCAAAACACAGATATGTAATACTATACGGGGATTAAGAACCTTAGAAAAACGAAACGAAATTCTTTTTACACATTATAATTATATGCGAGAAATATGATCATAAAATTTATGCTTAGTATTTTGTGTATTATTATCTTAAATAAATATTCGGCGTACCCGTTTAGATAACCCAATTTTCACACATATCTCGACAACATGTTGGAACAGGGTGTGAGCACGCGACGTTTATTAATTATGCCAACAAAATGTTATCTGTGCGAGCGTGTGCCCCGAAAAATATATATCTATGCATATATTTTATGAAAATTTTCATGCGATTAATTAGAAAAATATGCAAATTATTTTGAACTGCGCTCACATAGCAAAGGACACGTGTAATTGTTGCTAGTCGACGCGACGTTTGACAATATGTCAACTGACAACAAACAGCCCTCGTTTAGGGCCGAGGGCGTGCGGCAGGGCACACAGTCTAGCTGGTACAGTCTGTCACGTGTTGCACTCGAAGAGGCCAGGAAGCAAAGGAATGAAATGCACGATAAGCGCAACACGAGAAACCACTTGGGAAAGTGGCGTAAAATAGTTGCCGGCGATAAGTTCATTTGATGTTAATTTGGCGGTGGTGGCAGCAGCAGCGGTGGTGGTGCTGGTGGCGGAGTGGTGGGCGCATGGCCGCATCCTCTTTTCATTCACACGCCGGCCAAAAGGCAAACCACGGCAAGCCAAAACAACAACAAACAAATGCGTTTTGTTCTTGTGCGTGTTGCAACAATTAAAAAATTGAGTGCACCCAAAAGGCAGCCAGCGCTGGGTTTTAGCATGTAAATTGACGCACCACCCTTGCCTGCCACACACAAACACACACACACACAGAGACACACACCGGTGCTCAGCTCTCTGAGTCACGAGACGACCCGCATATGTCACCGTCACCATGTCCAAAAGGACCCTAGACGCAATCTACGCTACGTCCAATGCTGCCGCATGCAGCGTTAATTACTCACTTCAGTCGCGTTTCGGAGTTCCACGTTCTCACGCCCCGTAGTATCTGTATCTGTATAGCCGTGTATCTGTATCTGCATCTCGATCTGTGATTGCTCTCATGTTTTGCCGCTTCAATGGCTGCGTGCAATTCGACGGTGCTTGACACTGGAAATTTGTCACACTCTCGGCCACGGCTCGAGCGGCGTCTGTTTAATTGTGCGTGCGATGCAAAACTCATCTCAATCTCGGTCTGCTGATGATGTTGTCGCTGCCGTTGTTACTGTCCCCCGATCTTGATGAAATGTCACACAGCCCTAATGCAAGTTAAACTCCATTTAGCCGTAATTTTCGCGCTGCCTCGTTGCTAATTTCTGTGCGAATGCAGCGAATTTCGGCTACAAATATTCGATAGAGCGTGCTAAATTCTGTTTCGAGTTCATGGGAATGACATTACGTCGAATTAGCTAGAACGCTATCATTTGTCTGCGCTAATGAAAAAGGTCAAGCAGCGTAGAGAATAGATTGGTGTGCAGTCGAAGCAAGTCAAGTCTGTTTCATCAACGGCTTTGAACCAAACGAAGCTAAGCACAGGGTTCCAAATTGTTATTTATTAAGAAATAGGCCTAAAATTGGATGAAGAACAGCCAAACCTGAGCTGAACGATATATATATAGATATATTTGTTGTACAAAACACGCTCAAGAGCGAAGACATATGGAAATTTGTTTGTTTTTAAATTGTTTAAAATCTATTATAATTATATACTCATATACTTAAAATTGTTGATTCTAGTGCAAGTGAAATCCGATATATATTATATTTTTGTACATATGAGAATTAAAATGTTTTTATAATAAAATAAATCATGCCAGGATCTCGATCTTTGGAATTTTTAAAATACCATATTAGATCTTTGACTTTACGCTCACGTTGCCTTCAGTACGATGAATGAAAGTTTAAATCCTATTAAGAAGTGTACAAATTATAGTTCGGTTCGAAACGGGGCTTATATATATGGAGAAATAGGTTCCTGAGCCCAAAACTAATATTGATTCGTAATATAGCGGCAAACGATCAAATATATTTGGTTCGTGTTTGTTGCCTGGGCACAATTATCGATATTTCCCTTACTTTAAGCTCTTTCAAGCAAACAGCGCACGTGTCTCGTTTGACGTCACAGTCCTAACCTCAAAACATCACTCATAAGCTGACAAAATTTGCCATAATTGCCATATAGAACATAAACAGTTGAGCACTTGTCAAGAATCTATGTATATTGATATCATACAGCATAAACCCAAATCCAAAAACCAGCCCACCCACGCCCGCATTTTCAAACAACTTGCCCTAAAATTGAAAAGAGCACGCAAGGAACGCATCGCCGCTTGAACCGAAGGGAGGGGGCGGCGGCTATAGTTAAACAAATGTTACGATTGTCTGGCAATTACCAAATTATTGTTATGTATAACTGTTCAAGCACATATCTATGGCCATTATAATGTATCTTTGGTGGGCCATATGCGTGCACAGTCCGGACAGGTTATGGCTTTCAGGTGTGCCCATTGGAGAAACCAACCCCTCAAGTTACTTGAGCCATAATTCACGGACGCAACTGTACCGTGCTATATATCTAATCAACAGCTATGGCTACATTTAGTCTCGACTGCCCAGCGGGACTGCCTTTTGATTTCTGGCCTCTGGCCGACGTCCATTCATATTGCATCATTGTCATTAGCCACCCCACGTTAGCCTCTGGGTCAGGGGGCGGTTTGTTGTCGCCTTTAATTGTCGGGCTTCACATTTTTTGGGTAGTTTTTTTTTTATATATACTTATGTAGATTTCTCTGGGCAATGGTGAATTACCGCTGATTGTTTTCATTAGCAATCGTAATGAAGTAAATTATGAGCTGTGCAGGACCTCAATTGCCGTTTGCTCTTGTTGTTGTTGGCCCACAATTTTTGTTAATTAGCGTTAATTTGATAACAGTCGCCGGATGTGGGCTGTGACTTAGTTTTTATTGCTATTTGATTGTGTGCGTGTGTTTTGCAATATGTTAAAAAATCTAAGTCCGAGTCAGTTCAGATGCGTACATATTTAGGCAAAAGAAATTTAACGCCAGAAGTATAGAATATCTAGCTGCATACAATGTAATTTTTTATGCAACATTTTAGTTGGTCTTAATATAATAATATATTCCATAGTTATTTACATGATTGTACAAAAAAGCTGCAGTCCTTGGCAAACGAGCTATCCAAGTGGCCCAGCTATTAGGAATACTGAAGAAGGACAATCTGGATTTTAGTCCTAGGCTAGGGGTTGAATAAAGAACTGTCTAATTCGGGGGACATAGCTGTCAGTGCTATTCAAATAGTAATGTTGATGGCTTGCAGCTATATCCTACTTATCATAATAATAATAATTATTATTATAATATAACAAAACAGTAAAAACTTTGCCAACGACCGTTGGGTAATTCGTGTGTCTGATTAAGGGCCAACAGCTCGCAGAAAATAAACCAAGTGTATAATGTTATTATGATTGTTACGCATTTTTTATTATTGCTTATAAGATCTTTCTACTGATAAGAAATGTATTAAAAACAGTTTCCCCTAATGAGAATCTATAAATTTTCCTCGACTGTTTTTCTGTAAAATCCAATCAGATTGTATAGTCGCAATTGTTTAGTTCCTTTTCACTTTCCATAAATTGTACATTTAATGCTTATCAATATACAATGCTACTTTATAGCTATTGCCTATTCCGCTCATCACATTATTCAAATCTAGTTGCGATAAACGTATCCTTACACACACACAGTTGCCCCTCTTTGTGTGGTGTCACAATTGAATACCAAGAAATTAACTGATATTAGCAACATTTTAATTAAACACAAGCTGTAGTTGCAAAAGCATTTTACATAAGTACCCACATGTTGCCACATTGCGGCATGCCCCAGCTCCTTGGGTACAGCTACTGGTACCGCCTTTAGTACGCTCCTCCCCCCCTCCCCCAACCTATTGGATTGCTACATAAACTACGCAACTTTAGCGCACTTTTGCCTGAGGGGCTGCCAGCCGCCTGTCAAAATCTCATTGCGTGCACTCAATTTGCCTCAGAGCTGCAATTATACATATTTTTAGTTAAAGTGTGTGGCACGTTTTAATGTTTATGGGAGCGGCAGATGTTACCCAATGAATGTATTTACAACTTGCAATTTGTGCATGTGTATGTGTGCGTGTGTGCGTATTTAAACCCTTCGACTATCCTAGGCAACAAATTTAAATGCGGAAAAATGCAAATAGATGGCACGCAATGCAACATGATAATTTTCCTGGTGGGCGCTGCAATGTGCGGCAGAGGGGCTCTGCTGTGGAAGGGGAACTCCTTTTGTTTTTAACACTTTGCCAGCGTTGAACAGGGGTAGGTCCCTGGGTTAAGGAAATGGCAATAGCTACGCACATTTTAGCAGCTGTTGAGGTTTGCGATTGCAACAAAAAAAAAGGTACTCCCCTGCATTTACCCCACACCCCCATCGAACTGCAGCCTACTTGTGCAGTTGACAACTGCAACAGCCTCCGCAGGCCGCATGGTCTCAGCTTTGTTGCATCCTTTGGCCTCTCGGTTCATTGACCGCATTATGTGCCGCAGTGAGCAGTTGCTTGATATCGTCAGGAGAGGGGCAAAAAAAAAAAAAGAAAATAAAACAAGGAAAACAAATCCAAAAGCCACCAAAGAAACTGCGTAAATATGCGTAGAGTGCGTGCTGCACAGAGCCCCTTCAGCTGTGAGTCGCCTTCTTGTTGCTGCCCGTTCCATTTGTTTGCTTGCCACAGATGCTTTTTGCTTTATTTGCACTTGTGAAAGTTGATTTTCATGATGATGCCTTAGCTGCACTGCATCGGGCCGCGCCCACGTGCTTTTTGATCTTTTCTTTCCTGTTATCCTTTTGCCGAGGAGGTCGAATCCATGAGCAAATCCTAACGACCTTTGTTTTTAATCGGTAAAGTGCAGCATCTATTTGCGGTATCTTTGAATTTGCACAGCTTCTTGTGGTTAGGCATTGCGGTAACTTGCACCCTTTTGTGTGGAGCTCAGTGCATGGGGTAGTTATGGTAAAGTGTATTTGTTTGAGGTGCGTTTTATCTTGTGCCTGTTAAAGTTAACAATAAGCTTAACATGTGGTCGAACTTGTTGCCTTTTTACGGTAGGCGCAGACCAGAGCTTCTTGTTAATATTTTAGCTAACAGCTAATCTACTTGCTTAATATTTGACAAGGATAGGGTTTCCACCTAGCAAAATAATTGCTTTCGCTGTCAAGTAGAAACTCAAAAAAAAAAGATCCCTTAATTTTAGAAACTTTGCAAAATATGAAAAATTTTCTAACTTTAAGAACATTTTCTTGTATTTAAAATAAATTTATCTCGTATTTAAAATAAAATATATATTTGTAGAGAATATTTAAGCTTAGAAAAAATTACTCTAAAATATATATTTTTAGAAATTATTTTCTGAAATCAAAAACATTTTCCTTTTTATGGTAAGTTTTGGGAATAATCAGTTTTTGAGTGTGTTATGCTACGAAAAGTTAGGGAATTAGAATCTTTAGAATACTTGACAATATGACTCTTACGATCTTACATATAGTCCTTATCTTATCCATTAAATACTGAAATTTATCATATTTTTTTAAGTCTAACTCTTGTACTAATCTCAACAATTTTATTTAGCTTACCCTCAAGTTTCTGTTGCATATCTCTTGCAACTTAATGAAAATGAATTACACTCTTACATTTCGCATTTTTCTTTTTGTTTTGTTATATATCATCAGCATTTATTTACCACTTGATACGCATTCTTAATTGCAAAAGCCGTTGTTGCCCCAAACTCTACAGCTAACCTTTCCTTTACATTAATGCCCACTTGCCGGGCTCCTTTTGATGTATGCCTGACACTTGAGGGTGGACACATTTCTAAATTAATTTGGTTTGCTGTTAAATTTGCATAAATTCTCTCTGCTAGGCTCGCCAGTTGCTATTGACAATACCGATTTTTTTTCATATGCCGCTGCTGTTGCGGTTAAGGGTTAACCAGGAGGCACTCCTTAACTCCTTAGCTCGCCAAGTGATTGTCATGCCTGCCAGTTGTCAGTTGTCAAGTTGTCCAAGAAGAGGCCACCAGGCCCCGCCTACTCCCTATCATACCATTGCCATCTTCCATCTTGCCCATTAAACACTTTTGTATTAATTGAAGCGTAAAAAGAAAGAAATTCAACGGGTGCCAGGGGCTTGTTTTTCTCCAACTGCATCTCACGCTCTCCCTAACGCTGGCCCTCTCTTTCTCTTTCTCTCACTCTCTTCAATCCTTGTTCCTCTCGCTTGCCTTGCTGCAGTCAATAACCTTTTAATGAGATTTATAACTGTCAGGCTGTGCCTGTCTCTCTGTCGAGGTGTGCATGTGCGTGTGTGTGAGGTGTGTGCCGGTGAGATTATTGAGGTATTACATTGTGGAAAGCATCTCTCACCCATTCTCCAGCTCCTTTATGCACTGTTTGCGTAGCAGCTTATTGAAATTAACGCTTCGCTCGGCTCGTTTAGTTCAGGCTTAAATAAATTTGCATATACAATAATTTTTTTCTTTTTCTCAAAACTCATACTCTCTCTCTTTCTCTTAGCGAGGTCTGCGGGTCGTTGTTTACGCTGTTCGCCAGGATTAGTGTCATGACTTGGCAGCCTACTGACATTTCGTGTAGCCTGTCTTCATTCATCATCTCGGGCTTATCTAACATGCAGCAGGTAACAAGCTGCAAGATCGATTGATTTACTCTGGAACTGCAGATTCTGAGGATCTGTTTTCACACACTTTCGAGCTGGTCATAAGGCAATTACGACGCTGCTATGCAAGACACTATCATTAACAGCCAGACCCTAACGCAGTTGTCACCTGTCCCCCCGGGCGAACTAGAGCTTCCTGCCCACAACGAGGAGTACCTAATGACGCGTGACTTGAGTTAGCTGTCTGGAAGTTACCAATATATTTATATACATAACGCTATTGACTTTTTCGCAGTCCTCGTAATCATAGAGCACCGGACACACTTGGAAGGGGCCTCGGGTTTGGCTTCCTGTGCAATGGCTGTAATTGTCACATTTGATTATGTCAAGATGACTTTATAATTACCGCAATGCCGCACACGTGTGACAGTTTAAGTGCCGGTTGCAACCGCATTGAGAACAGAATGCGGCGCGTTATTTGCAAACCGCTGGCCAAAAGTGAAAATTACCGTAATTTGCCATGAATATATATACATATATATGTTGCTCGCCGGGAACATATTGTCCGATTCGCCGGAAATGTCAGACAGCTATGTTTTTTATTACGCTGCCAGAAATCTGTGTGGTGGGCGGAAGAAGGCGTTTCCAGTGGAGAAAAAAATGTATGTAAAAACGTGTGAAAAATGTTGAAGGCTGACATTTGTTGATTATTTCAAAGAGAAAGAATCTTTGAAATCCATATACATTTTGAAAGTGTGTTTAAGTACAGAGGTTATACAGTTAGAAGAAAATCTATTTATGCTTTATATTTTAATTTTTTGTATACCCTGACCCATTGAAAATGTGTAAAAAAAGGTAAACATTTTTTGTGGACTTGTAACAGGCAGAAGAAAAGCATCACCGAGTCCATAAAGTATATATTTATATATATATACATATATATTAATCTTTTACGAATAGTTCCTCACTCTTACTCACAAGCAAAATTGCATTGAATTCGGATTTAATGTAAAAACTTACAAAATAAGATAAGGTATCTGTAAATTTAAAGCTATATTCGATAAATTCCCGCACTTGTTAGCACTTGGTATTTAATTTAAATTTTTTATGCATTATGAGATGACATTTAAAATGTGTTGTTAATGTGATATATGTCGTCGGTGTTGCCGAAGCTGTTGTTCTCGTCAAACGCGAATCAACAGTATTTAATTATTCATATTGAACATTTTATTACATTTTTAGTAATTTAATGCATGGCGGTTTTTCGTTTCCTTTTTTAACTTTTTATTTTAATTTTATGTGTTATTTTCTTAATTTTCTTTTCGTTTGTCACATTTAATTGAATTTATGTATTTTTTTTGTCGCTCGCTTTTCGTACAGCATTTTTGCATTAATTTTGATGTTTTTAAATATGTGTACAGGTCTATTTATTTGTATTTTTCCGAAAGACCAGACTGTTTGTGGCTGTTTATTTGGCTGTCCCGCAGCCGCAGGGCAATCCACTGACGAACGCTCAAATTATGCAAAATAATTTTCAACTGTCACGCATATCAGACGCTCCGACGCCCCCGGACAGTTGCTTATCGTGTGGCAACAATCGTGAAATGGCTTTAATTGATTCTAATTTGGTTTCCCGATGGTCTTCCCTTAGTTGTTGCCACCTGTGCGTTTCTCAAGGCGTGCTGCTAATTGGCTCTAACTTCAGCTCCGTGTGTGGCTCAATGCCGGACATCAAAAGCGGGGCGCGAAGTCTTCCAAAGTCCACATAACATAACTCGGTCTGTCACCCCTCCCCGCCATGCTACGACTATCTGACAGTGTGTTGGACTGTCAAAATATTTTTGTTGCATTTTGGGTGTGTCCTGTGCCCTGTTTGTTGTTTTTGTTTTCATGTTTTGTTAGCAAAGTGCATTCGGCTAGGAGGATTAGTTGCGATCCGTTTCGTTCCATTCTCTACTGTTTGTTGTTTTTGTCGCAGTTTATGATGCGTACAGAGTTCCACTTTCGGCAGTTCATATTTTGTGGTCTTTCCAACTGACTGTTATGGTGGGAAGCGTTGCAAGCGGCTCGCTGAGTAGCCCCCGGGAATTGTGATACCGCACGATATCAAATGGGAGTTCGGTCAGGTTCCTAATTAGTAATGGAACATTGCCCATGCAAAATTATCCTAATGAGCTTAAGTTCAGCAGCTCTTAGGACTTTGGATGGCTCCAAAATTGTCTAGCTCACCGGCCTAACATATCCTCCATGCTTTGCCTGCAACTGTACCCAAGTCCAATAAATACGAGCTGTCTATTTTTTTAACCCTCTCCCATGGGCGATATGAATAGAAATATTGCCAATCGCAATCGAAATTGTCCAAAATCAATTTTTGCACTGCAAAACATGACTCGACACTAAATACAAGTCGCTAGCGAAAAATCATAAATAAAATATGATGCATAAGCAAATACAATGGCTAGGCGGGCGAGAATGCATCTAAAAAACTATGAATATTCATAAACCTATTGAACAACAATAGAAATTGATGATGTGTTGTCAAATCGCAGAGAACGAACAATTTGATTGATGATATTCCAATGCACGGCATTCATTCGCATTGAAAATGAAAAAAAAAATACGAGGCATTTTTTGGCAAAATTATTGCTGAGCCGCAGCGAAAAGTGAAAAATATCATATAAGGATATTAAAAATGAAGCGAAACTAAATAGACAAAAAACGAAACCATATACAGAAAACAGTCCAGGAGTCATGCATCATAATCAGGTTTGGAGATTGCAGCGGCAACAAAACAAACACCCCCGAAACACATGTGTGGCTACCCCTTTTGGGGTTTAATGTTGCCCACGCAGAGATAGACAGAAGGAAAAAAAGGAGACGCAAAGTGTGAGTTTGAGGGAGAAAGCGAGGTCCCGGCTGGCAATCAAAGCAAGTCACACAGGAGACAACCACATGAAATATGATCGATGGGCTGACTGACTGGCTACTGTGGCCAGGATGAGGGTGAGAGTGAGGGTACACTCTGAGCCTTGGTCCTGCTGCGACTGTCCACAAAATGGCACAATTAACGTGGCATATCCTTTCAGCCAAATTGTTGCCCAACAAAAGGATGCCAGGCTACAATTGTTGAACACAGTAAATAAATGTCAATGCCCAATCCCTTAACCCAAACCCCGCTTTTTGTCCATCGTCGATAACATAATGACGTTTCGTATCATTTTTCAAATTGTAAAAAAAAAAAATATTGTAAAATACGCGTCTATTTTTTCATTCGGAAAACCAAAATTGAAACTGTTGTGTCAGTTGGTGGTGTCTACTGGGCAAGTCCCTTTGCCAGTTGGTCGTCACAGCAGGACATCGTGCAACATATTCGAGTTTTAATTATGATTTTTTATTGGTTTTCGCGCTTAGTGGCAAGGTGTTTGTTGTTTGTCTTGTTTTGTGCTCGGTCGGGGCGACGCCACCGAAATGGTCAAACAATTGATAAATGATATTTTGATATCGGCTAAAAGCCGGATATATACAATGCATAGTAAAATAGTCTGTGTGTTATCTAACAATGGCTGACAACCCTTGCAACGAGTCTTTAAAATGTTTTAGTGCACCAGTTGAATACTGTAAGCTAATAGTCGAAATCATTCAAGCGGATTATCACAAGTGTTGATCGATTTTCAGTTATATCATTAAAATCGGCTCAATAAAAGCAGGGTAAGGCGTTTTTGTAGAGTACCCTAAACATAATATTTAACTGACTTTGTAGGCGTTCATTGTCAGCTTAGTTATTTGTTGGGGTATATAAAATGAGTTATGTGTCTGAAAATATTTAAGAATTATATTACAGCTTAATAATAGATTTTGTAAGTACTGATTCTTGCAGGAAAGGCAAGATTTGTAGCTTTTATTATTCTATACTGATTGTTTGGATATTAAAACTTCTAGAGATTATATTAAATTAATTCATAACTCTCCTAAATAATATTAACTCTCCTAATAATATTATCTTAAACTGCCTATACCATCCCAAATTATTTTATATGTATATAGAAATGATTTGGCAATATATGTCTAAATTTTTTTTAAATGTCCATGCAGTAGAGGTTTAAGAAGTTGCTTTTATTATTTTAATTTTGGAATTTTAAAATTTGACTTATTCAATAATTAAAATAAGCTCTGGAACTGAAAAGTTATTTTTTCCCAGTGAACACTGTACTTTGTATTTGTTATTAAGCTCTTGCATAAGGTTCCACATCAAGTTCCTGTCTCATTGCCTTCGTTCATTCAAACAAGTGCCTTTTACACACCCACTCACAAATACACACACTCTCTCTATCTCACACACACACACATCGCATTGTAACACTCATAAATAGTTAATTACAGAGCATTTCATAAATCACTCAAAGTGAGTCCTGTTTGGATATTGCCTCTAAGTCAAAGCCTTGTCTCTTTTAGGGTTTCTGTTGTTGTGACTCCCAAAAGACAAAATGCCAAAGCAAATTAAATTAAGCGGCAAACAAGTTGCCCGGTCACATACGACACGACTTTACAGCTTCATTTCAAACAGCAGACAGCAGACGATACGCGTTAGTCAAGTGGGACAGCCGGGCGGGACGGAGCGGGGTGGGGTAGTTGGGGTAACTATCAACACAGTTTATGAATAGTTCAAGATGGAGCAGAGCGTTGGCATTCGCTCATTCGTATGCCGCCTGCGGTTGCACTTAATTTAATTGACAAATTTTAAAACCACGTCACTTAAGCGATACCCAAACCCAGGGTTGCCAGGGCAGCCGTAGACGCCAGTGCTCGGCTTGTAAATGGATTAATGTTTACTTTGTTTGCCATGGAAGTTACAGGAAATTGCAATTTTTCCACCCAAAAAGTCAGACAACAAGTCAACAGCTTTGCGCACAACTCGTTTGGCTAAGTAGAAATCGCCTCGGGTTAATTGAGCGGCAGGCAAAAAAAAAAAAGAACGAAAATATAAAGGCAAGGTGCGCTTGTTGGCTGCTTACATTTCCGCCGGTTATCAGTTTTAGGCTAATGAAAAAGCTCACCCACGTTCCGGTTTGGGTTTTTGGGTCCAGCTCTAGAGAGCAAATAGTAAGCAATGAAAGATAAACAACTAGCATGTGAATGCCGCTCGATTACAGCACCACGAGCTCTGCTATAATGGAGACAGACACTGTATAAATAAGTATTATTGGTGAAGTGTCTGGTCCTTTGACTTTAAGCCAGTCATGTGAGCCTCAAAAATTGTTGTAATCATCAGCTAACGGCTCTATTGATTTTATCAGGCGCATTCCCTCAATTGTGCCTGCTCACATTCACATTCAATTCAATGAAGCGTTCAACTTTAAGTCGCTGCCAGCTAAAACAAAAGACATAATCCAACCCCGAAGCGAAAACCCCTGAAACTCAGCGCCGTCGTCGCCCACTCTGATCTTATAAATAAACGTTTAAATCCTCATGAATGCTTACAGTTGGCTTTATTCCGGCAAGTTGTGCGCTTTTGTTTTCCAAATTTTTTTTCGCTCTCGTAGTTGGTCATAATTTTTTAGTGTTATTGCACTGGAGAAGTGGCGAGGCGGACCTCACTTCAACTCCAACTGAATACTGGATACGGGATACTGGATTCGTTGTCGTCGATAAGAGAGAGGTTGCAAGTGCGTTGTAATAGTTGTTGCCACTTCATTCGCTGTGCTTTGGATTTCTGTGCTTCGCCTAATGTTTATCCTCTTGTTGTACTTTTAGACAAGTCTTCGTAATTATCATTTGAACGCATTTGCCTTAAGTGTCCTTTTTGACATGTTTATAAGATGGCCTCTATATGCTGTATGTGCTCTTCTAGATCCCGAAGTCGTTGAGCTATGCTTTGTGTGGAATGTGCAATTATGATGTGTACTGATGATGCTTTTATATGCTAATTGGTAATACCAGACTTATGCCTAGCCCAATGCCTAATGATTTGTAGGGAATATACATAAAAGCGTGTTGTCTTCTTTTAAAAAATCATTTTCATACGTAAATGGTAATCAAATATTGCCACGAAATGTATTACACATAGAAGGAGATGGCTTTGGACCTAGAAAATATATATCTTCCGGAGAGTATAAACAGCAATTTCGATTTAGTCCTATCCGTCTGTCTCTTTTTATCAAAGATATAGTCTTTCAGTCCTAAAGCTATCATCATAAATCAGTGCAAAGGTCGACCTTTTTATTGTGTAGATGTGTCTATTTGTTGCAGGCAACAGATATTTGGGAGTCGGCCGAATCGAAACACTATATCATACAGTACTTTAATCCTTACATATCTAAGCAGCGGTATCAAGTCGGACTACTATATTATATGACACATATAGGAACAATCGGTCGGAAATAAAATCTTTGTATTAAAGCATTTCGTAGCCACATTTCTACAAGGGCGTGTGGAATCCTGTTTTAAGACTTTTTTTAGCATAGAGGCTTAAGTTAGAAAATAACGAATAGATATTTGTTTTATATAAGTTTGCTCTGAACTGCTGTTCGCGGCAATCTAGGCTTTTCATTTCTTCTTAAAATAACAATACAATGGGATACATTCTTTTCGTGATTTAAAACTTTTTAGCATATAGGTTTTAGTGAGAAAATGATAAGCAGACCTTTGTTTAATATTTGTACAACAAATCTCAGATTTACGTTTAAGATTATTTCAACTTCAATATACAATCTTAAGACTTTAATTTATCGGTTTTAAGCCGCATGTCTGAAAGGTTTTTTTTTTCTTGTTTCAAGCAATTTTTTGCTAAAAAAAAAACAGTCTTATGCTCCATATAAATTCACTCTGTGCTACAAATCCTAGTTTTACATTTCTTAAGTCATTTTCAACTTCAAAATTCCAATCTTAAAACCTTCTCACCGTTCTTCTGCGTTTTTGTACTTCGCTAAAAATTTGCTATTTTTTCCACGCAATTGGCCAAAGGATAAACGTGCAAAGTTCTGCCAGTTGTGGATCCGGTTGAGGCAAAAATTTTAATGTTTCTGGACTTTGCAATGGTCAACGGCTCGTCATATGCACATAGAGCAGTGAGTCGCCACGACGCAACGCTAATCCTGGGCAGCGTAAAATGTGCCAAGAGATGGTCAGGAAGCGGGCATAAAATATCCTTGTTTATGGTCTGGTTTAGACGATTTTATTGAACAACTTCTCTGCATATAAATCTACAGATTAGCGCGCCGAGAGTGCGTCAGGGAGAGACTCGCCGCAAACAAAGGAAACGTGGTCGTCTCCGAGGCGTTGAATTGCGACTCTGGGGTGAGAAGTGCCATATAATTTTTAACATAATTATTACGTTTGTTTTTCTTCTATGGACGACATGTGAGCGAATCGCAGTGTCTTGAGGCTCTATTGTAAATCAAAAAGTGCGCAGAAACTGAGACATGGGAACGTTGGAACTTCAGTTAGTTGCAGAATGTGGCAAGTTTACGGGCAAGAGTCATCAAAAGTATCTGCGGCCATTAACATGCACATAAACCAGAAGCAGCAGCTATATCTACTGTCGTTCCATTCCATCAATATAACAATTATTGTTATTATTATTATGTTGTATTATTATTTTTTCATACATACACGAACTACTACGGCCAACGCCGCCCAGTGCGTAAATGTCTATGAAATCATCTTTTTATGGGGCAAAAACAGCATTTGCTACTTCTTACACCCACGCTCCAAGCCGACATAACTATTATGGTTATGGCAATTTGTCTGTAGACATAACGTCGTCGACTCGGCAGAATGGTAACGATGTTGGCACTGCATTACCGAGCGAGGGCTGGGGAGAGTGTGCGTGGATGAGTGTAAAATACTCGTAACAGTTGCCCAACACGCAGCCCATCGATGAATTATTTGCTTTTGCCGTAAAGTTTAGGGGAGCGAGTGAAACACCCCCCACTTTATAGATATGCTACTACATAGTCCTACAGGGGCATTGGCATGTAAGGCTTAGCGGCAGTTGCTTAGCTGGCCATAAAACATGAAATACGGCCAAACTGGCCAAAGGATTAGCAACGGCCGAGTGATAAATGGACCCAAGCACAGTATTTGCTTAGGTCTGTGCCTGTTTGTTTCGGCCATAAAACCAAGCAAAACATTTACTTTTAATTAAAAGTCAACTGCATTTAGTTACAATCATACAAAGATAGATATGAAGGCTGCTCACACTTAAGAATTGCTCTGTTATTTTGTTATGGAAGTAAGATACGTAAGACTCACCCAAAATTACAGCATCAGGGGGCTTGTGTTTTGAAAGGTGTGTAAGTCCTTGCTCCTTGCAATTAGCTATTTTCTGTAAAAGCACAGCAGGTATATGCCACACTGAGAACTTTGCAACTTAATCTAAAATTAAAAAAAAAATTATGTTACATAATAGTAATCTTTTTTTTTTAAATACTTAACTTTAATTTTAAGCGTCGCAATAAAAATGCCTTACTTTCAAAGTGAAAAACACAAAAAATTGTTGCGTCACAGCCAATCAATAAAATATTTTCTCATGCTCAAGATGACAAAGTTTCCAGCACATATCCTTTAACCCTAATTTATGCGCCCAAAGTGACAATTGACGAACTCCTTTGGCTCTGCCCTCTCTTACCCCTTTTTTATTTTTGTGGTAATAAAAATATCTAAGCGACGTCTCTTTATTAGCTCTCCTAAGCCCTGTTGCCTTTGTTCTGAGTAAGCTGTGCATAGTGTGTGTGTATTTGGTGTGTGTTGTGTGTGTTTGCCAAAAAGGCAACAACTTGTTACATTTGTCATGCGCTAATGTCACATTTGACAGCTGCGCAGTTTTTTGCTACTACTGCGCCTGCGCGCAGGATCTATAAAAGAGCCGAGAAGCAACTTTGTTGTTAATTTGCCGCGCTGTGTGACAATTTGAGTGTGCGTGTGTGTGTATGTCTCTACCTTTTTGGTCATTATGAAAATAATTTTGTTTTAGTTTTTATTGGCAGTTTAGCGTAACAAAAGGCAACCTCGAATCGTTGTTGACTCTCCTTTATTGTGCCTCAGTCTGACAATTATTTACACTAATCAGACAGACTCAGACCCAGGCGCTGTCTCAGTTTCGGTTTCAGTTTCAGTCTCAAGGTGCTGCCACAACCCCCTGATCGTTCCAGAATTGTTGCGTCTTTTGTTTGAGTATTGCGTATTTTGACAATGTGCCTACAGTTCGGCATTGTTTCCATTGTTCGCCAGGTACTGGGCCTATAAAATTTGCAACAAAGTCAATTTGGGATTTTCGTTTTAAGACCAGACCGGACGCAAAATACGTTTTGTTCATTGATTTGATGTGGTTATGGAGGCTGTGCTGGGATTATCTATGGTTTGTTGAGGCCCCTATGTGAAAAAAACATGATCGTTCATTCGATAGGCGCAACAGCTATTAAAAGATTTCGATGTCTTTGGCTATTGTGATTTTAGTGATATGCTCAGCTATCACCTTCTGCTCTGGAAAACATATTATTTGCATGGAATTTAGATAAAAATTTTGGCGAGCTGGGTATCAATCAATCTATATTAATAGACAGCCCATTAACTTGTAACTTGAACAACAGCGAGAATCTATTAACGGACTCGTGCACACAAAAAATGATGATACATAAGTATAATCGCCCCTGCATAAATAATCAGCTAGATTGTTTGTTGTTTACCCTCTGAATGGCTAAAGTCACATGGACTCAGCTATCGATTGATTTTCCACGCGGCAGTTTTTCGTCACTTATCACTCAAAATTATGGCAGCAATAAAGCATTTTCCGGTCTGCCTTTCCGCCGAGTTTGCCCTACACTATTTCCCAGCCTGTCAGGCTCGGCACACTTTGCTATTTTTTTGCTGTCACTTTTCCCCTCAATTCCCTGCTTTTTTTTTGTTGCGTCGTTTTTTGTGTTTATCAAATTTGATTTGCGGCAATTTCTTTGCCATTTTCCATGTGTGCCATGAACGGACAGCAGCCGCCCCGATTGTTTGCCTTTCCCCCGCCACTCACAAGAGACCTTCTCATCTGTTAGTCTTGTCAGCTATGCGGCTAATGTTTAACAATTTATTTAAATGTCAGCAGCTTTTTGGTGCTCGGAACGATAATATTGTTTACTGTAGCCAATATCGAGGAATGAGAAAAAATTGCGACAGATGCGCCAAGATCTTTTGGGAATAACTAAAATAGTTTATAGCCTGTTTATTTTTAAATTAATTAAGATGATTTAAAGAGAAAAAAACGAGACAGAAAGAGAAAGAGTTGAATAAGCTGCCAAAAATTTAAAATTTTAAAATAGATTAAATGTATAAGATGGTTAATAAATTAAGAAATAAATAAATTTGGGCCTATAATCCGAAATTGACTCCATAAAATGCAAAAGGCTATTAATGTTTTTGATTTGTTCTGAGTTAAAGAAATATATTAAATTTTTAAAGAAAATTTGCAATATATATCGGGCAGACGAACAGACAGACATATGTATATATACATATATCCTCTACAAGGGTATAAAAAGTCAAAATATGCAAACTGGAATTTTTTAGCCTGCTTTTAATGCCGACTAATAAAACTTATAGGAGATATTCGCTTTCCAACATCTGTCACAATTTTTCATAATTTTTAATGTTATGTTTTCCATACTTAAAGGTCTCATCATAGGCTATCAATCTGATCAATTTAAATCAACCTTTTTTTTAAATATTGCCCCTTTTGGCCGGATTTTACTGCCAATACTTCATTGTATCGCAGTCTCGGCTAATTAATATACAATTTCTGGCTTTTGGGGCGGTCGAATTTGCATAGCCCACAACACAAATGGCCAACTAATTAATATTAAATTCAAGCAAAATTTGAAAATTTAATTTTGCGCTTTCAAACTTTTGCCTTGCCCCTGACCCTACCCCTTGCAGCGCATTATGCCGCCAACTATTGACTTTTGACTAGCTGTCGGCTATTGCGGCCTGGCGATGACTGCTGCGGCTTTTGTTAACCCCTACCGCAAACCCCAATCCACAATGTGGCAGGGCAATTCATAATCATGTCATAAAGCCCCCAAACGGGGCATTCGAAGCTCTCTTGGCCATGGTGAGACGCTTAATTACAAGGGCTTTAATAGCGATTTCAGCGGCTCATTGCCAAACAAAATTTTCAATTGACTACACATTGCGGAATGAAGTAGTGGATGCGGGGGTGGGAGTAGGCGGGGTTGTATGGCAGACTGCGACAGCTTCGCAACAGATTATTAATTAAGAATTTTACGCGAACTCCACGAAAGCCGCTTAAATTGCTAAAATATTTCGTGGCTCATCAAAATGATTGAAAAATGTTTTTTACGCGTGAATTAAATTTTCGCGGTTGCCAGTGCAAAAAGGGTTGAACCCTCAGTCAGTCCAGCCAGTCATTGATGCCCGATTTTCGTCTGGTTTTGGTTTGATTTTTGTGGCCAGCCACCCTCGAGAGCTGTCACCCACACAACAGACTTCAGGTCGACCCGTCGAGCTTATTAGAATTTTCCGCTTAAATTTCCTTTAGCACTTTGGTTAAAAAGTTATCTTAACTTCTGTTTCGGCGCATTGTTCATGTTTGTTTAGGTTGTACTCCAAGGAATTATGCTGCTGTCTTTTTTTCTCTCTCTTTTCTTTTTGTTACCTTTGATCCTTTGACGCGCTTTTGTTGTTTTTAGCCATTTTTTTTACCTTGTGCTCTCTTTAATTTTGGCTTAATAATTTCGCCAGCAATTTTTTTCCGACTTTGTTTGTTTTCTTTTCGACAAATGCTGCTGCGCTAAGCTGCCAAAATGGCGCATTTTCTGTTTTTGTTTTGATTAAAAATTTTCGAGTTTATCTTTGGTAGCGGATTAGTAATGAACTTTTATTCCGCATTGGACTGTTGGCTGTGGGTGTTGAGCGGCTATTTACTTAGGTCCATATGCAGCACATTTCAATTAAAAAATATTTTTCTGCTTGCTTTGCTCTCAATCGCATGGAAAATGTTTCAGCTGAGTAGAAAGAAATTGTTTAAACCCAGACTACAGAGAATTTGGTGCTACTTTTGACAGGTGTATATCTGATAGAGATTAAAAATAGCTTGAGAGATTTTAGCTAGTTATGTTTTGTATGGGATTGTTTTATGATAGACTTCAGGGAATATTGGTGTTACCTTCAAAAAGCGACCGTATATCCTGAGAGAGACTTAAAATTCTTAGGAGACCTTGGACATGTCTTTATTACAGAGGTTTGTTCATTGAGAAGTAGTCCGTTTATCCTGATATCGCATATAGGATTGTCTTGTTATAGACTTTCCTGAATTTTATCTTCCCTATTTTATATCCTGATAGAGACTAAAATTTTCTTTAGGGTCCTTCGATATGTCTGTATTATATATGAATGTTTCTTTCAGAAGTAGTTAGTTCATCTTGATAATCCCCAAGAATTCTCTCAAAGCTTTAGATTTGTCTGTTTTACATGGGATTGTTTATCCTGATTAAAATTCTCAAAGAACTTTAGATACGTCTGTATTACATAGAATTCTCCCAGAATGTCTAAGAACATAACCGGAAAAAACTTATAAGCTTACAAGAAATGATTCAAAAAATGAGCTGCGATGTTATATACTTTATGCACATTTCATCAGAAGGTAGCAAGAAAAAGAACAGCCCAATAGATATTATTGCATTCCAGTATGATTAAGGTCGCTTAGCACCAAAAACATATTTATATAGGTTAACACAAGCTCCCATTACAAACTAATATTAAAATTTACAAATTTCACAAAAATTCCCATTTTAATGCGCTCTTTTAAAGAGTTTTTATAGAAAAAAATGTCTAATGCCGCTTCATCTAAGCTGCAAGTCCTGCTTCGGTTGCTGTTGCCAGACCCAGGCAACCCACTTGAGTACGCATTCGCTTGCGTCTAATGAGTTGTATCAACAGCAAGTGCGAGGCAGTGGTCCTGCCAAGACGCGACTCCTGGCTCAGCCCGGGCCACCGACTGTTCATTAAGCCTGACTGAATGAATTCGCGTAAAAGAAGTTACTTGTGGGCGTTCTTTTTATGCGCCCATTCCCTGCTTTTTGCCGCTGCCTGTTTAGTCTGCTTTCACAGGCAGTCGCTGAGTGCAAAAAAAAAAAAACGAGTAGAAAAATCCAAACACTTGATCAAATATTTTGCAACTTCATGGAACTCATGAAGCGGACTGGTTCAAGTGCTTGGCTTGCTGCTCATTTGCCAGCCTCGCTGCACATTTTGTAAAACGAATTTGGTTTATAATTAAAACGAAGCCAGCCATCAAATGAATGAGCAACAAAATGGAAATTTCTTTTAGATTTGCACAGCTTCGATTACAAGTTACTGAACCCGTTCGTAGTTGGGGCTCCAGTCAGGCGTGCAAAATGATAAGGAGGGTATGGCTTCGGAGATTTGTAAAATAAATTTGCTAAAAGCAAGATACGAAATGAAATTTCACTTAATGCTGTGGCATATAAATCAGGCTTAAGTTCTAAAGACCTTTAGTGTATATTTAAAAGCCAAACCTTGTTTAATCTTTAACTTTTGGCAAATAAGTCACAATCAATTGTCTGATTAAGTTTCCATACGCAGCTAATTAAATGTTTCAATTTACAGAGCTCTTTCTGCTTTCCCAGACACCTTCGAGTGCTGCAAACAGCTTCTTGGGGTGGGCCCATTAATAAACATTAGAGACATGTGCATAAAAATGTGGGTCAACACATTTGGAAGACATGCGATAAGCGTTCCCCAACTTTTGTGTCTCACTTAACTGTGCCAAAAGTGCGTAAACACATGGCATATCCCAGTTCTAATCTCATTCCAGTCTGCATCCGCCCCAGCCCGAGCAGCCAGACATAGACAACTCATTTGACTGATGAACTCGTGTTGACATTTCCTTTCCTCCTTGCTGGGCCTCTGGTCCTCTGCCTGCTTTTCAATTCTTTTGACACTGACACATGACACATTTGTTGTAATGTCGACGCTGCTCGGCCATTTGCCAGAATTGTTTTTCAACACAGTTGAGTAAACATTTGGCTGCCTCCTGTCCCGCTCCACAGCTGCGCTGACAGTGCGTAGGGGTTGTGGCAATCACATGTGCAAAGTCGTCACAGAAAAAACTGCATAAAAAAATGTTATATATTGCATGAAAAATGTGCGCCTGTTGTGTAGAAAAAATGTGCGACATGCGAGCAAAACATGGGAAAATCCAAGCACGAATATTGGGAAAAAGTTAAATCATTTTTTTGAAACTATGTTCAAAGTCAACATATTAAATGGCTTATTATTTTAAGCTTATTCTGAATAATTTTTACAAAAAAAAAGAAGTTTTCAACAATATATATACACCTTTCTTTTATAATTTAAACTATTTTACTTCTTATCGTCTTTTTTTTAACTATTATTGAAAAATATTCCCATACTACAATTATAAATTTCAATTTATATTATATAAGAAAATATGCTCTAAATTGAAGCTATAAATAAAAATGAAGTTAAATAATCAAAATAAGGTCTGCAATGAAGCAATAAATCTCGTATGTATACCAAAAGTTAAAAGAGAATATTAAACACTTTAAATATTTGATAATTCATTTTTTTAAATTTCCTTATTATCCGTTCAATAATCAAACTAAAATTTAAAATAATTTTAATCAAATATGATATGAACTTGCAAGACTATATATTTTAAACTTTTACTCAAAACTTAACTTGTTTTAAAACTTATTTTAAAATATTAATCATTATTAGAAACTTGAACTTATTAAGAATATAAACTAAATTAAAGAGCTCCTGGTTATTTAGAATTTAAAAGAGAATATACCTTTATATATGTGTGTACTTTTTATATTATATTTTTACTTTAAAATATTCACCGCGGGATATGAAGTGTCTACCCAAGCATATTTATATTTGAATTCTCTATTGCAATTTAATGTATCCAGTTTTTTTGTCCATTACTCAAGGCTAAGTGCCATGGTTAAAGGATATATCTTCCCGCCCAGATACGTTGCAGCTCATTTGCGGTAATTAAAATTTCATTTGGCCCGCGTCGTTTGCTTAAATTTAATTGACATTAGCGGGCATTTGAACTAATATCAGACGTTTGGACACTTGGTCGTATCCTTTTACACAGCGCGCCGTGTGCGATCCGTCAAGTCGTAAAAACAAGGGCGAACGGAGTGGGTGGTTGGGGGGGCGGGGAAGCGCGAAAATGTCGCCAAAGCAGCGCATAAATAAACCTGCGCCCATATTTTATGAGTGCCCACGCCCCCTTAAGGCGCAGACCGCGCCGCGACCCTGTTCACCGAACCCGTAGACCGATACGAGTCCCAGCCATAAAAAACTATAAAAACTAAACGTAAATAATTCCATCTGAGCTGGCAAGGAAAGCTAACTTGATACCCCTGGCCCCAAGCCTGATGCCCTGTGTCTATCTGCGTGCACTAAACATTTTTTTGCCATTAATATTATTTTTTAGCTTTTTGTCCTTTTGTTTTTTCAGTTTTTTTTTTTTTTGGTGCAGAGAACTTTGTCTTTTGCATGTGTTGGCATTTTGCTGCAGCGAAATTCGCGTGACAAACGAGAATTTTATGGCTTCCGTTGACCTGCGCCATATCCTGCGGTTCACTTGCAGCTCGCTGTGTTTCCTTCTTTGTGTCCTGCATTTAGCATGGCGGGAAGAGAGAAGAAAACCCAACAGTTGTCATTGCCATTAAAGCTATATGCGCCGAAGTGATTGCACCCGCCTCGCATCACAGTAGGTATCCATTCAGTACTCGTGCCAGTCGGTGCCTGGGCTCCTCCTGGGCACCAAGTTCTTCTTATATTTCTTTTGCTAGCGCCATAAAATGAAGTGTAAATATTTAATGTGCGCTTTCGTGCATGCCATGTGGACTTTTTTTGTTGTTTTGTTCCTAGCTCCTTGGATAAACTACAAGACTTTAAATACTTGATAGAAACTTGAGTCAACTGAAAGAATTGGATATTAAATGCATTCAAGATGATTGCTTTTGAGTTTCTTGATCTATTATTTTTATTACCCCATGGAAACTTAATATATACATATATACCTATAACCCAGTTTTTGAGTTACTTTTAATGACTTGTTCACTTAGTCAATAATTAAACTAACTGCTAGATTCTAGAACTGTAATTTAAATTCCACATAAATATTGCAAGTATGCCAATTATATAGCCAGCTATAAGTGGCATCTAGTTGAAATTAGGTCTCAAGTCCTACAATAAATGTAAATTTCAAAACCCAAAACAGGCAATAATTATTTATTCCAATGGCAGCTTTAGCAATTAAATTGTGTAGTCAAAAGTTGGCGAATCGCAGAAAAAAAAGGAGAAATATTCCAGCATTTTTCTTAATTGGCTTTAATTGGCTCTAAAGCTGAGGCACGGGGCACAATGACCAGTTCAGGATACGGGCACGGACACGTAATCTTTTCTATAATTTGTTAAATTTGTCGCGGCAAAAGTTTATTACCCCGCCGTGGCAGACAATGGCAAGTGCATAAATTGGACTGCCTATGGTTTGTCGGTATAACAAGACGGCTGAGGAGGGCGGGAGTTACGTGCAGAAGGCAACGCAGGACAAATTACGTATTACAAATTGTATAACGTTTGTAGCTAGTTGTTTGGCTTTTAGGGTTTTGGCTTTTGGAGTTTTCCCTACTGTTCGTTTTTACCCAATTTGTTGTCGTTGCATGCATTCTGGCCATATTTCTACAACAACAAAGCGGGCGGGCGATATGGCGATAAGGGAATTTATAAGCGCCGGCCAGGGCGCCGCCAAGTATGCAATGCATTTTGTGTTAAAGGATTTAAGTTTTTGGGCGTTGTGGGATTTCATTAATTTACGATTTGTATGTTGTTTTGCCTGGGCGCCACAGCGGCTGGGAATTAAATTGGCTTACGATAGAATTAGGCACACGGAATGGGAACCCTCAGTTATCTTGTCAGAGCTGCCAACTTTTGGTCTCTTAAAGCCCTATTTGAGCTGCCCTTTGTTAGTCGCAGCACATCAAAGCCACAAAAAAGGCAGTATTCTTTTTTCCTGCATTTTTTTTTTGTGTTTAATAATAATAAAGAATCGCATCGTGTGTAAGTAAAGTAGAAAAATTTTTGTGCTTAGCTCAGCTCAAACGGAAATTTCACGTTGTGGCAAATTTTGCCAAGGCAGCTGCAAAAATACTTAGGCGGATTTAAGCGCGACAAACAGACCATACAATACAGTAAAAAAAAAAACAGGAAATACTTAGGGTATAAGGCATGCTATGCCGAAAATCGAATACCCTTTATAAACAATCCAAGCTTAAGATATTTTTTAAAACTTTAAAATATTTAAAAATTTTATGTTATTTACAAAAAAGTTTTAAAATTGTTCAATTCATCTTTGGTTTTTAAAGTATATCAATTTTTTAAAAAATATGATATGGAAAATCAAAAATAAATAAAAAAATAACATATATTTTTAACAGAGAATATTAAAAGTTTTAATAAATAAATAAAATAAAAAAAATTTAATAAAAATACTCAAAACTACATAATTTGTAGATGCATATATTAGAAATATTTAGTTCTACGTTGTTTAAAAACTGCATAATAACTAAAAGAATTACTAGGCAACAACTTAAGAAAAATGTAAAATTTCTATTTACAGCAAAGCTGAAGTCTAACCTGTATTAAGTATTAACATTTCCATTTCCGGTAAGGGTATTGCAAGCGCGACAAAGTCTTTCGCCAGACGCCCGGCAATGCTTCAAAGCAAAGGACGCGATGCAGGGGCAACAATGACGAAGGACCTCCTGCAGTGCGGTCGTCGTGGGCGGGGGGCGATATTGAGGTATGCCGTGGGTGGGCTTAGGTAATACGCATTAGTGGCGCGACTGCATATTACGATATTATTATTATGATACGCTTTATTTTGTGGTTCAATGAGTCGCCGTCGACGCCGTCGCCTTTCATCGCCATTGTCGTCCGTACGGGTGGTAACTTTGACGGCTTAAAAAATTTGCCTATCGCCGAGACATTGTGCAAATAGCTGTAAAGACGCAGCGCAAACGCTAATTGAAACAAACGGAGCTGGCTAACAAATGTCGCCTATTAGTGGATTCACCTCTATGGCAACCGCAACAACACCAAGCCAGAGACCGGCCCGCATATAACACCCGCCTCTAGCGGCCAACTTAATCTCATAAGTGTACGTTAGTCATGTGTTCTGTTGAGTCCTTGGCCAAATGGCTGGTCATAAATTAAGTGGCTGGCCATTGTTGCGACTCGACGTCTTTGGCTGCAATTTTTCAGCCGCATGTCGAGGCATGTCGACTCCTTCTGGCTGTGCTAGCCATGTGTGCTTCATGGTGTTGTAAATTTGCTGGTGCCCTCTCCTTAAACACTTGTTCCTCACTCTGGCTGCGTTGCCAGTCAAAAGGTCAAAATATGTTGCAGCTAGTCGCCATTCTGGCAAGTTTATTAATTGCGCTTGTTTATCGTGCTGTTAAAGCGGCATTCCATCCCACCCAATATGCGACCCGCCTTTGAGTCGTGGCGGTCTTTAGATAATTTAAACTAATTGCGTGACTCGCTGGCATTTCTTCAATTATCCTTTAGACCAAAAGACTTATGATGGCCAGCAAATATTTGACATAATTGCGGGATTAGCGAGAGAGCGCACGATTTTCAATTAGCGCTAAGTAATCGCCACTAATCAAATTGCAGCTTTTCTTTTTGCTTGCCCAACAATTTGGCCACTTAAAATACAGCTGCAGTTTTATTCAATTTGCCATAATTTTAGCCAATTGCATGTTGGCCAACTGCCGTATGCATTTTTTAAGTCCCACGACAAATGTCCAAAGCAATCGCAACACAAATGTTATTGTTCTCAAGGACATGCACCTTTGGGAGAGCTAACAATTTGCATTCCCTGACATTTTTTAAAGGGTATTTTCTAAGCGATTCGAAATAAGGAAATTAGAAGTACTTTTGTACTACTTTTTAATGTTTAGTTATAAAAGATAAAAGAGTGGAAAGTGAGGGTCACTAAACCATAGTTTTAAAAAATTTTAATTTTTCTCGTAAAAATGTATTTTGAAATATATATACTTAAGCTGACATTAAATTACTAAGCTAATTAAGACAAAGAATCAATAAATAATCGATTAATGAATTTTATTTTAATTTTTATAGTTTATTATTTTATTGTATTTATTTATTTTATTATTATTATTTTATATAAATTGTTTAACATAATCTAAATTGAAACTATTATTTTAAACTAAACCAATAAAATTGTGTACACATATTAATTTATAGTGAAAATAAATATATATCAAAACAAGAAAGTAACTCTTGGAACAGAAGACAGATCTATGATAAGTTTCAAACAGATAGCTTCAAATAGGGACTAGTTCGCATAGAAACAAACAGATAGACGAACAAACAGACGGACATGCTAATATTAACTCGGCTATTGTTGCTGATATAGAAAATATATACATATATATGAAAAAATAATAATATATAAATGGGAATGCTCATATTTGTATAGCTGTAGATATTTTCTTTGAAGCCCATTAGTGGAGACACATAATAAAAGGGATTTAACATTTTCAATCCAAAAGTCAATACACATGCGTACTTTAATAATTTGTGTGCAACACTTGTTACAATTTTTAAGCTAATTTATAAAAGGCTGCCGCTTGAAAAGTGCATATATATAAATATTCGTAATCCGCTTAAAAATTCAATTTTCAGCAGGCTTTTAAAAAAATTGAACAACAAATTTTACACATGAACGCAGTTTTAATCGTTTGATTCGATAAGCGGCGAGCATCGAATAGTTTCTCTGTTTCTTTCTCATGGGGGTTGTAATGACGTTTAAATATTTGCAGAGGACAGTTTTTTTTTTGTCGGGATGCTGAACGCATATGCCAGGGCTAAGCTTGTTAATAGCCGGGGGCAGTTGTGGCATGGCTGGTACTGTTAATGTGACATAATTGAAAATCAAAACTAAAGCACTTAACTTTATTCATACGGCGAAATGCACAAAAAGTTGAACATATGTGAGCCGAAAAAATGGGCAACACGTAAATGTTCAGAGGCGCGGCTAAAGACAATGGCAATACCACACGACCCAAATGACAATTTAACTGTCAACCAGTTCCATAGTCGATGACAAGTGCAATCAGCCATAAGGGTGTTGCTTCGAGGAACATGGGGATGTGCTGTGCAAGTGCGAGTTTCAATTAGAAGTGCTAGATAACCAAATTGTGCGCTCTACTTTGACATATAGACTGATAGATCGAGCCGGGTTTTTGGTTTTTTGAACCACTCTCCAGCTGTCAAAGTTTCTCAAGTTACCCCAGACCCAAATGTCGTTGTCAACCTTTCCATGCTAATTGCTCATGATCTTTTACAAAATTGCCCATTTGACAGAGCAGACCAGACCGAACCTTGCCCACATTGAGGTATTATATAACTAACTGTGCCTGAGGTGTGCCACCCTTATAAGTTGCTTGTATTGCGGGCAATTCAATTGCCTAATAGTGTCAACTTTCAAATGATTTGTGTTGGGTTAGCATAAATATTTTCACCGCTCTCTGATTACCGCCACATTATATAGATATAAACACCCCAATTGTTGCCTCTTTTGGGTTGTTGTTCCAATTTCTCTTTTTATTTTTATTTACTTGTGTGCAAAAAGCGTTTTAGAGAAAGAAAAATTGCTTAATTAGTGCTGGTCTCGTATTTCACGGCGACTGCCAAAGGGCGCACCAGAGCAGAGTTTAATGCGTAGGGAGAAAGTACAAGAGGGCTGGCACTGAGGTTGACAGAAAGTTACAGCGTGAAGACAATATGACAATCAATTTAAATATTAACTTAGAATTTAGTCCTAGTCGTGTTATTATCTATCCATTGATAGAAAGCAGACAGGCTAAAAGAACAAGATAATAACAAAGCAGGAAAGCATGTAAGACTTGATTGAATTCAGGAGAATCGCAGAGAGGGGAATTCATATAAATTTGCTTAGATTTAATAGAATTTGTTGCTTTTCTATTTATTTATTTAATCCATCAACCTTTAAAGGCCCGGGGACTGCAAATGCCAGAAACATTCATAAGTAAAAGAAAAGCAGTAAGTACAAGTGAAAAGCGCTCACATATGCCCATTTATCATGTCAAATTTGACATTTGTAATTGTAAACTGATACGCCTCGAAGGCATGTCTGGTCTGTTGGGGGCTGGGGGTTAACTTTTCTTTTAAACAGCAACATATGCGCACATTTTGAAGGAAAAATCCCCTACATATGATCTAATACCCAGCCCCTGGCAATTTTTAGCCAAATTTTTTTTCTTTTGGATAAAAACTGCGCTACTTTAAAATTCAATTAAAAGATACTAAATCATTTTTGGTATTCACATGTGCCACGCCCACAATTGCGTGAAATTTACATTTTCAAATTTCTTCGTTGACGCGTCGCGTGCGTTGCGAAAAGTGCAAAAACCACTTAAATGTCATAAGTGTCGCCATAAATAAAATAATTTCTTTTTTCTTTGCCATAATTTGTACAACCCTCATACAGGCGCCAGGGCAGGAGAGGCGCACGCGACTCGCATTGATGGGAATCTGCCCGAGGCAACATTGCCTTACGTACTATTCCAAAATTATGCAAAAGCTGCGCCCGCATGTTAAGACATGAGAAGGGAGTTGTTTCCAAAAAAAACTCTTGACCGTTCTCATGAAAATTGTATGCTAAATTTAAAAAAGAGATCAAGTATATAAATATAAACTATGCAGAGAGAGAGAGAGAGAGAGGAGAAGATCTTTTTGATCTGTATATAATTAATTTGATTATATAGACAAATAAATTAAAAAGCTTCAGTTTTAGGTGCTTTTGTGCTATAATTATTTGCATACCTAGGGCTATGTCTGACCAATGAAGCACATCAACTGCCCCACGATGATGACTTTTTGGAGGCCCATTCTGTGTGCTGCCTTTTTTTCCTGCATACGAACGCTCCATCAGACGTGTGTCGGCGCGCATTTTTGCATGCGCCTGTCAACATTTTAATTAAAAAAGGTTACGGACCCATGACTACGTCTATGGTCGAAAGCCTGTGCCTGGGCCAAGCCATATGTAAAATTTCGCGCTTTCTTTGCGCGCTGACCATTGTCCCCATTGTGCACAGAGTGCTCGGGTCGAAAGGGTGCCAAAATAATAAACTCGTTTCGCAGTTACAAACAATTTCCTTTTCAATTTTGCTCGGTACGTTGTGGGTTTTTTTCTCTCACTCTCTCTCTCTCTCTGTCTCTTTCTCTATCCTGCTCTCGGGAGGTCATTACGTGTGTGTGTCTCGCATTACGTGAATAGTCGTCTATGGTTGCGTCCATTCGCTGGGTCCATTCATTGTTTGCCATCATTTTAATTTTATTTATTGTGCGACTACCCCAAACACTGCGAGCGTGCCCAATGCTCATGCAAATTAGATGAATTGCTTGGCAGTGCAAAGCTTCTGCAAATATTCCCCCTTCCCCCACTGCCGACAAGGTTGGCCAGCTTCTTTACCCCTGGCGTGATTTGGCCGAGCTCTTGTAATGACTTGGCCATTGGCTGTTACTGCCATATCCCTCAAACTTGGCCTTTTACATATTTGCGAGCTGGCCACGTCAATGGTTTTGCGGACATTTATTGTTTGAAAGCTATTACCCCTGCCCAACAAGTTGACAGTGGCTGCGACGCGACTCGACACCGTTTTTGATTGTTTTGGGCAACTACCTACCCCGAGACGTGCTCTCTAGCGGACGGGGGCTTTGAAATTTTATGCCTTCACGTTGATTGTTGAAATGTTTAATTGCTTTGTCATTATAGCTGGAAGTTATTGCTACTTGTATGTAAAACACATACACACAGCCACAAGTGCACTGCATAGGGATGCACTTGAGTTCAGGTACAGTTGACGCTTACAAAATTGAGCTGCATACTTTGTATTTTATGATTGAAATGAGAATCGTAAAGAAAGGCGATATTTAAATGCGAGAGTAAGCGATAAGGTGGAAAAAATGATGGATTGGGTGAGTGAGTCAGACGAAGTTGAAGAGTTAGGGCGATTGTTTATAAAATGATTTCTTATACAAAGCCTTCCTATTTGATTCTCATGGGTTGAGAAAATGTTAAGTATTTCACTTGTAAGCATGTAAGTAAGTAAGAAGAAGTATAAGAGTTCGGTTGGCAGAAAAAGAGATAGGGCGACTGTGTGGAGAAAATGGTCTTAAATTAAATGTTTAGTATTTCAGATTCAAACATTTAAGAGACTAAGCCGAAGTATACGAACGCAATTTGGAGAAAAATATAAAGAGTGAGTCCGTGATTAAGGTGCTCTTTATATGTAGCCTTTCTATTTGATTCTGATGAGCATTTGATTGATCGATTGAGTGTAAGATATATTGATTAACTAATTGAGGAAGACGAAGTATAAGAGTGTAATTAAAAGAAAGAGATAGGGCGAGTGTGTGGAGAAGGTTTTCTATATATAGCCTTTTTATGTTTAGTACTTCACAGTTACGAATGATTGATCAGTTGATTCTCATGAAAATGTTAAAGTTTTTTTCAATTAACATTACCCTCACTTCCTATCTATAACTCCTTAGATTCTCTCATATATCGTCCTTCTATTCCATTCTCATGAGCAAGTAAAATGTTTTGTTTTTCACATTCACATTTTCCCCAATTATTATCCTTAAAAGCAAACCAATATCCATATGACATTTCCAGTTTCGACCACTGTGCATAGCCACTGTCTAACCAGTCCAGCAAACCAAAATGCCCGCAGTTCGGTTTGACATTTTCATTCATTTGTCTACGCAATGCCAAGCAACGAAAACAATACAAAAAAAAAAAAGTAAAATTCAAATAGACATACCAAAAACAAAAACGAAAAAAATATATCAACCGCTGTCCATCCAAGAATTGTCTCTCCATTCATCCATCCAACCATTTGCCATTGTTCGACGCCTGTGCAGACAGCTGCCTGTTGCCTGTTGGCAGTTGCCTGCTGTTTTTGGCCAACTTGGGTTGTCAATATGGTTTCTCTGGTTAAAAAAAAAAGAAGAAAGCAAATGGCTGCAACTTGGCGGAAATTTTTTCACGCCAACGGCCAGGGACGAGCGCTAAATGAAAGCGCTGGCATTTTAATCAACATTAAGCAAAAATGCTTTTTGCAAACATTTCTTGTTTTTTTTTTGCCCGACAATACATGTGTCCATCAGACTGACTGACTGACTGACTGACTGTCAGTCGTGGGTATTGTCATTAATTTTACCGTATGTGCCTTGGTCATTTATAACGCCAACGCACAGTCTGGCAAATTAAAAAGTAGAAATGTGGCTAAAAACCTGTGGCTAAAGTTTTCACATGTTTTCTGCTGTGCACAATTTTCAATTATATGCAGAGAAAATAAATGAGAAGCGAAAAAAGAAATGTCAAACCCGCAGCGAGAAAACCTCCTGGGACCAAACCTCAACACTTCAAAGTGCGCTCCTTGACGCCTGCCAAGATGGGCACCGCTTCTGTCCAGGGAATTAGGCGGTTGCAGTTGCTCGGGTGCTAATAATTACACACCCCCAAAAAAAGTGGGCAGCGTTTATGATTATGAGACGGCGTTGACAAGATTTTCAAATGGTTTTATGGCTGACCCAGCCAAGCTCGCGCTGAACCCGTAAAATATTTCATTAATTTTAATTGGAAATTGCGCCAAGACGCCGCTCGAGCAGATAATTGCTAGAAACCTCTCCACCGGGCTATTCAAATATTAAAAAAAAAAGTCCTGCAAAAGCCTAAGAACAAAACAATGTGCTTCAAGATGAGGGGGCTGAGGCCTTTCGAGGGCAAGCGTCTTGGGCTTTGCTTAATTTGAAACAAATGTCGTAAAATGGTGAAAACATAATTTGATGCCCGACTGATGCGCCAGATTAAACGATGAAAAATACTTGAAATATAAAAAAATAATCATAATTTTTATGGTACTGGCTAAGGTGATTTTTAAATATTTTATGAGGAATTTGTCAAGAAACTGACGAAAATTAAAAAAATGAAATATGATGCGGTAAATACGTAAAAAATGATAAGTCAGTGGATCAGAATTATTAGAAAAAATTGCAATTTGCTAAATTGTATTTTATTCTATTATGTATATATTCAATCGATTGCACTTTGAGGTAATCGCTTAAAGCCAGTGACAACAACATCGCGCTTACTAATCTGTCTATGACCCACACCCACAACATCCAACAACAATTCAATCAAATGGCAGCTACAAGTTCCTAAAACTAATTAAAATGCCATCAACGTGCGTCGCATGTGGAAGCTGTGCCGCCGCCGGGCAATGCGCGAACATGTCCAAATACCATTCAGCTGGAAGCTGGGGGATGTGCCCAGCAAGAATTTTGGCAGGGCGTCCGAGACACAGTTGGAGCTGCCATTTACGCGTAATTTGGCGCGCCTAAAAGCATGCTGCGCACAGCAAAAAAAAAAACAGGGAGCCCAATACGGACTGTTTTAGGCAAGCTTGTCAACGTGGTCGCGAATGCGAATTCAAAACCGCGTGATTTATGCGCTTTTAAAGCACTTAACGGCAAACAAGTCTATGAAGTCCACGGCCAGGCCAGGTCAGGTCAGTTTTGGGGGCGCCCAAAGCTCCCGGCGAAGGCTTACAATAAATTTGCCGCGAATAAATATTTCAACTACATAAATCTCACGCGCCAAATTTGAGGCGATTCGTATTTATTTGTGTTTTTTTTATTTGTTTGGCTTTTTTTTATGTGCAATTCGCACAAATCAAAGCGAAATTGCTTTGATTTGAAAGCTTTTTATGCGAAGGCTGGCTGGGGCT
The DNA here is from genome assembly GCA_035045885.1 of Drosophila borealis. Taxonomy (NCBI): domain Eukaryota; kingdom Metazoa; phylum Arthropoda; class Insecta; order Diptera; family Drosophilidae; genus Drosophila; species Drosophila borealis. The sequence goes on from JAWNOR010000211.1 coordinate 5,224,533, forward strand.
GCGGCCTTTAAGCTGTGACTGTACCTTGCGGCACTGAGGGTCCGCCAATTAAAAATAATTTCAAACCAGGCATATGCGCGCATTTTGAAAGCCACAGCAACCCTGGCAGCGAAGCAAATATCGTAAAATTTTATCATACGCGCACAATAGATTAAAATAAAGTACAAAATTTTCAAATATGTTGCGCGAATCACTTGCAGTTGGAGGGCGCCACATACGAGTGCGCAGCTCGCGGTCTTGCGAAATTTACAATTAACGCTAGAAACAGGCAGGAAAAAGCCAAGTCAAATAAACATAAGTTTTTATGCGTTTGCCAGCTCTGAAGCTTGCGGGGGATTGTGCGGCTAGAGATGGGTGCGTGACAGCGACACGAGTCGCAAAAGATCTGAACGATAGTTCAGTTTACTTTCGTAATTCACGTTTGCTCACATATCTAAAATGTTTTAAATTCTATATTTTTTTTATGTTTATCCCACTTTATTCCTATATGCTTGTCATTTTGGCTTTTGCCCTCTTCCATCTCTAGATGGTGTCATATGCAAAAATGCAGCACATGTGTTAAGTAAATCTTCCGCCGCCTGCCCATAATCATAAACATTTATGGCTGACGCACGCCTGCAGGCAGCAGGACATCCCCCTCAGGACTTGCCGCGTCTCGTCACTTTGACGAGTGCAATCCTTTTATATTTTTTTGTCTGTTGGTATGACAGCCTGCACATGCAAAGCCACAGGATTAGGCACAACTGTGCCGCGGCAAGCTCTTCGTTTTGGGCTCAATTTGATTGTGACTTGACAAATAATTGTCATTTTGATGTGACGCGGCGACTTAAAATGCTAAGTAATTGTAAATATTGAAAATTTGTTAAGGGTGAATGCGCATTTAACCCTTTATAATGCTCAGACCCTGGCGTAAACTCTGCTCAGAAATGTTGAAATATTTTAAAATTATTTTTAAAGCCGCAAAATTATATTTAGTTATGAGATCTTACATTTTATAAGAGTCCACGACGGAAAGATATATATTTATATTTGAGTATTATTAATACTTTTTGGTATGTATCTAAAGCATCATAAAATATATCATAACATGAACTTATGCGTCTAAGATACTACAACAAGCTCGCCTACAACGCGAGCCCGGATTTTCCCCTCTTTTCCCTTTTAATATTCCGAAATCTCATTTGTACGTAACATTTGCTATATTCGCTTGACACTCTCTATTCGTCATCCACTTTTTTTTGTAAGCAGTCTGAAATGTCATGTGATTTATGACTCTCGTGCTGTGAAAACTACGCCAAAAAGCATTTCCAGCTACGCACTTACCGATTCGACTAATTTAAATTCCGTTCTCTCTTTGCAAATCAGTGTGTGGAGTTTAGTGCGCTTTTGCTTACGCTGAAAACTGTCACAGGCTTTTCTAAAATTTTGTCGTTGGGGTAAATGTTAACAAGCGTTTTACACAATGCTACAAGGCATGTCCTCCACATAGAGCTCTCTGCTCCAAAGGACAACAACCGCCCTCCTCGGCACACGGCAGTTGGCTCGCTCGGTTCGCTGACAGCTGCAAAGCCATAAATCAACAAGTTAAGTCAAACGTGGTGCAGCAGCTCTAAGAGCCAACAACAACAAGAAAAAAACCCACAGCCGAAATTTTAAATTTTTACCACACATGCAACAATAAGTACAATAATAACAACAGCCACCCACAACAACAACAACAATGACAAAAAATGGAATTGATTTCAATGTTTAATAAAAAATTCATGAAAATTTGTCAGCCAGCAAAGCTTTAGACTTCTGGCTGGGCAACTGTGGGTCTAGCTTTGGCTTTGGCCCAGGGTCTGGCTCTGGGTCGGGGTCTGCGGCTGCTATTAATCACAGTTTGTTGCACTCGCTGCGCCATAAAGTGATTCATGTGTGGAGCTGAAGGAGTCAGAGATCTGGGATGGGAGCTACAGGGTCTACAGGGTAGTTGTGGCAGGCAGCAACAGCAGCATATGAGCACCAGGCGCATCCTGCCAGGACTATCCTGTCACGCCATTTTCAACTTGTTCTATGATTTATGTTGCATTTTAGACCAATGACAACTTGCGTCTTCTTTTACATTCTGCTCCTGAGTTTGGCCAACAATAAGCACTAATCAGACATCAGCGTTGTAAATAGCATTGAATTCTCATTAGGTATAAAGTTCGGGAAGCTACTTTAAAAGGCATCCCCTGTGCGTTTATCAAATACCAAACTCTATCGAGATATATCTATATATATCCTATATATCGACTGGCAAACTGACTGATTGCTGATCAATGTATAGCCCAACCCAGACCAAATTTTCACTGAAGTTAACTTATGTGATGGAGGCGCACGCTAAAACGAAGTTTTGGGCAAATGCAACCGTAAGTGTGGACAAATCGGAAAAAAACGTTTGTATGAAACTTTTTTTGTACCATTCGATCGTCCACGTACTCATTTTCAAAGATCTTAGCTTAAATCAATTTAATGTAAGTTTCACACATTACGAAAATCCATTCCACCTTTGTGGAAATTTGGTTCAATGCTTTGCTGGGTTGAGTTTAATTTTCATCGAATGTTATGGATGATAAATGCGGGTGAAAGGGTGAAGTCTTAAGTTTCGTTTGATCGGCCTCAAACTTATATATAATGAAAGAGAATTTTAGAAGTTCCACCTACACCTGTGGAAATTAGGCGGAACATCTAATTGGCTTCATGATCATTTTCTTAGTTAACATTAATATAAGTCGTTTTCCGCAAAAAAAATTAATTTTGTAGCTTCAAGATTTTCAACACTAGAGTAACATGTGCAGAAAATGTTGATTCCAACTTTTGGTTGCTTATTCGATGGACTTTACACATGTTTCCAAATAGACGTGGCGGTATCTTGACGGTCAGATTTAAACTTTTTCACGGCCGGGAATAGGCTGAAAAAGTTTTATCTTAAATATTAAGCCGGGAATACCCGCTAGTATTATATATACAAAGCGCTTAATATGTGTTAACTACTCGAAGGGTATTTCAGATTCGTTTATATTATATTAATACCCCCGCTCTCCTATATTTATTCTGATTTCACATATTTCCAGCTTGGTAATTCATTTGGCTTGCCAAAATTGATTTATCCACGGCTGCCTACATATCGTATATTTATGTATTTTCGCCTGTCCCAATACACAATAATGCAATTGATTTTTTTTTGGTGATGAAAATCAATGTTTTACCAGGAAAAAAAGGGCAAATAAAAAGGGTTCACTAAACGAGCAGACAGGGGTTGAGCCTCTGCCCCAGCCCTGTGCCCTTTCACTTTCACTTTAGCTCAACCAAATGTTTACACACATGCGGTTGTTTCATATTTCATAAATTTCCCTCATTTTTCTTTTCATTTGTTTTGTGTGTGTGTGCAAAAATCAAAGCATAGAGTTGTCAAGGCGTAGCGTAAACCCTTTTTACCCCCTGCTCGGGTCAGCGACTCCCCTAACAACACCTCGTGCGTGTTTTTTGTTCGTTTCTCTTCATTTTTTTTTTCTTTTAGCAATAAATGGCTCTGGCTGCTCCAGTGCGTCTTATTTATGAAAATTGAGTTATAATTGGTAGTGCATTAAGTCATCGTTGGCCTAGTCTGTTCCCCTGCCCCGCTTCCTGTCACGGTTCCTGCTCCTTTCAATATGACTGTTGCTGCCGTTGACGCATTTCTGCATCAAGAAATACGCAAATTGAATTTATAGGCAGGCGGCGTTTGGAGTGGGGTTTTTGTGGAGTGCTTTGCCTTAAAAGTGCCACTAAATCAAAATCATGTCGCCACACACACACAGACATGTGAGCACAGCAAGGGAAATGCATGCGGCAAGAAGGGGTTAAGATCGTGTGTTTTGCATACGTTTCCACGTGTTTCCGTTTCTGTGCGTGGTTGTGTGCTCTCCATTGGTATATCCTTCCGTTTGCTATGCTCCTGTTTTCTTTTTTTTTTTGCATATGTCCTGGCGTCGCACTTCGCTGAGCTTTGTGGAAGAAGCGTGCGACAACACTGGCGTTGCTGGCGAGGATTATTGTTCATATGTGGAACTGTTTTGACAGTTTCGCGGTTCGTTAGCCTTTTTTTTTTGCCAAGAGTAGTGGGAGGCAGGACCGTAAAATAGATGCATTGATTTATTTGATTGTAAAGTATTTAACTAACTAGCAATGTATTTCCTTCAGCTTAAATAAGTTTACTTAGCCATAAACAAAACTTCATGCTTCACATTCTTCCTCTTTTGGCCTTGGCTATTGTCCTGTGCTGGATAACACTTAAGTGTACTCGTCTTCCACTGCTGACCACATGCTCAAATTCAGCGCACAAAAGGCACACAAAATCCGCACGCCTTTTAGCCCCTTTTTCGATGGCCACTTTAATGTCCCGCCGCTGACGCCGTTATTGGTCACTTTTTTGACCCTTTTTGGTCAGCGTACAACCCTTTCTCGCATATAAATTATATGATTTTTGCATTATTTTGGCGTAATGTGCACATTAATGACACACACACTTGAAATTATGTTGTTAATCGAACGGGTGGTTGCTTCCATTGCAGCCAGTTCCACTTCTTCTGGTCTCCATGGATCAATGCTCCGGTTCGATATTCGGGCAGTTGTTTTGGGCACCAAAATTTATTGCCACTGTTTTCTTTTTGTGGCCTTTTTATGTTATTTTTGCGTTGCATTTTTATGTGCCCTGTGTTTTATGCCTGGGCAACATTAATTTTCCCGCTTACATTGACAGACAGTTGACGGTTTTTCGGCAATCCGACGTGAAACAGTTCAATACGGAACACATTAGTGGAATTACATGATCGCTGGCACGTTAAATGATATATGTATTTGCCTCAGAGACCGTTGCTTTCAGTAACCAACTCTTTATTGCAGGCGGAATTCGTTAAAAAGAGTGCAAAGTTGCGATTTAGCTACATATATTTATCATTTTTAATAGTTTGACTGGTAATAAAACAGACAGGGCAGACTTTGCTTATGGCTGTTGTACTATGTAATCGACCGTTATCTGATTGCCAAAACATATAGCATTAACCAGAGATATATGCAGGCAGTATATATGTATGTTGGAGCCGGATCGAACTACTGTATCATAAAGCTACAATACGATTGGTCGAAAATGAAGTTCTTGTAAGAACAACTTTTTAAAATGTTGGTTTTAGAATATAAAATATTTTGGGATCCGCAAATCATTTCCGGGCCCAGAATTAATATCGGCCCAGTTGCTTATCACAAACTCCTTTCCCGGCCAGCCTATCAACAGATTCCCGGCCGGATCCCATCTCTTGTTCAAACACGAAAACCTTTAAACTAACTCATCAGGCAAAATATTCGAGTTTCTAGCTTATAACTAGCTTACAGAGTTTTTAGAAAAATTAGTCCAATTTTTATCTTATTTCAATCTTTATTCCTGTCTTGATTCCTTTCTTTATTCCTTTTCTAATTCCTTACTTTATTTCTTGCTCTATTTCTAGCTTCTTTGATATTCTAAGTAAAATCCCACACTTTAATTTAACTTAAACTTTACTAGCTTAACTGTATTGTACAGACTAGAATTAAATTGAAGCTGAATTCACTTAAATTCATTGGCATTTAGTCGAGTCGACAAATCAAATCAATGCCGAAAAAAGGTTTTATAACATTATTTGTGCTACGATAAACGAAATAAATCTCCAAGTGTCACTCTGAGGCACACATATGTTACGGTTACGGGGCGGCGCTGACAGCATTAGGTTAGACGGGGGTTGGGCAAAGTTAAATGAAAGCCCAAGTTAAACAACAAGCATAACAACAACTGTACCTCAAAGCCAGAGGGGCAGGGGTTTACCAGCCGTAAAAAGTCTGTAAGATTTACCAAATATTGCACAATGATGGATCATAAATAACTTATGTTTGCACGGCCGAGCCAAGCCCGAGTCCGAGTAGAAATAGCCTCGAAATAAAAAAAAAGAGGACACACAGAGTGACGCAACGCATAAGGTTAATACTCGAAGAAGAGCAGAGAAGCAGCCGCACCCCGCCTTTGGTCATTCCCCTGCCAGTGGGAACTGGACGCCCCGGCCATTAAGCACAAAAGGATGACCCTTGATGCCGTAAAAAAGAACTGACTGGACAATGGTCACTTGATGATGCGGGCGAGTTGTCGCCAGCGCCCAAAAAAAAAAAAAAAAATAAAAATCCGATTCTCATATTCGCATATACGCATATACCCACTGGGAGGATGCAGTTCCTCGTTTTATTTCGCCTGCCTTTTTACTACACAAAATGAACGGAAGCGACTCGTAAAACTAGCGAATTGTGAATTATGTTGCTGACATATAGTCCTGTCACCAGGAGCACTTCGCCCTCGAATGCCAGTCAATAGTTGACAATAAAACCCGAATAGTTCGAGGAGTCGGAGTACTTGGCACATATAAAAAAATGTATATATATCATGGATATTGGTCAGGCCAAGTATTGCTGGGGGACGCTTTGGCGTCTATTGAACTCCTGTTTTGATCAATAAAAGGTGCATTAAACATGGCACAGGGCACTCCAAATAGATGGTTTAAGCACTGGGAAAACATAGTCGTAAATACATTTTATTGTAAATTGTGCGCACAATAAAAACTTTGGACCTTTGGCCTGAGGTGTGACTGTGCCTCGATATTCGGGTCAATTGATGTAGCAATTTTACAGCTTTAAGTTATCGTTAGTAAATGCCAAACGAAAAGCCATTAAATGCCATTTAAATATTCATTATTGCTAATGTTTGCACGGCCCGTAGCCAAAAGAGAAAAAAACACCAAACACAATTAGCCATTAAAGCAACTAACCGCAAACTGAAAATATTCCAGGAAAAGTCAAGAAAAATGTGCTTTTAAAAGTTCAAGCACAAGGCAATGGCAAAGACGAAGGCAAGTGCAAAGGATAAGGCATTGAATATGCACACGCCATAATCACATTAAAACGTAAACGATATGCAAATGGATGCGCTGACAAGGAAGCCAGGACTCGGCTCGAGGAGAGTTCTTCATCAAAAATGCGCACATGTAAAAAAGCCAAACGAAAATAAAACTTTCGACAAAAACTACCAAGGATGCCAAGTTGGTTACGTTACTTGGTAAAACTTTCGCCATAGTCCTGCGGCAGGAAGCGGCGGCCTGACAACCTGACTGACTCTCTGCTGTGTTGGCAAACATAATGTGTGCCGAGTGTGTTTTTCTTTCGACGGGTAATCACGTCCTCACTTACAACTGCAATTAGGCTAGAAGTGCCTGATGAAATGCGTGGAAGGCGTGGTCGCTATTTTAATTCAATAAAAGTCAAACGAGGCATTTCCTGTGCCCCTGCCACCCACCACACAAAAGCTGCCACCTCTTGCTGCGGTCTGTTGCCTAAAGTCAATTAAAATTGGTAAAAGCTGTTAGCTGCTGACAGGATATCTCTCGTCTTGTCTTCATCTGCCAAAACTTTTGCCAACTTTAGTTCACTGTGTGCGCCGCACATGTGTGAACGAAGTTCTCGATCCATTGTTGGCCTAATGCAATCAATGGGCATGTGCGTCTAAACTTTAGTCGCCACATGGGCCAGTCAGATTAACAAAGGGTTCGAGTTGCAATTCCATTTGCCAGTACTTAAAAGGGGTTTGACCAATAAGTTAGGAGTTGAGGAGAACTGTATTCCAGAGAGATTGAGAGACTGCAACGATTGCACGTTCAATATTTACAAGTTTTTATCGTGTCTTAAGTATTTAAGCGTCGCTCTGACAAGTGAGAAGTCGCTGGTTTAACATTCAGCAGAAATTGCCAATTTTTATATTTGTTTATTGTGGTTTTGCTTATTGTAAACTGTGTGACTTAGGTATTTGTGCGGCGTCGGTCTATCAAGCGAGAAGTCGCTGGTTCAACTTAAGCAGAAATCGCCAACTTTATATTTGTCTATTGTAGCCATATGTGTAGTTGAAAATTAATATGAAGTTAAGGAATAAGTTTACGGAATCATATAGAAACATATTCGATTTCAATTAGTCTTTCCTGTTCTCCATATAGTTTTGCCTAAATGTAATAAATCTATATACTATAGAAAGTTCTATTTTGATCAAAGGCAGAGTCTACAATATCTGTTCTTTAAACTTGCCGAGCTGCCCTCGCACAGTTTCATTTTGCAAATCGCAATCGAAATAAACATTGCATTGCCATTTTGCGTAGCCATTTCCAATTAAATTATCAAAACAAGAGCTACCCCCAAAAAGAACAATGGGCCAACCAAAGGCAACACCTAAGTGCATTTCCAAATCCTGTGCACTGCCAGAGCAGAGTCTGCTGAGGCTCAAGTGGCGACTGGCAGCCGCAAAGCCAAACACCTAAGTCATTGTCATTGTCATCGGCAGGCAGGAGAGTGTTGCTCGGCATTGTTGTGCGACTTAAGACTTGGCAACTTCATTATTCTTGTGGCCAAAATGCGAACGAAGCATTCAGTTTTCTTTTTTTGGCCAAATACCGAAATGACTTTTCGATGTGGTTTCATAATAAAACGCAACAACAGCCGACAGACAATTTTCTATGCAAATGACTCGAATGAATTTAATCAACAATTGTTTGATGTTTCTCCCTCTCTCTCTCTCGCTCCTTGTGCACCTTGTGGCTGTTGTTGTCTCTGCACACTTTGTGTGCATTATTCTAATGAGATTTTCTCTCGAGCGGCAGTTTTTATGGGCAACATTAAATGTTGGACCAAGCCGTGTAGTGGGACGGCGGGTCATGTCTGCAATTGTTGCACTTATTTTGATAACAACTTTTCAAATTAAATGGCCAGACTCGAGATTGCCCCCCAAACATTACGCATACGACATGTAACACGCTAGCATAACTAATGGCATTTCGTGTACTTCATACACATGACTTTACTGTGGTAGCATTGCATTTCTGACCGCAGTAAACGTAATTGTCTGTGGTGCCGTGGTCAGCCAATAAAAGCAAACGGTTCTCGAGACCCTTCAAGTAGCCTGGCCACTGGCAGTTAGTTTATCCTGGCCATCAAAATGGTGCACTCATCTCAAGCGCTTGCCCTTCGCATACTCTCCGGCATACAATTTTAAATTTGATGCTGTAAAAAATTGCGTTTTGCAGTAAAAAAACAAAAGGCAGCCAATGTCGCGACATGTTGCTGCAACAATGTTGCCAACGTTCGGTGGCAACCCTAAACTCAACTCAAAGCATTTCTATTTGATTTGCATATGACAAACGTAGCTAACTGGAAGCTGGTAATATGAATACTTGACTGGGTATCTGGCTATCTGGGCAGCCGGGTTGTTCATTTTGCTGCAAATGACCGGCAATTATGTTGTTGTTCGTGTTGTGTGTGTGTGTGTCTGTGGGGGAGTGTGTGCTGCTGATAGCCTTTCAGAGACCATTGTGACGTGTCGTGTCCAGCTTGTTATGTGGCTGGCAGACGTCGACATTGCATTCTTATTGACTGTAGTGCCACTTTGGTTGCAGCTCAAACCAACCAATTTTCAATTGCCCCACCCACTTCCGGCCCCGCCGCCCTCTCACACCCAACCAAAAGCATCTCTTGTGCATGTGAACAACATTGTTGGACTGGCTTTTTATTCCTGCATTGGCCATTTGGGTTGTGCTGTGCGGTTGGGCATGCAAAATTAAATTAAAATGCATTAACAAAGATTCCAAATGGGGGTTCATGCTCATGGTAGATACATATATACACATATGCATAATGGTAGGTAAAATCATGCGGCTATATCTGGGAGGTCTTTATGAACGCCTAGTCTGATTATCTATTGATATATATGTCATAGGATACATGTAAGGCTATTTAAATACAAGAAACATGTTGGTCACTTATTCTTATCTTCCAGATAACAATCTTGCCTAACCGCTCGGATTAGGCCAGATAGAAGTTAGGTGTCTGACAGACAATCCACTTTCATTGACTTGAACATCCAAAACACGGAACTTGAAATTTTAAATGACATCATCAGCAAAGCGAATAATTGATTTTCTGTCCGCTCGAGGCGCTTGGGGAGCAGCCGCCAGGCCCGAAAGCCAAAACAAATTTGTATAAAAATTCAGAGCCGTGGCCCGTGGAAGCCACTGAAGCCTAAACCGAACATCAGATTATAAAGAGAAACCGTGAATTATACACTTGAGTCGTAAACAAGGGTATATTGAGAAAATGCCGCCTGCAGTGTGGGTGTAAAGGAAATCCGCGCAAAAGGACACTAATATAAATAAAATTTCAATTACTCAACAATTAATTTCGTCTTGTGAGCAATCGGCGAAGCGTTAAAAATTCGCCAACACACAGACCACGGACCAAGAACAGGCGCATCCTTGAGAGCTAGTCGGGCGTATTTACGCTGGATATTTAAAAGTTATCGCCCAGCGCCAACGGAACTGCCAGCTGTGTCTCGTTTTGGGGCCAAGCTAAGTCCTTGGGCATTTAATTGCTGGAGCGAGAGCATGCGACACACAATTAGATGGCAACGTATTTGTTTTCTGATTATGAAGCGTTAAGCAAAACTGTCAACGTGCAACCGAGAAACGCAATTTATTGAGAAAGTTTCAGGACACCCGCAACTACCACCCGACGACCAGGACCAGCTCCGCATCCTGCCAAGCTAAAAGCTTATCTCTGTGCTTCGTCACTCAACCAAAACGACGACTACGACAGGCGGCAAGAAGTTGATCTTAAGTCTGTGATAGGGTCTCTGTCTGTGGAGTGGAGCCATTCCATTCGCTGTCTGGTCGTCACGCACAAAGGACTCCGTCTCAAATTAGCAGAAAAATCTGTTATCCTTTCGTTTGGCTTCGCTTGCGGCGTGTGCTAATGATTTTTCTCTCAGTGGAAACTTTTGCCGAACTTCCCGGCAAGAAAATCCCCATCACCTCCGATTGCCTTACAAATGAAGTGACAGAGCATATTTAAAATTAAACAATTTAATCCGCCGCAGACGAGGAGTCCTTGCCGGCACGTGAAATGTTGACACTGTCGCCAGCTTGTTTTTCCTGCCTGCAAGGAATATGTGCTAATTAGCAAACAGTCAGCCTGCCAAGACGACAGCCAGCATACAAGTGTGTGTGAGTGTGTGTGTGCGTGCCTGGCAAGGATTGTCTTACTCCTGCTGCCATATGTCGACGCCCATTGCTGTTGTGTCTATGTGTCTTGTTAAACAAATAAGTTTGTGCTGCGTTTGTCCTTTGGTTTTCCGTCTGACGTGTCGCCTGCTTTGTCTTATCAGCCGCCTCGCCGTGCCCATTGTCATTTTCCAAGTGGTTGATTGGCACGTAATTTAGTTGAGCTTTTTAGATACACATGGCTTGAGGGATGCTATATAATAATATTTTTCCTGGTATTGCATTTACCTTTAAAATCGAACATAATGAACATAAACTGTCTGTTATTGTAATTGCTGCTGGTGCTGGTTGCTATGTCAGTTACATAGCTGGCAAAAATACTAATTTAATTAGAATGTAATCATCGTTAGCGGTCAACTGACAGTTGGGCATTTTTTTTTTACAATGAACTTCCCTTTCCCATGGCAAAACAAAAATATTTCAAAGCAAATATGAAAGGTAATATTCGGCACACCGACGCTTAAATGCCCTGGCTTAAGATTATTTTTCATATAAAAACGTGAAATTCCATTCAGTCAATTCCGACATATGAACAACCCGCAACATAAAACAAATCTATGCATTATCATAATCAAAATCCATTTAAAACTGTCACTGATCAAGTATATATACGCATATAATTTGTGGGATGTTTTTCTATATGTAACACATTTTGTGACGAGGTAAAATTACTTAATGCAAGGGTATAAAAAGGGAAATAAATACCTAACTGTTTAAGAAAAAGAACTAGATTACTTACTCGTTCTCTTCCACTCTCTCTCTCTCACACACACTCTCTCTGTATGCGGATTTAGTTTCAACGCGCGCCAAAAATAAAAAGCTCTGCAGCAAGAATTAAACGATTCCGTATTTTACCGATTGTTAAACAAGCCTACAAGTCTAGAGAAAAGGTTGAAGACTAAAAAACATGGCCGTTTACACGCACTAATCGCATTTAACACAATGAAAATAATAAATATCAATTATTTAAAACACACTTGGATTTATAGACGCACCCGCACAACGAACGACCGATCAAAGACGATGACGCGCACAAACTAAATTGTCTCACACCTACGCTAAGCCGGCATGCACACCAATACAATGACAATAAGCAATGTTCGCCTCTTCGGCAAGTGCTTGATACACACAGCCAAGTAACGGGATCAAAAGCAATATGACCAATCGCGCAAGCACAATGGACATAGAAATTAGCATCCACACTGCTCGCACTCTCTCTGATGAGACTGCAGCCTACAGTTGAATGGGAATAAATTATCTTCCACGACATCCACAATGTCCACACTCTGGGGAAATGCTCTCCGCAAGAGCGAAGATCAGCGCATTTCTGCCAAAAACTAATTACATTTTAGCAAGTGAATCTACTATATAGATTCGGAGATATCTGCGTCGTGCGTTATCCATTTCGTGCGAAAATTAGAATACCCTCTGCTAGGGTATTATAATAACGGAAAAAGCAATGACCCAACCGCAACCATGTTGATTACAAGCACTCAGCAGGGCCGACAGCGCCGGACAACAAATAAAACCAAACAAAAGCCAGACCAAAAGCCGTGCCCGTCACCGCCAATATCAATGACCAAAATCGAACGCACAAATAACCGCAATGTAACACATTTGCAAATATGCAAAAAGCCATAAACAAAATAAGCGAAGCGCTTCAAATGGGAACCGGAATAACAGACCCCTGTCCTGCCGCCTCGCTGCCCACTGCCATTGGGTGCTGTGTCCCTGCGATTGTTTGCCAAAAACATTTAAACCTTTATTTGAAAATTACACATAAACATATTGCAAATGGATGCGCGCAAAGTGAGCCTCCGAGGGGTGACCGCAACAGCCGGTCAATGTTTATACCCTAGCAAAGGGTATTACAGCATTGTCCAAATAAACCGACAAATTAAAATAGTTGTTGATAAATTGTTGGTTTTAATATTTAATGCCTGCATTTCGCCAAGTTAATAAGTCAACAGCAAAATACTTTTAAAGTAATTTATATAGCCTCAAAATGCGGTAAAGATAATTTGTATGCTGGTTAAGGTCGTGATTTTTTCGTGACTCGTGATAATCACGACAAAAGCTATGGTAAACACGATCCGATTAGCAGGATTTGATTAATATTAATATTATTTATCTTATTTTCGAAAATAAATATCTGCCAAGCACAAGAATTTTGCAGTTGTGTGAAGAACTCCTCGCGTGAATCTCAAAATTGCCGAGTTGGGTTAAAATTAATTGAAATTATAAGCAAAGAAAAACTCATTTATCAACAGATCCCTCCCATAAAGCTAATTGTGAAAGGGATTTTTCTCATGTACCTCAGTCGCATTATCAAACTCGTAGATGCTGATCTAAATATCTTCAAAAATAAAACAGTTTTTCGTAAAAGAACATAATTTTCGACAGAATATTCTTATGATTTATATGATATAGTGTGCCGATCCTGTCGCTTTCAACTTGTGTACAGCCTGCAACAGAAAAAACTGAGACTAGTTAGTATAGAAACCGACAGACGGCTATTCAAACTGTTCACGAATATATATATATACTTAATAGGATCGGAGGCATTATCTTCTATACGTTACACGTATCATGACAAATATATATAAACTATATGCATATAAGGTAGTTATAATTCATGTTTACAATCAATTCTTAACTCTCAACTTGTTTGAGCTTTCATATGCTGCAGTACTTCCTTTAAGAACCGGTTTAATTAATTCGTATATCGAAAAGTTGTACCATATGAAGAGCATTTAATATTCATTGAATGGAGAATGCATTTAATTCTTGATTTCTGAAGCTGTGTGTGCGAAACATGCGAAACATATTTGCCAATGCATTTGGCAACATCATTAAGTTGAAAATTGTTGTGCCACAAGAGTGCAACGGCCTATGAAGGACCGCAGAGAAGGGAGTCGGAATTGGATGAGTCCGATTGCACACGGGGCAAAGGCAATGAATTTTCATGAATGCAGTCAAGTCTATAAAAATTAATGCCATCGCAGTTGGTTGCAGTTGTTGACCGAACCCGAAAATGAGTGCGTTTTAAATATGAGTTAAAAACTCTGGCAAATGGTTTCGAACAGAACACAAAACGGAACTCCTCACAACATATCTATATGCATACCTATTATGTATGGTCCGAGGCTTATCAAATGGTCATTTTTGTTTGCATTTAATTAAAAATCAGACAAAAAGGAAGGACACGTGTCAATGTGTCACCGGGCGGCAGGCGACGGGCGCGATAAATCACGCTTAAAACAAATGCCAAGTAATTTATCAATGTCAACACTCAACGCTTCGACGGGGATAGCAGCACATCTAAGCAACAAAAAACAAAGCAAAACAAAAAGGTTGAAAGGATTAAAGCCTTAACCGTTGCATAACTAAACGAATGCGCCCTGATACATGCTGCCCCACAAACTGTTGCCACACCAGCCTGGGCATTATCAATGTAAATTGTGGCAGCCATGTCTGTTTGCACTTCTCAAGACTTTTGCTTAATTTTCAATTTAATTGTTGCAGGCAGGCATTGGTCATTTGGTCAGCCACACACACGCACACCCATCTAAACACACACACACACACGCTGCCTGTGTTTGCTTGTGTGTTTGTAGATGTCTTGTGTTTGTTTTTGGGTTTGGGGCAAAGTTCACTAAATTGCATTTCGGCACGCAATTAGTGGTTCATTTGCTGCGTGGCTGAGCCTCCCACAGAGATAACTTCGCTTGGACTCCAGAGGGATCGGTGGTACCATCGATATTTGTCCGGGCTTGGCTTGTTATTTGCTTTGTGTGCAAACTTAATTTCATCTTATTATGCCCAGACCTCGACCTCAGCTGGTCAAGGCGGTAATAGGCACAGGAATTGGCCGCAACTACGTCTTGAGCTGTGTGTCCTTTGCCTTTGAGCGGAAATGGAAAATCCTTGTAAGCAGGCAGAGGCGGCCAGGCTCAAGTGTTTACTTGGAGTCCTAGGACTTGATTATTAGTTTATGTTGCGGCTGTTGCGTTGTTTCACAGAGCGTTCTCCTCAGGTATCTTGAAGATGCTACATCTGAAAATAAATTTAATGCTTTAATTTTTTTTTTGCGAATCACAAATCTGATAATTCTCAATTACCTAATTTATAGCATTTTTTGCGTTTTGCTGAAAAATTGCAGGACACTCCCTAAGTAGCATGTTGCACATTTTCCGTCCTTTCGTTCGGGTTTTGTTTTTTTATTTTTTTATGAGCATCAAACAGAAAGCAGAGCAGCGCATAAAAAAGCTAATTTAATTAAAAGAAAATGCAATCAAAAACGCCATTCGGTAGCTCGGGCTGTGCATTGTCCTGTGCGTGCCGCCTTGCAATTTTCCTTGACGCAGGACCCTTTTTACGACCGCAAAACAATGACGAAATGCAACAACAGACGAAATGCAGCCCAAGTGCAAGATAGAGACAAAACGAAAAGGAAAAGAGACAAAAATAGGATATGCCATGCGGTTGTTTTCCTCGATGCGATTTTATGCACATTTATCATAATTTCACACGCAGCCCTCGACGAGAGGAGTCACAACAAGGACACTTTTTAGTTCTGGGTTTGGTAGCGCATAAAAAATATAAATTTAAGTGCAGTTCATGCTCAGGGGGCGCGGCAAGGAGCGCAGAAATTGCATTTCGCCTTTTACGACCAATGACATTTATGGCGTTTTCTTAGCCCGCCGAAGCGGCCAAAACGGAAGGGAATGGCAACGGTAATAACCCATTAAAACTATTCGTAAACACACCTACCATAGGTAGAAACTAGAAATCTCATGCTGAGCCAAGGGACTTCGCTATGTAGATCCTGACGGGCAACATGTCAACACATTTCTGTTGCCATTTCCTGGGCGCCAACAACAATGTTTGAACTGGTTATTAATATTAATGCGGCCCAAACCGTAAGCCATAAACTAGTCGTTAATAATAATAAATGCAGCGAGCAATACAAAAAGCATGAAAACAAAGTTTATGCGCGACTAAACAATGCTCTGTATTTAGTAAAAAAATAACAAAACATAATGACTATATGGAATTCGTCTGACTTTGACATCAGTTTACAGGGTAGATTACAAGAGAGGATTGTTCCTACTGGTGTCATATAACATAGTAGATCGAGCTGTATTGCTTTACAGATATATTAGAAGAATTTTAAAGCTCAGAATTGCTGAGTTTGTACAAGATATCATGAAAAACAGCAATGTTTTTGATTAATAACTAATTTTTCGACTTTTTTATATGGCAAATGTGTGATACAATGGGCTGATGCTTCTAAGGATCTTGCTCATATGTAAACAGCGTGGTAAAACTAGTAAATGCCCAGTTTGGTCCAGATATTTTGAGAAACAAATAAGTTCCTCATTCAAAATACTATACTCGACCCATAATTCAATAGGTAATGATTCGAATAAAAGTTGACAGACTCGTTTGGATAGGAGCAAAGAGAGAGACATAGCTCTTTATAGGTTTTCTTTCTATGCGTTGCCCATTGGACATAATCATAATAATCCCTGCCAAGGAAACCTATATAAGCAACAGAAATTCCGCTTCATTTTGGAACAAGAATTTAATGCTGGCCTGTAGTCAGTAAAAGCAATTACTATCAACTTACATGCTGGCACAACTGTGTAGATATACCCATTTTGTCCCAGCTTACAGGGTATAATCTGTGGAAAGAAAATGGTAAAAAAACAGGAATAAATCCAAGCCGTAAAAATACAAATAATAAAATTACTTTTTATTTACTTTTTGGCCGCTGCTTGCTGGGCTCAAATCTCGGGAGGTATTATCAGACACGTTTTCCGGTAATTGAAGTGTTTGTTGTTACCCTCGCAGCTCTTGTTGTTGTTGTTGCTGTTGTTGTCTCTGGCAGCTGCTTCAGCCCGGCATCCTGACTCTCATAATTCTACTTGTGACAAATCAACGCCCTCTTGTAGCTAACTTCCTGCTGCTTTCATCTCTTTTACGAGTGTGTGTAGTTTTAGTAGTAGTCCTTGCCGTTGCTTTATCAAAAGTAATTTCGCTTTTATTTCCTTTGACTATTGCCAGCGATTTCCGTTTTTTCCGCCAATAATTTCATCTCATTTCATTCTTTGTCATAAAAATGGCCAACAACAAAAAAATGTTGCAAGTGAAGAAGTTTCTTATCCTTGTTCTTGTTGTTTTTGCTGTGCCATTTGATGCATGCAATATGCACAAAGTTTCCTATTTCAATAAAAAATACTATACGGCGAATCCTAGATATAAATCTATAAAAAAAATCGCAGCGTTAATATCGTAAAACTCGTTGGGGGCGAGTAGTTCTTGAATGTTTATATTTATCTGACATGAGCTGGATGGCAACAATCTCGCAAGTATGAATTTCTTATAGATACATATATAGTTAGTTGTAAAGAAATATTCCAATTGATCAAAAATATGGCTTGAATGCATATTAACTAATTTTGGTACACACATTTTAACACCAGCTCATTTCTAAAAATTTGCTTGCTTTTGTGTGAATGGCAAAAACGATACAACTGTTGGCCAAGTTTCCAGTTAATGAGCAGCGCTGCAGAACTGATTAGCAAATAATGTAAAAATAATATTTTTTTTAAAGTGTCTTGTGAATTTGGTGTAGATGCGCAAGATTTGTGTATATTAAAACAAGTCTACAACGAAATTTATTAAAACAGTACATGCATGTGCATGCATGTTTGTATCCACATGTGTATACATGTATCTACATACATATGTAGATACAAACATATGAACCTACGTATGAATGTATTATGTATGTATGTGCGTAATCATCGATGCGCTGCCAGAAAATAAGAATCTGACCCAATGGCCGAAGTTAAATTGCTCGGGTATATAAAAAATGTAACGGGCACAAGTGAGCGTAGAATTAGCTCAATATTTCATACATGGCGCTAAAACAACCATGGCAATTATTTTAAACTTTAATCATGAGCTGCCTTAAATACATTTTACAGATCGTTCATTATCTTTGGATTCTGATAAAAGGATATATAGTTGACAAGTAATATTCCAATTGTCCAAAAGATGGCATAAATTATAATTACAGACTTTCTTACTTACATTTAAATACCAGCAGTTTCCCTCTGTTATTATTTTCTGTGAATGGTAAAAGCTGGCACTCGTTTAACAGCTCTGAGGCTAGAAATGCAACACTGTAGCATCTTTTACAGTTGACTATATGCTGTAAAGAATTTTTTAATAATTAATATAAACATAAAGTTTTTCTAAAAGTGACGAGCATATACTTATTAAATTCCTGATATGCAAAAAAAAATTAAATAAATAATAAAGCAAGTGCACAACGAATGTTTTTAAAATATGATCTGTACACGTTTTGTATGTGAAAAGTGATTTGTTATCGTGGCAAAGTAAATACTTATGTACGTGTGCATATATTGAATTGAGTATATACATACATACATACATATAAATATTCGACTATTGGACGCATATTCTGGAGAACTGAAAAGAAACTTCAAGCAGAAATTAATTCAACAAACTCTGATCAATAGAAGCTGAATAGAGTGGACGACTTCATAAAATTCAAATTCACCCAAGTGAGTGTGGAAACCCAATCAATTTAAAATAATTTTAACACATAGTGCAAAAAGAATATCCCCCAGCATCTTTGAATCCTAATCCAAACAATGGTGTTCAATTAGCATCTTAATAAACTGCAATTTTCTGCGCTTACTTAGCCTAAAGAAACCCCAACAAAGACCCTTGAGAAGTCGACGTCATAAACCACACAACTTGCGGTACCTGTATTTTTTTCCGTTCCATGCTGACGACACAAACGCACACATATATCTCGTTTTATTAGCTGACATATTTATGCATATTATTAACATTAAGTTTAATGCACCTTTTACATTTGTTATATACAAAAGTGAAATTTGCAAGCGTCGTTTTTGGCATTTATCATTTCGCAACAGGATCAACATAATCGGCGTCCTCATAACGTTCTCGGGAAGGGACGCGCGCCTCCGTGGCTCATTAATTTTTATACGCGCTACGTGCGTGTGTGCGAGCGTGTGTGTGTGAATGCGTATGTGTTGTGTTATGTTATGTGCCTGGCTTTTGGTTGCAATAAAAACATATTTTATTAGTTGGCATACAACAGCGCAAAAAGGATGCACACAGTGCGTGGTGCCCGGGCAAGTCCTGCCCGATCTCACCACCATTTGGCCGCTGTCCCTGGGACTGTGATGACTTGCTGTCAGCATAAATTCATTATTTATGGTGCAATCAATGCGACCGAGCGTATGTCAAACACATCAAAAATCAACAGCTCATCAGTCGCTGCCGCAGCCAAAGGCGACTCCCAATTCCAGTGTCAATGCGCCTCGCCCTGTCGTCCCGGAAGTTTGTTTATTTTATAGTTTTAGCCGCCCGTCGGTGGCTGCCGCCACGGTGCGAAAATTTGCAAATCCTGCGCAGCTCCGCGGGTTGTCCGGCCGACAGTTGTGGCTCATGTTTGACGTTTGCCTTGACATCGGCCCTGGCAAATTTGAATCTCTTTTATGTGACACCTCATAATGGCTGTTGTTTGTATGTATGTCGACTGTTCATTTGCCAAAATATACCCTTTAAGAAATGAAATGTAGGATATGTGCTGTCAGTTATTCAGCTGTCCGTTGTTTTTTCACCATTGGTCCTAATGCTTTTGATCCCGTAACTTGGCTGTGTATCCAAAGCAAAAGGCGAGCTTTGTGGATGGCGTGAGCGCAAAAGTTGTAATTCTCAGTTGCATTTGTATTAGTGCGAATGCCGGCTTAGTGTAGGTGCCATTGAGGAAATTTAGTTTGTGCGCGTCATCTCCTTTGATCGGTCGTTCGTTGTGCGGGTGCGTGTGTAAATTGTCAGTTGCGATTAAAATGAGCAAATTTTATTATTATAATTGTGTTAAACGCGATTAGTGCGTGTAAACTACCATAAATAGTAGTTTTCCAGCCGTTTTCGTCTGTTTTACAATCGGTAAAAGTGGTTAAAGTAAATTTTTTTTGAAGAGCTTTTTATTTTCGGCGCACTTTTTTTCTTTTAAAGTAGGGGGAGAGAGAGAGAGTGGGAGAGCACAAGTATGAAGCTTTTTCTAAACAGTTCAGTGTTTATTTCCCTTTTTATTACCTTGCAGTGGGAAATTAATTTTTTTGTGTGTAATGTGTAAATGTGTAACGCATAAAATTACCCTTTAAAGTATATAAAATTTGTTTTTGATCGCAATTTTTTTTAAATGTGAGAAGTTGTTCAATCAAAAAAAAAAAAGAATGAAACTGTACATTTGAAAGGGATAAATAGTTTATGGAGGTATAATTATAATTTTCGTCTACAACCCTATATAGGGTATACAAATATCTATCATAGTTTTGCTTATCTATGCGAACTTGCCCTTATTTGCATTTTGGGGGTGTGTCAGTTTTTATTTCTAATTCTGAAATTAACGTATAAATATTTGCCAGTCTGCGCCATAATTCACTTTTGGCAACTTTGTGTGATTTGTCCAGTTGAGAGTCTTGACACATGACTTTAATGCCTTAAAGGACTATTATCTGTGATATAATGATATGATACGACGATGTAGCATCATGATTCCGGCCAGGCCAAATAATTAAATGCTCAACTTGGCTGTGCGTGTGCTCATTTAACGCTGCCAGGGCAAATGATGAATGGCCGAGTGCTTCCTATTTCTGGGTTTATCCGTTTTCCACCCTGCAATTAATATGCTCTTAATCAAGAATGGGGCGAGCTGACGACTGCCGGCTGCCTGGCTGGACTGATGTCTTCCATCATCTTTCAGAGCTAACTTGCGTGTTTTGCGCACCTCAATACGTACGGTCCACCCCCCCCCCCCCCGCACGAGTTCCTAATGCGTCATTTTCTTTGGCTGTATCAATATCCTGGCGTATGCGGTCACGCATCGTATTGCTCTAGTCATAATTTCCAGGGGGTACTCGTCTATTTGTTGTTATTCCTGTTAAATATTCATGCGAATCTGCGCGTTGTCAGCTTCGTTTTATTTTAATGACATTTCAATAATTAATGTATCTTTCTTTTTCCCATTTTTTCCATTTCCGTTTTCCTGCCCGATTTCGGTTGCCATTGTCGCCGAAGTGTGCGTGTCCTTTATGTATATCTATTTTTTTTTTCGACCAGACTTCTTGACTAGCCTGTCGCTCTGGGCTAGATCATCAATCAAAAAGGCATTTTTAAATGTTTCGTTAGGAACTGCTTGTCGCGGCTTATAAATGATGCTGTTATATGGTTTTTTCAGTGGGTTTCTTCTTGCTTTTGATTACTTTTGGGCGTTTTCTGAGCTGATTTTTTAAATGGCAAATGTTCATCAATTTTAATAAGTCAAAATAAGTCAAGAATGCTAATGTTCTAATTGCGTGAAAGTGCGCCCCCAATAGAATATGTCAAGTGGTAGAGTGCCTATATATATAAATACACACGAATGTCTCCATGGCTAGTCATTGGAAGAATAATAAGAAAAAAAGTTTATATGTATTTGATCAGTATCAATATTCCCATCTCTGTCTGTTTGTATTAATGCAAAAGGGTATTTTTATAAAGGTGGAGAGAGTGGACAACGCGGATGTTGTGGAAGGTAATTTATACGCAGATGCTTTTCGCTGCATTCTGAACTCATGGCAAAGAGAGCGAGCATTGTGGATGCTAATTTACATATTTGTCCATTTCGCTTACGCGATTGGTCATAATGCCATTGATCCCGTTACTTGTCTGTGCTGCTCAAGCTCTTACGAAAGAGGCGAGTTGGTGCGGATGGTCTGAGCGCAAAATTTCTAATACTTAGTTGTTATTGTATTAGTGCAAATGCCGACTTAAGAGATTAGGTATATAATTTATTCTGAGCGCGTCATCTCCTTTGATTGGTCGTTTGCTTTGCGGATTTTCGTCTAAAATCAATTGCGAGTAAACTAAGAGAATTACATTATTATTGTGGCGTGAAAAGCGTTAAGCTCGTGTCATCGTGTATATTAGTCATCAACCCGTTTACGCGTTTGTACAAAGTTACTGTAAAATATGGAATCGTTTAATATTTGCTGCAAAGCCTTTTATTTTTGGCAAGTGTTTATACTTATTTCGCAGCCAAAGAGAGCGAAAGAGAGAGAGAGAGAGAGAGAGACTGAAAGTGGGAGAGATCAAGTGAGTACTTTTCAGCTTTGCTGAAACAATTCGGTACTTATTATTTCCCTTTTTATACTTTGCTATATATTATATTTATAATTTGTTATAAATAGATGCACCCGATAAAATACTTTTATTAAATATATATATTATTTATCAGTAAAATAGCTGAGACGATCCGTCGATACATCCGTTTTGTATGTTTTAACGTAAACGTTGTCATGATTTCTTGAGTAATTTAATTTCCTGAATATATGTGACTATTTTTATTGCATACAAGTAATTGAGATTTAACCACATAAAATATTCTTGACCCTACCATAGTTACACTTTATCTTAAATAAAACCCAAATTCTAATCGCATTTGCTCTCCAATCATTTAAGTTACTTTCCTTCTCTGCACAGCTGTCATAATACCCACAGCATGCAGAACGGGAAAGTGAACATTTTTTTCCAACTGACTAAATCAACACCCTGTTTTCATTGGGTGGCTTTTATTTTTCTACGCTCAGGACTTAACTCATAATTCGTGTAAAAACATTTCCTCGCCGCTAAGCAGCTTAGCTAATGTCATTAAGTTGCCATTAGTTGTTGACTGATTTGATTTAACTTAATTTTTTGCACAATCCAGAGTAAAAGAGACAAGACAAATAGAATATGGTCATGAGAGACTTTTGAATACTCCATACTTTAATTTAGAAGTAGAATTGGAATGTAGATATTCGCTGATGATAATGAATTATTGCTTAATTTTTTAATAATATCATTAATAATAAACCCAGCAAAAAAAAGTTAAGCAATCCCTTGCTTGCTTGTGACTGGCTCAACTGTAGAGCATTCAATGGTCGACTCTACTTGCATTGCCTTTGTCTGTTGCTGGCTGCTTCTGGAGATTTGTCTTGTTGTTGTAGGGTCGTTTTGGGTCTAAACCAATTTTTTGCCTCATTTTGCAAAGAATGTCCATGGCCTGCGAGCTAATCGAATAATTCGTTTGGGACATACACAACGAAACTGGTCAAAATGAAAGGGAATTATGTGAGGAATCGTTGTAGATAGAAATCTGAAGGTTTTGGCGGCAGCTTTGGTGCATTTCGTGGAAATTTATATCAATAAACCGCGCGTAGGGTTTGTTTTGATGCGAGTTCAGTTAACTTGGCTGGCAGCCATATTAGAAACGCTTTGCCAACTAATTAGCCGCTCAGAAGTTTGGCAAGTTCTTTGGCTGGCAGTTTGTGTTAACTGTTTTTTTGTCTGTGATTTTTACAGCTTTACTTACAAATCGCTCGATGTTGCAAAAGTTTTTTATTGCGTGTGGCCCAACAAGTTGTCGACGGCGAAAACATAAGCATAAACTTGTCTCAATTATTCTTAATATGCCACGCCCCTCGCCGGGTGCGCCCCCGCAAATCGCAGTGGAGCATTTAGACGAACTTTTATCTGTTGTACGTTAATTAGTTTTGTTCGGTTGAAGTGCAAAATTTTTGATTTTTTCCCAACGCTTGCAAACTTTTTATTAACTTTTGCGCCAAAAATGTTTGCCAATCAAAATGAATTGAACACACAGGACGCAGGATGCTGCTGCTGCTGCTGCAAGCGCAGGATGCACTGCCTCTGATTGCAGCTGCATAAGTGCAAAAGTTTAATTAAACGGCGGCTGCGAGGTCGGGGGAATTGAGGAAGGTTCTGATTTCAAATGGCGCTTATGATGAGCCCCCTTGGAATTGCTGCGCTGATTTTCCATAAGTTTTTCCAGCTGCTTTGCACAAAAAAGAAACTACAAAAAAATAGAAGAAAAATTAACTTAAAAATGCAAATTGTTTTGTTAGCACCTAATTTTTTGACATTATCAAACGGGGGCCAACAGCATCCAAGTTTGCAGCTGAAAATGTTTCTGTATTTTTGCATAATTGAATTTGCTTGTATTTTGGCGCCGTGGGACGAGTTTGGTTAACTTGGCAACTCTGCCGCGGGTGTTTGTGCTGTTAGCCAGAAAAGTGGAAAACTTTTATGCTAAAAGAGTATGGGAATTCACAACTACAAATTGATATGAAAAATATGTATGTTGTACATTTGTATACGTTAATTAAAACCAAAAGAAGGGTCTATGTAAAGTCTTGGCTTAATTTGGCATAAAAAACTAAGATAATAAACTATATATATTTTTCTATCCTGAACCCATTGAAAATGTGAAAAGCGTATAATTGTTTTGGGCAAATATATGTAACATGGCATCTCCGATCCCATAAATTGTATATGTTCTTGATCAGCATCAATAGCCGCTAATCTAGCCAAGTCAGTCTGTCCGTCCGCCCGTCTGTCCGTATGTATTGTCGATTTTTTAACCTATAAGAGTTGGAGACTTGGAAGACTCCTGGAGACTCCTAGTGCCCGCGCAGTTTGTTTTAGATAATCGATAACTCGTCGGGTTTCCAAAAAATCGACAAAATGTTGAGCAAATCTCTTAGTTTGCATGGCAAGATCCCAAAATTTGACATGTAGCTTCTTGAATATTATATACATATCAAGAATCTGTCATTTTTTAGCGACCTCCCTCCCTCCCTTCCCTCCCAAAAGAGTTAGATTAGATCTGATGTTTAAAAATCCTCGAGAATTTTGCAATTTTGTCTAGAGGTTGATTAGATCTAATGCTTAGAAATTCTCAAGAATTTAGCGATCTTGTCTAGAGCCTCTCTGCTTGTCAGAACAATTTCAAAACTAATATAAATTTGTATTTATTCAGCAACATATTGAAAACATATGCAGCTGTATGCAGCCGACATAGAAGCCGTCGGTACATATAAATTCAATGTGATCGAAAGCCGTCGGCACTTGACGATTCCGCGGATTTCGAGAAATTTCCTTTGTTCCAGGAGATTACAATTAATTTTACAAGTTGGCACATTCCTTCCGTAATACAATAAATGTACGTATGTATATACTTATATGTATATAGAGTATATAGACATCGCTTCATATCTGTGGTCCTATTTGACTCTTTGATTTATTTATCTTCCGGTTTGTTCTGATTAATTTATTTCCGATATTGATATATTATTTTAAATGTGGTTTACGTGGGCCGGCGGATTTTTTGCTTTGTGCATATGCTGAAAATTTTAAGACAGAAAATAAATAATGTTTTTAAAGTATTTGTTTTTTTTATTTTGTTTTTATTGTTTTTTTTTTGTTTTGTGGTTTGCCAAAAAATTGATACAACCTTTGGCAAACTTTATAAATATTCTACTGAGTTCTGTAGCTTTTACAATATGTTTATCGCTTAAGATCTAAGCAGGACGATTACAAAAGCTTACAAACTAAATACATTTTTCGTTAATTAGATTTAATTATAATATAAATCAAATATTTCTAAATCGAAAACTCGTTGTTGTTGTCGCTATATCGAAAGAAACAAAACCATTATCACAATCGCTTTGATGAGTAAACTTAGGGGGGCTGCAGAAATTTTGAGTCGATGAAATCGGGGGAAGTTGTTTAGCTATATGCCGTCGGCCTGAAGTCCATGGATGAGGCCGATCGCTGGGTGTTTCCTTTGTACTATTTGCCTGACTGTGGACTGTTGTTGTAGTTGCAGTTGTAGTTGTAGTTGCAGCTGCAGTTGTAGGTCTATAGTTTTTTGGGTTTACTCAAGATGCGTTTTTCACTGCGATGGTTTGCGCCACTTGCCGCACTTGCGACCAGCACGCTGCAGACACTGGCCGGCCGTGGAGTCCATTAGCTGGCGTATGGTGTTTAGCATTACGGTGGCCATCTGCCACTGGCGTAGGCGCAACAGTTGCTTCTCCTGTTCGCGAGCCTTGCGCAGCATTGCCGCCTGATCCGGTATATAAAAGGCCACAGCCATTGTATTTGTAGTTCTTGTTGTTGTTGCTGTGTTTTTTGCTGCTGCTATCAAGGAAAACTTGTTCTTTGTTTCCAATTGCACAATTGTTTGTAATTAATAATGTCTTTCTTCGCAGATGACTCAAGACTTTCTCTTTGCAGATTCGCGCGAGGCACACAATGAATAAATTAACTACACAAATGCTTTGTTGCTGCTGTTGATCTTCTTCTTCTTGTTGGCGTTTACGCACACGTCAAAATTGTGTCTGGTTCATTCACTTTGTTTTGCTTCGCTGTTGCTGCTGCGTCCGCACGCTTCGTTAGCTGACTTCAAACTGGCTGGCGTGAGCGCAATGCGCGCTCTTTTATACGCCGCACGCTCTCGCAGTCGGCGTTCGTTGCCGCTGCTGCTGCTGCTGCGGCTGCGGCTGTTCTTGCTTTGGTATTCGGCGCGCTGGAGAGTTGAGTCTGTCCTGCTCTCTGAGCGCTCACTTGACGTTTTGTACGTACATAGGCCTCAGTTGCTCTCGCTGCTTAAATTTTTTGTTTTGGTATTTTTGTTGACATCGCCTCATTCGTATTTTTTGTGCGCAACCACCAAAAAAAAAAAATTTGTTGCCAGGCCGCGTTCCCTCTCTGCGGAGTGGGCATTGGCGTGGGCGGGGCGGCCACCTTGCGCCTGTTGCCAAGTGGGTGTCTCAGTATGTGTGTGTGTGTGTTGTCAGGTTATGTTCCCGTCACAGGCGTCGCTGTCGCGCCTTTGTTGTAACTGTATGCGGCGAGAAGTACAGTTAGCATATTAATTGTATTAAATCGTCGTCGCATGACAAACATTTTTAGCGCAACGTCTGGAAGGCAAAAAGAGAGCTTAGAGAGAGCCTGTGACACTCGGAGATATGGGCAAGTGGGCAAAGTTGAGGGCCTGAAAAAAAGAGCTCAGATACATCTGTATTTATGTACATACATATATATGATTATTATACTTTCGTTATATGTGAATTTATCAAGTTCACATTTATAACGAGTTGTCAACGAATATGACGAGCCTTTTAGCCATGTCTTTATCAGAACACTCTATTAATGTTTTACAAATGTTTTTCCAGCGCTTCCTACATGCTAGCCGTAGCTATCTATAAGATGCCAGCTAAGTAGTATAAGTAATGAACGCCTGTCATAAATTTTTTGCTTACATTTCATTCATTTTAATAATTTTTTTTTGTCAACAATGGGCCCGTCATGTCGCCGCTGTTATAGCTCATCTTTTTGTTCGTAATTCGCATGAATTTTCGTATTCCTTGGAGCGAAACGATCCGAAAATTATAGCATTGCTATATCATTTATTTTGGGATAATCTGCCACAGCTAAACGAACATGATATATAATTGTATGCAATATCATTTCCGAAATTGTTATTAAATATATGCCCTTTTACACAGAGTTGTTTAACGTATGTATTAAGAATTTCATTCAATACTTTCTTTTATTGCATCTGATTTTAAACCAAGGACCAATATTAAACTCCTGCATAAGTATGCGATCGCACCCATTCATTGTATTCATTAAATAAATGCATAGTCGGTATATTCAAGAATAAGTTTAATTATGTTATGAATACACTTATTCTTGATTTATTAATAGTTGTAACCATTATACTTAAAACCACAAACATTTTAGAACAGGGTATATATAATAATTAGTCAACATTTTATATGTGCATCATATTATTCATTCCATTTCCTGCATAAGGCAAGATTTATTTTAATCATTGTATATATTATACAAGTGATTAATCCGAAAATGTTGATAAAAAAATGCCGCAAGAAACTTTCCTTCTGATGAAATTCAGAATTTCCAAAAGGTAGCAATTAGATTGTTCTTAGCTAACCTATCCGCTGAGAACTGGCCAACTTGAGGGCTCTTAACTCCACCCACAATGCTGTCAGTTGGCTCTGACCCACGCACACTAACGCAATCGAACAGAGAATTGTCTACTTGGTAAACTCAGAGCGTTCGTCTCAAGTATCTTTAGAGTCGTTCCACTGTTACACAACTTCCACACTTAGGGGTTGCTCTAGGTCTATTGTTACAAGAACTATTCGCTGAATGTTTAGCTCTGCTCTGGCATTTGCCTTCTCGTTCGCGCAAGCGACAAAGTCGCTGCATAGTTTTTTCTTTCCTTCTTGGTTTTCCGGGTTCGCGCCGGCAGCATAAATCTAAAAGGCGTGGCTTATTTCCCTAACGCCGGCAACATTTTCAGCCAGAAAGAAGCCGCAACAACATTTTCTCTTTCGCTTTGGCCCAATGAGCCAACGACTGAAGTTGGGTTTTTGTATGCTTCTGTTTTGATGTTTTTCTTGTTTTTTTTTTTTTTTTTTGGCTACTTTACTTTTTGTATTTGCGGGGCGGAGCTTTGTCCGAGACCTTATTTAATGGGCTACCTTTCCGTGGCTGTTATTTTATGAATCATCATTTCTGGGTGGAGTCTATAGATTTGAACCAAATCTATGCTTGATTTTCATAAAATAAAAACACTTCAAACTCCTCGAACGCGATTATGCCGTCGGTAATTTACGCATTAATTGAACCAATTAGTGAATTGCCTTTTTCAAGATTCTAGATTATATTTAGTGAGATAAGAGTTTTAATTTTTGTAATGCTCAATGAGGCATAAGAAAGGTTCTCAAGTAAATGCCTTGTTTTCTTAAAGGATTACATGATATTTCTTTTTTTTTTTAAATCTTCGATCAACTTTCTTTCTGGTCATGCGGGTAATTATTGCAATTTTTATTGAAATTTTACAGCTAATGTTAAGCGACGTGTGTCAACACATTGATTGACAAAAAGAAATCTGGATTTGGGGTTGTTCAGAAAACCCATATACCATTGTTGTCGCTATCAATTTGCATATCTAATTGCATGGAAATATGATTTGCTTACTGTTTCCGAAATCATGAAACTTTTGGGTTTTAGGCTTTGGGTCATGGAAAGTGAATCTGTCAAATTAGCTTTTAATTGAGTTTTCAATCTGCATGTCAAATGACCCACATGATCAAAAGTTTGACGCGTGTTGTTCCCCTTGAAAATGGTGTCAATCGAGCAGATTCCCGAAGTTTTCTGCTCACTCATGCACAAAAGTTGCCAGCATTTAACGAAGGCAAGCTGCAGATCAAGCTTTTATATTTCACCAGCTTCTCTGACGTGTCTTTGTCTTTGTTATTAAGCTCTTGACGTAGTCGTTTGGGCCTGCCTCAAAACCTGGGCTTTAAATTACCTGCCAAGCTACAGATACTACCCCGTCATATGCTAATGAGTAATGCCCACAATTCGACAACTTGCGCGATGTTCCCTCTCATCCATCTCATTTTCTAACTAACTTTCTTGCTCTCAATTTGCATGAGCTAAAACGCGTTCGCTTTGCCACCTCCTGCCCAAAAAATGTAAAAAGTCTCTCAGTTATGCTCTGCTTATCTCCCGGCTTGCCTGCCGATCTCTTGGCTTCTCTCTGTTCCACTTCGTGTAATTTGTATTAATTTTTTATGATCTCTACTGGTGGCCCTGGCATATCTCTCCCCCTACCGACCGTGGTTCGTCGACAGATATTTTTATTTGTTTTCCATTTAGAAAGCACCGAAACAAAGACAATTGCTGGGTGATCCGTTGCACATGGGTCATTAACTCGCCGCCGTTTGTAACGCCTGTCATTGAGCGCTGCTTAGGCAGACGATCGTCTACGAGGCGATCGCGGAAGCTTTGCCGTTTCCCAGGCAAACGCAGAGACCAACCAAGCAACCAACCAGACAACCGACCGATGGATGAGTCATCCGCGCAATGCACTTGGCAGTGGATGTGGCTTGGGTAACCTGGTGAAGAGCGGAGGGGTTTGGGGGACCACAACCAAAACGAGACCCATTTAATGTTGTTTAACGACTGTTTGCTGTCTGTGGGGTTTCGTCTCGTCTCGTCTCGTCTGGGGTACAACATGTGCATAACTGTGTTCGGATTCGGATTGGACTTGGAATTCGGACGCGGTCCTCAACACATGCACACACTCAACGCAAAAAAAGATACAAGACGGCACGAAAAATGATATGCCGATAAGATTGTTATACAAGCGGTATCCCAAACACAGATGTGAACCTACGTCGAACTCTTGGCCTTTGTTTAATTTATTTGATTGTTCTTTTTGTTTGTCCATCGATGATTTCTGTGTGTGTGTGTATCTTGTACAAACATGTCAGTGCTATATGCCCGGTTTTTATTTAAGTAATTTTCGCCCCTTTTTCATAGATTTTATGAATAGATAACGCATCTCTCATCTCTTACTGTCTGCAGTTGCAGCAGGTCTTCAAGTTCTCTGATTTTTAGGTAGGTGCGTGGTAGGCAACATGCAACGACATGTCCAACTGTCTCTGGAATTGTTCTTGTTGTTTGTGTTTGCTTATGTCATTATTTGTCTATGGTCTTAGTTGCACTAATATTTTCCTCATGGGCAGTAGTCGAATAGCATGAGGTGCGAGTTTCGAAACGAGTGGATTGGCCTGAAGTTAAGTGGAGTGAGAAGTGTGCCTGAGCTGGCCTAGGGAATGAGTCATGCTGTTGCGGTTGCAAACGTTGGGAATGCGTGTGGAAATAGGCGGCAATTAGAGTTGATTATGAGTAGGTGCAAGTGCATGGTTAATTTATGGAGCAGATCGTAAACATGTGTCTTGAACATGCGCAAATTCTGAAATTTTAATGGCAGACAGCCTGAAGATATGTTTAGATGAATAAATAAAGGTACTCAATGTATAATATATAACTGGCTTAAACTGCATATGTTAGGGATTAGTAATCTTGTCATAATAAATAAAAAATAGAAATTTAAAAAACATTAAGAAAACTTTTTGTATTTATAATACAGTGCAAACTCTTCTCACTGACGCTTCTGTAAGGTGGACACTTCTCTTGGGCGCAAATTTTGACTTAAACCATTATTAATCAGGCCAATCCCCTCTGTACGCACCTGTTGAGGGGACAAAAACTACCCGATGTTCCTTGTCCGTTTAAGAGAGTTTTCACTGTATCACCTCATATGTAATCTAGCATAAGTTAGATCATCTCTTTGCGGCAAAAGTTCGAAACCAATTCTCAACTTACATATGTCAATTGACTTTTAGTACATTTTAAAATATTTAAATACGTGTGCCAAGATTTCGATTCGGTTTGAAAAGCGAATGCATATCGATTCGCTTTCGTTTTTGTGTTAATTCCGAGTGAATTCGAAACGGTTTCAAATCGTTTTAATTCCTCCTCAATATCAATTGGTAACTACTAGAGCAGATTTCTCCATTAATTGTGTCTATTGACATAAAATTTATTTTTCAACTGCCAGGATTTTCGATTGTCCTCAGGTAAAACGATGTCTTATTACAGCCTCAGTTGAGAAAAGGTCAGTTTCAGTTCGATAGTATTGTGATAATATTGTGAAAAGGATTATTTAATAAAATAAATAAAACTCAGGTCAGTGAAAGCTTCAATTGCTTGCCAATATAACCAGGAACGAAAAAATAAATATAACTTGGATTATTTTGCTTATTAACTTTCATAAAGACATCACGTAAGTTAAAACTTTTGAAAACTATTAGTTGCTTGGAATGGGAATAAAGAAAAGCAATCCATTTCGACTCCAAGAAGTTTTATCGGAATCCAAATCTAGAACAGGCCCGATATATGCTTCTTTCTATAATTAGGTAAAGGTTTCTTTAATCAGGAATTATAAATAACATCAAGTATATACATATTTTTGAAATAAACTTTGTATCTTTTAAACAGTATGAAAAATTATGTGACATTTGAGTGAAAGAATATAGGTATATTCAGTAAAGTTTGCGTAAGCAACTATTCAAGTTTCTATTTGTTTTTCTGCCCTTTTAATGGCCTAACATTACATATGCATTCAAGTTCTAAGATCTTTTACTTTTAATAGCTACTTAAACATTTGAAACTCATCAAATAGCTTGCGGGCTTTTGCGAAGATATTTTCTACCCCATAGTTGGGCATTTTATGCATTCGAGTCAAAACGCCATGAAATATGCAACACATGGCGCCTCGAATTGTCTTTTATGCGACTGAGTTGTCGCCACCAGCGGCCCGAGTTCTTTTTGTATTTTTTTGCATATTCCTTGGCTCCAGTTTTGGGGTTTTATGTGCTTTCAGTGCCAATGCAAATGGCGCATTAAAAAATTTGCGCAACGCCACGTACGGGAACGTATGGACCTTATCAATGCCCTTATCCGTCAGCTGGTCGTAAAAGACGCGCGACCGTAAAACTAAAGGCAGAAGCATCGAAATCAAAGTATATAAAAACTGGCTAACAGTCTTTACTCACACAGTTGGCCATAAAATAGATAAAACCGAAATTTGAATAGAGCGGCTTTAGCGGGCGGGCGGCGGGGGCCTGTAATAGTGGGACGCCGCGTTGTCTGGGCGTGTATATTCCCTGTACAGGAAATGGTTACGATACTATCCAACGATTTTTTATAGCCACACATATGCAATGGGCCCCAATGCTGGCTCGTAAATATAAATTAAATTATATAATTTATGTAATTTAACATTTAACCCAGCCACGGAAACCATTATCGTAATTTTTCAATTGAATTTCTTTGAGTACTTTTATTTAAATCAATAAGTACTCAAATGTACTCACATGCAATTAATTTGAATTGCTTGGGACAATTGATGATATAGGCTCAATGTTTGTTTTTGAATTGCAATTGAAAAGCATTGAATTGAAGGAAAACAAATTTATTTTAGATTTGAGCAACTAAACCCTAGCATAAAGCACACTTCTCGTAAACATATCCCATTCTATTAAAATTATATGCAAGTATTGACTAATAATATTTGATTGCCTGCGAATGAAATTAATTTTAATTGGTAGCTTTGTCTCCGTTCACGGCATTAAAAATGCTCAACGCCTATTTTGGCCTATAAATTTTCATGGTAATTAAAGCCTGCGCGCATTGCTCGTCCACACCGCTTGCAGCACTCAGCATGGAGGTGATAAAAGTCGCGGACTAATAAAGCGCCAAGTGTTCGGGCCGAGCTTGTCCCTTGAGAGACTTTGACAATAACTCATAAAGGCATTTTAACTGCCCAGCGCTGGCTAATGACCAGGGTCCAGGCCTGGTTGTAGCGGACTTGCTCTGGCACAAATTGCGCGCAATTAGTGCGCAATTTTTGAGCGCTAGATGGCGCACAGCTGTGCCTGCCACACCCACCGCACACACACACACAAGCACACACGCACACATGATTAGCGCTGAGTGTGTTTTGGCATTGTAATTGCTTTTTGTAATTTATGCCCGCGCCGCTTGCCACAAGAGTTGTCAGCGTTTTGTCTCCATGTGCCGCAGCCCCTTTGCCCTTTCCCCTTTCTCCTAACCCCAACTCCGTCCATATTCATCTGTGCGGTATTTGGCCGATGCTGCTGATGCACTTTGTCCATCATTATGACAGCTGCTTGACGACCGAAAGGGCTCGTAGCCAGGCCGTAGTCTGGCCAGTATGGGGGATTGTCGCTGATTGGGCAATTTTTCTTACCCGGCTGTGGTTAATTTTTTCGCGTTATGAATGCGCTCTGTGACATTTGACATTGGGAAGTGCCGAGCAGTGAGCACAGCTGATGCCGGCAATCAGAGTAGGAGTAGGAGACGCGACAGGTTCGTCATGGTGATTACATAGTCTTGTCGCTGCTGTGGGTCTTTGTCAGACCCAAATTGATTTTAATGGGATGTGCATAGAGGAGGTGTGCGAAAGTCGGGCGTGTTTCTCATACACCCGTTGGATTACATCAGATGATTTTCCAAAAACTTTATTTTACTGAGCTCCAATAGCAAAGCAAGTCTTCCGTATCCTTTAAAAACTCTCGAATCCCAACTGTTTCTCAATTAATTACCATTTAGTGAACTCGCAACTTCAAATAGACGGAAATCAGAGAACCCGCCGCGACATTGTCGCACAGTCTGTGGAGCACAAAACAAGCAGAAGCCACATCCGACTGTGCACCGCTCCATGCTCCACGCCTCCAGCCTCAATCCGACGCCCAGCCAACATTTTTGTTATAATTATAGCGCCCAACGAGGCGTGAACATATGTCGTCGCCACCCCCCCAAAAAACTGTGCTATTCAATGAGAGCAACGGTCACAGCAGCCACAAAAGTTTTTTCATGTACAGTAGTAACTGACTAAAATAAACTGAGATTCGTTGTATGTACATTTTTTGCATGCTGTTCCAATGACAGCCAAATATGTCGGTTTACTGAATCGTTTTAGGCAATTACCACTGTACCACACAGGCCCCACAACCGCTGAAGCATTCTTCGGGACCAAACGCTGTGGCGTATGCAACGGCAAAAGTTGCATTCAAACAGTGAATGTCCTTTTTGTATGAGCGCCTGCGAGTGTTTTTAATGGACACAGTGCTACACATCGAAAAGTTAGACTGCTCTACTTGGGTTTTGCTCAACAAGCAGATACCCTGTTTCAAGCTTTTAAGTCAACATTTATTGGGCATACATAGGGAATTATTATAATTAAGACTTTGGGTAAAATGAATATATCTAATGTGTATCCAGATTTGGGACCTCTTTTCTTTCCACTTCTACATTTTTATTTAATCGGACTTCTGTTCTATATTTATTCTGCATTCTGTATACTCTGCATTTTTCATCTTATATGTACTCTATTCTACACTCTATACTCTTTACATAACATATAAGTATAGATTTATCATTCTCGACCTGTTGCATACTTTTGCTGTCGTGCCGCTTGCTGGTTATTACCTTAGAATACAGGATATTCAAAAGGTATCCTCTAACCATTTTGCTGGCCACGGCTTTTATGGTTGTATATTTGGTCAACACAACTGCGCCCATGCGTGGGTCTTGCGTCGGGGCAGGTTTATTCATGCACAAATTGTTCAAAGTGAATTTTCAGGCTGCATTTGTCAGTTGTCCTCAGTTGTCGTTGATTTTTATTTTTTAATTTTTCCCGTTTTCAATTTTGTTTTTTAATAAATGTTGCAAATGCGCTTTTACGCTTTTGACTTCAATTTGCCAGGGCCGCTTTTGATATTTCACTTGGGTTTTAGCCCATGTACAAGAATATGTGCATATGTGTGTACATTCATGCAGTTGTGTTTTGTTTTTATTGTAATCGCATTAAGTGCGCTTATTTAACGCAAATCTGCCCAGCTCAGTGCCCCAGACCATGCAGCACAGAGATCCTTGCAGCCAAACGCTAATGATGACTAATTTGTTTGCATTGCCTCAGCTTTGGCCAACAGCCGCCGTGTCCTTATCCACATCCCACAGCCCAACCACATGCCCAACCTTTTCAATTCATTTCGTTGTCGTTTTTTTCTCTCTCTTCAGTCGAGTGGGCCACATGTGTGCGGCCACAAGTGTTTGTTCCACGGGACGCAGGCAGCAGTTGCTCAGATCCTGTGCTCCGGGTTTTTGTTATTTTTGCAACATTTAACGCTTATTTGGCTCTTTGCTAAGCTTTCATGGCACGGCTTTTGAGTGTTGGCCATGCCGTCTGTTTGTTTTTTTAGGCATTTCAGAAAAGTTCTTCCGTGAGTAGGCGGGCTGGCGTCTCTCTCATCTCGTTTGTGAGTTTGTTGTTTTTAGCTGCAGTGCACAATTAATTCGCAATTAGCATTTTGTTTTCAAATGTTAGACGAATGATTAGGGTGCATAAACAGAAGCCACTAAACAGATGCTGTTTTCAAATAAGGAGGGGCATATGTCATGTCAGTTCTACAGAAATCCAAACTTTATTCAAAGCCAAATACAGATTCGTATATTCATTTTCATCTAAAAAAAACTTCAACTGTTTAATCCGCTTAACTAATTTACTCACCATGGCAAAAGATGCTTTACCTAAAAAGAGAAACCAAAAAAAAATGGGGGGGCCAATAGAAAAACAACCAATTGGTAAATTAACAAATTATGCAGCGCTCAGGCGGGACAGTTGAATAGCAGGAGGAGAGGCTGGATGAGCAGCAACAACGAGCACTTAATTTAGTTAATGTAAATCGAGCACAATCCAAGTCTCCCGCACAACTGCTTGACATTTGACAGATGAACTCGTAGACTCAGTGACAGGTCAGGCGAAGCGAGGCAGGGGCAGCGGCAGAGGCAAACTAGAGACCAGACTACGTCCAGGTCAAAGATACATTCGAATCGCTTTGGCTGCTGATGCGGCATAATTTGTTAGACTCGGCAAAGAAAAAAATAAATGGCAACATCTTTGGATTTAGTTTGCCAGTAAATAGCGGCTGAAGTTGCGGAAGAGCTTGCAGGGTGGTTCCCCCGGCACTTGCCAGTTAATGGACATCGTTTTGTTTGTCGTCCTTAAAGCGCATTAGAGAACTGTAAAGTTTATAAACAAATAAAAATGGGCATTATAACAATAAATAACGGCATTGCAGTTGCGCTCGAAAAATATAAACATCAAAAATACAGCAAAAAATAAGAAATGGTAGAAACAAGTACTTTGTTGCAGCTAGTCGAATCTCTGATACGCTTACCATAATATTACCTAAATAAATATATATGGTTAAAGTATATAGTTTGCAATTTTTATTTAGATTTCTTAACTCCAACAAGACATATATATATTTAAATTTATTATTATTATAAAATAATTATGCAAAGTATCCGTGATATTCCTTTCAAGAGCATCAACGTGTTTGGCCAACTGTTTGATAGGGTTTTCTCTGTGGACCTTTCAGGGCAGTCCTTAGCCTCCTTTGAGATTTACACTTGGCCATGGTCGTATCTTTGCAACTGCGCTCCGGTGATAATAAAAATTTAATGATTTTATTGCTTATGAAGTTGTAATTCATTTTGTGCCAACCCTTCGACAATTATCCTTTTAGATAAACAATTGCGCCCAGACAGACAGCGTTGCGCATACCCTAAGAAAATAAAATGCCGTCGACTGTCATAAAAACAAATTTCATTGTTTGTTTTCTTTTGCGCGCTTTTGCCATATTTTTATTTAATTTTTTTTTTATTTTTGTTTTGCTTTTGCCTTTTGTTTTTGCGTTGCGCTGTCGTAAAACGTTTATTTCATTTATGTGGCATATTCCCTTTGGAGACGTTGCCATAAAAAAATCGTGTAAAATTATGCAAAAAGGATTAAAAATATCTGCAGGAAGCGCAGCCGTCACAGCTCCAGCTTCTGCCCACAGCAGCTGTGTTTGCCGATAGCTCGTCATGTTTTAATTACGTCTGATAACAAAAACTATAAGAGCCTTTCGAGTTTTATTGCCCTGCATTTAAAAGGACCCAAGTAGCTGATGAGAAGGAGGTAGAGGTTAATGTAGATCTCTCATGGCTCAGCCGATGACCCAATATTGTAATCTTAAGAAATAAATCGTGTTGTTGTTTTTTTATGACATCATGCTCGCAAAGCGGCCAAGTGCAGGGTTCAGGTCAGCACGACACATGACCACGAATTAATCTGAAATCGAAATCAAAATCGCCAAACAACAACATTTCGCACATAATTCAGCACAAACAACAAAAGGCACGCAGTCGATTCGCCGGGGAAGGTAGTCAAAGAAAGTGACAGAAATCTCGAATACAGTTGGCGGGGTAAAGTGCTGTCAGGCTATCAAAGGGTTCCTCTTGCCAATCAGCGTGAAAATCACGCACAAAGTTGACCAAAAGACGGCCCATTCCTAAGCTGCTCAGCTGCCAGAGCAACTCATGGCCAGATCTGACATATCCACAATTATTTCTAATGACAGGACATATGAGTTGCTCCTGAATCCATCAGAAAAGATGAAAAAAAGAAAACCTCTAAGCCAAAACGTATGTCAATTTGTCAATTTCGCATATTTTTGCGGTGCTATTATTTTTTTTTTATTTTTTTTTATCGCAAATGCCGAGCGACGGCTTTTTTTTATTGATATCGTCCGGGGCAACACGTGTGTTGGCTGAGCATGGGGACTTTTTTCCTGGCCACAACAATGTAATCTGATGCCTGTGTCCGTTTTCACGTGTGTGTCGGTGTGTGTGGACGATGGAATTGCCGTTGGCCTGGCTTTTGCCCGAAAATTGCCAAATCATTATAAACATATATATGCTTTTTCCATTTCTATTATTCCATTATTTGTCATGGTTTTGTCAGTTATCCTCTGGGTTATTTGATATTTTACAGTTGATAATAGCCTTTAAAAACTTTTCATATGTGCCTGATCATTATAGTTGATTGATGTGAAAGCTACGGCAAAGGTTTTGGATTACTGAAAATGAAAGAAATTGCCAGAAAATACACAACTGTACTGAATAGTTGCGATGTGTGATATGAAATATTATATGTATATAAATAGTTGCTTAAATTTTGTACAATTTAATGCTTGGTAAATGAAATCAAATACATATTTTCTATAACTGTACTGCAAACGACCTTCGCTTATATGTAAATCATTAGCTGGCCAAAATATTAAGGGTTGAGATTTAATTATGGGAAACAGAATAACCCAAACGAAAAGTCAACAAACGCAATGCCCACTTTTGTGTTTTTTATTGTAAGCAGCTACACGTAATTAAGCACTGGTCGTCGAGTCCAGTCCCAGGCCCATCAAGGTGCCTACTGTAAGCGCCTGCATATGCTGTAAGATTTCGAGTAGATGTGTTCCGGTGAGCGTTCATTTAACTCTTTCAGTTTTTATGGTCATTAATATGCTTGATTATTTCCCTTGACGTTGTTGTCGTCAGACTCGTCGCCGCACTCCTGATGAGCCCGACACGTGACCAGCGACGTCGCGTCGGTGCGTCCAGCGCCCGCATAAACATTTTCATCCTGAAGTATCAACTTCCGGTGCGGCCCGTGTGAGCAGCATTCAACATGCACAAACCATAATAAATATCAGCTGCATTGTGTTGAAAAAATATTTAAAAACTGTGGCAAGCGCTTACCTTGCCCCTCAGTTAAGGTCCTCGACTGTGTCGCAACCCCTTCAGGGCAGGCTGGCAAAAGGGTTAAGTAGCAAAGAGGCTGATGCTGAGGCTTTTATTTTTTATTTTTTTGGGGGTTGAGCCACGCCCCGCTCGGCGTCCGCCGCTATTATTAATGCTGATTGACGCCTGTTTTGTAATTTTGTAATTGAAACTGAAGTTGTCAGGATGTTTCGCTGCTTTTTTGACATTATTTCTGCTGCCTTTTTTCTACTTTTTTTTTTTTTGTTGCCCACAATCATTTGTTTGTTATCCTTTGATCTTTTTACTGTCGCGAACAGGAATCGTTGACGTTGTGTATTCTGTTGTTTTTTTGTTTTTAATTTTTCTAATGCAAGCTGACAAATTATGAATCTGTTGCGCATTCGAGTGATGGGTGCGATTTTTCTTGTTTTTTTTTTCTAGTTTAGGTGTTGCATACTCTAAGAAACTTACAATTTTTCCATCTGCAGTTTGTCT
Organism: Drosophila borealis; assembly: GCA_035045885.1. Classification (NCBI taxonomy): domain Eukaryota; kingdom Metazoa; phylum Arthropoda; class Insecta; order Diptera; family Drosophilidae; genus Drosophila; species Drosophila borealis. Next base: position 5,264,207 of record JAWNOR010000211.1, read on the forward strand.
TTAATGTAAACACCTTGTTTCAACCCTCCAACCGTATCTCAATTATGCTGCCCTCGACCGCAATTACTCATAATATCCCAAAGAAATATGCAAAATTTTGCATATTGCCGGAGTCATCAATTTTGGGCGCAGGCTGCCTGATTGTCGTCTGGTCTAATCTCGGTGTATGTATCATCTGGTCCGCCTGCTTTGGCTCAGCCAAAATGGAGCACTTTAAGTTTCAGCCAAGCGACAAGTCCTCAATTATCAGATTTGCATGACTGATATGCCAAACGGACTGGCTGGCCTCTACCAGGAGAGCGCAGAGCTTGTAGTTTGGTCTCCTGGCGCAGCATAATATTTCAAATGAAGCGTAGAGCGAAGGACTCATTATCAAAGCACAGCATGTGGTTAGCCCCAAGTAGCGAGGCAAACTTCCGTTCCGTTACTGCAAAGGAGCAGCACATGGCTGCCCAGATGATGATGAAGCAACACTGCAGAATTTCAGTCAATTTCCTCGAAATTGTTTTTTGTTTGTTTGCCACAGACTCAACCGACCTCACTCGGCTGGCTTCCCCCGACTCGCTTAGGCTTCCTGTCTGCCCGTCTGTCTGTCTAGCTGCCTCGCTGCCTGCCATCCAAGTTTGGTAGCTTCATGGCATTGTTCGTGGCAGCGTTACAGGCGACAGTGTTAAATGGTTGCAATATGTCATCAGGTTGGCTGCTGGAGTTGCCGTTACTAGATGGCTGCCATGATAGCCCAATCATGGCAACCGGCAGGTCCTGGTAGCGTGTGTCTTTGGGACCCGGTCGGGTGCGGCGCCATTTGTATGAAAAATCGCCAGGATGCTAATACGTTTGACTTCCGTTGACGGATTACCGACTATTTGGTCTGTGCCTGCCCTTCCGACTGGCTCTAGCTCTACTTGGGAGTTGTGTGCCCCTCTCCCCTGCCTTAAAATTGCTGCGTTTCACATTTCATTTGAATATTTTAGCCGAAATCTTTTTTGCTGGTTGTCCTCTTTTTGGTTTTGTGGGTAGCTATCTGATAATTTGCTCGGCTGCTACTCAGTCGAGTTGTCGTTAGCGAAACAAAGCCTCACCAGCGCATTGATAAGCACAAGGGCCTAACCGAAGCGGTCGGGCTGAGGCAAACACTGAAAATAATTGACTTGCTGTCGCAGTCACAAAGACTTTTTCATAAGAGACTACTGTGGGTGCTTATGAGATCTGCTCTAATTATCATACTCATTTATACCAACATTTTGTTTTTAGACAAGAAAGATAATTTAATAAATTAAACATGGATATTAATGCTTGAGCTATTTTTTGCATTAGCATATTTTCTTTCAGTGCATTTCGTACTCGACGCATTGATATGCAAATTTTGCAAATACGTTGGGAGCATTTTTTGTTTGTTTCTATTTTTGTTGCCGCCGTGCGACTACCGAGCTACGAAATTTTTCTCTTTTGGCACCATTTTGATTGCCATGAATGAGTAACGACCGGAAAGCTGTTTTTATGACCAAGTGATAGCGATAGCCCGAATGGCCAAGGTGCGCCAGACGAGAGCTTTGCTAAAAATGGTACCGAGAGAACTGGGAAACTGGAAAAGTGGAAAAGTGGGAAACCTGAAGCTACCTTTCGGTTGATAAGCGAGCAAATTGAAAACGGCGTCGGCATTGGAGGCGTTGAAATGACAAGCGACCCGTTGATTTCTCTGGCAATTTAGTTGATGGATTTCGGTTAATGGACCTGGCAAAAATTGCAAAATTACTGAGCTCGGGGTTGACACGTTTGTGTTGCAAAAATTTAAATAAATTGCTCTCATTTGTGGGCAGGCAGGCAAGCAGGCATACGACATAGCCAACCATCATCACCATCATCATGATTGGGCTTTGGTATATTTTATTTTGTTTCTAAATTGAAATTGCAGTGCAAACAATTTAAATGGGATTTGCATAAATTTTGTACACACTTGCACTACACTGGTCAAGCCCAAAACTAAATCGGTTTTGTGTGCAGGACAAATCACTTGTAAATTGAATTACTTTGCTTGCAATGTGCGCAACCCTTCTATGGTCACGGCGTTAGACCATGCCAAGGCTCACACTCCCTGAAATTGAATTGAATTTCACGCATATGTGCATTTATACAATTTGGCCAATTTTCAATAATAATAACAAAACACGTTGCGTGAAAAACCCGAAATCAACACAAAAGTTGTCATAAAATATGATACATGCAAGAAAACTCACATTACCTATGGGCATGCCGGACTAGGAGATATAATATTTAAAGAACTTCTGGAAGTGCATGTTAGACTAATGCCAGAATATTTTGTAAGAATTGAAAATTATTGCCAAACCTTTCCCTTAAAGCTTACTAAATAAGGTCACAGAGTTGACTTTTAAAATTCAAAATATTTAAAATTTTAGTTTGGATATAAATTCCATCGTTAAGCCTTTAACCTCCCTATATATTGTCAACATACAGGGTATACGAATCTTAAATTATATTCCAAACGTATCCCAAATCAAAGCCATATAAGATAACAGCGTGAATTTTTAAAACCTCAAATTTATCAGATTTAAGTTTGGATAAAATATTCCTTCCTTATATTTTTGACCTCCCTGCGATCTGTTCACATACAGGGTATCAAGAAAAAGGGTTCGAGTTTTCAGGCTTTCCCAGCTTCAACTCAATTATGTCTGGGACACACACATGACTTGACAGACAGCTAGCAGCGCTTGCATTATGTTCGGGGGATTTTTTTTTTATGATAAGTAGCCGCTGGCTATAAAAATCCTTTGAAATCGTCACACACCCATCCAGAAAGCATCGCACACACATTTTTTTCGGCTGCTTGTGGCAGACCAATCAACACGCACACAGAGAGAAGCGTTTGGCAAAATCACATTTTCCATCAATTTTCGTACATGATTTGCGCAAAATGTTCATGCGATATCGGAATCAGGTCGGGAAAGGGGAAATTGCGGGCTATAAAAATGCAGCACATCAGAGTCGAAGCCGCTTAAAGCCAACGGCTGTGGCCATGCGGCGATGTTGTTTTTAATACCCGTCACATGTTTTGACGTGGTCAGGCTGATATCTTTTTATTTTTTTACAATTTTATGGTAATGCTGCAAAATGTTTTTATAAAAACATATTTTGTAACAGTTCGCAGTGAGTGTAAAACCGGCAACAGAAAAAGGGATAATAATGCAACGCAACGGTTCGGGACCAAGCGGCTGACAGTCGAGAGGCCCATGCCAAATTTTATTGAAAATCATTTTACTTTGATGTTTTATTTTTTTTTTTTGGGCATTTTGTTACCTTTTTTGTGTGTGTGTTAATAAATGCAAATAAAATATGTTTAAATTGCATTATTTAAAAAAAATTGCGTCGTTAATTTATATGCAAATACATTTTTGATAGCTAAAATGGCACTGCAATCCGCTTGCCCGCCCGCCAGTCGCTCGCTTGGCCAATTTTTATTTTAATTTTTTATCACTTTTTTCAGGTATTTAAATTTTATTTCATACATATTTTTTTTTGCGGTCAACCCACGACGGACCCATTAATTTTGATAGTTGCGCCATGTCATATGAGAGATATCCTTTGATGGACATACGGGCGGTGTGAGGCGGCGAGCGGAGGGCTTGGGGCAGCGGGCTGTGCTTTCAGTTGTCATGACAGCCGCGTTTTTATTAAACATAATTTTATTAGTTGCATTTCATTAATTTGCAGATTGCACGCAATTTAATTTTTATAGTTGGTTGACCCCGTTTCTAATTAAACGCAAATATTTGGATAATTAAATGACAGAAATTAGCAGCGTGAATGGGTCGAGCGATTGCTCAAAAGTGGCATGAGCTCAGGTTTCAAGAGTATTAAAGAGAATTTAAATTGACAGCACTTATTTTAAATAGTAAAAGATAACTCATTCGTTATGCGAATTATAAGTGAGGTTCTCTTGTTTGTTGGACTTAAATGTTAAATCTGATCAATGGTAACTGGGACAAGATTTAAACGTAACTTGAGCTCAGATGTAGTGTATATGAATTATGAGGAGGCATTATTGATTTAATTTCTCGAAGCTTTGAACTGAGAACCATATTGGTAATCTGGGGGCTAGGCATTACTTAGTACATCTATCAAAATGTTTCCATTTCAAGCTACTTTTTCCTCCCCAATTCGGTTATCTGCTGCAATTTAGCAGGCCGCTTAACTACATATTGATGCAGCATTCCGTATTCAGTGCGGCAAAATCTCTTTACTCTCTAATTCACTTTTAATTAACAAAACGCAGGCAGTCAATCCAACCGAAATGCCAAACCAGAAACTTTGTTAGCAATGAAAAGAAATTCAATTAAGCTTATTTGAGCGTTAAAAGCCAATCATGTCAGGTCCTTCCAAAAGCACAATGCCGCAGCACAGAACAGAATATAATGCCAGCGATTGGAAAGGACCTTGTCAGAGGGTTTTTGGATGAGGCAGTCAGAGTCATCGCTAAAAGGGCTGGGGCGAAGGCTTCACGAAAGGGTTGCTAAAGGTGTCGCTGCCTCAACACATTACAAATGCAGTTGCAGTTGCTGTTGCAGTGGTAATGGTTGTGGCAGTTGCAGCTGCATCAGAAATTCGTGACTTGAAGCGACGTAAGCTACGGGATTTGTGATTGCCAAAGGCGTTTTGCAAAATGTCTTTGCTTTAATTGCACCCCCAAAGTCAGCTACAGATATGTATGTGTATATCTATATAATCGCTTATGTATGGGTAAGTATGTTGAATTGGATGGCGTCACGAGGATGATTTGCATTTTGCATTTGGCAATTTCTGCAACTAGTCCCGTTTTTGCATACCAATTAATTAGATGCGAATGCAATTTTAATTACAGTCGCGCGATGCATTTGCCAAATTGCGAAATGCACTCCGCGCCTCACTTGTACGGCATTCCGGCGACAGATACTGGAATTTATGGCTGGACACAGCGGGGCTGCATTGGCTTAGTGGCCTGGCAAAGTGAATTAGGAGGCAACTGTACGCATCCTCCACTTTTTTGTGTGTTGTTATTGTTGTCGTTGGTCCGTTTTGGTCGCCTTGATTGATCGCCGTCATTCTCATCCTCAGCGCGCCATCGTCATTTACCCATACGTCAGTCAGTCAGTGAGTCGTAAATGTAAGCAAACATGATGGTGGTCACGTGTCGGCTATGTAAGCTCCGAGCAGGACACGTGTTCGGCAACGCCGCCTCTTGTCTTCAACAATTTTTGAAGTGCCCGCCATAAGAAGGGGGTGGGATTTGGGCCTTAGCCCACGGGAAGTGGGTTGAAGCGCGCGCCTGTGTCTTCGCTGTGACTTCTTCTTCAGCGGCAGCTGTAGTGTTTTTTTCTAGTTGCCGTGTGTCGGCGCTAAGCCCAAAAGTATGATTTGATTTTCGCTTTTTTTTGCTAAGCACATTAACGCATGTTTTCACTCATCAACGCTTGGCTAAGTGTTTTAGCTTGTAGCAGGAGGCAAAATGCGTAGAGGCGTTATAATAATATTTTGATATGGAGAGTGCCCAATTAATGCTAGGCGTTTAATGAAGCTACTTTTATGAGTCCTTTCTTAATATTTTCGTTAATTTAGCATCTTTATTAGCCGAAATTGAAGCGAAGATAAAAAAGTAAAGGTAAAAACAAACAGCATTTAACTCATATGCATCCAATTATGTATGCCAAAAGAAAAATATTTTTTTTTGATTTTTTCTAATCTTTCTTAAGCTTCAGTCAATCCATTATCAGTCCACAAAAGCCACGCCCGCCATAAACCACTTCGCTTAGCAAACAATAAGCCCATGTTCCAAACACTTCATTGAACCCTTCAGAAACTTTTTCAAATGACTTCATTTTCTAATTTCCAAATGAAATATTGCATACATTTAAATAGAAAACGTGGCAAGGATAACAGCCTAACCCCCCACGCCGCCTGCTTCTCTCCATCCCTTGCGCATGCATGGCTGATCTTAGCTCTTCAAATTCGATTGGCGAGTTCCCAAATTTGAAATACCAAACGGAAGAAAATATGTTGCGTGTGTCAGCGCACGCACAAAAGCCAACAAACAATTGCAAAGCATTTACACGGACACACGCAACGAGAACAACAATAAGAATTCGTCAAAAATCAAAATCGAATCAGAGTATAAAAAAAAAGAGTATACAAGTGATGTGCAAGGGGTGTAGCGGGATGGGGTACGTTCTTCTCACATAGTATATACAACTGACTTTCACACCCCGAGGCGTATTAGCCGCGCACGCGTCGCAGTCTAAAAAGCAAAAGTAGAAACAATCACAGCCAAAAGCCTTAGAAATAGTGGCAACAATAACAAACAACAAATTGCCCGAATCTATGGGAGCAGGACGTACGCATGCCAGGACCAAACGACGCGCCTGCCGTCTGTCAGTGTTTGCACAGAAGTTTGCAGCAACAATTATTGCATTTGTTTAACTTTACCCAACACTGCAGGCAATTATTGTTGCTGGCAGTTCTTCTCGTCGTTGTTGTTGTTGTTTTTGTTGTCGCCGACGGCGGCTGGCGGCAAGTTAATTTAAGAAAAACTCCCACAGCCGCCTGAAAGGATTGTGGCAGCGGAATCCTTTGCGTGTGCCGAGTTTTGTTTTAATTGCTTCAAAAATTGCTCATACGCTTCATTGCGCCTTGAAGAAGTCGCGACTGCCAACAGGATATTCGTGGCAGGATGTGCGCCCAGTTGCTGCCGGCAATCCATATATTGTAGTTGTTGTTGTTCTTGAGGGCTGAGCTTTGTTTTAACAATTGTTGAAGCTGTTTGACAGCCGCAACGTCGGCCACTGTTCAAACATTTCACAACCAGAAAAGTGTAAAGGAAATTCGAGACGGCTTAGTTGAGCCTTGTGGTGGATTTTATTGTTTCATATTGTGCTACCCTTCTTCTTTCCATTTCCCCAAACTACTCACGAGCCATTATACTAATTGTTAGGGCAACAATTCGCAGCGCAAAACCTACCAAGCAGCCAATAAATCATCTGCATATGACCAATTAATCATTTAGTCCACAGACCTACGCATATATTTAACCAAAAACACCTGGTGCTCACCTCAAACCGCAGGCAACTGCGTGCAATGGCTAAGGCAATACCTATTTAAAAATGCTCTTAGAAAGGGTATACGCTAAATTGTGACATCTCTGACACTGAAAGAACTAACCCGAATCTTCCGTCTGATGACATCTTTCTGAGGAATGAGAAAGAGATATTAAATAGTTATAATTCGTCCCTTAACTAGTTTCCGAAACAAAATCGAAGTCAACTGCAAATCTTGGCATATTTAATAATAATCCCTAAGTTCATAGGGAATCCCTTAAGAAACTTGTTCAAGAAGTATATACAAAATATTCATGGCACTTGTATTATGCATATATCTAAGAGCTTTAGTCCATTTCCAACCTATTTACTGAGTATCTTCAAGTCCAATAACGTCTCGTTCTCATGTTAATATGTGTGTCGCTGTGGGCAAACAAAAAAGTGGCAAAATCCCAAGCGTAAAAGCCGCAAAAACCAAAAATTGGCTACCAAAATCTGGCACAGGACCTGGTTCATGGACTTAATTGATTTATGAGGGTTTTTTTTAAAGCCCCAACCAACTTTTGTTTTCTGTTTGTATTGCAACTCTTTTTAGATATTTCACTGTGCACGAGAAATTAAGCTGAAAATTACGCCAAATAAATGATTTACGCAAATAAATTGAAATTTATTGAGTCCAAATGCCAATTCCACATACATATATGCGAAATGTTTGTAGATACAAGGAATATGCATATATATACATATACACATATGTATATACAGATAATTCCTGAAGCGCTCTCTCGTGTTTTTTAGGCCGCGCGGGCAGCAGCTTGTGATGTGTAAATTTGCATTTTGCATTGCATACTTTTTTGGGGTAGAACATATTGCGGCGGATTTTAATTAAGCGCAAAAGGCAACAACAAAAAAAAGGGTATACGCGCCTGCCCGCACACGTAACAGGATTAATGCACTGTCCTCCTGTCCCAATGTCCGGGTGTCCTGGTGTCCCAGCATCTGGCGCAGCGGCGGCTTTCCATTTGATTTGCATTGCATTTAATGAAACATTATTTTCGAATTTGTCTGTTTAATCGTGTGACAATTGGTCAAATGGACCTCTGCAAATAAATCAAAGTCGTTTTGCTACGAACTCTCATTACGTTCGATTATTTGATTTATTTTCCTTCTATGCCCTGTGCCCATTAAAATTGGTAAGCAAAACAAAAAGGGGGAGTTATGCCCTACATATAGTTATAGTTTAATTAGGTCATATAATGTGTGAAAAGTAAATGTCCAATTTCTGCTGCTCGACTATCGACTTTGTTACTTTCGATAGTAAAATAAAAATTCCTTAGCCTATTAATATCTTTATAAATTTAAGATTTAAAATATTTTAAATTGTGTTTTTTAATATTAATTAATTTAAATAATTAATTACTTCAACGTTTTGTTTATTTATTTATTTTTTATTTTAACACACCTTAAAAGCAACAGGGTATTTAATAGTCGTCAACACAAAGCTAACAATATATTCTTGTATTTGTTTTTATTTTTGTCTTTTTTATTTGCAATCAGCTTGTGTTTAATGATTGGTAAGCTTTGCAATTAGGAAATTAGTTTGATTTTTAATTAACATGCGGTTTCGGCAATTCGCTTTGTTTTCATTTTCATTTTGTGTCCCCTTATTGTTGTTGCTGTTGTTGTTTGCAAAAATTTCCACGCAAATCATTTAATGCGTTTTTGTGGTTAGAATTGTTTTTGTTGCCGCTAGCTGCTTTGGTCAGATTTGCATTTAATGAGCTTCTAAATGGATTTTAATTTAATTAATAGACACTTTTTTATATACTTGATATTTATTTAGTTTAAATGCTGCGAGCTTTAATATTGTCAATTAAAATAAGATATAAGAACGAGGGTATATTAAAGGTGTGTTGCAATATTTATAGAGTATTTTTAATGCTTACTTATTCTTTTGAATACCTTTAAAGCACCTCAACAACATTCACTCAAGCACCCTATTTAGGTCGGTGCCCGGTTATAAATATCAACTAATCCTTTTTTAGTCGCCTCTTCTATGGCCACAAATCTATTTAGTGAGCGCATTTAATTAAATCTGCGGCGCATTTAACTCGCTCGCTGCGCAGAAAAAGCCAAAATCTAATTAGCTTTTAGCTCGGCTCGCAGGAACTAATTACCAGAGCGCAGGAGGCGACTTTCATGTTTGATCCTGTACAAATTAACAAATTGTATACGTTTATTAAGAGCAAAGCAAACGGAAAGGACACAAAGCGCAACCACAAAAAAAATAAAGAAAAAAACAAAATGAGAAAAAATTGCAAACGTCATCGAAAACGTGCCCCGACCCCGCGTGTTATGCCCCACGCCTCGTGCTGCACTCAAGTGGCTTTATCAGTGGTAACCGCAGCTCTCTTGGCAGGATACGCCAGCCCGCTACTAATATCCTTTAGAATTTCTTGTTGCTGCTGTTGTTGTTGGTTTCTCTTTATTTTTTTTTCTGTTTTCATTTTCGGAAAAAGCAAAACGGCGAATGAAAATTGCATTCAATTGAGCGCATTTATTGTTTGAATTAAGTCATGAGGAAAATTCCATTAGGATGGCAGAGAAACTGCACTCGAGGATACGTTTCAATGGGCGCCCCAAATTGCCCGGGTGGGTGTGTACGCATGCTTGATGGCTGGGCGTGTTGCAGCGCAAGCAGCAGCCGCAGCAGCAACAGCCAGACACATGTGGCGCATTAAGCGAAGGACGTGCAGCTTCGACTTGCCGCCAAGTGGCTCAGCGAAAGCGTTAAATGGGATTTTGTGCAATGTTTGTGTGCAGCCCGAAAAGAGAGAGCGAGCGGCTCAGCTTTTGCGTCTTTTGTTTTTGGTACCGCACAAATGACTGAGGCGCTGCAATCAGCGGCATAGCTACCCCTGCCGCGCCCCCTTACAGCTGCCCACCTGTGCAACATGTCCTGGTTATGATTGACAGCTGTGAACGCTGCATTTGAGTCGCATGGAATTGAAAGGCAGCAAAAAATGCAGAATTTTGATTGAGTCCTTTGACTGAAAGAAAACAAATAGAGACTCAAAACCAACAGGCACATAAAATACCCTATAAAAATGCATGGAAAGCTTGAAAAGTCATGTGAATAAGTAAAATTTTCCTTTAATGAGAAAATAAATATCTATCTGATAATTCAACTTAATTTATTAGGCAATAATTGTAAATTATATTTCTGCATTTTTTATGGTTATTAATTATTGCGATAATCTTTTATCATTCTGTTCGATATGCCACATGTCATACATTCAGCCAATATGCCCATTACGAAAATTTGTTTGACTGCGGGGCATGGAAAAAAAATGTGTGTTCTCACAATGTTGTGATTGGTTTTCCTTGCATGGATTTATTAATTTTTGCAGCAGAGCCTTTGGCCGACTTGTTAATTAGGCATGGAATGGCAAAGACCACAAAGACCAACACATTGAATGAGTATGGGAGATCCTGTAACTGAACCAAAGCACGTCGCCGAGTCCTTTATACAACTTTGCTGCTGACACTTTAATTAATTTCTGAGGCTACCAAAAGCACTCGAAATGCATTTGTACAGCTTGCAGATAGACAGAGAGCAAGGGCACAGATAAAAGACAGTTGCAGTTGGCCAAATTAAAACTGCAAAGCATAAAAGTTAGCCCAACAGATACGGCTGGAGTTGGAGAGTGTAAGTCCGGCTCTCTGGACCCAAACCATATTCCACATTGACATTGTTTGCCATACACTTCATTTATTTGGAATTAGAGCGAGCAGCACTGGCAATGCACTCAGCGCCAACGAATTTGAATCCTTTATGAAGCGTGGCACAAACAACACACCCACACACAATCGCACACACACGCGCACATACGCACGCTCTCAGTACACACATGCTCGTGCATATTATTCCTAGTCCGAAAAGTAGCCTCAACTCCTGCCCGCAACGCTCTCCTGTGTGCAACAGACCAAAAACCATTGATTGTCATCGAACAGTGCCAGCCAGGACGAAGGCGTAAGGAAAAAAGCAGCTTGAGCTCCATGTCCTTGCCTGCTTGCCTGTTCAATAGTCAAAGTGTCCAGCTGCAGCTGCCCACATCCTTCCACTGCCTTCTGCAGTTGGCAGTCGTCGTCCGTGTCCATTCACTGAGCTTACGTGTTTTTGTACATTTGTTACGCTACACGTAATGCAATGACTGTGCCCGTGGCTGTGCGTTGCGGTGGATGTGTGTGTCCTGCATGCATCCTGCTCTGGTAGCTCCAGCTAGTCCATGCCACGTCACGCTACACTTGATAAATCTCTAATGCCACTTTGGGTGCGCCAACCGCATCGTATCGTACCCGGCTCCCACTTGAGTGGCTACCCCAACTTGTTTTGAATTTTGCCAACTCCCCAAACTCTGCCAATGAGCATTTGTGTAATTTCTGTCCCCCGTGTTGTCCACTCAAAGTTCCCAGTTGCCAGTTCGATTATTAAAGTTGGTTTGAGGTTTTGTGCAAATGTTTGGACACTTGTGTGTCCCTCAGGTGTTTTTCGCATGTGGCTATTGATGATACCTTTGCCCAATGCTTAATCAAACTTAATTAGACTATAGTCAATCGATTTTGTAGCTGACATTGAACTAATACAATTAACAAGAAATCTTAAATGCAGGTAGAAATAGTTGGGATTTTCTAGATATAAGTTCTATCTTATCTACTGCTACCTTTATCGTACATCTGATTTTCAGCAATGCTTGCTTTCTCTTGCTCTCTACATTGTACCCAACCTTCTCTAGCTCTAATGAGCTTTTCGCCAGTTGCCTCATTTCATGTCCAGCGACAAAAGCCACTTGAACAAAGCCAGCGACGTTCGCCGCCTAATTCCTTAATTAAAATCGAAGCCTACTCTCTGGCGCCAAATGGCTGTTGTGCGTGGCAAGGGATCAGGGTGCACGGGGGGAAGAGAATCAATGCAAAATCCATTGACTGATTGCAATATTTCACTTTTAAGTCACACACCGCACGCATCCCGCCGGCCACCGACACGGAAACAAACAAATAGACGAACAGGCCAACACGGCGGCTTAATTTGTATGATCAAGTGGACAGGCGGGCGGGCAAATGAATGAATGCTGGCGACGTTTTATTAAAAAGGACACACACACAAACAGGAACTGCCACCCACCCACCAAGGGAATCTGTGCAACAAAGTTGCACTGTGACCAGGTTTCATTTTAAAATGAAATACGCGCCAGAGCACTTGACCAGGCGAGGACCCTGGGCAAGAGCGCACAGCATCTTGTTGTGCCAAATGATCCCTCCGCACAATGAGGGACACATCGGCCAGGAGAGGTAGTCGATGTCGCTTTGGCTGTGGCCGAAACTCGTCGCGCTTTGGCATAATAAATTAACAAATTTGTCTGCACTCTCTCGATATTCATGCGGCGCTGACAGGCAACAGGAGCCGCAGCCACCTGTGTCCACATATGGGCAACTGCTGCTGTTGTCCATTTGGCTGCTGCCAATCATGTCGGATTAATAACAACACACATACACACACACAGACCGGTGCGCTGCTTTATTCATGCCAAGCCAAACAACCCAAACCCAACGAAAATCAACCAAAACCATTCAAGCAAAAGTTGCCACTGACTGTGGCAGCTGCGTCCTCTGGATGTGCTCCTCCTGCTTTTTGTGTTGGTGGCTGCTACTAAATGACGCGTCGCATGTTGCCATTGCCGAGTGCCGCCTGTCAGTGCATTACATGACAGTTCGGACCCACTCCGAGCACCACTCTTATCTGGGTTTTAATTGTAACGGGCACCCAAGTCGAACAGTCGCATGTTTCGAGTGCATTTGCTCGTAGTAAGTCCACTCTTTTTGCCCCCATCTTTTCCTCGCTCTCTTTCCCCGCTCAGGCATTTGTGCCCTCTTGGACAATGTCTGTCAATATTTTGCGTATTTCATTGTTGCAGTCAGTTAACGTTGCATTTGTTATTGTTGTTGTTGTTGTGCGAGATTTATGCACGTTTTCCGCAAATTGTGACCAGTACTTCAGCTCCCACTCTCACTCCAGTTGCGCTTTATCCAAGCAACCGCAACATGTTGCAGGATGCGCGCTTAACACCCAAATGTAACCCAACGAACAACCGACCAACCGAGTGACCAACCTGTGGCCATTGTGCACATTCATCAATGCTTAAATGCCGACCGAGAACACTCCACAAGCACTTGCTCTATAATCTTTACAGATATAAATAGGGCATATGCAATTCGATAAGGTATTTGAAAGGAAGAACATATGTCTAAAAGTTATTTCGTTAGAATATGAACATTTAAAAAAAATGAAGTTATTCTGGAAAAATTAACGTAGTATATCGAAAATATTATTTAAAGAAGTAATAGCTTTAAGATATAAATCTTTAAATATATGCTGTATAAGTTTAATAATAAAAGTGACGATTTTTGGAGAAGTTGCAAATGAAAATGTTCTTTAGGATACAAGTTAAAGTGTATTGTTGAAAGGATAGACGAAGAAAGGACTTAATAAGGTACTCTTTTTTAAATATGCTAATATTCTTGCTCTTTTTTAAATTATCTTATTGGTTAGTATGTTATTTTCCAAAAAAGCGTATCATATTTGAATAGACGAGATTTCTACGCTGTGTACAAGCGCATTGGCATTATCTATAATATATTAATGTTGGATTTTAGAATTCTGAATTCATTTCCAGAGCTAATTCATATATTTCCTTTAGAATATAGTAGAGGTATATATAGTATCTTATGCTAATATAAATTTTATGCATTCGATTTTTATTTATATTTATACGAATGTCGGATAGTAAGGTTATAAAATAAAAATAAAAAAACAATACATACCATCTTACTTTCATATAAAATGTATGCATTAGCTTATAGATAATATTATAAGAGTAAATTCAAAAAGTGACCTGCGAATAGAATAGAATAATATTATAAATAATTCTATATTCATAAAACTTTTATTCCTTTTAGGTCTTTTATCATTTATTTCTTATAGATTCTTTATTTTATTTCATTATTTATTGTTTAGATTCTCTTTTTAGGGTATCTAATAGTCGTTGTTACCTTTGTGTACCTGTCGGGTTTTGTTTTTAGTTCTTTTTTCCTTATCCGTTCTGTTTGTCCGACAATTTGGTCAGGCGTCAGCTTTGGCACCTGCTGGCTATCGCTTCCTCTACCATCTAAGCCCGAAAATCGTTTAGCTATATTTTTTAGGGCAGTCTCTGGTATTTGCTCGTGGTACACTTCTCTTTTTTATTTTTTAGTTCACATGTCTCGTTGACGCTGTTTAGTTTTTTTTATTGGAATTTAATTTTGGCTTTGAAACTCGTGACATTCTATTTGTGTGCTTTGAAAGCTTTGTTGTTGTATGTGTGTGTTTGTTGTGTGTGTGTTGGTGTCGAGGCACGAATTTGTTTCGAAATTGAATTAGATTGGCCGAGCGAGCGAACGGCAGCTGATTTGATTGCATTTCCCGGTTGCATGTTCGTTAGACGAGCCAAAGGAATTTTTGTGGCATGCAATTTGATTAACTGCCGCGCGATGCATAAATTATATCAAATTATCCAAATACTCGGCTACAACGGGTCCTGACTAAATACGAAATATGGTTTTTTCCATTATGTATGGTAAAATAGGCCAACAACATATTTATTAACTGATTTTCTGGCCGCCAACTAACTCAATATGTAAAACAACTAATTAGCCTACTTTAGTGGGAAATATGTGCGTACAGAACAGAGAACAGCTCCAAAACTTTAAATGTTAACTTATATGAACTCTTGTTCTTTCTTAAAAGTATAAAGAAAGTAAACTGAAGGATATGGATTATTTTCTACCGTTGCTCGTCCATGCTTTAATAAAATGCTTAAAAATAATCCGTCATGCACCCAACTCAAATAAAACCTAGGACAAATTTTTATTAAACATCAGCTCACAAATCTAATTAGGCAGCCTATTAAATTTTATGTCTGGTATCAAGTTATAAAAACTTTCAACAGAGTAGGCTTAAAAAAAGAAAAAAAAAGAATATCGTGACCCATGTCTAGTAAAAAATTATGCTAATTTCTTTAGCTAACTGACAAATTTTACGACTGCATGGAAAAGAAAAATAAAATTTGCACAAATTTTTACGACATTCTAATAAGCAAATTTGCGATTTTTTTGCATAATTAGCCACAGTCTGAGGCGCGTCGAGCCTCGTAAAATTTGGCACGTGCAACGAGTGAAAACTTTTGGCAACAGCTGTCACATTGAAGGCAAGTATTTTGTGGCACGCATCGGCAAGCGCTTAGTCATAAATGTCCGATGTGCATAAATATAATTCTAAAGTTAAATGAAATGATTAGTGACGGCTGAGTGCAAATTTTCGCTTTGGCTGCAGGCGCGATAAAAATGCAATAAAATTCGCGGCTGACAATAAAATCGGGAGATGAAAAAAATGTCAGTTCGATTTTTGCAGGGTTGACGAGTTGTTGATTGCCTCCAGCATTGAGAAAGAGCTGGCGGGCGGGTGGGGGGTTGATAATGCTATGCCAACTGTTTTGCATAGAAATTACTGTTACGCATAGTGTACTCTCAATTTGGGTTAAGGGATGCAGGATTACAGGTTGAAAGCCGGCAGCCAGCAGCACCCATCATATCTGAGTACCCGTATGCACATACACACATGTATATATGTATGTAGATATTTTCAACCTTTGGATGCCTTTTGCAACTTGAGCGTTGTCGCATTTTCCACTTTATTAATTCGCCAATTGACAGACTTATTGCAAATTGAAAACAAAAGCGCGAACAACAAGAACCAAAAAGAAAAATAACGTAGCTGGAATCGAAATTCGTTATGCACGCTGCGCCCTGAGCTATGCAATAAAAATCAAGCCCGAAACGAATTTGTGCAATCAGCTGGAAATTATTTACATGTTTATACGAAATTGAAACAACAAACAATACACACACGCACACAGTGTACAACCCGCAGCCGACATATGCATTGTCGTTGTCCTTTGTTCTTGCCGTGTGTACAACTCAATAAAAGGCGCAAATTTACATAGAAACTACGCTGAGCCCGAGGATCCACTCATAAATTCCACAATTAATGATGCAAAAAGTGCGAAAAGAATTTGTGCACAATTTGCATTGCTCGCTGGCCATATAGGCATGTGTGTGTGCTTTGAGTGTGTGTGCGTGTGTGTATGCATATGTTTTGGGCATACTTAAACCACGATTCGGATGTCGTTTTTGGCTAGTTGTCGTACAAGTCAAGTGCCGAGCACGAGTTGCTGAGATTTGTAGAAAGGCTTGTGAGCAAATATATTTCCAATCTTCTTTTTTTCTGTAATTTATATTTTACCCAAATTTTTTTACATTCGGCTTATGGCCTACTGTTTCCATTGCTACTCTTCAAAATGTAGCTGAGGGTTTTATTTGCATAATTGATACTAAATGGCCCTTTTTTGTGTAATAAAGCATTCCTAGGTTTTCTTGAACAAGAATAACTATAGAGAATGATTTTAAAGAGCATTCAGAGTTCCTACATTCCTTCGTACCGATTATGCCTTTTATAGCACGTTGGGAGGGAGCTGTTCGCGCGCTGATTTATGCCGGGACAATATGTGCGCCTGACCAAAGAGGAGAATATTTAGCGGTGCAGGCCAAGGAGCATAACAGGAAGCAGAGCATCAATTCAGGCAATATACGAGCGCTGTGGCCGCCTTCTCCACACGGTCATGGCCAAAATAATTTGAATGAAAAGTCCATTATGGCTTCCTGTGTGCCGGCAAAGACCGAGCGACGCCAGCGGCGACGATGAACGTCTTTGCCAGGCGCCAGCTTTCACAGTGATTCACAGTGACCGCAGCAGCGGTGGGTGGAAGTGAAGGGCTCCTGGCAGGATGTATGCTCTCTGCAATCCTTTAACAACTCTCACAGCTCTGGATATTGCTTAAGTGCACTTTACACATTCTTTTATTGTGCCGCCTTTGGGCACATAAATTCAATTTGACCAAATTGTTTTTTATTTTTATTCTTCCTTTTTTTTTATATTTTGCTAGCAATTTATTTATATGCAATTTGCATAAATAATCACTTTTACATGCATGTCCTTCGTCATCCTGGCTGCATATGCAAATGCCTGGCTCATGAAATGCGCATTAAGTTGCTTTAATTGCATTCAATTATGCATCGCTCAGTGGCATGATGCTGGATGGGGTTAAAATCAAAAGCTCTGTGGCTTGTCTGATAAGACTTTAGTATGTCGCCTTGCGCAAAACTTTGGCGCTTCACTTAATTGCAGTCATTAAATTTATGCAGCTTGCCATGTTATCATAACGAGAATGTCACCCGGTGCATGTAATGCCCCAACGCAGTGGCAGCCGTTGCCACGCTGCGTATGCGTTACTTACACACTTGCACACAAACTCAACCTATCTCATCCTCTTTATCACTGTGCACACACAATCTCAGTCCACATCACATATCCACAATGCACACTTGAATAATTTCAACGCGGATTATACTAATTAGGCGCGCCAAAAGCCCAGGCCATTGAGCTGGGCCATAGAAACCCCACAACTATATCTAAGTCACAAAATGCCCTTCTTGATTTGGTCAGTTGCCGGTTTTGTGCGCTTCCTCTGCAAATTTCAAATTCATTATCCGCTTATCACGCCCTCAAAATATATCGTGTCTTAGCTGTGCACAGTGGTCAAACTTTCTTTGGAATATATAATTTAAAGTTTCGGTTACACTTTGACAAAAGGTTAGCTATCGGGTAGATATGCAGTGAATAATGAAGTTGAAGTATATGTAGAATATTCCTTTTGCCTTACCTATATCTTTGGAGCTAGACGCTTTTATACGCTTGATCACCTTTTGTTAATCAGTTATAAAGATATTTGTAAATATGAAAAGCGCATAGAGAGGTATTACTATAAAAACCTGAATTTAAACGAAAGATCTAAAAAAAGAAAGAAGTATAGAAAGGGAGATGAGAATTGAAAGAGAGAGAAAAATAGGAAGACAGAGAAGAATAGAGAAAAAAACGGGAACAATAGACAGAGCGAGAAAAAAAGAAAGAAAGAGGGATCAGAATAGAAAGAGAGAGAATAGAAAGAGAAAGAATAGAAAGAGAGAGAAGAATAGGAAGGGAGAGGGAAGAATAGCAAGGGGGACTAGAAAAGAAAGACAGAGAAGAATAAAAACAGACGAAAAGAAAGAAAATAAAAGCGAGAGGGAGACAGATATAGATAAAGAATGAGGGGAAGAGAGAACGAGTGGAAGCGTCTCCCTTTCAGGCTTGTTTCATATTTCTTTTCACATCTTATTTTTTTTCACTTAAGTCTCACGTATTGCTCTATTATATTCAAAACCCAGTTCTCCTTGGCAATTCACTGTACAGTTTCTTACCTATGCGATGGAGTTGTTGTGTTGTAGGGGGTTTTGGGTTGATTTATCCCATTGCCCGAATGTTGGACCCGCCGTGTCGGCTTAAACAAATCATTTATATGCAGCGTTTGCAATTATTTGCACTTAATTGTGTGTTAAGTGCCCAGCCAGAAATGCCTTCAATGCTGCTGGCCCAGCCACCAGCCATCAGTCACCTCTCCCCGCAGCGCATGCCCCCTCTAGTCGATGTCAGTGCAGCGGAAGCGATGCGCGTTGATTGATATCGCATTCAGGCGTGCTGAAAATTATTTGCATTGATAATTCGCTGATTAATGTTTGCCACCGACGACGATGAGAGTTGGTCAGCCGACGTGTCGCGATTTTGGTTTGCCTCTTGTTGTGTCCTGTTGTGTCCTGTTGTGTGTGTGTGTGTATGTTGTGTGCAATATTGATGTGCTGGTTGTCGCTCGGCTGTTGGTGGGCTGTTTATTGGATTGGCTGAGGTTTTTGCATTAATGCTGTAAACAATTAAGTGAAGCGTATTAAGTCGGATTTGAGGCCGACTAACTAATTTATGAGCCCAACTCGTACGAGAATGGGCAGCAGCCGCTCAATATGTATGTGAAAATTGCATTCAACTTCCATTACTAAATCCCATTGGCTTTAAAGTTTAAAGTGCTGCCAATATTAAACATGTGAATATGCGAATCTGCAAATAGCAAAAGTTACTTATCAACTTGCTTACCTGCTCGGAATCCATCGAAAATCATTAGAAAAACATCATAAATATTTAAGTAGCTTATTAAAAGCGTTGGCAGACGACTACGTTGACTGTTGGAAATTAAGGAAGCCTTCTAAGCATTAGCAAAGCAAACAAGCAACATTCTCTGGAGGAGGAGTTCCCCTGAGTACTGGCAAAAAAGAGAAAAAAATGTACGCAGCTAAATTATTGCGTTTTAATTCATATGCAAAATGTCAGTTGGTTTCGTTTCCTTTAATGTTCTTAAGTAAATAATCAAATATGTTCACTTGAAAGGCAGCTCCAGTGTGGTTGCTTGGCAGCCAAATGCACACGTGAACTTCGTATGGCAAAACCAAAATCTAATAAAGCTACATTCGCAACAGGATATCAGGATATGCACACATATATATCTGAAGATATACGCACCTCTCATAAATTGTCTGTGCCATAAGAAAGAAATTATTTTTTATTCATGCATTAAATTGTTTTGACTTCCACTGATAATATCAGACTTTTCTTTATGATTATTATGTTTTTTCTTTTTTTTTGTTCAGTTGCTTTCTTTGCCTGCCGCATGCTAATCAAATTACCCGACGCGTCGTGTGTGCTCTGCCCCCACCGCTCATTTGTTGCTACCCTCGGCAGCTGAATCATTTCTCAGGAGTTGCGTCTGGCACCTTGGCATCAATATTCGTAATGCCCCCGTGGTCTCTATTCGTGGCTCGCCTGCAGCGCAGTATCAAAAATAATTTGTTTGACAATAAAAGACGATAAACATTAAAATTATGTGCCAGAGATTTTGGCCCCGGTGAAAGCAGCCAAATCTGGAAGCCTTGAACATAAAAAAAATGCGTTGGCGTTGTCAACGTCCTGCATATCCTTAATATGCCCCATCCTTGGCTCAGTCGCTTTATGTTTATTATTGCCAGAAGCGCTTCTGGGGTTGGTTCGGGGCAGATCTCTAATGATTAGTCCGCTAAACTCACTCGTAAATTTGTCAAATCGCGCAAGTTATGCGAATAACATGGCAAGTTCTTTTAATACCCTGCACCCAACTGGGTAAAGAGGGTATTTATGGAGGTGAGCAAAGGTGGGAAAGAACTGGCAAGAGTAGATGTGATCCTATGGGACGTGTACATCCAATATTAAATGCAAAAGATAATTGGAATAGTTTCGTTCAGACTACGGGGTATATTTAAGTCGAGCGCTTTTTGTTGCCTTTATTTTGTTTTAGATTTTTTTTATCTGCTTTGCATTTGGAATTTTCTGAGCTTCCCTTGGGGCAGCTCGGCTGGCCGGCATTTTATTTGATTATTAAATTAGATTTTTGTGTTGAAGGTGCGGTTATCATTTCTAACTTGGCTCTTGCTCGAGGTTTAGCTTTAGTGTGCTTTACTCTTTGGTCCTGCTTGCCGGTTCATTAAATATTTCTACGCAATTTTAGCTTGTTATTTTTGCACTTTGGCCAAAACATCAAAAAGCGCGTGAAAAGTTTTGACTCAGCAGCGGTAAATATATTGCTTGAAAATTGCACTCAACTTATTTTTTATGTTTATTTTTTGTTTGTGTTATTTTTCATGTGCTTTTTCTCTGTTGCTTTGACAATTGTTTGCGCTAACGAAGTCGCTTTGTTTTTTTTTGTGCCCTGACTCTCGTTTGTTACAACTTTTCAATTGTTTGGCTTCTGTCATTACCTTTGACACGGCCCTGCCAACTTGCTGTTGCCTTTTGACTGTCGCCGTCTTTTGTTTTTTCCGCGCTTTTGTGTGCCCACGTGGGCGTCTCTTTGATCTGCCGCAGTTGCATTTCTTTCTATTAATTGTACTGATGAGGACGTTGCAAGTTGCAACAATAGCAGCTTTACCATGTCCTCCCTCTAACTGGGAGTGCGAAGATTTTGTTTGCCTCTGGCCGCATTTGGTTGTTAAATTTAATTGTCATCATGCATATATATTTGTTTTCATATACTTATTGAACTCCTGCCATTATTTTAAGCTCCACAATATTGTTAAAACGAATCAGAAATATCTTAGCGATAGATAAAAATAATATTTTTTGAAAGCTTGTAGCCAGATGCAATGCAATGCGTATGTATACTCGAAAGGTAAAGGGTTCAGTTTAAGCGTTTTGTACAACACACGCAAACAAACTTCATTTAGCTAGAAACGTCAAAATAGACATTTGACATACATTGAGATGTCTCAAAGTGCATACACGCAGCTCTTAAGAACAATCCTAATCCGATGAGCAGCACGACTGCAACTTCACCTTGACCCAAATATGTGGCCCTACTCTGTTTAAAGTGGAAACAAACAAAGGATTTGTCTTGTTGCTCGACCCTAAATCAGGTTCTGCTGCATTGGAAACGTGCTCAGTTGCAGTTGCAACATATGCAACAGTTGAAACTGAGGCACGACCTTGAGCTAATTTAACTGCACTTGAGCTTTCGCAGCTGCGGCTGTGTTTCATAGGGTCCTGGAAAAGTTGAATTGCTTAGCTATCGTCGGCTTAAAGTATCGCCCCAAAGTGCAGGCAACAGTAAAAATAGCTTCCACTTAATAAAGCACACTAATGATGACCGCAGGACGAAATGAAATGCACTTGAGCACGTAGCAGGCAGCATGAAACCACTTCACTTCGTTTGTTTGCAGTATTATATATAATACTTATAGAAAAGGTACTCTAATTTATTTTTAATAATGTTGTTGCGCCAAAGCTTCACTCAAGTATTGCGAATGCCGGCATCTGTAAATATGTTTTCTCCCTCCCCAGAAATTGATTTGCCTTTGCTAGTTGGTGTACTTTCAATTACGTTCGCATTTTTGAGACTTTGATGCTCGAATTATAGACATAGGCTCAATCTAGTTTAACTAGATGATGGTATAAATACAAATATTTGCACAAGCTAAGTAAAAATATGAATTGGCATAAAAGCAGCATAATACTTAACGATGAAATACTTGTTCTTATAGAAACAACATGTGATTACTATTGACACTCGAGCCTAGGACTTACTCGTATAAAACACCCTATGTAATGTTAGAGGTAGAATATGTTTAAAAAAAATAGAAAAAGTTGGTCATGTAAAAAATCTAAACTGTTTATTTATGGGTCACTTTACCCCCAGCTGGGCACACACGCATGCACTTAAGGCCTGGTCCCTGCTTTCACCACTTTCACTCGCCGCATGGAAAAAGGGTTGCCACCCATCATCATCATTATTATCATCATCATCATCGTAGCATATGAGCTCTGGTATCATGTGTGTGCAAATGCAAACACAAGTGCAAAATCTCGGGGGAACATTTGATTGAATTCAGACAGTTAACGGCCTCTAATGCGCATTTCTTGGCTTCGTTTTTGATTTTTTTCCTTTCGGACAGGGAGGCCTCTTCGAACCCATAATCCCCATTGCTTATCTGCGTAAAAATATCAAATTTTTTAAAATCATCTTCGGGGCAGTTGATTTAGCAAATGCTATTTGTTTTTTGCCTGCTATGATTGATATTATTATTGATGCTATTGATTGATGGAGTTTAAAATCTGTTAGGTTTTACGAAATTAAAAAATCGGCTTAGCTTCTCTCCGGCACTCTTGTATTTGCATTACACACAAAGTATTCCACAGAAGCGGGACTTTATATTATTATTTTATTTTTCCTCGCTCGCCCTGCCCGTGGGCCTTTTATCAGCCGCCACGCGACATTTTTCCGCATCGATTGTGCGATTTGAGTGAGGTTGGAGCGGGGTATGCCATAGAAGTGGCCATTGTCTGGCGGCCGGCTTTGATCTATGCCATCTACTTATGCTTATGGGTCTATGCAATTTGAATACCGCACTGGAGGTGGCAGACCATTGTCAATGGCATATGAATTACTGTGCGAGTTATTAGCATTGATGACAGAGTTAAGGAACCATGAATTCATTTGAGTACTGCCGGCATAAAGGATACATTTATCACGCAATCTTAATATGATTCGTGACTCGATCTCAACCAATACGATAATATCGTCATAAATGTTTGACTAGGTGGTTTTCCCATAGTATAAAATAATTTGTAATATGTAATTTCGTTTTAATTAATTTAAGTTTTATTTTGCATATTTATATATAATTATTTTATGCTTAAAATTAAATTACTTTAGGTTATTTTCAACCATTTGGCTGTTTGTTCTGTAAAGATTTCTATTGTTTTCTTGTACTATGTTCATGCTCGTGACACGAAAATGTTTTTGGTTCATTGTTCGAAATAATCGTAGTCTTAGGAATATTGCTTATGATAATGGACCTAGAACTGAAATTGACACACACATACATACATGAACACCAACTTACATTTAACAGCAAAATAATTATACAAAAATATATATGTATTTATAAATATATATTTTATAATATTTTCATAACTATTTGCTAAGGTAAGAAGCCAACTACCTAAAAGTGAAATCGATGCGATTTGTTTCGTCGTCGTACTTGTAAATAGACACCAAGAGAGTTTTGTAAAAGTTGGTATTATGAACTTAAACTAATCTAAATACATAATTATTAGTTCTAGTATTAGTAGAAAATTGGACTTAAATTTAGGTTCGTATCTGTATGAAAACTAGCTGCTGCTTGCACTGAGCCGACCATCTTGAAAAAACTTAATTAAACTAAACTAAAGTAGGAAAATATTTATCATATTAATTTGTATTAATTTAGCTGCTTAAATAACTTTACCAAAATGAGCACTTATAATATTTTTAGCAAAATTAGTTATCACATTTGCGCTTATCCAAACATTTTAATCAGCCTTCACTAGAATTTTCTCCTCAGCGACGGCAAAACTCAGATTAACTTGTCCAGAATTGAAACGTTACTCAAAATTATCAAATTGTTTTTTGTTTTTACTGTTCTTATTTTTTGCGATTTTTGCAAATCGTTCACATAAATTTCTCTCCATTTCTCTCTCCCTAGTTAGTTTAGGGAGCGCTAGTTCTCACCAACGAAAAGTAATCACAAGTTGCGCTTAGGAGCCATCAGCCTCGTGTTGGGGCCTTGAATTTGTAGTTGTTGTTGTCGATTTGTGGTCGGTTGTTTTCGTCAGATTAGTTTTACTGCGCTTGCGGCTGAATCTGCACAGTGGCTGTCAGTTTGGTGGACTTGCCCGCCTGTTGTTGTTTCTTGTGCTGCAGATAGAATTGCTTGAGCACTTTACACATGGCCAGAGCGAGCATTTTCCAGGCCAGCAACTGCTCCTCCGTGCTAGGTGGCGTCTCAGTTTCGGTGGATGTCGCTTGACTGTTACTTGTTGCTCCCGATGGCGCCTCGTAGTCCACCTGATCGAGTCCAGCATCGCTGGCATAGGCAGGACCATCCACCTGATCGCCGTCGGTAATTTGGCTGGACTCTAAGGTAGTCGCTGCCGCCGCTGATGCTGTCGCGACAGCTTCATCTTCGTAGAAGGGAATGGCCATGGCAATGGATTACGTCAAATTTCACTTGGCTCTACTTTCTGACACTTCTCAATTTGATCCTGTGCGTGTGCTCTGATTGCTGTAACGCACTCGGGGCGAGCTATCGTTCGACTGACTCGCACGGCGACATGGCAAGCGTATTTATACCCGGGAAATGCTGCTGACATTCGTGACAGCGGCAGCAACAAGCCGACCAAGGGACGACAACCCACCACCGCAGCCCTAACCCAATACCAGGCGCCCACCCCCCAAAACAGCACACAAACAGAGTGAGAGTGAGAGAGACTATGCTCAATTCTCACGTGCACTTCCGTAAGGACTCTTTCTCTCTCTTTCACGCTCTCTCCCTCTCTGGTTGCGCTCTCTCCTCTGGCTTCTCAATGTGCCGTAATGTCAGCTCCTGTTTGACTAGTCGACTGCATCACGTGCTCTGGTTCACACTTGTGGCATGTTACGTTCACATTATACGTTATGCATTACGTTGCCTCTTACGTACTTCGAACTGTTCCCCAGTCTCGTGCGACTTGCGAGGGGTAGTTGCTCATTCGATATTCGAATATTCGAGCTGTGTTTTGACTTTGTTCGAATTTGCTTTTGCTTCTGCTACTGCTCGAGTTTCCTTTGATTTTTTGGTGTCCTTGACCAAATTCCTGGGCTTTGTCTTCTGGCTCGACTATGCGAGAACTATGTGAGGTCTGGGCTTAGGTGCTCAATGCTTGCAGGAATTTTTCACACATGCTTTTCTTGTACTTGGTTGGTCTTGATGTGTGTAAGAAAAGTCGTCTATAGTTGTTTGTGCTTGGCATACTTATGTTTTCTAAAAAGAGTGTCCATACTTATTTCGGCTATGAATTTGTTCGGCAGGACGCTTTATAAGTTTGCAATAATATTTTAATATAAAATCAGGTTAAATACCAATGTTTTTATTTTATAGCTTGAAGACTCCTGCTTCCCCTAGTTCTTGCACCTTCAGCAGCTCATTCAATTTTAAATATTTTACATATTTTTACAACCGCAAAACAATCAGGCAGCATTTCCACGCCACATGCCACGAATATTTTATGTTAAAAAGGAGTGTTCGCTTCTTCTTCTTCAGCTTGTTCACAATCTCCACGCTAGTATACACCACACCCTAACCAAATCAATTCCACAAATCAACATAATCAACTTCTCGCCGTTAGACCACACATAATGCACTCGGTGTCGTTTGGTGAATTTTCTTTTCTTTTCTTGGCCAAAAGAAAATAAGTGCCGTAAAAAATGTAAAAACTTTTTTTTATAGTTGCTGCATAAAAATGTAAAATAAAATGCGGCGAAATGGCTTAAAAACGCTAAAGGTACAACAAAAGAAAATGACTCTGGGTAGATGGCGGGAAAAGGGTCAACAAAGGGCAGCCAGCTGGGCGGGTCCTGATAATGACATCATATGATGAGCTAGCGCCAACCTCAAAATCCAAATCAAAACCCATGATCTAATTTGCTGAACCCTACAAACAGATTTCAGCTGAAGTCCCATTGTCTTTGGCATCTGGTATCACTTACCTGAGGTCCGGGGCATGGGCAATCGGGAGCGAACAAATAGCTGGCGAAAAGGAATGCAGAAATGCTCAAAAGCAAAACAAAGAAGAAATTGTTTTCGCTTAAAAGAACATTCAAATGGAAATGTTCTGCTTGGCTCAACACAAACAACAAGTGCAGGCAAACAAACTGCATTTATTTAGTTAGCAAAAAAAATGAAAATAAAAAGGAAAAACACACCGAAGGAAAGAATATACCATTTGAGTACCTCGATAGAACGTCAGACATACAGACAATGCATAAAAGTGAAGTGCGCCCGGGCATGTGGATGGTGGGGGGTGGCAAATGGAATACAAGTGCAGGCAAACATTTATGTAGATTGTCGTACTCGAAATACACTACAATTAAATTTCAAAATTTACAAATAAATTAGAAACAAGATGAAGAAAAAAACGCTGCGGTAAGCTTAGTGTTAAGGCTTAAAAAACTGAATTTTTTTTCTTATAATTCTCAAACAGTTCAAGCATAGCGAGAATTGTAAGCAAAATAACGTTGAGCACTTTCTAAGCTATATTTAACATAAAGTTATATGTATTTCTTTATTGTCTACCTGTTCCATACACAATCATCTAACGAATATGCCACTAGAGCATACTCTCATGTTTTATAGTGTACATATGGAAAAGAAAAAAGTGTAGCATAAAAAGCAGCGTCGTCGTCGCCTGGCGCACTTTGTTGCCTTCTGGCTGTCAGATTGATATTAAATTATATACCTTATTATCATTTCGCTGTAGCTGCTGCTGTTGTTGCTGCTCCTGCTTTTCAAATATCGGATGGTAGCAACACATGTGGGCGTGGCACTTGCTAAAGCCATGTTTATTTACAGCTGGCAACAATTGTTGCTACGATGTAAAATGAATGCACTTTGCTGGTTGCCAGGTTCACTCCTCAAGTCAAAGTCAACGGCACACTTCACATGTGGCTGCTGCTGCTCGGTTGCATTTGTTGTGTAAATTGTTGTTATTTTTCAACAACAGTGAAACAAGACACACACACAGACCGACTCATCGACAGACAACAACAGCAGCGCTTCGTCCTCGTAATATGCTTGATGGCTGCGCGCCCAAGTGACATTAAATGGCTACCATTTTGGGTTGAGTCTGTGTTGCAGTTGGTTTTGGATTGGGATTGGGGTTTGGGTTTGGCTTCGGCTTCGGTGCGCCTGGCTGCGCTCATAAAAGTGGCTCAAGTGGCGAGAAGCTTTAAGGAAAAGCTGAAAGCATTTTAAAGCCCTTGCCCTGCTATTGTAGTAGATACACATACACAAATATATAAAATATTTATTTTTAGTTATTTACGTTTATGCACTTTTTATAATGGTTATCAAAATAAATTGAAGTAACGTATCTTCGATACCAAATAAATAGGATTAAAGCTTTGATTATTTTCACAGCAGCGTTTATTTTATTTGTTGTTTGCTTTTATGACCTGCACAGAGTATATTTCACTTGAGTATTGTCTGATTGGCTTTGGATAGGGCTTAAAAGTGGCTCTTGGCAAACTATTAAGCTTTAAAGTCTTTTATTGTAAATAGTTTTTGTTATATATATTTTGTTACAGGTTTTCCGCTTACGGCCAGAATAGAAGGACGGCGAATATACTTTAATTATTTTTTGGCTAAGTCGCAAAACCTTGGCAATTTTGTGTTCTCTTCAACAAATCCTGATTAGCCCCAAACTCCAAGAACGTGGCGCATTGCTAATCGTCCCCAGCAACCAAACCAAAAATGAGCCCACTAATTAACAAATTGATTTATGGAAATTAAAATGACAAATCTCCAGGGATCTTCATAGACGTATCGGGGTAAAAACTCATATGCAAATTTTGTGTTAAAACAACAACTACAACCCTTCAAAGTTGGCCAAAAAAACTTGACTTTGCGGTTCGACTGCGTCCACTAACGAACAAACATCCACCAGAGTACAGAAGGCTAGAGACCTTAAACCATAGACAGACATTTAATTAAGGTGTCTTCATGGCAACAACAACAACAAGTTGATTCGAGTGGTAAATGAGTCTAATTAATAACGAAGCATTTGCCACATAATTCATGCGAATTGGAAAGTTGATGATGCTTCGCTAAAAAAGTTTGTGGTTTGAGTAATAAATTTTAAAGCCGCCTGTCAGTTTGGCCAATTGAGTTACCCAGTTGGCATTCTGGATTTGTAAATTGTTTGGTGTATTTTTTACTGGTCACATTTGGTCAACCTTCTTTTTGGGACTATTTTTCTGATTTTTCTTGTGTAATTTTTTGTTCTGCTGAACTTGATGACTTAAGTCCGGTGTCTGGTCTGAAATTTATGGCTTAGACGATATGTTTTTGGGTTGCGTCGTAATTTATGCAAATTGTTGCCTTTTCTTTGGTCTCACACTACAGCTAATGCAGGCAGTCGCAATTAATTCTGGCAGCCAGTTGTCGTCCTGGCGGCAGTTCAATCATATCCTTAATCCCATAGGTTTTCGTGTGATGTTCGCTATTGTTTTCTTGTGCTTTTGCTTGTTCTTGTTCTTGGTCCCAGACAGGCCATCGAAGTCGGCGTTAGCATACATCATCAAGTTGTCTTTTGTTGTCTTTGGGGTTTCATTATAATCGAATTTGAGCGATAAACTTTACAATGTCCGTTTCCTGGCTCGTAATTTACATGTCCTGCCACTTTTTGGCGTGCCCAAACTAAACTAAATAAACATTTTTGTGCCCAACAGCAACAAAACATCAAAAGCATATAATTTATGGTTCGTTAGGTCAAGGATTCTGGCCAGCAGCAGGACGAGCAGCCTGTCAGCAAGTCAAGCTACAAGCCTTGCTCTTTATCTGACTGATGCTAGCGTTAGTGCTGCCCCCGGGGCCAGGACACTTTTAGCTGTTGCTCCTTGGCTCTTATGCAAATCGCCCCTTACATCATCCTTTCTCTCTACCTCCCTCCCAGTCATGTGTTGAAAACCTGCGTATTCATCTTCGTCAGTTCTTAGTGCTTGGCCGTTTTGGTTTCGCTCTGGTATTTACTTGGTACGTCTTGGCTTGGATGAGGTGTTGGTTTAGCTATTAAATGGAAATTATACAAAAGCCAGCGCCCAAGGATCAAGCCGGCCAGCAATAACATCCTTTTGATTTGCCAGCAACTGCACACAACCCACATCCAGCAACTGTGGGAAAACTGTGTCCGATCACATGTGAGTCGAGTTGAAATTTATGTGGGCAGCTCTGGGAATACCAGACCATAAAAAAGGGACAGCAAGTTTCAAGAAAGTGCGCGATTAGTGAGTGTAAAACTTGAGCTGCGTTGGGGGAGCTGACGGCCAGTACAAAAGGCAGCCAAATTTGAATGAATGACCCGACGTTCGCATGAATAGAGGGCTGTTAGCATGGTCAGGGCAGGAGTGGATGTATATGTGGCATTTCAATGGTGGTCAAATAAGCATAAAAGGCGACAAAAGTGGCACTTGGCCATGTTAAGACTTTTCGCTTACTTTTTTGAAAGGTTCCTTTGAGTGGACCTTAACAACGGGACTTAGTCGGATTGTTGGTTCGAAAGATACTTTAAAATGTTTTGCTACTTGTTACTTAAATGATAAAATGCATTTTGGGGGTTGTTTGTTTACTTGTTTTTAGGGCTTGCTGCTGCCATGTCTAACTGCCGATTTGGGGCTTGTTCTCTCTGTTCTCAGTCATAGAGTTCAAAAATTTCATATTAAATGTTTTATGACCAGACCAGAGCCACTTTTTGAATTGTTGCCAGTCATCGTGTGTATTTTTATTGTCAGCTCTGCATTTAATTTAAATTATATAACAGAAACACTTTTTATATGCATGCCAGCATTTACTTCTTGCCATTTATCCTATGAGCCGTTTCCAATCTAAGTGAATAGATACTCTCTTATATAGAGCATAACTAATTGTGTAATAGGAATGTCACAGTTTCTTGTGTTAAAACAAGTTTTTAAATCTATTGCGAAATAAATGTAAATAATGAAACATTTGTATCTTTAATCTTTTTAGAATTTAATAAAATACTGTCTCTAAGCATGTTAGAGCATTTAATCGTCGCTGTTTGCTGCAACCAAATAGCGTTTTTTTCCATTGCCTTCCTATTCAAAGTAAAAAGGCAACATTAAAATTATTTTTTATCGTCATTTTATTTGCAATTTTACTTTTTAATTTTTCTTCCAACGAGGGTTGGCCACATTGTACGATTGCGAATATTGGCTTTGGCAAAAACGTTTCCCATTTTTTTTTACGATTGAAAAATATTTTAGTTTATTTGTATCTTTTTATTGAACATTGTAAAAAGTATTTTTCTCATTTATCTCTGCTCGTTTAATTTTTAATATGAAACGCGCCAATTTCTAAGAGTTTTTATAAAACGTTTTTTAATATGCCACATAAATTCTGAAGGATTTCGGCATTGAGTGATTGAAATTTATTGGCACAGCGCTTAGCAATCGGAACAAAAATAAGAATAACCTGATGCCAAACATCAAATAAATTCAGTGCTCATAAAATTGTCTACGCCAAATCCATCCAATATATCAAATCAACCTTAGCTGACTGCAGACTGCATCCCCCACATGTGTCTGTGCGAGTGCGAGTACTAGAGTAGGTAAATACTCTCTGTTCACAAATCGTCAGAGGGCGTACATATTTGACTACCAATTATGAGCAATTGCCCGCTAGACAGAGACGACAATTCCCCATATTCTTCGAAAAAAAAAACACATGATAATTTATCGCACATGCCTACACGTTGTCTGGCGTGCCACATACGTGAAAATATATATGCATGTGAGTACTCACATTTTCCTGTGCTAGTAGTCGCATATTCATATTCATATTTCATATGCATTGCCTTTATCCCTTTTTGGCTTGGCGATGATTTGCAGCCGCTGCCACTAAATCAAGCATGAAGCATTAGATCACAGTGCTTAAGCCACAGCGTGTTAGGATAATAAATGAATGGTTTATGGACTCGCCAAGTGCGCCAGAGTGTGTGAATGGAGTTGGCAAATCTGTCGAACATATTGCGCCTCCAATAAAGCGGATGGCAAAGTAGAGCTAACATGTTATTCAAGAAATGACTCTATATCTAAGATATCAACAATTAACATGCAGTTAACAGTGAGAGCTTAATAAAAGAACGAAAGAAATTAACTTTAATTTAAACGTAGTCCGATTTTCTTTATCTAAGTCAAAGTAGAGCTAACGAGTTATTCAAGACATGGTTATATCTAAAATATAGGGAGATAAGTTTATATTGCTGTTAAAATTGACATTCTAATAACAGAATGAATCATATGAATTTTAATGTTTACATAGTCAGTTTTTCTTTATCTGATAGCTCATTACATTAAAAAGTAAACCAAAAAATCCGATTGCTACAATTACTCTTCAGTTGACTTACATGACAACACCATAATTAACATAACTCTGTTGACTGTGAAAACCTCATAACAGAATGAGTGAATGTTACATTTAACATAGTCGGTTTTGTGGAATTACTTATCAATTCATCTTTATAAATATAATATTGATTACAATTCAGTTGACTGACTGAGGGCTTGACTGATTGACTGGTTGACCATGGGCGCTGTATTGGACCCATGAAAAGCGTGCAATTCATTGGCTTTTAATGGAAATGCTCATGAAATTCAATGCCTGGCCAGTCCCAGGAATCGGAGCTCTCGGCTGTAAATGTCTGTCAATTGTCAGGCGTTTGTTGTTGGTTGTTTGTTGTTTGCTGTCATTGTTGCTGTTGTTGTTATTGTTGTTGTTGTTGGCCACACGCCGGCAGAGCCCTCAATTAAAATGGGCACCGGCAAGGAGGTTTAAATAAAAGAAAAGAGTTCAATTGATGGCTGACATATTCCTTTGTGTGGGGCGGTCATGCAAATTGTCGAAATATTTTCAACTGACCAACAATTGAGTGGTGGCCAACCCAAACCAACCCCCCACCAACAGCCGCCCACACGTCCCACCTTTCATGTTGTTGTGATTGGTTTTGTCTAATGGAACTCGAGCGTGGCAACAATTTCATTGAATTGGATTTCAATATACGAGAACCTGGCACAAAGGCAAGAGCCGCGTTACTTTTTGATTTTCTCTCTTTTTTTGCTCCTCACCCTCTCTGCTTCTTTCTGTGGAACACAACACAATTCGTTGGTCATTAAAAGGGACACGTGCATTGAAGCACGTGACTGAGGCCAGGTTCTCGGCATGGAGCTGGACGCGCTTTTGTTTTCACTTGCCGTATAAACTTACCCAAAATATTTCTCGATTCCACGTTTGTTTTGTTTGTTCGCCGGTTGCGGGGAAGTGCTGTTGCGGGGGTGCTGCTTGAGAAATGCGCTTTACAACAGCGAGTGTAAATATTTGAGCCCAACTTGACACAATACGAAGCATTTTTCGCTTAATTTTTGTACAAATACATTTATTATGTTGCGGCTTGGCCCCGTTCGGGTTCGAGTCCTTTCATTTCCGGCGTGTGACCATCATGTTAATTTGTTATTAATTGTCTGCTCCGCTCTTATGTTTGTTATTTGTAGGCGTTCCTATCAGCCACTGGCCAGTTGATTTTTGTTTTGATTTCGGTGAGCTGTGACAGTTTTTGGTAATGTGAGCTGTGGCTTTCAATGGCAGCATTTCAACAAAGGCGTGGGATAGTAAATATCCATATTGATTGTGATGGATAAGTCCTTGTAATGATACCTTAACAGTAATATATATTAGAAAGTCACCCGCAGGAAACAAATTCTACACACTTCTTCATTCGGTCCTTTAAACGTACTCACTTTTTAACTCAGCTTGTTTCCCACCCGTCGTCTTCAATTTGATGCGGCGCTGTCAGAATTGTTTGAAGCAATTTCCAACATGCAGGCGCATCGAATTTCGGACGACTTGCATAAATTATAAAATTATTCTAAAATTGTGAATGCCTGCAGTTTAATCATCATCAGACACACGACTAGAACGTAATCCTTTTGAGTGCAGATCGAGCGAGAAAGGGTTAACGGTTAACACTCGCTTTTTTGTCTGCCCTGGCGCGGGCGTGAAAAAAGCGCAACAACCACAACACATTGAGGGAGCAGACTAAGGCGAATACTTGCCCACTTGCTAACGGCTGCTGCTGTTTTGAAGTGTTTGGGCTTGGGCTGCTTTGCCATCAATGTCAGTCATAAATTCATCATGGAAATCTGTTTTGGGTTCGTGCGGTCACGTGACTGTGTTAGATAATGCCTGACATAAAGTTTATTAATTGCTTAAATTAAAGAGAGATCGCACTAGGGTTGCGCGCGCCATACATTGCCTAAGCTGCGGAGTGTGAATAAGATTGTTGCCACAACAACAGCAGAGGCAACAAAAACTATTACCAATTAAGTTAATTGCGTAATTTTCAATATGCACTAAACGCCGCAGGACATCGCAACAGAGTCGGGTTAAATAAAAACTTTGACATATGCGAAGGCTGTACCAAAAGTTTATAAATAAAATAATAACGTATGAAAATTATTTTAAGTGAAGTCCTAATTTCTTTCAAGGGAATCATCCTTCTTAAGTTAAAAACCTTACGATTTTTTTTTACAGAACAGTATTCCGTTATTCTGAATCCCATTTACTTCACACCTTTTTTGCCTTTCTATGCGATTCTCATGAACTCAAGACACGTGTCTTTCTTTTGCTGTCTGAGTGATGTGCGTATTTGTGCTATTTTCAATCAATATACGATATTATAAGTACATCGAGATATTTAACTGGAACATCCCTCACGGTTAGCATAACGTAGATTGAACAAATGTGTGTTCGGGTTGCTTATATAAATTCAGCATCATCATGACAATGTCAGGAGCAGCTTAAACAAATATAAATCCTTGTGCTAAACACATGCCAAACTTTTTTTTGGGTGTGGTGGGGGCCACAGGACAAAGGACATTGCGCAACAAAACACTCGACTAGCTCGCTTCATGCGCAGACACACAAAAACAAATAATTACAAGTAAAAATCGCTGGCAGGATAATGGCGCATAATGATGAGCAGGATGGCAGCTCACCAGACGCTCCCAGCCGGCAATTAAGCATTTTCAATAAAATTTACACCTGAGCTCATTTTAATTGAGTTGCAGCCAGGGCCACTCGAAACGAAACCAGACGATCCGATTCGATTCAATGTGAGGACATGTCTAGTGCCAGAAACCCGCCCGACCCCACCTTGGCAAGTAGAACAGAAAGATAAACTTGTTTTTCTGCTCGACTCCCCATCTAATTGCCCGGGCATGTTGTGAAGTTGAAGTTCTTTGGCTGCCTGCTGCTTTCTACTTATTTCAATTGATTCCTGCTTCAATGTAGTGGAATTGATTTGTGGACGAGTGGCCACGCCTCCATCAACAAATAAGTTGCCATAAATAAGAAAAAAATGGCAAATTGCAAGAGCCAAGCGGACAAGTGAAATATTTTTCAAAATTTGCATAGATTCAAAAAAAGTGTCGAAAGAGAGAGGTGGAAATTTGCATATTACCCAAATAATGCTGTGATATTTTTTATCGACTACCCTAAACATGGAGGGGCGTATTGATTGCTTTAAGCTGCTTTGTCTAAAAAGCGGACAACTGGAAAAATATATTTCAATAAGTTACATGAATGAAGCCCGATAATTTCAATAGTTAATAGTAATAATAGTTTAGGTATTTCTATAGTTTTTCGCTGTACCCTAAAAACATGGAACGCAGTCATCTTTAAGAAGATATTTACACAATTTTGTATTATTTTTTTAAACATTAAATAGACATTTCTCATATTATATAAAACATATAAAACTGTGACTAAAAAATTCTTTTGAATTTAGCTTCAATTTTAATAGTTCTCAATTTGTTGTTAACAAAAGATAAAAACGTTCTCAAAGAAAGAGCATTCAATTATCTTATATTGACAGAATCTTTTGCATTTTTTGTCACTCTTATGACAACGCCAAATTCTTGCCGCAATAAACATAAATTGGCACACGCAGCGCCCCAAACCCTCATGCCACATTCTACCAGCCCTTGGCCAATGCAACCCCGGACCGAACTACTGAAATTGCCAATAATTTTGGGCCCTTGTCGCACTGCCAGCCCGTCTAAAGGATATGGCCCATAAATGTAGCGCATGCAAATTTGCTGCCTGATTTGTTCATTTTGTTTCAATTTTCGCTTTGGCGATTTCTTTTCCTTGTTTTTTTTTTCTTTTTGCGCTTCTTCCACTTGGCAGGGACCGCTCACGGGTCGCATTGCATTCCTCAAATAATTGCAATGAAACCTCCTCTGAAACTTGTCGAGGTGGTGGCTATCAATGGCCCCGGC
The DNA here is from genome assembly GCA_035045885.1 of Drosophila borealis. Lineage (NCBI taxonomy): Eukaryota > Metazoa > Arthropoda > Insecta > Diptera > Drosophilidae > Drosophila > Drosophila borealis. Next base: position 5,299,818 of record JAWNOR010000211.1, read on the forward strand.
GTCACCCCTGGCGAGTCCTGGCGCGTCCCGGCATGTGTGTGCCGCCTGCCTTTGGTTATGGTAATTTCTTTTATATATTTTTTTTCATTCTCTTTTCTGAGCCTGTCTGTTTGCATTATTAGCATTTGACTCTTGATTGAGTCTAATATTACAGCAAATTGCTGGCAAATTGGAAACGAAAGCGTATTGAAATACCAAATCAAAGAGGAACCTTGCTTAAATGACAATCACAAGGCAGAGTTCAGACTGATATGCAAATATACAACTATCTCTACTTAAGCTTATTATTGCGATAATTCTTTAGAGCATCGTTTCTTGCTAGATTGATGTAAGGCAGCTAGATAAAGACTTTTTATAGTACTCCAAATGTATGTTATTGCCAAAAGAGTCAAGGTTAATGCAATTATATTAATAGAGAACTACAAATGATAATAATTGGATATTATTATTTAAAGTTAATATAAAGGTTTTAGCTTAAAGAAATCTTATTAATTATTTAATTAAATAATTTTATTATTTAAAAAAATTCTTGTCTATTTTTGGTTTGCTTCAACCTAGTTTTAGCAGCAGCTGCTGCTAATTTTTTATTTTTAGCTTTAACTTTTCCCTTTTTCTAAAGCAATTAAATTATAGCTATTGGACCCAAGAAGCCCCTTGTTTCTGTCAGTCGTTCAATTAAATTCAACGTCGGTTTAATTATATTTTTAACAAATTTTAATAAGGCACCTCAAGGGCTCACGCCACATTTTTAAACTGAGCGTTGCAAAAAATTTTGTTAACAACTTCAATTAAATTATCAACTTGCAGCACGACCGCTGGGCGGCATTTAATTACGAATGCGCAAAAAATATATGTATATAAAAAAATTGGCCTGGGCAAAAGTTTTTGGCCGCGCGGGCTTAACTCAATTTAACTGTGAAAACTTTTGCCAGCTCGACGGCTCGTTGGGCCCGCTCCAGGTTGCTGCGTTGTCGCTGGCTACGGCATTAAAAATGCTGGCAACGCTTAACGCGGCTTAATTGTGGTCACAGGTGTCGAGGGCAACATTTTTATCGTTCTGTTCACAGTTTACAAATAAAAAAGTTGCCCGCTATTATTGGGTGGATTGCATGAATGGCGGCGGGGGTTTTTTAGGTTGAATCCTTAACGGGTGGGTTTTGTCTTTGCTTTCAGCTCATTTCGCTTAAGACAATTTTTATGACCTTTACGACGACTGTGTTTGCAGAGCCCTTTGAAATGGCTTTGATTTGGCTGCCGTTCGTTGAGCATCTTGTAAAAATCTGCAATTTATATTTTGTTTGTTTAAGCCTCGTGAAAACATGGCTTTGGGTAATTTGATAGCTTCCTTTGTTGCGGCAACCCTTTCGGCTATTCGCCAAAAATATAAAAAAAAATAAACATGGTGCACTTTTGAGCGTTCGCATTTTTTAATTGCTTGAAATTTAATATTTTTTGCTTACCTTATTTAATGCTAATTATTTTCGTATGCGCCAACAACTCGAATTAATTTGCTTTTTACTTTTTTTTTTTTTAATATCGAAAGCCAATTAAAAAATTTAATTTTTGCACTTTTGAAAATAGCTTTTGGCGTTGGTAATCCGATAGCCGCAATTAGCAGGCGAGAACGGCGAGATGAGAGTTTTAAGGCAATAAGCTGATTAGCGAACAGATGATCCTGTTGAAGCTGTCGGCATGGATGTGATGCGCATTATAAATAATATGTTGACAATTGAATGATTATATGAGTAATAATGCAAATCTATATAGTCAGTAATCAAGAGTTCTGAATAACATATTCTTTTGAGAATAGAATATTCTTTGAATGGTGTATCCTTTTGGTGCTGTCTTCCTATATAAGTTGATTGTTGGCGACATAGATTCTTGTTGTCTGTTAGTTCGTCTTCAATTCTCGTGACCCTGCAGACCTACCTGGAATTAACGCCCTCCATTCCTAACTAGGAACACGACGGAATTCGCTACGCATTACTCTATTATGCAAAGATTGCAATGATTGTCTACTGATCTTTCTCTCCGCCTTATAAAATCTTTGCCTTCAAGATATATAACTATTTTATTATGCAAAGATTACAATAGCTTGCACCTCGTTTTATATACTAACTTTTTATCCCCTAATTAAATTTTGCTTTGAGGTAACTCACTGCTTACAGGGACATAGCTTGCCGAGGAGCCTAAAAATATTCCCCGCCGGGTCAGTGATATCCCATCCCTAACTCTTAACCATAAGTATTTAATATTCTACATATATATTCTGTACTCTTTTTTAAAACGGTTTCGCCCTTTTTTCCATTTAATGTATTATCTAAATTAATATAGCTAATTAAGATTATTTTTTAATTTTAACTCAATAATACTTATTCTCGACAAAAACCATCCTTCTTAGGTATAGGCTCTAATAAAAAACTAGCTAACTATAGACTCTAATAACCAACAAAATTACGAAATATTTTATAACAAGGGCAACTAATATACCTCCATCGGTGATGCTATTAGAAGTGTTTGTATTCTGAGTAGGCTTTAGGCTTTTCTTTTGTTTGTTTCTTTCGTTTGGTCGACAATAAATGCTTATTTTTTTATTAATTGTTAATAGTCGGCAAAACTAGAAGGAAAAGAAAGAAGATTAACAAGAAAAACTTTAGGATAAAGTTTTGAGCAATTTAAAAGCTACAGTAATAATGGGTACTTAAGTTTCCTTTTATATATGCATATTTTTTTTACGAGAAGAGCCCCTGCATATAGGCTTCTAACATTGCCCCAAATGAACAATAGCCTGGCAAAGTCAAGCACACTTGTCTTATGTGTTCGTTCATGAACACAAATTGCTATTAAATTAAGAATTTTAGATAATTTCGATCTTGCCTTGCCCGCTACGGCACAGAGCACAAAACATAGATCGAGCAGATCGAGCACCCATTAAAACGAAAGACAAAAAGTATTTCACAAGTTTAAGCAAACCAGAATGAATTTAAAAAACAATTAAAGCCGCATAAATTGTGATAAAGCCAATAAAGGCAGTGACAAATTTTCAAAGATGTATACCAAACAAAATTGTGACTAATATATTATATTATATATTAATCATTTTTAAAAAAATCTTTATCTGGCAATTTTAATTACATTTACACCTACCACAATGAGATCGACCCAGCTCGACAACCCGAACCGCTTCCATTATCGAGAATCACTTGCGAATGCATATAGCTATTTATATTTATGAGCCGAGCTGTAGCCACGTCCAGAGTTCCCTTCGTGTGTGTTTATTATAATTCAATAATGTGAAATGCACTGGCGCTTGCCTTTTTTAATTGCTTTTCAATAACATGACCGGCAGGCGGCAATATGTGGATTGGGGTTGTGGGTGTGGCATGAAGCTGATAAGCCGCAGGATAATCGTGCAGCCAACGTGTTAAAATGTTGAAAAATCCTGTGTGGGCTAAAATATTCACGAAGTGAATTAAAAACTGCACGCTAATGCAATTCGCTTGGACAGCGCTAATTTAAATTTTTGAGTAGCCGCCGTCGTATGTGCAATAAAAGCGCAACAGAGCGACAGCGCCGCATGGTATGCAACAAATTGTTGCATGGCCCGAACGCGCTTGCAACTAATGCGCCTGAACTACCCCGTCTCTGCCACGTTTCGGACACAACAATGTTGTGTTAATGTTTACACATGTACAGAGTATGCATATGACACGACCACAATGCACAGGAGTCGCCCTCGCACGGCTCGTTGATTTGCCAAAAGCAGACAACATTTACTCCTCCAACCGCTCCTGCTCCTATTCCAGTTCCAGCTTCAGCTGCCCAAAATCCACAGCCATTCAGTGCACAAAGTGCATCAGTTGCGCTGCGTTGCACTTTTGAGTGCAGCCTGTAAATGCATCGACCTGCTGCCTGCCGGGTGTCGATAGCAACCTTAATTAAAATTAACATTTTTTGCACAAAACTTTGCAGCCAGGACCGGCCAGAGATCAGGACACTAGCAGAAGCTGTCCATTTGCCTAGGTCCATTACATTGTCAGCGCCTGTTTGATTTTAGGCCAGAGTTAACTCAATTTGTTGCTGGCACGGGTACCATGTGGGGTTATTTACCAGCTGCCACACGTATTTCGATTGATTTTGATGATGGTTATTTAATTTGAAGCGTCAAGTGGGCGTTATTGATGCGGCTTAGAGTACCAGAGAGCATGCCGAGAGTTGTCCAAAGAGTTTGTCAAAATGTTATTTGAGAATTATCTTTTCCATATATAAATTGACTCAAAGCTAAAAAGGTAAAATACATTATGCGATATAGGTGCAGGAAGACGTAAGTTTAGAGAAATTTCGAAGAATATGAATGAACTGTATGAACCTCGATCGACAACCTATTTATTTTCCAATATTTGTTTTAATTCATTTGAGACGTGTTTCACACTTTTCGTAAAATCCATTTCTCCTTGGTGGAAATGTGGAAAAAAGATTTGTTTTAAATTTTGGGCTTTAACTCATTTCTAAGGATCTTTATAAAAGTTTATATAAAAAGTGCTAGATTAAGTTCTCAGGTTGTATGGGCGAGCTTTAAGTTTCGCTCGATCGACTTCAAGCATATTTATAAAGCTATATTGAAACTCCACCACATCGGAAAATTACGGAAAAACGGTTGTATGAAAAGTTTTCGATCCTTAAACTAATTTTCAAATAACTATAACTTGAGACGTTGAGTTCAAGTAAGTACGGGTAGGTTGTAATGTTCCACAAGCGGAAAATGGGTGGAAAATGTCTAAATTTCAAGCAATACATTTGTAACGAGCAAGGCTGGAAAAAATATGATGAGCAATGTAGACTTTAATTCTTAAAGAGAATTTTCTGTCAGTGATATAGTCAAAGACTATTTGATATAAGCAAGGGTATATACAAAAATATAACCTTTGTATTTATATAGCCATGTAGCTGCTCAGCGTGCCACTCTACCATTGCCAGGGCATATTTACAGGCAGCTCATATTTCCATTTAGTTTATTTGACTTTTGAAAATGCATTTCCGTTGCACGAGCAGCCCCGGCGGCGCTGCTGGTTGCACGTTGCCTGTGCATGAGTAAATATCAATATTTACACCTTTAATTAAAAACGCTAACAAGGTTATTTAGTAGGTTTCAGGAGCGGTCTGCGGATGAAGCGAGTGAAAATCAGCCAGGAAGTCAGCCGTAGCCGAACAAGCGACGCGTCGTCGCTTCCTCGCCAAAAGCTTTTAAGCGAAAATCCCAAAATGAATATGGAAAATTTATTTTGCGGCTGCTCCTACGCTTGTTTAACTTGGCCTGGCCCTAATGCCATGCGAGTGGGCGGAGTGTGGGGAATCGAGCAGCTTTTAGTTGGAGCTGGTGTGGGGAATCATATATATTATAATGGGTTTTCAGCTTCAAAGAGATCAAACACAATTCCTTTATCATTTTTACACTCTTAAATGTATAATAAATCATAATTTCGAATATTGATTCTGCACACAGATTTTGGGTGGAAATCAATTCCAAAATTCCACTATTTTTATTCTATGAACTGAACTTTAAAATTATTCAGTTGTCTAAATGAAATCGAACCGAAAGCAAAACTGAATCATATTTTAAAGTAAAAAAGTTTGAGGGAATTAGCTTTTGTCGCCAACTATTTATATATCTAACTTTAAACTTAAAAGTGGAAGTTTATTTTCGTCATACATAAGTGCATCATTCACAAGCAGAGCGAAGCACTGCGTTTGAGTGTTTTAGATCTGATTTCAGAGTTTCTGCAAGTCCAGCACAATCTTTTATCATATTCTTCAGAAAATATAATGTATATAACATCAAATAGAAAGTAACAGAAGTATATATTATGTAAATACATAAACCAGAACATCTGAATGTGTAGTGCAGTCATTGTTAAAGGTGGTCCCCATGGACCCTTTGTCCATTTGGAGTGCATCTGTGTGTATCTAAAATATTTGTCATAATGCACGTGCCCGGCCGCCCACATTGCAACACCCACTGAGTGGTGACATTAAAATCTGAACGCCGCCGCCTGCTGCATGTCGTTTAATTAAAAAATGCCCCAAAAGCATTTACCCAAACCCCCGACTCCAACTGTGCTGGGATCATCGAGTCCATGCAATTGATGCAATGGACTCATTGATGCAGCATCATTCACGATGTCGTGTGTGCATTTTAATGAAAACGGAAACCAAATAATCAGACGGTGACGGTGACAATCTCTGGCGGGGATCAGGCCGCAATGGTCAAGCAATGGCAAATTAAACAAAGCCAAGGATTTCCATAATAATAATAATAAAAAGTGCAGCTCTCGCGAAGCGTATGAATTTAATGATTTAATCACACGCGCTACCCCTGAGGCAAAATAAAAATATAAAAAAATGCCACGCCTTGTTGACACTGGATGCGTGTCAAGAGAATTTGTCAAAAAATGCAAGTGGCTCAAGGGAAATAACCAAGTGGAGTTTCACTGCCCACACCCTGACCCCCGACCCCTGAATCCTGATGAAACCGTTGCAGGGTTGGTGGCCGCGGGGCGTCCTCGTTGCATTTTGCAAAAATTATTGACTTGGGCCTTGCAACGAACGGGCTGTCAAATACTGGCATGTGGTCAACATTTAAGTGTAATTAATGCCGGCGGCCAGTCGGAAGTTGCATCGCCAATGACGCACTTCCGCCCGGACCAAAAATGCGCCCAATCTTCGCCAGCTTCAGCCAGCCACACGGTGTCTATTTTGCATATATGAAAGGCAAATATTTCGCTTAATTTGATTAGAGCCAGATTCGCTGTAAATGCGCATTGCGCTAGCCGAAGGCGTTGTTTTTGCAGCACTGCAGTTATCTTAGGGCTTGACTGTGGCGGGGTTTTTGTGAATTCCACCCACAAACGTGAAAAATGGGTGGAAAACGGTTGTATGATACTTTTTGGTTTACCTTGCGATCGGTTTCAAGCGCATTTTTTAAAGATATGTTCAAAATGTCAGAGAGTGAGAGTCAAGGTAGTATTGGTATATATAGAGTTATCTCAGGCGGGACAAATATCGAAAAGTAATGTGCAAAATGTGGACAAAATAAAGAGGCCCAGAAAAATCCTTATAAACACAAGCTGCAAAGGCGTGTAAGCTTAGCTAAAACACAATCAAATTTCTTATTCTATGTCCATTGCAGACATTTTCATATCTTTCAACAGAAAATAATTAAACTTGATGCTATTTTTCCCCAGAGACATACAACTTCACACTACACACGTCTTTCTAATAGACTTTTAGGTCTATCGAAAAGTGGTTTTTTGCTAATTAATAGTTATGGCCCAGGAAAAGTTTTTCACTTTGAACTGTCAGAAACTACACTATATGCAAATTTCCATCAGGAGTTTTCTTAACATTTCTCGCCGTTTTCTTAGGCCGACCCCTCTCAACCCAACACACATGAATAAAATTGGCCAACGCGTTGTAAATTGAATTTGTTCCACATGGCAGCCAATGCCAACCATTTTAGTTGGCAACTTGCCTTTGCCGCCGCATGTGGCATAATTACAGGCATTCGAACTTACTTCATTTATAGTTTACGCCAAGTCAATTTAACTCATTTGAAATTGTGATGAAATATTTGCCCCTCTGCTGCGGCTTTTGCAGCCAAACAACTCTTTGTGCGTTTGACAAGTCTCAAGTGTAAAAGCATGTGAAAGAAAATCAAATGAAATGTCGGAAAAGGTTTACACTCGCGTACCGGGTATTATAATTCTGCCATGAAATATGTAACGCTTAAGAGCAGATATCTCCGAACCCATAAAGTATATATATTCGGGATCAGCATCAAGAGGCAAGCTTATATAGCCATATTCAGCTGTCAGTTCTATGCGAAGTTGTCTCTCAATTTTGAAGCTTTCATCTTGAAACTTTGCGTAGGTCTGTCTTTCTGTTGCAGGCAGTGCATATGTCGGAACCGTCTGGATCGGACCACTATATCATATAGCTCCCATAGGAACAATCGGTCAAAAAGTAGGTTCTTTATTGGAAAACTTGATTAAATTAGACATTTATTAGTTTTACTATGTTGCCTACATATTAGCCAAATCTTATCAATCTCGTACTACTAAATCGGTCAAGTAACTAGTTTTTATATTGAAAATTTTATGTTTTGCATTTACAAGCATCACTTTTCTCACATAACTGCAAGTCCGCAAGCTGTTCCTAAGGCAGATGTCTACAAGGGTATCAAATCTTCGGATATCCGTACTTTCTAATTGTATTTTTTGTTTTGACTTTTCAACCCCTTTTTGTGGCTTTTGTTTCGATTCACATACGAAAAATGTTACTTTGTGCACAAAATATTTTTTCGCTTCCATAAAAGCTTGGCAAAACCCGTAAAAAAAAATAGAGCAGAAAAAAAACCCATAACATTCATAATGATGACACACTTACCACATAAACCACACACACAAACACACGCACAACAACCACGGACAACCCACAACAAACTACGTGCTGGAAACAGTTGGGGAAATGGGACCCAAAGGGTTGGCCAAAGGCACCAAAATGGCCACTAAAATGCACGCTAATGAGTTTCAATTACGGTCTGAATTGTGCGACGGCGAGCGGTACGAAGTACCAGGGTAGGCACTTCTAAACGTTTTTTATTGATGGGCGACGACGACAGTTCCAGTCGCTTCTGTTGTCAATTTGCGTAAATTTTTCGCCGCCACTTTGATTGAAACTAAACGATGCCCTGAGAACGTATCCGTTTAGTGGATTGCCTCGGTGGGTGTGGATGGGCGGCGGGCGGGGTTGGGGTATTCGGGCTTGATTTTAATTAAATTCCCGTGCCCACAAAATGGGCCTGCTGCTGCTGCAGCTGAGGCCAGTGTCAACGTGGCTTCGAACTCGTCACTTGTCGTTTTGATTTGGTTTTTTAACTCGTAAACTTTTATGATTACAAGCGTCGCAAGGTTGCCACTTTGTGTGCGCGTGTGTGTGTGAGTGCTGCCACATGTTACAAAGCGCCCATCTAAATGGTTATGGTGCCGTGCAGTTTAAATAATTAATGTTAGAGTGTAGAGTGGTTGCAGTGCCCATACCACAATTCCAGTTGCGGCTCCCAACTCTTGAGGGCGCTACCAAATGTAATAAAAATGCCGAGCCAAAAAGTTGCCTGGCCAGTCAAATAAAAAATGCCAGAAACTTGCAGACATTCTCGAATCGACTGCATTTCAATTCCCAAACGATTATAAACTATAGGGCGAGAGTTGCCAGACCGTTTGCAAATTTAATTTACAACTAACACAAAAGAAAAACCGCAACAACAACAACAGCAAGAACTAAGCAGCATGTACAAATGAGCGACTATTGGATGCTCTGGGAAAAGTTTGAAAACATAAACAAATATTAATATCATAAACAATAATTAAGTTGAACATGAAAGAACGGCTATCGAAAAATTGATGCACAGGAGTTTTTGCGAATAGATGAGTTTAATGCAAATAATAACTTGAAAAAACTGAAAATTTTGCTATACAAAGTCTAACTTTGAACCAATGCTTCCTATAGATTTAGTTCATATATAAGGTGCATTATGTTGTGATTGAAAAAGATATATTAATTTTCGAAAGATCGTTCCTTTGGCAGCTAAATTGTATTGTGGTCCGTCAATAAGATTTTGCATATACATATGTTGGGGGCATATGGATACTTATAAATGCCGATGGTCAAATTGATAGGCAAGAAAATTTTGTGCGCACTACAGCTTTTCTCAGTGCAAATATACCCTATATTTTGGCTTCAAATTACAGGGCATATAACAACACAACAAGCTAACAAGTGCCACAAAGGCATCCTGCAGCACTTTGGCCAAACTTTTTACTTTGTTAAACACCAGCTCGGAATTGTGCTCGAACTTTTGCACTTGGACACCTCAGAGTTCAGAACCCTGAGCTGCGCCTGTTGTTGTTGTTATTTCTGCTTGTTGAAGGTTGTAACCGTTGTAATCGTGGGCTGACCCATCTGCATGGAGCTGCCCCCGGTACCAAATTAGCTGCACAGTGTGCTCACCAAATTATGTTTATTATTACTTTGGCACGCAATTTGGGCTGAGCTGCTGGGCTAAGCTTCCATTTCCCTCTCGAGCTGCTGTTGTACTCCAAACTATGCAGCGCAAAACTTGAAATTTAAATTAATAAGCCAAGGTCCACAATGCACAAACTACATGACGCGGCGCCTCGATGAGCCTCGTTAAGCGTCTGGCCGTCTGCAGTTGGCTACACTTTTGGCCAAGTCCATGAACACAGAAACAGAAACAGTTTGGAGCACCATCGTCTTTAGCTCACACTAAATTGCACTTTAATTGCACTTTAGGAGCGCCAGCCAAAAAGCCAAAAACTTTTCTATCCGTGTCTCCGGGCAAGTTTTCAGTTGTGAAAGACAGTGCTGTGAGACAGGAAATTGGTAATCATCATAAATAAGTGATTAAAATTAATTAAATTCATTTTTTGTTGTTTGCGTTTTTTGACAAAGTTTTTGCTTTTCTCAATAGAGATTGCCCTTGAGAGAAATAAGTGCTCAAAAATAGAAAAGAAAGTATATCTCAATTATCGAGTGGCATATGCTCGATAAAGAAAGCTGTTCTTAACTAAAATCTAGTGTTTTATTCAAAGAGAAGCATGTATTTTAAGTTTTCTCAAGATATAAATCTGTCCGAATTTAAATTAATACAGTTAAAACTTTGCTGACTGACTCTCATCTTAGGCGGACACAGCCCTTGGCATCTTGCAAGCCATAAATAGGAGATGCAAATAATTAAATTCATTTCTCAATAAAAAAAAGTACTTTGAAATTATAAAATATATGTATATCCCTCATATGAACAAGGAAGCTGCTCTTAACCAGCATCTAGGTTTTTTTTACAACGAGCAGCATTTAAAACAAGTTTTATCCAAATCTGGATTTGTTCGAATGACTTTTCTTAGGGGGGCTCCCCTCTTTGGCAACTCACAAGCCATATTTTTTCATTGGGTGTTGACTCTCTCAGTAGGTTGCCCTTCTTTAAAGAAAGCAAGTTCCCAAACTTGCTCTTAACAAACAACTAGTTATTTTTATTAAGAGCAGCGTCTATATCAATCTTTATTCAGCCACCTCTAAGCGTAGGCACTAGACATAGTTCTATGTTGGGTCCGAAATATCTCCTATAAATTAATACCGTAAAAACTCTTCTAACGGACACTCCTCTTAGACGGACATCCCTTTGGTCAGACATTTTAATTCAAATCGATATCGATATCATGTTTTTTGAGCAAATCTAACATGAATAGTATATACAGATCAAGTATCTTTCATTTTATAGGCTCCAGGGTCTCTTAGTCCGGCACTCTTGTTTTATAATTACATATACTATATGTATGTACAATTATAAACCAGGCTAGTCTTATTGGGCAGTCACGTCTCTTGAGCACACACTGTACATGTTCCACATAGCAAGCTGTTTCTAACCAACATCTAGCTAGTTCTTCATAAAAAATCAGCATCTGGGACACACATACTCACAAAATTGATATGCTCTGATAGGGTAGACAAAAAAAATACATATTTTTACTCTTTAAATTTATATACAAGATACACACTCTATCTCTTAATTGGGCAACATACACTGTTGGCTGCCGAAATGGTCAATATTAGCTGAGCTCTACTTTGGATAGCTCCAATTTTAATTCCATAGCCTCCACATTGTTCCCGTTGTGCTGCAGCCCGCGCAGCCACTTGACATAGTCAGCGGGTATGCCCGTCTCCTCGGCACCCTTGACCAGCACCTTGAGATATGTGTGAGAGGGTTGGCGATTGTGGGGTACATCAACGCCAGTCTGTCCGTGGACTATTGTCTCCGGCTGATTGCTGAGGTGGTAGGCGCGACAGATGACTTCCGCTTTGGCGGTCAGCGAGTGAACGGGCACACTGATGGGTATATAGATGCCAGCGGAAACACCCTCCTGGCTATGGTGTATGAGAAATGGTTACGTTATAGTATCGTATCAAGGATTGACCTTGTGCATAGCGCATACTCATCCAAATCCTTCAGGTTGCACATATCAATCTCCCAAATTGCGCCATATACCTGAGCGCCGGACGTGGGCACAATCGTTGCGGGCGCTCCAAGCCAGCTGTTGGATCCGACGCCATGAAAGTCCAGGCGATAGTTCTACGAGTTCGATATGATTATAATGAATAATCGAATAAATTTCAATGCACTCACCTCTAATTTGCCGGCCCCGATGCGTCGAGCCGTCGGATTCTGTATGTGAATGCGACGGGCCAGCATGTTGCTGCCAAAGCCAAAGTAATAGAATTTATTGGCCATTTGCCGGCTGAGCGTTGCCAACGCAAAGGCTAGCTGGGGTCGAGATTTGTGTTCGTGTATCTATAGAGTTTCGAATGTGTCGAATTATGTGTATGTCAAAAAATTTAATCAATCATATAAGAGATGAATTTCTGGCGCATGAATGAAATATATAGATTATTTGCGATCGATACCGCCGTATAGTATATTAGTTCGATTTGCTACGTTTTTCCCGAGAGAAGAAGAGAGTGAGGCTCGATTGACCTATTCTAAAAGACGTCAATGCAATGTTTGATCAACATGTATGTCTTTTAAAACAAAAAGGTTTTTCATGGCAGTTTTTAAGGCAGCTAGCTGTAGTGCTAGTGCTTCGATCTGACAGATCATATGCACAGAATGGGACAAATAATATACCTATGCAAACTTTCATGAGAACAGTTGTAATAGAAACAAATAAACAACTCGAATATATATAATAATAATATGGACGGATGTGCATTACAAAAAATGTAATGCCTCCTAATTTTAGTATTTTTAATTGTCCTGCTAGCAGCGAAAGTGCCAAAAAAAAAAACAAAAAAAAATTGCGGCATCAAACGGTTTTTAGAAGTCCATGGCCGCCATAACCCGCCAGGGGCGTTTGTAGCGGTTAAAATAAAAATTGAAATATCTCGGGTACGAGATGTCCGATTTCGAAATTATATACCTCTTTTCTTCTCGTACGGATCCCGATATCGATTGACACCAAAAAATCTGAATTCCAATTTGAGAAAAACTACTATGTTTTTTGCAAAAATTATGATGTTAGCTGAAAATGGCTGTGACCACGAGTCGAACGAGACCAATCTTTCCAAGATCGGGGCTTACTTGGCCGAGATATAGCGATTTGAAAAACGCGAGAAAATGCCGTTATAATTTTGAAGATTTTTCGTTTTTTTCCGATAATTCGGCTAAAAATGGTCCGATTTAGGAAAGTTATACATTTTTGAACTGGTACTGCTCTCTGGAATCGACTTGCATAACAGGTTTTTTGAAATTTTTTATATTACGGTAAATTTTGATACCCTTCACAAGGTTTTAGAGCCGTTGCAAACTTGGTTTGACAATAACTGATAGACAGTATTGAACTGCTTGCAAGCGGTGTACATCTAAGCATACTTGTGGTTGTGTTCTTGGCTAAATGTTGATTATGGAACAATTTTTTTTAAGCGATAAAAATAAAATTTTAAAAATAAAAAATATTAATTAAAGCGATAAAAATAAAACTATTATGAGACAGAATAGTTTTTAAAATGTAATTCACTATTAAAGTCTAGCTAGCATTGTTGTAGACTCCAAATTCATCTAAATTCAATTCAATTATCAACTGCAATTTGAGAAAAGCTTTTTTTCCACGTCAGAGCTTTTTAATTGTATATCAAACAGCTGACTTTATTTATGAGAGCTAAATGTGCTATTGTATTTTAAATAAAACTTACGTGCTGCTTGATATTATTTAGTTGTAAATATCAATAGAATGCGTGTTTTCAGATACGTTTTTAGTTTTTACTAATAGTTAACACATAAACTATACACGTCACTTTAAAAATTGTAATCTTTGTTTACACGTCGTAGCTCGCACAGCTGACAGCATGCTACTGAGTTTGACAATAGGAGAGCGAAACCATCAGCATAGTTCTTAGCACTGCACAACAAAATATTTGTACCCAAGTGTACAATATATATTCTCCAAATTGTTTTTGCGAAAATTAAAACTAATAAAATACAACAAAATATATATTTAGTTTATAAAATTAAATACCGTTAAAAGTTTTAAATAACAAGCTAAATTTAGGTGAAATAATATATATTCTGGTCATGTCTCAAAATAAAAAAAATTAACAGCTGTTCATCTGTATAAAAGCTTTAGCTTTACTTTTTGTAGGTTTGAAAATCAACTACTTAAAAACTTATTTGGGAACAGCTGCATTAGAGTTTCGCAGCAGTTTAGCCCTGTCCAGTACACCAAGTATTTTTCAACGGCTGGCTTGAAACTCGGCTAATTTTAAAGAACAGTTGCGCATTACGTAGCAGAGACTACAGCCCATAATACACTCTTTTCTGTATGGCACTTTTTATTTACGGATTGTACCTGAAGAGCCTGCTCTAGCTTTTTTACCGTCTTGCTATTGTGTTTAATGCTCTTCAAAAATTGGACATACGTCTCCGGAATGCCGCTTTCAATGGCACCTTTGACAAGTACCTGTAGGTACGTTTTAGAGGGCTTTCGATCCTCGGGCACCATACTTGGCGTAATGTCATGGAGATTGTTCTCGGGCTGATGCACTAGTACATAGGCTCTGGCGGGTATCTCAGTGTCCGTGTCATTGCCGTGTAGCTTAACGTTCACTGTGATAGGCCTGTATAGTTGCAGGTGAACACCTTCCTGGCTGTATAAAATACGTAATAGAAAAATGCATTCAATAAAATTTTCAGCTGTGTTTCTTGCTGGCTTACTTGTCTATGTCCGCTAAGTTAATCACAGCTATTTCCCAGAGCGTGCCCCAGATGAGAGCACCCTCCGTCGGCACAATGGTAGCCACAGCCCCGTCCCACCTGTCAAAGGGCAGCGTTGCAAAATCCAAGCGGTAATTCTCAAGCGTAACGGGACCCACGATTTCAGCGGTGGGGTTTTGAATGTGAATCCGTTGGGCCAACATGTTGCTTCCAAAGGCAAAGTAATAGAATCTATCGTTATGCACCTCGGGAAGCGATTGATTCAAGTTAAAACTCGCTCCGCAGTCCGTTCGCACAGCCGCCAGCAAAATGATCAACGCAATAAATATATTCATTTCTATACTCTCAAAAATACGAATTAATTTTTTATTTTGCTGTGCTGATTGTAGACAACCTGTTCGAAGACTACTCAAAAGTCAACTGTGCTTTGAAAGATTTTGTTTATTATGGTGTAACTTCCGTTCGTTATCTGCGATATTGGGCACACACTTGGGGTATTATAGATTAGCTGTACGCTTTGATGCCGTTTCGCAAAGCTCGGCAAAGTCTATTAAATATATATTGTACGTAAAGGCCTAAAGAGTATTTAATAGATTTTAAATCAAATATAATCGCAATAAATTCTAATAACTTTTTGCGTTTAATTTACTAAAATAATGATTGTCATGAACTGCGCAAGGCATAAATCAAATTGCCAAATAATAGGGTATTATATGAATATAATATTGAAACATAATATTTTCATGAGTTGCACAGATCACAATTAATTAATATAATAAAACGGAACAAAATGCGTATAATAATTATTCATTCTGAATTCCGCAAAAGATCAGATAACCAGGTCTTTTATATTTTGTATTGCGCATTTACTGACAGCCAATATGCCTGTAAAATATACATGCTCTCAATCGTATTACAAAATACATAATTTGCCAAAAATCGAATATCTGTTCTATTATTTATTTCCATGGCGAACGGAAAAGTTAATTTTTTCTATTAATTTGAATGGCCAGCGTTTGGCCTTATTTATTTTCCAATTCTTTCTCAATAATAATAGACATTTGGGTTTATTTTGCAGAGCGAATTGCCCATTAAATTATTTGTGCTTGCTTTATTTATTTTTTTGTCATTAATTCGCTATTTATAGATTTATAATATATAATGCGCCATAAATCTGCGTTAATTATGATGCATTGTGTCTTAATTAGAAAGAATTCAAAGATGTCAAATTATGAGCTCTGTTTTGATAGCTTAAGCTAACGGTTCGGATTGTATAAAAATTAACATCTCACATAGCTGTCATTGTATGTATTATTATTTGCCATGCACAACCCATTCAATGCCAAAGAGCTCTGGTTTATGGAGCGTCAAAGCTATCCGACCATCGACAATTATTTTGACAGCTATTCGGGCTCAGCTATGCTCCATGCAGCTGGAACAACAAGTGCGCCAAATTGCTGCGACCACAAACACCTCCCCTTCGCACCGCACCGCCCCGCCCTATTACTTTGTCGCACTGACCCATGTTTCTGCCATGTGCAATAACCAAGCGACCCGCCAATACAAACAAAACATAAATTGTAACGAGCATGTCAAGCGAGACCATTGACGAAGGCGACGTTAACTACCGGCGCGCAGCTGACGCCGACGCTGACGCTGACGCTGGCTCTGACGTCTGCCGACTGCGACGTCATTATATAATTGACTTCATGATGTTTTGCCATCTTGCAGTTTATCACTGGGTTGTCAGTGATAGCCATTATGATAGCGACATGCAGCTGACTGGCTGCCAGTACAAACGTGGCTAATAATAATGTTGTTGTTGTTGCTGCTGTTGTTGTTGCTGTTGTTGTTGTTATTGCCGTTGCCGGAGCTATCAGTTGGCATGTTAAGGGAGCTGGCAAAACATTCATCCATCAATTGAAGTGTCATGCCAGCCGTGAGCAGCTGCTGGGCATGCATGGCGTATGCGTAATTATTTCTAACTTGACCGTACAATATGCGTGTGGGCTTAACAATTGAAATGCATTTAAGCTAACATTTATGACCTGACCCTGCCGACATTCCATGTGAATTAATTATCTTAAGCTCAGCGAACCTTTATCAAAGCGCGCCCAATTAGAGAGCATTTGTGTGCGTGCAAATTTATGCATTTCTGATTAAGTGAACTGCTGAGGAATAAAATTTCAATAATTTGCTCGTTGTACCATGTAGAAGTGTGTGTTATATGTGGCGTTGATTGCCGGCACTCAACATCAGCACAAGTTTTCCTTTATTCATTCAACTCCTGCTGCCGCTGCCTCAACTTATCAGCATAATTTACAGCATTTTTTTGCGTTAAGCCTGAGAACATATTTTTCTGCTGAGCACAAATTTTTGCATGCAAATATTTGTCAGTCAGACACGCGTCAACCTGACGAACTTTTCTTGTGAGAAAAGCTTGGCAGTTGAATAGCCAAAGTTGGCATAAACTCTCATACACACACGCACACACACACACACACGCACACACACGCACACACACACACACACCCAACACACACGCACGTACATCCTGCGGCACGCCCCTTGCCTTGGCGCGTTGTCAGCACAAATCAAACATCCCGACTTTATCAAGCCAGCTGAGAACTTTGTTTATATTTGAAATGCTTAAATTGATTACGATACTCTCTCAAGAGTTTATAATTATACGCTATTTACGAAAAAGTCCAACAACTAGCTCATAGCTCATGCTACTTGCAGTTGAATACTAAAATCTCTTTTATTTGATAAACTATACAAATCGAACGAGCTTATGGCTTATACTTGAGTTTAAACTTGTTAGTTTGCTATGAAGCCTTTCGATACCCAACTTTTATAAATGAATCGACAACTAATGCTTTGAGAGGGTATCGCGTTGTGGTGTTTGGTTTTTATTTGCCAAAAAACGGAAATTTAATCCGTTTATTTGGGAAATTTCTAGTGGATTGTGGATTTTTGGTTTTTGTGGCTCAATCATGTTAATGGCAGTATCGTGTTAGGCCTTGTTGAAAATGTATCTCATAGATACATTTTATGCTTGCTTAGACGCACACACACACATTTACTTAATCTTTATCTTTCACATAGTAAATCAGATTTAAGGATATTGAGATTTCTTCCCTTTTTTTGTTTTTGTTTTTCACTTACCGAGCTTAAACAAGTTTTACAAATTTGTGCAAAAATGCAAATATTTGCATTAAACATACATTATTTTTGTTGTCTGTGCATTTAAGTAAGCTAATTATTGGTTTACGCTTTGCTGAATATTTAATTTACCGTTAATTCATTTTAATATATGTGTGCGGCAAAGCAAATATGATTTATTTTAAATTAATTAAATCATATACGCGTGTAACCTTTAAATAATTACTTAATAAGAAACTCAATTACAGTTATAAAATATTTATGAAAATCATTTGTCACAAAGGACAATAATTACGAAAACGAATCTATATAATATAATATATAAAAGCAGCCAACTTTGTGCTACGATTAACTGTCAGTATTTTTGACAGCGTGATCAAAGAAGTGGAAGAATGCATACTCAGTGTGTAGTTGCATCTAAAATGTGTCTCATATAATCAATTTTTTGGGTTTGCTTGAGTTTGATGCGTGAAAGTTTTGAAAATGAACGCGACAGGCAGACAGCTGGGCATGAGATACTTTCCGACAAACATCTACCAGAAGCTAAAGTTAAACGAGTATCTGTATATCTCAAATGGGAAGATGCGCGCAGAAGCGGAAAATCCATTTATCATTCGGCTTCGATGTATGTGTGCATGTGTGTGTGTGCATGTGTGTGTGGGTGTGTTGAAGGCGACAGGCGAAAAGCTGCCAAAGACACTTGATAATATTTACATGCTTAAAAACTAGCACTAACAAATGTAGTCAGGTGAGAAGGGGATAAAATCGAACGCCATCGCGACATATTAAAAATTGTTAGACGGTTATTGCCCAGCAGGAGATACATATGTATATAGAATCAATTTGAGCCAACGAAGCATGACAAAAGCATGCTTAGGGAAGGAAACATTTCATGATGTTGCACATTACGGCTAACTGCCAAACGATTGTGAGAATATTGATGACTGCAAATCAAAAGGAAAGCAAAGAAAAACTGGTTCGAACAAATAACAGGCTGGAACCCTGGACTAAGTTCATGAAATTTAATTAGTCATTCTTTTAACATTTTAAATAAATAACTCAGTATTTGCTTGTTAGAGTAAGTTCATAGAAAAATATGGATTCGAACTTGGAATGCCAAACGTACGATTTTAAACCGGTTTGCAGCCTTGGTTAAAAATACTTTTGTTTTTCTGGTGATTACCGTTAAATATGAGCAATATTTTCGTACAAAACTCCTGCTGTGACATGCACCCAGATATATACATTTATATACATATGTTTATGTGCGTATTCATCTAAGTGTGTTTATGTAGATTTAAGGATGTATTTCGTGGATGCCTCGCTGCTCGCTTTGTTTGCATCGACTGCCGATGACTGTGATCATTTGTGTGCTCATGTGTGCGTGAAACTCTGCGCAGATAGGAACGACAATGGCAACGAGATGACACAGCCTCGAGGATGGGAACGATGATGAGGTATAGCGTAATGTACAGTGTTCTATGACGACAATGTGGGCGGCTTCGTTAGGACATGGCAGCATTCGGAGGTATATGAATATTCATGGGATTGCCTTGCAGCAGTCGACTGCTGGGACTCGGTACAGGCTGTGTCCGTGCAAAGGATTTTGCAATGCTGCCGATACTCAAGTTGTTCAAATTGCATTTAATTGGGTATCGAATGATGTGCAGCAAGTGTAGCAGTAAATTCAATCAATTACGTTACAATTGACAACTTAATTGTGTACACTTTTTCATCGGCAGCATATGCGACTTCTTTTTATAGAAATAAACTCAGCTACAGCAAAGTGCCCCAACAGCATTATGAGCATTATGAGTGCTATATTAAAAATGTAGACACAATTCCGAAACACCATAATATTCATTATGCTGCGGTAGTTGGTAAAGTCAACTGTTAAGCACTCTTTCCCTCCTCTTGTCGCCACCCGCGTTGCAAATTTAGGGACAAGTACAGTGTGCACTAGTGCAAACACCCTGAAACTTGTCTGCATAATGGCTACTGCATATGTGCTAGGAATTCGGGCTGCAGTGCAAATATTGCGGCTGCTGCAATGTTAATAAGTCATATAAAAACTTGAGCTAAAATGCAGCGGCTTGTAATTAATTAACAAATGGCTAAACTTGGGAAGCTGCTTACACAAGAGATACCAGAATTTAAATTGTAGTATGTAGTAGAAAATTAAAATCGTATGGTGATGTTCCGAATGCTTCATAATGAAGACCGTTTTCCTTAGACGAAACTTTTGCTTATAACATTTAAAAGTTTTCCTATGAGACGTTGTTTTTTTAACATCTTAAGGTTTGTTTAAAATTCAGCGAAAATTTAAGTTAAGTCGATCCTGAACTGTCTTAGCGTCCGTCCGTCTTCTAGAATAGTATACACAAGTCAATTATTATTCTGAAATACTGGTAACAATTGTTGAATATGCATTATTGAATTGTCGGTATACATATCTGTGAGAAATGAGGCGGTGAATAGATTGTGAGGATTTTCGAGTTTGAGTGCGGTACAGCGAACTGGCACGAGTCGGGGTCTCCCGACTTTTCCTTTATTTCTATGATATATATTTAAATACTTACTTTCTATAATTTAAGAGAATATAAGTGATAAATTGCGTTTTAATAAAAGCACAAAAAATCTTAAATCCAGAGCTAGCCACATCAACAAACTCATAAAATAGCTCACCAGACCCCAGCAATTATTATTTATTTGTTATAAATAGTATCGATTAGTGTTCATATCCAAAATTTTGATTTTCTGTTATGTAAATTTAACGAAATAGATCAAATTTAATGAAAAATAACTAATATTTGAATTTTTGTTAAAGTAAATAAACAGCCGATAAAATAATATATCAAAGTTAAAGCTACTTTTGGTCCGATCGTTCCTATGGCTATATGATGTTGTGGTCCTATTCGGCCAGTTCCGACATATGTACTGTACGATGTTTAAAAACTTGGTTTTGGTTTTCCAATGTGTGTTAACTAATCCGTTACTAACTGCAAGTCACAACTATAAAACATGTACTGTTTATTCTTGTGACTGACTAAAACTGCAATGTATGGCAAAAGTGGTAGACGTACTCATTATTCCACGTGTCAGACAGGGGTGCGAGTAACTGCAGTAAAAGTGACTGCAATCTGCAGTCTACAATCCTGACAAGCAAGTCGACAGCTGTCCTGATTGCTCCTGTCAGAGCTGAAGCTCATCAAACTTGGTTAAAGTGCCATAAAGTCTCACTGAGAGTCAGCGACGAGACAAGTTGCTTGGCCTACATGAAGAAGTTGTTGGCCTCGTTTATTAAGCACTTAACTCTGACTGTAAATTCGGTTAATTTTACAAGGATATCAAATGATATGCAGAATATCTTGAAAAGCTATCCTTAAAGTTCATTTATCAAGTGCGTGCTTAATCGAATAGATATGCCCATTGTATCCTTTTGCTTTGTCTTTAGCTCATGTCAGGATTTAGTTTTAGGTATCTGGCTGCTAGATATTTAATAACTTGGCTTTGAATTTCATGCCTGCCTTGTTCTTGTCTAGACCAATTAATAATATTTCGTGTCAAGTGGAATATTAGACAAAAGCGCCGAAAAATCCACAACAATAAACAAATGCCCGAGAATTTGTTTTATGTCAAAAACAAAAATAAAATTCGTAAAATAAGTTGCCTCGACTGTAAATGCATAGCCGAAGAATTAATACCCTTTCGGATTTATTAAAGAAATATTAAAAATAGTTTCGATTTTTCATTTCATTCTGGTCTCCTCGCAATTTCAGTTTTTTTGCAGAAAGTTAAAAAAGAATGAGAAGCTAGACGAATAGACCATATCAGCTTTATCTATACTCTAAAGCGTAACACATTGCGTTATAAATATATCCTTGCTGATAGCGTATAACACCACAACAACAATAGCTAAGAAGAACAATAGGCAAATGATTTCAAAAGTGAGGCATTCAAAACGGCAGAGCTGAAGGCCTTCTGCTTTTTGTCTCGGTACGGTCTGTGCCCTAAACTGAGATTAATACGCTGATTAAGGCGCAGTCAGTGCTGCGTTTTAATTAGTGGGGGGCAAGTAAATTGAGCTGTCAAGAGTGCGAATTAGGCCTTGAGCCGGGTTCAGGCGCCAGCAACTGGGATTGTCTCCGTAGTCAGGGTTAGAGGTCAGCTAAAGTGCTCCCAATTGATTTGGGCCCAGTGTTTGCATGGCATTCAAATATTCTAGTAATTAGGGGCGACATGAAATTGCGTGCAATGGCAAACAGTGCGAAACTTCATTGCCAAATAAAATGTTGGTATTATATATGGCTGAACACAACTCAATTAGCCGCCGTGCCCCCCTTTCCCTCGCCATCTCTCTTTCACTCTGCGTGTCATTGTAAACTTGTTACTACTGTAACGGGCACGCCTATGTCGCCTGTCCTTAGCCGCAGGCACTTGGCCAGTCGCGCAATATGCAAGCATTACACGAAACGTTTTTGGCTTAAATTAATTTATCACGTGCCAAAATAAAGCGTCAGGTTTCGCCCAGGTGCCGTAATTAATTGAATTTCAAGTGGCAGCGCCCGAAATGGTAAATCTAATATTTAACAAAATGCCGCAGTGCACATTTCGCCAGAAGATTAAATGTAAATTTTAGTTACGTGTTAATTTTTGGCCAAATATCATGTAAATTTGATGTCCCCGCAATATCCTGCCTTGAAATACGGCTCGTAAACCTGACTTTCTTTCTCAATCTTGAACTCAGGTTATTTCTGCTCTTCTGTTGGAGAGTTTTTTATTTTAAACCAAAAAATGTATATATTATCCGATTCGTTTATTCTTTGAGCAATTGATTCGTTTTGAGGTTCGGTTCAGTTCGGATTCGAACCGTTTCGGTTCAAAGCAGCTTTGTCTAATACTTGTAAATCGATATGCCCAATGATATGTAGGTGTTTTCAGCTGCCTTTGGCCAGCATTCGCACAATTTTATCATGGAGTATAGAGTATATTTCTAAAGAAAAGCCAAGCCGCACACACACAAAAACACAAACACACACAATCAACGTATACTTCATGTTGCCCTCTTACCAGCTTCTGAGTAAAAGCAGATCCTTTGGCAGTCAGTCATTAACTGTTCTGCTGGGTAATTATGGCTCGCCACGTAAGTCCGTGAGCTGTCAGAGGCATCGTAAGGACAACCGTTGAGGGCCAAACAGTAATGAGAGCAATGAATGTAACGCCCTGTAGAATAATCAGTATTATTATCCTTACATCTAAAGGCGCGGGGAGAGGATTGTAAAACTGGTTGTGTAAAAGTGTCTGCCAAATGGAAAGTTGTCTACATGTCAGCCGTTCCATTCATATCATTCGGAATCAGGCATAAAGCTTAGCTGTTAATTACCCAAATAAAAAAACATTCCGATATGTATCTCTCATTCTGGCTTAGTTTGCCTTTCAGCATTTTGTCGGCTGCCATACGATATATCACAAGCCATTTAAAAGTTGAGCAACAATAAAATGTAATGCCTAATTTTAGTAGGCAACTTTTTTAATTGTCCTGCTAGCAGCTAATTTATGCATTAGCGTAAACTGCCAAAAACAAAAAAAGGTTGCGGCATACTTTCGGACGCCATTTAATTGCAATTTCCATTCAACATTTGCCATTTGAATATATGCCCTAGCCCACCTGTCATAAAACGTGCTGCGGATTGTCGAAACGAGGCAACTTTTTCGTAAGCCTCTTTAAATTTAATGAGTTAAATTTGCAGGCCCTCGAGGGTCGAGAGTGCCCAGCGACCATGTCAAAGTTTCAAAGCCGAGACCACAAAAATTGGCTTGTCTGGCAAATGTAGGGGATTTTGAATGGAACACTAAAATCAAAGTATGTGTGTGGTCTACTCTGCGTTCTGAATATCTTTTTCTCCTGACAGTATTTCAAAACAATTCTGCTTCTTGACAATGGCGTACGAATCTTTCCAGGAGCATAGCATGGTATTAGTTTTCTCACATTTCAGATAAATGCAAAATGCCGTAAATGTTTTTGCACAAAAATTGTAAGCCAAATTGTGGTTTGTCGAAACACACAAACGAGTCTCTCAGTCTGGTTCGTAATTTAATTGGCTTACTTGCAAGCCAACATTCAAACATTTCGGTTTTCATCTACTTTCCACTTGACTATTTATTTTCAATTTATATATTGCAGCATTCAGTTGCAAGCTGTGCTTCAACTGCTCCTCGGCGCCGACTTCTTTACACCCTAAAGCCTCTACACTTCTCACTCATCGCATTGGCGTCAAAAGCGGCTGTATAAATAATGCTTAGGTAAGTGGTTTTTACAGTTTTTATACGCTTAAAAAAAAATTGACCAAAAAATTGATTTATTTTTTGTTTCGTATAACATTTCGAACAGAGGTTGGTTGATTCTTTTGAGTATCACTAGTTATGCGATATTGTTTTTTGCGTATTTGTCGGCATAAAATAGACATTTTCTTCTCATCGATAAAATTCCTACGTGGTTTATTTTTGCTATAATACTTATGATGATTTTTAAAACATTGTCGGGCTTAGTTTCTTTAACTAATAATTAATGTGTTTTTGATAGTCTTCTGTTCTTATAATACGTTTTTTTGTACTTAAAATGTCATGACTGAAACCCGATCATAAAAATGCCGTTTTGTGAGAAAGTACTTGATTTGATGGGATTTTCTTCTTGTACGATTAAAAACTAACGAAATTCTTGCAGTACTGTCCAAATTCCGATTAGACGCTTAGTTTGGGAGTTATGCCCATTAAAAGATTTTTGTTTTTTAATTTTTCCCAATATATTTAGATGCCAATCCAACAATGGGGCAGAAACTATAATTGAAATGGTCTATAGAAATATAATTGTAGGAATACTTACGAATATATGGCATTTTGGCAAAGCGTCCATTGTTAAACAAAGGTAATGAATTGTGTGCACAATAAAAGCAAGAATCGCCCATAGCAAAATACTTGAATTGTAAAGATGAAGAATTGTTTATGGGTTTTATGAACTAATGTTGCCTTTCCACGGGTAACTAAGTTAAACAGGAGTAAAACAAGCCCAGCCCAGCCAAATTCTTCAAGTCTAACCCATGAAATGTTTATATATTAAATATTAAGCAGTTTAGCTATGATACACAAAGTTATATTTAAATTTGATGACTGGGCATTGTTTTAGGCTGGTCAAGTATTTTATACTTCAGTTTGCACTTCAAATGTGTCCGACGCAGGCGAAGGTCTTGCGGCCAATTTCAAGTTGAAGAAATCAAACAATCTGGCTGGCGCCTACAAGTCAGCCGCAGGCATTGAGTTTTTATGCACCATGTTGCTTGAACTTGAGGAAACTGCCAAGTAGTTCAGCAGAGCAGTTGATTTGAGCCTCATATCTATATAGCTTTGTTTTAAGGTGCTAATATAGAGACTGCAGCTCATTTCCTTCAGGTTATTTTGCTTTTAACACTTCAGCACCTTCCGCCACTTGGCCCTCACCCGCAGTACGCTTTTGTATTCAATTACTTTCACGTTCCACCCGTTGGCTCTTGCCCCAGCCTTCAATCAATTTCCATTTGACGTTGCCTGCTGCGCGTGATTGTGAGGGGCTGGGCGGGCGGGTCGGCAAAGACAGCTGAGAAAAACACGGCCCCTTGCCTGTGGGTGGAGAAACTCATTATGCTGTCACCTTAATTATTATTTTGGCATTTCAAGTTACATTTAATTATGCTAAATATTTTCTTTATTCATTTAAGCGAGGGCGCAATTCATGGGCTCCAGCCTGAACCTAACTCTGAGCCATGGATATACTAAGAGGCTCTATTGTGGAGCCTTCCGTTGTGATTTCAGCTTAGCTGCCTTTTGTGCTGTCCTCTATTTAGTTGCCAGGTTACGCCCCAGTGGCGCCCAACATACCGCACAGTTGTCGGCGCACAGCTACTGTTAGCCGTGTGTCTTTAGTGCTGCAGTTTTGTATCTCAACCAACTTACAAGCCAGCTGACTGAACAACTGTGCAACTTGCTCACATTTCTTTCTATTTACTTTATCTTGTTGTTGCTTTTGTTGCTGTTGCCATTGTTATTGTTATTGTGCTGGTGTTTACTTAGCGGCTTCTTTTGTGTTCGTTGTTTTAGTTGATTTTGTAACAGGAATCGGCAACATTTTTCTGAACTGCCTTTTGCTTTGATATTTGGCATTCGTGTTGGTTCTGCAACGACCCCCCCAACCAGCCCAGCCAAATAAAAAAAACCAACGAACCAACCAGTCAGGAAACCAGTCGGCCAACCAGCCAACCAACAAACCAACCCAACTAACCAACGAGGCGTTGCTTTAATTGAGTTCACAATAAACTTTGTAGCTGGTTTGCTTTTGGTCTGTACGATTAAATAAATATTTACACTCGATTTAAATGGACGGACAATTGTGTAACTACATATTTGGGAATTTGTTATTTAAACAGGCGGTTTCATGGGAAGCTGCACTTAATGGGCATTAAAGTTGAATGATCCAAAGTAAATTGATATTTTTCATTTAGTACTTGGAGCCATTATTTCGCCAGATTAAAACCTATTGTTGGAATGTAAATCTAATTGCATTTTGCTGATTAAATTACGTCGATAATAATTGTGTTTAAATCATTTACCAAGTATCTTGTTACCCTATATTTGTGTATATGAACAACGGCCGCATTCGTGAAACTGGATTATGTTTAAGTTGTTTATTATATTCACAAGGAGCATGGAATTCATAATTTACACAAATACCGAGACGAGACTTATCGCGTTTGCAAACAATCTATTAAAATTGACATCGAAATCCTGTTTTTTATGCAAACCTTTTAGATTATAAAAGCTAGAGTCATAAAATTATACATGCAGCTTCAGAAATAATATATTTATTTTCAAGCCATCGTTATCCTTCGTAGAAGAAGGGTATTCCCTACTCGGGCACTCTCGACTAGAGCACTCCCGTTGTACATTAAATTTTTAATTGAATTTTATGTTTTTAAGACGCTTTAGAAAACATCGCTTGTGATAGTTGGGTTTCCTTCGCAGAAGTACATATATATAAATATATTATTTGTAGCATGTGTACAAGGTATTTTTCTGTCATTTCTTTCACTTACTCACTTTAATTTGTAGGTTTATGGATAAACTGAAGCACTTCGTCTCTGAATTATAGTAATTTTCGTTTGTTTTGGTACTAACCTTAACAACTTTTAAATTAAACATCAAAAGGCTAAGCCCACATAAAAACTAGGCCTTCGTGTTTGACTCGTATTTCCCGAGATGAGATCATCTCATCTGTTGTTTAGCAAATTAACAGCATTCATCTTCGAACTTTAATCCTCAGAACAAAAGACAAAACCAACGCCAGTATTTCGTCTATTTCTTCCCCAATTTACGCTATATTTTATTTTTATGACAGAGCTGATGCAGCGTATCGTTTAAGCTTTTCATGAAATAAAGACTATAAAATGCCCTAGAATGTTTGAGAAAATGAAGAGAGTATACAGAAAAATTAGTTTTTAAATAATTCGCTCGAAAATTGTCAAAAAATAACTATTGCGTGTTTAGCTCAACTTAATAAAAATTAAAAGCTACTGAGTAATTGCGCTCAAGCATGCGCGTATTCGTTCGGTTCATATGAAAAACATGTCGATAAAGTTACATAGAAGACAAACAAAAATGTTAACACTATGGTAGCTCGAGCGGAAATATCACTTAGTAGCAAGACGACATCTACAGCTGCGGCAAAGCCTCTCAAAATCGACAAAAAAAAAAGAATGCTACCCCAACTGGGTGACTGACGGAATGGCAGATTGTCGAACTGGCTTAGAAAAAGGCGGAAAGAATGTGTCAATAATGACTAATGGCCGAGCCGGAAATCGTACACCGTGCTGTTGTCCAAGGCCCATTCGTTTATTGTTGGCGTGTTGGCTCCTCTTACGGTTTGTGGATATCGGCTTTTGGCATTTTGTTGTTGTTTATTTTTGCATATTTTCTGTTTTGGGGTGCTTTTTTGCTACTCATGATGTGGAAATGATTGGGGCCTATTCTTTATTTTTTTTTGTTTGATATACATATGTATAAATCCCATTTGGTTTTCTCTTTTCATTTCAAATTCTGACAAAACTTTTTAGCTCTACTTTGAGCTGCGATTCGCGGCTTATTCGCTGGGATTTCAAATGAGTTTCGCAAATGGTAACACGAAGGAAAAGTTTACTTTTATAACAAACACACACACGCACACACACACAGAGTAGCAAAAGTTTTAATTAATTTAAGCTTGTTTAATTAATTTACTTCCAAAACACGAAAAACCGGTGACGCAACATGGTCATAAATCTGGAAATAAAGTGTAAAAATTTTAATCAACTTTTTTTTAAATCAAACGCGAAAACGTGCCTAAAACGAGATGAAAGCAAATTCGAGAATCCAACTAGTTGGCCAACAACAATTGCAGAAAGTACTTGAGTTTCCTCGGAATCGCCAATCGATAAATAATTTATAGCACACAAATGCACTTCATTATAAAGACTTCTATAATTTGTCTGCACAAAACAAAAATAAAACCTGACCAAGTGAAACCACTTAAATGTCATGAAATTGAAGCTCATTACAAGTACCAAAACAGAAACTTATGTGGGCAATACTTTTATACCCTTGCAAAAGGTGTAACCATTTTTTCAAGAAATATTTAAAGCATTCACATAGTTATATTCAACACGTGAAGCAATTGGATATGTACATATAATTGCAGAGTACGTCTAGTCAGATTTTGCCCCAGATTCCAATTAAGCTAAATATAAGTGCATGTACTTGCAGTTGGGCACAGGGTATCTGCTAGTATGAAACACTCCTATTTTTTGTATAAAAAACCTCTCAAAGAAAACACGTTCCACATTTCATGGGGTCTGCGTCAAGTTGCACGAGCGAAATGACAAATCTTTGTGGTTTCGGGCCCGACACAATTATGGTCAGCAAATAAAATGCCCATCAGCTGAGGAGCTCAAGAGCAGAAAGCAAAAGGTATAAAAAGCACACAGGGCCAAATGGAGCCTGCCACATTTGTAGGCCGGTATAAATAACTACGGCCACACAAACAATGGCAAAACAGGAGGAGCACAAAACAAACTCAAATTACACACAGGAGCGCTGAAGTGTTGGGTGCCCAAGGGCGCCCCCTCAAAGTAGGCAACCGATGTGCCCCAAATTGTTGTCATTGTTGCGTATACGCCTAGGTGTGCAGCTTTTGTACACTGTGAGTGCGTCCTTGTATGTGTATGTTTGTGTGTGTGTGTGTGTGCGCGCGTGTGGTCTATGTAATTAATGTTTTCCGCTTCTCCTGGTCCTTGATGCTTGCTTCTGCACCGGCTTCTGCTCGTGCCCGTAGAAATTTCAGTCGGCCAGCAAGCAAGTGTGAGAGCGTAAAGTTTACGCAAACAGGACATTGTTATCGCTTTGACGCCTTAAAAAAACGTTCAATATAAAAAAAAAATGGTAACAGTTGGACTATATGTTACCCACTACCTAGCTTGGACATAAGCTAAATTAATTTAATGCATGTGTTCTTGTACATGAAATTGCAAAATAATTTGGCTATTAATTCGATATTTTATTGAACAAGAGAGAGAGAGAGGAATAATCTACTTATTGATGGGTTATATACCCTTAACAGCATTAAAACAGGATACAAACAGAGCGAAGGAGAAACGGAAAGTAAGTGTCAGCATGGGCTTGCGGAATATTAAAGAGCTGACCAAATTGGTTCCCTGTGCCAATGGGTCAATGACTCGCTGATGTCCCCTCGTGTCTGTGTGATTGTGTGGGTGTCTGTGCGTGTGTGTGTGGGTAATTAAGATGCTATCGCAATGCGTTGAAGTTTCAGGCCAAGATTTTGGTAGCCGTTTGTCTTTTCGGCTTTCGTTTGCGGACCAGATGGCTTTAAGTGACGCACTTCGCCTTTAATCAGCTGCAATTTTTATGCTTTCTGCCATTTCTTTCAATCAACTCCATTGACGGCCACTTGGAGCGTACTTTGAGCTGTGGCAGCAGGTCCGGGCGCGTCTAATTTACGCCTGCAATTTGTGGAGCGTTTCACGCACTTCACGTAATTGATGACTGTTCGGGCACAGTACAAGTACAATGTGGGCGTATTTGGCCATGCCCACTGGCTAGTCAGTAATTTACTTCGTACTCCCGCGCGCCGGCACGTCGTTCTGGTCAGCTTCGCAGGGCGCTTTTGTTATTGTTGGACTGTTTTAGGTGCTGCCTAAAAGCATGACTTGAACCATTTATATGACCAACATATTTTAAGCATGTTTATGCCAGAGAATGCGAGAATGCCAAGAAAATGGAAGGAAGCAAAATAACAGAGGACACAATGAGAAAGAGGGAGGCAACCAGTTGTCGGCTTTGTTTACGGAAGTCGACTGACCAAAAGGTTCATTCACTGGGTGCCATCCTCTTTCGTCAGCCCTGATCGATTTGAGGTTGACCTGTCAACGAGTCGAAAACACTCGAGTATATTGATATTTCGCATAGAGCATGTTAGAACGGCAGCGAGAGTTTGCAAATCAGTGATTTAATATTAAACAAACTCTGAGCGCTTTATGTGTATTTTTATTACATACATACATCATAAATTTGTGGACTTACGTTTTATTATTGTAAATATTTTAGCCGCACAATATTAGAAAAAAGTCGTTTACTTTATATGTGTACACATTTTGATAATATTTTCGTAAAGCTAGTGGAATATGCCTTTGGAGCTGGGCACAGGGTACCTTCTAGTCGAGCATGCTCAACGACAAGCTGCACAATATTAGAAAAAAGTCGTTTACTTTATATGTGTACACATTTTGATAATATTTTCGTAAAGCTAGTGGAATATGCCTTTGGAGCTGGGCACAGGGTACCTTCTAGTCGAGCATGCCTTTCTAGCCAACAATTTTCCTCCTTTCTATTTGAATATAAATTTCTTAAATGGGGACAAGTTCTCTGGTATAAAACTATCAAAAAGTTAAAAGGCCAATTATAGCAGCAGCTACAAGTTGTATTTGGCGATTGATTTTAATTTCCTTTTGTTGCTTAAGCTGCCTAATAAAATACCTAAGCTGGCTTCAATTTTGATTGTGCTGTTAAAAAGAAATTCGCATATATCGAATCGTGAGTTCGGGTCCAATTACTGCAGCGAAGAGTAAACCTAAACCAAATCGAAAATTTATTGCCTGACTCAACAACTTTGCACTTTTGAGCAATTTGGTACTGAAGCGGATTACAGGCGAGAAAAGGCAGAGCACACTTAATCGAAATAGTTTATAAATTTTTTTTTGTTTGCATGCTAAAATGCAAAAATTCAACGGGCAAGTCACCACAGAATTTGCAGCATTCATTTTTTCAATGCACAAAATTGAGGAAAAGTTTCAATTTGCTCAGCCAAGTATCGAAATGGTGGCAATCAAGCAGCGATGCGATCAAAAAGGCTGAGTGTAGAATAAAACATAAACCACAATAAGTGCTGCCAACGACGGCGACCCTCAGCCCAAACCAAACTAGACACTACAAAAAAGGGGATAAAAAAAAGACAAATGCTGAAGAACTTTTCAATTTGGCCGCAAAATTTGCGCAATTTCCTGCGAATTTTGGCTTTGAACAGATGGCTAAAGTGAGGAGCAAACGATGGGTTAGCTGCCGAGTGTGTGCGCTTGAGTATGTGAGTGTGTGTGTGTGTGTGTGTGTAAGAGCTGCCACCAAACTGAAAAACCAAGTGGCAATGGGGAAATTATGGATTATGCAAAGTTGTTCAACGCTGACGATGCTTTGGCAGTTGCAGTGGCACCAAGCACCTATTGATCTTTAATGCATGCAAAATGAGTTCTCTAAAGGGAGCGCTTAAAGACATAAGGAAATAAGTATGTTGCTTGCATTTAGTACGTATATTAATAAACGTGCGCCAGGTTTTACCAAAGATTCAACTTAAATGGAAGTATATTTGGGTCGTATCATCATCTGAACTGATTTCAATGCACTGTAACCCTTCCAATCATACCACCAAATACTTTTCTGGTTATTCACTTCGTCATAAAAGTATTTACCATTGAGATTGCTGCAAAGATATATAGTATTAATAATTGAAGCAATCATTTTACGAGATTTAACTACCTGTTGCCAAACAAATTGTACCACCAGCCGCTTGAGTACCACTGGGCACAATTACCAGAGGTCCACCCATCGTGATCCTGGTCGTAGGTAGTAAAACTGTCATACAGATTGTATTTAAGAGCATTGCCAGCATTTCCCGAATATGTGCCCAGGTACTTCAGCATATACTGCTCATCCTCGCTTCCAATTAGAAAGCTTTCATACCGGGCGTGACGTGAAACATTATTAAAATCGACTAGCTGTATATAAAGCTCATAGGGCAGAGACTTGGTCATGTGATAGAGTATTTCCAGGCCCAAGAAGAACTCCCCAGTCAAGCTGCCGAAGCCTTCGCGATACTCAGACCAGTTTCTATAGAAGTCAACGCTGCCATCGAAACGTCGCTGCACAACTGTCCAGCCGGGTCCGGCTGTTTGACTATCACAGAGAACCGATACCTTACCAAAGCCGGCAACATCGATTTCATGAACGGCCGTTGAGCTCTCAAAGGGTACGCAGTTCATGGCTTGTACTTGGACCAACTCTTCATGCTGCTGTTTGGCGTTGTAGTTGTTAAGAGAAACAGAACTATTAAAACTAGCTAAGTGGGTTTTCAGTACCTTAAGAGCTTCAGTGTTAGCATCTAATTGGAGTTTGATCGACTCGATTTCATTTTTGTCGATGCCACTCTTCTCTTCTAGTGCTGCGATCAGATTGTCTTTATGTCTATATTTGCTTTTCTCGTTGTAAATATTCTCAATTTGGTTGAAAATTGATGCATTCATTTCACTGGCTGCCAGCTGCTTTTGTAGTTTCTGAATTTTCTCATCTTTATCTTGAATGGAGACTTCGCAGCTTTCAATCTTATTTTTAGTTTCCATTGCATTGTCCAGCAGAGGCTTTAGGGAATTGAAGCAAAACGAGCTGCATTGATCGTTCGAATCAATCGACTAAAAAAACCAAATATAATTGGATAAACATGTATCGTTAGGCTGACTCTACTCACGTTAACCTCGACACTGTTCGATGTGGCACACACTGTAACTGCTGCCATAAGCAGAAGCTTTAAAATATACACTTCCTTAATGTGCATTATGCCGCTTGCTCTTCACAGTGTGTCTGAAAGTAAATATTGACGTTCTGTTCTCATGCACTCATTAAATACACTGCTTGCATATAAAATTGAATGTGCTTTTATAAAAGCAGAGATAACTCGAGCTTGTAGGTCGTGGGGGCTTCTCAGTTCAGGCGATAACAATCGGCGTGCTTATAGAAATATCAGAAACCCATTTACTATATTACTTTTAATGTGTGGTTTATTGTGTTGCTGACAAAGCAATATAAATGTATTTTTTTATTTTATTTTTTATTTATATTTATTTCAAGTATGCCTACTTTGTAGTAATTTCCAAGTGTGTTTTTGCTTTCTTTATTCACACTAATGTATACTTTGGTCTGATCAACATTTTCACAGATTTCAACGAGTAGTAGCCCCTCATTGTGTACCACCAAATGCCTTTTACATTTTTCTCTCCGCTTTTAAAGTATTTGCCGTTGAGATTACTATATTAAAGAAAGAAATATAAGTTACTGATCAATCGGCAAATTATGTTTGACCAACCTATTTGCATCCCAATTGTACCACCAGCCACTTTCATAATAGTTGGCACAGTTGCCTCTCGGCCATCTATCATTGTCATTGTCGTAGGTTGAGAATTTATCATAAAGATTATATTTTAATGAATCGCCAGCATTGCCGCTGTATGCTCCCAGGGACTTCAGCATATATTGCTCGTCTTCGCTGCCAATAAGAAAGGAATCGTATCGTGCGTGGAACATTTGGTTGTTAAAGTCAACGAGCTCTATATACAGTTCATGTGGCCGGGATTTAGTCAGGCGGTAAATGTACTCTAGGCCTAGAAAGAACTCGCCATTGTAGAATCCAAATCCATTGCGATATGCGCTCCAGTCCCTGTAGAAGCTAAGACTTCCATCGAAACGGCGCTGTATAACAATCCAGCCTCCTTCCGCTCCGCGAGCATGGCAAAGAGCGTCAAAAGTCGCGATTCCAGGCACATTTATCACTTGAACACTGTCGTATATATCGAGGAGAGAGCAACCAGTTGCTTTCTTCTCTTCAAATTTCATTGAGATCAAATTCTTTAAGTAGAGCACAGAGGCATTTAAATTATTTATTTGAGACTGTAAATGTCCTATGATGGCTGTGAGATCTTCTGTTTTAGCTACCGGAGACTGCATCAGATTCGTTCCGATTATATCCGCCAAAACACTTTCATTCGATTTGCTCGCAATATTTATTGTTCTTATGTCTTTATATGTCGCGTTTATTTCCACAGATCCCAGATTCCCTTGTAGGTCGACTATGTGAATGTTTTTACTTTGGATGATATTGTCGAACTGTAAATGGAAATCGTAAATGCTACAAAAGAACTTTTAACACATGTTCGTTCACCTCGTTATCTTCGTTTTTCAATGCTGCACATATCGTGAAATATTCCAAAAGTAGAATATATGCGAAATATTTATCTCTTCGCAGCATTTTCGCTAAAAATGTGAAAAACGTGTAGTGCGAATGAATTTTAAGATGGAACTAAACAGAAGCTGTGAATTAACTTTGTATTTTACAGCCCAGTTATTGTTTGTCTAATGTTTTTCTCAGAACTTATTCACTTATCAATGTTAGCTTATCACATGAATACACACTTACCCAAGTTACATCGCTTAAAATATTGCTTTTGCTTAATTTGATAAGGAATTTCTCTACATTATTATATACTTATATACTAACATACATATATACTTACTCCTGTAAAGTACTTTATTGTGGCATATTTCGGACAAGTTCAAAGTCGGGTCTAATGAAAGCCATATAAATGAGTCATTTAATCTAAGTTATATCATTTATGTTTTAATAAACACTTTTCTTGTGCCAAACTTAATATTATGTTGATAAATATAAGATAAACGTTTTAATGGCCGGTGAGTAAGAGCCGACAAGAACCGTAGACTCGTTTACTCTTCATCTTTGCTTGCCAATTGAAATCTTACTTACAAACATTCATATTTTCTTAAAAATAAACTTACTTACAACCATTAATGTTTTCTTAAAAATAAACCTAACTTTCTATACTTTTAATTAACTAAGTTTCCATAAAATTGAAAGTTTAATTTGCATAATAAATTTTTCGAATTTTCGCCCTTAGTCAACACTCACTTTAATATCTATAAAGCTTATTGCAATCGCTTCATTCGAGAGACTTTCGGCGACCCATTGGCAATTTTCTGTCCATTTTATTTTGTATTTAAATTAAATTTCAATGTTTATTTTTATTGCTCAATTGTGAAAAGTTCGTGCTCGTGAGTCTTCCACCTGATCGTGGTATTTGCCATTAGCCGTTAGCCATAAGCCAATTTGCCTAATTTGCTCTTTTATATCATTCTATTAACATTGTGTGCGCTCTTCCACACACACACACACACACTAAGTTGCACGCAAAGTTGTTTGGATAGCGAACGCACATAGATTGAGTATATGTATGTGTATGTGTACCTCGAGCCATTTGCTATCATATTGAGGTGCTAATGTATTTATAAAGCGACTTTGTTGTATTTTTAGTTTGAAAATAGAAAATTGAAAATCAAATGAAATTCGCTGGCCAGGCCTTTAATCTGTTCATTTTCAATGCCCGATTTATGAAGTGTGAAGCATTATTTTGATTTTGTTCTCCACATATATAGATATGAGTATTCATTGGCCGCAATAAATTGGGTCAAAATATATAGAATTAACTGGCTCGCTTTGAAGTCGCAGACTGAACGCGGCCCACATTTGTACCCATTTGATTTTGAAATTCAAATTGGAAATGTGTGGCCGATAGAGCGGGGGACGACCAGGCAATATTAGCTTAAAAGGAATTTAATTAGCTGCAATACTGAAAGAAAAGTTTGAGGATAAATCGAGTTACACTGTGCTGCACACTTATAAAAGCGCCTCGAGCTGTTTTCATAATTTAACTGACAGCTGAGCTTGCTGCATCAATATGGCAATATGTTGGCGCTTGTATCCGGTTTCAGCAGTCTTGGGAGTCGCTTCTTGGCGCACGTAGCGACTTTTAAGTGGTTTCTGTGCTTGTGCTTGACCTCAAACTTCAACTTGGCTTCGGTCTGTATGGCGCAGGGGGATTTGCATTTGCAGCTGCATGTGCCGTGAACCATCCTGACCAACCAGACACCGAGGCAAGCCCATTAAAATCCTGAGAGCGCAAAAAGCATCTCTGCCGGCCAACCACTTTTCGCATCCTTGCCAGCAGCTGGTTATCCCATTCCACTGTCTGTCCAGGATGCAGCATATGGACGAGTGCATAAGAATGCAGGCAGAGCATCATAATTCCTAGCTCTACTCGTCTTTGCCTTTGGCTCGCCTGCTAATGAAATTCCAAATAATCAATATGCGTGTGCCTGACCTTCAGCGAGAGCCATGGCCAGAACGAGAGCGAGAGCATGTGCACACAAATACTAACACACTCGGTATACGTGTGTCTTAACTGGTTGATGGAAAAATGAAAAACATTTTGACCAGGCAATCTGTACATTGCAATTGCTGTGCCAAAAGAAAAGGCCGCGTGAGAACGGCAAACAGCAAGTGCAATTGTTGATATGCCTTGCTTTCTACCCACATTTTCCAACACTTGCCAGGCACAAACATTTGCGATCTGCTAACCCACATCCCCACACGAAGCACAAACTCACTCCATTACCCACAAATTGAAGTCTATTGCCATAGATTGAACGGAAACGAGTGGCCCAGGGTCAGCAAATGCTTCATGCTAAATACTCTTCCCGAGCATGGGACTTGACTGGTGCTTTAATTGGGTTTGTTTGCACCGAATTACATCAGTTGTATATGCATTAAAAAATTATTTTATTTTTTCTGGAAGCTGGGAATATGCCATATTATTGTGTTACATTTTTGTTAAATATCAATTGAATTGGTTTCGTAAGTGTATTTGTACTTCACCGCATCGTATCATCCACTTATTTGCAGCTCAACTGTAAAACTCTGAGAAGTTCTCATACTGCACGCAATGCAGCTCCATTGTTCAGTGAGCAACCAGCGGTCATTTGCTAACAAAGTTTCAGTTTAGTTTTCAGTATATGTTGTAAAATTATTTTTTTGTTGCATTTCCCTGCTTTTTTCCTCGAGAAAAGTACGCGTATGCGTTATACCCTGTACACATAAATGGGGAAAAACTGCGCATATACTTGCAGAAATCAGTTAATAGAAGAATTTTTGGTAATGGGCCTCTGGTCCCTTTCTATAAGCCTTTTTAATATAAGAGCTTTAAAAATAGAGACTCGCCAAATAAATATTAATTCTAAATTCTATATCGGAAAGGCAATAAAACTTTTGGTTTATGGGTTCATATATTCAAACACTAAATTGTATTACCTGGATTTGCTAGTACCAAGTTTCCCTTACTATTAAAACGTTCAGCTCGTCAATCCGGACTGTTGTGCAGGGATTCTGTGTACAGAGCATCACCTAGTCGAGCAATTTTCATCACAGCGTTCTTATGTTCGACGTGAAGGAAAGTGTTTGGAATTATCTTTCGACAAGCCAAGCACACTGCCCTGTTAGGTTGTTAGCATCTTGTGAATTTTCAAATTGACATTTACATCAAGCATGAAAATTGTTCCTCTTGTTGACAATTTTCTGCCCTTTTTGCTCTTTTGTAGTTTATTGTTTTGTTTTTGTCGCTCACACTTTGCTTCTTTTAATCTTTTGCAGAGGGTATACCAGTTTTGTCATGTATTTTGTAACGCATCGAAGACTTATTTGACTTTATAAAGTTATATATATTTTTAATCAGTATCAAAAGACAGATCAAAATCATGATATTAGTCTGTCTGTTTTAATGCAAATCAGTTTTTGAGTTTTAAAGCCGTCGTCATAATATTAGGCATTTCGTTTGTTCGTTGCAGGCATATATATGTTTAATACCAGGCATATATATGTTTAATAGCTCCCATAGAAATAAAGATGAAAAGCTGAGGTTTTTCATGAAGAACTTCTTCACTTTTTTGTAATAAACTTGCGTACTTCGAATATTACTCCAAATCTTTATTGGCATTTAGCTACAAAGAAACTAAAGAAACAAATATTTAAAAAATAAAATCAAGGGTATTTAAAAATCAGCTTGGCCAAGTTAGCCGTTCGTTCTTGTTTTTATGTGTTTATTGTCACACTTTCAAATGCAAGTTGTCTTATATGTATATCTGTGTCTCCATCTGTATCTGCATCTGGTACGCACGGTTGAAGATACATTTGCAAGTCAACAGCAGGCGAGTGGAGAGACACATAGAAAGAGATTCAGAGGAAGCGAATTACTGCTGTTGTGGGCATCATAAAAGATAAGCATTAGATAGCTACGAAGGTGATAAACGATAATTTGAA
Organism: Drosophila borealis; assembly: GCA_035045885.1. Taxonomy (NCBI): domain Eukaryota; kingdom Metazoa; phylum Arthropoda; class Insecta; order Diptera; family Drosophilidae; genus Drosophila; species Drosophila borealis. The sequence continues at coordinate 5,338,436 of JAWNOR010000211.1, forward strand.
TATTATCATTAAATATAAAATACGCTATCATTATAATATGATTGCGCTTGACATATAAATAAATTTGTACGACAATTGTAGAGAATTCTGCTGGCAATCAGCAGCAGCTTGACTTCTAAGCATACATTTAGCAGTTTCATTCTTAAACTCACAATTTAATTTACTGATGAAGAAGAATAAAATTAAGACTTCCTTTGCTCGCATAGCCAAATAAAAGTCATCGCAAAACATTCTTATTGTTAATAAGAATGGCCAGACAAATGTAAAGACCTGTAGAATATTTGAATTTTAGGTAACTGAGATCGGTTACGTACAGCTTATGCGACCCTTTTACCTAACCCTATTGCTTTAATAAGTAAGAGTTGCTGTACCATACTGGCGCAGGTACTGGTATCTTGGAAATACCTGGGTTTTGAGGAACAATGCATAAATTGGTGGTTGCCAACCACCCTTGCCAGCAGTCTTGAATGTGAAGACCACAAAGTAAGACATGGATAGAGTTTGTCGCGTTTGCATGAGCTCAGCGGACCTGCTGGATTTATTCGCGGAGGGGAAGCTGTCTGATTGCGAACTCACCCTAGCGGAGATGTTAAATGAATGTTACAAGTACCAAGTGAAACCTGATGATGAACTTACAAAGAAGATATGCAGGACCTGCATTTCAGATGTGAGAATAGCTTTTAGATTAAAACGTAATGCCGAAATTAGTCATAAGCGGCTAAATATGAGTCTACAGGAAACAGATTTGGAAGAATTTATCGATACGCTAGCAGCAGAAGATTGGGAACTCGTGCAGGATTCAATTAAGAAAGAGCTAGATGATACCTCTGAGCTGGAGCACCACGTAGAAAGCAAACAAGAAAGTCAAAATAGAACTAATAAGAGTACTCACTCGAAGAAGACATTTGAGTGTAAGACTTGCGGAAAGGAGTTCATTAAAAATGCACGTTTGATAATACATAATCGTACCCATACCGGCGAACGTCCTTTTAGGTGTCTAAAGTGTCCAAAAACTTTTGCCCAGGCGTCTTCTCTCAAGACACACCAAACTGTTCACACCGGCGAGCGTAGCTACAAGTGCCCACACTGCCCAAAGGACTTTTCTAGAAAATATCAACTAAGCCAACATCTTATTAAGCACGGCGGTCAACATATAATTGAAAAGCCAATCCCAAAGCAGTTCAAATGTAACGTGTGCAGTAAAACATTCAGAAGTAATGAGCATTTGATAAGGCATACTCGGTCTCATACCGGTGAGCGTCCTTTTAAGTGTTCAAATTGCTCAAAAGTTTTTTCTCAGGAATCTTCTCTTAAGAGACACCAAATTTTTCACACAGGCGAGCGTAGGTACAAGTGTCCCCACTGCCCGAAGGACTTTACCAGAAACCATAACCTAGTCAGGCATCTGGGACATCACGCCTCAATAAAAGAATCCAAAAGCAAATTACCCAATAGGAATAAAGAAGTACAAACTAAAATCAAAAAGTAATAATTATTATCTATTGTTGAACTAATAAATAAATACAAAATTGTTTGTACATAACCTAACTTGTTATTCTTAATAGGTTATTTTCTTATTTAAGCAAACAAAACTCTGTGGGCAGAAGGCCAATAAACGACCAAGAATTTGTTTGCCACAGTCAAACATGGCGACGTTTTATAGGTCAAGGCAGATAATATTGGGGGAATAATTTACCACCCGCAACTCTCTCTATTCCATATTACATGGAGGAACAATCGTTGGTTACTTTGATTAATATACTCACACTGCTACAGCCGCTCCTCCTGATCGTAACTTTCAATTCTCAATAGATAATGCCTGCTTATGAAATACACATATTTTGAATACAAGTTACATATTCCTGTGCTTCATCGACCGCTTCTAAACCTAAAATGCAATTCTTTGCCTTTTCGGCGTTTAACTTTTCTTTTCGCATCATTAATCAATAAGTTTACTTTTGTTTCATCATTCCAGGGAATATGTGCTTATTTCGCACGTGCATTTGGGTTTGTAGATCAGTACAAATTTTCAACTCGATATTTGCCTTTTCAAGCACAGCAAATACGTGAGCAATTCTAATTGTCTTGAAGGATTTAAACGAGTCGCGTCAAGAAAATAAGAGGAACGCTTACACCGGGCAATGCAATATGAGTTCTTGTTTGCTTACAAGAAAATATTAAATATAAACAAAGGCTAAAACTCCCAAAGAAAACTACCGGTTAGACCTAACAAGAACAGTCAGTGAATTCGTTATATAATATATAACAAAAAAATCATTTTAATCAACAAATTGCAGAGCTCTAAATAAAAAAGTAAAAATAAGTTGCGATCAGGTTATGCGACCCTTTTACATAGCCCAAGTCTCTCAATAAGTACGAGTTTTCGCGCAGGTAAACTGTACCTTGGAAATACCTGGACTTTGCCGGACAAAGCATAAATTGGCGTTTGCCAACCGCCCTTGCAGCAGTCTTGTATGTGAAGACCACAAAGTAAGACATGAATAACGTTTGTCGCGTTTGCATGAGCCCAGTAGACCTGGTGGATATATTCGCGGAGGGGAAGCTGTCTGAATGCGAACTCACCCTAGCGGAGATGTTAAATGAATGTGTCACGCATCCAGTGAAATCTGACGATAAACTTACAAAGAAGATTTGCGGGTCTTGTATTTCAGATGTTAAAATAGCTTATAGATTAAAGAGCAATGCCGAAGATAGCCATAAGCTACTCAGTATGAGTCTAAGGGAAACAGAAGACTTTATCGATATGCTAGCAGCAGAAGATTGGGAACTCGTCAAGGATATGATTAAGCAAGATGTGGATGAAAGCTCTAAGCTGGAGGTACCTATAGAGAATATACAAGAAAATCAAAGTATAACTGAAAAGAATGCAAACACGAAAAAACCATTAAAATGTAAGACTTGCGGAAAAGCCTTTAGCAGAAAAACAAGCTTGATAAGACACCATCGTATTCACACTTGGGAGCGTCCGTATGAGTGTCCGAAATGCCCCAAATCTTTTATCCAGGCAAGTGATCTTAAAAGACATGAAATGATTCATACAGGCAAGCGTATGTTCAAGTGTCCCCACTGCCCAAAGGCCTTTGCTAGAAAATATAATCTAGGTACTCATATTAGGACGCACGCTGATAAAAATATAATTAAAAACAAATCCATATCAAGGAAATTAGTTGAGTGTAAAATTTGCGGAAAGACTTTTATAGGAAATCATTACTTAACAAGGCACAATCTTATTCATACCAACGAACGTCCTTTTAAGTGTCCGAAATGCCCGAAGTCTTTTACCCTGGAATCTTCTCTTAAAACACACCAAACTGTTCACAGCAGCAAGCGTATGTTCAATTGTCCCCACTGCCAAAAGACATTTACTACAAAATATAATCTAAACAATCATCTTAGGAAGCACGGGGATCAAAAAGTAATTGAAGAGAAACCAAAGGAGACAAAGTGCAAGACTTGCGGTAAGGCCTTCATAAGAAATGATCAGTTGGTAAGGCACACTCGTATTCACACTGGTGAGCGTCCTTTTAAGTGTCTGAAATGCCCGAAATCGTTTACCCAGGCATCTTCTCTTAAAACACACCAAACTGTTCACACCGGCAAACGTATGTTCAAGTGTTCCCACTGCCATAAGGACTTTACCACAAAACAAAGCCTAGTCCGGCATCAAAAAAAACACGCTTTAAAAACGAAAAAGCATATAAAAAATTAAAATATAATTTAAACCAAAAGGAATTTAACGAAGATATTGAAGTGTACAATTTATGGCTGTGCATTTAACAGAAAAATATAAAAGAAAATTTGGTAAGGCACGGTCTTACCAATACCGGCGAACGTCTTTTAAGGTGTCACTTATGTTCGAAATCTTTTACCCAGAGATATGCTCTCAAGACCCACCAAGTTGTTGATACTGGCAACCGTTTGTTCAAGTGTACCCACTGCCCGAAGGATTTTAATGTGAGACATAATTTAGTCAGACATCTGCGCAGACACTCTTAAAGGAAGAAACCAAAATGTAATTAGATAATAATAATGAAAATTAGAGTACAAATAATTCCTAAAAAGTATGTATTTATATATGTAAAATAATTGTTGAACTACTAATAAATGTATTTTCCCTAAACAGCTAATATATAGTATTCTTTACTATTATCGACACGAATATCCTTTGCATCTTTTCATTTCGCAGCGTAATACAAAAACACAAACAACTGCCCCGATTTAGCTATTTTATATATTACTAGCGGGTATAACCCGGCCTTGCCCGTGGCGCGTATGTTATAGAATCAATGTTTTCAAAAAGCTTTGAAAATGGTTTTGAAGCTGATCGGACGGGAATCAAACTACTTTTATGCGAATCAGACAAAGCTTAAAATTCACCAAAAAAAAATCGTTGAAATGAATTTTCCACCGAAGGAGTTTAGACTTTGCGAAAAATGTGAAACACGTCTCAAATGATTTTTCTTATAGATCTTTAGAAATAAATTTGAACACAAAATGTCATCCACAAAATCTTCGACCCCATTTGCACCAAGGAGGGATGGATTTTTCTAAAAGTGTGAAACACCCCTCAAATGAATGAACATAGTTCTTTGAAAATGAGTTTGAGGCCGATCGGATGGTAAACAAAAAACTTTCATACAACCGTTTTCCGCCAATTTACCACTGTTGCGCGTGGAATTTCCCAGATCGCTGAAGTACGTATTTATTAAGTTCTTATGAAAATAAGTTTGAAGCAAATCGGACGCAACTTAAAACTTCGCCCAAAAAAGTCTTTAAATCGCAATCCCCCCGAAGAAGTTTGAATTCTGCGAAAAGTGTGAAACACGTCTCAAATGATTTTTCTTAAATGAATGCGAGCGCGAAACGTCACCCACCAAATCTTTGACCTCCATTTCCACCAAGGTGGAATCGATTTTCCTAAAAGTGTGAAACACCCCTCAAATGAATTTGAACAAAGATCTTTGAAAATAAGTTTGAGGCTGATCGGATGGAAAACAAAAAAGTTACATACAAACGTTTTTCGCGATTTTTCCACACTTGCGGGTGGATTTTCCCAAAACCCCGTCTTAGCGTGCACCTACATCACAAAAGGTAACTACAGTGAAAATTTCAGCTTCCTAGCTCTTACGGTTTGGGATGTGCATTGATTACCAATCAGTCAGTCAGGACAAACAGTTTTATATATAGAGATATACATATATAGAGAGAGCATACTAGAAATTCGACATATAACTCAAAAAGAGTAATTTGAATTTTCGTTCTCATATCAACGAACGTCCTTTTAACTGTCTAAAATTCTGAAAAAATTGTTTCCATGCATATGCTTTTGCAACAAATAGTTCATACCGGCAAACGGATATTCAGGTGTCCCAAAGGCCCCAATGACTTTAGCAATAAACATAATCATCTCTTATTAAATCCAATCTATTTAATCCCGCCTTTTGATGCTTCAGATACAAGTCTCAACGCCTTGCGTTAATCAGTATACCAACATGTTAACAAAATTCCGCAGGCCAATAGGCAACTAAGTTTTTGTTTGGGCCAAGAATTAGTTTGCCACGAGCCACGGCCGAATGCAACAAAGTTTTGTAGGTCAAAGCAAAAAATGTTGGGGAAAAGTCTACCCCCCGCAGCCCAACACGTTGGTTAGCTCTAATGAATTAATTGTTGTTATCCACGTTTGGTAAACAACATGAGTTGACTGAAATATATGAGTTGATGCCCTTTCCCATAACCTGGTCTACAGCTGCGATTAATGACATTTTCCTAGATCTCCTCAGCTTCCAATTAGCTCTCTAATCACTAGCTGTGCCCTCACATCACAGACTCGTGGCAAACGAACTACATACCTACCACATGATTGCGTTTTCCGCAAGGTTTTACATACCTCAACATGATTTTTCGACAGGTAATCAGACCCGGGTACTGATCATCCTAAAAGGCCTGTCCAACGCAACTGCAGGCCACAAAACTAGGTAGCAATCAATTGTTAGACATGTTGCCAAACATGAATGCCTGACAGCCGTTTGAGTGTTGGCCAGATAGAGTCTAATTATTAAGGAGCTCTAGAGGGGGCATAATGATTGCATATTGCACTTGCCCATGCATCTTTTCGTGTTTGCATTAGTGGATTTAGCCACAACCTCATTTTTTCAAATAGTGTTGTAAGTATATGCCAAATGTTGTTTTTAAATTTATCAGTGCATTAAGCATTTTCATGTTTCATTTATATAATTAAAAAAAATGTGTTGTCCCCTTGGCGAATTGATTAATAATTAAATTGACTAAGGTTTGAATTTCTAGTGCTTTAATATTATTAGGAGATGCCTTTTGAATGTTAATTGTAGTATATCATAGTCACCTGTCTTGATTAAGTTGATACTCTTATAATCATATGAAAAATTTAATAAAGCAACTAAGAGTGTTACATCAACACAGTACGTCCTTATTAAAAATATATATATACTATATATATCTATATAACGTCGGAGATGTTTTCTACCTCTTACACACTTACCGCATTTTCAATAGGGTTAGGATATTTAAATAAGAGACACAGTGATAAGCTTAGCTTGATAGCCTTCATAAAATGCTACTGAGTTACTAAGAAAGTCCCTCTGCCGAGCTTTGGTCTGTTTTTATAACGTTCGTAACCATTTTGGCAATCTATGATATTATAATCAAAAATGTTTAATGTCATAAAAAAAAATAAGCATATCTCTCAAATATTTTAATTTTAAGCAACTGAGATTAGTTAGCTAAAGTTTGTGTTTTTACCTAACAAGGAAAGGTTCATAAGTAAGGTAAGTCGCAGGTACTGTATACTCTAAGCTGTTTTATATGCAGTACCTCGAAAATACCTAGGCATCAACGGGCAAAGTATAAATTGGTGATTGTCAACCACTCTCGTAGCAGTCTTGCATCTGAAGTCCACAAAGTAAGACATGGATAAGATTTGTCGCCTTTGCATGAGCTCAGTGGACCTGGTGGATTTATTTGCGGAGGGGAAGTCGTCTGATGGCGAAGTCACCTTTGAACGCGTCAGGAACTACCAAGTGAAGCCGATGGATAAACTTGCAAAGAAGATTGCAGTCCCTGTATTTCATATGTTAAATTATGCATTAGATTAAAAAGCGATTACGAAAATAGCATTGAGCGGTTGAATATAAGTCTAAAGGAAATAGATTTGAAAGAAAAGAAATGAGAGCTCTGCGCCGGAGAGCCAAGCAAGTCAAAATAACCAGATTACCGCACACGACGTGAAAATGCCATTCAGCGTAGTGGAGGAAAAGAGATGTTATGACTATCTGGTAATCAAAAACATGGCATCCCGTATAGTTGAGTACATTCAAAGTGAAAAAATCGACAGACATTTTTGATATCAATATTCTCTGAGTATGGCTCCCAATGTTACCAGACTCTTTTTCACATTCATTGGCTAATTATACACATCAACATGATACTCAGTTAATATTGGAACTATTACCGGATACAGATGAATGGAATGAAGCAACCAAAGGTTATGGCCTTAAGGAGGAAGATCAATATACAAATGAGAGGAATAAATTAAACCCTGGTTTAGAGTTGTGGCAATATACGTGGATAAAAGAAACGGGTGAAATGATACTGGATGCGGTTTATGGACAAGGATCAAACAAGTTAAATCATATGCCACCACCATGGTTTCCCGCTGAGGTTCAAACTATCCTGTGGTGTTGCTAGCTACTCAAAATAAATTTAAGGAGTAGTAAATACTTTCCACGTCGCAGCCTGGATCCAAAACCAAATAGAATCCTTTGCAATGGCAGTTAAATATGAGTTTATACGTTTACCAGCTTCGCTCCAACGGTGCCTTTCGGGATTCCAAGTGGCCAACACTTGCTCAGGCAGCTATAATTTGGGCTAAAGTACAATTCTCTTCAGGACTGATTACAAATTCAACAACAAAGACTCTTTATTGTCAATACAAGAAAAAGCATCAGGGCTCAAAAAAAAATTAGATAAAATATACCTAATAGATGGTGATGCCATTGAAGCACCGGGGGAAATCTTTAAGGGTTCCAAGCTCAACATAGGGTTCAAATGGTACTTACTGACAACTATATACGGGAACTTTTGGAGCACTGATACACAACAGGACAATAACTGATAAAACATAATTATATTATATATGTATTCTTTATTCATTTAATGTGTATTCAAAGCAACTGCACGCTTAATAGCCCAAAGTCCGTTTAAGTGCTCGAAATCTTTTACCCAGGTATCTTCTCTTAAGACACACCAAATTGTTCAGACCGGCGAGCAGAGGTACGAGTGTCCACATTTCCCTGAGGACTTTACTTCAAAACAAGGTCTAGCCAATCATCAGAGAAAACACGTTTCAAAGAATGAATCCAATAGCACCACAATAAGTCAAAATATAGTTTTAAAGAAGGAAAGCAATAGCATAAAAAAGGCAAAATTAAAAACAAACGCAAAAAGCTGTTTATGAGTTTGATTTGTGGTTAAATAAGAACAAAACATAGAGTAAATATAAAATCAACAAAGTATATATAGAAAGGGCATCAAATATTAATTGTGCACGAACAACTTTTAATCGGTTTCCCAACAAACTCGATTTGTGTTTTAAATTTTATTTATTTTCATATGAACTTAAAATCCACTTTATTTCACAGTATGAAGCAAAAAACGTTGCTGCTGCTCAAATGACACTTAATATGTAATTATTTTTTATTCATGCATTATTCCTGTAGTTTTTCTTCTTGAGTAACGATAAGAATTTTTTTTTAAATAATTACATCTATGAGAATGTTAATAAGCTTATTTTACATTCAAAAATACAAATAGTACAGTACATGTACATTTTTAAATGGTAACACTAAAAATGTTATTTCAATTTCTTAATTTCTTTTGCTTAGCAGAAAATACGCGATTTTAGTTTTTCATTGTAATTTAAAAGCTCATCCAAAGGGATATTTTAGCTGTTTTAATATAATTATTAAGGGGTATACAGCGAATTGAAACATTTATTTTAACATCAATTTCAGTTTGAAAAATGTTTATATTATTGATATTGAATTTTAATTAGTATTAGTGTTTGATAATTGAATGTCTACATACTATAAACTTTTTAATCAATTTATTTTTAAACGCACATTTTTATTTATTTTGTATGCAATATCTTGTTAATCGTCTTCCTTTCTTATGTCATCATCACATTGGGAATTTCATTCGGTAATGTGAAGATTTGTTCAAATACTTGTTTTTTTTCGTTTTATTTCCAGTAGAATTGTTTATTGAATAAATTGTATTTCGATTTTATATTTTTAATTTTTTTTTGGTTACACTCTTTAGACTTCTATGAGTTGTTTACAACTTTCAAACTATCATCAGGGTCTTTCTCTGAATATATCTTTGGCTTAATGCTTTAACCACACTGCGCTCCATATTACTTAAAGTTAAAATCTGTTCCGTAAATTTTTGGTAAAAGATTTAACTTTCTGAACTAAACCTGCCGGAGTGTGTGAATGTGGAGGATAATATAAAACAGAATCTACATATTGTAAAAAATATCAATGTTGTCCTTATAGTAAACATTCTGGTCTACTAATCAGCTCTGCATTCAACTGCAACTCCCCTGGACACACTTCTACACGCACTCATCTGTGCGCTATAAATACAACCGTCTCGAGCGGCATGCCGGGAGCCCGCTCTTATAAATCCGTATGGAGCACCGGTGGCTTACAGTTGGTCTCGGCGTTGACAACGAGCAGGGCGGCGCCAGTAGTTGGGGTAACTTGGGGTGCCGTATGAGTTATTGCCACGGGCTGTATGGAGGTAACGACGTCTGTGCCAGCCGTGGTTGTCGTTGTAGTTGTGGTCATTTGCGCATTATTGTTCCGGGCATTAGCCAGAGCCCTCTTCTTGGCCTTGCTGTTATTTGCAGTGGCGTTGGGGCCAATCAAGCGCTCCGATTGTCGCCCCTTGCCAAACTTGGGAAAGAAACTGTTTTCCAGCTGCAGCTGGGCATTCACATCCTTTCGTGCCGCACAAGTGCAGGCCTTCATAAAGCTCTTCTTGAAGTTGTCGCTGAGGAAGGCATAGAGTATGGGATTCATCGCCGAGTTTGAGTAGCTGAGGCAGCCGCAGGCAAGAAAAACTGCCAGCTCCAGCCTGGAGGCACAGCCGGGCGTTGAGTTAATCAGTGCCACCTGTGATATCCAATGAGGCAACCAGCACATTATGTATACAGTTATCACGGTCAGCACCAGTTTGGTAACCTTGCGGTGTGAGCGTTTCTTCTCCTTGCTCTTGTGCTTGGGACCCACCGTATGCAGCTTGCGTATGACCAGGCAGTAGAAGATCATGATGAAGATCAGCGGCGTCACAAAGCCCAGTACCAGAGAGTACAGAATAAACGCAGAGTCCGATTGTATATTGAAGGCTTCGGGCCAATTAATGCTGCAGGAGACGTGACCTGGACCAGACTCGAATGTGCTGGCAAACAGAATGACAGGCAGCATTAGCAACACCGATGTCGTCCAGGCCACGGCGGAGACGACCTTAGAGACAAACGGGGTCCGGTAGCGGGGCGATGATATCGGATGACATACGGCTATATAACGATCCGCCGACATAATGAGCAAAAATATGGAGGAGGTGAACTGCGTCACCGAGGTGCTCACCAAATAGGCCTTGCACATGTAGTTGCCAAATGGCCAGTTACCCACTTGCATTGTGTAGAGTAAAAATGGAATGCCAATCAGAAAGCACTCGTCCGCTATGGCCAGATTGAGTATATAGATATTGGTGACCGTCTGCATTTTGGAGAAGCGCAACACCACATAGATGACTAGCGTATTGCCAAAGAGGCCAACAATGCAGACAAGCGCATAGAGTATCATCGTGATGAGCTCCAGACCAAAGCTGCCGTCTCGGCGGCAACCCTGCATTGGATTGTAGGCGCCGCTGCCATTGGGCGGGTCGCCGCCAAAGCCAATCGGCAAAGTTCCATTGAAGCCTGACGGAAATATGAAGCCGTTGCCACCATTTACCAGATTCGCATTCATGTGCTTGTAGTAGTCCGAGAGTTCCAATACGGGACTATAGCCGGCGCTGTTGACGTCAACGTCTATGTCGCCGTCGGCGTCGGCGTCGCTGGATTTGGTGGAAGTGGGCATAGGCTGGGCTGTTGCTGTTCCATTTGCCAATGTCGACACCGACGTCGACGTCGTTGTCAACTGCTCTGTGGGCGTTATTAAGCTCGTTAGTGTCAGCGCCGTCAGCAGAAATAACAGGATGCCACATCCACCATGGACATGGTCCATGTGGCAGCTGCGGTTAGCGGCACCATTTGGTTTCAAGTAGCCTTTCATGTTTGTTGTGCGGCTTGTTGTTGCTCCCACTGTTACCGCTGCTAATCCTGCTGCTGCTGCTGCTGCTGCTCCTGTTCGTGTTGCTGTTGATATCGTTATGTACGCTTGGCTAATTTTCAATCCCGGACAACGCTCATTAGATGATGCCTGCTGCTAAAATTCAAATATTTTGATATGTTTTCCATACTTGATGCGTGGGCTTAAAGTGGAGGTGCACACCGCACAGCTGCCGTCACATAATTTCAGTTTTCAAACTGAAATGAGAGAAGAATGCAAAGCGTATTATTATTTTCATGCAACATTATACTCATGTTACACAACTAATTAGCTTAGATTGATAGCCCACATAAAATGTTTCTCAATAAAAGCACTAACCATACATCATACTATATACATATATATATATACGAATATGTATCACTATACAGGGTAGGTGGGGCGGAGAGGCAATTTCTCTTCCGACCCTTGGTCAGTTCTTATAATCCCTTCAATCAGTCCAAGGATTCAATTTTGATAGTTTGCAAAAATTGCTTTTAGATTTGATTCATCATTTTAACTGCAGTTTCCTTTATATAAACACAAAGTTAGGTAATTTATAACTTATCGCAATTTAGACCCTTCATAAAAATCTCTACGCTTTGCGTAAATTAGTGTAGCATCATCTAAAAAAAACTCCGCAGACAGAAGGTAAATAAACGACTAAGTTTTTGTTTGGAACCAGAATTAGTTTGCCACGAGCCACAGCCGAATGCCACAAAGACTTGTAGGTCAAGGCAAAAAAATATGGGGGAATAGTCTACCCCCCGCAGCCCAACAAGCTGGTTAGCTCTAATGAATTAATTGTTGTTATCCACGTTAGATAAACAACATGAGTTGACTGAGATATATGAGTTGATGCCGTTTCCTACACATTTCCCAGATCCCCGAAACAGAAATTCTCTCCCAGCTCAGATTTTAATTAGTTCTCTAATCACCTAATGTGCCCTCGCATCACGGTCTTGTGCCAAATCAACTACATACCTGGCACATGATTGCGTTTTCAGCAAGGTTTTACTAGCCTCAACATGATTTGTCGACAGGTAATCAGACCCGGTTATGGATCATCGTAAAAGGCCTGTCCATCGCAGCTGCAGGCCACAAAACTGGGTAGCAATCAATTGTTAGACATGTTGCCAAACACCACAAAGGCCGTAAACGCCTGACAGCCGGTTAACTTTGGTCCAGATAGAGATAGATTATTAAGGAGCTCTAGAGGGGGCATAATGATTGCATATTGCACTGGGCCTTGTACCTTTTATGTGCTTGGCTGGTTGTGTCACCTCTACATTTTTGCTCAAATATGGTTGCTTATTAAACTATTAAAAAAACCTCTTATTGAAAAACTATTTTTATGTACATTTTCTAAAACCTTTTTCAACTCTTTAGATCCTAAGAATATGTACAAAATTTTGATCAAGAGCAAGTGAAAACTACAGAACGAAAACAATTGTTATATGCCGCATTATGTGTAAGCCAAATTTTGTTTTTAACTTTCTCTTCTATCACCCTGGTGTGAGCTCAAAACTTAGTTGAAAAATGTTTATTTTGATTTTAGTTATCCAATCATTGTGATGGCTTCAATTGTTGGGATCTGGTACTGTGAATCGTGATTTGATTCTATATACACATATCAGCACACTCTAATTAATTAAAATTGTGTTTTCGATAATATTTTGGAGTAATCGTAAACTAATGCCCCAAGCAGCTTATGTAAACTAATTTAATTGATAAATGTTGGAAAAGTCACTCACACGTCCGCAATGCATTAAGCATTTAGACTCGTAATGCCAAAGGGATTTATTAAAATGATGTATTTTAAATGAATTGATTGGCACCTCAGCGAATCGCATAGTAATTATATGGGTTATGCTTTGAAGTTTTTTGATCTGCATATAATAAATAGTTGATTATCTTTATTAAGATAATAAACTGTAATTCATGGGAATTATACTTAGCAAAAATGCGTATTTAAACAACATATAAGTCAGGTAAACATTTATAAACAGCTATACCATATACTAAATAATAAAGTGATTTAAATGTTCCGAAAATATATATGGAGTGTAGCTGTGTTTATAAACAATTTCGTCATGACTGTGAATCGCTTGTTTGAAAAATGTTTCGCTTGTTTTAATTTGCTCATATTGTATGCCACATTGTGGCATTTGAGTAATGTGCGAGTAACATAAACCATTCGAGGCAACGTTAAAGACCAAAAGAACAGCAGGCAAATGAAAATGAACATCAAAATCGGAGAAGAAAAAAAAAATTAATGGACATGGCTCCAGCTTTGCGGGGCTTGCAGCTGAAGCCTGCTAAACTGTCGGGTAGGACGACTATGACCAGTGCCAGTTGTAGTGGCAGGGCCAGGACTTGGACTTGAACTCGGCAAGTGCCTTGAAGCGCACTTGTGGGCTCTTTAAATTCAACACGCGCCTTTTGCGGCTCTCGAGTTGGTCTGGCCAAGGCCTTCGTCTAGACACTGATTTCAGTTGCTTCGTGGGCCAAATTAATTTATTGCTTATATGCTGGGCGGAGGCGTGCCTGAGTAGAATTGTGGGCGTGGCACATCGTTGACGCTAACATTAACCGCTGCTGAAAGCGCGCGTGGCTCATCATCTTTAATGGATATTCATAGAGATAACTTAAAGCGAGTTTTGGTAGCCGTTAAGCAACCCACAACACCACACTCTGCCACAATATATAGAATCGATAAACGTGCAGTGCTGTTGTTTGTGGTTGCCAGCGGCATAAATCAAATTATACAGATAAAAAAAAAGAAGTGCGCTCACCTTTGAAAACACATACACACAAGAGACACGCGCCAAAAAAAAAGTCAAATTGTAAATGGTGTACAAAAATTTGTTATCATCGAAAACATTTCAATACCCTGTATCCATAAAGTGAATTGATAAACGCATAATAAAATGTTGTAAACATATTTAACAAGGAGCATATGACTGATATGTGGTATTAATTATATAATTCCGCTAGCAGTCAAATATTAAAATATTCTTTTGGACTTATTTAAGCCGATAATACACTGTTAAGAGAGTATTGCGCAATCGGTTGCTCCGCAACGTTCCTATTTGTTTTTTATTTCATTTATTTACAGTAACCAAAGCAAATATACTCTGTTATATTTCGAGCATATATATAAGAACATATTTATTGATAATATTTTCAAATTTCTAGTACATAACTTAATATTTGGCAATTTCTCTGGGATACCGAGGAATAGAGATACCTGATAAATATATTCATATATATACTATGAATCAGCTATAAGCCCTATGTGACCAAATATATATTGTGTTTTCATACCAGAGTTTTTAACTGTTTCGTACCCAAATTGGCTGTTAGGGTATTTTGTTATATGAAGAGTATATTTTGTAGTCGATATATTTTAAATCACTTTCGCTTTTTGTGCGCGCCGCTCTTTGTTCAAAATTATACACAAGTGATTTTGTTATTTATTTGTTGTGCAGTTTTTTCGCCGGCAACGTCGCTGACTTCGTACACCTGTGATAACACTAAGTGGTCGGGCGGGGTCCTGGAACTGTCAGCCGGAGGCAAGGGTGGCATACAAAGTAAACAAGGAGCAATTGTGTAGGCTTTTACGAATGAATTCGTAGAGTAGAATGGACAAGTGAGGTATGGCAGAATTTCTCTGCCCAACTTCCACTTTTATTTATGTCAATTTTTTTTTTGCATAAAAATTATACATTTAATTTCTTTTGAAATATCATGCTTGAATCCTGGGACCGGGCAATTATGCCATTCTGAAATTATTGAAAAAAATCATGTTATTTTTATGCCGCAGCTGCGCGAGCATTTAAAAATGTTTAAAGTGAACAGAGACAATTTTCTTTGGTTATTTTTCTTTCTTTTTTATTTTTTGTTTGCTTTGGGGACTCACTCAAAGAGCAGCAAAATTCTTGGAAAAATATGAGTTTTAATGTTTTCGGCTATAAAACGACGGCAACTGGGAACTCATAAGGCTATAAAACATGTGCTGAGCCATGGTCCAGAGCCTGAGCCTGGGGTGCCTGCAGTAAATGGACTTTGTCTTGACTAAGTCCTAAGTAGGAGATTGATACTTTTTGCCGAGATTTGCATAACAAAGCACCGGGGATCGGCCCTCGAATATTGTACTCGCTTCGAATTTTATTTATGCGCGCCTGACAGCATCAAAATTGGATAATGGAAATTGGATTCTAGCCTAAACGAAAACGACAACGATAAACGAATCCCTACCAATGCACACCAAGTGCCCTAGGACAAAGCGAAACTTTTCGTGCTCGGGCTCTCAGGTACTTGACTTGATTACCACAAGGACAACACGTGTGACACGGCGAAACACAAACACAAACACCTGTTGAGATTAGACCAGCAAAGCAGACAACGAAAAAGAGAGAGAGAACGCAAGCGAAAGAGGCAGGGAGATTGGGCCAGTTGCCATGTGCTCCTCTTATTAATATTAATGAGCATATGAGGTGGGCAAATGCCAAACGCTGACATCACTGCCAACGTCATTAGGACGTGCGAAAATAAATATTTAATTATTTATAAATCATGACCAGACCAACAACGGTGTCGATATCGATGTTGGCTTCTCCAGCATCGCAATTGTCCGCTTGCTCGCCAACAAATTGCGGGGTATGCGGTACAGATAAATAATATATGACAGATAATTCGGATAAAAATAATTGCTAGAAAACCGCAAATAAAGCAAGAGTTTGGGTTTAATACCATAGAAATTGAAATTTCCACGTATACAAATAACAATCTGGTCAAAGATAGATCAGACCAAGAATATACAAGATAGTATATACTTTTTTATGATAGGAGCTGTTTCCTGCTGTCTGTTACATTTGCATTCTTATGCTCATTCTTAACTATTTCATGGCTACGAAAAGGCAGCAGCAGCTGAGACCTAGGAATAACACACTCACACACGCATAAATATAAACTAGTTGTAGGAGATAATAAAATGGTTGAAATGTATGTACATACATTTGCTCAAAGAGCGCCAAAGTTGTCGGCCTTCGCGTTCGAGTTGCTGTAAAAATATGACTCTGTACAGCGCAGTAAAATATTTGACATATATTTATTGTTATGGGTACATGTCCATCCAAGCGGCAACTCGGCCGCTCGTACGACAGAAAAAACAAGATATGATGGCGCGATAAATGGACGATGTCCACATAAATCGTGTCACTAGTGCAAAATATAAAAAAATAAGCAAACAAGTGTTAATAGAGAATGCTCGACTAAGGAATGCCCCATAGACACGTGTGGAAAGAGCCAAAATATTTGAATATATTGCGCACATAATATAAGGAGAAGTACTTTTAGTTAAAGACTAAAGTTGTTTTTATAAAAACTTTAAAAAGAATAGAGCCAAAACTGACACACCATGGGTCAGAAATTTATAGGGTATAAAAAAACATAGGAGGGTCAGAATCGTCAAAGCAACGGAAATGGAAACTGTAGCCAACTCCGATATGCAGATCATTGGAAATTGTGACGAAAATATATGACTTTTCAAACATGTGCGTGCCCAAATAACTTGGCCAATTTACGAGCCCTCTTTGGCCAAGTGAAGCTTAAGTGAAACATGAATGCAATAAAAATAATAGGCAGCTTTTTCGTATGACTCATAAATTGGCTATGAAAACATAAGCTAGTTAGCATGCTTTGAGAAACGACTAACATGAGCGGCTATAACAGTATCTTAGGTTAATAAATCAATATTGCAATTTTTATAGGTTTTCTGTTGCCTGCCACGTAATAAGTTAATCTTGTTACAGATATACTGGCGAATATAGCTAGCGCTGGGTAAGAGTTCTGAGTAAGAGTGTCTGAAGTAGCTGTCATTAAGTGGAATCTGTTAATTTTGTCACCATAGATATTAAAACTTGTTTATGTGCAAGTTTTCTTCTGTCTGACAAACAAGTTTAGTTCGGAAATTCTCCGGATAGAAGTTTTTCTATTTTCGTGCTTCGAACTTACAACTTTTCAATTAGTCAAACGACTTACCAATTAAATTTTCTCCGACTACGCTTTTTGCTTTCATTTACCATTTTTTTATATTCGGTCCTTGCTTCGCTCAAGCTTGAAAATTCCTCTTCCTTGGCCAACTTCCAGACATTTATCTTACTCGACTGTCCGCCGGCCTGGGCCGATGACTCTCCATACGGTTATTTGTGTTTGCCACGCTGGCAATAAAAAGAAAAACCTGGCAGCAAGGTTTGGAGCATGAGGCGAGCTCTACGACAAACTTGTCGTAATTCACTTTGAAAGCAAGTTTTAGCATCGATAAATTTTCTTCGACTCAAGCACTTGTTGCATGCCCCAGACTTGGGCCTGGACTTAAAGAGTGGTTTCACTAGACCCAACTTTGACTTAGTGCCAAGTGTCAATGTAAATCATTCGACGCTCGTATCGATGAACATAACTGCATCTTGTTAGATTCTTTCTAGTGAAAACAAATGAGATCGGCTGCCAGGTCGATGAAAGAATGAGAACTTCAAGTACAGTAAGAAAACGATCAAATATAAGCCAGAGAGACCGATTAAAATATAAGTAACTCGCTGTGGCTGCTATAGAGAGCTAAAGGCATTTCAGATATGACAGATGAGGAGATGAAATTAATCAATGATATATAAGAATGTTTATGGTACTTGAAGTTATGAAAGTTCCTTAGAAGAGCCATTCTTACTAATAACATTAGACGGACCTAGAGCTTTTGAATTGCGAATACAATACAATCCTAGAATAGAATACACTGCTGTCAGTTGCTAACAGCTGTCCAACTCTACTTCTCTACTTCTCCTCAGGTCCAATAGTCCTTATAAAAAACCTTTAATTAAATATAATTCTGTCTTACATTGCCGCAATTGAGACGCGTTTTCGGAGAAATTACGACATGACACGACCATGACGCAGCAAGAGTTGCCACAACCGTCGCCATAAGTGAAGGAATTGTTGAATGCCACAAAATGTTGCGTCAAAAGCTAATTGAAATGTCGGCAATGGTTGATGTTGATAATGAAGATTTCTCCAATATTTATAGTCACTTATTTCTGTTGAGGTTGGCTGCTTGAAAGTGATAGCCAATTTGTGTTGGGGTCCAGCTTAAAGCCTTTAAACTTACCAGTCATAGCAAGCTTTTCGGTTTTTCGGTTTCTTCAAGTGCATTGCACTTCAAACAGACGGCAATTATATAATGAAACTTCCACAGAAACCGACTGGACTGAAGGATTACTGTGCGCACGTATGTTCACAAGTTGGCATGCGGCAAGTGGGCGAATGAAGAAGGACTCAACGAATGAGAGACTCTTGTTGACGAACTGACGATTGCAGGCAGAGCTTTGTTTGTATATCGAATTATGCAATTTGCAGTATTTCTTGAAAAATGCAAATCACTCAAGAGCCATCTCCACAGCTCTGATATATGACTGAATAATGGTATTTGTAGTCAAGTATTCTGACAAAGGCATATATATATATATATATATATATATATATATATATATATATATATATATATATATATATATAAATAGATTTGTCTGTATACAGAATTCTTTTTAAGGATTAATGCTGCTGCGATATTCAGCTTGGGCTGCCTATTTAAGACGGCAAATCCGTAAATGGTATCTCTGGATAAGGCGTCAATGGAGGCTCCTTTAAATTATCAAATTACCGTAAAGACAAAAGTTTTCATTTAATTGGGCATCCTTTTTTTCGGGGAGACTTTGCCGGGCCACTTAACTTTTTCTTTTAAACCATTTTTGACTGCAATTTCAATTAAAATCAACGGGGTTCGGTTTCAAGGGGTTGCCCGGAACATTCGTAACGTGAATAGCCACCTTTTGATAGCCGCGCTGGAAAATTGTTAATCAAATTCAAAGAGCAGTTGCTGAAGTGTATTTTACGGCGAATTGCCAAAGATTTGAATAACGGCAGCAAAAGGTAAATGGAAATGAGCTACTTACGAGCTCTTTGCTCTTTTTTTCTCCATCTGCTGCTCGCTTTAATTTACATTTTTTTTTAGTATTTTCATTTCGTTTGAAGTGCAAACTTTGCCGCCGCTCATTTGCCGCTTGCCAAAACTAGTTGGCAGACCTGCTCCCATCACGGCGTACAAGTTACGGCCAAGTTGGCCCGGCCATTGGAAATTGTTGCAGTTTTCGAGAGCATTGTGCGCATAAATTAGTTTTTAGTTTCGCCGATTTTCCGTTGATGGCTTTGGTATGAACTGCCTTTATTGAATGGCCTTTCTTAATATGATTATTATTTTTTAACAGGCTTGCCAACTCTCTTTATACGCAGCCTTAAGCCGAACTTGTTATTTTCTTCAATTAGTACTTATTATTTATTTATTTTCTTACCCTTCATTGATCTCCTCTAAACTCTAGATAAATAAAGTAATTAGCCTAGCCTAGATTTTTGATTTGGCTGACAATATGTCTTGTTTTTTTTGTGTGCTTTAAATAATCTTAAATAAATAAAATGTCACCAAAGCCCAGCGACAATAATGTGTATACTCTATAAAAGCAATAGCCACAATCAAAAAATAAAACACATTTTTCGAACATACAAATAATAAACCCATTGACAAACAAAAATTTGGCAAAATCCGGAGCCAAAGTCTCTATTAAAATTAATGCATAAAACAGAGGCTAACACTATTAGTGTGTGCGTACATGTGTGGGCTTGTGGGTTTCTGTGTATTTGTGTGTGTGTGTGTGTGGGGCGTGTGTTGCTGATAACAATGTCGATTTAATTACATTTTATTGACTTTGCCGCTGCCAACCGAAAGTTTGGAAGGCCGTTGCCTGCACGTCATTAATATAAGCTCTTATCTGACATTAGGCGCACATTATGCCCCGATATACACACAGCTATAGATATCGGGTCGCGTTCATGTTGATGCTCCACATGTTTTTGCAATTCAATTACGTGGCCGCACACACAAGGCTGGCAGGGTAAACCGAGCTGTTCCGATTTTGCAAACGGAGCCTTTCAAATAGATTGTAATTTATTGCTCGTAATTAAAAAGCCTTTTTCGTTTTAAATTGCTGGTATAACATAGCTTCTGTTGCTTTTTTAGTTGGGCATATCTAACAATAACTTTCGAATATGCTTACAAGACTTCGACTTTTGGTAAGAGTATTTAGATTTCCATATAGATATATTTAATTTATTTCGTTTACGCCGTCGCTTTTGCTTTTCATAAGCACGTCATTACTCACACACCACAATAAAATGGACACGCCCACACAGAGAAACTAACCAATACAAACATTGTATAATTACATTTAATTATCAGAATTGACTTTGCGGTTTTGCGTTTAGCAAACCCCAGGCAATTTGTCCGCTTCTCTATTTGACTATTTTAATACTTATTTCACTTATATCTGCTTCTTCTCTTTCTCTCGCTTGACGCGCTTATTAATTTAACTTGTCTTTTCTGCTTGACGCCCCATTGTGGCTTTGCACCGAGTGGGGGCTGTTCTCTAAGCAATTTGGCAGTCTGCCCCAAAAAGTATGCAACGTTTTATCAAACAGCCACTGCAGAGGCAACAGCTTCCTTCTGAAGCAGCTGAATGGAATGATTTTACCCTACTCTCAACTTTGACTTTGGACTTTTGACAAATTCAACATACAACAACTGTCAAAATGCACACATTGTAGGTTTATGAGTTTGATAGCAGAACAAACGCATTGAAGTCAAGACTTGGCACTGCTGGCGGGCTTTTCTGAGGTATGTTAAAAAAAAGGCCGTGTTTGTTCTTTTGCATAGTTTGTAAAAGTCTTGCCAAGCTTTGTTATGTATTCGAATTTAATTTAACTTAGCAAAATTTTCTTTAGTCAAATTAAAAATGCAGTCCATAGAATTTATGGAAGAAAACTAGATAAATTTGAAATGTACATATTCAAAATCCCTCGGATTATATAAATGCAATCGGCACAAGTAGCTCATAAATTCAATTGTGGAAAAACTATAAATAGTTTTAAACTCTATTCATAACAATAGCAAATGAAACGAAGAAAATTCTAATGCGATAAAAAATTGTTTATCGCGTAATTATGGAAAAATAAACAAAAAATGAGAAGAAAGTTTCTTTCTTTACCATCTTAGAATTGGCATTGAATTACAAAGGCAAATAAAGATCCTTGAAGTGTGCACTTGTGCGTGGAGGTTTTTTGTTCTGGAGCTTTTTCCCTTCATAAGCCATATAAATTTCCGGCAGTTTCGTTTTACCGCTTCGCATAAATTTGACACTTTTTTTGTTTTGGGTTGGCTAACTGTTTTTTGGGGTTTTGATAAAGTCTGCATCTGAGTTCAGGTTCAAGCAGATTTATTGTACTGTGAAAATAATAAATATTTACCTCTCTCACTTCCGCGTCTGTTGTAATTTTTCTTTTAAATTTTCCTTTTGTGGCCGTACTTATTGTGTTAATTTAAGTCGCTTATCTACATAAAAAACTTTGATTTTAAAAACATCAAAATGTAACTTTGTTTAAATGTTGTTTAAGCTCATTTTATTAGTTA
Organism: Drosophila borealis; assembly: GCA_035045885.1. NCBI lineage: Eukaryota > Metazoa > Arthropoda > Insecta > Diptera > Drosophilidae > Drosophila > Drosophila borealis. The sequence goes on from JAWNOR010000211.1 coordinate 5,360,438, forward strand.
GTTTTAAAAACTTTTTGGCCTTTTGTCGTTTGCGTATGGTTTATTGTTCTATCGTCACTCGACTGTTTATTTGATTTTCACGCTCCAACAAATGGTTAGCTTTTAATTTAGCACAATTTCCACGTCATTTGGTTATATTTGCTGTTCTATTTTTTCATTTATTATGATTGCACGAACACATAAAACATGATTTTCTACTGATTGTTAGTCGTAACCAAAAACACAAACCAACTTTTCCGACTTTGCGCGTTTGCCTTTGGTAATTTGAGGGAAAACGTTTTGCCGAGCGCCGCCTTTGCACACGTGCGCAGCGCTTTGTTGACAGGCAACGACTGAAGCCGTGAAAGAAGCCGCTGGCCCTAACATCATCTGTGTGTGCGCGCTCTGTTGTTGTCACTGTTAATGATCATGATGATGCTAATGATTCTCTGCCAGGCCCACGCCAAACAGCTGTTTGAAATATGTGCGTGTATGTGAGTGTGTATGTTCGTTACGCTTGCAGAACAACGACGACGACACACTATGTGAGGGAGAGAGATAGAGACAGAAATAGGAACATCGGGCCGCTGTTACGAAGCCGAAGTAAAATCGTTTCGGAGTCGATTTCCAGCTCTGTTAAAGTTACCTTTAACAGCAGGAATCTATGTGGGTGGCCAGTGGCCAATTGTCGGAACTCTGTTAGTATTATGTTATTGAAATGCTCTGAATTTGGCTTTGATTGAAATTGGAAGTGCGAGTATTTATTAATTAATATTATTATAATTGTTTTTAAATGCCTTTTGCCAATCGCTTTCTGTTACCTCTGATGTTCACCGCAGTTTGCTTTTATGTCTAATGCGCATTTGTTTATAAACAAATTATGCAAATTTGTTTGTTTTTTTTGCCCCCTTGTTTATGGGCGCAGTGTTTGCATCTTCTGCGAATAGAAAGAAACACACAGCCACAACAAAAGCAATCAAAAGCAATTATTGGTAATAAATCAGCCATCAATTTATGAATGTGTCAATGGATTCTTAAATACATTTGTGACGTCAAAACCGCCAAATACGTTCCGAAGTGCTTTCCAGTGGGCATGCATCGCATGGTATGTGGGTGTGTGTGTGTGAGTGTGTTAATGTGTGTTGATTTTATAAATAATTAGCCATAAGCCATTTGGCAGCGGCTATGCGGCGTATGCTTAATATTTCAATTGGCAATGCAATAATGATCTTGCCAATGATGATAATGATGAGTAGCTGGAAATTCTGATGGCGGAATAGCAAAAATAAATATGTGGCTATTAAATAAAGATTATTTATGAGTCTTCTAAAAATTCAATAAATGTCTGGTATTTACTTGAAAAACATTTCGATTTGATATTATATTTATTTTCTTTCTGAATAGAAAATGGAATCGCATTTAACCCCGATGTTGCTCTCGCTCGTTGCACCAAATCCTTAATCCACGTACATTTTTTCATTTCTGTCATATATTTGCGCTAGTAATTCCAACAGACGCACAAATATTTGTGTCAGCCTTCACTGTTTATTAATGCAGTTAATTTTAAAAGCCACTTTGGCTTTTCCTCACCATAAATTTTTTATTTAAGCGCCGTTAACAATTTTAAACGCATTGCGGGCTTGTAGGCTTGAGCCATAAGCAAACGGAAACTGCATTAAAACAGCGGGCAGGCGAAGGCAGGAATTCGCACGCACTTCCTGTGGAGCTCCGAGCAGATAGCTGCCAAGCTTCGCCACAATATTTTGTATGTAAATATGCAGAAATACCCTCAGCTTGGGTGAAAACACTGCTAAAAAAAACAAGTTCAATTTCGATCCTTAGATAAAACTATTGAGATTTAAGTAAAACGGCAAGACATTGAAACTATTAAAGCACTTTCAAATCTTTATAACAGCAAAAAGGCTTTAGTGGACGTTGTATAGGGTATTTTGTTAGTCGTCCAAGTTATATACTTTGCCGCTCGTTCTTGCTTTTATTTACAACATTTACAGCATAATAAACATGTACATGTTGTTTGGCTTCGAATACAGTGCGACACGGACACGTACGAGTGGAAACCACGTCACGGCCTCACCTCTGTCGGATGCTGTCAGCAAGCAACCCACCAGAGCAGCCACCAAGCTGCGCTCGTCACTTGGCGCCTTAAAAGGGCGTGTGACGTGCGTTGAGTGCGAAGGCGGGGGAGGGCCGGGGCTGGGGCGGGCTCTTAATAAAAAGCAAATTAGCTGAAGCACATTAAGTTGATGATGATGCGTTAAAAAGTTGCATCAACAGTATCAACAGCAACAGCAGCCGCAAACTTCTTGCCTGCCATCCACATATTTCGATGCGCGATTTAATAGCTTGTAAGTAAACTGACTGCAGTCGGTGTATGGGTCTGCAAATTGTGGACCATTTTCCGCCAGTTTTAAGCACACCCATTAAATTGCAGAGCCAAATTTTGCTGGAATTACAAAGATTGAAAATGCACTCATAAATGCTGCCCGACATAGAGTTGAAGGTGTTCCACATGTTTGACATGTGCCAAGCAGTTAAGAGCTGCTTGGGCAGTAAAGAGCTTAGCGAGCATTATTAAAATCCAGAGTCAATAATTAATTTAAATTGGTAGTTTTTATGTGCTCGTTAAATTTCGTTGGCTGCCTGCATTGGATGCTTAAGGCTGGAGTGCAACTTCCTTCCTGTCATTTGCTGGCCATTTGCATTTACGTGTCCAATTTACAATGGCAGCTATGCCACGCCATGGTTGCCTTCCTGCTCGACTTTTGTCGTCTTAAGGTACGACTTAAGTAAATATATATATAAATTGCTTGGTTCATTAATTCATTTTAAATTACACGTCATTTTGTTTAATGTATGCTGAATGTTAATTACAGGCGGCATATGCCAAATGAAAGCACCCAGCACAGCCCTCCCTCCTCTCCCCCTTCTTTCCACCCATCGCGCAGTACCAACGACAACTTTGTGCAAAATCAGGCGATGAAATGCGTTTTAAATGACTTCCGTCGAAACAATTTTTTGTGAGCCTTTGATTCAGCATTCATCGGCAGCAGGCAGCGCGGCCTTGAGGGCGTGGCATGTTGCATTAACTATGCAAATTTGCGGCCTCATTAAATGTGTTTTAATTATTATTCAAAAATAAAATGCAACAACGTGCTAATTAACATATAATTGCAAGGCATGAACATTAAGGTTAAGCAAATGTTTAATGCGACTTAATTGCTCATATTTACCCACGTCCATCAATGAAATATGCAGAATATACATATTTATGCGCTCACTTAACTAGAGCTAACTGTGGGCTGTAAGCAGTGAATAAATATTAATATTAAAAATAAATTTTAAACTCTTAAGACAGTTATGCTCAACTGGGCAGCAGAGCATCGAATAGTCGGTCAAGCTTAAACGTGCTTTACATAACCATTTTCAGGGATAGTTTTAGTTGTGCAAATTCCATTTGCTGCATCATTCGCCTAGTTGTTTGCTTTATGAGCGAATCTCTGCAAGAAATCACGTAATATATTTGCATATTTATGGCAGAGAGGGTCGAGAGACCAGACATAACTGTGTAGCTCCAGGACGGCGAGACAAGGCCAGCAGCTATCAAGTGGCGTATAAGCGGCAAATGATACCCGCACGTGTTGGGACTGGGATTGTCTGTGCCGTGGAGCATGCATGAGTGACGAGTGGTTGTCGGGGATGATACCCAACAACTGGATGAGTGACATTATTGACGAGCATTTGTCTAGTTCACTCTGGGGACGTGGTGGCTGCAATTATATCTAGAAATTTCAAGCATTTTGCGCACTTAAATGTTCATTTTTATGGACAGCAATTGAAAGGCATTCGAGCGAGTTATACCCAACGCCCATCTTCTAGCTTTCAGCTCAACCTAAACACTACCCCAATGACCCACATTTGAAAAGCTGTTGCTGCACACACACACAAACGCACACACATACACGCGCACAGTTCGCATTGCATTAGCGAGTCAGAGCGAGCCAATGTACAATTAACCCAATTGCAAAGTGTTGTCAACATGCCGCAAGAAACGCGGGCATGCATTGCGTATACATAATACATACATACATATGTGGGAGACGGGAGCGTAGCGTGTCTATGTAATTGAATGTGTGTAACATTTCCTGCTTTTGTTAAACAATTTCCGCTGGCATGCGTTTTTGCCAGCCAACCAAGCATTAAGTCAGCAGGACGACAGGTCGCTTATTGCCCGCTCCCTGAAGAATTGGCAGCTGCTGCTTCTCCTGCTGCTGCTGCTGCTGGGCGAGGTCTCGTTCTGGTTTATACTTTGTTAGCCATTTCTTGACTGCCGTGCCCTTTGAAGTTTGCGCATCATTTGCATAGCTGCACACACTGAATGAAACGTACCCCGCATCAAAGCCCCACCGCATCCCCTTTCAATATGTGCATGCCGCTTTGACAGCAGCTGTAATAGAGACGACGACATCGACGGCAGCAACAACATGCTGATGTACGCTCGTGTTGACATTCGTTGTCGCCGCTGATGTCTGACAGGCGACATTCGTGGCATCCAAGGATTGACACAACACCTGCCACGTTGTCCAGGTTAGCGTATCAAAGCACTAAGTACCTGGCAAATTTTTTGACATTGCACGTGCTGGGATCACAATGCCTGGACTCCTGGCAAACGCCCAACTCAAACGGCTGTTTAGGCAGCTTTCAGCCCAAGGACGTTTTGAACTGTTTATAGCAGAGTCACACGCTGAACAAAGTGCCTTGTCGGGCCATTATATTGTAGTTTTAATGTGCCACAAGTGGCAGCCATTTGGCCTACTGCTAATTGCAACAGGTCGTTTCCAAGGGGCAATTATAAAGTTTGCGTGTTCGAGTTAAAACTTTTGGGCTCATAGAAAATTGTTATTCATTTCTTGTATTTACCTTAGGCTTAAGACACAAAAATTCGTTGTTATTATCTTTGCTTGTCTTAACATTTATAATTTGTGTTTCTAATAGAATATTAAAGCCCAAAGTGGGTTCTAAAGATGTTGTGGGCTGTTTCTTTTTTAACTCTTGGCTAAATGACTAACAAAATGTCAGCGTTTATTCCACTGCATTTATATCATAATAAATGGGCTACTTTGATTTAAATGTTATTTAATATCGAGGCGCACACTCCAGCGCTATGCACAATATACAGCGAAAACGTAGGGCATGGCTGAAAAATCATAAAGTGTGCTTGTAAATGCTTAGCAGACACTCTTGAGCTCAGAAGAGATACGGCTTCAAAGTATTTCCCTAATTTGGGAATCTAATAGCAAAAGAACCATCAAGAATGCAATCGTAAAGCGCCGACAGAAAGAGCGAGAGCTGCATCCAGGCATCAAGTGGCGAGCTGTGGATAGCCTAATTTCAATCGCTCAATGCTGGACCATCATTTACTTTATATGCTTGGCCAACTGCTTTTGACCAGCAACGCGGGATAAATTAAAAAAAAATAAATATAAGAAAAATGTACAAAAACCAGCTCGTGGAAATGAAATCAGCGACCATAAAAAGCCACGGCAGCCACAGAACCCTCACATGGCGCGAATTTGTTTGCCCGACTGCCTGCTGTACTGTTTGCACATACCCCTACTTCCCCTACTTCAAGGTCCTTGCCCTTTTATGTGCCTTTTGCAGTGCTCCAACTCGTATTTGTTCAATTGAAAGGGGCAACCAGCCAGATGGTACTGCTGCTCCTGAAGAGCCACAAAACATTCAAAGTAATTGATGTAAAGAGCTCTAAACTCGATTGAGGAGGGTGCCAGCGGAAAGAGGGCATCAAATAACATCCATCTAGTTGATATATTGCCAGCAACAAAAAGGCCAACAACTGAGCATGACAAGAGTGTGATTAGGTTTTGCCTAAATGCACCTTCTCAAAATATTATCCTTATCGACTCGAAATCAAGGGCTCAGCTTAAATGACTTTAATGTTCTTTAAATCGCAATCGCGCACAATGTTTCCCAGATCTCGCATTAAACTGCAATCGCTTTGTTTGTGGTGTCTGAAAAAGTTATTTCAGAGATTACAAATCGGTTGTCCGGACACAAACGGAATGGGAATGTGGTAGCTAGGTGAAGAATAACACTCGGTACAAATAAGATACGCGAGCAAGTCTGACTTCATCAAGGTTTATACGTGCACTTTTCCGGAAATAAAAGATTGCTATAAAATATTCTACAGTACGACCTCGCTCAACGCAACCCTCGTTACACGCAACTCCTCGATAATTGCAACACCCGATTTCTTAACATTGTAGACTCTGTTAACGCAACTAAAAAAAAATTACCTCATTTACCGCAACTTCCAAAGGAAATTGTATGTTTTAGTATGTTTTTACCACTTTTCTTTTGTTCTTGTTCTAATGCTATTAAAAAGTGCTGGAATATGTTGGTTTATTCTAATGATCAATGGACTCATGAAGATGATTTGCCGTTAAAAGTTATAACAGATGAACTACTTCATGAACAATCAATGATTGCAACTGTTTCCGATCATCTTTGTGAAGTTTCAGTCGAAAACTCAATTTCTAATAATGAAATAATTGACTGGATTTATGAAAATGTAAGCAACGACTCTTCAACTGCAGGCGAAGTGGATGAAATCGAAAGAGCAGACGAAAATTAAATTGCAAACTGTTATTAATTGTTTTAACACCTGCATTTAATGGGCTGAACAGACGGAACTCCCACTAAATGACATTTTGAAACTTCAAGATCTTCGCGAAACAACTGTTCAGAAGAGTATAAATTGTAAAAAAGTACTGACCACAATTTCTCAATATTTCAAAAAATAAATAAAGTAAAATGAAATCCTTGCTTCTGAACACAGAACTATTCGATTTACTTTAATTTTAATGGTTAGCAAAGGCATCTCATTTTGGAAACAGGTCTCATGGCCAACAGAAAAGTTTTCCTCGGTTTTTGCAACCACCTCAGTTTTCGCAATTGGCCAAATTTTAAAAGGTTGCGTTGAGCGAGGTCGTACTGTATATATAATATGTTCCATAAATCTCTATATATATAACTGTTTGTCCTGACTGACTGACTGACTGATTGGTGATCAACGCACAGCCCAAACCGTAAGAGCTAGGAAGCTGTAGTTACCTTATATGATGTAGGTGCACGTTAAGACGGGGTTTCGGGAAATTCCACCCGCAAGTGTGAAAAAATCGTGAAAAACGTCTGTATGTAACTTTTTTGTTTACCATCCGCTCGGCCTCACACTTATTTTCAAAGATCTTTGTTCAAATTCATTTGAGGGGTGTTTCACACTTTTAGGAAAATTCGTTCTTCCTTGGTGGAAATGGAGGTCAAAGATTTGGTGGGTTACGTTTCGCGCTCAAATTCATTTCCAGAGATCTATAAGAAAAATCATTTGATACGTGTTTCACACTTTTCGCAGAATTCAAACTTTTTCGGGGGGAATGCGATTTAAAGATTTTTTGGGCGAAGTTTTAAGTTGTGTCCGATTTGCTTCAAACTTATTTTCAAAGCTCTACATAAGAACTTAATAAATACGTATTTCAGCGATTTGGAAAATTCCACCCGCAACAGTGGTAAATTGGCGGAAAACGGTTGTATGAAAGTTTTTTGTTTACCATCCGATCGGCCCCACACTTACTTTCAAAGATCTTTGTTCAAATTCATTTGAGGGGTGTTTCACACTTTTCGAAAAATCCTTTCCTCCTTGGTGGAAATGGAGGTTACAAATTTGGTGGGTGACGTTTCGCGCTCAAATTCATTTCCAGAGATCTATAAGAAAAATCATTTGATACGTGTTTCACCCTTTTCGCAGAATTCAAACTTCTTCGGGGGAATGCGATTTAAAGATTTTTTGGGCAAAGTTTTAAGTTGTGTCCGATTTGCTTCAAACTTATTTTCAAAGCTCTACATAAGAATGTAATGAATACGTGTTTTAGCGATTTGGCGAAATTGGCGAAAAACGTTTGTATGAAAGTTATTTGTTTACCGTCCGATCAGTTTCAAAATCATTTAAATTTTTTTGAGAACATTGATTTTATAACATACGTGCCACGGGCAAGGCCGTGTTATACCCGCTAGTTATTCTATATTTTCGTTTAATCTAATTGATCAATATAAATTTTAAATAAATAATTCTTCTAAAACTGCTACCGTGGGTAATTCATACGCTAAATAGTATATTTTCTTGTAATAACAGTTTTTATTATTATTAGTTTGTATTATTTTTGTTTTATTATTTCATTGTTTAAATAAATATGAATATTATTTCATTTTTTTGTTCTTTATTATTATTATTATTATTAACCATTTTATACTATTACAAAAATTAATAAGCATAAGCTAACTATCTAAATTAAGATTAAAATATTTGTTTCCTTGTTGCGACTTTGTTATCATACAAACCCTGCACGTATAAACCCAACCAAGTGGCTGCGCGTGCCACCATTTTAAGCTCAAGTGTAAATAAAGCCATAGGAAAAGGGAAAACGTGAGCGCACAAAAATTGCAATTACAAGTGGTTCTACCTAGGCGAGGGTCTTTCTTGTCTTATTGTCTGTGTGTGCGTGTGCGTTGATGCCATACCTCTTGCCACCTGCCACCTGCTGGGTAAATCGCAGCGCATTTTTATGAAAGCATTCATGTGCAAATAATGCGAGCTAGCCATGGAAAGATGGGGAGATGCCGGCACAGGGTCTAAGACTATTGCTAGCAATATAATGCGTTTATTGGTCACTTTGTGCATCGACAAATTTAAAACCAAACTCGATTTTAATACTTGCTTCCAACTATGAATTTATACTCATTTTTCGTATTTTAGTTCATTTGAAATCACTTTGAATTTGTTTTACGATTTACTTGAGCGTATCCAATGCAACGAAATTAGAAATAACAATGTGCTCGCAGTTTCTACTCTCAACTCAATTTGCATGCAATTCGCTGATATTCTCTTCATTGCTGTCCCTTTTAATAGCATTGAAAAACAATTTCCAATACCCCAACATATAAATGGGAGACAGCATTTTTGAATGGAAGGCTTGTTAAATGACATGCATATAAATATCAACTATCGAGTGGCTCTAAAAACAAATGATAAACAATTTTTGTGGTTGAAATAATGAAATCCCATTAAATAGCACAATATAAACATGTATAAACAATTTGTTTGCATAGTCATTGCAGCTAAAACTAATTAATATGCATTTGAAAATTTATTTTACCCTTACAGAGGCTTTTATAATTATGTCATACAATGTATAGCACTAAATGGAGACGTTTTCGATGCTATAAAAAATATATATTCTAAATCAGAATGCACAATCAAGTCATTATAAACATGTCCTTTGTTTCCTGCCTATATGTATGGAAAGAAGTCTGCCAGTATTAAAGCTAGCTTAATGAAATCTGCATAAATTCATCTTATTGTAGTCGCTCGGATCAGAACATGATATTATAAAGCTACTCAATCAAAATTGTATTTTTTGGGTTAAGAGTATTATATGTTCGTACACCAAAGTTATATATATATATATATTGTAAGCCTAGTCTGATGAATTGTTTAGTTTAATGACTAAAGAGGGGATAAATAAAAAAGTGTGAAGTATCGTTTGATGTGTAAACGTTGAAGATAATTTGTGAATTTATTTTTAGTTGCATTTTTAACAAATCGTGCAAATATTTACGTTGCATATGCAAATAATTTATAATTGATTGTGGTGTTAAGGCGCAGTCTGTGGTAAACCATATTTCAAGCTGCAGCCAATTGCTAAAAGTATGTTCACAAACAGAAAGTCGGAAATATCCAAAATCAGAGAGTTTTTCTCATATATATAGTTGAAGATGGTAACTGCACGTTCTTGGCGAGTGCAACGCTCGAGATGCAGCTGCTCCAGCTTCATAAGCAAAGAGTAAGAGATTTTTTAGGAATTGTAATGAGAACTAATACCTTAGCAGTTATTCACCTTCTCTATTCGCCAGCTACGTATACTCTTTGGCCTACGCAGCAATCTGTACAGCTCATCCAAATACAGACGATTCAAAATCTCACGCTCCATTTCACAGATGTATTTCGCCATCTTAATGATATTCAGCATATTTGACATTAGTACGCTGAGGGGCACAACAATCAACAGAGAATTCTCCTTTTTAAGCCAGTAATTCGTTAATGCGAAGTGAATTGCTAATAAGATTTCTATGGCAAGTCTCGTAGTGTTAGAGGCATAGCACAATCGTTGCATGCTCCGACGCAAAATCAGTAATTTCTCGAAGTAATTTAAGTACTGGAATCGCTCTGCACTGCGCCCTTTGTCCGACTGTTCCAAACGTAATGCCAATGATTGCGTGAGGTGCAGATGAAGCAACATTGCCACATCAGTCCATTGAAACAGAATCGTGGCGCGAACAAAGTGAATTGTGAAGAGCCAGTAGCTCCAATGAATTGTATTCATAACTAAAACAAGTAGACACAGCTCACGAAAAAATATGATTATCCAACAATGCAAAGGAACATGCACCTGACGTCCAAAGAGCTGATGATGTCTTTTGCACAGCAGTATAAAGAGATTCAGCAGATTCTGTAAGCAGCTGTGATGTCGCAGGAGAGTCCAACCGGTCAGTGCTATTCCAAAATATCTTAAAGCGAACATGGTCTGGATCATGCGATACGACAGACGATAATAGTCAAGTTCCTGATCCGGGCGTTCCCTGTAATAGCACGCGATCCCAACAGCACAAATTGGGTAAATGTAAAACAAATGCCACACTTTTACATAAAAATTCCAAAACTCAGATCTCACAAATTTCTGTTTATCGCGTTGAATATTAAATTCGTTTATAGCGAAAAGTTTGGTTAACAAATGGAGCAGAAACAGATATACTGTTTGGTAGTACATCTTGATAAACACTGAGACATGAATGTCGATTTTATTGACCAATTGGTAAACCATCAGCCCATAAAAGTACAACATAAGTATAAAATAATGTGAGCGATAGTCAAAGGGTCACAGTAGGATTACCAGAATATTGACAACATAATAAACATTAACAACCAGCCCAAAAACATATAACACAAAACACACCAAGGCACAAAAATTAGTCTTTAGAATTTTGTTTCAATTAGAAATGACCATCAGATGTCACAAAATAGATGTGAACTGTCATTCAAATTAACCTAATATCATTAATCAAGCCACAATGCTTTCGTAGCATAGCGATCGACTAGGGGATACCCTAGACCCTTGTGAGTTTTGGAACATTTTGCCTGCAAATGAGGGAAATTAGTTGTCAAACTTAATATAAAAAACAACGTTGCCATATAATGCTATCGACTGTTGAACTAGCAAGCGAACCATTCGCCGGTTCAACTTTATCAGCAATTGTCAATACTTTTTATTCCCAGTGGGAAAAGGTAATAAAAAAAGTAAATGATAATGGCAATCAACAATAATAATTAATTTTTTTCTTTTCTTTTGGTTTTTTTGTCTTAGTTAGTCGATAGATAAGGTACACTGATCACGTGATTAAGGGTTCATGCCCTGAGAAGTCTGAAGTACTGAAGATATATTAATTGTAAAATTGCAATAAACAGAAGTTTTCTTTTGTGCAATTGAGGCGGGACAATTTATGTAAACAAAAATGAAAATGAGCAAAAATGAGTTTTTTACCCAGCCTTTACTTATTTACAACGGGGGCAATGCTGCCGTTGAATGTGTAAGGACCGCCCGTTGGGAAGAACCGGGGTCGGATGTCAGGGAACATGACAGTTTTGTTGTTTACAAATCTCATTTGTTGTGGTTTGGTAACTAATTGATTGCGTTGGGGGTAGAAGTATGGTGAAACATAATTTCCAAATTAACAACCTGATACAATTGGGTTTTCAAAATAAATAATTTGACCCGGCAGTAACGAATAATTTCTTCTATATATTCAATATGTTTAACAGCGAAACATGGCTGTGTGCGTTGAATTAGTACAATGCAAAATTTGTAAAAGTATGGGGCTACGTGGGATAGGCATAGCAGGGCAGCTGGCGATACCATAGATAGGTAGTAAAAATGTTACTGCCCTAACCCAACCGCTAACGGAAAAAGACGTGTCAAAAAAAGTTAACAATACTATATTTTAGGTATTCATATAATATATTTATTAGTAATTCAACAACTATTATTAAAACATATCATTTTTATTTTTTGGCTTTATTTCTAATCTTATTGTGTAATTTCTTTTTGGATTCTTCCTTTAAAGCGTGTTTGCGCATATGTCTGATTAAATTATGCTTCCCTGTAAAGTCCTTTGGGCAGTGGGAACACTTGAACAAACGCTCGCCGGTATGAACAATTTGATGTGTCTTAAGAACATATCTCTGGGTAAATGATTTCGAGCATAGCTGGCACTTAAAAGGACGTTCGCCGGTATGGGTACGGCCGTGCCTAACCAAATTTTCTTTTCTATTAAATGCATAACCACAAATCTTACACTTGAATAGCTTCGTTTCGTTCCCTTTGTCTTGAACTGTATTTTGACTTCTAGTGGTGCTCTTGGATTCGTTCTTTGAAACGTGTTTTCTCTGATGATTGGCTAGGCCTTGTTTTGTAGTAAAGTCATTAGGGCAGTGGGGACACTTGAACATACGATCGCCGGTGTGAACAGTTTGGTGTGTTTTAAGAGAAGATGCCTGGGTAAACGATTTCGGGCATTTCGGACACTTAAACGGACGCTCACCAGTGTGAATACGAATGTGCCTTATCAAGTGTTCATTTCTTTTGAATGCCTTTCCACAAGTCTTACACTTGGTCTCCTTGGGTTTCTTTTCAATCACATTTTGATCCCCGTGCTTCTTAAGATGATCGTGTAGATTATATCTTCTAGTAAAGGCTTTTGGGCAATGCTGACACTTGAACAGATGCCTGCCAGTGTGAACAGTATAATGTGTCTTAAGTGAAGAAGCCTGAGTAAAAGATTTCGGGCATTTCGAACACTTAAAAGGACGCTCGCCAGTATGACTACGACTGTGTCTTATCAAGTTTGAATTTGTTCTGAATGCTTTTCCGCAAGTCTTACATTCAAATGACTTCGTCGAGTTTTCATTCTTTTCAGTTGTACTTTGACTTTCTTGTGTGCTCTCTACAGGGCTCTTCAGCTCAGAGCTGTCATCTACCTCTTGTTTAATCATATCCTTGACGAGCTCCCAATCTTCTGCTGCTAGCATATCGATAAAGTCTTCTGTTTCCGTTAGACTCATACTCAGCAGCTTATGGCTATCTTCGGCATTGCGTTTTAATCTGTAAGCTGTTTTCACATCTGAAATACAAGACCCGCAAATCTTCTTTGTAAGTTTATCCTCCGGCTTCACTGGGTGCTTCACGCATTCATTTAACATCTCCGCTAGGGTGAGTTCGCAATCAGACAGTTTCTCCTCCGCGAATAAATCCACCAGGTCCGCTGAGCTCATGCAAACGCGACAAACTCCATCCATGTCTTACTTTGTGGTCTTCACATTCAAGACTGCTGCAAAACTGGTTGGCAACCACCAATTTAAGCATTGTTCCTCAAAGTCCAGGTAGCTCCGAGGTACCAGTACAGCTTACCTGCGCCAGAGTGGTAGAGCAACTTTTAGTTATGGAGGGAATTGGGTTAGGTAAAAGGGTCACATAAACTGTAGCTGACGAGTCTCAGTTGCCTGACAAAATTCTGGATAATTCAAGGGTTAAAAAACTTACCGAAGGCCAGCAGAGAATTCGCCTCTTCGCTCTCCACAATCTGTATTTGGTATACATGAGTATGAATATATATCCGAAATGTTTTTTAATTTTATTTTAACTTTTTATTTTTAAATATTCGTTTTTCGTATTGATAAAAACATGGTTTTAAAGTTCGCGCTATTAACACACACTTGGAGTGCCGTATTTATGCCCTGAAAATGTTCATAAATATAGGATGATAAATACCACAGCAAATCACGGATCAGGTGTTAAGCAGATATACATATATTATACAATTAACTATTATATAATACAGTGTAAAATATTAACACTTAACCAATATATTTACAATTCCAATGCATTCATTTGAAATTCATAAACAAAACAAATCCCCGTCGCATTACATGCCTAAATTCTTAATGCATTGCGGTACAGCAACTTTTAGTTATGGAGGGAATCGGGTTAGGTAAAAGGGTCACATAACCTGTACCTAACGAATCTCAGTTGCCTTACAAAAAGTCTGGATAATTCAAGGGGTTACAAAACTTACCGAAGGCCAGCAGAGAATTCGCCTCTTCGCTCTCCACAACCTGTATTTGGTAACATTTTGTATATGCTGTCAACCCAAGTTGTGTAACATGAGTATACATCAGTCTGAGTATATATTCCAAATATATTCTTACATTCCATACGCAGACCAATTTTTTTCATATTTTAATTTTAATTATTTGTTTTCCGTATAGATAAAAATTTGGCATTGGTATTAGCACACACTTGGAGTGCCGTATTTATGCCCCGAAAATGTTCATAAATATCGGATGATAAATACCACTGCAAATCACGTATCACATGATGAGGTGATGAGGTTAAGCAGATACATATATATTATATATTTTACTATTATATAAAACAGTATAAAACATTAACACTTAAGCAATATAATTACTATTCCAATGATTTTATTTAAAATACATATTAAAACAAATCCCTTTGGCGGAGGTGCAGTGACTTTTCCAGCATTTATCAATTAAAAGAGTTTACATAAGCTGCTTGGGCATTAGTCTAAGTTTACTACAAAATATTATCTGAAACACAATTTTAATTTAACATAGTGTGCTGATATGTGTATATAGAATCAAATTACGATTCACAGTACCAGTTCCCAAAAATAAAAGCCTTCGCAATGATCAGTTAACTAAAATCAATATAAACATTTTTCAATTACGTTTTGAGCTTAACCCAAGGTGATGAGAAAGTTAAAAACAAAATTTGGTATATACATAAGATAATAAAACTCTTATGCTCACTTTTACGTAGGGTAGTTAGGTCTCATAAACTATTATTAGAATCTCCAGAGTTGATAAATGTGTATTATTGATAAATGTTAAATTTTTAATAATCGTATTAAATTCTTATTTATGAACCAAAATATTTGAGAAATCAGGAGATGGCTAAACCAGTTAAAGCAAACATACAATATGTACACAGCCAGGTACAATATGAATATTAAATAATCTCATTCTATGAAGCACATACCTGGACCTTATGTCAGGCGTATCATGATATTTGTGGTTTTGGGCAACATGCTGAGCAATTGATCGGTTTGTTTATGGCAAGCAGCTGCTTTGGACAGGTCTTTTAGGATGATCAGTGCTCCTGTCTGATTACCTGCAAACAAATCTTTTCTGAAATCGCAATCATGGGACCATAAGACTGTGCTGTGAGTGCAATTTTACTGATTAGAGAGCTGGTGCTGAATTTCTGTTACACAGTCAAAAAAAAAAATGAAGCTTAGTTATTTGAGATATAAATATTTATTGTAAATTCAACAACTGCTTTGCAAATAATTAATTTTTACTTTTTTTTATTGCCTAATTTGATTTGATTTTGACTTCTTTCGTTGACGCGTGCTTGGGCAGATGCCTGACAAGACCATGTTTCATGGTAAAATCCTTTGGGCAGTGAGGGCACTTGTACATACGCTCGCCAGTATGAACATTTTGGTGTCTCTTAAAAGCAGATGGGTCGGCAAAAGATTTCGGGCATTTCGAACACTTGAAAGGACGTTCGCCGGTATGAGTACGAGTGTGAACAGTTAATTTTGTATTTGTTTTGAATGTCTTCGCGCAAGTTTTACACTTGAATTCCTTTGAGATTGGTATCTCTTTAATTATATGTAGACTTTCTTTTATGCTCTTGGTTTCTTTCAATAAGACGTGTTTGCGCAGATGTTTGACAAGACCTTGTTTTTGCTTGAAGTCCTTCGAGCAGTGGGGACACTTGTATTTACGCTCACTAGTATGAACAAGTTGGTGTGTCGTAAGACAAGATCGCTGGGTAAAAGATTTCTGGCATATCGGACATTTAAAAGGACGTTCGCCGGTATGCGTACGTATGTGCATTACTAAATGTCCAATTTTATTGAATATCTTTCCACAAGTATTACAATTGAATGAGTTCTTCGAATTTATTTCCTTTTTGATTATATTGTGACTTTCCTGTGGGCTCTCTAAATGTACTTCTAGCTCCTCCAGCTCTTTTTTAATTGGATCCGGCACGAGTTCCCAATCTTCTGCTTCTAGCGTTTCGATAAATTCTTCCATATCTGTTTCTTGTAGACATATATTTAGTCGCTTATGGCTATTTTCAGCATTGCGTTTTAATCTATAAGCTATTTTAACATCGGAAATACAAGACCTGCATATCTTCTTTGTTAGTTTATCCGTCGGCTTCACTTGGTGCTTGACGCATTCATTTAACATCTCCGCTAGGGTGAGTTCGCAACCAGACAGATTCCCCTTCGTGAATATATCCACAAGGTTCTTTGAGCACATGCAAACGCGACAAACTCTATCCATGTCTTACTTTGTGGTCTTCACATTCAAGACTGCTGAAAGGGTGGTTGGCAACAACTATTTTATTATTGTCCCAGGTATTTCTGTGCAGTTTACCTGTGCCAGTGTGGAACGGCAACTCTTGTGGAGGGAATTGGGCTATGTAAAAGGGTCGCGTAAGATGTACCTAAGTCTGTACCCAGTGTGGCACGGCAACTCTTATGGAGGGAATTGGGTTATAAAGGGTCGCATAAGCTGTACCTAACTCTTTAGCCTAACATTCAAATATTTAAGAGGTGTGCAATTTGTTAGTTTATAATAGCAGTACGAAAAATTGTTATAAAATATTTAAGGTATTGAAGAAGACATGTGCGGACATGTTTTAATAATATACATTCATATACTAGTTGTTCGTTCATATTTTAAACTAAAACTAATCAACAGAATTACATTAGAGAAAATAAAATCCAATATCTCCACATTGAGAGAACGCCGTACATAGATGTAGTTAAAAATTGAGCCCGAACGTTCCTTCAGGGTGCAACGCTTTAAATGGATCTGTTCCAACTTTAAAAATACAGATAGCGATCTTTTAAAAGTATTTTCAAAAATGTAAATGAACGACAAATCACCTTCTCAAGTCGCCTGTTTCGTCTACGTTTTGGACTTTTCAGAGACCGCAGTAGCTCATGGAGATGCAACTTATCTAATATCTTGCACTCCATTCCACCGATGCATCTTGCCATCTTTACGACAAGCAGCATATTCGACATAAGTAGACTACCGATGACAATGAAAGCTGCCATGCAGAAGATCATGATGTACATAATCTCCACGATCAGCCGAGCAGTAATGGAGACCCAACAGAACTGCTGCAAATTGTGGTTCAGGTGCAGCAATTGCTCAAAATATACTATGCAAAGTGATCGCTGTAGTTTCCGGATATGAGAGTTCTGCTCGAGATGTTCAGCCAAGGATTTAATAAAGTTTAGATGAATCAACATGCTCACATCGAGTAGATAGAACAGAATAAGTACTCTAACAGACGTAAGAAGCATGGCACCACGAAACCAAGGACCGCTGGGAGTAAAATATCTGACAAGGTAGATTTCGCGTATTAGATGAAGTGTTAGGCAATATCATGGTACGTGCACTCCTCTTCCAAAGAGCAGGCGATGCATTCTCTCAATCCGCAAAAACCGATTAAGCAGCTGGAATAGCTGCCGACGATAATGGATAATGAGCCAGCCCTTAAAGGCTATGCTGGCATATCGTGCGGCAATTATGGACATAGTCAATGGTATGACAATGCGTTGAAAACTTAATTCATTTGTGACTCGTTCTGTGATTAAATACCCAAAAATGAACAAACTAATTGGCCACATGAAGATTCGGTGTAATATCTTCATATAGCTATGCCAAAAACGGGAGCCAACCATTTTGTTCTGTTCGCGATCATGCGAAAATTCACTAATCGCGAAAACTTTGGTGAATATGCTTAGTAGTCTCAAAAGAACTTTGAGGCAGTACGACATAATGGACACTGACAGCCACAACGAAATGTGAGCTCGGCAAAGCTTTGAATGTGACAGTATCGACAACCTTTGACATCGTAATTACTATACATTCATACATACAGACGGTTCAATAACCCAATAGACGAAACGAAAGTCGAAAACGATGTCATAAAATAGATGAGAGCTGTGTAATTCTAATTAGCTGAGGACTGGATGTCATATGAGCTATTTCATTAATCAAGCTCACCACTTCATATAGCTAAGTGCGACGACATAATTATTGCCGTCTATAAAAATTGACCTAATTTTCGTACTCAAGAAAGCCGGTGATAAAGCAAAGATATCTAAAGGTCAGAAATAAAACTCTGCCAATCTTTACAGAGAATTAATCCATGACTAAACTCTTAATCTGTTTCCAGTATTTTTTAACCACACACGATTATAATATATTATACAAGATTATTATCAATGACAGGCATGCTCTAGCCGTCAGCCCCCTTCTCATCTTAATCCGAGATATTCGTATTCTAAAGACTCATACAATGGCAGAATTGACTGTATTGTCACCATTTTGCCATACTTGATAGTAGGGCAATTTACAGCCTAGAGCTCGTATGTATACTTTTATAACTGTTTGTATCAATTGTTCGCATGCAGATGTGATATTCTTAGATCCGCTTCCTATAACTGAGTACAGGGTATCTTATATTGATATATGTATCAGTTATGAATTGATGTTCGCCCACTGTTAGATTCTGGCTGAAATGCCTGAAGCTGCCTACTCTGCTCATGCACACCCTAGAAATTAGCTTGACAACGAACTCGTCTCATTCATCATTATTTTCGGGAGAGCGAGGCGAAATGCTGCTGCCTATTTTTGGACTAAATTTACTGCCTCAAGGCGCGTCATGCGTCACAGCCAACACCTGTTTATGCCGTTGCTTACATTTGACTTTCTGGCTTTTCTAGGAACGACAGATCTAATAGACACTCACTCCAGCCAGGCGTATTTGATATATATGTTTATTTTCTTCAACTGCCTTTCGGTGCAGAGGGTTGCATAATTTACCTCCCAATGCCTGCTGGCCATCAACCTTTTAGCAGCATTTTAATTTGCCTAATTTGTGAGGCAGCCTACAATGAAACTTTACTACTCTCCCGCATGCTTCTCTCCAGCTACAGGCTTGGCAGCTGAGATACGTGTGCCGGCGGCTGCTGGTTATGTTTGTTTTGTCGGAACGGGCTAGAAATTAATCGTTGCTATTTGCTTTGATTTATGATTGTGAGTTTTGCTCAACAGCTGATGGAGTGTGGCAACCCTGGGTGTGGCCTATTTATGCATTTACTTATGGCTCGCCATATTTTGTACGCATTATTTATAGTTTTGTTTCCAATTTGGCATGCGGTGGCAACAAATGTTCTCGGCTAATAGCCGGGGCCATCTCTTTTTTTTGGCCAGCAGTCGGTCTGCGCCAGTTGAAGGATTGTCGTTTATGATTAAATGCTTATTAGGAAAGCAATTAAATGAAAACCGCGCTCGAAAATGTTTTCCTTCTACTTATTTCCTAATGGCTGTTAATTAGGAATGTTGATAACGTAAATAATACATGATATTCACAGTCAAGCTTGGGATTCTATACAAATTCGCAGTTTTTCAATTGTCTTAATACAAATTCAAATTCGCTGGCTATATTAAAAAATATATACAAATTTTAATGTTATGTAGGGTTCTGCCACGGTGCTGTAAAACTGGCTTCTGCGTATAATTTTTTTTTTATGTTTATAAAGTCGTTTTCTGTTCAGTTTATATCCCAACTACCAGCTTCTGCTCAATAAACCCAAAGACCAGAGGCATTTTTAATAAAAAAAATACATATTTGAAAGGTTCTATTGCCTGCCTGTAAAATCTGGCGCTATAAAATATCCGAGCACAACATATTTTTCTGCCTTTTCTTACAGCTTTTGACTTTTGTCGGCTCGTGCTCATATATTAGTGTGTTGCATGTAGGCGTGGCGTCGTCACAGCTTGGCACAATTACAGCAATTTATGCGAATTATGTGCGAGACACGTCAGAGCGCATAAAATGGAGCCAATGCTCCCTATCAAGCCCGCCCTCCTCTCGCATCCCGCCCACCACTGACAATTCGCACTGCATGTTAATTTGATTTAGACGCATTGCTGAGTGAACCTTTTCTTTTTGGCCAAGCGGCAGCTGTGTGGCGTTTGCTCATTAAATTTAATTTGGTGACGCTGCCGAGCGGAGTGTTGGGTTAGTAGAAGTGTGTGTGTGTTAGGTCATGGGGAGGAGGGTGAAGTGTGTGTTGGCAGCAATTTATAAACAAAAGCCAGCGCCGCACAAGCGCCATAAATTGGTCGCTGATATTTCACACATGCTGGCCACATTAGGGTGCTTTCATACATCTCAATATGAGTACATACATATATACATACTATATATATATATATATATACATATATTTATAACTATATAGTATATAGTATATATGTACACGCGCACATACATCTGCGTACATTTCAATTCAGCCGAGTGGCGCTAATAAAATGCTTAATTTACCAGCCCAGGCCCCACTCATACTTTTTGGGTGTAAGTACGACTATATTTTTAGCATTACCCCGTGCCCTTGGCCAAGACCCAATCGTCTCGTCAGAGCCATAAACCAAATATGCGTACACGTTTTCATACCCTACATTTCAGCTAAGAAGGGAGGTTGTGTGCTGGACGCAAGACTGCTCGTAAATAATATATACAAGAATCTAGTTAGTGTGTGTTTTAAGAATTTAAGAATCTACAACTGTATGTTCTATATACGCATTTGCAGGGTATATTTAAGCCGTGCATAGTCTCTATAATGACCAGCGTAAATAGTCGAACATATGCGATTGCTCTTATTCTGATTGTTGTTGTCGATCAGGTTTATTGTTTGTGGATTTTTATGATATTTTATTGCATTGCAGATTGTGTGTTTTAGTGAGTGTGCCATTGTGTGTGTGTATGTGTCCGTGTGGGTGTGCCTTGAGTAGTTGGAAACTCTGCTTTCAATATTCATTTCTAGTGTGTGGCGTACTTTTGAGTTTATGTACCATTTCTTGACTGAGTGATTGACTTGTTTGAGTTTACAACAACGCAAATCGACGTGATTTTACGATATGAATGTAAATATTGGATCAAGAAAAATAACAATTTCTAAAGATGCTTTACAAAATTGCTGCGAATATTTGCTGTATTCACAAATTGCATGCCTGCATTATTTAAATCATTGTGTAAACATATTTTGTTAAGTTTCAGTAAATACCAAAGAATTACCAATTCAATTGTTTTGCCATTGAAAATTGAAGAACATCATGAACAAAATAAATAAAGTCTGCTGAATTTATCAAATGCAAATGAAGCTAAGTTTAATTTTCAATAGTGTACTCTACTGCTACCAGTTGAACCAATTGACGTAAGCACAAAACGAAATTTATTTTTATGTGCCAACTTTCGAAAGTTGTTAAATTCTACGACTGCAGCTGGCCAATTTATAAACTCTACAAAAGTTGGGAATTCTATTCCCATGATTATTAGACGTACACTATTTAATTTAGTAACTAAGTTAAAAATCGAATATCATAAATTCAACAAATTCCTTTAAATCGCTGTCAAAATATGCTTCCTTATATTCCTCCAAATGTCATTTGGCTGTCATTTTAATAGCCCTGAGCGGCCCATAACAATTTATTTGAAGTTTACTCCCAAATCGAAACGTCTTGAATGGGAAATGGAGCTGACTCCAGGATTTTCGTCGCAGCCATAATCAAAATTACAATGCGCATTTTGGTCATTGGCCCCAGCATAAATTGAAAGAGGGAATAATAACAGATATATTTATTTTTATTTGCAATGAACTCGAGGCCAGGCTAAACTACAGCTGCACACATGCCACATGGCACATGCCACATTTAAGCCGCCATTATATACTGGGCAGAACGGGGCCGGGATGGTCTGATGTTTTTTCCTTGTCTATTTCCGGTTCGTGCGCCATGATTGTCATCCCTGTCGGTGTCCATGACGCGCTGCTGTTGTGGTTATCTAAACGTTTGTTTTCTTCGCTTTTTGCATTTCAATTTTTCTTTTTTTTCTTTGGCCATGTCTTCAACTTGTCTTTTATTAAGGCCCCGCAACATTGTGACAGTGCATAGTTGAGTTCAATTCTCTCTCTCTCTCTTTCTGCCTCTCTTTCCCAGTCTCTGTCCCTCCCTATTCGCTTTTTGCTCAGGATGTTTTCCATTTGACAGCGCAGTTATGGCCTTTTTATTATGATTTTGTTGATTTCGCTTTTCCGTAGCGGCAAAAAACAGAAAGATAGCAAAAACCAATGGCTTTTAGACGCAAACTAAATACCCTCTAAAATGCTGATATATCATACTTGTAATGTTTCGATATTTATTTTTTGAAAGAGCATAGCATTGTCTTAAATAACTACCTAAAAAGATGTAAAAGTAAAAATATATATACATAAATAATTTATATTTTGAAGCGTGTCTGCATAGCTAATAGACTCTCAGTAAGGCTATTAAGGAGACCTGTTTTGGACATGTGTGAGAGTTGGGGTGTTCCTTAAAAAACTGCCTTTGTGTATGGCATAGGCAAGGCATTTACATGAGACGCGTCATTGCCAGCACTTTGGTTAACACTTCAGGCTAAAAGGCAACTTTAATTTGAATATTGCTACGCGATGCTTCGATGCTGTTTACCTTTGC
Source organism: Drosophila borealis (assembly GCA_035045885.1). Classification (NCBI taxonomy): domain Eukaryota; kingdom Metazoa; phylum Arthropoda; class Insecta; order Diptera; family Drosophilidae; genus Drosophila; species Drosophila borealis. Next base: position 5,383,254 of record JAWNOR010000211.1, read on the forward strand.
GAGTAACTAAAACGATTCCTACGCAGAGGACTCACAACCATTTCCTGGTCTGTTTGGATGCCCTGGCTCTTGAGTGAGATGAGCTCATTGAGTACAATCAATAAAAATCAACTTAGTTTAAATCAATTTGTTAGCCAAGTCGAACCTTCTTCACCAATTCCGTTGGTCAACCCCTAGCATTGGCACACATCTTAATTTTCTATGTCTTTTTTGTAACAACCCACACAAATAACATAATACAGTTGGATGCTGGGTGAGGTGGTTGTGTATAAGGTGGGGAGGGGGGGAGGAGGGCGTGTTAGCTTCAGCCTAAACGCAAAATAATATGCCAAACGGACGGAACCATGGGGTCAGCAAGCAAACTGCAAAAGTCAGCCTCAGTAAAGATTTCCGTTTAGTATTTGGTTTAACATTTTTGCAATAGTCGGAACAAATTTAAAGCAATATTCAAGGAAGCAGAAGAGCAACGAAAAAGTTAGAAACAGCAAAACCCACGGGTGTGAGGTTTTTATTTTTTGGAGAAGGGTCCGCCTTAGACTGGAGCGAGCATATTTAATGAGAATGGGGGTACAGACAATGAATGTATGTATTTGCTTAGCAACGGCCATATATTTAACTAATGGCAGTAACTTTCGGTACGCACATGTTGTTATTTTTGTATTCGCAGGCAGCCCTCAACTACTATTCCAATATACATGAAAGTTGTCTCTTTCAATGTGTGTGTCTGTGTGTGTTTTTTATATGTAAAAGTGTGTGTTAGTCGAGAGTTTTGGTAAATAATTAGATTCTTTAAATTTCTCAAATTCGCATGCTTTTCAAAAAGGAATTTTGCGTTAAAATTTGTTTAATTTAAAACAAGATTGACACGAACATTCATTATGGTAACTAATTAAGTTTTGGTTTTTTATATCATCTTGTTTGGGATTAATCTGCTAAAGCCAAGTGCAATGACTCCTTACTTCGACTCAGAGCTAAAATTAAAACATGCAAAAAGTTTTTCTAGTGAAAAACCATTTCATAAAATGTTGTATTCTTCTTTTTTATCACAACGCGTACCAACAACGAAACCAGCAAAGTACAGACAGCAGCAGCTTCCAACTTAATTCCCAGCTGCAGGCTAGTTTTACACAAGAAAAAAAAACAGTTCCATCTGGGCTGAGGATGGCATTCTATGCAAATAGGAGCGACTATAAGTCTATGATATTATATTGTATTATGATACGCCATGAACCAACAATGGCAACGTCCACTCTCAGAGACCATTCGTCCGTTTGTCTATTTTTCTGCCTGCCATCCTGTCAGCCTGTCTGGCTGTGGCATTCATAACGAGATTTTGTCATGATTTTCGTACAAGTCGCAATACGTATGAAAACAAATCAAGCAAAGGATGTTTACACACATGCAAATACCACACAACAATTGTCCAGCAGCTGAGAGTCGAATATTGCAAAGTTTTTGTTTTTTAAATTGCAAACAAAAACTTTAAGCTGTGCAAGCAATAGATGGAAGAAATGAAATATAAATATTGTGCATATATGCGTACAAATAACAATTTTCTAATACTGTCATTCATATTACTTTTTTAGTCTTCTTTTTGGCTCTTGGCTTAAAATATCATTTAAGGAACCAAGCCAACCATGTCACTTCTGTTAATGTCCAATAAACTAGCTGTCATAACGTTCATCCTATATGTCTACCGCTCATAAGCTCACCTTATAAAGCGCTTGCACTGAGACCATAAAACTTCCATTTCACAGCATTTTGATTAGTCCGGCTTCCATCTGGCCCATTGGGTATATCACATTTTGCCGCTTGTCCAACGCGTCACTGCGCTTAAGTCATCAACTTGTCAGTTTTTGTTGAGACAAACATATTGGCAGTGCGACCTCGGCCAGATCTCAGACTCGAAGCAGTTCTCGAAACAGCCTAGAAGGGGTGAGGCAAAAGCCGAAATAGGAGTTGCGTCTACAGACATGCTAACTATGGCCATAAATCAAATCAAGTGCAACAACAAGTGTAAACTCAAGAAAGCACAGCTAACTTTATAGTGCCGACGATTGAATACCCTATTAAAGCTGTATGCTATGGTCTTCCTTTCAAAAATGATGCTGTTTTACGCTCTGACTTTCTTGTTTCTTTGCTTTGAATTGGTCTGAAATATTATAATATAGATCACACATTTTTTTTTACTTAGTTTCAATATTATAATACAACTTTTAATAATGTTTTCTGTTATTTTTCAATTTAAATATATAAAAGGAATTGTTCAATAAAATATGAGTGTAGATTACACACACATAAAACATATAGAGTATATTACAGGAAAAGTAGGGTAAAAGAATTCCGTCCCCTAAGAGAGCATGTTTAGCATCGGGACGAGAGCAGACGAAACGAAATCTTAAAGCCGCAATAAAACTCAAAGTTGGAGTAATTGCCTGCAGACTGGCGTTGACTTTACCAGCATAAAAATGCCATAACTCGACAGATAGTTAACCCGTCCAAGACAAAAGACTGTGCGGCTCCGGGTTCTAATAAATTAACCATTATGCCAAGGCATTTGTTTTTACAGCGCAGACAAAGTTTATGCAAATTGTTGCGTCTGATGATGTGTGATATGTTATGGCGATATATGAAACTGTTCAACACACATACACACACACACACACGCAAATCCATGATAGATGGCGAATGGCCAAGTGTCATACACAATGGCAATTAACCCAATTCGCTGGCGTTGTTAATGCTGTTTTGATGATGGCTTCATCACGCCCATAGGCGGCAGCCTGCATGCTGCTCCTAATAAGTATGCAACACACGAGCTGCCCACACAATTTACACTGCAAATTAATGGGTGGCAATAAGTGCCAGGCAATTGAGGCCAACAAGCAGGTCCTCTCGTGCCAGCTGTTGATACGAGCAGTGGGCAAACGGTTTGTTTGTTTGTTTGTTTGTTTCTAGCCATCCAATAAGTGCATGCAATTAGCTTATTTCGGGACTTGCGGCACAGTTTTGGGGCACAGTTTAAAGGAATTTGCGTGCTTTGAAAGCCTTGCCCGCAATCCTAAATCTTATTTTTGAATGCAACACTCTTGTCGGCGCAATCAGAGCTAATTCCAGTTTCTTGACACTCTTCAACACTCTCACTGCTGACCGTCTGACGGTCATGTAGACACGCCCACACAGACACCTCCTATATATGCATATACTGTTATATATTTATTTATATATTTTTTATATATATTTATCCGTATCCACATGAGTCGTCAAATTTATAGCCTGAGGCTACTATGGCACCAACAACTGTTGCCCCTATAAATTTTTTGGCAAATTTATCAGAGCGTCGCAGTTGCCGTCGACGTCTCTGCTGCCGTCTCAGTCGCCGCCGGCGTCAACGCCGCATGACGTTCATTATTTTTCAGCAGGCGCTCAACTCAACTCATTTTTCTTGGCCCTGGGCAATTTTTGTATGTAGTAACATATAAGAATATAATGAAAAAAGCAGAAAAAACATTTTGTGTTAAATATTTTACATGTTTTGTTCTCTCGGCAACTTTGATTTGAGAACTCGCCCTGTTTTTCTTTTTGGCCTTCTGCCGGCAGCGCCATTCAAATTGTCAACAGCTTCCCCGGACTTGGCCCAATTGTGTTTTGAGCTCGGGCATTGGTAAGACAACCGGCCAGAGAATTGTTCTGGTTTGCTTCTGCTCAGTTCGCCTAGCTGTTGTTGTTGTTCTTTTCGTTTTGGTCCCAGATTGTCTGGCATGGCTGCCAGTCAGTCAGCTGTTTCAGTTCTTATGGGTTCTTATGTTTTTTATTCGCAGTGCTTGTATAAAACAGTTTTTGTCTTGATTTCATGTTGAGACATTTACAAATTATGCACCACACCAACGCCTTAAGGTCACTTGTTGTGCCCGTTGTCGTTGCTGTTGTTGCTGACCCAGTCAAATCTATGGCTACAGCAGTTACTCTTGTGGCAAATGTCTGTATCGAGTTCACAGTTCAAATGTCAGGCCAGCAAATTGAGTGACAATGACGCGGTCGACGCCTAACCGACAGACCCAAAGCTGGATGCGGGTCAAAGAGCCCAAAGCGGCTCTTACCTTGAATGTAAAATTATTTCAAATGAGATGTGTGGCCCTGGAGTGTATTATGGGTCAACTGATATAGCCTATTTTACATTTGGTAAATTTTAAAGCAGGGACAGTAACGGTTGTAATATAATTTAAGAAAGAGTGCTCTCACCCATTATAATTACAATAAAATTGGCAAGTATTACACGAGTACATTGAAATGCCAGGAGAGAGCAACAGAAAGTGAAATTGAGTAAGACAGTGAGAAAACGCGGGTAAGGTTGAAAGTGAGCGATTCACTAAATTTCGCCGTTCTATGCGATTTTCATGAATTTAAGTTACAAAGACAGGATTTTACCAGTAGGAGTAAAAAATGTATAACGGATTCAGTAAGAAAGTAGACTAGAGTGATACAGCACTAACAGTTATTACTAAGGGAAATATTTTAAGCAGGAAGGTATTTCTTGGATTTGAGATATCCCATTATACAAAGAAGTACATTTCAGTACACATTTTTCCGTTAAAGTAAACTTTCAAATGAAAAAAATAATGAAAATGTATGCAATAAGAACGTTATACAGTGTTGCCATTTTCTAAAACGAATAACTTGCGCGTTCTTGCCCTTTATTTTATATATTCATGCTTTTGTCATATAAACTTGAGCAGAAATCCCTTGGCTTATGCCGCGCTTGGGGTGCCTCTTTCATCTGACATAATGCACTTTAATCAAGCTGTGCTTATTATAAATTAATTTAGTTGGAAGTTAGCCACAGAAACTCGATTAGTTTACCTGGATAGGCTTAACACAGAGCTACCTCAACGGCATCTCTACCATTCCCCCGCCTGGCATTACAAGCCATTCCGTTCATTCCCTATGCACAGGCACCTAGAAACAGCCGGGGGCCTGACTGTCTGATGGGGTCTGAGGAGTGACCGAGTTATGCCTTGTGCTTTTGTGTAACTGCATTTCTGATACTTTGAGTTATTTCATGTACCTTTCTATTTTATTGCATTTGCAGCTAAGACGAAAGCAACGTCAAGCCATGGCCAGTAATGGATCTGGAGTCCTAGTAAGCTTTGTATACCCTCTACTTTTTGATTAAGTGAAAAAGGTCAGAACGCAGTTATGTCATAATGTCAACCGTGATTTTAATTTGACATATTTAGAAAGTATTGAAATTAAAACAAACTACTTTGGCAGTTTTATTTCATACAGATTAAGTTTTGGAATATGTCAGAACTATGTCCCTGGTTTTGGGAACATACACTTCATCGAATGATATCTCAGAGCCCATTTTATTTGAACATAAGTTTCAAGAGAGTTTTCGAATGAATGGAGTTAACAGAAAGCACGGGTATTACATGTATACAATTACAAATATCCATAATAAAAAAAATAAAAGAATTTATACACAGCCGAGTACAGGATATATCCTAGTAAGGATCCCCTGACTAAAAACGTTTTATCTGTTATTATTCCATACCCAATGCAGCGACAGTAAGGCGTCAAAGCGACAAGAATATTGGAAGCTGACTGATGTATTATTTAAAGGATGTTGCTTGAAAATGATACCCCAAGTAAATATTATATACAAAATGTTTCATAGTTAATATTCAATTGTCTCTTATGCTTTTATGCATATGCCATTTAAAATGTTAACGTCAGACAATCCACAAACAGCAACCAGCATTTAAACATGAAAGAAAGATAAATATTTTCAACTTGTTAAATAATTCATCGAGCGAACCGGCGGAACGCAAATTCTGAGCTGTTGACTTTTTAAATGGCATTCGCTTTGTACGCTATGATACTTGGCTTAAAATTATGGATTCCATTTTATCAGAATCGAAAAAAAGCACACATGAATAATATAAAATAAAATCATGTGTAAGGCTTGGATTGGAGTCGATTCGGCTTGACGGGGTTATCAAATAAATGATGCTACGGTCGCGCTTGTTGGCCTGTCATAAAGATGACAATTTTTCATACACGAATAAAGGAATACAAATTGTACGCGCACAATTAAAAGTTCATTTTTTTCGGGCTGTTATTGTTTCGCATTGATTTATTTAACAAGTGAGCCGCTCCACGTATGCGGTCACATTTCATATATTTTATATTATTTTCATGTTGAGCAATTGCTGATAGTGACACTTGCAATGTTGGCTGTCGCAACAATTTGTCACGCTTGCTGCATGTCATGCCAACTGGCAGGACAAGCCAAAGTATTCCTTCTGCCCTCTGCCTCTGGCCGCATTTAGAATACCATGTTTTAGCCATGTTCCAATGAAATTAATTATACACTTATCTGACTGACATTCATTGTAAAATCTCATTGTCTGTTATTTTTGCTCGGCTCCCCTCATGCACGCTGTCGTCGACGTCGTCTTCTCGGCTTATGTAAAACAATGTAAATAACGTCACGGGTGATATTTTGATTATGAAACGAAAGCAGGGCATACGCAAACCCGCCCGCTGACCACCCTAACCACGCACAGACAGTCGCCACATCGTTCTAGCTGGTACTCCTACTCACTTATATAAACTTTTACCGGGGTCCTCCCAAAGCAATGCGTAATTATAGCACAGACGCACGAGCGTCACATTCTGCTTCTCTGTACACGTGTCCAGCTGGGGGGGAAGTTGGGCATTAGACAGCTGACAGCCTGGCAGCTGGATGAAATTTGCGCCAGGTAGATAATGCAAAGGTGTGGATAAGCATAATGCAAGTATGTCTAATTGTGGCACAACATCTGTGTAATGGCCGAGTGGAAAGTCCTTTGACAGTAACTGGATCGGCGAAGACTATTTAAGAATGCATTGGTGCATCTTGGGCCACTTGGGTTTAATTAGGTATTAATTAAATCCAAACATAAAAGATACATGATTCGTATATATTGTTTACAAAGAGATTAATCATTAGCTCAGAGTCGAGTCCCTTGGCTTATGTCTACAAGCTGTCAATTTGATTGTCGCATCGCACAAACCTCAATAGACCTGGGACCAGACCACCTGATTAGTGCCTTTCAACCCTTTTCAAACAGGGACAGAGACGACAGCCTGTCAAACATGTCTTTGGCTGTGTTGGGCTTTGCTAACACTCCAAACAGTCGAAATCTCAGCTGAGCATATGCAAAATAGATATTCACAAAGTGGCTGGCTGTGGTTTAAATGGATGGGTGGGTCGTTGGATGTTGCAGCCACCTTTGCGCAGCGATTTTAATGAATTCTGATAACGTTACCGACTACTAAGTTGGCTGACTGCTCCTTAAGGGCGTGGCTAAGATCTAAGCAAAGCAAAGCAATTAAAATTTCCAATGCTCTGCACACCTGATGCAATGGGCATGGCCAGGGGATAATCTTCCAACTGTCTTTTGACAACGTCAATAAAAAGCGAGGGGCAAAGAGAGAGAGCGAAAACAGAGATAAGTTAATGAAACTGCCGGCAAATTACAAGCCCATCATCACTCTGAGCGAGACACTATTGACCATTACATGCCACTGATAAGCGCCAGCTGTAATTAACAGGGCTCGGACTTAACATTGAACTGCGCTGTTAACTCACAGTGTACAGCGCTCTGTAGTTCTCTTAATCCGAATATTTTCCACACTGTTACTCTCTGAAGTCGGTTGGGGATTCCAGTTGCTGTTGCTGGAAAAGCCGCCAAAAAATCAGCTGTTCGCTGTCTTTGTGGGCGAATTGGCTTTAACTTTTTTCGATTGCCGCATTTGGCATGACAAACAACAACAAATAATCAGCTTCACCTTGACATCCCAAGGGGGTTGGAATTTTAATTGAATTTTATTTATGCCGCAAAATGTCTTTAAATTCCAACGGCGATAAGGATAAGCCGACGCGACATGGCTTACACCCCAACTGAGCCTATAAATTTGCCACTTCCTTCCCCACTCGTGTGTTGACTTTAGCCGGCAAATGGTGCGTGTCCAAATCGCATATCGACATCTGACGTGGGCGACTAGTCCACGGGTCGGAGTTAAGTCAAGGCGTTGTTCAACGCTTTGAGCAAATAAAACAAGCAACAAAAGCCCGAAAATAAAACGAAATGAAACAAATGGAAATCGACGATAAATAAATTGCCGGCAAAATGTTTTTATCGTTGTGTAGCCTTTGACACATTTGTTTAATGGCCGCCAAAATAATTCAACTCGAATGCGACCCCCATGGCGTATGTGCAATTAAAATATTTTGCGTGTGTTATCGCAAACCAACGCCCTTGACAAGTTGTTTGTCCAACATTTGTTGTACATTGTGTTGCTTTTCTTTTCCCCATGCGTCTATAAGCCATTTGACAATTCGTTTATCTGATAATTTCAATATGTTTTAGCGGCATTTTCATATGCCTTAGCGGCACATAAATCTTATGCTAAGCAGAAAAACTTGTGAACAAGTGTATTTCAAGTCTTTTACTCCAAATACCCTGTTTTGATATAAATAGCTGCATGGTCTTCTGACTTAACCAAGTGTACCAAATCAAGAATGAAAAGCATGTTTAAAATTACATTTTCAAGAATTTCGATTTTCGGCTCACACATGTAAACATTAAAGAATTTATTAAGCAAACTCTTTTACTATTTACGAGCAGAGTTTTCGCCCTTATATGTTTAGACAGGGTATATTCTCGCTGAGCAGCCTTATTTGGATTTTTTCCTTCAGTTTTTATTATTCACTGCGTATTGATTTATGACCTGATACTAAAGGGAATTGGCATCTTATACTTAGCTCAGCTCACTGAATCCTACTTCTACTCCATCTCCAATTGTTCATTTAAAGTGCTACTATAATTCCTACAAATTCATTAGCTCTCTGAACTTTTCAGAAGCCGGACAAAGTTTTGATATTAATTTTTATTGTTTGGCATTGCTGTTTCCGTTTGGAACATACTATAGCTGTACCCCCTTTGATCCCAGTTTGCATGGCTTTAAAAACGCAAATTAAACGCTTGCGGCTTGCCACAACTGCGTTTCTCTCTCATATATTGGTGCCGCTTAATGCTTCTAGCTCGGGAGTACATTGTTTTTCCATTTGCGCGGCTCGTTTTAATTGCAAACCATGCAAAATGGGCCACGTTATTGTGGATAAATGTTGGCTCCGGCTGTGATACGCTTGTGTGGCTTAGCTTAGCTTGGTCTGGTTTGAGTTGGATGGGGTTGGGTTATTGCTGTTGTTGCCAGCTTTTTGGCAGCGTAATATCTAATAATTTCGCATTTCCTGCGTTATATTAGCCAGCAATTTGTGGTCCTTGCAAATTTGTACAACATACAATTGGGGTTATGGTCAAATATAGCTAATGCTGCATCATCATCAGATTTTAATGTAAACTACTTAGTTGCGTCCCTATAATATCCAATAAATGAGCTCTGTTGGAATTCCAATGTTTACTTGAAACTCTATATATTCAGCCTTTTCGCATACCTATTAAACTTGCGCGTCCTGACAAGACAAAGGACATTCCGTAGCATGTACACAAAATGCCAATGTAAATGGATCAAAGCGCATAGAAATCGAATAGCAGCAGGGAAGAATAAAGAAAACTTATTTTTTGCTGTGAAAAGCGTTTTATTGACAGTCGTTAAAAGCGGCCGCTCGTAATTTAATTTAGAGTGTAATTAATTTTGTTTATTATTTGCCACGAAGCCCTTAGACAGCCTAAACAAACCCCAAGCCTGAACCTTTATGACCTGACCCTGACAACAGCTGCATGGCAGCTATTGAAAAAAAATGCCTGTATATTTGAAAAGGTCAAATTTCTCTTGAAATTAACTTTTGAAACTGTTTTTCAGTAAAAAGTTTTGTGCTCGAGCTTTTATTTATCTGCAAATATTTTTTTACGGTTTAGGTAAACAAATGAGTTAAGTTTTGTTTAGTTTTGCCGACTTGTTAGTTTTTAAATTATTTCTAAATTTTAGATTTTGATTAAAAAAACTTATAACAACACAACTATTTTATACAATTTTTACCACATAGGTATTAAATTCATCCTAATGGTCTTTAAGTATAATTTTTAAGTGCTGGCTAATAGATTTGTAAACGTGTGGCTTGTGTTTCGGTTAACTCCATTTATAATCCACAAGGCAATTACCAAGAAGTGGCAGACAGTGACGCAAGCACCTCGTGCAACTGGCTGGGATCCAACTCTGGTTGGACTGTCCTTTGGCCGCACTCTTTAGTTGGTTAACTCTACCTACATTTGTATGAATGTCACGCAAATGCTGTTAGTTTATTTTATTGGACCATTTTCAGCTACACTTCGGATGGCTGCTTGGCAAATTAGGAATCAAGCAATTCAAATGTGACCAGAAATAGCTCAAGTTGATTTAAGCAAATTGAATAGAAAACTCACAAGCTCAACGAACGCTCTAATTGCCTCAAGAGCCATATGAGAAGTGCAAAGAGCGGCGCATAGATTAAAGCGTGTGCTTGTGCACTTCTTAAAGGATTAGAATGACATCGTTTTGGTCACGTTGCATGTTGTATCAATGGCTGGCACTTCATTTTAAAGGCAACTGGGAGAATTGGTCCCATTCAGGTTTAGCAGCTCGGTTCACTTTGATTTATGGCCATTAAGTTGGCTGCGATTCAAGGCTGTCGACAGTCGACGGTCAATGGCGACCTTAGCCTCAGCCGCAAGCTAAAAAGGTGGATGTGGAAGTATAGGAGCTGGGTGTGGTTGGCTTTGCGGTAGACACAATAGTCTGGGCCGCGTCTTCTAAGCGTCGTTTATCTAATGCTAACTACTCCTTTGGGTGTCTGCCTTGAATTAAAGCATCCTTAACGCCCAATTCAAATGGCACCAAGACTTGCCGGCTGGCCGGCCAGTTTTCACACAAAAGGACTTCAACGACGTCGACGCGTCGCGTAAAAAATTCATTCATAAAGTGGGTTTATCTTTTTCACTTCTGCTCATTGCTTCACCCTTCGCCATGAAATTTAAGTTAATGGTCCTTTTGGTGGTCGAAAAATTTGTTTAGGGCTCGATGCTTTTTTGTTTTTTGCCATGTTCTATTTTTCAATTTATGTGCCGCATATCTAAAAGTTTAAAATTACGTAATTTCTTTTGTTTGGCTTCTCTGCTGCCTAATTGAGTTATAAGAGCTCGGATTTATCAATTTGCAAATGGTCTTTAATCTTTTGAAAAGCGCTAATTGCTTTTTATTGACTTTTATTCGGTATTCGAAAATTGTATTAATGCGTTTCGCTGGCAATTCAGGCTTCAGTATCAAAAACTGCATAAACTGCTGTGACACACTTCCTATGTAGTATCTCTTTATACCCTGTATATCTGGAACAAAGAGGTATTTCTCAAAGCGAATAATATGTTTGATACAACTGCGCTCACTCCGTATATATTTATTTATCAAATGATTCATTCTGTCAAATCGTGAATGGAGAAAGGTCTTTTGTGACTTGCCATTATGTTAAGAGTGGAAGCGTGTTGTCTATTATTAAAATTTGGTTACAATTCATTTGGCTGAATTACTGTGGCTTTCATATGCAAATCCATACAAGATTTCAGTTATTTACTGTTTATATTGCGTATCATTTTCTATGGCTTTCAATTTATCAGCTTTCTTCTCCAAACCTCGTCCAAACCTCACAATTTGAAATTCAATTTAATCGTGCGTTTGATATAAGATTCAAAATTGCTTGTGTAGGGCACATCAATTGATTGAATTCTGCGTCAGCAGGCTCAATGGGCGGGGGACACGCCTCTGATTGATTGTTGCCAGCTTTACAGAACGACCTTCACAACCATTTTACTATCTTCGTGACAGGCAGGCGTTTACCTGTTCGTTTGCGTTTGCCTGGCACCCTGATTGATGGCCAGCGGTCAGACACGTGCCTTCCACGCACTTCAAGATCATTAAACGAACCATCCAACAGTTGGCCAGCTTCTCAGCTCAGTTGGCATCATTCTGAGTGTCTTCACGGCTTAGGCCCGTTAGCCACATTTAACAGTGTCCCAAGTTCACTGAACCGGCAACAAACTGACGAAAAGTCTTCAAAATGTAACAGCCGTCAATTGACACGTTGGCAAAAAGTAAAAGTTGCCAGCCAGGCCAAACTCAAGGTTCATGAGAGGGAAGAGAGAGTATGGAAAACGGGAAGGGTAAGGCAAAGTCTGGCAAGGACATTGTCTGTGTCTGCTAATTAACCACAGGAAACTTGAGCCACACTCGCTTGAAGGGCTTAAACCAGACATAACACAGGTGTGAAATACTCGTATATGGCATTGCCCTTTGGACATGGATCCCTTTGACTTCTACTACTGAAAGCTTAAAGCTATGTTAACTCCTGCATAACATATAAAATATTTCATAGCATAACATGTTAATCTCTCATGCATATATGTTAAGGCACTTCAGATCTGGACACGGGCGAATATTATACAATTTAATTGAAATTTTACAGTGCATTAATCCAAATGGTCAGCTTAAAGCATTCACGTTTTTTTACAGCTCAACTATTTCATTTGAACGCCAGTTTGGCTCCATGACCCACCTACTCTTCAGGGTCTTCGTCACAGCTGACAACGGTTGGAAATATGCTCGCATTTGGGTTAATTGTAACAGCCTGGCATTTTATATAGCCATGAAAAAAAATGCACAAAAATTATTTGAGCGGAAATTAAATTGAAATTGAACGCAATTCAAACAGAAGACGTTGTCTGTCCGGCCCTTCTCCCCCCAATACAGGCAGAGGTAAAAGAAGAGAGCATAGCAATAGGCGTCATTTATGCTTTTATTGCGTATATTAAAATGTTTACACTTGAATGGGTGCCGAATAGGCTACAATAACTCGATTATGATAACAAGGTCGCGTCGCCAAGCAGCCTCATGAAGGTATATCTGTATCTGATGCATAAATATATATATATATGTATATGTATACTTGGCAACAGAGACTTTTAGTCAGCCAAGCCACGCACCATTCTTGTCTACTCATGAAAAAGGATTTTTTAATGTCCTTTTTGATATGTTTGGGCCGCTGTCACAACGAAGGTAGCGTTAAATTTGTTGAATTAGTATGCAAAGCAAAAGGCAACGTGCGAGCTGCCCAGTCAAAAATCCTCTTTCGAGCGTTGTATCCAAGCACGTACGCGTTCCAAAAGGATTTAGAAATGGTTACATATCTAATTAGGACCTTAATTCAAGGCAAAACAAAAATCTGAGCGCATGTCATCCCGATTCGAGGTACATATTTAAAGATCACTCAAAGTGTTAAGTTGATTTCCTAAATGTCTAATTTGAATTTGAGTTCGCTCGGCAATAGCTCGGTATTAAATGAAATGGGTCTGGTAATTGTTTTGTTGCCCTGCAATTTGCTAAGCCCATTAAATTTAATTGTTTAGCCATCAACCAATAATTACGAGTACACAATTCTCTAGTCGACACGAAAAACAACAGCCCCCCTTAAAATGTTGATGTTAATCGAAGTGAATAGCCAAGACAATTAACTCAGCTAGGCTAGTCCATCGTCCATCGTCCTTTGTGTTGCATCGGTCTGCTCGACCGCATAGCTTACTAATTAATCAAAACAATCAGCAACGCATTTTCGTGTCATGTGTGTGTTCACTGTACAGTGCCCAAAGGCCAAGGGACGACCTCGTCTGCGTCTGATCCGCAAACCACTTTAGTAGTTGGCGCCTCGGTTTTCCCTTTAGATATTGCTGGTCTTAGTTCAATGCGCCTGCGGTGGCTCATCCGAGACACTTAAGCTGGCTCTTACTATTCGTTGGCATTCCTTTAAGGATGCCTAGGACGCCCCATATTAAGTTCTAGACGTACCAGCCAACAAAGATGACATATGAAAGACTAAACAAAGCTCATTTCTTAAGTGGTTCTCAGCTCTTAAATGACTGCAAATTGAATTGAAGCTGAAATTACATCTAATTAAAATCTACTCATTGAATTTCGCAGACGAAATATTGGCTAGTAACCAAAAGCTCAAGTTGAAAGTGCAAAAGTCATTTTTAATCAAGGGATTGACTTTATTTGAAGAAAGATAAGAAGATGACCAAAAAGTGCACGATTTACAATTTTTTCTGATAAAAAGGATATGCCATAGAGAAGAGGATAGGTATATTCGTTAATTACTTACTGGGAAAGGTCAGGAGAGATTCCCCAGTCCGTTGAAAACAAAAAACCTTCGCCTCTTTACCTTATTGCCTTAATAAACTAAATAAATTATTGTATATCAAACAGTCAAAATGTTAAATGTATACAATTGCATGTTTTTTTTTTCAATAAAACAAAATCCGCGGAATTAAACAAAAAATTAAATAACTATTAAAATACTCTCTCAATTAAAATTCGTTGTGTTTAAAAAAAAAAGTGGACAACAAGAGTAAAGCAGGATTAAATATGCTATCAACGCTTTTTAATTTACTTTTGATATTAAAAATGTGGATTTCGTTTAAATATTAAACTTTTGAGCATTATTTCTCTTTTTTAATTTTTCCAAATGCCTTAATTCTATTTTATTGTCTTTTATGCATATTAAACCCATTCCACCCATTTTATCGTTTGTCAGAGTTTATTCTAAATAATTTAATTATTGAAAAACAAATTTCTATTTGCTTGGCGATGCTTCGATTCGGGTCGATTCAGAACCATTTCATGTTCGGCATGTAATTGGCCCAGGTCCATCAGGCAACGATGCTACATAATAAAAAAACGAAAGCTTTTGCTGCAATTGGTTGTTACTCAAAGAAACAGTCAATTCGTGATGGCTCAAAATAAAAGTCCCATACGGTTGCGTGATTTTTTTATGACTAGACACAGCTGAAAGCAAAGATATTAACGGCGGAATGATCGACAAGCCATAAAATAAAGTGAAGCCACATACTGAGTGATAAATTGCGATGCACTCAATAGACGTTACGGACCACACACAAATTAATAAAGCCAAATTGCGGCTTGTCGAATTTAATTTAGGCTCTCAAATCTGAGATTGGGATGCAAGTAAGCCAAAGCAATTTGATTTTAAAAATAACTCGGCGGGACTCCTTTGACAATCTTTACCTGAACGTTGAGTGGCGCCCCGCTTCGGCGCCGTTTTTTGTATGGTGCTGTCATGACAGCAAAAGCAGCGGCAATGGCAACGACCACGCGCCATATCCTTATGACGTGCAGAGATGTTTTTCACATAATAATAAAAGAAAAGCTGCTTACTATGTATACTTCATATATATATATATATATATATATATATATATATGTATATATGTATTTGCATGCATTTGGGGAGGGTAGATACCTCAGAGTGCCATTCGTTTCGTTGCCTTTGTGTTGTATTCTGTAAAGAATTTGCACATTGTCCTTGATAGGAAGCAGCAAGCAGTTACGTTTATTGAGGTGTTTCTCAAAGCAATTCAACTCTTTGATATGCTACCAAACTTGAAGGAATGTTACCGAATGAGTAAAAATTCGATGGCTTCCCACTGTGCACGAAATAAAGTAGATTCCGCAAGGCACACGCAAAAGTGTTTCTAAACAGACTATGTTTCCAGCTCCTGTTTTTATAAAAAATATAAAAAAAATAAAGAGGACACTTAAAATGCTATTCATTCTTTTTTAATGCAATTGCATTTTACAACAAGTCGATAACAACATTTCGAGATATTTACTTTAATTGGCATTATATAATTTTTTTGGTGCTTTTGCGCTAGCAACCGCAGCAATTTTGCGGTTGCATTCATATGAAAAATACACTGCAATAACGTTATATCGATAGATATTTTTTAACATTCAAAAGTAAAACCAATTAAAAAATTCCAACTCAACTACTATAAAAATAAAATAAAAAATATACAAAAACAAAAACAATTGATTGTAATTTAGTGAACTTTCGTTTAATGTTTATTATACCCTGTATAATGGGTAAAAATAGTTTGTATGGTTTCTGACCCCCTAAAATATATATTTGCTTCTCAGATTCAATAGCCGAGTCGATCTAACCTTTTCCCTCTATCTGCCCTTCCGTATAGTATACAAATGTCTAAAATATTACACTTTTTCTATACCTCCCCCCATGTTTTCTCCACAATCTTGGGCTGTAAATAAACGCACACTTAGATGACATACTGATTCCCACAAATTTCATAGAGATCGGAAATAAACAAGAAAGCATTTCCCATTGTGTGAGACTAAGGAAAGAACCACTGCTGCACCGCCCATGTTTTAGTATTCATGTATTTGTGTAGGTATGTTTAGAATGAAGCTACAATATTTTTAAACGTAATTCGGCACGCGCTTTAGGGTATCTCCTAGTCAGTCACTGCCAACTAATTTCACTCTTGCTTGTTTTTTTTGGTGTTGCATGTTGCGGCCAACCACAAAAAGTGGCAAACCGTGATCAATAAAGTATCTTTAAAGTTGTGGCAATGAATTTTATTGTATGCCTGGTCCGGTGGCCATTTAATTGATAACCTCATGAAAATATGAAAAACTCTGTAGGCCAACCAGTTTGCAGCTGCTGGAAAATAGAGCTTAAATAAACTTCGTTAGTTTGGATATTTCTGTGGAATTGTTTTCAATAAATATCAATTAATTTAATAAAGTCCACATTGTCATGCACAGAGACACTTCCTTTATTAAATACTTGTAACATTGATTTTGCATTAAGTATTTAAGTAAATGAAAAGCTTGTATAGTAACTTGGTATGTTTTTTTTGCTGCTATAGTGCCTACGCTGACCAAGGTCGGACAAGCCGCAGCATTGCAAACAAACAAATATCAAGTTTTTCCATTCTCCAGTTCCTATTTTTTCCCGCCGTGTTTATCCGTAAACATAAACTGCACACAGCTGCAAATATAGATACAGATACACCTATATGGGCCGAGGTTGCCACGGGCAATATACGTTTCCTTTTGGTTTAATTGCGCTTGCAACAAGCTGGCAACCCTGCTTGTTGGGTGCTGCTGTCAACGGCATCAACACGTACGGTAAAATTTCTGTTTAATTTCGTTTTCATTTCCGCGCCACGCCGTGCACTGGAGGCCAACTGTTTGGCTAGAACATGTGCCAGGCAGCTATAGAATCGCGTGCGTTAGGCGGGTGGGCAGGGGCTGTGGGGCATGGCACGTTCCAGCAGCCAATCAATTCGACAATTCAAATACATACAACAAGCAGATATCGGCGATAGCAATCCTTAAGCATATATACACACACGTGCACACACATACATAGATATATGCATGTTTGCATGTGCCTGCCAGAGGGGGGGCTTTACCACAGCACCAGGGGGTAGCGGGGGTAGTCCGGGCATAAATTTCATTTATATCCTTTGGCTGTCTCAGCAGCCATCGCCAGAGCTTCCCGGCCGCCATTTATTATTCAACGGAAATGAGCGCAAAAACTGCGCCTCATAGGTACGTGTGTGTGCGAGTGTGTTTGTGTGTGCTTGTGAGTGTGCGTATTTTATCTACCCACGCACTTCCCGTACCCCTATCTACATCTTTGTATATCTGCAGCGGTCTGCCTTTATTGTTGCCTGCGGACGCGTATCGCTTATGTTGAGAATTAAAAGAAACTGTTAACTCTTCTGCAGCGAAGCTCTGCGGAAGTCGCAGCGAAATTGCCAACATCCGACAAAAGAAAAGAGGAAGACCAGGATGAACAACAAAATCAACAAACAAGTATTGTAAAGAGTTACACGTGTATACCCAGAGAGAAGCCAATCAAAGGCCCACCTACACATCTGGGTTCATTGTGGAGCTGAGCTCGTCCTGTTCAGGCATTTGCGCTGCGAGTCAGGCGCTGCTCATTTCCTGAACGCAAAGCGAATGCGATTTGTGAGTTCTTAGGAAAGCATAGACACAGTTGAACTTATTTTGTAAAATAATAATGGAAAATCGAAAAAGAAAACATGATTTTTCTTTGATATTTATTAAAAGTTGTTTGTACAGAACGTAATCTATGTACATGATGATGTGTGGAAGTGTAAGGATAACTTGAGCGATAACCAGAAAATAAACAAGCAGATGCCAAATAGATGTAAGAGATATTTGTTTATATCTATATTCACATCGCTTGTCGTCCCCAATAAGTATAAGAAATAAGTAATTAAGAAATCCTATACATGATTTCTCAATTGATTACACAATATATTCCAGATAACATTAGTTATTTCAATTATCAAAGTGTCCCCGATTTTCTTAACATACAAGCGACCCATCCATCAGCTATACAACTGACTTGTTGCACCTATTAAAACCAAACATAAACAACAACTCAGAACAGAATAGCCTGAAGTCAGGTCGCGTTCGAAGTTCTCAATTTTATTCCCATTTGCGCCGCAACGTGTGCAACATTCGGCCTCAAAGGAGTATGAAAATTATTCAGACGCAACTGCAACCAAACCGCCACGCGCACACACACAAATATATACATCTTATAGATATACCCATGTATATATATATATATATATATTTATCATTGTGAAATCTCTCAGTTTGTTAAAACATATGTAAAACGAGGATTTCAAATTGCCGCATGGCGAATGAGCGAATAAGAACAAAATACGAATGTGAATTACGAATGGTTTTCAACTGAAATGCAAATTTATCTTTGCCTGTGCCTATACACTTGTAAAGAGCATTCACATTATGTCATGCAATTTGTATCACATTGAAAAATGTGTTTATGTCCTGGAAGTAAAAACTAAACAAAATTGACTGGTTCAAACAATTGTGTGTACGAACATATAGCTGCTATAGAAACGATCGGTCGAAAATATAATTTCTTTTTCGTAATCAGTTATATGTATAAATATATATGTGCATAATATTGCTCCTAAACTATTTGCGAAATCTGATTAAAGTTGGAACACCACATTCCGTAGCTCCTTCAGTCGGAAATGTGACTAAAAATATAGCCGTATGGATAAGAGCATTTCATCTTTGGCATTTGATCTTAATTTTTTTTTACTCTTCGCTGATGTCACCGTC
Source organism: Drosophila borealis (assembly GCA_035045885.1). NCBI lineage: Eukaryota > Metazoa > Arthropoda > Insecta > Diptera > Drosophilidae > Drosophila > Drosophila borealis. The sequence goes on from JAWNOR010000211.1 coordinate 5,402,295, forward strand.
ATCATCAGCAGCAGCAGAAACACGAGCTGAAGCGTTTGCTTGAAATTCATATTTCGAATGCCATTTTCTTATGACTTATTATATGCAGAGGCCGCTGGTGGGTGGTGAGTGGTGCGTGTGGTGCGGCGGCTTTGTCCGCGTCCCTGGCATTTACCTGCTGTTTGCGAATGCAAATGCTGGACAATATTTCATTTGCATAACGCAATTGCAGAGATTTTTGCAACGTGAGCAACGCATGTGCGCTACAAATGTGGATTATGAGCAAACGGCAGCACTTAAAGCTCTGGTAAAGCCGGGGCATCGGGGAATCGGGAAATCGAAGCTGTTAACTGAATCAAAGTGTGCACAAACATGACACATTAGTTGACACATTATGTGACGCATATTAGTTGAGTGCCAATGCTCAGGGGGGCCATGGACAGGTAGCAACTATTCAAAACGATCAACAACTGATGTGTCTCTGGGTGATTTCTGGTGTCAAGTTAGTTTCGGATTAGTTTAACTACGCACCGGAGAGGTCAAATGCGCCTCTCGACATATCTACTGGCCCGGAGGCACACTTCCCATTTTGGGTGACGACACACACCCACTTTTATTGCAAATTGAATTTGCTGTGTCACGTCCTCAGCTACTTTGTCAATAATTTTTTGAGTTTCTAAACTGCCGCAGAAAGAACATTTTTGCTGGGAACACTATGTATGAGTACAGGGTGCTTTAAAATTAAAGACTGGCTTAGGAAACTAAATAGTTTAAACAAACTACATTTATTATATCTATAAAAAAAAGCGCTTTAAGATAGAGATATCAAAAATCGCTCGCTTTTTACCAAATTATTTATAGTATAACTTCATAGCTTATTTGATTGTTAAGTCCGACTATTATATTTTGTTTTTAATAAAAACTTAAGTAATCACTTTCAAATAATGTTATATTACATATATTCGGATCAGATTTCGTTTGGAGCACTTTTCAACGCAAATAAGAAACTATTAACTAAAATCATCACGCTCTTACTACCAACCTTTATTTGCTATCAGTCCTTTAAATCTATGTCTGTTAAATTGGACTTTCTTTGGAACACCCTGTAAAATAAGTAGGAACTTTTCACAACTGGGAATATGAGTATTTTTATAGCCATAAAATGCAGCTGCAACTTTTTCGCCTTGGCCAAGCGACTACAAAGAACTTGGATCTATTGTTATTCGTGCCGTTGGTCACTTGGTCGTTGCACTTTGGGGGCGCCAGTTTGGAGCTCGCATGTGTATGTGTGTGTGTGTGTGTGTGTGTGCGTCAGTGTGACCTAGTGAACCCACAAATATGCGACACATGGCTGGCCAAATCGCCATCAGCTGCGCTGCTCGCATTGTCCTGCCGTGTCATGCCGTAGCCGCCCGTTTTCTGCACCGTGTGTTCCATGGCGGCCATCATTTGTCAATGTCGTCCACGCCCTGAGCACACGCAACCTCATCGCCGTCGCCGTCGTCGTTGCCATCATCAAGTCTCATGCTGCTGCTGCCCCTGCTACTGCTGTGGCATGTTTGTTACGCGTAATTCCTCAGCGACAGCAGGTGTGTTGTTGTTGTTATTATTCTGGTCTGTTGTTGTTGCTGTTCCTATCACTACTTCCCATGGCAATGCATAAAATGTACACACTTACAAGCAGGCTGCCACCTGCCTGCGTTTCTGACAACGGGCGCAGCTGCTCTCTGGCGAGTGGCTGGTGGCCAAGGCCACATCAGGAGCTTGGAAATTAAATGCATACCCACAGCCCTGATTTTGTTATAATGCAGTGCCTGTTACTCTAATTAGAGTCCCTTTGACAACGATCGACTTAGGTCCACACAAGCGTTTCATTGAAAGCTACAAATGGTCTGCAATGTATTCTCTGAATATGAGTTTTGAATGACTACTCAATATCTATATTGGTCTATTACGATTTCTTTTGAAAACATTTATAGCTTTAGCATATCAATTGTGAGAGACCTGAACAGAAAAGAAACGATGTTAGTAAAATCGCATAGAAAAAAGTATTTAAGAGGCGATTGAAAAAAAAGGTAAACAAAGTAAAAGGCAGCTTATTAAAGATCTCCAATTATGTCAATTGCAAAAATTTATATATTTTAATTTGGTGAGAGCAAAGCCATCATGTTTAGTCTGTCTGTCACGCTGTCATTCTGTCACTTTTGTATGCAAAGTAACCACAGCCGCAAATGTCTAGCAAAACTCCGGCCACAAAATGCCGCACGGAGCAACATGCTAAAGCTCATTAAAAAACTTGTCAAAAAGCAACAACAACAAAATGTACAAAAAACCATCGACGATAAAATAAAATGCGAAGAGTGAAAACGCCATTCTAATTGCACGGAAAAACCACAGCCCCCGAAAAAACACGACGTGCGTCGCAGAGCAGGCAACTGAACTCGAAGCCAGGCAAAGGGACACTATAAACCGCTCAATTATAATGCCTTGGAGCGGACCAGGCCCACAAAAAGTCGTTATCTGAAATGTTTGACATGTGTCTGTCGCTTGGAGTGGGTCACTGGGCATTAGGCGGGTCGTGACAGCTACCACAAAGCTGAACGCGTTGCTGTAGCTGGGAGCTAGGTGACCGGGCCACGCTTGGACAAGCATTCGCATTAGGAGCAATTAACAATCTGTTGCCAGGACATAAAATATACAAAATTCACAGAGTTCAAGGTTCAATGGAATGCACGGCGTATGTGTGATTTTTAATGGAACTACCCAAAAGTATGCAACGAAAAAATGTAAACAGCATATTGCTAATGCTCGCTCGAACTAAAGCCAAGCGGCTAACGGCTCTTGGGAACATATGATTAGATATTCCCTTATGTCAAGACCTCAACCATTTCTGAAGTAGTACTGAGAATAAATGGGTTGCAGGGCTTATTCAGAAAATCTACCAAGTCGCTTTGAATAGTGCCTACTACGGAACTTAGCCAGCTCTTAGGCATTCATGTTTAGATTAGAACTAGCACTCATGGAAATCTTGCACAGAACAATTGATATAGAGAGAGATCTTATAGTTCACCCATCTGCAGTAAAACCAGAATAGTTCAAATGCCAACTTGACACAAAAATATGAAAAACTCTGTTGCCATTCATATGTGTCCCTTAGCCCACTTTCAGCTATAATCTCCCACACGCAGACACAAAGCAAATGAGTTTTTAAGAGCGCGCACGTGGGCCGAGTGGGGTTGCGGTGGCAACTCTAGTGCAATTGTTGGGTTCAGTGCATCCGCTTGGCTTGGCATTTTTTCATTTCTACTAAAGTTGGTTGGCAATTTATGTCATGCAGGAGTTGTCAGCAGTCGGAGTTGGCATATAACTCGAGTGAGCTAAAGCAGGAGGCAGCTTTGAAAAACTTGATAGGTGCCAGAAGTTTTCAGATGTTCATTTGATGTGGTGCCTTGTGGATGATGACCGTGGCTCTTGTTGTTGTTGGTGTTGTTAAGCTCGGAAAGAATACAAAGCAAAGATATGTCTGAGGTTTGTTTAGTTAGTTTTTAAGCGTATCTACAAGAAAAGTAGTTTGACTCTAGTTGGCTGAGCTTAGCTAACTACAAAAACAACGAAAGTCTCGCAATGTCAAAGTTAAGTACTCAAGCACTCTGAGTAGCATTTAAGTAAATCTTCATTACAATTCCTGTGACTCCTACGAAACTAGGCGAACATTAGAGTATAAGCCGCTTAACTTGCTCAATTTTGGCATTTGTGCCAAATAAGTATCTTGACGTTTAACTAATAGTGCCCAATTGAGGAGTAGAACTCATTCTGTATGATATTCTACCTCACAGACTAGCTGGAGTCCATTCAAACTTGTCCCTTTAAGACGCCACAAAAGGCCGTACAATGCCACTGTCATTCACGCTCTGTTTGCCGTCAAGAAGCAACAGCAGCGGCAAATGCGAAATAAAATAAATATTGACAAGTGAGTTTTCGTGATTTATGTGGCATGACTCATCGGGCGAAAGTGGAACTGGATGAATTTATATGGCGCGAGCGTTGAGCTGACGCGAGTGCCACGACAATTGCCAGACTTTTGGGCAAACAAGAACTGAATATTTGCACAATGTGGATGACAGCCCACATATACATATCCACAGGCACTTAAATAAAACATCAGCAAACTGCTGGGAGGACAGTCGGGTCAACCAGGCCGACCAAAGACCAGGCGACTAGAGGCACGAGCAGTGCAATGAACCAACACCAAAGTGAGCAAAAAGCATGTGCCCGGTAAATGCAAATCGTTTGGCGTGCTATGTGGTAGCCCGGGTGGGCGTGCTTATGGTCAACTGCTTCCCCAACCCGCTGGCACTCTCTATATATTGTCGCATTTCGGTCAACATTCATTTGGCAAAAACAGAAGCATTCACTTGTGCATGTCAATCATTTTTTGACAGCCAACGGCACAGCCAGCACACACATCCATCTCCGCCTCAGAGGCATCTACTCATCTCTCCATCTGCAGCTGCAGCTGCAGCTGCATCTAAACAAGCGACGGGTGACAACCAGACAACGCGTCGCAAATTTGATTGACAAGCTAAGAGACTCTAGAATTTGCTGCGTAGCTTCTTTTAATGCACTTAAATCATTTTCACACATTTTTAATGCAAATATCCATGGCGTTCAATTATTTACATACCTAATTAATATTTATGCAAATTCACATGCAGCATAATTTATAAAATTCATGACTCAATTACAAGCTGTCGCCATAAATTCGTGCAACACACTAAACACTTAGTAAATTTACATGTGTATGTGCAACATCTATTTTTTATGTCTGCCCCAAAAAGTGGGGCTAGCATTTAATTAATGTACAACGCGTAATTATTTTCGCTCATATATTATGGTCAACATTAATGTTTTTATTTATTATGCATTTTTTTGGGAACATTTATGTGCACTTTAATTTTCATGTAGGCAGAACAAGATTCGTAAACAAAAAGCTGGCAATAAAAATAATACTACAGACATAACATATATTGCAGGGCCTCACATTAAGATTGAACTAACTATTAAATGCGACCTAGTTAGCATAATTTAATTTTGAGCCTTATGTTGTTTTCAATGCGACCGATTGTTAATTAACTGTTCGGGAAAAGCAATTTTCAATAACCACAAATACCACTGGTACCACTTCATTCGCATGAACACGTAATTTCTGACATTAATAACTTTCAACTTAATTATTTGTTCATGCGAACTGATTCTGGCAATTCGTGTTCACGTAGGTTTTTAAGGCGAAACTCAATATATTCAAATATATATTTACAAATGACTTTAAATGTAACCCATGCAGGCATAATTCTTGTTAAACTTAATTTACCATAAAACTTGTCGAAAACTTTTGATAACACCACAACGAGACATGTGCCGGCAAGGGAGAGAGGGAGCATTAGACTGAAATGCCAAAAAAAACGGCCCATATATGTATGTAGGTGTAGAGCATAAAGTGCTGAAAAGGCGTTGGCGTCCGCCTTGTCTGCATTCTCAGACGTCCTTTCAAACCGCACGCAAACTTTTGTAAAATATCAACAACTTTTCGTAGCCAACCAATATTCAATTTGTGCTCAGTTGTTTGCTTCTATTTAAATAATTTGAATAATTCAGCATTTTATGCTTTAACTACACCCTTTAAAAGTTTTCAATAGGTTCAAAGAGCTCTTTCTTACTTAAGAAATTCATTATAACATTATGACAACTGCATAAACCTAGAAAACTTTGGTTCTTAATTGATAAATGTAAAGTCTACTTGAAAGTGTAGAAAATGGCCTAGAAACAGAGCCTGTTAATTGCGCTAATTAGTGTAACCAGGCTGGCAGCTGACAAATGAGCAGAAAGCCAACAATAATGGTCAATACTGCTTCCAATTTCTCCTCTTTGGCTTCAGTAAATTCATTAAAAGACATTAAGCAAATTTTGAGCATAGCTCAAACGAAAACATTTTTAATTTAATTTGCGGAACCGACAATTCAGAACAGTTGACCAACCAACCAGTTGTGGCCTTAATTTAATTAAAGTTTTCGAATTTTACTGCCAAAACGGGTTGAATTTGAGTTCGAGTCCAGGCCCCAAGCTCCGAGCCCCCAGACCCGAGCCTTAAGAGTCCGTTGTAAACACAATAAACAGCTCAACCAGAGGGCCTGTTGCCAGTGCACTCTAAGCACTTTTCAGTGTCAGCGTTAGAGAATTTCAGGATGCAAGTTCTACGCCCAGCAGTAAAAGAGGCTAGCAGGAATACGAGCAGACAAAGGGTGTCGGAAATTCAGCCAGAAGGATTAAAAGTTTTGCTCAAAAGGCGAACTAAAGCGTAGTTCAAAGGACAGTTGCCATATTTTCGACGCTATCTCTTCTGGGTGTTGTTTGAATCTCTGGACTTCGCTGTGTTCGCTTTTCTGTTATGGTTTCCTGCTGCCCTAGTCAAACTTTTAGACCAATAGCTAACAAAAAATAATCCTTTTGCATCGAATGTAGATTATTTTAATTTGAAAAAAGTTGGGCAAACAAGCTACAAGATAAATGTTATAGGTTCTAAATTACTTTAAAACCAAATTCTAAGAATACGCCTTCTCTGTAATCTCTACTTTTACACTGAAGCAAATTCTTTAAATTTTAACCTATAAGAGAGGATAATATGTTCAACATCTGAAATTCTATGCGGATATTTCTTTGCAAACTAGTCAATAACTATATCCAAGATATTAAAACATTAAAACAAAAAACCGGTTAAGAGAATTTAAGTTTAATCCCAGATATCAATGGCAGTCATTTGGTCGCAATTGAAGGCAAGGCCCTTTCCTGATTTTCAATTAAAAATTAATATGCTGTAGCAGATATTTAGAATAATTCACGTATTGAATCAGACTAATGAGTCCCACAGCTGAAATTAACCACATGTAAACCAAATCAGTTTGCATCTAATCAATGTGCAATCAACAAATGTCCTACAAAACTAACAGTGCTGATGCCGGTTAACAGGCCACTGTAAAGTTAACAGCAAAACTGCCAGCGAAAGTGAAAGTTTGCCGGCAATATTACTTATATAGTGAGTATAAGAGAGCAGCAGGTCAAATGGATGACTGCGAAAGAGAGACGGAGAATAACAAGCCATGTGCCATTAATTGTAGGAACACTGAGAGAAATCTGCATGAGCTAGAGACTGCAAAAGTAAAAACAAATCTCGTGACCCTTTTATACTAACTAATACAATTACAATTTGAATCATACAACTTGGCTGGTTCTGTGTCCTGCAGTAAAGTCCTTAGATATTGGAGTAGTTTATTATCATATAATTGGAATTTTCTTATTGCTGTATTTTGTATTTCAGTTATATTTGATTTGGCAAGTGAGAAAATTCCTATATTAAATTCCCATGAAGTATGAAAAAATGTCCGTAAATTTAAAAAAACATCAAGTTTTCGAATTTTGTTTTTTATAGTTTCTTATATTTAGAAAAATTATCCTAAAATATAGAAGGGAAAATATTTTGTTTGCTATGGCGACTTTCTAATATTATGAAAAAGTATTTTTAGTGTAGGAATACTAAAGGAACACTTATTTTCCAAATATTTATAGCTTCTTTAATAATAAATATAATTCTATTACTTCTTTTAGTTGAAATATAAGCTTCAGGAAATAATGTAAAATAGTTTAGCACTAACGAATATACAACAAGATTTTAAACGCCTTTCAATTATTTGTATTTATTTCAGATGCACCTAAATTACCCACTAAACTATTTTTCTCAGTGGAAATGCAGTGCGACTCATGCAAGCAGCAGCAATGAGGAAAAAGAGAAAACGCACGAGCAGATGAACAACACACGAGCATACATCTGGCCAATTTGCCGAGCCAACACGAGGCTGCGCTGTCGGGGCGGCAGCTCTGCAATCGGGGGCGTCACATGCACCACAACAACATTCGCCGGCAACTGCGGCGCGCAGTATGCAAAACAAACCCGAAACGTGCAGTTGGCATTGGCATCGCAGCGACCCGAACCGACCGCAGCGTAAAGCGTAAAGCGGCCCAAAGCAACAGTGCGTAGATCTGCCAAAACTGCGACGGCGACGACGACGGCGCTGGCAGCGCTAATATAAATTAGCAGAACGCAGCGAAAATAAACAAACAATTCTGCAGGCAGTCGGACGCAGGCAGCAGCACAAATAATTCAGACAGTGAAAAATAACAGAGAAATTCGGGAAATTCGAGAAATCACAGAAACGTTTGCCAAATATTTTGAGAACCTCAAAACTATCCAAAAAAAAAAAAAAGTGCGTGCGGTTTGGGAATTGTTCAGAACGGAGTCCACAGCCCGACACGAAGATGGGCCGTGTGCCAAGGCGGCAACTGGCGTCGCATAATAATGGTAAGCATCAGATACATTTGTATCTTAAGTTAGTAGTACAAGTGGTGGGGGGGAGTGTTGAAGAGCTTGGCCATTGGCCAAACAATAAAAATGCCATTTTGGAAGGGTCCTGTGCATTGGAATTTATCAGATAGCTACAATTTTTACGCATAACAATTTATAACTGTTGAATGCGAGGGTAAAGCACTGCGAATCTGATGATGATGTGGAAACTGCCTGTGACTAGAATATACTAGTAGTAGGAGTAGACTAGAATATGCTAGTAGTAGCATAGAAATATTAGTAGTAGCTGTGTAGTGAGTACAAGTAGCTGATCAAGGCTTTAACAAATACAAAAAACTCTCTCCATAAAGGATTAAATTTTAAAAATATACTGATTCGGTTTTAAAATAAATTTGGAAAAATAAAAATTATACTTCGTTTTATAAAACTAGGTAAATCTTTTCACAATTTTTTCCCCAAAGCAAACAAATAATTTCTTCATTCTGGCATAGTAATGGTAGCTACTCGACATGCTTATCAGCTTACTGAGTTCAGCAAGCCGCACTTGTAAAAAACTAGCCCCATTTACCAAACCGAAGCCCCATTCAGCTAGAAGGTCGTTGCACTCTCCTTGACAGACAAACAGACAGACTGAGTGACGCGTTCCCGGCTGATGGTCGCTGGTTGTTGGTTGAGTCAAATGTGGAGCAGCAGCATCAGCAGCATCAGCAGCAGCAGCAGCAGCAGCAGCAGCAGCAGCAGTAGAAAAAGGAGCAAAAAGGACGACATGGCCCAACGAAGCATTCAGCAGCTGCTACGCATGTAATTTGTCAGACAGATTTCTTTTAACGTCTGCCAAGGCTCCGCGCCCACTCCCATGCCGACAATCGACACCATCACACACGAGGACATTGCAACCAAAATGTTTCCTTCCATCACGACTGACTGGCTGCCATTTGGATATGCTTTTTGAGCCGGGACATACAGGACACGACAAAAGGAACAACAGACATTAACATTTCGGTGCAAATGATGTGATAAAATGTAAGAAACCAATAGTTAAGTTTGAACGAGGAACAGATGCCTTATATCCTATTGCTATGCAACACAAGGAAATAGCAAACATTGTATATCCAAACATTTTTAGTAAAATTTGTTTGTTTAAAATCTAGGAGAAGAAATAACGCTTCAAATATGTAGATAGACAGACAGCCAGAAACTACTCAGTTATAGATGCTGATCAAGAACATATCTCTATATGCACAACCTTGTACCTTCACTTAAGCAACCCATCGAATTGGTACAGGGTAACAAGTAAATGCGGGCTACAATCGACAGCAGCTCGGGGTAAAAAAACCAAAGACCACACTTCAGCGAACCTGAAAGCCAAATTCCAGGGTTCAAATCTGCCTGACAAAGTGCATAGCAAATGCGTATAATTTGATGAAACCGGCGCCTGCCGTAAACCCCTCCCCCCTTCATCCACACTTCCGCATCAGGCAAATAGTCAACGCAAATAAATAAACAAAGTGACAAAATTTCCGTTCATGTCAAACGAGCGCTTACGTTTTAAAGATGATGCTGAACATAGAAAACATTGAGCAACCGTGCTAGCAAAATGTTTTCCTAGTTGAGATAGTGTTTAATTTTTTATAGAGTTTCCCAAGTCTTACTAGATTAGATATTATTAGATTAGTTCCGTAAATACTAAAGCAAGATTTTTTCTACATTTTTACTGTTTAAAAACTATTCCTGTGGTGCAAAATTAAATCCGAATACGATCAATAATATATTAATTTATTTTTTCATTTAAAATCTGGATAGAAAAACAATTCCAACATCCATTCACTTTATAGTTCAACCTCAGCTTCTTGTGTTTCTTTGTTAGCCTAGTCTTTAGAATAATTATAATTTTAACCAGTATATCATGTACTTATATATATTATTTGTCAAATAAGCACTTTGGGTACTCATCACTAATTTAACAGTTGCACCCGCCGACAGTTAATGAGATATTCAAAGCTGCTGCTGAAAACTTTTGAAAATTTGCCCCACTGCAGAAACTTTTGCAATTAATTACAAGGAGACCTTTAAACCGATCTATGAACGGGATTCGTAGGGTACGTTGCACGTGGCAGCGGCAATGATATACTTGAACTATTATGTATTAAAGCTTCGGCGTCGGATATAGGGCAATTAGATAAGATAAGCACATTCGAGCTACTGCAATTAGTTGCGACTCGTGAATGAAAATTGCAATGCAGCCAATGCAAGCGCAAATAAGGGCAGTCGGAATCTAGAGGAAGGGGGCAAAGAGGTTTAGCTAAATCATATCCAGCTGTGCATATTGGAATACAGCCGTTAACTTTCAAGGCGAACATTTCAACATGGTCTACTTGTCCGAATTAATGAGGCACGAACCACCCAGACGCCAATAATGTATTAGACGACAGACAAGTAATGAGAAGTAATGAGAATGCAATAGCCATTCGGCCCAACTGATTATATAACCCTCAATAAATGACTTATTCACAGTTGAAAGGGTTCCTTGAAGGCTAGAAGCCGCCATGTGCTAAAGTGGCAACAGAGTGTTTGGAACAGATGCAAAAACTTTTTGCTTTCCTTTCCATCATTGTTTTATATTTTTTAGCATATCCAAACAACGATGGCAAGAAAAGCAAAGAAGCCAAAAATATGTATTAAAAGTGTTGGTAAAAAGCTAACAAAAACCTTTGCCAGACAGAAAAAGCGAAGAGCAGAAAATTTCCTAAGATTTTTTTTACACGTGGGGCACTTAAAATATGATGTTAGAGGTTCTTATGCATACGACACCGAGACTAACTTTATGTAGTTACTTTAAGGAACTTGCTGCAATGATTTTTGAAATTTAATACCTCATTAAATTATTTCTTAAATTGATTTTAAGGTTATTACAGAACTAAGATTCTTTAAAAAGGTGATTTTGTAAAAGAACCCAAGTTATCGTAAATTTGTGTAAAAACTTAAAATATCAAAATACCTCTACCTTCATTTTTTGTAACTCCGGCAAGTTTGAAACAATATATTTACAGAAAAAAATCCAAGTCGAGCACACTGAACTGCTTCTTATTATGATTCTTAGAGCCAGTCACTGGAATGAAGCATTTCAGTGCCAAAGTTCTCTAAAAATGAAATGGAAATAGTTTTACAATATTAAGATCTCTTGTGGTTAATAAGCATGTGGGGAACGTCAACATTTTTAAAACAAATTTCTAAGAATTCTTCAAGTCATGCCAGTGCACTGTGAACATTATGTCCCCCGTTATTGCACCTGCCTGCACATGCAGAGCCAAACCAACTATATAGGTTTCTTTTTTTTCGCCTTCAAACTTGCCACAACTTTTTCATCAAGTTGTCGTCAGCCATTTGCACCACCCAACGCTGCAGTTTGCAACTGTATCCAGTTACGATAGAACTCCCAGCCCGTTGCCATGATTAATGTTCAAATTAAACAACGCCAGGCTGACGTTAATGACGACAAAAGCGAAGCAGCGACAACAATAGAGCTAGCAAAAAAATATGGAGAAAAAAACGTTGCTGAAAAGCCAGGCAAAGTGCTCGTCACATAACAAAACTGAAAAAATATTACCATAAACAACAAAGGGTTACATGATGATAATGAATGCCCAACAGTCGGGTGACTCAGTGCCATATTGGGGAATCAAGTAACCCCGATATATTTGTATTAAAAATATCTAAACGTAGCTATTACTATCACAGCTCTTGCTTGGTAAATACTATAATTTGTATTTGATACAGTGCTTCAATATATAGCGCCACATTTAGCTAATCAATCACATGAAATCCTGATCAAATAAATATTCCATTAGTTGTGTCAGATATTATATAGTTCGATTAGTTTTCATCTGAAATGCGGGCCTAGACCGCCTTCCCACCGTCCATATGAGTCATGCGATCAATTTCGTTCCGCTTCCGATTCGATTTCGCAATTCAATTAGCGACCGAATGACGAAATGAATGATTGTCCATGAAATGGAGGTGACTTACAGAGTCCCCCCGTCAACTTAGTCATTATTGATTAGATTTTCTGGAATGAAACCAAAAAAAAAAGAAAAAGAGTCAAACATCGGTGTGCAGCGCTGATATGATACCAGTTGTGCAGCACTGTTTGTGCCGTCATGAAAAATATCAATTAATTAATGGCATGATTTAGTGTTAATTGAGCGTCAATGCATTATATTATGCCCTCCCTGGGAGCTGCCATCTTTGCCCGCTCTCACTACACGCTTGACTGCTGCTGTAAAGTAATCAATTTAAATTGGATGTACATCGTATTTTCATTGCTTCTGCTTAAATGAACTCATAAAATAATTGAACAACAAATGGCTACAGGGAGTAGTAGGAGGGTGTATTGAGTGTATTGTCTAGGTTGGTCATGGCTACAAATATTAAAAATACTTCAATGAACAATGTGAGAAAAAGCAAACAACACAAACAACAAAGCTGAGTGCACAAATTGGATAAACAAAAAAGGGGAAAGATTAATTTAAATCGACTACAAAATATCCTTTCAAAAATTAAATATTAGTTTGTGTAATTCAGTTGATAAAACTTATAATAAAGAAGTACACAAAATGACCGAAATATTGCATTTAAGTGATATTCAATTGCCTTAAATAAATTGCAAATAATTATGGGTAATAAATATATATCTTAGAAGGAAAAATTTCCCTTTTCCTGAAGTGGAGCTTATAACCAAACAAAACCAAAGATAGTTGAATAAATTAAAAAAAAAAAGAAGAGTGTAGGTTATAACTATTTATAAGAAGAATGAACAGTACCTTTTGTTTATTTTCATTATTAGCCACTTGTTACTGTGACATTGGGCCTCAAATTAAATATTCCCAATTTCGGCCAATCGATTGCTGGGTATACAAACTTGGCCGACTGTCATAATTAAATGAATAAATAACGCCGATGGCTGACTAAGTGCATGAAAGCATTGTTGACCGAGCGCCATTGAGCAACACCAATAACCACGACAACAACAAAAACAACATTAACAACAAGAACAACAACAATTCATATGTTGCTATTATAATTAATGGGCCATTCATGTTGCTAATTGCATTTCTTGCCAAGCGTCAAACGACTTTCGAACTGGACAATTTGCTTTGAATATCGCTTGATTTAATTTCGATTTATTTATATATAACTTTTTTTGATGTTGAGTCAGCTGTAAACATCAACACTGCATAAATACAAATTGATGAACTAACTGACTGACTGACTGACAGGCCGACTGAGAGACAGACAGTCAGGTGGGCATTGGACAACATAAAAGGCGCCACGTGCCGAGCATTTTTCCTGTTTATTCCAGTCCGATAATTACACTTGAAATAATATTTGCAAATAGGTAAATAGCATTGCCAAGCAAATTTCATTAAAACGGAAATCAAAGCAATCTATTTGATAAGACAGCAAAAAGCAAAAGAATACCCAGGGCACGGGGCGTATGATTGATTTTGCAGATATTTGTATTGAAAAACAAACAAAAAATGCATATCTCAAATAAAGAATTTATTTACAGAAATTATAACTTTAAAAACTTGTTTTGAAAAGTTAATGAGCTAATACATTTACATTTAACTAACTAAATTTTAAAAGTTACAAAATGTATTTATGAAAAGTTTGTACTGTAAAGTTGCATTAATTTGAAACAAACATAAAACACGAAATATTTTGTGCACATAAAAATGCAAAAACAATAAAATCAAAGCCATCGCCACTAAACCTTAAACAAAGCCAAGCAAAGAGCTGTCAACTATAACACAATGTTTAAATTCAACAGCATCCAATTAAAACATGTCTAAATTTTCGCTTTTGTCAAAGCCATAGAAACCAAAATAGGCGAATGACAAAAGCTTTTACATTGTTGCAAACTATGTATGCGTGCTCAACCGCCTGCCACGCCCACCAGTCGTCAATTTAAGGCCAGTGTAACATATGTATTGAATGCGCTTCGCTCAATTATGGTAGATAGTTTCAAAAATGGTGTTAAAATTTTCGAACGGAACTATCGAACCGTGCGCCGTGAACAATAAACATAACCAGCAGACGGGCGGCTATTAGGCCGAGGGCGTGGCAATATATTGCTGCTAATTTATGCAAATTGCGTTATGTGGGGGTCCGACTGGTATTACGCACATGCACACGCACACAACCACACAACCGTAGAGTGCACTGCGGGGGATGCATTCGTTAAGCGCCTTAAATAGTACCACAAAATTCTAACTTTAACCATGTTGTCCTAGTTGTTGCTGGTGCTAATTAGCCTAGACCGGATTAATTTATTAAATGAGAGATGGGATTTGCACTTTGGCAAAATTTGCCTGAAGTAAGAATTCTTAGGAAATAATAAACAAGTTAACATGAAAATGAGAAGTAAAATTATTTATAGTATATTCGTCGAGCCACACTAATCTTTTAATACACTTTTAGCTCGAAAGCATAAGCCAATTCGAAATAAATTTTGTTTATTATTAGTTTGCATCAAAGAGTAATTTTGCAAGTGATTAGTATTCCATAACTTCTGATAACTGACAAATTTAGCAGGTCCATTAAAACCTTGAATATGGCAAAATGTTTCTTGCTCGGCAAAGGCTGTTCCGTTAATGTTTCACTGATAAATCACTTGGTACGCTCAGCAGCACCTCTCACAGGCACCTCAGAATAATACGCCATGGAGGAAGAGGCCATAGAACAATGAACAATGCTGGGATATATCGGGCTTAAGCCTGCAGTTGAAACCACTTACCCACAAAGGCAGCAACAATGCCAACCACATCAAAGGGTGGCCAAAGCTAAATTTGGGTTTCATTTCGTTATCCGACAAAAGGTGCAAATGTGTGCGCAAATGTGTCTGTTAAAAGCCAAAAGCCACTGCCTATGATATATGAGGGTGCGTGGGAGGGTGCGAGTTGAGGTGTATCATAAATAAAATGAGCAGTCCGGCAGAGTAAAGGTAAAAACCGCAGGACTCTCACAACTTGGACTTGGCTGCAGTCGGTTAACAATGTGTGAAAGTCCTCACATACATAATTGCTCGGGCAAGATGGGTACTAACTAACAATGTCCTCTGCTACTGGGCAGCAGGGAATAAAGTCTCTCTCTGCCCGATTATTGGGATGTCTGTAAAATAACACGAGGTAAAATCGCAACGGGAACAAAACATGCAGGTCACCATCTGACTAAAAACTACCCTTTAAAAGTTAGTAACTAGTTCATACATTTATAGATATATATAGATGTACATAGATAAAGATGTATACTAAAGAGACAACTTTTCAACCGGCGCCAAAATAATTCTATTTAATTTGATTATACATTTTAATTAAACATGATATTCTGCACATCTAGTTACCTCCAATTTTATATAAATGTGTATATGCATGAATGTATCTTAGTAAATACCTTTAACCCTGTTAATATATATATGTATATATGTACATATATGTATGTTCATAATGCATGTATGATCTCCAATATAAACGTAAGCCAAGTTTTGTTCCCGCTGCGTTTCAAATTAAAAGAAAAATAACGAAATTTTAAACATTGCCCCCCTATGCGATTCTCATGAATTTAAGTGACAGCTTCGTACTTGCCTGCATTGACATGGTGCTGTATTGTGTCTAATGAACTTTATTGAATGGAAGTATGTATGTATGCAGGCCCAAATTTACCACCCACTGGGCTGAAATTTACAACATTCGGCCCATGTTATAATAAATACTTATCAGATATATATATAATCTTAAAAGAACTGTTTGTATACAAAAACTCGGAGATGTCTCCATCTATTTGACATTTAAGTCTAAAGAGTTCTAGTATGTCGGTAAAACTATGTTGGGAATTGTATTTTGTTTTTATCATGAGGCCAGCAGAGTAGCACATCCTAACCAAAGGTGTCCCAAAGATTAAGTGCGGTTAACATTTGGCAAACACTGAGAAAGGGCGAGCGAGACAGAAGGTGAGACAGGAGGATCCTGAAAGGACGCATTGGCTTTTGTTTATGTTGCACTTTACACTCGGTAGGCCGCACACTCCATAAACATAGCCCACTCCAAGTGCACTTGTCATGCAGTCCAACATGTTGCCTGGGTGTTGTATGTTTTAGGGTGTATGGACGGAGTTGAAGGTCCGCATGCAAATTGGTTAGCCATATTTGCAAACTCTTACTCCTGAGGGTGTGCGTGCGTGTTTGCGTGTATTTGTTGTTGTTTATGTATGGTTGTACTTGTTGTTTATCCAAAAATTTTACGCCTCACTTGCCGCCTCGTCGTGTATTCCGGCCACTAGAAAGCAGCTAAACATTTGCCAAGCTGTTGACTGCCCGGCAATTGCAGCCTGTCTCCTTTTCTCGATTATCCTGCCCAGTCCCCACAATGTCTTTTGTGCGCAATAGAATTTGCCACGCTGTTAAACTTGCTCTGCGGACTGTACTCTAAATTTGTGGCATTATCCGCACGCGTGCAGCAACTTGCAACTTTTTAGTGTGTGCCATTGAAGTCCACCTCCCCCTAACCTAAGCTAAGCCCTCTGCGGCGAGGAGTGAGTAGTTGGTAATGACGAAGTTTTATACAAACTTTTAATTAATTAAGTGCACACTTTTCAGTTTTAAGTTTCTTCGCTGTGGTCCATAAATCAAATCAATCAATTGCGCACTTAGAAGTTAAAACTACTTTTCAATCAAATCATTGTGAAGAGTTCAAATCAGAGAATTTAACAACCATTAAGAACAGCACAAAGTAACAATAGAATACTTAGTAATTCAATTGGTTACGTGGTTAGTTGGATATAATATTATAGAAGGTGTTAAGTTTGATCAATATAGTTTTAAAGTTGCGAAATTAATTTTTTTAAATTATAGATATCGCCTCTATATAACTTTAGAAAGAATATTAAAAAAAGCAATTCTTGAGCGTATTGATAAAAGACAGATAATTTTCACAATTGTAAAACTCACTTATTTTGAAAAGGGACTTAAATAAAGTCGAAACTTACCCTGATATACCACTAGCGAGGCCAAGGAATAACATTTAGTGCTTTTTGCTGTGGCTTATGCGATAGTTTTTCCGCTTTAACAGCTCTGCGCTGCTTTGGTGCATGTTTCCAAGTTAAACTGCTGCTTTATAGCCCTTCGCCACATCATCATGCGCAGCAGCAACATTACCAGTCAGTGTCCAGACACAAGCTGCACCGCATACGACTTTGCCACAGACTAAGAGTTGGTAACGGAGCAAGGGTGACTCTCATAAAGTGCATAAATTTTTAATAAGCGCATCACACAAAATGCGATCAAGGGACCAAGTTTGCAACAACAACAACGACGTTGACAGCTACGAAGGGAGCTGCAGTTGCACATTCCTGTGGTCTGGCACTGCCTGAGTCAGCACCCAAAAATGGCCACTTGAAGCTGCCTCTCGTCAGCTGGAATCCAAAAGTGCAGCAATGATTGCAGCACATGTTCTATTTGCCTGTCAAATAGCAGCCAATGTGCTAAGTGTAGTGGACAGTCCTGCAAATAAGCTTAGACCGTACCCGCACACGCACAAGCACACACAGCCGCACCCTCTTCGTGTGTTCAGCTGAGGGCTGTTGCAATTTGTGCCCGAATTGCGGTTGCAGATAACAGCAACAATTACTGCAACAGCAGCGGGAAACGTTGCCTGCACTTTGCCATTTGATAGCACCATAAAGGCAAAACACCATTCAACAGATACCAATGCGATAGCAGATATACCACAAAACAACGCGGAGACAGGTGTAAAACTAAAGCCCTTCAACAAACTGTCAAACCAGTTACAACACACCGCACAGTAGTAATGTGATACGGATGGGAGGGTACATAATCTGTCCAATTCCCTACAATTGCGAGCATAAAAATCATGACTTAATTCAACGTTCGCTATCTTGATGCTGTCGAACCTAGTTAGTCTATAAACGTGCGACAACAATTAAATTCTATTTTTAATTGTCTGTGACAAAGCAACATCATGTTCTCCGTCCATAAATTTTTGTAAAAAAAGATTTGGAGTTTTATTTTTTAAAATTATTTATTTTATTTTTGTGAAAAAAGCATTGCTTCCACAATACCCCACAATAGCGGAGCTGAAAATCGTAAATGCGATTTTAAGTTCTTAATTACTCCTGTTTGCAATGAAACTTAAATAATATACATAATTCTTTGAAATGTGATTTTGCATTTCCGTTGAAAATAGTTGAAATATTCTCTTTAAAAACATAATCAAGGTTATCCTACATGTAATGCGAAACTCACCTGTTATCATAACTGAATTTGTTGGCAATGCAAATTTAAAATACTTTCGCATAAATACTTAATTTAATAAAAAAAAAAAAAACCGGAAATGTCAAAAATTTTAACATGGTTATTTAATGCACCCCCTTTGAGCGTGCCGTTAATTGATTGCACAACAAAATCCTGCACACGCACCCGGAACCGTCAGCTATCGTCAATTGCAGGCGATTTATTGCCCAGAGTGCGAGGAGGTGTCGGCAGCAGCGAAATTTAAAACGCTTTTGATAAACCGAATATCGAGGCAATTCGTTGGTTGTCTCTTCAATCAGGTTACAAGCAGAACTACATGCATGGCAATTTATTCAGTTTCGATTTAAGTGTTAAATTTAACAAGCAAGACTAGGAAATACCCTTTATCAAGCAAATTAAGTGCGTCTCTAGAAGTCTTTAAGATGATGATTGAATGCTTTTCATAAATATAAATACTATATAACGTTAGCTTTTACCTGATACCTAGAGTAGCATAAACTTATAACACCCCTTAATAGCCTTTTAAAGAGAAAACAGAATACACATATAAAGTTTACATATACATACATATATTTCCAGTTAGTTTCTATGCAAAAGGACTACACACCAAATATGTGGCTGTACATACAGCCTCATGACATATACTGGACACTTTTACAGGACACAAATTTCTGCATAAATCAATTGTTTAGCTGGCGCTTGATAATATTTTTGTTTAATTTCTCACTTTCAGTTAGTTGCACTGTGACAAAAGGCAGAGTTGAATTTTCTGTTGCATAACTTAATGCGACAACGGGTAATCTAAATGTTTGAACTTTCTATAGTGTCTTGTGGCTTGGAATATTTACCCAACACTTGAAATTGCCTCGCTTTATGCATTAACCTGCCAATCCAAAATGCTATTTTAATTTGGCTTAGCCGAACAACAGAAATTAGTTCACATGATATCGACAGCATTGTCCCGAGCTAGCTACAATGTTTGCGCAATGTGAAATATGCCGCAAATTAATTTGCAAGTCAAAACATGCTCCTCAGACAAAATGTTTGGTTTGTCGCTAATATGTAAGGCAAATTGAGCTAAGTATCGATACTAAAGGCCACTTCAAGTGTGCCAAAACTGAGAAGCTTATATACATATCCATGTATGTGAATATATGAATATATATTTTATATAGTTTATATTATTGAGAATGCCACGAGCCATGCTGTTTGTCTTAACGCCTGCGATGCAATTTAATCGAAGTATATTTAAAGAAAATATTTTCAACTCATTTGCATATTTGTGCGTTAAGCTTGTTTGTATGAAAACAATGTTCGCAGCAATTACCACATTTTTCATTTACCTTATTGTCCAGTGTTAAATTATGCATTATACAATTTACATTTAAATGTAAATTTGATTAAAGAAATCGAATTTCTTAGAAGCCATCAAATAATTTTTCTTCGATTGAACAAAACAAATTGCTTGTTTTTGCTAAGTTAATTGTGCGCAATTTTTGTGCATTTCGCTGGCGGCAAATGATTTATTTATTTTCCCCTGAATTTCAACAAAAGTTGAAGGCGAGAAATCAAAGCAACGGCAAAGTTGCACTTGAAACTTTTCAAACTGTGAGCGATTGAATTGTGGAATCTGTTGAAGCAGTGCTAGAAGGAATGCTCAATAGCACATTAGTCCGATGCCGAAGTTTGTTATGAAATCAATAATTTGTTAACGAGTTTTGTGCCAAGCCATTTTTAGATCAGTTTTTACTTTAGTTTACAGATTTGTCAGATCTCTAGAGATTTTTACTTGAAATAGTAACTTAATAAAACAAACTAATTAAAAAAATTGAAAAAATAAAAACAATCTTAAATTTAAAGTAATAAGCTGCATATATTCTTATTTATTCCGTCCACGTAAAGTAGAAATGCTTTAAAATGCACTCTATTTAAATCTGCCCATCATTTTTTATTTACAATAATATTTATTTATTTTGCTTAAAGATTTTATTTTCTCTTCCTATCGTAGCCCAAGTTCTTTTCATTTTTAAATATCAAAATAACCTTGCTATATTTAAAACAAAAATGTTGCTTTTAGAGCATAATTAAAAATTAATAAAATTGATGGAGTAATTAATTTAAATTAACTAAACGAGAATCCGGGTTAGAGAATTCTATGTTAGTATTGCCTTAGACAAAGATTGCAGTAGCTAATGCTATTTAAAAAGTTGTACTAATAGTTATCAATGCTATGAATCATAATAATTTTTGCAAACACATCTTTTATGCCATCTGCTCAGCTACAGATGCCGATGAGCCCTTAACTTAATGCAATTAACTAGACTTCCAAAGGAAACTTTCATAATAATGCAAGTCATAATAATGCAATATAATGGTTTATGTTTAAACCACAATCAATGGCATTAACAAATATGCAATATATATAGCATTTAAAATAACAGGCACAACGTGGGGCTTGCACAAATGTAGATTCAATGGAAAATGTCTAACGAGCAATTTACATTTATTTTCCAGGCTAACTAACAAACTGTATGCTGACCATGTTTGCAAGATTGCAAATGACACAACAACAATAAGGATAGAAACCGCAACAAACTATATATACATATGTATTTATGTAGAGAATAATAACTTTTCAGGACAAACATGTGGCTATTGATTGTGGGCCTTCATTTGGTCGGTGGCAGCCCAACGGAGTCACAGCCCGAGTGGCTGTTAACAGGAAACACAAGCACTGCTCCATACAACTATCCCAATGATAGCATCTATAGCACACACACCAGCGAGTACTTGCCGACCACGGGCAGCTCCATTCATAGCACGGATCTGCCCACATATCAGCACTGCATTGCAACACGCAATTCCTTGGCGGATCTGTTCACGGTGGTGCTATATGGTCTGGTTTGTATTGTGGGACTGTTCGGCAACACGCTGGTGATATATGTTGTATTGCGCTTCTCCAAAATGCAGACGGTGACCAATATCTATATACTCAATCTTGCCATAGCCGACGAATGCTTTTTAATTGGCATTCCGTTTCTGCTCTACACGATGCGCATTTGCAGCTGGCGTTTTGGGGAGCTTATGTGCAAGGCGTACATGGTGAGCACCTCGATAACATCGTTCACATCCTCCATCTTTCTGCTGATCATGTCCGCGGATCGCTATATAGCTGTATGCCATCCGATATCGTCGCCGCGCTATCGCACCCTACACAATGCCAAGTTGGTGTCGGCGCTGGCATGGAGCACCTCGGCGGTGCTGATGCTGCCTGTGATGCTTTACGCCAGCACAGTGGAGCAGGAGGATGGCATCAACTACTCCTGCAACATAATGTGGCCAGACGCATACAAGAAGCACTCGGGCACCACCTTCATTCTGTATACCTTCTTTCTGGGCTTTGCGACACCCCTGTGCTTCATACTCAGCTTCTATTACTTGGTCATCCGAAAGCTGCGTTCGGTGGGACCCAAGCACACGACCAAGTCTAAGGAGAAGCGTCGCGCCCATCGTAAGGTAACGCGTCTGGTGCTGACCGTTATCACAGTCTACATCTCCTGCTGGCTGCCGCATTGGATGTCCCAATTGGCGCTGATTAACTCAAATCCGGCGCAGCGTGATTTATCGCGGCTGGAGATACTCATATTTTTGTTGCTGGGCGCTCTGGTCTATTCAAACTCGGCGGTGAATCCCATACTCTATGCTTTTCTCAGTGAGAACTTTCGCAAGAGCTTCTTCAAGGCCTTCACCTGCATGACCAAGCAGGACATCAATGCTCAGCTGCAGCTCGAGCCCAGCGTGTTCACCAAGCAGGGTAGTCGCCGCCGAGGCGGCTCCAGACGTCTGTTGACAACTAATCCGCAACAGCAGCAGGAGCAACAGCCGCCACTTCTGTCGCTTCACGTGGGCAACAACAACTCATCGACAACCACGTCATCAACGACAACAGCTGAAAAAACTGGTTCCACAAATGCGCCAAAGTCGTGTAGCTCCAATGGCAAATTGGCAGTGCCCGGCACCTCCACGGCGCCCGAGGCAGAGAATCTGATAATCTGCCTGAGCGAACAGCACGAGGCGTTTTGCACAACGACGCGGCGTGGATCGAGCCTGGTGCAGCAAACGGATCTTTAAAACTTGTCAATAAGTTTTAATGTGTACTTAATTAAAAGAAAAGCTCTGATTAAACGTAAAGGTATGTGTTTACTATATTAAACTAATGAGCTTAGGCATTTAAATATTTACTAATTTTTTCTACTATATGTGTGTGGTAGAAACTTTCACTTTCTCACAAACAGTATTATAAGAGAATCCCACAAGTAGTCAACCATAAACCCTTAGCTTTTCTTAGTTTTTTAACCACATCTGAAATACTTCAAATATATTTAATACGACGAATTTTCTGCAATAATTTAAGATTAGAACTAAGTTTTAAATTTAAATTCAAGGGGTTTTTCTTTGAAAGGTGCATTAGGCAAAAAGCATATAAATGTAATAGAATTAAGTTTAAATAAATTATTTAAATGTGCTTTTAAGTGTATAAACAAATACAAATTTATAAATATATATATTAATTCAACATATGGTGCCCCGGGGCTGCCCTACCGCTGCAACTCAAGAGATAAAGGACTCCACGTAGCCTGCCGGACAAATAAAATGCATTAACAACGTAATCCAATCAGCGCAGTAATGAAATGTTAAGTGCCAGTCACACAACCACAAGAGATTGGGAACTGAACGTCGAGGGGAGGACAGTAACTGGCGTGAGGTACAGTCGGGCCGGCTCAGCAACGGAAACACAGCCAAAATGCAGTACAAAGCAAAAATGCACTATATTGCTCTTGGTTACTCTGGCAGATCCCGTCTCTACCCCTCTTTGTTTGGTCCTAATACGCTGCGTACATGGGTCACGTTTTATATTTCACGGCATTTACAGATTTGTCGCACATTCGCATTGCAGTGGCGCCCATCTGATGGTAGCAGATTTTCCCAACACACGTTTCAGATTGCTCCACAATTGTTTGGCTTAATGGGGCGCTGCTCATTGACTGCTTGTGTACAGTGAAAACTCGCCTAACGGACGCTCATATTATACAGACACCGCTGTGGACAGGATATTTTATTTTAAACAATGTTACTGTATTATATTATAAATCTGGCAAACACTCCTCCTAACCCGTAGATGACTGTCCATCCAAGCGAGTTTTCACTGTAGTTGGTGGGCTGCATAAACGACGTAGTTTCCTTTGTCTAGCCATTTAGTTTGGCCTGGACTGCCCACAAGGATATCTTATGGTCTGCGGAATATGGTATACAATTACTTTACCTTCAACGTGGCGCAACATTTGGCAAAATCAATTTATCAGTCGTCCCGCCGCAAAAGGAGCTCGTCTTGCGGTCAATCAGCAAAGCGTCAAACATTCCGCAATGTCAATCACGGGTGTAATTTAATTTAACTGAAACTCACCACAAGTGGATGATGCAGTACATAAATCACAATATTCGTTTTGGAGAAAGTAATCAACTAATTAAAAAGAAACACAGCCGCAATGCAGAGAATTTACATTTGAATGTGTTGATTCGAGTGTAAACTGGCAAGTAATAGTTAATTAGTTTTCAGGAGACAAAGATTCCCATCACCCTACAGATATAATGTTGTACTCCTAGGAGGCAGAACTATCCATTTTTGGTCTGTTTTGTTGTGGATCGCAAAGGAAATGTCTGCATTTTTAGATGACTCCACGATTTCTTAATGCAGATCGATAATGTTGGCACTTGTGATCCAAACGCACCATGTCCTTTGAAAGTGTTCAAGGATAAGGTCGAGCTAGCACTATTTTTCTAAACTAAACTATCTTTATGAAACAAAAAGGATGAGGGACCTCGACAGTATCCTTGCTAGTGTTTAATAATTTGTATTGACCAGGACCATCAATATGTAAATACTGAGATATCATAGATTGTGTGAGCTTCATCTGTTGTCTTTTGGGAAACAACGGATGATTCCGCATGTCCTGAATTCTTAGATGACCACATAAAAATCGACTTCGACCTTTGAATATGTGCAAGCATGTAGCCGAGTGAGAGCAACCTGCTTATCTGTATATGCTTATACAAAATAAATCCCACTTATCCAAGCACAGCATCCAGTTATTCCCTCAGGGCAAAAGGCAAAGTGCCAGCGCATTCAAGAGTCAAAAGTAATAATAAAGAAGCTGAGGTGCGATAGAAAAAAAACTTCGAAAGGTGACTAGCTAACAGAAACTGCAAGAATCCAAGTTGCACAAGTGAATCCTGACAAATTTGCACTCAAAAAACTTGCGCAGTTGTTAAGCTGCCACAAACCCCGGCTGCGCTCGCACCTGTAAACAAGCCCGCAATACACAGGAGCTCAAAGTGCGGCTTAATCGATTTGGCGATACTTACATTTTCAAAGATTTTCCCCATATTTAAAGTAACATTTATTTTCACTCTACCACCAGGTAGTTGTATGGTTATATTCCAGAGCAGGGTGCGAAATTGGTGTGGAAAAATCTTGCTGCAGACTTTCTGTTGGCACGCTTAAGCACATAAATCAATGGCAGCATTGGCAAAAGGCTGGAAGCCAAGTTTCTAAACTTGATTTAATGCCAGTGCAGAGCTTTACCGAATAAAAAACACCGCCTGCTTACTTAGGGGTACAGCTTACTATATATACAGCAAGCTTCGGTCTTAAAAGCATTTGCCTGACTTGAAAGCTATCGATATAAATCAATAAAAATATTTATAATCTTTAAGTTTTAGTTAGGGTTCAATAAACTTGAGGCTCTTTGCGAATATGACAAAAGTTAGCGGCGGATGCCGAGAGAGAAGAAAAACGAGAGAATTTAAGGTGTGCATATTATATATATTATGATATAGTACCAACTCCAAAAGACTTTAAAACCAGATGCTTTTATTTGTAAGGTAACTTGCCGAAATTTGGTAAAGTTTCTAATTCCTTCTTTTTTTCTGTATGATTTTATTAAGTGAACCAAGATGGAGTTGTCCTTTTTTATTAAAGCTTATCAATCAAAATTTGGGTGTGCTTATGTAAATATATATATGATGGTTGACTGACTGATTACCGTGTATTTGAAATGTATTGTGTGTGTACATGTATACGATATTTTTCTGATTCGATGCAATACAGCAACTTATTTTAAAATGTCACCCCTCTATGCGATTCTCATAAATTCATTTAAGTCGTAAAGATTTTCATGCTTTGGTTATAAGTATTTAATTAATAAGATAAGTTGGCCATCAGCTTTTAAGAAGCTTTTCTCTGTGGAGAAAGCATGAGATAGGTCTCATTTTATTTCACTTTGTTTCTCCGGCACACTCATAAACTAACAAAAATTTTATTTTTATATCGCCACATACATTTTTTTTTATTGTTTTAAACATATAATATAGTATAAAACTTATATTTTATATATTATTAGAAACAAATCTTATTTGATTATCTCATGTTAAGTTTTTTCAACAATTGTGCCAATTAACATTTTTTAAATGTTTCCCAAGACTCAACTTTCATTGACACTTAGAATGCAGCAGCATTTGGGTATGTGAATCTGGCAACGCATGATATCTTTATAATGTACCACCAACACACAAATTGAGGGGTAGCTCTCAGTGTCGCGACTCAAACAATAAAAACGAGCGAAATGTGATAAACATCTTTATGCCATGTCGAGTGAGATACAACCAAAACTTGATCCTGCCCCTCGCCAAGCCGCAGCTCAAGTATCCCACGCACGTAGCCAACGCATTTTAATGGAATTTGTACTCTTGTTGGCTTTTCGCTGAATTTCCATGGCAAAAGCGTGAAAATATTTGCATAGCTAAGTCAAAGTGCAAGGAATAACAATAAGAAATTTGCAGGATTGTATTTAAACGAAAAATGGTTGAAGAAAAAGGGTTATACGAACTTAAAAAAGAATAAGAACTTAAGCTGGAACTTAGGCTGGCCACAACTCTAAGCCTTCAATTGCAACTGCCGGAATTGGTTCGGAAGCACTGTCAAGTTATGAGATCATGACCATAACTCCGGTTACTAACTAAATGCCAATTTACGCTGCCAGCTGCTGCAGTTGCTCTAAGCGGGTAAGCCTGATACGTTTCTGTGGTTGGAATTTTCTATGCAATTACTGCAACGACGACTAACGAAACTTGTGTAATTGATATATGCGGTTGTAAGTGGCAACTTTCTAATGGAGCTGCCTGCCTGCTTGCCAGCAGCATCATCGACTGCACGAAAAGTTGGTCAGTGCCAAGAAGCTGGCAGTGCTGCATAGCGCCGCAAAGTCTGCGGTTTTCGAAAGCGCCTGCTGCCAAAATTGTTGTTACGTGGCTTAAGACTGAAGTCTGACACAATTCTGATTGCCGGCTAATTGCTTTTCAGGTGAGCGCTCAAAAACGCAAGTCAATTATTAGGAGTTCAAAGAAACGTCAAGATCTGCTGACATATTCCTCAAAGAAGGAAGCCTTTTCGAGTATTAAGTACAATCTGCTTTCTGTAATTCTGATTGGTATCGATAAATATCAAAATATGGGCATATTGAACGAAAGTTTCCGTTGCAACTTTCTCTAAAGCGATAATTTTACTCACATATTTAACAACACCTTTAAAACGCAGGTGTCTGTAAAATGATAATCCTCAGCAAAACTCTTTTAGCTTTTTATTGGCCCTGTGGCGTTCCCCTGCCTTTACTGCACCCCATCATTTACTTTGACATTCACTTCACTTGCAGCGAACGACCAAAACATTTAAATGCCATTTCAATTATGCGCTCTACGGTCTGTGCAATAACTGGAGCAAACCTACAGGGCTCCAGCTCCTAATCCTTAGTGGGGATGGCTGTACGGGTGGAGCTTACGGTTCGTTAGGAAAGTTCACGCACAAATTAACACGCAGCAAATGCAACTTACAGTCTGAATGGTTGCCAAAGTACAATGTACATAAAAACAAAACATAATTTCAATTTTAATGAGCAGCGAGTTGGCAGCCTTCACCAATACGACACAAACTTTCAAAATTATGCAGATAACACTCAAAGAGAATTTATATATCAGAGATAGTTTTATACAAACGAATATGCACATTCGTTCGTATTCATTAACAGAAATGCAATTTTCATTGCGGCGCAAATGCAGTTAGCCATTCTTTCATTGCATACGTGCTGGCGCCTTGTATTGCAATTTGATGAGTTTTAAGCATTTTGAATTTTCCCGCTGAAATGCCTGGCACTCAAAGTTCATTGGCTTGCAGCTGCCTCTACTTAACAGCATTTTACCACATTTTTACTCTTTCAAGGGGTATTATAACCATGTTATGATCTGTGCAACTCACTAAATATATATACATATAAACTGTGGTTGCAACAATAAATAAATGTAGCAATGCGTCTCATGTTGAGTTAGAGTTTTGAGTTCTTGAATTTTCAGGCTTCTCTATCTATTAGTCTGTATTAGGGTATCTAGCTAAAGATCAATTATTATGGAATCTATAGAACATATATATTTCCTTTTCTTGCCTTTCCTTTCCTGCATTAATTCCTTTAGTAGGGTATCAAACCTTCTACTTGTCATAAATACCTCAGCTCTTTTACCAGCCACTCCAGAGCCCGCAAAAAAGTAAAGATTTTTATAATCAACATTTTTATTTCATTCATTTATGACTGCAACGCGAAAGCTTTTCTCCTTAAAATGTTAATTGGACGCTGAAATGTGAAATTACTCAAAAGTGCAGCACAAAATAAAAAAATATATATGTACTTATAAATGCGTAAATAGAGTTGACGGCTGACTGGGGCCTAGGCGCAGGTTGGCAAAGTCCTTTCGACAGCTACTGCTCCCTATTTAAGCGGCTGGCGAAAGCTGGAAAAAAATGTCAGTTGGCTAACAGCCAGGGCGAAGACAAGCTTCCGGCTAGGGCTGACGCCAGGGAAGCCAACATTAACAACTTTCATTATGCATAAAAATAAACGTCACTCACTTTTATGCCACGCTGCGCCTCCCATGCGCGGAACCATTCAGCGAGGCCAGTAAAAATTAATAGAGCCATATACGTGTCTTTGTTTTAATTTGCTGCATTTAAATATGCTCGCTGAATGGATTTGTAAGTTGCCATTGTGCTTAGCCCAAGCCTAAAGGAGAGTTTGGGATTGTTGTTTTTGTGTCTTTAATCTTTCAGTTGCTACATCAAATTAATTAAAGCAAGTGTTTGCTCAAATTGCAATCCTCTATCGGAATGGGAATGCCAATTAAACATGAAAAACAAATTAATTGTTTATACTCGATTTAATCGCATTCTCGCACACATCCAATGAATTAGCCAGAATCTAAAGCAGCTCCTTTGTTCAATTAAATCAGGTCACGTGCCACATTCACTGGGCAATCCGGCAACCCTGCAACCGGGCAGCTAGGCGACCATATGAGTGAGTAACCCAGTCAGAGCCAAGTCAAAATGGCGTCGGCATTTCCGCCATGTCAATGCTGCAATTTGTAGCCAAAATGTGTGCCGGAAAATCGTTTTGGCCGAGCATTGCGAGGGTAGGCAAGAGAAGGCAATATGCTACTTCCGCTCTGTAATTTTATGGCTTAAATATATATATATATGTATATACGTTTTGCTGTGAAAATATATGACCAGAAAGCAAAATCCTTAAAGTACAGAACTTTCCAACTATCAATACGACAAGTGAAGAAAGTTGTCAGCACAACAAGATTTCAATAAAGAATACATTCAGATGCCGAAGAATGAGATATAGACAAGTTAATCCAGAAGAAAAGGAATTAATAAATGCATTTGTTCTCTTGAATTCTTAAAATATAAATTCAACCTTAAAGTCGATATGATTGCAATTACTTAAAGAGGAATCGCTTTGCATACTGCGACTGAAATGAAATCATTAAATATGCGGCTTTCGAGTTTCGATTACGAGTTGTTGAATCAGATATTCGTAACGATAAAATATGTTTTAAGAGATTTACAATCTCAGGACACTAACAATTTAAGTGAGTGCAAACAAATTTTAATTCGATTTCTGGCTTTGTGAGCAGCTTCATTACAGTGCGTGTCAGACGCAAATGAATTTTTTCGTCAGATCGATTTGTCCATTTAATGAAAATAAAAATAAAATAAGAGAAAGGCGAACGCGGCATTAATGAAAATCAAGCACCGGCAAAGACTTACAAGGCCAAAGGATTATCTTTTGCTGATAAAAGTACTACATTTCGCTTTAGCTGTAAATTGAAATTGAAGCTAAAGGTACGCAGTAAATGTTAAGCAAGTGAAAAGCAGCTTAAGCCAAAGTAGTCAAAGCAAATTTCACATCTTATGCGACAGCTAAGCTGAATTATAAAAAAAAAGCGCTGGATTGCTGAGAAATGTGCAAAGAAAGGCTGAGGTAACAAAAAAGTAAATGAGAAAATCCCGTAGCAACAAAATTTAATAATAGAAAATTGTTAATAAAATATGCATGCAATTAAAATGGAGCCTGCCAACAATCAGCAAAATGTGTGCTTACATTAAGTTGCCATTAAATTTAAGGCATTCAAATAAAGTTTAAAACTGTGCAGCACATTTTATATTTACCCCAAAAGAATGAGATTGATCAAAAGGCATAGAAATGCACAACAGCCGCAATCACATTATCTGCGATAATTCAAATCAATTTCAATTGTGCAAATCGTAAACAACAACGAGCCAACAGCTGGCACACAAAATGCACTTGTGGCAATTCCGATATAAAGACAGCAAACACAAATGGGCGGGGGAGGCAAAACTTAACTTGGTCAACAGGAAAACAAGCCGCAGGTCGAGCAGCTCGCACTCATATAAAATGCATTTCAATTAAAAGCTTTAAATTAAACAGACGCTCCGCTCCTTCGCCGGCTTTGACCTTCGTTTGCTGCATAAATAATGGTCTGTGTACATTGGCCAGGCGAGGGTCAACAGCAGCCTCCGATTCAATTCCAAGTCTAACAAATTATGCAATAAATTAGCAAGAAACAAGTGGCAAAGATATGAACAAGAAATCTAGATTAGTTTACATTATGTATCAATAAGATTTGAACGATTTTGAAAAGTTTTCTCTTTCTTTCTTTTGCTTTTGTTTTGACTAAATCTCTATGTCTTTTTCAGGATATAAATATCAATAAAATAATCGAGCCTGTTTAATTGAATTTTTGGGTAAGTACATATATATTTTCTTATTTATTTAAATAAATAAAATATATATTTAGCAAAAAATTGACCACAGACAAAATATCTAAACACAAACAATGGGATCAAAAAGATATTATGTATTTCTATGAGCAGCCAGGTTTTAACAAAAATGCCAAAGAACTGCGGTTTCGTCTCGCAATTTTGGTAAAGTGGCAAATAAATTAATAAGAGCTTAACCTATTTGTAAATTCATAACATTTTCAAATATAATTAAATGTGCAAATTTATTGTGCCTTAATATGATTTTATATGTCATGATCTCATGGCATTTAATTTTATATTCGTGCTTCGGCCGACATTCGTTTAAGTTTTCTAAATGTACTATCTGTGACATTATCATGAAGTTAAAGCAGTCAAATGTGAAATGTCAAAGAGTCTGATGAGTGACTCAATCTTTGAATGACAGCTAAACCATTTGCGCGAGTCCTTTGAGTATCTGAGCTTTAATATGCCCTACCACCCAAGCAAATGAGAAGTATATACACTGACAGTTCTTAAATGTGTTATTCTTATCAATTAACGCAGTTCATAAGGCAAACAAAGAGTATTTCGCATTCGAGAACTCTCGTTTGAAGTTGCACTTGCTTAGCTTTGACTTTACTCAGCTGCATACAGAAAAAGGGCGCAAATATGTTGACCTTGCTGTTAGTCAGCTAGAAAGTGAAAGCCAAATTTGCATAAATTGCCGGCAACATGCCAAGTGCAAGCGTGGGGCATGTGGCCAGAGAAAGTCGGATGGCAACCTAAGATGCACTAAAGCCAGCATCGAACATAGTTGTTAGCCTGAAAGAAAGAAAGAAAAAGGAACCTTATTCGCAAAACTTGCTGACAAATTGTGGCCCCGGCTAGGTGTCAACACTTCACTAACCCTCAGACCCCAACTACCCCTGCCCAAGCTCAACTGCCATCCGTGGCGCTTACCTCAGTCTGTGGCACGTCTGTAGATTGCTTGAATTACGCATGCAAACGACTGAGACAACGGCAATGCCGCTGACGTCTTTCGCCATTGAGACAGCCAAAGTTTTTATTTTATGACAATTTCTTCAAGCAGACGCCTTCAAAATGGTGGCTAAACTGCTAGTTGCTTTTGTTATACCCTTCAAATAGGGTATTATTAGGCTGGCATACAGTATGTAACCCATAGAAAGAGTACACATGTCAGAATCGGACCACAAACGGCTGGCATCGGAATAATGAGGTCGAAAATTAACTATTTTTATGCTCGACTTTTTTCTTTTTAAAAATATCTTGGCCAAACTTGAGATTTATTATTTATTTATTTATATTATTTATTTGAAATCTTAACTGTATAGCTGTTATAGGAACGGAAGAATCGGTCATATAATAAGTTCTTGTACCTTTTTTATACCCTATATATCTTGATAAAACTTGGCATATATTCTTTCAACTATGCTCTTTACAATTGTCAGCAAGTTGATCAATATCGAACGACTATTTTTCATTTACTAAAACCCTGCTCAGCCATTTGTCTACAAGGGTATTTAATCTTCGGTTTGCCGAATATATTCAAAGCTTCTTGTTTTTTCTGCGTCTCTTTTTGTTCTTGTTATAGTTGCATGCATATAAAAACTGCAACAGCAGCCAGTTACAAGTTTCTCCACCATTTTCCATGTAGGCTTGTGCACAGCAAAGTAGAAAAGTGGAAAAGTTTTCCCAGCATTAAATTAAAGCGGCGTAGAAAATAGCACGCAAATGGTATGAAAACTGACGACGTTTCAAACCAAATTACATCTCAACTTCACGCGGGAGCAAGGAGCAGTTAATCACTTGTCAAAAGATCTCTTAATTAGAGCTACTAATTAGGTTCTTTAAGGAATTCGAAAAACAACTTCGGTAATGTAATTTAAACATGAACTAGATGCGTTGGAATGTTAATAATTGGTTTCAGAGTTAAATTTAATGTACACCAGAATTAAAAAAAGGGCCACGGATTATAAGTCATATTTAATCAGGAACCTAAGTTAAGGCGGCAGTTAAATGGAAATGCGCCGGAGGTCAATGAGCCTCTCCTGTCGCCAACTTTTTCCTGAAACGGATATCCACAAACGGAAGAAGAAAATCCGAGTGAGAACAAAAAATGTCAACACCTTGAACGGGCGATAAAAAAAATAGGATAAACAAAACCTCTGCCGCCTCTCTTGGCTATTATTTGTCGTTTTTGGTTGCAGCTTTTATGAATCAGCTGCACACCTCGCTGGCTGCATGCCACATGCCACCAGCGACTAACCTGTCGATTATATGATCCACAACTGGGTCCTTAAGCAGCTTGGCAAATGCATTAAGCGGCGAGGGGACACTCAGGCTCGGGAATATACAAGTATGTCATGGAGATGCTTCGATTAAACATACTATGATGGAGCACTAGCATTGGCTGTTGCCGCAAACCTCAGACCTGGGTTGCTGTCATGCTGCCACATTCGTGCGTTTGTGTTACCGTGATTTATATTCAGTTTGATTGCATTGGGTGTTGGCTGTTAGGATTCGGTTGCAGCTCGTAAACAGCAAATAACGTGTTCACACTTAGTTCTGATTTGAAGCTGAGTGATTCAATGCCGCAGGGCTGCACAGGCAGTCAGAGGCGAGCAATTGTTGCCAACTTTGCGGCAGCGAAAGGCTTCATCTTCTTTTAAAGTTTGCCGACTTGTTTGCCCTTTTTTGTGTCGTGTTTATTTTGTGATAGTCTGTCGACTGCTGGAATAGTCGGCGGCTGCCTTTTGCATCGCTACATTTGGCAGCTGGTAGGCGCCTTGCCTCCACCCGACACCCGACACCCGACTTTCCCCAACCACAGCCAATAGTGACTTAATTAACTTTGCGTCCTTTACTCTGTGGCATTGTTTACACGAGGACTACTTGCAAAGGAAAAAATAGCATAAATAAAACTGAAAAATGCGCAGTGTATAAAGTGTTAAAGCTAAACGTTGAATACTCTGACAGAAGTCCAAATTAGCCATACGTATGTAGATCTGCAGCAAATACACATATCCTTGTAAAAGACAGACGGATATTTGTATCTCGATAAGAAAGCAAAAAAATTAACAGGTTTCGATATTGCACTAAAATCAAATATTGCTTTTGAATATATTAGATATGCGTAGGTCTGCAGCAAGTAGACAGATCTTTGGCAAATCGCTTTGAACACTGTAAAAGACAGACGTATATATGTATCTCTATCGATAAGAAAGCGAAAAAATTAACAGCTTTCGATATTGCTCTAAAAATAAATATTTATATTGAATATAATACTCAGCATTCCGTGAAGAAAATAAATTGTTCCTTTCTTAAATTTTTAAGAGTCTTATAGTTAAAGATTTTTATAAGCTCTTCACAAATGTT
The DNA here is from genome assembly GCA_035045885.1 of Drosophila borealis. Classification (NCBI taxonomy): domain Eukaryota; kingdom Metazoa; phylum Arthropoda; class Insecta; order Diptera; family Drosophilidae; genus Drosophila; species Drosophila borealis. The sequence goes on from JAWNOR010000211.1 coordinate 5,436,618, forward strand.
TTTAAGACGTCTGTGAAAGCATTTCTGTGAGGGTGCTGCTATTTTTATTTTCGCAGCTGTATGTATATAGTTATGCGATTGTCAATGCGTTATTTACTGCGTTTCGCATTTCTTGTAAGAAAATTATAATCCCTTCTGCAATGGCATACTATGATTTCGCTTTAAGAGCTGGACTCAAAGTAAAGTGTGCTATCAAAAACCCTGTGCAAGGGTGTATTACAATGCGGAATTCAGCTGGCAAACAGACAATGCAAATGTTCAAAAAATAGAAAAGGATAGCAATAATGAGATAGAAAGAGAGAGAGAGCGAGAGCAGAGTAAACGAGCAGAAACAATCATTGTATATTTCAGCTTTAAGTACCCCCTAATTGCCTTTGTTAATTTTCAAGCATATTTTATGTTGAGCTGCCTTTAAAAGCCGCCGGCAGTCACACCAAAGCCGCAGTCAGACAATGAAGCGTAAAAAGCGAAAAAGGAAATTAAGTGACTGCAGCGGCCATCCTGCCACACCTCGCCTCGCCTCATCTCGCACTCTTTCGCCTACCCTTTCAAAGCTCTTGCAGGCCACCGTGGCACGCCATTGTCAAGCCACTTGCCTCACGGTGGCCATTGTCCAGTTTGTTTGCCACCAGACAACGGGCAAATACAACGACAACGAAACTGTGAGACGCCATTTGCAACGGCTGAGGGTGTCTGCGGTCGCGCTGATGGCCCCAGGTCTGCGGTTGACGGATGCAAATTGAGGCAAGCACGTAGCAAACACGAAGAACAGCCCGATTTAACTCGTTCACACTTTGACTTTGCCTACGCTTTCAATGTTCGTGACATTTTAGGTCACGCCGCATCTGTGCTGGAGGTTCATGGGGAGGATTAACTTTTTTTATAACTGTGACCATCTGTTGCGCCTCTCCACAGCCCACAGCTGCAAGGATTACCACCAATAAACGTCAGCAAGGAAAACCTAAAGCGCAGATGTTGCACCTAAGTGCTACCTGTGGCAGGTGTGTGGAACCCAAGCGCCGCCTACCTGTTATCAGCTTTCCAGATATATATAAACCAGCTTGCAGCAGGAAGAGCATAACAGTCATCCAGACAACTTTGTCACAGACACAACATTCGAATCGATTGAAAGCAAAACACAGCATGTACAACGAGGAGCCAATTTCAAGCTTTGTGTTCAACAATGAGGGTGAAAAACAAACCTTTCGCCATCAATGGCACGTGGAGGGGCAGTTGCATGAGTGCACCACCTGCTACAGCAGCATCGATGCGGACGAGCCGCCCAGCCAGCACTGGCTGCGACGTGGCGAGGAGCAGCGGCCGCAGCTCACCAAGCAACAGCAGGCGGTATTGGACATCATCGAGGCGCGGCAAATAGAGACATTCTTCTTTTGCGACGAGAGTGCGCAGCATAAGCTGGAACAGTTTATGGCAGAGACCTGCTCCAGGGCGGTGCCGGAGCTGCTGCGCTGGATGTTTCACAATGGTACACAGCGGGTGGAGTTCAATGTGGCGTGCTATGTGCATGTCCAGAACCAGGTACACATCTTTCAGAGCGGCACACTGGGCGTTCAGCATCACTATGACATTGAGGAGAGCGTGAGTGTTGTCTACGAGCTGCTCACACAGCGCATTCAGAACTATCTCAGCAGCAGCCATGACGTCAGCCTTGACGAATGCAGCATAACGCGCATACGTGTCCAGCTGAAGCGGCAGCGCGAGGACAGCGAATCCACGGGCTCGCCATCCTTGGCCCTGCCATTGCCGCTGCAGCTGCGCCAGGAAACGGCTGGACGCAGCCTCACCAGCGAGGCCGACTTGGCCAGTTTGCGGGCGGCATATGTAAAGCATCAGCGCGAGTGCAACGGCTATTTTCCGCCCAATATGCGTGTCAATCTGTACGGACTGCAACAGTGCCAGACCACCAAGGAATTGTATGTGGTGCCCTTTCACATAAGCGAGACGCTGCAGCAGCGGCCCAACAAGAATTTCCTCATACTGAACGACATCATGGGCCAGTTTCAGCGACTGCACGAGCTGCAAACCCCAATCGCGCCCAATAACAGCCGATCCCGTACACGTCCCTTCCAGTGTCGCCGCTGTCGCGTTCAGCTGAAGAGCCGCAGTCGTCTGCATATTCATCAGCAGTTGCGCTGCGGCCAGGACTTTAGTTTGGACAGCATTCATCCGGACATTGTGGAGGTCTACGAGCAGTGCCTGCCCATTTCGCGCAGCGTTTCCCTTTACACCTGCTACGGCATTACCAAACCCAAAACGGTCATAAGAAAGGGCCAATTTGTGCCCATCGAGTGCGATTGGCGCCGCAAGAGCTCCGTTCAGGTGCAGCACGGACCCTGTGTAGTCATTAGCAATGCTCAGCTCAGTAGTCCCTGTAAATACACATAGTTAAGTCATATCAATAAATCAATTCAATTTTAAGCAAATAACTTGGTGTAACTTTATTTTCGATTCGAATTTTCCGAGGCGACTTTGGTCGCTTGCGTTTTGGTAACATTTTTACCACGCATCACACATTTTCTACTTTAAATTTAAAAAGGATTTCTTCAATTTTAATAAGCAAATATAAAAATTATCAATTGCTGCTAAATTTAAACCAGCGACTTCTCGCTTTATAGTCCAACGCTCAGGCACGTTTTCCCGTTTTGGAATTTTCCCAAACCTTGGCTTAGGTCTGACTTTCAACCCAAATAGAAGCTTCAGTGAAGTTTAAGCAGCTTCCCAGTTATACGGCTTGGCCCGTGCTATAGTCACAATTCTAATATTAAGTCAAGGCAAACTCATTTTATTCATATTATATATATTATTCATAAAAAAATTTTAATATCTGCGTACAGTTTCATGCTCTCATAATATTTGTAAATAATTTCTGTATCGAAACCAACAACGCATTCTGCAGCTGAAAATCATATTTATAAATATGTTTAAATATGTACAAAATATATTCTTACTGGTTTTGAAATTAGCTCTTTTACAATATCCCGCATGACGAAGCTATGCATATGAAAACACACGGCCCTTCTAAGAGCATTAATATAAACCAAAAAATAATTGAGCTTGTCAATCAAAGTGATAGCAGTAGGGATTATAAAAAACCACACCAAAGGTGTATTATTAGAATTTTGAAATTTTCATTACCGTATCCACACGGGACAACGTTGAACTTCTTGCCAGCTAACTGGCAAAGGAAAATAAAAACCATATGAAATGTGCAACGGCACAAGGGAAAACAAGGAAACAGTATCAGGAGATACCCATTAAAAATTGATTGAAAGATAGAGTAGTAATAGTTAACCCCAGACTTGGTTTGGACTCGATTTGATTTTGCATTTATAAAGTAGATAATGAAAACTTTCCAATGCGTATTTATTTATTTAACAATATTATCAGCTTTCAAAGTTTTATGCCCTGTATTTATTATAACTAATTAAGTGGCTTTACAATTAAACAAAATTAATCAAAAAAAATATTTATATCAGGGTTTGCCTTGCTCGAGGCAAAGCCTTGTAGTCACCCTTTGGTTTCACCCTTTAGCCCATTTATGTGGATACTTGTTTAAAAAAAAACTAATAATTTAAAATGAATACATTTTTGTTTGATTTTAATGTAGACTACAGGGTATGAAACTAATTCAAACTTTTGCTTAATGCCGGTACTGTGCCCCAGCAATGCCACAAGAATGCATCGGAAAGCAGAACGCCTTTTCCTGCCCCACCACCAACCACAAGAACCACACACACATCACCTCGCTGCTTTTCGCCTTTAATTGGGATTCTGCTTGCTGTAGCCCGTGGCTTCCGCGTCAAAGTAAAAAATATCAACGCGAATTTTTTGCTTCTCTATTTCGTATTCTAGCGAACACTTTGCTAATTAGCCAGCGAGTGAATGAAATGAATGAATATGAATATTGCGAAAGTGTGCATTTTGCATTTAATTGAAAATTATGCAGAATTATTAATAAGTTGAACGGTTGATTTGGTATGGTTTTTACTATCCTTCTGGCATTAAGATAATTGGAATTACGATGCGAATTGAGTAGTGAGAGCAATGCAGTCATAACAACTAACTCGAATGTCAATCAACGCGGGAAATTGGATTATTGGAGCGACGTGTTTGCATAAACAACAAATTGGAATAAAACTCAATCATGAGCTGCCTCGGACTCAAAGCGACACCTAAGGCTCATGGATATGAAATGAACATCAAGACACAATTTGCTTAAGCAAGACGAATTTAAAATTCAAAGCCAAAGAAAACGTATTATCTGGGGAAAAAATAAAGAAAAGATTGGGAAACAGAATTAATGTCTCTTTGATGGCTGTCACACATTTAAATTATATTTGAATATCACACGGATGCTGTAGTTTCATAAACTCCCTGTCATAGTTTCAAGGTTACAGGGTATATGGTGAAATGCATTAAACCTAATGCGAACCGATAACAACGGCTCGACAATAAACTAGGCGGGCAGCCAGTCTGGTCATTGTTTTAATAGCCAAGAACGGCAAGTGCAAAATATGAGAGGCCATCAATTCATGCCTGAAATGAGAAACGAAATAAAAATATTATCCACTTGAAAATGTTGACCTGCTTGAACCATTTTTGAATCGATTCTTATTTTACATTAATACCCTGTAGAAAAATGGGTTAGAAGTAAAGATTATGCAGTCCTTTTTGAGGCAATATTTTAAACCATGTTTTAATAGGAAATGTTTTAAAGCTGTTGTTAAAACTTTAAATTAAATATACTTAAACTGAATATACTTTAAAAAAGTATTATAATCATAGTATAATAATTTTTTGTTAGTGTTTTTATGTTTGCTGTTTTGCAGCAGCATTTTTTATGGTCCGTAATTTTTTTTTATTTATTTAGTATTATTATATATGATTTGTATTTTTGTTATTATTATTATTTTTATTATTGTTGTTATTATTATTATTACTATTATTATTATTATTTTTATTATTACTATTATTATTATTACTATTATTATTATTATTAGTTTATTAATATTATTGTTATTGTTATTGTTATCATTATTATTAAAATTATTATTATTGTTATATTTTTGTATTTAATTAGTTGATATATATAATATTTTTAATTTTTGATTTATTTAATAAATTTTAGCTCTTATTTATATATTTATTTCATTCCTTTTGCGCAAAGCTCAGTGTACTGCAGACAGAGTGTCATATAGTCCAACATTTTTAAGTCTTATTGATTTTCTTTATATTTAAAAGGCTATAAATTGCCAAAAAGAATTACACGTTGTCCTTTGTCAAAGTTCGTGGACGAAGCTGTGGCAGTAAATCGTGCGGAATTTACGCGCCGCCACTTTAACACTCATGTGCGTCTCTCTGCCCGCCCCAACCAATACGTTCCGCCTTAATCCTAGGAGCAGGCATAATTCAGCCTAATAATACATAATTCAAATATGACGCTGGACACATTAGTTCCGCCGTCTTAAGCACTCGCCGGCGCCAGTGATAAATGGAGGTCCAACAGGTTGACGTCCAGAGGCGGCAGCCGACCAGCAATTTAAGTAGATTTTGTGGTCGACAATTTCTTAGCAGTTCATGAACGTATGTGCCAAAAAAAAATGTGTATATGTATATATGAAGAAAACCATAAAATGTATTAAATGCGCATTTCACTTGAAATGCTGCGACTGCCAACGATGATTGATGAATGCCGACGAATGACAAAGAGAACTTGGCACATGGGCCATAAAACATTTTCAGCAAATGCTCATCAAGTAGCCATACGATAAATAAAAGAACAGTCCAAACATTTGATGAGACGGCAAAGGGAACGCTGTGCTGGAGACCATAAAAATGCAACGCTCAGTCAAAGACCGAAGCTCATTCAAATTGTGGCCATAGACACGCCCACACAGCCAACCACCCGCCCACCCACACGCACACACATAAAGAGCAGACAAAAGACATAAACTAAATGAAGCGCCGCACCTAATGCCAAAAAGAAGAACGTTGCGACGAGTATTTCTATTCCATTTCCATTTGCCATTTGCTATTGTCGTAACTCAATGCTATTTAAAGCCAAGTCGAAATCAAAATCAATTGTTACATGCACACTCACGCACACACACACACACACACACACACAATGAAAACTGTTTTTCCTACACAATAAATGCGAAGCAAGCGAGTCTCGACAAAAACCGAATCATGCAATCCAGTTGCTGCTTTAATAGAAAGATAATCATATAAGTTGGGAGACGCACATGAAACTACTTACCACACACACACACACACATACACACAGGCATGTGAATATAGTTGTGCAAACATGGGCTAACCAGACATGGTGGCACATATAACATGCCACAAACCTCAACAAATCTGCAACATTCGATTGCAACTGGTTGGTTTCTTTATGTTAAAGAGATTGTATGTTGACATATATGTATGTATGTACATAATCATTGTCTGTTTTGGAAGTTCTTGAAAACGTGCCAAACTGTTTCATCACAAAATACAATGAACTCATTCCGCCGATAGTATGCTTTCCCCCAAGCGATTGCCACGACAACAAATTGCGTCAGCAGCGCAATCATCAACAAGATTTAATTAGCTTTTAATGCGAAAAGGCAAAAAATAAGTGCACATCTGTTATATTTAATACTCCTTCAGGGAACTGCTAGCTTTGGACGAATATTTAATGCCCTTTTAGAGAAAAAACTGTTGCTATTCTTGTGAAAGGGTATAAAATTATATGTGTACCTGCGGGTGTTTCCCGGCATTGCTTGTGGCAAGTCTTGTCCCTTACATTTTAGATAAATATTTTTCATTTTCTTTTTTTATCCAAGAGCGGTAGATTTTTCGAAGAAACATTAAATATAAATATCAATCACAAAGATCTTTGGAATAAGTTATGAAGCTGATCTGATGATAAGCAAAAAATTTGCAAACAACCGTTTTTGCCAATGTACCAGATGAAGCTTGAGTTTTGCGAGAAGTGCGTAAAACACGTCTCAAATAATATTTCATAAAAGTCCTTGGAAATGAATTTGAACGCGAAATTTCACTCACAAAATCGTTGACTCCCAAGCAGGAATAGATTTTTCAAAAAGCGTGAAACACCCCTCAAGTGAACTTGAACAAAGAACTTCAAAAATGAGCCTAAGGCCGATCGGCTGCTAATCAAAAAAATTGCATACAATCGATTTTTACGATTATTTCCCAAAACCCCGCATTAGCGTGCACCTCCATCACATAAGAAAACTACACAACAAATTTCAGCTTTCCTTGATCACCAATCTGTCAGTCAGTCAACCACTTGGTTAGTCAGTCAGTCAGTCGGTCAATCAATAGATAAATAACAACTCATAATACTGTGTTTCTGAAAAATGTCAAAATAATATACAATAATAAAAGTACACTATTTGACCACTGCCGTAGTATTACGACGATCGGATTGTAGCTCTGTCCGGCGAGTCTTCCACCTTGTTTATGATATGTTAAAGGGCAAAGGTCAACGTATTTTAATCCCAAATGATTGTTTTATGGCCAATAGCTCAGTTGAAGCAACAGAAATAGACCAGACAACTACCTAATGGCATGTGTTTAATCAAGAGGAATTTATGTGTATCAACTCAAGAAGAAGAAGAAATCAGTGCCAGACAAACAGCTGTGGAACCAAACCAGCCGCATAAATATCCATTGGACACACAAGACGAAAGTGTGAATTTGCAATTTAAATGGTCGAAATGTCGCGCCAATATAAATCAATACAATTGCCCAGGCTAAGACATGACCATTTCTCTGCTGCAAATAAACAATAGACTAAACAAATTAAGCTTAAGTGGTATCTAAATACGCATATCAATATGAATAATGGAGCCAGCCTTGCGTCGCAGCTGTACGAAGAAAAGGGCGACAATTTTTATTTTGTCCATATTTGAAGGGACCAAAGTAGCCGAAAAAAAGCCTCATCCACATTACAGACGGCACATTAAAGACGAACTGAGTCCTGTTTTCACAGCTTTAAAGTTCCCTGGAACTTGAAAAACTCCACCACACTCCACAGCAAAGTTAACATACATGAGTGGGACTGAGACCAATTGGTATTTAAATATAAAGTCCCAGCACTAAAGGGCGTTATAAACCTAATTAAAAAGCTGCGCTGTGTAGCGTTCCACGGATAAATAAAAATCTATTCAAAACAATACTTACAGCTAGCTTTCAATATGAGAACATATCTACATTATTTGATCTGCTTACTAGTTCTACACAGCACGGATTCTTATGGGACACTGGAGGATCTTGCCATGTCTGTGGCGAGCTTAGAAAACTTAATACATGCCCAAAGCCTATTTATAGAGGAGCTCTTCGATTATACCCAGGCTTTGCAGACAACAATTAAGACATTCGAGAGGTGACTTAACGATTGGATTAAGAGTGCAAATAATTTCTTGTTCCTCGCCAGATGCTTGTTTGAAGTGCGCGCAAAGATGCAGCATTGGAGGGCTGATCCCGAGGCATATCTAGCCAATCCCTTGAACAGTTATGCGCTGATACGGCGCCTCCACGAGGATTGGAGTTACATTGAGTCGTATATGCAAAAACCAGTTGGTTCGGAGTATGCTGAAAATGTGTATTGGCTTTTTGAGGACTATGCGCCCACAGCCACAGACCTGGAGGATGCAATGAAGGCCATGATACGAATACAAGACTGCTATGATCTGGAGGCGGCGCAGCTGGCCAATGGGCTGATTGATGGCAAGCAATACAAGTATGCAACGTCTTCATTAAATTCTTCTTAGTTTCACTATTTGTACTTTAAAGTGCCCAACTAAATGCTCTTGACTGCTTTGCTTTGGCCGAGTTCTGCAAGGAGAAGCCACAGTTACACTATGCTGTGGCCTGGTACAAGGAAGCTCTTGAAAGGTATAACTATAGCCAAGATAACGAGCTATATGATACAGTTTATAAACTCACAGCGAATGACTTTTATGGAAAATATGCCAACAAGCTTTCCGAGAACAGTAAGCAATACAATTATTTGAAGATCCTAAAGGAAACTGATTTGCTTCATCCACATAGATAATAATAAGGAGGCTTTAAATGTGCTCAACAAAGCCGCTGATTTACATAGTTTACTCTGGCTACAGCGAAAACTATTGGAAGATTCCGTGCGTCATCTTAGCACAGGCTATAAGGTTGCATATTTTCAAATTAAATTTGAATTATATTACAACCTTTGCCTTTTTCAGTTTGAAAAAGACCCCCTCAATTCTATGCAGATCGGTTGCCGTGGCCTGTTTCCAAATTTAACGCAAATGTATTGTTACTATCAAAATTCGAAGGAACCTTTTTTAATATTGGCACCGCTTAAAGTGGAATTACTAAACAATGAACCTTACGTGGCGCTATATCACGATGTCATCTATGAAAATGAAATTAAAGAACTGTTGAGCGTAGATCTTGCCAGCATGAGACACGATCGGACTGCAGATCATAAAAACTCCGTTAAGTACACAACCGTGACGAGGGACCTGGATGATGTGCTCAATTATCGTGTTATGGACATGACAGCCATGAACGTGGCCTCCGAAAAGGACTTTCTACTTATCAACTATGGCATAGGTGGCCACATAAGAGCACTCTCTGAGCAGCAGGTGAGCTACAGCAAACTCATAAAGCCATAGTAACCAGAGCTTATTAAATACTTTAGCCGCAACTGGACAATGTCAGGGCCTCCATTATATTTTTCGTAAGTACTGGAGTTCTCTCTTCTTGTTATTTTCAATATCAAATTCCTATCTGTGCGCTCTCGAGCTGAGTGAAGTGCCGCAAGGTGGTGACACTATTTTTCCAGAACTGGAAATTGCCATCAAGTCAAAAAAAGGCGCCGCATTAGTGACGCATCATTTGGACAAGCAGCTAAATATTGATCTTAGCTCGGATCATTTGTCATGCCCCGTCTTGGTGGGCTCCATGTGGAGTAGGTTTATTTAAAATTTACTTACAAATTCGACTCGAAATGACTTTTTGCAATTGCAGCTCTTGTTAAGTGGATATACAGATACAGAAAATAAGAGTATCATTTGTCTCAAGGCATTTGGATATTACAGTCTATGAGTTTATGTTCCGTTTTTTGAGTTGATTTGGAATGGATATTAAATATTCAACCGTTAGTCTTGGCATATTAACTATGGTGTGCTTGATTAAATTGAAAACACACTCACATTTCTTAAGCGTAACACGCCAAAGCATTATCAGTTTACCATCCGATTGGCTGCGAAGTGTTTATAATGAAGTTCCAACTCGCAGTTTTTATTTTCTCAATCTTGTTTTATGGCACGCTTGTTAATGGCTCTAAAAATTACACGACAGAGCTGTATAGCAGCTCAATTGTGGGACTGTTAAAGCTGTTAGATATTGAGGATAAGTTTGTGCTTAATCTGCAGGAATATGCCGAAGCCCTAGAGGAAAAGTTGGAAACGCTGCAAATGTGAGTGAAAGTCGAATATGAATCGTACGTTACACTGAATTCTCGTCCAGCTATTTAAGGACGCTGAATCGTGATGCTCTGAAGAGCACAAAAGAACAGGAACAATATGTCTCAAATCCGCTGAAAGCATTCGGACTTATTCGACGTATACGTCAAGACTGGCGCGCATTACAGGACTTGACGGAGGCAAAGGCGGGTGCAGGTAATGCGGAAACACAATTTTCCACTGATTAGCAAGTATATAGCTTTTGAATATCAATGCCAAGCAGCACAGCTGGCAGCTATGACAGAGCTTCTGGCCAAAGCGCCAACTGAGTATGATATGGAAGAGTCGCTGCTGGGCTTAAATCGCATCGAGCTGACCTATGACCTCAGTGCAATTGACATAGCAGAAGGACGCCTGCAAGGCAAGCAATTCAAGTGAGTTATTTGTCAGTTGCAGGACATGCCTAACCCGCCAACAATTATCCTGCAGCAATAAGCTTTCGATACGTGACTGTTTGGCCATAGGTAATCACAAATATGACAACAAGGACTACGGCCGGGCTTTGATCTGGTACCACATTGCATTCAGGCGCGATAACGAACCCAATTTCTTGGCCTACAATAAAATCTTGGGTAGGCCCCTAGCCGGTATGCGTCGCAAATTTGCCAGTGCGCGTCTCTTGCAAGGTAAGTAGAACGGATCAATTGATATGCCCAAATGCCTCATGACCAACTGTTGGCTAGGTATGCCGTTCATTGAGCCCACACTGAATGAAACACAAGCGCAGGAAAAAGTTGATGAAATACTGAAGGCAACTAACTCAAGTGAATTGGAGAATTTCGTAAACGAACTGTTAAAACAGGAAGACGTGGACGTTTTAGGGGTAAACCTACTAAAACCGAAACCAAGCGCCCATTATTTGGGCTGTCGTGGCCTTTTTCCCAGTCGCAAAAATCTGAGTTGTCGTTACAACTCAACAACCACACCGTTCCTGCGACTGGCACCGCTCAAATTGGAGGAGATCAGCCACGATCCATATATAGTCATGTACCATCAAGTGCTGTCCGACAGCGAGATCGTGGAAATGAAGCGGCTAACTGGGCGTATGGAAAATGGCTTATCGGGTGCCGATACGCCGAATAGTACAGAGCCGCTCGACATCGTAGCACGCGCTAGCTGGCTGGTGGAGACGACACCTTTTCGGGAGCGCATCAATCAACGCATCACAGACATGACGGGCTTCGATGTGCAGGATTTTTTGCCTCTAATGGTGGCTAACTACGGCATAGGCAACTACTTCAAGCCTCACTACGACTACATGTACGGTGGGCGTGTGCCTGGTGAGTCCGTTGCCGAACTGGGCGAGCGTATAGCCAGTCTGATATTCTACGTGAGTTCGTTGATGCCATAGTCATGGAATTACATGAGACTACCTCAAAACATTACAGGCGAGCGATGTCGCGCAAGGTGGGGCCACCATATTTCCCGACATTCAAGTTGCAGTTCAGCCCCAGAAGGGCAACAGCCTGTTTTGGTATAATATGTTTGATGACGGCACACCGGATCCTCGTTCTCTGCATTCCGTATGCCCTACTATTGTGGGTTCCAGATGGAGTGAGTCTGTCTTTGTGGTTTGCTTATTAGCTTTGATAATTCCAATTTTATTCCGATAGCGCTCACCAAGTGGTTGCACATGTGGCCCCAGATGTTTATCAAGCCCTGCTATGGAAGGCCATCGAAATAAGTCTCGAAGATAATTTAAATGATTTACTTTTCAGTGATTTTTTATTCCTTTAAAATTTATATATATTTCTGCTAGCGTCCTTATGATTTTTTTAATTTCTTACGGTATCGAAAAAAATGTTTTCAGAGCTTTTTTAAGACATGTGAAAAAGCTACCAACTTATGGTCACGCTAGTTGTTATCGTTCTTTACTTGGCTCACACATGAAAACTGTAAACGAGCCATGCAAATGAAAACAACAAGCCAGAACGGCTAACTTCAGCACGCCGAATATAAATTACCCTTTTAGACAATGGCTTACAATTTTCCAGATTTCTGTGAATTATAATATATATATTAAAGAGCAGACAAGTTTGTTCAAAATATATGACGAAGGAAAAAAGTTGTTTAAACAAAACATCATTTTCTAGCGATCGTTGCCAAGACAGTTGTGGTCCGATTCTGTAATCAGATGTTAATAAGATTTTGGTCAAGATACAAAAAGTTTAATATATGAACTTAAATTTCGACAAGTTTTTCTTATGGCCTTTAGATGCGATATTGGCAAGATTTTGCTTATCTGCAAAGCAATTCTAAGAACTTTTTTCGACCGAATATGCCCATGGCAACTGGTGCTCCGATTTTATTATTATTTTGCTTATAAGTAGCATGATGAAACTATTTAGTTTTCAGTTTTAAAGAACATACTTTTCTACCAATGAATCCTATGACAGCTAGTGGTCCGATATAGTAAACCGGTGTTAAATCAGATTTTGCTGATTCGATATATATAAGTCCGATATAGTTGTCCGATTTTGATTAGATTTTACAGATTCGGGCTAGATAAGATTTAGCTCACAAGCATAGCTCACTAGGCGCTAAGCATAAAGAAACCTTTAAAAGACGAAATTGGTCACGAAAACTAATAAAGTATTTTTTCATATGGCAGCTAGTGCTCAGAAGATTTTGCTCAAAAGTAAGAAACATGGTGAAATCAATAAAGAACGAGTATGCTCACGAAATTTTTAAAAAACAAAATATGTTCAAAGAAGATTTTAATTTTCGACCGGTGGTTCGATATAGTGGTCCGATTTTAATAAGATTTTGTTCATAAATAAAGAGCCTGGTTTTGTCAAGATATATGGTTTACATACAAGTTTTCAGTCTAGAACTTATTTTTCTTACGTTCATTCCTAAGATTTTGCTGATTTGATCTTGTTAAGATTGTAAATCTATAATTAATAAACATTGTAAAACCTATAAACGCCGAGTTTGGTCAAGATATCTAAAAAAAAAAAACAAAAAAATGTTCATATATATGATACAGTGATCCTAACCTTCATGTACTTAGAGGGTCGAATATATCTCCTTTAATGTGTTACACATATCTCGATAAAATTATAATACCCTCTACAAGTGTATACAAAATTAAAGTTAAATTAACTGCAAAGTGTGGCGAATTCTCAGCCCAAGTATATATATAGAAATAACGCCCGAATAGTATTTCCAGCCAGAAATGACGTGGTTTTCAACTTTATGTTACATTTCTCTTATATGTGCTCCATTTTGCACAGCAGAAATGGAAAATCAAATGTTTTTATACAGCACATCTGTTGGGAGCATGTCGAAGCTGGTGCAGATGGAAAATAAGCTGATGAGTAGTTTGCAAATTATTGCCAAGGACATGCAGCAAAAGCTTAATATGATAAGGCTGTAAGTGCCAGTGGAAAAGTATTCTATCCATCGCATTACATCCAGTTACTCACAGCTACCAGCAAATGTTGAAGCATTCACCCGAGGACAGTTCCGAAAAGCACGAGGAATTTGTGGAATATCCGCTAAACGCATTCGCACTACTTCGAAGGTTGCAGCAGGATTGGCCCAAGTGGCTGATATATCTGAAGACTCAACCCGAAATAGAAGAGATGCAGCAGGAGATGCAGAAGGCGCCAAGCGAGAAAGATTTGCAGACAGCAATTAAAGGCTTGCTGCGCATTGAGAGAGTCTATGATCTAGAGGCATCGCACATGGCCAAGGGACTGTTACTAGGCAAACAATACGAGTGAGTGGAGTATAGACCGGCTTAAGCTAGAATTCACTTGGAGAATTTCTCTTCTTCGCTGCAGCTCATTTCTCACTTCGCCCGACTGCGTAGCCTTGGCGGACAATCTGTTTAATCGCACCGAGTATTCGAGATCTACGCACTGGTACCGCACTGCAATACGCCTGTACAAAAAGCCATATGGAAAACTGTACAATCGTGTGCTGGGCTTAAAGCGCAAGGGACTCAACAGAAAGTATGCCCAGGCAATTGTCTACGAGCGTAAGCAATTCGAATAGTATCACTTAATATCTCGACTAAATATATGCCTGCCTATGTATGCCTGACAGCGGATGTCTCACAGGAGCCGCAAGTGGCTGGTGTAGAGCCCGAATGGAAGGATAATGTAGATAATGTCATCAAGCAGCTCGTCAGTCAGTCCAGTAGCGACCAAATCCAATATATGGTCGATAAGTATCTGGCAGTGGACGAGCAAATTTTCATTGATCAGCGATCTAAACACAAACCAAAGCCCAAAGCGGTGGAGAAGGGCTGTCGTGGACTGTGGCCAAAGCGGGAGACCCATCCGTTGAGCTGTCGGTATGTTCAGAATAGCTCAGCCTATCTCAGGCTGGCACCTCTGAAAATGGAGATCCTGAGTGTGGAACCCTTAATACAGCTATATCACGATGTCCTGCACGACTCTGAAATCGAAGATGTCAAAAATGTGACAAATCATCGGAAAATGGTTGAGAATGTGGCCAGTACTGTAAAGTTGATCACATTGAAGGATGCGCTACATGCGCAAAATATAAATCGTAGAATTACGGATATGACTGGCCTGGATATGGCACAGAACAATACGCTTCATTTGCTCAACTTTGGCCTGGGCGGTTATCTGGGCAAACAGATAAAGTTACAAGGCGATCGCATAGCTACAGTAATTTTCTACGTACGTAAGACAATTGGGAATTTCTAAAGTTCTTATATAGAGCATCATTTGCTATAACAGGCTAGCGATGTTCCGCTTGGTGGCGCTACCATATTCCCAAGGCTGCAGCTCGTGGTGAAGCCGAAAAGAGGCACAGCCTTGTTGTGGTACAATTTGAATGCAGCTGGTAAACCGGATCCGCTGACAAGGCACGCCGTCTGTCCTGTGGTCGTGGGTTCCAGATGGGGTAGGCTTTCAACACACACAACTGCAAATAAAAGCAAACTATATTAAACTTGTTACAGCTTTATCGAAGTGCATAGAAGATCAACAGCAGCTGCCCAAGAAGCTGTGCCTGGCCTGAATATCGAGTTTTCATATAAAAGATAAAATGTTAATAAACAGCTCAATGCTAACAAAAGTGGAACAATGCCGCCACTCTTATCCCCTCCTTCTCACTCTCTTGCAAGCGGCACTAAATTTGGGATGTTTGGGCGGGAACTAAACTGAATTTCCAGCAGGCAGCTATCTGCTATATCGTAAGCTTATGTGCTTGCCCCAAATACCATTTAGCGGAAGTGCACACTTCAATAATGGAACGGGCGACGCAAAGTGGCAAGTGGCAAGTGGCACCCGAGTGCAGAAAGGACAAGCACAATGAAAGGCGCATTGACAATGGAGCGCACGCGAGGTACTTAAAGGAAAACAACGCACATTTTTCACCCGGCGCACACAAGGATGTGCCCAACTGATTTTATGTGCAATGGTGCAATGCGTTCAACTGATGGCAACTGTTGCCTTGCCATGAAACTTTTCATGAATATTTTAGGCAATTGCATAATTTACAAGAGCAGCAAGAATCAGGCGCAACAGTGAGTCGGCGACTGCTCGAGTCGGCAAACTAATTGCCAAGATTACGCCAAACTTAAAATGCAATGGACAGCGGCCGGGGCTCAAATAGCTGCACTAATTGGAAACATTTTCAACTGCAACTGCCAGCTCTTAAATAGTGCTAATACTTGGTTAAGTCGCGATACCAAAACTTACAATGGGGTCGGGGTTGCAGCCAGACAGAACAAGTTGTCGGCTGTGAGTGTTGCGGGCAAATAAAATCAGCATGAAAGCAATTGTGCAACTCACTCAGAAGTGTCCCCGAGGCTAAAAAAAAAACACACACACAGGACAACGAAAATTAGACACGGGGCCAGAGCTGGAGCCAGTGTCAGTTGAGGCAGTCAAGGGTAACAAGCGTATGGGGCCCCCAACTGCTTTTCAAATGGGCAACAATGAAAGAGAACTGACGCCTGGCGGCGGCTGCTGCTAGTTGGATTTAGCAATGGGAAATGCATTTTAGTTGAAACTACATATGCAAATATACATAAGAGTAAAGCATAAAACGACACACCAATTTACTAAGAATAATTAAAGATATTTTAAATTGCGCAATAACAATAAAATAAACCGAATCTTTTCCCACTGCCAATCAACTATTTCCATGGGCTGCAATTGTAAAACGTGATTAGAAAGATGAAATCGAAATTATATTTAAGCCGAAATACTCCCACATTATTATGTTTCTGAAGTCACATTATTATGAGCAATGGATTGCTGGAAAAAACATTGCTTAAAAGGTTGGCCAGCCAGCAAATGACACTCCAAGGCTTTCAGTGGAGTTTATTGAATGACTATGTAAGCTGTTGAGTCGAGTAAGAACTTCAGCAAAAGTAAATCGCAGCTGAAGCAGATGCAGTACAAAGCACAGCCCAGAGATATGCAGAAGATCCAAGCAGCAGCAAAAGCGAACGCCAGTTTGCGGCCAGCCAGTTGGACTCGGGGGGGATATTGTTGGGCGATTTGAACTTTTAAGTGATTGAATTGTTATCAGCGACATGAATTTGTTTGGCCATTTGAATGATGTCGCCCTGGGACTGGAATTGAAGCTAAGCGCTGCGATAATGGTCCCTAAAGGACAAGTTAAGCGAAAACTCTTTACAATTGTCAACTGTTTTTGAGATACTCAAAGCGTTGAATAAATTTTGCAAGCGATACGCGAAATGGCTGGTCGTCTGGCGCATCCTGTGAAATATCTGATGCTGCTGTTGCCACTTCAAAGAGATGCATACCTTATGTTGCAAGCAGCTTGAGCTGTGTTACAAATTGAGGGCGTAGTGTGTGTACGGCACTTGCAGGGAGAGATGGGGAGTTAAATCGGTGCAGCACTAACAACACTTAACTTACTTGTTGCCAAGTCATGGCCGCCAACTGCTTTAGCTGCGCTCTCTGCCACATATGCCATACGCCACTAGCCACTTGCCACATGCAATAGCTGCACTGTGTCAAGCTGCTGGGTTATGCCTTGTGCCTGATGTTTCCTTTTCCCAGCTTATGTTGAACCTCTTGCCAAGCTGCCGACGACATTGAGCACTTCATAAATGCCAAGCTTGAACGGCGTGCCGACTCCCGAGTGTGTCTGCCTGTGTGAGTGTGAGGTGTGTGCATGTGCCTAACGTGGGCTTGTTATGTTGATTTAAGGCCAGACGCTGTCATCCGCATTTAGTCAATATGGTATAGATTAATGGCACAAATTGGGTTTACTCTAGAATTATTATTATATTAATCTCAAGCATTACAAGAACGTGTTTAATCATAGCTTATTAATGGATACACATGAAATGTACACAAAACTAATTAACGTATTGCTGAATGTCAAATCCAGCTACAAGTCATCGCCGTCATTTGGCAAATTGGCATCCTCTATTTTGCGGATTTGCTCCCAGCTCAACTTCGATTCCTTGACATCCGTGATGGGTGCCGAGCAGTATGGACAATAGCGAAAGTCCATCAAAAAGAATTCCTGCACAGATGACCATTCACAATGCTTAATAGAGAATCACTAGGAATAAATACCATCCCCGCCACTTACCGAAGGATGCACCTTGCAATGCTCACTTATGCGTCCATGAAAATAATGATGACAGCGCTGGCACTCGAATGCCTTTTGCGGGCGGAAGCAGATGCATACGTGCACCTCATACTTGTAATCCGATGGCAGCTCATATTTCAGTTTATTCTTTCCGTCATTGCTGCTGCTGTTGTTGTTGTTATTATTATTATTGTTGTTGTTGCTGCACCAGTTGTTGTTCTGGTCGGCATATTCATTTTGATTGGAGTTCATCATTTTAAAAGTCAACTGCCGATTAGGAGGAAAAATGCATATATAAATACATAAATATATATGTACATGTAAATATCGTTGATCTTACTCTAGACGCTTCTGTGATTTAACCAATTCGCTTGAAATGAATATAGCACAGAACTTAAATCATGACATTAAATATGAAGCCTTGTGATTTGACATATTCTTTACAACTTCAAATACTTTCATTCATACATACATACATATGCATAAATGCGTGTGTATGTATGTATGTATTTATGTATATGCACAAGAACGCAAGCTTGCCTTTTTACAAATTAAAAAAATGCAATTTGGCGTGCAAGTGTGTGTGATTATATTCAAACCAATTAACATAATTATACTGAGTAATATTGTATTGATTACCTTATAATGAAAACGAGTGCGTTTGAATAAGAATACGAATTCTTTAATTGCGCACAATTGCGACGCGGCTTCTTTCAACTAAGCGACCAGTGTTGACTACCTTCGAAAAGCAACAAGTTAGATAAATAAACAGCTGCATTTCTTATGCAATGTTTTGTTATCAAATATTTTATTTTACCTTGTTTACCTTTTACGGTTGCAGCTAAAGCTGTTGTTTGCGATTGTCGCAAATTTCTGAATTAATTACTTATCTAGCGTCTTTTCAAAAGGCCACAACCAATTGGAAAGCAGCCGAACTGGCAACGCTATCTCTGGAATGCTTTATGTAACGGTGCTCATCAGTGCTGTAAAATTCTTAAAAAACATGTGCAATTGCTTTTGTATTTTCGCACACACATGCATACGTACAGAATGACGCACTTTCAAAATAACAGATACATGCATACATACATATGCACATAGCAATTTGAAGCTATGCACTTATGCACATACATACATACATATGTAATCAAAGCCATTGTTCCCAAGGAACAAAATGTGTGTTTAGATACACAACCGTATCAATATATTTATTGATTTCATTGTTCATTTGTTTACATATACTTTGGTATTTGTATAGATATTGAGTGTCGTCAACGACAATTTTCTTATATGTACATATGCATCTCTATTGTTTCACATTTGATCCGCCGCCATTCGCAAATCTTTAGCAGCGGCTCCGCAGTAAGCGCAATTGCGTGCATCCATTAGATAAGCAATCTGTGAATATAAAAAGCTGATCGCTGCATTTATTCATGTATATGTATGTGCGAAGTTTAACAGTTTACTTCTGGATGCGCGAGACAACGCTCCGCGATGCGGCCCACAAACGATTTCTGGCAGCAGGTGCAGATAATCAATCCGCGCTTGCGATGACAGATGCAGCTTTCTGGACAACTCGCCTCCGACTTCTTATAGACAGCGAATGATGATGGCACCGATAGCCAAGAATATTTCTTAGATTTACCGTTGCCGCTTTGAATTTCCATTTTGAGGTTTTTATTTTTGAATCGACTCGATCGTTCACTCGGCTTATTTTTCATCGACTGACAGTGCTGTAAAATATTTTCAGCCAGCCGCGTAAGTTGTGGGTATTCCTGCGTTCGAATAAAATAGTGTTGCTATGCTTTTCCAACTATCGGATTAAAATTTATTTATTTTAAATTGTTCGCAGTGTAATAACAGCTTTAAGCAGTGGAAAAGGTCTTCTCCTCTAGACAATGACAAATTTGAAGGTTATATCATTCCATAACTGTATACGCAGGTGTGGAGAAAATTATTAATACAAGCTGACGCGGATATACACCAGTATAAGTCCCAAGTTTCAAGTCTCAAACTTTATGGGCAGCCGAAATATTTCCTTTTAGTTCGACAATGCGCAAAACGAATACACTCTATTTCACTTTTAAAACAGAGCAATTTGAAAAACATTTATCATGCTCGTGAGCTAACCCGAAATAAGTTTGGTTGTTGTCTTTGCTAACAAGTAACCCTTGTGTTTAGCCTAGACACAAACATCGAAGCGTATTATTGTCATCTCTGTCTGACACGTGTTGCATGCGGTTCCAAATATAAATACGATATGTAACAATCAGCGCCGTCGCAGCAATGTGAAATATACAATATGGCGATCCACTTTCAACTGGCTCGTTGGTCTAGGGGTATGATTCTCGCTTCGGGTGCGAGAGGTCCCGGGTTCAATTCCCGGACGAGCCCAAGTGGTTAAATGTAATTATTTTGTACTTTTTTTCTTGTTACAAAAATCTGATTTCAATTAATTTGCTGCAATTTGCAAAGAGAAAAATTAAATTGCCGCCTTACAAACAAAACAAGTAGCTGCTGTGGTCATCAGATAATTTGTTTTGTTTAAATTGTTTAGAGTTCATGAGTAAGGTCAAAATTGTGATATTTCGTTTTGTTTCTTTCTTGCTTCGCATTTGGTTGCTATGCATAATTTCTTGTTGTTAATGTTGTTTTGTGTGTTTTTTCTTTTCCTTTGTTTTACATACATAAGCATTTTTGTTTAGCATTCGTTTAGTTTTTAGCATTATGTGCTGGAAATACTTAGAACAATATGGTTTTATTAATTAAGATTAAGATTTGTTGTAGGCGCTGCCGCGTTCTTGTCTGCTTGGTATTTGTATGTGTATGTGTGTGTGTATGTGTTGTGTATGCTACATGCGCTGTCACCATCAGGGCGTGCGCGTTTGTGTGTGAGTGTATCTGTGTGATTTGTGTTTGGGGGAGAAACAGTCTCAATGGATGCAGTTGGCTGCCGCTGAACTTGTCTCCATTACCGCTAGCTCACTCGTATTCCAGAACATTCTTATGATAGAATAATAAATAACTGCAAGGAGTGGATAAAGAGAAATAAATAGATTGGCATATATGTATGTCTGTATGCGATATATTCCATGCAGCCGCCAACTCACCCCTCGCTGTCGAGCACCTGTTTGAGCGAAGCCATTGTTATCACATGATCATCGCACTTGACCCACGTGTCCTTCTGGTGACGCACATAGGCCGTATAATGGCCGGTGTCTATGGTGCCCACATGATTGACGACCGCGTACAGAGAGAAACGAAAGTCGCCATAGGCATTGTTTTTCTCGGACATAAATGGCGTCATATCGAACTCGACGGGAAACTGAATGAACGACGATATTTTGCGGTCGATCAGTGCCGAATGCTCGAAACGCTTCAGATGGAACGAGACGACGCTGGGCAGGGTGCGCAGGCTAAATTGTTTGGTGGACTCTTGGTACGATTTGCAGGTGGAGCATTTGATTTTGGCCGCCGAGCCGAGATGCTCGGCACGCGTATAGCGCTCCAGGCAGTCAATCAGCGTCTTCGGCGTGACGCCGCCGTGCGTTGTTGTCTCGCCGAGATCCAGTGAGATGTCCCAGAAGGGATCGAATGTGGTCGAAACGCCATTGCATGCCTGGCACACCACATCGCTCTGCAGCATGCCCGTAAAGATTTGATCGATGATGCAGTTGCACTGGCCATAGCAATGCGTGGCCGTTGCATTGGCACTTGAGCTGGAATTGCCCCCCGATGCGCTCGAGCTGTTGCTCTTGCTCTCGTGCTCCGACTTGGCCTTCACACAATGCCGATGCAGCACGTCCAGCGTCGCTATGAAAAACTCGTGCGCATCCTGCTGCTCATAGCCGGCCAAATGCTTCGCATGGTTCCAAATCAAATGCAGCAAACGATGCAGCGACAATGGCGAACGTGAGCCCGAATAGAACTCCTAAAACGAAAAGCCCAAAATCAAAACGGCCGCAACTGGACACAACTGAAAACCGCGCATGCGCTTACCTGGAAGAGACGCGACACCTCGCACACCAAACACTTGTGTGTGGCCTTGCTGCCACAGTCGTGGCGATCCGACATGAAATAGTCGCTCAACAGCGGAGTGTGCACCAGAGCCTGCGAAGGAGCAGTTAATCGAAAAAATAAAAAATTAGCCAAAATTACGAACTTCGAACTGCCCTTCCAGGCATATATAATATCTCTCTTAATTGGAAAGGAAACATGCAAAAACGCAATTTAAAGGGGATGGTTCCTACGACAGCTATATGATAGAGCAGTCAGATATTTATAATCTGGCTGACTGCAACATATGCTACACTTAATAGACGAATCCCTGCGAAGTTTGATTAAGTTGGGTCTTAAAACAAAAAGACTAGTTTTCATGGCAATAGGCTGTTAATAACGATCTATATATAAGAGCTTCAGTTAATGTTGCCAATTTACCTTTTTTTTTTAGTGCAAAACAGCTAGATTTAGAGTTCGTCAGCCAGAAACAATTGAAACTTTAAACTGATATAGCTATTTTATGGCATCTCAAAGAGAACTAATTACTAGTGAGAGCTAATTTAGCTATTTTTAGCTTTTTCTAACTTTGGATTCGGCTACTTTTTGCGGTCGTGGGCAACACTGTTTTCAATGCATACACATTTCGTTACAAACTTTTAAAATAATAATCGATAGCACTTTGTCAAAATTATCGACTATTTGCCTAAATTTGATAACAGGAACTTTTCCATTGGTTAGGGCTGGGCACCCGTATATAATCTAAGGCTTTAGTCGAATAGCAGCCAATTTTTTCTCTCTCACCTGGACAATGCAGTTCATGAAGCATGTCGCACCCAGATTAAGCAGTCCACGCAAACCAATCGTTTGATTGGGCCGCACCAGTCGACGACGTGCATTGGCCAGCAGCAGATTGGTCTCCTTTGGCGTGGGTATCCAGGGTTGCCAGCCGAGGCTCTTCTGGAGATCCTTGGCCTCCAGCTTGCGATTGATCAGCGCGTACTCGCGACTGCGCGCATCATAGATAAAGTCCCGACACGCATAACAGTACAATGTGCCATGGGACAGCTCCAGTGCGATGTTGTGCTTCTTGGCGCGCAGGTGGCTAGTTATGTGCGCACCGCGGCAGCCAAAGTAGATGCAGTGCAGGCAGGCGTACAGCTGGATGCCATAGCTGCCGCACTCGAAGCAATTGCAGTGTATGGCC
Organism: Drosophila borealis; assembly: GCA_035045885.1. Taxonomy (NCBI): domain Eukaryota; kingdom Metazoa; phylum Arthropoda; class Insecta; order Diptera; family Drosophilidae; genus Drosophila; species Drosophila borealis. The sequence goes on from JAWNOR010000211.1 coordinate 5,459,922, forward strand.
TATGGACAGGGGGGAACGCAAAAAAGGTGGGAGGGGTGGATGGTTGAGGCGCTGGTTTTGCCTGCTGCTGCCGCTTACCTTTTTTTCACGCGCATCCTTGTTGACACAGGCGGCAAAGTAGGCATCGATGACCCGATAGGTATCGTAGCTGTGCTCCTTCACGTAGGTCTGATAATGCCGGCAGCCCGTTTCCGACATGACGTCGACGTCAACGGCGCTGCTGCTGCTGACGTTGACGCTAGCGTTGGCGTTGGCGTTCGCGTTTGCGTCAAGCTCAGAGGCAAGCTTTTGCACAGTGCGCAAATAAACGGGAACTGACAAATGCGTCGCATTCAGTGGCCCCTTTGTTAGCTGTGCGCCTTCGACACCCCCGCCGCCCCGCCCACCACTAGCAACAGTTTCGTCGGCCGGACACCGGCCGGCAGCTGCCTGTGTTGTTGTTGTACTAGTTGTAGTTCTAGTTGTTGTTGCTGCTGCCGCCGCCGCTGCTGCTCGTGGGGTTGTGGACGCTGCTGTTGGGGGTACACGGGGTTCAGGTACAATGTCGGCCGCTCCCCGGCCGACCGACGCGTATGCGCGCTTGTTGTTGTTGCTGCTGCTGGCTCTGCTGCCGGCGCCGCTGCTGCTGCCACTGCCACTGCTTAAAATGCTTGTTGTACTATCAACGCTATTCTCTTTTGTTTTCGTTCGTTTTGCAGACGGCTGTGGCACGTTGGTTTTATCACACTTGCGCTGTTTTCGCCGAATTTTGGCCACTTTTATGCTGAACACGGACACGAATTGTGTAAAATAGGAACTTTGTTTTTGGGCCGTTGATGAGTTTTCTGTTTTTTCAAAGACTCTGATTTTGCACACGCACACACACACAAATACCACAGCGCACACACGCACAAACACACACGCACACATGCATGGAAGCAGACACAAACATACGAATATGAGCAGCGAAGCAGAGCAGCGCACACAGCTGAAGTCGACTCGGGAATTGTTGATATTATATCGATACCAACGATGGTTTTTTTTGTTTTGTGCGCGATGTTTTCATATACCGATATATGATATAATCGAAAGCTTTGTACAAATTAACTGCTGTAAGAATAATTACTATGATTTAATTCGTACATTGTTGACTTACAAATTTATCTCGCGCCAAGCAGCCAATCTATTTTTAAATCGACGTACAATTCTGTTAGTATTTTTGAAAGCGACTATTTTTGCAGTGTGACCATAATCTACTAGAACCAAGAACACCACCGCAATTACAAAAATAATACTGTATCGAATTAATAACCATTAGGAATTTCCTCCCCAAACAATTTATTCTTGTTTACAATACGTAAGGGGCATAAAATAAATCATGGAAAAGGTTTGCCGCGTGTGCCGAGACGGCGGAGGTAATCTAGTGGACATATTCGCCGACCAACTCGATCAGACAGACGAACCCAATTTGGCGGAGATGCTGAGCGAGTGCACGAACTGCGAAGTAACCCTAAATGATGCACTACCTCAACAAATGTGCGAGTCGTGCGTTCTCGCTGCTCAAAGTTTCTTTAAATTCAAGCGAACGTGCGAGGAGAGTCATCAGTATTTCATGCAGCAGCTAGACGCCAGGGATATGCTTGAAACAGACGATTGGCCACTTTCCGAGTGGGCCAAAAATATGATGTCTGTTAAGAAAGAAGAAGAGCAGTGCGAAGAAATTTTGGATTCAAAAATAGATATCTGCGAATACACCGAAACGCGATCAGATGATTGGCATTCCAATTCCAATGCCAATCCTATTTGCCTGTTTGAAACCAAATTCATCGATTGCGACATGAAGTGCGATGTGAGCTGCTCCTTTAGCGAGGAATTAATTATTCCCTGTTCTAATACTGATAAAAAAGCCCACTTCTGTGCAACTTGTGGCAAGGAATTTCCAACCAAAAGGAAACTCAGCCTGCACGAGAGTTTCCATGCACGCCAACGGAAACACAAATGTCAGCTGTGCCCAAAGATGTTTGTCAATCCGGGAAATCTTGAGGATCATATACGCGCTCACACAGGCGAACGCCCCTATAAGTGTCCCCACTGCGTCAAGGCATTTACCCAGCGTGGACGGCTCAACGAGCACATTCGCATCCACACCGGCGAACGTCCGTTCAAGTGCTTGGAATGCCCGAAGACCTTCGCCAATGCAGGAAATCTAACGGTGCACAGACGAATCCACTCGGGTAATCGGCAGTACAAGTGCAACCAATGCCAGGCGTCCTATGTCCAGCCTGCAGCCCTCCAAAGACACATGCGCGTGCATCTTAATGACGAACGTCCATTCAAATGTGACATCTGCTTCATGCCCTTTCCCAAGAGCTCGTATCTTAAGAGACACATGAAGAGCCACACAGATACGAAACATCTTTTACAAGATGAAAATGACGTGAACCCTTTGAAAAATGTGTAAAACCCTTTTGGGCACATGATAACAGTACTGAAATTTTGCTTTCTCGATCAATTCGAGGCGAAGAGAACGAAAGGTCTGAACCCAATTGACTGACTTACAGGAACAATTTTAAAAATCGTAAATTAACCAAAATTTTAACCTATTAATAGCTTAAATATTTATTTCTTAAATAGGTGAAGGGTACTTATTTTTTTAAAATTATAGTCTACCTAAGAAAATCTTGAGATTGAATTTAAAATAAAATAATCAGAGAAAATATATATATTTTATTTGAATTTGTACTATTTTTGATACCTTATACAAACTAGATGGCTTAGTCTCGTTGGCCGCATTTCAAAGTCAAGAGCTCGTTCCAGAGCTAAATCGCTTTCTTACTCAGATAAGCCTGTGCTTCTTCGACCTAAATGAATAAGCAATAAATAGTCACAAGAATAAAGCATATAATATTATACATACAGTCTTAAACCATGCCGTCGCGGGTCTAAACACCCAACGAGACAGAAAACTCATCTCAGAGCGCGGCGCAATTCCATGCATGTGCAAATGCTTCACAGAGATGAATGGCGGGAAATGGAATCCAAAGAGAGCATCCGTTGTATTTATACCTTTAGATGTGAAAAAACTCTTCAGGCCCTCCTCCATGCGAAGCACTAGAAATTATTAATGTTAATGTCAGTACACAATTATATAAACATGCATATATATAGATGTTTAATCTACTAACCCATTTTTTCGTGCGATTGGTTGAGGACCTTTAGACTGTCATAATGTTGCTTGGTCACAATAAGATAATGATGTCGCGATGCCGGTCGAATGTCTTTAAATATGGCAAATTCGTCAGTCTCCATTTCCAAAATTGTTTCAGTTTTGCCATTTGAAATATCACAGAATAAGCAATTTTGATGGGCCATATTGGTCGACCAAGCAAAATTTACAAATAACAAAGCTGAAAACAGCTGCACGACAATCGGTGTACTTATCGATACCATCGGTAGCAGTTGGAAATAGTTGTCGATATTTTTAAGAATTTCAACTATTGTATAGACAGTTGTATTTATCGATACATGGCTTACTCAGTAACAGTAAACTTGCTACTGTGTGGGTGCATCGTTATTTATAGTTTCGCGCGATTCAAATAAAAAATTAAGTTTACAAAACGCTAAATCATAAAATATGAATATAAAACAAGTTAACCGCGTTGCAGTGACTCAAAATGGGATATTGGTTGTAAATTTAGTGCAGAAAACATATAAATCAGAGCTCGATCGCATTTTTTCACGGCGCAATTGGAATTGGGAAGACGAATGGAAGGCAAAGGGAAATGGTGAGCATTTACAGTTATTTGAGTTCTATGTGAAATAAAGCGTTTGCTATTAATGTATGTACATACATATGTATGTTAATAATTGTGTTATGCAATAATTATTAGCGGTAAAGAATGGGGTGATTTTTGTTGATCGCCTGATGCAGAGTCGGCACCCTGTATATTTTCCAATATAGTCGGCCGGCCAACTCGCAACAGCTGAGCGCTAAAGCTGCAGCTACCGCTCGGAGTATACTCTCGGCTTTCAGCTGCTCTCTTGGCTATCTCTTTCTTTATGTCGCTCGGCGCTTTTAACGTTTTTTCTCCAAGCCGCTTAAGCAGCTGTGCTGCTTTCGCACTGAGTCTGGTTGTTGTTGTTTTTTTAGTTTGTTGCGCGCTTGCTTGGCCGCTCGCTTTGCCGCCTGTCTGCTCACAGTCTGAGTTTGGTACGCAACGCGTTCGCAACGCGCGCGTTTTTATTATTCGGCCCGATCGCCGTCCACTTGGTACTCAGTTTCTTTAGCAGAGTTTCTTCGCGCAACTTTTGACGACGTGTGCTGCAGCGTACTTTGCGGCTAATTATTGAATTAAATTCAGTGTAAAATAAGCAAAACTAAAGCCAAGCGGAATAATTGAGCATTTTTTAGCATATGTAAGAAAGTGATAACGGTTTTTTAAATTGGTGAAAATTCATGCATACCGAAAATAAGTGTGCCTACATTATTATTTTACGAAATTGAAAAAAAAAGATTACCAAAGAGAGCTTTCAATAACTATGAGACAAATGGAACTGTGGTAGTCAGGAATTTAGTCTTATAATTGAACTATTGCATTAGATAAACTCTAAAAAAATGAAATAAACCTGTGGTATTACAACAAAGAAATCAGAGTTTGGGTAAATTAAAAGATTGAAAGCTTCAAGCAGCGTTTTCGATCGTTAAGATGACAGGAAATTGAATACACTTGTGTGTTTTGATTGGCATTGAAGAAATCAAGCTCGATTTGAGCAGAAAAATCACTGGAATGATTTTTGGTCCCGCCCCACATGCAATTGTTAATCGTTCACATGCTTAACGCCGCCAGCCCACCATATACGCCCATATAAAGCCCACAGCAGCCCAATCAAACATTAGTTTCTTCAACTGGCTAACCAAAATTGCCAACTTCCTGTAAATCGTGTGTCTGTCGAACGGGGCGCCGAGTCATTAGCTCCTCGTCATGCCCACTCAAAGTACCGCTATGCGCCGGCTAGTCGTCGTATCTGTAGAGACGCGCATGTATCTTTAGCCAGCTACACACACATGGGGAGACTGGGCACAGGTCTCGCCGATCCCGGCTGCTGTGGCCCCTTCACTTTTTTTTTTGGTTTTTCTGCTCAGCGAAAAAGTTGGCGCGGCAAGTGCATTTCGCATTCCGCTGGCCGAAAGTCTCTTACGAGTTTTGCATCTCTGCATCTTAACTGTAAATTGAGGCATGCCCTCTCTCTCTCTCCCTCGCTCTTTATCTCTCTCTTGGTCTCGCGCTGCATTTCTTTTGTCGTCAAGTTCAATGTGCGTTGACAATTTTCCATTTCGAAATGGGCTGGCAACGGTTTTCCACTTTGTTTTTCGTTGCGTACTTTCACACACACACACACAGCAATTTCCATTGTATTTGGGCAGCTGTGCGTGTATTTTAATTTATTTTAAATCGATCGCCAATACAAATCATTGGTGCATATGTCGCGAGGTCTGCTAATGCGCCACTGTCATTCAACCCGGAACTGTGTCCCAGCGTTAATGTTAAAGATTCATTCCGATTTTGTCGCCCGATGCTAAAAAATCATATGGCAAATCATGGATCAGTACAAACCGCAATCTTTTTGTGAAAGCGCAAGTTGTTTTTGTTTCTGTGAAGTGTAATTTTTACACTTTTACCGCACTTACATACCTATAGATACATAACTGCATAGATACAAAGATACATGGATACTTTCGTAAGCATCTTTTCACTATTACCAACGTATTTTGTCGTGTTAAAGCCGCTTAATTGAAAGTCTTGACTTATGACTCGAGCGTTAAATGTGTGTGTGTGTGAGTGTGTGTATGTGTAAAAAGTCGCATGGAAAATGAGTTTTCCAGCTGCGCAGCGCCAGAAAAATAACCATAGACAGTTGCATGTAAAGTACGTGTGTTGTAAATTAAAGTGAAATTTAATATGCAGTCTTGATCAGTTGATAAATATACGTATATTGATAAATTGCTGGCAAATATACGCGACAAGACGAGTTATTAGAGACTTGCAAAGTGTTGAAACGTCGTATATATTTTGATTTGCATCTTTAACAAAGTAAAGCCCAAATATCATATTCCCCCTAGTGGGTTACAATAAAGAAACGCGAAGCAAAACTAAATAAATCAAGAAAAATTTAGCATATTATAATCAGCACAAATAAACAAAGTTTTAAACAAAAACAAACGTAAAATCAAAACAATAAACAACAAATTTGTATAAATAACCAAATGCTGCATTCGTATCAATTTTATGTTTATCATTTTATTTTCATTGTGAATGTGAAAGTGGTGAAAAATCACGGCTGTATTTTCAACTAGAAGACACGCTTGTCGGAGTAATACAAAAGGCAAAGCAGAGAAGAAAGATAAAGGTAAAGCAAAGCAAAGCACACAAAATATATAAATAATAAATACGTACAAATAATTTATAAGTTAAACGAAAGCTTCAACCCAGACACCACCCTGATGATGATCATTTGCTATTCAGATGATCTTCTGGCTCGAAGTATTCAGCTTGCTTGTTATGCCTATTGACGGCATCGGGAGCTATAGACTCTGTGAGCTCATCTCGTCGTTCCAGCGTGAAAGATCAGCAATAAACTTGTTCAGGTCGCACTCATTGGGCAAATGACTCATTTCGACCGTTTTGGCATTGTCTCGTTAACTGTTTCTAATGTTAACGTTTTTGAGTTTATAATTATTTCTTTTTTAAAATTAATTTTTGCATAATTTTGTGTGCAGCTTTGGTCAGCTGCGAGTTGATTTCCAGCCAAAGGCACGTTTCGCTGACGCGAATCAAATAATGCAAAAGTTAATATGTGGGTTGTACACATGCTGTTTTTTTGTATTCTTGATACCCAGTACAACTAGCTGTGTGGGGTATAATACGCACTTAACTCATAATAGTATAATAATAATATAATACAATAATATAATATTTGAATAGTTAGTTGATGACACTTGCTACAGGGTGTCTGCAAGTCAAGCACTCTCTAAATACTTGCTTTACTTTCCACACGGCTGCACATCTTTTACGCAACTTGTCAGCGCTCAATGTCAAGGTTGTTGTCGGATTTTTGATATTTGTTTATACATGTATACTTACCGTCCCGGCTTTTGCCAGGTCTGTGCGAGTAGGCCCGTCTGAGAGACAACCGCCTGCCTGCCTAACTGGCTTATTATTGTGGCCGCTAATTGCGGCTCAACACTTCTCGAGTGGAACGCCCCGATGTTGTTTTGGCATTTTGTAATTGCTTCATTTCGGTAACGTGTTGCGGGCATTTAATTGGAGCTCACGCCTAAATGGTAAATTTGAGCAGATCAAGATAATGGGAATGCTCAATCCTATATGGCAAGATTAGGGGCATTAACTGGGTATTATTAAAATGTAAATTTAACAATTATGGTTTTTGTATATTCATGAAGAGTTTGTAGAGTCGTCCGCTTTTATCATAGTTGTCAGGCTACATATAAATCAGTTTAGCCCTATATTCTGCCACTATCTTCATACATATTTTCATATTTAAATTTATCTTAACGTATCTATCATATTACATCGATGACCCTCAGCTATTCTTGAAATCTTAATTATCGTTAAAAATTATCGCGCTATTTCAAGGCTATTATTAGCCATTGATAATTGTGTCATCTCTCGATGAAAAATGCATTCATCACTATTTTTATGGTAGACTTCATCAGCTTTTATCGTATTATTAACCATATATAAAAATGGTTTATTAATTATTAACTCATTAGGACAAAAAGCGGCCCAAGGTTTTGGCCCCAGGTCACGCATGTTGTTGGTCGATACCGTTCGAAGTGTTCTCTTGCCTCTGCAGAACCGTTAAAAATTTCACCTAGAGCGCAAAAGCGAGCCAAACTCGTCTCTCGTTCTTGAAACTATCATAAATTTGACTTTTTAATGACAAAGAAACATTTTTTATGCGTTTTTTTATGTGTGAAAATGAAGCAGAAAGCATAAAAGAGAGCGCAACTAAAGCAAAAAGCCAAAAGGGCGCGGAAATACATGAAACAATAGATATACTCAGTGTGCCGCAAATGTAATACTCTTTCTAGAACATATGAAATTTACGAAAAAGTATTGAAGTGTAGTCTATATAAATAGTAGAAAATGAATCTGACTTAAAATGGGAAAAAACTTGCCAAAGCTGGGGCAAAGCTAGACTAGAATTTGTTTTTTGTTGAGCATATTAACCGTATCCGATCCAATATTATCTATATGTTCGAATAATTGATCCAATTCAGGTTTTATACTATATACGAGCTTGCATACATTTTTACTGCGAGTTATGTTTAGTACATTGATTAAACCCATTGCTTAACTCAATAAATAAGGTTTTTACACTTCGTAGAAAAACAATAATACCTGCTGTTAGGGTATAGCAAGAAGACATTAGATGCAGTTAGGCAGCAAGTGTAAATGAGCTAGAGAAAAGCAGGCACACAAAGGTATAAAGTTAATATAATACGTAATTATAAGCGGCCCCAGGCCCCGTACAACATATGGTACTGGCATTCAGTTAGGTTGGGTCTTTGGAACAAGTAGTTAGTACAGAGTAGTTCGTCGGATCATGACTTAGAGAAATGCGTTGCGGCCGCGCGGATGACAGCGTGTAAATAATAGCCAACGGGGTATTTAAAGAGACCGAACTACTGAACAACAAGTGTAGAAGACCAACAGCAGCAGCAGGCCACAAATGAAAAGCTGGACAGTAGCGTCGCGGGGTCACTGAACCTGGCGCCTCCTAGACTGAGAGCTCAAAACAAAGCAACAGATTGATGATGTTGGCTAGCACTAATTGTGTCATATTTTTCGGTTATATCGGTTATATGCCAAAAATATTGCTAAAGCCACTGCAAACAGTTTGTATAACTAATTTAGTTGTTTAGCATTGTTCGATAGATTACCTTTGAGAATTATCACCAAAGTAACAAATTGATAGCACATGTGACACGCGGCCTAAAAATAGATATATTTGTGTCTTTTAATTAAATATAACATAAGTTATAAATACTTGATTAAAAAGAAAGACTACACGCTGTTGTTCTTTTTATAATCACGATAATGCGTCAAAATAAAAATTTATAATTTAAAAGTCACGATGTTTGCGATAATTATGTTTGGGCCTGCGCATAGTTGATGTAGTAAAAATATAATATATTTATGATTTATTAACTCGATTTGTTTTCACTATAGTGTGGCTTTGTTAGACTGATTTTTCATAGTAAACTTTTGTTTTGTTTATGTTTTGGATTAGATGTAGCATGTGTATGGAGTTTATTTAGTAGCTCCTAACTAATACGTGCATGTTTGTTTATATAGACGATATTTGATGGTTGACATGTTTTTATTTTATGATGGACCTTAAAGCAGTTCTCTAAATAAAGCGTAAATCTAGTCAAATATCAGGTTTTTGTTAATATTTATGCAGTGTTTAGCGGAGTTTCAGCCATATTTTGTAATCGTTTAAGTACTACTTAGACAGACAAATGCAATAATTTTGCTTGAGTGCCGTATGCAAAAATATTTTCATGCCCCCATTGATTTGGGCCTGTAGAAAACTCGTTGCAATCGGCTAAAAACGGTGTTAATAACGCAAAACAGTTGCGTTTTAACATGTGCCGTGGCATAGAGACCAGCAGCGGGCTGTGCAATCATTTTAAACGGCAACTGCAACTTCAGTCGGCAACCGGCAAATACAAATACAACAACACAAGGCGACCGCCTGTTGGCTGCTTGTCTAACTATTTTAACCCAGTTTTGTGCTATGGCCACATTCTTGTAGGAGCGCAAACCATAAACAAGTTTCAGTCAAGCAAAAAAAAAAAAATCTAACTGGCAGTAAGTTAAAAAAAAGCCTGCAACAGCGATAGCCAACAAAATGTGTGCAAATTGAAATTGCAGCTAATGAAAAGGCCAATTGCAAGTGCGCAACAAGCGAAAAGCTAAAAAAAGATACAAGTAAGAGTGCTCTAGCCGGGAGTGCTCCACCATGAGTTACCCATTACACACTGCTGGGCGATATTTATCGATGTTATGAAATGTAAGGGAATTATCGAATAGAAGATAGCCCCATTCTGCATTTGATAGACGCACATTTTTCAAGCTTCTAACTTTTGTAGAAATCGAGATGGATGCGTTAAAAAAGATGGACAGATCGACTCAGCTCGTCATCATGTTCAGGTATATATATAATTAATAGGGTCGGAGATTGTTCCTTTTCCTGTTCTATAAACACATTATCACAAAATGATTGTATCCTATTTCTTTACTAATGCTCACTGGTCACAGGGTATTAGAAGCGTTTGTATTGCACATCAGCTTGAGTAACTGCCAATCGTATTGTCGGCCCTTTTGCCGACTTTAACTGGTGTAAGCGCGGTCATTCATTGCGTTTAAATGCGGGTCAATAGGGATTTACGGTTAGGCGTGCGACCGTTTCGTGCTTTAAGTATCTGCGGAAATGCGGTGCCTGTTAATGAGAGCGCCAACCGATTAGTGCCCCCTCTCTGCAGATATGTAGCATGAATGGACACATTGAGTGGGTCAGCAGCAAACAATAGCAATGGAAATGGCAAATGTGAATGGGAACAACAATGAGTTACAGTCCAAAGCTGGCAACAGTTATGGCAATCATCAGCTGGCCGGTGAGTCCATTGTGTTCAGTTGCAGCTAATTTGGCCACGTCCAACTTGGAGGCTGGAGCAGTACGTTCCAATCTAGGAATGTGACGATTAACTGTGCTCAAATACGTACAAATCATGGGCATTCAAAATTCAGCCTTTCCATATTTAGTGTGAAATGCGCTTCTCTGTGATTCTCAACACTTTGAGTAACATTTCCTGTTTATTTCGTTTCTCAATAAGCCATGTTTTCTTGCTTCTAAAAAAATACATCAAAATAAAGTAAAATCAGTAATAAAAGTAAGGTAAGCCAAAGAGACTAAGAGAAGAAATATTTAATCGAAATGCTCTTAATGGCTACGATTTAGGAAAGAAGTAAAATTGTAATTGAAATATTATTATAAGTATCAAGTGACCTTCGGCAGACTCTTAGCTGGGACACGAACCCGGAACCTAGTGCAGCTCAATTGAAGTAAATAGCTTGTAGGTATATAATTAAGGAGTTCAGAAGAATTGATGATTTACTTCTGCTCAGATGAATTTATTGATTAATTCTACTGAATTTCATGCACATAATGTTGGCAAATTATTGCCAAAAATTTTCCACTTCCTTTGAATGTTGTTGTAAGTGCGTTTTCAGTGGCTTGCAAAATAAGTAGCGAGAAGCCCTACAAGAGCCCAACCAAGACTCGTCTTGCGTATGGTCAGTAACCCAGGTGCGAGTAATGCTCGTATTCGCACTCGTAACCGTATATTGTCGGATCGTTACTGGGGGGCTACTTGGTATGCCCGGTGCGAGAGTCGACGCTCAATTTCAATTGGTTTGGTGGCTTATTAATTACCTCACCGCACAATTGCGTGTGGCGCATACAAAGGCGCCCACCACCAGCAGCAGTTGTCGGACCAGCGAACCGGCCAAATAGAACCCACAAAAGGCGTTGGACGCAACGTCGGGTAATACGAGCTGACGCCTGCCCCCGTAAATGGAGCGGCGTTGATGTCAATGCGCTTCGTCGCCAGTCCAAAGCCAAAAGCGCTAAACAGTTACATTTTATTTTATTGTTGTTGTTGTTATTGTATTTTGTTGCTATTTCTCGTTATTTACGGTTGCTTTCTGTGCAGTTTTTAGCGAGCATAAACAAATGAAGAGTTGAACCAAAAAAAATTGAGAGTGATTTTTTTCCTGTCTCTTTTGTTATTTCTCAATTGGCAAACTAGTTTTCGTTTTATTACATTTTTTTTGTTGCTATTTCTACGTTTCGCTTTGCATATTTTTCTTCAAGTGTCATACGCTGTTGTTATTTTGTTGTTGTTGCTATTTACTTTCAAATGTCAAACGGAGTTGAAGGTGGCCCGGTCTGCATATATAGACACAGATATTTTTATATGATTTATATTGAGTCATGGTTTTTGATGCTGCCAAACAAATGACTTGGGCAACGAACTTGACTCAGGTATTTTATTCGTAGTTGCTTGCGAGCTGGACTTTGGCAATGTATTCCATTTTTTGAGGTGTGAGAATTCACTATGAGTTGATAAACCAGTTAAAGAAAAATACCATATATATTTTTTTTAAAAATCAACAAAACTTAAAGTGGAATCCTGTTCGACAGTTTTTTGTATAAAAACACACGATTTTATAACAAACTGTTCAGAGGAATTTTCTATAGACCTTTTCCATTATTTTTTCGAAAGTAAAAGACACAAAAGTCAGCAGAAATCTAAAAAGAAAGACAGTGCAATATATTGTTCATCAATAGATTATTTGTGTGTTTGAAAAGATACAAGAAATACTGTGCTCCAAATCTAAAGCTTATCTTTCAAAACAAATGGTGCCAAAAGCATTTAATAGTTTATAAATCATTAATTGCTTAGCTCAAAAATGATAAACGCACGCATGACTCGTTGCAAATGCCAAGCATTCAACAAATCGCCGCTCACAATTTAATTAAATGCAATGCACGATGCGCAAAACTCATTAACAAATGGCAAACAACTCCATAAACAATTTCGAGTCATAAACAAAATCGTGCCATACTCAAAATAGTTGCTAAAATGAAAAAATGCGGAGTTGAAGTGAAACTTAATGAAGCCTGAGAAAGTTGCAAGTGCTGTCTGAACCCAGCTTAGCACAGCTCAAGTGACAATCAAAATTTGACTTAAACATTAAAATAAAACAAAACAGCAAATAAATTGCAAGCGGCAACACAAATGCGATAATTGCTAACAAATTTGTCGGACAACGCATGCCAAACATGCAACAGCAGCAACTGCAACAATTGCAAAAGCAGCGGCAAGCAGAATAACAGCAAGTCTTTGGAGACGGCCTTAATATATGTCCGTCTCTACTTCGCTGTCCATTTGAGGCTTCGATGAACCAAGTGCAGACACAATCATTGCATCGTCCACTTGTTCTTAAGCTGCTGCGGCTGCATCTCTGTGCGCTGACCCAGTTTAATGCAAGTGGAACACACAACTACAGCGGCAAGGTGGCCATAAATAGCCGGGCGCTGATTTCTAGAGACCAGACTCTTTGCCACTCAGCGGCGATATCTTCACTCAATGAAGACTCAAGTTACAGGTTTCTTGCTTAAGTCTTTCTCAATGGGTGACTCAAGTTTGTTGCCTAAGTCTTTCGTTCTGAAAGAGAAACGCCAGCTCCAGACTTCAAGAGCAGCATGACTCTCTCAGCAAAACAAGTTTCTGTTGTTGTTGTTGCTGCTTTTGTGGTTGGCACTTTGCTTTTGGCTGGCTCTGCTTTTTGGGATGCTGCAGAACTTTCTTTCATTGATTCTAGCGGAACGCATATAAATAACAAATTAAGACTTTCTTTCTGCAAAGCATCGCAACATGGAGGCAACCAACTCCCTGACTATCACTCTATCCATCTGCCCGTTCGTGGTTTTGTCTCATCATCTATTCAATTGTTTCTTATTTATTTAGAAGCAGCCAGCTCTCGCCTCGTTCCTAACCCAAATACACTCGACTATGCTCTTTCACCTGGTCGTGGCGAGTGGCTAGCTGGTGTGCACCTTGTGTCATTTGTTGGGTGTTGTGGACTCGGTTTCGGTTTCGGCTTCAGCTCTCGATGTTGGCACAACAAGACAAGAGATTATCAGCACCAGCTGCTCTTGGCCCAAGCAATTTACATGCGTGTCGTGCAAGGTTCCCCGCACTGTTTTGGGCGGGGATCGTTTTTTTTTTTCTTTTTCTCTCGATTATTTGCCTTTATCTGGTGCTTCATTAGTTTGACCCAATTTCAACTTATGCTTGGGTCTGCACTTGGATGCTGGGTTCTTTTTTTACTTTCTATTTTCTCTTAACGAACTCTAGAATTTTTGATAGCCGGCTTGTTAGCATTTCGATTTTTTTATCATTATTATAAGAGGCGTATTAAGTTAATTTACTTTCATTTGCCAGCTAGTTGTACAAATTTTGGTTTTCCTTTGTTTCCGATGGGGAATTAAATTTTATTTTCTTTAAGTTGTTGAGGCGTGGCCTTTGCTGCTTCCGTTTTCACCGTAGTGCTGCTAATGCGTTATTTGGGACAAGTTTGAGATGTGATTTTATAAAGAGAAAGGTAAAGGGCAATATGTGGACTAATAAGGGATTTAAATATACATAATTATATATATCGAATTGTTTGTCCTAACTGACAAGTTTACCAGCTGCCTGACTGATTGGTGATCAATGCACAAAGTACACTGTAAGAGCTGAAAGTTTGACCATATTTACCTTCTGGGATGTAAGCGCAAGTTTCTGGAAAATTGCGCCATCAAAATATTATTTCTTATTGCCCGATCAGATTCAAACTTATTCAGAAAGATTTATGCCAAAATGTATTGAAGACATTCATTGATTTCATATCTTTAAGAAATACTTCGTTATATTGTTATTAAATGTTTTTTATTTTTATTTTTACTTTGCAGGTAAGTTCCACACTCACAGAAAAAGTAATCTCAGATAAGTACATTAATACAATATCAATTTAATGTGAATGTCTTAAGTGAGCATATAAGTGTAACTCAAGTCATATTCAGTGGTCACTAGAAAATTGCAATTTCAAGAAACTAGAGCTGCTAAGAATACCATATAAGAATCGTAATTTTGCACTTGTCGGACGCATTGCATTTAAATTTTGTATATATAAAATAAGTAACGATTTAATCATTTGAAAAGGGTCTTCTAGATAATAGGATTGTGACTCTGGTTCGATGATTTTGAAGTTTCGAGCAAGTCATGGACAGCCAACCAGGGTGGAAAAACGGTCCGAGTCTGACATTTTACATAACCAAAATTCGCTTGATAAACTTTTGAATCGAACTAAAAAACTAGTTCGTATATCAACTCGGCTGTTGATGCTGATCTAGACTATATATACTTTATGGGGTCGGTGGTGTCTCCTTCTATGCGTTACACAAATAAAGACAAAATCATGATACTCTCTACAAGCGTCTTTTCAGCAATAAGAATTTTGGCAAATTTTAGTCACTCTCTGAAAATAAGATAAGATATGAAAAGAGCCCTGTAAGACTTTCTATCAACGCTTATGCCGCTTCACCAATCCAATTATTTATCAAAAAGAAACCATTTCATTTGTGGTTAACTCTTCTAACAATTGTGAAACCCAATTGTTAGCTGCTCTTAATGATCTTCTCAGATGTTTGACCCTTTCTGAACTTATCGCAGCGGTGCTCCACCTTTTGTAAATTTCTAGTTCAGAGAATTTGAGGTCAACGTTTGTTTTAGTAATCGAAATGATTAGAGGCATTTATAAAGTTAATTTAGTGGGTCAGCCGCCTTTTAGTCGAATTGGCAATAAAGTTATAAATCTTGCGGAACAAACATATTTTTACGAGTGCGTGTAAAGCTGATGGCAAAAATGTTTCAAAATAGAAAGCAACGAAAACAATTAACATAAATTTTGATATAAACCGAATCGAACTGAGCTGAACAGAACCAGAGCCACTTGGAGCTGTCAGCGTTTCTGGGGAAACAGCGGCGGCGGCATTGTTTTTTATCGTTAACGGATTAATTGACAAATGAGTTTAAGGTTTTATGCATTGCCATTTGGGTCAAGTAATGTCTGAGGGTTTTTTTAGAGGATCAACTGGTTATTTGCAAATTATGCAAAAGTTAAGCTGATAAAAATTTGATTGGCACTTTTACAGCATCATTAGGCTATAATGAATTTGGAATTTGGCTTGTAGATATAAAGTTGCCAGCCATGTGGCTGGCCTATAAGAACCGTTAAAGTCGACCCGTTTGCAGACAGTTGACTTTTACCTCGCGGTTCGTGCGGTTCTCGAGATGATATCCAATTCCAAAACTCTTCTCTGCCTCAGCTATATTTGCAGTCTAGCCCTATGTGTTACCTGCTATGGCTATGGCTATAAGCCACCATTTCGTGGTTACCAATATAACAGGCCCGCGCGGCTGCCGCCTCTGCAAACCAATAGCTCCTCAGCGCCCGGCATGCAATCGGATTACATTGAGGATCTAATCGAAGAACAAAAGCAACAAATCTTGTCAAATGTGCTGGGCGGAGGCGCTTCATCCGCCTCTACCTCGCCAGAAGAGGCAGACCTGTCGCCATTTGACAGCGACGCAAAGGCCTTTCGCGTCAACCGTTGCGCCAGCTGTTGTGAGTATCACTGGGCTCTAAAGAGATTGTACTTTGGATTTCTTTAGTCTACAATTGGATATGAAACCCTATTCGCATCCTTGCAGCCTGCGGCGTACCAAACGCCAATCGCATTGTGGGCGGCACTCAGGTGCGTTCGAACAAGTATCCGTGGATAGCTCAGATGATACGCGGCTCGTTTCTCTTTTGTGGCGGCACTTTGATCAACGATCGCTACGTGCTGACCGCCGCGCATTGCGTCCATGACATGGACATGTCTGCAGTGTCGGTGCGCCTGCTACAGCTGGATCGCAGCTCCACGCATCTGGGAATAACCCGAGCCGTTTCATTTGCTCATGCCCATGCTAGCTATGATCCTGTCAGCCTGGTGCATGATATTGCCTTGCTGCACTTGGATCAGCCCGTGCCACTGGTGCAGTTCATGAGGCCAGTTTGCCTCCCTAGCAGTCGGTTGCAGCAGTTCGATTACCAGAAAGCCATTGTGGCGGGCTGGGGACTTAGCAACGAGGGTGGCACCACTTCCAGTGTGCTGCAGGAGACCATTGTGCCCATCATCACCAATGCTCAGTGCAGGGCCACCTCCTACAGGTCAATGATTGTGGACACGATGCTGTGTGCTGGCTATGTGCAAACAGGCGGCCAGGATGCCTGTCAGGTGGGCTAAAAGCTGAACGATTGATCCAAGCCTTGCCAAATCTTTGGCATAATATTTCTCTCGCATGCTTGCAGGGTGACAGCGGTGGTCCGCTTATTGTGCCGGATCGCATCTTCCGTCTCGCTGGCGTTGTTTCCTTCGGCTATGGCTGTGCCAAACCAAACGCGCCTGGCGTCTATACAAGGGTCAGCAGGTACTTGAATTGGATTGCTGCCAATACCCGGGACTCCTGCTATTGCAATAATTAATATACAAATTCAGATTGGTTTGTCTTCACTCTAGTCTGTCAGATAAAATAATATATGCGTGAAAGTGGCAAGTTTTCTTTATGGAACTAAACTTTTACTTCCGCTGTAAATTTAGTAATTGTTTTTTAAATATTCTTCTCTCAGCCTTTTGTTTGGCTTTTACATTTTCTAGATCAGTATGGATATGGTAATATCTATGCAACGTAGTTTCTCAGTTTTGGAACTTCGCACAGGCAAATTTTACTTTGTTCCTTATATATAAAAAAAGCGTATCAGCATCGGATTTCCCTGTTATAAAAGTAGCATCAGCTTCTCCAAAGCACTCAGCACTTGCACTGCCAACTCAAGTGTTTTCCAAAGCAAATTTTCAATTATGAACACCCCCAACCTGGTCGCCTGAAAATACTTTCATAAAGCCATTTTTTTGTGCAAATTTTTGGCTGAAACAGGTTATTGCTTGGCTTCGACAAGTCAAAGAGGCAAAAAACAAAACATTGGCCTTTCACTTTTTTTTATACATATACTGAAAAATCAATAAAACGCAAAAACGAAAACCGATAAACATTTTGACCCAAGCAAAAATAAAACAACAAAAAATCAGTTTTAACGTCACGGTCCATTTTTGGCAACGTCATCTCGCGGCAGATCGAAGCCAAGGACGTCGCCGCCATTCGGAATCGCTGACACATTGTTATCACTTGTCAATGTAGGTTTCATTCGCACAGCATTTAGCCCTCTGCAACGCACGCTTCCCGCCGCGCCCTGATAGCTGCTCGCCGCCAGAGGCCAGTTGACAAAAGTTTATCTTTATCCCTATGCCAGCAGCCATGGCATGCCGCGATTTAATGGATTTTCAAGTTATTTCTGGTATTTTGTTGTAGTTGCCGCAACTCACAACTTGCGAATGCAGCGCGCAACTGCAACTACTTGAACGCAAACAAAGATATCTCGGAAACTCGTTTCTTGCCTGAGGCCAAAGAAAATGCCGCATAATTGCCGCTGTCGCGACGCAAGGCGTCGAAGCCGGGGCTGATCGGAGGGGATTGTTGGCCAAATCGACAATGTTGTCAATGCTGCCGCTTTGGCATTTGATTTTATTTTTAACTAGACTGCAAATGATGCCCGGCATTGTAGGGGCATTAAAAAGGCACACACTACAGATTTACTACGGCAATTAACAGTTTTTTTGCCGGAACTCTGTTAAATTGCAGAAAACTATGAAAGTTGCTTGAAAATTTAATTAAAAACAAAGATTTTGAGAAATGAAGCGTAACAAATTTGCAAGCATCATTAGCTTGTGATAATGTTTGCACTTAAAATTTAGCTGTTAGGTAACAGCGTGTAGGTAACAGTATGTAGGTAACAGCACTATGTAAGAAATTTGTAAGAATTCAAAGAATTAAATAATAGCAAAGCAGCAAGAGTTTGGTAGAAGAGTCAATAAAATACAGCTGTTGTTAACAGACTGTCAAAGCTGTTGATAAAAGGCATATGTTATTTAGAGATATTCGTTGCTGTTAACGCATTCAAGTTACTGTTGTGGAAGTTGTGAAGTTCTGTTAATATTGAGCTATTGAATATTAAGAATGATTTTAGGCTAAGCATCATAATTTTTATTTGTACATGACTAGCCAAGAATTAATCTCTGTTATCGCTCTTCTTGGCAATTGTTATTTTTAACATTCACATAACATTAAGCTGCTGATAACAGAGCATCACTGCGCAAGACCTTAATATGAAGCTTGTCAAAGAAGTATTTAGTTATTATCCATATAGATACATATATATTGCTTGATAAATTCTTTATTCGTATAGAGCTTACTAAGGCAGTTTTAGTTATCCTCACATCTCAGCTCACGTACCACTTTTGAAACTTATTTATATAAATTATTTTTAAAAGCAATTACAGGCACGCCAAGAGATACAGGGAAGATACATACATGTACATAAGTACTAGACACAGATACACGCAGCACATTGGCTATTTATAGCTTCATTGGAGACGGCTACGGGCTGTCCATGTCTCTGGTCGGCAATCCCATCTACAAAATGGAAGCACGTATTATAAGAATTCGCACTAAGTGACTTTATTCTCAACTTTGAACTTAATACCCCTTCCCCCCTTATACGTTGTCCCTTCTGTGCAGCACCCAATTCAATTGTTCAATGGATTTGACTACAGATTGCAGCTCCCGTTGGACATTCACACATTCGACAATCTGTTCCACACAGCGTTCCCACTTGTGGCTCGCCAGCCGTAGGCTATAAGGCACCAGTGCGCCAAAGATTTGAGTAACAGGCAGCAGATACCCCCTGGCTGGTTCCACATCGAAGCGAAACAGTTTTAAAGAACTGCCCCAGTTTACACCCTGCTCCAAGATCCGGTATAGCGCTCGGTAGGGCGTGTTGTAGGGCAACCGCGACGCGGTGGCAAAGTTTTGTGTTCCTTGCTGCAGGCGGGTTTTGGCCAGGAGTAGACGTGCTCTGGCTGTCTGCGTTTCCAGCGCCAGCTGTTGACTGATCTGATCCTCAATCAGTTGCAGCATGTGCAGGTGCAGATGGTCCATTAGGCAGCCAGTCTCCTCGTCAATCGTCGTCGTCGTGGTCGTCTCTTTATTCTCGCTGCTGGTTACTTTTTTCCCTTGATCGTGCGCTATGCTCATTCCGTTGATTTTCTTTACTTCATCAATCGTTGTCAATGTGTCTACACTACAGATCTCTGCTTCCATTAAACTGTCCTCTATGCTCATTTTTATACGATAAAAATTGAAATAAACAAGTTCAAATTTTAATTTAATTTTTGATTGAAACCTCGAAGCATCTAAAAATCAGTTTGAAAACGAAAAAAAAAATTAATAAAATAGAGAATAGTTATATACAGGTAAAAAATATAACTTATTTCTAGCCAAAATGTTCTATAGTCATATGTATAATATAGGCATTTTTTAAAAAAAACGGATGTTACTGAAGTTCACAATTGCTGAGTTTAGTTTCTTAAGGCATTCAAGAATTATATATTATATAGTCCTATATCAGCTGTATGATTTAGTGGTTCGATAGGGTATCCCTGTCTAATCGGGGATATGTAACATATAAACTGTTTGTCCTGACTGACTAACAGGAGTATTGGTGATCAGCGAACATCCAAACCGTAAAAGATAGGATTTAGGACGTTGATTTAGGAAATTCCACCCGCTAGTGTGAAAAATGCACGAAAAACCTTTATATGAAACTTTTTTGTTTTCATTTTCAAATATCTTTGTTCAAATTGATTTGAAACGTTTTTTGTAAAATGCATTGCTCTTAGATGGAAAATGCAGGTCGAAGGTTTACTGAACGAAAGTTTATTTGTGGACTTCAAGATTCTCACCCCAAGCCTAACATGGGCGCAAGTCATTGATAACAACTTTTGGTTCCTTATTCGGTGGATTATAATCCTGTTTTCCAATATCTATGTAAAATATAACTTTCAAAATTGAGTTCAAGATACTTGCTTATTATTAGCAGCTATTGGATCAACATAATCCATGAGCCTTAGTCTATATAGTTGACCTAAAATGCTAAAAACTCAAAGCACTTTGTGTTAAACTGGTTCTTTTGTTCAAGTGACCCTCATCTGTGGCAGATTTGTTGCTTGTGGTTTCATCTCCGACAGCTTTGTTTACTAGAGGTTTTCTGTTTTTCGTATTTTTTTTGGGGGCGTCTCTGGGCCACGCTTCGTTTGGCATTTTTGCATATTTCTCACATAAATCGCTAGCGACTTGGGTAGAGAAATTTTCACGCCTTGCTGACCATTGGCCAACACGCTGAGGCGGAGGCCTGATCTTTAATCAAAATTGTGTACAAACTTATGCCAAATAGTACTTAATACAGCCCCTTTAAAGTGCCCCCCATCTCTCTCTCTCTCTATCTCTCTCTCTCCTCGCTGTTGCTGCTACTGCTGCTGGCAAACCGCAAACATTTTAATAAATTGCCAGTTATTAGTTGTCGGCAGCAGGAAAAAGTGCAATTAAAATGCATTCGAGTTACTAGAAAAAGGGCGTGGAAGGGGCTTGGGGGGTCACTGAAGGAAGTTCGAGGCAAAACAAATTAGCATTAGCATTGACTTGAGTAAAAGAGACAAAGTGTGATGCCGGCTAAAAAGAGAGCAAAAACTGGCAAGATAGTTTCCCATAATTTGCGTAGCGCTGCGCACATAATGAGCTCAAGAGCAACGAGGAAGGGGCAAGGAGGGAGGAAGTGTGCGAGGAAGTCAGGGGCGGGGGAACCTGCGGTCACCTGCATAGCAAATGGTGTGAAATTTTTCGCAAAAAGTCGACAAAGCAGATGCAAGCAGTGCTGCAGCTGCTGTTGCCGTTATAGAAAAGGGGGGAGTGGAGGATTGGGGAAGTTGCGGCGGCTGCTGCTGCTACATTGTTCGCAACCGCACTTAGTTTTTGTTATTATTGCTGTAGTTGAAATTTGCATAAATGTTTTTAATTAAAGCATTTAAAGCATATTTTGTTAAGTGGCTTTTAGCTGGGCGAGCATTCGAGTTGCTAATGAAATTGAAAAGGAAGTGAAATGCACATGTATGTAAACACATACACACATGCATATGTACGTGCACATGTATTTATATTTATATGAGTGTATTAGGTAAGCACTTGATTTCATACGTTGCTGCATAGAAAGAATATTAAATTGTATTTTTGTTTATTTGCCTTTTTGCTGCCTTGACTTTGGCTACGTAGCATATTATGAATTTTATGTAAATTTTATGTGTAATACCCTTAATACTATTATTGTTGTTCAATTATTGTATTTGTTAGATTATCAAATCATGCTTAAGGCCATGTGCATGGCATGAATTTTAGATTCCAGCTGCTTTTATGGCCTTAAACTCATTTAACAGGGAACTGAGCTGGTTGCAGAGCATCATTGTTAAGAAAACAACAATTATGAGGTTTTCGAAATTTTAAATTACTTTGAGATAATTATAATCGAATCCGCATTGAAGTTAGTTGAAAATTTAAATGGCATTTAAGGAGACTTTATGAACAGACGCCATAGTCTCACTCATCGTAAGTTTTAGTTAAATTTATTTGTTTAAACAAACTCTCAGCTCTTCTTATATTGTAGTTGAAGCGTGTGTAGTAGTGCATAAATGTTTGTTAATATCAATTTTGGTAATCAGTAAATTTAAGTAATCACTTAAGTAACCATTTCAGTACAATGTAAAGTAGTTCAGTGTAAATTTCTTCATTTTTGCACATTTATTTTACCACATATCATAAAGGATTTTTAGTATTACATCTCTATGTTTGCTGTTGCATTGAACAGAGAATGTCTTTGGATATTGCAATTTACAAATAAATGATAAGGCTGGGAACATCTATCAAAGGGAGCTTGATGCTTTAGGTTAAATAGCCTGTTCATGCACTTTGATACGGATAATTAGTGCATATCTATTAATATGCATTTTTGACGGGAAATTAGCGTTAAAACACTTGTAGACATTTGCTTTACTGTTTTACAGATACTTGGAACAGTGAAGCTTGTAAAAGCTGAGAATGATGAACATTTTTTGGAAAACCGAATATGTTGCCATGGCAGATATATGATATTGTAGTCCGATATTGATTAGATAATGCATATATACAAGGAGAATAGTGGAACTAGTATTTACTAGTCATTTGAGGAGTTTGGTCAAGATAACTTGATAAAAAACAAAGTTGTCCATACAAGAACCTACTTTTTGACCGACGATTCTTATGGCCGCTATGTGATATATGGGTCCGATCCGGCAGGTTCTGATATATGTACTGCCTGCAACAGGTAGGCGGACCTATGCTAACCTAAAAGACGATAAATTTAAAACTTAGAGACAAGTACGCATAGAAACAGACAGACGAACAGACGGACATGGCTATATCAACTCAGCTGTTGATGCAGATCTAGAATATATATACATACTTTATCAGTCGAAGTCCGTCAGAGATGTCTCCTTCTATGCGTTACACATATCGTGACAAAATATACAAATTTACCGAGTGCGGAAAGTCAACTCCACTAATTGAAAATGATGGATGAAAGGGGCGCATAAAATTGAAGATAAAACTTGGCCAGTAGAATGACTGGTAGTAACCACTAGTGAATATTTAGAATAAATTATTTTTATTTTATTTTAAATACACACCTTTCTCCTGCTTTTTATTCATATTGATAAATAGTATATGGTATATAGAAAGAACTACATGATAATGTTTCACTCATCCTTAATTCATATTTTTTTATTTAATGACAAACAACTTTAAAAGCAAATAGTTCAAATTGATTTGAAAATATTGTTGCACAGTTGCAACAATGTTAAATAGCAACTGCAATTGTCGAAATTGCACGTTGCATGCCAACCGAAATTTGCACGTTTCCCTTTGGTTCTTTTGGTAGCTCATCTAACTAATGGCGTCCCATTGCAGAGTTGACATGGTGCAACAATTTCTTTTTCTCTCTTCATGCCGCACTGTCAACAGAGCTGAACAATTTTTATTTATGCGCTTTTGTAGCGCCAAAATTCTCGACGGCAGCCGTCAGTCAACACTGGGAGATTGCCAGGGAGGTGGACGAGCAGTGGACAGGCAGATAGACGAACTGGGATGTGGGCACAGTTGTCGGACGGGCTGGCTGGTAGCTTGCAACATGGCGGAGGCCGTTGGTACGATGGAAAGCAAACAAACTGTAAACTGGGGAACGCCACTCAAAGTCGCGGCTTCCTGGCTGACACACTTTATGCCCCCGTCCAACAGACGCCACTTGGCTTTACGAGAGATGGGCGGGCGGGGAACGGTGCGGGGTAGGCGCTTTAAGTCTGGGTAAACTAGTGGATAGAGCGTGTATCGGAAGCCTTTTGCTTGCCAGTCTAATTGAAGTCGAGTGCATAGCTTGCAGCTTTACTGCTCTGGCATCTACAGAAACTAACTTTGACATTATGCGCCACAAATTGTGGCAATTTAAAGCCAATTTAAGTCGCTGCAACAGAAAATATTTCACAGCTCCAGATACCAAATGTGCCAACGCTCAATGGACCGAATCAGATCCGTTTCCCTCTCTCTCTCTTTCTCTCTTGCTCTCGCTCTCTCTGTCTGTCTATCTTTCTTCTTAATCCACCGTTTCAACTGTCTGCCACATCGTCTAAAGGTAACAATTTATATAATGAAACTGATTTCAAATTTGTGATGTACAGGCCGCAAGCGCGAACTGAGCTTCGTAATTACCGGTCTCGGCCAAAACAACAGTTATAAAAGAGGCGTCCAGAAAAGTCCAAAAAAAGAAGACGACATGCCAGAAAATTAAAGTAGATACCTAAACGAAGCCTCAATACACTTGTATTTGTGCTATTTAATCTCATTTTGTTGTCTTACTTGTCTTTAATATACTCTCAAAAATAGTTTTTTATTTGAAGGTTTAAAATTTATATCTAGCAAAATATTTTAAATATGTAATTTTAGAAAATATTTAGTTAAAAAACATTAAGGTAATTGTTTACATTTACAAGCTAAATGTTACTGTACTATTTTTCATATTAAAATATTACATGCAACAAAAAGTAAAAACTTACCATAAAATGCTCTTATTAAAATATTGAATACGCTTTATAGTACAGATATCAACAAATTTATTCAATTGCATGTTTTGAAATTCATATCAAACAAATTATTTTAAGTACGTAATTTTTGAAAATATTTAATAAAAAAATGATAAATAAAAAAATTACGATATCATTTTTTATATTGAAATATTACGATAATAAACATTTACGATCATATTTTATATTTTTATATATTTTATATTTTTATATTTCTCATATTAATATATTACGATAATATAAAATTACGAAATTTTGCAATTAAAATATTACGATAAAAATAACGATAATATTTTTCATTTAACAATATTATGATAACAGTTTACGCTAAAATTGTTCGTATTAAAATATTTAAAACTATTCATAGTATAGATGATGGACTATTGGATATATATAAAATCACGAATAATTTTAATTCAGTTAGACTTTTGGCTTAATTCAAGATTTTTCATAAAAAAAATACCTGTCTTTAATCTTAAAAAAAAGAAATGAATATCTCTTTGACATTTTGTGGATTTTACATTTACAGTTACATTTTAATCTTTTATAAAGCTCCTTTTAATTTTATTTGATACAAGTAAAAAACATCCCTTAACCGTTGCAAATTGCGCTCAGCATTTGAAATATGCCCTGTTAGGGTATCTGAAATTGAACAGAGAATTGAAACAAGTTTAAAAACTTAACCGACTGGTGTCGGAACTGCGGCCGCTGTTGGTCACCTGTTTGGCCGGCTCGTTGGGATATGTTATTTCGATTGGTCTCCCAAAATGTATTTGTGCCATGGCGAAGAAGAACCGCAACATGATTTGGCAACTTGGCAACTTTCTTGTGGCATGTGCAACGTGCTGAAGCAAGGAAAAACACGTTGCAAAAATCATCTGTTGAATCGCGCATCTCCGGCCGAACGGCCCAACCCACCTGACTAGGCAACTTTTCGTGTGGGAGTCGTTGCCAGATTTTGCGGTTACTTTGAAAAATCTTTGGAATGTTTGTTGTTGTTGTATTTTTCCTTAATTCTTTCTTTTTGTTTGATAAAAAAGAAAGTTGACATAAATTGTTAACTCGAAGTTTTTTTTTCGTTCGCTCAGTTGAAGTTGCGGTGGCAAAAAAGTTGCCAGTTGCTGTCTTTTGCCATTTGTTGTTGTTGTTGTTTCTTGTGCTGTTGTTGTCGTTGTCTTGTGTCGTGCGCAGGAAGGAAATAACTGAAGTTTAGTTAGCAGAGGGGGGTAAAGAGTTGCGAACTGCGGATAGTTTTTGGCAAGTTATTGTGGGATTTTGGCGCTGAAATGAAATGCATTTGAAAGTTCGTGAAACAAGTTAATCGTCTGTGAGTCTGCCAGTTTATGGCTAGAGCTCCATGGATAGATGAAATGAAAAGCAAAGTGATGATTGAGTTTTAGATGATTATGAATAGGATAATACAATATGTACATGAATTAAAACGTACAAAAGGCGCTTGCAATTAAATTGCTCTTTTTTATTGACAGCAAATTAAAACATATTGATTTTACTATATTTTCTATAATTAAAAGTCTGTGTTTCTGTATACAATTCAAACGCCTAAGAAATTGCGAGTAAAATTTCTAAAAGTTGCAATTTTCAAGCTACTTATATTAAATTAATTTAAATTAACATATTTACAAATCCTTACAATTCCCTCTGAAAATATTGATATACTTAGCTACTAATTTGTTTCAAATTAATTATTTTTAATCAAATTTTATTATTTTATATCATTAATTAAATTATTTATTATTTAATTTATTTTTTTCAGAACAAATCTCAAGTTGCCAACCAAATTCAGCTCGGACACCAACCGCACAACCCTAGATCACAAAGTTAAGCTCAGGCAACAACCGAGCCACGGAAATCACCAACGTTTTAGCGCGGGCAATTACCAAGTACCAAGCATACATCCTAGCATATGCACAAACCCAAACGATCAACAACGTCACATGCTTAAAGCTCAACGAAGCTTCACAGCATGGACTCCGCAGCAAGTACAACAACAGCAACGACAATGTCGCACAGCAATGACACAAGCCCAACATCAACAGCGGACGATGACTACATAACCGTTGTTGAAGTCGACGATCCCACATCGTCCACCAAAGACACAAACCATTTGAAGAAGCTAGTCAAACGGCAAAGTTCCGTGGCCGAAGACTCCTCATTTATCACCGTGCTGACCATTAACGAGCAGCAGCAGCTGCTCCAGCAACAGCAGCAACAGCAAAAAGATCAGCACGAATCGCAAACCGAGGCGGATGAATCGGAGCCTGTGACCGTCTACCGCCTGCCGGGTGAGCGACTGGGCTTTGGCCTTAAATTTCAGGGTGGCACACGCAACACGGAGCTAGTGCAAAAGCTGTACATACAGTCGTGCGCCGCCGACAGTCCCGCCTCCAAGGTGGCCACCAGTTGGGGACATTTGCGCGAGGGCGATGAAATCCAGAGCATTGATGGGCGGCTGGTCTCGCAAATGACGCGTATTGATTGTGTGCGTTGCCTTAAGGATAGTGTGGCAATTAATCTAATCGTACGCAATGGTCACGGCCAGAAGCCGCCCAGCGAGGAGGAACAGCAGACAGATGTGTCCATTGTGCTCAATGCCCAACCACCGCCGCCGCCACCAGTGCCACCACGCAAACTGGTGAAGCGACAAAACTCCAAAGAGGGGCCCTCCACAGTACAGCTCGTTGTAGAGAAGCCACTGACACCACCGCCAGACGCCGAATACTATATCAATCTGTTTGCTGAATCTCTTAAGGCCGGCTCCGAGTCGGATGACACAGCGAGCACCATTTCCACTGTCATTGATAAGCTCTCCATGGGCTCAAATTACTCATCCGACACAGAGTTGGCCGGCAGCCTGAACGGACCAGAGCTGGCCAAGCTGGTGCAGCCGTTTACGTTGCTCGAGCAGGAATTTCAATTGGAACAGACACTGGGTCAGCCCAAGCTGATCATACCGGGCAACAACTACGAGAATGTCGAGTTCAAGACGGAGAAAGTCAATGTCTATGAAAATGTTGAGCTGAAGAGTCCGCTTGGCACTCCAACGCCAAAGCCACGGGTGCTGCTTGCCACCGTGGAGCCCAAGAAGCGTTCCATAATTCCTATGCCGCGCAAAATCGCCACGCCCAGTAAGTTGCCTATTGAAGTGGCGCCTCCTAGAATTCCAATTGATTCACCCACAACACCCACCAATGAGTTGGCCAGCACACCCACAAATGAGCCCACCAAGGAGGTCAAGGAGTTCAGCACAAAAATACCCAAGGCCAAGCCGTTGAGCTCCATAGTCAGTTCGGGCTTTTCACGTGCCAAAACTGAGGGCGAGATAAAGCTTCATCTTCAGCCCATCAAGCAACAGTCACCGCAGCTGAAATCTCGCATTCCCATCGTCACAACCCCAGTCCAGAAATCACCTCCAGCCAATAAGTCAATAATAGCTTCTTCGCCGCCACCGTCAACAGCTAGCTCCAACATTCCTCGCCTGCTGCAGAAGCAAAAGTCGGAGACGGATCTGAAGTTGGGCTTCTATCGCAGCAAGTCCAAGGATGCCAGTCCCAGTCCTGGACACCTGAGAGCGCCACTGCAGCGTGCCAATTCCGCGGAGGCGCCTGCACGAACCACACCTGAACGCACCTACATACCTGTGCTGCTCAACAGCGGCTCCCGGAGCAGCTCCAACTCGACGGAGTCGCTTAGCTCCATATGCAGCAACAGCAGCAACAGCCAACGTTCTTCAAAGGGACCCAAACCGAAACCTCCGGAGCGTGTTCAATCACTGCAAAAGACGCAAATACCCAAACTACAGTCACTGCCAACGACTCCGCCACAGCAGCAGCCCAAGCTGAGCATGCAGACCTTCAGGCAGGCCACCAATGGTACACCTCCAGCGACTCCCGTGAATACGCCCTCGCCCACCAGCAATCGTGAGATACGCTTCAAGATACAGACCTACGAGAGCAAGGAACAAGATGAGGACAAGCTGCCCAGTCTCTTCGATCTGGTGCACAAGCAGGATACAGTCGAGAAACTGGAGACTTCACCGAAACCACAACGTGACATAACCGCTTTGCTGGCAGCGGTAGCTGCGGAGGCAGCTGATCTGGCAAGGGAATCGCCACCTCCCTTGGTGGTGGGCAAGTGCACCAAGATTGTGGATGATAATCAGACCACAACGTGCTACTCAAGCTCCAGCAGTGATGAGGATGAAGCCGAACAGGATGATGTAGATGCCGCCGAGCGCGAGTATATCTGTGAGGATGGCGAAAAGCTGGGTCCACCAGAGTTAATCAATGGGCCGGGTCCCTCAGAGGCTTACTTCAACATGTATTGGCATTCGAATATGCTGCCCACCATTGGAGAAGTTGAGGAAGAGTTCTCGTCACTCGAGCCGCAATCCTTGACGAATGGGTGAGTACAAAAAAAGGTTGGGTATGAGTTGGTACAGGTCGACTGAAGTATATAGAGTGGGTGTAGATAAGATGAGTCGAAGTTTTAAGAGTTGAAATAGGGGACTTTAAAAAGTAAATAAAGAAAACAAGATTGATATAGCAAAATCGAAGTACTAAGAGATTAGATAACTATGCGGATTTGGATTATCAGCAGAGCTAATCAACATATTAGTATAGTTAAATATAATATACACTATATACCTTCTTTGAAACTATTATTATTTTGTCGCGTAATGTGTGACGCACAGAAAGTTACTTCTCTGACTTTATATACTCTTGATCTTAGGTAACTGCCGAGTCGATATAGTCATGTCCCATGTGCCATAGAAACCATCGGTAAAAAATAAACTTTTTGCATAAAAAACCTTTTGGTTTTTAAAATATCTTGACCAACTTCAGCAATATAGTTCTTAACTATGAACTAAGCATATCTGCATAATCGGATTTCGATATTATATGATTCCTGCAGGAACAATCCTTTGGAAATAAAGTTTTTCTATAAAAGCACTTCTAAGCCACATGCTTACAAGAGTATTAAGTCTGCAACGTGCCGTTCTTTCTTGTTTTACTGGGTTAAATATAATACAGTGAAACGACTGTAGACCAGTTAAGGTGGAAACTTGCGCAATTCATCATATGCTAGTCATATTCTTACCAGATAGGGCTTTCCAGTCTCACAGTTGCCAAAATTTTTTCGCAAATAATAGAAATGGGTAAATATTTGCGGTATATAAACCTAACTATAGGAACTCACACATTCAGGCGTCTGACCAGGCGTGGGGGGGCTACCCCCGTTTATAGGCTGATAAGAAAAATGCCGGTGTGTTTTCTAACACCGCCAAACGCACTGATAAAGGCGTGAATATTTGTATGCGCAACTGATAACGGCTAATGGCAAACGGCATTCGGTGAACGTTTGGGCCAACTAGTTCAATTTCGAAAGGCGAAAGGCAAAGGTTTGCGGGGTTGCATATAATTTGCGCAGCGTTTGAAATCAAGCAGCTGACGGGCAAATTTCCGTTTGCTGTAGCGACAGGTTCGGAAACGTTTCAATTAACATACATACATATATACAATTTGATAAAAGGCCCATCAATCTAATTACTCAATGTGATATACACCTGTCTGTCTACCCAACAGCCAACCGAGTGCGATTGCGGAGGAGCTAAAGAAGTTACCGAATTACGTGCAACCACCGAAGGTGACAGCGACCATTGCCAAAATGGAAGCCCAAGCAGCAACGGAGGAGGCTCCTCAAGTCAAGAGCGTTGATAAGATTGTTGCCCATGATGATGACGCAGCCGATGGCGATAAGGCTGACCAAACCGCTGACCATTTCGAAGAGCGCAGCAGCGCGAGCAGCACAACGCAGCAGAGCGAAAGCAGCAGCACGCAGGAAACTAGCGAAAGCAGCGAGAAGAGCACCAGCAAGACACAACGTACGATTACCACAAAGGTGGTTACCACTAAGACAAGCAGCACCAGAAGCAGCAGCTCCTCGAGCTTTGTGAGTCCCTCAGCAGACATTTGCTTCAAGCTGCAACCGTATGAAGAGCGTGAGGAGGGGCAGACAACGACACCAACAACCACAACGACCGTACACGAGGAGCGTCGCGTTGTCAGCGAACAGAAGACGCTCAGCGAGCTGAGAACCAAGGATGCGCTGACCGGTGAGGAACAGCTGGTGACCAGCGCCGAGTCCAAGTCAAGCAGTGCACGCTTCAAGAAGATCAGCAGCAACGACAATCTGCTCGACCTGGCCGATGTCGAGCAGCTGCAGCCGTTGACTGCCACCGTCTCTGCGGAGACGCGTCTAACGGAGCGTCTGGAAAATCCACAGGATAAACAGAGTATTGAAACGGGTATTTTGACATTATCCGAATGTGGCAAGCAGCTGCAGCTGTCCGAGAACGGTGGCATCAGCTACACCGAATGCGAGCAGACCGAACAACAGACCTATTTGGAGGGCCAACAGATCCTTAACGAGCAGCCCGTCGACATAAATGCGCAGCCCACGCTCGAGAGGGAATTCAGCGAGACTCTGACGGTTAGCAAGGATGGTGAAAAGCAGGTGACTAAGCGACTGGAGCAAAGCAAGGAGACGCCCGGCAAGAAGGGTGCCAAGCTGCTGAAGAAGACCGATGAGGAGCGACGCCTAGAGCAGGAGGCGCAAAAGATTATCGAGAGCTATCAGAAAGTCAAGAAGGAGACCGAGAAACTGTACAATCTGCAGCTGGCAGATGATGAGCAGGGCTTTGATCTGAGCGCCTTTGAGCAGGTTGAACCCCATTCAGAGCAGCATGCCGAGGCAGTAGTTGTGCAGCCAGAGGAGGAGGTGAAAGAGGAGGTGGTGAAAGAAGTGGTGGTAAAGGAGGAGGTCGTAAAGGAAGAGGTGGTGCAGGAGGAGATAATCAAACCTGTGGAGGAAGTAACTGTGTGCGAACAATTGGAAATTACTTTACCCGCTGTCGAGGACGATCTGGGCTATGTGCTTCACAAAAACATCATAGAGCCACCAAAGCCAGAAATCGTTACCGAGGAAGTCATAAAGGCAGCTGCGCCCAAGGCAGCGCCCAAACCGAAGCCACCCTTGCCAAGCGGCAAGCCGAAAGTGACGCCAACCGTTGTCAAACCCAAGACAGCTCCGCCGCCAGTGCCCAGTAAACGCAGTGAGCTGGGACTGGGAGCCAAACCGAAGCCCACACAGCGACGCAGCAGCGTGGAGCTACAGAGTCCACCCAAACCGCTGGAACGCATTATTGTGGGCGTGGAGCAGACGGAACCCAGCCCAATTATCAATTTGGCCAGCGTTGATCTGCCCAATGTAGCGCCCTCTACTGTTGTCCCCCACAAGTCGAATGCCAATGATAATCTTCTCGCCCAAGCTGTTGACCTGCTGCAGGATGAGCTGCACTTTGAGAGCCATAAACTGCCGAACGCCGAGAAACAACGAGAGGTTGAGGGCGAGGTGGCCATAGAGGGGCGGGGCCTGGAGCAGGGCCAGGGGCAGGCCGAAGTAAATGGCATTGTTCTGAGTGCCAGCTCATCGATGACATCAACAGCATCGTCGTCATCGTCGGTGGCAACGCCAATAACAACGCCAATTTTGGTATCAGCAACGTCATCACTAGATTCGGTCAAAAGTGTCATCGAGGTCATCAATGGGCATGTCCCTGACAGAGCCGAGGGGCACAGCAACGACGACAGCTGCAATAGCCTAAATGGAGCCGTAGTAGTCGCTGATGACACTGAACCCAGCGAGGAGCATGAGGAGAATGTGTCAACGTTGACGCTCGATAGAGAACACGAAACAGGTAAGTGCTTGTCAAATGCAGGGCTTAAGGGCTTAAGGTTTAGCTGAGTGCAAATAGAGGCTATCCAGTGAGCGGGGGTGTATATTAGATACATTATTGGGCTTTGGCTCTTGTGCACTTTGAATACCTTCCCTAAAAAATCTGAAGCTTAGTGTAAAAATAATATTAATAGTGAGAGAAATTGTTTTATTATGATTAAATTAAACATTTTTAAGGGTTTAATTTATTTTTAAATTAGTTTCCTTTAATACACAAAATTTAGTATTTTCTCTAGTTAATTACTAATATTATTGTTTTCATTACTATTTGATCATTATTATTATTATTTTACGTAAATTATTTTATGGTTATTTTATTTGAGCATTTTTTTTTTCAAAGATAAATAACATTATTTGTCTTACTGGCCAAATATTGATTATTATTATTTTTTTACGATTGCTATTATTGTTAATATTATTTTGGGATGATTTTTATTACTATAAAAATTAAGTTTAAAAAAATTAATCTATATTAGGATTATTATTATTATTATTATTTTATGACTATTAATATTTTTTAACGATTATAATTATTTTTTGATTATTCTCATTTAATGATTTTATTTTTATTCTATCATTATTTCATGATTATATAATTATTTTTGTTTTATTGTTTTATTATTATTATTATTTTTAAATTCGAGTATTCATTTTGTTATTAATATTATTATTATTTTTATTATTTACGGTTTTATTCAATAATTAGCAATAAGCTGAAGACTTCTACTTATATCTTCTGCTACAATGTGACCTACTTCTTCAAGCTATATTCTGTCTAACACGATAAATGGCCAAAAAAGGAACATAAATGTGAGGCAACGATTTCAACTTAATATTATTTTTTGCTGTTTAATGAATTGTTGTCAATTTGTCGACACACATCTCACATTAGCTACGAATTCAAAATTTTGTCAAATGACCAAATTCTCTGCTAGAGCCAGGGGTAATGCGGGGCCGGGTGATTGTTTGCCCAGCAGCGCTCAATGAGCATTTAGCTGTGGTCAGTGCGGCTGCCAACCAGCCTCAGTAGGTCCGCTTGCCAAGCTGATTTTTGACAACTCTCGTCTCTAAACCGAAAGTCCGTTAGTCGGACGCATCCAATTATTGGTCACTATATGTATGTGCTGAAAGCGTTTCCCCCTTTCGGTGCCATTAAGTCCGTTTCCATAAGCCGCAATATGGAACTCCAAGCTGTACAGTTCGCAATTTCTCTCCCGTAGTTCTCCCCCTCCATTGCCAGATCTACTTGGTCTGCATTTTGTTTGCCTTTAGCATATGCAAAATGCGACTAATGGACTTTGTGGACTCATTTTGCGCCAACTGAAACTGAAACGAAAGAGTCGCCAGCAGTTTTGTCTGGTCAGCAGGGTCTAGTTATTAGGAGCCACCCATTTTGATTGGCATGAATGCAATTTTGGGGAGTAGCTGTTAAAATTGAACTGGCAATTTGATCACATGTTTCTAACTCTAATGAGTAATAATCTAATAAAATAAACAATTTCCGAATCTTAAATGTTCAATTGATATTCTCTTAAGATTTACGTCTAGCAATTTTATCATAGGTAATTATTTTATTTGTGATTTGATATAAAATATTATTCAATTTTCGAATATTTGTAAATATATTTTAAAATCATTTTACACAACAATCCCTTAACTTTTGCCGTTAAAGGACATTGATTTCCTTTTTTAATGCATCTTCAACGTTAACAGAAACTCTATATTTTCTCTGCCGGCATTGTCATTTATTTGAAATTATTTATTTGTGTTTTTGCCAAATAAAGTATATCTACAGTATTGCCAATTATATTGCAATCGGAATATGAATTTTATATTTGGAATGTATAAAAGCAAATGCCTAAAGTCGACAATGCTGTGAATTATAATATTTGAAATATGCCAAATTTATTTCACCATATAGAGCAAATTATTTTCATTTAACTGAGCGCCAGAGCGCAAAAACGAAATGAAATAAATAAAACCTTAAAAAACAATTGCCACAAAATGTAAATTACAACAGTCGGTAAGTGCAACAGTATTACGTATACGACGTGTGCCTGTGTGTGCGTATGCCATATACATATGTATGCATATATATGTATGTTGCTCTCTCGCTCTAACGTAATTGTTTGGCTTAAATATTTCATGTGCATTGGATTTGCGTTACCTGTGCAAACGACATATTTGCATTTGCATTTTGGTTATAAAAACAAACCGAAACCTATGAGCGGGTAGCGGCCCGATACGTGCAAATAAAATATTGGCAAAATGTTTTAATTAAACAAAAACTGACAAATATTGGCACCTGTATTCCCATCTAGGTGCCAGCGTTGCATGCAACAAAACATTTGCATACCAAAATGCGCCCCAAAATGCAGATTGGTTTTCTGCTGCGGTCGGTTCACTTTCGGGGGTTTGGGCATATATCCCTTCCCAAATATTAATCAAAAATTTTGCAGCGCAACTGCATTGCATTTGCATATTATACAGTGGCACGCACACAGCCAAAATTCAAGTAGCAATATCGTAAATTTTAATGTCTGTATGCGACAAATATCATAGAAATTTAATTATCTAATCGAAAGCTCACATTTTGATTGATCTATAAACTAAAATTGCCATTTGCCAACAATCATAAAAGGCTATCTTAAGAGCCAGAATATTACATAGCCACATGTAGCTGACAGTCGAACCACTGTTCTGATTGAGTTCTGCATTTGGAAGGCATTTATGGAACATTGCTTTTAGTGTTAAATATTTTGGTTGCGTCACGCTGACTGATGATAAAAGTCACCAAATAATCAATTTTGGCTAGCATATCGTGGGTTTTACTGCGCTTCTCTTCTCGCTTGGAAATTGTACTTTCATTTATCGCACAGAAGAACTTATCCTCTATTCAGTGAAGTGTGTATATCCACGATCTCAGTATATATTATTAATGAGATAAAGTTAAACAAAAATCACAAAAGAAATATTAATTATTTAATAATTTTTGAGGTTTTTTTACCCTGAACTTATTGACAATGGGTAACAAAGTATGATATTCTTGTGCAAATGTATGTGACAAGGAAAATGAAGTATTGACCCCATAAAGTATATATATTCATGATCAGCATCAAAAGCCGATTCGATCTAGCCATGTTCGTCTGTCTGTTCGTATGTTTGAAAGCGTCGATCTCAGAACCTATAAGACAAAGAGACTAAAAAGTAAGTTCTCATACTTTGAAAACCGATAACTTGCGCCGTTGCCCAGCAATCGATAAAAATCGATATAGAAATCCTATTTTTGAGCAAATCTTCTTGCTTTTAATGGCTTGAGGCACCAAACTTGATATGTAGTTTGTAAAATCGTATATACAGATTAAGTATCTTTTATTTTATAACTAACGCCCATAGATTTTGCTTAGGTACTGATATAGCAAGTAGTCGATTTAGTTAAGTAAATTTACGAGCATTTAATTTAACTTTCTTTTTACTATGACGTCATACATATCGAATTAAAGCTAATTTTATTTCACACAATGCGTATATATGGAATTGTTCTGTCATAAAAGTAAATATTTTTACGGCGCATTCAATTTCATAATTACAATCCTTTGGCTATCTGTGTTATTCTTTCTGATCCTCTCCCTCTCGCACTCCTCTCTCGCTCTCTCTTTCTCTTTATTACTTTAATGATAATAATTTTTATAACCGAAATGCATTGATAGATAGCGTTGTTTTTCTCATATCGAATGTTATCTATCAGTTGACAAGAATTTCATCCATGCCATATGTCGATTGGCCTGATACTTTCCGATAAGACCTTATCAGCATTGCCAAAGCATTGCGTGTTGTAATTAGTTGTTTGGCCCAAATATTTTGCTAATCCGTCAACAGTTGCTGCTCAACCCACCGAACCAACTAAGTCTAACCCGCTCCAGCTGCCCCTTGTAAACAGCTGCTACTCGCCAGGTTTGCATTGGAACTGTGTCTACGTCAGCGCCAGGTCCAGTGTTCGGTGTTCAGTGCTCAGTGCCCAGTCAGTGCACTCAACACTTTGAAATTGGATTTGGAGCCAAAATGAGCAGCTGACCAGCTGACTGAATGACTGACAAGCCGTGAGCCCCTCGGCACGCCCTCTTCCGCCACATCTAAGCCCGCAGAAAGCGGTCGGCATAATTGCTTTTGGGCACATGGCACCCACTCAGGCGCCAGCGATTCGGACTGCAGCTCAAA
The DNA here is from genome assembly GCA_035045885.1 of Drosophila borealis. Taxonomy (NCBI): domain Eukaryota; kingdom Metazoa; phylum Arthropoda; class Insecta; order Diptera; family Drosophilidae; genus Drosophila; species Drosophila borealis. Next base: position 5,496,786 of record JAWNOR010000211.1, read on the forward strand.
AGGAACAGTTGGGCCTCCACCATGGTGCTAATGAAAATGCATGACGCGCAGTTGGCGCAGGCTAGACGTGCAGTTGAGTCCTGTGTGTCGTGTGTGCTGGGCTCTGTTTTAGAAATCATTCTCTTGTTGGGTCCAACACTTCTCACATAAAGCTTAAATAGTTGAGAAAGGCAAAAGCTAAGCAAAAAAAACCTGATTAAGTTGAGAAACAATATCCTTTTTTATGATTTTATATGATTTTATTGTAACAAGATGTAAAGTTGGATGTAAAACTTTGATATGTAAAGAGTTCGTTTTTTTTTATTACATACCTTGAAGAGCCTGTAATATTTGAGTAAGACTAGAACTTCTCTGGAACACCAAAAGTATGCCACAGAATATTCTGTTTTTAAACATAGGAAAAAATGTTGAAACTAAAATATATTTAATATATTTAAATTTATACAAAAGACAGGGGTATAAATATTTCGAATATTTGTATAGTATTTTCAATATTTGCTTTTGTACCCTGAACCCATTGGAAAAGGAATATAGGGGTATATAGGTTTTGTGCAAATATATGTAATAAGCAGAATGAAGTCGACATTTATTAATGATATACATATATACTTGAGCAGAACGAAGAGTTGAATCGTTCTACTCTGTACGCAAAGAAAAAAATCATGTTTTTATGTGATATTTATAAGTATTGATTGTCGCACGGTATCTACTAGTCGGACATTGCCTACTTAAGCACCCTTGGGTTTTCTGTTGCTTTTGCTGTGCTGTGGCTTACAGTTTTCAATTGACAGCCTTGTCTGTCTGTCTATTTGATTACAAGTGTTGTAGACATTTGCAGGTCAAATGCTTCCCCCTTCCCTACTCACAACTCCTTGCCCCTTCTCTGCAAATTGTGTGTGTGTGTGTCACGAACATTTCGCAAAATTTATCGCTTTTGTGCATTTGAAATTAATTTAAAATTAATTTTCAATTCGATTTTCGGTGCTGCCTTCTCATTTGATGTGTGTGTTAGTTGTTGTCGCTCGTTGTTGCTTGTTGTTGTTGGTTGTTGTTGCCATCGCAGTTGGCTCCATGTAATTACATGTCGTTCTGTTTGCTGTTGTTGTTGGCGCCTCGGGGTTTTTTGATTATATTTTGTAGCTAATTTTGTTGTTTGCGGTCTTGTCGATTTTAATTGTTTGGTAAATGAAACTATCAACTGTTAACTGTGGCTCGTAGGGGGTGTTGCGGTTGTGGTAGTTGAATTTAATATTGGAAAATTCTTTTTCATATAAAAAAGAATAAGTTGCCAACAAGTGCCAAAGATTAAATGCCCTTGCATTATATTTATATTAAACATTTTCAGGCTATGGAAACTATATAGAAATTTGAGCTGATCAGCTTTTAAGTGGGAATGAATGAATATATACCCTTTTAGACTTTTGGCTTAGGGCTTTGCATATCGTTGTAAGAATAGTGAATCTCGTAAATTCTGAACTTGGAGAAAATATCTTGGAAAGCAGAACATGTTGCTATACATAGAGTTATATGATAGATCTACTTAGTAGCTCGATTTTTATAGGATTTGGCTCATATATAAGCAGCATAGTATAACTAATAAATGCCGAGTTTAGTCAAAATAACTTGATAAAAATAACATTTCTTTATACAAAGTTTACTTTGCGAACAATCGGACCTAGGCAAAGTTTCAAGACGACAGCTTTAAAACTGAGAGATAAGTTTGCATAAAAACAGACGGATATTGCTATATCAACTCGGCTGTTGATGCTGATTTAGAATATATGTATATACATTATGGTATCGGAGATATATCTTTCATTTCATGACTTAATTATAACCAATAACCTTGGCAAGGATATGACAATTATAAACAGCTATTTCTATAAATTGCAAATGTTTGATGGGTATTTTTAATGAAAGATTTGACAAAGTTTCAAATATGTTTTAAATGCAACAATTTACTTTGTCCTGCCTAAGGTTCCATTTGGTTGTATTCATTGAAAGAAACAAAAACACTTTAACAAGTTTGTGCTGTTCCTTTAACTGTTTCGTATCGAAATAAAAATACCCTTTTCAAGGATAAAAAGCATTTTAACGCTTAATTCATAATAACTTTTTGTGGGCTTAATGGCCTAACACCAGCTAAATCGATTTGAACCGTTAGCTATGCCACATATACCACATGATACCGCAAAGCCACGGTTTTAACGGCAATTCCAATACCGTTTCCAATTGGAATCCGCACCACAAAACGCTGTCGAGTTGATTTGATTGATTTTAAATGGCGTTTAATTTGACAATCGATGAGCCTGAAAATGCTGCGCCGCCACATTTTGCGAGGCGTTCAACCAACAGGTCAAAGGGCAAGTTGATTGAGTGATTTGATTTCGTTTGATTTGATTCGATGCAGCTGTCATAAAATGTAAAATCTTAAAGCAATTGCAGCCTAGCTGAAAATCTGCTTGAGTTGTGAATTATGAATAAGCGATGATATGGCAAAGGGCAAGTGATTGAGAAGTTACTGTATCTCATTTTTCTGCTCCTGCTGACTCTTCACTGAATAGTAGCCGCAGTCATTTACTCTACACTTTGCCGTTTCGTATGAATTCTGTCCATTTGTGCCTTTATGACCGCCCCTGCCATTTATGAGTTATATATTGGCTCCAGACTCAGCACAAACAGGCGGCAAACATCACAGAGGGATGAACATTCATGGAGCATTCAGCATTGAGCATTGGGTCAATATTATCAGCACATTTAAATGGGCTTAAATGCGAGGCCTGAAATGAATGCTAAAGCAAACAATGGCAAAGGACCATTCAATTGCCCAGCGACCCAGTTTTGTACACTGAATTTAGAGCATGAACTTTATGCAACAAAGGGCACATGCTACAATTAACAAAAATAAATATGTATAATATGCTTGAAAACAGCTTTTACTGATTGATAAAGCATAAACATATATAGTATTTATGCTATCTGAAGTATCGCTTTAAAGGCAAAGATAATTCATAGCTTAACTCTATTAAGTATGCAAAAAATGATTGTATCTACCAGATAGTTTCATATAGATTATCCGAGGGCAGGTTATCCCCGTCTTACTTACAGCATTATTGGTCCATTCGGTTCTGAAATCCGAGAAAATCTGAATTGCGTTTGAGCTTTTGCTTATAAATCTCTGATCCAACAATAGGTGTTAAGAGAACGAAATTTACTTTGGCATAGAGCTGGAAATGTGCAGAGGAGCTGAACCGTATTTCATTTGCAGTTAGATCTGTATAGGCATAATACTTTAAAAACGAGCTTAGATTCCAATAAACATACGGAAATTGTTCACTAAATTGAGTATGTTTAATAAATACTCAATTTAGTAAACAATTTCTGTATGTTTATTGGAATCTAAGCTCGTTGTCGGAACTTTCTTTATTCTTGAACAGCTTTGCAAATTGTTTGATAAAATGATAAAATAATTTCTAAGAAAGTTCATACGAATAAAGGTAGGGTGTTTATAGACAATAATACACGTGCATGCAAATAGGTGTGTAGCCTGAGTAAAATGATAAAGAACGTCAATAAAATAGGCCGTAGATAACTGCTTTCAGACAGATGAGCTGCATATATGTACTACAGCAAATGTCTTTAGCTGGAAGTAAATTCTAACAAAAACAGCTTCAAGAGCAGCTTCAGAGATTTACATTTGCCTGGCTAGCTCCAATACAAACTCTAAGCCACATTTTAAAGACTCGCCCAAAGTAGGAGATAAAAAAAATGAAACAAAAAAAAAAACTTGTGCTAATTATTTAACACTTGGCTGGGAGTAGTCAAGCAAGGAAACCATGCGGGAAGCCAAGTCATGACTTTATTTTCATTGTTTTATCGCAGTGAAATCGCGAACGTTGAAAATCACATGCGCACACATCATAAATGTCAACTTGGCGAGAATTATGGCACACAAGGTGGCAGAAAAAAAACCAAACAAAAAACCAGGAGTATAGAGACTGCAGGAAGTGGAACAAAGGGAGCTAGGTACTATTTCGCTCCAGAGTAGCATTCAGTCATCTTATGAAGTCATGGTGTGGTGCAATGCTTCGCTTGGCTTTCAGCTTTCGGCTGTCGAGGTTCATGTGTGCTTGTGCTTGTTCTTGTGCTTGGGTTCTATCTGAAAATCGAGATTTCGTGGTCCGTGACCATTTGGCAATGTGATAATTGCAGCTGCTGCCGCCGCGCAGAACCCAGAAGCAGTTCTTGTAATGAGGCATAGCCGTGATGTGAGTTGCCTTTAACTTGGTTCAGGTTTTGGTTCGGGTTCCGCTTCGGTCTTGGATTTGGGTTCGGGTTCGGGTTGGTTGCGTTTGACACTAAAGTGCAGCTGGGCTTGGCCCATGACTGCATTCTCCAGCTCCTCATACTCTTACCAGCAGCTAGCTTTTTCTCTAGCTACTGTTGCACATTTTCGCTTTGTTTCGCATTTAATGTGACAATGTCATTTTGTTTGCTGTACTTGTTGTTGTTGTTGCTGCTGTTGTCGTTTATCTATCTGTTAATTTGCAACGCCACGCAAGTTCACACTCTTAATTGGATTTGAAAGTGCAGTCGGAGGCAGCATTTGACACAGGCCAATCCCCCAGCTGCTGCTGCTTTTGCTACTTCTGCTTATGCTCCTCCTCCAGCTCGGCTCAGAAGTTTAGAGACATGACAGCTGATTAGTTAGCCTGGCTATTTGGGTTTGTTTTGGCCAGCCTGTGTGAATGGGGTTAACCCAACAACGGCGGTGGCGGCATTTAATGCATTTTGCGAAGATTTTCATGTGCCTAGCAGCCCGTTAATGAGTTCAGTTCAGTTGCGCTTAATGATAATGGATTAAAGAGAAGGTGCAGCTCGGTTTGCCGCCGATAGAGAGTAGCACTAGCCGTGAGCAGTAGATTTTTGTTAACTGAAAAGAACATGAGTCGTTGATAGTTATGGCACTGTACTAGGTTAAATGTTAGCATGGTTCACAAGATCAGTGAAAAGACACGATTGATAATAAAAGCTTGTTGTTTGGCAGAGTATACGTACACTCAGAAAAACTACAGCTAGAAATTGAAAAGTGGTTCAAAATGATTAAGCCTAGTTTTTAGTAAATATTTCATAAAACGTTTCGTCAATTTTCTCAAAGCAAAAAAAAAAAGGAATGAAGAGTGAAATATTTTCTAACTTTAAGAAAGCGAAGTTCTTGGGCTGAATTTCGTGACATCTATATGCGGTTTTCTTATCTAATATTTTTTTGTGTTAAATTGTTTAATTTTAGTGTACTTTTCAATATATTCAGAAAGATAATTAGGCGGACACTCGTTAATAAAAAATAAATAAATATACCTCCTGTAAAAACCTTCTTATTTGAAGGGCTGATCCGCTTTGAAATAAAGAAAATTTTAATCGGGATTTTGTAGGGTAATTCGCCTTAAATTTGAGGAAATATTTATACTTTTTCTAACAATTTAATTTCTTCTGATAAGAAAAAAAGTAAAATGTTCATATAATGCCGATTTTCTTACTAAAGGGAAACATTTTTTTTAAAGTGTATGGGTAAAGGTTTATCCACAAATTTCAATTTGAAAATCCTCTACTCATCTACCCTCAACAAAACATAAACAGCTTTTTGTCTTGTGGTAAAAAACACACCCAAACATTTCAAGTCACTTCACACAGAACGTGCTGTATGAAAGAAAAAGAAAAAAACACTATCTGGAAATTAATAAAGATGCAACACGTTGCAGCTTTGCAGCACACATTAACACCTCACAGCCGTGGCAGAGGGGATTGGAGTGTTGCACATCCTCTGCGTGCGGCTTAAATTAACAAAATTTTACGCATCGCAAAATTTCAGTAACGCGATTTTGCAACTCTTGTTGTTTTTTTTTTTGTCAACGTGGGCAGTGGGTCGACTGCGGCTCTGTTGCAGGGTGCAGTGGCAAAGAGCGGTGTTTGAAGGCAGACAGAAGGGCGGGCAGGAGCTGTGCGCTGACGATGAGGCGCGGACAGGCAAAGCGAAAAGCGCAAACCAAGCTGAAAATTGCTTAATCCTGCTGACAAGACAGCCTAGCACTAAAAACGAGCCAAGTGAACGGTCCAAAAGAGCCGCTAAGGATACCAGGCGGCAGCCCTGCTCTGCTGACTGGGCAGTCGTCGTCGCCCAGCCGCTGACAGAGGGCGTTGCAGCGAATAATTATGCATATTGCAGTCTGTAGAACCAGGCCGAGCTGGCCCAGACCCCGGCACAGGCCAGAGAGTCAGCTTTCAGCACTGAAACCTCGCCTCACTTTCTTGGTAATAAAGCAATGCATCACCATGCCATGCCATGCCGGCTACGAGGGAACGAGCGCGGTGTGTCGCGCCGCGCGTCTCATCGTCTCGGCGGACGTGTGCAAAATGTTGACGCATCGTAACTTACGTTATTTGTGGCCTTGAGCATCAAATGTTGTAATTGAGTTTTGTGTTTTACGATTATATCCAGAGAGTACTCCGGGCAGCAGTTTTATTGGCCCTTACGAGCAGAAGCACAGCTTGGCTGCAGTGTGTGGGCCCAAAACGCAATCGCCTCTAAACTGGCATTTAAAGTGGCCAATAGACGTTGCGAATAAATTGAATTAGCCCGTCGCCGAGTGAATTATTTATTTGCCTGCCAGCTGCAGCGCTTTTCCTGGTTCGCTTAAATAACTTAATGTTCCACTAAATATATATTCGACATGGTGATGATCGTGCATTTGAATAACCATCAAGAACTGTCACGATGAGAACTTAATTGTTTAGGGCATATAAAATGCTTAGGAATTTAGACTTGTAGCTTTCAGCTTTCCTTGGTTATTTTTAATTGGTTCGGTTTACGGTTCGAACCAGTTTCTTTTCGCTTCCAAAGTGCTCGTTGTGTTATTTATCAATGTTTTTTTAACCTCATTAATAGGTGTCGCTAAGGCTGCGAACCCAAAATAAATATAAAGTAGATGGTCGGTGGTTAGGCTCACAGTTCGAAGCAGCTTCTTTTCAATTTATAATTCTTAGTTATTAGTTATTGATCAGGCTTATTTTGGCGTAATGTATAGTTCTGGCTAAGGCTGCAAACTTAAACAACAAAATAACTTAGATTGAAATTAAAATTGTACTGAAACAATTGTCAACCTCATATATTTTCATATACTAGATACAGGCTTAAATTGATCTACTCGAAATTCGCAGCTACCTAATTTTGTTAGATAAGTGGAAAGGTTGGGGCCAAAGTTCTTCATACATTGGGGCTGTGAAGATTCGCAATCGCTTATATATAGTACATAATATCTATAATATAAATCTTTAATTTTAGTTAAGTAAAAGAACTTGCGGATAATGATTTAGTTGCTAGCTTTATTTGGTAGATTTTGTAGCTAAAAAGTACATTAATTATGGAAATCAATTTAATATTTATCAAGTTGGCAAAAACCTTAAAATTATGGTGTGGGAAAGAAATTTTAATTAAAAACTCTTAACAGTTAAAAAGTAGGTCCTAAAAGGGTTCTATCAATTATAAAATCTTATTTGCTAGGAATATGAATTGTCTCAGTAATCGAGAATTATATATTGTTGGAATATTTTTTCATAAATTAATTACCCTCGAAATTGATTCCAATTGGTTGAATGACTATTTAATTTGTTCCAGCTAACACAATATGAAACTATATACATTTATCTTTTAAGTGCAGTCAAATTTAGTGTCTGATATTATTTGGTGACAAGATCAGAGTGCGCTCTGCCTGGAATGACATCTGCTAATTGAGCTTGTAAATGGTCTTCGTGTGTATTCGTGTCGGCATACTATTATTTATTTATTTCATATTTTTTATTTGGCCACAATCAGTTGTGACTCACAGCCGTAACTGCATGTAGTCCATGCACGTACATAGCCTCTTCCTTTGCTCCCATTTTCGCAATTATCTTGACCTTTTGACACCTTAGCCTCCTCAGTGGCAACACACGACCGCAAAGCCATCAAAAACTGAGCCACAGTCGCTGCCTTCGACGTATTTTGGGGCACAACTGACAGCTGACAGGCTGCCAATTCGCCAATTTCAGTTGCATATGCAGTTGCGCGGGCTCCGTTGCACATATCGCATTTCACACAGCGGCACAGCTGCTGGGTTACCCCTCCCACACACACTCACACACACACGCGCGCGCGCGGGCCCTCTCGACTGTCATCCTAGGCCACACGTTGATGCAGATGCAGTTGCCAAACGGCAAAGTAAAAATTAAATTCGTGCGCTGCGCTTTTAGTGGCTGCCTCCACACTTTGCTTGCTCCTGCTCCGGCTGCTGCGGCTCTTGTGTGGTTGACCGCACCCGCCCAGTGCCCGCTTGCCCTTGTTGGCTCCCCGGCCATCCAGCGGCTCGACTGGCGTTAATATTAAAAATAATTTGCGTGCGAAATTATTCATGTTGCACAAGGCAAATCTTGTGGCAATTATCGCTGCACGTAGCTCGTCTGCCTCCAGGTTGCCAGCAGTATCTGTTGACGTTTTCGTTGTTGTTGTTGCCGTTGCTGCTGCTGTTGTTGCTGCTGTTGTTGCTGTTGTTGTTGATGTTATTGTTATTGCTGTTGTGTGGTGGCGGCGATTGTAAACAGAAAATAGGTTTAAACCGCAGCGTTAAAAGGACTGCACTCGCATCGCTGGACTCGAATCGCAATGCCGCAGTCGCTGGAGCCAAAGGAGTTGGCCCCCGAGGCTTTTTGCCAGCGTGCGCCGCGTTGTTTGCGCTTCGGCGTCCGTCCACCCCCTCATCCTGGACGGACGCTGTGCATTGGCAATCATCAGCATTTGGCACATGAACCGACCCACACACACAAACACACACATTCGCATCGATATTCCCCTATTGACATTGACAGTTATGGCCGCGAGTGTATTTGCACAACAGCATGGATACAGATACATATTCAGTTATATCGAACATTTACTGATACAGATACAGATATGTGGAGCAGAAATCACCACGCGCGAGATGATTCAATAGACGAGTTTAAGCAAAATCAAGTGGTTGGATTCGATGTTATTATCGTTGATTTTAATATGTGGTATATAGACATTCAGTGAATGTGTATATAAACCCACAAAATATATAGATATATAACTGAAGAGACGTAGATACAAACAGAGTATTAACTGAATATGGACGTAGATACCAATAGAGTTATGAAGATGCCGATACGGAGACAAATAAAGATACTAATAAAAATGCAGATACTTATACATATAAAGCTTGAAATGCAAATATAAATGCAGATGATAATTTAAAAGCAGCTAGATATTTAGTTAAAGATGCACATTATGTGTAGTACGAAGCTATATATACATATAAAATAACTATGTAATAATTATGTTTAAGTATAAGTTTTCAAACTATAATTTTCCTATTTTTATTAGCGCCATCTATCGTCATATAGGATTAAGAAAATGTTTACCCCCACCATATTTAAAAGCATATTATTACTAACCGAAAACGTTTTAAAGCCTAATGTTTCACACCTCGCCAACATGCTAATCGATCCATTTCCCCCACACTCGCCTCGCGCAACGACAACGACTGCCCATTTACTCGAACCCATTTACCCACAGCATACCAGAGGCCGTCCGCTGTTCTGGCTCATGCCTTCTATCACGCACAAAATTACCCAAAACAATTTTCCACTCAAGCGGCGCAGGCAACCAGCTAGAAAAATGCCAGCACAGCCAGCCGTGAGCATTGTGGCAACATCCCATCAAAATGGCCAAGAGCGCAACAACGCATCTTCAGCCCGTGGAAGATGCAAATGTATCTATTAAACAGAAATCAGGCAGAAACAGACCCAGACCCAGACCCTAGAGCTCTTAGCCAGCAGCGAGCAGCCCGCAGCTCGTAGCCTTAAGCCGCCAAGATCCAGTCGAGACTATGACCATTGCTAAGCACTTCACACCAAAGTGTCAATTGCATTTTTGTGGTTGGTCGCAAGAGGCTCCTCCTCGGCCCTCTGTCTGCTGTTGCTGTTGCTGCTGCTGCTGTAGCCGCTGCCGTTGGACCCGGGCACTTAATGCAACAATAAAACAATCAAAGTGTCTAGAAAATCGATGGAAATCAAGGGAGCAGCCAACGACGCGTCGCATCGTAAGGCAACATGCAACTTCAACTGCGACTCCTCCTGCTCCTAGTGGTAGTAGCAGCTTGGAGCCACTTTTAGCTCTGTTGGCTGTTGGCAACAAATGGAAATTCAATGTGAAGTGTGCGTATCAGCGACTGTCGCTCTGCAGTGCATCCAAAGACCACACACTTGACGTGCCTGTAGCAGTAGAACCCTGGCAATCGCAGTGGCTGAGACGCGGGGGGTTAAAGTTCTGCCACTGGAGGACCGCAGCGGCTGAATTGAGAATCTGGTATGGCTTTTGGTTTCAGCCACTTGACGATTAAATTGGCGATGAGACCGTGTACCAGAAGGAAACCCAAAAAAAAGATAGATACAACGAATGTGAAAAGTTTGCTACATGTACAGAATCTGCGGATATTTGGGGTGTTTTTGTGTATAAATAAGTTAATGTGCCGTGGATATACATTGGCTAATCCTAATTTAAAACTTCGAAAATTCGAATGCTCCAATTCTTAAGTCATTTTCTTCACCCCTTCTGTTTTAAAATACTATGGCATATAGAACTCTTAACATCCCTATAAAATGCGACATATAAATCATATACATTTTTTATATAGAAAGTCCTCCAGAAACTTGAGTGTTTTTCTAATGTGGAACATAGAATTCTTAAAATATCCATGAAATGAAATTGTAGAAAAAGCAGTCTTCCAGAAAATAAAAAAAAAACTTAAATTAGAATGCCCCCTTTGGAAAACACAAGTCATCAGTCAACATAATATTCAACATGTATTCATTTAGTATTTTAGTGAAACCAACTTAACGCACATATTTATCATTCGGTGCTGCCAGATCGATATATGTGACTGACGCGGTGCCAAATTTTATTATCTTTACATTCTCTACTTTGAAACACTTGAATATTGCATTTCGCTTATCTAACGAATCTACGTAAATCACTTACATTTTTCGAATAGAAAAAGATAATTTCCAGTAAAACGATATTTATACGTTCTCTTCGATATTACGTTCTGCATGAAATGGGTGTACAAAAATCCTTAAAATTTTTGAAATAAAAAAAATTATGCAACAAATAGAAGATATTTTCGAAATGGAATCGCCTGATGGCATTAAAGTGTTCAAGTGCAGCGAACCTAATTCAAATTGACACAGGTATTTGATGCTGCCAGATCGCTGTTAAATGTGACAGACACGGTGTCATCTCTAATGTTAAGTAAACATTCAAAACTTGAGCAACATTGTTACATGTAAATGGCTGCCTGAGCAGTTGGGCAGCTGCTTTTCACACTTGATCCCTGGCTGCTGGCTGCTACTGGCAGTTAATGACAAGTGGCCCCACTTCATCCCTGATGCTTGCATTTCACGTGGGTGTTAATTACTCTTGTCCGGGCTGTGCATCAAAACTAAGGGCAACAACAACTACAACAGCGACGAGAACAACTTTTGTCACCGAGACGAAGATGCTTTGCAAAGTGCAATCAACTTTGCCGCTGCCCATAAAAGTTGCGCCCTGGACATTTGAACAGACATTTTGGACAGTTTGGGACATTTGTACAAGTTGAGGCGGCTTCGTGCAAAGGCGGCCGCATCGGTGACTTGATGGACGGAGCGTGCAGCGGCAGCAGCGGCGCAGTTAAGGGACATCAAACAAAACTTGAAGGGATTTGCGCCCCAAAATGGCAATGGTTGGCAACTCGCAACTGGCAACGGGCAACTCGCAACTGGCAACTGGCAATGGGCAAAAAGGCAACAAAGCGAAGGAGCTTCAGTCGCTCGAGCCAGAGGATTGGGTTTGGGTGTCTCTGCTTTTCGGCATTTTCGCTTTTTGATCATTTTTCAAATGTTTGGGCCCCAGCCATGGCAGGTAGCAAGTGCGGGGAGAGTAGCAGAACGTAGCCTCTGTGTAGTCAGAGGGGAGAAACGAGGGGGCAACTGATGCAGTCACTCGGCATGACAAATTGTGTGCGAGGTTCCTTAATAATTTATGGTGTAAAATGGCAAAAAACTAATAGTTCAGATGGTACAGATAAAAGCCAAGCTGACTCTGGTATTTAAGACTTCTGTTGATTGGAGCTTTAATTGCACAGTAAATAGTTCTTAAAGATATCCAAGACTTATTTCAGATTTTAAACAAACCGATCGAGCACTCAGTTAAATGCTAAGCATGTATTTTTTTACAGTCTACTGCCAACTCTTCCGCTTGAATGCAGTCGGATTAACATTTGCAATTCATGCAGATGTCATTTTTTTATTTGCCACGATTGCTAAGTACTTTCCCCTCTGCTTTTCTACGATTACTCAGGAAATTGCTACTCAAAATGCCGCGCGTATTTCCGTCGTATTAGAAGCCACAACTTGTGCATCCAGAGTGTCAGACAGGCAGGTGAAGATCGCGGAATGGTCTCTAATAGAGCATGGTCAGAAACCAAAGCTAAACATCATTTCCCTTTCAGCGTACGTTGCAGAAATTGAAATGAAAATTACAACAACATCGGCGACAACAACAACAGCGAAAAAAGAGGCGAAATCGAAAAATCGCTAGTCCAGAACCAGGTTCAGAACCAAGTCCAGAACCGACACTTGACTCAAGTGTAGCATAAGACAATTTACCAACTAAACAACTTCATCTGTCCGGAGCATTAAATGTGTATTCCTATATAGAGGCAAGCAGAGCTTCTGGGCGAATCTCTCTCGCTTCCACCCTTTTCTCTCTTTGTCCATGTCTCTTTCTCTGGCATTGGCCGCTGGGCAGTGTGCTGGAAGATTGACACAAACCAATTAACATTTGTGCCTTTTATTTCCATGTCAGTTGGGGTTTTTTGGTCTATGCTTTGAATTTATCGCACGTTTGACTGCGTTTACCAGTCAGATCTTTGACTTTAACTACGTTTTGCGCTTAGTTCAGCTAAGATAGAGAGCGGGGCGTGAAAGAGATGCGGGGCAAGGTAGCTGATGTACCTGAGCCTAGGTAATATTTTTTCCGAATGTTTTCCTCTTGTTGTTGGCTGGTGGTGCTGCTGCTGCTGCTGCAGAGTTTGCCACTAAAAAACGCAACTTTGTTGCCCGTCAAAGGCTCTGACTCCGAGCCCAGGCTAATCCATTTATCTATGCCCATAACTCTTAAAATAGCCTGGAAAATTGCGCAGGGCCCAAGTGGCCAAATACTAAAAGACGTTTAAAATGCACTAATTACCCATGCCGAGGCAAGAATAAAATCTCTTTATGCAGATTACAAGACCAAGAACTGAGCCAGCCCAGTTCGTTTTCTATAGCCGGGGTATAGCCGACACTTTGCTGTCCATTTGGAAATTTGCGCGCTTATCTGGCGGTCAGGCGGCTGCCAAGACGACGCTCAAGACTGGATAGCACAGTACTCTCGACAGGCTCAGGCTCATGCTCAGGCACAGGCTAGAGACAGCCGCACGAAAAGAAATTGAGCGTAAGGCAGGCAGCCAACAGTTGGAAACTGGCCAGATAAGCAAGCAGCAGCTGCAAGGGGCTAAAGGCGCGCTAAAGGGGCGTCCGGCTCTCGGCACACACATCCAGCTGGCTAATTAAAATTAAAAACTATGCAAAGTTTTGTAAGCAGAAGTTGCAAAATTGTTGCACAAAATGTTAAGTAGACAAAGTGCTGCAGACATAATGAGTGAACAGATAGCAGGACAATTCGTAATGCCTGCGTTGCAGAGATTGAGAAATTGAGCAAGAAAAGAACTACAACAAGAACGGATGACAACGCTTTTGACTTGGTAATTGAATAGGGAAATGTTTGGAAAAAAGAAAATGTACATAGAGAAAAACAGGGATACATATTTGGTATATTATTAAGGAAGAAATTTTATTAGTAGAAAAAAATTGTTTATTTGTAACATAAAATAAAAGATTATTTTCAGAAATAAATATTTTTTGACTGGCTTGCAAATATGATAATAATATTGTAATGTTATCAAGCAAAATTTTATCTGCTTGTGTTTAATATAATTAGTATACAATATATGAATTATAATAAAATATAATATATAATAGCATAGAACATTAATTTCAACATAAAAACGATCAATTTTATATTTTTAAAATTTAAATTGCTATTATTTTATAAATTTTAATTATGCCCAATGATAAATTTTCTTCTTTATAATTTCAGGTAAGACAAGAAAACTATGCAACAAAAATGCAACATTCAACATATGTTATTATTCTGAATGTGAGTCCTTTATAAGTCTATTAATATCAAAATAATTTAAATATTTGATTTGATTTAAAATTTGAGATTCCTAAAGAATTCTTTATCTTAGTATCTTAAAAATTTTATATATCAGAGTGAGTCTTAAAAAGGCATACAAATAATTTTAAATATTTTGAAACCGAACTTGGAATCCCCTTCGTAAATCGCCTAATCGACCCAACCATTTGGCCAGATAGTTTTTAAAATTTTTTTGAAGCCCACGAGAGCGTGCATTTTACAGATATTTTCTTGCAGCTAAATGCATTTTCCCCAACTTTAAATTCTCAACCCTTTTAGTTTTATTTTGATACCCTGTATCCATTGGAAATGGGTTGAAAGAGGTTTATTATGCCTTAATGCAAATATATCTCCCCTCATTTTCGTAGATATATAGTTTTTTTGACACATGTTATAATTCGGAAATTATAGAAGCTAGAAAAACCAATCGTAGTGTGCTAGGATAAGTTCTCAAAAAGTGAAGATCAATAATATTTGAAACCAAAATTGAAATGTTCTCGCATGCTTTGGTGACAATTTGGGACCAAGGGAAGAAAAGGCACAGCTGCTGTATAATATGCTCGCCGCTGTGTACAGGGTATCTGATCGTCGTTCACTCGCGTCGAGAGCACTCTTGTTTTTGTTATTTTATTTATGTTTGCTTTTGCTGGCGTTTATTATGCATATGCAATTTGCATATTTATAGTTTTTGGGGGGCTGCTTAAAATTTGAACGGCTCATGTGTGCTGGCAAGTTGAAACTTTTCCGCAGCAGCGGCCATATAGAGCATTAACTGAATAATTTCATTAAAGCGAATTGCAAATATTGCCATATAGCCAAACATTAAACTCAATTTGCCGCCCACTCTCGGGCAGGCGCCGGCCACTCAAGCGGCAGCATCCCTTTTGGCCACGTTCGCCTCACTGCAACTTGTCTCTAGCTCTACTTCTTTTTATTATTGCTATTTTTTTTTAGTTTTTGCTTCCTTTGCTACTTGTAAATTATGCAAAAGGCTTTTCAAAATTGCTGGCAGCTGCCGCTGCTACTGCTGCGCATTTTTTTTGTCGTCCGCCATCCGCTGAAAAGGATGCGCCAATGGAGCAGCTCTCGGGGGCAGCACAAGTCCAACCCAACCCATTTAATTAGCCATTAAGTTTTATTGCTCGCAATTTTGTTTAATTTGCTTTAAATACAGCGGGCAAAAAGCGCACGCCAACAAGCTGGGAAAAAAATACTAGTAGCTGGCAAAGAAACAGCAAAAAAACAGAAAACATATATATATATATATATATAGTCTTGTAACTGGTTAGGTGGGTGGACAGTGGATGCTCCGCCTCAAATTGATGGCTGGGCAAGGCAAGGCGCTCTCTGGTCAAATGGCCAAGAGCTGCCGGCAATTCAGCGCAAAAACTGGATCAAGCGGAGCAAATGAAAAAATGAAAACTAACATAGTTTTAAATGTAGCACAAAGTAACGTGTACTTTTGTTGCTCTTAGAATTAAATAGCCAAAGTTTTTGCTAGGAAAAGTCAAGGGATTGTTCGCATCAAAACTCTTGAGGACTGAAGTTAAATTACTTAAAATTAAAGTAATTTAATTATTAATGTAACGAAACGTTTTATATAAATAAGATATGTATATCTTTATAGCTTATAGGAGCTATAGTTAAATTACTAAAAATTTAAGTTGTTATATTATCAGCGTTTTATATGGTATATTAATCCATGCCTTGTTTTCTGAGCTTACATTTGTAAAGAGAATGTACATTTTAAAAAAGAATGCAAGTAATGAAAGAAATTCAAAAGATTTCTGGCATAAGGACTTTTGGGGCTATACTTAACTAACTTTAAATTCAAGTTAATAGATTTTTTATATAACCTAACATTTTATATATAAGTCCTATCTTGTTTCTGAGTTTACATTTTACAAAATACTTTTCTTTTGCTTCTTAGCGAAGACTAAAAATCCTATATTTCGTTGTTCAATTATTTCAATTAAAGTTTTAGCTCGAGTTAAAAACTCAGGTGCGGTTGTATTTTGTCAGGAAAATATTATTCTAATGGTCCGATACTACTAAAGCTTGTAAAAAAACTTATTTATTCCCTATAAAAAGTGCCAAACGAGAGATATTTGCTATAACGCTTATAAAATTCTGGCCATTTAACCACATTTAGTAGCATTCATTTTTTAATGCTAATCAAATTTCATCCATTTCCCATGCAATTTGAAATTTGTAACCAACATATCCCAATCGAAATTCTTTACCCATTGGAATGAATAATACAAAAAAAAAGAAGAAAAATAGCAAAACGTGAAACGTATTTTGCATGTGTGGAGAAAATTGGATTTGCACGCGCGCGCATTTTGCAATAAGCCATAAAATTTAATTTGATTATAAAAGTTTCTATAACACGGCAGCCAAACAGCAAAAACTCTTACTGCCATTGAGTTTTCACATATGCATTGGAGTTGCAGCAGAAGGCAGCACAAACAATAGTTGGTGGTGGTTGAGGGGGTTAAAAGGATTGCATATGCTGACTGACAGGCGGCAGCAATTTGAATGCAAAATGCGCATTTGGCCAGCAGCAGAAGCAGCAAAAAGCAGGAATTACAGGACATGCAGCAAAAGGTAGCAATAACAACAAAAGGAACAGCAATCTGGTACAAATTGAAAAAGGCAAAATTGCCTCAACTAAAATGCAAAAGGACATTTGCCAGCTTCGAGGAAGCATATTGAAAATGCGCTTCTTCGTTGGCCAAGCAAAGGCAGCAGCAGCGACCCGCAAGCAATGGGTTTGGGCGGAGCGGGGCAGGAGATGGTTACCAGCTAGCCTGGTTAAAAATTGCACTGCCTGGCAATGGCACGAAAGGCAAGCTCTTGACATTTTGCTAACTTAAGGGATTCTAATTTTATTTATGCTACTTAAGTATGCTGCATTCTGCTTTATGCTTACAGTTGCAGTCAAAGAATTGGATAATTGTACAAAAAGAGAAGGGCAAAAAAGTCTCATAAGAGGGCAAGCAATTTAAATAGTAATGCTCTATTTATTTTTCTGTTAAATCAAAACGTATACCAAAAAATAAATTAACAAGGGATCAGAATTCGAATTTTAATGTATCCTAAAAGAAGGGATACTTTATTTTGACTCAGTATGTTTACCTAAATTATAATTTAATTGGAAATATCAAAAACTTTTTTTTTTAATCTATTAATAGCAGTTTTGCAAGCAAAACAAATCTTAGAAAATGTTCATAACATAGATTTTTCCCCAAGACAGAATCTACCAACTGAGTTCACCGCAAATGCTGCAAAGTCCATTACGCATACGCCCCGTGTGCAATAAACCATTTTTAAAGTAATTTCTGTAATGTTTTCAGTTCATTTACCTGTTAGATAGCCCAAAACAAATGATAAATATCAAACAGGCAAACAAAAGAGGCCCTAAAAGCGAACCCAGCAAAGAGTAGAAAAAAACCTTTTGGTTCTAATGTCCAGCAGCCAGTTGGCAGAACGCTGCAGGAGTTGCCTTCGGGCCGTAGCCCAAGAGACTTTAACAATGTCTTTGTTTGGGTCGTTGCTCACATGCTTATGAGCATTTAATTAAATGCAAGAACAAGGAGACATTGTTGAGCCAGAAGAAGCAGCAGCAGTAGCAGCAAACCGAAACTGCATACTTAATGAAAAGCAGCTGCCTTTTGGGCTGCCCCAAGAGTCCCAAAAGTTGCTAATTAAAAAGGCAAACAACAGCAACAGCAGCATCAGTTGCAGCAGCAGCGGCAGCAGCATCAGGAAGCAGCTAGCAACATCAAGATGCCGCACGAACCGAAACGTAGTCCAAGGCTTGAATGTTGTTAACCTTTTCCTGCAGTAGCAACAACAACAACAACTACAAGATGCTGCTGCAGTTGTAGTTGCTGCCCGTCTTTGACAAGCCAAGGAGCAAACGCTATCACCAGGGACCAAAAAAAAAACAAAAAAAAACAGCAGCCCCAGCAACCGCCTAACGATCAATAGAACAGAAGCGAGCTGTGAGCTGAGAGGATGAGGCAATTGCATGCGGTAGCAGGCAACAAAACGCTGTTGCTGCAACATTTTCGTGCAGTTGACATTCGTGCCAAGTGGCAGCAGTAGCGTCGGCAACTGTTGCAAGTTCTTAGAACGCGCCACATGCTGCGCCACGTTCCGCTGTTGCCATCATCATCATCAGCAGCAGCAGCATCATTTTTGCTGTTGTCGTTGTTGTTGTCGTTGTTCTTGCTATTGAACTTGAATTTTAAGTATCGTAGGGAGAACAACCTCTTAATGCCCAGGGTTAGATTTGAGGGCAGCTACCGTTGACCGAATATGAGATGCCCGATCTCTCATAGACATTGCCTCCTAGCCTCTCAAACTGTAAGCACACCAAGACATTGGCCACAATTGACACTTGGCTGGGCTAAATAAAAAATCGAATCGTCGAAATGCAAGCACAACTATTTAATGTCACTTTGGCACTTCCTTAAAAGTCCGCACAGCGTCTCCTGTCGCCAAACAGGCAACAAAAATATTTTTGCAACGTCTTTTTGTGCGCTAAGAATTTCTAATTAGTGGCGCCATATTGTAGACTCCAATGGGTGTCGTCGTCGACGTCGTTGTCGTCGGCGTCGTCGTCGTCTGGTGACGCCAATCACTGGCTATGCCTTCTGCCTGGATATGCTGCCTGCTTCTCTAACTGTTGTTGTTATTGCTGCAAAAGGCATTGGCGGCGACGAGCAGCTCCATGTTGCCCGAGTCCCGAGTTGCCGTTGCTGTTGCCGTCGGGAGCTTGTTTGTTGCCTTAATTCGACGCAAATATTTTACAGGCTGCCTCGGCTGCTAATTACGTTAAACATATTGCGTGACACGCCCCCCCCCCTCCCCTCCCCCTCCCATTTGAAACGCCAGCAAACGCGTGAATTGCCTCAGTGTAAATCTGTTAGTTTTGGTGTTAATTACATGGCAGCAGTTAACAGCTGCTGTTAAGTTGCAGCTGTAAGCTAACATTAATATCAAGCATTAGCTGATTATTAACTGCCATTATTCAAGTTATTATAAACGGTTTTTAATTCTTCAAAATGCTGTTATTGCCAAATCAAGCGGCAAAATCGTTGAACAATCACCGTTTTGTGTACTTTCTGCCTGTGTAGCCATTTTATATTTTGGCCCTGGCGTGATTACAAATTCATCTCAAAGTCTCAGCTCATAAATCTCGCGTGCTGCAAATATCTTTTCCCAATTCTTTCATTTCATTTCCATTGTTGCTATAAAGCTGTAAAGACAGCCGCCAACTTTTGGAGTCGACTATCAAGTGCCGCGCATCGCCAAGTTGAAGTCCAAGTCGAGAAAAAAAAACCTTAAACGTAAACGAAAAGGAAACCTTTCGCATTTGAATCTCAATACCAAAATCGCGCTATCCAGCGCAATCCCTTAATACCTTTTACTTGGTGTTTTGACCCTTTTCAAGATGTTGTCTTCATTGCGTGTTTGGCTGAAAAGAATAAGGAAGCAGTGGAGAAGCCTCTTTCAAAATGCCACAGCCTCAGCCTTTTCAAAACTTGATGAACGAAATCGCGATAATAATATTTATTTGCTGTCTTTTTTCTCCCTCTCCCTCTCCGTTTCTCTGGCTGCCCCTTCTGTGTGGCGGGCGCTAAGCGTGCTTCATAATTTATTATTTATTTTCAGTTTTTATAGGGCAATTTTGTAAGAAACGATATCAAATCGCATGCCAAAACGAATATTTAGCAGTTTTCTCCTAAGCTGTGCACAGCAACAGCGCATAAAAGCGCTGACAGTGTGCCTCTCAACTGTAAAACTCTAATTTTCAAATATGCTTAACAGAGCACCTAACATAAACATGTTTGCCTTTAAGACTGCAGCACTGTACTAAAACAGTTTTAGCTTCACTTCGTTGCTCACGTTTCTCACAGTTTCTTCAGCTTTGCCGCCCACGCCTCCGCTCTCTTTCTCTCTCTCTCTCTTGGACCATACCCCAGGCCCATAATCAATCGCTTAAATGCCACAACGTAATTAACATTACACTCAATTAACATTTTCTGTTGGCAACTGTTAACTGTTAACCGCTGTTGTTGCCGCCTCTCGCATGCCTGTTAAGCCTCTGCAGGAGCCGCTTTTTCGATTCTTTAGGCCCGTTTGCTGCCCACACAGCAGCTGCTGCTGCCAAGGAGCAGCCAAGTCAATAAACGCGTTTATTGTCTTACCCAACACCAGTGCCCCTAACCCCCCTTACCACTCCGGCAGCCCCAGTTCACTTCCTTCCACTCATTCGGCTTGTGTACATTGTCTGTGTTGGTGCCAAGAAAAATGTTGCTGTCGCGCCAACGTTTGCCATTGTCGTCGTCGTCGTCGACGTCGTCGCTGGCGTCTGCTCAGCTCTGCCGGCTTGCCCCTCGAACCGTGTGCCTCGATCGCAGTTCTATTCGTAGTTCTTGCGCCAACTTTTGTCCATTTTAAGGCAGCTGGAATGTTGCTTTCTTGTAAATTGTTTAAATAAAAGACACAACAACAGCAAACAGCAGCCAAGCGAAGCTCGCTCTAGCTAGCTCTTCCCTCTGCTCTCTATCGCACTGGCTACTGTGTTGGCTCTGCTTCGCCCCTCCTGCCTCTATTTACACACCTCCTGGCTGCTTTTGCTCAATGAGCTGTTGTTTGACTTTGTTTTGTTTGCCACTTTTCAAATAGCAAAAACTATTTGTTTTGCGCCTTATTTAGTTTTTGTGCCATCCACTGCACCTGCTGCTGCCCACTGTCACAACAGCAGCAGCAGCAGCAACAACAACAGCAACAACTACCATAACAATAACAGCAATTGCAACAACAGACAACAACAGTAACAGCCCTAACAGCCGCTTGCACATTAACATTAACAGCATGTGGGCTGCGATTGCTGATCAAAGTATACAAAATATGTTTAATTAGCATTTAATTAAAGTTTTAAGTCCCTGAAAAAATGATGTACTTGGAGACGACTGATAAGTTTTACGAACGCTAGATAGATATATATTCTCATAAAGGCTGGGAAAACTGATCTATGGTTCGATAGTTGTAATGGCTAGACCCGAAGTTATTTATGATTTGTGGCTGGGTGTCTCTAAATAGTTCTTTTGTTTGGTTTGGTTAAGGGTTTGTTTCATGGTAAAAAATAAATTGCCTGGCTTGATTCCATTTGGTTAACAACAGGTATACTCTTATAGTTCCTGGATTCACAATTATCTAAACCCATTTTACTAGGATGTCGCAAACACTGTGACTTATTTATAATGCCCACTCTATAGTTACATTTGACAAGCAGTTGTAGGTCTAGTTACAGACGTCAGTCCCTGGGCACGTGCTTCAGATTCTAATGCAATCGCTACGCAGTTGAGAAAAAGAAGAAAAAAAAACTGGCATCCAATCAGAGATAAAGTCGTTTTAATTAGAATTCTAAATGTTTCAAAGGAAGTTGGCGCTTGTATCTTGCAGCTTATTAATATTTATGGCTAGGGTTGGGGCTGGACTGGACTGGACTGGACTGCGTGTTGCGAGAGTAGAGCAGAATGCGCGACTCGTATAACTATAGTTAGTTTTGCCTGGACATTTGCCACACTTTGAGCGCCCGTCGCACGCAATCCCAGAGGTCAGGCTCCTCTGGCATTATCAGAGGCCCATCTCGAGTTGCCTGCATTCGTTGCGTTGTTAGCGGCGTATCTGATGATGATCATCATGATCATCATCCTCATCATCGTCATCATCTAATGATGATGGCCCCCGATGCTCTTTTCCGCATAAAAACCAAACTAATACCCAGGGCAAACCTATAATTTATGTGCTTCAAATTCAATTTTCATTCAGCAAAATTGCAAACACACTCAAAAACAAAAAAACGCCGGTGGTCTTTTTATGCGCTGGCGTCGTCAAATGTGGGAAAAGGAGCGGACGATGAAGATTTTAGCCCGAACAGAAACCAACTGCTGCAAAATATGTTTCGTAGCCAAGAACCGCAAAAAAGGCGCCCTTAGACTTGTTTTTGTTTATTTGTGAATGAGTCACGCGTAAAAAGATCCTGAATTGGCTAATCCCTTAGTTTGGTACAGTGCGGATTGTATATAAAGAAATATACGTGTTCATGTTTAAGTTATGTTATTAATTATCGGCTTTTATATACACGTACTCTTATATAAATATTTTAGATGAGCTTTTATAGATGGCACTGTTAAATATATATTTAGTTTCAACATATCCTACAAAGAGTTTGTTTGTCTGTTTGTTAGTTGATGGTATATGAACTTATATCTTATAAACTGCCAAAGAAATTTAAGAAGAATTTTCCAACACTATATGTACTTGAATAAGGAATAAACTAGGAATTTATTCACTAAGAATGATAATCAATTTAATATAAAACTTGACGCTTCGACACTTAATAAATATTTAATTTATATTCGTTAATTATTAAATATAAAGATGCAAGGTCTTAATAGTTGTCAAGAATGTTTTCTAGTTTTATTGTGTTATATTATCTTCTCTCTATGTATCAAAAATTTAATATTTAATGTGTATTCTTTAATTAATATAAAAAAGTATTTTTACCATACTAAGTCTAAGCCTAAATATAAATGATATAAGGATTTGTAAAGCTGGCATACTTTATTTTTTTTGAATTTCCAACACTTTTAAAGAAAGATCACAATTCTTTTTTATATAGTCTTTAAATTATATATATTCTTATATTTATTTTTCTCTCTCTATATATCCCCATTTCTTAATATAAATTTAAAAGCAATTAATTAGGATTACGAGTATCTCAAAGATTAACAACAAATCAAACGACCTTCCAAAATTGAAAATAACTCCATAGGCGCATAGCTTTGACTTTTAGCTTCAAGTTTTAAGGATCTTTAATGATATATTTAATTTATAATTTGTTCTCTATATATCCAACATTACTTAGTATTGTATCTCAGAGAAAAACAAAAAGAAAAACTACTTCTAATAATTGAAAAAAAAAAACCGCGTCGATTTTCGCCATTTCGAAGCACCTTTAAAGAGAGTTCACTGTACTTCATTGTGGAAGCTTTACCAAAAAAACGAAAAGAAATAGGCCACACACGTAGTAGCAGTGCGAACTGTTTGGCTGTCCGTTCGTCCGTCTGCCTGTCTGCCTGTCTGTCTGTCAGTTAGTCTGACTTTTATCTGGCTGCGCCTGTTTGCCATTTCGGCAGTCACTCATAAATATAAGAGAGGCGCCCATTGGAACAGCTCCTTTTGGCCGTTTGGAGCTTTGGAGTTTTTTGTGCGTGAGTTTCACACCTTTTTGGCAGCATTGAGAAATTTCAATAAAACGCATAGCCTAAAAAATTGGTGTATATACATACACACACACACACACACATAAGTGCATGCATTTGTGTGTAGACGGAGTATGACTAATGCCAAGTGCCAGAGAGTTGAGTCGTCTGAAATGTTGGGCCAAAAAATTGCTTCCCATGGGTCCGGGAACTGCATTTTAATGTCGCCAGCGTTACGCTTTTGCCATTAGCCAATTCTTGGACATTATTTATGGCCATTATGTTGGCCTATGTTGGGGCTCGTTTGTTTAGGTTTATGAGTTGCCCTCAAATCAGTCAGCCTGTGGAGCTTTGTTCTCAACTGCAACTTTTGCATTGCCAGTTCCGAGAATCTCACACAGAGACAGAGAGAGAGAAAGAGAGAGAGAGAGAGAGAGCGAGCGAACCATATCGCAGTCTAGACCGACGCCGTCGTGCGACACTTTGTCGCCGTCACAGGCTCCAAGTCCAAGACTCAGCTGCTTCGCATCCAACTTGGCTAACCCCAGCCGCGAGCCCTCTCTACTCCCACTGCTGCTGCTGCTGCTGTTGATCAACACTTTTGTGAACCCATTCGAAGTTTCGGTGTACCAGCATACTGTGCTCAGGTTTCAGGTTTAGGTTTTTTATAGCCTGCAATACTTTTCGCTTGGTTCTTATTTAATTTTTGTTCGCCTTTTATTGCCTTTTTTTTTGTTGCCTTGGCTCTTCATCTTTTGTTGTGCTTAGCACGAATTGCAGTCCATTTACTGGCACAGGGGTGTGCTGGTGTCGGGGGGTTACCCGTCGGGGGTGTAGAATTGAGACCCGCTTGGGTCGCGCTTGCCCAAGCCAGGCCAGTCCAGTCCCAAGTCTCCAGTCCCCAGACTCGTCTGCGTAGTGGCTTCTCATTTTCATTTTAAATGAAGTGTCAAAGACTTTAAATAGCTTTTGATGCTACTGTGAATGAAGCTGTTTTTCATTCCTATCGTTTCGTATCATATCGCA
Organism: Drosophila borealis; assembly: GCA_035045885.1. Taxonomy (NCBI): domain Eukaryota; kingdom Metazoa; phylum Arthropoda; class Insecta; order Diptera; family Drosophilidae; genus Drosophila; species Drosophila borealis. Next base: position 5,521,485 of record JAWNOR010000211.1, read on the forward strand.
TGTTGTTGTTAGTTTCATTATTATTTGTTGCTCTTGCTGTTTGCTCATTATGACTTTTGCTGTTGTCGATGTTGCAGATGTTGTTGATGCTGTTGCTGGTTGCAGCATTGCATTGGGGTTTCTGTGTAGAGGGCAAATGCAATTAACCAACGTCAAAGTCAAGTTTTTTTACTTTTGTAAAGAGTATGATTATTTTGAACCCATAAAATATTATATATATATTCTAGATCAGCATCAACAGCCGAGTTGATATAGCCATGTCTGTCTGTTTGTTTCTATCCGAGCTATTCTCTCAGTTTGAAAGATATCGTGCAACTTTTTATAAGGTCCGACTTTCTGTTGCACGCAGAACATACATCGGAAACGGCCGAATCGGACCACTTTATCATATAGCTGCCATAGGAAAGATCGATCGAAAAGTAGGTTCCTGTATGGAATTTTATTTTTGTTTTTGAAGATATTGAGCAAATCTGGCATTTACTAGTTAAACTATGCTGCTTATATATTATATAGCTCAATAGCAAGAATCGGTCAAAAAATGTTTGTGTTTCAAAATAATCTGTTTTCCAATATATTTTTCTAAATCTCAGCATTTAAAAGCTTTACAACCACAGCAAAATGTTCACAAGGGCATTAGGTCTTCGACGTGCCGAAGATATCCCTACACTCTCGTTTTTTGTGTAATTGCCATTCGCATGGCTGCGCAAAAAGCGGTTGACGTTCAAATATAAATAATTCAAATATAAAAATGAGGTTGTGCATATCAAGTATTGACGATGCGTTGTTAAGGTAAACATTTGAGAAAAAATGTGAATCGCCCTTCTTTGCGATTTTCATGATTACCAGCAGCGGTAACTCGGATATTACTTCCAGTATTTACAACAGCAACCAATAGTTAATATAAGTAAGTCTAGCTTTCTTTAATCATAAGTAGCATAGTTATCGATTCCCAAATTTCTCACACACTCGACAAGAAAAAAACTCACATTTATTTAGCCAATGCACAAACCTTTCTCATCGCATTACACGCAATTCACTTGTTCGGCTTTTGTTATTGTTGATTGTTATTCAACAAATATTTTTTGCGATATTGTGAAGAGCGGGAGACCTGACAGATCGTTTGGTTGACTGACTGCTGATGGGCTGTTGAAGGGGAGGACTTTGCATTGTTTTGTTGCCGTTGTTGTTGTTGTTGTTGTTGTTGCTGCTGTTGCTGTACTGAGGCCACTTGAAACCGGCGGCGGCTGTCGCACTTCACTTCACTTAGCAATCTGAATGTTTTTAATGGCTCACAAAAATTCTTTAAAATGTATAAAAAAAGTAAATATATAAAAAAACGAAAGGCATGTATTTCATGTGCTTATAAAAAGCTTCCGTATAGCCTTTTTGCAAATATTTACAGTTTGTTTTTATTTAATTACGAATATGCGAAAAGCGAAAAAGTGACAAGCAGCAGCAGCAGCAGCTGCAGGAGCTGGCAAGCGGACAGGGACAGCGACGGCGACGGGAACAGGGACGGGAGCATAAAATCAAAATGTAAACTGATAGCCAAGAGACGTGTCAGTTGAGCAGCTCAGCTGAAGGGCATTTTAAGCTGACAGTGCCTCTCAAACTGTGCTCAACAGTCAGGCCAGGTTGATTGCCTCTCGGTCGTAGTCGATGCTGTTGTTGCTGTTGTTGCTTTTGGAACTTTGCTGCTGCTGACTCTGCGGTAGGTTTGATTTTGGCAGTTTTTTTTTTGTTTTTTTTTTTGGGTAAAGACAGCGTGCTTAAGTGGTTTAGTCGATGTGATGCTGGAGGAAGTGAGGTGGGGGTAGGAAGCATTACCCGCACTGCTAGATTTTGCGACAGCGTGTGAATGAGATGGAATAATATTGAAAACTGAAGTTTTTTCAACTCAACCAAATACCCTATCTAAAATCTTAAAGAATTCTTCTTTTATAACTAAATTTTTTGTATGCCCCTGTCGCACCTTATTAAGGCAAGACAAAATTAATTATAGCTAATTAATAATTGCTTATTATTGCAATCTAATTATTTTTTATGCCATCCGTGAGTTTTTTTTAACACTTAAAATCTATATTCTAAGTTTTATTATTATTATTATATAGAAAAGATAGTGAAAGTGTGGTCTCATCGACTTGATAAAACATGTAAAATCGATAAATTCGAGCTAAATCATGAACAGGAACTAAAGCATGAAATCTCGGTTCCCCAAGCGACTCGCTCGAGATTTTAATAAATAAGACTGGCAAGTAAGGTCGCTCAAAAGTGTCTCCTGATTATTAATCAACTATATTGTTCTTATTTGTATTCTTAATAATTCTTTTCTTGGTGCTATGTCTCACTTTATTGTTCACAGTTTCATTCTTAATCATTCTTCTCTTAGTCCCTTGTCTCTGTATAAGTTGCTTCTTTTTTTAGCATTCCTACACTAAGATAATCTGTAAATTTTTATCTCAGCTACATTGAGCTGGCATTCTTGCGATATAGACCCCCAATGCACCCACCTTTGTTGGGATCAGGCAGGTATCAACAATATTGGCAATTGCTCGCTTATATTTGACCATTTATCTGGCAAATACTTAGCCAGGCTAATCTTCATCAGGCACAATCCAAAACCCGAGCCCAAGCCCAAACTCAGACCCAAACTGAAGCCCAAATCGAATCCCTATGGCCAGGGCGCAGCCCATTATGAGCATTGCCCATTGCCCATTGCCTGTTGGCTGATCAATCGTACAATTGAGTAAAACTCAACTTTATTTGCAGTACTTGCAGCAGGCGACGGTTTGTTTTTTTTTTTTGTTTTTGCTCATTTTTTGCGACTGCCTCCTGTTGCCTGTTGCATGTTGCCTGTTGCCTCGCCTGGGCTTTGGCTTTGTTGTTTTAATGGCTTTCGCTAACATAAAAGCCATTAAGATAACATTTTTATAGGATTTCAATGGCAGTCACGGCAGCAGCAGTCGCAGCAGCAGCCGCTGCAGCAGTCGCAGTCGCTGCCCAGCTCCGCCGAGGCAACAAAGAAGCTTTTGGCCGTTTTTTATGGCCGCGCGCGGGAGCAGCTTCAGCTGGCAGTCGAGAAGGTGCAGCAGCTGGCAGTCGTGGCAGAGCCCTACCACAAACCACGTCCAAATGTCATTGACTATCAATAGAAGATGTTGGCCCTGCACTTGGCAACAGGTTGGTAGCTGCTTGCCTTTGTTTCAACTGCGCCCAGTTAGTTACCGGCTCAATGTGCGCTTATTAAACGCAATATTTGTGGCAAGTTGCAGCCGTTGCACGGCTCCGACTTTGGCTCTATCTCTGGCTGTGCCTCTGGCAGTCGCTGTGGCTATAGCTGTGGCTCTGGGTATCGGCCATCAAGTGCGATTTATTTTTGTTGATTTTTTGCGTGCACTGCTGCTGCTGCCGCTGCCGCTGCTCCAAAAGGGTTTGCTGCTCTGTGCCCAGGCACTTCCTACTTCCAGGTTGCAACAATTGCAGCACACAGAGGGCAGCATCCCACTGCTGACCACTGCCTGGTGTCTGGTGCCCAGTGTACATGGTAGCCGTGCCCTATGTTGCAACTCCCGTCGATGCTGTAGTCACACTTTTGCACACTGTTACGACTGCTCGGCGCGCAGTCCCCCTCCAATCACAATGCCACTCGATGATGCAATGCTCTGACTCTGACCCTGCCACTGCCACCGCCTCTGCCTCTGGTAAGCACTGCACAGTGGTAACAAGACGAGCATGTAATACTTATAGATAAATATATTCCCTAGTATTTATTAATTTGTTTTTTCAATTTGTTCATTTCAAAATTAATACTGCGTAAATAACCATTATTATTTTGTTTAAAATAATTGAAAATTAAACCATTGACTAGTGTAAGATACCTTTCTTTCATGTTTTAATATTTTTTTTTTTGTATAATTTTAGTTTAATATGTGTTTTTGTGTACAGTAAAGAAGAATGATTGATTGATGAATTTTCATTATTTTGTCATTTTTATTTTTTAAATTAATATTCATTTTTTTATATATTGATTTAGATTTTGTATATTATTGTTATATTTAAGATTTATATGTTTTAATCAAAAAAAATTCTACAAAATTCGATTTGGCCAAATTGAAGATGGATTTAAAAAAAAATAACAAACCAAATTTAAATATTATAGTTGGTTATATAAATAATACAAAATAAATAAGAGACTTCTTTTATTTTATAAATAAGATATCTTAAAATATCTTAGTTAACTTTTTTCCAAGCAAATTCCTTAGTATGTTATGGTTTTATTATAAAGTTATTGAGAGCAATTGCTTATTTTATTATTGTATTGTTGATTTGCGATTTTTTGCTCGGCTTTTCATTAGTATTGAACCACTGTGCAGCTTTACCACACTTCAACAAATCGCCTCACATTCTTTTTTGCTTAATGTTTTGGATGGTTTTTTTTTGTATATTTATTTTTATTTTTTTGTTTCATCTTCTATCTCTAATGCCCGACAATTGTTGCCACTTCTTCTTCCTAGTTGGCTTTTGCTTTGTTTTAGTTTTGCGTTGTTTTTTCCCTTTTTTTGTTTTTGTTTTTTGGGGAGCGTCATCGTGAGTGCTGGGCTCTTCAGCTTGCAGCTTGCAGCTTCCAACTTGCAGCGCTCAGCTCCCCCAGCAACGTCCATTATGCAGCATCATTTGCTGTGGCTGCTGCTGCTGTTGTTGTTGTTGTTGTTGTTGTTGCTGGTCCATGGTGCCAGCTGCTGATACGGAATCCCAAGGCCCAGAGAGAGTGAGAGAGGGAGGGAGAGAGTCGCTGCCCTTTGCATTGACCAGCACAAACACATAAATTGCATTTGTCGGTTTGTTGTCGTTTTCATAAATAAGATAAAGATAAACGACCAAGTTGCATATTATTTGTAATTGCATTTGTTGTTGTTGTTGTTGCAGTTGTTGCTGGTTAGACGGGACTATTGATAGCAGAAATGTTAGCAGCATTTGAATTTATTATTGGCCCAAGCGGTTTCTTGTTTATACCTAATGGAGAGCATTGAACGCTAAATCGCCAACAAATGCGTGGCAAATTTTTCAGCTGGCATTTAATGAGATTCCAGAACGGAAAGCAACATGATAAAAGCCATGGAATTTTTGCCTATTACAGGTCTAAGGTTAGACTAGCCACAAAAAATGAGTTTAATGTTCAATAATTTTATAAATTATTAAAGTGATATTAATTTACTTTTGACTTTTAACGCTTTTTATAGGGATAACGTTAAATATTATACAAACTAATTTTATTTATTCGTGAACAGACACTTGACCGTATATAGAGTTTCTTGTTATATTAACGGTTGTATAAATCATTTAAATACGATAAAAAAATGTTGTAGCATATTGGGATAAGGTTGAAAAGGCTATTAATATTTTACTCCTTTTGCTCATAATAGGGCTTAAGTTGGCAAGGCAATTGAAGATCAAAACTCGTATATAGAGGCTAATTTAATAAATATTTTAAATACACTTGTTTTTAAACTATTTTTGCATCTAAGAATGCTGAGGCTAGAAAGGCAATTAAATCTACATAGAGTGAAATGATACACTTATATCCTTATTTATTTATTATACAGGAATAGGCACTTGCAACTCTTTTTGCTTATAAGATTAGAGAGGCAATTGAAGCTCAATAGACTTAAATATAAATAATTTTATTAAATTATTAAAAAACAATAAAAACAACTGAAGTAGGCACTTGATTGTTAACTCTTGATTTCGTAATAAGTCAAGTTTTCACTTTCGTTTTGACTTGATGGGGATTTCCTGTTTCTTGGCTTATGTCTTAAGTATGCCAGACGTCAGTATCAATTAGCTTATATGCCAGGCAATTTGACTGACTTTAAGATTCAGATTTATTTCTTATTTCAACTTTATTACCAATTTCGTTTATTAACTTGGCTCATTTGATGGCACCACAAAATAATGCAATGTGACAGAGTTGCGCGTAACTCTTGGATTTGTTATAATCTTGTCCCTATATATGCATGTATATGAACAAGACACAAAAACTACAATAATTTATTGTTGTGCCACATAGATGTTGTTGCTGTTGTTTCTGTTGTTGTCGGCTTATATAAATGTGAAATTAATTGCTTAATTTAGTGGAATGGATTGCGAGAGTTTCTCAAAAAAAAAAAATAAAAATAAATAAAAACACCAGCCAAAAGCCACTTTTGCTTTTCACATGCAACTGGCAACGACTCAAGAGAGCTTGAGCTCACACAGTTGGCAGTCTGACAGTTTTATCACATTATTAATAAGAAATAGAGCTGCGGTTGCTTGTCCGCAAATAACAGCAGCAGCAACAACAACAACAACAACAAAAGCTACAGACAACAATAAATACCAGGAACCATTCTACGGCAACAGCTCGGCGAGATCTGCGCGCATCTGTCAAGTTTTCCACGCCCTCGCCTGGTCCAAACTGTCAACGTGGCCATAATTCATAATAAGCGGGCAAAGAACGGCGCCGATTTCATTCTATGTTGTTGGTAGCCATGTTCCATAGACCAGAGCTAAAGTGTACAACAGTCGACAGTACAAATCGACAGCTAACCGAATGCGCGATACTCTATTAACTACAATTCAATTAATTATAGTTGTTAATTATTTATAATTCAAATTAAACACAATTTTCATGGCTAATCAAAATTCCATCCACTTATCAACCCCAATTTTGTCCCCAAATTGACAGAAGCACGAATATACCCTTTGGCTTATAGGGTATTTATACACAATGCTTTGTCTGTCATAGTATAAACACCAGATAGAGATACAAATTTGGACGAGAGGGGTAAGCCGGCTGCCGGGCAACATTTAACAAAAGGCAATCGCAAATATTTTGCAGCATTCAAAAAGCAAAAATAGGTTTTAGCCGGCAATACTGTTGGTGGAAGAGTAAATTGAAGGGGGTGTGAGTGAGGTCGGGGAGCAGGGGCTGGGCAGGTTGGAGCTGGGGACTTAACTGCGTTGTTGTAGCTTTATTCTATACACAGGCTAGGTGTATGTAGGTACACACACACACGCACACACATTCACGTGTATCGCTGCCTTTTGTTATCAGACATTCATGGGAGCGCGGGCAGCAGCTGTACGAAAGGAGGGGCGGGGGGCCAGTCAGTTGGAGCTATGAACAAATTGTTGACTCAGCGCCGTGCAAATTGTTCAATGCAATTTTTAGTTTAGTGAAACGTTCATTGCTCGCATAAAAGATTTATGGATGCAACAGTTAGGGTGGGGCCCCTATCGGAGAGGAATATTTGCTTAGCTAGACCAAAAATTTGACTGCTCTGAAATGCAAACAGCGGAAAAGGAAACAACAAATAACACTTTAACAACGAAATGTTTCGAAAACAATTTACATGCGAAGTTTTAAATGAACTAGCTTAATATTGAAACTAAATGTTAAGCGATAAATTAAGGCAAATGAACCTTCTTTAACATAAAACAGCATTTAATTTACGCTTCCTTTCATTCTTTTTATTTCCAGGTGAGTTTAATTCCCGAAAAATAATATGTAGTGCGCATACGTCATGTTGTGCCTCTTTTGCGAGCGGGTAAGTCTTTTGACCTCTTTGAAGGGGGGAGCACGCGCAGTGTATCATTAGCTCGTCTGTCTAATTACGCACATTTCATATATAATATTAAATGCAATTTCATTCTCATCATTTCCGAGCCGCGAGTTTCCGAGCTTCCCGTACTTCCCTGGCGCAAATGTTAGCCTCGAAAACCTAATTGAAATTACGTAACGTTCATTGACTTTAGAAATTTCTTAGCCAACTATTTGCCAAGGCTTTTGTTGGTTATTTGCTGGCCCGTCTATCTTTCATATAATTTTTTTTCTTTGTTTTTTTTTTCACTTTTATTATTAGTTGCTTTTGGGGCCGTCCTCCCAGTTTTGCTGTTTGTTGCTTGTATTAAGCGGCTCTTATTTTGTTTTTTTTTTTTTTGTAATACTTGGGGGCTCTAATGTAATCGCATTAGTGCGCTTTATTACGCCATGGATGGGCACAACAAAATAGATTTCATTTAGACACGATCATGCCCCATAATAATAAGCAAACGATCTGACTAATGACGAGCCAAAAAGTCAAGTTACCAGCTACAAAGCATAAGCTGATAAGAGTCATGTACCCAGATCGTACAACTAAGCTGGGACCTGTATTGATGGCCAGCCAGTTCGATAGAAGAAGGAAGTGAAACCTGTACCAGAGAAATTATCGAAGGAGCTTACACCACGCCAAAGGCGATCTATGGGAAAGATTTGCTTACGTTTTGTAAATTGAACTGAGATCGAAATATCTATGCGAAAAGTTGTTTTTAAATGAATCAACAAAGATTACAATTCGTTTACACACAAACCATTGAAAAGGGGCAATAAGGAAATAAGGTTTTTGTGCAAATGTTTGTAACAGACAGAAGACAGCATCTCTAACCCCAGATCTTACTCTCCTAGTGCCCGCGCAATACGAGTTTATTTCCGAAATTCTATAACTTGCCTCATTTTCCTCAAATAAAATCGATATCAAAATCAAGTATCTTCCATTAGCTATTGCCAACTCCCCGCCTCCACCACAAAGCTATAAATAAAATAAATAAATCAATTGGAACTAGCCACAAACCACAAAAATTCCATAGCACAATAAGATCTACTTCTGAAAATTTGATCAAGATTGGTTACGAAACAAGGCAGTTATTAAAGAAAAACTGTGAATATATGGGTAGGCCACGTGGCTGCAATCGCATAGCGCAAGAATTGTTGTATACATGTGCACACAAATATAAATGCAATTGGATCCTATGCCGTGTTTACCAATCAATCGGGTAGTACGAACTGCATTTGGTGTTGGTAGAAGAAGGCTCATAGTATCCACAAGTTGTGTTTTTTATAGAACCATAATAACGAAATGAATTTTTTCCTATACAAAAGTTATAAGCAATTTTTAGTTGTCTTGGGAGGTTAGTCACTTAACCCAATAGATATAAGACGAAAAAGCAAACTGTAGATTTATCATAAATAATAATATGTCACCATACTTTAAAAGTTACATATTAATTGAAAATCGTTTATAAATATCTTAAATGCCTTAAAAAACTTGCTGATCTCATGAGCCTCAAGGACGACATAAAAATCTGCAAATAGCAAATGTTCTAATTGGTCTCTTATGCCTACGATTTGGCAGCTGTACGATAAATCCCGGCTTCGTTTATATCAGCCATAATTAAACTGTTGAACTCGGCGCCAAGTAAAAACAAAATCAAAAATAAATAAATAAAAAAAACATTCTCACTTGACGCTTTGATCAAGTGAAGTGGCGACGACGAGTTTTGAATAGGCGCCCCGAATGGAACCACAAAAATCATCGAAATCATCGAAATCGAATTCAATAATAATCATAATAAATAAAAATTAATAAAGTAAGAAAATGGAAAAAAAGAAATCTCAATGAATGTTGAAGGTCAGAATGCTTAAGCCTTAATCAATATATTGAAGACTGTCGGCGGCAAGTCGCCAAAATACGAATACGCATATGAATGCGAGTTCGAGTATGAGTTTGAGTATGAGTACCCGTTGCCGTACGACTATTAAATTGAAATCGTATCGATTGGTTGGCGGCCGTTGCCAATGAATTCTCGAGTCGTCATCGCAATTAAATACCAATTGAAATTTACTCGCATTTTTTCATCTGCTCCTCATTGTTGTTGTTTTTGTTGTTGTTATTATTTTGGGCACATAAATTGATATTAATGGTTTTTTTCGTATTCGATTTCTTAAATAATTTGAATGAATTGTGTGACAAATTTATGCAGACATTTGATTAATATTCATCTCCAATTGATTCGATAGTCGAATTCTATTGATTTCTGTGCTAATCTCTGTACCATAATTCTTATTTATAAACTCTGATCTATGCGACTGCGTGACTCTATTATTTCCCTAGCTCTTGAGTGGCCGAGTCTCTCGTCTCTCCTCTCACACTCTCCGGTCTCCCTTTACCCATTCTCTCCTGCCGTATCCATTACGGGAGCGCGGTTCAATGATCGCATTTAATGATTTTTGTATGCGAAAATAAGTAGATTTGTAGTTTTTTGTAGTTATTGTATGAAGTAGTGTATAAGGTATGAAGTGAGCAAAATATATATATATATACATATGTATATAGACTTCAGTATTTGTTCGTATTTATGTGTGGATCGTGTGCAAAAAGTTTTGTCTGGACCCGTGCGGAGCTTTCTTTTGTTATTTGTTCAAATCGTGTGGTACATTTGAATACTTTTTTCTATAGCTGTTGAGTTGGAGGAGTTGGCTCTTTGTTATTATTGTTATTGTTGTTGTTGCGGTCTATCCACTTGAGTTGTTCATGAGGCTGAACAGCTTTTGGCACAAGGTATTGCTTATTATGCAATATAATATGGAACTGAATGTAGCGTACGCCTGTGCCTTATAGCATGTACACCAAGCTCAAAAGTTAAATTTTAATTATAGGCCAAAATAAATTTTTTTTAAGAACAAAGATATTTTTTGCTACTGCCTCTATTGGGCCCGAAACTCTACAAAAATTCCTTTTGCTACAATTATTTGTATTTTTTTTTATTTCTATAAAAATTGAATACATAATTAGGAATAAGCAAGAATTTTTGCTGCCTTTATTGGGTTCAAAACTCTCAAACAATTCCTTTCACTGTAATTCTTTTTTATTAATTTAAAAAAAAAAACAGAGTACACAATTAGGAATAAGAATTAAACCAAGAATTTTTGCTGTCGTTCTTGGACTCATATCTCTTAACATATGAACTCACAAGTTTTGCTTACAAAAATTTGTTAGATTCAATTTTGAAGCTTCGTTTGATCAGCTTCTAAATTACTTTGAAAACTAACATACAAATTTAATTTGATTTTCAGCGTAAACAATTTTTGGAAAACGGTTTATGAAACTTCATATTTATCATACGAACGGATTCAAACTAATTTTTAAAGATCTGTGTATAAATCCGTATGAGAGTTTCATACTTTTCGAAAAATCCACCACCAAAGTTTCTGGTTCAATCGCAGTTCCAAGCATCTTTATGAACTTTAGTTGTTGCACATTTTTTGAAGATTTAAATTTAGTTTTTTAATAAATTGAATATATATAAATTGGGATGAAAACTTTATACGGAAATTCCTGGCACTACACTTAATTTCCCATTTTATTTAACTCCTCGTCGTTTCTTATGTCTTCTATTTAAATATCGAATAACACTTACATTTAAAGATCTCATTTAATCTTAACACCTAACACATGCCCTTCGTCGGAACTAGAGCTCGTATCATAAATTTGTTGTATAAAAGACATCATCGAAACTGTAAAACGCTCTATAAACAAATAGCCCTGGGGCAAGCTTAATAGCAACAACTTCTGTTTAAGTGCCGTGGCCACCAGGTTTATTTAACGATGACGACAATTTTATCCAATTATTGGGCTGCGGCTGTAAAAATCAACACATAAAAAATGAAGTCCCAAAGATTTTGCATTGGAAATCAATAATCAGCGGGCGATGGGCTGACTTGTTGGGCTGTTGTGCTGTCGGGTTGTTAGGCACATTGATAAAGTGCAGAGCGTGTAAACGAGGCATAAAAATTAGCTCAGGCATAGGGTATATATGCCCTTAACAGTCGGATCATAAACCGATCGGACATCAAGAATGTGCCATAACCCATAAAACGTATGCAGTTTGCTATTTGATAGCCGATGTACTACAATAAAACTTGATAGCAGAGCTTCGGGTTTTTAGTGCCCTTTTAATGAGACACAAAATGGGCAACAAAGTTGGAGCTGCTCGCTCGGCTCGAACTTGCCGAGTTGGAGCTGGGGCAGGGCTCGGTTGGGCACTTGACTTGACAACTCAACCGAATGCGTAGCCATAAAGCGTGAGAACATATTCATTTATACATACATATTTATACATATGTATATATATAAATAAGTACATAGCATGGCGGGCGATCTTTATCGTGCATGTTGTAAATCTTCGTTCACAAAATCCAAGACTCGATGAATCTCGCCGGCAACAAGTTTGGCATGTAAATTTTCTTACCAAGCAACGCGGCAAACACAAATATTTTGTCAGTTTTGTCTGTTCGCCAAAAGTGATCTGCAAATTTCTCGCTCCGCACACTTTGTTTATTTCTACTTCAAATAAATTAGCTTGCCCGCAAACTTTGACCCACTTAGATCGGGATTACGGGCCATACATACGTATGTATATACATATGTACATACATATATGCAAAGTCAGTACCTGATTGTAACAACTTATTCTTGGAGCTGGTCATCATCGGCTCGTAGGAGTGTGTGTGTTTTTTTTTTTTTTTGTGTTACTTGAGGTTTATTGAACTTGATTAGCCGCTACTTGCCTTGTTTTTGTGTTGTGGGTGCAGAGATTTTAGATATAATTCTTTGCATATTTTCTGTTATTTTCATTATTATTTTTTTTAATTGCCCCACTTGGTAGCTGTTGTTATAATCGACGCCTAATATTGGCCTACTTTTGCGAATATCATTATGCCATCATAAGTTTCTCAGCAATTATAATTAAATATGCGCTGTCTAGTGTTTAATAATTAATTATTCATTGACTCAGTTTGTAGATCATTTGTCAATCACATGCATTTATGCATTAATTAACTCCGTAGAATACATCGCCAAGTATTTAAGCTGAGTCTTATACCTGCATAAATTATTTAAAAATTAAATACTTAGCACATAATTTATAATAGTTAAGCTGACAATACAAGTTGAAGATCTAATTGTTTTTGAAAAGTGATCTAATCCAAATATCCGGAAATAAAAATGATTTCTAAAAAAAATACATTTTAGCGGGGAATTTGAATGAAATAAAAAATTAACGATCCATAAACCTCCATGCCCCCCCCCCCCCTCTTTCCCTTCCTCCCTTTAGCCAAGCACAGCTAAACGACAGTTAATTTATCCAACAACAAAAAAAGATCTGCTAAGCCGGCCAAGTTCAGTGTCAAAGCGTTGCAGCTTGTATGAAGCTGCTGGCGTTCGAACACACAACATGTTCGATCATGCCACGCTCTTTGGCGCTCTCTTAAGAGCCAAGAGCAGATTCTTGGCCGCACACAAGCACGCACATTGTTTAATGCCGTCCAAGTCCAACTACGGACACTTTTGAAAACAAGTTCTTCTTGTTGTTGTTGTTTTTGCTGTTGCTGTCGTAGTTTTTTTTCTGCATTACCAACGTTTTTGTTGCTGTTGTTTTAAGCGACTTTTGTTTACCTTGTGCCTCGTTAAAGATCAGCATCGACTTTGACTTTTCGCAAAGTTCTCTTTAGATCTCTAACTGAGAGACGAAGAGAGAGAGAACGAGCGAGAGCTCGGCAGCCGCCTGGCCAAACAAGTTGCAGTCGCTGGTTCTGGACCCGACTCCTACACGGCGCAGTGGCTTTTTTTCTGTGTTTTTTTTCTTTCTGTTTTTTGCAATGCCAACCAATGCGACCAGCAGGAAGTTCAATTTTCAGTTCAGTTGAATTTTGCACGTCATCTCAAGCGGTCCTAAATCGTTGCTCGATTTCAGACTTGAGTCGTCTCGTTCGTGTCTCACTTTTGCAAGTACTTCCAGAATTTTTTGTCGATCGCGTCGTGGAACTCAAATGGCGCAAAAGTTTTGTGCGCAGTGTGCGGCATAGGCGTAGTGCATGTATCCAAAACTCTTGGTATATTATAATGAACTGTTTCTAGTGTGTACGAAAAAAAAAGGAGAAGAAAACAAGTGAATTCATTTAAATCGAGCAACCCAAGGCCACATAAATATTTCAAGAAAAACACATCATGTATCGCTTGCAAAGACGCGCCGCTCTAATAGCCAAACAAGGTAAAAAACAAAAATAAACGAAAATTACATAAAAAACAAAAGAAATTCCCCAAACTGCGCTTAACTCTAAACCCAACTAATGGACGAAACCCAACTGACAAACCCCACACAGCGATAAGCAATACAAATTGTTGTAACTGCTCCACCGCAAGCAATTAATACATTCCATCCAATTACAAATATTGTCGCAATTTGCACACGTCGAAAACCGAAACCGAAACCAAAACCGAAGCCAAATTGACTCATTGCATTGAGAATTCGCTGTCATTACTCATACGCAGCGTTAGACACTCAAATAATGTATATCATATTTGAATTTCTGCGGTTGGCGTCAAGTGTGTTTATTTTATAAATGCTCTTGCGGTTTTGGCCCATTTGCTGAGCTGTGAACTGGCCATAGGTGTGGTCAGTTATATGGTGCGGATGACTGATTTAGCGCCCGGTGACAAATGAGGTAACTGCAAGTGCTCGAAAAACCAGCTGGCTTAAAAACATTTAAACAATGCCATTTTAGCTCATGCTGCACTTAAAACAAAAACTATTCAAGGAGCTGCAAATCTTTCAAGCTTGCTTTTAAATATAAAAATCAATAATCATAGCACAAATCTTCCACAAACTATATTTCAGGTTTCAATGCAGGCCCAGTATTTCCGATATTCCTTCCTCTTCCTCTATGCACAATTAGATAATTAGATAATAGAATAAAGATCTTTGAAGCTTTTTCTCAAATTTAAATTTCAACAATTATAGCACAAATCTTCCATAAACCATATTACAGTTCTGGTCAAATTTTTTAGCCCAGTTTTTCACCAATTCTTTTCTCCTCCTGTATGCAAAATTAGGTCCAAATAGAAACCTTCAGCAAATCTTTAAATCTTGCTCTTAAAGTTAAACATCAATAAATTTAGCACAAATTGTCCGCAAGCCTTATCTCAGTTCTGGTTACATTTTTAGCCCAGTCTTAAAGCAATTCCTTTCTCTTCCTGTATGCACAATTGGGCCCTAATAGAAACCTTCAACAAAAGGCATTAGCTAGCAAATATTTTCCACATCTTCCTTTACTTTCTTTACCACAAAAAACCATCAAGAGAAGAGAAGAAAAAAAAATGAAAACCATGCAATTGGGTCATCAAATAAACACAGACCCCAAACACGAAATGGCAATCATTTTACTTTTGATTATAAACAAAAAGAAGTCAACAGCAAACAACCAAAAACTGTGCTGCAAAAATTATTTACAAGCACTAATCGCCGGATAAAAGACGACCCAGAAACTGGGTACACTGTGACTGTTACTGGGGTACAGCATCTTCTGGCAAGCGCCAAGACAATTTCGGCCCCGGGCATCATCTTTCTATTTCATTTGCCAAGGGACGGCACAGGACAGAACTTGGGCAGCATTCGAGTGAAAGAAACCTTCGGCTTGGCTCTTGGAATTGCAACTTGGGTTTTAGTTTTTGGAAGCGTGTCAATTCAAGATTCGTGCTGGCCGGCATATAATTTCATTTTGTCAGGAGACTACTCAGTCAGTCAGTCAGTCAGTCAAAGCAAGAGCGAGGCAATTGTTGTTTTGCATGCCAAATGCTGGGCCACAATTTGTCCTCAGAGGCAGCTGGCTAAGTTTGGCTAAAACCAAAACCAAACTCAAAACCAAAACTAAAACCAAACCAAGTTCAAAGTCGTGCCAAAGTAAAATCTTTCGTTATTAGCTAAAGAACTTCGCTGCTCAGCTCTGCACATGGCCAAAGAAGGTCATGGACGGATTTTAGGTTTACTTTTCAGTCTTTTTGCCGGCCTGCTCTCTTGTCTAGCCTGTTCCCCGGTCTGTGCCCCTGCCACCCCAACCTGTCTGCCAGTTGCCGCCATACGTCTGTACTTGGCCAATTGGCAAAAAGATTTATTATTGAAATGCATAAAAATATGGTCATGGCATCCACTGCGATGGCATTTGCTTATAGATTGGCGGCATATATATACATATATATGTTATAGATTAGCTGACCATACTTTCTAAACAGGCATCTAAAGTATGCCTGAAAATTGCAGCTAGTTCAATATTTCATAGCTGTTAACAAGCTTTTCAACAAAGCCTAACTATTATTATTATTCTTAAATTATTTTTATTCAAAATTATTATCAGTTTTTTCTCCGTAATAAATTGCATGTTTTTTTATAAGCTAAGCTAAATTTAATCCATATTTCACATTCAAAGTTCAGTGTCAATATTATTGTAACCTTATCGAATGGTCATTTTTTTAATCTCATTAAATTTATGGAAAAAAATTTGGAATGCAACATTAAAATCACATAAAAGCTTTTAAATTTGATTTAAAATATATTTAATTTTGTGCTGCACAATGTATTTATTTATTTAACAACAATTGAATGTCAATAAATTATTACTATTATCAGCTGACTGTATGTGAAATTAATTGAAATAATTATTGAAAGAAAAACAAACCAATTGAAGCAGAGCATTAAATTTCGCATGAATGCTTTAAAATATTAATTCAAATGACATTTTATACTAAGCTTAATTTAATCGGCCTTAAATTTTGTGAACTCTTTAGACACGTATCAGTCAATATCAAAGTAATACATTTATTTAATTTATTGTTCTTAATTCAATTATTAATTTAATACAATTAGGCATGCCCAAAACTTAGAGTTCGTAAAATTCTAATGCATTGAAGGTAATTAAAGAGAGTTAAGACAACAAAAAATTATTCAATTAAAAGTAAGATAGCAAAAAAGTTAAACTATTAAAACACAGTTTGAAATTAATATAAAAGCTTTCAAATGTTTCTTTAAAGCTTAGCTTAATTCAATATGCATTTTATTCTTGCATTCTTTAGCCGAATATCAATGAATATCAACAAGAAAATCATTATTAACTAAAATTAAACCAAGAATGCAATTTAAAGCTTACAGCTCAACCAATTTTCTTTTATTTAAGCATGCTTAGATCTCAGAAATATAAAAATGTTTTTCCCCTTAAGAATACTTAAAACCCAACCAATTTTCTTTCATTTAAGCTTGCCTTAAGCTCAAAGCTCACCCAATTGTCTTTGACTATAAGAATACTTAAAGCTCAAAGCTTAATCAACGGTCTTTCATTCAAGCATGCGCAAAGCTCAACACATTGCCTTCCATTTAAGCAACCCTTAAACTCAAAGCTCATCCAATTGTCTTTCAATTAAACAGTTTTTGATTTCTTAATAATTTATGAATTCTTTTAATTTAAGAATCATACTTTTAAATGTTAGTTAGTTTAACCTAAAGTTTTTCTCGTGTTGCATACTGCATTTTTTAAAGAATTTTTTAACTGTCTTTTGACCCAGTGGCAGCTACTACTGAAACTGTTCATTGACGCTGTGGCCATATATATTTAATAGCCCCTTTTATTGGTCGTGGGCATGCCCAGTAGCTGCCCCAGTGCATGCTCCTTGTTGTTATTGTTATTGTTGTTGTTGCTGTTGGGGCTGAGGCCACGTCTAACTGTTAAGCTACAAACTTGTACGCGCCGAAGTTGCGAGTCTTATTTAATACATTTCCTTAAGACGACTGGCGACGGCCATTTGACTGGACACGGCGACGACGTCAGCTAAATTATATCCACGGCTTTGTTGTTGTTATTGCTGCTGCTGCTGCAGCGGCTGCTGCCACTGTGGTTGTCGCTCTTTTATGGCCAAGTTGCACGCATCAGTCAGACGGCAACCAAGTCTGGGCTGGCACCCTCATCGGGTGGCAGCAACTAACCAACCGGGCAGCTATTTTTATGACCTCTGCCAACACCAGAGACGCTCCAAACTTATCTAACGCAACTAACTAACTAAGTATCGAGCAATTCTAATCTAATCACATGAGACGAAACGAGACGAGGCAGACACTGTGCTGCGTCAGCGGCAGGGTGAGGGAAGGGGGGTAGACAGACGATTGCCATTGCATTTACCGTAATGTTTGGCTCTCTAACGATGAACGCGCAACGGTTGTTTTCCCTTTCTGGTCATCCTCAAAGACGAGATGGTCGTGTGTGCATCCGAAAATAGCCAGCAGAAGAGCAACAGAAACGGGCGAACCACTCGGCGCATGCGTGACTGCCCCACGCCTCACAGTTCCAGTCCCGGTCCCAGCCCCGGTCCCAATCCCGGTCCAAGTCCGAGTCCCACTGCCAGTTCTCTACTCGAAAGTCTTCCTGTTTCTTGTTCATCTGCATTTTGCCAGATCCTCTGTCTCTGTTTATGCAATTGCCGTCCCTGTCTGTTGTCGTGTTGTCTTCAGCGCCTTCGCTCAGCTCGCGTCGTCTTCAGCGTGTGCAGTTAATCAATTATAACGACTCTTGATTTCCTTCCTGATCTAGATTAAGATTTTTATGTGGGTTCGAGTTCGAGTTCGTTGCGTGTCTCTTACCCAGAAGACTATTGTGAATGACGACGACTGGCTTTTACAGTTGCTCTGCTAGACTGAGCGCTCTGTATCATGTCTTCGGTGCGATTAAGTCATTGGCTTTGGGTACTTTTGATTCGGTGATTCGTTCCTGTCGTTCTTAAGACACCGCAAGTGCGTGTTTTGATGATGGCTTTATCACACTTTTTATAGAGACATTGCAGCTGATTTGCGGGCTTAATTGACTTTTATGTTAGTTGCGAGTCTATATAGATATATAGTTATGGCCAGCACAAGGAAATGAGAGGCTTTTATTATTATTATTATAGCTGCATGATTTATTCAAACAAATATCTAACCGACAGATCTTAAGTCAATGACCCATTGAAGTCATGAAAACGGCATTTTTATATAAAAATATTTGCGGCATTTTGAGAGCTTGCAAAAACCTCATACCTCTTCTTTATACATATATACATATATTGAATTATATGCTTATATCAATTTTATCGTTGGCAAAAAGTTGATTGAAACATTGTGGCTTTGGTCTGATCGACTTTGAACTCATTTTCTAACATCTTAGTATATTATTTGAAATTTGAATCATCAGTCCCGGAAATCTACTTTACTAAGTGTGAAAACATGTTCCAAGTAGTTGGCGCCATTTTTCATGGACGGGAAAGGGGTGAACCACTTGACCCGGGCAAAGCCGTTTAATAACGACCTGTGTATTATCTAATCAAATAATTAAAACAATTTGAAAAAAAAAAATTTTTATATGTCGCCCCACTCTGCGATTCTCATGAATTCAAGTAAGGGAACATTGAATAATAAAAAAAAAAGTATTAAATTATTTCAATTTAAATAAGTAAATTTATTATTCAAACAATAAATAGCTGTATGAAATTTAATAATAAGCAATAATTGCTAATAGCTTAATATTTCTAGCGAATGCAAGAAAATAAAAAGCTTTGAATGTAGCTAAGTAAATTTAGAAAATATTATCTAAAGTCCATATCCAACGCTTAAAATTCAATTAGTAACTAAGAGAATTTGTAGACTACTTTAGCTTTCCTTTAGCTATCTATTATCAACCTTTTGTTTGATTTGTATACAATCGTTTTAGCCAATTGCTCTGCACTTTGGCAATCTTCTGATCCTATCTCGAACAAATACATTCACTAATATCTAAGAGTAATCAGCGCTTTGTTCAGTTCTTTGGGTGCAGCTCCTTTTAGCAACTCCTTTCCACAATAGCCCACTTTGTTTTGTGGCCTTTCCCTTTGGCATCATTATGCCCATTTAATTATACCTTTTTGCAGACACAACATTTTCCAAATAAATCACTCAATCAAAAATGCTAGAGACTGCATTTTGCTACACATGACAGGATAGTTTCCCACCAATCGCTCACAGCAACAGCCGCAGCAGCAGCCGCAGCAGCAGCAGCAGAGCCCAACACATAAATACATCAGATGTCAAAAAATGAACTTGACTTGCGGACCAAAGCACAGCATGATAGTAGACTAGAAGACTAGTTGTGAGTAGGGCATGGTTGAGGGGGGATAGGTGGTTGGGGGCAGGTTTTGAGTGTCTTGGAGGCTGGCCACATTAAATAGCAAATAATAAATTAATATGCCGTAAGTTAATAATTACAAGTTGAAGATGTAACAGATTGTGCCGAGATTGTGGCTACTGTGCGAACAACTCTTTTGCTATCTTCTACATCTGTAGCTCTGCGTCTCTCTCTCTCTCTCGCTCGCTCTAACTGCCTCTCTTCCTATCTCACTCTATTACTGCTGCTTTGGCGCCCCGCGTAGAGCCCAAGGAAACTCATTAAAAGGCAAACACTGGCCATGTTCTATGTATAGGGCATGTTGCCTAACTCATCATGGAAGTACTTTGATTGGTTGCACGTAATAAGCGGCAAGCTGAGCTGTGTGCACACACCATGCCCCAAAAGTGATCGTTAGATATTTTAAATTGAAATATAGCTAAACAACAATAATATCTGCTTGATAATCTGCGATTCTTTTTGGTAATTGCATAGGTAATTTACAAGAAATTGTTAAAACGTGATTAACAGACATTCCAGGAAAATAAAATTGATTCACATTATGTTCTAGTTAGCGCTGGTATGCTCTCAATTCTGTCTGTTCTCAATAAACCGGAACGAAATGTTGCTTTTGCGCCTCAATTTTGCAGTTTGTGCGTTGCAAATTAATTGAGCAAAAGTTCACAAAAGTTTACATAACTGCAATAGAAACCGCTATGGCAACAACAACAACAACAACAACTTGTTAGACCAGTGAAAAGCAGCTGCTGCACTCAGCACTTTTCATCATTTTCATGGACGCCGCACAGCAGCTTCTTGGCAACATGTTGACAAGAGGCGCGTTGCGCCCTCAAAGCCAAACACACGCACACACACAAAAGTCGCCACAAACAACGCCAAAACTTGACCAGTCGCCGTGGCAGCCTCAGACGCAGCAGCTTCAGCTCTTGTGGCACCAACTTCTATTTTCAAATTGCAAAAAAAAAAAAAGAAATAACTTTTATTTGCCAAATGCGTCAAGCATTCCAATTCCTATTCCTGCATAGCTGCTGCTGCCGCTGCTGTTGTTGCTGCTGTTGGGGTGCAGCAACAACAACAACGGCAAACGACAAACCTTGCTGCCATTTGTCAACATTTGGCTGGTATCAAATGTCTGTGGGGGACCGGCTAGTAACCATGACAAATTTGTTGTAATCAGAAAGCACTAACGACAACAACAGCAACAACAAGAAAATAATACAATGATATTCACAGACGCTGCTGTGAGGGCCCGACAACAATGTTAAGCTGTAAAAAAGTAAAATGGATTGCAAACATTCGCAAAATTTGTAAAAAAAAAAAAAAAAAAAACTGTTTGTAACTTTGTTACCCAAACGAACATTTGTTTGCGGTCATTTCAGAAAATGTTGCGAATTTAAATTAATGAGAAAATACAAATAGCTGCTATAAAAAATAAATGCAGGCAAATAGTTAACAAGAATAGTTGCAAATATATTTAAAGATTAACTTTTATTATTTATTTGAAATTTCTTAAAACAAAATCAAAGGATATCAAAGATATTGATTGGACCTATAAATTCTTTAAAATAAATTTCAAGAGCCCTTTAAAAATAATATAACAAATAATTAAACAAGATTAAATGAATTGACATGGATACACTTTCCAGTGGAAACAATTTATTTCTCGTTTTCTCAACTCGAAAATATGTAATGAAAAAAGTATTATGCTATTAAAAAGTTTTTAAAAATGATATATTTTGTTCGACAAGCTGTAGATATCCTTAATTTCCCGTTTTTAATTAATTGAACAATTTTACTTTGATTGATTATCTTTTTTTTATTGTGCGTAGACATAGAATAAATTTGCCAGTAGGAATACATTTTTTCTCTCTCATTTTCTCAACTCGATTATTAAGGAAACGCTTGCTTAATAGTTAACAGAACCTGCTCGCTTAGCTTCAATAAATTTGTGAAATGCATCTTTAGCTGTCAATCACAACCGAAGCACCTGTCAAATTCCTAACAACTTACGAGCACTAACTAGATGTTTAATAGGGTTTAGACGCAATCAATTTTATTATTCTTACGTTGAGGTAGTTTGGAGTAGCGATTGTTTCCGTTTATTGACCCATATCCAATCATACATAGATCAGGCAGCTTCCGATCCTTGACCTGCATCGTCACCTGCACCTTAGGAATCTCATTAAGAATTCAGGGGGTCTACGGCAAGTGGCCGGCACTTTATGGCCACATTAAAAAACTTCCTTCCTTTTGTGCACATTTGAGAGAAAATAAATAAATAAATAGGAAAATATTGTGCTGTTTACACAGCACAGAGAGACGACACATTGAGAGTTAGAGGAGAGGAGAGGAGCGGCGAGGGAGCAAAGGAAGTCAGAGAACGAGCAAGTGCTATAAATAAATGCATTTCTTACATCAAAAAAAAAACGTACCACAAACAAACCCACACAGCAAAAACAGACTCAAGAAAACCCAAAGCCCGCACACTCGATTCCCCTGGTTGGAGACCCAATCCCGAACCCTGGATGCGCGTCTCTAACGAATGTTTTAGCTTTGCTTCCGGCGACATAAAACTGCCGTTTGCTGCTGCTGCTTTTGTTGTTGTTGTTGTTGTTGTTACTGCTGCTGCTGCTGCAGTTGACCAAAAAGCAGCTGCCTATTGGCGTTTACCACAGTTGAGTAATGCGCCTCCGACTTGCAGTTGGAGTTGGAGAATCGCAGTTGGACTTGCAGTTAAAGTTCTTGTTCTGTTCTTGTTGTTATTGCGTTTCTTTTATTTATTTACTGCTGTTGTTGTTGTTGCTGTTGTTGTTGCTATTGTTGTGTTTCCCCATCGTGCGCTGGCTTTTTGCTTTGGCCAGTTTCAAGTTTTGTGCGCCGGTCTTTTGTCTGTCTGGTCTCTGTGCATTGGCAACGGGAACGAAGATATTGGGCAGATGTTGCCCGAGAGCTGAGCGCGGAGTTCAAGATTTTTGGTTTTGAAAGTAATTCATCTGGGCAGCGCTTTTGCCTATAATTGTGGGGCACGCGGACAATGAGAGGTCCAAGTTCAAGCCACCCACCCACATTTTATTGTTATCGCAACAATGGCAGTCTACAAAAGCGTAGCACAGCTGCTTTTCGTACAGCCGCCTCATGTCGATTCGCAAGAGCAACTTTTCGTTCTGCTTTGAGTTGAGGTCAAAACTTTGCGCAATTTAAACGTCTTGGATTCACCTCGAAAAGATCTAGAGTTGATTTAGCGAATATACAGAACGCTGTGCAATCAAAATGGTTATCAGTTATACTACGAAGCACAGCTAAACTATCTGAATTCGAATTTTAATCAGCTATATCTAGCTCTAATTTAGCTAACTATACTAAGGTTTAAATCGATCGAGAAACTTTTAACCGTCGCCTACTTCATGCCAACCCAACCGAACTCAGCAACTAGTCGACTGTTTATTTTGAATTTTGGCTCAAGACATTCAGGGAATTGCCTTGAGATGAGATCTTACAGATTTGCAAATAAACCCCGCCGAGCAGTAAGCTATCGGAAGTTTACAAATCAGCTGAATAGATTGTAATTGAATTTTTCCGTAGATATGCTATACTGAAACCTATCGGAGCTCAGCGACCCGATTGTATATCTCGGGTAATAAAAGTTCTGTGTAAACTAAGCGACCCCAGCTGTTCAACTACATACTCATAGGTAGGGCAGTGTATTCACTCACTTCAAGATAAAAGCAAATAAAAAATTGCATAAAATGCCAGCGGCGGGCAAAATGCATGTAGAGCTGCGAACGGCGGCGGCGGTGCATTGAACTCCGTTGCCATGGTCCACGGTGCACTCGGTCCACTGTTTAGGCCAGGCCAGAGCAGGCCACAAAACTAGAAACATCGCTGAGGAACCAGCGAACGTAAGAATCGGCCAACTCGTATCTGTTCTAAACATGGCCACAGATACAAATATACAATGCGAACGAACACATTGCACAGAATGGACAGCGGGCCGCGAGGACGGACTTTCGCACGAATGCGCAGCGCGTTGGGAGTTGCTATTTGGCGGAGGGTGTTGCGGGCTAAGGGGTAGGGTTGAGTCAGCAAGCGATTAGAAGCCTAAAAGGAAGTAATGTTGCAGAAAATGCAAAGAGAGTCAGGGAGCGAGCGAGTGGGAGAGAGAGAGCGAGCGAGTAGGCGAGCGGGCGACACAGCTGAGAACGAGAAGCAAAGATCAGATTTCTGCGTGGACGGACCGGACTTTGGAGTCTGTTCAATGTTGGCTTGGCGATTTTTTATGATGGTTAAAATTGAAAAAAACAAAAAAAAATAAAGAAAACAACGAAGCTGCGCACCGTTCTGAAGCAGCTTAAGACATGCTCTCCCCCTGTCTCTCTCTCTCTCTCTCTCTCTTTCTCTTTCTCTCTCTGCCTTGGTCTGTCTATCTCTCTCGCTGGCTGACTGGCTATTATTATGTGCTTTTTCTTTTGGCGCGGCTGCGGTCTGCGCGGCCCGGTTCGAGCCAGAGACTGAGACCGAGACCGAACCCGACTTGGACTTGGTCTTGGTCTTCGTCTTGGTCTTGGTCTCTTGGCGTGTGTGTAATTATCCAAGGACGCCGCTGAGTAATGAAACGACCTTGAGTGCAGCAACACACACACACACACACACAACACAACACAACACACACATGCATATAAAAGTTACATATAGACGCATCGTTCGGATCTTTTGTGTTTGGGCGTGTGCTGCGCACCCAGCTCGCTCCAGCGGTCAGGGCGTTATTTGTTACACATGGACAAAAAGCTGATATGGTAAACAATTTGTCAGCGTCATAACAAACGCAGCCAGAGCCAGAGCCGGAGCCGGAGAATTCTATGTGGCTTGTAGCTGCATCTGGACCAGACAAATGGAACGCCTACAAAGCTTTGCCCTCAACCAAAACAAATATAGAAAATCTTTATTTTGGTTTTGTTTGCTGAACCGATATGTGTTGGTAGCCCAGGCCAGACATCTAGACAAGCCAATCTCGATGGCCATAGATCATATGCTGTTTTTTATTCGGGGTATTTGTGTGGCTTATAGAGTTTATTTTTATTTACTTTGACATTCCAAACCTAGCTCTAATCTCACACAGCGAATTCTGTTTCTAGGTTAATTTTTCAATTTCAAATCTGATAGGGGCGTGCTAGGGGTATATCTATGTCTATATTGTTAACCAAACTCGATTACTTCCTTTTTATTTTACCATACCTCGTTGCGCTTAACCATGCTTAACCCGCTCCATAAGTCTAGAGAAAGAATTAATCTATTCCTCATCTATGTATATTCTTTTCGAGAGTAGCGATAACAGCCTTGGGATATCGATAGGCACATTTTATAAGCTGGGCTGCATTCTGCCAGGGACACATAATTATTTCAATAAACATTTTACTTCAATATCTACTTTAATTTCGTCTTCAATTTCCATGCAAAAACATATTTTTTATTGTTCATCAATGACTCAGTAAAACATTGTTAAATTCAGTTTGTTTTATTATGCTCTGCAAGCGAAAGACAGAAAGAAGTGTATAAATTATATGAATATTGTACCTAATATATGTATATGTATATAACAATGAAGGTTTACATTACAACAATGAGTATATTTACGATGATGGGGATTAAAACAAAATTGTACTCGTAGGTTTTTTCATAAATCATATTTTTTATATGTGATATTTTATATACACAACTTTTAACAAAAGAGATAATAAAAACTATTTAATTGATTAATGTTTTACATTGTCTTAAATATGAATTACTATTTGGTTTTTTTTATAGATGTTTTTTTGATTGTCCAATTTGTAGTTGTGATAATAGAACTTTAGGTGAAGTTCTTTAAAGTATTGAATATAAATTTTGAAAATTAATTTTTTTTGTTAGTTTAGATGGTTTTTCTTGTAGTTGTGAAAATCGAAATTTAGCGGAATTTCGTTACAATATATAAAACCTTAAAATTTAATTTTCATGTTTTTATTTGTATTTAATTATCCATGAAAAGTATATTTTTAAGGCAAAGTTTTGATTGATTTGAATTTGAATTTAACATTTTTTGTTTCTTCTAAGAATATTTGTGCTGATTTTGCCGCTGAGTTCTCTGATGTTTACGGCATTCGTTTTGCATCTGTTATTGCAGTGCAACCAAGCAACGATCTCCCCCTCCTCATAGTACTACCCAAAACCGCCTGCTCCCCCTCCCCCCACTTCCAGTTGCAGCAGCTTGGCATCAACTAATCAGCTAGAGCGCAAAATTATTTGCCATTTTTTACGCGCTGCTTCAAACGCGGCAACAACAACGGCAACTGGCGGCCATCGACTGTCTTAGTTGTTGTTGTTGATGTTGTTTTTGTTTTGTTGTTGTTATTTTTGTTGTTATCTACGCTGGCATGCCAACAGGCCCCACCATTAGGCCATAATCATCATCACACACGCCTTAGCCAAGGCTGCATCTCCCCATACCCCAGAGACTGCTCCAGAGGTGTGCCAAATGCGCGCGCTCTTTGCCTTTGTCTATGATGGAGATGGCGATGAAGATGGAGATGGAGATGAAGATGGGGGCTAAAGAGATGCTTATGGCTAGATGCGAGGGTAGGGAGAGAAAGAGAGAGCGAGAAAGATGTGCCGATGCGGTAATGGGGAGGCAGGCATCGGGAGGAGGCCAGCTATTTTTAAGTATGGGTTTCGGTTTCATTGTTGCATTTCTTCTGCGTTTATGAAATTAATGAGCAGCTCCAACTGCCTGGCTGACTGGTTGGCTGCCCGGCTGCCAGCTTGCCCGGCTGCCTGCCTACGGAGGCCACTCACTCATCATGTACAGCTCCACGCAGCTACCTCCACTTTGATAATGGTTGCATAATTTGCCATCGCCATCGCCATCGCATTTCATTTATTGACCCGCATATTTTGCGATGGATGCGCAATTTGCTTAACCCTGAGGCGCCGCTGTCGCCTTCAACTGCTCCCGACCTTTTACAATTGAATTGTAAACACACACACGCTTCTGTTGCCCCCGCCCCTCCTCCTTGCCCCTTCCCTCCTCCACCGCCTCTCATCTTTGGATCGTTCATCAATTTAAGCATTCCAAGTCTGTTTTTGGCAGCTTCAGATTCCCCAAATCAAGCCCCAACAATTTCTGTTTGTCTTTGCCTGAGCAATTTGCCCCCACTCGACTTCAAGCGAGTGTCAAAATGCCACTTGCCGTTGTTGTTGTAATTATTATTATTATTGTTGAATCTCAGCGACTTCTCCACACATTGGTCCAACCGTATAATTCACTTTTGATTTTTTCTTTGACGAATGCTTCCTTTAGCTCGAAAAACTTGGCTTTTATTTATTTGTTTAGCAATTATCCGCAACACTTTCAATTTTAAAAAATATGTAAAAAAAACTAATAATAATAAATAAAAATAACAACAACTGTTGTCAGTCTTATTTGTTATTGCAAAAATTCACTTTTAATGACATTTTTTAAACGTTTTTTTTTATTACTTTTTTTCAGGTATGTAAAACGGACTTAATTCATATATTTTAATGAGATTTTTTGCAACTTCCATTGTTTGGGGTAAGTTTCAAATAGACAATAGATTACTAAACGGTTTAAGTGTTTTAAACTCACCCATTTTCCGCACTTGACAGTGGATTAATGAAACAAGCGTGCAAAGCATATTAATTTTGAAGCCGTTCTAGAACATGAAATTTATTTTGTATAGATTTTTTAATTTTTTTTTTCTTGATTCACTTTAAAGAACCTTTTGAATGCCGCCTCAAACTTTCTTTGCACGTAGGCTTTCTATTTTGAGAGCTTTCACTGGGATTACATTAATGTAGTTAATAGCTTTTTGTGTTATCATTGCCCTCTGGTCACACCGAGTCCTAGCCATATCAACTATTATTATTATTGTTATTATTTTTGTTAGCTGGCAGAGTCAAGTGTTCATATCTATAACAACATTAACTCTAAGCTCGCTTGGCCGGCTTTCATTTCATGTGCATTAAGCTCCATTTGCGACTTTCTAATGCTGCGCTCCTCTTATCGTACACACCCGAAAGCTGAAAGACAAGCCGATCGCTTGGCCAAATATTACACATCATTATACGGAGGCGAGGACCCCACCCACAAAATGAAAAAAGAAATAAAAAAAAATTTAAAAGAGGCTTCCTGCTTCCATTACGCTGGCAAAATCTGCGCCGCGGAGCATATTGAAATTTATTGTTATTGTTTCTGGCAGCGACTACTGTCCATAATTTTTCAACAAATCGTCGCTCAGCTGTCACACTAATCTTTGGGCCACCAAGAAACCCAACAAAGAGACTGCGAGGCAAATTTGCATATGAGTCGCGTCTGGGTCTGGGATTGGTTTCGGTTTCGGTTTCAGTTTCGGTTTGCGGGTTGTGCGGGTTGCGGGTGCTTGCTTTTCTGGCCTGGTCAGTGAAGCATTGTCGAAGGAAATCAAACACACCTACAGCAAAAAACCTAAAACAATTGTGGGAAATTTGTACAAAATGAAAACATTTTTCGAGGAGTAGCCAAAGCGTTGCCTCTATTTGTGTGTGTCAACGTGTGTGTGTGTGTGTTTTGTATTTATGTGTATGCCAGCGATCACTTATTAACAAGTTTCAAAATTGTTTTTACCACATTTGGTTAATGCCATTTATTGGCTTTACTAGCTGCCGGTGTTTTCCTGTATGTGTGTAACCGTCTCTCTCTGACTCTGTGTGTGTGTGGGCTGGTCGAGGCTGTCACGCCCACTAGAAACAGCAGCAACAGCAGCAGCCACTGCAATTTGACAGCAGCTGTAGCCATTAGTGTAGAGGCCAGAAGAAAGCGGTGGAACGGCGAGCACTCAATACTATTTGTACGGCTTACTGGGCGGTGCGTTGCATCCGAGAACTGGCAGCGATCCAAAAATGGAGCCCACTTGGGCTACAACATTTGTGGGTTTGACTCATGCGCCGTTTGCTTTTCTCATATAATTCAAATGTCAGTATTTTTTATTTTTATTTTTTTCATCTTAGTTTTTATGTTGATTCTAATTGTTTTGGCTGAGCTGAGCTCAGTGAGGTTACTAGGTGAGGTCTCCGGGTAGCTGTTTCTCTGTTGCGTCGGCAGCCCAACACGAAAGCAATTAATCCCGCTAATTGCCGAAAACATCAGCTAAGATCTAATGTGCCAGCCCCCATAGTCTTTTTTTTATTTATAAATATATATATTTGTTTATGTCTACACAAGTGGTATGAAAAGGTCACAGATGCTGCAGATAAGCGATGTTAATCTTGCACATGAATGGGCATATATGTATAATTAATATTAGTTTATAAACAACTTAGTTGATCAAAGCAGAAATGCCTGATACAGCGCATTCTAAACTAAATACTAAAAAAGCTTTATATTCGCAATCAACAACAACTTCTATTAGTATTGGTGAGCTTTAAGCTCCAGCTAGGAGCTTCTATGTTAGAACAATGCATACACAGCTGCTTTTTTGCTATTTGTGTGTCGTGTGCGTGTGAAAGCTTTCGGAAAGTCTCACAGTCCCAGTCACTTTTTATGCTTGAGTGTGGCATTCACTGTGACAGACAATTGCAACTGTGATTTTCCACTCTCCATTTCTCTCTGGGTGCGCTTAATTGTTTCTTAAGCCCACAATAAAATCGGCTAAATGATGCTGCACAAATTGAACTGTGCGCAAATCAGTTTGGTGGTTCCACCCGGTTCCGGATGGACGCCCACTTGTAGGCTAGGCTACAACTCAATTTGAAATGGGCCATTAAAACAAATGCACAGCGAACACATCGCAAATCCCAAATCCAAAAAAAACTGAAAAGACTCGCCCACGGAGTCAAGCCTCAAGGCTTGTTGTTGTTATTTGTTAGTATATTGCCTGTTCACACACAGAATATCAACATGGCAATATTTATTTATAACATTTGCTCCACGTCTCGAAACGTTTCCACGAAATGTGCAACTAAATTGCACATAAACAAAGTGCCTAGTCTAAATCTGAGGCAGGTCCAGGTCCTTGTCCATGTGCAACCTTTCACTCGGCTACTCAGCTCCGGCTACTCCGACTGCTGTCTTTCTTTCTAAACAATTGGCCAGTGTTATGAGTGCATGCTGTACGAGTCTCTAGACTCTATATTTATTTGTATTTGTATCAATAGCAACGTGTTTATAACTTAATAATGGCTCAATAAAAAACCAAAGCAACATCCACGACCAGCTTAAATAGAAAAAAAACCGAAAAAAAACTTTCCTTTCCTTTCCTGCAGGGGCTGTGGTGCATTGGTGGTGCACAGTAGTCAGCATCCACGTCCAGTTCCAAGTCATGTCGTCTTTCGGACAACTTAAACGTGAGCGCATTTAGGAGCTGTGTCCCGAACTTAACCCAAACCCCAAACCGAGCCGAGCCGGGCCGGGCCTCCGAGCTGCTGGTGGCTTAGAAAGGCTAATGGGGCGTTTAGTTTTCGACTCCGACTTGGACACCACAACTCGAGTTAATCAAATGAATTATTATTACAATAAATAAGCATATTTTGACAGTGGGGTTGTTAACTAAATGGCATATCAACTGCTAATGACAATTGTGATGGGGCAAAAGAGGGTCAAGCTAACTTTTTGAGTTTGAGATACCCAACTAAATTTGAGCCCGGCGGCTGTCATTAGAGAATAATTGTCAAAGCATTTGTATATAAAATGCTCTTTAACCAAATCTTTTTAAAATTGCAGTTTAATCAAGCTTTTAGCCTAAAGATTTGTTTAAATAATAAAATTATTTGGAAATTGGTGTCTTGCACATTTCAAAATCACTCTCCTTTTATTAATGCCTGAAGAGTTAAGTTAAGCGAGCTTTAAGTGAGATTCATTTCATTTGCTTAACCCAATTTTATTCGCTTAAAGCTTTCAGTTACACAAAAGCTTTTCAGCACAACTTTATTCAAGCTTCAAGCTTTCAAGCTTGCAATTACACAAAAAAAAGTTACACAAGCTTTTAGCCTGTCGGTTATTTAAAATAGTTAAAAAATTTTAAATAAATGTCGTGTGTTTGAATTGCTGTCCTTTTCAAATTGTAAATAAATTCCTTGTCAACCAAGTTTTAGGTAACATTCATTTCATTTGCTCAATTCAATTTTATTACTTTAAAGCATTCAGCCAAATAATATATCTTCAATAAATGTCTTTGACAAGTTACCGAAATTGTTTATACCTAAAATGTTTTAAAAGGGAGATTATATACCATTATTTTATTTTGTAAATATTATATCGTGCACTATATTCCCAGTTAAGCAAGCTTTAAAGAATATTCATTTCATTTGCTCAGTCCAATTTTATTTTCTTAAAACATTCAGTAACAAAAAAGATCTTCAATTTTTGCAAAATTTCAGCTTAAAGATTAGTCTGAAGATAGCTAAATTAAAAAATATTTTATCAATAAATAATATATCATATTGACAGTAGGGCATGTTTTAAAGAGAGTAAAGTTATTTGCTTAACACAATTAATTTCGCTTAAAGCTTTCAGTCGTACAAAAGCTCAACATTTGTTGAAATTATCTGAAAATACGGATTAAAAGTGTGCCTAATAGAGTTTAATTCGAATTTTTTATCGCTGGCCATCGAATGTTGTTACAATAATATCAATTTTCAATTGTAGCTTGGGGCCACGTTGCAAGTAATATTATAGTTTTTGGTTAGTTCTATTTTGGCTGGGTTGGCTCAAAGATATTTTAAAGAGCGTGCAATTGGTTCAGCAATTTATTTCCGTTAAATCTGAAATGCCCACAACAACAGTTTTATGGCCATTTCATTTCGTGTTTGGCAAACATTATCAACAGCAACGGCAACAACTGGCACAGAGAGAATTTAAGAACCATAATTTGCTGTTAGCCGCAGGATAAACCACGCAAATTTATCATGAGAAACAACGAACAAAAAAAATCGCATAAAATGTTTTTCGCGCTTAGTTTTGGGTAGGGGAATACTTTTTGTTTGCGATAGGAAGTGAAAACGAAAAGCGTTGGGGAGGAGCCAACACCGAACGGGCGACTGCGAAAAAGACTCTCAGATGGAGGGGCATCTGTCTGGCAGGCTAGTCTATAAATTACAGTCGCTAGTCAGTTGCTTTTGGGTTTATAATCAGAATTTGCGCTTTCACACGCCAAGGGGCGGCACGTGGAGGCTGGAGACCATGAGACTGCAAAACAGAGGGAGGGGGTGGGGGGGGATTCACACTTGGTGAATTTAAGGGGACAGCCGCAGAGTTCCGTTCGCTATCGCGCTGACACAATCAGCGAGGCCAAGACAAGAGTTGGCTCAAATGCTTCTAACTGGGTTTGCGACTCGCCTTGAAGCTGCCTCTCAAGTCGGGGAATTTCAACATTTCTGATAAACAATCTGCTCCAAATTCTCGCTATTCATTGGCGCTTCCTTTGTTGAGAATCGCACGGGCAATTTACGTTCCGCGTTTGCCCTGACTAAGTTAGGGTTCGCTGCTTCAGATGTGCCTCATAGAGAACTGCCATCTTGGAAGATCATAAGCAAACATTCAATAAAATTAATCTATAAAGTTCACACTGATTTTCTTCTGCCCCTTTAGCCCACTTGTGTGTCTTCTGCGCCAGCATCATTAGACCGACCACCCACACAATTACCAAGAATCGTACTCAATAGGAGCTCGTAATTTTCACTGTTTCACGCGTCTGTAATTGCCCCAGTTTGGATTGTGGAGTTGAGTTATGAGCGCCATACCAAAAATAGTCAACGGGGTATGCAAAGTAAAAGTCTAATTTCAATTCCCAATTCCCAATGTGAACAACAAATTCTGAGGCTGTAGAATAATTATCTAGTTGTTAGACAAGACACCCACATGGAGCTGGCCGCAATTTAATTAGAAAACAAGACGCAAACGCAACGATTAATGGCCAATGCATTTGAAAGGAAGAGTTCCACAGATCCCAGTCAGAAACAAAAAAAAATACTACAAAAACTAAAAGCTCAACTCGGCTGGAGAAATGCGAACACATGCGGGGCGCAATAACAGTAAAAAAGTGTAACATATATTTATCACTGAAAAGCGACAGCAGCACAGCCGAAAAAAAACACACACATACACACACACAACAACCGACAAGGAAGTCGCGGCATTGGTATCTTCTCCTCTTGGAAAGCGCGGGGGGCTTCTCCATCTCCATCTCTCTCTCTCGTCTCTCGATGTGGGTCAGGCAAGCGGTCGGCATCTCTGTTGGAGCGGCTGTCCAAACAATGAGCCCCCAGCCAGCCAGCCGATCCAAGCCAAAGCTAACTCAACACGCTTCACATTTTCGATGATGATAAATGAGGGAGATGAATGCCACGATAAAAAGGCACCGAAAGGAGTTGAACTCCTCGCAGTGGAGAGATTGTAATGTGAGCTAAATGTTAACTTAATGGCAGCTGATAATCGTTGTACACTGATAAGTCAAACAAACTGAGTCAATTGTTTATTGGTCTGAGTGTCAGCTGATTAAGGGCAGAACTTTCAATTAGGCGCTGCCAACTGTAGTCATCTGCAGTGAAGGTAAAACCCTTTACTTTCTTTTCTATGATCCAAAGTTATTAGTTTATGAAAGAGAATTAGGAGAAGTTGACACCCTGTTAGAAAGATCTACTGTTTTTCTGCCTGATCTCCCTTCGTAACCCGTTAACAAAATAAAGTGATCTTTCTTACCTTTGATCTGAGGGGATCTGCCTATGAAAGAGGCTCCAGAGAAGGTGACACGCTTTTCTTAAACATGTCTTCTGCAATTCTGCCTTATTATCGTAACCCTATACTTAAATAAAGGGATCGCTCTTTCCTATGATCAAATGTAATGTCATTATGAAAGAGTCCCGAACAGTTGGTAACTATTTTTTAAACATCTTAAATTTATATTTTTTATGTTTCTTGTAATCTCTCTTTATAACCCTTTACTTATCTTGTATGAAAAGAGTCCATATTCTCCCTTTTAATCCACAGTGATTAGTCTTTCTAAAATGAATTGATCTCTTTCCTAAGATCTAAAGTCTTATTTAAAAAGGAGAACCCCTAATTTCATTTATCCTCTTATCCACAGTCATCTATTTTATTAACACTTACGAGTGCTATTTTCAAGATATAAAGTAGAGTAATCAGTTTATAATTTTTTGTGATCTAAAGTGATCTCTTTACGAAAGAGAGTCTAGCACAGAGTCTTCTGGCATTCTGCCTTTTTAACCACATAAATTTCCTTGTCAGTCTGGAATATCGTTACATAGTTCTTAAAATGGATGTTGTGATCTCTCTTGTTGATCTGCAGAGATCCTTTCATCAAGCAGAAAATGGGACAAGTTTCTCAGGCTGAAATGTACTATTATCTCTCTCTTACGACTTCCTAGAGGTAATTTTAGCAAGCGATAGTATACTTAACTTATCTTTGAAGTCTTCAAAGTAAGTCCGTTGATCTTTGGAATCACCCAATTAACCCCTTGTCTTGAATTATTTTCTGTAATTCACACTTAAGATCCTCTTTATAATTTTCAGATATCTCTATCAGAATATTCCTAATATGATTTCGCTCGAATTAGGGTTAATCTTACAAGTCTTTGTTTCCCTCTAACCTCTGCGCTTCCTTCTCTGACTTTCACTGCAAATCGTGAATATTTTGCAATTGCTTGACAATTCTAACACATCATTCGCAATTTTCAAGTCTTGAAGCCTTGAGGCGACACTTTCCCATGACCAAAAGCATTAGAAGCATTAGACCTTAGCCAACAAGTCACGCTGTGAGTGCACCAATAAAGGCACACAATGAACAGGCTCAAACCCAGAGTCTAGGCCGAATCCAATTGCCAGCCCTCTGCGCTCATCGCCTGTGAGCGACACACGTTCACGATCCAGAGTCAAGGTAATTCCCATACAAATTTTTGCATTACCAAAAATTGTGTTTTTACCTCTTTGGCCATTGTTGGGCTTTCGCTACTCGCTGCGTCTGTCCATGTCAGTGTGCGCATACGAGTATAACTATTTATTAGGTCATCTAATTGTGTTTTCCATTTCGACGAGCAGTGACAGCAACGGCAACTGCCACAGCGACGTGTTTTTCCAACGGTTTTCCCACACACACACACACACACACACACACAGACAGACGTCGAAATGTGAACCGCTGTGCAACAGTTTTACCCAGTTTTTTTCTTTTCTAACAGTTAATGTTTTGCTTTTTCATTCGGTTCCGGCTGCCAAATTTTAATGGACTTTTGTCATTGGTTTTACTCGAAATTGACTTTTAGAGTTGAGTAAATGGACTGAAAGAGTAGTTGGCAGTTATTCAAAAGAGTTATCGATTATAATTTATGGCTTTAAAAATGTCACAACTCTTGGATATTATGGTAGTTGAAAAGCTAATAAGGTCGATTAAGACTCTCGTAAGTCTCTGATTATAAATGTTTACTCAAATGTGATTGCTCTCGTCAAGAGGTGTTGTATATATGCCACACACAATTACACTTTCATTTCAAACCGATTATTGTATCTATATAACGATTTATTACGTGTATCTTTAAGTTATCAAAAACGATCTCTGATTAACTACAAATTTAGATAGCCCTCAAGCAGTGGTGTTTAATATCTCACACAGAAAATTTCCAAACCTATTAATTTATCGATAACCTGTATCTCTGGTTATATGAAAAGTGTTTACTTAGATGAAGATAGCTCTGGTTTGGTTTTGTTGTATATATTACACTTAAATTTTTCTTGCATTATCCGAACCGATTTAAAAATCGATATATCTATGATTGTAGGAATAGTGTTTTCTCTGCAGATAGCTCTTGTCTAGAGGTGTTGACTATTTTACACAGAAAGTATCTGAACCGATTAATTTATCGATGCCGTGTATCAATATGTGATCGAAAAACTAACTTTGGATATATGAAAAGTATTCACTGAAATGTTTTGACCTTGTGAATATCTTACAAAAAAATTATATTAGTTTACCTTAACCGATTCCTATATCGATAAAATGTATAAATAGGTTATCGAAAATGATTTTTTTGACATGATATACCGCAAAAGAAACGCCGGCCTAGTTAAAAGGGTCATCAAAGCAAAGTAAAACTAAATCGATTACCCAAATTATCGATATGTTATCGGTAAGATAATTGCTGCCGATAAATATCGATACCTTGTTTAGTTGTTTTATTATTTTGGCCACAAATACACACGGACGTAATGTCAAGCAGCTGCTGGCTCGATATGTGTCTGCGGCAGGCCGCATCAGGCCAGCTGTTGGCCTTTGAAAGCTGTATCGCCGAGTATCGCCCCAAAACGACATAAAATGAGTGAGGCTAAGCGAGAAAGTCTTAAATTACATACGCACCCACACACAGAGAGCTGAACACGACGAACACGGCCAGGAAAACTTCCTGTTCGCTTCTTCCCTTTGCGCTTCTGCTGGCCAATTTGGTCAATGAATTAAGTTTTGGACGCGTTGTTGCGTTGCACGTTCTGTTTTTGTTGTGCCTCCCAATTCGTTTTGTTGCATTGTGGCAAACACCTCGGGCCATAAGCATTCGCATTCGGCAAATTACCGAGCGCTCAAATTACAGTTCATTGAGCCATTTGGCAGAAAGAGAGTTGCTTCAGTTGGTTTTGGCGGCGGCGGCGGCGGCGGCGGCGCCGATTCCTACACTGGACACTGGCGACACTTGACGGGCTTCCTGTGTGCCTGACCCCAATTTTGTTTTCGCAGCGGCCAGCTGCAAAGGCTTGTCCCACTGCTCCTCAACACGAACTGAGGGAAAGGTCCCTCGCCTCGTATGATAAATGAGCGTTCATTTGTGGCGTTTACCTTCTTAGCCCACTGCCAAGAGTCTCAGTTACCAGTGCATTGGGCCAGTTTCGCGTTCGTTTTTGGCAACATTATTATTTAGCCGTTACTCACATTATGGCCACTGCTGTTTTGACAGTTGCCCAACTGCCCGACTGACTCTGCCCGGCTGACATGTACACACAGGACCCGAACATGATGTCCCATTGTGATTTATGTGGCCCAAGCGTTAAAGTGTTTTATTTTATTTATTTATTTATGTTTTTTTTTTATTTCTCCTCGCCTCGCCTCTCCTCTTCTCTGTCTTGTCTTTGCCATTTATCTTGTGCTATACTTTTTATGCCCGCCTGTGCCAGCGCATCATCGAGTCTACCTACTTGTCCGCACTTCGTTGAGAACATTTCACTTTCCCGTGAGCTAATTGCAACTGAACCTGGGTGTTGCCTCATCTCATAAATCTTCAAACACTTTCACATTCATTCATGTCCGAATTCGAATACCTTACCCAAGCATGTGGTGCGTTTACCTTTGCCAAAAAAAAACTCATTAGCACGTCGCGACATCACCTAAGTGGTTCCTGGGGTGTGTGTTTGCCAAGGGTAACCCGCGCGGAATTCGGGCGCGGTTTTCACCAGCTTCATCAGGTAGTCAACACACCTGCTGTTCATTCACGCAAACCTTTTCAATTTGTTACACTTGCCAGGTGAATGGCACCGACAAATCCAGCGCCTGTCATAAAAGACCGAAACCCTTGAGAATATAGAAATAGCGAAATGTCCTAAGTAAATAATTTAAATAGTTTAATATTATTTAGAACAAATGGACCATAGCAATAAAAACTTTTTAAACTTTAATTTCCATTAAATATGGATTTTGCTAACAATGTCTTAGACTTTAAAAACACTTTAAATTATAAAGATATTATATTATTATATATTATTATAATATTCCACTTAACATACAATCCACGTTTCCTATATAATTCCTATATAAACCGAGGCTCTTGTCGGGTGATTCCGTCTAAGGGTTACCCTAAACCCTCTTCTACCAACTCGTTTGCTTAAAAGTAATAAATTTAATTTGGTAAGTAGTTCCAATTGATTTATTTATTTGTCTTGTAGCTAGGCTATGAAAGATACTTGATATATATATAATATTCTAGAAGCTACATGTCAAATATTGTGAGTCTAGATCTTAAACATACAAGATTACCTCAAAAAAGGGTTTCATTACCGAAATAAACTTGTAGTGCGCGTGCACTACGTTCAAAATATCAAATGTCTAGCTGTTATAGGTTCCGAAATCCTGACGTTCATACATACGGACATTTGAATAGGCAGACATGGCTAGATTGACTCGACTAGAAGCTGCTCAAGAATATATATATATACATATGTATATACTGCCTGTTACATACATTTCCACAATAACATTATGCCCTTTTTACCCGTTTTCAATGGGTTCAGGGTAAAGATATAATATCTATATCTACTCTTAAGCTTCCATATCAATATCGAAAACAACTCCCAAATATTGCAAATATCATAAATTCCACTTTCTACCTTGTCAGCTAAAAAATGTAAAAAAAAATAATCAATAGTATTAAACAAATTACCCGCATAATCATCACAATCAAGAGTAATCAAATTAAAGACCACATTTAAAGCACGCGAATACCTTATGGAGTCACATTTTCAGTTACAAAAAAAAAAAGGTACAAACTGTTCGTATTTTTGGGATTTCGCATATTTCGTATACAATTTATTTGCATTTAACCTGCTTTCACTTGGCGTTCTGTTCATGTCATGACACGGCCTGCAAGAGTAGCTGCTGCTGCTGCTGCTGCTGCTGCTGTTGTTACAACTGCAACTGCAACTGTTGCAAATGCCACACGCCGTAGAACTAACCCGCAACCGCATACCCTTCCCGACACTTCCTGCTGGCAGCGCGCGCGCGTGTGTGGGCGACTGCTTAAGTGGCGTTTGTGGGGGCAGCTGCGCGGAGCTCCGGCTGGGGCATGAGTTTTTCACTGCGTTTTAATCTCTCAATTCAAATTCCGAAGCTTGGGACGCTGCCGCTGCGGTCAAACGCCAAACGGTGAAAATAGATGGGCAGCAGCTGAGAGCGGGGCGCAAATGAATGTTGGCTCAAACTGGGCTGACTAGCTGCTTATTTTGGGCCAGCTGTTGATGCAGTGCGTTGGCTGCGGGGCCTCCAAGGGGCAACGCGGGGCGGCAACAACAAAACGCCAAGCCGGACGATGCGCGACCATTTAGGGATTGCAGCCAACACTCGCAGCTGATTGGATCGGCGGGTACGTTGCCAAATTGGTTTTAGTGCCAGATATCTCAAAGGCAGCTTTGTAATTGGAAGCTTCGAGAGGATATGCCACGTGGCTCGCTGCACTGTGCACTGGGTACACAGTTTAAAGAACAAGCGAACTGTTTTCCCAGGTGAAAGAGACAGGTGAGACAGGCAGCGGGCAGCACGATGGATAAAAAGTTGCACTCGAAATTAGCTCATGCAAATTACAAATTTCAATTGAAAGTGCGGATAAGAGTTAATTTAGATAAAGAAAATATTTTTTTGAGAATATAGCTTGTGCGAAAAGAGAAACTATTTTCCGTGATGAAAGAGACAGGGTAAAGCAGCTGAATAGTTGGATAAATTGCATTAGAAATTAGTTTATGCAAATTGCGAATTCTATTTGAAAGCTTAGATTAAAGTTAAATTAGATAAAGAAAATATTTTGGTGGACTAAAGATAAGGAGAGAAAAGAAACTAATTTCGAAAATGTTTAAGAAGCATAAAGATTGTGTTTTCCAAAGGTGAAAGATGGAGGCGCACTTGAGAGGAGCACTTGAGATAGAGAGAGAGAGAGAGAGAGAGAGAGAAGGAGATAGAGGGATAGAGATATAAATATAAGTATATAGGGGTAGAGCTACAGATAAGGATAGAGATATAAATAGGGATAGAGATAGAGATAGGGATACGGACAGGGATAGGGATAGAGATAGGGAAAAGGACAGAGAGAGATAGAGAGAGAGAAAGAGAGAGAGAGAGAGAGAGAGAGAGAAAGAGAGAGAGAGAAAGAAAGAGAGAGAGTGAGGGAGAGATAGAGGGAGAGAGTGAGAGGATCGCATTTTAAGCTCTAGAAGGGGCTTAAGGAAAACCTCTTTAGTATTAGAGTCTTCCCTCTCAAATACCATAAACAAAGCCAATCGCCGGCTTGTCGCCAACCCAAATGCATATCAAAAACCCACACACACACACACTCACACACACACACACAACGCCTTGTCGGATGCAACTCCAATTCGGTTGCATTTCACACCGTAGCCGTATCCCTCCCCCCTCCCCCGCACTCAACTGCACCCGTGCACCCGTCTGTGTCTAATGCAGGTCTGCGAATGATTTTGAATGCGATTCCGTTGGCGCAGTCATAACATCAATCAAGCTTTGATTTTCACATGTCAAACGGGCAGCGGGCAACATAAATTCAAATCGAATCCACTCGCAAATCGGCAACTTTCTATGTGCAACCAGGCAAGCTGTTTGCAACATTCTCAGGCTGGCGAATTCAAATCGGATTCTGTCTGCTCGATCGTTCGCAGGGGGGTTGTGGTTGGGGGAGGGGGAGGCTATATAGCTTCAGTCCAAGTCGAAGTCCAAGTTGAGTTATCGCCGCGACACAATCACTTGTCATAAACATTAATTGAGCGTGAAAATTGAGCTAGCCTGGGAGAGGGAGAGAACGAGAACTAACGCGTCTGAGAGTAATAAAGATCGATTGCAATGATCAGAAAAAAGAAGCAGGGGAAGAAGAAGCAACAAGAAGCGCGTTCGATCGATTTCGAGCGAGATGAAAAGATCGATCGTTGGCTCGCCAATCTTTTTGGCACATACCGACTTGAAGCGGCCTTTGGCACCCCATTAAAAAGCGAAATTGGGTCAGAGATGACGACGATGACGACGACGACGCCGGCGCGATATTGGAGACTCCTCTCATCCTGTTGCTGTCTGCTGCATGGTCGCTGGGAGCAGGGGGGGCAGGGTGCATTTTGTTGTTGTCTTTTACTTTCATTTGTTGCCTTTCTCATGCCACAAAAAGTGACCTGCTTAACGTGTCCGTCTGCCCGTCCGTCTGTCCGTCCGTCCGTCTGCCTGTTTGTGTTTTCGATACTTTTGGCGCGCGAACTCATTAAAATCGAACTGCTGATCATAATCGATCGCCAATCACTGATCAGCGATCTCCAATCGACGACGTTCGACCCGTTGCCAAACATATTTTTCATATTTTTTCTTTTGCTTTTTTTTTTTGGAAACCCCTCGCTGCCATTCTTTGCTGATATACGAAACGAGGTCGTGCTGTAAAAATTTCACCGTGATATGTTTTTTTCTTCTTGGTTGTATTTGTTGTCCGGCTTCCTGAACATTGATGTCTATTTCGAGCGAGCTGCTTTTGAAGTTCAACATTGGCCATGCTTTATGCCAATGTCAAAGACATCGCCCACTCGAAAACTGTGGCAAGTCGACTCTAAGCGGCAAGCGGCTTGCAGCATGCGGCCTCCGTCTCGGCCACCACATGTTGCATATGAAATTTATGCAAATCTGCAACAGCAACAGCTGCCAATAAGCAAGCATAAATTATATGCGATGCGATTCAAGATCCTTGTTGGCATTAGCATATAACTTGATGCCAGCTGCCGCAAGAGTGTGAGCGAGCAAGAGACAGAGAGAGAGAGAGAAGGAGGCAGGGAGAGACAGATGAAATGGAAACGAAAGACTGTCTACAAAATGGCTTCATTTTAGGCTCCACATATTCTCGAGGCCTGTAGATGACAGGCCTGACACAATTAACTGCAACTTTGTGCATTTTATGAAACAATTCAAAAGTTTCTCAGGCTTCCGGACCAAGTTGCAAGGTGTGCGAGGTGTGTGTGTGTGTGTGTGTGTGAGGTGTGAGCTGCTGGTCTGCTCTCATTAGCAGAGACAGTCGCTAGCAGCGGGGAGCAGCAGCGTCAT
Organism: Drosophila borealis; assembly: GCA_035045885.1. Classification (NCBI taxonomy): domain Eukaryota; kingdom Metazoa; phylum Arthropoda; class Insecta; order Diptera; family Drosophilidae; genus Drosophila; species Drosophila borealis. The sequence goes on from JAWNOR010000211.1 coordinate 5,563,221, forward strand.
CATTATTAAAGTTGGTTCATTTTTGTGATTATTAGCCTGGTTCTTTATGTGGGAAATGTTTACTTGGAATTTCTGTTCTGTTTGCCAGCAGTCAGTTATGCCGGAAGTTCATCGCGCAGCCATTGAGCAACTGCAGCATAATTATTGAAAAATTAGCAGACCTTGACTATCACATAGCTAAGTTAACGGTTCTTTTAAGTGCAAGCACTTTGCATACTAAACTTTAAGGTTTACTTCAAATTTTTTATAACAATTAAATAATTAGCAATACATTTTGTGTTTAATCTAAAGCTTCAACAATTTGCGTGCTGTTAGCAACATTACTTCTCAACATGTTGCTTTACTTGCTGCCTAGCAACATTTGGCTCGTGCGCTCTTTCAGCATGTTGAGCCGGCACACCGGCTTGTACACGCAGACTGCACACGCTTAGTTGCGCACTCTCTCTTCTCTCTTTACCTCTCTCTCTCTCTCTCTCTGCCATCTGCTTTGTTTACCTGCAACTCAATGCGATCTCTTGCTGCGATCTTTAACAGTGCTGTCGCTAGAGCAGCTGACGGATGTGCCGCTGGTCCCACCGAAGCTCAAGCTGTCTCTTTTGCGTTTGCCGCCGCTGTCGTTGCTGATGTTGCTGCTGTTGACGCTGCCTTTGCCGGTGCTGCTGCGCTTGCGGCTTTCGTGCCCAAATAGTCCAGTGCACATTTTCATTTCCGTGCAATCGGACGTCGGCGTCAACGTCTCTGCTGCAGAATCTTAGTTTCAAGTCCGCGTTGCGTGTTTCGTGTTAACTGTTATTGTAATTCCCATTCGCGCATGGGAATTTTCAACAATTTTTCACTGAACCCACAAATATTTGTGGAATTTGCATTATCAGGCCGAAAAACAAACGAAAGCGAAAATTGTTCAGAAAAAATCAATGTCAAATTCAAATTGTGCTTGGATAAGAATGAAAATTTGATTGAAAAACAAGAATTTACAAGTTTTGGCAATAAACTGCGTAAGTTATAAAATTTTCCATTACCCAATTAATATTTTTGTAGCAAGTTGTTGTTGTTCATGTTGTGTAGACACATAAACAAGTTTGACCTTTTCGGCGTAGGTGTTTTTTTTCGAGATTGTCGTGTGACATATTTATCTGATTAATATTTGACAGACGGCAGACAAAAAGTTGACCGATAATTTCAAATTGACTGCAACAACGACAAGCGACAACAACAACAACCACGACACAAAACATGGCCCATAACAATGTTGACCTCGTTTAATTTGGAGTTTGAGATTTTGTTATTGGGCGAAGACCAAGCGAGATACAAATAAAAGAGACAGAGAAGGAGGGAAATAACTGCAATTACGCAAGTGACGTAACACGCAACGTAAGGCGGCGGCACACGACAATAAACGCAAAAGAAAAAAAAACGAAAATACCAAAAAAAAAATGCAATAAAGCAATTAAAATGTCATTGCTAGAAGACCGAAAGAGTAGAAAGAGTGGGAAATGAGCTATAAAAACGGATATGTAGGCACAGATAGGAGAGAAAGATATGTAGGAATAAAGAGCACAAAGAGTGTGGCCACAATTCGGATGGAAGTCATAAAAGCGTTGCGTTTTTGTTTTTTCCTTCGCCCCAATACACTTTAACTGGCCAGTGTGTGGGTGTGGTTAACGGGGGACGGGGGGTGGGTGCAATTGTAATACATCATATGCCTCAATATAAAGCGGCTGACAACAAATGGAGCAAAGTGTCGGAAGATAACGCCAAACTATGCCGGCAAACGCTTTGAAGTGTGGCTCAGAAATGCAGTTGGCAACGAATTTGTTATCCGGCATCAAAACTTCCCAGATTATGTAACTATATATATATATCTAAATATTGTATATATATATGTATATTCCTCTCTTAGGGCACTGTGCAAACAACAGCTGATAACATTTTCCAATAGACCAAATTGCCGATGGCTTGACTTTCGAACTCCGGACCTGAGTCAAATATTTGCATAGAGTTTGGACTCTGATTCTGTTTGGGTTGCCTCAAATGTTTGCGCAATGTGCCCAGCGCAGTTAGAATCGAGTGCCGCACTCATTGTTGTTATTTGAATATGCGGCTCTGTATGCACTTTGAAACCTTTTTGGGATTGAATCTTCTTGTTTGCCGTGATTTGAAATGTTGTGAGAAAAACAAATAACTGATATAACCAAGTGTTCTATGCAGCTAAATGCACTCGAACAATAAAATAGTTGATTTTTACTTTTTATACCGTTTTCTTTTTTCTACAAATGTTACTATATCCCATATAATAACAATATTTGAATTTATATTCATGATGTTAGCTTAAGGAAGCTACATAGATACATATATATTTTGTGCATACCAAAAAATTTCGAGCACATGTGTACACATTGTCTATATCTAGTTTATTTTTCAATTTAAGTCCTGTCTACAATTGAAAATATTTGTGTACACACACACACTTATACACATATGTACAACTGAACTGTCAGTCCAATCTGTTGACCAAAATCCGCAGACAGCTCAATATTTTGACAGCTCGACTGCAGGCAGCACCCCAAAAAAAAAAATGGAAAAAGAAAGAAAAATAAATACCGCGTGTTGGGGCAACTGCAAACAATGGCAAACAATTTTTATGCATTTATGCAAAAAGCGGGAACACCCCCCTGCCCCTCTACAGCTCTACCCCAGCCCGCTGCCGTTGGGCTGTCAGAAAAACGCGTCGCGGGCACAAAACACCCAAAAGTCACACCAGTTGCCAGCTTGGAACGTGCTGCCAACCCATTGCATGAAGCTGTCAGAGAACTGACGCACTGAATTATATATGGCTAGCATATGAACAGATCGGCAAGGGAGCGGGAGCGGGCATTCCAAAACAATATTGGAATAGAGAAAAAAAGAAACCACACAATGAGCTGCAAGAGTAGCCAATCCATTGCCCATTGCCCATCGCCCATCGTGTTCGACCTTCAGCTGGAGCTCCACAAACCGCAACTAATCTAAATGGGAGCCTAGCAAGACCAGAAGCGATTTTGCTTTGTGCCTGGTCAAGTTTACTTTTCATAATTACCGCGCATTAAAGTCAAATTCAGTTGCAGATGCCAGGCGTTTGATACGCTACCTTTCCGCTGCCCAGACCAGGCCACGCCCCGCCCCCCGCCCTACCATCCGCCCATCCTCGCTGCGCAGTGGAGCTGCGTTTAATCTGCGCCTGATTCGCCATGCAGACGCCTCAGTTTGCGCAGTCGTGGCGCTTGAAAAGGTTTTGCTTTATTTTTAGACGTGCCCCAAGACGAGCCTCAACGCTGGTCATTAACATTTGACGGACACTGTATGCGTGTGTGTGCCTTTGCGAGTGTTTAGAATTTTTAATTCCGCCACAAAGAGCCAACAAATCTCCGCCGGCTGCACTTCAGTTTGTTCAGTCGCGCAATTGACTCACTGACTGACATAATAGAAATGTCAACGGGCCAGGCGCTGATTTGACAGCTCCAACTGCAACAGTGCGTTCCAAAGTAAGGGAGTCGGAACTGCAAAAATCAGCAAATGCAACACAGAAATGCAGTTTGGAATTAAAAGGCCTGGCAGCTCAGTCTGCAGTCTACAGACAGGCGAACAGACAGACAATTCTTCTGTCTAGTTTTAATTGATTTTAATTGCTGTTGATTAGTGCGAGTGTGATTTGCGATTTTATTTGAGCAGCAAAAACTGGGGTGAATGTGTTAATTTGAATGGGAAGTGAAAAGTGGAAAAGTGGAAAAGTTGATTAAAGAAATGCAAACACTGAAGAATTTTCAAACGCATGTTTGCAATTATCTTTTTAGAAAATATGCAAGCAAAAAGCACAAGCTCAAGTCAAGTCAGTGGCATATTGTGATATGTTGGTTAGTTTGTGATACCAAATTGGCTTCTAAGAGCAAATGCACGAGAAAAGAATATATAAATATAACTAAGAGATTGCCAATAGTTTAAGATCAGAAGCAATGTGGCTCAGTTTATCAATAGAAACTCGATTTATTGAGGTCGAATATAGGATATAGTCAATACTGTACAGTTGAAAAGTTAAGATTAAAGATTAACAATTAACTTAATATGGCTTTTATATGTTATATCTAACTAATCCATTAATAACACTCAAAAACCTAGAATGTCTTCTAAGATAAATGTAAATTCCCTAGTATTCTATTTTGATTGTGAGGAGTATTTATTATATTTATTTTAATCTAATTTTAATTATATTTTAAACGAATTTTATTTATATTTTAATCTAATTTTATTTATTTTTAAATTTTATTTTTATTTTCAAATTGTTCAACTGTGAGGCTGTTTTGTGTTTTTTGAAATGTATGAACAAATATTTCGCATTGCTTTATATATATAAATTATTCAATTGTATTTTCAAGTGCTCCACAAGTAGCGCAATTAACGTCTGTATTAGAGCAGCTCTCAAAGTCTGACAGATCGTACAGGGACCCGATATGGCAAAGCTATAAATAGTTTTATATGCGGCACTTAGTAGATCTGGCGAATTTCATTGACATTTTTACTGGCCACAAATGCGAATTGTGGGCGCGCATTTGCGCAACTTCAAGGCTACCTAACGAGTGGCACACACACACACACATATATATATATACTGGCTGGAATTGTGAAAACGATCAATAAGAAAAATGAACTTACGAGTGTGTTTTAAGCTGTCATATGTTGCAAGATGTCGGCGAGATGTGGCGACGTTGTCATTAACCCCGGCGACGCTTGCAACATTGCGACTTGCCGCCAAATGTCACAATGACAGTTGCAAATTGTCAGCGGTGGCGACTTCGAGCTAGCAGCAGCGGCGGCTCTTGCTGCATGCCACATGCCACATGCCGCATGCCGCCAAGCCGCCATGCCCTGTCACAAGTAAGCAGCTAATTACAAAACTAACGTTTGACATTTGCCAGACGTTTGGCAGGACGTCTGGGGCAGCATTTTGACAGTTTTAGAGCAACGTTTATGGTCGACAGTCGGCAACGTGCCGCAGCTTGACCCTTCTGGATATGGGTTCGGGTTTGGGTTTGGGTTTGGGTTCTAGTTTTGGTTTTACAAAGTTGATTGAACTGCAATCGTGTGTGTTTTTCTTGTACTTGTTTGTTTACCCGGCTACTGTCTCTGGGAATCGTTCGTGTTTCTGCTTCTCTCTCTCTCTCGAACTTGTTGACAGTTTTTTTTTGTTTTGTAATATTTTATAATGAATGCATTTTGCAGTCGGGGTACCCTTTAGCCCCAGCTCTTATTTTTTCACTGCCTTGCTTTGTTGTTGGTCATGCTGTTAGAATCGAGTCAAAAGCCAGATTCTTGCCGAGTCATCTTTAAGGCGTTGCCAACAAATTGAGTCTAATGATGGATAACGCACTGACACTGGAATAAAAATAGAAATAAATGTCTATTGCACTTGAGCATTGGAAACTATTTTTGTGGCAGTTATTGAATGGTCATTGACATGCGATGCCCAACGACTCCTGCAAAGTGTCAACCAATTTGTAAGCCAGAAATGTAAAATTCATTTTGGGTATCTTTTTGGTTATAGCTCTAACTGTTTGCGAGTCTGTATTCAACTATTTATCGTTGTGACTTCAAAAAGGAAGCGGCGAAAAACAATTAAAGGAAAAAAAGCGATTTATCGATAAATTAATCGATATTTTTTTTAATTGTTTAATTCTAAAAACCTTTCATTTTGTTAATTCTTTATCCTATCTTCTGATTGATAAATTTTGATACTCGATTAAAACTATCAACTAAATATTCCTTCAAATTGATGCTCTCTTTCTCTCCTACATGGCAAAGCTCTTCCTCTAACAACTCGCTTACTTCATTTCCTCTGGTTAAGCTGCTCGCAACAAGAAAATCGCCAGCTCAATGTTTATTATCAATTGTTCATGTTATTAGAGAACATTTTCAAAAAGTAAAAACCTCAGCATTGTTGTCGCATCACACGGAAAACATAAATCATTTCCTGCTTAGAATTCTGAGCCCCCAACTCGACGCAATCAACAGCACAAAGCATCTAGTTCGAGGGACTTAGATGGACTCGGCCACGAATGGACTCGGTTCTGAGATGTTAAAAGGCTACTTGATCTTCACTTTGATCCGCATTTAAGCAAATCAAGTCGCATTAAAATATTTGAGCAGCCTTTCACACGACCTTTCAACTTCAGGCTCGCATATTTGGTCTTTTTTGGGGATTGGGCCAGGGTCGTGACCAGTTGCCTGATATTGTTGTAGCTGTTGTTGCTGTCTCGTCACCTCTACGAAAAGTTTTAATGATCTATCATTGTTGGAATGCATGCGACCAGTGTTGTAAGATGCGCCCACAAGCATGTCTAGCGTTAAATTCTGAAAGACTTTCACTTCAAGGGAAAGTGTAAAGATTGATGCGGGAACTGCATAAAGTAAATACACGTGTATCTATAGATAAATTATTTTACATACTTCGAATTGATCTAAGAGAACGTCAGAGCTTACAGAAATTATTCGAACATTGAAATGTGTAAAATTCATATAAAAGAGCAGATGAAGAGCGCATCTTCGATCATTTGTACATTTTTTTTTGATCAGGCTGACGAGTAATCAATCCAGCCATATCCGTTTATAAATCGAGTCGACAAAAAACTAGGGACTTCTAATTTAAACTATCTATTCCTGTATATCACACGCTAAGCATGTTTGTCTTTTTGTCGGTAGCTTCCCCAATTGCTTGACATCAATAAATATTAATGATAGCTAGAATAATAGACATATTGCGATGATCTAATTAAGCTTTTAAATTCGTAGATATCGCAGGAGATATGTACACAGATTACTATACTTTATTAAAACTCTGAATTGCTTAAATATTGATAAATATCGATAAGAGCTATAATAATACACATAGCTTTTAAATGCTTTGATATCGATCAATATTGATAAGAGGTGGAGCAATATACAAACGTTTCAATGCGCTAATTAAGTCCTGAAATTCCTTGATATCGATATTTTCCGATACTATTTAGAGGTATATACACACATTTCGAATTTATTTTTAAGTTCTACGTTGTTTTCGATAAGAGTTATAAGTGCTGCATTTCCGTGCTGTTATTAAGAGCTGAAGTTATTTAATATCGATAAATATCTATCAGAGTAATTTTTTGATATCGATAAAAATCGATCAAAGTGGATGTATATAGATACATTTTAATGCTATGATTAAGTTCTCAAGATGTAGTTAGTTATTCAAGAATGAATTTCCCCTAGTGTGGGGCTGAGGACAACCGCTGCTTAACGAAAGTTCGGATCTCGCCACAGGGCATCAACTAGTCGGGCGCTGTCAAGTGAAGAGTTCTCCTTTCTGTTAAAGTATGAATGTTTCTGCCTTTAGAGGTCTGTTCCATAAAGCCACAAGTTCTTCTTGAGTAAACCTTCAATATAATGTGCGCTAGCTTGACCCTCTTGCTCTTTGGTTTCCTCTATGTTATAGACAATATAGGCAAAATTACCAAACACTTTACAGCATTTTCGAGCTAACGGTACCGCTGAGAACTCTGAAAACATTCAATCATCCAAGAGTGCAGCAACAACAACAAGAACAGAGCAAAGAACTCTATGCAAACTAAGTGCAGGTTCCAAGCGATGATCTCTGAAGACCCGCGACCAGGCGGTAACTCAACAAAAAAAAAAAAAAAACGGGCCATCAAAAGGCGTTACAAATTTTGATTTCTTTTGAAAACTAGCGACGCCCAAAACCGAGAAGAGCGACAGTATGACAGGGAGGAAGGGGTGGATGGGGACGGGGCTAAAAGAGGGGTGTCGGGAGGCACATCGTAGAAAATATCAATTACAGCATAATTATGTGTGACGCACAATGGTCAGTGGAGCGGGGCGAGGCGGGGCGGGGGGACAGGGAGACGAAGAGCACACACTATGACAGCAATGATTGATTTGTGGATAGAATATGTAACCCGAAAGGAATGGGGAACCGGGAAAAGCTGCGCGCCGTTGAACTCTTGACACGTACCCAGAACGCGCTCAAAGGCCGACAAAAAATGATTTTCGTTTGTCATCGTATAATTTAATTTTAAACGTTTTGATTGACTGGCCAAAACGGTACACTCGATTCCCATAGCGTTCATGTAACCCTCCCTACCCCCCTGCTCACTATTCGCCGTCTCCGTCTCCACTCCCCAAGCAAGTTCAACTGCATTGTCGTAACTCCCAGCTCGGCTCTCGCATCATCTTTCTGTCGCCTGTAATTGCATATTAAACAACATTTACCAAAGTAATGTTTACTTATATATATATATATATATATGTATGTTTCTTTTCTAGCCAAACTCTTACAGAACCCTGCTCCGCACATTCCCTGTGCCCCTATGCTGCCCCGGCCCCTCTTCTTTTCTTCTTTACAATCTTTTAAAGTCTTGTTCAATGTCAATGTTGTGACCTTTGTTAAGCATTTTGTTTGCTTGAGGTTGGCTTTGAGGAATCTTTGTAAGATGTCTTGTCTGCACTAACCCCCCCTCTTCGTTACCTGTCCCCTCTCTGGCTTTAGCTCTTTCTTTGCTTTCATTCAAGCAGCGCAAGTCCCGTTGTAATTGTTGGTTAGCAAGTATTTCTTCCTCTTCATTTTCCTTTAAAAATCAATTGCATTGTTGTAGTTGTTGCTAAATAATATTGCGCAATTTTTATTCAAACAGCTTTGGAAATAGTTGGCTCTGCTTCTTCTTCAGGTTCATCTCGTAGACAGCTGCAGACAAGTCGAAGATGTAGTTAGAGATCAGTTAAAAAGAGCAGGCGGTTCAGGGGTAAGCGGGGCGCAGTCAGTTATATTGTTGGAAACGTTTGTTTGTAGAGTTTTGGGCGTTTTTTAAATAATGAAGCTCCAAAGAGTTGTAATTAGAGGAAAGAGAGAGAGAGAGCGAGTGAGAGAGCATACTATATCAAAAAGAGATTAGAAAAAAATCCTTTGTAATCCCTTGTCGCCCAAAATTTGGCCTACAAATATATCTGCTTGCCACATGAGAACTCTGGATGGGGGGAAAAAACGTTGCCAGAGAACTGTGCCATGACATGTGGAGCCTGAGGAGGGGTGGAGTGAGGGGGGTAAGCGGGACTAGCTTGTGGGTGTTATGGCAAGACCTCAATGCATTTTTTATTAGCTGTAAATTTTATTAATGTGGCAATAAATTCAAACAATGTGCAACAAGATGCAAGTAAACCAAACAAGTGAAGCGGCGAGGGTGAGGGCTGGCTAGCATAGGGGTGAGGCTGAGCTGGGAAAAACGGGCAGACAAAGATGCCTGTCAAGCGATTGGAGGATGCATGTAACAATAACAACAACAGCAACAACAAACAACTAAAATAAAATAAGTTGCAACGTAGTAACTGAGGACATTTGGGCAGTGTGTCGTCGTCGTCGTCGAAGTTGTGGAGCTGTGGCCGGATTCGGCTTGGGGACTTGTGCATTGGATGCTGGCGTTGAAAAGAAATACACGAGCGTTAAATTTATTTAAGCCAAAGATAAGCGGCAGGCAGCTCCAATGGCCACAAAATATGCATAAAACACGGGCGACACTCAGCTCCAAGGGGGCGCTATGCGGCGGGGCAGCGGAGTGCCGGATTGGGACAACAACAAGTTTTCTGCAGCGACAGGAACTAAATCACGTGTGCCGCATTGCTGCTGCCGCTGCTGTTGTTGTTGTTGCTTTTGTTGTTTATTCCTAACTTGACTTTGGCCAAGTCATGACGACAGGTTGAAAATGTTGCTAAACAACTTGGCCAAGCAGGTTGAAGAGGCAGGTAAGCGAGGAAGCCAAATAGGCAGCAGGAGAATCATCACAACTAGAAGAATCACAGAGTAGTAGAAGAAGAAGCAGCAGCAGCAGAAGAAGAAGGTGGATCCTCAGGCTGCTAAGCAGCGGCTTACACATGTTTGTTTGCCTTGCATGCAACTGCTGCGGCTGTCGTTGTTGTTGTTGTCTTTTGTTGCCCGGTTACCGTTAGAATCTATACAGATATTTGCAGCGCGTCCCACTGCAGGCTGCAAGCTACAGTCGTTGCAATCGTTGGAGTCCCCCTCAATGCAGTTGCCTGGAATAATATCTAATAATGCATATAATTTTCACATGCACATCGATATGAAGATCGCTGCCAAGAGGCAAAGTAATAGAAATTCAAGAAGATGCAATAGAAGAAGAAGTAGAAAAAGAAGATGTTGCAGTTGAAGACCGTAAAATATTACGATTAAATATTGTAATCTGAGCGCACAGCTTAGATGTGTGAATGAGGAAAACCAGCAGGTGAGGGAAGACCGATAAAATGAACATTAAGCTTTAATGTTATCGCTACACTTGATAGGAAATGCATGAATATTTTAGTGTTCAAAATCCTCAGAGAAAACGAAAATCAACTTGTCATTTGAAGACTCATACAAGTCAAATTTGCCTCTCTATGGGATTCTCATGAAATCAAGTAAGCTTAGCAATGCAACAGTGAGTGTGTGGGCGTAAGAGAAAGACTTAATTACACGTACAAGATAGCTTATCGTTCCTAGCCAAACATATTTTATGAGAGCAGCCTCTGATTTCATTGCAAATTCATTAAATGTTACATAAAAACGCGACGTCAAAGTCGAAAGATTAATAATTCAAAATATCTCATAAAAGATACAGAAAGAAAAAAAATCACAAATACCGAGCAGTCAATCATCAAATGGGCTCTAAGCTGATTGCCATTGAGTTTGCCTACCTGTGCCGCTTTGGAGGCATCTTCACCTATTTAATTATGGACAATTTATCAAATAAAAGACCCTGCCAACCTATGGCGAGCAAAAAGTAGCATCTGCAAATGTTGCACAATTTAAAAAACAATAAAAACGAAATCATAACTGAAAACTTTCTTTTTGAGTTTAAAAATTTTGCAAAATTTGTATTTTATATTTATGTTCAGGGCATGTATTGTCTATATTTATTATTTCATAGATACAATTTTAACTTGTGCATATTTTGCCCACTGTGCCAAACAAATGTTGTGTTTTTTCTTTATTTAATCATTTTCGAGGTTTGTTCATAATTAATTGCTGAACTTTAGCGGCGCCACGTTACAAAATGTATGGCAATTTCGTAACAGAATGCTTTACATTATTCTTTGCCTCCACCCATTTATTTTCGTTGTTGCACGCGCTTCGTTCATAGCATATATTAAATAATTACGCATACGCCGCGTGCTCGCGTTTTTCTACTTGGTGTAATAACAATTATGGATATTGCGGCAAAAAATTAATTATCAACAGAAAAAGTGTGAAAAGAAGTTCGCTTGCTTATGGAGTCTGTGAAAGAATCAAATTAAAAAAATATTAATTCAGTTTATTGAACAATTAAATAATTTTTATTATTTATGTTAAAGAATATTAAAAAAATAAAATAATTATAAATAAATTAATTAAATAAAATTAAAAACAGATATATATATAAATATTTAATAATTTTTTATATTTAATTATATAATTAATTAAATAATAATTAAATGAAAATAATATTCAATCTACATTTTTTAGAAATTCTCGTAAGGGCAATTTGCAACAACAATTTTTTGATGCATGCAACTTTTACTCAAACAAAAAGCAAGCAATTTATACAAGAGTTTAGCTTCTTGGCAGCCGCGCCCTAAATTGGAGCTGCAGCTCAGGCTGCAGGCTTCAGTCTGCGCCTGCTCTTGCGACTGTGCCTGAGCCTTGGCCCCCTAATCTTGGGGGTAATCAGGAAATAGAGCCAAGCCAAAAGGAAAAACCAATAAAAGGCATTTCTTATCTATGTGGCGACTGGTGCATTGCCCGGGTCCAGACGCTGGCAACGGCTCTCCTGGGCCTGGCTCTGGGTTTGGCATTCGCTATCTGGCAGAGAGTGGGCGCCCCTAGACGGTGCGACCTAGACCTTATCAATGCCATGGCCATGCCGATGGCCTTTTGGCGAGAGCTGACGTGACGTTTCTGTAGATTAGTGGAAAAGTGGTTGCATATTTAAAGTGTAGATGCCTTCGACAGGCTGATAAGAAGTGAACATTGATCGCGGGGGCAGCGAATAGCTTTAACTCGACACATAATAAATAATTTAATCATTTATTTACTTGGCATATATATAATAATGGATTTTTCCTTTCTTTTCTTTACAGGTAATTACAACGTTCAAACAAAATGCTTACCATTAAACGATATAGGGGTAAGTTGGGGCCACTTTCTCAGCTCTAAGCGATTAGTTTCCCTTTCTCTAGAACATTGTCTGGCTGTTAGAGCCACACCTAGAGCTCGTGCAGCGAACTTCTTAGGCACATTACCGACACTTTACCCCCACTGTCAAAATGCCTGGCTGTCTTAGCAGGCTTCAGACTTCTGAGTTTCCAACGACTCCAGACACGCAAGCTCTAAAACAACAACAACAGCAACAGAAATAACAACAACTAAACGCACGCTATCAATTTAACAGCATCTGTCTATGAAGCATGCACGAAGCTCTAGGTTGGCGGGGAATGAACCGAACTGTGGGAGGGGAATTGGCAGTTGGGTTGGCAACCGACGCAACGCATCGCATCGCATCGTATTGCCCTCCCACACAGCCCTGCGCCCGTGCCAGCCCTCAGAGTAACTTGTCCTACGCTCTCCTGAAGCTCTAGCTGCTCCGGCTGCTCTGCCAGCTCTGGCTGCTCTGGCATAGCTGCATTTTTCCAAGGAACCTGCATGCATGCCTTGCGCATGCGCAGCCGCCTTGGCTCAGACCAATGTCTATTTATAGATTGGCATTGCCCAAGTCATTCGCGTTATCAAAAGGCAGCCAAAGTCGCCGCTGTGGCGGCTGTGAAAATTCCAAAAAAGGCAGCGCCCCAAGAGACGCCCGCTGCTCCGCCAATCCCCCCCCCCCTGAACACCCCAGTCCGCAGCACGCCTCCTCTTATTGCCAGCCCTTCAAACGTTCTGCGCTCGTCCTCTTGTCTGCTGGCGTGTAAAAATATTTTCCTAGCATTTTTCTATTGGTGCATTTATTTATTTTTTTTTTATTTTCTCATTTTCTTGCCTGCTTGCTGATGCGCCTGGCCAATTTCCCAGATAAAGGCGCAGCTGTCAACGCGCGAGAAAATAACTTTGCCCTTTTATTTTGCCAGCTTGTAAATTAATTAAGCTGAAAATAATTTAACTTAATCCCAGCCCCGGGCAGCGCCCGTTCGCCTCAACACACAGCGAGTAATAAATAACAAAAAGAAAAGTGTTTCGGGCTGATTCAATGAGCTCTTGGTATGTGGGTTGCGTCAATAACCGTAGGGCGGGATTAGCACGTATTTGTTGGCTTTGGCCAGAGTCGCCATTCGCGCTCCGCTCTGCTCTCGGCACACTGCTCCCTCTCTTGACTCATAGCCCGCGGCACACGGTAGCCACGAATATTTGTTATTGTTCGTTGACTTGTTTTTTGTTGCCTGCCCCTTGCCACACTTTGTAGCAAATTCTAACATTTCGTGGGTTTTAAATGTGGCTCAAAAAAGAATACACTGCCTGAACTTAGGCCCTAAATAAATTTATGTATAGTTATTTATTCAGTATTAACAAGAAGTTTGCATTGGCCTATTTACTTCCTCCAGTTATAGTATTTAATAATAATTTGGAGTTCGAATCTCTGTGGCGGAAAGAAAAATGTTACCTTTACAACATAAATGAATAATACTTCAGTAAAATACCACAATACTTATCGATTGCTGTTAAGTGTCATCCGCAACTGTGTAACATTTGTGCAATGGAATGCGCTTCATACAAAATGACACATTTGACAGACAGCTTTTTGACTGTTAGTTTCATTTGCGGCTAATCAAAACTGTTCGAATGGCGCTTGAAGCTTAAAATGCAATAATTGTGGCCTTTCAATGGATCGTTTAAGCTCATGTCAAGAGCACGAAAAGCTTCCGTCAGTGGGATATGATTGGAGCGAAATGAAAATAGCGTTTAAGCTGATGGGGCAATGATAGTCCTCCTTCTCCTACTCCTCCTCCAGCTCAGTATGCGACTAAGTCTGTTTGACAAGCCAAAAAGTGATGTTTATATCAGTTTCCTCTTTAGTTTTAAAGTCTGCATGCCCGAGCAATAAAAGAAAATGGTGAAAAGCAAATGATTTAAAATGAATTACAACAGACGCTGCTTGCTGTGTGTGTCTGTGTGTGTTTGTGTGGAAATCATGTTGGCTAAAGATTTGCGCAAACTTTGAACTCGAACTCGGACTTGAAAAACGGAATCCGGTACACCGAAAGCCCAAAGTCAGACCAAGTCAAAGTTTGGCGTGGGCGCCTTGTGGACGATTCCGATTTGATTTCATAATAATACACTCTGCTCCGGTCGACGGGCAGCAGCAGACTTAAAGTTGCTATGGTGATTTTATTTTGTATATATGTATATATTTTTTTGTTTTGTTTGTTAAACAGAAAGTGAAATGCATTTGCTTAATCTTGAGGGGAAGGTGGCGCGGGGATTGGAGGCGATAGGTACGGGGCAAATTATCGCTTTATCACGATTCAAACGGTGCCACTTTCTTCTCAGTTTCAGCCACAGCCACAGCGCCAGCTCCAGCTTCATTTGTAGCAATAATTATGCAATTTGCTCCGGCTTGTTGTGGAGGATCGCTCCGTACTTGCATCTCTTTCCAAATTCGGTTTGCTGTTAGCCTTTTGCATTATAATGTCTGTTGTTGCTTATAATTGTTGCGGGTGCTGCATGTCTTGGCGAGTCTTTTTACGGATTGCTTTCAAATTGAGATTTTTATCACTCGATCGACCGCTTGACCAGCTGCCATTCTCCATTTGTAACAACATAATTATGCATAGATCTATGACTGTTGTTTATGACAAATTAATTGGCTGCAATTGTTTGTGCTCCGGGAAAAAAAGCCTGAAAACGCATGAATATCGTGCATTTTTACTCTAGCTGGAAGACATGGGAAATTTCATTTCGTTTCGGCAAAATTCTTTCAACACTTGCCATGCTTTTTCATAATTATCAAAAATAATTTCAACTTATTGAAAGCTTTGTAATTTATCACAAAATATTTGTGTCAATCTCTACGCACAAGCAAAAAGTGTGTCAAAAATTGACCAAAATAACTCTTAACCCATTAACTTTGCCGCCGTGTGGCGATCTTTTTTTCGATTGTTCGAGGCGGGACAGCGACATTTGATCGATCAGTTGAGTTATTGTTGTTGCCCAGTCCCGTTGACGTTGATGGAATAAGCGTCAAATATTTGCCAGCCCCCAGGGCCCCAGAGCCCAGGTCCCCAACAAACGCACAACTTTTTCTCTGGCCGCAGGCATCGTCGCCGGGCAATCAGTAATTGGAGATGGGCCCTCGAGAGTAGCAGCAGCAGCAGCACAAGCAGCGGCAGCCCTCATAAATTGGCCCTGGAAAGTTGCAGCCGAATCACTTCCTGACACAAATATGAGTACAAAAAAAACGTGCATCGGAATTTGTGATAAGCAGCAAAACACCCAAACGAGGCCTATCGAGTGGCAAAAGCTTCTTCCTTAATTCGAATTGGGTGACAGCAGCTAACGAGCTGTATATACTCTATCTTTTTATAGCTTTTTAAATGACATATTTTTCTGGTGATCTTTTATACAATGTATAATGTTTTTGTGCAAAGGCAGATAGAAGCATCTCCGACCCCATAAGGTATATACTTTTATTCTAGATCTTCATCAACAACCGGGTTGATATAGCCGGGTTGTTCGTCCGTCTGTCCGTTTTATGCAAACTAATCTCTGTTTTAAAGCTATCGCCTTGATACTTTGCATAGGTCCGCCTTTATGAGGCAGGCGAATCACATAGCTGACATAGAAACGATCTGTCAAAAAGTAGGCACTTGTATGGAATACTTCTATGTTTATCAAGATATCTTGAGCACACACTTAATCTATAAGTTTAACTATGGTCTCTATATAACATATATGCAAAATATAATCAACATCGGATCACTATGTCATATAGGATCGATTGGTCGCATATTAAGCTTTGTATTCTGTTTTCAAAGATATGTTCATCCAATTAAGCATTTACGAGCTTCACTATTCTCACACATCTCCAAAAGGCAAATGTCTACAAGGGTATCAAATCTTTGGCTTGCTGGAGTTATCCTTACTTTCATTTGGCTGGCTTGGGTCTTGATTTTGTTTGCTTTTATTAACACACAATTTATCACTCTATTTCCCAAATATTTTTCCTAAGGAATCGAAGCTAGACTCTTAAATTGGCCTTGTCTTTAGCAACTTGTAAGCTAGTTACCAAATTTTGTATATAGACTAATATTAGATTTTCCAAATAACGAGCTAATGCTCGATGCAGATGCTTGGTTTTTATATAAGTTAACACAAATTTTTGAATTTTTCAAAAGTAGTACAAACAAAGCGGACTCTAACTCGCAAAAGAAATTGGTATCGGAGAGAAAAAGAAGAGTATACAACTGGACAGTTGAAAATTAACGCGAGTGAATTGGAAGCAAAGAGGGGCAAAGAAAAAACGTGCAGAGCACTTTTCACTTAAACGCAATGCGCCTGCAATTACAACAACAACAACAACAATTGCAACTATTTTCAGGCAAATTAAATTAAACAATTTAATTTGATTGCAATTTGGGGCAAGTAAAAAAAAAGCGAGAGCCAACGCGAAATTGTTTCAAATGGCTTAATTAATTCGCCCAATTTTGGCATGGTACACATTTAACTTGGTCAACTCGAGTCTTTGGGTCGTTAACAATTACTCAACAGTCCCCAAGCCCAAAAAAAAAATCCGAAAAAAACCAACAAACCTCGACAAGCCCTACAAAACACGGAGAAGAAGAGGTAAAAAATAAAACAGTCCCCACCACCAAACTTCTCACTTGTAGTCGCCTCCAACTCACGCCCACGTTTAAATAGTTGTTGTTGTTGTTGTTGTTGTGAGCGCTCGGCTTAATTTGATAAGATTTATTTGAGCCAAGTTTTTGTTTTTGGTTGGCGTTGGGTAAAGGCCAAGCGTTTGGAGTGCGCGCATTGAGAAATGTTTACGGCTTTACGACTCCAATAAAGAGTCTAAAAAAAAAAAAGCCAAACAAAATTGAAAAAAAAAATTTAAATAACATTTAAAAGACAGTTAAAATAGAAATGTAAACTTCGATTTGGGCGCATTGATAAATGTCCAAAGCAGATCGTTGGCTTCTCAAGATTAGTGGGAATGAACTACCTTTTGGTGTAGGTGTCTCGATCTTTGTTTTTGGCAACGACTACCGATTGGCAGCCCAATTGGGAAATTGATTTATGACACCAAGTGGATATCTCTATAAAAAAAAAAGTTTTGGGAATTATAAGAAAAAGGGCATCAAGATGAGCTCAAATCTTTACAATATGTAAGTCTGTCTGAGCGCAAACAAATCCACCTTAAAAGTAAATGAACTTTTGTTTATAGTTTTCTGAAAAAATTCCCCAGGATTTGGAAGCCGCTCTTAATATTGTTTTTACTGTATAACAGCTCTGTTCTTTAGTTTTTTCTTTACCCGCCAAGGTTATTCTAAAGGAAAACAAGATAAGTTTTAATCTAAACAATATGTGAGTTTTAAGTTTTCTGTGGAAATTCTTTAGGACTTGCAACAGGCTCCCAATACATATTTAATTTTATTTTATTTATTCTTTTTTTGCATTAAATATTTTTCTCATGAAAATCCTTTGTCAATGTGAAAGTTATAGGCAACGCTTCTCTATTTTCTATTGTTTTAAGATTGTTTTTCTTTTGGATGTTTCGTTTTTTGTTTTAAACCAACCGCCAATGTTAATCTTACAGTTTGCTGTTAATGTTGTATTTTGTTTTTGCTTGAACCGCTGCGGTTCAAGAGTTCATTGTCAAGTCTAATAAAATGTTCGAATGACACGTTAAGTGTCAGGCACTACAAGAGATCCGCCGATCCCCGACAGTCGTTTGAGAGGCCGCCAAGCGGGCAAAAAATAAAAATAAACCAAAATGTGTATAGCCAACGAAAATAAAAAAGGTAACCTATGTAACCAAAAAAATGTTTTTGCCGCTTGACTGGAACTTGAACTCAGCTACCCGCTACACAGGCAAAACGTCCGCTCCCTCGATTCAGCCCCCCCCCCCCCCTTCCTGCAGTTGTCCCGCTGCCCTGCCCATGGCTGGCAGATGTTTCCCTTTTTGTCAAATGGCTGCAGCAATGATGATAAATCGTGACCGTGGAGCGCTTTAGTGAAATTTCTTTCCCGCTGCCCACTACAAATTTCTGTATGTATGTTTTTCATCTCTTCAGCTGGCTGCTGGCTGGATCTTTATTACCACATTTTCAGGCACCGCTGAGTGACGTGAACAGTTTGTGGCGCAGCTGCCGCTGCTGGAGCTACCAACGTTTCCTTTGCTACTTATGGCCAAGTTACTGCCTTTTACTAGCCGCCTCCCCCCTCGCACCCCTTTTCCCATAACCATGCAGCCCCTGGCAGCCCCTTGTCGGCCATTACCCGCAAACTTGACATTTAAGTGAATTATGTAGTTTTCATGTTAACTTTCTGTGCGGTGTCGGCAAAATCTTTTTGACTAAGTGCCTGGCAGGCGACTTTTCCATACCTGACGACGCGTCCATGATTTATGCGTGCTAGCATATATACATATGTATGTGTGCGTGTATATGTGTGTGTGTGTGTGTGGCACTCGCATTTTCTTCGGCAAGGGCTAGCCCACCCTCTAGCTTCTAAGCGTTGAAATTAGGCAGAAATATAATTTATGTGCACCGATTTGGGCGCCACAACAAAAAAAAAAAAGGTGCAAAAGTTGAAGCAACTTCTTGAACTCCATTTTAGTGGCGCTTCCGGGTGTTGGGCGTGCGGGGGTGCAACAGTACAACAGTTTGTCGGCTTTGATTTAAATGCAAATTTTGCGGGGTCCTAAGAAATGTCAACGCGAATCACGATCTTTCCAGTTTCGAGTAATTGCAATTTGAATTTTTTTTATGATTCATGAATCGCCTGCATAGAATTAGTTTGAGAAAGGCATGTAAAAAAATAAATATTAATATATAAGATTCAAAAAAAGTCCCTAAAAATGCAAATGTAAATTCCTTTTAAAAATAAAATACAAATGTTGCTTCATATTGCCAACTTTCCAAAGATCTCAAAAATATCGAAATAATATAAATCAAGATGCAAATTATATTATAAAATTAAGATTATTGCTTCATATTCCCAATTCCAAAATTCTCTTTAAAATAAAATTAATATTAATCAATATGCAAAATATATTAAATGAGTAAATATTGCTTCATATTTCCAACTTTCCAGTTCTCTTAAAAATAAAAATAAAATGAGTCAATAGGAGAGCAATAAAGTTTAATATATTTAAATATATATTTGCATGCTGATTCGCATTTTTCGGGCACTTGACCTTATCCGCTTTCGTTGATCTTCCTTCACCTGTTGAGATTTCCAATTAACATTTAACATTAGCCCCAGTCAAGGTTGTCAGATTTCATCACAAGTCGCTGACAAATTCCTCTGCCCTGCAAAGCAGTTCAAGGTCAGCTCCCACGCACGCTTGCAACGGAACGAGCGAATCGTTCGATCTTTCGATAACAGCTGACTGATAAAATGTCAAAGTTATCGAATCACACGCAGCGCAAGCACTTGAATGTCGACTTTAACTTCGAATCTAACTTCTGTCCGACACGCGGCTCATTTAACGTTTACAAGTTAATTTGTCGCGAATATTTCGACTGCTATCTGCAGCTGATTGTGTGTGCACAACTGTAAAAGTATCTGTGGCAGCTGTATCTCTGTGTGTGTGTGCGTGTATCTGTATCTGCGACCTTGCAAGGTAACAACAGAAAAACCAATCAGCCAGCGTGAAATGTGCTCGACACAGCGAAACTGAAGTAACAAATTAGCAAAAATTGCAATACAATAAATAAATAAATCGAAACACACACACACAAATACAGATACAATATTGTGAACAAGAGCGAGGAATTTTTTAATTTAGATAATTGAAATAACGCAGAATTGAAACAGTTTATTATTAACAATAAATGGCAAAAAGAACAAGCAAACAGATACCGAAAAAAAAAGGAAAAAAAAGCCTCCCAACTCAATTATAAATAAAACATTCGCTTTTAACTGTTTAATCAGATACCGCAGCTGTCGTTGTCTTTAGTTTATAACAATAATGATTAACAATACGCGGTTAGCGAGTTGTTGCTTTTGTCAAATTTATGAATAAATTAAGCAAAATATTGCGCGATTTTCCTTCTCTTTTTTTTGTTGTGCAATAAAAGCGCTTTTTAATAATTTAATTTCATGATTCATTTTTGCAATGCAATTTTTCGTGCTGTTAATTGCGACAGTTTTATTCACATTTTATTGCGGCTTTTCCATATTGATAAATATTTGATTTAAATAAATTGCACTTTTTTAATAATTACATAAAAAAACCAAGAATGCACTAGTCGGTAAGTGCCCGACTAGCGTATACCCTGAACCTTGTTCAGCCATACCAAGAATCGAATTTCAATTTCTCTAATAACTTCTGTGTTTCCATTTCTGCCTTGATTAAATTTTGAGAAGTAAATCTTATTCTGCTATAGAATATTCCTAAATTCTCAAAAAGGCAATAGCATTAAAAGTGTAGCTTAAATTGATAGATAATTGATTTGTATCTACAGACCAGACAGACAGATATATGCTCAATAATATATATACTTTTTAGGGGAGAAGCTTCCTTCAGCCTGTTACATACATTTGCATAAAAACATTATACCCTAATCTTACCTTTTTTCAATGGATTCAGAGTATAAAAAACACCCGTCACAATAATTGACCTGAAAAGCAAAGGTTCCAATTAATGGAAAATCAGTTCAAACAGATTTTGATTTTCATTAGCAGTTTTAGCTGAAAATGAATGTGGAGTATTGATTTTTGAATACATATAAATTAAACAAATCAGATTACTAAATATTAAGTTAAATAAACAGGAATAGTGCTTGGCTTGGCACTTCTCTTGAATTTGGCAAAGTTGGTTATTTTTAGTTGTAGTTGATAGATTAAAGTTAATTGCAATGCGAACGACTTGCGTCAGCATTGAGATAAATCAAAAAAATATATATAAAAAAGTATATATATATTATTTACTTGTCTGCTGGAAATGTCAAATTCATTCTATCAGAACACAAAGAACAAGCCAGCTAATTAAAGAAAAAAGTTCGCACGCCCCAACGGCAGCAATGGAAACAACAGCAATAAAAAGCAATATAAAATAGCAAACCACCCGCAAAAAGAGAAAAAACGTATATGAAAAAGCCAAAAACCAACGTCAACTAATTAAAAAGCCAAAGCAACTGCAGCAAATGGCACTTGCTGTTGTTGGGCCCAAAGGCAGAATCAGAGCCCAAAAACAGCGGACTCGCAGACAAAGACCCAGCCCAAAATTGCAAGAGGCCCTGCAGTTTTCACGCCCCTTTAGCACACTGGCAATTGTTTTTAGATATGGCAACAGAAATCTCATTATGAGCCCCCTCACTCTATAAGGTGTGTCTTCGCTGTGGCCGTCGTCACCAGGGCCCACGCCCCAAATTCAAATCTGGCAATTGCTGTACTTTCTAATACATGAATTAGGAGTCGACATCGGCACCGACATCGGCATCGAATTCGTACTCGTATTCGAATTCGCAATCCGATATCAAGTTGCATTCGAAATCGACACCATGTGAACTTGGCCAAATCGGCGATTGTCAAACGAATGTCGAATTGCCAATTTATAATGTAAAACGGCCGCCGATCCAATTGGAGTCTCCGGGTATTATCCGTTATTTTGCTCGCCCGCAAAGGTCACTTGGCCATAACGAGCCCAATTTAATTCATTTAAAAATAAGTAACAACAACAGAAACACACAAAAAATGGCATTGCTAATTTATGTTTATTGTACATTATTTGTACTAGACAATAGTTGGTTGCGATTCCAGTTCCAGTTCCTTTAGGCCACAGTTATTGAATTTTTATTCACTTTATAACATATATTTTTAATGGGATTTTTTTTTAGTTGGCCCACTGATTGAAATTTACGATCCCTTACATTGTTTGTTTCTCTTTTTATACCCTTGTAGAGGGTATTATAAGTTTGTCCCGAAATGTGTAACGCATAGAGAAAGACATCTCCGATCCCGATCCCATAAAGTATATATACTCTAGATCAGCATCAACAGCAGAGTTTCTTCTGCTTATCAAGATATCTTGACTAAATGTTCTCTACATATATGCAATATATCTTTTCAACATCGGACAACTATATTATATGTCTGCCATGAGAACGATCGGTAAAAGAGAAGGATTTTGTATGGAAATCTCTATTGTTTGTCAAGATATATAAAATATATTTAAAATCCTATCAACATCGGACCACTATAACGATCGTTCGAAAAGCAGGTTCTCATATGGCAAAACATTCTGTTATCCAAGATATTTTAATCTGAGTTTCAGCATTTGTAAAACCGTAAGGCAAATGTCTAGAAGGGTATTAAATCTTCGATCTTTAGTTTTTTTATCCGTTTGATATTTATATTTATTATCATTTGTGCGTTTTGCACATATTTTTCGATATTTATTTTTATGTCTATTTTATGTAGAGGAGTTTACTTGCTTGCCAAGCCACATTATGTATTTTATTTATGAAATTTATTTTACGGCTTGCAATTTTTTTTTATATGTTTACAATAAATGCCAGCTGTAATAGTTTTATGAATTGTATTTATGTTTATATTTTCCTTAACTAGCTGCACAGCTTTATTCTTGTACATTCTAAGCAAAGAATTCAATCCGTTTTATTTTTTGCTGGAAATTAACGAAAATCGATCGCAACGCCCCTTTTTGTTGGCACTCACAAAAGCCAAAACGTATTGAATCAAATTGTAATTAATAAACACGCTAAAAGGCCAACAAAAAACGTTAACAAGACAGGCAGAAATAGGTGCAAAAAAAATGCAGAGAAAAAAATGTATGCGGCCTGCTAATAATTTGGCCAAAAAAAAGTCTTTTAATGAGCCGTCCGAGCTTGGCCATTGGCTAGTTTTGGCCAGCTTTGGCGGCCTTTTGCGGCCGCTTTTGGCTGTTTTATTCAAATATCAAAACAATAAATTGCAGTGCACAACAAATGCGACTGTCAAGTGCAACATGGTCCATTGTGGGGTTAATGTGAGCATTGTGAGCCATTTTCGTGGTATCATAAGTTTTTCATCGACGCTGAACTTTGTCATTTGCCATACTAAAAAAACATCAAGCCACAAAATAATGGAAGAAAAGAAAACGCAATTGTGCCTATCAATTGACGGGCTTTGATTGCCTGCCTTGCCAAATGGCAACGAAGTTCCTATGCTCTTCTTTGAGCTCAAATACAAAAAAGATTCCATTATATTAAAAACCTTATCAAGGGACATTTGAACTAGGAGTTAAGAATACAACATAAAGAGGAAAGCAAAAAGAATCTGCTGTGATTGATAATACAAC
Source organism: Drosophila borealis (assembly GCA_035045885.1). NCBI lineage: Eukaryota > Metazoa > Arthropoda > Insecta > Diptera > Drosophilidae > Drosophila > Drosophila borealis. Next base: position 5,586,785 of record JAWNOR010000211.1, read on the forward strand.
ACAAAAATGAAAGGAAAAGACAAACGCCAGTTCAGGCGCCGACGGACTCGTTTAAACGTAAGGAGTAAATGAAGATTAAAATACGTACAAAAAGAGCGCACAAACTTGTCTCAAAGTTGCAAAGTTTGAGGCCAAGTTAGAGTATCCTCCACTAATATAAAATGCAAATGGATCTAATGCTAGTTTCCCGGACCCCAAGGGAGGAATTCTCGCATAATGTCACATGTCAAATAATTTGCCTTTAAAGTTTCGCCGCAAAACGAGAAGAAACAAAACTTTGACGCAATTTGCATTTGGCGCCGCAGCTTCTGCCGCAATTGTCTGGCATAGCATCGTGTGGGGCGTATTTTATATAGATAGATATATGTATATATATATATATATTTATCTATATATTGGCAACGTATATTGCCATGCAATTTTCCGGCCCTCCTGCAGCTGCCATTGATTGATTTGTTTTGCCAAGTGACGCACAACATGAGGAGATACAGCGCAAGATTTTTGTTGATTGGAATCAAATGGAATGGGTTGGGTTGGATGTGAAGAGTGTGGCTTGTCGGGGTTGCGCCTCAAGTGGCACAAGGTCTGCGGCTTTTGACAAAATATTTCGCACTAAATTGCGCTCCGACACATTTTAATAGGCAGCTGTTTTGCATTTGCCAACATATATTTACATATGGTATGTTGATTATCCCAAAAACTGAACCGAAACTAAGCTAAACCCGATGGGGACGCACACACACATTTGGTATCCATTACAAATGCTGCGAGGGGGCATCTGTCAATCAGAAAATCAAATGAAAAACATAACTCAGGGCTGCGAGAGAACTGAGAAGCGAGAAGCCCCCAGCTTTGATAAATGACAATCTGAAGTGGAACTTCCATTTGCGTACATTATACAGAAATAAAGAAGAAATAGAAGAGTGAAAAAAAAAACATAGAAATATCTTTGGGAAAGTGTTTTGTTCTGTGTGAAAGTTTTCAAAACGAAGAGGCAAAGAAAGTTGAATGATAATTGCCCAAAGGTCGTGAATCTCTCGAGACTCTCTGGCGATTATGCAATATTTATGCGTGTTTATACAAATTCTAGACAATGAAAACAAAGTGAAAGCTGCCCAATGAAAAATATGAAAATATTGTGTACTCATCCTAATGCACTTTCAGTTTCGGGCAACAAAATGCTTGTTGCGGGTGTTGCGCTTGGGAATTTTCCCAATTCCCAGTTCCAGCTGGGAATCAGCAGCATCCAGCAGTTGATCGGGCGCCCAGCTCACATAGAGATCTCTATCGGTCAGCTCCAGAGCGTGCCGAGCATAAAAGAAACTCTGCCCAGCTTTGAGCTTTGAGCTCTCCAGAGATCTCCGAATCTGAAACTCTGGCTTATTACAAATTCTAATCACATGCAATCACCGATCACCGTTTCTTTTTCGTTTCGATTCCTCTTTTTCGGTTCCACTCACACACTCTCCGAATGCTATTCGAAGGGGGGCGGGGGCATTGGAGTCGTACATTGGCCTGGTACCGAGTCGATGGGGCTGTCGCTTATCGATTAATCATCAAATTAAAAATTACTAAGCCCAAAGCGTGGAGCGTGGCCGAAACACCATAGCCACAGCCTCTTCTAGGCTGCCCCCCTCCTCCTCCTTTGGGGCAGCTACCTATAAGTGCGCACATCACATTTGCTCTTGCCTGCCTTGTGCTTTTTTTTTGGCACTTAACCCCACCAATTTAAACAATATATAGAATTTCATGGCTAAAACCGCACTCATTTCGATTTGCTTTTGCACTTATTTTTCGGTCAAAATTAGCAATTGTTTGGCTAGCTGGAAAGAGAGGGCTGGAAAAGGAAATGCTTTGTAGAAAAACTTTAAAAAAAGTTTAACCAAAAATATGCTGTACATGTGAATCGAAAGCGAAAAAAATAACAATGCAAAGAAAGTTAAGAATAATAATAACAAACTAAAGAAAGTTCCAAGTTACAAGAGTTAGCAGAGCTCTTAAGTATTCCAAGGTTAAGGGAACACAATTGAGAACAAAGTTCTGTTGAAGAAAAACGTACGTTTACTGTTTCAAATGTCAGCCCAGATCTGACATATATTTATAGAATTATTTACGATAATTGCTGTGAAATTCCAGCGAAACCAAACAAAGTAATTGAACGATATGTGTTACATCAACACGCCCAATGCGATATTATATATGTATATATATACATATATAGATATAGTATACATAATAAAGTCGTAAATTCATTTAAATATGACCAAAGGGAAATGAAACACATGCAAATATTGTGTGACAAATGAACAATTTTCTCAAGTACAAAATATGCCCATAAATAACACTTTGAAGCGCCGCCTAGCGGTCAATTAATGCACACGCTGTAACGGGTACAAAGTTCAATCGATATCAATCGGCGTTCCGCATTTTCATTGGGCAAATTAATTTAATGCTCAGTAAGAGATTTTCCAATGCTTATCACAAATTTGTCATCAAGTCGCTGTAATGCGATCACAGATACACGAGGCACACACACGCACGCACGCACACATATCCACATGGAGTCGAAGTTGGAGTCGAAGAGCAGTCGCCACATGCTGCTGCTCATAATGAAGTTGAGCGAAGCTTCAAGATAATGATCAAAAAGACCACGCGACGCGACGCCAAGACAATTAAAAGACAAACGAAAGAATTGCAAGCGCCGCCGCGTCGCAGTCGCCACTCTCTGCTCAATTGGAGGTGGCCGCTCTGCCGATCGGCCGCTCAGCTGCTTGTCAAGCAAGTTGCGTCCAAGTCGGCTGCGCAGACGTATCGTGTCTGCCGGCACATTCAGTTTACTTTTGGCGCTCGTCGCGCACACAACGTAGCGGGCACTCAATAGACGGCACGAACGTATGTAGGTGTAAACTTGACTTTGACTCTCACGCTCTCCCACACCGTAAAGTGTTAGTGTGTGGTGTGCGTGTTTGTCGGTGTGTGTGTATGTGGTTGCGTTCATTCGTACGATCGCTCGCTTGCAGGCTGACCGTGAAGTTTGTTCTTTTTGCATGTTTATAAGCTGAGTAACTGTAACTGTGCTTTGTTATTTGTTTTGTTATTGCCGCTTTGCACTCTCGCCAAGTTCATTCACGTTCATTCACGTTTCATCATCGCTGGCCGTCTAATTAAATGTAATGCAACGCAAATATCGAAATCGAGTTTTAAGCTAATTGCAAATTTTACAATTTGCAAACATTAATTTTTCTGTTTTTTTTTTCGGCATTTCGAGTTCATATCCATTCATATCCATTTCCGTTTAGCTTTGCTGTGCATTCGAGCGCAATAATTAATTGCATTTGTTGTTGTTTCCTTTGGCTGCAATGCAAATTATTTAAAACACTTGAAATGATCTCTGATGATTGCTAATGCTTTTCAAGAAAGTGAAATCTCGCTAAAAAAATGGTTAATACAATAATTATAATGCACAATAATTATGTTAATTTTAATAATCGTTAACACAGTTTATTTGGTAACAAAAATATATTAAAAGAAAAAACCCTAAAAGTGCAAACAAAAAGCAAACTGTTTAAATATTTTCTCAACAAAGAGACAAAAATAAAAATTAATAAATAAATAATGTGTGCGAAATTTATGCAAAAACGAAAGCCCCGAGCGCAAAGCAAAAGCTTTTAGAAAGGTACGTAGCCCAAAGAAAAAATGAGAATTCGACAAAAAAAAATTGGTATATTCGGTTCCATTTTCCTGGAAGTTAAATGTTCCTAGTTGCACTTTTATTATATTAATTGCCTCTTGGAAAAGTAATAAGTTTTCTGCTTTTTAGTGTGTTTAAATCTTACCCATTGCAAATATAGTGAATTATGCATGTTTAAATCACATTTTAAACAACTTTCCTATACTTAAATTTGTAGTTTTCCATTTTGGCCTTAAATTAAAGCTTTGTCTAGCTCAAATAGTGCATATTTTCAACTCTCTTGTCTGTGTATCCCTATAATCATGTTTAATAGTGGCAACTCAAGCGTTCCTTTTATTTCCCTATTGTTGTTTTTTTCTCTTCTTTTTGACTTTTCATTGTTGTTCCACTGACTTCCTCTGTGGCATTTCCTTAATCTTTAGCCTACTTTGTTGTTGTTCTCCTCTCGACACACACACACACACGTACGTACTCTTAATGACAAACAACCTTTCACACTTTCCGTCTGCCACTGTAAAAAAAAGACGCCTTGTCATTCTGTAGCTCATTAGGTGGCAACCCTGCTCCGCACATTTGTGACACATTTCCATAGACACAATTCGCGTGTTCTTTTCTGCGAGAGACAAACAAAGCTTTAAAATTTGTATGCCATTGGCAAATATTTGCTGGCCAAAATTGAACTACTTTCGTTGGGCGGCGAATGGAATTAACATACATACATACATAGCTGTGTATACATACAATATATCGTACATCCCTGCCCCTTTCCCCCTTTCCTTTCCAACTGCCACACTTTGGACAGTCACCAAGTTTTTGATTTTTGCTGTCAAATGCAGTCGTTACCTTATAAAACGCATCATAAACATTTACCTACTTAGCCGACAGTCGGCCGTCGCCCGTCGCCAGACTTGAGTTTGCTTTCATTCAAATATTTGCATTAATATGTGCACAAATTGTCACAGTGGGCGTGGCGAAAGGGGCGTATGCTTTTGTATGCAACTCCAGCAGTCAACAAAAAAAGTAAAAATGTTGCCGTAAGCATAACCCGACTGCGTCACACGCTGTTCAAATTGTTATAAAAGCTGGTGAAAGGAACCTACTGAAACTGTGACTGCAAAACTGTAACTCGACGACTAGAGTACTGTTGACTTGATCCACAACTATAGATACACTCCAATATATGCTGCTATATTCGAAGTATGGGAAAATTCCAACCTCAAATACTTCTGAAAATGTTGAAAATCAACTCAAAAGAAATTTGCAGAAAACCAATATACTTCTTGTCGCTTTGTGAACAGAGTATAAGGCAAAGTATAAGGCAAAAAAATATACAAAATTGAAAAAGAGGCCGCAGCAACAAAATAGTTGAAATTCGCTCGAAACCTAAACATTTTTATGATTCGCCTTTTTATTATATGTTTGTCTGTTTGTAATTTTTCGCGTTTGTGACAAGAATTTGCAAATGTCAACGAAAATCGCACACTTCACATTAAAAAAATAAAAAATAATTCGGCAAAAAGGGCTGAAGTGGAGCTCAGTGAAGAGAAAGAGAGAGGGGGTAGCGAGAGCAACAGAGATAAGAGTGGAAATACCAATGCCCCAAAACGCGAACCAATTGAAATTGTTTTATAAGACCATGTTTTTTATATTTCTCTTTCTGTTTTTTTTTATTTAATTTTTGGGGCATTTTGTGTTTGGCATTTTTAAACAGCCCGTTACAGTTGCAGTTGCGACATCAGGATCCCGGCGTAACGGATCCGATCGAATCGGTATTACTTCAAAGTGAAAACGATAATTTATTTAATGAGCAAATATGTGAACATTTCGCCGTGAGTTATAATTTGCGAATGTGAGCAAATAACTAACTTGTGTAATAATTCCCGAAAATTAAACAAAACCCAAAGCTGGAAAACTTTCATAAGCAACAGGTTTATTATAGGAACAGACCATAATTGTAATTTAACGATTAAAGTAGAACAATTCCTCTAAGAAATTCATAGATACAGTAAATATACATTCAAGAATTAAACAAGAACTTTAAGTTCAAAACGTTTAATGTGAGAAAAATTCGTTTTCTCATTTCAAAAAGTTGTAATATTTATTTTTTCTACAAATTAACCTTGATGTCAACTTCAGATCTTATATTTGAATACAATTTTATTGCCATGAGTTATTCCAATTCTTATGTAACTTCCCCCATTTATTTTTTGTTAATGACATTTTCGCTTGTATTACACAACACAAAGAGAAAAAATATAACGAGAAGCTCACAGCCAGGGCCCCACAGACGACAGACATGTGTAAATCGAAACGCTTGTCAGATACCTATTGTTAGTTACTGTTGTCAGTTGCAATATTTGTTTATAAATCAAAAATATGTGGCTGCAATTCCGTGTAATAAGCCATATTTATTGGCTCTTATTGAACTGTATTGAATTGTAGAGTGTTGCACATGTGTATAAATAGATCGGAGTATTTCACAGCTATTTAAAGCTGTGATTAGCTGGTTAGGCTTGTCGGGGCTATTTACGACGATGTCTTCATATTGATAGCGACCGATTTATTAGATACTTTATACTTTATAGTTCGTGCCGATAGGCCAGAAGCAGGTGATGGAAGCATTTGCTTGATGTCATCGCCGAAACGAACAAGTTTTGATTTTTCTTTCTGGCTTTCTTTCATTTGTTGTGTGAAGTCATAATGAACCGAAATGAACGGAGGTTTCTCCAACTAATTAGACCATAAAGCAGCCGACCTGCCTGGCCGAACTAATTCGCTCAGATAAGCCACAACAAAGGTCACGCTTTAATTGATAAGAAAACACAATGCTGGGTCTTTTGGGAAAATGGTTTTCCGAGCCGAGCCGGGCCGAGCCCAACGTCGGCTACTGTAGGTAAATGAAACGCTTCAAGAGTCACTCAAATGGAAATCCCCATCGGCAACAATGACAGAACCCAATGTTAAAGAAGCAACAAGAACCCAACTGAACTAAAATGAACTTGAAGTGCCAGCTGTGCCCCGATAAAGATCACACCCCAGCGTCGACGGCGAGTCGAGTCACAGGTGGAAGTTCCTGCTCCGATCTCAAAGAAAGAAAGAAAAAATTGAGAATCATGCCACAATTGAGTGCACTTTGCATTAAAGTAGAAACAAGCTAATGTAATTTAAATGCCAGTTACCCTGTAAACCCAATTTCAAGTATGTACATATATAATAGCAAATATTCTACTTATTAGATAGAAATTTCGAGAATTTGTATACCCGAGCATAAATTGCGTTACTTTCAATTTCTTGACAAGAATTCCTTTGCTCTGCAGACTGCACTCGTTCGCATATAATTAACATACCCAAACTGCATGCCCTGCTTACAGGGTATTCACAGAAAAACTTTTAATAGTTTTGGACCTTTTCGAGGCACTTAAATTGCGCAGCGAAGCGTGCTCTCACCAACTCGGTTTCCAACACTTCCCTCTAACCTCTGCTCCTCTCACACTCTCACAACTCAGCTGCCAGCTACGCCCTTTTTCAACACTGCCCCAGAAGAAGAAGGAAGAATGTGAATGTGAATGGAACTGGGACTGGGACTGGGACTGGGAATGACAATGGGAATAGGAATGGGCCGGAGAGAGTAATTAACCCATGTTGGCCGTTTGTTCTGCCGGCTGCCTTTTGCAAACATTTAATTGTTCCGATTGCCGTTTAATTGTTCGATCTGCAATTTTTGAAATACCAAACCGAACGGAATACATTGACCGGAGGCTACGCTTTCAGCGTCTAGATCAAAGTTCTGCCGCCGGTGCTACGGTTCTTGACATATTCAAAGCATTCCATTCCATTTCATTTAACTTAACTCCACGCCGGTTATTAAAAGCCATCAACATCATCATTATCCGCGACTCTAAAGCCAACATAAAAAGCGATCTTCGTGTTATATAAGCCGCAACAGCTTAAAGAGCGCTCCACAAATGTCACACTTTGGAGGAGACTCGGCTTAAAAGCTACTTCACGGCAAACTTTAGTCGGAGAGCTGACCAATTAGTTGCTTCCGTAATTTCTTGGTATTATTTTAATTAGTTTTCCTTGGTTTTTATATTTTTCGGCTGGCTTTTTATTTATTTAAATTGCGTTCGCTCTACGACAAGTTTTATGTGCCGCCCCAAAGATTTATTTGTTTCTTTGATAATGATAAACAAGCGATAAAACGCATAATTTATGGACAATGCACTTTTAGATGCGATCGTAATTCCGATGAATTATTTCGGCTGAAGCTGCATTTAGTGAGATTTAACTATGCGAGGAGGCTGGCCGAATTTTGTTGAATTTTGTATATCTAGTTTTTTTTTTGTTTGTTGTGCGTTTCTTCGATGTTAGTTTTCACTTCCTGCTTATGAAGTTCACACTTCAAAAAAGAAAACTCATCATAAAATTCAGAATAGACATTTTGCAATATTCCTTTTGCGAAATTGCCTCGTAAATAGCGTTGAAATGTTCTTTGAAAGGTTCTCTCCCTCTCTCACCTGCCCGCCTGCCTGTGACTATCTCACAAATAATTCACAACGCGCTTACCCCCCCAAACTTACGCTCTCCCTCACTCCGGGGCCGTTGCCAATGGCAAAAATGCGTTTAAGTCAAGTTGCCAAGAGCCGAAAGCCGCCGCCGCCGCCGCTGGGTGCGTGTGTGCAACGTGTGTGGCAGCTGCTGCTGCGAGAGCCCGACAGTTACCTGCCGCGGTGCCCGCTCGCCCGCGTTTACAATAGTCGCAGGTCTGGCACTTTAGCTCGATATTTATGCAACGGCATACACTTCAGTTCTGGTTGCCCTCCTTCTCCCTCTCTCTCTCTCTCTCTCTCTCTCTCTCTCTCTCTGTCTGTTTCTCTCTCCATCAGCTGCAATTTAAGCTCACATTTTTCTTGGCAACACATTTTCCTCGCCATATGCATAAGCAGTTTTTCCAGCTACCCTTCTGTTCGTCCCCTCGGGCGCTTCCTCTTCTCGCTCATCGCATTGTTTGCAACACTTGGCGCTTGCCACATAACAACAGCAGCAACAGAAGTTGCAACTGCTGCTGCAACATATGCAACAGCAGCCGTAGCAGCAGCAGCAGCAGCGGCAGCAGCGTCCGCTATGCAGCGTTGCATGACACATTAAATGCAAAACGGGCAGCGTGCAACACAAACTGAGTGAGACAACATCAGCGTGAATATGTAGACGGAGCGGGGACTCAAGGAGGCAAGAAAGACCTGAAACATTTTGTTGCCCACCGCCAAGAAGTCGGCCTCAGTGTCGGTTTAAGCAGCGGCTTCCACTGCTGCAGTTGCTTCTTATTCTCCTGCGTTGCTCTTATTAAATAAAAGAAATGGTCTGGAATTTTTCATATGCCCTATAAGTGCATAAGGTAATGCTTGGGGTATATCAGACTTGATACTGAAATAACTACATCAACTAGAAATGTTGTCTAAAATAATATAAATCTACTCATTTAAAGTTAGATATGATATAGATAAACGAATATGTTGATAAAATGTTTTGACATAAAAACATATTTCATATTAAATTCCTAAAAATTAATATATTATTTCTTTATGTACTATATCGTATTTTATATTTGAGTCCGCTTTACATTTGAGTTCTTAACGAACTCCAATCCTGACCTGTTTTACCTTAAATTCTTCTTTGATCAAATAGAAACAAGTTCTATCATTCTCCTCATCTAGCTTTAACAGGGTATTATTTAACGACTACAGTCTTAAGCTTTTGTATATTTTCGCATAAAGAACCGTCTGTTTCTGTAGCAGCTGTTTGGCTTATGTTGAGTTATTGCCACGCTGTTGTTTCTTGTCTTATGACAATATAATCATACGATAAAAGCACACACAGGTAAAGTCGTTCGTTTTTGGCATAATGCGTAGCAATTATCGGCTAGAATTTGCTATGGTGCTTCGCTCTTAACACTAATCAAGCGGAAAATGCATTCAGCTATGTAGTTTGAGCTTATTAATATGCATTAAATTATATTCCGACAAGTTGTCTTCGCTTGCGTGTTGCTGGTGTTGAGAGATATCAAGAGGCTGCCCCAGGCAGTTGATGCCAGGCGCCCAAGCTCTCAAGCTCCCATACTCCCATCACCAAACGACGCATTGAACACTTTAAATAATTGCACATTGTGGCTGAGGCTTTAATAAAATAATTAAAATGAAATATGCTACGTTCGCCATAGCTCGAACCCGAACAATATTCGCGCCGGCTTCGCAATTGACTGACTGAATTGCAAAGATCAGGGGCTCGCGAGAGGGGTCTGAAAAACATCAGAAACCACGAAGAATCAGCGCAGAATGCTAGCCATGTTGAAAAATGTGCGGGCTACCAATCTACGCATTTTTTAAGCCATTTTATTTTCTGTTTCTTTTGTTTTTTCGCGTCTCTCGACGTCAAAGGAAGACCGACAAGTAAAATGCGAGCGATAAAATGTTTTAAAGAAATCGCTGAAAGCGTAAAAAAAAAAATAAAATATTAATTTCAATTATTTACGTACGGTAAGCAGCACGCAAGCCGATTTTCCCAGCGATTCCCACGTTGAGAATCGCCGAGAGGGGAGCATGGTAAGTGGCATTTTGTGCGCTAAATGCGCGCAATTTGTTACAGGATTTTTATAGCTAAACATAAGGGAACACATAGCATGGAACTCTCTATAAGCTGTGTGAAACTGTGGGAACAGCTATGCTATGCAATTTATAATTATCAGCGGTAGGTGGCGCTGCGGTGCAAAGTCTTATGCAATCGTCGCATGTTGATAACAGCGGAAGTTATTAGAGCAAGCTTCGAGTTATGCGAGCCAGTTCCAAAGAACTTTAAAGCGTAGCGCAGCGTTCTTGGCATTGAGATTCCCAACCCGGCGGTCGCTTTTGTTTCACTCGCTTCTAATTAAAGACGACACTTCGGCATGTACTCGAAAGCGACTGGGCCAGCGACAGCACGGAAATGCCTCGCTTCAAGCTTTGAAGAATCGTTTTGATATATGGAGTACCGAGAATTATATTATTTCCAGTTGATTGTAGTGCCAGTCGCCGGTCACTTTATACATAGTGTGTAGTACGAAAATAACTACTTACGCATGCTTTGCTCTGGCCAATACTTCATTTCTTTAACTTGATGCCAGTTCAATTCTTAAATCCCATTGCCCATTCAACTTGGAACCTCTTAACCTTTCACACATCGATTGCTCGCTGGAGCCCCTGAAGATTACAATTAAATTTGGCCACAGCTCGCAGCGGGTTGCCAAATGTGGAAAATAAAAATATATATACATATGTATGTATATATGTAAACTGAAACTGTGCAGAAATGAACTTCAGCACCGCGGTAGAACGGTGTTATTTAATTGCCAAAATGCCAGGGAAACGCAATCCGAACAGATTACATATTATAAAATTGTGGCAGGTGTCCCGAACCAGCCGAGCCAGCGAAGCGAACCGCCAAGTCAAGTTTTTGCGCCTACATTAAACATCCATTAGATAAGAATCAATGGCCAACACGATATGCATAATAAAGCGCGGTTTCGGCCAAACAAAAAGCCAAACAAGCTGCCAAATATCTAAACACTAACTAAGAGGGGCGCCTCATGTTACACTTGAGAGTTGAAGATTAATTGTTGCTGCCTGTCGTAGGCCCACGACTAGCTGCAGAGTTTAAAAGTTCGTTTTAGGGTTGAGAGTTCAGACTCAGGGAATACTCTATCTACGGCTAATTTGATTAATTAAGCGTGGAATTAAAATTGTTAATCGAATTGAATGGCGCCCAAAGGGCTTTTTGGATTAATAATCACAATTATTATTAAATATTATGTGGCCATAATAAAAGCTAATTAGCTGCTGCTGTGCCTAATTGCTGGGAATGTTCTGCCGCCCTATGCGATTCTCATGGGCAGTTCTGTGTCATAAAAACCTATGACATGACCAATTGTATACGCTTTAATCACATGACTAACTGGACGCATGACGTAGCTTACTCAATAGACTTTTTGTCAGCCGCTGCTGAATCACCTTAACGAGAGGGAGATAGGCTTACATGGGTTTGTTAATATATATATATATATATGAGGCATACCTGACTCTCGATGACCGAATGTTTATTTTGGCTTCACTTATCGATCGGTGCCTGCTGATTAATAAAATGCTGACGAAAGTTGTGCCTTTCTTAAGGTCTCTTCCGAGCATAAAATCTGCGAAAATACACGTTTTAAACACGGGCAAACACTTCTAGGTCTTTTCCGCCCATCGAGTGACGCCCTTGAGCCCTTTGGCTCTGCATTTACATTAAACATTCACATGCTTTTTTTCTTCGTTACCACATTTTTTGTTACTTAATTTTTGCATATGCGGCTTAAATTTAATATGTACATGGTTTTTTAGACAACGACGCGCCGTGGCTTGTGCGACGTTTACAAATGCGAAAGTTCATTAACACTGCAGAAAGAACAAAACTTACAGCTCCCAACAACAAACCGCAACGGCATAAAAAAAAGAACAGAAAAATTAAATAATTTTCAACATACAAAAAAATAAATAGAACCACGCAGCGGTTTTCATTTAAATGAAAGGTAGCCTCGCATTTTGTTCATTCTCGCTTCTTGTTTTGGTTTAATTAAAAATGCAAATTTTAGATGCATGTAGCATTTCTTTGAAGATTGTGGATATGTGGGCGGTTTCCTATTTGACGAAATCGAATTTCTTAATTCAATTTCATGCCAAACAGAGAAATTGCTGAATAAATTTAAACGCTCGTTAGAAACTTGATTTGTAGCCCAAAATCGTTAGATAAACATTTCAGTCTCGCAATTAATTAAGGCTTCTGGCCTGAGCTGTGGAGTGGGGCTCAACTCCCCCTAACGAATGACCCCAATATGCAAGGCGACCGCAAAAATCTGTCAACCTGCACTGCCAACCTGCTGTTAACCGAATACTTGAGGGCTTTTGTTTTTTTGTTTTGGTAAACAACTTTTTCTATTCTTCTTGATTGGCGAGAAACTTTCGCTTTTAGCTTTTTAGCTGCCGAATTTAAAACCTTTGTTGTCCATAATTTGTATATCTGAATCTCAGGTATCTCTGACATTATTATAACTACTTATTACTATTGCTAGTATTACAATTGTTGTTAGAGACGTTTTGTCAACCACAACGATTTTCAGCTGCTGCTCTTGTGGTTTTTAATTGCTTCATGCTGGAAATAGTTGGGTTAGACGTAAGATTCGCCTTAACTTTGGGTTAGCGCATAATGACAACTGCTTCGCTTTTTTTGGGCGAAAGTTTTCGGCTTTGTAAGCGTTTTTTATTCATAATTGTAGTCTTGTAGGAGATTGTTTTTTAAACTGTTTCTCTTATTCTTTTCCACAAATCTATACTCACAGCTTACTACTCGAACTCAGTTTACCTGTAAAGACAATACCTTGTGAAATACTATCCTGATGGTGTTCAAACCTTTCCAATTTGTGTTATATTCCTGTTTATAAATAAACCCAATTCCTTTTGGCGATATATTGCTTAAAAAACATTTAACTTTAGCGAGTCACTTAAAACTTTCTTAATATCAAAGTACAAATCGATATAATATACAATCGATATATCTACGTATTTGCTTATCGATAAATACACATATTATATCGAATTCAAAAGAATTCATTTTAGTTGCTTTTTCTGATCTTTTACTCAACCTGAGCGAATATAATATGAATAAATTGGTAAATATTAAAATCCAAAAAATTCGTCAGCATTTTTATCTATATTTTCAATCTATATATCGCTGTATCGAGTTATCGATAAATTTACTTCCCCTATGATCAGCCACAGCCCCTCCCTTACACACTGTTATCTCCATATGTTTGCTCCTCGTGTATTTTGCTAACCAATGCCTTTTCCCCTCTCTCTGTCGTTGCCTTTTACAGATCTTGGTACCCTTAATAACCACAACAACATCAGCACAGTTAACAACACAACAGCAACAATAGCAACAACAGCAACTGGAATCGGCAGCAAGAAGACCCTGGTGGCCACGGCAACGGCAACAACGACAAAGACTTTGAATTCGACTCCGACTTCGACCCCGAGTTCCACTTCGACCCCGACTCTTAGCCAGAGTTTGCAGCAGAAGCACAACAACAACAAAATGGAGCTGCTGAGCAGCCCAGCAATAGCAACAACAACAGCAACAACAACAGCAACTACTACAAAGCAGCTGCTGGCGCAGGATTACCTGAGCTACGCCTCCCCACCGACCTATTCGCGTCTACCGCCCGATGGCCATGAGTTTCCGCCCAACTTCAGTGAGCCGCTGATTATGCATCCCCAATCGCATGCCACGCGCCTCAAAGCGGAGCTAAGCTTCGAGCACAATAACAACAACAACAGCGACAATAGCGACAACAAACTGGAGGCTGCACCGCCACTGCCCAAAACGGGGCCACCGCCCACAGTGCCGCGGAAGATGTATCGCCAGGACCTGGTGATCAATGTGGAGGATGCGCGTCAAGCCGCACGCGCCACAGAGACGCCAACAAAGTTAGCAGCAACGCCATCTAGCGGCGGCGTACGTGATTACCAACGTTCCTTAAGCGCCAGTGCACCACGCAAGCCAAGCGACTGGCGCAAAGACGAAAAGTCGGAGAAATCCGTACGCGACAAAATTGCCATGTTCTCATCCAGCAACGAACTGGACACCATTGCGCCGCCCACACCCAGCTCCAGCTCCAGCGCCAACTTCTCCACCGCTACCTCCACCTTCTCCCGCAAGCCGCTCAACATGAGCAGCGAGAATTTGTTGGAGGCCGCCTCCTCGACGCCGCCGCCGTCTCTTAAGACGCGCGCCATGAGCGTGGAGAACCTGAACGATGCACAGCGTCAATACCAGCTGGCCAAGCAGCTGCCGCAGCTCCACGTGGCCGATTCCATGTACTCGCTGCACACACTGACCACGCCCAACAACGGAAGCAGCAGCAGCAACAGCAACAGCTACAGCTACAATTACGCCTCGCTGCCGCGCCGCAGCCATGGAGGAGTCTCCTCCGCTGTGGAGCGCCGCATCAGCTTCTCGGGTGAGGGCGATGCGGCCACGCGCAAGGCGGCCATCACCAACATACTGGAGCAGCGACGTCGCAGTCTGTCCAAGCTGCGCGGCCTAGTCATACCGGAGCGGCCGCAGCTGCTGGAGCCCATACTGGATCTGCCCGAGATCAAGAGCCAGGTGAAGGCGGCCAGCGGTGAGGACTCCACGGACAGTGGCCTGGGCGAGACACGCCCACTCAGACATAACATCAACATCACCAACAACAGCAGCAACAACAACAACAACAACAACAACAACAACAACAACAACAACATGAGCAACTTTCGCAGCATCTTTGCGGCTGTGCAGCGTCGTCCGCTGGAGTCGCAGCTGTCGCAACCACCCGCAAAGCCGCCACGCACTTCGCTCGCCAGCGCCCTAAGCATGCCCAGCAGGATTAATCTTTGCCAGCAACAGCCGCAGCAGCAGCAGCCGTTTTTGGTGGACCAGGAGAGCGACACAGATTCGGTGTTCTCCAGCACGGCGCGTGTCCCCACGCCGCCAGAGAAGTTTGCGCTGACGCGCACGCTCAGCTCGGAGACAAACACTTCGATAGCCAGCTCAAACACCTCCACGCTGACCTCGGGCTCCTCAGCCGGCTCCCAGGCCAGCTGCAGCTCCCTGGGCAGCACGCCCACCGTGGACCTAACGCGGCGCGTGCTCAAGTGCCAGCTAAATGGTAGCGTCAGTAGCAACAGCACCGAGCTGGCCTTAAGCAATCGCAAGAGCATCCTGGCGTCTGCCAAGTGCCGCAGTGCCAAGAGTCGCGGCCAGGACAACAGCAACGACAATGACAACGACAGCACCGATGGCGAGGCTTGCGTCCTGAACGGGCGTCGCCTCAAGTCCAGCTACAAGCAGCAGCAGCAGCAACAACTACAGCAACAACAACAACAGCAGCAGCAGCATCATCATCTGCTGGCCAAGCAGCTGGTAGTGGACAAGCTGATAAATGTGGCTGCCTATGTGGAGCTCACTTCGGATACGGACGACAGCAGCCGACGCTCGGATACGCCGGCCAAGATCAGTGCCATGTTCATAGACGAGGAGCGCAAGGCCAGTTTCAAGGCAGATCCCACGCAGCAGGCCAAGCTGCGCGTGGTGCAGGCCAAGCCCGTGATCAGCCCGATGCCACAGCGCACACAGACACCAAAGCGGGAGCTGACACTGGGCAACACCAAGTCGCAGACCACAGCCGAGCTGCGCGAGAAATTTGAGCGAAGTGCAGCAGCAGCTGCCGCACCTCAAGTTCCGCTGCCCATGCACAAGGCGCTTGCCACAGTTGTTGCCACGAAGCCGCATCACGAGCGCTTCAGTTCGCTGGACTCGCTGGCCTCCAGCTCGTCGGGCGTTAGTTCCACGACACAGAATGTGAGCACCACACAGGAGACGGCCACTGAGTTTGGCAGCTTCTCATCGCTGGGCAGCAATCAGAGTTTGATTACCGCACAAGACGTGCAGCAGATTGTCGAGGAGGCCGATCCGCCGCTCAAGACGCCGGAGGCATTTATCATAGTGCTGCAGCGGGATACGCCGGAGAGCAGCATTGGCATCACTCTGGCCGGTGGCTCCGACTACGAGGCTAAGGAGATTACCGTACGTCATAAATATCTATATCTATCGCATGTAACAGCTTATAATTCTGTCCTCATCCATAGATCCACAAGATACTAAGCAACACTCCGGCTGCCAAGGACGGTCGCCTGAAGAAGGGCGATCGCATTCTGGCCGTCAACGGCATGAGCATGCGCGGCCTGACCCATCGCGAGTCGATCAGCGTACTAAAGGTGAGTTCCCCTTAAACTATTCCATACATTAGCCTAATCAATACTCTCTCCCTCATTCTTGATAGACACCACGTCCAGAGGTTGTCCTAGTGGTTACTCGCTCCGAATCGTTGGTCATCAAGCCGCTGAACAAGAAACGCTCCTCGCTGGGCTCGCTCAGTTCGCTGAATGAGAAGCCCACCGAGTTGGATTACGAACGCAAGCGCAACTACCACAAGGCCTCACGCTCGCTCGACCTGGATCTGGACATTGTGTCCAATGAGGGCGGCGGCAGCGCCACAGTGCCCAGCACACCGAGCACGCCCAGCACGGGCACCAGCAGCCCCCAGCAGCCGGCCAGCCTGCTGGACGAGGCGAACGGCAACGATGCGGAGGCCACCATTGCCACCATTCGAGCACGCCGCCAGCTCTCACGCGGCGATGCGGCCAAGCTGAGCACCAGTGAGCTGCTAGAGCGCGCAGCAGAGGCACGTCATGCCATAGCAGCTGAGATTCGCGCGCAAGGTTAGTCCGCGCCGCAGCAATTCGAAAATTGACTTATCACTAACTTCCTTTTCCTCTTACAGCTGAGGATGCTGCTGCCGGCGGCGGCGCACGCTGCGTAGAAATTGTCAAAGACAGCTGTGGTCTGGGCTTCTCCATAGAGGGTGGCTTTGACTCGCCGCTGGGCAATCGCCCGCTGATCGTCAAGAAGGTTTTCATGGGTCAGTTGACTGGCATTTACCTGGTGGCTCCTACTAAACTCCCCTTTTCTCTCCTAGGTGGTGCTGCCCAGAAGACCAATCAGGTGCGAAATGGCGATGAGATCCTCAGCATAAATGGTGCATCCACGGCGCGAATGACCCGTGTCGATGCCTGGAACTATATGAAACAGCTGCCGCTGGGTCCGGTCAAAATATCTTTGGCCTAAAGTTGATAAACTAATAAGATAAATAATGATATAGAACGCGCCACAATTTCTTAGATATAAGCAAAAAGATATAAAAAAACAAGTTGCGACGTTTTGTTTCTGCATTTAGAGAACGATCTATATACAGGTAATCGTATTCATATATATATTTAAATAATTTAAAGTGCAATTGATATAAACTTTCTAATTTGCGTGGGGTGTTGCATTTACCACCGCCCTATTATTATTATTATTATTTTATTATTATTATATATATACAAACATATACGTTATATATCGATGAATGTACATAACTATCTTAACTAATTTACGTATTTAAATCTTGAAATCGATGCAACGAAACGGAAATTTTAGTAACAGTCGTATTTTCTTATACATTATATTGGTATACACACGATTTCTTATTGCACACCACACAAGAAATAAAAGTAAAAAAAAATACACAATCAAATTATAACAATAATTATTTTATATATTTTATGCCATAATTTATGCGGGAACGATATATAAATAATTATTTTATTATTTAAACAACTATAAAATCAATGTTTACATTTACAAAAGTATTTGCTAAAAATATATATATATATATATATATATATATATATACATATATATAAATTATAACATATTATGCAAATTATACAATATTCAAATTTGACTTTTAACTTTGGCTTTAAAATATAACATTATTACATAAGCCCGTGCTTACAGTTAAACGTTGCCAGTTGAATCTTGTTAAATTAATTTAAATCAGCTTGCCTCAAAAGAAACTAATAGAAAGAAATTGTTTTTTTTTATACCCTTGCAGAGGGTATTATAATTTTGTCGTGAAATGTGTAACCCATAGAAGGAGACATCTCCGACCCCATAAAGTATATATATTCTTGATCAGTACCAACAGCCGAGTTGATATAGCCATGTCCCTCTGTCCGTCTGTCTGTTTCTATGCGAACTAGTCTCTCAGTTTTAAAGCTATCTTTATGAAAGAAACTTTGCAGAAGTCCCTCTTTCTGTTGCACGCAGCTCATATGTCAAAACCAGCTGGATCGGACCACTATATCATATAGCTGCCATAGGAACGATCGGTCGAAAATTAAGTTGTATGGAAAACTTTTTTGTTTTTTAAGACATTTTAACCATACTCGGCAATAACTATTTTGCCTGTGCGTCACAGATACGGGCAAAGCACTATGAGCATTTTGAAAAGGTAGGGTCTGCAAGGGTATTAAAAATCTTCGACGTGCCGAAGATAGCCCTTCCTTCTCGTTTTTTTGTTTGTTAATTTTCTTAGCTTTATTTTAATTTTCCTGTTATTATGAGAACAACTTAAATTAAATTTATTAGAAAATTTTCAATACTACTTAGTCTACTATTAAGTCTAATATAAAATTAACAAGGTTACGTGACTATATATATCGATCTGGGAGATCGATTGGATGAGACCTCCGCAATCTCCTCCGCGTTCGGACTCTTCCGCCTCTTTAGAAGCCGCCTAGCCAGTCGATTTGGATGGTTTCCCAGTCGCGTTATGTATTTTGCAGTCTGTTTGTTTATGACGTTCCCGACTTTGGGCACTCCTAGGTATTTTTCCAAATCGGAAGTTCGCATATACCAGGGGACAGATAGCGGAGCGTTTTTGCTTGAAACACCCTGATTTTTGTAAGGCGTGATTTTGCAGCAATGCCGTAAACTTGAATACCATATCGCCAGGCAGGAGCTAGGCAGGTTTTGTTTACTTTGTTTTTTAAAGATACTGTTGAGCAGCCATCTGAATTTGCCTAATCTGCTTTTCAGGGCTACATCAGATGTGTTTACTAAAGGTTAAACGCCTGTCTAAGTGCACCCCTAAGTAATTTGTAGCTGGTGTGGTGCGTCAATAATAATTGATCGCGCAGGAAGACACCCGAATCCCTGCGGAGCGCATAGGTCACATTGGCACATTTATTTAAATTAATGCCAATGTTCCAGCGTTTAGCCCACATTTCAAATTTGTGGAGGACGTCAGTAGCTTCGTAGACACATTCATTTCTTGATAAGAGATTGGCTGTGTCATCTGCAAATGTGGCGATGTGGATCCACGAGTTCAATTGTAGAGCCCGTGGGCATGTCATGTGTATAGAGTGTGTGGAGCGTGGGCCCCCCCCCCAGCACTCCCTGCGGAGCGTTCCCTAAAGCAGATTCGTACTGGTACTTCAGCTGCTCCACCAGCTGCTCCACCGCTCCGTTTGGGTATGCAATGAAATTTTTGATTTTTGTTCGTCTGCCTGTTTTTTTTCAAAAATTTCCAAACAAAATCAAAAAATGTGGTATGCAAGTCGATTCCAGAGAACGGTACGAGTTCAAAAAGGTATAACTTTCCAAAATCGGACCATTTTTAGCCGAATTATCGGAAAAAAACGAAAAATCTTCAAAATTATAACGGCGCTTTTTCGCGTTTTTTAAATCGCTGTATCTCGGCCAAATAAGCCCCGATCTTGGAAAGATTGGTCTCGTTCGACTCGTGGTCACAGCCATTTTCAGCCAACATCGTATTTTTTGCAAAAAACATAGTAGTTTTTCTCAAATTGGGCCATTTCTTAGAACTCAGATTTTTTGGTGGCAATCAATAGTCGGGATCCGTACGAGAAGAAAGAGGTATATCATTTCGATATCGGACATATGGTACCCGAGATATTTCAATTTTAATTTAAATTTCAACGTATTATGTAGACAGCACGAAAGTATGCAGTACTAACTACTAAAATTCTGCTAAAAACCGCTACAAACAGCTATAAATGGCTATAAAGCCCCTGTTCGCCCGGTATTTTGGCAGAATCTCGGCAGCTGCTGATCAAATTTTGAATGAAAAATAAAATAAATAAATAAAATAAAAAATAGCCATCATAATGAGTCCGAGCAGGCATTTTTTAAATTAACTCAATTTGTAAACTTCCGATTGGAAAGCTGGAGGTGTTGTACTCGGTGCACAACGTGAACAAGAAAGAGAGTATATATGTTTTCATATTGTCCGTCCGACTGTCAATATATACGCCAATTTCTGAGGCTTGCCTTGGAATATATATACGTTTACCTGCTAACAACGACTTCTAGAAGCTCGAACCAAGGTGTAGTCGGTAGACAAAACCAATATACTCTTTTAACTTTATTAAAGAGTATATTGCTTCTCTGACCTGTCCCTCCTCCTTCCGTCCGTTTTTATGTAATTCTTTTTGCCACTCCAGAAGCAAGACTTGGAATATCCGCGTCAAAGAGAGTGTTAAAAATGTATTGGGCTATGCCGACTAGGAATCCGACACACCGCAAAAGTAAATATTTCCAGTTGTTTAAGAGTATATATATAGTATATATAAGAGTATATAGTATAGTCAAAATTTTAGAAAAAGTCTTCTAATAATTTCCCTTTAAGATTCGCCAAAGGTGTTTGTTGTCCACCTCCCGTTCTACAAATTACTAACTAACTCTCTCGAAAGAAAATATATTTATTCCGAAATAAATTTGCAACAAAATCTTTCGGAAATTATTCAAATACGCTACTATTGAGAAAATTAGGAAAAAATTCAGGCGAGTAATAATAAACAGCGCACTCTAGATCTTGTTTTCTGACTAATTTCCATTAAAGAATTGAAGAAATTTAATTATTGTCAGAATGTTGCTAGGGCAGCTGACATACATATAGTAGCTATCATATATAGTTTCTAAAATACAATGGTCCGATCCATACTCTATACCTACTATCCGAGTCTATACCAAGTTAGCTTTCTAGGGTATATAAAACAAAAAGTGCCTTAGCATCAATTGAACTGTTGCAATAGAAGTCTCACAATTTATTTGTATCCTGATTTAAACATACGAGTCATGCCGTTTCTTATTTAAAATTATACAATCGTTTATGTAAATATGTATTTAATGTATTACATTTTAAAAATAGTAACGTCTTATAACTATAAACTATACCCAAAAATGATGGGTATATGAAATTACTGTACAGCGTAAATTCGAATGGATTACACAGCTCTCTCTGTTTGCTGCTGCGGCCGTCTTTGGGCATTAGTCGATTCAATGTTATTTCTACTTAGAGATCTTTGGAGGGTTTCGGCGCCAGCTTGGGCAGCTGCAGCGTCCCTGAGCAGCCCAAAAGGCCCAAATGCTGCAGAGGTAATGGCGAGTTGGTAGCCCCAGCCTGTCCATTGGTACGTGGTTGACTACTAGCATTCTCGCCGCCCTCAAATATATCACTGAGCAGCTCGTAAACGCGTCGCTTAAAGAAGAGTTTCTGATGGAAGTTCATGTGCTTCATTTCGGGACGCAGGCCCTGCAGAAAGGCATCATCAAAGTCAATGACTGGGGGCTTTATATCGGCGGGCGTGTCTTCTGTGTCTGCGCTGACTTCGGTTAGCTGTGGGCGGACAGAGGGTGAGGGGTGGCAACTGTAGTAGAGTGAGAAAATGTATAATTTATTCACATGTTTCTTACTTCGCTCGGTTTGGCCGCCTCGGTGACCGTGCGTCGACGTTTTTTGGGCGGAAAGGGGCAGGTTTGGGGCACGGCATTCGGCTGCACCAAATCCTTCGGCTTCTGGTCGTCCTCCTCGCTCTGTGGGTGCAACTCAGACTCGGGTTTATCCTGCGCTTGGCTGGCGACACTCTGCGCATGCTCCTCAGTCACCCACTCAGAGCTATCGGTGCTGTTCTCATTTTCATGCTCGTCGCTGCTCAGCGAGTGTTTTATATGGACCAGCGCACCCACATGCTCCTCATCATCATGCTCGTTGTCATCATACTCGTCGTTATCATCGCACCTGCGATTGTTGCTGTCACGTGACCGTCTGCCCTTCACTGGCACAGGCACGCCGGGCGTGATGTGCTTTTTGAGAAACTCAAGTTCCTCGCTGAGATAGTAGGGCTTGACGCGATTCGAGCCCCGCTGCACGTTGATGGACCGCGCAAAGCTGGTGCGAATATTCCTAAAGCGTTCCTTGCAATTATCAACTGTAGAATGGGCATTCGATTAATTCAAAATCTATAGAGCATGTTGCTGTGATGCGCGGCACTTACCACTATCATTCATCTCCTTGGAAATGTCCTCCCATGCCTGTTCCACGTGAGATTTGCGCATATACGCCGGATGCGAGCGATCGTACATGCAGGGATGCTGCTCCACCAAACGGCAGATCTTCGCGTTTATTGCGTGCAGCTCCGGTGTTATCGTCTTTGTGGTCAGTGCCGCCACATACAAGCGGCTTATGCTTCTTTTGCTGGTCTTGATGCTGCCGGTGCTGCGTCGAGTGTTCATTGTTGTTGTTGTTGATGTTGCTGCTGTTGCTGTTGGTGATGTTGCTTCGTGCACTATAAAATAGCAAAAACAACAAATTATTCGAGTCGTCAACTGCGCAGCAACACAGTCCCAAGCAAAACTGCAACTTGGTTGCGTCCGTTTCCACAGAAACTGTCAGCGACGCTTACGCTCTCTCTCAGCACAAACACACAGGCACAATTTACACACGCATGCCAAAACAAACCATTGCGCACAGGTGACAAGAGAAACGAATGCTAGTTGCTGCACGTCCACACGGAAAATGCTTCGGACATTTCTGTTGCCTGCAGGGCGCAACAGCTGTTTGGCGCGTTTTCTGTGGGATACCAGCAATAATTATATTTATTGAAATTTGCCTGCGCTTGTGCTAGATTGAGCCACACTCACCTACCTGCAATTTGTTATATCCGTTTATTGCTTTTTCCACTGGTTTTGCTAAGATTTGCAGTCGCGTTTGGTGGCCTTTTGTTGCTGCTGCTGCTACTGCTGCTGTTGCTGTTGTCGTCACTGCTGTTGCTGCCGCAGTGAAATTGCTGTTGTTGAGTTTCGTGCTCGCACACTATTACAATTTATTTGGGTTAACGGTTACTCTCGCGCTCGCTCTCTCACCAATATACTGACGGTGTTGCTGTAAGGCATTGATAAGAATATTGAAAATGCGACAGAAAATCCAACGTCAATGTGTTAATATTTTTACAACGCTCAACCATAACTTGTTGAGTATAAAAGTTATTAAATTCATATCTTTTATACTGCTAAACGCTAACAGAACTAAGTCTACCAGCATCTAAAATGAATCATATACATATGTATGTACATATGCACGTATTGTTATTGTCGTAAACAGCTTGTTTGCCGGCAAAAAAACAACTCAATTGATACATAGGCGTCGACAGTATAAATAACATCGAGAAGGGGCCTGCTACATATTGTGCCGAGTAACCCCTGAAATATAAGCAACTAACACGACGCTACTGGTCACGCACACATTAACAGCTGCTCTCCCAGAGAAAGAGAGAGTGAGCGAGAGTAGAAGCATTGCCAGCTCCAAAGCAGCTGCTACAGCGAGTCGGTTAATAATAATACCGGCTGGCAATGATGTTTGATCGGTTGCATATACTGCAGAAATTGTTTTCTTCAATGACACCCTGTAATTTTACAGTCTAACAATATTCATAAATATTCGTTTTATTTCTATCTGCTGCAATATTTTTGTGTCAATTGCCAATTCATTGTATATAATTAATGATTATAGCATTAAAATGCATATAAAAGTCGCAGATATGTGTAATGAGCTTCAAATAAAGCTCTGCTGCAGATGGAAATTGCTATCGAAAGAAATCGGCGGCGACAACAATAATGCAACCCTCCAGTTTGGCCTGCCAATTTAGTTTGCATCACAATCACAAACACCAACGCATTCGTCTCTCTGGGCACTCTCGCGCTCTCTGACGGCATGTACACGAATGTGTGCGCGTGTGTATGTGTGTCAATTTCGCAGCTGTGTCAGTTCGTTTTACGTACGACGCGTGTTGCTGTCGGACAAGTTTCTCGCCAGTTTTGAATTGAAGTAAAATAAATATAAAATCAACTCAAAGTGCTCGCTGGTGTGTGTGTTTAGTTGTTAAGCCATGTCTGCATTTAAATCAAATGTAAAACTGTGCCGCGCAATAGAGAATCAACCGATTCTGTATGATCAAAGTCATGAACATTATAGAAAAAGACTACCATCAGAGAATTGCTGGGATTTGGTTGCTTCAGATGTGGGAGAGTCGGGTAAGTAGTGTTGCAAAGTGAGGCGTGCGCAATTGCGTTTATCGTTATCGTGTATCGCCACAGCCAAGTGTTGTGTGGCGACTGTTAAAAGTGAGTTGGCAGTACTTAAAGTGTTGCTAATTGCCAAATTGCACGTGCGCATTCAAATTGGAATTAACGAATTGGAACTTCGAAATTTACGTTAAATATTGTATGGTAATTAAATTTGAAATGCCTTATTAACGTTTTTATATTTACATTGGTTATATATTCAATATACAATGTATAAAAATAAAATTAGGACACCTCGTATGTAAATACATATAATGTAAATTTTTGTGCAATACATATTTATAATTTTATTAAGTGATTTAATCGTAAGTTAAACTTTAACCAAAAAGCTATTAATTTAGTAATGTCAAAAGTCAAAGGAGCTTAAATCGATTTATAAATTATCGATTATAGATAATCCGAAATTTCTATCGTAAAATTTAGAATCTGACGACACTGTACTTTTTTACTTGACATATATTGACAGCAAAATTTTCTACGCAAAGGAGTAAGCTTACACATGAAAACGTCATGTGTTTATCGAGTTGCATCAAAATAGAAGTGGTTAATATCATGATTAAAGAGCTCTAAAGATGAAGAATCGATATAGACATTTAAACTGTTGAGCTTAATTAATTAAAAGGTTTAAAGCTCAATAGTAACAAATACATACAGCTGTGAAAAAAAGAATAGCACCACCACTACAAGCAATTTTCAAATAGTCGCCCAACTCACATTTTTAACGTTAGGGAAACGTTAAGCACATTTTTAGAAAGGGACGACTCTTACAAATCTGGGAGTAAAAAAGGAATCATCCTTATTCATAACGTTTTAAAGTTATTTAAGGAACTTTACTGAAATTGATCAAATTGGACGATCAAAATAATAGCACCACTTTTCAAACATGGGTTTAAAATTAAAAAAAAATGAACGATAAGTAACGAATTCATTAGCTAACAATTTTGAACTATCAATACTCAATCTATATTCATCATTTAATATTTAGTACAGTGTCCTTTATTGGCAATAACAGCTGCACAATGTCTTGGCATGGAATCAGCCAAGTCCTGGCATCGTTTTAGGGGAATTTTGGACCAGGACTCTTTAATTTCTTCCCAAAGTGATCCGATAGTGGTTGACATGGAAGCAGTAACTGCCTTCTTCACGTCTGACCACAGATTTTCGATGGGATTCAGGTCAGGCGACTGAGCAGGCCCCTCCAAAACGTTCACAGACCCATTCCTTTGCTCTCTTGCTGGTGTGTTTGGGGTCATTGTCCTGTTAAAATACCCATACGAGCAGCATTTCGTATTCTGCAAAGTGTAGCATTACTGTCTCCATGATATTTACGTACACATGCTGATCCATGATGGTTTTTATCCAATTTACTGGACCTACTCCATAGTAGGAGAAGCAGGCCCATACCATTACACTACACGCTCCATGCTTTATGGTTCTTGTGGTGTACTGGGGTTTGTATTCTGTGTTTTTTGGACGTCTAACGTATGAGATATCGTATCGAGATCCCTTTCCACCAAACATAACCACTTTGGACTCGTCTGACCAAAGAATATTCCTCCATTGCTGGGATGTCCCATTTGCATGAGCCCTGGCATACTTCTTGGGCTTAGTAATAGGTGTCGCGTTTAAAAGTGGTACCATTCTTGGGCTGCATGCTTTTAAGTTATGTTGCCTAAGATATGTTCGAACTGTTTGGACAGTCCTATTTATTTTAAGCTCCATTTTAAGCTCGGTAGCAGGCTTGAAGGGATCCTTCTTGCTCTGACGAATCAGTCTTTTGACATGAAGAGGGGTCATAGATCTATTTCGTCCGCGTGTTTCAGCTTTTTCTTCATAGTTTAAGGCGTTTTTAATCATTTTAATGGAGCATCCTACAAATTGACCAACTTCTCTGTAAGTTTTCCGTCCAATATAAATTTTTTGATAAGATCGCGCGTTTCCGCAGTGCAGTACTTTCCACGTCCCATTGTAATGATTATTATTAACTTTTATGATAGAAACAATTAAATCTTAGTTAAAACTAATAAACACGTGCTTTCTACAAAGGCGATTCTGCGAAATATGGGGGATACACTAAAAAAAGTGCTAATGGTGCTATATTTTTTTTCGCTGTTTTTGGGGGCATTTTTCTTAAAATCCCCAAAAAAAATATATAGACCGAAATTTGAAGAACGGTAACACTTTTTTTGTTTATGGGGAATACTAAACAATATAAAAAAAATAAAGATTTAAAAAAATCGCAACAGTAATCGCATTTTTTTTTATCAAGTACAAAATGTGTTGTAGTGGTGCTTTTATTTTTTTCGCAACTGTATGTTCGCATATTCATTGATTAGTTTCTGCGTGTAGTTTGTTAACGATATGTTTCTCGTTTCATGACCTTAAGTTAAACAAATAGATAATTTTCATGGAAAAGGAAAAGTGCATATTTCCTTTGTTCAATTCCCGTCTTTTGAACGCATTTAAAACTTGTTATTGGATAAGATATATCCATGTTAGATGACAATCGACATCCTCATTTTTGACAGGTAGAGTCAAAAAATATTTTCTTAGGTCACATTTTGAAAGTCACTGACTTACAGTTTTAAAGTCACCATCCCAATATTTTTTTTTTTTTACGAAACAAGCAAAAGATTGAAACTTTCTTATAATTTATAAATTTCTTAAGCGATTTTTTGTTTGACAAATTAGGTTTCAATATTCGACCTCAATGATTACAAGAAAGGTCATTTTATTGTCAAAGTTAATATATATTTAATTATCTTAACTGTTAAAATTCAAAATCGATATGTGCAGGTATTTAAATATAATAATATCCGTCCGAAGGAACTGCAAAAACTCAAGCTCGACTCGACAAAGTTGGTCGATTTATTTTTGCTTGCTAAGCTCTATTCAGAAAATCGAAAAAAATATAAATTTGAAAAGATGGCTTTGACTTATGTATCAAAGCCACATCCTGTCAATTGTTTTGCTTTTACTGTTAGCAATTCGAATTTCAAGTCAGTTCCTGAAAGTTTCTCGACTTGACCAGTTCAAGCGGTTGTGCTAAAACATTTAAGCGATTATTATAAAAATCTAAATGATTTTAAATAGTTATTTTTTTATGCAATTTTTTCAATTTTGTTAAGTTCTCAGTTAAGTAAATCAAGGCAGTTTCGTTAGATTTGATTCGTGTTCGAGTGATTGTGAAAACAATTTCGTGTCGTTTTACAGTGTTCATCACAATGCCCAAGAGAGTAAATGCACAGGTTAAATGCGCGCGAGAGATAATGAAAAAAAATCGTATTCGCATGTCCCAATTACGTCACTGCGAAGGTGACCTTGGCCAGCCAACGTCGGGTATTTTATTCTAGTCCTGAAAAACGGTTTAGGGTTGCAATTTTTAAGTTTATCAAATTATTATTTTCATTTTCTAGGCAAACAAAACAACAACCTTTTGACTTTCTAGCGTAAAAAAAGTTATACGTAATATTAAGATCTGCTTTAAATATTATTATTTAAGATTTGAATTATTTAAGATTTGGTAAAACTACATAAATGTCCGTTCACATAATATTGTAACTCTGTAATATTGTAAACAAGCCTTGATCAAGTTCAAGTTTTACAAAGATCCTCTTTTTCTCCGTGGTATATTAGCCGAGTTCATCGGATCGGACTATTTGTAAACATGCTATCGGTCGGTTAGCGCTAGTTCAAAACCGTTCTTTCTTTTTAAATATATCTCATTTTTTATATTTTGGCGATTAATGAACACCATAGAACTACCTCATTATATAGCTTCTATAGGATCGAATGAGGTTCTTAAATAAAATTCCTATAAGGAAAACTTTGCAATCCCTATCATTGTCGTCCTTTAAACATTAGCACTATCGGAATACCTTTTTTTTAATACAAGCTTTATTATCGAAACACTATCGAATAGCTCCGATCGAAAGAATCGATTGAATATTAAATTTTTTACAGTTTTTCTGAGTTATAGTTTTTTAATAGAATTAGTTAAAGAATATAATTATGATATATATTATGTAAATAATATAATTATGATATATATTATGTAAATAATATAATTATGATATATATTATGTAAATAATATAATTATGATATATATTATAGTTAAGTTTGGGTTTAGATCATATTAAGAATAACATAAAGTAAGTCATAAAGCAAAAGAATTGTAAACTTTTATGGCATGTGATTTTCTGAAAGTCGAAACTTGAGCAATTTGAATGCACACGTGTTTACATTTATGGCACTTATTGAGTCGGGCTTAGAGTCAATATATCAGCCAGATTACCAGGCAGCCCCTGTCGGAGCTGAACATCTGTCTGGATTTTCAGCCTAATAGGCTCAGGTATCGAAATAAACCACCCACACCCACCCTTCACCTACAACAGCTACACCGACCAACCCACCCACCGACCACCAGGCAACTGTTTCGATTACCTGTGACCCGTTCTCTCTGCCAACCTCACACTGTAGCTACATATATCTGCCTCTCTCTTTCCCACGCGTACAGTGGAGAAGTGCAAACGCCGCTGGCGTCAGATTCGCAACGATTACGTCCGCTGGACGTCCTCGGACGAGCATCGTCACCGCAACGGGCTGAAGCGACCGGCTTTCTACTTGGCCGAAGAGCTTAAGTTCTTGAAGCCGCATCTGTCTCTGTCCGACCCCAGTGAGCGCGAGAGGGAATCGCCCGAGGAAGAGCGAGAGCGGGATAGGGATAGCAAGAGCAAGAGCAAAGAGCCGACGCTCGATGAATATAAAGGCAAGAAAAAGGATATTTCCGAAGCAGTGGAGGAGCAGCCGCTGGCTAAACTGAAACAGGCAGCTTCTGCAAAGATGCCCACGGAGCCCGACACGAATAAGCCAGAAAAAGATAAACCAAAGGATAAGGAAGAAAAGAAGCAGCAGCAGCAGGAGAAGGAAGATCAAAAAGAGAAGCAGGACAAAGACAAGCCGAACGCCGCGGAAACGGACGAAGTTGCTAGCGAGGAGGACAACGACGAGCCCGAGGACAGCAGCTCCCATCCCGACGACAAAGAGCTGTCAGAGGGCACTGCCACGCCCACAACATCATCACTAGGCTCAGTTGCCAGTTTTGCCGGGACCAGCAACAGCGCCGTAGCCAAGCAGCCGGAGTTCTTCATCAAGCAAAGCAACACGAACTCCTCATCCAATTGCCTGATCATTGGCAAGAAGCCACCAGTCTCGCCGGCCACGGATCCGCTCTACGAGCAAATGGCCGAGGACAGTCCCGATGAGACCGCCAGCGTGGGCGGTGGCCGGCGCCTGCGTCGTGCGGCCAATCGGATCAAGCAGCTGCCCATCCAAAAGGCAGCCGCCGAGCAGCGACTGACACGGCTGCAGCGCCGCAAATCCATGACCATAGCTGCGGCCAACAGCCTGCGCAGCTCCACATCGCCGGTCAAGATGACACCGGTGCCCCGGGCCAGTTTGCCGGCGAATGCGACACAAGCGAAGGCACAGGCGAAAGCGGCGCCCAAGCTGCCACCAAAGCCAGCTCCGCCCAGCAGCCGGGATGACATTTTTCCGCGTCCTCGATCCACAGCACCGACGGCACAGCAGCTGGTGCTGGCTCGACGCCCAGGTCCTGTGCCTGGCCAGCAGCAACAACAACAACAACAGCAGCAGCAGCAGCAGCAGCATCCACATCCACAAGCCGCACAGCCAACACAAACTGTACAGCGTCATCATTATGGTGTAGGTCGTCCGCCGGGTCCTGCGCGCCTTGCTGCAATGAACAAACGCCCACTGGCTCCGCCGCCAGGACTAAGAGGCAACTTTGCCGGGCAGCGCGCGCCAGCGCCAGTCAACATCATGGAGAGCTTCAAGCAGCCCCCGACGGCTACTTCGACATCGCAGCCTCAGCAGCAACAGCTGCAACAGCAGCAGCAGCAGCAGCAGCGCCTTGTATCTACCAGCAACACGTTGGTCATTAGCACCACCAACTGCCCCGCGAGCAGCAACAGCACAATGACGAGCACTTCCAGTTCCACGGCCGGGTCGAGCTTTTCAACGCAGACGGCCTCGATCACCGCATCGCCAATTGTGAGCACAACTCCGCCGGTGCTGACCCTGATCAAACGCTGCGAGCGGGGCAATCAGACGGAGTGCCAGGACATATTCTCGGATGAGCACTTTCTGGACATGGTGCGGCCGCAGATGAAGGAAATGAATCCGCGCCAGAAGATGCACTTCAAGCAGAAGATCTTCCAGGCCCTAATGGAGACCTTCGACGATGCCACCGATTTTCCCAACAGCGGCGAGGTTCAGCACTTCAATATTAATACGCCCTCGGGCTTTGATCACGTCAGCGATGGCGAGCTGCGTCTCATCCGGGAGCTGGTCAGCATGGTGAGCGCCGCCAAGCATACCAACGATCGAGCTCCGAGCAGCAGCCTCCCAGCTGCGACCACGCCCAATCAGCGCGTGGCGGCCGGCAAGCCTCCAAGTGTTGTGCAGCGCATCTTCAGGCCAGCGCACGTGCAGGGAGCAACTGCCATTGGTGACGATAAGAAGCTCTATCGCATACTCCAGATGAACAACCACACCAAGATCGTGGCCGGAGTCAATGCGTCGGCCGCTCTGACGGGCGCAACTCAGCGCAAGGACAGCATTGACAGCAACTCCAGCTCGAACACAATCCCGCTGACCAGCGGGCCAGCTCGTGTGGGCACCTTTATTGTGCCCGGCAGCAGTCCGAAGACACCACGCGCCATCGTGGATCCCCTGGAGGCCCTTTTCAGCCATTCACCGGGCGCCTTTAGCAAAATGACGCCAACTGCAGCCACTTCGGGAGTCTCCTCCAAGCCCGTTCTTGTGCGTCAAATGGGCAGGCGCTACTCGGTCTGCGGTGCCGGTGGTCCCAGCACGGCTCTCGCCTCCCCCGCCGCTGCTGCCAATGCCGCCCAGCTGGAGGCTGCGCTGCTCAAGCGACGCATGGGGCCCGCCTCGCAAACCATGGTGCCGCCGCCGCAACGTGCGCGCTACTCGCAGAGTCCCGTGGGCAGTAACCATATCGCCGCCATTGCTCCCGGGAATAGTCTGTTGATGCGCAGCGTCTCGTCCGGCGGCCAGAAGCAGCCATCGCCCACGGGGGGCGGCACCGTGCCACAGAAAACACCGCAGATTGCCAGTATTCAGGGCAGCGCGTTTAATGAGTTTGCCACGCCCACCTCGGTGCGAAGCGGCAACTCGTCTGGATCTGGCGGCAGCTCCGGCTCCTCATCCATTTCGCCGCTGAAGCGCAGCATGATCGTGGCCAATGTGAAGGGCAATGCAGGCCAGCAGCAGAAGCCATCGATGTCCACGGTGCGGCCACCATTGAGCGCCGCGCCCGGCCCAATCAAAAAGTCAACGTCTCCGAGTGCAAATGTGGCGAATCTATTGGCCGATTCTCGTGCCCAATCCCAGCCGCTGCCACGCCCCGCGGCCCGGCAGCAGGCTGGGCGCGAGGACCCCGAAATGGCGGGCATCATAGCGGCCGACGACTTCGACATGGGTCGCCTGAAGCGCGAGCCGCAGGACATTATGGATGACCAGGACGCCGATATATTGGGCATGTAGGTGCCAAAAAAAAAAAAAAAAACAATTTAAAAATCCATTGAATTTCATATTTTCGTTTATTAGCCACAAACAAAAGTGGAATAATT
The DNA here is from genome assembly GCA_035045885.1 of Drosophila borealis. Classification (NCBI taxonomy): domain Eukaryota; kingdom Metazoa; phylum Arthropoda; class Insecta; order Diptera; family Drosophilidae; genus Drosophila; species Drosophila borealis. Next base: position 5,619,087 of record JAWNOR010000211.1, read on the forward strand.
TTTGTAACATTTAACATTTTATTGATTATTTACAAATCTCTTGATTTCATTTATACTTCCCATTTTTACATATTGTCTAAGCAATTTATTTGAGAGATTCGAATATTACCAAACTTCAGTCATTGAAGACAAATAAACATATTTTTTTTCCAAATATTGAAAATAAAGTATTTACTTGTTAAGCGAAGAGCCGCTAAATCAATTTGTTGTTGTTCGGGTTCCAGGGGTTGATAGAGAAAAGGTCGCTCAGGTAGACGCAAGCCGAACCAAAGATCTCTAAATAGTTTAGTCGGGAGATAATAGAGGGATAATAGAGTCCTCCTTAAGCACGCGAGCCACTTTAAGAGTTCCTTTGATTTGATTTCTTTACTTGGAATTAATAAACAACTTTTGATTTTGTGTGAAGCACACGACAATATTTATATACATAGATGTTTTTATAGCAGGCCAGAAATATTCCAGACGAGAATCTTATCTGGAGAGTCGCAGTAGGCAGCTTGTAAATTAAATATTGTATATATATTTGATAACAGCCGCGCATGTTGGCTATAAGAACACATCCACAATTGGCTCGCACGTTTAGTTAACTGAAGAGATTCCACAATGAAATACCTGGCCATTCTTGCCCTGCTGCTGCCCCTCGTCTATGGCGCTGCGATGACCAGGCCACAGCTGGCCGATGCCGATCTTGTGCCGGACATGTCCACGGCCGAGGATGGCATGATGCTGGCCCGTGTGCCGGACATGTCTGTGGCCAGCGATGCCGATGACACTCCCCGCAAGCGCCAGGTGCCGCCCTTCCGCTTCATGAGCCCCCAGGTGCACGGTGCCCAGCTGGCCAACGCCGACATTGACCAGGTGCCCGACATGTCTGTTGCCGCCGATGCCGAGGATAACGAGAGTAAGTTCCGTGCACGACCCGTCGCCAAGTTGAATCCTCCATTCTAATTGTGCATCATATCAGCCGTCAAGGTGGAGGCATTCCAGGCTGATGCCGATCTGGTGCCCGACATGTCTGTTGCCGCCGATGCTCTGGATCAGGGTGAGTTCTTAACCATTTGGCTCTCTTTCAAGTGCCCCCTCTGAACCCCTCTCCCTAACAGTCGCCGACAATGCCGATCTGGTGCCCGACATGTCCGTGGCCAGCGATGCCGAGTAGAGGCCTGTGGCCCGATCCCACTCCCTCCATCTCCATCCTACTCCCAACTCACTTCTAATCTATAACTAACATATGTACTGTGTATTGTATTTTTTTAAGTTTTTATAGGCAGCATTAATAAATTCAAAAGGCTTAACAAAATAGGTGCGCAAATGAATGCGCATTATCTCTTGATGTATTTATTTATGCCTGATAATGTTGAGTGCCTCGGGCACACTTTATTTTTTGTTTCCCAATTATTTTTTAATCAAATGTGATATATTGCGAATTTCCCTCAATTATCTGCTAGCGGAGGAATTGATAAGAAACGCTTGAGATCTGTCGTAGGACAGAATGATAAAAAAGTACACATGTGCTGTCTTAAATTGAGATTTTTATTGCATTATTTGTTTATTTACTTTTTATTTGTTGTCGCCTTCCGCAGCTGATCTTAACTTTATTTTATGTCTTTTCCTTTCGCACCACAAATTGCCCTTCATTTTGTTAGCCAATTACACTGTTCTTAGCTCAAAAAAAAATCAAATAAAATCTGATTAGTTTTGCGTCATGGCCGTAGGTTCGTTTAGGTTCCCGTTTAACTAACACAATTCGTGTTTTTTTTTCCACGAGTATTTGTCTGTTTTTGCTCTTTTCAGTCGCCTTTGTGTTGGTGGCTATTAATAAAAAGGAATTAACGGCAAAAACCGGACCCACACAAAGTGCCTGCGATCCCAATGAGGCACATGACCATAAACAACAAGCCACCACATACATAGGTTAATGGCAAGGGGTGAGCGTGTGTGTGAGAGTGTGTGTGTGTTTGAGTGAGAGAGGGGGCTCCGCTCTGCCTCTCTCTCTCCCCATTGTGTGATTTTCACACAAAAGCGCTAAAGCGGCTACTAAATTACGTGCTCATGTGTTCTAGTTTTAGAGGCAACCGACAAAGCGACGCGACATTCGCGACCACTCCTCCTCCGCCTACGCTGCGCCTTGCGGATAGGCCGCTGCATAAAAGACCAAATCGCATTTGCTGCGCTAATGAACCGCAGCGGATCTGACCAGAAGCAAAAACCAGAACCAGAACTGGACCAGACGCGGAGTCGACAGCGGCGTCGGCTTCGGCTGGTTCAACTACCTTTTGCCGCATATTCAAAACGTAAAAATACCGTTTAAAAGTGTAACAATGCTGTTAACTATTGCAGGCTCGTGCCAGATGCCATGGGGGCGGGGTGGTGCGGCGCGGAACTCGACTGGACGTCGCGTTGGCGCTGCAACAAAAGCCGCTTGATTAAACTGGATGTGTGTGAGATATGTGTGTGTGAGTGAGTTTTTTGTTGGATACATACATACATTTAAAAGTAGGGGTCAGTAGTTGGGAAGGTTAGCCAGATCAAGCAATTTATTATCTGATGTGTGAGCTCATTAAATTTAAGTCTTTGAATTTTTCTGATAGCTCAAACAACTTAACAAGAATTATCGTTTAAATACAGTATGATTTTCTGCATACAAAAATTGTATGTATGTTTATGCGATCGTATCTGGTTATATTTTTAAAATGTACAACGTATTTTGCCTACAATACGCAGACAAACGCAATATAACTGTTTTTATAAGTGTATAATGATAGATGGTGTCTTCAGTCCCATTCATTTTAAACTAGGCCTTTGCGTAAACACGACTCTCTCTTTGACCACCTCTCGCAGTTCTCTTACTCGCTCTTACTTTTCGCCCTTTGTGTTACGCGTTCATTCAAGCAAAGCTGAGTAACTGGTCGATTTTCTGCAGATCCTCTTTAGTATCAAAGTTGAAGCTATTCATAAAGTTTCCCTTTAACTGCAAGCATAAAAAATTCTGAATTAAAACACAATAATTGCAAAAAGTTTTGACTGTAGTCCGATTTCGATTGTGTTTGTGTGTGTGCGTGCGTTTATATCTACTTATTGGCGGTTTACTTATTTCTTTATATTCGTGTCCGGCAAAAAAAGTTGTACAGAAAGTTCAAAGGCAAAATGCATAAAGGCAATGCAGAAAGCAAAGTTCAGTTTCGTTAAGGAAACGAAATAAAATTCTTCGGCAGCGCCGCTCAGAACTAAAAGTGAAGCGATATGCATAACAACAAAAGTTCAGCCTCCGCGCCCCCTCCCTACCACTCGAGCAGCGCGGCAAGTAAATGAACGGCACCAGCGTTGACGCCAGCAGCGAAATAAATGAAAATGCAAAAGTGGACGAAGTAAAAAGTTTTGTAATATGCAAGCGCAGCGAGTGATTCTGCGGGGGACGAAGACGAAGACAAGAAGCAAAGAGCAGAGACCAGTACAGCAACAGCTGCAGTCACAGCAAATCAGCAATTGCAAAGAGTGCAAATAAAACGTAACGGGAACAATGCGAAGAAAGACAGAGAAGAGCATAAGAGCGAGCAGCCGCTGTACTTCCAGGTTTAGTATTCCATTCTTAAATAAAAATTAAGAGTAGCCCATGTTTATATTTATGTATATGTATATGTAAGCAAGTGTGCAGTGCATCGCGATCAATAAGTATACAATTATCAAAGCATCTCTACACTAACCAAAACCTTTCTGCACTAACAATGCGCTTATGACTTGTTTTCATTTGGCTCTCGATAAGATAAGCCCAAAGAATAGCAACAAGAAGCAAGAGACAACGAAAACGCGATGACAACAGGGTAAAGGAAGATAGCAGTCAAACTGCTCTAGCGGGTTGTAGTTTAGCTCGCAAACAACAGATGGCGCCACAATGGATAAGCAAAGAGCAAAGACAAACATTCTAGGTAACGCGCGTAATTCGAAACTCAAGCCACACAAAAATAAAATATCAAACTAAGTTTTGACAATCTTATGACCAGAGGCAGGCGGGTAGCAGGAATTTTTTGGCTAAGTAGAGACATGCCAAAGTGACGCATGACAGCCCGAAGTGCCCCCTCCCCTACGATTAGTTTAAATGCCAGAAACAACAACCACAACGGTCGACTGCAATGTCAATTTACGGCTATGTCATTTTGACAGCCCCGACCAGAGCGAGCGAAAAAAAATGACAAAAATTGCATAGAAGCAGAGATACAGACAGTCATGCATATATGTACATACATATACATATATGTGCAAGTAGAATGAGGGATGATTTAAGTGTATTTGATTTATGACAAGAGCCACAAGAATGAGAAAAAAACAAATGGACAATGACAATATCCGAATTGTTTGCTTAAATTGAGTTAAGTGCTGTAAACCGCTTGAAATCGAATAAAAGTATTTGATTGCCATATTTTTGCGCTAATAAGAGCTTTGTGCGGCCGCTGACCGTCAGATGGCGCCTCTCCTCATTATGAGTGCGAAAAAAACACTTACAGTTACAAAACACGTTTTAGCTTTTCCTTTTCATTTATCCGCACACACTTTTTTTTTGCCTGCACATCTTCCATTTTTGGTGAGTCGTGACAGGGTGTCGTCCGCCGCTTGTATAAGATACGTTTTATGGCTTACTGTTTAAGGTGATAAGGGGAAGGGGGAGGGCGATGAAAAACAATATGGCGGCATGCTGTAAGCGTGATTACAGCTGTTATTGTTTCCGGTCGTGTTGTTCTTGTAGTTTTTGCACTTTAGATTAAAAATAACGTGAAGCTGTTAACTTTTATGACAACATTGGGCCAACTGTGCGGGAAATTATCAATGAGAATTGTCAAATATGAATTCTATGGCGTACGAAGTTCGCGTAACAAAAGATACATTCCGTAAATAGGTTGAAGTTAATATGACACGCCAGATCGTCCACTCTCTGCTTCTATTTAACTATTCTATGGTTTTTTTTAACCCAAAACAATATATCAATATCTGTCAAGATAACACCACGGCAGCCACTTATTAATAAACTTAAATATTGCTGATCTCATTTATCATTGTGCCACCCGCTCTCGACTTTAATCAACATTCATTTAAATAATCCCATAGAAAATAATGTTCGTGTCTCGTGAATTTTGCATAAAATGCGACATTAAGTAAATAAATCAATTCCACACCGCAAACTTAAATGTCATTCAACAATAATAAATAAACACAACACAATACAATACAACACAGCACCGAAACTCGCGGCAAAAGAAGTACATTAATAAATAAAAATAAAAATAAAAAATTGGAATCACACGCAAATTGCGCAAAAATACGAATAATAAAAATAAGCGCCTGTCAAAAAGAGAAACGGCAACGATTTTCCCATAAAATATAAATTATTTTCCCATAGAAAATATAATTTTTGCTTTTTTTTTTATGGCATTAACCATTTTCGTGACCCAACGACGCGACGCGACGATTGCTGAGGACGATTCATCTTCGTGTGGGTGCATTTTGGCTATTTTCTTTTTTTTTTACTTTGGCTGGCAAAAATAAATTTAATTAGCTAACGATTGGTCGCAGCGCCCCTGCCGCAGGGGGGGGGGGTTGGCCAAGAGCAGAGGGGGCGCAAAGTTCAGCTGCTGCTTTGACATTTGGCGCGTCTGCTGGCAGCAGCAAACGTGATTGTCGCTCTCTCGCTCACTCTCTCGCCCCATACTGCCGTCAGCTGTGCTCTTTGCGCTTTTTGCAGCTTTGCTTTTTTTCTACCGTTTTCTTATGCTCTGCGATAGCAGTAAATATTTTATTCGACTCGGTGTGCAAAATTTACACCGCATCAAAATTTGACTCTTAGGCGTGAGAGTAAAAGTTAAATGAGTGCGAGTCGCTGCTGGCTGAGTCATTTGCTTGAATATACAATTGCGGCCATAAAAATTGAGTTGTAAATTTTTTTCTTGTCGTGCTTTGCACTTTTTCACACTTAGCAGCAAATGGTTTATGTTTTGGGTATGGAATAAATAGCAAAAGAGATGTGGGGAGTGGGTGCTTTTGAGTGCAAATGAGTTGAGTTATTAGTGAGCGATATGTGTGGCATTTAATTGTGAGCTGTTGAGTGCCTCCCAATAAGCAAATCTAATTGGATGCTTATAGGAAATGCTTGCGTACACTTGTATGTGTGTGCGTGTGTGTCAGAGTGTCCGGTTACATAGGTTTTTGGCAAATTTCAAGTTAAATTTGATATTATTGCCTCTTTTTGAGTGTATCAACTGAAAAGCCGGCACATACGCAACTATGAATGTTCTTATCAATGTAGTTGCAGCTGTGCTGCCAAAAACACATTCTGTCCAACTAGCTGCAACAAGAATGCAAAACAAACACACACAGATGTCACTCAATTAACAACGGCCAACAAATGCAGACACTGACCAACACTGTCCAAACGATAACCAGGGCTAAGGAATGCATGTGTGGCAGGCGGAGAAGAGCTTGGGCTTGGCTTGCACCTGTATGTGTGGGTGTTGCTCGTTGCAGAGCAGGGAAAATTGCAGAGTTTCCAACTGAGTGGCACAAAATGTTGCCCCAACCTTTTCTGGCTTCTGCGCCTGAAATTATGGCAAAAGGTAATTCGAAACAGGCCAGAGTCTACCTTATTGATGCAGCTGCTGCAATTCAATCCTTTTGGAAACCTTCAAACAATGCCGTGCTGAATACACTTCGTTCCTGCCACGCCCCTAGCCCCGCACAATTGTCGATATGTTGCCATGGTGCAGTCAATTAAGCCAAGTCTCATTCCCTCCGAAGCCCGCTCGTTTTTACCTTCGCAAAAGCTTCGTGTTCGTTGTACATAAGTCGTGCTCTTTATGGCACATCCGGTCGAACACATCCGCATCCTGTCCGGGCAGCTGTTTAGCCAACTTATTTATGCCACTTGCTGACACTTAATGCCCCCAATGCCACACCCACACACCCACACACACATACACACTCGTAACTTCTTTGTTTTTAATTTTGCTCCGAGGAGCTGTGTGAAATTCCTTTGGCAAAATGAAAATTCCTTTGGAAGATATGTTTATATTATTGTGAATAGTTTACAGGATATATGCACATGCACAAGGAGAGCGGAGTTCGTTGTTCGTCTGTCTGGCAACAAAATATTTCCGCACTTGCATTAACGCCTCCGCCCCGCCGTCTGGAATTTATTGTCGCCGTTGTCCTGGCCAATGCACCTGAACAGCTCCCAACAAAATGTCCTGCCGATGCTGTCGGTACTGTTTGGCGCATAATTAAACCCATTTGTTGCCGGGTTCGAATCCGCAGAGGTCGCAGAGGTCGATTTATTGCATTTTCCAGTTTGCTTGTATTGAAAATGCTGAAATTTATGTGGGCGTGGCAGGCGGAACAGCAGAAGTACGTTAATTTATACGCCAATAAATTGGCGGAGAGTATTAGAAGTTGATGTCGAGGGAAAATCAATTACTAAAAGCTCGCCAAGTTTTCGAACATGCAATTGAAACTATCTCGACTTTATTTTCACTCGAAGATTAATGAGACATTTGAGGATGATCTTCAGAGAAATTATGGTCGAATCCGGCATTATCTTTGCACAACAACTTTTTGTGCTCCATTTGTTACTTGTGCTTTTATTGTCCCACATTAAGTTTCACCCATTTTCCACTTATTTGCATGAAATGTCTGTGCTCAGAAATACCAAATTAAGCCGCACATTTTTTAGCATTCTTTAGCACATTTTTCGTAGATTTTTCTACAAATCCACTCACTCGCTTTCCCATCCCATTTATTACAATTTTTCTGAAAAATTTCAAGCTGCTTTCGAGTCCATTTCGGTGGTTTAATAAGTGTTCTGTTATACATTTCCCAAGTCCACATAATTAGTGTTGTAATTTGTCAGCTGTTCAAAGTTTTCTCTTCTTGAGTCTGGGTCTGCAGCTAAGTGCGAGCCACCCACATTTGGCCACATTCATTAACACGTTTGTGCCATTTTTTGTTGTTGATGTTTTCTTTTTTGGTCTGCAAGTTTTGTAAATACTTTAAATACGGCCAATGCACACGACTTCGCCTGCTCGTTCTGCTGCTTCTGGAAACGAATCTGCAGCAATTTACGCAAGCAACTACAACTTTACCTTCTTGGCCTACCCCTTGTCTTACACTCAGCTACAAAATTTGTATTAAAAAGTACTTCTAGTTCAATTTTAAAGACCATCAGCTCTGCAGAACCGTTCCCTGATTGAAACAAAGATTTGATTTGTTACTGCTAGTAGTGGCAGGATTTTGTTGGCTAGTGTATTTAAATATTAAAAAGAAGAAGATTTTATAAATGGCTGCACACTTGTTATTTATTTATCATTTACACACAATACACACAACAGTTGCCAATCCTACGCAGACATTATCCATTTGTCTATTTCTCTGCTCTCTCTCCCTCTCTCTCCTTCTCTCTTTCGCTCGCTCTCTCTCTGGTGTGCCTGACCACGTAATGGAAAACTTTCGGTGTGTCCAGCCGTAAAACTTTTGGCCCACATAAATCCTGCTAATCGCTTTTGCTGTACCAAAAGCTGGCTGCTGTGAAACTCTGTCCGTAACCCGAAACTCATTTGCATTTATCTGCTGTCTGTTTCGTCTAGGTCTTCCCCTCTCCCTCACTCACTCTCTTTCGCCCTCTCTTTCTTTCTGTCGCCTGCTGACACTGCTCCCGTGTGTGTTTTTTGGCTAATTGCTGTGCCTGTTGCTAATTGTTTTTGTTGCTGTCCTGCTTGATCCTTGGCAGCACTTTTTCCATGCATTTTCAACACTATTTTTTTCTTCTTTTTTCTGTTTTGCTTGTGGCCATTTTGCGTTTAATGATGAATGTTGAGCAACTTTTCGGCCCCCTCTCAGAACTTTGTTTGAAGGGATTCTGCAACTAATTTCCGTTTTGCAACTCGTTATTCACACACTTTCAACTAGCGAGCGACAAAACAAACATATTATATAAAAATAGTACACAACAACAACAACAGCAACAACAACAAGAATAACAGCAACAACAACAGCGCTGACAGCAACAGCAGCCTTCAAATCTTTTGGAAACAACTGAAAAAAAATTACACAAAAATAAAACAAAAGACAATGCGTACAAATTACCCAAACAACAAATAAAACAACAAACAACAACAATTGCAAAGCTGTCGCTGACAATGACAACAACAACAACAACTGAGAAATATGCACACTGACACTTTACGAAGATTTATGCGTTTTAGTTGAGTTCTGTTCCGCAGCGAGTTCTTCTCCAAGCGAGCGGAGCATTTTTTTGCACTGCTTTTCACGCTTTGTCAGTCAGCCCCCGGCCACGCCCCCTTTTTTTTGGTTGTTAATTCCGAAACTAGATTGTTAGCGGGGAGTAAAAGTCATTTAAATTTTACATTATACAATAAATAGCAAATAGGAAAGTTAAAACAGTTTGACAGAAGCGGATATTCTGCGATAATTTTGAGTGGGAAGTTAAACAATATTCAAGAATTTGTGTTTAAAATTCGGCCCTAACTGTTCATGTTAGGACATTTGAGCTACTTTTTGGATTATACATAAAATATTGAAGTATTTTTTTATATTTAATGATGAGATAACATTATATTAAGTAATAATTCGTATATGTCGGAGAGGAAGCACTGTAGCTTCTCGATAGGCATGAGACCTTAAGGTGTGACCATGGGTTGTGCTGGTAGATACTAGTTCTGGTAGAATGGGGACTCAGTTTGCGAACTGAGGCTGTGTGTGGCTTCGTTGCGTTGCTAGATCTGGTCTCTCTCGGCTGTCTGTTCTGTGTTTCCGGCGTGGCGTGCGGTGGTCACGTGTGGGTATTTAAGAGACAATAATGAGCAACAAAGGCAACGAAGACTCGCTGCATCCGCCAGACCTGAGTATGGAACATCAGAATCCGAACGTTCAAGCAACCAACAATGACGACCTGCAGGGAGACGACTTCAATTCTCCGACATCAGAAGTGGGATTCGGCCCTAACCAAACTTCTTCAAGGGATGTCTTCGCGTTGTTAGAGCAGCAAAACCGGAACTTTCTGGAACTGGTTAAGAGGCTACAGATGCCGGCGAGCGATTTACAACAGACTAGCGAGATTTGCTTGCCGAAATATAATCCGGACATTGCTGGGGTGGATGCCACGCAGTGGTGCGCTACGGTCGACATCATTTTACGAGCAAAACCGTTAAGTGATAGCGCTCTTATATTAGCGTTGAGTAAAGCTTTGGAAGGCGCAGCGGCCCAGTGGTTATCACAAATATGCTATCCAGGAATAACATGGCAACAGTTTAGGCAATTGTTTGAGCAGCGATACGAGACATCGGAGACGCCAGCCGCCGTTATTTTAAATTTTCTTAATAGTCGCCCAAGCAACGGTGAAAGCTTGCCCGTTTTTGCGAGTCGCAGCGTGACGTCACTGTGCACAAAATTGCGTAATTTGAGTTCTGAACAAATTTCCATCGCGCTGGTTCTTGGGCACATGGCTAATTTCGACCGGCGTTTGCAACGAATGATACACACAACGCATGTAAACAATCGACGTGAACTGCAAGCGGAGCTGCAAGTATTCTCAGCGCTGAAAGAGCGTCCTTTTGCATCAAACTGGGAACCAGAGGCCAAGCGTGCTAAGACTGTGGAACTCAAATGTTATCAGTGTGGAAAACCGGGTCATAAAAAGCAAGTCTGTAGAAATGGAATGGGACTCCAGGTTTCGGCAACTGGAAAGGAGTGGCGTTCAGAGCAGCCTCGTCATGGAAGGGCAAATGTAACTTGCTACAGATGCCAGGAGCCGGGACATATTGCCAGTAATTGCCAAAAAAAAGTGCAGAATACCGGATTGGGAGTAAGATCGGAAAAAGAGTGGAGTATGCTGGTCAATGGTGAGAGATTTCCAATTACATTTGATTCGGGAGCTGAGTGCTCATTAATTAAAGAAAGCGTTTCTAATAAGCTAGCTGGTAAGAGGATTCATAGCGTTATCTCGTTAAAGGGAATAGGTAATGCCAATACTTACAGTACTGTACAAGTTGAATCAAACGTCATGATTGATGGTAATTTTTTGGTTGTTTTGTTTCATACAGTACCAGACGAATGTATGAAAAATAATATTGTAATTGGCAGAGAAATAATGGCTCAAGGGTTTTTAGTGAAAGTTTCTTACGATAACTTTAAGATTGTTCAAACTAAAGTTGTGAACGTTTGTGAAACCGTTCAATCTACTAATTTTGATAACATTGAAACTGAAATGGTCGGAAATGAAAAAGAAATTTTAATATCATTACTAAAGCAACACTCAAAAACTTTTATCGAAGGCACTCCGCAAACGCGTGTGAGTACTGGGGAAATGCATATTCGTTTGATCGATTCGACTAAGACTGTGCAAAGGCGACCATACAGATTTAGTCCAAGCGAAAGGAAGTTAGTACGTGCTAAAATTAAAGAATTAATCAAGTATAAAGTTATCAGACCTAGTAGTTCACCATTTGCTAGTCCTGCTTTATTAGTAAAGAAGAAAAACGGTGCAGCAAGACTTTGTGTTGATTATTTTGATCCCCAGTTTCCGATAGAACTGCATACCGACGCCAGCTCTATCGGGTATGGTGCTACCCTTTTGCACTGCATTAAGTCTAAACCTCATGTGGTTGAATATTATAGTAGGGCAACTAGCTCCTGTGAGTCCAGGTACACATCCTATGAATTGGAAACGCAGGCTGTCGTGTATGCTGTAAAACATTTGTAATTCAATCAAATTTTCTCGAAATAAAGTCGAATTGTCACCTAGGGTTTACCGTTGGTGGGAGTTTTTTTGCAAACATTTGAATTCGAAATTGAATGCAGAGAAGGTAAACGCATGGCACACGTGGACTTTCTATCTAGGAATCCGGTGTGTCAAAAGAATAAATCAGTACCAAGTAAAATAGAAGAGAAGCGAATTGACCTAACAGAAATATCGGAAAACTGGATACTGATGGAACAACAAAAGGGATCCAGAAATATCAGAAATCTTAACTAAGTTGAAGAATGACGATTTACCATTGGCATTAGTTGCCACTTATGAAATTAGATCAAATGTTTTGTATAGAAAGATTCAGAGGAATTCAAGAACTCGTTATTTACCGGTAGTTCCTCGTGCGTTCCGCTGGTCAGTTAAAAATCAGGTACATGAGTCTATCATGCATCTAGGTTGGGAGAAAACGCTAGACAAGGTGTACGACCATTACTGGTTTTCTGGTATGACAAAATATGTTCGAAGATTCGTGGAGAACTGCATTACATGCAGAGTTTCTAAGGGTACGTCAGGAAAACCTCAAATTGAATTACACCCAACTCCAAAAATTAGCATTCCTTGGCATACCGTTCACATACATATGTCGGGAAAATTGAGAGGAAAAAGTGGTCGTAAAGAATATATCATTGTACAAATCGACGCTTTTACATAAATACGTTTATCTGTTTCACACCTTCTCTTTGGATGCTAATACTTGTATAAACGCAATGAAATCTTCGATTGCCATTTTTGGCGTGCCAACACGTTTAATTGCCGATCAGGGGCGCAGCTTCACGGGCGCAAAGTTTGTACAATTTTGTTCTAACCAAAAGATACAATTACATCTAATTGGAACAGGTGCAAGTCGAGCCAACGGCCAAGTCGAAAGGGTTATGAGTACACTAAAGAATCTGTTGACGGCTGTTGAGACAAGTGCTAGATCGTGGCAAGATGCACTGGGGGATGTACAGTTAGCCCTTAACTGTACAGTTAATCGTAGCACTAAGTGAGGACTACACTTTTGAACTTTTGATTGGTAAAGTTGCGCGCCCACTTGAGTTGATTCCTATTAGTGATACTGAAACTGAAATTGACAAGATTAAATTAAGGGATTTGGCCGCTAAGAACTTGGAAGAGGTCGCTAGATATGAGAAGACAACGTTTGATAAGAATATGGCTAAGGTAATTAGGTTCTGTGTGGGTGACTTTGTGTTGCCTAAAAACAGTGAGAGACAGCAAACGAAATTAGATCCAAAGTTCAGAGGCCCTTTTTTGGTGGTCGAGGTATTGGATGGAGACCGATACGTTTTAAAGTCTACACAGAACAATAGACGTTACAAGTATCCACACGAAAGTTTGCGGAAGTTACCGGATGTGCAAATTCCAGAAGAGCTTGATGTAAATTATAAAGAACAAAGTCTGTTGGAAAAGTCTGTTGATACAGAAGAGTGTTCGTGAAGTCATGTGATTGACGATGGACGAGGGTTGCTTTAGAAATATGTTTGATGAATTCGTGAAGCCAAGCGTTGGGCGATGGACGAGCAATGTTGTTGATGAATTCGTGAAGCCAAGTGTTGGGCGATGGACGAGCAATGAGGTTGATGAATTCGTGAAGCCAAGTGTTGGGCGATGGACGAGCAATGTGGTTGATGAATTCGTGAAGCCAAGTGTTGGGCGATGGACGAGCAATGTGGTTGATGAATTCGTGAAGCCAAGTGTTGGGCGATGGACGAGCAATGTGGTTGATGAATTCGTGAAGCCAAGTGTTGGGCGATGGACGAGCAATGTGGTTGATGAATTCGTGAAGCCAAGTGTTGGGCGATGGACGAGCAATGTGGTTGATGAATGCGTGAAGTCAATGTGTTTGGCGATGAATTTAAAAGTTGGCAAATAAAAGCCTAGTTATGTATCTTGGATTACGAATTGGTGATTTGAACTGATTAATGTATAATTTGAAAATGTTTAAATGATCTCTTGCTTGGAAATGTAAATGAAAGAAATGGTTTATAAGAGAATATAACCTAAGATATGTTAAAATAACCTACGACATATTAAAAATAGGAGTAAAGTTAGGTTATGGAATATTATATGAATTTGAGATTATTTGGTTGTTTTTCTGAAGTATCCAATGAAATTATAAAGTTGGAATGAAACTGAGATGTTTATGGTAGACACGAGGACGTGTATATGTCAGGATGGCCGTGTCGGAGAGGAAGCACTGTAGCTTCTCGATAGGCATGAGACCTTAAGGTGTGACCATGGGTTGTGCTGGTAGATACTAGTTCTGGTAGAATGGGGACTCAGTTTGCGAACTGAGGCTGTGTGTGGCTTCGTTGCGTTGCTAGATCTGGTCTCTCTCGGCTGTCTGTTCTGTGTTTCCGGCGTGGCGTGCGGTGGTCACGTGTGGGTATTTAAGAGACAATAATGAGCAACAAAGGCAACGAAGACTCGCTGCATCCGCCAGACCTGAGTATGGAACATCAGAATCCGAACGTTCAAGCAACCAACAATGACGACCTGCAGGGAGACGACTTCAATTCTCCGACATATATAAAACAAGAGGCTCTCATCTGGAGATCGCGACTAGGGGATACCAACACCAAATACTACTCGAGCTACGAGCTCATTTGATTAAGCAGTAACAAAAAGTAATTTAAAAGAAGGTTCCTCTACTTTATTGGCCTTGAACCCGTAACCGACAAAATATTTGCCACCGCCTCTACTCGACAGCCATACAAAAACTTCAAAAACGAATAAAAGTCTGATCTGTATATACTATTATAGAAGCTTCATGCGAAATTTGGTGGCCCTACTATTAAAATCTAATAGATATGCAGGATTTCGACATCGATATGTATCGGTTGCTTGAAAACGGGGAAAGTTATCGATTATCAGAAACTAGGCACTAGGCGGGGTCAAGTCTCTAGCTCTAAAAGGTTCTCAGACCTATGCGTTCAAACATACAGACGGACGGACAGATAGAGGGACATGGCTAGATCGAATCGGCTATTGATGCTATTCAAGAATATATATGTAAGTTTTATTGGGTCGGAGATGCTTCCTTCTGTATGCTACATACATTTGCAGAAAATGATTATACCCTTTTAATTCATTTTCAATTGGTTCAGGGTATAATAATCGAACCCCTCCACAGAGATGAACCCTAGATAAATTAAATTAAATTTTCAAATGGTATTGTTGTTATCATTAACCAGAATTGGAAATTAATTATAGATTTAGACGGAATAGCACTCATTGGCGCTTAATTTGTGTTTTATGTTTTTCAAAAACATCTTAAGCCTTCCAATTTCGTTTCACGCCTTGTCACAAAAACACGACACGCGCCTTTGTGTACTCTCATCCCCATCTGAACAGCCTTTTGTTTTGCAGTGTTTTTTTTTGTACACTTCCCCTGTGGAATGTTGCGCACTTTTCATAAATTGCATAAAATTTTTATAAACTATTTACAAGCTGGCGGTTTCTGGTTGCAAAACAACAACAACAAGCGTCATATGCAAATATATTTTTAATATTTAATATTGAATTTTATTGCAAGAAATATTTTAGTAAAAAAGTCAACGCAGTTTATTTTTTGCGCACTTCTGATAATTACTTTCACAGCTAAAACAATATTTCATTTATTTGCTTGATCAGACTTTTCACACTCAGCTCTCCTCTCTACTCCTTGCCCTGCTCTGCTCACCTTGTGGCACCTGTTAGCTGACAGTCTATCTCTCTCTTTCTCACTCTTCCTCTTTGTCTCTCTCTCTCTCTTACCCTAGCATTGGCACGTGTCAAAAACTTTTTATTTCACTCGTTTCGCTGCAGCCCAACCAGGCTTCACATAACCATTCTTGGGCCTATTTATTGGTAGGCGTGGTCTTTTGACCGCCTCATTGGCCGCCATATTTGACGCCAGTTGAGCATGAAAATGCCATTTAACAATGGCAAACGGGCCAAAAAAGCAAATAAATAACAGCACAAAAAAAGGGCAACCAATGCGAAAAAATAAACCAACAACAACAACGGCAAGAACAACACACAACTGTGTTGGAAAATGTTTAAAACAATGCAAGAGACCGTAAAAGCAATCCAACAAGAACAATGAACACAAACCTCTGATAGCGCAACAACAATAACAATAAAAATGTCAAAAAAGCAACGATGCTTAAATCAAATTAATGTGAATCTGACTCGAGGCCTTTTTGTTTCATTTTTTTCTGCTTTTCTGTTTTTTTTTTGCATTTAAAGATGTTCTGGTATTCAATTTCACATTATTGTAATCAATTAAAGTTAAGCTCTGAATATGGGTAAATCAGCTATTACGAGCGGATTGAAGTACAATATCTTAACTGCCAGTAAAATGCAGTTATGAAAATCTATATAATATATAGATTCTTGTTTTTTTTACTATTTATTACGCTATTTGAAATTGCTTCGCATTTAAGTTTGGCTCAGCTCAAATCAAATCCCGGCCTTGTCCGTGGTATATTAGATTTTACTGTTTTAAACTCCACTTCTTTCTGAAAATATGTTTAAAGTTAATCGAATAAAGAACTTAAGGTTGTAATCAACGTTTTCTGTCCATGTCAGTCTCGTGTTGAGAATCCTGAAAGCAAAACAACAAGTTTTCGTTCATTAATGCCCGCATTTTTCATCCAAGAGCGTTAGATTTTTCGGATGAACAATTTTCATGAAGATTCTTAAAAAAAAAGTTGAACCCGAAACATCTCCCATTAAATATTTGACCCCAATTTCTACAAAGGTGGAATGGATTATGCAAAAAGTGAGAAACAGCTCATAAATGAATTTGAACATTTTCCGAAGGTAAACAAAAAAGGTTCATATAAACGGTTTTCGCGATTTTTTCTCAACTGCCGGTGGAATTTCGTGCAAGGTAACTACAGCTTCCTAGCTTGTACGGTTTGTGCTGTACGTTGATAATCAATCAGTCAGTCACTCAATCAGTCAGGACAATTAGTGTTATAGATATTTTAAATTTATTCCAAATTTAATTTTAAACTTTGTATGCTTTTTAAGTGTATTCAAAATGTTTTGCGAATTGCCAACGAAATTTCTTTTTGGCAAAACTTTGAGTTTTATTTTCATTGGCCCTCTGCTTGTTTTCCTTGACGCATAAATTTCGTTTAACATTTTGTTAACTGCATCGACTGGCCATAATTTGTGTGAATAATGTGCTTGCCTTGCATGTTTAATTCTCGCTTGTGAAAATTGTGAAAATTGATGGTCGGATGCTTAAAGAAATGCTTGGCTTCCATAACTTTTAATTGTCTTTCAAAAATGCCAAATACTCAAAATCATATTCAATTAGCACACACAGAAATATTAGTTTAATATGCAGCAAATGCAGTTATTTAATGGAGGAATGTTAATAATCACTTAAAATATGCTCTCCCTTTTGGTGGCATAGTCGGAGGGCTCATAAGTCCATTCATTCCATGGTGTACATTCTGTTTCCTGCTGCAAATCCCGAAAATGATTTGCAGCTTCCATTTAAATGGACAAAAAGCCACACACACACATGCACACACACGAGCGACCACAACAAACAAAACTTGCTAAAATTGTACTAAAATGTGTGCTATTTTAATAAACTAAATCCCCCCACCTCCCGTTTATAGCCGTAACTCCGAAAAATGGGCTAAATCTGTAAACAGCTGGCGACCAATATTTTATAAATAATTAGTAAACATTTTTGCGCAACGTTGTCATAATCGGAGCTCCATAAATATAGGTGGTAAAGGGGGGAGGTTGGGGTTGGATAAAAGGCTAATGCCACGCCCCCTTATGCTGCCCACAACATCCTGGCAGCGTCAATATAGCACAGCAGCGCACTTCTGTTTGCCGTATAATTTTAATACTTTATAATTGCATTATTTTGATGTGGCCAGCGCGAGTTTAAAGCGGAGTGCGGTTTGCGGGGGAGGGGGAGGTACATAAAAGTTGCGCTTCGTGTCGGTCAGCATTTTGGCATCATAAATTCAATTAAGTGCTTATTAGCTGCTAACTGTGTCAATCAAAAAGCAGCGAGTGCCCCCTAAAAAACTCGGTTCGCTTGTAATCTGTGTGAAACAATACCCGATCTGTATGTGTATACACTATATACTAAATATAAATATAAATATAAATGCATAGCTATAGTTATCTGGCAATCAATTCTTCACTCGTGTGCACTCTGGTGTTATGTGGCTGTAAAACGCGCCATCTAATTTAATTAGTGCAATTGGCAATTATACGTAAATTTTCAACATGTTTTATCACTTGAAATGCATCATTAAATAATTGCGCATTTGAATCATTTTAATTCAACAAAGGTGTGAATTTTAATACTTATTATTAACAATGACAATTTTTGATCTTAAATTTTAGAATAGTTTTATTAAATTTCTGTGTGATAAACATAAATTATTCAAAAAGCGAGTTTATAGTTTTCTTATTTATATCTGCTAAAGTTTATTTTTCAAAGTAGTTTTCCCTATTTTTTCATATTCACAAATAATTTATTATTGAATAATTTTGGTTTAACAAAGGTGGGAATTTAAAAACAATGACAATTTGTTATCTTAAATTTTGGAAAAACATAATTTCGTTTATTGTATTGTATTCGTATTGTCATAAATATCAATCTAATTTTGTAGAGCTTTCACATTATTTTATATAGTCCTTATGATTAACTCAAATCTTTGAAAACGCGAAGATATAGTTTTGTTAGACATATCTTCAAAAGTTTGACAGTTAATGGGGCTTTAGTCTTTAATCGGCATAAATATCAGAAATCTTTTTTTATAGGATTTTCATTTTGGTTTTAAAGCTTTCTCTTTTTACTCTTTCTTTCGATTTCTGTATCGAAAATGATTCAAACAGCAAATTATATAGGTTTTATGTATATATTTGCAAAAAAAAAAGAAAGTTAGTGGGGCTTTCTAAATTAATTACATTTTGTCAATCTACTTTTTATAGAACTCCCTATAACATTCTTTATTTTATCATAGTCAAAGTCAATTTATTATTGAATTTAAAAGGTTAGATCAATAACATTATGATTTGTAGAGCGAAGATATCGATTTTACTTATTTTATTATTTAATAATCGACATGAAAATCACCAATCATTTTTTTACAGGACTTCCAGTGTATTTGTCAGAGCTATTCTCCTTATAATTCCATAGTCACAGAAAGTTAAGAATTTATATTTAATTTGAAGCTGTTCTGCAGTTTAATTTAATTTAATTTAAGCACAATAAGAATTCAATTTAAGCTCTTGGAGCGTTCCAAAGCCTTTTTGGAACGCAGATCTTCTTGCGCTTTATCAGCATTGTCCGCTTGCCAAAAGAGCAGTGTCAGACGGGAGTCGTGGCCAGCAGCAGCAGCAGCAGTAGCTGCATCAGCAGGAGGAGCATCAGTTCTCAACCCATCTCAATCCACTTTCAGATCCCAGTGGAGCAGTTTAGTTTCCGTTTGAGCGCCATAATAAATTTGCCAGCGTCTTTTTCCCCGCCAGTTGCGACAACTTGGATGAAGGAGAAGTCGATCCAGGAGCATGAACAGGAGCAGGAGACCAATGCCTCATCTTGGCATTTTCTTTCACTCCTGCCTCCTCTGACTTGTGCATGCCGTGCGGCGCTTTGTTACGCTTGATTTACGCTAACAAGACATGAACGAATGGACACGGGGGCAGGCTAGCTGTGGGAGGGGGGAGTGGAACGGGAAAGGACGGGCAAAACTCCCGGAGACATTTTAAATGTGGCGCAAAAGAACGATTACAGGTTGTCCCGTTGCTGCAACCGCCACAAAACCACAGACAACAAATGGCTATGAGCGGGGCAAAGGTTGAGGCTTTGCGGTTGCTGGCAACTGCAGCCAGTGGGCGTGGGCGTGGGAGTGGGCATGGTTCGAAGACTGAGGACAGTGAGGTGTAACGATTGCCAATTCAAGCGAAAAGTTGGCGCACTTTTCCATTTCCGAGCAGAGACCAAGCCAAGACGTGCTGCTAGTTTGCGGGCGGGGCGGCAGCATAGGAATTTGAGTTCCGGGAACGTGGGCAACAAAATATCAGCAAAAATGTCAGGAAATTACAGGAAAATGAAATAAATGAAAATGGATACGCAATTTGAATAGCGTTGAATGCGCTCAGCGCCGTCGACAGGGTCACGAAGAAGCCCACTGGGAAGCCAAGAATGGAGCCGAGCCGTTGCCGTCTGGAGACGGGGTTACTTGACTGACAACGAAGAGCTTTCCTTTTGACTGAAATTGAATTGAATTGAAGGCAATTCTTGTCGTTGTCCAGGGTGGCTGTATTGTAAAGTGGGTTGAATGTCTAATAAGTATAAGATACCATATTAACCAGGCCCAGATTGAAATAGGATTCGACACATAATGTGCTGCAGTTGCTGGTCATTTGAGCTCCCGCAGCTGCCCACACAAGACCACAAACAAGGTGGCCATTTTGGCCCCACTTCTTGTCGGTCATAATTCCTGCAACAACTACGCAGCCCCTCGAAAATCTCAGTTCCAAAATCTCGACCAAATTACACGAAATGCAAATCCGCAACCCCCTCAGAGGGAGTTGAGCGGCCAATTTCAGGCTGCAAGCCAATTTCGCTTGGTAATTAGCATGCGAGCATTGAAAGGAATAGGCTTTAGGGGCGTGGCTTGAGGGGTTTGAGGTCGAGATGTTGCAATAAATTGGCGCCCCATTGCCGCACTCTTGTGCTGCTGATAAACAACACCAAAGGCGGCCATTGTTCCGGCGCCATTCGAGTGTTTAGCTGGGCTTAACACGAGAGCTTCAGCCTGTCAATGGGTTTGTTTCATGGCAGGAATTGGTTATTAAACCAAGGCCATAATCGTTAGCCCTTCAATCTGTGCGCAGGTAACCGTAGACGTGTTAAGCGTGTTTGTACCTTAAGCATTTAAGGCATAAATTGGGTAATATATAAACTTTTACTAAATTAAGATTGACTCGTTTCTGCATTTGAGTTCATAAAACTTTGCCCGCTCATTGGCAATTAAACTCTATTGATAGCTAAAACCAAGCACTTATTGCCCAGATGAAAAGTTGCTCAACCAAACTGCTTTAAACTCGAATAATTTTTGCATCGCTTAACTTTTCTTTCAGCAGCCAACTGGGCGTATGCGTACTCAGCAACTCAGGAGATATTCGTATTAAGGTTTGATAAAAGGCAGAAGAGATATAAAATTGCAAATAAACATATGAGGAACTATTTTAAGCAGGTAAAGTTGGATATATTATTTTATTTATGTATATAAAACTGTTTGTCCTGACTGACTTACTGACTGGCGATTGGCGATTAAAGCACAGCTTAAACTAGAGCTAGACAACACGTTAAGGCGGAGTTTTGGGAAGGTTCCACCGACAAGTGTGGAAAAATCGCGAAAACGTTTGTATAAAGTTTTTTGTTTTCCATTTGATCAGCCTCAAAATCATTTTCAAAGATATTTGCTCAAATTTATTTGATTTGTGCTCTTTTCCGAAAATCCAAAGATTTTTTGGGTGATTTTCTTATTTTCTTCAGATCGGCTTTAAACTTACTTTTTTTACCATCCGATCGGCTTCAAACTCATCCACTTTTTGGATTATGAATATTAAATTAATAATAAATTCTTAAAGTCTAAACCATTTGTTCATTTATCATTGTCCCATCTTGTATATATGTATATATATATTATGTCTACATTGATATGTTACGTCTATATAATGTCTACATTTCTGATTGTTAGGACATTATAACAATGTTATATTCGTCAGAGTACTAAAGATCAATTCGAGCTTTGATTTAGGTATATTAATAAAGCTTATATGTTTTATAATCATACAAAACTGCAGCCGAAACGTCTCACAGTGCTTTAAAGAGTATTCTGATGCAGATGCATTGAAAAAAAGGTTTTAATCTTTTCTTTGTCTGTGCTCTTATTATGTGGTTGTATTGTTCAGAGTGGGCTTAGACAGGATTATGGCCTGAAGCATGAACAATGCAGGAGTCTTTGACGCCTGCACACACGCAAACACACACACACACACACATACGCACATACGCACACGCACACAAATGCAACGGATTCTGCCGAGGCAGCAGAAATTGCAGCACAGCGCAAAGTGTCAGCTAATTGATATCAGTTTTCTCCCAGCAATGTTTTCGAGCACTGCTAAGCTCCTTTTGCAGCCTGTCAAGGATAACGAGCAGCTGCTTAAGTCCAACAGCGTTTAAGTCCACCAATAAAGCATTCATTGATAGGGCGAGCTGGCGGCTAGTTGTTGTTGTCCCTTTCTTCTCTGGGAATGTTGTGCCTGCTGCACAAATATTTTACCAAGAGTTTTGCAACAATTTCAATTGAATTATGTTATATGTGAGAGCATATCTCGCTTTGTTCTTAATACTCTGACATACAAACACACGCACACACTTATACTTAAGCACAGAACTCAATTATGCATAAAGCACAGCCAAAGCTACACTACGCAACATAATTGGGGTTTTTAATTATATATATTTGTAATTGGGTTCTTATGAAATATAAAATGATGTTTATGTACTGTACCCAAAAATAAAAAAAAGCGTAAAGAGAGTATAAAATAATAAATAAGTATATTTGTATATTAGTATATTCATATGTTATATTAGTACTATATATATTATAAATATAGCAGAAGGAAATATATAAATGTTTTGATCCCCTCTTGCCCCTCTGAATGAACGCGTTGAATGTGGAATTAGCTAGTCTTAAAAATTAAATAGATATTCTTGTAATGCTAGGTATTTTGGTTTTTGTATATTATACATAAATCTTAGAGAAATCATGCCCTGTTCTCCTCGAAAAAAAATTGAAATGAACCACGTTGCGCTTTTGTATTTTATTAATTAACTATATGAGTATTTCTGATAGCGAAGTGTTTGATTAACTCTTTTGGAATTTAACTGGAATCTCTTATCATAGTTAGACATTGAAATAAATGTATTTGTTGCATAGTGTAATGAGCATACAACTGAAAACACGAGCGAGAGATAGAAATGTGCAGAGCGTGAGGGCTAGAGATTCTGAATGCAGGCAGACTACGTAGTCTATAAATTAAATGCCATAACAGACCAAAAACATACTGGCAAATTGTTATTGTTGCTGTTGTTGTTGTTGCTGTTGTTGTTGTTGCTGTTGTCATTTGTCTGAACGTGTTGTTGCGTAAGCGAGGACAAGCGAGTGCCTTGTTTATTGTATGTCGAGATTCTCGTAATATTGTTAACCAGTGCGTATGAGTGATATTTAATTATTATGACCTTATGCATATTTCAAGTGTGCCACTGTTGGTTACATTTACATTTATTGGCAGTGCATGAACAAACCCCCACCCATCCGCCACCTACCCACCCCTTCACACAAATAGTTGGGCAGCCTGTTAAGTTATTTAATTATGACAATCAAATGGCACCGAGGCGAGGCGAAGACGGCCATTTGGCAAGTTGGTTGCATAACTTTTTTGGTTTGTTTCCAATTAAACTGCAACGTCTGTGGGGAATCTGGCTTCGAGGCAGAAGTTGTTGCAACATATGGCGGTAAATTGAATAAGTTTATGGGCCATGTGCTTTGCAAATTGATAAGCGCTGCGTTGAAATTGGCTTTGATTTTGGCAGTCGTTGTTCGAAAAGTTGCCCCGAAACAAAAGTTACACAGGCAATTTTACTTTGAAGAAAAGGGGTGGAGAGGGGACCAAACGGGGAGTAGACTGAAATAAATGCCTACACAAAATGTAGAGCAATAAAAACATGACAAGAAATAACAAAAAGTTTTGAGTTTTATATTTTATTTGTAAATATTTATTTGTATTCCATTACAATCAAATAACTTTAATCAAATTGCTTAAGTCGGTCTTAAATGCAGAAAAGTAGTTAAACTTATATCCCATGCCTGTCTCCCTCTCTCTCTCTCTCTCTCTCTCTCACTCTCTGTCTCTCTCTCTCCCTCTCTCTCTTATCACGCCATCAGAATGGCAGCTCGTCTTACCCTTTTGTCCCACTTATCTGACGCATCAGACGCATTCGCCTGTCATTAAATTATGCATTTGCGCAATCACTTCCTAAAATATGCAAAGGAGTGTACACTCGAGCTGTGGCGAGAGGCGAGGGGCGTGGGGCTGCCACGTTGCACGCCTCATTGCGAAGTAGCAAGCTTCCGCGAATTCTCTGGCTTCGCCGCAAGTTTACGAAGAGCTTGCCTCGCTTGATTTGCGTTCTTCCTGCCGCTGTCCTGCCGCTCCCCCTATGTCGACATCGCTCACAAGCCGGAAGTTGATAAAGTGCCTGGCTGCCATGGAATTCCGCGGCATGTTGGGGCATCTGACGCTCTCACTCTCGCCCATTCGCATGTTCGCTCTCGTGTCTTTATTAAAGTATTACACACATGCACCCGACCGTGCGGAAATGCATTTAGAGCACCCACAGCTTAACCCCTTCCCCACTGGCAGCTCCCCCAGCCACAAAGCAACAGATATATTTCAGGCATTTGCTTTTGATTCACAATTGAAACGCTTCGGATTGCAATCACAGCCATATATCATCAGTATCTGCGGGCGTCAGTTAAAAACGAGAGGGGAGCGGGGGCGGGACAAAACTATTCATATTCGTTTTAATTCTCACACACGTATTAAGCACAAAATTCAAGAAGCCAGAGAAATATTAAAGTTTTTTGAATGGTCCATCCCTAAAAATTCCTGATCCGTTGCCAGTCTGGCTGCCATCTGTCGATGTTATTTAGTAAAAATAATATTTTGCTAAGAGTTCTCGTATTTTAGAATCTACATTTAGAGCTTTGTGCAATTTGTTGCTGTAACATGTACACCTGCTCGGGCGTCAGCAACCATTTACTTTTTAACAACTAGCTATTTGCTGGCTGTGAGGGAATTTTAGTTTCCATTTTCAAACTGTTTCATTTATATGGGAGTTAAAATAGATTTTTCTCGTTAACTGGTTGCACATAAATCACGCATACGCAACGTTGCACCGCGCACAGCTTTGACAGTTCATTAAATTTCCATCAATGGCTGCAGCAGCACGTGCTGAAATTCTCTTTCAGTTTTTATAGCAATTTCATCGGATTTGCTAAATTAATGCTGCATGCGAGCAGATAGCGTTAATTATAATGCATAAATCAGCAGGATTCCGAAAGGGGCAAATGCAATGGGGAGACGTAATGGATTTTGCGAGTATCTCAAAACAAACAATGGCAACAAAGCAACAATAAACAAGAACCAACTGACCAAATACGCACTGTCAACGCAGCGAAAAAAGAGACGGAGCCAGAGAGGGAGAGAGAGAGGGAGAGAGATAGAGATAGAGAGGGGTACTGTGCGTTTTTTTGAGAGGGAGAGCAAAATATAAACGACGTTTAAGCCAAATATTATTTCTAATAAGCAAAGGCAAATAAAATGCTGTTGTTTTCAGGAAAGCAAATGAGATGGGAGAAAGAGACGCAAATAAATAGCTCAGATAGATTTTTCAAAACAAAAAAAAAACAGCGTTAGTTTCTTCTTGTCTTGAGAGCTGATTCAACTCTAAGCACTAGCTGAAAGTGCGTCTTGGATTGATATTGATTATGGTGTTTTAGTTTTCAAGTTTCCTTGCCAGCTTCAGCATTTGAAAGCCAATCAATGGCAGCTCAGCCAGCAGGCAAATACCATCAAATGCCAAATTCAAACAAAAATCAATCAAAAACGAGAAAAAAAGAATATCTATGGCACGCCGAAGGTTTAATACCCTTGTAAAATTTGACTTTTGCCGATGTGTGGGAATACAGAATGCAAACATTTACAGTTCAACCGATCGTTCCTATAGCAGCTATATATTATAGTTTTCTGTCTACTGAGAGACAGACAGACGGACAGACGCACATGGCTATATCAACTCGGCTGAATATATATATTTTATGGAGTCGTAGAAATCTCTTTCCATACGTTTGACATTTCATTATACCCTCTACAAAGGTATAAAAAAACTAACCCCAGCCACCAGCATCCAACAACCAATCAAAGAAAGAGCTTCTTCCAGCTTAACGCATTCGTACCTGCAAAAGAAACAGCAGCAGCAGGAGCTGAAGGAGTAAGCACTCGGTTCAGTCAAAAGTAATACGCATAACAGAAAGACATGTTTACCCTAGTAGCTTACCAGCAGGTAGATGCAGCTGCTCGAACAGCTGCTGTAAATATATATCTTTTAAATTCAAAGTTATTTATATGTGATGTGAAATTGGAATTGCTGTGAAAGCGAAATGCAGCGTTTGTTAGGCTAGCGATTCATCATCGTCATTGACATCAACAGCTCATCTTCATCGCCATCATCATCATTATCAACAATCGATTCAAATGGGAACTGTCAAAACAACAGCGATGAGCCAGCCAGTGATCGGGTAGTCACTGTGAAATCTGACCAAAGGATGAGTGAAATCAGCAGCGGGAAGAACTTTTAACGAGTGGTGGGCATATTTGATCTGAACTGAATACTTTTTGCACTGTCGCATTCATAAGGAACTAGTTCTTTATCAGCGATTAGTCACAGCAACAGTCACGATCCGTGACTCGTAAGGACTACTTATGAAGCCTGAACAAAGGATTGATGAGGACAGAGGAGGGAGGAATAATGTTAATAACAAGTTCTTGCTTATTTGAAAAACTTTTTGTACTGTGGCATACTTAAGCAACTAGTTCTTTATTATCTATTCGTTCCTTAATACAGTGACAGCTAAGGTCATGATTCGTGATTTGTATTCGCTGCGCAGCTCCAAGGACACAGACTTACTGAGGACTACTTACGATGACATTCATTTGAGTGCCAGGCGACTAGTCTAAATATGTTTTGAATAAATATATATATCGATTGAAAAATGTGTGCGACTGCTGCACGTTGCCCCCTCTTGGCACTGTCTCGCATATCAAAGGCCATCCAAATTGCAAAGCATTTCCCCTCCAGAGAGCAATTGTATGGGGACTAACCCGAGCTCTGAGTTGGTTTGCAATGTGTGGAAATTGTCACTTGAAAATTGCCAAGTTGAAA
The DNA here is from genome assembly GCA_035045885.1 of Drosophila borealis. Classification (NCBI taxonomy): domain Eukaryota; kingdom Metazoa; phylum Arthropoda; class Insecta; order Diptera; family Drosophilidae; genus Drosophila; species Drosophila borealis. The sequence goes on from JAWNOR010000211.1 coordinate 5,645,948, forward strand.
AGAAGTGTCGATGCATGGCAATGCTTGGCTTGCTTGGAATAGAAATGGCTTGGAGTGGGTCTCGCAGAGGGTTTCCCCATTGTCAGTGGCTTAGCTGTCACGCTTCTGTTGTGTGTTGGTTTACTTGTAGCTCTGCTGTGCTGTGGAGCACAATGGGTGGCTACATTTATTTCTGGCGACCTCGCCCTCCTACCTAATCACGCGAAATGATGCTGTCCGCTGTCCATTGATTGATGCGTCCCCAACAGCAGCAACAGCAGCTGCCTGGCCTGACTGTTTGACCAAAACTACCCTCAAAACCAATTACATTGCACGCACAAATATTATACAATTATAATAAGTAATTAGTCAAAGTCTTCTTAAAGCTGCCCGCCCCAAGCACGACGCCCCGGCTATTAACATAATTAAAATCGAAATGAAACGAACGAAAAGCCTTTCCACGCTCATTGCGAATACGTGCCCCGCATCTGGGCGCCTAAATGTAGGCAACACGAATTTGCATATTTTAATATCGCGAACGCATATTAAATGCACAATTTTTGCCATTCGACGCCCAATTAAAAGTGGCTTAATTTCCGGGTAGATAAATACATATATTACAATCATAATAAAGTGTAGCCCGTGAGTTGCCATGAGAGGAAAGTTAAATTAAGATTTGAGTAGAGTTTTTCATATATTTAAAAAGTTATCAATATCTTGATATGATATGGCATAGACGAGGCGATATATATATAATTTACAGCTTATTAACTAATGTTCGTAACATATCTTGATATGATATTGGTTGAAGTAGACGCGATATATAACGTAACGTATTTTATCCCATTTGATCAACATAAAACATTTAAAATATCCTTTTAACAGACAAGCATGTTTTAATTATATATCTAACAGAAAAATAAGCCTTAGCAAGAATTTACTGATTTATTGTTTAATTCGTTAATATATAATTAAAACTTATTTAAAAAATGGGACTTAAATTTGTAATAAGTGTAATAAGTAATAAATGACAGACATAAGTTTTAATAGAGAGCAACAAATAGTTGACAGTCCTCTACTCTATCGCTATCTACATATATGTACCAAATATATATATATATATATATATCTTAGATATGGGTGCTACCAGCTGTCGAAACATTTCGACAATCATAAATTTTAATGACAAACGCGCATAAAATGTAAATCAAATGATATTAAAGCACCGCCTGGCCTGGCCCTAATGGGCCGCTGCTCATGTAGGGACCGAGCCATTTGGTGGGGATGTGTAACATGCCGTTTTTATGGGAAATTATGGAAATTGATTGCCAAGTGGTTCCCAATGCCGCGGAGGGGTGTGTGGCCGGGAAATGGAAAATAATCGCGCGAAAAGTTTGTCAACATGAAAAGCGTCAAGAGAACTTCAAGTTGAAGCTGAGTGATGTCTGACACGAGTGTCTCCAGAAAAGGGGTTGGGGACTGGCAACTGGAGCGGGAGACTGTCTCTGACATTGATGATGACGTTGGCCATGGGCGTTGACAATGTTTGTCAACAGGCAGGCAGCTTGACAAGATGTCCCCAAATGAAGACAGACAGCTGCGAGTGGGTGGAGCTACTCCCCCAATCCGTAGGGGCATCCCAGGGAAGTGGCGGCTAAAGGCAGCTAAGATGCTGGGCGGGGTAGACGCAGTCCCTCAAGTGCTCAGTTTTTCTTTTCTCAGCTTTTCCATAATGAGCTGCAGTTTGCTGCATTTAATTGGCAAAGGAGGGCGGCGGTCTAGGAGATGGGTTGCGAGAGGGTTTACCGCAGTTGCAGACGCTCCTTTTGTTTGTGGTCCGCGCTTAAAGTTGCCAAGTGGCCAAAAGTTTGGCACTTGCAATGCGAATGGATGCGATAAGCGGCACTTTTCCGGTTTTCTGTCTGCGAGAGCAATTAAAGAGGAAAGTTCCATGCCACGCTGAGAGAGGGAAAGCGATGTGAAGAGGGCGGCGATAAAAATATCATTTAACATGAGAACTGAAAGAACGAAACAATTAAAGGGGCCCAAAAGCAAGTTGCAAATAAAGAAAGCCGAGACTGTCTTAGTTAAAAATGAACGTGGATCAGCGTCATTAAGAGTACAAAGACTAACCGAAAGCGATTGAATAGAAATTTTGAAAGCTAATCAAGCTGTGAAATAAAAAACTTCATCCTGCAGACAACTGAGTAATTCCTTAAGACAACCAACTAAATTTTAACATTCAATTAAATTCAAATCTTTACGAAGTCCGAGAAATTCGAGGAAAACCAAGCCACAGCCACCACAGGGCAACTAAGTTTTCTTGTGATTGCTTTCCATTTTGCATAGCCAAGTGTATTTTCTATAAAGATATTCAATGAATTTTAACGCAAATAAAGTGCAGTCTTCTGGTTTTTTGCCACGAATCCTCTTAATCCTTTGGCCGTCGAGCCCAAGGAGAGGAAAAAGCATTTTGAATACTGGATGAAAGGCGCACAAGGAATGCATAAGAACGAATTAAAACCATAAAATATTTGCAATCAAAACAAAAAACGCCTCAAAACGATTTTCCAGGCTAGAAAAGCCAAAACAACTAAATGAAAACCCATAAAATAAATTTGCCATAAAATATGAGAAAAGATTTACATATAAAAACAATAACAAAATGCAGTTGCAGCTGCCGTTGCACTTGCATTAAAGAAATTAAACTTTTCTCCGGCTGCAGCCAGCATCCTTCTCTCTTGAGGGGCGTGGCGGGGGGAAAGACTGCAGCTAGTATGGGAACTGGGAATTGTTTGCGGTTCCATGGTGCTGGGTCTGGTTCAGTCCTTTTCAATGCCTGGGTAAACAACTTAGCAACTTTGCCTCAAGGTGCCAGGAGCTGAGAGTCGACTCAAGTCATATTTATGTTTTCATGCCATGTGGGCGCCCAGACACGCCCATCAGCTTTTTGTCAATTTCACATGCACGACGGTTTCATTGCCAACGTCGACGACGACGTCGACTCCACTGCGAATTGCTCCTGCAGGGCAAATATCCTGTGCACGAAACGTGCACAAGTCCTGGCCAGCACATTAGTATAGATAAAGCTGGTGAGCAGCTGGGCTGGGAGTTAGATAGAAATAGAGATAGAGATAGAGTAAGAGAAGCGGCGGGTGTTTATGTGGATAGATGCATGCACATGGCAAACAAACAAATCCAAAGCCAGCCAATGAGCCTGCCTTTGAATCTGAATCGAAAGCTGAATCTGAGTCCGCCTCACAGTTTTTTTGCTCTGTCGACTACCGAACACATGAAAAGTCGAGCAAGCTATCAAAATGCATAGCTTCTGTTTTGTGCATTCAACTGCAAGGGGTATCAGGGTTTTATTATTCCGTTTGTAGAACTTAATAGTAGAGCATGAAGATTGCCAAAGATCATTTAAATATCAATGCTTGAACTTAATTTTAAATGAAATTATACTACTTTACTGACAATGTATCTTGTGATACCCTTTCCTATCGTCTAGGCGAGTCGGCTTAGAATTACATAAGAACTTTGTATTTGGGCTAGGGTATTTATTTGTCGATTCAGTTTTTGTTGCTTTTTCTGTTGTGCCATTTTTTGCTGCCTACTCATTGTGGGCAGTTCAAGCAACTTGCAACAACTCACAGAACAGCAGCCGCAGCAGCAGCAAAATGCAAAATGTGATTTAATGCGCTTTGGTGTCGCATGCTAATGAGGCAAGTTTGTGCCACAGTTATATGTATGTAGCTGCAGCTTTGTGGCACGTGCCGAGCAACACGAGTTGCCCTCTAAAGATGCACGACACACAAAAAAAATAAAAACTAAAAAACTGGGCCTATGTGAGCGCTGTTTGCCTCGAATACCCAAGAATTATTATATGCTAAATAGTTTTTCCTTAGCCCCGACTGATTTATAGAGTGAGCCAGAGATGATGTCGTGCTAATTGTGTTGCCGGCCCTTTCGGATGCCTGCAACGTCTCAACAGCATCTGCCAAAACGTGACTCCCAGTAAGTGGGTCTTAAAACTGCTCAAAGTTGACAGCCAGCGTACTTTACTCATAGATTATTTACCTAGGCTACGTGACATTCCCCGACGTTAACAATACGTAAAGCATATTTTTTGGTAGGTTTTGTGCAGAAGAAAATTCAATTCAATTTATTTATTTTTAATTAATTTGTATTGAATATAAGGTTTATTTAAATGTCTCTTCTTGGAAGGCGACTTTTAACTTCTCAGCTGAATGGGATGAAAAGATGTTAAATAATAATCGAATTGGGATGTTGAAATGGGCGATTGTTGTGCTTTACTGCAAGTTGTTTTACCCCTGTCATAAAAGGAGACATCGCCGACTCCATGAAGTATATATATTCCAGATCAGCATCTAGAGCCGAGTTGCTACAACCATGTTCTTCTGTCTGTTTCCATGCGAAGTAGTCTCTTAATTAATCAATAAATAGCAGGTAGTACGTCGATACCGGCCGAATCGGACAACTATATTATATAGCTGGCATAGAAACGATCGGTCGAAGAGTAGCTTCTTGTATGGACAACGTTTTCGCCTATCACGATATCTTGACCAACCTCGGCATATACTATTATATTTATGCTTTTTTTTCTATGAGCAAAATCTTATTAAGATCAAACTACTATTTTAATCAAATTCGGCATTTACAAGCTTCACTATTTTCTGACATAACGGCAAAGCAAGACAATTCCAAAATTACTTGTCCGATCGATGGTAATCAATAACGTATAGTAAACTGTTAAAATAACGTTTAAAAATGTTCAATCGCCATGAGTTGTTGAACTTTAAATTAATTTGTTTAGTAGTCATTAATCATACAAAGAACACTCTTACTAACTTTAGGCTGCGTGACAGCCGCGACTAGAGCTAATTTAATTAATGCCCACAACATATTCGCCGTGGTTGCTTTTCAATTAATCGCCCCCAACGTTAACTGAACATGCAGGCAGAGCAAGTCAACGACTCTTCAAGACTTCAGTCTTTAGTCTCTTAAAGCGTAACTGGAATATGCGCCATGCAGAAGCGGGACACGCACTTTAAGGCCAAAACCAAATCAGAGTCGTGGGGAGTTTTGCAACATTCATAGCTTGGCGCAGGTAACGTTAACTGATAATCACTCAATTTGCTCCAAGGCACATACAACTATGAAGTTCACTCAACTCCGCTCAACGATAAGGGAGCGCAGAGCGGCACCGTGCTGGCGTAGAGGGGCTCGGTGGGGGGATTGGCAACCTGGTGCAAAACAACAGCGACCAAAGAAGCTAACGCCTGCGAGCTATTTAGAACAACAAAAACAACAACTGCCTGGGAGAGAGACAGAGTGAAGTGCACCAAATTGGCATTACCGTGGCAAAGTGGGTAGCTATTGCAGGGTGGGATAGGGTGGCGGGGGAAAGACAAAGGCAGGGCATCTGCCATGCAAAATAAATGTTGCAAGCGTAAACATTGCTTAGCGCTTGCAACAATGCGGGGCAACAACACGTTTGGGCTGCTTTCAGCTGAGCAAAATGCATAATGCAGCAGCCGCAGAAGGTTCAAACTGGCAACTTGAAAAGACACAAAAACAAAAACGAAAAAAATATAAGAAAAAACGAAAGAAAAACATAAATGGAAAACACAAGAGAAAAATTAGTTACGCCAAAAGCGGTTGGCAGCGACGTTGAATGCTCTGGATGGATGCCATGCTAAATGTCTGCGGGGCACGATTATCATGTATAAGTCGAGGCCGAGTTAGAAGTGGAGGTGGCACCTAAGCAGCCAAGCACTGGGCTGAGCTCTGCTCCTCCGTGCCATCCACTGGGCTGGTACTTACTTAAATCCCATGCACGGCCACTACATTAGCTGCATCAACTGCAGCGAGAGCGTCCACGAAAGTGTTGAGCTTGTTATAGCCCACAACTTGGATGGACGCAGGGTATGAGGGGATCTGGAAGCGATTTGAAAGGCAGTTGAAACTAGCTGGTCTTGGCTTATTATATTTTATTACTCCTATTAATAACATTATTAGTCTTATTTTAATTATTACAATTATTATTGTAAATGAATTTAATATTGTTTAAAATATATTGTTTATTATTATTATGATTGTTTTTATTCTTATTATTTTTATAATTATAATTATATTATGTTAGTAGAAATTAGCAGGTCCTATTTACTACCACTTTTATTTATTTATTTATATTTATTTTATTATATTATTTAGTTAATATAATTTAATTATTATTATTATATTTACTATTATATTATTTCATCATTACAATATTATCATTATTATTTTTTTATATGTTAATATTATTGTAATTTAATTAAGTATTGTTAAATATTCTGTTACTTATTTTATTATTATAACTATTATTAGCGCATTAGCACTAGAACTAATACATAATTATGAGTATTAGTACTACCTAAGTACGTTATAAGTACTTATAATTATGATTGCTTATATATAATAAGTTATATATGTATGTATATGACTATAGCTTGCGAAGTAAACCAGAACTTTAGCCTACTCGAGGAAAGTAACTCTATAGATATCTTCAATCTTATCGTTATAATATCTCAATTGAAAACTGCAGGGCATCAGAGTTTCGGCATCCATAGGTTTTTTTTTTTTTTTTTTTGCCAGCCAGAAGTCGTTTTGCATAATTCCAAAGTCAAGCCGCGAGTTGGCGGCCAAAATGTGGCCAAAATGTACGGATGACATACGCTGGCAGGCGTGGATCTGTAGAGGATGCGGATAAGGATGCAGCCATAGTCGTAGTCGTAGTCGTAGTCGCAGTGGTGGTGGCGGTGGTGGCGTTGGCGTTGGCATTTGCTGTGGCAGTTGCATGGCTCAGTGCGCCTAAGCTTCGTTTGATGGCTGACGTTTTGAAGCGTCCGTGGCCCGGAGGCGTCAGTGGAGCTAGCAATGGCACCGGCATTAATAGCTGTGTGCAACAATGCAGCTATGTTGCAACACTTGGTTGCGGATTTGGCGACATTGTCGCATGATTTGAAGATTTCCAGCTGGCGACAAGTTATCAAGACGAACGTGACTAGCAAACAGTTGGCTTAACTTTTTCTTCCACATCGACTTGCCCCGACTCGCCACGCCACGACAAGCCAAGCCAAGCCAGAAAGTTGCCACAACGCCAAAGCTGCCACTGACAGGCGATAGGGCGTTTAGTCTGAATTTGTGGCACACTGTTTAACTAAACTTGTGGGTACAACTTTGCGGTGTGTATGATGCAAATGTGCATACCGAATCCTGTGGGCTGCAAATCATCGTGAAACTAATCAAACTCTTGCTGCAACTTTACAAAAAAACTTTGAGAATATGCTATATCTTGTTACTAAGAAAATCAGCAGAGATGCGCATTAAATATAAATCCGATCCTGACCAAGCCGAAAACTCGGCTTTTGATGCTGATCAGCAAAGTATCAAAAAAGTGAATATTCGTTCTCGACTTTCTGCCAACAAACTTATATATTTAAGACTGTGATACCTCCCGTATAACATCTTTCAATTCAAAATTTCTCATACGAACCATTAGAAAGATAGGTCAGCCTAATCAAATCTATGGCACAATGTTCATTAATGAGCTGCTGGTAAAGCAAAGAGGTATAGCAAAAAGAAAACTAAGTTTGCTCGAAAGCAATATTTCAAATAATACGAAAAATCAGCAAGAGAATTGATAAAGAGACAATAATAGTACACAAAGAAGTGTGGGGGGCGACGAGGCATGATCATGGCGGAAGGCAGGCATTCGGGCAGAATGAGACTTCATCATAAAGGGCACTTGGCAAAGGTCGTGAGCATAAATTTCAAAATTGTTTTGACGTTATTAAAGCGTCGCCAGCGTCTAGAGAACAATTCGCCAGAATGAGCCAACGAAACGAGCAAACGAAAGGCATTGATGAAGTACATCAACATGAGCATCAGCATCAGCAGCAGCAGCAGCAGCAGCAGCAACCAGTGGAGATTGCGATGGCGACCTCATATGCCACAGGGCAAGTTTTGGCTTGAAACTTATGGCTACAGCGGCGCAGAGGCGCAGCGACGGGATCTCAGCCAGGGCCCAGACTCAGTCGCAGACCCAGAGCCAGAGCAAGACCGGGAAAGCATTGTGCTGTTTATTGAGAGTGGTGACTGGTGGCCTGGCCGGAGCGGGCCTGGCGATGCTGTGCGGGTGATAAGTAACATGAATCACGTTTTATTTTGCCTTTGGACTTTAACGATGCAGTCGGCGACGTGGGCTGAGGATGCTGCTCGACTCGCTGACTCGCTGGCTCAATGGCAGACTGACTTCGACTTCGACTTCGAGCAAGTCTGAAACTGCGACTGGGACTGCGACTGGGACTGCGACTGGGACTGGCACTGGGACTGGGACTGGCACTGGGACTGGGACTTTGGCAAAGGTCAGCCCATAGTACAAGTCCCGTCTCCCAGCTCTCAACTCGCAGCTCTTACGGTTCCCAATGACTCGTTGCTGCAATTTTTATTTACCTTTTGTGTACTATGCGAGTGAAGTTCTGCTCAGGTTTTGTATTATGCCTGGAGCGTTTTCAGTTCCTTTTTTTTGTTTTGTCTTTTGTTGTTGCCCTGCCTTGGAACGTGAGAATTTAATATTTCTTTTCATTAGCCACGGTCGTAGAAGTTCAGCTCGTTGAGAGGTGGGGTGTCTAGTCCCTAGAGTGGGGGGCGTTCAGGTTGTGGCTAGAGTTTTGCTGTACCTTGATGAGAGACAGGCGACACTTACAAATTTCATGGTTCTATTTAAAAAAGGTCGCACCAACTGTGAAACAAATGGCATATAAATTATGCCTAAAGGCCAATGGCAAAACTAGATGTGCGGCAGAGATTTTGAGAGCCTTTCAAGATGAAATATTTGGTCAATGATTGCCGAGTGGCTTACCAAGAGCTGCTGGCATTATGAACAGCATAGCTCCATTAAGCTTTCTTATGATTTGTATACCCTGTAACCATATTTTGGTATCAAAAAGTGATGTTAAAGTTGAGCAAATATATGTTAAAGACAATAAAAGGCATCTCTGCTCCTATACTGGACATCAAGGGCTAAAGACTCGAAGAGTTTATGGCACAATAAATGTTTATTGTGCCCAAAACATTTGTATTCCATATAGAAATCCATGTTTGCATTTGTATCTCAGAGGGCCAGTTATTTTTATTTGCCGCTTTGGAATTGAATGATTTCATGCTCCCTTCCCAATTTCCTCTTTGTTCCTTTCTTTGATAAGGCCTTCTCTCACTGCCCGTTGCCCTTCTCATTTCGACAGCTTTGGGCGCTAAAAAGAAATTATGACAATTAAGGGAAGCACGCGCCAGTCGAAACCGCAACATAAATCAGATTAAGGCCAGTGGCTACCATTACCGCCCCACCGCCCATGCGGCGCACGGATTGTGACCACACGCTGACAGCCTTTGTGGCAATGGCTTTAATTACTGAACGTGGCAAAAACAACTTTTTGGCCACCTGCTGCATGCTTTACGAGCATATCTTTGTGGCGCCCAACTGGCGATTACTGGTCGTAGCCCATTGCCCCTGATCACAAGTAGTTTCCTAAGGCAGCTATCCCCGGCTCGGCTCGGCTCGCCTCAGCTCAGCTCAGCTCAGTGGACTTGAGTTAAGTTAAGTTTAGTTTAGTTTAGTTTCACTTTACAGCGCAGCGTGTGGCCTCATCAGTGCTCGCCTTTTATGGCGTTCGTGCATTAAAATTTGTAGCCTGTTTCATCATACGATTCACATTTGAATACATCTATGGAAACACAGAAATTTATGCGGCTCCACTAAAAGCCCCAACTTTATCCATAAACCCGCAAAGTTGAAAGGCTGCCCAATCAGTTCGCTGAGTTATGCGCTTACTTTTTATACCCGTCGAGGGTATCATAAATGGCATATTAGACTTGTGCAATATTTTTAAATGTTATAGAAAGCACCCCAGTTTTGTTTGTTATTTTCAACAATTTGCAGCTTAGTCTTGCCTTGCAATATATTTGAAAAGTTATATTAAAATGTTATAAATGTAGTATCTGTATTCAGGTTTGTGTTAACACCAACCCAAAGGCTGGGTATTTCATAGTCGGGCTGCTTTCTCGCCCTTTGCCGCAGCACTCTTATTGTGGAGCCTATCTAGTTGCGCATTTCATCAAATTGCCAGCGATAACTATAAAATTTTACAACATTTTCGCCATCAAACTCAATTCATTTGCAGTTCGAACTTTGTTTAGCCTATTCCTATCCGCCCCTTCGCCCCGCGCCACCTTTAGCCCTAACCACCCCTTCGATAGGCACTGCATAAACAACTCAACTGTTTTCTCAGCTTGCCAAATTTACAGACGATATTTCCATTGCGTTATTTGCGATGCCATTAAAATCGATTTCGGATGCCCGAAAAACTTTTGCAGCAACTGTCATTAGTATTGTTAGTGGGCGCGGGGAAAACTTTATCAATTTGTGGGCGTGGTTTTGGCTAATAATTTATGCCACCCCGCGCAGCACAACGCAGCACCGCTCAGAGAGTTCACTAATGGCATTGTCGCCCCGGCCCAACATGACTCATCAGTAGTGAAGTTTGCAACGCCCTCCCGTCAGCCCCCTCAGCTCCATCCGTCCCGTCGGTGCTGGGGATTTGGTCGTATTTCAATTTGTGTCCATTCATTTTGTAGCGATTGTTTGTCTTCATTTCCGATGCTTAACCCTGATTGACATTCATGCCCCATCATTTATTCATTTGGCGCCGTTTTAATCCGGAAAAGTTGAAGATGTCAGCCGAGTCCTTGCCGAAAATTTAATTGACTGCTTCGACTGAAATTAGCAGCCCACAAAAGTGCCTGCAATTGTCAGCAGCTGACAAATATTGGCACTCCCATTAGACAGCCGGAAGGCGTCTAACTGCTTCCCCTGCCACACCAGGCGAACCCCTTGAAGATTGTTCTGATTTTTTGACTGGCTTCTCGACAGGATTGCCTGACGACTGCTGCGCAATTTGCTGCGATTTGCAAGCGTCTTACAAGAGAAATTGTGCTGGGGGCTCCAGTTGTGCTAGTTGCCCTCGCTGGGGTTGTAAGTCGGACGAGCAATTAACTTTGGCACTGTTTGCGGCTTGCCCCCACTCAACTATTCACTCCGGGAGTGTAGTTCCTCGAGACCCCAATGGTCATGAAGTTTCATTGAGCAGCAATGGAGCGCAGCTGTCGAGATTTTTGTAGCAGCTAAGATTAGAGAGAACTATTGTGCAGGATGCTATTATATAATTTATTTACTTCATACACAACTTCAGTCGCCAATTACTTGAATTTCTATTCGCACGTTGTCAAAGGGTCAAAGTCGATGTGCACACACAAAAACAAAAGTTTATCTTTTTGCAGTCTACATTTGGTCATTGCCTAATTGAAAATTCCAATTAAACGCGTCCACTTTTCACAGTTTTTCACTGGTGCTCTTTTTCCCAGCTGTCAGCCAAAGTATTTGCAATTAATTAAATGAAAATCTCTTTCTTTACTTTTTACTACCTATATGATATTTAGCTTTGGACAAACGAAAAACAAGTTAAATATCAGGGAAATTTTTGTACAGCTAACAGTTTACAGGCATGTTGATCTTCTTTAACCAGATTTGAAACTTTTTTTCACCCTCAGCTTTTCGCGATTCTCGCGTATTTCGGCTAGGGTCTTCCGCACATGTATTGCAAGCTTTTGGCCCGTTTCCAGGTTCCATTTCAGCTCAAGCTTGAACTGTTCCCAGGCATTAGTCATGCTATGCCACGTGTCTGTCATATAACTGGCTATGCCCGACTTAACCGTCTGACTTAGGCGATCCGTGTAAACGAATGTATGCACTACGACCAAAGATAAGACATTTACACAAAGCCAAAATTTGAAAGACATCCTTCATAAGTGATTAAATCGGAGTTCAATAGGAAAAAAATCTGCTGATATTAAATTCTTAAAAACACAAACACATTCTTATAAATACAAATACAAACACGAAATTTTCCAGGCTACTTGTACTCTTAGATTATCTCAGATTTCATTCCTAGCTATGGAGGGAGCTAACTGGAGTTCGACGCAAAACTATTACACTGATATGGTGATGGCACTTTTATTTAACTTAGTAATTCTCATACCCTAACATAAAGTCAGAGACTATCGATTTTTGCTTTTTCTATGACTAAAAGGCTGCCTTTTTAATTTGATTGATTCCCAATCGATATTTGACCAACTCGTTGGTATTCATCTATTTTCAAGGACTAGTCAAAATTGTTAGCCGGAAAATCGAGAAATATCTCTTTTAAGCGCTCTTACTCCTTTTCGACATTTATTGATACAACATTTTTGGCCGTCATATTTAAAGACAAGCTTGATATTTATTATACAGCAGGTTTAATAAAGCCCATTCCTCAAGGGCCACTGTTAAATACGCTAAATACAATAAAATAATAAACTATTTATTAAAAAATAGAGCCCTGCATATTTAACATAGATTATATCCTCACACAAATAGAAATTAACAATTTGCCTACTGCAAGTGAAAATCATATTAACTACTGGGGTCAAAAAATCCGGCGCACAGAGTATAGAGCAAGTCGTGTTTAGATCTGTTAGCAGCAAAAATTCGTGTGGATGTGATGCACTAGCACCCATATACACATACGTACGTTTATATTTGGCGATTCTTTCTGCATACATATGTATGTTTGGGTGTGTGTTTCCCCACGTGATATCTACATATGTAGGTTTGTGTGTGGTCGCTTTTGCTTTATCTACCTATGAATGGCGCTCACACGAATTTTTGTTGTTGCTTATCGCTTCAAAGAGGAACTTAGCTGGAGATCATTTGGTTGCTCTCTTTTCTGTGCGCCGAGAAACTATTGTGCATATATGCATGTATTAGGCAAAGCAAAAATAAAAATTTGTATGTATGAATATGCGCAATGATGCTGGACACAAGAACTGTAACTCTCATTTTGTTTTGGTTCCATTGAACACTCATTAATACATACCGCTTTTAAGTTATGAAAAGTGCGGCTCTGAAATTGTGCGTTTAGTGTTTGGAGGTAAAACTTTCAGCTTTTTTACATTAGTATGTGGCGATGCCTGCAATCGTCGTATCAAAAGCCAAGCTTTCTTTAAATTTAATTATTTTTACTTAAACAAATAAATAATAAAATATACAAATTTGCCGCTCCTAGAATATACACTTTCGGACTCCTTCAGGTCAGCAACTGCTAGCATTTGACAACATTTCATTTGAAGTCTAAGGCAGTGGATGTTATATTTGCAAATTCTACTTCAATCGATTGAATAGACACAACATATACAAGTGGTATATCTTTTCATGTTCGAGATTTACGTACCCGTGACATTTTCATTGGAATCTATTAAAAAATATAAACAATAATGCATACTTAACATAGACCAGCAATTAACAAATTACCGCTGTGTAGACTCTTCAGCAAGCTGAAAGTAACATCATATTGACGACTGGGGTCAAACCAACTGAGATCGAATTTGCGCGAGCGCAAAGCGCATGTAAAAAATCGGCGCACAGAATATAGAGCAAGTCATGTCTTGGGCTGCTTGCTGCAAAAATTCGTGTATGTGATGCATAAGTAGATAAAGCACCAGCACGAATATATACATATATACGTACGTTCATATTTGGCAATTCTCTCTGCATACATATGTTTGGGCGTGTGTTAACTCACGTGATATCTACATATGTATGTTTGAGAGTGGGTTTTATTGCGTTATCTGCCTTTGAATGAAGAACTTATCTTGAGATCATTTGCCTGCTCCAATTTCTGTGCGCCCATTGTGTATATATGTATGTAGTAGGCTAAGCGAAAATAACATATGTATGTGTATGCGCAATGGTGTCTGACCACAGGGACTGTTAATCTTCTTTTGCCTTGGCCAAATTTAACATTCGTGAATACACATCGCCTTATAGTAATTAATATGATAACCATTAAGCGCTGTTGAATGGTTAGAGGTAAAACTTTACGTTTACATGACTATATGTGGGGCGGTGTCTGCTAATATCATATTTAAGACCAATTTTCTTATAAATTAGCTGCATTTTTATTTAATCAACATTTAAATAAGTTCTTTCTAAATTCAATCGGGCCAGGACTTCTAATTTTCGACAGAATTTTATTTTAAGAAAAAGGCAGTGGGTTACATTAAATTACAGAATGGTCAGTCTGCTTAAACGGCATTGATCAAATTAACAGAGTGTTGTGAATTGTGAGTGCATTGAGCAGAAGAACAAACCAGCAAACAGCAAATAATCAAACGACCAAAATTCGAGTGAGATCGATGCGACACATTGACCAGCATATACATACACCCACACAAACAGATGTATGCGCTGAGAAGCGCCAAGGCCAGAGATAAGCAGTCACCTGTTTGTGTGTGTGTTCGCTGTCATTTATCTTCTTACGCTCATGCACTCACGACTCTTTTTGGTGCTGATCGCTGATTGGTCCAATCAATAATTGCTTGCATTGAAGCTCTCGCCTGGTCGTTTGCGTGCTCTATTTTCTGAGCGCCGGTATTTTGGTCCGCTTTGGATCTGCACAGCTTTATTCTGTGTTAGTTTGGTCACATTAGTCGATATGGCATGATGCTATGCAGCGAGTTAAAGTATGTTAAACCAATTTTTATTATATTAATATCAATATACCAGCAACCGATTATTAATAACCTGTGCTAATGTGAATTCGACTACTGGGATCAGTCTAAGAACGACACGCGCATTTGCGCATACCTACATACATATTCGGCGATGCCCTCTGCCTGTGCAGATTTGTGTGTACGCACCTATATATCCATGTGTGTGTGTGTGAGATAGCTTACACAAAACTAATTTGCGCGAGCAGACACAAAGAGGAACAGAGAAATTAGAGCAAGCCTTGTGCTGCTCACAAAAATTCGGGAGAGCGCGACGCATATGCAGATAATGCACAAGCACGCATACATACACATACAACTGTACATTTTTGACGATTGCCTCTGCATGTTGTCTATTTGTGCATGTGGGTGATTGCTTGTAATTTATCTACCTTTGAATGCCGCTCACTTCAGTTTCTTATCCACTTTTCGTCTGCTCAGTAATTGCGCATAATTCTGTTTTAGTTAAATGCCGGCTGTCGTGTAAAGCTGTTGAAAAATATAAGTGAAAATTCTCGGGTGAATACCGACCGTATTTCTTATCGTATGTATTATCGGAATCGTACGAGACGGGAGTTTTAATTGAAGTTACAAAAAATCGTATTGTAAAGTTTGACATAAATGTAATAAACATTTTAAGAAACCGGCCGATTTTGAAGACATTCAATCCTAAAGGCTTTATCTTTTCAAAATCGGACTTAATTAAACCGATATACAGGCATTCAAAGCTTACCTACAAATAATGAATTCTTTATTTCGTAAAAATTTGTGAGAGCGCGATGAATAAGACGATAACGCACTAGCAGTCATATACATATGCATGTACATATTTGACGATTATCTCTGCATACTTATGTTTGGATGTGTGTTTTCTCAAGTGATATCTACATATGTATGTATGTATGCTTGTGTGTGACTGCTTGTAAGTTATCTACCTTATCTGCCTGCTCAATTTTCTGCGCGCCAATTTTTGTCCACTTTGCGTCCACTCAACGTAATTCTCTATTAGTTAAATAGCTGATTTAAAATATTATGTGATTATTCTCGTTTTTGGACTCGTACGAATCGGGAGTATCAATTGACATTAAAAATAGAAATGGTTACCTCAAACTGGTTTTCAAATTTTAGTCAGTCTTAAAGACACTAATTCCAAAAGGTATATCCTTCTGAAGTCGGACATAATTTAAACGATAGAGAGCCATTCAAAACTACCAAGCACTAATTAATCTTTATTTTGTATTTTTCAGCCAAATCTGCCATGGACCAAGAACACATATTGTTGGTAACTAGAAGACCTTGGTTATTTCGTTCTAAATTTTGATAAAAAAAGCAATGGTTACATTGTTACTGAAATCAACATTGTTAAGTGTTCGTTCTGTCAATTTTAAAGACTCATAAATCCTATAAGGTACGGCTTTGTAATATCGGTCCGATATATTTTATTTTGCAAAAACTTATTAATTTTTCATTTCGTCTTTCAGCCAAGACACTCCCATGGACAGTAAAATGTTCAGTATCGTTCGTACCTAGATGACATATATCATTGGTTAATCCATACAATAAACAGAAATTTTAAAAATTGTTAATATGTTACCGAATTTCGACCTCGATTAAAGGCTTTCAAGAACCCTAAAAGGTATGTGTTTCCAAAATCGAACGTAATTTAACCAATATGTTTTAGTTTGCACATACTAATATACTTTTCATTCTGTATTTTTCAGCCTTACTTGCCATGGACAACATATAATCAACAATTAATTAATTAATTTTGTCGGAAATCTTATTTAGGTCGACTCTCTAAAAACAGCATATCTCCGCGCGGAATTATGCAGTTTCCCATGCGGGATTTTGTCGTTTTAAAGCGACATAATTCCGCCGATCGCACATAATCGCCGCGAAGTTATTTCCATATAGAAACATTTAAGAATTTGGGTATTAAATTTTGTTAACAATCAGCAAATAATAAAATGTTGGTACCTAGTTGACCTATATATCCTTGGTTATTCCATACCATGGATATAGTCCTAGCTAACCTAAAGGACCAAGTTCTTGCAAAATACGCAAGAACATGGTCCAAAAATATGTATGCTTTCTTTTTACAGCCGCCCCAAGCAACAGCCCCGCCCCCTGACTGGTTCCTAGTTGACAATTATATCCTTGGTTATACCATACCATCGATATAGTCCTTGGGAACCTAAAGGATCAGATCCCTGCAAAATGCGCGTTGGAATGGTCCAAAAACATGTATGTTTTTTCTTTCAGGGGCCCTTTTTCATTAGCTGCTGCTTTACAGCCGCCTTACAGCACTCCTTTTACATGATCTGTTACTTAAAAGAACTCATTTTAAATGAGTTACATTTTTGCCCTTAAGGCTATGCAATGAAATTTTTTATTCGTAGAACTCGTCGACCTTCTGGGCATTTCTGTTCGCCTGGTGCTTGAGCGAAATTTAGGGCAAATTTGGGACCGGCGGTGAGGGTGCCCCTTTTTACTACGTCACTTTGCGGCCGCAAAAATATTATTTGTCGACCTTCTGGGCGTTTCTGTTGGCCTGGTATTTTTGGGAAATTTTAACTAAAATTTGGGACCCAGCCTGCGGCGAGGGCGCCCCTTTTGGGTATGCAATGAAATTTTTCGGCAGGTAAAAAATATTTTTTGTCGACCTTCTGGGCGTTTCTGTTCGCCTGGTATTTTGGCTGATTTTAAGAAAAATCTCGGCAGCCAGCGGCTGCCAACAGACGCCCCTAGCGGGTATGCAATGGATTTCTAAAAACCGTTAATTTTTGAATTTATAAATAAAAAATCAGGATTTCCACTTTAAATTATTCGTTTATTTTTGTTTAAATTTATAAAATTGTTTTTTATGCTTATTTTCTTAATTATTTCTCTTTAAAGTGTACAAAACGAGCATAAATTAGAATTTTTGCTTATTTGTACTTAAAAAGCAATATCTGGCTCAATTAAAGTCCGATCCTGGAAAAATTTGCCTTGTCCTTTGTGGAGGTCCTTGGAATTCATTGTATTCCTTAATTTGTCAATCTGAAATGATAAAAACACATTTAAATTAAACAAGGCACAAAATGTTTAAAAGCATTTTTTGTAACGAAAAAAGGACATAAGTCGGCCATATCCTTGCAGATTTTCAAAGGACATGGTGCGTTAGGATCGTAGAGACCCACTGCATCGATCTGCATCAAAAAAATATGGGGTCATCTAAGAATCATAGGACTTGTATTTTCACTTGTAAAATTTCAGTCGCGGAGCGCACGGAAATGGCCTGAAAACACATATCCTTAAATATTTCCCAAACTACAAGGACGATCTTAATGAAATTCGGCCAGGTGGTAGTCCTAGGTAATACAATTTTTTTGACACAAGGCTCGCCAGGATACGCAAGGATATGGCCGAGCTATGGCTTATTTTTTTATTACAAAATTGTCCTTAACACTTTTTTGTCTGAAGGACTTTCGTCCTTTGGGTGGTAAATTCCTAAATGGGAGGGCGAGGACTATCTGCTGGCCAAAGGACATCGCGATAGTCCTTCAAATGGCCAATTTAGCCCGGATATTTTCGATTTTGGCCATTTTTGTGACTAACCCCCTAGGAAAAATTTAGGTGAAATTTTTTGTCGAATCCTTGAAATTCTTGAATGCCAATCGATAGTCCTGCTCCCCGCGAGTTCAAAAAGGTATATCCTTCCGATATCCTTAAGGATTCGGCCGAGTTATGGCAATTTAAAAAATGTCCTTGTTAGCAAATTGCTCATATTTCGGAAACGACAAGGACGATTTTGTTGTCCTTTGGCTAGTTTATGGTCCTTGCTCATACGATTTGTTTGACATAGGACTTGTCAGGATCCGCAAGGATACGGCCGAGTTATGGCTTTGTTAAATTACGAAAGACCTGTTCTCTTATCTAGGCTGTCTGAAGGACCTTCGTCCTTTTCATTGTACATTCTGAATCGGGGGAATGGGAACTATCGGTTGGCCAAAGGACATAATGATCTGCAAGGATATGCCCGATCTACAGCCATCTTTCTATACAGACAAAAATCTGTTTTCGTCAGCTCATAGAAGGACTTTCGTCCTTATTATTGCATATTCTAAGTTGGCAGGGCAAGGACTACATGCCAAATTGTGCTTGAAAAGCCAATTTATATTCGATTTGGTAACTAATCAGGTTTTAATCGAAATAACAAAATTATGGCCGATTTAATGTCCTTTTATTATAAAATAGCCTAGTCCGAAACCACAAGGACTATTTCCTTGCCTTCAGACCAGTTGGCACTTTTAGTCTATACGTTTCGTTTAACACAGGATTGGACATGAGCTTAGTTCTTGAAGTGGCCATGAGAGACCGATTTTGTTACTTGGGCCCACTTTTATTGATTTGCATACAATTAAAGATGACTTTTGTCCAAATTCTAGCGCTATAAGTGCAAGTCGTTTGACACCGGACAGTTTGGGATCCGCACGAATGTGACCGACTTACGACTTACTTAATGTCCTTTATCTTAGGTTGTCAAAACAATGAGACTCAGATGTGACTTACCTAGCTGTGAATACCAGCAATTTAAAGGGGGCGTGGCAGAATCAGAGTGGTCCAAACAGGATACCTAACGTAGTCCACAGCTCGTGGGCTAGCATGCGAAAGAAACTGCCAATACCATCGAGTCCTTTAGCTATAGCAGGCGGGAGAAAAAGACCACACATTCTGCTTCAGGCTATATATAATAGAGTTGTGATCGTTATTGCACTGAGATCATTGGAAGACGCTACAAAAACAAGAAGTACATTCAAATTAGCAAAGCTGTTCTCCCAAATACGCATGAAATTATTGGATTATGTTATACGAACAGAAATACCTTAAGCTTATAATCTTGCCTTATATTACAGCGAGCATTTTGATGTGGCGCTATTTTAGTCTATGTCAAAAATATCAGGCCTCCTGCTCTCCATACGTTGAACGAAAAAACATTGTGCATCCACTTGGGCTTCGTAATGCGCAAACGATATCTATATCCACGAAGCTGCTAGAACTACAAAGACATTCGGCTCATTCAAAATAGCAAATTACCCCGTTTCATGGGGTAAAAACTATTGAACTGACTTTGAACTGAAAATAGATATTATTCGATTTTTTGGAAAATAAATGTTTGAAATAAATATATTTTAAATATTTATTTATCGTTTTTGGGGGTATGACTCCTTAAAATCGACATATTTAATATTTTTTAAATATCTTGAGTAAAAAAAACCGGTTTGGGAAGATATACCATGATATGGAATGTAATAACTTTTTTTTGGTCTTTTGGAACCCTACTTACTAATTTTAATGTTTACAAATGGTGTCGGTTTTTAGGTCCACATTTGATCACTTCTGTCGATTGACATTCACAGAATTTACAAATTCTAAACTTCGATGGAATTTGACAGAAATGACACCTCGTCCATTTCCAGCGACAGTTTGCTTGAGTTGCGCCAATCGAAATTCCCTACAGATCTGTGACCTGGTAAGTATTACAGATATATATTTCGATTGCAATAACAATACTTTCCTATTTACACAGATGCCTGGAAGCTCCAAGTGATTGGCTCCCAACCGTTGCTTCTGCTCCTGATATGAAGTTAACCCAATTGCTGTTCTTATATACATATGATAATAAATATATTTTGAAATAAAAGAAACTTGTGTTTTTGTTGCAGAATGGGTTTATAGATGGGGAAATTAAACTTCTCTAATTGTCCTCAAAAGCGTGGTTTATAGATGGGGAAATTAAATTTCTCTAATTGTCCTCAAAAGCGTGGATTATATTTAAATATTTCCAAAAGCTGAGATGCCAATCCAGCAAAAGCCATAACTTCGACATATCCTTACAGATTTGTAAGGAAATTGGTGCGATGCGAGTCACTGTAACGATCTGCATTAAAAATTATGGGCTCATCTAAGAAGCTGGCACTAGTTTTAGCCCTCTCCCATTTGGGGCATTTCAAAGCGCGTGGAGCCCAATAGAAAAGTTCATTGCAAAAACATTTTTGCCACATTAACGCTTGCACACGCCCGCGCCATTTTGTGCCGTGTGCACACACATACACGCGAAACCTACACACATTAATAACTTTTTTATGGCGGTCACATAAAAACGCAACAAAACTCGCCGCCATATTGAAAGTATTTTTTTCCGGAAACAACTTTTGCTTGCTTTTGGTTGCATTTGTAGTTGATTCTGTACTTGTTATTGTATTTGCTGGCTGTTTTTGTTTTTGTTGCTTTTATTGTAGTTGTTAAATCGCACACGTGTTTTGTAAAACAACGCCATATCCTTCATATCCTTACCCACATGTCCCGCTGTGCGCGTGCTTACGTTGGTTGGCGTAGGGACGAGGGGAGGGGCATGCGTGGTTACCAAGCAGCGCAGATTTCTGGCCGTCGCTTTTAACTGCAATTTGTTGGTAAGGCGCTTAGACCCTGCGATCCCCGTCCCCTCCCCTCTCCCCACCACTCCGCAGCATTCAGCACGCACCGACAACATGCCCGTGCAGTAGTCCTGGATTTTATTTGCTCGCATGTGTTTCGCTGTGTTTTTTTTATAGTCGGAGTATTTAGAAAACAAGTGTAATCAAAATTATATGGGCGTGTGCTTTCTGGCCAGAGGTGTGTGTGGGTGTGGGTGTGTGTGGCAGCTAGTCTGCCCCACCCGCTACTCGTAAATTTCAACGCTTACGGCAATGTGGCTAAAGTGTGGATCGGAGTAGGTCGGGGCTTGCGCTTTTAGGGAAGGCTCTCTGTAGCTATAGCTGCGGGTGTTGGCAAGTTATGATTGAATTTGAAGCTGCTTTGTGGCCAGCGTTTCAAGTGTGTGTTTCGTGTGTGGATGTGTGTGTGTGTGTGGGTTAGTTGGTTGTAATGAGAAAAGTTTTGGTCGACTAGCATGAGACAAGTGCTTATTGTCTGCAATGCAATTAGTTGAGGATGAGCACCAAAAATGCCAGCAAGCAACAAATTTACAATTTTAATGAAGCAGTCCCAGTCGAGTGTGCTCGACTGCAAATCCCCTGTATCTCTCAGACAATATAATATTCCTACTTTTATCGCCACACTTGGAATTATTCAACTCAGAAAATATAGCCCAAAATGAATTGTAGAATGCTAATGCAGGTACTTATAAATGCACACAAACAAAAACTTAAGTAAGAGTGCTCTAGTGGGGAGTGCCCGACTAAGGTGCCCAACAAATGTTAAAGATACTTGATTTGCCTATGCTTTCAAAATGCCTTATGCCAAAGTTGGTGACTCTAGCTCTATCTAAAAGATTTGCTCAACTAACCGGATTTTGATTATCGATTGCTTGGAATCGAGACAAGTAATCGATTATCGGAAGCAAACTCGTACTGCACGGACACTAGGAGGACCTAACTTAGGCAGACGGACGTGGCTAGATCAACTCGCCTATTGATACTGATCCATTTTAACCATTTATAAAAGGGTTCAGGGAATAAAAATTAGTTTTCTTCAATATATGGTATATATAATAATATGGTATAGGAGCATATAAATATGTATATGTCAATGTTTTTGTAGTTTTTGCAGCTTCCAGACGGACAGACGGACAGAAGGACAGACATGATTAAGTCTACCTACTGAATAAAAATATTTATATACTTAATGGAGTCGGACATGCGTCCTTCTGTCTTTTACATACATAAGCACAAAACTAGTATACCCTTTGTTTTATACCCATTTTCACTGGGTACAGGGTATAATTATCTCTGTGATCCTAAGCTAGACTTAAATGATGCATAACAAAATATATAGCTATTTTAGCGATCGAACTCGCTTCTTGTTGTATCTTAAATAAAATGTTCAGCAAAACCAAAATGAAATGCATTTCACATTCAGTCTTTAACAATAAAATAAAGTTTTATTTGTTCATATTGGTTTTGTTTTTTGTTTTCTTGCCATTGTTATTTAAATATGTATACACATTTATAATTGTTTGTTCGGTTTATATTATATGCACGTAGTTTTTTTGTTTTCTATTTTACAGCGACTTTCATAATTGAATGAATTGCATTTGCATCTTACGCTTCAATTGTTCACTTAAATGCTACTCGAATATTTGGACTCTAATTACCAAAATTAGTACTGAAATTGTACAATAGTTAATTAAATGCGCAATAAAACAAATGCTCAACAGTAGCTAATTGGGGGCTACCCGCGTTAACAAATACATATTTAAATGGCAGTTTTTCAATTTGTAGTTCGTTATTTAATCGCTTTCTTAATCAATTAATTAGTTTTTGCAATATTTTTAGGGGCCAGTTGGGTGAGCTCTTAAGTGTTATGACTACAACGTCATTAAAAATTTAATAAAAAAAAACGCGTTTGGCTTTAAATATTAATTAGTTTAACAAATCATTACATTAATATACAATTAAGGGTTACGCTAAGAGTTTAGCACATGGAGGACATTTATTGCTACATAATACAGTTATATATATTAATATATATAGTAAGTAGTTTCCTTTTTCACACATATGAATGATTAATATTTTTTTGTGTGTATTTCTATATTCATTTTTTTTTTATAATTTACATTTAGCTTTAAATTAAGTTTTAAGCGTGTTTTTTTTTTTAATTTTTACGTTTTTTGCTGTTTTTTTTTCTTTTCAAATTTTACTTTTATTTTTTTACGAACATGTTCTTAACATATTTCGGATGTGAAATTTGGCTACAGTTGGGATAGAATCTGGCTTGGAAATGTCGCTTGCGGGTGTCATAAATAAATAAATGTGAACTTAATGTGAAGAATCTTCTAATTGATTTCTATGTAAATTGTGACCAACTGTTGCTTAAGGAAATGTTCTAAGCGAAGCTGCCAAATCTCACACCAGTTCTTAAATATTCTAAAAGAGCTTAGACACACATATATACGTGCTTATACGTATGTGTATATGTATGCTTAATTAACTGTAGGGCACATTTAAAGCTTTCACAAATAAAATTGATCAAAAACCTACTTAAATGCAAACTTATTCGAATTGAATGCGTCTGTGGAAAGGAGTCAAGCTAATAAGTGGAGGAAACTCTTGTAAAATTCGTATACCATTTGCAGCAAAGGAAACGGAAGCGTGAGAAATGGAAGTGGATGAGTCAATAATAACTAGGATACTTGAGTACTAGAAAGTAAGACATACTAAAGATAAACTTACCAATTAAAATGTTCAACTTATTCGCATAGTTTTGGTTCAACAGGAAAGCCACGAGTTGAGCAATCCCTCAGCTTTCATATCTATATATATATGTATGTATAACTAAAATATTAAACAATAGCTTAGGGTCAACATTTGATTTGCTTGCGGGGGTGCAGGTGCAGGTGCAGGTTCGGGTGCGAATGCGGATGCGGGGTAGAGATGAACTTTATACAAATCTGCATGAGGCTAAGCTACGACTACATCTGCGCTCTTATGTTCAGGGTGGCTCGCTTGTGGCAGGGTGGACTCTAGTATTTACGTGCTAAACGCTAAGTAACTCTCGTTAGCCGCTATGTCAGCCCCCGCCGCCGCCGTCTCATACTAGACATACGCTTGGGCCCGCGTGCGCGGCTCCTTGCCCTGGAGCCGTTCCACAAAGTTTCGCCAGCTGACCATGGTCTTGCTGGAGTACAGCCACACGCTGGACGTCACGCCCACCAGCATGGAGCACAGATACTTGACCATATAGATCTGGAATATCGGACGCGCCTCTGGCGTGCCCGGCGGCCGGGCAGCCGGACAGGGAATGGAGAATGGCTTGCAAATGTCGCGATGCCACTGAATCATCCACTCGTCAAAGTTGTAGTACTCGTAGAACAGGCAGCCCAGCAGCCCCAGGGCGGGCAGTATGAACAGGCCCGAGAAGAAGCCGATGCGCAGCATCAGGCGCTCCAGCTTATCCGTACGCTTGCCATCCGTCTTCATCACGGTGCGTATGCGAAAGAGCGAGATGAAACCGGCCAGCAGAAAGAGAGCGCCGATCGAGAGATAAATGCACAGCGGCAATATGAGAAAGCCGCCCAGCGAATGCGTGTCCAGCTGGCCCACAAAGCACACGCCCGAGAGGATGTCACCTGCGGAAAAACGAAAAAGAGAGAGGAAATATTTATATAGGTTGCATAAAAGAGAGCGTGTTTGTATTCTTGGATTAAATATCATCTAATGTAAACATACTGTCATTGATTATTTTGTAAAGTTTAAAATGGGAATCTCTCTTCAATCATGTCTATCACCGAGCTTAATCTTCAAACATGGGCGGCGAACAGAACTCAGGGCGAATCAAGTATTCCTTTTCGGGATGCTCGCACATCTGATTGCACACATGATCATCGGAAGAGAGCAAATGAATGGAACTAAAGAGAACACTTAGATAATAGTCAATATAAGAAACATGCATGCTCAGCTTCGCTGAGCTAAGATCTTGCATATTAAAGGATAAATAAATTGTTGGACTTTAAAATAAGTTGTTGGCTCTCCACACATTGGAGCTTTATAATAAAGATCTAAAGAGGGAAGCATAATATATAAAATGGAGACACTTCATTGCATGACTTAAGCATCCACAAGTAATTTACAATTGTCACAAGTTGAAGCTATTTTTGCTACCCAAATTGAATCACATTCCTGCTGCACTTGCTCAGTGAAAAGTTATCTAGAATGTGGCAGCTTAAGTTTGCCGCAGTCAAAAGTTTGCTGTATAAATATTGTAGAAATTATACAAGTTGCATGTTGCACAGGATTTGCCTAAGTCGAGTTGCAGTGTAAATGTGACAATTAATGTCTACATCTGGTGAAATGCAGTGCAAATATTTGTGGCAAATACCCGGTTTAATGCCAATAGTAGCGTCATTTATGGCACAGATAGAGAGTGACAGTGCGGCGGGCAGGGAGAAGGAAGGGGGGGGGGAGCAAAGACAAAGATAAACAATGCTTAATTTAACTTTTACCTTTCGGGTAAATATTTACACAACGATTGCTTAAACAGCCACAGTGGAACGAATTCGTCTCTTTTATCAAATACTCGCAGACACACACACACACACACACACATAAGCACACACATTGGTTCAAAGTCAATGTGCCGACGCTTGTTTAAACAATTTACAAGCAGTCGCCCCCCACTGATTCCCCCAGCCCATGTTGTTGTTCTTGCTGTTGTCGCCATCCATTGACACCGCAATGAAACGAAGTGAGCGATTGATGGTCGGAGTTGGCTGGAGTCGGAGCTGGAACTTGTTCGCTGGCACTGCTCATTAGCGCTATTTATAGACATGTTACGGGTTAGGCTAACCCGTCCGATTTAGCCAGCTCCTCTGCTCATAAATTATCGATTAGCTGTTGCAGCTGCCCCACGCTCTCTCTCCACCCGTCTCTCTCTCTCCCCTTCGTCCTCTTGTATGACATGCTAATTTAGTTTTCACTTTGAGTTTTTTTTAGCTCTTGAAACTTGGCGCGTTTTCCAGCCGCTTGCCGCAAATTTGTTCCGCCTGATTGACTTGTGCATACTTTCAATTAATTTGCATGGCCTGTTTACCCACTTGAAGGTGTAATTCACCTATTTGACTTTGTAATTAACAAAGCTTAACCAGCTATTTAGTTGCGGCTGCCTTAATGAACCACGAAAACAAGGAAAATATTGGGCAAACTATAAAAATGCGTTAGCGGACTTAAGATAAGTCATAAAATTAATCTGGGGAATATGTGTATATAAGCTTATGGCTCCGTGCTGTTTCCTTAAAATTATTACATAAATAAAAGAGCCCGATTTATATTTTACAAGAAGAAAATCCAATGATTAAAGATAAATCGGATATAATATTTTGTACATATAATGCCAGAGCTTCCCTTTCAGCCAACAGATGGCGCCGCTGGGTGCTTCAATTTGTTGCAACCGTTTATGGAATATCTGGAAATATAATTCCCAGCCATAAAAGTCATTTGAGCTGCAGTTCTTTAGCAAATTAAGCGCAACGAAATTTATAAGCGCCTGGAAAATGCAGATAAACGAATACAATAAATAACTGTGGCGAATTGGAGTGGGGAGGAGGCTTTGCCACAGCGGGGAGCCAGTTCTAGGTATGCCGCTTAAATGGGCGGTAAGCTGGCACGAACAGGAGGCGGGAGGAGGAGGAGCAGCAGCAGTTGGACATCAAAGCGCGCCAATTGAATTGAAAACTAAAACCGAATGCGTTCCATGTCCCACGTATTAAGCGATTTCCGCCACTGGAAACTGAAAATAAATCAGAGAAATAGAGAGGGAAAGAGAGCGAGAGAAAGAGAGCGAAATTTCGCAGCCACAAACGGAATACGAATGCCACCTGCCGATGGAACGGCTACCGCCCGGTTTGAGCCTCGATATTGATCTTAATTTGCGGCAGAAGAGCAACAGACAGCAATGATATATCAGAGCGTCAGATAGTCAGAGCGTCAGAGTCTAAGGCGAAATGAAATGATATTGAAAGGAAACCAGTCCCTGGGCTTGGTATTGGATCGCCGATCGGGATGCGAGAATTGAGAATCTCGAATCGGGAATCGGGAATCGGGGGTTTGGGGATCGCACTATTGATAAATAAAGAGCAGACAATTTGCTGTTGACGATGTGGAACCAGTTCCCGTCTGGCGAGTCCTTTCAAAGCAAACCCGTTCTGAGTGCCAACCTTTTGCTGGCCATTTTGGAAAATTGCATTTTGCAGTCAGCCAAGTTGACAAGAGAGGCGAAGGCGAAGTCGGTTGCTGCAGTTGCTGCTGTGACAATTCACTGCTGTCAGTACTGCAGCAACAACAACAACAACAACAACAACAGCAGCAACAACAACGACAATGCATGTCAATTGTTTTGTATGGCATGAGGAATGCGTGTTGGGAACGGGTTGGGCCTGCTCCTGCGTCTGGGTTCAGGTTCAGGTTCGGGATGTTGCGTTGACTTTTTGTCCGTCCGTTTGTCTGGCCGTCTTTTGAGTCATTTGGGGCCTCGCATGTTGATGAAGTGCAGACAGAAAAATTCCATTTTTAGTCATGCCATTGCATTTGATTATAAACCAAACCAAACCGAACAGAAAACAAAATAAAAATAAAATGAGAAAAAGTTTTTGCCAGCACAAATTAAAGAAGCAGCAGCTGCAGCAGCAGTTGCTTTGTGTTTCTGCTGCCTGCGGCAAGTGGGAACAAGTTTCGTGTTGAAACATCCACTCAAAAGGTGTTAATCTGTTGGCCAAATAACGAGTACGCATACTCAGCTCTCGGCTCTTGAGCAGGTGAGAGAAATGAACAAAGGCAGCGCCTTCAACAGACCTGCTGTTGAAACTAGCAAACACATCATGAAGCTGACTTTGACGTTGGGCCTCGAATGAGGTGTCACTGGCCAACACAAGGAAGCTTTGTCTAGCTACAATTTAAAGGTGCTAAAACCAAGAGCAATTTAATTCATGAGACCATTTTTCAGAGAGATCTCATTCCAGGTGCAATAGTAGCAAAAAAAATGGGAGGAGCCAAACAAAAATAATGTTAATTTTCTTATGCGTTTATTGGTTTGAAAAACAACTGTCCATGGAGAAATAGTGAAAAATTCCTAAGCTTCAAAATTAAACTCAAAAAGCCTCATTGGAGCTTTTGCTAATAAGCTGCCTTAAGACAACGCATGGCTGACGTATTAATAAGATTTAAAAGCTAATCCTAAATAAATATTAGTCTTTCCACACATAAAATCAGGTTTAAATAGCCTGTTCAGCTAAATAGTTAAATAGTCTGTTCGGCTGAAACTAAGCAAAGTTTAAAGCTAGAGTCACGTATTAATGAGCTTTTAAAGCTCTTCATAATGAATATTAATCTTTTCACAAAATGATTAATACTGCATTCTTCTCATGTTGAAAAATCCAAAGCTTAACATGTAAATTTAATAATTGTTTCATTGAGGCTTGTTCAATTTAGCTGAAACAAGACAAAGCTTAGAGCAAGAGTGGCGAATTCAAAATCTTTTTCTAAACTGTTATCAACCTTTTTAAAAAATGCTAAGTACAACTTTTTCTCATGCTCGCTTTTCCTCATGAAAGCTTATTTTTATTTAGTTGAAACTATACAAACTTAGAGCTAGAGTGGCGTAATAATGAGCTTTTAAGGATTTTTCTAATTATAATTGGCTCTAAATTAACTTTAATATATTCACAAAATTATTATCAACAAGTTTGGTTCAAATGTGCTTTGAAAGCTTTTCCCCTTAAAGTTACAATTCACAAACAGGTAGTCCAAAAAGGGGACATTTATAAGAATCTGCCCTAATATGATCCAGTCCAATTAGACTGCTGTTAAGAAGAGTTTGTACTTTTAAAACATTTCGATGACACGTTGGCCTGTTTCGCTATCGGAATAGTACCTGGGAGGCGATTTACGACACTGCTGTCAAAATGTTTATCTTACACTCGAACAGCGTACCTCAAATGATAAAAGATAATGCGGCAAATAAACTTTATGACGACTGATGGAATGCTCGTTATTAAAACAAATACGTGAAGGGGTTAATAAACCAACGGCTTTAACTAGAATCAACTAAAGTTTTCCAACTGAAATAGAATAAATTGTCAAATGAAAAGCAAAGGGAGCCAAAGGCAACATAAGCAGCTTGACAATTGTTTTATAATTATTCTTTTATGCTGGCACACCGAGCAGAGAGTGAGACTGAGAGAGAGGGAGAGTGAACGATTGAAACAGCAAGTAAAATAAAAGGAAAATTGCTTAATTTATGTGTCACTTATCTAAATGGAGCAGAGCTGCCAAGCCAACAGAAACTTGAAACAGAGACAGAGTCGGAGACAACGACAGAGACAGAAGCAGAGATAGAGACAGAAACCAACCTAATGAGTGTCTCTTTATATTATTTTTATAAAGCCAAAGCGATAAGCGACTGACAGCAGCTGAATTTTTAGAAGCAGGGGCTTACAAGGGTAAGGGGGGGGGCGGCGTCTAGTATAGGGTTGCCCGGTTGACTTTTGTTGTCTTGTGAAGCAGTAATTAAAATCTGTTGGAAAGGGGAGTCGGGCAGCCGTCAAGCCAGAGCTACAACTGGCGACAATAATCGCGGCGACAACTCTAAAGCGAGAGAAACAACATGCGATTAAATTTAAATGACAGCTGACAGTTTCATCAGGCGTGTGCAGCAGACTTAACGTGAACATACACAGGTATAGCTATAGCCATAGCTAAAGCTATATAGATGTGTGTATGTAGATATCGGCACAGACTGTACATGGTCGCAAATACAGGATATTTGCCAGGTGAGCAGCAGGTGAAATGTCATGTCTGGGGATTGCTGTTCGCAACGAAAGAGAGACGGAGAGAGGGAGAGCGATACGAGCAGCTGCTGAAAATTGTCAAACAGATTAAAATGGTCGAAGGGGGAGGGTAGGGCGTCAAGCTGGCAGGATGTGTGCAGGCGAAATTGATAATAAACTTAGCCATGGGCGGGCATTTTGCCCAAAAATGAAAAAAGATTCTTTAAATTCCAGTTCATAAACTTAATAGAACGGTAGCTTTTCATTTAGTAAGTGCTTTGATAAGGTTCAATTTTCATTCAAATCTATTTGATTTTTATACAAGCGCATATGGAAATGTGAGATTTACAATAATTGACTATCGGCATTTAATACGAATCGATAATTGTAGGCATATTCTGCATTTTAATTCGATAATTACAAGTGGAACGGAAAATGTATCTGCCTAGTTTAATCGCCAGCAAATACATACCACAACTAGGAACGTGTTCGTTAACCTGCACAAGGACTCTCAGCCTCTTTTAGCCCATAATCATTCAGTCACCTTCTTTGGCCTAAGTCTTTATCGACACTGTTGGCGACACGTTCTTTCAACAGTTCCATATGCTCCAAAGTACCACAAATGTTCCCAACCGCCACTTAATGCGCCCTCTTGTGCCCCCGTGTGCACCTCTCAGCTGACAAGGACAACCCCGCATAGTTGCATTTTGAACTTTGGCAGCCATTTTACAAGCGTGTTAGTGTGCGTGCCTATGTGTGCGACTGTGTGTGTGACTGTGTTTGTGTCCTTGTTTCTACATGCAAATTGAAATTGTTTGCATTGTCTGCGCCTGCCCCCAGTATCTAACCTCGCTGGCAGCTGCTACTCCTATTGTCGTTGTTGTTGTCTTTGTTGTTGCTGTCGACACGTAATATAAATTCTCAACAAATTTTAGGCATGTCTCTGCCTGTGCCACCCCTACCATAACCCTGTCCGCCCCTCCCCCACAGCCGCCCACCACATCATTCACGTCCCGTGGGTCTGTGTTTAATTTTCAAATATTTGCAGCAAATAATCGCAAATGCGTTGACAACAACACTCAACTTAAATACACAACAACGCCACAATGCCCCCGCCGCCACGCCCCTTCGCCACCCCACCACCAACCAGCGCATACGCTTACCTAGCAGCACACACACAATTACTGACACGCCCTCTTGGCGCCCGTATGCCACATTGCCCACTTTTACTAAATAAAATGTGCCACAAAATGACATTTAATTGTTTTAAAGTTTTCTGTAGTATTTTTTTTTTACTTTTTCGTGGTGTCAAGTGAGGGGGCCCGGTAGGCAGCGGAGAGGAGCGGGGGCGGTAGAAGTCAACGCTAATGAAACTTGTCGCGTGTGCGGATTTCATGTTGTTATTGTTGCTGCTGCGTTTTTTTTTGCTGCTGCTGCTGCTGCCTCCATTTTCCATTTCTGCGCATTTCCATATTTAATTGCGCATCTTGATAAACCTCGCCTCAGTTTTATGCCCCTCACCGCCCGCACTCCCCCTCTCCCCGTTATAGTTGTAGTTTTTGCCTTTGTTATTCATTAGCTGTTGTTGCTCTTGTTGTTGTTGTTGTTGTCTCTGCTGCTGTTGACCTCAATTTTTATTGCCTGCCACGTTTTTAATGTCGCGTGTCGCAAATATTCGTTTTGTTTTTTTTTTATGTTGCCATTTTTGTCACTTGTGCAACAGTTTGTTGAACTCTTGATTGGGCCAAGTGCTTTTTAGAATTGACAACGCAACGCGAAGTGGCACAATTAAGTGGCACAGATAAGTGAAGACCTGAATTTGTTGATGCACTTATGCGATAGCAGATGTCGCCATAATTAATGCGAAAAATGTGGCATCATCCGCAGGATTAACTATTTCCAGGCACTTAAACTGAATCTCTTCTAAAATGTATGTTTGATAGTTATATATCTACTTGTTTTATATATATATTTTTCTTTGGTTCTGTTATTATTCAATGTTTAATATAATATTAATAACTAGCATGGTATTTACTGTTCTTACCCGGTCCAAGTAATTTGCTTCATATTTAAGAAATCAACTCCAATAGAGAATATAACTGGAATCAACATTTCCCCTCTATCTTAGTCCTATTTTTTACCCGAATTGCGTACGTATTTAATAAATTTTCGCAAATATATTTAAAAATCAAGTTGTGGCAAGCCGAATGCGGTTTTTCTTTTCGGGTGGAATTAACCAAAGCCCCGTCTTACTGTGGCCCTCCATCATATAACGTCAATAGCTCTCACGGGCTGTGCGTTGATCATCAATCAGTCAGTCAGTCAGTCAGGAAAATTAGTTATATATGTATATAGAGATATTCACATATTTCCCACATATATCGTTGGCTTCCACATGTATTATAATTATTTGAGCACTTAATTCCTCACCAACTCTAGTCTTAATATTCTTCAAATATTCAATATGTTCCATTTGAAAATCTTTGAAATTCCTCATCACAGCAAATTTGAAAATATTTGACATTTTCTCTCTGATTGCTTTGAGCACAATTTGATGAGTTTTGAGTGAATGCTATTCATGCGACCAATTCATTCATTCGTTCATTCATTTACTCGTTCAATTGCCATCCATCTATCCCTATCGCATCTCTCATTCTGCACTCCATTCCCACTTCAGTGACAGAGGCAAAGCATTTGATTTCTGTCCGTGTCATTTCAAAAGGCACGCACACTGACACACACACATCCACACACAAGTACACACACACATGGCTCACACACAAAACGCATTCACAATGCCAAAGGGCGGCTTAGACATGCATAAATTACGCGCGTCAGGACAGGACGAGACTAGACGCATCCACGCGATTCCTGCTCATATCCTGTCCTGCCATGGACAGCGCATTTTAGCGGCCCATACACACACACACACACACATGGCCGCACTCACATGCATTCCCGCCATTTTTCTCGCAATTTTCATTTGTTTTTCCTTTTCGACAGTTGGGCGCATATTTAAATGCCGACCCCAGAGCCGTTTCAAACTTGTTATTTAAATTATGCGGCACCCAACGCAGACGGAGAAAGAAAGAGCGAGAGTGAATGATAGAGAAAGAGAGAGAGAGAGAGAGAGCAAGGTGAGACCTAACCGCAGGCATTCAACGTGGCGTATGCTTGACATTAAGTGTGCCGTCCTCTATGTCCCTTTACCTGTTACAGTTCCCATTTGCCCTTTTCCCCCCGCGCTCTGCCCACACACTCATAATGTGAGGTGCCAAAGTAATTAGTGCTGCACTAAGCACTCTTACCTTTTCATATTGTAGCTCGTACTTATACAATTGTCGACCCCAGCCACGTTTCACCATCTCGCACATCCGACGGTTAGTTTCGTGTTTCGTGTTTCATGCTGTGGGGTTAAGCGTAACTTCTTACACGCGGGCTTATGGCCGGAGAATCCCAATTACAATTATATAGAGAGAAGACTAAATAAAGGGGGAATAAGAGTCTAAATTGAACTGTGGTATGTGGACTTAATAATAAATAATTCCTATAATGATATATACGAAGATCACAAGATGTTAATAAATGAGCGATGAACGATTATAGAAATTGCAGTCTCTGAGAACCCATTCCACTTTTATAAATTTTACTAAGGGGTATATCCAAGTCGATCAGTCTATTGCAGCGGGTGTAGCTGATATTTTTTAAGCATTGTCAAGCCCTCGCCACCCCCCTTTTAGACAGGGGGAAGACAAACCAAGTGCGCGACGGAAATGAGTTTCGTGTATTTCACTTTCCATTTTCCGCACACCTTTTGCTTGTCGCAATGCTTTTCCGAGCTATCTCCCGCCCCCCTCCCGCTAGCCAAAACCCAACAGCGAGGACTACGGCAATAAAAAAGGATTAAAATTTATGAAATTGCGCAACTTGCGTTTTTGGCATTTTCGTTTGAAAACAGAAAATGGCAAATGAAAATGGAATTTATTTTCCATGGGAATATACGTGTTTGTGGTTAGCTTCGGGTTAAGGTTAAGAATGTTTTGGCATGTGTTGGAGCTATAAATAAACGAATTTTCGTCGAGTGGAAGCACCCGAGGGAAATTGAGAGAGAAAGAGACCCCCATAAGGGGGCCAAAGGATATAAATCATAGAGCATGCCATTAAAAAAATTAAACACAACAGCCCCCCGTCAAGTTGATAACCGAATTCAGAAAAAAAGCGTAGAAGATAATACAAGGATATGCTGCTTGTTTTTAATTTTCCATTTTCTTGGCATTTTCAAAAGGTTTACCGCCCGCTATGTAAACAATAATAGAACAATAAATCCTTTTTTAGCTTGTTTTTACACGCGTCTCTGCGGTGTTTTTATGTGTGTCCCATTAAACCCGCTTCCACACCCGCACCCGCACTCGCCCCTCCCGACGACTATCCCCAAATGTCGCATTGGCTGGTCGCGTGCTGCGCGGTCTAAACTCAATTATCCAGCGACACGAGAACGTGAAAGTTCAGAGGTTACCGTGCCAAAGCAGCCTTGTAAAAGTACAAAAATGTTCATTACAGGAAATTTAATTTAATGTAATTGCACCGCGGGGGGAAGTAACTGGCCAGGTAGAAGCCAGATGCCTAGGCAAATGGTGTAAATGTCAAATGACGGAAATGGTCATAAGGTTGCCCTGAAATGCGTTGCTTGATTATATCTTTTAGCGGATGCTTCTGCTTTGGGATGTTATCTAGTTGGGCATAGAATTAGATAATAATGTTGAGTTAAGATAAGTAGTTCCTTTTAAGTAGAACAAAAAGATTCCCTATAAATGAGATGCATGTAGTAGTTGTTCCTTGAATCTTATGAAATGCACTTCAAGTGCGCCTAAAACAATGCAACGCAAGTTACCAAATCCTAGATAAATAATCCTGGCAGCTTTGAGCCAAGAGCCCACAACAGTCAACACCAGCGGCGTTAGGGCCCAGGAGAGAGAAGCGAACTCTCGCACCAGCTGGGGAACTGAGAAACTGCGGAACTGGGGAACTCGCTCAGTTCTCAGCAACCGCTCAACTTCTAAGTCTCAAAACATTCTGTGGAGTAAGCTGAGGGAAAAGTTTTCTTTGAGTTTGCATGGCCAGAGCTTTGCTTACATTTTACCGAGTTGCCGAGTTGCTTAGAACAAAAAGTCTCAAATTTGGTTTTGCTTTGCAGTGTTTGAGGGTGGGCCAAAGAAAAATACAAAGTAAGTATTATTTAATATGTATTAACACAATATATAGTATGCACACACATGCATGGGATGTATAGGAAATAAATTAGAAAAGTTGTGGTTCCCTTCTTTCTTTTATGATGGGCAATAAGACTTGGGGGCTACAAACGCCCGCAAGTGCTGACAAAACTTTGCCAACACACCAGGAATTTTCTATAGAAAATTTATGAATATTTTCGTACAACCAACTCTCGCTCTCACTTGTGTTTTCCCCAACGGCGATTGTGTACATTCAATTAAAAGTTGCTAAGGCAACATTTGCTTAGCATTTATCATCAATTTATATATTTTTTTTTATTTCTTGTCTTGAGTGTGATATCGAGAGGAATCAAAGTTTATGCAGGCGTCAAGAACATAAGCCCAAAAAAAAGAAAAATAATAAAATAAATAAAAAACAAATATCGCAAAAAAAAACAATATTTACCCTATATTCCCCGCACTGCGGTTAGCGTTTTTCACATGCTGCATTCGTAATGAGAGTTTCCATTAAAATGAAAGGAAAGGAAAAACAAAAAGGTTTAGGTTTCAATTGCCAAGTGCTGCACGAATTTGTTAAGTCTCTGGGCCAAGTGCTTTTTTTCGGTTATTTGTTCGACTGATTGATAGACAAACACGATTTGGGGTTTGGGCTTGGGCTTGGATTTGGGTTTTAGGTTCCGGCTTTAGGCTTGTTTCTGGCACTTTTTTAATTGAAAGGGTCAGAACGGCGGACAGTTATTGACTTGGGACTCCCTGAGGCGACCACAGTTCTCGGCTTGATTTGGTTTGTGTATTGACTAAAGTTAATCAACCTAACCAGAAGCCGCAAAATAAGTAAATGCTTAAATGAACCGTGCAAGGAATTGCGGCAAAACAATTTATTACCAAATGAGATTGACTAGATAAATTTGTATAGGTTAATATTATTAGATGAAAGCAAATAGAACTATCCAGGCATTTAATGCGGATCAAATAGTGGCTTTAATATAGCTCTAAATGTATTATAAATAATATAATATGAAATATTTTTGAAAAAGATTAATTAATATGGAGTTATTTCCTAATTATTTAATCATGTTGTACTAAAAAATAGGGAAAACTTACTGCTAGCCTGTTTTATTTAAACCCATTAGGAATGCAATTATTCTAGATACTGCTCGAAAAACGGATCTGATTCCGCTTGTTTCCGTTCGCCATCAATTAAAGTAACTTCCGCTGCACCCTGCACCCCTTTCGCCATGTTTCATCACGCCTTCCGCTTGCCTCTGCCTCTATGCTTGTCTTGAGCGATGCGCACACAAATTATTAAGAAACATTCTAACAAACTGCAGACAAAGTTGGCAACAAAAGGCACCCGCTTAATTATACACACCATTAATAACTAAAACCAATTTGTATGCGCAACAAGACGCAGCAGCAGCAGCAGCTACTGCTACAGCAACAGTTACTGCCAATGCCACCGCAGTGCACTTTATGTCTCCTCCAGGGAAGTCAGCGACGACTTCAAAGTCGACGTTGACGTCGACGGCGACGGCAACTGCAGCTGCAGGCACGCCCTAAAAGCCCACACACGCCCACACATGCAGTGCACATAAATCAACACACAAAGCAACAATAAAAACGGGACAAGCGGAAGCGAAGGCAGCAGCAACAGCAGCAACAGCAGCAGCAGAGCCAGCGGCAGAACAAAACGCAATTTGTGCAGACAGAGGCTTACACTGGCGGCAGAGTGGAAGTTAGTGTGAGTTTCTGGCGGGCGAGTGCGGAAGGAAAGCAGCTACAATAACTGCCAAACAACAATAACAAGAAAACGGCGGAGCTGAAGCGCGGGGGAGGAGCAGCAGCAAAAAGCGCTGTTGCAAATAAGCAATATTGATGACTTTACTGTGCGTTGGGCCGCCAGGTGGCGCTGCTAGAAAGGGCTCCTTGTGCATAACCAAAGACAATGAAGTAAAATCAAAAACAATGCGCCAGTCCAAAAAAGGGCTGGCAAAATGTGCAGCTAACGATTGAGTGCACACACACGCACGCACACACACACACAGACGAAACAAAGCAATGCCATCAGTGGCCGTCGCTCTCTTTCTCGCTCGCACTCAATCAGTCGCCCACTTTAAGCAGCTTTTGTTTCTGACATCCCAAAACTACCGCTAGCCACACACCAACGGCATGCAAAAGTTAACGGGCTGCAGCTTTGGATTCAGTTTCGGTTTTGGTTTTGGGGTTCCTTTGGTTTCGGTTCTTTCGGCTTCAGTTTCTTTTTACTGTTTCTTTTTTTTGCATCATTAAATCGTTTGCCCTCTCGCTCGTTGTGCTGTTTTCTGGCCCTTTACTTGCTCCCAGTTATGTTTTTGGTTGCCTCAAGTGGCAGGAGCTGAGGCTAACTCGAAGGCAGTTGCAATCTCATTACATGACTTGGTTTTCGTGAATTGCGCTGGCGCCGCTTTTCCAGGATTTCCTTTTGCCTTTTTACACTTCTCGCAGCATGTAATTAGCATTTGGAGTGTCCTTGTTTTTGTTGTTCCTGTTTCTGTTGCTGCTGCTGTTGGTATTGTTTTGTTGCCAGTGCAACTGAGCGAACGTTCATTGTACGCATTTACACGTTGCATTTACTTGCTGTTTGTTTATGCCTCTTTAACTGGTTCTTTGTAACGGAACTGGAGCTCTAATGATTCGCCAATTGGCTTAAAGTCTTTGCTTAAACTGTGAATCACATTGAGGTACACAGAAAAATAAGAAAGCGATAAAAAAGGAGTTCGAAATTCTTTACCCATGTTACATAAAAACTTTTTCCACATCTATAATTTCTTTAGTTCAACGAACGAATTGGCAAGGAATCAACAGCTTTATCTATCCATAACATTTTCTTCTTCATTAACTTTCTGTTTTCTCTGTCGTTGACCTAACCTCAAATAAACTTACCACAGACTCTTTATTGAACTTGCACACTTACAACTTGATTCTGTTCTCTTCTTGAACTCCATTGTCTTGAACTGTTGTTAGAACTATTTCAACTTAAACCCCATTCGAAGCATTTACTTATCTATATACCTATTCATTGCCTATCAAAACGCACTTAACACAATTGCGAGCCAAAAGTTCCTAGCGCAAAACTGCCATAAAAGTAACTAAGTAACTCAACTCTCTCACCTTCCCCACTCTCTAGCAACAGGTGCTCTTCGCTGTCGATAGTTTTGGCCGACAACTTTTTGGCCCATTTGCGTAAAAGTTTAACAGGAGCGAGCACGAGATGCAGCATAATTACAAGCAGGAAAGAGAACTTGCTGCTGTCATAATTAGTGAACATTTTATTATTACATAATCTAATGACAAGTCTTTGACAAAGGCTGACAAAAGGCAGGGTAAGCCTTGGATTGGATCAAACACGCCTGAGTGCTTCTATTCATTCAAATATCTCCGAAATTCTGACAGACCCTTGCCCTCACCACATCTCTAAAAGCTACTTAAGTTTATAATGCAGTTTGTCTGGGACGCATTGCAGTCAATGGGCTAAGCCTCCTTTCATATCTGTCCTCTGTCTCCGCCCGCATTGATGTGTGCTACAGATAGTGCTATGCTCGCACCAGAGGTTGGTTCCAAAAATACTGAGAGCTTATGTGAAAATGTATCTTATAATATTAATTGTCGAACATATGCAGATACGAACCAAATAGAATTTAAATGCTTATACTTATTTATATATATATATATATATACAATTAGTCTTAATATATATACAATTAGTCTTAAGAACCGTTCTTTTAAGTATGCAATAAATTTATATTTTAATAATTATCGATTAATATGTGCATGTGAATACCGTATCATGAATTCAATTCTATACTTACTGAACAGAACCTGTTTAGTATTTATAGTGAATCAATTGAATCGATATTAATATATATCTCTAAATTATCGCAATTTCACTTTTATCACAAAACTTTAAACTTCCCTCGCCAATATTATGAACATGTGTCTGTATGTAATTGTGCCTGCGCTCAGCCAATTGGCAATGATTAATAATCAAAATGTCAACGCTGTCAGTTATAAAGTCACTTGACAGTTTAATCAACTTGTGTGTGTGTGTGTGACAGTGTCTGTATGTGTGTGTGTGCCTTAACTGTCGATGCTTTGAACTGAAATTTGCATGCGGCTTCGATTACTGCCTCGATAACTGCTTTGAGGGAAGGCAGGTAAGTCAACTTGAAACTCGGGCAAACAAATTAAAACAGTTTACATTTCTTTCTCTCTATTTCGTTTATTACTAATTCCAAAACACAATCAGCTTCCATTGTTGGATCTGTCTCATAAGCAAGCACAAGGGGTTGTTCCATAGATACGCAAATTAAAGCCCACTTAGAAGGCAGCAATAAAATCGTTGCCAATAAACTGAAGAATGGGGCTGCTTCTGCGACAGCTGTGCGTAGTTTCGACAGCTATGGAAATAAAAGCAAATACTGGGAAATATCACAGACCTATGCTATATGTGCAGCAGCAAGCCCACCCCAGCAGCATTCTCTCAAGCCACACGAACAACAACAAGCGCTGGGGCCAAACAAAATAAACAAAAATTATGACAAGCGGCAGCGAAAAAAAAAAACATACAAAATAAGAATAATAAAAATGCTAAGGAAAAATTGCAGAGACCACAATGGGAACGGAACGGGGGGCAACTCTTGGCTGCCAGCATATGTGTGGGCGCCTTGGGGGCCCGAGAAAGGGAGTGG
Source organism: Drosophila borealis (assembly GCA_035045885.1). Lineage (NCBI taxonomy): Eukaryota > Metazoa > Arthropoda > Insecta > Diptera > Drosophilidae > Drosophila > Drosophila borealis. The sequence continues at coordinate 5,685,889 of JAWNOR010000211.1, forward strand.
GCAGTGGTGGTATCTGGGAGCAACTAGTAATAAACAGACCCCATATGCGCAAAGGGAGCTTGTAGGAGTATTGGACATAAAAATGCCAAGACATAAAGCCAACTAACACGAAGCCCCGACTGGCATCAGGCTTATACCTCGGACGTTTTAAAGACATAAATACGAGGGCCTTATGTGCTGGGGACTATCAGCCACTGACAGCCATATGGCCGCGCCTGACAGATGGGCGGTTGAGTAAAGTGGAACTGCAACTGTTGCGGAAGAATGGAATTCTGCTTAATTGTAGACAAAGCATTAGTTAATATATGCTGGTTTGTGCTGTGTATACAAGGCAAATATAACAATTGGACTAATATTTACCAAGATCAGACAATTGTTTATTTTGTAAACATTTTTCGAGAGTTACAGAAAGATTCGTAGCAAAATACTGCCCCAATTATTTGATAAGAAAAATTTAAAACAGCAGAATATTTTGTCAAAGCTTCAATTTCGTTAATAAATATATTATATAACTTGAATATTCAATATACTTAGCACAACTTGTTTGAGCCAGTGGAAGGGCTCTTGTGGAACAAACTGTTATACAGACGGCAAGTTGGCATCTTGACATATTCCAAGTGCTGTTATTGCCCCTCTACGCTATAGACTCGAGGTCCATTGACTTTCAAATGACCATCGTGCCCTGTTCGCCCTCGGCTTTGTCACATCAAACGTCTCCTTGGCACTGCCCCTATCCCGGCCCCTTCCCAAGGGACAAGGCCATTAACAATTTCATTATTCTCTGTTTTCTTTATATAAGTTCTCTGAGGCGTTTCTTTGGCTACTTCAGTTGAGTGCTCCTCACTCTAGCAAAACTAATCATTTTTAATAACCAATAATTTATTTTTAATCAAACTTTAATGAAAACTTTGACGCAGTGCATAAAAAATTAAGCAAGTAAGCAAAAAGTTCTTCTTGCAAGGAATGGATGATGGGCGGACGGGGCCTTAACTTTTGGGCCAACCATTTCAGCGGCTTTGTCATGCATAAAAATTAGAGTAGTCGTTGGATGCGTGGCTGAGTTTCAGATGAGATTTATTGCACAGCAGATTGTGCGAGGAAGATAAGTACTTGCCAGGCATGTATGTGCATATTTACATATATGTGCACATATGTGGAGACACAGACGCTGGACGAAGGTCGTGCAGGAATCAAATCAAACAACCCAACCGACGACACCTCACTCGAATCACTTACTCGAACCACACTGGCCAAACTCTGCAATCTCTGTTTGCAGTTTGGTAGCCCCCTTGCCTTAATTAATTTCTCAACCGGCTGCTTGGGCCGGGTCCAAAAGGGTTACAGCTCATTATTTTTGCCGGGTTTCTTCGTTTTTTTCTTGCTCTTCCATACGAACACTTGCAGCCCGGGGAACTGCAATTGCTTTGATTGCCCACAACACGCCGCCAAGAACTGGACAGCAGCAGCAGCCGCAGCAAAAACGGTGGGCGTAGTTTTGGCGGCGGGCAAGGCGGGGTAGCAATTGACAGTGGCGTCCACAGCTGGCAAGTGGCCAAAAAGGGTCACATAGGAATAAGATAGAATGAGAGAGGGAGAGAAAGAGCGAGAGAGAGAGAGAGAGAGAGCGAGAGAGAGAGAGAGAGAGAAAGAGGGATGTGGATCTGAATAGTAGTAAGCTAATGTTATCTACACAACATTTTCGAGAAAACTATTTAGATCCGGAAACTGTTATACAAAAGTAAAGCGTATAACGGTAACTATTATAAATTCATAGCATTATAAAATATAAACCATCCCAAATAAATTGTATGATTTTGGAATTTAGCTCTACTGTTATATTTGCTTTTATAAATAACGTTTAGATATCTATTCCCACTGTTATATGCTGTTATACATATAAGTGTTGCTAATTCATTGAGTTTTACAAAACCTCCACCCCATTCCACTCTACTTTTGCTTTAATATGAGCCTTTATAATTAACTTTTATAAATCATTTATAGGATATTTCTACTGTTATACATGATAACACATTAAACTCTTATACTTTTTTCCTTTTCCCAATTATTTGAGTCGTAGCTGCCCCCCTTTGGACTACTCCACTGTCTCGCTATCAACCACTTTTACCCATGTTTGGTCAGACTTTTTGCGCCTCTCAGCTGTCCAAGCCATTGCCCGTTTAGTTGCTTGTTCAGTCTTCCGTCTTCAGCCATTGTCTCTGTCTCTTTCTCTGTCTCCGTCTGACTGCTCTGTCTTTGCAGTCGTTGGCTGTTCGCCTTCGCCTTGGCATCTGAAAAATGTCGCTGGTTAACTTGCTTTAAGTATAGTTTGCTTTGGCTTTGATTGTCCACTTGGTGGACAGCCGCCCACTGGGGTTACAGCAGTTGCAGCAGCGCCTCCTGCTGACCACAAGATGATGATGACAATTATTGCTACTGCTTGGAAACTGCCCTTTACCGCCTTGCCGTCTTCCAGACCCCTTTGATTGTAAGCTTTTACCTCAGCTTCTTGTCGTATTGTTATCGGGACGGCTTTTGCTCGCGTCTGGAGTCACTTTTCCTCTTCTGGATGACTGTCTGAAGTTTTTTATGAGTTTTCATTTGCACGAGACGACGATGACAGGCAACCGCAGACCAACTGCCACTTACACATTACCAGCACCAGCACCAGCAGCACTGCAACAGCTATTACTACTATTATTATCATTCTTATTATTATTATTTTAAGCAACGTGCAACAATGGCGCGACAATTATTCTTTGGACTCTGGACTGGGCGAATGACTTTGTGGTTAGTTGTCTCCGGTCTCCGATCTCCGGTCTGGTGTGTCTTTTATCCCCAGCCTAACTCCTGTCTGCGTGCCATTTCGTTTTCGCCAGCGAATGCAGCTCATCAACTTGGCGAAACGTGACAAGCAATTAATTAAAAAATTAAAGCGAGGGGGAGAGGGAGCGAGCGAGGGTGCAGCTAAAAGCATTTGATTGACAGGCCTGGAAATAAAACAACCCGACAACTCGTTTAATGTTAGCCCCTAAAACAGATCCCAGCTCAATCCTAATGCCAATGTTCATGTTCATTGGTGGTTTATGGCCAACTACTATACAACTACTGGCCACAAAATTTGTGTGGCCATAAAACTAGCGTTGCCAATGATAATAATTGGCCAATGATGCACATGGGAAAAGGCCAAACGGCCAATTGGCCAGTTGCTGTTGTTGCCGTTGTTGCCATTAGGCGGCTATTAGGCCATAACCATATATGTGAGACGCTCATCTATCGATCATAAAAACCCAGCCACAGTCGCAGTGAGGGACACTCGGAGACTCAGAGTCACAGCCAGCTCGATTGCCAGCTGTTGCCATATGACAGATGACATTTCAAGTGCCCAACTGAACATTGTCGTTGCTGTAACTAATTTTTGCGGAAAGATAAAAACAAAACATGGCTAACAGCGCGCAAAAGTTTGTTGGCCAAAACGCACTTAACATTCACCCATGGCCCCCTCTGAACAGATTTTTATGTACTACTGTGGGAGCAGCATGACAGCTCCATGGAAACGCGTCGAGCTATCGGTCGGCTCATTACCAGGCGAGCAAATGATGTAAGCATATGCAGAAAGATGAAAGATGAAAGAGGTGACTATATGGATATACGACAAGAAAAAATAACCCTAGACAATGCTAGACCAAAAACAAATTCCAATGAAATGTGACAAGACGAGGAGACACAAGACCTGCAGCAAGGGTAAAACCAAGGCTAGCATGTTTGGGCATGTACAACGCAAAGGCCATGGAAAAGGCTGCTGGACGTGAGCCTGGAACTGGCTAAGTGAGCGCTGAGCCACGGCACGAGTGTAACAAACAGCCATAATGGATGCATATACAACATGGCAACAACTGCAACAACAACAAAAACAGCAACAAAGAAACGTTGACAACATGGCTCAAATGTCAGGCAATGGTCAACGGCTGTTCACAGCGCAGTTGTTGTTGCTGCTGCTGCTGTTCTCCTTCATCTATTGTTGCCTTGGCTATTGGCTTTTCCCATACATATGTGTGCCTGTGTGTGTGAGTGTGTGTGTGTGTGTGTTTGACTCGATGTTGTCGCTGCTTGTATTTTACATGTGTGCCCCCAGTCCTCGTCCACATCCTGCCTCTCCGCCCAGTCACAGCTGGGATTCCGGCTTGCTTCGTTTCCGCCTGCCAAACGTAACATTTTGGGAAAATCTTGTTTGCTGCAAACTCCCACTGCTACTGCTACTGCTGATGTGTGCAAGAAATGTGCAGCATCCAGCATGCCAGGTAGGACAATAAGTTGCCATACAAGGGCATTTAGACATCGGGTTGACGAAATTTGCATGATTGGCTGGCTAGTGAGGCATGCTAAAAAATTCATGTCCTGGGTCATAAGTCATACTGTGCACTTGGATTGAGGACTTATGCAGAGATATCGCCCTTAGGATTGTAGACTTTGAGATGCGATGAAAACTTTACCAACTAACTAGTGTGGAAATTTCAATTGTGATATGGAAACATATCGTATGATAATATAAAAATCTGTATAAAAGAATAGAAGAAATTTATTTTTGAATTTTAATTAAAATATAACAGTTTGCATAAGAGGTTGATGACCATAAAAGATATTTGAAAGTGTGTATAACTGTCCTAATAGATTATCTTTTAAATTGGACCCAAAAATCTGATCAAAAATTTAATAGTTAAAATGATTTCAAAGTGGAATATAAATATAACAGTTTGTATATCAATCTGACATGTGATGAAAGCTTCAAGGTATATAAATCTGTGTATAACAGCATTTATAAATTTGACCTTATAATTGATTTAGGAATCTGATGTGCAATTTTACAATTCAATGTGTTTATATCAATAGAACAGTTTATATAACAGTTGTTTGCCCTTATAGCAAGCTGAAGTATATTGCCAATTATACAATCCCGTATCTTTTCATCAAAAAGTCACCAACCAACTAAGACGTTCAACCAAAATTCAATCTGATATTCGCTCAATCAGCATGCGTATAACAGTTACAAGCATCTCGAATTCTGGATCACTTCAATCAAGCGTCAGAAGTCGATTTTGTGACGAACATCATCGAACTGCATTTGAAAAGGCAGCGTCAAAATGTCGCTCAAAAATTGAGACGCAAGATTGCCCCAAGTTGCAACAAATTTCCGTGGCAGCAGCAGCAATGAAAAACTACACACAACTCAGCGCAGCGGCAGAGACTGATGAACAAGTGCAGATACAGAGTCTAGAATGGATCCAGAGTCAGGCCAATTGGTGCTTGTAGTGGGGTGTTGGGGGCAGGGTCGGGTGCTGTGGCATAGCATGAAAAGCCAAAAGACAAGCCACAGCCAAGTGGAAGGCTTGGTCAATTTTTCACACCAAAAAGAAAAGCGAGCGCGCGACTTGATTTTGTTTTTGCTTTTAGCATTTTTTTAAGTTTTTCGTTTTTTTGCATTTTTTTTTTTTACGGCTTGCTGCGTGAGTTGTACAACAATTTGTTATCTGAGCATTTGTATCTAAACGTTGCATTTAACGGTACCCAGTAACACACAGACACAGAAACAGACACAGATACAAAAACTGCAACATGTTGGGGCACGCACCGGAGTGGAGTCTGTGTCGGAGTTGTTGTTGTTGTCGTTTTTGTTGTTATGCAAGTGTTGCCAAAACATACTGAAGTCTCAACACTTTGCCAAAAACTTTTGGCATTTTATAAATTTACAGCTCCGCATCTGAGTCTGCGTCTGCATTGCCAACAAAAATGTATCTCAATTTGAGATCAGCAACAAGCGAATGACGACAACTGAGTTAGCAAAATTTATGACAAGTTTTGAGTAGGATGCATCTGCATACACATATGTCCCCAATCTGGTTTGTGCAGCCGATTCCTGTCCAGCCGCAGCAGCTTGTAAAACACGCACAAACAAGTTGCCAGCTGGACCTAAAGGCAAAGGGTTGCACACCTTTGCAGCTGCCCTCGTTGCAGTACGGGGGCATTCATTAAAAATGATTTATGAGCGTTGTCAATTTTCAAAATTATTTATAAGTTTTTATAGTTTATTTATGCTGTTTTATTAATGTTAATTTATGTATGCTTAGCCTGCCACTCTGACCACGCATGTTACTATCTAGGCATCTGTGTATCTATGTATCTAGCAGATATTTTCAAACAACAGTCAACACACACACACACACAAACACACACGCTCACAGAGCGCTCCAAGTTGATTTACAGCAGCTGTGCTGTGCCAGCTCCTACTCCCTACTCCAAAATAGACACGGCTTAATTGGCCCCGCCTCGAATTGCCACACTCTGCCACACACTCAAGAGCGAGTTGTCCAAGTGTCTGTGCCACAGTCTCGATTTGCAGTAATATGAAACGCACTTTCGAAATGCAAAAAAATTATGATTTATTGGCAGCGTAATGGGCCTCATTGTGCGGATTTGCGGTTTAAGAGCAAAGTACGCTAGATTGGCCACACTTTGCAGCAATCCACACAATTTGTTTGTGGCGTAATTAACTACCATTTTTTAGTAGTTCTATATACAGTTCCAAGTATTCATTTAATGTTGTTTATGAGCCTCAAATGAGTTGTTAACCTGCTCACATTTGCTTCAACATAATGTCAGTCCGGCCTTAAGTCAACACAATTTGCTAGCTTGTTAATTTTAAGAGTGCGGCCTCAATCTAACCTCAATTTTAAACAACCTAACCTCACTTTACGTTACTTTACTTCTGAGTTATAAACTCAAAGTCTTGAGCTCTTTTGATGTAGTCCAGATAAGCAACTAAAAAGAAATAAAAGCACATTTCAAAATTCTTAATGGCCAGGTGACAATCCAAATGTCAGTCCGGTATAGTTTTCAGATACAGATAGAGCTCTAAAATATGCCATTTTATTTATCTGTATGTAAATTTATGACACTCAAAGTCGAGTCGAATAGCTTGACTGGCAATAATTATGACTTCTTGCATGCAAGTATTTCTTTCAATTTTTTATAATATCCATTTTTCTCTTTTTTATTTATTTTTTTAACGTATTTTTTGTATTATTTTTCTTCTTTTTAGGTATATTTTGCACAAGTCATTGCGATGTGTATTGACGCGCCATAGCAGACCGAGGAGGTACTTGACAGGCAGCCTCGAGTGGCATTTGGAGAAACCAGTCTCAAGTGCTACAGAATGATCTGAAGTGGGTAGCTGCGGTTTAGAGAGCTTGAAAAGTGGAGAAATTGTGCGTAGACCTTCCGTTGCCCGTTGCCCGTTGCCATTTGAAGCGCCGTGCTTCACATGTTAAGAGAAGATGATGCGACAAGAGTCCACAATGCGATTCTCAACTCTAGCCGCATTCAGGCCAAAATGTGTGGCAAAAGAAAATATTTACTCTGCTCTGATTTTGGTTGCTGCCACAAGTTTCAACCGGTTTCATTAACAATATCTCGTTAGGTGCCCCACCAACAGACAAGGGCCAGCCCGGAAGGCGTTTTCTTAAATAATCATTATTAAATATTATATATGGGATTGGACTACACTATAAATGAAAAAACACGTTAACTTGCAATACCGAAGCTTAAATACACTTGCCATTACTTGAACATTATGTGTGCTAATGACAACTTGTTTCATAAATTGCAGACAAAACTTAATTAATATTAAAAATAAAAGTGTTCAAACACATTTGACAGATACATATATGTGCCTATATTCTCAAGTCGTGGGAGAAGTCTTTTTCGTAATGCCTAAGTGATATAACCTGCAAATATCTGTATGTTTATGACAAGCGGACAAACGCCTTCCCGGCGGGCAAACAATAAAATAAAATAAATCTGCTTTATGGCATAATTATGGACCGCATGCTACCAAATAAGTGCCAGAGCATGTTGCCAACTGGCAAGAGTGCAATTGGTAACGATTGTAAAGCGTTTTCCATTTTCCACATATGCCATTTTATATCATTTCCATAAGCCGGCAAAGTTGTTGGGTTAATCAGCGGCAGCAGCCATAGAATTAATTGGCTCTATTTACAATCAGTTCAAGAGTCTCAGATCAGTGTGTGTGTGTGTGTGTGTATTGGTTTAAGTGGCTCAAAGTGCATATCGATGTTAAATTGATGGCCGATGAGCTGGCAATTACAGTCGGATATATAAAGCAATAAAGCTGCTTAATTGTTGAAAATTAGTTAATGAGGTTAATAAAATGCCGTTATATAACTATATATAGATATCTATGGTAAATGGGTTGTTACACTCACCTAGACACCAATAGATACAACAACAAACTTACATATTGTTAAAATGGCCAATTTATTTACATACCTGAAATGATAGATAAAAAGAAAATAATTAGTAAAGCATTCGAAATATTTTAAATTAAATTACCTATGCCACGTAGCTTTTACATATGAACAACTTATTTGTTTTATTTTCTTTTCACTATTTTCCACAGACTTTTCATTGAAGCCTCTTAAGTATCACTCTTTGACTGGCACAATACCTGCCATAGTACCCACTCGCAGTGTTCTCTAATCTGAACTTAACCCTATGACCTGCTAATAATCACACAAGTGCTCAACTTTTCATCATTTTCCTCACATTTTCCTGTCTTACCCAACTAATTTGCCTTGTGTCGCAGAAAACAGCTCTGCATATATAATTTCCCAGAGTGTTACGGCAACTTTACGGAACCCGCCCCAGACTTAACTCAAAGTAACTCATAGAGCTGAGCACTTTGGGTGTTCGTTTACATGTTTTTGTTTTTCTACTCTGCATTCTAAGTGCCCTGTACACAAACTAGACCCCCGCCCCTTCCTCTCTTTCTCCAACATATTCAAACGCTTCGTGAAAAGTGTGAAAAACATAAAAAGGCCGCGCTTCAAAAATAAGAAGAAACTTTTTGTTTTTGCTACAGAAACTTAAAAAAAGTAAAACCTCTTTTACATGACACGACACAATTTGCAAGCTCTGCTGTTCGTTGTTGTTGCTGTTCGTTGTTGTTTGTTGTTGTTGTTGTCGCTTCGACATGTTTGTCTGTGGCTTGGCTGAGTTCCCGACTCTGTCAGCACCTCCAACTCCAACCAACTGCCCTGTCTCTGACTATGTAAGACCGACCTGGCTCCGACTTCGGGCCAGGTAGACTCTATACAAAGTCTTTGTCGCTTTGGGCCACTTTGTTTACGCGTGTGAAAAATTGTTGGGCTTTTAGTTGCCGAAACTTTTCATCACATAAAATGTTTAAGTTTTATGTTTTTCTTGACGAGAAATAGGAGCAAGCCTTACAAAGTAGTCGGCACTTGAATTGTTGCCAATTTTCTCAGGTGTTTATGCGTAAAGAAAGTTGTGGACTTAAAGACTATTGGCCATAAAATTCCAAGTGACAGCTACCAAAGATAATTAAAAACAAATCAAATAAACGTAAGTAAACTGAGAATATCTAGCTAGCTCTGTCTCTGTCTCTTTGTTTCTCTCTCTATCAGTTTAATAACCCACAAATAATAATTGTTTTTATTTACCAACCATATTTGAATCAATTGACATTCTGAACTGTTGCATTAATTATGTAAATTTGTTTAATAAAAGCCAATGCCGTCTTTATTAAAAGCCACATGCAAACACATTTGCACACTAACAAAAAAATGAGCGCAGATATAAAACACAAAAATCGATAATAATAATTGAAATTGTATTGCAAATGAGGGTCAAGAGAGGTTTAAGTTGAGATACTGATTGGACCTTTGAGGTACCGCTAGATATAAACGCGTTTAATTGCCGGTTGATTATTATTAACATATCGGCAAACTTCAATTAATTGGCAATCAATCATTTTTAATGAAACAAGCAACGATGCCAAAGCCAAAGCGAACTACGTAGAACTGGCGACGTTATCGACAGCCTTCGATCTAGACAAGAGCGCGAGGTAGAGAAAAATTCAAGTAAAAGAAAATAAAGAAATATCGCCAAACGTTGCGGAAAAACGTGCCACGACAAACTTGGCCAAGCGATTGACAAGCGGTTTCTGGCCAGGTTACCAGCCTGAGCCCTGACTCTGACTCTGGCTATGCCTCTTGTGACTGGCAGCATTGCCTGGAGCTGACTATTCCCATATGCCATGGTTGCCAGACAACTAGACAAGTCCGCTGCCTTCAGGCTGACCAAAGTGTTGCGGGTGCAGCCGTGCAGTTGGCATCTTTCATGGATTTTTCAGGGCTGGGAGCTTATCACCTGAATAACTAACTAAATAATCAAATCGGCGGCTTTGCGAAGTGCCAGTGTCAAATGGGTGCTTGTCAATTACGCAACAGCGGCAAGACATCCGATTTAAATCAGAAAGCAAAGTTTAATAAAAATAATAGATTACTTTTAACTTTTATTATTCGAAGTGAAGTAAGTAAGGCTCAACTAAGTTTAACGTTTGAACCTTATAAAAAAATCAAACAGAAGTTTGAAAAAATTACATTTTAAATGCATTTCTTAACTCAAAAGCTTTTGTGCAAACTTTCTGTATTTAAAAATTAATGTAATTAATTTAAATTTAAAATTATGCATGAATGTATTAGTTTGTTAAATCATAATTTATAACCAAGAAATATATATTAAATTGTCAATAATAATTTATTTTTATGCCATTGTTAAGGTATAATGAGCCCTATCAAAATCTCAAGTTTGACAAAACAGAAGAAAAACTAAGAAAAACTTTAAGAAAAAAACTTTAATAAATAACTTTGGCTTTGTTTCTGCATAAGTTTTAGCTAAATACTCACTCTCACAATTCAACTCAAAGAACTGATTCTATTAAATAATTAACATTTAATGGTTCATCGATGTTTTAATGCAGCCCTAAGTCTGGTTTTAACGGTTGTGTAAGATTTACATGCTATTAAGCTACACATTTAGATAAACAACAGAGCGCCCACTTTTTGAACATATTCAAACAAATTTATTTGCGCCTGCAATTTACGAGCTTTCATTTAACTACAACAACAACTACAACAAGAAGAACAAACCTCTAACGGGGCGCATAATTAAAATGTTGCAGCAAATGAGGAAGTTGTTGCTGCTGCTGCTGTTGCTGCTGTTGCTGTGGAGTGTGGAAGAACATGGAACACGAGCAACTTGCAACATGGCAGGCAGCCTTTCAAGTTGCAGACACTAGATTCAACTTTCAAGTCAAGTCGCGCATGCGCCTGACGCAAATTAATTTTCAACTTTTTCTCTTTGCTTTTTCGTTAACATGTTGCAAAAATTATGCTAATACCGGCAGCAGGCGGGGGTAGCTGGCGGGTAGCTTGGCAATTCAACTTAATTTGCCAGTTGACTACAATTTTTGACTCGTGATGCCTTTCAGTACTTACGAGTAGCTAGTTAGAGCGAGTAACTCATGGCTTAACATGGTGCATCTCAGACTTGCTTTTCACTGAATGAAATTACTCGCAGCAAAGTTGATAATGTGCCTTCTGTCTCATGCCGCCTGCCACCTGCCCCCTTCATCTTACACCGTGGACAACTTTTGCATATGCTGCCAGCAGCAGTTGCTCATGTGTGAAATGAAATGCAGAGGACAACACTTGCAAGGCGGGGGAGAGTGGATAGTGCAAAAGGTCTGCAAAAATAAACAGAAATAAACATTTTGGGCCACGCACGCACATTTTTTCCAGAGACCCCAAACGAGGCCTAGACCCCAGGTAGAGCTCGTCTTTTCGGTGTGTGGGAAATTTGTTGATTAAAGTTGTGCAGAACTTTTTAATTGCCTCGATGTACCTGCCTGACTGCGCACACATATTTTGTAATGAAGATTTTCCATGTTGACTCGAAGATGCAGCTTAAGAATGTGTTAACAATTTTGTTAAGAACCTTGTGTTATACGCATAAAAACTTTGGAGTGTTCAAGTAGCAGAGTGTATATTTGATTGATATGACTGTAGTTTTAAACAGTTTTCAAGGAGAGTCGAAAAGCTTTGTTTAATGGAAATTAATTAATTAAGATTCAGAGAGAAACACAGCCGACGGAATCGTAGAAAGGAAAGGCAGAAGAAGTAATCATCGGGCTGTGGTAAAAAGTGATATTTCTGAGGATTACTGCCTCTAATTCTTAACAGGTTTTGGCATACGAAAGCATGTTTGATAACATGCTTGTAATTCTTAACAAGTTTTAGCACAAGATAACATGATAGGGGATAGGGATATGGTATTAATTTATAGATATGTGAATAATATCCCACGATCACTGATTCGTTTATCTTCGTTTCTTGAATTGCTTTTCTTTTTACTTTGCTTTTCTATTCTGTTAATCATTTTACTTAAGTTTGGTACAGCTTTATATTAAGTAACTGTCGATATATATGTATATATGAATATGTTCATCTAGCTCATGACCTTTTATAAATCTGCTCCTGTTTGCATTTTATAACATATCCGATGGCTACATTTCTTTTAACAGCCCGCCCTCCCCACTTCGCTTAAAAATAAAGTTTAATTTTTAATAATACGATTCAGTGCACAGTAAAAGTCCGTCCCCCTTCCACCAGGACGAGCTGGAGTAGGCACCACGGGCCGACAATTTAGTCGTCCCTGTGTGATGATCTATGGCGCCTGTAGTCAAGATTTATGCTTTCAACCGCTCAGATTGGAATAATATGCAAGTGAGGCATGTGAGCGAGCGGAGAGGGGCCAGGCCGATAAGCCATAAAAGCTGGCGAAAACTTTATGCACAACGCTCGAGTCTTGTGTAAAGAATAGTACAATAAAATAAATAAGAAATTGTATAAATTTATGGGGGAGGGCAGTTGGTAGTCGGTTTAGTGAGTCCGTCTGTCGGTTTGCCAGTCAGTCCGCTCCGTGCCCAGCTCCTTGTACACTTATATGTGTGGCTGGTGCTTCCTGCACTTTGGGTTCGTTCTCTTCTGCTTTTCCCTTTCTTCCTTTTTGGTTTTTGGCTCTTTTTAGAATTTAATTGGACATTATATCGCATATTCGCATATTGTGAGGCTATAAGGCCGTGAGCTGCTGCTGGGCAGGCAAAATCAATGCCTGGCCATATATCAAATTGTGTTAAAGCCAAAGGCAAGCAAACGGCTAAGGATGTTGGGACAACAAACGGTAATGGCCATGCTCTATTGTCTGGCTCCAGCTGCTCACCGAGTGGGGCATTATTTATGGTTGGCCATTGCCTTGCTCTAGCCCCACGGCTTCCCCCAGATACCCTCATGCCCAGCGAGCATTCACATTCGCACTAATGCACACTTGGCATGTCGCAATCGCATTGGGCTCGGGCTGGGAGTATGCGCCTGCCTCCAGCTCTGTCCTACACTCCACTTGCGGCGGCTAATGTGTGAAAAGTGTCTGGGAACAGTGGCAGCTGCAACATCATCGACAACTGCGCCACTTAGTCGTCGCCGGCTATCTTTTGACAAACTGCTCGGCAATGATTTTCCGAATTGTCGAATTACACAATGGAAGTGAAACAGAAAGGGAGGGAGCAATCCGCATATGAAGAGATACTCTCACTCTCCCCTTTTTCTTTCTCTGTAGATTTATCATTCTCTAATCAAATTTGCTTATTTCGCTCATCAGGAATCGCGACAGATTTTTGAGCTCTCTTGGCGCGGCCGCCAAGTCAAACTCACTCAATTGTTAATAAGCGGATAAGTTGGGCCAAAATTTTGACAAGGAGCCAGCCAACTGTCCAGCTTGATAGCTGTTGCTCCATCTGGAAATCCCATTGTTGTGCAGTCGAACCAACCGACTAACAGCCCGACACAATCTGGCAAACTGACAGCCCACGCCCTCGTTTTACGCTGGCGTCAGTTTTTAAATCGGCTTAAATTATAAGCAGAGTGCGCCATTTTTTTGTTCATTATTATTAAGATGTTTACATTTGAGCCTAGGCCTAGATAATGGAGGAGAGCCAACGCAAAGCTGTCCGGCAGGCCAACTATGAGTAATGCCCGAAAGAGAATAAAACAATTTGCATAAAGCTTGACAGAAACTTGTCACTTAAATTGAGAAATTTTCATAAAAAATTAGTTTAAGCATTCTCAATGAATTTGTTTCGCATAAATTAAATGAATACATAGAATAAAATAACAATAATAGATTAAAACTACAAAATAGTGTACATCAGAATGCTAAACGATAGGTTGACATAAATTTATGAAGCAGTTAAATTTAAAGTAAAATCAAAATAAATAATAAAACAATTTTAGAGATATCAATTTGATATGTGAGCGGTCGGTCAAAAGAGTGAAAGGGACATGTAGTAGTCTTTATTGTAATATTGTCCAAGTATGTTAATATTTTTATTAAATATATTTTCTCAGCCCAACTACTGCTAAAACTGTAACTGAAACTGTCCAAGCAATTATTATACGAACTACTTAAAAACCTTTAAGCTTGGGAAACTCGTGTCTCATATCCTTTTGATAAAGGGCCTGTGCCCAACTTAGCTGATAAGCCTGACAATATCCCCGATTCAGTTGTGAAGCTCGTGTCCTAAGCGGCCTAACCTTGGGGTCACATCTTTCTGACCCAAAGATGACATTTTAATTGCGAGCGTGCTTAACATTTCAAAAAAAAGAAGCGAAATAAAAATAATATAAAAATGTCAAGCTGTCCAGGGTTCTGTTTGCAGTGCCGGAATGTGCCATATGTTATTTTGGGGAGGGCGGGATAAGAAAAAACAAAACAAAGCCCTGTATTATGCTGCGAATTAAATGTGAATTATGCTGGACCCTAATTAATGTTGACATGGGATAGATATCTTTATACCTTGCACTCTCAACTCGGACACGCTCAGCCTTTGTCTCGTCTGAAAATATGCAAAAAATCTCTTAGATTAGTGCGTTAACAATGGGTCATCACTGGGGCATTGGGACGACAAGTGGATTAAGTGTGGCTCGGAGAAATGTCTACCCTTGTCGGCTGGCTGCAGATTAGTCTGGCATTCTGTTTAGATGCAGTTAAAGAATTTAAAGAGAATTTAATACAAGCTGCACAAAAAAACACAACAAAAAAATACTCCGGGGTCATAATTAATTCTTGCTGTCAAATTGCAAACTTTTTTGCGCTCTATGACAAGTGAAACTTTAACACATAATTAAATAATTTTTACAAGTGACTTTTGCTGCTGCTCTCACACCTCGATCCCCCCATCAGCAGACACCTTTTGCTAGCTAACAAAAAGTTGCACAACGGAAGCTAAAGAGACCCAAACGCGTACTCAAACCCGCGTCTCGGCTCAACTTTTCACCTGCATAAATTACAATTTCCCGCCCCAGCTTTTCTCATAAATTCTGATAAATCATACGAGTCGCGAAAAATGTGAAAATGCGTAGAGTAATTAAATGGCAAGCAGAAAGGGAGAAAGAGAGGGAGAGAGAGAGAGTGAGCGAGAAAGCCAGAGACAATGGCTACAAAGCTGATAGGAAATTGAAAAGCAATGAAGGTGCGAGCTTAATGAAAGGGAAAAATTACCCGGACATTAACATGACCATGCATATAAGTACTTGAGCATATATGTAAATATGTAAATACATATATATATTTAAAAACTGGCCATTGATGACGTTGCATTATCTTGTTTAATATGTCCTTAGTATTTCGCAGAATTTAATTGAAATATTTCGCGAAGGTAAACAATATTGAAAGCGAAAATCTTGCGCTCCGGTGCATTGTTGTTTCGGACTACTCTCAAACAAAGGGCACATAAATTTTATAGCTATGCGACTCGGCAACTCTCCGTGTACTCCAAAGCTTCAATTCTCCACCCCTCTCTCCCTCTCTCTCCCCATCTCTCTCTCATTCTCTAGCCTCTTGCGTTCTTTTCTCGTGCTCGACTTGGCATTTAAATTGCCGCTGACTTGCGTCGACCTCTGAGAACACAATGCAAATACGAATCTTGCTAAACTATGCCGCCTGCTTGTTTCGCTTGTTAACCAACTGAAAAAAAAATAAACCGACAAAACCAAAAAAACAAAAGAACAAAATATCAAGCGAAACCCGCAAGTATCTTCAGCATTTTGCATACGAGCTCAAGTCGAGTGGGGTTGACGTTTAAATACCTGCAGCCATGCGAAACAAAGGGCATATGAGGCTTACAAAAAATAACGAAAACAAAAAGAATTTTAGCTTAAATTGCAATGGAGTTAAGAATTTGTTTCAGAAAGAATTCGTATTATATATTATTAATCTCAAAATAATACGAAATACAATTGGAGTTTCCCAAAAAAATTATAATAATTTTTCAAGAACAATTAACTTCACTTTATTATTTTCTCTTTACCAATCAACTGTTCTGAGGTTAGCAACATTTTAATTTATAATTATTTGCAATATTCTTCTCTTTTTGGATGATGTAAATTCCTATTATTAGTTGTTTTCCGAGATATCTGTTTGTCTATCATTATTTGTATACACTTTGGGCTGCTGTTACAGCTGCACACTCCACTTAAAAAATCGTTAAGCATAAAAAACAATAAAAATAAATACCTATAAACACTTAAAATGGCACAAGTGCAGCTAACCCCTCTGCACCCCTCTCCGCATACATCTATACACAGTCAGCTCTTGAGCAGCTACCGAGTGGCCGCATGCACATCAGGCAGAGAGTTGGCTCCCATTGCAAGTTGGCAGCAACTAGTTGGCCAGTTTGGCCATTGTAAATGTCAAGCAAATTTGGTTGGTTGCATTTTTCGTAGCTGCTGTTGTTGCAGTTACCCTTTGCTCGCCTCCTCTTCTGGCCGTGCGCCCATGTGCGAGTTATGGCCATGTAGATGTCGCCAGAATGTTGTTGTTGTTGTTGCTGTTGTTTTTGTGGAAGGTAAACAAGGAGTTCGGCTGCTGGCAGTTTGGCATTTAAATGGGTTCACATCGAGCGATAAGTTTGCGGATTCACAGTAGATGCATCGCTCAATGTCGATACCCAACGGAAGCCTTAAAGCTTCTTCGATTTGCCAGCTACTTTTTTCCCAAGCATAGTTTCTTCTTCTTCTTGCAACGAGAAAAATTATGAACAATCCACCTCCAAGCTGGAGCCCATTCATACATCGAAAAATAATTAATGCCCACGTACTTTAGTCTTGGCATGGCTCATTTTTTGCGCATATTTCTCAAGAGCTGGCCGAAACTGCTCGGAAACTGCCCCGAAACAATACGAAAATGAAAGCAACATTTTCGCTAATGAATTTCCACGAATTTCATTTCGAGGGGCACCTCCTTGGTACGTGCCGCATGAAATGCGCATTTAAATGTGTAGGAAAATTAGTTAATAAATCACACGTGGAAAATTGATGAGCTGCCGTCGAGCGTTGGCTTTTGCGGCAAGCTGAGGAAAATGCCATGAAAATTAGATTTTATTTTCTTGTGCATTTATTGTTTACTTGGGCTTTTGTTATGCATTACACGTAAATTATAAAAATGATGTATGGCAGCCAGTTGGCAGGAAGAGGAAGAGGCTCAAGTAAATTGATGCAGCTTTCCCAAAGGAGCTCACAATGGATGCCTTAATTATGTGAGCGGCATGAGGAGCCGAAGGGAAGACAACTCAACTGCATTGAATTCGAAATTAATGCCAGAGTTGAGAGACCTTTGCCGAAGATATTCACATTATTTATTAATACTTTGTGTGGTTACGTCTGAAATCCCACTCTGCAAACTGAGGAACTGACGAAATGACAAACTGACAAATTGAGTGCTGTGTAATCAGACGAAATTGAATTCAAAAGTTGCACAATTGGAGAATTAGTGAGTTGTCAAGCCGGAAGCGAATGATTTTTCGTTAGCTCTTTCTCAAAAGAAATCAAACCACAAAAAAAACAAAACTTCCACATAAACAGCTCTCAAAAAAACGTTGGGAACAAAACAACTGGGCACAAAACACCAATCAGAAATTTTAAGGTAAACGTAGAAAAATACAAGAAAAAAAATGACTACAAAAACCAATGAACTCATTGCCATTGTGCAAGCAAAGATCCCAATATCTCCTCATTGTCATGTAACTCAAATCGGACCAACAGGCCAACAGCCAACAGCAGCAACAGCAACAACAACAACAGCAGCAGCAGCAACTACACGAGAGAACAACAAACACAACACTTTGCATGTGTAGTCGAGTCACAACAAACAAAGAACAAGGTACACACACACACAAATTGTAACAACAAGAACAACACAAATAGCTGGCAACGCAAAAAAGCTAAACAAGTAGAACTTGTCTAGGCCTAAAGAACAACAGAGGCGTTGTCTGTAAAGGGGGTCTTTAGATGCTAGTTATAAGCCAGAAAAAAAAGGTTAGCAACAATCAGAAATTCTATTTTAATTCATTTATGCTTTGCTCAATTCGCAAAAACATTTCATAAAGGCTTAAAACGTGTTAAAAAAAATTTGCTTAGCGAATTTGAAATTTGTGTGAAAAAATGACTAGGAAATCTTCCTCAAATATTGTTAACTCTGCACTAAATGATTGTAAACCTAATTTTTCGTTTATTTTCTGTTTAAAAACTGTGGTTATTACCACCCTCTTATTAAACCAGGAAACTTTACTTTACAACACTGAAAAATCATTAATAATTTCCCAAATTTATGTTTGCATGTTTTCAGCATTAAGGTGTTGTGTAATGTTTTTAAAAACAATTTTGTAAATACTTACTATTTTATGATTATAATTGATTTCTAGTGTTGTATAACGTTTTTAAAAAAAAGATTTTAGATAATTACGATTATATGATTAATGTAACTATAGTTTTAAAAATCTTTTTGTAATTGTTTAGACGTTATAAGTAAATGCAAAGACTTTCCATATTATAAAAGTGGTTAACTAGATTTCAGTAATAAATGAGCAATATCTCGTGTTTCGAAATGGGGAAGATATATAATGGAAAATTTGAATGTCATTCAAGCAATTATAATCTACTAGTAATTTATCCCATATTTTACAGCATGCCGTCCCTGAGTTTCAATCGTTCCCCTAAAAATTCAGCTTCTAAAGCGGGCTATTTAAATGACTTTTCTTTTGCTTTGTTGGAGTTTCGGTTTCGCAGAGTTTTTGTATTTTTCTAGGTTTTTTCTGGTTTTTAGTGTCTAAAGTCAAGATCACAAACGTGATTTGTTGTTGTTTCTGTTGTTTTGTTTGTTGTTTGTAGCTCATTTTGGCAAACGTTTCATGGCTGCGAGAGATCGTGATCTTTAAACTAAGCAAACTCTGTTGTTATTTATTTGTGGCCAATGCATTTGCCTCATGCTCGACCACGCTGATCCGATCAGTCGTCACTTTGCGGCCACTCGGCTCTGAGCCAACTTTTGGCTTTACGAGTATATATTTCGCTCTAGCCAATTCTCGATTTATGTTGGCTCATTTATTTTGACAAGCGCAGTGCCTAAAACTGCACTCGACCTGAACTGGAATTGTGGATGTGTGGGTGCTGCAGACTCTCGATCGCTATATCTATATATCTCAGCAACTTCAAACGTTTACTGATCACCGCTGAAGTTTGTTGTGTTTATTTTATGTGGCATCCCCCTTCCCAGCCTCAGCCACCAGTTCTCTGATTAATGTGGCGCACATTAATCAAGCCATTGAGCGGCTCGCTTTGTTTGATGTTGATCAAGCGATCGGGTAGCGTAGTACTCATATCTCGCTCCCTCTCTCTCGCTCTCCCTCTCTGCGATCTATTTAGCAGTCAGTTTGCTTTTAATTTAACCAATCGATCGATCGCGAGCTGCGACTGAAAATGAGGTTCGTTGAGGCTCGTTCCATTGATCGTTTCACCGATCGATCGGTCCCTGAGCTGCTGTTTACGCTTTCCGCTTTGTTTTTATACATTTTTTTTTTACTTTTGGTGTTGATGATCACTTGTGTAAATCTTTGACGATCGCTCTTACGTTTTTGGCTAGTTAATGGGCAATTTGTTTTCAATTAATTGGCTTGTTGTGTGTTAATGTTTTTCGATTACGTGTGTAGCTCAAAGGCAGCCGTTGTCCAAATAAGTGCGAGTGTGTGTGGAATGCCCGGTAATCTTTTGCTTTAAATCACTTGCACTTTTCAGAGCTCATAAATTTCACTCAACAGCTCGGGCGCTTCCTATTAAAAAAGATCAAAGAAAATGCCACAGAGCGGAGCCAGAGACGAACAGCTACCCACAACACAACAGTTCATCAGTCAGTCAATTGAAAGAGTGACGCATTGATAGAGTGAAGCATAGTTAAGGCGACTACAGCTCTTTATATAGATGTTAGATAGATAAATAACAACGAAAAGAAAAACATAGAACGTTTAAAGATTCAAAGATAATTAAATCGTATATATTAACAGCCAAAGCATGTTAGCTAATTTGTATAAAATCTTAAAAACAAGGGTTTAAATATCCAGACCAACATGGATACTCTGCGATTTTAGCCCAACCTCCATATATATTAAGAGCCAAACCATGTTAGCTGATTTATATAAAATCCTAAAAAAAAATTTTTCAGGCTGAAATAGCCAGGCAAATATGGATGCTCGCAAGCCCAAGCTCCATGTAAGTTAGGATTATGAAGATCTTAACAAGATTAAATTTTGTAATTATATTATAGCTCAACTTTTCACTCAAACACAGTTCCCACTGTACTCAAGACATATGGTGATGAGTAGAATATATATAGAGATTCACCGTCTGGCTTTCTGGTCACAGGGGCCATGCAAAATAGTTGTATGCTATATTTCAAATGAGAGCAAAAATTGTTGGTTTTGCTTTATGACCGTCGGGAGGGTCTCCCCGTTTGATATGCCGCCGAGATGGATTTTCTTAGAATTTGTTTTGATGCCCCACCACTTGAGGCAATGAGGAAACGCACCGAAACCGAAAGACAGGCCCCATAGAAATAGACACATTTGAAATGATCGCCGCTACACAAATGAAGATGAATGGCAGATGTATCTACAGGGCTCTTCAAGCTTTGAAGTTGTGCTCTGTGCAACTTTTGTTCATTAGCTCATTTCCACTAATTCAGCTGCTTCGAAAGTCTTAATTATGTACACATACATACGAATAGATATTGTATGCGACCACGTCGGGGGTACATTTTTCGGGGGTGGCTTGCCAAAATTCTTTTGAAGTTTCTTGTGTGTGAAGTTTTTGCCAAAGTTGTGGAGCAAGTTGGATGAGCACAGTTAAGTACATATACATTTATAATGAAATTATGACAGATGAAAAGGTTATTCGGAAGTAAAGAGTTCGGTTGGCCTATAATCATTAAACCGGGTTAATTCCAAGAACTATGAAAGAAACCGCTTTTTTAAAATGCACAGAACATGTTGAAATCATCTCCCTAAAATCGGATTGACATTAAGAACTTCAAGATACAGCAATATTACATGCTTATATGTATGTAAATTATTTATTAATGTCTTTTGCACTATCCACTTAAGATGAATAGACAAGCTGCAAAGTATAAAGTTACTCGAAAATTATATTAGAGCAAAGCGTAAAAAAATTTATTTTATACCATGTGTATTTCTCGAGTGCAGAAGATTTAAATGTTAGCCATAAGGCAACCATATTTTCTCGCTATTGCAGCAACTATAATATATATTACATTTAATAACATTCTCCACTTAAAAATTGTACAATTTTTGGTCGGGATCCACACATATTTTCCCCTTCCGACAGCGACAACAGATTTGGTACCAGTTGCCTCTCGACCGTCTGCTGTATGGCTAATTTCATTTTTATGACTTTTATGCGCCGCATTTGCGTTTATTTTTTATGTTTTTACTTTTGTCTTTTGCCCTGTTTCAGAGCCGACTCGGAGTCGGAGTCGGAATCGGAGTTGGAGTTGGACTCGGAGAGTCGACTCCACTTGGATGATTTATGGGAAGCCTGAATATTTCTTTGAATTTTTTCTCATATATTATTTTTGCTTTTATTTTTTTTGCGCTTGTTTTTGGCGTTAAAAATATTGCCAAGCTGCCATAAATTTTGTCGTATTTTGACAACTAATAAAAATGCAGGCCACTGCGCTGCAAAACTGGAAATGCATTTCATTTGCATAGGGCTACAAGGGCAAGAGTACAAAAAAATAAGCGGGGCGTGTTGGGATGAGGACAGGCAGTTGGTTATTTCGATTTGTAGCTAATTTGCATATCAAATCTAAAGAGTCTTCTCTTTTATGGCCGTCGAAGTCAGAAATGGTTTGACAAGTGTCTCCACATTTGGTCGATCCATCCATCCATCGATGCCGTTGCCGATACCGAGTCCATGATTTATGGCAGCTCTTTTGTATTTCTCTTTCACATATCTCATCATTTGTAGTTTACAAATAGAATTCGGCGTGCTTCATTGTTTAAAACTAATTACCATCATAAACAACGAGTTCATTGTTCGCATCGAGACGGGCTACCAAAACAAGCTGAGCATCCATCGATTTGTTATTGAGCATATTACCATATTGCCGTATGAAGTTATCACTTAATCATTTTTATGAATGCACTATATTTGGTTTCTAATCGAAATTTTGTGCTTGGTGTTTGATTTTTATTTTTTAACTACTTTTCTGGCTAGGTTATAGTGTCCCATAAAAAGTGAGTTTATGGATATGTGGTTTGGCTTTTTTTTAGTACAACAGCGTAGGCTGTTGTAAAGTCTTAACGAATATGAAGTGACTTAGTTTATGGCTATATCTCTCTCCCTCACTCTTCTTCACTCTCTCTCTCTCTTTCTAGGTGAAGACACAGCCCTGAGCTCTCTGCTGAGTGTTGTAAATTTTTAAATTGGAATACCTTTAGCAAAGGTACCATACATGGAATGTGCTTGGGTCGAATTCGGTTTATGGTTCGTTAGAGTAAGAAGATTTGGAGTTTTCTCACAGCTCAAAACCGTTAGATTCTTTCATTTTTATAATTAACTATTTTTAAGGTTATGTCTACAGTTAGATATGGCACTGAACTCAGGTTAAAGTAAATATCTATAAAAGTCTCCTACAAGCCTGCCCAAAAGGGCTAATCACGCATATCTCATATGTCGGATAATTCCATTATTCAACTCTTATAAACTATGCCAAAATATTTGGTTCAGCCGTTAGCTGAATGGGCCATTTATTATCATTCTTTTAGTTCATTTATGAGCACTTGTTGCCTTTTCCCCCAGCCGCAATTGTCATTTCAATTAAACTCTAAAAGCTATTAGCTCGTTTATATAATGCGGACAAACCGCCTCAATAACGATATACTACCATAAGCTCTTACATAATCGACCATATATTTTCCATACACGCACACACACATACACACACACACACACACGGAGCAAAGTTTTTCAATTTTCCAAAGCTTCTGCTCCTGCTCACACATAGTCCAATGCATATAAATAAAGCGGCGCTGGGACGGCGTGTAATTATCATAAAGCGGAATCTTGTAGCGCCAATATGAAGCTCATAACTTGTGCGATGGAAAGACAGACGGAATTTGGGGGGCACCCGGCAACTGGTCACCTCATGCTGCCTGGCTAACTGGCTGGCTAGCTTGCCGGCTGGCTGGAAGGCTGGTTGAGTGGCCTAATGCCCATTTCGGTCATCCGCGTCACCAGTCCAAGCGATGTAACTTTCAATTTGCGTAATTTTCAAGTGACTACAGCAAAGCGCGTCCAACTGATCCCTCACCTGAACCCTGATGCCATGAGAAATCATTGGTGGAGGGGTAGGCATCTGGTTGGGTGGTTAGCAGGGTGTATTTGCGGGTTTCGAGGCGTGGCTAACTGCTGCGTTAAGGTGCACGCTTGTCATAAAATGCCGCTTATTATGCTGGCTATTAATTTTTACTGCTTAGACGCAACTGCCTGGACTTGGACCTGGACCTGGACCTGGACCTGAACCTGGCCCGAGCACAGCCTGGTCATATGCGCGCCCCATAGTTCCCAAAACTTGTTGTTGGCCGCTGCGCTTCCATAGCAATTTATGACATACATGCGGAATGGACATCGCCATCGCCATCGTTGTGCCTGGGCACATTTGGAGTCATATCGCGCCGCTTCTATCGCAGCTGTACAAATTTATTTTGCGTTCGCATGCACTACACTCCAATTGGGCTTAATCACTTTGTAATACAGCCAGCTAGCCGTGGCACTGAGAGGATCTTATTAACTTGAATTTTGCAATGAAATTATTTAAGTCAGGTCTTAGTTTATGGAGTCAGCCAACATTTCAGACAGGTTTTACCTTTACAAAGGGTTCAATGAGTATCTCATGAAACGGAGCTGGGAGTCTACCTTATCACAAAGCTATGGGTTAGCTACTTTAAGAGCCGCCAGTTAAACAATAGTTATAACATTGAATCTTAAATTCAATTCAAATTCCTTTAACTTTCGATCAAGTAAATCTACTTTATCATCTAGGCTATTTTGTTTTTGTTTTTCGAATAGAGTATCTAAATATCGTTGATGAAACAACATATGTGTATTTAAGGCAGCATCTGCTGGCGTATGGGGGCACAAGCAGCAAAGAGGTCGGAAAGTTACCCATCATTAGTACTAACAAGCGACATTACGCGGCTGCGGCTGCGGCGGTGGCTGCTGCTTTGGAGTCTCGAGTCTGGGATCTTTGGTTTGGTCTCAGCTCTTGGCTGATTACATTGGCCAGATAGTTGCGAGCAGGCGTACTTGATATGGCTTTTGTCTCTCTGTGTTCCCCTTACTGCCCACGCCCCTTTCTAGTTCAACTCGCCTTGTATGTTTATTTAAGGAATTTTTATTGCCACATGTGTGTAGGAGCGAACGTCTTGAGTTTGAGTTTCAGTTGGAGTTTGAGTTTGAGTTTTCATGGCCTATGTTGGAAGCGCACTTATCGCATTTTTGATTTTTCATGGGTTTATTAAATTGTTTTATGTAATCGCAGATGGTCAAATGTCATAATGGCGTATGTGAGTTGAATTCTTGAAATTGCTCTTGAGTTTCATTGTAATGTGGCGGCATTATTAACCTAATGATGGCATTGCGCACAGAAAAATTCATGTATTCGATAATAGATAAAGACGCTGTTATTGCGTTATGGAACTTTTTGCAGAATTTGTATGTTTCTAAAGT
The DNA here is from genome assembly GCA_035045885.1 of Drosophila borealis. Classification (NCBI taxonomy): domain Eukaryota; kingdom Metazoa; phylum Arthropoda; class Insecta; order Diptera; family Drosophilidae; genus Drosophila; species Drosophila borealis. The sequence continues at coordinate 5,710,953 of JAWNOR010000211.1, forward strand.
ACTTAAAGCTTACATGCTCTCTTTATTTGAGAGAATTTCGATTTTTATTCCCTGATATAACGATATTAGTTGTTGTACAGTCATTATCACGTATAACATACCTGGAATGAGAGAGAAAAGTTTATATTAGTTAAACATACGAGATACGATAATTGTAATTTGAATATATATATTTCTTTTTATGTGAAAATAAAAACGTCTTTGAAGTTAGATAGATATATTTTTATACCCGGAAAATATCAAGTGTCCTTAATTTTTAGGCATACACCAATAACATTAACAATACTGCAATGTATACCTATTATTTTAGACATGACTGTATATAACATATCAAACGGAGGTGCCAACTTGTGCCACAACAAGCATAAAATAATTGAGGTATGGCCAACTTGTTACCCGTAGCTTGCGATAAGAAAGTCTATCTAAAAAGCCTCGCACAATCTACTCATAAATCATGTTCCCCGCGAGCACAGTCAATTTTCGATACTTTGAAAAAAAAAAACATTTTAATTAACGAAAAAAGAACCTTATTGCGTGTTCACATATGGCCACTCTTATTTATAAACTGCCTGCTGTTGTTATTTTTGTTGTTTCTTATTGTTGTATAATTAAATACAAATAACAATTAAGATAGGCAAAAAGCTCGTTCACTTTGTCTCGGGTTCGAACTCCATTTGTGGCCATGTGAAATAATATAAGTTTTTTAATTAAGAGCGACAAATGCAGACTACAAAATATGATGACAATTATGAATTGAGACGTTAATTGTTTATGGGTATACATAGAGACCGGTGTGTGTGTGTGTGCGAGTGTGTGAGTGTGTGTGTGTGAAGTGTGTCTATGACGGGTTTCACTTTCGTAGCCGTCAACTTGAGGCCTGTCGCCTGCGATGAAATGAAATTGTCAAAAATGCATCGATACGAGTTGCCCAGTTGAGTTTATGGGTTGGTCGAAAATAATTTTCATACTTAATTGACAGGCAGACAGATTGAGAAATGCTACCGATTCCATTAGTCGGGCCTGTCGTCAAGAGTTTCGACTAAAACCCTGGCACAGTGCAATATGCATATAGTAAATTATAATACTATTTCTAGTTTTCTTCTATTTTTTGTTTTGGCTGTCAATAGAGACTATAAAATTTAACGCCTGCTGTTGCCTTCGGGGCGTATTTTTTTCGACCGTCTGTCGGTTTATTTAACGGCAACATGTTTTACAACATTATTAGACAACGTCAGTGGCAAACGACTAGACGGCCAAGCTGGCCAACTGGCGAATTTTAATTACCAATATTTCCAGGTGTCGAATCAACGTCCCACGCCATTGGCAACACTTTGCATTTTATGACAGCCATTCCCCACCCCGCCACTCCATTTCCTAGCAAAAAAAAAATAGTAAATTACACATTTTGTAGCTGCAGCTAATTAGCGTTTTGTGACAAACAGTTCTAATGGCATGTAATTGGCCAATATTTGTATGGGCCATCGACATTTAATTGCATTTATATTTATGCGCTTATTGCGTTTAGTTACGTGGGGTTTATAGCGCGGTCCACCTAATTGAATTGTCACTGTGGCTAATTCGCATCGCCGCTTATTGTTGTCCGCTAAGAGATTAATTATTTATCTAATACAAAGCCACACACGCACACGCACGCGCAAACATTGCCCAAGTTTGAGGTGGATGCAGCACTCAAGTCATTAAATTGTAGTGTTTATTTAGGTATAATGTTTTGCTTGCAAAGAAATGATAAGATATCACGTACTTTTCTAAATGCGTCATTTTCTATTTATAAGTTTCACTCAGTTTAGCAATTTCGCAATTAAGAATATACTACAATTAATTTAGCTATAGCTATATAGTAGGTATTTGATGATTTTGAGGGCCTACTATCGACTTTACAAATATTGTGAAAACCCCAGTAAATAATAATAGCTCTTCAATTTAGTAATTTGTTTTTAATATTTTTTTTTAATAAGTATATATATTTATATATATATATTTTGTGTTTTTGTACAGAATAAATAAAATTCGTGGTTGCCTTTAATATACATAACTATTTAAATTCACTTCACACATAGATCACAAAGTTTTTCTTCCGATCTATTTCTTCTATTCTGACACTTAGCAGTGATGATGTGGGGGTCCATGGTGGTGGTGATGGTGGTCAACATGTCCATGGTGGTGATCAAAGTGTCCGTGGTGCGGCGGTGGGCCGTGATGATGGTGATGGTGATGATGATCGTAATGCGGTGGCGGCGGTGGTCCGTGATGATGATGATGGTGAGGAGGCGGCGGCGGTGGTCCGTGGTGGCCATGGTGTCCATGGTGATGATGATGGTGTCCCAAGTGCAGGCCCAAATGGATGCCAAAGTGGCGATCGTCGTGATGTGGTGGCGGCATTGCTGAACTATAACTTCCTTTTAATCCTTTTTGATTGGAGCTCTTAATTCCTCGAGTGGAGCAATTGTACTGTGCCACAGTTGGCACCAATTGCCAATATATACTTAGAAAGAGCTGGCTATTTCGCATGCCAGATAACAAATTCAGGTAATGTACAAGAAACGTTATCTTATCATTGGGTACTTCGCATATTGTACATCAGTGTGACTCACTCAGCATATTGAGTTGTAAAGATAAAAACACAGCTGTTATCTTGTTAGGGGTTGGGCTAATCTTTGTTACAGGTGAGTAACTCGATTCGGCTTTGGGTACTTCCCGCCGTAGAATAGTCATTCACAATGGACACAAAAACGAAGCCAACTAATCGCGGTAAATAAATAAATAAATCTGTTTACGCTTTTTCCGCAAGGCAGACACGAGAAAAACGAATAAAGCTCCGACAAAACTTATGGAAAACGCAAGCAAAGCAAGTAAAAAAGAAAAAAATGGAAAACATGCCACAAAGTGTAGCAACTTTTTGTATAGCAGCATCGCAAAGTTTTGGCATCTGAAAGAAGCAAAGAAAAAAAGAGAAGACCAGAAAAACTAAATGCAAGATGCCGCCGACAATAATTTCCGCCTGCATACCAGGGTCTGGACAAAGGGACCGCCAGACAGACAGACATACTGGAAATACTGTAAATATTAAAAGACCGACGCGAAAAGTGCGAAAAAAGCAGAGCAAAGTGAAATACACTAGAAAGAGTGAGTGCTTTGTATGGAGATTTCCCATTCGCCAGTGTTGGTTAGAGCTGTTTAAAGCAAGAGGAGGGGGCGGGTAGGCGAGGGCGATGTCATATCAAGTGCTTAGTGCGTGCAAGCGACATTTTCGTAGACTTAACAATAACTTTTCCGACTGAACCCTTCGAGTGCTGGTGCAGGTGGCGGGGGCGGGGTGGGGGCGTTGTCGGCAGCGCAGATAAACTGCGTTAGAAGTTATAAAGCGATTAGACTGTGTGGCGCGATGGCGAACTCCGCTGGGAGGGTTGCAGCACGCGCTGTGGGTAAAGTGGAAAAAGTGGAGGCGAAGAAAAAATGGAAAACTTTTTTGCTTTTCCTTGCTGTATCAATTTAATGCCTATTTAAAGTGTGAGTTCCCCAGGGGCGCAGCGCCAGGCGATAATATCTGAGCCAAGGGAAATGGGTGTCGCGGAATGCAGGTAATGCATAAATTTGATTTTATGGAACTCCGTTAAAGTACTTGACAAAGTTTTGTAGCCAATGCCACGGTTGTTTATTAGCCCAAAAGTGAGCGAAATCGAATTGGAAATTGAGTTTTTCTAGGAGCTTCAATAAAAAAGGTATAGTAAGTAGCTCAAGGAAAATGAATAGATACTCAGCAGGGGGGAATAAATAAAAAAAATGAAATGACTTATAAAGAAAGCTACCAAATACTACACTACTATCCCATGTTTATTGAGGTAGTTCTATATTATTAGATCAATTATATTAAAATTGTATAATTAATCTTTAATAAAGCAATCAGCTAAAAAGCTCATGGCAGCTGCTTAATTGTCAAACTCCTTAGGCTCATGGCAAGGAACTCTGCACTTCAACCTATTATAAGTATCAAATGCCTGAAATCCAATAATTTACCGGAGGAATCCAATCGACAACCGCCTTTTGGGTTGAGCAGGGCAAACCAAATCAAATACAATTTATACATACGAAAAACCCAGCCCCACCCCCCTCCCCCTCTACCAACAATCTGTGCCCTTACATAAATATGGCTTATTAATTAATACACCGACAACTGTTGAAAAAGTCGTTATTGTTGCTGTTGCACAGGATTGGAATCCGGGGACCCCTAGATTCAAATTAATTGAAAATGTCACAAGTCAGCGCAATTATCGTAAATTATAAACACGCGTCGGGGGGTTGTTGGGTTTGTCGATTTCCAGGCAAAATCAAATCCAAATATTATTATTATTATTATTTTTATTATGTGTGCTGGCAAAATACGCAAAATTGCAACCCCCAAATGCCATGCCTGCCGACAGGGTGAGCAATTTTCAACGCATAATGAAATGTCAACAGTAAAATGCAAAGCCAAACAAGACGAAGCCAAATAAATAAATATGTATAAATATATACGTATATATGTTCCGGAGTTAATTGAAAGCCTCATAGTAGAGCCTTAAAGTGGTTTGGGGCATTTCGACATGACTCACGAACAAAAATCACAAAAATCACTGCAAATTTTCTATGCATTTGGGATAGTCGGCAGACAGACTCGACTCTCTGCAACAAGCCGTACAAAATTCAAAGCTGACTGTCCTTTTGCCATAGTATCCCGTCCTGACTATGCAAAAATGCAGCCAAAAACCATATAAAATTATTATGCCGGCCAGACGAGGCGTGTCGGAGGGACCGGAAAGCTGCGAAAACCCGCTTATGACAATGCTCAAAGGCATTTTTTGGCCAGCATCAGCTAAAAACCAGACAGCATCACCAGACGGCTGCAACCCCACCATGTGCATATAAAGTCCAAATAAACTCAAGTTGTTGACAAAAGGGTTAAGGGCCATAATTGTGGCTACATCTCGCCGGACACATCTGGCGGGAATGGGATAGGGGCAGCTAGCCCCTCCCTCGTGTATGTCCAGCACATTAAACTAGAGTAGATTTTTATTGAAAGTGTAAACATGACGACCGCCCGCCCAAAGTCATCAAAATTATAAGGCCAACATCGGCACGCCGAAAAAGTGGGCGGCAGTCCCGTCCGGGCAATTCCCGTCTGAGCGGTTATTAAAAAGATATTTTTTTTATTTGGTGCTATGCGTAGAATTTTTGTGTGCATATTTGTGGAGCACTCGAGTTAAATACAAAGTATTTAATGCGTTTTTAGTAGACGAAAGCACTTCAGGCTGCAACATGACTAACTGCTACAAGGGCAATAAAAGTTTGGACTATGTGCTACCCTAAAAGCTATATAAAACTAGGATGTGGACAAGCATATGAAAAGAGAAGAGAAAGTATTACAATAAGTGACCATTTTGTTAATAAATAAAATAATTCAGTCAAATAATTAACCATACATTTTATTTTTCAATGCATTTCTATAAATTTCGGAGCGTGAACACATGAACCACAAACCAGGCTTATTTTATTCATTTAAAACTTTCTGAGTTGGGATTAAAGAAGAACATGGCATGAGATGAACAAGTGATATAAATTTAAACAAATTATGTAATCTTTAAATGTAAACGAAAATTTACATTCTAGAATTCAACTGAAGCAAGTTAAAGGCAAGCGATCAAAGAAAAAGTCAAGGGTGAGTCTTACGCAATTATCTATTCTGCCCAGCCCATAAGTGCAATTTCCATTAGTCCGATGACAATAACACAATCAGTGCGCAAAAATAACAACATTTACGGAGACTATAGATGACTCAACCGAAAACAAACCACAGACAGAGAACCGTTTGAAAAGCATCAAGAATCATTGTGTCCTAAGTAGATTGCGAGTCAAAAGCGTCTCAAAACAAACCCCGAAGTCAAGTCAAGGGGTCCCCCGTTCTTAAAATGCGTCCCAGCAATATTTATTTTATAAACCTTACAAATTTGTGCAAAATTTTTGCACACACAAAAATGAAACCAAAAAGAGAGGGATATATGTATATATAAATATGGAGAGAGAGGGTGAAAGCAAATACGAATAGACGTACAAATGAATGCGATCCAAAGGGGGGCAAAATATAAACCCCGAGGACAAAAGGCTGCACTCACTGAGGAGCTAACAAGCGGCCTACCCCGTTTCAGTTCTTTTAAGTGATTTCAACCCGGAAATGCCCATAAATCGATTTGGGGGTGCTGCCGCACTCGCCCACGCCAAAGACTAAGTCGAGGACTTCTTGGTCTGCCGTTGTCGACACATGGGGGCCGGTCGCTTTATGGGATAAATGAATGAATTGAAATGGGCGGCAAGTGTATCGACTTATGGTTGAGCTGAACAAGAATGTGGCACACTTGTCTGCAGCTGTATCCCCCGCTAACCCCCGACCCGCACCCTTTGCACAATGCAAATAAAAGTTCATTACAAGAAACGTCCAAGGCGCTTAAAAGTACCCTAAATGTGTCGAGGCTTTGTTATTGTTATTGCCCGATCCTGTTCCCTTGCAGGAGGACCGTCTACTGTTCTGTGTTCGTGTGCGTTTTGTGTCTTTCTCTTGATGCCATTTATGGTCAATGCCCCCACGCTTTGGGTTGCGGGTGCTGCCAGTCGCCAGTCGCTGGGTCGTGTGTGCGGCACATGGCACCGGAAATGCCACATCCGTAGAGTCCGCACAGTCTGCACAGTCTGCACCGTCCGCCAAAGCGCCGAGCTTTCAAAGCAAGTCAATAAAAAATTCTAAAGCCAAAAAGGAAATAAATTAACAATAACCAATGATTTCTTCTTCTCTTTTTGCCAAGTTTCTTGATGCGTTTATAAGTATGCCATGATATGGTATCGGTTAGAAGCTAACGCCTATCCACAATTGTCGGATGTTGTACATAATTTGGCGCCGGTCACTGGCTAGCCACGGAGAAAACGAATTCGACAAAAGCTGTCGTTTTAAAAGACCTCTAAATAAAAGAAAACACAAACGGAATATAGAAAGAAAATTATTTTAAGAAAATCCTTTCAGCTTTGATATGCCAGCAATGAAAATTGAGTAGATGCTCCTTTGTAAATGTTTTAACAATTGGCTGTTTTTTTTAAATTCAAAATTCAGAAAATTCTTCTAATCAACTCAATAAGGAAATCTTTCCCAACAGGAAAAGTTAACAGACAAGAAAAACTATGCAAAGGGCACTTCATGTTAACCTCAACTAAACGTCTATCTTTCAACGAACTAAGGCCTAACCCATTTTAATTCAACCACTTTGGCTTGTATGTTTGGCTCGCATTATGCAACACAAACTATTTCCTTTCATGGGCAGTCTGGCAACCTTACCTTAACCTCGCTTGAGCCTTGGCTTAACCTCACTTTCGTTGAAAATGTCAACGTCATAGCCACTGCTGGGCTTGGCTTCAAGTACTCGTCATCTGTTGGCTTGCAATTTTTAATCAATTTAGTTGCAATTTTTTTTGTTATTAAATTTCATGCTACTTAATTAACCCACAATGCTGGCAGCGCTCAGCTCGGCTAGCAAAAACCTTAATTAACCCATTACCTTTTGTGCTGCACAGAAAGCGAGAGGTAGACAGGAGGCAACTTTAGCAACAGCAAGAACAACACGTCATGCAAAAATGCCAGGCGAAAAACTTTTAACGCTTTTTCATGCCAGAAACATGTGAAAGGTGTTGGCGTGGCAAAAACTTTGCTCGTTTTTTGAAATTGTGCCAATAAATTTGGACGCACTGGGGTTAAACAAAAGCGATACCAAAGTCCCGAGTCCTGAGCTCGTACTCCACTCGAAAACTAATAATGAAACCCACGCGGCGACTGCATTCGACAATATGGAAGAGAAAGCAAAAAAGTTATGGACCACGTAATTAACAAGAGTTCTTATTTTTTTCTTTTGAACAATTGAAATCGAGTGGATTTTCCTTTTGTTTTCGGCGAAAACAGCAATCTCTGCCCGCCAGCAATTTTAGCACTTTACAGAATAGAGCTTGCCACGCCCCCATCCACAAGGAAGAGGCAATTTACACGCCCATAACGAGCGCGAATGTACGAAGCAGCACAAAAAAAAATGGCACAGATTCGCTTTCGTCTTCATTTTATCAAATTAGACAAAAGGGAGAAATTCTCTGGGCAAAAAGCCTTTTCAATGTCTGATAAGTGGTGGGTGGTTGCGTCTGTCCGGGGTTAAAGGTGCTGGCAGCGCCGCAGGAAGCGCTGGAATTGCCCACAACAGGGCCCATATCGAAGGATATGCCCGATGCTCGATACGAGTATAAACCTGCCAACGTAAGTTACCAAGAAAAAAAAGAGAAGAGATTTTAATGACAGCAACAACCGCTGCGATTTATGGGCTTTATGTGAGATGCTCAGAAAACCATTCAATGTGGGCGTGTTTATTGTCGCCAGCGGCGGCAGGATATTAGAAATAAACAGCACAGCGGTATGCGCCACCCAGCAGCAGGCCGATAAGCCTCAGCTATGGTAGACAAATGCCAAAATGTGGCAATAATTTGCGAAAAAGAGAAAATGTTACCAAGCATTTATGTGACTTTAATGCTCGCTTCTAGTTCGAGTAGTAAAGAGAGCAGTTATCTTGGCGAAATATATTAAAATCTTAAAATCCAAGCATACTCGGAGACAAGCCTTTAAATAACTGAGGCGCAAACCTATCGAAAAATAGATATATGTAAAATTTCTGGCTAATCCTAATCAAAATTTCAACAGAACCTCTTGTGTTTACCATATTTCAGCGCCTTTACCTTTTGGCAAGAAAATATTTATCATTTGGGTCTGTTTACCCTTAAATTTGAGTCATTTTTTTTTTTCTAGACACTTACAACTTGTTTCTGAAACCTGCAACACATTCATTAGTCTCTGTCCGGGTTCTTAGATCTCGCATCATTAACATTGCTTTTCACACTTTGTGCCATTGTTTCCTTCTGGTCATTGGCCTCTGCCCGCCCGGGTCGCAGCTTACAGTTGGGATTCTTGCCTTTGGGGCGCGTAAGAAGCGTAACGCGAAAAACAACCTTTCTGTCGTTTGGCCAAGTCTTATGTTATTTCAAATTATATTAATTTGAATTAATGAATTTAATTGCCACTAATTAGTGGACAACCAGTGCCGACATCTTCAGACCCTAATGATCTCAACCGCTATTCGAAATTTATTTCTGTTCTATATAATTATGAATAACGTCCAAGCGCGCAATATCCAATCAAGGGTAAATCTTTCAGTTTGGCAAAATACTCCAAGCGCCGCCAAAGCGAGCTCGGGAATTTTTAGGTGTCAACATTGTATTGTAGAGAAAACAGCAACAAATACTTAAATAAATAATGTTGCAATAATGGTAAATTACAGCTAGGAGGAATGTAAGAACTTGAAAGGCGAGTGGCAGGGCGATACCCTACACAAACATGTTGAAGTTAATTTACCTTACGCATAAAAAATGTACTGCACAAATAGCCTGCTATAAAAACTGAATAGCAACATAATTATATATGTAAATATAATAATAAAATAAAGAGATGTAAATATAAATTTAGACTTTTAGCTAATTTATTTACTTTCTACCCAAAAGGGAGCTTGGAGATTTTATACAAAATAATGGCCAACAAATTGGCAACATTTTTTTAACCTAATGGAGCACGTAGTAATTCAAGATGACAGACTTATTGCCTGTGCTTAAATAACATATGAAAATGTAATCAAACAAATAATCTGCAAAGAAAACAAAGCTAAGGCAAAAAAAATGTAGAAACAGAAGCCTCAGAAACGTGCAAATAAAAATGCCATACAACATTTGAAGCTAAAATACACAACAGTGTGTGCGAATTGTAGATGCACTTACTGTTTTATAAAGCCCAAAATTTCAAAGCCCAAGAAATGTAATTAAAGATATATACCTATGAGGAAATCGCTTTCCTTTTCACAGTGCCTCATGTGTCATGGCCTAGTTTGCATAGCCGAAAGTCGAGAGTTAGACAAGCGCCAAATTGTAAACGTAATCAAAGATATGGCTAACAACAATGTCAATGTCTGGCTGAGTGGGAACTCAACGCAACAGCCGCAGTCATGACAACAACAACGCCAACAACAACAACAAGTTGCTTTGAAAGCTGAAGCTGAACAGAAGCCGCGCCAATCGCAACATCCAGCCGTGTGTACCACATGTAGTCAAGTGTAGCTACAACATCGCAGTATCTCTAAATGCGTATCTGCTGCTGCTGCTGCTGTTGTTGCCGCTGCTGCTGCTTGGCGACTCACGCACGCTTCACGCTTTTTGTTGTCGCCAGCGTCGCAATCGTTGGCAGCCATTTTTGCTACCGGTTTTACGCGTCAAAGTGCGCGCAACTTTTGCCGCATGCCACGACGCATATTGTTGCTGCCGCTTTTAGCTGATGTTGCAGCAATTGTTACTGTTGCTGTTGTTGTTGTTGTCCTGCCAGTTGGTCAACACTTGTTGGCAACTTGGTTACTTTTGCCCTTTGTTTGAGTTTCATTTTTGCTTTTGCTCTACAGAATACGCCTTTCAAGTTTGAAATTTAGAAAAATGGTCAGCACTGAAAATCATGACGAAAACCTTATATGTTTTATGTGATCACACTTGAAATAAGTAGATACATTAAAGGAAAAATTCACAGATAAATATATATATATATATATATATATATATATATATATATACATATATATATATAAATATATAAATATATAAAATATAGTATATACTATAACAATAATAGGAATATGTCCAGGTCTGAAATAACTAATATTTGATATATATTTTTTTATAGAAACAAAAATAATACTATTGTTTTTATATTCGAAATCCTGGGGCTTTTTAGTTTTCTTGAGAATACTTTTATAACCTACAATATTAATATATTTCCTTTCAGTTGTCCTTTATAATCTATGCATGTATTTCTAGTTAACAAATGAATGAGTATTCATTCATTCGACTACTCATACGTGTTTTTTTTTTATTTTCACTCATAAATTCCTCGCAGTTTGAGAAGGTTCTCGCTCATCTGTTTTGTGAACTGGTCGTGTATGTGACCTGCATGCCATGTGTCTCGGGGTCTCACTGTGAAATTTGCTTGGCATTTCATTTAATTCGCTTTCTTTTTCCTTTGCTAAATTCATTCATTTGCTTTGTGTCACATTTCTATCGTTCTACGATTACATGGCTAAATTGCCTGGAAAGCGTTTGTGAAATTTCTTCTTTTCCTATTAAGTTGATATTTACTCTTATTTTTCTTATTAGGGCTTCAGAGAAGGACGCAGGATAATTTTGCCCGTTGTAAAGGCATTTTCCGTTTACAAAGTGCTCGCCCAACAGCTTCTGGTGATGAAATGCATTAATGCAGCTGATCTTAGGACTTCGCTCTGAGTTCTTCTTCTTCTCGCACCACATCATAAATCATTCATACGCAATTTTTTATATGCCACTCGATAAGTCGCTGAGCTGCTTGGCTATTTGTGCTCGATGCCAAATGCCAACTAATGCAATGCCAGCTACCCAAGTCCCACAAGCCCCACACAACGCTAAGCCCTGGATAAATTATGTTAATTCCATAGCTAGTAGTCGGTTCTATTATTTTTTCTCCTGCCTTTCTATCCTGCTTTTGCTTTACGATAATAGTTTGACAAATGAAGGAAAACGTACAAGTAAAAGAACTAGTTACTACAACCAGAACATACCCTACATTTATGAATGCAAGGTTTATAGATTATGTTCCAAATCAACAGAGGGTTTATTAACATCATATGCTTACTTTATGGAAAGTACGCATACCCCTTAAGACATTGCCAACAGGGTATCAAAAGCGCTGCTAAAGAGACAACTGAAACTGGAACACGACTTCGTCTTGCGACTTACAACTTGCGCCATATAAATTGCAAAAGCGCAACAAATTGTTAATTTTCTTTTCTCTCAACTGTTTCCTCCTCTTTTCTGACTACGTCGTCTCAGTCACAGCCATTCGTCTCTGCGTCTTTTTGTTAATTTACATATTTTTGTGTCAGAGATGGATTTATATTTCACTTTTTAAAGCATTTTAACGCAAAACAAAGAAGTATAAAAGAAACCGCAAAATTAAATTGTAATAACTTCCAGGCTAATTGTTGATCAGCCTAACTTCAATATTATATATATTTCAAAATATTTAAATGATTTACCAAATATAACTAATAAATTTAATCAGTCTGCTCACAGATCCTGTAAGAAAATAAAGTTCATTACCAAATAACATCAAAACTGTCATTTGAACCGCGTTTTGGATAGCAATTGGTGTAATAAAGCCTAGGGCATTATCGCACACTGTTTGATATGCTACACACAGACGCACACACGGACACCCAATGGTTTGCTGCCCAGGCATTTTGCATAAATTAAATATTTGCCTTTTGCATTGAAATCCCTGTCTAAGCACAGAGAATACATTTATGCAGGTGATTCATAGGCATCTATTGGACCAAAAAGGGAAATCCATCAAATGAGCTGCCAACGCGTTGCACAGTCAATACAAATTGATGTTTCCACAAGAGCCTCCCTCCCCCTTACCGATATATCGCCTCATTCCCTTGTCGTGGGTCTCTCGCTAACGTTTATTTACTTAGCGAAAAGTGCTTGCAAGAGTTGTGGAGCGGAGGGCGGTTTGGGGAAGGGAAACGGGCTGGGCAGGGCAGGGTAGACTATTCGTATCTGTGAGCATTATTCAATGTTTGCTGCGAACGTGCACAAATTACAAATTCAATGCACGTAGCCAACGGCGGCGAGGCTTTAGACAAAGTTGGTAGCCGGGAGCTGGAAGATGGCAGCTTGGAGCTGCCGCCTGGCCATGTTTACGGAACGTCGCCGCCATCATCGTCGCCTCAGAGCGGCAGCAGCAGCAGCGGCAGCAACAGCTCTTAACCAGCTGACGACACATTAAAATAATGTATTTTTAAATTTAACATTAATTGTCGCCGAATGGTTTCTGAATGGGCTGCCTTTGCCTTTTACCGTTAAAAAGTGTCTCCCTCTCTCTCGTTTTTTTGAGGAGTGCCCAAGACAGTGCCTCGTTGCCTCCTCGCTCCTCGCTCCACTGTGCACAGTGCATTAAGTCATCGTTTTTCCTTCTTTTTTTTTGGTGGGGGTAAGCAGTGGAAAAGATTTTCATAAATCGTTTCGGCTGGTTGTTAATGTTTTCCATCTTTTATTATATATCCGTGCGTTGGGGAAAATATGTTTTTATGGCTTTGCCATTTTGCATGCATTAGCGGAGTGTCTGCAATGGTGGGTCTGGGCTTTGGGTAGGGGCCTTACCAAAGGCCTGTTTAAGTGGAAATATTTGATTGTGTTTGCACAGCACTTGCGAAATTGCAATGAGCTCGTTTGAAGACATGTTCAGAGCGCGTGTGCGCCACAGAGTTGGCAAAATATCACACTTCCCATCGCAAATATGGTAAACAATCAAAAAATATTTGAAAGAATAAATATATCAAATATTTGTCCATTTCATACAGGAGAGAGAGTAGAGTCTCTCAACTATATAAAGTAAATTATAATATTAATCAGCATAATGCAGCATAATATTAGCAAAGGGCGTGGAAAGAAACCTTAATTTTGTATACCACTGACTTCTATGACCTTCAGTCAAGACTATGCTACCACCATATACTAGTCTAGGATTATTGTTCAGTTACCTAACTTAGGTCGAAGATCAGATAAATCGATAAGCTGCTGCGGCAACCGAACCAGGGTTCTGGCTGACCCCATCACAGAGAGGCGCCTTTAAAGGTTACACCTCTGCGATCTACCTGCGAGGCGAATCATTTAAATAGCCTACAGTATTAGCCTATGTCCTCAACTTTATTTTTAATGTCCCAGCATTAAGTAAATGCCATATTAGCTACAAGACATTGTAACTATATCTTATTTCACAGTCTTTCGCTTGGTAGAGATCAGCAGGTACTGATCGATGCCAGCGTATAATAAAACAAATTGAATAGGAAAAGGAAAAGTTGCCTAACTTATGTCGATTCTATGCCTCTTTCATATTTTGTATTTTACTGTTTTTCTAGCTAGGTTCTTTCCCTAGATAACATCCTCAACTTTGTTAGCTTTTAACATATTCTTCCGAGCAAAAACCATAAGACAGAAGTCATTTCAGAATTTGGTTTTAACAATGACCGCCCCACTCTAATTTAGCTTTACGAGTAGTTTCAGCCACTTGCTAATTCCATCAACGTCGACCGCTATTATCCGTTGTTAAGCCCGTGGCCAGCCTCTCACTTTACATTCGACATTTACAACGGCCTGTTAATGTTCAATATATATAGAGAATCGTAAGTGGCCATCCAGAAGCAGTCCAGGCGAGTACTCTCCACTTTCATTGGATTTGCCTAACAAGCCATAATCATGTGGTGCTGTATTTAATTACTGCCCAAATTCGCATTCGCATTAGAAATTACTGCGGGGAGGTGCGGGGACTGCATGTGAGTGTGTTCAGCAATAGGCGGACATCAGCTTCAGCATCCGCAAAGCCATCTTCTCAGCTGGCGAAATTCTAATGCGCCATAATGCCAAACACAATTGAGTCATTAAGCCGCAATCTAATTAAGCCCAAAAATGTGAACGGCTATCCACGAAAAATAAAATACATTAAAAAAAATCCAAAATATGTAACTCCAGAGCTGAGCAGCAAAGCGAATTTGCTTCGGTAGCTGCTCGAGATTTGTGCTCGTTACGTGTTCTTTGACCCAAAAATTAAGCCCAAATAAAGAGTATAAAAAGTGGAAACATACAGAGTACTCTGTTTTCTTCTCTTTTTTTACGGCACTTTAACGTGACCATTTTAGCAACCATTTTGTTTTACATTTCTTGCCTAAGATTTATTTCGTGTCGGCTTTCGACCACGTAGGTCATTAAATTGCTTAGAAATCGCGGACACCAACTTTCCGGCGGCAGCCCGGTCCGTTTTTAAATGAACCACAAAATGACTGTGAAACTGGCGGCACGCACCGTCTGCTAAGAGGAAACAATGGGCAAAGAACTCTTTATTGTGCACAAAAATACAAAGGGTTTCGTTGGGGAATAAGTAAATCTCATATAATATGTGAGTATACGGTCAGTTAGTTTAAAGTAGGGTTTTCGGCAAAAAGGTTTTCAAGGAATAACTGGAAAATCCAAATTTTACAAAATATGTGGAAAGAAAAATTGGGATTTTAATTTTTTATGGCTTACAGATCATGTTCATCGTTAGAATAAGATCTTGCATTTAATAATTTATTCACATATACGAACTTTGCAATTGTTCAAATCGAAGTTTCTAAAATTTTGATCAAAATGTTTAAAATGTTGACCACTGTTTCGTGGCTGTTTAGGTTCGTTGGGCTTGTTTTGGGCTTTGCAGCATCGAAATAGATACAGTTAATGCCACAAAATGATGTCTAATGACGGTTTCGTCTTACATGACGAGCACCGGCGGCTGCTGCGGCTGAGACTGCGGCTAAAACCAGAGACAGAGGCCTTTGGGCTCGGTTAGTTTGTGTATCTATTAAGTGCTGGTAATTTATAATAAGCCCCAAGTGGGGTACTAAGCGAAAGTTCAATGCTGGCAGTTCGGTCGGTCTCTCTTTCTCACTTCCTGTATCTGCATGCCGCTTGTTATTATTAATAAGCCAATGGATTGCGTACTCACCTTCAACTTTAGCCAGTGCCAAAACGGATATCGTTTGGAGTGCGGGCACCGCCCAGGCAACCAAATGGAATAAATGAGATTTATTTTCAATTGCCTCGTGGCCCCATTTGAGTCCAGCGGCCAGGAACCACGCAAAAGCCAAACACGACCACCACGCAAAGGCGGCCATACAACAGAAATACAATGCCATGAATAATACGGTGCAGGCGGTGGTCTGACGATGACCCTGCGAGAGAATGAGAGTGCCGAGAAGGATGTTGGTAAATAAAAAATGGAATTCGTTTCACCTGCTCCACTGCGGGTCGAACTTTGGCTTGACTTACCTGCGTTATGGTGGACATCATCTGCAGGCGTCCCAGCTTCACTGGCGGCGGAAATGGTTCACGGCACGACACCGAATCGCCCGCACCAAGTCCGGCCACATAGGCACAGCCGACGACCAGATAGCAAACGGCCAGAAAGACAATCGCACGCTCCGGATAACGAAAACGCGACGAGTCTATCAGAAAGGTGAGCACCTGTCCAGTTAAAAGAAAAGGCAGCAAATTAAATAAACATATTTATTGTGAATTTACATTTAATTAACTTTGTAATTATATTAAAGATGCCGCGTCGCAGTTTTTCATTGCCGACTGGCTTAAAAATGCATTAGCCGGAGAGGAGGCCAGCAGAAGTTGAGGATTGCGATACGGTTTACGGGATACGGGACACGGGACTCGAGAGTCGGGACCCGGTCATTAGGCACTACACATTAGCTGATTGTTGTGCAATTTATTTGATCTGTGCTCATTTGTAGCATGTTTCTGGCTAAGCGAGCTGGCCTTAATGAGAGTACCAGAACCGCAGAGTCCTTGGCAACCAGGCATTTAGGGCGCGACTTGCCTGCATCTGCTGTAGCTAAGTGCCAGGGCATTATATATTTAATAATGCTATAAGGCTCAATTTCCCATCCAGCTGAGTTGCTCTCTTGTAGCCATACGCAGCATTATGTGCACACAAACTGCCTGACAATTCTTAAGGCTTTAAAGGCAATTTCCAATTAAATGGCTTCTGGGCCAAGCCATCTACATGCCTACATGACGCCACAGTCAACCACTTTGACGAGCCGCAAAGGCAACCCAATCTGCCAACAGCCCACCCACACAGCCCAGATAAACCAATCCAGCACATAGGCCCACATCAACTAAAACTGCAATTCCCAGACCAATCCCAAGACTCGAGCTCTGGCTTTTGCCTGCTAATTACGCACAATTTAAATGAATTCATTAACCATGGACTAAGCCTTGGCTGAGTCTTGGGTCTTTTGTCTCATGCATCTTGCTTCTTGCCGCTTACCAGCCCAGCCAGCTCTAAGCAAAGCCATTTAATTTGATCATTACAAAACTATCAGTGGAGCTCTTGCCAAGGAGTGTGGAGCCGCAGTTGTTTCTATTGCATAATTTGCTGCTATTATTATTATTACGACCGAGAAACATTTGAATTATTCATAGATGTAACACACGACCCAATTGTCGCAAGGCGCAACTATACATTCGTATGGATTTACTTACTTCACCATGTTTTGAGCTTGTAGGGTATATGAGGTATATGGAATTTATACTTTCAAATGTAACTCATGCTCATACCCAGATAAGCAAAATTATTTAGAAAAGGATAGCAAATTAGTTTGGCAATATGTCTAATACATTTTATAGATCAACATTATCACGGTGAAGTTCAAGTTTAAATGGTATCTTTAAAGCAACACTTTCTCATTAACCAGATGAATAATCTTCCTCTTTCTCTCAGATGAACTAGAATTTGAATAAAAGACCAACTCTTAGATCCTTTCATTAAATCTGTAAGTTCGACAACTAAAATTAGAAACTTCGAAAGATTTTTCCAACGCTTATCTTTGTCCTAGCAATCTTCATTTATAGGGTATCGCCGAATCGTGTATTAATGTTCTTGAACTAACACTTCTGACTCCTAATTTATAGTTCTGCTATGCCTAGGTCTAATTCCCGCCTACGCTTTATCGTCTAGCTCATTTACATGCCAAATTTATGCCTGAGATTTTGGGCGTGTGTGGAGGAGTTCTTATAACGCATTTGTTGACATACAGAGAGAAGCAGAAGGTATATAAAAAGAACAAAAAAAAAGCAAAACAAAATTGAATTGAATTGTTTATTTATGCCAAACAATTCGGGAAAAGGATTGCGGACGAGTCCTCCAAAAGGCAAGGGTTACCAACGTGCATACTCGCACACAGAGAGCGCGACGTCTATCTTAAATGTTCACCCTGACATTTCAAGACTATATATATATATATATATATATATATAAATGTATATTCCCCCTCCCACACACACACTTTGCCGGCAATTTGTTATGCCACGCATGCTGCTCACTTCTAGTGAGGGGCGTAGGGCGTGGCTGTTTGTAGGTGTGACTGCAGAAATTGTAGCTACAAATGAAGTGAAATAAGCCAAAGCAAAGGCAACCAACAACAGTCGCAAACAGTCATGAGAGCTAGAGCTCCCCTCTTAACTCCAACTTCAATGACAATTCCAAGCCCCACACTGTCGCTGTCCCAGGTTAAGTTAAAAATTATGCGTTACTCGAGCTTCAGCTTGGCTTTTGTTGTCATCTCATCGTCATGATGGGCGTGGGCAGCGCTTTGATAAACACGGGGCGTAGTTAGTCAGTTTCCGGCTAACATTTAGCTAGCTCTAGAAACTGCACATGTTATTAGCAAAGAAGCGGGTGCTCAAGGCAGCGTAAGCTGAGAAGTTACGATAATGAAGGGTTTCCCTTTGCTGTATGTAATTGTACTAAGTGGGATACTTTTCAGTAGCAATGCATCTTTAAATTCGTATCTAAGTTCTTTTCCTAATTATTATATATATTTTTTTAACTCGTTCTTCACGAAGATTAACTCACGATTTTCCCACATAAAGTGTGAGCACACCTCTCAAATGGTTAAATTTAATGTTTAATTTCAATTTCAACGCCGCTGCGGCTCATAAATTGCTAAAACTAGTCATTAAAAGCATTCGAAAACCAAAGCGAACACAACCCCAACCCCCTTGCCTCTCACTCTAAGCCCGGTTAGCTTTGTCTGGCGTTAGCCAGTTTAGAGTTTTGCATAAATTAAATTAATTTTTTCCATACTCTAACATTTTGGTTTTTATTTAAAATTCAAACTAAATAACGACGTCATTTGCATACTACCAAAGAGACTACAACAATAGGGGGAGGGGTCGCTAGTTTTAGTTAGGGGTGTTTTTGTCGTCGTCATCTATTTCAGCGCCTATGATTAGCATAAAACTTCGCACAGGTTTTTTGTGAATTTGTTAAAAAAATACGAGAGAATAATTGCGGCATAAATTGTGGTAAATGTTTACGGCTTCGCTTTGTTTTGTATTTAGTTTTTCTGAATATATTGGACACAAATCATGGTTTTGGGTTGTCGGGCATTTAAATGATTAAAAAACAAAATATTGCTTATTGTGTCATTTAAATGTGCATATTTAACAAATGTTTTTTAGTTGTTCACATTTATGCAAAAGGAGAGCCGCTAGTCAAACAACATGTCAAACCAAATATACGAGTATTCGAAACATTTTAGGTTCCACGAGTCTTTTTGTAAAACTTTGTCCAACTATCACTCAGGTCCTGGTCCAGCAGTTTCCTTTGTCACCATGACACGGAATATTTGCACACATCCTGTCCGATTATTCAGCTGTCTGTCGGCCTGTCTGTCTGTCAGTGAGTCAACATGCACCTCACTGAGCTTCTGTTTCAGGTTTTGTAATTAAGAAAAGTCATCAAAGTCAACAACACGGTGACTGACTGACTGACTACCACCCCCTGGCAGCCGCCGAACCCGCTCGCTTATTTGTTGTCAACATTATTAGAGCTCCCACTCACGTCTGTGCCCGGCCAGGCCCAGTGTTACGTGTATGTCACACTATTCCACTAGGCTGCATACTCGTTCCCATTGGCAACCCATTGAGAGCCCATTACAGCCCCAGTCATTTCCTTTTCGCTTTCATTGTAAAACAAATGTCATGTCTGACGTCTCTCATCTCGTTCCCAGCTCATTCTCATCTCATTCTCATCTAATGCGTTTAATGAAAAAGGTGTTGATTGTTGACAGTTGTCTCTCATAGTCGCGTTGTCGTTGCCGTTGTCGTTGTCTCCAGGCGTTAACTCGAGCCTCGGATTCCACGGCATTTTATCTGCCAGTTGACAGCAAAGTCAACGACAAAGTTCGCAGTCAGGAAAGCTGGTAAAAAATATTTGTTTGGTTCTAGTTTGACTTGCGTTGCGAAATTGAAATAAATGTGTTTGCTTATATTTTAGTTGATACTCTGTTCTTGCCACACTAAGCCCTGAGGAACTGTCACTTGTAACTTAGTCATTTCACAATTGCAATTCCAGATTTCAATTACAGTCAAAGTTTTCTTCAGGTACAATATCCTTATGCCATGAACTCGTCAACAAATCTGTAAGCTTTAAGATTTTAAACAAACAAATTAATTTGCTGAGCTCTGTGAATGATTTTATTTATAACAAAAAAATTTCAAATTTTAAATAAATAAAATCTATATTATTATTCATCAGTTATTATTTATTTTAATGCTTTTAGTGCAACTATCTAATGCACTTGGCTGTCCGTTTCTCTATTGTATGCTTATTGAAAATATATATCCTAGCCCACATGTGAGTTTAGTTCAAGCAAAACCTTTCAGAGTTATATAAATAGAAATTGTTTTTTTTTACATAATTTCCTCGAGAATAGTTGTAAGTGACTTTATTTGTAGGACAGCACTTAAATAATTAAATTTGTGAGTTCAGCTTAAATAAACTCAGAATCCATGAATTAGTATTTAGCCAAATGCGTATGATTTCAGTTTAGTTTGTCCTACGCAAAGCTTTGCATGTGTGGTGTTTTCTTCGCTAATATTAACTCTCGTTAGTTACACAAGAAATTCATTCAACAAACAATCGGGTATCATCTAAATTTCATGTGTTATCATATGCATAAAGAGCACAACAGCAGCCCACGCATACACGCACACACAAAACAATTCCATCATCATCAATGCTGGGAATGGAAAATGAAAATGTCAAGTGGGCGGAAAAGTCGACTGGCCCACTGCAACAGCAAATCTGTGTAGCTAGTGTGGGGGGAAAGTGAAAGCAGCTGCTTCCCCAAATGCAAAATGCAAAATGAGCGCTCAGAAAACATAATCATTATCATAAAAAAAATATGTGTACGTATAGAGCGGGAAAATGAAGTCGGGAAAACTAAGTGGAAATAGGCAACAAAATAATAATTTGCGCAGTGATATGCGTTGCCACGCCCACAAGCAGAGACTGCCTGCCTCTGACAATGCGGGACAAATGACATGCAAGGCGAAATTTATTACAAAAGCAAAAGAAAACTGGAGGAAAAACAAGCAGCAGCAGCAGCAACTATGCAAAATTCGTCGCACTGAAAGTGACAACGTTCTCGCACAAGTCCCTCCCGCCCCCCTGGTGTGTGTGTGGGTGTGTGTGTGATGGATGTAGCTCAACTTTATGACATGCTGCAAGCAACCCACCCGCAGTTTCAATTGTAACTAGACTCCCAGCCTCCCCACCCCTCCCGTTACCCATTAGAGATCGGACAAATTTGTGCTGTTGACTAAAATATTTGATAGACGTGTACGTTAGGACAGCTCCCTCTCCCCCTCCATCCACCCCTCGCGCCAACATCTCGACCCACTGACTGCCTAGAATACCATTTTTATTTCCTTTCCACTCACCCTGCCCAGCTTACAGCGTTTTCTACAGCTAAATAGATATTTTATTAAAATTTTCTTGTTGGCTTTGGGTTTAGTTTGTTTGTTTATTTTTTTTGTTCCTTGATAGATGATGGATATGTTAAAATAAAAACTTGCGCATCAAGCAAGAATACGCTACACCCAAAAGGTAACAAATTGGGTTTGAGGTTTAAATATGGCGTTAATTTACATATGTGGAAAGAGTAAATGGATTGAAAAGGGTAGGTCAATATGTAAATTTACAATAATTTATACGATGGGCAATATTAAAAGATGATTTATGTCTGAATATCTATAAATTTTGTTGCTTTTTGTTTGTTTTTAGTGATTGCCAATAACTGTTAGAATCTTTAAATAAATGAACATTAGCTAAATGTTTCTAAAAACAATCTAAAATAGGAAAAATATTTATAATCCGGCATATCTTTCTTTACATGCTTTTCATGCTTTTAACCTCCAGTTAACAACTCTTCAATTTAATAAGAACGTCCCATGCCCGTGCATACACACGCGCCTCATCCTTAGACCTATCCATCTATGGGAGACTTATGCAATAGCCAAATGCATTTTAAACCATAATGCTTAAGCTTGGCTATGCTTGTCTCGATGTGCAGTTTCAATGCCTGCAACCATGGCAATCATGTTTTATGCAACCGACGACGACAAACAAGCCGAAAGGCAAACTACACGCCCACCTGGATGGGCGGATGGCTAACCAAACAACCATCGGAACGGGACCCCAAGAATATAGCGAGGAGCTGGATGGGAAAGTGTGGAGCAGAAGTTATTCAACTATATTCAAAGCAAAGAAGGGGGGTTCCGCATATGTTTTGCCAAGTTTATTGAAAAATATGCGCTGACAGGTAATATGTCAATGCGTGGGATTTGCCAAAGTGCCAACGTCGCCTCCGCAGCAACATAATAGACTCGGTGCAGGAGCAGACGGGGCGGCGGCAGGATCTGTGCCTGGGTAAGGATATGCAAACGCCGGCATCAAGCTGTTCGCTCTTGCTCCCTCCCCAGTCATGTTCTTAAGCCGAAGAAAATATGGCAGCACTCAGATGAAAACCTTGGCAAACGGCAGCCAGAATAAGCTAAGGTATACGGCTGGGTTTAGGGATGGGTGCGGGTGCGAATACTGCATTTCTGTCTTGCTCATGATTTATCGCCATCAAATTGAAAATTGAGTGCCTGACATTGTGGCACAGACGGGCGTGCATTAATATTGAAAGGAACAAAAAATGGATTCGCACTTACCGTAAAGAGACAACTGGCCACACAGATAGCCGCCCAGGAGCCGACCCAATAGCGGAGCACCGTTCGTTCCCGTTCCGGAAAGAACATGGCGTGACATGGTGCGCCACAATCATGCAGATCCTGTAAAGAAAATCCAATTGAATGGAAATGGAAAATGGAAATGAGTAAGTGAAGCGGCGCAACGGAAATTAATTTTCTTTGGTGCGTAATTAATTAGACTTATATATTAAAGGATTGATGGTACACCTAGATTAACAGAGGGTGGAAAAGAGACACAAGTAGAGAGAGAGAGAGAGAGAGAGAGATTAAAGGGTTTGGCTGCGGGGTTTATAATTGCCGCAGGGCAACTTTTAATCATTATTTTATTTGTCATAAAAAGCAAATTAAAATTTGTATATTATTGAGTTTTTCTTTATGAATATCAATTCATAAATTGATAAAATGGTTTAAAACAAATTTAAACCAAAAGATATCCTCTCAATTTTGAACCTGTCTCTCCCTCTTTTGGTCTCTCTTTTTTTCTCTCTCTCTCTCTCTCTTTTCTCCATTTTTTTTTGACTCTTCGTCGTTAATAAGTTTATATAAGTTTTTGAGGAGCACAGGGTACCTTCTAGTCGATCACAGCTAGAGAAATGCTTTTTGCGTCTATTTAATAAACATTGCGTTAAATTACGTAAATCACTTATTTGCTTTAAATTGATACTTATTATTATGAATTTACTTAAATATAGAAATTCATTTAATTGTACAAATAATTAATTATGTAAATCAAATAAATTACTTATTATTACAGAGATTGATAATTATTTACTTGTAATATAATTAAGAAACAAAAAAATTTCAAAACAATTAAACTTAAATTTAAAAAATAAATATATTCATCTGATTTTTAGATAATTATGATCGAAAAATTTTCGACAAATAAAAGAGCAGAAGAAAAAGTTTCGCCAAGCTTTTGTATACCGTAAAATATATGAACAATCTTTACAGATATATTTATTTATTTTATGAATAAAATAGTTTGATATTTTATCTAAGCGCATAAGGTATTAAAATTGCATAACAATATGCATTAATAATATTTATTAATTTGCCAAATTTTAACTTCCCTGTTCAAGTTTTTAGTTTGTTCGAAATTGTTTGGTCTACGTCCTTTTAGGGGGACCGAAAAAAATTTCTTTCCGCATCAAATCAGAGTTTTATTATATGCGTTCTTCTTTCTTCAAGTTCAAATTCGCATTTCGTCTTGGAGTATAATTTTTATTTTAGCTACTTTGGCCCGAAACTGCAGGCAATTTGAAGGCGCTTCCGCTGTTACCGAAGTTCCGCCTCCTGCCAAAGCAGTGAAAACTTTGCTTCTCTTTATACCCTTGTTACGGGTATTGTAATTTTGGCATGAAATGTGTGACACATGCATAGGTATATACGAGAACTAAGTTGTTGATGCGATATCGATCGGAATAATCGGTAGATATTATTTAAAATATTACGTGACATTTAAGAAGTTAACACATAGAGCAAATCTTATTAGCATTGGACTAGTTCTATATGAAGAACTGGTGAAAAGATGCGTTGGGGTAAGACAACAAACTTTCAACCTTTACAATCCTCCCCATATTTTTCCCGCAAGCCATATATCTACAAGGTATTTAACTCTCTGTGTGCCGTTATTTTTTATTTTTTTTTGTAGAGGGTATCATAATATCGTGATGAAATGTGCAACGCACAGAAGGAGACCTCTCCGACCCCATATATATTCTTGATCCTTACCAACAGCCAACAGCCTTACCAAAGTCGTGTCCGTCTGTCCGCCTGCCTGTGTCAATGCGAACTAGTGTCTCAGTTTAATAGCGATCGTCTTGAAACTTTGCGTATTTCCGTCTTTCTGTTGATCGGACTACTAGTATATCACATAGTAACGATCGGTTGAAAAGTTGGTTCTTGTATTGAAAACTTTTTGCTTTTAAAGATATCTTAGCCAGATTGCCATTTATGAGCTGCAGTTATCTCAGATATCTGCAAAAGTGTAATGCAAATGCTTACAAGGGTATTAAATCTTCGGCGTGCCGAAGATATCCCAACTTTCTCGTTTTTGTTTTTTATGTTATTGCATGTGCCACAAATATGCGTAAATATTGCCAAGTCGTCCTGTGCCATTGCCTCATCCTTCTGAGCTGGCTGACTGGCTGGCTGCCTGCTTATCATTAACATCATTATATAAAATTTGTAGCCGGCTGCTGTTGTTGTTTTCGCTTATTTGGGGCCTGAGCTCGCGCAAGATAAAACGCGTTTAAGGCGACGCTGACGACGGGTTCCCCCTCTGCAAGTCGAACAAAAAAAAAACGCAATTTGCGCCGCTAACCTAACGATGATTGCCCCGAGTGAAGAGGACAGCCCAGCACCAGGGCTAGTATCCATTCAGGCCAGGATCAGCGGGAAGCGCCTTTTAAATTTTTAATGGGAACTTCAAATAATGCGCAGGCCGAAGCCATAAAATTTTGGGGTTGCTCTTTGACAGGGCTGCTGCAGCTCCTCCCCACTAACTGCTTAGTTTTTGTTTTTCATTTTGGCCTTGGCTTTAGACCAGCCACAGACAGGCAGACAGTGTCCCTTGCCTCGCATACTCCCAGCCACCGTGGGGCTTTGGGTGCATGTGAAATGAGTTCAACGTCGGTTCGTGTCGAGTTGAGTCTGTTGCGGAGAGATGCGTGAGGCAAACATTTGCAGATGTGTCGAGAGATCTGCATCAGATGCAGATACATTTCGTATTCGCCGTTGCCAGTCAAGAATTTTTGCAATGTTTGTTTGCCTTTCTCTCTGAGCGTGTGTGCGTGAGCGAGCGTGTGTGTGTGTGTGTGTGTGTATGGTTCTATCTAAAATTCAAATCTCTTGTGGTTTACACACTGCCTTAACATGCGTCGTTGCCGCACTTCACAATGCAATTTGCGGGGTTGTTTTGCAGGGTTTCTTTCCCAATGTCTATTTGGAGTTCAAGGTTGTGACCGCGGGGTTGGCATCCAAAATAATCTTAATCGTAATATCATTAAATTGCATTCATTGCCCGGCAAAGGCCCGAAGAGAGTTGACAGGCTGATGAATTGTGTGGGTAGTGCAGGGTATACAGGGTTGCAACAGCTGGCAAGTTGTACAAAAGTTTTACTAGCTTTTCAGTTGGGTCTGTTGAGGTATCTTTAATGAACTCCGTAAGACAAACAGACGCCTCTTCCATGGCCAATTAAAGCACTAGAGCTTGTGGTATACAACTTCGTGCGGCAACAGTTAGAACAAAAGCCCAGAAGACAACGTGGCCCAAAGGAGTTACAATGGCAACAACAACAACTACAACTAGCACACTGACCACAACAAAAGCCTTGGGACCTGCACATTGCATTGTTAAGCCTTCGTCTGGGTCTGTACCCGCATCTCTGCGCTCTCTGCTCACACCCGCTGTTAACTTCTCTGTCGTCTCTAGGCTGGCCATTGTTTTCGATTTTTATGAGGCATGTATAAATAATTGCGCCCAAAGGCCGCCGACATAAGTTTTCATGCCGGCCGCGTGGACGAACAACAGCAACAACTAAAACGCCAAGCGGCTAAACTGGGGCCCGGTGCCCGCTGCCAGTTGCCACGCCCATTCCCTTGCGCCCTGAAAACGCCCTGGCGTCGCCGGGCACTGCAACAAAATATTTTCCTTCTTTTTGGCTGCCGGCTACAAATGAAATAAAAAATGGCAGCTGGCTGCAAGTATGAACAGCATTTAAGGAGTTTTTAATTTATTATAAATAAATTTTATGCCCGGCAAGCTACGACGAGACGGGTGCAGGTGAGAGGGAGGCAGCTTGGACCGAAGGCTGCTAGTTGGAATATTGGGGGGCGTGTTGATGATGGGCAGCCTGCAAATTATTATGACTAAAGTCGAAAGTCAGCGCTGAGAATGAAACAAAGCAAAGGCGGACGCACACTGAAACGAGATGCGTCAGATAAGTGATGAAAATATTAAGCGGAAATTTGCCTCAATAAATTGTGAGGGGCATTAATCAATTTTAAGGGTATCAGAAAGAGTATTTACAATTTGGCGGACACAGGAAACAATCACAATATTTGCGTTTAAATTTGTTGAGATATATATATAAATTTTAAACAATAAATGTTTTTATAAAAATATATTACTTTTTTAAAATTGTTAGTCTTCTAACTGCCATTTTGCATTATCAGAAATGTTAACTTTTTTTTAATAAAATGGAATTTCACTGGAAAAAAAATTTAATTCTTGTATTAATTTCTAGATCTCGAGCAGCTACTCTCAATCTCTGTGAACTCCTCTCATTATATTAGCCATGGCAAACGAATTTATGTACTTCACAATACTTCAGATATTCCGAAGAAAATAAGAACATTAGAGATACATTAAAGAAACGTGTGACAGTTAGCCAAAAAAGTGTTAATGGCGCAAGCTCTGACAGTTTTAGAAGTCGCACGAACATTTTTCGAAGCAATTAAGATAAAATATCTTTATGCCAGACAATGTGGTCATAAAATTTTCATTCTATGAAAACTCTAAGCACACGTAAAAAAGAAAATAATAAGAGGAAGCTACACACAACAAGTTGCTCTGAAAGTTTGAATCCCAGTGTAGGCAAAAAACTTTATCCGCAGAGAGTTCAGCTGGAGGCTTCAGCCACATATTCATCATCCACCAGAGCCAGAGCCAGAGCCGAAGCCAAAGCCATAGACAACCCTCGACAGCGTTAATGATAGCTTCGACTGTGTGTACGTGTGTGTGTGTTTTTTGGGGGTGTTGCTGACGTTGTTAAAGTCAAAATAGGCAGACAGACAGGCTGGCGGGCGGGCGGGTTTGTTGAAGCAGCAGAGACCGAAGGGCAAAAGATCTAAAGCATTGAGCGGACATTCCCAATGTGCAATTTGATTGTCCTAAGGGTTGATTTTCGGGACGCAGGATGTGTGCAGGAGAGGATGGGCCTGTCTTCCAGCCTGCTGTTATGTTGCTTGTGTGTGCATGTTGTTCTTCCTGCTGCCATGCCTGATGTCTGGCATGTCCTTGGGGGCGCCGCTGTGTCGCACTTGAGCACAACTGGCAAGGACAACAGGAAACAGCCCGTGCTGACAACAAAACATGCATTCGAGCATTGTATAAATTTTCAAAAAATTGATATTCAATAACGCGACCGGAACGAGCACAAAGACAAGAAGACGGCGACGAGGACAACAACAACAACAACGACCAGTCTTAACAGGCAATTTTGTGCAGGAAATGGCAACAGCAACAGAATATGCAGGACACGAACCCGCTGTGCCCAGGGTTCAGTTCGAGGCGACAAAGTGTTAAACGCGGTTGACCAAAACAGCAACTAAAACAAGAACACAAAACCGAAATCAAAAACGCTGCTCATAATTTATTAATATTATCCGATGGGTCGCGAACCCTCAAGCCCAAAAATGGTAAACGAAAAACCACAGGGCCGAAAGCTCGAAGACAAAGTTCGGGGGCCGCACAAATTACACATGTCGACACTTTATTAAGGACACTCTGAACCGAGCTGATGCTGTGCCTATGCCTGTGCCCGTGCCTCTGCATCTGCCTCGGCATGGGCATGGGTTCAACATTTCGATGGCATATCAAAAACCATTTGTTTTTTGCGGTCCCTCAACGATCTGATCCCGAATCCGCCAGCACCGCCGGCTATAAAATGTCGACCCGTCCATATGTTTGAGGCATAAAAACCAAGTAGGAGGTGCTGCAGCACAACAACACCAACAACATGAAAAAAAGGCAGCTCTTTGGCGCGCGATTTTCTGATTTTCTGTTTTCTTTTTTCCTTTGCTGTTTTTTGTCTTTTATTCTCTCTCAAAAGTTGGCAGCCCATCCAGCTTGTTGTTGCTTAACCCTTTCGTGGCCAAATTGTTGAGGCAACGTACAAATTATGCCCACAGCGATGAGGAGCGAACAGAATTGCAAGCGGAATGCGCAAAGAATGGGAGGCATAAATGCGACCGGAGCTGTTTGTAGGGTATTCGGGCCTGTGTTTCGCTCATGTAAATGCAAATGCTTGGGGTTACAAAGGGTAGGCACGGTGGCAGGGAATTTATAGGGGCCACTTTGGCAACATATCGTGTAATTTTAATGGAAATTTATAATGAGCGACGTTTTAAAATTTATGTAGCCAAAGGTGACACAGCACGTAAATTAAGGTTGATGGGTAGATTTTAGGGTTGGGTAGGATCTCGATTCCTTCAGGCTGTGTGAATGTTGTCGGTTCGTTGTCGTTGCTTAAAAAAAAAGAAACGAACGCAAGGTGTTGTAAAAGGGTGCACAGAATTTATACATACTTCAGCACATGCTGAAATATTTCATTTTTTTAATACGTGGTTACATATTTGGTTGACCACCTAATTAGCTATTGAAATTAACAGCAAAAGAGGTTTTGAATATGAATGGGAATGCCTCTTCTTTAATGAGAGGGGGGCAAAAATTATAAGCACACGCACACGCACATACATATGTATTAAGGGGTTATGTATAATTAATTTTTTATTCATATGCATAAGCATTCATTTCGCATATGAATAACTTTGTGAGGGCACTTTAAGTGCTTCATAAATTCTTAGTTTTCTTTTCCTCTTCAACGTATATACCATTGGTAAAGATGCAAACTTTAGCCAACTTGAAGCTCCATTGACTTCTATAACATGATTCCCAGACGCTTAGAGCACAAATCTCAGTTAATGCCAGCTAAATGCTAACAACTTAAAACCAACTTAAAAGAGACTTAAAGAGCTATACTATATACTATATATATACGATATGCCATGTACAATGCTTGCCCTAAAGACTCCAGCAAATATTTATCGGATCGCTTAACATGCGACTCACGTACGCAGCGGGACGGGACGGGGCGCAGTGCTGCGTGAGGCATACAGCAAGAGGGACAACGTGACGTTGACACTCATGCCACATGGCCACAATCCAGTTGCCAGCGGTCATAGTCACGCAGCTGACGCACAGCACAAGCAGCCACAACAATAACAACGACAGCAACAGCAACAGCAGCAACATGATAACCCACATAAAACATCACAAGCCAATCATCCAGAAACAGGCTTCAACTTGAACATTAACCCAAAACAAATTAAACAATTTGTTGCTGCTAACAAAAAAAAATTAGTAAGAAATGTAATCACCGGGTTGCCAAAGATTAAATACTCTTGCACATATAAAGAAGATATTAGAGAATCGTCTAAAGGAAGTAAATTTTCTATGGATTGTTCAGATCGGTGGTAAATATTATACTGCGCTTAAATTCAAACTTGGAAAAAGCATTGAAAACATAAAAGCAACTCTGTAATTCGCGAGTTTTCGTCAAGCAATCTCAAAGAACAAACCAATTTATTTTTCAAAATAAACTCTCCTTTCGAGTTTATATAACTTAAAGAGTCTCTACTAGAAACTAAACTTAAATACGTGTCTATATTAAGTCAGCTCGCTAATCTCATTTAAAATGTATATATAATTTCTTTATCGGATTGCAGATGGCACGTTGCATACTGCCAGACAATATTATAGTACTGGCAACAAGTACAGAGTATAGCTAACAGTAACTGTAAACGGCTGGCAACATGCACAGGCGCAACATGTTGCTGACGCAATGTTGCAAAATTTGCTGCTGCCAGACTCTGTTGCTGCTTGACTGTGAATTGATTTCTGCCTCAATGTTCAAATTTCTAGCTTCTTCCAGGTGCTGGCTGCCATGCAGGTGCAGAGGCTGCTGCTACCAGCTCAAACCTGAACCTCGACTCTTCTGGCACGTTTCCATGTCTGCTGCGCTGACACTGAAGCTGGCAGCGACGGCGACGGCGAAGGCGACTGAAACGTGGGCAGGCAGAAGCAAGCGCAGCAATTTTCGATTTGACATTTTGGCAGCTCTCTGTCTACTTTTCTAATTGCATTGCCAGAGGCAGGGGATGTGGATGGGGATGGGGCAGGAGGTCGTGTTTGGCTGGGGTCGAGCTCTGGACACGCTTCGCTGAGCTGCTGCGTCTTTTGCATAATTTGACATATTAATTTTTAGTTGGATGTCATGCGGCATTTTCCACAGAATGACAACAACTAATGAGCAGCGAGCACAAGAAGTAAAACTCTTACCCACTCTTAGCGCCCAACTCCACACTCTGCCACTCCCCCTTTTGCAATCGTGCTGCTTCTAAACTGTTTCTTGTGGCCACATGTAGCGCGGCTCGTCAACGCGTTCGCAGTTGGTGGCACTTTCTTCTTAGCCTGTTTTTCATATTTTTATATATAGTCTATAGTCTTGATTCTATTTGAATGCTCTGCTTGTGCTCTGCTTCAGACATTTACGTCAACTTTTCCAACAATTTCCATTTGCTTTTCAGCTTTGTCTTCGCTTTGCCTTCATTTACCCCGCTTGATTCTTGTTGCGACTCGGAGGCGCATAATTTAATAAATTTATGAAATTTAATAGACAGGAACGTGTTCGGTGGCCACAAATTTGCGGTGGGTCTTGAAATTTATATTGCCAGCTGGAGCTGGAGCTGGAGCTGTAGCTGGTGCTAGAAATGGAGCTGAAGCTTAAGTCAGGGCAGCTGAGTGGGCGTGTCAATGTGTTGCAGTTGTGTTTGCCGGAGCATGAAAATGATTATACTTAAGCCATGGAGGGAAATATAGCTCTTAAAGACTTCCCAACCAACTTAACGAAACAATGGAAATTAAAGCTGTGCCCATTACGTCGTGTTCTTGCACAGGAAGTTTGAGCTTATAGAACTTTGGTTTTGATATATCTAAATTTCCAATTGCTTTTAATTGATGTCTTTCAGTTTGAACTGCAAGCTGAAGCGATTTATAATTGACAAACCAAGACTCAAATCTAAACCTGGGTTCACAGATGTGGACAACCAGCACCCCGAAGCTAAGCTTAAGGCTTGGGCTTGGCCTAAACTGTAAGCCGCATCTGCTAAAATGTCAAAAGCGTACAATTTAATAATTATTTACTTCTTATATTAATTAAGGCGAGCATCTATAATTCCAACTTAAATTATAATTGATTCAAAAATAAATTCCGATTCATAATCTCTTTGAGTATGTATCTCTTTGAGTACGATTCATTACCGACTCAAAGGCTTCTCATAACCGTTTATAAATCTAGCCAAGTCAAGTTTAAGCTCATTTTGCTTTCGTGTCTATAATCCCAAAGTGAAATAATGTCCGTCATTAGGCATACGTCACGCTCCACTCATTAGACTTTGTCAAACAGCTAGCTGCTTGCCTGAAACGGTAATTTCGGAGTGTCGCCGTATCGCCTAACAAGCAAACGGTCCACTTCTAAGTGACCCCCCCTCTCCGCCTTCCCCTCTCGAAGCGATGCAGCAACTACATGGAAAAAGAAAATATTACAACAATTTGCATAGAGCTGAGGCCTGTTACTGTTACGATTTTGTAGGCAGCAGCCGAAAGAGATGCCAGCTGAAAAGATGCAGATACACCACGAGAGCTCGAGTCTAACGGCACAAAGTGTGCGGCGCACAGATGCATCGATGATGATGCTGCTCCTGCTGCTGCCGTTGCCGCTGCTGCTGCTGCGCGGGATGCCAGCGATGCTCAACCATGGCGTACAGTTAGGCCCCAGGCAGGCGTTGCATTGCGTTGCGCTGCGCTGCTCTTAGCCGGTTCTTAGCGGAGGCTACCAATAACAATTACAAGAACAACAACAAGAACTTATGGCAGGTGGCTAAGACGAAGGCGCAGACTGTGCCCTGCCAGCTAAAAGTGAATCCGGCTTGCCTATTGTGAATGACCATTGGAAGCTTTGTGATATAATGCTCAAAATTATATATCATTTGAATAATAACGAATCAAATTACGTAAAAATGCCATATAATCGATATGACAGCTGTACAAAATGTTGGGAAATGAAAGATGATCGACGGCGTAGTTTTGGATGGTTGAGCTCTGCGCTTCGATAGATGCCTTCGAGGGAATTTGTAAGCAAAGTGCATTGACATGTGGAGGCTGTTGTGAGAGAAATTCACTTCTAGAGCTTCTTCTACTTCTAAACCATTTTTAAGATGAATCAGAACAGAAATAGTTGTGTGAATATTAGAAAATGTTGACTTAACGACAATTTCTAAGCTGTTGAATATTAAAATGAATTTGATTAAGCTCAAGAATTCTCATGGGTTTAGTTTTGTAATAAAATACGGAAATTCTCTTTAATAAGTAGTTAAAAAAGCTAAGTGAAACAGTAACAAGTAAAAAGAAAATCGCTGGCTCAAATTCAGTAATAACCCAAGCGACTTTTGGTGCAATCATTTTCTTTACTTGCAATTAGAACCCACCTCCAATTTAATCATTATTCAAGATAAATCATTCTGCTTGACTTAAGCTGTTAGTATACTCTTTAGAAGTTAAAGCTCTTACATTTTCTTATGAGGTTAAAGACCATAACCAATTCCGATATTTATATTAAAGGCCACAACATATTTTTGAATTTAAGCTAAATGTTTCTCTTACTGCTTTAAAATTAAATTTAAAATTTACACCAACTTCTTTTCAACTAACTTAACTCCCTTTATAATGATATTTACTAAGAAAATACTTCATTTTCATTTCAGTCCCAAAATAGACACTGCACTTTGCCGTAAACACAGTTGAGCTCAAGAGTCCTTTTGATAAAAATTCTTTTAGTTTGGAAGTCACGTAAATGCTGCAAATTGTATTTCTGTTCCAAGGTCTGCGTATTTTTCATTTAGCCTGAGAAATGACACTTGAACTTCCAGTTGCATTACGCATGCTACAGATGCGAAACACTTGCCACTTCATTGGCTGACATCGATAGCATTGAATCAGTTGAAAAGCGCACTCAATGCGCGATATGAATCCCAGTGTGAGGCACTCCTTTGGGCATATTCATGTCTCTGGGCCGAGAGGCCATTAACTAAAAGCCTCCACTCTTGATATCGGACTGCGGCATGGAAAAAACATTTACTGAAAACTATTTGCAACAATTTTTCACAGTCGACTGCCATAATTTTTCACACAGACCAACAAATGCTGGTCCACAGATCTCAAGCGCTATTTTTTATTATTTTCTTCTTTTTTTTTACTGAATCCCTTGTGTTGCTTTCATTTTAACACTTTAAGCGCTGACGCTTAGAGATGCAAGGGGGAGTGGCGAGGAGGATGAGGAGAGGTTTCATCGCGCGAACCCGACTGCATTTTCATTTCCATTTTTCGCCACACTGGCGAGCGCTTTGTAATCAACAGAGTCGGGCTCCAGAGTGAGTCTGGTCTGCATCCAGAGATGCAGCGCAGATACAGATACACCACAATTTATCTCACAGTTTGCAGTCTAAACAAAAATGACTGCCGGCCCCGGTTGTGTACAGTTCTGTTTGGGTCTGTCTGCCCTAGCCATAGGGAAGTTACACGCTGCTCAGCAGCGGCTCATCGGCTCATCTCCTGCCAGCCCATTTGCCATGTCCGCATCCGCAATCCAGTCCCGCTTCTTCCCCTCCCCCCAAACCCTTCCCTCATCACCTTTGCTCCAGCGGCGACAACGATAAATGTTTTAGCATTTCAAACACAAACTACAAAACTCTGAAATATACAAATGATTTCGTATTTATTTCAGCCAAGTTCCAAGCAACCAGCACCAGAGCCTCTGATCCACAATGCGCCCCGGCCTAACGATGACAGCGAAACAGCCCGCATCGCCCTGGCACCTCCCTCTGGTTAAAGCCTCGGCCTGACTCTGCTCTTGAGCTTGGCAATGTAATTTAGTGCAAATTTCAGCAGGGTTGGATGGCTATTTTGATGCGGGCTGAACTGCATTCGACATTCAGTTATAGGTCGTCCATCGGAGCGCAAGCTTTGTTTGTAGACTATTTCATAAGGTGATAAAGCTTTAGAGTTTTGGCCATTAAACTGTATATTTAATGCCTTTACAACTAGCAAATAATATCAAATTCAAATTTGGATACATTATAGGTGTATTCATGTCACAGAACTCAATCAGCCCAGAGATTGAAGGAGGAAACTTAGATCCAAGTATGTGCAAGTTCTTTATATGCCCCAATTAAAAATAAATTAAAATAGATTGTGATTTCTTCATTTCAGTAAAGTCTGTTCTATAGTCTTTTTGACTAGTTCCCTTCTAATTTTCAGTAGAGGCAGCAAGCTGGTTCGAACCATGAGCCGAACTAGCGACAGTTTCTTTTACTCTGCATATATTTTGAATATTATATCCAGTTATCTAAAGGTTTTTAGTTAAATTGAAATGTGCTTTGACTAAATTTCTTTCTAAAATCAGCTAAATATCTTTAGAATACCCCGTTGCATTAAAATTGACTCTTTCATTGTGTGTTGCACACGAGTGTAAGCTGCACATATTTGCACAACAGCATCCGAACCAATTAACAGCTTAATGAATATATCCACAACACGATCCATAGCTTAACGCAATGCTTAATACTCAATATACGTATGGTACTGTATGTAAATCTATAGCTCTAATATATTAATTTGCTGGCCATTGAAATCGCTTGAGAGCGTTGTGAGGCTTAATGGGGCCCAGCTCTCGTCATCAAACGATTTTTTTCATAAGCAACTCAGAAATCGCGGTGGGAAAAAAAGAAGTGGATAACTGACAACTGGCGAGCTAAAAACTCAGATAATGCCGCAACTTGTGCGCTATGCATTTACAATATTTGCCGCATTTATTTTCGTTTATTTATTGTTCAACAACAGTTTTTTGCTGTGGCTGTCGATAAGCGAAGTGCCTCGGTAAGGTCTCTGGTTGGGTTCGACAAACGCTCATTGAATTCGCAGCTCGATGGGGCTTTTGGTTCGGCGTTTCTTTTGTGCCCGCTGATAAATGATTTCGATATTTATAAAAACCAGCAAAGCTGCGGGGCATCAAATTGCGTCAAAAGCCTGTCAGACTCATTAATTTTCAGCGTGGAAAATGCGAGGCGAAACGAGAAAAACATTTTAATACGCATTCAAATGCTTTGTCTGCTGCCCCAACAGATATTCAATTGGTGGAAAATGCCGCTGTCAATGGTAAAAACTATCACTCAATAAAGGACCGCAACCAAGCCACTGAGCCAGGATGTGGTTGGGTTGGCCTGGGTCGAGTCGGATCTGTTCTGGTCTGGTCTGGTCAGGTCGGGCCAGGTCAGCTCAGGGCAGCTGGCTGATGATTCAGCGTTCATCATTGAATTTATTGTTGAAATGCCGGCTCTGAAGCAGCATTTATCAGCAGCTTTTGCATAAAGGCCATTAAGTTGAGTGATTGAAGCTCAAAGGCAATGGCTATGCCTATAGATAACCGTTTAGAATTAAGATAATGACTAAAATCAGCGCACATTAATAGTTGATATGGGCATATAATCCTTAAAGCATAGGTTTTAGTTTAAAGACATCATTACTTCAATAGCCAAAATACCTGCTATGAATAAATCATAGCAACAAACTTTAAAAGCTTCAAGAAAAATCCAATTTGACGCTTATTAAAGCGCGTTGCCTCTTGCTCAGCCTACGTATAGCTCATCTTTTCTATCCCATTTAACCTATCAACTTTAAGCCATTTGTCAACACGCCTAGGCATGGGCCATTGAGGTTGCCAGATAGCTATGCAAAAATGCGTTCCCATGCGCAAATGCAGGAAAACAAAAAAACAAAGTCCAAACTGGGTAAAACTGGCCAAAACTGATACTGAACTGAAACTAACCGAATTTCTGGCACTCTCCCACGACCGCAGTCAAAATTTATAGGCAACGGCTAAAACCAACGTCGCTTCACTTGAGCGTGAACAGTGCCTGCCAAACGTACGGCAACAGGAGAAAAAAAATACAATAAACAACGAAAACCGAGAGCGACTGTTTTGGAGCATGAAGTTCCGATTGCGTAGCATGCAGAATCTGAAATACAAATACAATAGCAGACATTTCTAAAATAGTCAAATGTTAGTTGTAATACCCTGTACATATTGTTAGGACGGGGGAGTGAAAGCCAAAAGGAGAAACTCGTAGAAGGAATTCATGACTTATACAACATTAAACAATATTTAAAACACTTCTCTAATCCTTCACAAAATAAACTCTGACAAGTTTACAAACCTCAAAAAGTTAAAATTAAATATAAAATGTGACCTCCATTATTTACAGAGTATCTGTTAGTTCTATGTCCCCTAACTTTCAATATTTGTCGCAGTTCCCATGAAAAGCAAATTAAGCCGTCAACCAAAACTGAATAGAAAAAATTTTGTTTGCGTATTTCGCAAAAAAAGGAGAAACGTAGAAAATCGCAAACTGCCTACCGCTGCACCTGCAACAAAGCCACGCCCACATCTGTGCTCTCAACATACAAAAAAAGGGGGCTGAAAAAAGATTTAACAAAATGTTTGTTCGAAATTTGTTCGAGCGCAATTTGCCGTATAGGCCAGCAGAAGGGTGCAGCGCGGAATCAAATTTGCGACGCAAAAGAAAAGTTTTGCTAGCTCCCCTTGGAAAATACAACATCCCGCTCCCAACCGCTGGTAACCCCTTGGCCTGCTGTCTAGCCATATTTAAGGGTCTTAGATGAGCGCAACGGGAAAGTTGGCAACTTTGACAGTTACCCAGTCCTCCAAAAATTCGGTTCGGTAATTGCAAAATTTGTGCGACTGGCGCGTTGCAGATAATGGAAACTTTCGGTGCCGAGTTAATGCCACTTGAAAATGTCGACGCTTTGACAGACCAGAGGCTGTGCGGATAGGAAGGGGATAGAGAATGATTCTACCGAGCAGGTAGCCAAAAGTTTTATTAAGAAACAACAGCTGAAAGTGCGACATTCACCAGCGAATTATTTGCGTATTTATGGTAACAGTTTTGACCCTTTGCTCTGACTTCCCAACAGGGGACTACGCAAAAGGTGCGTATGTGCTCCCAAAGGGCCCAAAAACTTTGGCAATTGGCTTTTGGGCGGAAGCTGCAAAAGTTTGAATCCGGCCAGGAATCAGGCTTTGCAGTTATTCCACCATCTTTGACAGCTGGCTAAAGAGCGAAAGACTTCGGAATTTATTTTACTGGACTTACGCTTGATAGATGATTATTATTTTAGTCAAAGTGTGCACAACGTACCTGCAAGCAGAAGAGAGAATCATTTGGATTAGAACTTTGAATATATTGCAATTGAAGTATAACAATTAAGCCTAGGAGATTGTATAAAGTTTGTTCAAATATTTTCTGAAAGATTAGACTATTTGTCCAAATAATGTTATTAGAAAAAGGCTCGTGAATGGTATTTTCAAAAATAATAAAACTTATTGTAGTCTGATTCATTAGGCGATTATCTTAACTCATTTTTAAATTTCAATTTCAAATATGTTCATAAATTGTGTTTAACTTTAATTGATAATTTCAATATTATTATTATTTATATTTTAGTATTTATTAGTGCATAACTTTAGGCCAACCAAGACTTGTTACCATTTCACATTTTCATCTGCCTAATATATAT
The DNA here is from genome assembly GCA_035045885.1 of Drosophila borealis. Classification (NCBI taxonomy): domain Eukaryota; kingdom Metazoa; phylum Arthropoda; class Insecta; order Diptera; family Drosophilidae; genus Drosophila; species Drosophila borealis. Next base: position 5,749,288 of record JAWNOR010000211.1, read on the forward strand.
ATTTAGCAAGACTTGGGTTGCATTTACTGCATTTAATTTATTAATCTGGCATTCGAATTCCTTACATATGTCACAATTTTGTAAAGTTAACTAACTTGTTTTCTGCTCTTATCATTTTATAAATTCCACTCTCGACTGCTTTTCTTATAACTGCCAATCTGTTCCTTTTCTCCTTACCCCATCGCTCCATTTATATGAGCTGCTATTTCCACAGCTCATTACAGAACCCGGCCCACATTTTTTTTTGCAAGCAGTCAGTCTCTACAGTGAGTCTATACAGTCTATGCCAGCAGCTTTCACCCAGGCGCTGCCACATTGCCACACATACTCCTCCCAAATGCCAGGCTCCGAATTGCAGCAATACCTGAGCTCCCACTCGTACATATAATTTTGCTGTTAATGCATTTGGAAAGTAGCTGCATAAAATCGCTCAATTTGCAGCTGCTTGGTGGGGGATGCTAAGCTAGGGCCGAAGGCCACGGCAGTTGGCTGCTGCCCATGAAACGGCAGCTGGTTTGTTGCCCATTTACTGCCACTTTAACCTAATTTCATTAGCAATAGTACAGCGGAGGCGTGCACGGAATGCAGCGAGGGGGTGGGGCGGGGTAGGGGTGCAAGGCAATTGCCACTCTTACCTGCAGTTGTTAACTCAATTAAGCAACGACCCCAAAACATGGTAAGAGATAAAAATCAAGTGTAAAAATAAACCATGCCCGACACAGATGCCCGTCCAGTCTATGTCCAATCTCACTCTCACCCCGGATACTCTGGATGTCGGTCTGCGGAGTAGGGTTTGGGGGGAAATATTATCCTCATTGCCAGCTCCACATGCATGTCAAGTGTCTTCGTCTCGGACTCTGTTGCCGTCGTACATAAAAATCCAATTTTCGTAATTAAAAAAATAAAAGCCGCGCAGCAGCAGCAGCAGCAGAAGAAGCAGTCGTCTGGGGTCTGCCGGGGTTGGCTCTGGACACAGCTAAAAACGAGTCCCATCTCATTAGAGCACACACACACACGCACGCACACATGTACACGCACAGTCAGGCAATTCGCTTTTAGCCCCACTCGTCACAGTAGCGAAAACACTTGAGACGAGAGCAGACAAATAAAAAAATAAAAACTGGATATTCAGATATTTTCAAATCCCAACTGTGGAGAGCTGTGGCAACTAAACCCATAATAAAAACAAAACAAAAATGATGAAAAATAAATAAAACGAATCGAACAGCAGGAATTTCAGTTTCAGACTTCTTTGCTTCAATCATTTATCGTATGCGATGAAGCACTCCAAAATCGCATATCATCGCACACTGGACATGTGGACGAAACGGACGCCAAAGCTCCAAAACTGTGACCGGGCGTTGTCGTTAAAACGCTGAGCACGTTTTTAATTATGTTCCACTGTGAGTGAGAATGCGAGAAAGAGAGAGAGGGAGGATGGAGAGAGAGAGAGAGAGACATACTGAAGGGAAGATATAGAGGACCTACAGTGATGTCCTTAGGAGCTGGACACTACTTTATCGTGGCTCGATTTTTTGAGTGTGAGCTCTTGAATTTAAGCTCGAAATTAATTTCAACAACAGTGTTGACTAATACATTAAAACATTTTATTGAGTTGTAAGCCTTATAATCAATATAATGTGTATTGGGCAGCATCTTCTAATATTTCCTCTAACAAATTTTTATCACTTTCAACTTGTTTGTCAAATTAAATATATAAAAGCTCAACAAGAATCTCGCAAAAGGAATACATTTTTTATAATTATTATCTATTTATTTATAAAAGGGTTTTTTTAAGGCCATATTTACAATTTTTATAGTTTTTACCATGATTTGAAAGTTCTATCTGAAGCGAACCTGTGCCCTGCATGTTTTTTATAGCTGTCGTGCTCCACCTTCGCAGCATGCAAGCATCAACCTCTAGAGGACATAAAAGAGCTTTCCTGCAAAGGCTTTTCGTCACGTACAGCTCTGGGAGAGACAATGAAAGGGATTTGTTTGGCACTCACAAAATTTTGATTGCATTTTGATGGCTTTTAATCAGCTTAAAAATTAGTGGCCAAAGGCGCACATAAAAAAGCTTGGCTCTCTCTCTCTTTCTCTCTTTTCAATTTTTAACATACACTCTTTTTATATGTGTGTGTGTGCTCTATATGTAGATTACATTTTTATCTTACTACCAGATTATTATTCGTAATGATGAAAAACATAAAAATCCAGTTTATGATATGCAAAGCATTTTGATTATTTGCTGTAAATAATAAAGCTGCGTCAACTGCAGCCAAACAAATGGAGTTGAGCTCAAGACGAGGCTTTCCGAGCTGCTTAAAAGGACAGGATGCAGTGGCCGTAAAAAGCCAGAGCCGTGCCATAAAAAACACTTAGGCAGCGTATTAATAGGCGGGTTGGGGGACTACAGAGAACCGCAGCTGAGATACCTTACTCAGAGCTGAGCTAAGAGAAAAATCATTTTCATTTCATTCTCATGTAAATTGACACGTTTCATTATGAAGATGCAACCGCTCAGCCGCGCCTCACTGGTTCGGGACGAGTTGATTACGAGCGGTTGTCATTGCCGGGGTGACAAGAACCAGCGCCCGCACTATGCAGTGGTTCAGGGCAACTGAGGTTGAGCGTTGGCAATGGTTAGCGGAAACCTTTTATACCATATCATGCTCGCATCATGCCACACATTGTGGTCGAGCTTGCGGATTATGGAACATGATATGTGTGCATGTGTGTGTGTGGTAAGTGAACCAAGTGTAATATTTACAATAACAACCACAATAACACCCATGCCAAAGTATTCTAGGAACTGTCCGCATATATCATACATTTGTTATTGTTTTTGCCGCTTGTTTGTGCTGACAGAGAGCTAAGCGACAGTTATTAAGTGGCTTTGATATTGATAGCCTGGCAGATGATAATATTGCCTAAAAGCATAAAGATCAATACCTAATTTAAGAATAAATATTTTCGGTAACATTCTTGCGCTGTAACAAGAAGTTTTAATTAGCTAGACTCATCTAATTTTGTAACAAAGATAACTCCTCTTAGCTGAAAATCTGCCAAAAATAAATTCTTGCCTTCTTCTAACAGTTCGTGACAGCTCTCTAATTGCTAGCTAGGGAACTGCCAGCATCTATATAGTTAGGAGGTTGATTTCTTGACCATTTGGCACTTTGAGCTACTGCAGTTGAACTTTAAACGTTTTTGTTTTACTTCTTATATATCCGTTAACTGCTGCCACAGCCCCCATCATTTATAACTGTCAACAGTTATGTGGCTGAAACGCGCCACAGAAACACAAGAAATACGCAAAAACTAATATTTAAGCCATCAGGCAGTGACGAGAGGCAGCGACTGCAGCGACTGCAACGACTGACGTGCTGCACCAGGCTCTGAGGCAATTGCCACTCCACATCCACTTGGGCCTGTCCCCGCAACCCGCCTGCAACTGCAGCTAGACAAACAAATTATGGCCACTGTCAATAGACGCGCATTTCTATGCCAACAAAATTGCCAAGAAGAAAAATAAAACCTAAGGAAAAGAAACGAACGAAAAGAAAAGGCTGTAGGAAAAACAAGTCAAACAAGGAAAAAGGCACCCACAGTTGCACGAACGAATTTGAATGATGCCAAGTTGCCACAATAGTGGAAACGAATTTAGTTTTCACTGAAGTTTTCGTATCTTTTCTTAGATTTTCTGTTGTGACTGTGTGCCAACTGCGAAAACTGTGAAAATTGCCGTCAGGCATTTGGCCAAAGCCAAACGAAAGAACCAACGGCAGCGGCAGCAACAGGCGGTTCCCTTGGCTAATCATTGCAATTGGCATTGGAATTGGCTCAAGCTTGCAACATGTTGCAGCAACAAGTCAACAATTTTTTGCATTTGTTTGCATTTTCAATTTGTGTGCAAATTTCTTTGCAGCTATTAGTATTTTGTTTTTAATTTCGTATATTTTATTTTTTGTTAAAACGTCGAAGTTTTTTACTTTATTGAAGTTTTGCAATTTTTTTCCTAGACATATTTTTTGTTTGGCCTAAGGACATTTTTGAAATATTCAGGTAAAACTGGCTAAACATTTGCAGGTGTGTGTGTATGGGCGCATAGTTTGGCAACTAACTAGATTTTATTTTGTTGTTTTATTGTTTGCCTACATCACAAATTGTTTGTGTCCTGCGGCACTTTACGTGTGTTTGCCAAATTATTTTTTCATTTTATTTTATTTATTTAGAGTTTTCAGTCATTGAAATGTTTTATTGTTTCCGTCCTTTTAGCAATAAAATGAAAATGAATTTAGATGGCTTAAATGAGCTATGCGCCAAAAGGGAATTGTGTAAATATTAAGCAATGGTCTATGGGCTGTAACATTCCAATTGGAAGCATTTTGACAATAAAAAATGTTGCAAAAGGTGTTAAATCGATGTGGTTAGAAAATTGAAATTCCATTTGAGCGTGCAGTTTAGAAAAGTGCTCGGGTAATTTTACAATGAATTAAAAAGCATAAAGTAAATATAATAATTGTAATAGTAACAATAATAATAATAATGATAACAATAATAATAATAATAATAAGAATAATAACGATTATAATACAAAACTAGTAATAATAATAATAATAGTAAATAATAATAATAATAATAATAATAATAATAATAATAATAATAATAATAATAATAATAATAATAATAATAATAATAATAATCATAATAATAATAATAATAATATTAACAATAACGATTATAATACAAAATTAGTAATAATAAGAATAAGAAGAATTTATCCAATCTTGGAAGTCTAGAAAATGGACTCAACTTCCTGTGCAATCACATCCTAATGCTATCGCTTTAGTGAGCTCTTAAGATTGCAAGCAACAATTTATATTTGCAAAAATGCATTGCATTTAACCCATATTAGTCATGGCAAATTGATTTGAGACAAACTCTTGAATGGCCGCCGCCCATTTGTGGCACTCCGAGGCCCATTTATCGTTGTTTTTTATCGACTATTTCGCCTTTGCATAGCTAATTTCCTTTCAAGATAAAGTCATAGACACAAATGGCCATAAATTACGCACTGCTCGGCTCTGCTCTTTGGCTAAAAATCGCATTTATGTTTATCGCCAAAGATAAACGCGAACTGCATTTGCCTCTAGATAGGCATCTACAAGAGCCGCGGGCCGGCTAGCCTGCGAGGCTTTCACTCTATAAATAATATAATCTAAGCATATTTGTAATCAATGCAAGGCTATCGCAGCAATTTAATCGCCAACTTTAATTGTAAATTTTTGTGCGCAAACTGGCACAAAAAACCAAGAAAAAAAACAAAACTAAACTAAGAAAAAAACACAAAATGAGACTACTTTTAATGGCTCTGCATTATAATAATGGCCTATAATGGTCGATATCCAAAGGCGATGCTGCGTCAACCAGTTGCTATTTAAGGTCGTTACGACTAAAACATGGCCAGTAATTTTCACTTGATGCATTGACAGCTGACCAACATGCGATATAGGGTAGCAGCTCATTGCACACTAACTAGTTTCATGTCGAGTAACCCAATGCGACCACAAAATATGTCGATATATTGCAATATCGCTAAAACGGATGTAGGCAAATATTATGTATCCCTCTCACCATCTTGCTATCTCTTTCTACCTATTTTTTTGCTCTGTCTCCACTCAAAATGAACTTCTTTCTGCTGCGGCACTTGATTGTTTTCTCACCTGCAGCATAAAAGGGTAACAACGAAGCAAAAACTACCTTACCAGCTACATAGTCAATTTCCATAGTCATTTGCTTGAGAATTAATTCTTCGAAAAATATTAAAATATCTTTTAAATAAAAAGAAACATTGGAAACTACTCCTTAAGCACAAAAATGCTTAGATAAGTCTTCTATTCTTGGTTTCTAAACAGCTGCCACAACAGAACGTTTATATGTTAATGCTATGTTATGCGATCATTAACATTTATATGACTGTTAAGTGTGAAATAATAATACTAATAAATAAACATCTGATGATATTGTCTAGATTCTTAACCATTAGGTAAACTCACAATAGTAAAACAGTAAAACCTATTTTCAATTTACGATTATGCTAGATGATTTTGAACATTTCTTAAAGATTTTCTTATGGTAGAGCTCCGTTATGCCTAACATCAAATTAATTGGCATTTAACAGTCGACAGCAGTTTAAAGTTCATTTCACTCTACCGCTTCTGACAACAGATTGTAAACTAAATTTATTTAAATTTCTAAAATAAAAGAACTCACAGTTGAGTGTTAAGCCAAACTTGTTCAAAAAATGGGCATGCCCATAGTTGAGCTGGTAAAAACACAGAAATTCGCCATGCGGGTATTTTATCACACCGCACTTTCATTCCTTTGAGTTGCAGAGCCCGAGCTTGGGGTTGGCACTAGCAACTGGTAACTGGCAAGAGTCGCCGCTGCATTTCATCTCTTGGCATGTCTGCTGCGTGTCCATCTCAGGTGCCCCCTGCTCTGATTGTGTTTACCTGTTCGGGATGCGTGCGATAGATCATCTGTAGTCCAGATATACTGGTGCCCGGCCCTGTTGCAGACTTGGCCATTGCAGATATTTTAATTAAATTAAACTTTACTTTGAGACACGTGTCGGACTCTGGCATATACCTTTTGTATCTCGCATGTGTGTTTGGTTTGGCATGCGCATCCGCATCCTCATCCTCATCGACATTGGCCGTGCCTACAGAATTTTACGACAGTTTTTATTCTTTTTCCTGTGCTGCATCTTGTTATTCAATTAAATTTCTGCCTTGTCTGGGTTTTAATTGCATGAAAAATGGTTTTTAACAGTTTGTTTATGTGTTGCTCGAGGCCCTCTCTGAGGTTTGACTAATTGATTGGACGTGATTGTCAGAGCTACAGTAAATTGATTGAAATTTCTCTGCATCAAATATTTTTGCAGCCTGAAGTTGCCACGAAAGTGAATAAAAATGTGAGATATGATATTTGAGACAAGCGAATCAAAGCCAGATTGGAAGTAAATAAAGAACTTCGATTAAAAACTTGAATATAAGAACTCCCTATTCGTTTTCAATGCAAACGAGAATACTTTTCTTTTCAAGGCCAGATTGAAAGTAAATAAAAAACTTCGATCAAAAACTTTAAGTATAAGAATTACCAATTTGTTTTCAATGCATTCGAGAACACTCTTCTTTTCCTCTATTTTTTCTATTGGTTTTAAAACCCTTTCTATAGAAATAATTTGATTAAAGGGGAATTTCTCTAAGCACCTTTATAAATGTATTGTAAGCTAAAATTTAACTAAGAGAAATTAAAATCCATTCTAAAGCCAAAGCTTTCTTTTCGAGTGACCACTGTACTTAAGCTCAGCTTCTAAATATTTAGTTCATATTTAATCGAGTATATGCCATCCGTCTGACATTTTGGGTCTATTAAATTTAGTCACACAATCGCTCATGTTTCTCCATCTTTATTTATTCATCAAATTCTCTATTACAGAACACAAATGTTTGACCTACAAAAACCTTTTCAACTCTTGACTTTACTTCACAGTTCACACACAAACATACACACACAAAGAGTTATCGTGCCTTTTGGCCCTTTAGATGACATGTCATTGTTGTTGCTGTTGTTGTCGTTTTTTTTGTTGGTCTACATGCTAACCCACATCGGCTAACACAATTTGGTCACGATTTAAGCAACGCACACGCCAGGAATTCATCAACAACATGCAAAGCTTCCCCACAACCGGGAAGGGCAAATTTTCGGCGTCGCATTTCTCCAATTTGCCTGATAAGAAGCGTTTAGCTAAAAACATGCGCCAAATTACAGCAAATTTCTCAATGTTATGTGAACACAGTAACCCACACCCGAAATTCTGTAGATTTTATGGCACTGGCGCACATAAATCAAGGGAGAGAGACCCAAATCGTTGCATGTCGGTTGTTTCGTCAAACATTGAATCGAACTTTGTGCTGCGAAATTTTATAGCCACGTCACGCAAATCTAGATAGTCACAACAATAAAGGAGCAGGAATAAAAGTAGGCTGCTATTTGCACTTGTCGATATGCAACATTGGGCAAATGTTCATTGACGTAATACCCAAATACGGGCCGGAAGTGGCCACAAAAACCGCAGCTGGCTGGCAAAACAACAAGCAAACTTCTCTCGTTCATATTTGTTGGAACCCCCCCTCCCTCCCCCTCCACATTCCCTTCACCAAATTCACAATTAGAGACTTTGTAGAAAACATAAAGCCACAAATCAGAAATCACGAATCATGTTATCGCTGTGATTTGTCAGCTGAGACCCCCACAGGCATCCCCTGTTGCCTTCGCCCCGTGCTCCAACCGGCACGGCACGTTCATTGTAATTAACGCTGTAATCAAATTGAAGACCCATGTCAAATGGCCCTCATGACAGATCGGCATCAGCATCTGCATCTGTATCTGCATCTGCATTGGCTTCGGCAACTGCCTCTGCCCACAATTTGGCCTTCTGCTAGCCAAACAACTTCAACTACTTCTATTTCAATTGGGCCAGACATGCACATCTCATCTCAGCTCAGCTCAGCTTCAAAACGTTAACGTAGTCGATCCATCATCAAGCTCGAGTTTTCAAATCAGTTGGCGTTTTCTTCTAGTTGTCTCTTAGCTTGCAGTTGGGTTTTGTGAGGGGTAAAACAAGTTTTCCCAAGGGTTTTGCCACAAATCAAATAGACCAATGTGATCCAAGAGGAAAGGCAAGTTTATAAATAGCAAATACAACCTGTCGTAAAGATTTTAAGATATTTGCTACATATATGTTAGACATGCTCTTAAAGTCCTTATCTGATTAAAATTAACATAAATAACTAGCTGGTATTACCCGGCTTTACCCGCGCTTCCTTTTTTCTGCAAATTTTCGACAACACATTTTCACTCATTTCCCGCCCATGGAATAATACAATTTACTAATCTTATCTTAAAAGCGCGTCTCATAGATTCTTGTTTGTGCGCTGGGCGAATTTATATTGGTTAACAACAAAATTTAAAGAAATTTCAGTAAAAAAAATGTTCAGCTTGTTTCGTTTTGCCCCAAATCGGGACAGACAGTTCTACATATTAATTACAATAGAATATTTAATAATACGCCTATGAAATTCTGATCAGCCTCTAGTCATATAGGTAATAGGTAATTTGTAATATCATAAACAGCCAAATTATTCTCATTTTTTAAATAATATGGTTGATATGATATTAAAACTCGCTAGCGTATTTCGAGTTCGACCTGGCATTTTCTTACATAACAGTTTTTAGATATGTTTCACATTCTGCCCACGCTTTTGTTCGTGTCCAGCCTGTTTCTCCGTGTCTCTCTCTCTCCCTCTCACACTCTGTGCTTGCTCTACATATGTATGCACGCTCCATAGACTGTCATGATTTACAGTTATGACAATTTTAAGTTGGTTCATTAGAGGCAGACACAGAGATGCAGACTTAAATGCACTTACTTACAGCTACAAATAGAGTTTACGTTGCGACTACTTATAAAATCACTGCCTCCCTCTCTATCTCTCTCTCTCTCCCTCTCTCTAGCTTTCTGTCTGTCTCCTAGTTACTGGGTGTGTGCGTGTCTCAATGTCTATGTTATGATTGAAGATGATTACAAATGTCTTCTTATGGCAATTGCCTCTTTGTTGTTTGTTGTAGTTGCCTGTCGTGTTGCATATTTCCCAACTCGGCCATTTGTAGTTCCAGTCGTTCAGTCGTCCAGTCTTGGTATTCATGATGGTTTGCGTCCACACTTAATTAATAGCCCCTGTCAGCATTTTTGAGTAAAAGCATCAGACAGTCTGAGCTGCGTATAGTTAGAGCTAAATGGAATCTGCCTAATGGTGCCTTAACTATTTATTTATGGCTTAGCCGTAGACGCTGGCAATAATAATGAAATGATGGCATGTCAGGCCCTAAAATCGTGTATACGCCAAGCTAATTAAACGACTTTAGTTGCGCCTTAAATGTAACTTTTATTTCTCCAAGATTAATACCAACGCAAACACATTGAAAAGCCAACTGGATGTCATGAGAATCGCATAGCAAAGAGCAGTTTTTGGAAGATGCTTAGTTAGTTTACTTATTTATTTTTGCCTTCGCATGTGAGAGAGTTATCAGAGAGTTAAAATAACTAGGTTACCTTAACATATGCATGTATTTGATTTATTCTTTGAAGTGGATAATTCTACTTTATGACTGAAGTGGGAAGCACTTGGTCTCAGTTAACCCTACAGCAGGTTTTTATTTAAATTTCTCATGCTCCGCTTAGAGCCCTGATATTTTGTTATTTATTTCAGGCTTATTTTTTAAGCATTCTTGAACTGTAATCTTAACTCTGGGCTAATGAAACGCGGTGCTGTTTCATATGCGCTTTTTAGCAGCTGTTCGCCATTATCAATTGCTCTGCTAAAAAGATTTGACCGCCTCGTTTTCTGCTGCTGCTCGCAAACCTTTAACAACTTCTTTATAAACCTGCTTCACAGCCGCCCCACCCTCCCCTCCCCTTTCACCATACAGACACATTTATAAAAATATATATACATACATTTATGCATATACACACACATATAGAGAATATTTCCTCCTGGGACTACCGACAAGCCAAGCGCTGAGCATAAAATTTATGATTTGCCTTTTGGCTGCCTTTTCTGACAGCAACTGCAACTTGGACTTGGACTGGGGCGACATCGATTCGCGTTATACATTCGACATGGGACAAACTGAAACGAGTTTCCAGTTGCCCATTTGTGGACTTTGTAGCTGGCTGCAACTTCAGCTCCACGATCTGAACTCGATCTTCAATACGAGTTGTGCCTTTTAATTAAGGTGCCTGGACACGAGCTCCAGTTCCAATTCCAAATCGAACTCGTATATGGTATCTCTGGACGAGGTGTTAACTGGCCCAACTGGCGACTCCAATTTGTATTTGTCCAAAAGAAACTATAACCAAATGCCCCAAGGTATCCAAGACCAAAAATTTCAATTCTGTCCAGTCTGCGATTATTTATGGAGCGGGTCACATGAAGTTAGCAAGTTTATTGGCCCAAGGACCACTTAATATGTCAGTCGGTGAGTCCCGATGCGGCTATATTCGTATTCTTATTTGTATTTGTATTCGTATTTGTATTTGCATTTGTAGCTGTGCCCCCTTTTATTTTGTTTTTAGAGTTTGGGGCGGCCATTTTGCCATTTTGCTGCGACCCTTTTTTGCAAATGATCTCTCTGCATACTTATTTATGGGCCAAGTTCTTTTACTTTTGCTACCAATGTTTGCAATTGTCTGGACCGCAGACAATGGGCATTATAAATTCATCAGACTGTCGCTCTGACACACAAACACACAAACAACCTAAAAGAGTCGGATAAGATGAGAGAGAGAGCCCTGGCTGCATAATGTATATGGATCTGTGTAGCTGAGTATCTAAGTATCTGCGAGATGCCTTTGGTCACAAAATGGTGCAGCGCTTAGCGAACAATGCAAACAATAAGCAAGCCAAAAGGCCCTAAAGGAAAGTGTTTAACTTGCAGATATCCTATAAAAACTCTTCGTTACATTTGATCATATTGCAATGCCTTGTCCTTAGCCTGAAGCTATAACTGATTGAGAATTATATGAAAAGACGACAAAGCTGGCAAAACCCCTTTACCCCTTGCTGATCTACTTATCTTGTAGAGATGCCACCTTTCACCACACTCATACAGAGCTTATACAAAGTTATGCCTACTTCAACAGTGCTCGCTTTACAGGGTATAAAAAAGGATGTCTGCTTTGTGGTTGACATTTGTTTTGTTTGTTGTTGCCATTGTTGTTGTTGTTCTCATTGTTGCTGTTGTTGCTTGTGTCGGCTTCTAGCTTTTGTTTTTAATTGTGTCAAATTTTGTGGGCGCGGACGTAGGGGCTGGTGGATTGCACATCTCCATCCCGCCAAAGTGGAGCACTGCGGCAGTAGGTGCAAAATCAAAAGCCACTTCGCAAAATATTTGCAAAGACCACACAAAAAGGTTTGCCATATTGTTTTGTGATCTGAATAGCAGAGTTAGTAGGCCAGGAGCTATAGGTGGGGGCTGGCGCACTGGAGCGGGTTGAATTGGAGCGATGATTAAACATGCAACAGTATCCTGCCAACAGAAATATGTATGTTCGTCGGGTTTCTAGTCCAGAACTTGTAAAAACAAACAAAATATATATAAAACTAAAAAAACTGTTGCATATGAACAGGAATAAAAGCCTGAAGGCGGAACAAAATGTACATAGAAAACTGGATTTCGGGGTTAGCAGTTCGCCATCTCAGGAAATAACTCTTAAAACCCTCTGAAATAGGTCAGAGATTATGTACTGCTGTTGAGTAAAAAATATGTTACCCTTTCGATTGGAAAATAAATTAAAACCTCTTGACAGTTGGAAAAAAAGCAAGATCAGAAACTAAAGAAAACTAAAAAAAGCTAATCATAAGGTCATAAAAAATATTTTTTCTCAGCCGAGAACTTAAAAATAATTTCAAATATGTTTAAAAGTCTTTGAGCGAAAATTTTAAATTTTCTATGATACTTTGTATACATTATAAATACATATTACTTTATATTAATGCACATTTTTAATGGGTATTGGACAATTTTATACTCAAAAATGTTAATATTGAATACTGTTAAGTTTTGCAACTTAAAACTTAGCAAATTTTCCTACTAACTGTTAATTTATTATGCCGTTTGGTCGATGCCAACCCTCTAGTTAGTAATTGTTCAAAGCTGCCCAGTTTCAGTTTTAGCTGGGGTTTCTTTACTGAATAAACTGATATAAAAAGGTGTCAACTGAATTGTGTGCGGACTTTAATGCTGGGTGTGGTCAGTTGATCAGCTCTTGGCCAGTTATTAGAGCAAATATCAGACTTTGTGTCATTCGGCTCGCTTCGACTAAAATCGGATAGAATTGGCGCGTGGACTGGCATTAAATGCTTGTAATTAAATATTTTAACAGTCGGCTTTCGGGCCAAAGTCGCAAAGCAAACGTAAGTATTTAGGAGAGCCGACGGCCCATGAAAATACAGCATAAACATATATGAGAAACTTTGTTTACCATTTACCATTTGGTAACAACGGCCCACACAACATTTCAGGCGACAACTTGTGAAATGGAAATGCGAGTCAGTCACAAAGTTGTCAGTCAGTTGGTTAATCTATCAATAGTGGGCAATTTTTGCGTAGGCAGCCGAGCAATGGTAGACGCCAGTTATACCCTGTAGTAAGATAGTCTTAGCTGTAAGCTGTGTGCTACAAAGACGGTAAAGGAATTGGCTTCTATTATTATCAAAAAATGAGAGTAGAGAATTGTTGAGAAAAAGTCTCAATATTCGAAATTCTACATTATGTAGAAAGCTAAAAAATAAATCCATCATAAATTTAGACCTTTTAATTGGCTTTACGTTAAATATTTCACTTCCAAAAATGATTTCATTTAATTTTTGTAAGTTCTTTACCGCACCTTGTGTATTTTCCTTGTTTTTCAAACTATATTTCTATTTTTATATTAAAATTTATCATACAAAATAGAACTTGAATAGCTTTGTATTCCCTGCGTAGGCACCCTTATACCTTTAACAGAGTATGTCAAAGTCTATCATAAATATTTATTATATTTCAAATGAATCTTTATTTATTTAAATTTATGCTTAATATTTTCCAGCAAATCTTGCACGCCCTGAGTAATACTACATGTTACAGGGTATTTCAAAGTTTAAATTTAATTTGTTAAATATGTACTTCGGAACCAACAAAATGTATCTACTTAAAGTTTTGAAGTAATGTTAAAAATGTTGTTTACAGTTTCACTTTCAAATTGTTGCCTCGGGACAAAGGAAAGTGGATGACAAAAATAGAGAAGAGGCAACGTGTTCTTTTGACTTGGTTGTTGTTTTTGTTGTAGCTGTTGATTTTGTCACTTAGTTGTAGCTGTTGTTGTTTTAGTTGCTGTTGTCATCGTCCTGTTCAGTCACTCAAAGCTGGCTAAGAGCGAACGGAAAAAAAGCAAAAGAAAAACAAAAGGAAAAATACAAAATAAAAGAAAATTGTTTGCCATCGAGTCTTCTGGTAATTTTTATGGATTTACAGAGGATTTAATGCAAGGACGAAGGACACACACATGTATGAGAGAGGTAGAGAGAGAGTGTGTGAAGAGAGAGTGACGGAGAAAGTGAGCTTAAGTAGCCAGAAGATACTTTTTGCGAATTAATTGAGTTGAAATTGTTGTTGTTTTTCCGTGGCTGTGCGAAAAACAAATAAATTGTCATCATCCGCCTCGCATTTATTGGTTATAAATTGATCAATTCGAGCGAAAAATATTAAGTGGATTATAGTTTTAATGCTGCCCGGACTCGAACTTAACTGAAGCTATTTGTTAAAGGACATTGCGCAGAATAAATTGCACTGATTGCAAACGAAGGGCAACAGATATTTATATTTATATTTATATAGAGCACGCCATGCGGGAGGACAGCTGGATTCTCGCCATGCTGACCTCGAGTCGGGCAGTCGAAGAGCTTGGCACTTGTCTGCAGTGCCCACTAAAATGATTATAAGGCCACTTCGTGTAGCTCAGGGATTAGTGAACAGCTTCCAATTCAATGCTGATATTGACAAATGCGGGCCAAGTCAGGGAAAGGACACGCAGCACAGCTCGAGGCTAGCAAAGTCAAAAGGAATTTGCTGTGCATCAGCATTTAAACCAAAGTAAGAGGGCTCTAATGGGGGTGCCCAGCTAGGGGATACCCTGCACCTTCTACTTACACCTAATAGAGTGGGCGGTAGCTTTAAAATTAAAGATTCTAGATTTGTATATACTATTCTGGAAGCTACATGTCAAATTTGGAGACTAGCTCTTTCAATTTAAGAGATTTGCTCATATAACAGGAATTCAATATCGATTTTTATCGATTGCATAGAAACGGGGAAAGTTATCGATTATCTATTTATCGAGAATCTACGTTCAAATTTTCAGTCTCTAGCTCTTTTAGTTCTGAAATCCTTGCGTTCATACTTACGGACGGACGGAAAGACAGACATGGGTAGATCGAGTCGGCTATTGATACTGATCAAGAGTATATATACTTACATACATTTGCACATAAACATTTTAGCCTTTTACCCATGCACCCAAAAAGGCAAACATATTTTAAACAACGTTTAGAAATGAAAGAAACGCATCGCACGTCCAAGAGGGTTGATAAAATCTATAACTTTCATAGTTTAAAAGCTGAAGATTTCACATCAGCAATCGAAATTTATTTTGGCCACGCCCATTGCCTCCCGCATAAATAGACTTAACAACTTGTCAAATTTAATCTAATAGCTTTCATTGCCACATACTTTTCCCTATTTTAAGATGGCCAAGCTAAATTTAAATGTATTTCCGACGACGCGAATTTAAGAGCAGATTCCGAAGTCGTTCAACTCAGATACCCTATTAATAACAGATATACAAGCACTAAATGTATACACTAAGGCCTAGGATAAATGTACACTTGCGTTTGGCAAATCCTCTTAAATAAATTAAGTTGACTTTAGCGATTGTGAAATTATAAAATCAAATTACTCAAACCCAGCAAGCCGAGACCCAGCAGCAGGAGAGCAGCTGTGGGGCCGCAAAGCATTTCTATGAAATTAGTTTGGGTTCGTTTTAAAATAATCATGATCCTTGCAGGACATTCAACATATGCAACGCCTTTTCTTTTGGGCGCCGCACAACAAAGTTTATTATGCAAAGGCAACGGGGCGTTGTCCTGAGCAATGCCACAAAAGGCAATCATTTTATAGGCCCCAAAAAAGGATTGCTGGGATTGTGGGGATCGTTGGGCTTATGGGGATTAGCAGCAGCTGAAATGTACCAGAAAACGACAAACAATCAATTACTGATTCGCTTGGCTGCTTGCTTTCTGTAGCTTTCAATTCATCAATTAAAAGACCGCCAAGGAACCACATCCTCCCCTCGAACGCTTCGTCTCGTCTGCCTGACTGGTAAAATGCGTCAAAAGCGTTTCAAATGAGCCTTTTAATGGGTTTACGATTTTCCATATAACAACAACAGCAACAACAAACAGTCACAGGACTTTTCCAACTGGTCCTTTTGCCCTCTGTGATTAATTTATTTTCGGCAGCCCCAGTCCGGATTTGAGTTTCTATTGGCATTAGGGGGCATTTGGGGCTTTGGTGGCGTGCCTGTCCGCACATATAACCATCAATCGGGCATTGGCCCAGCAATCGCTGTCAGTGTGTGTAAACTAAATTCCTGCTCATTTTTAAGCGGGAAAGACCCAGCCAGACGCCCTACCAGACCCCCGCACCGGGCAGACAGGCACCCCTTCATCAAGTTGACACAATGACGGTCGGGCTGCGCTTCGCTAGTTAATGAAATACTCGAAAGAGTTACAACGGCGTGCATCGAGGGTAAATATACACCCGGAGCACTATGGAATTGCGTTTTTGGATTGTGCGGTTCGCGCGAAGCGACGCTCTGCAAATCCGCTCGAATTGTTGCTGTGGTTTTGGATTACGAATTTCGATCAAATGTTAATCCAATCGATTGAGTGTTGTGCTAGAATGCGAGTTCGAGAGCACTTCAGCTCTTGCGTATCATAGAAAATAGAAACACAAACTGAGATTAGAGCAGAAAATGGTACATAAACTTCATAGAATATTCATAGTTTATGAGCTCCGCCAAAATGAAAAATGTATATTTTAAAGGCAATAAGATATGTAGAAAACCCACATAATATTTAAAGAGTATTTAGCTTCGTAAAATTGTATAATTTAGAGACTTTTCGATACGAAGTTTACCATTATAATTAAAGATTTTATTTAATCATTTAGCTTATGCTATTATTACTCTCATTATAAATATAAATTGTCTAGCAATCTGTCCATATAACCACCATAGGTTAGTTTTCTTCTAATAATTATCGTCATCTCATGTTGGAAATCACAATAACCAAATGCTTTTTAACGGCACTTTCATTGTCATTAACAATTCAACTAATGGTTAACTAATGCATAGCCAAACAGGGCGCCAATCCTGAATAATAGTAGCTAATTCACTTCGTATTTCTTTCAGCCTTTCAGCCTCAATCTCAAGTGTGGAACTCAACAAGCTGCGAAATTTCGCACGCAGCTCTCGAAAAAGGTATTTAAGGCATGGCATAGCGAGAGTTGTGTTCCTCCTGGTGATTAGGAGAAATTCACATACACCACAATTCAAAGCAAACAGAGATGAACACAAGAGAGGAGCAAAAAAAAAAGCGAAGACAAGATAAAGCAAACAAAGTGTATCTAGCAGCTACACGGTTGGATATGTATCCGTAAGATACTTTTAGCAAGGAAAACGTGTGAATTATCCTGCCTCAAAGTATTTAATGCGCTTTACACATGGAAACAAGGAAGGGCAGAGCCCAATGAACAGGACAGCAAATGCACGCACACACACACACACACACTCAGGCATGAGCAAACAAGCAATGAGAGCAATTGAAGGGCACGTTGTATTAAAAATAGAAAATAGATGAAGGGAAAATACAACAAAAATAAGTGAGAGAAAAGAATCGTCTTTGGAGTGCCGCAGATCAAATACCCTTGCTGGAAAATATATGTGTATATACCTATATTTATAAAGATATATACATATATATATATATATATATATATATATATATATACTCATATAAAATGCAAGACAAATGCACTTGACAGTCGTACATTTTCAATATTAATAGAAAATTATATAAACTGCCAAGTATTTAATGAAGAGTTTGATTTTTTGATACAGCTCTATTAAGACTATTTTCAGTGTGAAACATAGAAACTATTAAAAGTATAATTTTAAAATATAAGTAAAAAAACGTTACGAATTCGTGAGAACTTACGTTACAGAAAAAACGCTCGTTTAGATAATCGGTCAATTCTTTATATGTATATCAACAAATCTTTAGATTTTATAAAAGTCTATATTGGAAAATGCAGGATCACGCTCGAAGTAATCGGTATTTTTTAACTTATCTAACAAAATGAAAAATTCCCAATGTTTTATTAATTTTATTGGTAGATCTTTGGATACAACACTATTTGAAGAGATTTCAGTATATCACAGAAAAGATAAGTATAATTTTAAGATATAAGTAAACAATCGTATATGAGAGCTTCCGTTACAGAAAACACACTCGTTAAGATAAGCTGTTAAGATTTTAAGATAAAATTCTTCAAATATCTATAAAATATGCAAAAATAATAAGAAATCACACCTGCTTGACACATGGAACTACACTTAAGGTCAAGTCGTCCACATTATGTGTTACACATTCCACAACAGATTGCATAATATCCTCGGCAAGGGTATACAAATAAGAAGCAGCCGCAGCAGAGAGAACAAGAATAATAACAACAATAACATTAAAGGCATTTGATCATTACTCATAAAAACAAACAGCGAATGTTTCTCCACAAAGGAGAAGGGGTGAAGATGGAGAAGTCGCTGGTGCAGGGAAAAAAGAGTAAACAGTTGGGAAAACGACTTGTGGAAAAGCGAGACAATGGCGAAGCTGATGATGCCGCTGATAATGATGATGATGATGATGATGATGATGATGAGGAGCAGCCAACTGGCTGGCTAGAAAATTAATTATACAACGTGAAAATGCGCTGAAATACATATTATCAGGGTCCGTGTAGGGGTGGTGAGGAAAGAGGGGATTAACGCTATTAAGCGTTACCTCGTTTTTCGGCTATTGGAAGCGTAAGCCATAAGCAGGCATTACAAATTGCATCGAACGGGAAACTGGTTTCCCAAACAAACCAAATGCACAAGTGAAGAAGAAGACGAAGCAAATCAAGCGAAAGCAAACAAACAAAGTCTAGAAGCGGGGCAGAGTATTCTTCGAGCCGTTTTACCTGCTCAGCTGGCAGGTAGACATCCCAGCGGCCAGCACAGGGTGACTCCGACTCGGTGACTCGAAGACTCCCCGCTGCTCGGCCTGGTGGTTGAAATTAATTCTACTACGCAACAGGATATGCACTTCTTTTTTGTTTTATATATACATATATTTTTTTTTTGACTGCCGCAGGAGCAGAGCAAATTGCGTATGGAGTTCAAATGAAGACATAAAATGGCAGTTGACACGAATGAAACGATGTGGAATACTACGCACATAACGGGGCATATAAAACCGTATTTACTTTGGACACGATCAGTTGGCTCAGTAGTAAAACTAGCCTCAAAATATGCAGGCTATTAGAATTCGGAGTCGGAGCAATACATCTCAAACGATCTCAAAAGAATTTCGCAGTCGACAGTTGGGGAATGCGAATTGAATTAACAGCTGAAAACGGGCAAAGAAAACCTTATTTTCATTCATGGGCATCAAAAGTCAAGCAAAAAACCAAAAAAAAAATAGACAACTTAATTAATTAACTTAATAATAAAAAATTCGAATGCACTGGAAATGATCTTTTTAAAAATTTCGAAGACTGCATTAATAAGCCCACAAGATACGAAAAGATGCACAAATATTAAAAGTAAAAATATTAGATAAGAACATTATTTCCGTTATCTGCCTTGGTCTGTAAAAGGTATTTATTTGTGTGCACTCAAATGTCTACTCATAAGCAAAACCTAGCTGACATGATTGTTAATATGAGATCGCAAATAAGATATTGTTCTGAGAAGAGCTCTTAATAATAAAAGTTAATCCGTTATATGTGTATGCATCAAAGGTTTGCCATTTTGTCATTTTACACTCAATTTACACTACATCACTTTTGCTCTCATTGCCTTCATCACATTGAGTAATAAATAGAAGGAGACAAAAAGTCACTCTGAGCTTTGTTTACCGTTTTCAAGTTCATACATGTTACTATTTATTACTCAATGCCTTCATGCTTAATCTCCTTTGGAGTTTCGCACGTTCTTTCCTTTTACAGTTTGATCTATCACTTTTTCTCTCATTGCATGCGCTCTCTAAATTTCTTATCTCTATTGAGGTACCGCAATTTTAGCTTCCCTTTTGCGATCTGCACTGTTCACTCTGCGCTTAATTCATATTTCTGCTTCTTACCTTTCCGCCAACTTTCAGTTCATAGCCCATGCCCAGAGGCGTCTTCAGCTGCACTGGGCACACGAATCCTATGTTCCGATGGGGGCTGTCCACGCTGATCTGATGCTTGCGCGTGGTCACTTTTGGTGCGCTGCGCGTGGGCGCCGGCGTCGAGGAGGAGGAGGTGGTGTTCTCGGCGACACAGAGATCCTCGCCGCCGTGCACGGGAAACTTGGAGCACTCGAGATTCTCGGGCCAATTGAAGTTGTATGTTTTCATGAGGGTCTCGCAGACGCGTGCGGATTCGCAGAGCGAGCGGCAGGGGGGAATGGGACGCTCCAGTATGGTGCAAACGGGCACGTAGAGGGAGCAGAGAAATAACTGTAGATCGGCGCTGCAGCCGATTTTCACCAGCGGCGCAAACTGATGCACCTCCAGGCCCGCCTCCTCCTGCTTGGTGTGGCCAATCAGATTGGGCATTATCGTCATATTATAGGGTATATTCTTGCATATGGAAATGGTGATGGGCTCGCAGCGATTGTGATGTGGAAAGCCGTCCAGAGAGCTGGCCGAGCTGCCGGTCAGGTCGGAGCGGTAATATGAGCTGGCGTCCAACGGGGTCTGGTCGTAACGCTGGGCGGTCTGAAGCAGCGCGGGCAGCAGCAGCAGCAGAAGCGGCAGCAGCAGCATTTTTCGACTTTCGTACATTTTTCAGAACCGAATACCTTTTTTTTTGGTTGGCGCGTTTTTGGCTCGTGGATTTCTTAAGTAAATTTTCAACGCTTTGTGGGATTCTTAAAGCTCAGACATTTTGACAGGAACACACACACAGACACAAGCACAATGGCGAGGGCGAGAGGAGGGCGTTGAAAATAAAATATTTAAAACACGCACGAAAACACGCGGCGGCTATTTAGCATTTTGCATAGCACAAATATGTGACAGAACTATATTTCATTTGAATTTTTAAATTTCAATTTCAATTGCAATATTACTCTTTATTTGCACTTTTTTAACACTTTTTTTAGGCTTTTTTCGGCGTTTGTTTTGCCGGCTAAGCGACGGGCAGCAAACTACAAAAGTACCGTATGCAGCAGAACTTTACGTAAAACGCGCGAAACAACGTTTAACCTGGAGTTACATCAAACGAATATTCAACCGAGAGCACAACCGAGCGGCAGGGCAGACGCTGACAAACTAACCATTGCATGAAACGCCGTCATGCTGCCAGTGTGTGGGCTGAGGTGGGAGAGAGCAGGTTTGTTGCTGGTGGTGATGGTGGTATTGGAGGGCGAGCAAGCGCGAGAGCAACGTTGAGCCGAACATCATCAACAGGCCAGCCGTCCAGCAACAGCAGCCGTCGTGTCGTCACTTGTTTGCATTGCTTACGCTCAGTTGCTGAATATGTGCTCTCCGAGGCGCTCTGCCACTCCAGCTCTCTTCAGCAATATATGTTGCATGGAGCGACCTTGAATTTGACACTCAATGCAGTTGGAGAGCGAGCACGAGAGCGCCAACTAGAACAGGGCTGTTAAACGCTTTGTTTTGGATGCTGTTGCCGCAGCAGCTTGAGCTCCTGTTGATTGAGTTAAGTATCAACAAATGGTTAAGAGTAGCATTTATCGTATTAATTAAAAATTAAAATTAAATAAAGCTAATCCGAATGAGCATGCCATGCCATAGAGCATGTGCTCTATTCACGCGGAAAAGTCAGGAAGCCGGGTGTTTTTAATAGCAAATAAAGATTAGAATATTTTTTTTCAAAAATGTTTGTTAAGCGTATTTTTGTAGAAACATATTTACATAAATTACATACACAAATGTGATAGTCATTCCCACTAGAGCACATCAATCTTAATCATTTACAGCTATTTGCATACTTTGCCGTTATAAGAACTTTCATTGCGAAAAAAATACATAAAGCTCAGTGAACTCTAATAAATGTATTGCCTTAATTGTTCGGTTCAGAGATGGACGCATATTTGCACGACAATTTGTGCCGTGGCAAATGCGACAAATTATATGTATGTGTTTGTCTCTATCTATTCTCATCTCTTTTCATTCGGTTCATTCTGTTTTTTTTTTTGTCTTAGACTTTCTTTCCCTACACTTGAACTTAATTAAGTCATTAACTTGCGTTTAATCTGCGCTTAGCATGGAATCAAGTGAGCTGAGAGCACAACAAAAACAAAATCAACTCGAACAAACTTCGCATATCCAAGGCATTTCTCTAATGACCCCAACGGGGCGTGGGGAAGAGCGCGGTGCGAAGCCAATAAACTTGTTATATTGACAATAATGATGACATTAGAGGAAGCTTTGTCTTTGTCACCTGTAGCCCGCAGCCCGTAGCCCGATCGCAGCACAGAATGCTGTCGCTCAAAGTTTAACATATTTTTCATGCTCTTGCAGGCACAGACACAAACAAACACACACACACATGGGCATGTGTTGATGTGTATGAAGGTGTGTAAGCTTTTGTGCCTTGTTTTCCTCTGTCTTACAATTCAACTCGCTCTCTCTCTCTCTCTGTCCCTCTCTTACTATCTTAGACACTCTTGCTGTCCCTGCTGCGCTCGCTCTCCCATGTGGGCTGTAAACAAGTGTTACCGGTTTAGCCGGCGTTCCTTCTGTGCCTCTGTGGCTTCTCGTGCTTCTTAAGCGTCTGCTTCGCCATCGTCGTCAGCTTGTTTAATAAAAAGCGCCAAAGTTGAGCAGCATAAAAAGACTTTTCATTGTTGCTGCTCAGCTACGTCGACAGCGCAGCGGCTCAGTTGCTGTCGCCTTTGCCTTTTCAGTTATTTTGCTGTTGTTGTATTCAGTTGGCGCTCGTTTTATGTTTACAAGTGAACGAACTTTGACGCCGCCGCTCAGCTGCTTCCCGCGCCTGCCCTCTCACCCTCTCACCCACACACACACACACACACTCACTGGGCAATGTTAGAAAGTGTTTGTTGTTGTGTTCTTCGCGTGTCTTTTAGAATATGTTTCGCATGTAATTTTATGTAATTAAAATGAAATTGCCTCAAAACTGTAAGGCATAAGAAGCTAAAGCAGATGAGAGCAGATAGCGAAAGTTGAATTGAATATTCCACTTGTTGGACCCGTAAATTAGTGTCTATAATGAGGGGTAGTTAATAGTTCCACTTACACTTTAAATGCTTACATGACAATCAAAGAAACTTTGTAATTATTTTATACCCATCTCTAATGGAACTGTGGGTATAATCAACTGGAAGGCAGTTAATAATTTACGTTGTTCCTCTACACAACTGGGATCTTATTTATCCGAGCTTTGTAAATATAATTAAATGCGCCACTTTTTACAATCTGAATTCATATAGTTTTCTTTAAAAGATCGTATATCTACCGTTCTTTTAAAAAAAAATATTCCGCATTTTCTAGGAATTTGAAGCGAGCTTGTGGACTTTTATAAATGGAGTACTGCATTTTTTGAAATACAAAAACAAAGTAGCACATTTTCCATTTTCATATATTTATTATATGCATAAACCCAGCTTTTCGGCTCTGATTGCAAAGTACCCCCCCCCCCTCTCTCCCCGCCCCTATAAACCTCCCTCGAAATTCAACTTGTTTTAGCTACATAAATAATCTGTCCTAAGTCCCGTTCAAATAATAAAAAAACATACAACCTCATTTGTAGCTACAAAATACGAAAATCAATCCGCATAACTTTGGTCATGTTATGTTTACCCCCAAAGAGCAAAAAAAAAATAAATAAATAAACAAGCTGCCAAACATGGCGTCCAAATTAGAAAAGGCTTAACAGGACGAGCTCATATGTGTGTTTGTGCGTGGTTTTGGAGACTTAATGCAAAAAGGACTCGGCTCTAAGCCAAAAGGGTTTGCTTGGCCAACTGCAAGTATTTACATTTGTCTGACCCGCAACCAGAAGCCAACTCGAAAGCAAATCCATTCCTTAGCAACCCCGCCCGACGCCCTGTCTGGCCTTTGCGTCCTTGGCCACATTAGTTGACCAATTTCACAACCCTCTTTGCAAAAGTCACGTGGCTAGCGAAACTTTTGCCTCCGCCCCGCCCCCTGCAAGCAGCTCCGATTTGAACTCCGATGTCAACTCGGGAAAACCTTAGCCACAGTCATAACAAACTAATTAGATGTAAAAGCTGCTCCCCCCTCTCTCTCTTGTGGCGCTTGGTGGATCCCAGGATTGGGGCTAGTTGAGTGCGTCTTGCTGTTGTTTTTGTTGAGGGCCCGCAGGCGAATTTCTTGATTAAAAGTTTACGTTTTGTCTGTGCGCTATTTTTACAGCTCATTTGTTGCTATTCGCGCTGCCCTCGCGCCCCAACCAACCCCCCTGGCCCGTGTACAATACCCCAACAGAGGCCACAAAAGTTTGCCAGGCTTTTGGGATCATCGGCGGAAGCTACCCATAAATAATGCATTATTTACTTAAAACAGCCAACGGCCAAAAGCTCAATTAAATTTTTTGAAAAATGACCAACAACTTTCACCCGATGAGTAGTGAGTGGGGGAAGGGGAAGGGGGGCGGGAGTAGAACGTGTAGAGTATATGCATTGTAAGGCTACAATCTACGTTGTTGGCCGGCGCCATCAATCAAAGCAGGCGCTGCAATGTCCATCAAACTAGGCTCGTTACAAGCGTCCAGTTGAAGGTCCCTCAAAAAAAAGATGAAAAAGAAATGGAATACACAGTCGGGTAGACATATATCGATACCCTTTCAGAGAGACAGGTGTAACTTTCAAGTACTTTACAAATAATAAACGTATTCTTAAAAGATGTTAAAGAGGAACAAAATTTTAAGTTAAAAAAATTATAGACATTCGGGTAGACAAATGTCGATACCCTTTCAAAGAGATAGGTTTTGAAGAACTTCACGAATAAAATACTTTTAAATTTTTAATAGATTATAAATAAAGAAATCAAGAATTGTCGAACGGGTTGAGAAATATCGTAAAATCTATCTTTAAAAGAGATATGTGTAAATTTAAAGAACTTGGCAAACAATAAATCATACATTTTTAATAATAAATGAAGATTAGGTTCGGTTCGTTAAACTAATGTGCCACATCTACGAAGCCAGGTTCAAGCTGGAACACACTTTTTACAATTTCGAAAATAATAATCTTAAGCATTTTTAATAGTTATAAAAACTAAGTTTAATCTAGATAGCTGTTAGTTAACTTAAGAAGTTCATTTTACGCTGAAGGTTCACTTCGTTATAGTAATTTTTTAAACGTACGAATTTAGGTTCAAGTTTGAAGCTTGGTTTGCCACACTTTTCAAAATTATTAATTTATATTATTATCATTATTATTTATTATAGGTTATGGTATGTATACATAATCCTCTTTAAATGAATTTAAAATATGTGCTTAAATTTTCTTTTTTGAAAGTGAAACAGTTTAAAACAGCATTTGAATCAAAACTGAGTCGGTTTTAGATTCTACCTTAAACACACTCTTAAGAATACATCTAGAGTTCTATATACGCTTAAGGACTTACCAAAAAAAAATTAAAAAAACCAAACTCACCAAATTAATTGTAAAAGCAGCGCAACAGATCTTTTTAATTTTCAAACTTTTTACCCTGTTTAAATGAATATAAAATCTGTTGTTGTTTTTTCATAAACCACGATTCAACTGTTTGCCGACCAGTTTGGACACTCTATCTTAAACACGCTTTTAAGAATATAAATAGAATGCTTTATACGCATAAAATTAAAATCCCAAAACCGAAACTCACCAAATTAATTGCAAAAGCAGCGCAACAGGTCTTGACTTTCGGTTAGAATTCTAACACACGGCAGCAGTTGATTCGTAAATCCTTAAATCAAATCTAAGATATTCAAATACAAGTGGGCATTATTCCTAATGCAAAACCTATTTCTCAAGGGTTACAGAGTGCATAACAAAGTTATGATACCGGCTGCCAGGACTATAAATAATTGCATTTGAAATTTTGCATTCAGGTGAAGTTGTGCGCCGCTGTTTGAGCGGGCGAGGGTTGAGGTGCGGCTGCGGGAGCGGGTGCCCTGTTGGTAACATGCTGTCTAGGCCTTGGCTATTCTCGACAGAGTTCGCATTCGGAGTCGCATTTGCAATCGCGTCGAGTTGCGGAAATTTGCAATTCGCTGCCTGGTCTGGGAATGCACTCTCAATGGGGCCAGTTGGTTGTGGCACGGCATACGCTGCGTATGCGTGATAAATGTGCTTAACGCGGACGTGGGTGGGGGGCATGGTCATGCACGCCCCATTATTCCCATTGGGGCCTCGGCTGCGCTAGCATCAGCGGAAATGTGTGCGGTTCCACCTACGCGCCCCCAAACAGACCCCTAGGCCTGGGGCGTTATTTATGCTATTTGGTTTACGACTTTTGGCGCTCACTATGAAGCTGAAGTGTATATAGAGTTGCGCATGGGGAGGGTGAAGAGGGAGAGGAGGGGGGGGGGCGTCTGTTGTGCCCGAAGGCCAAAGATTTGATCAACTTTTGTGGCAGCTAAAGATTTTTGCTTGCCTCGTTGCCGACCATTTTCAACTTTGAACCGCATTGTGATTTACATGCGAGTCGACAGCGGAATTGAAGGGGGTCCAGGCGTCCAGGGCAGCTCTAGGCCGTAGGAAGTTGTCGACACGTTGGTTAATTGGGCGTTACACAGTTGAACTTGTTGGGTCTGTCTAGCTGTGCCAGGGTTTAATTGAATGCCTTTTGTGTCCAGTTATGGCACAAACTGTGGGCGTGGGCGCAGTTCAGAACACATTAGTACATAAATTCGATCAATACGAACAGCCTATCCCACTCGAGCACGTGTATTTCAGTCTCTAGTTTTATCCTTTTTATCAGTTATATTTTGTGTAGTCCTTTCAAATATCCTTGGCGTAAACATTTCGTTTGATTGAAAGCCCTTTGGGTAGCTTTCAACATTGTTTCGTCCAACAGTTCCCGGCCCTTTTCTCAGCTCTTCCGTTTTTTGCTCTTATAGATCAAGCAGGCCGGCGACTATAGTAATCCAACCCAAATCTGCCCAATTATCAGACCCCCAATCCCTGCAAAGCTGAGCCAACCCAATTAACAATCCCTTCAGAGCTGCCCTCATTATTTCACAGCTCAACTTAACCCTTGTGAGCCACTTCAGTTATATTAAACTCATTTGCCTTTTCGGGTTTTGGTACCCTGTAACCATAAAAGTGATAGAGAGGGTATATTAAAGTGTTTCTATTAAAAAATTAGGTTTAAAGCAAATTAAACCCTTGATTTTGCACAAGGAGAAGAGTAAAATTCTTGTTTAAATAGATATTTTTCCTATTTATTCGTGCTCAAGTTATACAGGGCATCTGTCAGTCTAGCAATTTAAGCTTTAAAAAATTTTAGGTCTTTTTTTATGATTGTCTAAATATTCGCCAGGCGAAACCCAGCTAATTTATAGCCCAGATTTCGTTTTTGATGAATGCATTTTACTAAATAGGTGTCTAGGAGCAACTTTTGTTACCTGGCGGGCAGGTGTTGTGGGCAACGGCAGGCGCGCGGCAGGGGATAAAAATTTGTTAAGCGGATGCGGAAGCGACGACCGCCCTATGCGCACACAAAAACTTGCAACAAATTAAATATGGCCGCAACATATCGTCTGGAAAAATGGCTGACCAAAAAAAAAGGATAAAACAAACTACACAACAAAATACAAAACAAGAAAAAAACCAAACACGAACAACAAAAACTTTTAGCAAGGGTCAAAACGTGCGCAGACTGTAAAATTAACGCCACCTTTTCCGGGCCTGGCTTGATGGCCGAAACGTGTAGAAAAAGTCAAACAAAAGGCCTTTAAGGGCGGCAAAGGGAGCAAAAGTCTGCAAACGGTTGCCCGCTAACCCTTTCATAAGTTGCTCATACGCCACGTCAACCGCTCCCGAGCAGCTGCAACATGAAAGAGCGACTCGAGTTAAGAACTGCGGCCTCATAATCAGACGGAAAGCTGACCAAACAAAAATTAAACAGCCAACAACCCGCTTAAAAAAATGTAAACAAAGCAACGATTAAATATAAGCCTACAGCTAGATGCTCTTTAAAAATAATATAAATATAAATATAAATATAAATATAAATATAAATATAAATATAAATATAAATATAAATATAAATATAAATATAAATATAAATATAAATATAAATATAAATATAAATATAAATATAAATATAAATATAAATATAAATATAAATATAAATATAAATATAAATATAAATATAAATATAAATATAAATATAAATATAAATATAAATATAAATATAAATATAAATATAAATATAAATATAAATATAAATATAAATATAAATATAAATATAAATATAAATATAAATATAAATATAAATATAAATATAAATATAAATATAAATATAAATATAAATATAAATATAAATATAAATATAAATATAAATATAAATATAAATATAAATATAAATATAAATATAAATATAAATATAAATATAAATATAAATATAAATATAAATATAAATATAAATATAAATATAAATATAAATATAAATATAAATATAAATATAAATATAAATATAAATATAAATATAAATATAAATATAAATATAAATATAAATATAAATATAAATATAAATATAAATATAAATATAAATATAAATATAAATATAAATATAAATATAAATATAAATATAAATATAAATATAAATATAAATATAAATATAAATATAAATATAAATATAAATATAAATATAAATATAAATATAAATATAAATATAAATATAAATATAAATATAAATATAAATATAAATATAAATATAAATATAAATATAAATATAAATATAAATATAAATATAAATATAAATATAAATATAAATATAAATATAAATATAAATATAAATATAAATATAAATATAAATATAAATATAAATATAAATATAAATATAAATATAAATATAAATATAAATATAAATATAAATATAAATATAAATATAAATATAAATATAAATATAAATATAAATATAAATATAAATATAAATATAAATATAAATATAAATATAAATATAAATATAAATATAAATATAAATATAAATATAAATATAAATATAAATATAAATATAAATATAAATATAAATATAAATATAAATATAAATATAAATATAAATATAAATATAAATATAAATATAAATATAAATATAAATATAAATATAAATATAAATATAAATATAAATATAAATATAAATATAAATATAAATATAAATATAAATATAAATATAAATATAAATATAAATATAAATATAAATATAAATATAAATATAAATATAAATATAAATATAAATATAAATATAAATATAAATATAAATATAAATATAAATATAAATATAAATATAAATATAAATATAAATATAAATATAAATATAAATATAAATATAAATATAAATATAAATATAAATATAAATATAAATATAAATATAAATATAAATATAAATATAAATATAAATATAAATATAAATATAAATATAAATATAAATATAAATATAAATATAAATATAAATATAAATATAAATATAAATATAAATATAAATATAAATATAAATATAAATATAAATATAAATATAAATATAAATATAAATATAAATATAAATATAAATATAAATATAAATATAAATATAAATATAAATATAAATATAAATATAAATATAAATATAAATATAAATATAAATATAAATATAAATATAAATATAAATATAAATATAAATATAAATATAAATATAAATATAAATATAAATATAAATATAAATATAAATATAAATATAAATATAAATATAAATATAAATATAAATATAAATATAAATATAAATATAAATATAAATATAAATATAAATATAAATATAAATATAAATATAAATATAAATATAAATATAAATATAAATATAAATATAAATATAAATATAAATATAAATATAAATATAAATATAAATATAAATATATGTTAAGTAAAAAATTACAATAAATAGAGATAGATAGGAAATGCAAAGTATTTTCCTTTTTTGGAAACCAGAGATGGGCGCATGAAGCAGAGATGTTAAACTCTCATGACTTTCGATAATCAAGTAAGTAATCTACATTTATAAACGCTTCTTCTTTTTACTTCGTGGACACCTTCTGAAGGCAGGGCATAAAAAGAGGCGATGCTATGCATTTTACGATTGGCAAATTTTACATGTCTGGCAACGGCGTCTGGCTGCGGCGTCTGGCAACTTTGTGCGCTGGCAAGCCACCAGCTATGACGTCGCCACACACACACTCGCACATACAGACATTTCCGGCTTCCGGTGTGAGTTGGGGTACGCAAGGTAAATACCTAAACATAGTCAAGAACTAAGGGTGGATCGCAGCTACCTTTGAACGTTGCGTCGTAAAAGCTATTGATTTTTGCTTAAAGTTGACTCGCGTGCAGCTTTAACAGACACACAAAAGCTGGTGTGTGTGTGTTCGTGTGAAGAGGTGTGCGGGCTGGTGGCATAATTCCATGGTGCATGCCACAAAGGACATGTTAAAGCGCGCACAGGACGTGGCTATCTAGGAACTTTGCGCCATAAATTGGCAGCCAGGGCAACGATTTCCTTTGTTGTTGTTCCGTAATTAAAAGCGCAACAGGATGATGCCAGGCAGCGGGTTTCGGGTGGGTTGGCCGACAGCAGGGGGACTGCACGATTTGAAGCAGAAAATTAAATAAATTTGCATGTCAAATACGCATTAAAAGCAGCGCAGCCTGCGTTTTTTCCGCTCTTGGCCCTTGTTGTTGCTGTTGCTGGCTGTTGATTGTGACAACAGGCAAAAGGATTTGGCAGGACGTCGACGTTGCCAAAAAAAAAAGAAGAAAATACCAAATAGGGAAAGTCTCAAAACACATACAGTGAAAAAATATGTAAAATAACTAAAGCCAAGAAAGGAGAAAAAGGCAGAAATGCGAGAGCTCCAATCTCTGAGGTTTTGGGGACAGCACAAAAAATGAACGACAACAACAACAACAACTACAACAATTCTGCACAAATTAAATTAAAATGTTAAGTCTGCATGAGAAAATCAAGGGGTAGTGGCTAAAAGGGGGCAGTGGCTGGGGGCGTGCCTGCAATTTTGTTGCTAATGATTTTGGCTTGTTTTGGGAATTTGCAGTTGCTCGTAGCCAAAAAAAAAAAAAAAACAACTGCAGCTCAGCAATTGTTGTCGTCGTCGCCGTTGCTGTGGTTGTTGTTTTTGTCGTTGTTGTTGTTCGAAACAAATTCTAAAGAAATGCTCAGCCTGCAGGGAATCGTATTGCCATTCCAATGAAGCTAAGGGTGGCTTGGGAATTGGGGTTTTCGCAAGCAAATCCGAATCCAAACAATGCCATTTTACTTCAACTAAATTAGTTGTTTTTACCAGAGTTTTAGCCAGGCAGAGGTGCCTGCTGGCAAAATTGCTGAAAACTGCTGGGAAATTTCTCTAAAAGTGGACATTAATTGGCCAAGACAAATGTGAAGGGCAAGGAAATGGGGGGATTAGTTAAGCATCAAACTGGGATTTTCTTACTTTTCTCAAGTGTAGCGAAAGCTACGTTGGAGCCTAAGTACAAAAAAAGTGTACTCAGCAACGAGGTGGACTAATATTTACTGCGACCTACAGCTGAAAGCGGATTTATTTATTTATTTATTAATGGTCAGCAAAACTAGTGTCAACCTAAGTATTTGATACATGACAATATACAAATTAAAAGCTAAAATCCTAATGAGAATGCAAATAAGTAGTATAATTAATACTCACAAAACAAAGTCAATTACGAATATTTTTAATTATTTATTTAGAATACTATTTTCTCTACCAACACCTTCCTTATAACTGTAGACTCTAATAGCAGTGGCATTATTAGAATCTAAAAGCTACGAAGGAAGTTGTTAGTGGAGAAAATAATTCGTAATTAATAATTAATAATAATCTTTATAGACTATATTATTTTGGAATATATAATAAATAGAATAAAAAAAAAAACAAATTATTATTAAGATTTGTAATAGTATAGAGACTATTAGTAGATGAGTAATGAGATATTGTCCAGTGAGTTCCCATTTATATCGAGAAAGCTATTGTAATTTTGTATGATGGACGAAAAGAGTTGTGCAGAGCGTAATCTGTCGTAGGTAGGAATAAAGGGCGATAATACCTGTTAAGTCTGAAGGAATCAAAGAATTGAAGACGCCCTAACCGAAAAAACATCCTTCTAATATTTTAAAAAAACATATTTTGGATTCATTTTATTATATACCATTTATTATGTTCATATACAATAATGACAATAATTGGAATTTGCACAAATATTGATTATTTAATTGACCTACATCAAACCACAGTTAATTGCTTATAACAATTTGTTCATGTTTATGTGTTACAAATTCTATTCAAAAATTGTTCTAATCTTCGCTGAATGGCCATAAATTCCACAGATTGTAAGCATTAATGCCATGTAATATTGTCTGTTAATTTAAAATATTAATGGCCCATTGAATGCAAAATAAATAACACTTCACTTCAACGCACGGCAACAACAAGCACATAACTTATGAAGTGAATAACTGTATAAACAAATTTTCAATAAAAAACAAAAAGATGTGTCGGAAAATGGGGGAAATGTTAATGCGCGGCCTGTCAATCAAACGAATTCAATTGAAAATCGAATGCACTTCAAAGGAAGCTGTAAAAAATATATTTATATACACGCATATACGTAAATATGCCAAATATTTTTACCAACAGCGTTTTGCCAGCATTATAAATCAATAAAAATATAAAAAAAATAACGTTTAAGCGGAGTAAAAGGCAGAATTTTCATCCATAAAAAAGAATTATATGTGTTTACCAAATGAAAAAAAATCACTTTATGATATACAACAAATTTGATGTAAAGCGGCAGCAGCAGCAAAAAATGAATCAAAGTTTGTTGTCATTGGATTTCAACAAATATTTATGAGCCAGAAAATTGGGTTTGCCATGCCGGAACGCAAGGCCCAAGGATGAAGGAGCAGCAGGGGCAACTACTTGACACTTCTTGGCCAGTTGCTGTTGCCAGCGCTGCCAGCTTTTATTGCAGGACAATAAAAGGCCTATCAAGTGCCTGGCAAAACGCACATATTGAGCCATTGGCATAGTCAGCCATGGAGTTGATCCATGTGCTCCATATGCATTGATAGACTCGCCCATTGCACGTCGTGGCACGGGCTAATTTAATGTGCCATCAATTTTTGCCGCCTTCTCGGCTGATTTTTATCAGGCAAAAGACGCCAGAAAGTTGTAAAAAGGCTAAGCACAGGCAAGGCTCCATTCGCATAGTCCCCCCTTGCCGCCCCACTCCCCGCTTGTGTGTGTGTCACCTAAAATGCCATCAGCAAAATTGGAAAAATCTATACAAATAAACAGAGGCACACTAGCATCGGCATCGCCCACAGTGTTGGAAAATGCTCGACACAAATAGGCCAGCCAGACGTCGCTTTAAGGCCACGAATGGGTCGTGAGTACTGTCAAGGACAACACGAGGAATTCAGGACGAATGACAGTTGGAATTAAGGCTCAGGCATTGTGTGATGAGCGCAGAGAACTGTAAATGACACTAAATGCCCACGAGCTCGATGCAGAATTGCAGATAGAGATAATAAAGATTAGATCAAACAGATATGGGTAAAATATGTTGTCAAGGACATTTTGGAGAAGATTAAATGGAGACTACAAATAAAGATGAACATGCTTATCGGATATTTAAAAGTTTAGTTGACAAATTTAGTTTTATTTATGTAATTAAGTACTTCCTATCAGCTGGGGTTTTCCTTTACCTTCTCATGATATACATAAGTTTAACGATCATTATTTCGTGCCTACATCATAAACTCATATTTTAGATGGTGGCACTGGGTTCAAGAAAAAGGAAAGCGCACACATCAAGTCGGAAAATTTGACATCTTTTAGGCACGTACAATACCAACCCTCAACAGGGGGCACAACAACAATACCCAAATTCCAAGTCAACCAATTTGCGATAAAAATAAAACATATTGCTCAATAGACGACAAACAACTGTGTAAAGGCAATGTTTGCCCAGCTCTCTCTCCCCATCTCTTCGCCTTCTTTCCAGCGTCTGCATATACCTAACCCCTCCCACATGGCGTATGCGTGATGCGAGAAAACTTTCACAGTTGCATTTGCCGTTGTCACGTTCCACATTTGCTACCTAAACATTTTTGCCCGCCAGCCGCAATTCGTCTTCTGCTTTGGGCTTACTACACTCTAACTGTGGGTAACGAGACTATCTAAAGAAATTTACCGATTTACCTGCATATGTACCTAAATCCTTATATGTATTTGTATTTGTATCTGTATCTGTATCTGTATCTGTATCTGTATCTGTATCTGTATCTGTATCTGTATCTGTATCTGTATCTGTATCTGTATCTGTATATGTATATGTATCTGTATCTGTATATGTATCTGTTTCTGTATCTGTATTTGTATCTGTATCTGTATCTGCATCTGTATATGTATGTGTAGCTGTATGTGTCCGTATTCTTAGGCCATTTTAAAACGGCTTTTGATATTTGGCACATTTCCAGATGATTGCGATTTATAACATATACATATATAATTTCGTGACTTTGTCATAAATATTTATAAGATCCTTAGTTCTTATAGGTAAGTATTTATAATGTGTACACTATTGTTGCTTAAAAGGGCAAACACTCTTTGCATTATTTTTCTCACGTGTGTTTCTTCATCTTAAACATTTTGGCTGAGCAAAACTTTTTGGCATTTGGAAAATATTTTCTCTAGCGAATTGATGGCCAAAAGTTTGTCTGGGCCTGGAACGTAAAGGGGTATTTGTTTGGTAGGGCGTTGCATTAAAATTTATACTTAACTGGATGCAGTGAGTAAATACATACTGTGCGCACTTGCAGTTGCAGTTGCCGACTGCAGCTGGGTCTGCTAAGGGATTACATTTCATTTATCGATTTATTTAAAAGCGTTGCCAAGTTGTTGCCACAAAGTTTTTCGAACGGCATACAGGTAAGTTTTTACTTGAATCCTTTTCGCATTTGCATGCAGTTTTTCAATCGTATCTATATTCGCATTAGCATGCCAATTGATTCACCAAATCAGATAATTCAATAAGCTTACAGTTGTTGCTCCTATTTTTGTTATTGTTGTGAAAATACTTTTGTAAGTTGTGCACATTTTGTTGAGGAAATGAAGCGCAATGCCTCCAAATGCACAAAGGCTCTCTGCAAATGTAAATGCAGTCAGGATGTAGACACACGAACCGTAACAGATATAAGGTTGCAGCTATTGATGTTGAATTTTACATGCGTTTTGCTGTAGTTGACAGCACGTAAAATGTCCGTAGTCCCCAGTTGCTTAGATCGTAGCTCTCCTTCTGTCTGTCTACACTTTAAATAGCTAAATCTATTTGGTACTCTTATCTACGCTCGTAAATTATTCGGCTTTACCTATGTTTTTTGCCCAATATGCCAGGCTAGCTCAACAGTTCATATAAGAAAGTGGCCAGTTATAAATTATGTATTTAGTTGGAGTTATTGCGCCGTTTGAGCTTGATGCTAAGTTATTAGTTTAGCTAGCTTTTTATATAATCACTCAAAAGTATTAAATATGATAAATGACGCTCACACACACACACACCCAGAGCTTGGGCCATTGGCGAACAAGTGAACATGCCAACCGGAGCTGTATTTGGACTCCCTTAACAGCCCAGGCTCATAAATATTGTTTGCTAGCTGCGATATTCAAGAGACCGTCGCATATAAAACCAAATGTCTGTATCGGTTAGTGCGTGCACTGCGATAAAATATAATAAAAACAGATATCCGGTATGTAACTGTAATAAGACTATTTATACAATTTTACTATTTTTTAATAAATCTATTTAAATTTTTTGTTTAGAACAAAGCTGCTTTAAATTTCGAATAATTTTTTAACTAACAAATTAAAATGTAACTACATTTTAAGAGAATATTGCTTTTAAAGAAATTAAACTAAAGCACGAATTTCTTTCGCTTGGGCTTTTGTACATAAAATTAAAAAAAAAAAACAACATGTGTATACATACACTTATATTTGTATCAAATATAAGTAATAGTTTATAAAAATCTTCTATATTTATAACTATTGGAAAACAGCTGCCATTTAACGCAATATCAGCCCCAGTCAGCCCCAAAAAAAAAACCAATTCACAACCCTTTTTTTTCATTATTTTAACGAAAGCAATTTATGGCATAAGGTCCCGAAAGGACACCGAATCGAGCAGCAGCGGAGCCCAACGATTGGCAGCCGCCATATGCTCCAAATTGACCACAGCATCATAAATTTGGGGATTTAACATGTGAGCTAGAGCTGGAGGCGAGGAGTAAGACGTGGCTGCTGAACGGCACGACCGGCAGCCCAAGTGTTGCAGAAGCTGCAAAATGTTGTTGCATATGAAGAAAATAAGAAAAGATGAAAAGCTGAAAAACTGAAGACCTGAGCTGCAGGTTTCGCTCGTGGAGTGGAGAAAACGTGCATAAAACATGCATTAAAGTAATGAAAATTTATTGACTACTCAACGTTCTCATAAAAGTTACAGGATCATTAAGAATTCAAGAAGCAACCCGCATGTTGACAATTACACGCAGAAAAATATCTTTTTAATCTACAGCACGGGCAATAAAAATAATCATTTTTGTGTGCTCAACTTTTTTTCACACCATCCTGCACATGAGCCACAAGGAAGCCCAAAAAAATAAAAAAAATTAAGTTTCGGGGCCAGCAATTTTTCATGCTCGCCGCCATGGAAAATCGTTTTCCAATCACGTAAACACAGCTGGAATTTTATTGCTGCGTGTTTTCATAAAAAAAAAAAATACAGAACCCGAAAAAAAATGAATGCAAAATGCAAGAGCAGACGCTGAGCAAAATCGCTGAACGCATTTTCGCAGAGCGTTCGCATTGTAATAATAAAAGTTATTCCGCCAAACGCCGCCCACAGTCCAAAACAAAAAAAAAAAGGAAAAGAGAAATACAAAAAAGCAACGACAAGAAAATGAAAATGAAAATACACCCAAAAGGCAGCCGCAACAGCAACCGAAATCTGTATGCCGTCCAATATGCCACAGACGCTGCACATTGCTACATGACTGGCTATATGTAAGCCCCTATATTGTATATACACACCATATAAATCAACCCAGGCGCACACACTTATTTGGCGCACTATGCTTGCTATGAAGTTGCGACTTCTTTCCAAGCATTTGATACTCTTTTAATTAACGGTTATTTATCCTCCAGCAACCACTTTACTAGTATCAAAAGATCACACTTTTCGCAGGCGACAAGAATAGGGATTAATCTTAAAAGTATCATGACAGAGGAAGCTTATGAAAAATATAAATAATAAACATGGTAATAATAAGTCTTCATTATTTTTATAGTCATAACATTAATATAAAAAAATATATATAAAATATATAATAGCAGATACATAAATACTAATAATTTTAATATTAAATCTTCATTATTTGTATACTAAAAAATATGAACAGAAAAAAATGTATCACAAAATAAAAAATAAACATTTAAATAATATATATTATTTATTTTTACAAATAAAATATATCTATGTATATAATAAAATATGAAAAATGTAATACAAGATCAAAAATGAAAATTTTAATAATAAATCTTAATTATTGTTATAATACAAGATAAATAATAAAAATTGTAATAATAAATCTTCATTATCTTTATAATTACAATAATTATTATATAATTATAATAATTATTATAATAATGCAAAATAAATAATAAAAGTATTTCTATAAAAGTACTAGTAATATTACTAGTAATATTACTAATTTAAGAATATAATAAAAATTGTATTATTAAATTTTGAGTATTTGAATATTTTTATAATTATACTACATATATAAAAATTATATTGAAACCCAAGAAATATATCTAAATAATTAGGATTTAGATTTAAGCTTTTAAGTATTTATCTTGTAATAAATTTGTTACTTTCTTAATCATAGTGTATCAGTATTCTATTTGTCAAAAGAACAATTTAATCCTAAGATAAACTAAAAACAGATACATATACTTTAGTCTCACTATTAATTCCTGTAAGAGTATACAAAGTTCAGTGTGCGAAAGCTAAGAGTTCTGTGTTTGCGCGTGGGAGCGGCCGCTATTGCATTCTGGTCGCATCCTTCGCGCTGTAGCGAACTGTTCTGCTACGTTTTTGTTTTGTGTTTGTGGCCTTTTTTGTTTTTGTTTATCGTGTTGCATTTATTTATCATATTCTTGGTGCTTTTGTTTCGCTCGCTGGCGATGGGCAACGGGGCGTATGATGAATGCAGTGCGCATTAGAGAAAACGCTCGGGTGCTGCCATTGGACGCTGGGAATGGGGGCGGGACGAGTGCAGAATAGTTACCAAAGAATTTATTTGTTTTGTACTTATAGTGTCATAAAATTGTTTTAAGGCCAACTTAAATAAAAATGCTAAAGAACAAAAAAAGGGAAACAACAGAGAACGAGCAGAACAGCAGGAAAAGTGTCAGAGTGGACAGGAAAATGGAAACAAGTGGCGCAAAAATAGCGCAAAATCAAATGAAGATAAGAAGTGCACCAAAGTGGAAAAGCACTAAAATGCATTGCATGTCATTTTGTGCATTTTCGCCAAATTGAAAACGTTTTGCGTTGGTTTGGTAAATGCAAACATCTTCAGATTAAGCTGCAGATATATCAAAAGGTTCGGCTTACAGTGGGGCGGAACTGAAATGGCACGGAATTAGAATTCTGATCAAATTGGGATGAGAAAATTGCTGCACAGTAAATAGTTAAAGGAATACAAGGTTGGCTACAGTTTTTTTCTCATAGATGATTAGTTGTAAAATATGCTTGCCTTATTAACCAAGCATATGATTAAATATTCTATGTAAATGGTTAATTGATCTAATGCAAGTCGCAGTCGAAGGTCACAGCAATATTTGAAGCTATTTAATTGGCTGTTCATGTTAAAAAAACAAAAAATTTAAAAAAAAAAGTAATACATATTGTGTATTTAGGAATTTAAAAGAATACTTATATCAGAGAATAGTAAATGTAAGTGTCCTACTCAACTCAATTGTTAGCAGAAATTCGCGTTGAATCCACGTGCCATAATTCCCTTGGCATAAATTTATAAGAAGCTTGCCATAAATTTGAGCTTGCAATGCGCTCCTGTCAAGTGCTTCGTTGTTTTTCTTTTTGCTCAGTTATATTTTCTTATTTTTCATTTTATGCATTTCACATTTTGTCCCCGGCGTTGGAGGGCGGCCCTGATGAGGCGTGGCCCAGCATTATATTTAAGCTGCATAATGAAATGTTTGCAAATGTTTAGCATTGCAAATGCGAATGCCGTTCAGGTGCAGTAGCCAGGGAGCCGTTCTGCAACGATGGCAACGCTGGCACCCCGAGGCGCCACAGCTGCTGGCAAATTATCTAATTAAAGCAAAGAGAGCGCCAAACGTCAGTTGGGGCTTACAAGCTTTAAGCATTATATGCAAATAATCCACAAGAGAGCAAGCAAAAAAATATATAAAATAAAATCAAATTAAATAAAAATAAAAAATATAAAAAACTAAGTGGAATGCAAGGACCAACTTTCAGTTACACGAAAATGCCACTAAGCAGCTTTAAGTGTCTGTCAATGTCATTTTTTTGTGAAGCTTACAGCAATTTTATTTTTGTTCTTTAGTTGGAAAAGCTTAAAATAAATGCAGAAAGGCAAACCAGAACAGAAAAATTCATAATCCCAAAAAAGTCGACGTTTTAATACACTTATCAGGAACTTTTC
Organism: Drosophila borealis; assembly: GCA_035045885.1. Taxonomy (NCBI): domain Eukaryota; kingdom Metazoa; phylum Arthropoda; class Insecta; order Diptera; family Drosophilidae; genus Drosophila; species Drosophila borealis. Next base: position 5,789,295 of record JAWNOR010000211.1, read on the forward strand.
TCATAGGACCTATTTCGTGCCATGAAGGGCAACATTAGTAATAAATAATATAACACTTATAAATAAATATGACAAAACGATGTAATACAATATACCGAGGTCAGGATTGCGTTCCCATATTTCTATAATATATAAATATTTATGTAAATATACACTTACCCGAACATAACATACATTAACATACGCACTTGAAGGAGGGAGCCAGACTTCTATATAAACACATCACTATAAAAAAAAACAGCAGAAAAAAAAAATTTTATTAGATTGTCAAACTATAAAATACTTGATCAATGCATGAAAACCCAGCTCAATTGAATTTATGAGAATCGCATAGTAGGACGTTATTTAAAAATTAATTTCTTTTTAGTAAATGTTAGGTTCTTACATATATACATACATAAATACAAGCATACATATGTATATACATACATTCAAACATAAATACATACATACATACATAACTGCATAGATACATTCATACGCATATGCACATACAGACGTAGATACATCATTAATACATATTCACATTCATACATACTTAAATATGCGCATACCTAAATACGAACATTCGTTCATACATACCTACATAAATACATACACAGATACATACATACATACACTCATACTTACATACACCTATACATACCTTAATACATACACTCATGCCTGCATACTTACATACATACGTAAAAATATGCAAACTTACCTACATTTATACATAAATACATACATAAATACTTACATACATACATATGTATACAAATACTTACATACATACATATGTACGTACATATATACATGCATGCATATAAACATATATACACACATAGTACACACATACATACATCAGACATATAGTACATACAAAATAAGTGAAGTTAGTGACAGATAAACAAGTTAAATGTTAAATATCTGATTTATTATATATTATCAGGACAGAGCTCTACGAATAGTCGCCATTACCTTTAAATAAAACAATATTCGCAACTGTGAAGGGTTTCTGGGCATTTGATTAACTCATTTTTTTGAAGCGCGTGCAGCAACTGAATTTCTGCCTCATTCTGTGCTGTCCGTTGCCCCCTTGTCTGGCATGTCTGCCATGTAGCTTCATAATTAAGTAATCCCCATTGCCGGCAACGCGTTGCACCTTAAGCTCAGATTGAAAATACCGAGAGTGGGCCAACTGGTTTTGGCGGCTGCTACTATAACGGAGCAGCGCGATAGCCAGGCCAGAATGGGTGGCTACCAAAATTTTAAGGCGCACAATTTTCGACCAAGTGTCAGGCGGCGCAGTGCCCGGCACAAGGCACAAGGCACAAGGCAATGACGGTAGCCGGCACTGCACTGCGGCCATCCCAATGCCGAGACCACGAGGAGAGCCTCAAACTCGTCTTAGTTATGGCCATGTGCGAAGGCAATGAGCATATCTTATTACCACTGCAGAGATTACCAAGCCAAGCAGACAGGCTGAGCGACAAGCGGTGGGGGGATTGGAGCGACAAGAGGGGAAGCCAGGCAACCAGCTTTAACGGCCTTTTGCTTTGACTTTGACACATGTTATGAAATTTGAATAGATCACCGCGGCTATTACGTGAGTTGTATGTGTGAGGGAAAGAGAGAGAGTGCGAGAGAGTTAGAGGCTAGAGATGGAGAAAGAGAAAGCCTGAACTACAAACATGATGCAGCAAACCTGTAAAATGTTGATTGTAATGTTTGTTTTTCGTAAATTAAGTCGAGACTCGTGAGTCTTGTTTCGAGTTGTTTAAGAACATCTGGACGATGAGTTTACATGAATTGAGTCAGTTAAATGAAGTTGTTCGGCCAGGAATTCGCCTAGAGAGTTATGACAATCATAAAAATAAACTAAAAGAAAACTCGAATTCTTGACGCAAAAAGCTTGGATATGGATTTGAGGAGTTAAGTGGTTCGAGAAGGTTGCAGACCCCAAACAAATAACTACATGATATGGTATGCTATCAATTTAAGATTTTGAATACCATTAAGCACTGAAAAGGAAGTTTTGAACATATAGTGTAATTAAAAGAAGGTTCATTAGAAGTATATTAAATTAATAAGGCTACTCGTGAAGCGTGAGAGTAGCTCTATTTGCCTTAGGAAATGCCTGTGATTCATTTAATTTTCATGAATGATGTATCATTAGGTATAATTACAAATCAGAAGGTACTTATAAAAGGTAAAATGTAAATCTATTTATTCATATGCTCAAAGGCGATGTGCTTCAATGTGGCCCACATGAAAATCAGAATCCTGTACTTATTTAAGTGTAGGAAGTTTATAATTCAATAAGATGAAATTTTAGACAGTATTTGCATCCCCTTCGCAAGCCTTACCCTGCTGTACCTTTCAACTAATTTGCATATTAAATTTATCAACTAAGAGTACAAATTTCAGCAGCCATAACAAGGACTTGCCAGTGTAATCAACTAGTTGACCAGGCAGCACTTTAAACAATAATCTTGAGCAAAGTACTTGGTTTAGCAATTTAAAATCAATTTGCACAACAATATGCGTGTGTGCCCACTCCCCTAGATGTTGCACAACAAATAGCAATTATGGAAAACATGTTGTACAAGGAGAACCTGAAGAATATGTTATATTGCGGGAAAGTGTGGCAAGTGCTTAAAGGCAACATGCTATTGACAGCCACTATTATGTGGCAATTATAAGTGTATCAATCAAACTGACAGAATGAGAATATCATAAAATGGCGTCTGGCAGTTGATAAGGTAACTTGAGTAGAGGGTCCTGAACCCTCTACACTGAGCTATAGATCTGTGCAATCGGGCAGCCCAATCTTTTTTTCGTTAATTAGTTGATGATCCTGTGAGTCAGACGGACAGTAGCTTCTTCGGCCCCGGCTCAGAGATGCTGCTCCGATAACAGGCTCGTCTCTGGCTGGTCTGGCCAGCACACAGGTGGCCCCACACAATCGAAGTGAAATCGGGAAGCCACGCGAAAAGACAACAACGGAAATCGCTGCGGAGACTTGATCATTATGCATGCCACCAAGAAGTTGTGTGGAAGACTCGTTGCTGTTGCTTTTGCTGTTGCTGTAGCTGCTCTCTCTTGGCTGATTGCGTAATCGCTGACTGTTGACTATAAAATGTGTAGACAGGGGCTGCTTTGAGAGGTGGCAGCTGCTTCTACCGTTTTAATTGCCACAAATTAAAGTATCATTAAAATATGTAGAAAAGTCGCGCCAGCAGCGATATCAATTTCATGGGACAGCATAGCTACAACCTTGTGCACATACATTGCATATTACACACTCTCTGACAGCCCAGTAAGCAGGAAAAAAAAAATCCGAAAAAAAATGGAAAATTGATTAAAACCCATTAACATGTTCTTTATCACTCAGCACATAGGCCTGCCAAAGGGGACAAGCGGGGTGGAGTAGAGGAGTGAAGAGAGTGTCGTCAAGCCGCTCTTCCAGTAGGCTGTCTGGGAAATTGTGAAAAGAAACTCTGGAATGGCTTGTGGGCTGGTCCGCTTTGACGACTTGCAACAGGCTGTGGTCCAAGGCAAGCCTTGAGGCTGCAATTTAGGGGGCTGTTCACTTGGGTGCTCAAATTTTATGAGCCTACGCTGATAGATGGCTTTAATCAGCTGAAACTTACTATAAGAATGTCAACGGAAATGCTCTCAGAACTATCAACTATTTACATGCATGTGAGAGGGAGTTTCTATACAATTAAAGTGGAACACAAATCAGTTTAATGTTATTTAACGTATTACCTACAATTAATGAAAATCGCGTACAAAGGCGATGTTTCCACAAGTTCAGTAAAACAGATAATGACAAGAGAGAGTTACAAAGCGGATGACAAATAGAATCTTGATGAAATGCTATGAAAACCGAATCGCAGAAAGTGAATTTCAACGTCTATTCTATATTTAAAAAATATAATTCGATAATAACAATCATTTCCTAAATCAATACGCCAACTTCAGCTATTACCAAACAATTTAATTAAAATTAAATTTTATGCTTTGTAATGGTACCCAAAGTTTTTTTTATCTATTTTCGTAAAACTTTTCGCATTTGCATACCGCGCAGAGCTTAAATGTTTCATGTCAAAACACAAACTCTTTTCCGATACGAGTTGCATTTATAACTGAACTTTTTGTAAACCCTTACTGAAAACCGCAAATACCTTCACAACTTTCTCGTTTTGCAATTCATCAATTTTATTGTTTACCACAAAAGCTACTCCAATAAAAGAAGAAGAAGAAGAAGAAGAAAACTATTCGAAATTCCAATTTCCATTTGGAACCGCAACTAATTTCAACTTTATTATTTGATTTGCAGAAATGACCAATGGTCAAAAGTCGAAGGTGATAAATCACTCATACGCCAAGTGGGCCACAAGCTAGAAATAAAATGCCAAATGGGGAAGCAGCACAATTTCTCTCTGTGTGAGTGTTGGATAACGCTTTCAGCTGTCGCAGTGCGTTTCATGGGTCGTCGCTCTGCCATGGCTGAAGGACTTTGCTGTTGTTTTTGTTACCTTTCTTTTTCGTTTTGGCCAATTTTGCGCTTATTTACGCAGTTGACATGAGCAACACGTGCGCTGACAAACCTGGCTAGGCAGCATCAACCCCTTGTTGCCCCATCGAAGCGAAAGACAATTTAACACCTGAGCGAAAGAACAAACTGAAATACTATTCGTAATTTATTGACATATTTGGCCACTTTGATTTGCCTGCCATTGAGTTTCATCCCCAAACATTCGCATGGATCCATTTCACACCCAAGTGAACAGGCATCTGTTTTCTGGGTTCAATCACCCGCAGACACTGGGCACCATATGTGATGTTAGGTTTTTTTTTTGTACTTTTTTCTATGTTTTTTTCAATCTATTTTTCCCTTCAGGCTTTAGGCACTTTTCGCGCCCTGTTAGCCAAACTGGCTGCTTCTGCTATAAGCCTTAACACTTGACTGGGCTTAAACGCTCTGCAGGCCTTGTTGTTGCTTGTCGCTTGCATTACACTCACTTATGGCCAATTAAAGTTAATGTCTCAATTAGCGGCAGTTATGAAAATTATTGACTGGCCGTGCTGCTCGCCTCGCAGCTTACAACTAAGGTTTTTCTTTCTATCTCCAAGCAATTTTCTAAAGTTTTTTCAACTATTTTCACTCGCCTGTTGCTAGCTGCGGCTAATGGCCCCAGTTGCAACAGGCGGGGATCAGCTGATTAGATGACGGCCGCCGGTCAGTAGCTGTTTTATTGGGTTGAATGACTGCACAAGATAAGATTAGCTTTCGATGCGACAGGAAACTACATTAATAGCTGGCGACTATATTAATAAATGAAGTTGAAAGCAAGGTTTTTCTCGGTTTTCAACCTTATCTTATTGCATTTACTTATTTTTTCAAGATTTTTCTTCATTTAAGTCTTTTTAGTTACTATCTAATTTCTAGCTTATTTTTTTCTTATCGCATGCACTCTAGAGAAAACACGGATTGAGATAAAAATAAGCCTGTTGACTTTATAAATCTGTCTCACTCTTTTCCTCCACCTTTTTCTCTTAGAATATTTAACATTCCTCCAACTGCTCTAAAGTTGCAAGAAAAAATAGGTGTGATAATATGCTAAATATGTCTCTCTTTTCCTTTCACTTTCATTCTCTTTATTTTATAAATGAGAAGAGTCCTTCTTTACAATTCTAGCAAGGAGAATTAAATTAAAATTGAAATATGATATTTTGTGCTAATTTTAAAATAGTTTTGCAATATCTACTCTCCTGATTTCAATTTTCGAAAACATCTAGTTTCCCAATTATAATTATTCAAATTATTTTTAATATTTTTACAATAGATTCTGTGAAACGCACTGCCACACACGCGCACACACACTGTCTCTCTCATTTTGAAAGTCCATTTTAAATGTAACAACTGTATCAGCTCATTAAGCGGAAAAAAGACTTCAATGCCGCACATAAATTAGTCGACGGTAACAATTTCATTTTGCTATTGAAATTGACGGCCAGACCCCAATGGAGTTGCATGGCAGCGGAGGGGCAACGGGGGCCGAAGGCAGCCATTCTGGCAGTGGCACCAACTGGGCCATAAATCAAAAGCAGCGCACGGTGTTTAATACACTTGACGCCAGATTTCCGCGACAATTTGCGCATGAATTAAACATAAAAGCAAGTCGGCAGGGTAACGCACATCCAGGCACTGCTCACCACCCGGCTCCCTCTATATGCTCCAGCCGAAATTCAAGGCGGAATGGGCAGCACTGACTGGAGGGGAGCTTGCTGCTGATGCTCCTGCTGCCTGGTGAGTGGGCAAATAAAATCAAAGTAGGTAACACGCGCAAATAAAACACTTGACACATTAAAACGGCAACAAGAACTCACATGAGAAACAACTGAGAAGGAAAGCGTGGGGGCGGGCATAGGGGGCGTACCAATGGCGACGCCATGAGCAATGTGGCTACAAATTTCCATTTTGTCGTTTGGGGGCCTCTGCCTCATGCAAATAAGTGACACTCCGAGCGAGCGGAACGCAGCCGGAAGGTGCACGGGGAGAGACAGGCCAGGGCAGGATATGAGCTCGCATATGTCTAAAGTGTGCATGAGTGTGTGCGAGTGTGTGCGTGTGTGTGAGAGTGTCGCTTTACACGCGCATACATACAAATTTAACGAGTCGCATTTATGATACCACAGACAAGTATAATAATTTCAATTAACGACACCCGCGGGTGTGTTTGCAGAGAAAGGTGCAGAAGATGGGAGTACAGAGACAGAGAGGGGGTGAGAGCACACAGCATGAAAGGGGCAAAGAAAAGAAGAAGAGGCTGTTGCACGGGCCAGAAGAGATGACTGTGTGCATACAGCTGAATGAATAAGATAACATGCTACTTTTCTAGGAAAATGACAAAAAATTATGTGTAATATACAATCATAGAGTGAAAAGTCTATTAAAATAAGTACTACAATTATTTGTTGTTTTAGCTAAACATAACTTAATATATCTGAGATCTAATTATTATTATTTTATCTGTGTAATCGTAAAACCAACCAATACCAAGTACAGGGTATTCTGTAAGGGAATATACACACTACACAATTTCAGTTGTTTTTTTGTTCTGCTCCCAAATGGGACGAGATTTTTCTTAAAATCAGCCAAAATACCAGGGGCTTTATAGCCATTTATAGCCGTTTTAGCGGTTTTTAGCAGAATTTTAATAGTACTGCATGCGTGCTATCTACATGTCCGATTTCGAAATGATATACCTCCTTTCTTCTCGTACGGATCCCGACTATCGATTGACACCAAAAAATCGGAATTCTAAGAAATGGCCCAATTTGAGAAGAACTACTATGTTTTTTGCAAAAATTACGATGTTGGCTGAAAATGTGACAACGAGTCGAACGAGACCAATCTTTCCAAGATCGGGGCTTATTTGGCCGAGATACAGCGATTAAAAAACGCGAAAAATGCCGCTATAATTTTGAAAATTTTTCGATTTTTCCCGATGATTCGGCTAAAAATTGTCCTATTTTGGAAAGTTATATCTGTTTGAACTCGCACTGGACTCTGGAATCGACTTGCATACCACATTTTTTTATTTTGTTTGGAAATCCAAAATTTGTGAAATAAACAGGCAGACAAACAAAAATCAAAATTTTCATTGCATACCCAAACGGAGCGGTGGAGCAGCTGGTGGAGCAGCTGAAGTACCAATACGAATCTGCTTTAGGGACCATCGGGGCTGGCGTTCCTCAAGGGAGTGTGCTGGGGCCCACGCTCCACACACTCTATACACATGACATGCCCACGGGCTCTACAATTGAACTCGTGGATCCACAGGACCTAACCATCGCCACATTTGCAGATGACACAGCCATCTTATCAAGGAATGAATGTGTCTACGAAGCTACTGACGTCCTGCAGCAATACCTCCACAAATTTGAAATGTGGGCTAAACGCTGGAACATTGGCATTAATTTAAATAAATGTGCTGTATGCGCTCCGCAGGGAATATATGTCCGGGAGTCTTCCTGCGCGATCAATTATTGACGCACCACAACAGCTACAAATACTTAGGGTGCACTTAGACAGGCGTTTAAACACATCTCAAGTATCCTAAGTAGCCCTAAAAAGCAGATTAGGCAAATTCAGATGGCTGCTCAACAGTATCTTTAAAAAACAAAGTAAACCTTACGAAAATCAGGGTGTTTCAAGCAAAAACGCTCCGCTATCTGTCTGGTGCCCCCTGGTATATGCAAACTTCTGATTTGGAAAAAGACATAGGAGTGCCCAAAGTCGGGAACGTCATAAACAAGCAGACTGCAAACTACATAACGCGACTGGGAAACCATCTAAATCGAATGGCTAGGCGCCTGCTAAAGAGGCGTCGAATTTGCGATTGAGGTCTCATCCAATCGATCTCCCAGAACGATATATTTAGTCACCGTAACTTTGTTAATTTTATATTAGACTTAATAGTAGACTAAGTAGTATTGTAAATTTTCTAAAAAATTTAATTTAAGTTGTTCTCATAATAACAGGAAAATTAAAATAAAGCTAAGAAAATTTAAAAAAAAATGTATGAAATTATATCTAAAACTTGTTCTTTAATTAAAGTGGGCGTGTTTTTTTAGAGTACTTCTTAGCAACAAAATGTCTTGAGTTCTCAATAGAAATAGAAGACTTCATATCTGTATCCAATTAAGTTTCTTAAGGAATTCCCTGTATTATATAATTTATAGTGGCGTTTTTTAATGCTCAAATAAAACTCTGTGGCAAGCATCACTGTGATTTCACTGTGATCACGGTTTCACTCAGCACCGTTAACACTGTCCCACACATGGCAGGTGTGGACATAAAAAGGAGCTGCTGCTGCCTCTTCCGCTGCAGCACAAAAAAAAAATCACGCAATGCTGTTGGAATAATGAGAATGAGGATGTGAATACAGAAGCTGCCCGGCGAAAGAGTCACGTTAAGGCTGTGCACGGGTGTGTTAGTAGGTCGCAGGTGTGTGAGTGCGCGTGTGTGTGCGCGCATTATTATGCCTCTAATTAACTAAACGCATATATTTTCTTAGCCGCATCTTTGGCCAAGTTTTACAGCGTCCCCGACTCATCAGCATAAAAGTTTTTAATGAGTCATTTTGCTGCCTTTGTCAACGACTTCTCCACCTACTGCTGCGTATATAAACTCATCCTGGGCCTACTTTTTATACGCTCGTCGGCCTCTCGACGGCTCGAATGTGTAGCGAATTTGTTATGACAAGCTCGGTTGACACGTTTTAATTAAATTTAATTAGTGCGTTTGCAACAACAACAAATTGGCCAACATGTCAGCTGGATTTAGGTGGGCTGAAAATGACAGCTGAATGGCAAAGCCGAAGCTCTTTATGCCATCTGACAATTGTCGGCATAAAAATGAGGTATACTCTAATTGGAACATGTGTTCTCTGTTTGGCCTCATGGCAAAACAAAATCTAAAATGAATACAATCAAATTTGGTGGGATAAATGGCATAGAATAACGTCTATACAAAAAAAAAACAGCGTTATTTGTTGCTGTGGGAATTATACTTAATATATAATTAAAACAGCTGCAGCTGAATAAGGTATTATCTAAATAAGTTTCTGAGTTTTCTTTAGAGATTATTGTGCTTCTTCTAGTTTTGTTATTCAATTATGAATTTAAAAATTTTTATTAAAGCAGACTCTATCTTAGTATTTATCATCTAGAACGCGGGAATTTTTATTACATATATTATGTAAGATCTCAATACGAGAATCAAAATATATAAATAAAATGTTATATTACATATAATAGTAGAAAATAGCCCGATTTCAGCCCAGATCTTCTATATTCTTATTTCTATATAATTATAACATTTACTTACCCAAAAGTTCACAAAAGCACGAAGGAATATTTAATTGACATCTATTAGCAGAATAGAGCTGGACTTTTATATAAACACATCCCTGGAAATATAAAAGCAAAAAAAACTATCTCCCTTGAATCTATGAGAATCGCAAAGAACTGCGACATTTAATGTGATTAAAGATTTTGAGCTCAGTGAAAGGAGTTAATAAAAATAGAAAGTAAACGTGTTTTGCTTTTGGTATAAGTCCGCATCATTATAAAGCATTACCAGGCCTTGCCCGGCTACATTTGTATTTTAGACCTTTTGATCTGCAAATCTGCTGTATCAAAACTATATTCGATTGCTCTGTTCGATAGCTGTCAATAGCTGTCATCACAAAGGTTTCTATTTATGGTACTCGCAAGGCCAAGAGTGTAATCAATTTAAAAATTACAAATGCAAATTGATGGAGTTAAAGCAATCAGGACAGCTCATTGATTACCCACAAGCGAGAGCATAAACAGTGGCAACCACTTGATAAAGAACACATAACGCAAGTGCCAGGGAACACAACAATTAGATGTTTCCTGCCCAGACTCAAGCCCAGCAGCACAGCGCAACGCAGCAAACGGATGATCGGCGGCGCCCGAGCAGGGACTGCGACGGGCACGAACGTCGACTGGGCCATGGTAGTGGCAACGGCAACTTGTCAGCTCGAATGACGTTTTAATAAGTCACATAATTCATGTGCCGGCGATGCCGATGTGGATATCAACATGGAGGTTGCCTTTGCTTGTGGATGACAATGTTGCCGCGTGCCCCGAACGGCAGATTACATGCCGCATTGGAGGTGATTGCAGCGCCATCGCATTCATTCGTTGCTGCAGGGTAACGTTTTTGGGTTCGCTTTGACACATGCTGCCCCAACCCCCCAACCCCACCTCCCTTGGGCTGTCTCCTGTCTACATCCACATGCCCCGACTGCATGTCTTGTCAGCTGCTCATTTGTCAATGTAATTGATTTTATGCCTGAGCTTTTGACTAAGGTTGTCGCCGTCGCCGTCGCAGTCATTGTCGGTGGCAGTTGGATAGCTGCCATTGGTCGGCTGGCTAGCTGGCTTAGTTGGCTACCTGGCTGGCCGCCTGGCCTGTTGCCTGATATATTATTCGATTACAGTTAGACGTAAATCAAGTGGAAGAGCATGATGTAGCCATCAGGCGCAGGTATGAGTATGCCACAAGTTATTGCTTTCAGTTCATATACATAGTAGATACAGAGCTTGCGTGTGATTGCTTGTTTGTGTGTGTGTCTGTGAGTGTGTGTGTGTGACGGGCAATGGTCAGCTAGCCAGTTAATGCGAATTATTGCCTTAAAAAGGTCAAAAGAGTGGCAAAGGATCAACAGAAGAAGGTGAACAGCAGGGTTAAGCGATAATTGCGTGAGAGATGCGCATAAAATGAAATGGATGTTGTGCGTGTGTGTATATATGTGTGTGTGTGAGTATACTTGTATGTGAAAGATATATGAAGATAGCATAACCACAGAATTTATAATGCAAGGAATGCTAAAATTAAAGAAATTACAAGCCAAAGAAGTTAAATATTTATAATAAATTAGTGACATAAAATCAGTTGAAAGAGAAACTTTAAAGAAATTTAATAATTTGTAATAAATAACATTTAGAGGAAACCCTAAAGAATCGCTAAAGTGATGTGGTATGTTTTACGAAAGAAAATCAAATAAAATGCCTTTCAAACATATGTATGTATATACTACTAGAAATATTTTAAATATATTTAATATAAATACTTTTTAAAATAACGGCAACTTTTGAAATTCTTAGACAGCGCAAATATATAATAAATATCATAAAGGTATGCCAAAATAAAAAAACAATTAAATATGAATTTTAAAAGCATAAGATAAATATATCAATTTCAAAAGAAGAGTAGAGAATAACATTTGAAAGACCTACAAAAATCACGTTAAAGAAAAAGTTTTATTTTCCTATTAATTTAATTAAACTAAAGTTAACTTTTCGATCGATTGATCCTATGACAATTATATCGTTTAGTGGTCCGATGTTGTTAAGATTTTGCAAACATGTAGAAAGTCAAGTTAAACTTATAATTTTGGGTAAGTAATCTAAATAAAATGTTTTCCCTACAAGTACTTAATTTTCGACCGATCGTTCCTATGGCATATGTATTCCCTGCGATATAAAGACATAACAATACAACGTTTCAAGAAGATAGTTTTAAAACTGAGAGACTAGTTCGCATAGAAACAGACAAACGGACAGCCGAACGGACGGACAGACGGACTTGGCTATATCAACTTGGCGTTTGATGCTCATCTAGAATATATGTATTTTATGGGGCTTGTAACTTTTAAGGCAATTTTAATAAATAAATATAATGTAATTTTGGTAATAGATATTTTTTTTAACATTTTGACCATAACTGGAATGCATTCATTCATTTCCAATTGAATCTTAAAGACGCTTCCTACTGATAAACATCCAGAGAACCACCCAATTTACCGCGCTCGCACCACAACTTAATTTTCAATCAATTCAAGTGGAGAACCAAGTTCTGTTAGATTCTGGAAACCGGTAGCCGGTGCCCGTTGTGGCTACAACAATGCCATAGGCTCGGTGCAGCTTCTGTAATACAGAGGAGACTGTTTTATGGCGAGGCGCGTTGTATCTTATAGATACTTATACATTTTTTTTTTGCTTTGTTCGCCTATTGCTGTCTTTGGCGCTCATAAATTTTTATAGCTTGTAATTTGGGACGTTGCTGCACATGCGCGCCAGGCGGTCGACTTGTCTTCGTCTGCGAGTTCGGCTTGGAATTGGCCATCCTGCCTTGGCTGGCTGGAGGAAGTATCTTTTAGTTTGTCTTTGGGTTTGGCATTGGCCAATGTCAGATTTATACTTTTTGTGTAATTAATAACGTTGTTTGGGTCATTCTGATTGGCTTAGATGGCTTTATAGCTGCTGTCCGTATACGTTTCTATCGGCCAGTTGCCTATTTGTCTGTCTCTGGCTTATGTGCAATTAGCCACAGCTGAGCTGTTGTGTTTATTGGTTAGTCAGTGCCTTTTGCCTTGGGTAATAATCATAATGTTGACTGCTAATTAAATTGCAAAAGGGGATATTTAATGATACTTAAAAGAAAACACAAAAATAACCATAACCACGTACAACGGTATATGTATATCAAAGGGATCCGAAACAAAATTTCTAAAAAACTGAGCAAAAAACTCAACAAAAGATGCTCAAAGCAGACTATCAATGATTTTACAGCTACTCAACTATTTGCAATTAAGCTGGCAATACAAAATTATAAATTCATATTTGTTTAACTGTTCAGGACATATAACTAATTGCCAGTTTTCCACGGCTCTGTGACAAAAAATGGCTGAGATAAATAAAATATAAACAAATATATATACAAGTAAGAGTGTTCTACTCGGGATTGCCAAGAGTACAGTTTTGATGAAAAAGGAAAACTGAAATAAAATGTCAGCACACACACAGAGCACGGTACACGGCACAATCGCGATTGCAAATCTTTTTGAGTGCTCGCATGTGTGTATTTGCATGTATACATTTATGCAGAACTATTTTCGCTTTTCACTTGCAGCCACGTATATTGTCAATATAACCACACGTTCATAACTAATCTTAATCAAATTTTTAGCAAGAGTTCTCATTGTGCTATAGAATATTCGTAAATTCTCATAATTTATCTATAGCTATGGGGTGGGGGGATGTGGCGATAGCTATAAAATGAAAGAGACTTGATTGTATATACTATTCTAGAAGCCACATGTCAAGTTTGGTGACTCCAGATCTCAAAACAGGATTTATAGTGCTTGGAAGCTGAGCAAGTTATTTATTATCAGAAACAAACTCGTGATACGTGGATACTAGGAGAACCTATGTCTCTCCAGCTCTTATAGATTCTAAGATCGTTGCATTAATGCATACGAACAAACTGACGGACAGACAGAAGGACATGGCCAAATCTACTCAATTGATGCTGACTAAGAATATATATATTCTATAGGGTCGGAGATGCTTTCTTTGGCTTGTTATAACCATTTGCAGAATGGTTTCAGGGTATGAAAAAAAGCTGAGCTTGTATTTAAAATTAACAAATGAATTGAAACTGACTTCTGTCTGGCTGAGTACTAAAATAAATATAAACGGACTTCATATAGTTTAATTTTAATATCATGATTTAAGCACAAAGGTAACATTGAGTTATGTTGCCTTCCTGCATTTAGCTTCCACATAAGTGCTTTTCACTTGATAAAGTTTCGTTCCTAACCTAATTAGAACGTTATTAGATATAACGAAGCCTAAATATTCATCTTTTGAGTAGCATAAGTGCTCATCCTCTCACGCTCCCCGCCCGGCTTATAGAGCAAACTCAATTACTTAGAGAGAATACATCTATTCCGGAAAACCCCTCAAGTGCCCTAAAGCCATTCCGCCAAGATTTGCAGCTACTCAAAATGCAAACATTGCCAAAGCTGCCAGCAACTGGCAATGATGTTGGCTCAGTTGGCTCCGCTAAATGTTGCCTCAGCTGCCTGTTGGCTGCTGCTTTGCCTTTTGATGATTACAAATTAATCACACTTTAAACATGGCAATTACGCTACTCGCTCCGCGACAGGCACCAACGGCGCTGGCCCAGGCCATAGAACTGTAGAACTGTGATACATTATATGCAATTTCGTAGTGGAGAAAAACACGAGCTACCTCAGCAGCCGGAGCAGCAGCAGGCGGAGCAGCAGCAGGAGCTTGGCTTTTATATGGAAAAATTGCTTCCTTTCGCTGTTTAACTTTCGTTTTAATAAATAATCAAGTACTGACTGTCTATCGTTTTGCACTTGGACTTCGTTTTGGTCTTGAGCCTTATCTGTACGTCTTTGTCTTCTGGCTGCGGTTCGTCAAGTCCCTCATATAATTTCCAGGCAATTTCTCATACCCATAATTGCATAATTTCAAAGTTGTTGGCAACTTAATTGCGCGCAACGCGACCAAACCCTGGCAGCTGCCTACCAACTGGCTACCAATACGTATGGTTGCCCAATCCGGCTACCCAGAGCCCCCGTTTCCTTTGGCCTGTCTTCGGTGTAAATAAAACCTTTTTAAACGGTTGTCATGTGGCAGCCGCATCCAACAGCAGAAGCAGTACCCACGACTACCGGGCACTCTGGGCTGCGTCTCAAACTGGTATTGGCGGAGTTGGCAAGAGTTGGCTAACTGCCTGGCCTGATGGGTTGCTTCTCTCTCAAGATGCTGACTTCAAAGCGCGCACATCATCAAACATATGTTGTACGCTGCTCTCTGCCGCCCCGCCATACAACAGGGCCCGCAACGCCAACGCCTGACAGATGATTACAAAATCTCCATTGGTCCGAGGCATGCGCCTTCGCCCCGCGGCCATTTACCATCAAAGTTAATATGCTTTATATTAAATTTGTTCTCTGTTGTTGTACTTATTGTTGCTTTTGTTGTTGTTGCCTAGCAGCAATGGCCATACAATCTGCATCTGCCACAATTTCCACGCTCCGGCCTTGCCGCTTGGGGGTTTGCCTCATTTGTCCCAGCGTAAAATTGTTTGGGATGCGTTTTTCTGCGTTTCTCATCAAATTACTCAATTAATTTCAGTTAAATTAAAAACACAGCCCAGACAAGAAAACAGAATCATTGCCGGCCAGATTGTGATGTGTGTAATTCGAGCTTATAAAGCGGCGCGACAGGAAACATTTGCCAGGACTGCGAAACACGCAGACAGACAGACAAACAGACAGACAGACAGACGGACGGACAATGGAAGGTGGTTACCCCAACTGGCAAATAGTCGTTAATTTGGCATTTGCATTTAAATGCTGGACAATAACAATTTAGCCTTAATTGAGATAAAGTGTTCAAGTGCGTTACAGCAAGCCAAGGGAGCATTCTTGAAAAAAAGACACACACACAGAACGCAATTAGTTTACAAAATAAACTAAACGAAATGCTTAGTTAAATTTCCAACAAAAAAAAAAGAGAGTAAGGATATTTACGGCACGGCGTAGATACCCTTGTGACATTTGTCTTACGGTCTTTCAGATATGTTAGAATAGTGAAGCTTGTAAATGCTGAGTTTGATGTAAATATCTTGGGAAACAGAATATAATGCCACACAAATCCTGAATTAATGACAGATTCTTTCTATAGTGGTGCAATCTTGATAAGATTTGGCTCGTATATAGTGAAACTTATATATACCAAGTTTGATCAAAATTAATCAAGGTCGATACAAAAACTTATTTTTCGACCGATTGTTCCTACTATAGCTAAATGACATTGTGGTCCGATGTTGATAATATTTTCAAAATATATTAGAAGGAAAGTGAAACTAATAAACGCCGAGACGGGTTGAGATATTATGACAAAAAAAAGAGAACAATGCAAGAACCTACTTTTAGAGCGATTGTTCCTATGATATATTGGTCCGATCCGGCCGGTTCCAATTTATGTACTGCCTGTAACAGAAAGAAAGACTATGTAAAATTTCAAGCCGATAGATTTAAAATTAAGACTAGAAACATATAGACGGACATGGCTATATGTACATACTTTATGGGGTCGAAAATGTCTCCTTTTATGTGTTACACAATTCATGACAAAGTGGTAATACCAAAGACAATATAAACACTGTGTTTATATTGTCTTTGGTAAAACCCTCTGCTAGGGTATATATTTCAGTGCTCTAATCGATAGTGCCTCGGTACGAAATACTCCATACCGAGCCGCAATTTGCTTCTTCTTCACTCAGCGCCCAAATACAGAAAATGTTATCTTCGAAAAAATCGCTATTTATGGTACTTTATCTATACATAACATTTATATCTAAAATATGGCATTCTAAATGTATAACTATATCTTTAGCTCTCTTTTCAAAATTGGGGTAGGCAAACAAAAAATTATATATTCAGAACACTCACAATTAATTATCCAGATATTACATTTTTTTTACAAAATTGTATAAAATGATTGTTTTAAAATCGATTTGTATTGAAATTGTGGTAACTGCGAAAATTGAGTATAAGGTAAACTTCTGATTGTATGTTGAGAAAAAGCATAGTCGAAATATTAAGCAGATTAGGTTTAACATAACTGTAGTTATCCAGTTATGATGGAAATCTAGGCTTGTGCTGTTGAAAAACTGTTAGGTATACAATATTTCAAAATATAAAATAAATTTTGACGAAAATACAAGAAGAAATAAGTACATAAAGGTTAGACACATATAAGGGTAATTTAATATGATTATATTAAAAATTAATATATATTTTCTAAAGGTACTACATAAAAATGTTAAAAAATATATTTTCTTAGTAGAAAAAGACATTTGATTTTATTAAAACATATTTTGGAAACAATGCTAAAGGAATCCAGTCTAGTCGAGTGAAAACTCTGTTAAAAAAAAGACTGACTTTCCAGTAAAGAAATTGCCATATCTTAACAAATTGTAAAAGACTGAGACGCTTAAGACTGCAGCTGAAACTCGGGAACATTTGAGCCAGGCAAATGAGCTTGGCTTTGACCAAGTTATGCTACGTGACAATCTAATAAGAACATATGCTTTGAAATTAGTTACTTTCATCGGAGAATACATAAGCTAGAAGGCATTGCCAACCTGATTAATGGCCATGTTGCTTGCAAATGAGCCAAGCAAATCAAAACACGAGCAATGCAGCAGCCGCGATTTCCCTGAGGGGTTTTAGTCCAGGCCAAAACCAGATTGCGCTCAGTCGGACAGGCCAAGGCAAATGCATTTGGCACGCAATTATGGCCCAAAGTGTTAATTGCATTTCCGCCGCTGCCAGAGTCAGCTATCAAAACTGCGGCACGGCCCACAGCTCACGCATTTGGCATTAAGCGCAAGCAGTTGCGGCCCAGTCCAGGTCGGTCCAGAAGCCGCGCCAGAAGTAAAAGCAGCCAACCAGGCGGCTAACACATTCAGAGATAAGGAACGTGCAAAGTTAACGGAGCTTTTCGGTGCTGTTGCAACTATTTCAGCTGCTGCCTCCCCGGGAGACGTTGTTAAAGATGGCGCATGCGTGGCAGACACGCAGCGGGCAGCCGCAGCAGCAGCAGCAGCAGAAGATAGCAGCGAGCAGCCAGATGAAGCGAAACTAAGTCAAATATTTGTAGAACAGAGCAGCAGACAGGCAGCTCCCCGAGCTAACTGCAAATGTGAAATTTATGGGCCCCAAAAGGCGCGTGGACGTCTCAGTTCCAACATGAAACATATAGCGCATAGCTGCCACTTGCACGAATTTTAAATACCCTAACTAAGCAAAAGCTTAGGTTGAGGAAAAAATGAGAAAGTAAGGATATCTTCGAAACCCTCAAGAACATTTGTCTTTTTACAGATATGTCAGAATTTGAATTTGCAACAGAAAGACGGACCTAAGCAAAGTATGAAGACGAGAGACCAGATCTCATGGTTGATCTAGAATATTTATATATTTATGGAGAGGAGATGTCTCCTGTTATGAGTTAGACATCTCATGACAATACTATTTAACCCTCTACAAGGGTAAAAAAAAACATATGGGTTGCATTAATTTTGCTATGTTCCACACGGTGTCACAAACGTGCTTTCATAGCTATTATACCCTTTTGCTGGATATGCAAATTTGATGCAAGTGCATGCAAACGAAAAGCAACGATTTCTTTTTGGCCAGCCGCATATTCATAAAGTGCTTTTTAATGGCAGCTCGAGGTCCCAGCCCCACTCTTAGCCCCAGTCTCAGCCCCACTCTCAGCCTGTGGCCAAGTCCAAATCCTAGCTGCAACGTCTATCGCAATGAGAATGAATGCTGACAGGCGGCCAACCAGGAGGCGTCTGTCATTTATCGAAGTCTTTGCATGTCTCTGCATGCGGCTACATTTGATAAGCAGGCTAAAAAGCAACAACAAAAAAAACAAGAAGGCAAAAAAAAGTATTTCCATTCAAGTGGAGCAGCTGGCTGGTCCATTGCTCAACTCCCAATTGGCATTGGCATTCGCATTGGCATTGCCGTTTGCTTGGACTGGCTTGTGCGCTGTGCGTTCTGGGCTTTGGCCAAATCCGTTAATAAGCCATTTTGACAAATTGGATGATTGCCGTCTGCCTGGGATTGCGAGCAATGTGTGGCAAGTGTGACGATTGCCGATTGCCTATTGCCAATTGATCTGAAGAGTAATGAGCAGCATTTCAATCTGCGCTTGTTGCCCAAAATCTTATTTGTGTAGCGTAAATTTGAGCACAAAAGTATCTTTAAGATGCAAAGCCAAAACAAGTACGAAGCCTTATCAAACTTGCTTGTCAAACTGAACAGCACTTAATACAACTTTCAAAGGCAGACAATTTTATATGTAGATAAACTCATGTGAATATATTCTTGTTGAAAGGTGACGACTATTAGCTGCTCTCTGTTTGAAAGTAGAACAGCCGTAAATATTTGAAAGAAATGTAGGAATTTTTGAAGGAATTTTAAACAGCACAACTTAGCTGCCAAATGTAGGAATTTTGATTGCTCTATCTAAATTGACTCCAATAGATAAAAGAATAAGTTTGAGCAGACAGGAAAAAAGCATATTAGATTATATATCTAGATATATCTAAATATATCAAGTAAAAGTAAAATAAGCTTGAGCGAAATACAAACTAGCATAATAGATGATCTATCTGAATTGACTCCAAGTTATAGGACAATAAATTAGAGTGGAAAGTAAAATAACTTAATATATCTATCTTAACTGTCTTTCAATTATAGTAGAATAAGCAAATAAAATATATGCTAAAATAAAATGAAATATGCGCTAAGCAGCATTCCACACGAAGTCACAAACTGTATGCCTAGCTGTTACACCCTAGATAATGCATAGAAAATGCTAAAATTTCTTTTTAGCCTAAAAACTAGAAATATCGCAGGAAATAGTCAAGAGTAGTCAGACAAGAATATAAATATACTCTAACTTAGCTTATTAATCAAACGTATATATATTTAATTAATCATATAGTTAGTTAAGAATTGTAAAACTGCTTACAAACGTCTCTCTCTCTCTCCCTCTGTCTCTCTCCCTCTGTCCCTCCGATGCTCTCTCTACATCATATCTTGATCATAGCACTTGATGGTATTATTGCACTCGTCGTCGTGCACTTGACGGAATACTAGAAATTTAATATTAAATATTAAGTATAGTTGATGGACTATTTAAGGACTCGCGAGTAACTCACCGTTCTTGGTGTTGAAGCAGTTCCATTCGCTCAGCTCACATTGTCCTGGGAACTCGACGACGCATTTGTCATTGGTGGCGCAGACGGGCAGCGATTTCTCTGGACACTGGAAGTTGCATTTGCCCAGTTTCTGCAGCTCGCGTTGCTGCTCGAGCAGCTCAGGCACTTGCTCATCGGCTGTCATCAATCGCGCAGTTCGGTGGCTAGGCTGGGCTGTAGTGGTGCTGGTGGTGCTACTGGTGGTGCTGGTGGTGCTGCTGCTTTGCTGGTTTTTCTTTTGCGACTGGAGCTTCTCGTGCTCTTTGATCGACTGATTGATGGCTTGGGGTATGTGCGTCTGCGCCTGTTGCATCACATGGCTGACGTGATGCTGTATCTTGTTGACCTTGTCGCCAATGTCCAGCGGCGCTTTGCCGGGCACTGAGACCACAATCTGCGACACCGGCGGCATCACCACTTTGTTGTGGCCCGCAACAGGAGCCGCATGCTGCCATGTGGCCGTTGCCTGATGATTTATCACCTGCGGCACCTTCGGCTGCTCAACGTGTGGTGGCAGCAAATCCAAATGCGGAACTGCCGCTGCATGCTCCTGTGCAACGCCATGCCCATTTCCCTTGCCAACAGCAACCTGTGGCACGTGGCCGCTGAGCGTGGTGGCCTGCCCGTTTGGCTTCTGCTCCAACACATGATTGATGTGATTGGTTATCAGGGTTTGAATGTGCGCCGGCAGCTCGATGGGCTGCGGCAACTGCTGCTCCGGCTTGTCCAGCTCCTCGGCGTGCGCCAGTGCGAGAAGGGCTGCATTAAACGATGGCGGTTATAGCCAAGTCTCTCATAATCTTCCAGAAAATTCTTACCGAATATGATAAAAGCTCTCATCTCGCCTCGTGGAATCCACAAAGATCACTCGATATAAACAGACTCCAATGGGGATTCACTTTTACTTCACGACGCTCGACGACGTTCTGTGCGGCTTTCGTTGGCAGCCGCCAGTTTTTATACGATCCCCAAACTGATCAATTGTGTTTGAAATGAACCAAAGGTTTGTCAAAAGCATTTTTATTTCTTAATGCACTTTTTATGATAATTCAAATTCTGTACTCGCTCTCGAAAGGAACTGGTTTCGATCTGCCTGAACGGTCGGCTGGCCGGGCAAAATATTGTCTGACATAACTCTGCTTTGCATTAATCGCTTCCTTATACAATATTAAGAATATATATACAATATTTTAACTTGTTTTTTATCAATGTTTGGGGTGTGACGATAAAGTAATGAAAAGCTAATAATAAAATGATTGAAATGGAAATTACAACAATTTTTGGAGCACAACATTTAAAAACTATTATTAGATCACCACGCTACATAAGGACCTCAAACTGCATACAGTCGAGGAACAGATTAGCAGAAGGAACACAAGCAGATACAGCGAAAGATTGCTAAGACACCGCTCCCTGCTCGCAAGAGGACAACTCCCTGCCCGACCTTTAAGGCGACTTAAACGGCAAGGTTTTGCCAACACGATTGGACGACAGTAAGACTGACTACATGCATCTAAAATCTTCATACAGCGGTATGTTATGATTGTACAGATCTACACTTAGAAATAAAAATAAAAAATCAATTTTCACCACACAACAAAAAGAGATGAGCAGACAGACATTAAAATAAAGAGGCATACACTTAGGAGTTAAAATCCGATTTCTGTAACATATTTTTAGGCTCGGCCCAAAGCTATGCTTCCCAGCCCGGAAATACTTTTAAAAAAAACACTACCTCACAGCGCATTTAAAACCAATATTCATTTTAATTTTAATAACGGAATAAATTATATTTGAAAACAAATAAACTGCACGTTATTATTTGGCGCACACAAAAGAAACAAATGCAAATTTCCCACGGGTACTCCGCCCAACCCCCTTCCACAACAAAAAAAAGTAAAAACAAAAGATTTTATTTTTGGCAGGCAGACGACGAACAAATGACAGGCCCAATGCTAATCATGATGATATTTCAGTTTTGCATATTTTTGTCAGGTGTTAAAATAAAGGATTGTGTCCAACAGCAACAAAAGCAGAAAGCTGCAAATTTGTTAGTTGCCAATGTGGCAAAATTCAGTTATAAAAACATTTGTGGCAAGCGGCAGAAATAGCAGTTGAACAGTTGCTGCACATGCAGCAAGGTAACAACAACAACAACCGAGTCCGAATAGCCTAAAACCATGAAGCATTCGCTGCTCTGCCTCTGTAAGTTTGACAGGAACTGCCTCAGCTACTCAAACTGTAGTTTACGTCATTCTTCCTCTCTAGTTTGCTTTGTTATTGCCGCCGCCGCTGCGAGCGCCACTGTGCTGCCCGTACAGCGGAGCCACCTACCGGCGGTCAATCAGCATGGGCAAATGGTCTGGCTGGATGAGACGATCCATCCGGTGCCCGATAGGTGTGACTTCGCCTGCACCGATCACGATATCGAGGTCTGCGCCCACAATGGCCAGTGCCTGCAAATGTTCACTAGTCGCTGCACCATGGCCGCCTACAACTGTCGCAATCCCCACAAGCGCTTCAATATTGTCGAGAACTATCGCTGCACCCAAGGCTATCAGCCCCTCTGCAGCAGGGCGGAACAAAGGGATCTGCGCCTGACGCCGTGAGAAGAAAATGGGCTATTCGGAAGTTGGCTGAAGAGTTATAATAGTAATTATAATAATAAAAATAAAACCCATTAAGGATAATAATAATATGAATTAATAATGATAATAAAATTGCAAATATATTTTAAATGTATTATTAAATTAATTGTATAATTAAAATTAATTGAATAAAATAATCAATTACTCAAATTTCGACATATTAATACAGATAGTCTTACAGATATGATTCTCTAAAGCAATATTATAAGTTTGAATATTTGGGCTAAAAACTAAGCTTAGCCTTAAAATAAATAAAGATTTAAAACAATTTAAAATATAAAAAAAATAATTAAAATAATAATAATAATAATAAATATATGTGTTAGGTCATTTATACAGATATGAGCATGGTAAGGCTCGTAACTGCTGATTCTCATAGAAGAAATATATTAAAAAGCAAGACACTTTTCCATATAAAGCCTCCATTATGACCGATTGTTTTTCTAGGACCTATATGATGGAATAGTTCCAAGTTCTTAAAATATTTCATTTTAGTTAACAGCATACTTACGTAGTCTTAAAAATATCAAATTGTTTATATAATACTCAGCTTGCGACCCATACGTCCTATTATAATATACCATAAATATATATGTACTATACTATATATACACCAAAAATGAGATCTATGAAGAATTTAATTAAGATAGCTTGATAAGAGACTAGACGGATTAAATATAAATATAATATATAAATGTAATATATAAAATAAATAACTAAAGTATACATGTTAAGTACTTTCAGAGAGGTAACTCCTTCTATGCTTTATATATTTCGTGACAAAATTATAATAGCCCCAGCAAGAGAACAAATTAAAAGAAAATAGCGGCCTTCTCTGCTATTTTCCAGAAATACTTTTTTTGAATTGCATTTGTTCTTATAATTTTTATGACAGAAATTGTAATTAGTTTCAGGCACCAACCAAGTTTACATCTTGAGATCCTCCTCTTTGCAGCGACGAGCGCATAAGCCCATGCGGCAGACATCCTCATCCACAGCACGGAAGGACAAATCGCGATGTTTACAATTGAAGGTGTCCATTATGCATTGATTGGGGAACTCATGAATGCAGATGCCATTGTGGGCGCAAATGGGATTCAGCTCAAACTTGGTGCACAGCCTATCGCAGTTCTCAACGGGAGTTGGCGGAACTGGCAACGCAATGGATGGGCCTGTGGTTCCAGTCAATAGCAGCTGGTGACAGTTCTTGGAGGGCATGCGCTTGGTCGACACATCTGGTGTATGCGTGGTGCTGGGTGGTGCAACGACAACTGGTTCAACTTCCGAGGTGGCGCTTTGTGTGCTGGTATTTGGATTTCCTGGATGGGGAATACCTGGATTGGGGACATCTACATTGGGGACACCTGGCTTGGGTATGCCATGATTTGGTACGCCAGAATTGGGCAAGCCGTGGTTCTCGACTCCCGGGTTAGGTATACCATGATTTGGTACGCCAGGATTGGGTATACCATGATTGGGTACTCCAGGATTCACCGTTTCGACAATAGCTCTCATATTTCGCACCTTGGCCGGCGGCACCTTAACTGTGGGCGGCACCAGCACCTCCTCGCCTACCACCTTGCCCGGCTTCAGCTCAACCACATGCGCCATCTCCACCTTATCCTTATCCTGAGTCATAACGGGCTTTCCATTCGACAGCAACGGCACTTGGACAGTAACCCGACCGATCTCTGCACTTGGCTTCACCTGCGCTGTGACAAATGCGGAACACAGCAGCACTACGAAGACATATAAGATATCAGGTGAGACTGGATGCATCCGACACATTTACAGCTGAGTTTTCACCTGTGGCCAATACCAAAAGGAGCACCTTTCCCATCATCTTCGACTTCGACTTGTTGGACTTCTGTGTCCTGAACTGGGTCTTGTCAGGGGCTTTTATACGATTTGAGAGAACTTCAGATGTTACCAACCCGTTTTCAATTGAATCCAACAGCTGTGATGACTTAACGTAATATTTCAGAACCTGTTTTGACAAAGCTTTCCTCATCATCATCCAGCAATTATGATTATTTATATTTTTTACGGGTGCGTTTCTGGCACTTGATTTATTTGAAAGAAATGCTTAGCTCATTTCTTTGAAATGTTTTATAAAATTCTTTTTATTATTTTTAGTAATATTTCATACACTTGCTGGGTGTAAATTACATTTAAAATTCTATGCTATGGGGCACAGATATAGTATTACATATATTTAGTTAAAATATAATGGACTTTTTAGTGTTATCTACAAGCTTAGCAGATCGCATTTCGTGCCTTTTCCAACACTAACTTGCTTTCTATTATACAAATTAAGTTCTTAAAACTTTTAAAAATCATTTAAGGCATCAAATATTTTGATTAGCAAATCGTTAAATTTAGTTTTGATATAGAAAGTTGGTACGTATATATATATATATATATATATACATATATATATAAAAAGAGAGTTGACCACTTTGAGTTCCGTTTTAAGTTATCGTTGAGTTTAAGTTTACGCTATTAGGGCTCGTCCACAGCTCGAATACGGGTTATGTACTTTAATCGAACTGCTTAGCGATCCCTAAAACTTTGCACATTACGTCCATTAATAAAGTTTACAAAACACATATGTATCATTAGTACGTAATTCAGTTATATAAGATTAGTTTTTCTTTCTGTTTAAATATTATCATTTTTGCGTTCGACCTACAACTTTCCTTGCCTTCTCTTAGATCAAGTTTAAACTAAAACTCCAACTACATATCCTGGGGATTGTCCATACCATAAACGCAAATTTTTGATAGGTTCTTCATCGATCTCTATTAGTATCTGGGCAGTTTAAGGCGCTTGGGAAAATGATTAGCACAAAAGTCTTTAGATAATATTAGAAAAGAGAATAGAGAAAATAATGAAGGCATACTAAACAGATTAGGAGCAAGAGGAGAATATAAAAGAAATTAATTGTAGCAGATTTTGCTACAGAAATTAAAAAAAAAACTTCATACATATAAAGAAAACAAGAAAGTAAAATGTTTTTAAATGAACACAAGTTTCCCAAGCGCTACCCAGTACTAAACTATATTTAATAAAGTTAAAATCATATATAAATATATATAGATATATCAAACATTTTAACGGTACTCGGACCTGTCTCTATGCCTACTCATATACACATCATATACATGGTTATAATTATTTCTTGTATATTAATAAATATTGTTTGTTTTAAAAGGTGTATAATCTTATTAACTAATAATTGTTACAGTTAATATCTTCAGGGCTCAACAACACTACAAAAACTATAAACAATTTGCTGGGTTAAACGTGTTTCCTTTTGTTTTGTTTTTTGACAATATTGGTTTAGTTTCTATTTTACAAACATGAAATTTTTTATACATAACGATTGGTTAAAAAGTTTGACAAAGAAATATAATATGAATAACAAAATTTTAAACTAATTTCACATAAATTTGTAGTTCTGTTCACTTGTGTTGTTCGGTTTAAAAACTACAATAAATTGTTATAAAATAAATTACGGCTTAAACTGTATACATAAATATATATTGGGGGGGAGGGCTTAAAATGTATTTAAAGTAGTTCATTAGTTAGTTTTTCTTGCTGATCTTTTCTTATTTGTTTTGTTTTCTTTTGAGTTTAGTTTAGGTGGTCCAGTTACCGAAGTATCTGGGTTTAGTTTTATTATTAAATATTGTTGTTCTTTTTTTTTGTGTTCTTCTATTTGCGCTCCATGGGCTTGACTTCGAGCAGCTGGGGATAGTTCTCCACAATGTTCAATAGGATCGTATCGATATAATGCTTTAGGCGCACATTCTCATCCTCCTTTTCCTGGAAGGCCTGTTGCAGCTGTAAGTTGATTGGAAACCGATCAATTAAATACACTTTTAATCCGCGAAGAGCATCCAACACAAAGACAGGCATGAATGACACTTATATATTTACACTTTTATATACAACATAAATGTTATGAAGTTTGATGATCTTGAAAATGTTGTTGTTAAGCACCCAATGAAACCAACAGAAAAGATTTTAAATTTTCGTAAGAGTTAAATGCCGAAAAGAAATAATAAATAAACGTGAACCACAACCATATAACAGTGGCTGTCAAACTGCACACAGCTCATGCACAGCGGCTCCAAAACCGTGTTTTTGTGTAATTTTTTTTTGTTGCCTTTGGTTTTGTGCTTTAGTTTTTGTTTTTGTTTTTATCTTGGTGAATAAGCATTACCTGACTTAAGGATGCTAATGTGGCTGAATCCACAGAATCCTGTAATACAATAAATACAATATAAATATATATATATGATGTAAACAAACGACGCAATGCGAAACGGGCACAAGGTGTGTATGCAGCGGGACTCTCAAACTGTGCGACTAAAAAAAGCATGACTGTGCGTGGGCGGCGTGTTTGACAAATTTGTTTTGTGGGCGTGGATCGCGGCATAAGAATAGCAATAGAGCAAAGCATGGGGAATAGTGTGCATATTTGAGCATGGCATTACAAACCTGAGCTTGTGACATCTCCTCCAGCTCCTGGGCCAGATTGTTGAGGGTGCCGTTCAACAGATTACGACCCTGCTCCACGCCGTTGGTCAGCATGGTGGCCTGATTCGCCAGCATGGTTGCCTGCAGCTCCTCGTTCTGCTCCTCGAGGGCTGAACAAAAAAAACGAACGTGTAGAGTAAAGTGCAATGGAAAAGGCTGTGCTGGTCTACTTACAGCGATTCTTTTGGCGCATCTCCTCGAGCTCCTGATGCAGCTCCTCCAGTCTTATGCTCTCCGGCGATGTGGTGGGCATGGCACGTGCCCCATTCTCCTCGCGGGCGCGCTGCAGTTCGCGACTCAGCTCGAGCATTAGCTCTTCGGTGGACTTTTTCTCCTGCTCGTGCCGGCGCACCGTCTGCAATTGCTCATCGTATTCCTGCTGCAGGGCGGCAATTTGATCGCGTGCCAGCTCCAGCTGCTCCTCGGTGCGATGCAAATCGTTGGCCTGTTTATCGCACAAGACACGCAACCGTTGCGCCTCATCGCGCAGTGCATTCGCCTCGATTTCGGTGGCTTTGATCTTCATCTGGCAATTCTCATTCTGCAGCGAGGCTTCGCGTTCCACACGGGCCAAAATTTCGCGATGGCGCTTCTGCTCCTCGGCCAAACGCTCCTCGGCGCGCAGTTCCGACTAATGAATAAAAATAAGATTTAGAATTGTGTGACTGTCAAACTGTTGCAGCTACTCACCTCTCTGTACTGCTCCTCGAGCATGTGATAGCGCGCCTGGAGCACCGCATATTCAGTCTTGGTGCGCGTCGTGCGATCCTCGGCTATGTTCTGCGTATCTGACAGATCGTCCACCTTGCGCTGCAGCAGCTCCAGCTGAAAGAGGCACAAGAGATTGCGAAATGTTAGTTGAATTGTTTATTTATTGTATTGGAGTTTCGAGTCGATAAAAAGAATTCCATTAATGCGCTACTAACACAATCGCTTTTCATGTGCCGCAAATCGTGGAGCAGCTCATTCACCAACTGCACATCAGCCATGTGATTTTTCAAATACATTTGCATATATATGATATATACATGATCTGGGTCTCTATATGTCTCTATATGCTGTTGCCTGCCTGTATGCTGTTGCACTCCGCTCATCAAAAATTCAACAAATTTTTGTTGGCTTTGCGCGTCGGGCGTCGTCTTTGCACATTTGCTTGCCCCAACCGACTGCAAACTCAGCCGGAGGCTGTTTTATTTGTTTTTTGTTCGACAGCGCCAAAGAAGAAGACGGCAAACGACGCACACTGTAGGCTGGCAACACTTAATTACACTGCGCAACAAAATCATAAAACTAAATATATATAACAAGAGTCGGCAAAGTGGAAGCATCAGATATGTTTACTTTAAAAACTCTTTAATTACTTAACTAATTAAACTGAATAGAAATTACATTCAAAAGAATTAAGTTTATGTTAGATTTAAATTGTTTGTTGCACAGTGTTATTAGGCATGCCTAGCCCATATAAATATCATAAATATTAAGTATACGCCCAAGTGTTTTCCAATTGTGAAAAAGGCACCCCAACAACAACATGTTGGCGTTGAATTCATTAACTATTTTTGGTCGTTGTGTGAAACCGAATTGTTGACTGCAGCGATTTAAGTTTGCTGAAACTGCTGTTCAGTGTTATTATCAATGAATGTATATATACACTCCTATATGTGCATGTATTTATATGCACAGTGCATATAAGAAATCACTCGGCATTTGTGTGCCCAGCTGCCGATAAGAAATGTTTAAGGCGGATGCGCATTTGTGTTGCAAGTGGAATACAGGGTAACTGATAGCCAATACAGATGCTGACTGTTGCAGTTTCCGTTGTATTCTAATCGAACAGTGTTGTAAATGTAAATAAGAAGCCATTAAGCAAGGCTTGTCAGTGTTGCAAAATTAATAAAAAGAAAGCTAGCTATGTAGATTTGATAAGTTGTAGAAGGAAATTTTATATATTAGTAAAAAACTAGTCAGACTAAACAAATGAAACGAAATATCTAGTGTTGAGAAACATTTCTATTGTCAACTCTGAAGACAATCATATTAGAAAAATTAGATAAAATATAAACAGAATTCTGCGCTCTTCACATATATATTTGTATATGTTCACAATGCTTTCTGCTTACAAAAAGTCAAGTGAAAAGTTCAATTGAATAAAATGCGACACAAAAATTGTGGGTGACTTGGGCTGTGCAGCCGCTGTCAAACTGTAGGCAAAGGGTTCAATTAAGCTTAATTAACTCAAATTTGCGAGGGGACAGCAGCGTAAAAATTGGCAAACACAAAATGAAAAACAAATGAGCAACTGCAAAGCACAAAACAATTTGACGTCAACGCAAATACTGAGAGCTCTATAGATAAAATATATTATATATTTCTATATATTATCGAACAGAATGAACAAACAACGCGACGCGCGGTACGGCAACAACTGAAAAGATCTAGGAATGAGGCCCCCGAAAATGACATGTAAACTATCTATATGACTGACAGACAGCTAGAGAGCGGGAGCGAGAAAGAGAGAGAGAGAGGTTCGCTGAGTCAAAGTCTTTAGTCCCATATGAAGGGGGCTCTATTAGGGCCTCTGTTACTAAAATATGTGTACAATGAACCATGCCAAAAATTATAGTACAAACATAAAGAGGCACAAAACTAGAATCTAATTGAAATTCTACAGAAAAGAGAGGGGTGGAGGGGTAACAAAAACAAAAACCGTTGGCCAAAATAAACAAAAAGTACAAGCCATAAAAAAATGTACTAGACATAAAAAGAAAATAATAAAAAAAATCCAAGCAGACGCATTAAGTAACAAGTGCCGTTGTTAAACAGGAAAAGAGGAGTGTATGTGCGAGAGAGAGAGAGGGAGAAAAGGGGGTGGGGCAAGCAGAGGGGAAGTGCAGGTAGCAATTTCTATATGCTACACGTTTTCTTGTCACTTTTGTTGCAGCCCATCAAAAAAGTCAGCCAAGTTAGCGCCCGAGGGTCAATGCGGTGTGTATGAAACACCCTGTGAGCATTTTGTTATATTTCAACACTGGCAGCAGAGGAAACTGTGAACTGGAAAGTTTTCACAATGTGACAGGTGACATAATGGGGGGGAAATGGGCACTCAATAATGAAAAGAGTGCGCAGCAAAAGAAATACAGCTGGCAAAGGTTAGGAAAATGCATTAGGCAGACGGATGAACAAGTTGATGATATTTGTCGATTTTGGGATTTCTATATGGAATTGAGTGACATATTGAAGAGACATGATTCTTAAAGCCTTTCAAGAATATTAGATGATGCTCAATCATTTCTTCAACTTTTCTATTAAATCTAGGGCTAATTATATCAGCCAAAAAGATTCAGTTAGCTTTCCAAAACTCTTATTAAACATATATCAATCCATATAACAGCCCTTAACAATATTGATTTATAATAACCTCCCTCACTTATTGAACAATTTCCACACATTGGCAGCTCATAAACTTCAATTGAACAACTTTACACCACAGCCCATCGAAGTCAGCATTAGCTTTGACCTCAAAAGACTTGGAACAACAAACAAAGAAACACTTGCAACACTTTTCCGCTGGCAACACAATGATCCCATTTGTTACATTTATCAAACGAGAGTCCGTTCCGATTACCATATATCAGGCATACGATGGAGCATATAGTAAACAAGTGGACGCTGGAAGAAGCATCCGTTTGCTGTCTTATCGGAGCACCAGTGACCTCCAGGGCTTGTTGCTTGTGAAGACTGTTGAGAGCATACGAGAGTTTGGCTCTTGATTAATAACATGCTCGCATTCACAGCTGTATGCCCAATTAGCAGACCCCAATAGGCTTCAATGGGAGTGAGGAATGAGTGCTGTAGTCATGCATAAAACTGGAAAATTGCATCATGCAATTAGTTGCATGTCGAATTCTCAGCTAGCGCCGTGTGTACCCCATGGTGCCGCAGACTGGGAAAAGTGCATGTTCCAGCTAGCTATGTACATACATATATCTCAATATGCCACATTTAATTTCCCCTCAACTGTTGCAATCGCATTAGCTCTCTGCACTGCAGCAAATTAATCTGTTTTAGAAACTTAAGAGCCCAAAAGACGCTTCTGTTCCCATTTCTCATTTCTCGGTTACTTTCGTTGACACATTTTTACACACTAATCATCCGTTTGGTTAAGTTTCGGTTCATTCATTTATTTTAGGTTCATTCATCAAAGTAGTTTTTATTTTTAGGGAATTTCTAATTTGTCTTACATTTTTCTATTTTTTTTTTTTTGTCTTTTCTTTTCTCAGCAGCTGATCTCATTTGACGCATTTCTCGGACTCTACGAAAGATAATTTATGTGTTTTCTGTTTATTTTCGGCAGATGTTTGCAATTTACACAAACATATTCTATAAAAACAAGAAAAGAACCATGTTTGTTTAAATTATTTTTTTTTTTTAAGTAAATATGTCAAGGAAATGCGTAAACATTTGAAAAAACATTACAGATAATTGGGCACTAAGCAAATGTTTTTCAGCTTGAAAATGGAAATGAAATAGGTATATTCGCCAATATTTGATAAGTTGATCAACACTGGCCTCCATTTGTTTAGGATTTGCATGCCTTTATAATTCCATCACAAACATATGCTTTACGCTTTGCCAACACTCGTATATGTTTGTATACGCCTTTACAACACTACTGCATTTGCTTTGTATATGCCTTTCCAACGAAACTGCATTAGTACATATAAACAACTTTCCAACACTGGTGCCTGTGTTATCTTCAAATTTTGCCTTTTCAACACTTACATCGTTTGTTTCCAGCATTTTAGTTAAAGTCGTAGCAACTATTTTAATAAAATTCACATAAATCGGTTGACTTTTTACACATATATTCTCACACATATATTTAAGTAGTTCTCACGAAACAATCCAGAGGTCGACTAAACTATCTGACTTGACAGCGGCGCTTTTTTATAGTAAATTGACATTATTGACATGCTATACTACACACTAGAGACAATAACTAGTATATACCCTCTGGCTTGCGAATTCAGTTTGGGTTCCACGCAACCCTAAACATTTGGAATAGCCACACAATTAAATTACCCGCAATAATGGAGAGGGGAACGTTTAATGCAATTGCATCGGACATATTACATGTAATATTAAAGAAGCTATTCTGGTCAGATTGTTGAGGGTTTTGCTTACTTGCTCGTTGAAATTATCGCAAATCTCCGCGCTGAGGGCGCCGTTCATTTTGCTGTTTGTGCCGTTTGCGGCTCCCCCGTTGCCGTTCTCCTCAAAATCACAGAGCAATTTGTTCTTGAAGTTCTTAAGGTTTTCCAATTTGAAACCGTTTGTATTCGTATTGTTTGTCTTATTATTGAATTTACTTGTCAACGTTTCCAAATTGTATATTTTATTATTATTATTATTGCTGTTGCTGTTATTATTATTATTCGATTCCAAACTATTGTTGTTCGTTTCTAGCTTGTTTTCGATGAACACCAGCGAATTGGGCTCCGAATCGGATGGCACAATATTCTCAAAATCAGCCGGATTGAGGCTGAGAAACGTCTCCTGGTCGAACAGTATGGGCTGCTTGCCAAAGCCAGGATATTGCCCAGCCACGCCCACACCCACGCCCAAACTGTAGGCGTTGCACAGAGGATTCTGCGTGGAGCTCGTGTTGAAATTCAAATTCAAATCCTCCAGACTGTCCGCTGACGAAAGATCTTGACTAGCGCTCCTCTCACTGCCAAATTTCACGCAATTGTTGTTATTGTTGTTATTCAGTGCGCTGCTTTTGTGATTTATTGCTGTTGTTGCTGCTGCATTCGCTGTGGGTCCGACAAATTCGAATTGACCCGCCCACATATCATAGGCTAAGTCAATGCTATCGGGCTGGCTGGCAGGTTGACTACTCATGATTTTTTTGTTCGAGTTTTTTTTAGACGATTTTTGTTTTGTTTTTTGATTTTAATGTGTTTTTTTCTTTTGGCTTAGGTATTTTTTAGTCAGGGGCGTGGCACTGGGCGTTGGGTATTCACACTTGCTGTATGGGTTGATTTTTGTTGATGTTGTTGATGTTTGTTGTTGCAGTCAGTATTTGTTTTACTTCAATATTTAAGGCACATTTTTGGGATATTTAGATTTTAGGTTCTTGTGTTTTTAACATTTTTTATAACTTGTTGGGCACTTTTCTGTGCATTGTTGCACACTATAAAAACGTATTAAATTTAAATAAAATTAAGAAGTTTTTGGTAAGCTTTTTAGCATATTTTTGCCTTGATTTGCTATTTTTAAATAAATTTTCTTTTGTTTTTTAGTTATATGCAATCACATAATTTTAAATTATTATATTTCATTTTATTATTTTACACAAACAAACTTGCTTAATTATTTTTGCTATATTTATTTTTATTGCCAAATTCTCTTGGTATGTTTATTGGTTAAATAAAAGTTTGCCTTTGGACAGTTTTTCTCAGAACTTGATATGAATTTTCTACTTAGAGCAGCGCAGCTCCAAAGAAACACAAACAACAATTATGTTGAAGTCAAGTCTCACAGCAATTAGACTCCACTGACCAACTTGTGGCGTAAAATTCAAGAAATCCACGCATTTTAAAACATTATAGAGCGATGCGCACGCATATTTCCCTAATGAGTTCCTTCAACCCGAAAGAACAATCAGCAGCAGGTGCGAACAACAATTGCCAGAGGTATTTTTAATTTGTATTAGACTGCGCGGTTATTTAAACGATATTAGAGAACTGAAGAGGACCGAAGAGACCTTCTCAAGATGAAAATCAAGCTCGGGGCCAAACAAATTGAAAGATAAAAACTGTTCCGGATTCCACCATCCAGCGCAATAGCTTCGGGGGCCCACACAGCAGCAGTAAAAGCCGCAGCAGTTGCAGTAACTGCGCACAATATGAATGCAAAATAATCAAACAAAGGAAAACTGGCGAATGGCATTCAAGAATTTTTCTTCTTCAATGTTTTTGCCAGTATTTCATGCAGGAAATGCGCGAAGAGCGCGCGCGCGCGCAGACAAACAAAAGTCATAAGATCCAAGTTCTTCTCCCCCACCACTCCCCGCCCCCTGCTCGAAGCATTCTTCTGGTCACGCCTCTTTCTACACGACTGAGTTTGGTCTGCGCTCGGTTTGGAGAGTCTTCTTCTGTGTTTAATTTCTAGCCTGAATTGATGAACTTCGTGCAGATAAAGAAACACAGAAGACTTTACAGCGAGTCTTCGCAGAGAGTCTTTTGCGCTGTTTAGTGGAGCATGCAATGCTGCAATTCTTGCCCCAGCCCCAGTCTTATTGCATTGCATAATATTCCGATGATCCCTCTGGGGCATCTTTTAGGTTTTTCAGCGCTTTGCAGCTGTTTTTCCAACCAAATCCAACTTGTGCTCATAAATGTTCTTGATGATTCAATTCAAGAAATAAGAAAATGTGTCATGTTGTGCATGAGTCTTAAATTTGTCTTAAATTGTTTATAATAAATTATGCATGATTCACACAAGAGCACAAAATGAAGAGCGCGCCGCAGCCTTTCGGCTAGAGGAATCGCACAATTGTGCATGTCAAATGATTTTAAGTGGCGGCCATAATAAATTCTCATTTATTTTCTGCGCAAATATTCAGAACATTTCGGGATGTGCGGCCAAACACAGAATTGTGTTAAGTATAGCAAAATTTTAGGAATTTTTTTATTAATGAAATAAAAACAATGCAGAACAGATTTACATTTATTCAATGCCCATTCAAAAGTACTTTGAAAGAAAACTGTTTTCAATGCAATTTGCCGCTCTAATTCTCTAACTTAATTGAATCGTACACCTTTTCAAGCTGTTGCAATTAACTTAATGCTCAATTCACTCCCTATTTAAACCTTATTTTAATTTTATACCCTTGTAGACGGCACAGAGAATTTCTCATGAAATGTGTCACACATGGAAGGCGACATATTCGACATCTAGCTCAGTATTAACAGCCGAGTTGATATAGTCAACTATAGTGCGAACTAATCTCTCAGTCTTAAAGCTACCATCTTGAAACTTTGCATAGATGCGTCTTTCTATTGCAGACAGTACATATATTTTTGTTTTTTGTTTATCAAGATATCTTCCCCACACTCAGCATTTATCAGCATTTATCTTATCAACATCGGACCAGTACATCAGACAGCTGCAAACTCAGCTTTATCGATCATTATTATTCCTACAAATCTGCAGAAGAAGGAAATATCTACTAGGGTATTTAATCTTCGGCGTGTCGAATATATCCTTACTTTCCCGATGTTATAAGTATTATATATTCATTTGATTATCTTTTTGTGAATTTTGTACAACCCATAAAGTTAGGTATATCTCTTAAACAAAATGTCAACTGCTTTGCCAATAACTTGATCACAAATTTCATTGATTTGTGCACTTGTTTCTGCTAAATTGCAGCAACAGCAGCAAAGACAACAACAACAACAACAACTTTCACCAGTCACAACAACAATTTAAGCTCTGTCGCCAAGTTTTTCACTGTGTTTTTTTTTTGGTTTTTAATTTTAAGCATTTCTCCAGAAAAGCGCAGTAAATTTACTGCAAAGTAAACGCGTAAGAAAAAACAAGATTTGGACTTTGTTTTTCATCAGCTGCAGCTGCTTTAATGGGCGGCCATTTATAAACATAGCATAATCGATAAATCGGTGGCGTATGCGTGATATTCAATGTGAGATGAGCTGCAGACATTTTTATGATGCTTTCATGCACATTGATTTGTGGCTGGCCCTCGACGGATTGCAGGTGCAGATGCTGTTGTTGTTGGTGTTGCAGTTGCAGTTGCAGTTGCGGGCGCTCACGCTTTGAGACAATGAAAATTAAGTTAATGACCCACCTACAGAACGTGCAACGTGCATGTCGTGAAAATGAAAATGATATTAACCAAAAACTATAATCATAATGATGTGACTTTGAGTTTTACAGCTTTCTTAAGGTTGCTGCCCACACACAAAAAAAACAGAAAAGAAATTTAGCTGGGTGTATTTTATTGAATTGAATTCATTTATGAACATTCCAATGTCTGCCAAACTCATTTATAAGCATTTACATATAGAAATCCTAAGCCGCGAAAAAATATTACAATAATTTATTTAATTTAAATATGAAAAGAAACTCAAACAATTACTGAAGTAATTCTAGAGCTAAACAAGATTTTGTGGGTCAGTGAAACAGAAGAAAAACTAGTACGTAAATAATAGATAAATTCTATTATACAAATTAGTCTTAATATACGAAAAGCTGCAACAATAGCTAACAAAAGCAAATATTAAGAGCTCAATATATGTGATCAAGTAATTGTTAAAACATATGAGTAACTAGAACAACTTTTTAAAAGTTAAACAAAAATGTTTACATATGTTCTCATCCCGCCCGGCGTTGACATAATTTAGCCCAATTGAAAGGCTGAGTAAAGCTTGCTGGGTCAAGCTCAACGTAGATAGTTGGCTGTTACAATTTGAAGGCATTGTCATAATCCACAGCTGTTCTACTTTCGAGTCGACCAACTCTACCAGGAAAGCAATTTAACCGCATTAAATCCTAACAAGCTCATCCATTTACACATTCGCAGAACAAGCACATGGATTTGCGCCAGTTTTGAAACTCATTGTCTGATGGTGGAGAACATTTTTGCCATGTCCATTAGACAAAAGCCTTTGCGACGCCCACACGCTGAGCCCTTTCTAGAACTTGGCCAACATGCACTCACACACACATACATAAAAACTTTGTTAACCTCGTTTCCCAATGTGGAGGGCTGTCAGGGAGACAGACAACAGCTGTTTGCTGTCACACTGATCTCTCACCTTGCCTTTTGCATAATTTCTCAATGCAGTTGCAGTAAGAAAAAGCGCAGTAGAAGAAGAAGAACCCACTCTAAACGGTGCAGTAACCATAGAAGCAGCAGCAACTGCTAAAGTCTACTTGAAGTTCCTCTTTCATCTTCATTATGTAAGCATCAAGCTTGTAGAGCCAGCAGAGCGTAAAATGATTTTTGTGCCCGGCTTAAAAGACAATTAGAATCTCGACTGCAACTTCTGACAACAGCTTGGTTGTACGTTTTTTCTTCGAGTGTATTGAAAGCAGTTTGCTTTATTATTTTGCATGTCCAGGGCTTGTCGCTGTTTATCTTTGGCTTTGTTCCATTCGTGCCTTGGCATATCCCCAACTAGTTTCTAATTACGCCAAATTCAATGCTCTGCTGCTCGCCAACCATGGAAAAAACACATTGCTTAGCCTATTAAGCTAGAAAATAAATGCAAGAAAAAATACACACCACAACACAACGAACATATACAAATCGTAGCATTTGGCCAGCTTATCAGTAGCCGACTTTATAGGTAACGCGCCCCTGGCCCAGCTAAGGTCAATTCTCTACGGTGTCAAGGGGAGCAACGCAGCGGAAAATGATTGATAATGGTTTAGAATTTGTCGGTTTGGTGCTTAGGGTGGACTTTTTAAACATCATCTAAAGGTTTTATATGTAGCTGGCAGTGGGAAAATGTAGTAAAATTTAATATGATGGATTACTGCTCGGTTTACATATATACTTTAGGGCAACAGCTCGCTTAGAATTCTTCCAAAAGGCTTCTCAAAGGTTCAAGCAAACCAGCTCAAATGAACTAAAAGAAAGGAGACTTGCAAACCAGTTCAAAATAGCCTATGTAGTTCAAAAGGCACAATAAACAGTTAAAACAAATCAATAACCAAGAACAACTATTATTAACATATATACTTTAAAGCAACAGTTCGCTTAGAATTATTTCATTAGGGCTTATCAAAGGTTGGAGCAAATCAACTCAAATGAACTAAAAGAAATTACACTTGCAAACCAGTTCAAATGAACTTATAAAGTTCAAAACGCAGTAAGAACAGTTTAAGTTAATGCATAACAAAGAATAACTATAACTAGATCAACAAACGATTAGATTAGGTCAAGTTTTCCATATAGATTTTCAAAGGTTCAAGCAAATCAACTCAATTGAACTAATAGAAAGGAGACTTGCAAACCAGTTCAAATGAACCTATAAAGCTCAACAGGCAGAAAAAATAGCTTGACTATAGTTTTACAACTAAGAACAACTATTGCAAGAACAACAAACGATTAGATTAAGTCAAGTTTTCCATTATAATAAATATAATCAAATGGAAGAGCCTTAACAAAACCATCTTAATTAACTCCACGTCTAAACTTTCTTTAGTTTGAATATTTAAGATTATTTCAACAATTTGCTCATCATCTTTTAGTCAATAGCAGCAAACAGTAGGAGAAAAAAAAGAAAAATATATCATTAGCTTTTCAAAATGATTTTCACAGCACATTTACATACAATTGCCTGCATATCAACTGGCCTCTCAGGCAGGGGTGGCAGGAGACGGGGGTGAGCTGGGACTACATAAATAAGCAGCAAGCAGCTCATTAAATGCAAATTTTCTTTGCAACAACACAATATACAAAGCATATTTTCTGTGTGTTGAACAAAAGAGCTTCAAACATTTTTAAATCAATTTCATTTTTTTCTTTGCTTATGAGATTTTTGGCGTTTTTATTATTATGGAATTTTAATTTGCATGTCAAGTGGACGCAAATAAAAAAAAGGAATTTGAATTGGAAAAAACTTGCAATTTTCCAATTAAGATTAAAAAAGTACCCGACTTTGGTCAATTTGACTTTTTAATTTTGTGGAAACTTTGCACCCTCGTTAAAAGTAAAAATTCAAATGAAATTCGACGCAGTTCAACACTTGCTCGTCCAATCATTAATATCCACAAATTTGATAAATATGTATTTAAAAGATTTACATTTATTTTTCTTTTTTGTATTACGAATTCGTTATCGTATAAATAAACAAACCCGACAAACAACAAAAATTCGACTACAACACGCGAAACGCGAAAGGCGAACTGAACGCAAAATTCACGGGCATTTTTACAAAGTGAACTATAGCAAAAACAAACTGAGAGAGCTACAGATAAAGGCACTGCGAAGGGGGAGAGAGAGTGTAAGAGAATGAGAGCATACGAGAGAGAAATAGACAGCAGAGAGTCTCTCAACCCCCGGCGATACGGGCAGATCTTAAAAATAGGCAAACAAATAATGAACAAACCCACAAAGAAATCAACGACGATCTGCGTGCGCTCGGGCTTCTGTCCTCTGGGGAGCAGAAAACTGGGTGCTGGCCTTTCAATCAACAATTTGCCATATGTGTCCCATCAAATGGGGGCCTCGGTACTTATGGAATTGCTCTCCACATATGGTACAATACTCAACGAGGGTGGTTCCAGAAAAGATTGCATAGAAGTGACTTCTTCACGAAATTAAAATCGAAATTTTTAATTAATTATTTACTTTTAATCTCGAGTTTTCAGTTTTGAGCAATTTTAAAAAGTTTTCTGTATATTTTTTTAAACATAGAGCGTGCAAAAGGCCCTGTTGTATATAGCTATACGAAATTGTTTTCATAAATTGTTGCTACTGTTGGAACCACCCGTTCCGGCGGCTCACGCGGCAACGGCAACGCATAATTATGAGGAATTTCTAGCCGAACCCACTAACAAAAGCGCAAGTGAATAAGCGCGGACACGAACCATGTGAGTAGCCAGCAGCTGGGATCGGGACACGCATGCGGGTGTCCAACGATTGTCACGCGTCATCATCAGAAGATGGGAGGCATTCACACCCCATACCCGCCTCTTTCTCCTGCAGCTGTGTGCGTGTCATTGTGTTGATGTCATCAACGGAAGATTGAGATTTCCCTCATGTCTGACTTAACTTGTGAATGGGAAGAGACCTCTCGTTATTGGCTTCTGGTTCCGGTTTTGTGTCTGGCGTTCATGTGCCGTTATAATGTTGCCTGCTAATTGAGAACCTAATGAAAATTTCTAACAAAATTAACGGTAGGAAAAATGCTTGAGCAGACAGACGGGCACGGGCAAGCCAGAGAAAAACAAAAATAGAAGAAACTATTTTTAATGAACTTGAAATTGTGCGTGATTTATGTGAAGGTTTTTCGTTTATTTTAGAGGTTCTTTATAGCAGTTAATACCCAAAAAAAAAGGGAGGAAAAAAGGGGGCTTGTTATTGCCCCAAACTTCCGTTTTTTACTG
This sequence comes from Drosophila borealis, assembly GCA_035045885.1. NCBI lineage: Eukaryota > Metazoa > Arthropoda > Insecta > Diptera > Drosophilidae > Drosophila > Drosophila borealis. The sequence continues at coordinate 5,829,825 of JAWNOR010000211.1, forward strand.
CATTTAAGATAATACTTAAAGAAAGTTACGCTTTCAATAGTTTTTTCTTTAAATAAAAAAGTTCAAGATCAACATTTTTTAGGTGAATTTTTTTTTGGACTTTAAAACAAATATGCGGTAAATTTATTTCCAAAAATTATAATATATATTATATTATTTATCAAATTTATATAAAATTTGTTTATTTTTACAGTTGATTGTCTTGCATTATTTGTTAAGAGAACTGTTTTCTTTATTATGTGAAACACATCTGTTCAATTATTTAGTTTAAACAGCTTTGGCAGCCCTTTATTCAACCACAAACTTCAATTAGAGATCAATCAAGCAATATTCCAGCGTTATTTTCGATTAGCTGGCTGAGTGGCCATAGACCGGCAGATCGAGCGAGACACGTAAAGTTTTTCACAACAGACGCCGCAATTAGCGTCGTTTTGTGGCCGTCTCAATTTTCATATTGAATAATCGTTTAATGAGCCGCACACAAAAACGTTAAGACGAGCCACCTGACACACGTAACTGATAAAGGCTCGTTATGAATCGGCAATCGATAAAAGGTAGCCAACTATTTTTTGGTTATTTTTTATTTGATTTTTTCTTTAGTTGTAGCAAATTGAATTTACACTTGGCACATTTTCTTTTAGCCCGAATATTTATTGCAAATTATTTAGCACCTACCACAAAGAGGAAAACCCGAAACAACAACTGCAGAGTTGAACGCTGATGCAGCTGCTGTTGGCGTCTTTTGCATTTTCCAAGCAAAAACAAAACAAAACAACACAACAACAACACAAAATGTTAAACACGCGAGCGAGCGCTCAGCCGAACGCACACTAAGAGTGGGAGAGAGCAAGAGAGCGGAACTCCCCAGCCAACGCGAGGCGGCCGTTTTTCCGTTGTTATCGCTTCGTTCGTTGTGCACGCGGCAAGAGTTAAATGCAATCTGAGCGCACACAGTCTACGGACGTACGTTGCGAGCGGGCGAAGCATAGCATAGAAGACATTGGCGTCGACGCTAGCAGCGACGTTGGCGCTCATAGCTAAGTTAACTTGTTGGGTGCCGCTGACGTCGCTGTCGCGGTCGCAGTCGCAGTCGCCGAAAATGCTACTAATGCGAGTTAGCAAGAGATAATTGTAGTGAGAAAGCAAGGCATAACAAAAGTAATAGCAATATGTAGAGGAAGAGGCGTGAAAGGGTGCATACAAATGCAGTGAACTGAGCTCAAATGAACCAATTGAACTAATGAGTCAGACTAAGAGAGAGAGAGAGAGAGCTAGAGCTGATAAAAGAACAGGGCTAATAAGGAACCAGTCAAAGATCGTCTATTAAGAACCAGTGTTTCAAATGAACTAAAATAGTTTTAATTCACTTTTTATATAAACTCACAATGCTTTATCTGGACAATTCTTGAGAAACCGGTTACTAAGCACCCTCGCGTGCTTTAACTTCTTGGTTGCCTAGCGCTACTTAGTTAGTATTGGTACTTATCGAAGCAGTCTTCGAGCGTCGTCACAGCAACCAACCAAACAAACTAAATTTGTGTACAAATGCAGCCGCAAAAACCAAAATAATTGAAACGCAAATAAATGACCGCATGCAGTTGCAATTGCGGCTGCTTCTTATTGGCTATTTAAATTCAAGTTTAAAGGGACTCTGGGTTCGGGCAGCATTATTTGTTATTTGCTATTTATTAAATAAAGTACACAATTGTACGCCAAGTGTTTGACTAATCAAATGCAAATAACACGATTCGTGCTTGAAAGACCGCCGCAACACGCAGACAATAAAAGCATAAAAACAAAGATTATCAAGTTTCATAATATTGCTAAATAAAATCTTATTTGTAGAATGGCTTTGCAGAGCTGCAATATAGGTATAGCCATAGGTATATGGGTATGTGTGTCAGTGTGTTCATAAATATGCAGATAACCAAATGATAAAAGTTGTTAAAAGAGTTGTTTTGCTGGTTATTCGTATTTACAGATAAGTGTATGCGAACAAGTTCGCAAAGAGTTTTGGGTTACGGAGCTAGTTCATTTGCTCACAGCAGATGCATTCAATGCAGTTTCAGCACGAATTGTAATCATCAAATTTCAAAATTTTAGTCAAAGTCAATCAATTTAAAGTGAACTTTTAATTTTTTAAATATCATAATAGATTTAATTGAAATAAATTGTATACGCCACGTTCTCCTAATACGAAAAAGAGAAATACAGTTAAGCCTCCGCAGCAACTAAAATTTTTTTTACCTGGGATCACTTCCTTTAATTGTAAATGTTAAAAGTTCAACGTGATTTCATTCGCACGTAGGCCGTAATTGTTTACTCTCCCTGCTAGTCAGCCAACCTGCCTGCCTGCCTGCTAGTAACTGTCTCATTATTTATAATATATAATTGTACAACAACAACAATGTCCAAAGTTGGCGATTTTTGGTGCGGCAAGTGCGCGAGCTAGTTGACTATTAATGTAACACCCGTTTGCCTTGTACAACCTTGCAAAAAAAAAAAAAACAAGTGGAAAAGAGAAAAAGAGGCTTAAAAGCAACTACAAGCACAAGTCACAATCCAAATATGACGTAATATACCCCAGACCAAACGGACGGACAAACCTAACAAAAGGCGTAGGATTTATCAGTTGTTGTTGTAGCTCTTTGCCAATGAGTCGAGTGCCACGCCCTCGCTTAAGAGACGCCTCGTGTGGGAAATCAACTACAGAAAAAAGCAAGCAACTACTACGTAACGTGAACATTTTATGGCCAATTCTTTTCGCGATGTTTTACCTCTGATAGGCAAAAACAGTTCTTTGTGCCCGTCGCAGGTGTTGGACTCATTGTCTGGCACTTACCCCAGCAGCAAAGTTAGATAATAAACTTGGGTGATATATGTACTCTTAAGTATGTGTAGGTTTTCGGTGTTGTTGCTTACCTGGAAGTAAAAGAGACGATAATGTTAAATTAGTATTTAATAATAGCATAAAGTAATGCCAAAAATGTTTAAGAAAAGTTGGAGAGGAATAACAGTTTTTAGGAGTAGCTTTATAGCTTACTTACTAGACCCATAAAGCTTGAATTTCAGCTCTAAACAGTAAGGAAAGTGAGGATATCTTCGGCATGCCAAAGATGATATACCCTTGTAGACCTTTGCCTTCCGGTTTTGAAGATATGTGAGAATAGCGAAGCTCGTAAATGCAGATTTTGATAAAAATATGCTGGACAACAGAATATTTTGCCATACCCAAACTCATTTTTGGACTGATTCTTCCTATAGTGCTATATAATTTAAAAGTAGGATATTGTTAAAAGTTGGCTCACATGTAAGCATGACAGTTATAGATGTTTGGTCAAGATATCTTGGTGAACAAAAAAGTTTTTCACTCAAGAACTTAGTATCCGACCGATCGTTCCTATGTCAGCTATATGGCATAGCAGTCCGATCTTGATACGATTTGACTCATACGTTCGCATAAATAACGGACCTATGCTAAGTTTCCAGACGATAGTTTGCGTAGAAACTGACAGACGGACGGACCTGCCCCCTCAAGGGTATACAAATATATACAAATTTAAAAGCTATTCTTAAACTAGCTATACTCTTAAAGCTTGAATTAAAGCTCGAAATAACTAAATAAGTAAATAGAAAACAAAAAAGGAAGATGGTGAGATGATGAAAATTATATGAATATATGGCCATAGATCAAGCTTAATCCCTGTAAAAGCTAGGGCAAGAATAAATATTGAGCATTGAAATTAATTTATGCAATTCTCCATAAAAGATACTAGATTTATAATATATGTATTATTAATACACAAAAATCTTTAGAAAAGCCTTAAAGTTCTTTGATCATATTATAAGATTTCTAAGAATTTTCTATTTCCTGTCGCTACAATTCCTGCCCTACAAACATTTTCCGCATTTAACTTAAACGTTTCTTGAACGTTGCCAAAGCGCTTTATTCTTTTCCTTTTTTAAAATTTTTAATCGCATTTCAGGCGCATTTGCATTAATTATAATAATTGCAACATTTTGTGCTTCAATTCGTTTAGTTCCACGTCGCGTGGGTTTTGTAAGTGTTTCAGCTTTTCTGGGTCAGCGTCACATTTGGGTTAAAAATCGATTTTCGTTTATGATTTTACTGTTTTATACTCTGGCTGTCTCACATTTGTCTTTCTCACTTTTGCCCTATGCTCTTTATGTTTTGCCGGCTTTAAATGCGGACTATGGACTTGCGGGCTGGGTGTGTGTGTGTGTGTATGGGTGAGAGTGTGGGCAGGTGCCAGAAAATTGTTTAATCGATATGATGGAAGACCAAGCCATTTGTTGTTGTCCTATTAAAGAAAACAGCACCTTCAGTGGATGGAACGATCCATCGATAATTCATTTATAAGGAATTAACTGAGGTGCCAGAATAAAGTTAACATTAAGATTTATATTAACAATTCACAAAGTAAATTCAAGAATTTAAAGAAAGAAGATGTAATACCCCTGTAAACATTTCCCTATTGCAGATATGTGAGAATAGTGTAGCTCGTAAAGGCTGAGATTGATAAAAAATATCTTGGAACACAGAATATTTTGCCCTACAAGAACCTGCTATTCTACCGATCGTTCCTTTGGCAGCTATATGATATAGTGGTCTGATCTGACCGATCCCGGCATATGTACTTTAAGACGAGAGCTTTAAAACTGAGGACTAGTTCGCATAGAAACAGACGGACGAACGGACGGACACAGCAATATCAACTCGGATGTTCATGCTGATCTAGATTATATATGCTTTATGGGGTCGAGCACGTCTTCTTCTATGCGTTACGCGTTCCATGCCCAAATTATAATACCCTCTACAGGGGTATAAAAAGGGCACAATTTATAGAATTTTTGCAGCAAGTCTATAAGGCAAAGTTTTAATCAATTTCAGTTCAGTTTTTTTCAAAGAAAGTCTAATATAGTTATAAATTTCGAATTTTTATTCGTTCCGTTTTTTGTACTCGCAATCAAAGCACCATAAATTGTTAAAAAGCCATTCAACAAGAACAGAAGCTGTAAAATGAAAACTTTTTACACATTTTACCTTGGCACAGTGGCCAACGGCGACTCCGTTCAAAGGTTGGTCAAAGGTTTCCATGGGAATGGACAACCGCTGTTGGCCTCATTCCATGTTCGCCCTTTTTCTTGGCTTTTACGCCGCTTCTGGCTAATTGTCAATGCTCTGTTTGGCTCTCTGTCGCAGCAAAAGTGAAAAGCAAAAGAAAAGAACGCACCAGCAAGGTGTGCTAGACGGTTTAATTAGCTAAGGTCAGTTGGGTTTTGTGTTTTGGGGGACTGTTAATCAAATGCGGAAGATGCTGAACAAGTGATTTATATGGCGCGCCTAGTTGCATAACCCCAACCCACCACCCCACCCCCATCACACACACACACACACACACACTTCTTGCTTGCCCCCTGAACTGAAGTGTGTCTCGAGAGTATCTGAAAGTAAGATCTGCTCCCACATTACTTTCCAAGCAACGTCGTCGCCCGCGATACCAATCTATGTCACACTCATGCTGTGTGTGTATGTGTGTGTGCGAGTGTGGGGACGCACTTATGCAATTATAACTGTAGGCATTCGAGTATGTAAAAAAAAAAAAACAATAGCATTAGCAATTTGTTCAATTGTCAGATTGTCTTTCGGCATTTAAGTGGAGTATCTCTCTTGCAACCCATGACGACATGCCTTTTGCTTCACGTTGCCACAGCCACAACAAAATTGTGGGTACTGCACTTGGCGTCTCCGTAGCGCAGGCTGTTCAATATTTCAGATTTCCTAATGCCTTACACTTAATATGTCGAATTGTCAATTAGGTAAACAAACGAATTGAATTAAATAGATGCCAGGCACACAACAAGCAACAAAATATGGACTTTTTCTGAGCAAAATTTAAACACATTCTTAAATTGTTTACAATTATCCGCAATACTTTAGGTTTTGTTATGCAGACTGTACGACATACGTTTAATCTGTACATCCGGAGGCATATTAGCGATTTGGTCCGAATTCCGATGTGCTGCATCCTACCTTGCGCACAACCGACCGAACACAAACTAAGACTAAGACTATCTACTTGCTAAATAGTTTAAAATAGATGGCTTTATACGAGGAAGACTCCGAGCAGAATAGTCTGTAATACTCCACAAAGGACCCGTGTGGTGATTACAACCAGCATTGAAGAGTTAGTTGAACAAAATTTAAGCGACAAAGGTGTACAATTACGTGTTAGTCTAGTTGGAACAGAGAAGTTTAGTTAGTCAACCCACAAGACTAGACTTTCAACCGTTAATATTTATTATAATATGAATAAATATTATGCCAAGTTCTACGATTAATTAAAGAAGGAAGTCTATTGTACTATGACGGTAATCACACACGAGGATCCTAGTTTAAACGCCGAAGGGCAAACAACAAGAATTGTTTCTGTACAGATTCAATTCTGTCTTGGGGAATGGAATATTGGGGAGACCAGATACATGGGGCATACTCAAGAATAGGTCCTACCAGATATATAAAACAGGTTAGGTTATTGTCATGTACGGATCTGCAAACTCCGTAGACGAGCGCTTGATAAAAACCCAAGACAATTCTGACCTAATTGACCTTGTAGAGCCTAATGAATGCGTAATATAATAATAAATAAAATAGCCTAAAGAAACTCCATTGAATATACAAAAATATTTCCCATCATCTAATGAAATCCAAACAAATAAAAAGATTAAGGCAGGAACTGAGGAAAAGGTTATCCAAACTTCAAATACCGTTGCCCTTCTCTTTTCTTCTACTTCTGAAGCTTGTGGTTCGTGTCTTTGCTATGCGGTTAAAGCCAAATGCAGCACATTCATTGCATGCAAATACTTGAGTAATTTCCATATCTCTAGAGTCTAGATCTAGTTCTACCAACTTTCCAAAGACTTTGCTCCCATTTCTAGTTGCAATTAAATTTCAACTATGTTTTCTCTCCCTTCTTTGTTGCTGTCAATTGTTGTTTCGTATTTCCTTATCAATTAATACCTTCGGCCCCGCTTATTCTTTTCGCTCATTTTGTATGCAACGCCAAGTTTCACACAACAATCAACGACGCCCCTCAATGGTGTCCATTTCGCATTGCAAATGATTTGCCAACAACAACCCACACACCACGCCCTTCCAACATTTTGCCCCTCTGCTAGGCACTAGAGCTCCTGTTTCAGCGCTTACTGCGGCATTTCCGTTTCCCGTTTGCCCTGTTGCATAAAAGAACAATCAAAGGTCTTCAAATGATTCGTACGTGATATTTTTGCGCAACATTCTTTTTCTTTGTTGTCTTTTCTTTTGCCATTTTCACTCTTTTTTTTTTTTGTTTTTTCCTGCCTTCGGAATTTTCTTATTTTTTTCATGTGCGGACACCTTTCATTTTCCATTCACCGCATCTCTTGTGTTGTTTGCAGTTGTTGTCTTTACTCCTTTTTATTTGCTTTTTTAAATTTACAAATAATTACGCGCAGCGGCAGCAGCATCAACCAGCGACAGGTAAAAACAATTTACAATTTATAATTTACACCTGTCCCTTGACCGACTCAACAATTTGCATAACAACAGAATTTTTTTTTCGCTTTGTTGTCCCATTCAATACTTTTACAGAGTGCCTGCCGGATATCTTGGGTCTGAGGTGAATTTTTGAAAATTCAATTTATACCGCAGCCAAAGAAGTTGCCATTTATTTTAATATATTCAAAAATAGAGCTTTTAAAGAAACCTAAAGGAATTAATCTGTCAGTTAATTGTACAAACATATTTACAGCTTTTCTTAAAAAGTCCCAAATTGGTGTCAACAATTATTATTGACTTTTAACATTACCCACCTTTCTTACTGCTATGCTGTTATGTTAAGTCTGTGCGGAAAATTCATATGTTAAGTTTCTATTTACAGTGTCCCTTCTTAACAGCAGTGGCTATCTTACAGTGCCTTTGTTCTGTTAGGCATCTGTTAAATTATTGAATGTGATAAAGGTATGTACAATGCTGATATGATGTCAGTAAGGAAAGTTAATAGTTTCAGTTCCTTTTTACAAGAGCCCAATTTTAACAGCAGTAACTATCTTACAGTTTGTGTGTTATGTAAGGCACCTGTTAGATTATTGCATTTTAAGTGATCAAGGTATTTACAGTTTTTTAATGATAAGTATGTGAGAAAAATTTACGTGTTAAAATTTACAAGAATTTTTAACAACCGTGTCTTTTTTACAGTTTCAGTATTCTGTTAAGCACCTGTTAAAGGTTTGAATGTTAACTGATAAAGATATGTACAGTTCATAACTTTAACAAAACTACTTTTACATTTTTCACAGCTGTAATGCCTAACTGTTGCTCTGTTATGATAACCAACTTTTACAAGCTGTTCTTAAAATTTATATGTTATGTTGCGATTACCCATATTAAAAAACATCAGTTATGGATAATAATACCCGGTTTAGCCGGAATATATTATTCTAAATTAGAACACGTTACGTGAATAAAAATATAAGTGTTTTTGTTATAATTTAGTCATAGTTAACTATTTCCTGGAAATCTCGATAGAAAGATTAGCTCCAATCATGAAAGCAATCACGATTAAGGATCAAGCAAAGCTGACCGCATCAAAGACGGCTCTGTAACTGCTGAAGATGATGGTTCAATGAATAAGGTAAATTGAACATTTAATGATAAAGCAATTAATATACAAGATGTTTACAGCCGGAAGAGGAAAAACATGCTGCCAACATTATTGCGGCTAAGTGAAAAGGTTTGTAAGCTGACCCCATTGGCACCAAGCCCGCGACTGCCCAGCGGTTTAGTGAATTGGCAATCGGGGTTTGCACGAAATTTCTCAAAATGGCCAACTGCGATTCGAGTCGATTTCAATGACCTTGAGGCGCCGTTGCACTCACTCTGTATCTCTCCGAGCCGGGGAGGCCAAATCAGTGGCTGCATTTTATATAACAACAGGCAGCTGGCGAAGGGGCAGGTGGGATGTGGCAGGCGGGCCGAACACAACCCACACCAAATAAAGTTTCACCTGCCTGGCTGGCATCTAACCACGGCTTAATAAAGACCCAGAGACAAAGACAAAGACGAGGGAAAACACGTTTGCGAATTTTGTAGCGGGCGAATTCAAGTGAAAAGTCGCGAGCAGTCGCTTTTCCAGCCACGTTCAAATGTTAAAGAAAATGACGCGACGTTGACTGAATTGGAATTTGGCGTTAATGAATGGCCAAATTAGCTGGCCCCCAAATCTGTCGAACTGTTTTGTCACTGTCGCTGGTCAAGTGCAGATTTTGCTTCTCATCGAGGGTTTCGTTATGGAAAACGATCGACACTCGATTTCAAAGAGACATTGAAAGCCACCTCCTCCACATACTCGTCTCGCCAAAGTATCTCAAAGATTGTGCCACATCATGCGAGAGTTGAAGATTTGTGACGTTGCACATTTTAAAAAAGTTGTGTTTTAACATTTTTGTAACGGCTTGTGCAAGAAAAATTGCAAAACCATTGAGTAGCGATTCGAAAGAGAGAGAATTAAGGAAGATGCTTGAGAAACGAAAAACTCTTCTTACTTCTAGAGCCTAAAATCATAGAAGTCTTTAAATCTATTTCAAAATACTTTCAGCATGTCTTACAGCACATTCAAAAATTTGTTTTTTTACACATTCCAAAATCTTTTCTTATGTTTTTACAACAGTTTCTTTAAATTTACTTTGGACTTACCCTATAATCGTAATCATGACGATTCTCCAGGCTTATGTCGCTGTACATATCCTCAGTTGTATCACAGTTGGAGCTACGGCCAGAGGAGTTGAAACTCGATGATCTGTAGAGTTGGCTGAAAACGAGTAGCAAGATATATGACAAGAAATGAATTAACGAATTTAAAGTAAATGCAACAACACAATTTTTAAGAGTTTATCAACATTGATTAAACTATTACTGAGAATTATATTGTATTTTCTTCTTTTTTATTTTGAAGTTTTGCAGTCTTTGCTACTGTGAATAGTTTCGAGCGATTTGTGTCTGTACTAAGCCAGTATTTCTGTTATCTGCGCCCAACTGGAGCTTTTCAAGCACTACGCGTAGTGCAGACACAAACCGCAGCACAATGAAATCAAAACTGTAAAATGCAATGCGTACCAAACTGTATTTAGCCAAGACACTGACAAATGCATCTCGCGCTCTGGCTGCCAAACTGTGACTGTAATACCGTGACTGTCAAACCAATTCAAATTGAATCAAAATGCAATCAAGTTCATTTAGGACAAATACGTAAGTTGTGTTTGATATATACTTGGATATCAAGACATTATCTTTAATACTAAAGCGTTAATTATTCAGATTTTCAGCAAAGCAAAACTTACCTAGCTAAGGCATTGGAACTTATCTGCCTGCGGCCGGAACTGCAAACAAATTGAGAATAAATATTGAAATTAAGTTATATATTTATATACTGTATTTAACATTAAAAATTATTATACCATGTACCGTAGCACCAATGTACTCTATAATATTAAATTTAGTTCCTTAAATTCTTTATTAACAAATGCATTAAATGCCCTTCAATTTGAAGCCCCAGCAACGAAATTTCTATAAATTGATTGCGCATTGAAGAAAATGCAAATAAACCAGCTGACATTGAAGAAAACCCAAACAAAACCAACTAACGTGGGCACCGAAAATAAGAAAAAAGAAAACCAAACACGTGATAAAACAGAAAATCAACAGAAAAGGAAAAAAATAGGAAAACAATGGCCACCCACGCAAACGATTGATGCCTACAGACACACAAAGTCAAAGAATAACAGGTAAAAAGAAAAAAACAACAACAAATAACAATGGAAAGAAAATGCAGCCAAGAAAATGTAACAAAGCCAACAACAACAAACACAAGACAAAATAATTGCGACGAAAATAACTAAAATTAAGTTGTAAAAGTGAAAAAAAGCATGAAAAATGTGTAAAGTGCATTTAGAGAAAACGTGTCAAATGGGGAAATATTTTTTATTTTTGCATTTGCAGGTGTGTGGAAAATTCGTCAGCCATAAAACTGGGGTGCAGCTAAATTGCGAGGAATGTAAAACTTAAATATATAAATGGAGAAATTAAAAAAAATTCGATATATTTCATATCAAACTAAATATGTTAACATATATAAACACTTTAGGTAAATAGACTAAAAAAAATATAAAAAATAAAGACTAAAGGATACCCTGAACCTTCATCCAACGCGCGCTTAGTGCTTGTTTGGTTTAGAAATTTAAAAAAATTTGTTAAAATCCATAGGCCGGGGTCGAACACGCAACTCCATTCAACCTTGCCACCGCCTCATACCTCACAGCCATACCAAGTTTCGATGAAATTTGTACGGTTTGCGCTTGCAGCAGTAGATCTTATTGTCTTATAGAACCTTCGTCAGTTCTCAACATGAATATGGCATTAAATTGGTGGGGTAGTTCCAATTCTAGCTCTTTAAACGAACAGATTTGCTGAAAACATGATTTCAATATCGTTTGCTCTCCTATAAGAGCAGGGTCGTACATCGACGCGTTCATACATACGGACATGGCTAGATCGATTAGAATATTGAAAATCAAGAATATATATTCTTTAGGTGTCGGAGACGCTTCCTTCTGCGTGTTATATACTTGTGTAGAAAACCATTATACCCTTTCTACACATTTTCAATGGGTTCAGGGTATACAAAAAAATCACAATTGCGACCACATGGAAAATTTGCGCTTTCACGCTTATAAATGTAGCTAATATATGTAGATAAGCAAGCCCCAATCGGTTTTAACAGACGAGTAAAACTAAAAAACATTTCAGCCCAATTGAACTAATGCAAAATTATAGGCCAATTGTTAGCCAAAAATTAAAAGCATTAATAGTCAAACACTTGGAAAATAAAAATGCGAGAAAAATTAAAAATATATCGGTTTTTATAGGGCTCGGTCTCAGCCTCGGCTGCTCGCACTTTAGACCCCTCCCTCGCCCTACCCCAAAACTGAACTCATTAACCCACTTTGCTGTTGCGCTAGAAATAAAAACTGTCTCATCTGGTTTATGAGTTATTTAAAGCAAGGCTATTAAACGTAAGCAAAACAAGAAGGAGAGATAAAAATGTTAGCAAAAACCCGGCTACAAAAACCAAATGCAAATTGGCAAAGATTTTCCAAGCCAAATAAATAAAACATTGATTCAGTTATATAAATATGCATATGCAAAAGTTGCGTGTCTATAAAAAAATATCAAAAATTTAAATATGTTGGCAACATTTGTCTGTGTGCTAAATTGGCAACGCGCAAATTGTCCAAAGTGTTGGGTAGACCAACAATTTTAATGTGCTGCGAAGTTGCGCAATTTGTGCGGCAATTTTCAGTCCAAGCAACAGAAAAACTTGAGGAAAAAAAACGAATTTTACTCTTGTGGGAAACTAGATGCTCTTTAAAAATAAAACTCATATGTGTCTCATCTAAAATCTTTGTAAAGCATATAATATTGTTGCACTTTATGGGATGAAATACTGAAAAATCTTATTAAATGCATTTTCGTTTTACTTCTATGTATGGCAACTTGATTGAGAATTTAACCAAGCCTCGTTTGGTACCATAGAGTATACGCACAACTACTAGTCATCATAAAAAGTACAAAAATAAATATGTCGGGAGTGTAAAGTCGAATCAAGTATACCCTATACCCAGGTCGGAATTACACTAAAATAAATATACTCTCGCATAGAAAGATGATATTTGGGAGAGCAAGTGTGAAAGAAATGGCGTGTAGGCAGGCACTAAGAGAGGGAGACATTGAGGGTGAAAAAGAGAGAACGCGAGAACGAGAGAAAGGGGGAGGGGGGATATGGAAAGAGAGGTAGATAATGAGAGACATACAGGAAGAGTGAGAGAATATGAGAGACGTGGAGAGAAAGGGAAAGAAAAAGATACAAAAGATATGAAGAAAGGCATATAGAAGAGATATGGAGAAAATGAGAGGGATATGAAGAGAGAGAGAGAACGACACGTGGAAGACGTAGGAGGAACGAGCTATGCAAGGATATTGACTCATCTCGATCAGGACCATGAATACGCAATATCTTGAGTAAAAATTAATAGATATAAACGATTAGCAAAACCTATTATACCCTGTTTACATATTTCAAACATGTACAGGGTATGCAAAAACAATTTGAGCTGTGCGGTTGGCGTTGAGTTTTGGTGCAGTGGTTGGCATTTGATTTTATTGATGCAAATTGAAATTGGCATTAAATCGCAGCAGAAATTGATGCCAAATGTGGCAGCAGGTGTTAATCAAAGTGCTTGCGACATTAGAATGCTGCCAGACATGCATTCACAAATCAATGTGCAACACATAAAGCAGCTGCAACAAATTGAGTATTCAAATTGCAGAGACACAAACACTCAAAACTGGAAAAATTATTAAACAAATTCGTTGCTAAACAACTTTTCAAACGCGTCGCTCGCATTCAATTCATAAAAAAACAAAATGTTTCAGTATTTTTTTTAAATAAATAGCGAAAAAAACAACGAATCACAGAACTGACAGTTAATTATAAAAACGATCAAGGTAATGGCATGTAATCAGCAATAAAATAAAAGTAAAAAAAACCAAAGCTAACAAAAAAAGTCTGTTTTAACATAATATGATTAAGGTCGCGTTTCGTGTTTTACTATTATTATTATTATTATGCTTTTAACTCCTATTTTGCTTGATATGAAATCAATTGAAATGTGCGCTAATATTTGGACAGCTGTAGACCGAAGTAGGTAACCTTGGTTCCACAGTACTTGGGTTCCGTTTAAATAACACTTAAAAAAAAAGTTTGGAACACGCTGAAATTGCGGGTAATTGAAACGACAGCCGGAAATTGTGGCTGCGGTTTTTCATGTTTCGCAATTAATATAAAAATTTCGCCTGTTTGAGGTACCTCAAATTCTTATGACATCTTTGACTGCGTCTTTAGCTTTTCATAAATGACAACGTTTGCAAAAATAAGCAAGCTTAGCTGCATAAAAGCCGAAGCTGAGGTACCCTAACAAACTTACGAGAATTCTACTCCGTTCTTGATCTTATGCTTTTGATTAAATATGAATGTTGGCAAAAAATTCCCTTAAATTCTCTTGCTTTCTCAATCTTTCGCCTTTGCAAAAATAGCCCATTTTTACTGCACAAATGCCGAAGTTAAGATACTCTAACAAAGCCACTTAAACTAGGTCTTGATAAAAGAGAAAAGTTTGTAAAATATTCAAACTTTGCTGCACAATGGCCGAAGTTCAGATACCCTAACAACACCCATTAAAATCTATTCTTTCTTTTTGTCTTTCGCTTTTGATAAAAGACAATAGTTGGAAAAATAAGGCATTTTACTGCACAAAAGCCGAAGCTAAGATACTCCAACAAAGTCACATGAAATCTCTTCCACTCTTTATCTTTCGCATTTGATTTAATATAGAAGTTGAACATTTTTTTCTGCACAAAAGCGGAAGCTTCCCCAACAAAGTCACCCGGATTCTTCCGCTCCCTTAATCTTAACCTTTTACTTTTGATATCTCTCAAAATCTTTTTGATCTGACATTTGCTCAATTAGACAAATTTGTCTGCACAGAATCCATAGCTAAGATACCCTAGAAAACTGTAAAGGGCAATGCTTCTGCGGCTGCTGCTTCCACTGCCCTCTCACCCTGCGCCGGATAGTGCCCTTCCCCACAAGCACAGGCAACCGCAACAACCGTAGCCATTAAACGAACAAGGCCAGAATAGTTTTGCATCTTACCAGACATAAATGCGGCTTACAGATTACCTTCGGCGTGATTTATTTGATCCACATGAATATATCCTTCTATTCATTGACCAGTTGTCCTTTAGTTGTCTGGTTTAGTTTGCATCATTTCATTTACTCAGAATAAGAAGTCAAAGTTTAAGCAACTGCAGACCAGATTTTATCTTCTCTATATAACAATGTTTGTTGTGACTGACTGACTGATTGACTGACTGACTGATTGGTGATCAACGCACAGCCAAAACCGAAGGAAGGGACTTTGGGAAATTGATTCCAACAAATATTTCTTTATTCGATACACTTTAAACATACTTTGCAAGAAAACCTTGGGCGAAATTAGGTTAAAAATTAATATCTTAAACTTTCAGCACAAAACTTGCCACGAGCAAGGCCGGGCAATACCCGCCAAGTATATATAAAATCTATCTTCATAACCGTCAAGCATTTATCAACTTTGTGAACTCTTCAACCAAATTATACATAAAGTATTCAAATAGCGAAAAGGAACGACAAACTGTCAAATTAACACATGCGCACAGAGGACCAGACTCTGGCCCGGCCCAGGGCGAACACCTGTTGATTGAGCGACTCCCTACCGCACACCTTGCCTCCCCCCACCGCTTATTACGTAAAAATTCTATTAGACGCACGCTCATTGTGGAGTCCGCCACTTGCCCGCTCTCCTCCCGCCGGCTATCATTGCGTTCCGCTTGGTTTGCAGTCGAGAATTTTGTTTGGCTTGCAAAGGGTATAAAATATGAAAGGCAGAGGTCGCACATGCAACGGGCACGTTTGAATTCTATAGAAGTTCACACAAATATATATATACATATATATTTGCCTGTTAAATGACATAACTGGAAAGTATATATGCATATTTGCAGAGTATTCTATTTAAAAGAGAGTTCATTGCTCCGATTTTGGCAATAGATACGGATAGAAATACCAGCAGAACTTGATAAATGAATAGAAAGAATATTTTGACATACTTTATTCCTAGACTCTTTTTCTTTGATTTAAGCAAAAGACTAGAAAATAGGGTTCTTAGAGAGCAGTCACAGATATTGATTTGTTTTCTAAAAGTATTTTAATTAGAAATTTAGTCTCTAGTAGGGTGGGATTACAACATTCATAGTTCATTCATTAAATTAATTCATTCCTCACATTCACATTTCGCCTTAAGACCTTCGTCTAGGGAGCAACACGCCTTAAAAACTGGAAAGTTTTTAATTAAAAGTGACTTTTCTAGTTGAATTTAAAAAAAAACAAATGCGCAGAAATGACAATAGTAAGCGTAATAAAATGAGCATTTCACCTGCACAAAGCTAGCTTGAAACTTCCCAAATGAACGGTACTCACAACATTAAAGATGCCATAAAAATAGAGGCGCTTCCCAGGCACTTTATGAGCCAAGACTTGAAAGGCGTGTTTAGACACTGTCCATCCTTTGGCAATCGGAATGAATTGCTGCAATCAAGCACAACACGAATTACGGCTAAAAGTAATTGTAAGAAGTACTTGAGGCATTGAGGCGTTTCATTATGAGCCAATTTGTACTGAAAAGCTACCGAAAATCCCTCCCAAACAAATCGTTTGGCATTTGCATGCGGAGGCGCAAATACATATTTATAAATGCAAATATGGGTCAATCTGTAGACAACTTTGGCTGCGGCTTAGTTAGACAGACAGTTGTCGGCTTTTGCATAATTTGAAATTTGATTGATTGACTTGGGGATGGGCAAGTGCGTCAAGGTAATATACACAACAACAAAAAACAAAAGCTGAGCCATGCCTCGTAATATTAACAGATATATCTGCCATAATAATAAATAATAAAAAGCCAGCTCTGTTGAAGTTCCATTGTCTGTTTTGAATTTTAAGCAGAAAAGCGCAGCGCGAAGTTCAAGAAACCCGCGACTTTAGCTGATTATTTAATTTTGCGTGCCCCTCATTTACCCCCTCGTCTTACCACTCAGTTTTATAGCCAAAGAAGTATTCATAATTTAGTTGGATCGTTAAAACTTTCGTCTTGACTGCTTGACTTTTACCTTATTTGCACTGGGCAACAGGTAATAACAAGTGCGGCAAACAGGTTACAAGCTCCATAGATACTTGTAGGCAAGAAAGGAGGGGCAAGGTAGCTTTTTATTTTTATTTTGTGAAACGCGACCCTTTGTCAGGTGACTTGAACAAGGCTTTAATTAACAGTTGGCTGTTAAAATGTGCACATGACGCACTTGACACGGTCCTAACGCTGATTTTTTAATACTATGACAATAATTGCAATGAGAAACAACCCTCTGCTGAATTTCCTAGAGTATTCTACGAGTGCCTGTGCACTAAAGACTACATAAATAATAAATATTCTTAACTTTTGCGAAACAAACACAACATAATTCATAGTAAATAATTAAATAGACAGAGAGATAACTGGTTAATTTATTGAGAAGTAAACATTAGTGGGAAAAATAGACAGAAAACTAATAAATTTGGTAAACCAATCAAATAAATAGTTAAACCAATAATAAGACAGGTAACAGGAGAATTGTTGGATAACCGATGTATTCATCTAGTTAATAGTTAGACAGAAAGACTATAACTTGCACAGGTTGATAGATGGATACATAGATAAAGTGAGGGG
Source organism: Drosophila borealis (assembly GCA_035045885.1). Lineage (NCBI taxonomy): Eukaryota > Metazoa > Arthropoda > Insecta > Diptera > Drosophilidae > Drosophila > Drosophila borealis. The sequence goes on from JAWNOR010000211.1 coordinate 5,847,300, forward strand.
TATATAACTGGATTGACAGATAATAATTTATATCTACGTTTTTATTTACATATAATATAATATTATTGTTCGGCATTTTTTTGTTTGCATTGGATAAATGAATAGTCGGCTATTATATTAGGAAATAAAATATAAAAATAAATTTAAAATATTAAAAAAATATAAAATTTAAATAAGAGTTAAAAATAAATTTATTTCATTACGCCAAATATCTCAAAATAGGAATAAAGTGTTTAAATAACATTTTTTTAATTTTCCGATTCAAATAAGAATTAATTAATAATTTGTGCAGCAAGTACTTTAAATATGTTATATGAGAAGTAATAAATTATATTTTTGCAAGTACTAGATATATCTCTTTTGTCTCCCTTTCCCCCCTCTATAAACGTTATGAATGGCAGAGCTTTGTAAAAGTTTTATGCACGATTCAAAGACTTTTTGTCATGCTACATTTAATGCAATAGGTAAGAAAATCAATTGAATATTATTTATGACAAAGACAAGTCAACCAGATAAGAGGGGGTTGTGGGGTCAAGACATGTAACGATTGTGCGATTTCTAAAGATATATGTATGTATATGTATATGCTGCATGTACCAGTTTCATATATTTATATATTATACTTATAGAGCTGAGTCACAGTCACAGTAAATTGTTGGCAAAGGCGAAAGTGTTTAATGTTATGTGGGTGTTATTTTCTGTGGGCGTGTTTCATGGCGGTTTCTTTCTTAAGAATACATTTAACAATGCTTTACATGACAATTAGGTGCAACAATAACAACAACAACGTCAACAAACAAACAAACAGCAACCATTAAATCGTTAAGTATACGCACATTTTTCTCATATGACTGCGGTCATAGGGAAAATATTCATAATATTCATCATCCATATGAAAGATTGTTGCTTTGGAGTTTTATAATTGTATATATAGATGCTGGCTTCTACCGCTTATCTTTCAGTTAACAGTTAACTCATTTGCTTATTGTTTGGCCATTGGCCGCAGTGCGCTTCATTGAAATTGCCTTCAAGTTGTGTTCTCTTTGATAAGATAAAACCGTTAAGAGTTAATTGCCATTTAAAGCTTGTATGTTGTTAGCAAAGTATCTTCATTGAGTTACGTGTGTTTACGCTTGATTAAGAGAGATACTTTTTAGACAGATACTTTTTAGACACTTGTTACACTGGACAACACATGTTTTCTATACCTAGCTCTGATTCGCTTTGATTTATTAAAGTTCTTATTGACCTCAGGTTTATATTTTAACCCTTTACACTGCACTTAAACACGCTTGTTTATTATTTGTTCACACCTCAAATTGTTAGTTAGATCTCGGTGGGTTTTCTCAAGCGTTTGCCAACCCTGTTCAGCTGTATTTCGATTCACAACTAAACTTCAATTTTCAAGCACAATTTAACAAGCTTTACAAATTGAACAGAAGCAACACAAAATATAATTAATAATTTTTTTAGACACACTTTCGCAATGGACAAACACCGACTCGAGCCACACTTCACTTTATTCATTACAAATCATTTCGATACGAACAACAACAATTGCAGCTGCAGCGTCTTTTGGGTCTGTCTTTTTTTTTATATATATATGGCTAATACTTCACAGACACGCGCTTTTCATTTTGTGATTTTCTGAGCTCTGATAACGTCGTTAAGTAGCGTCTCGGAAAGCGAAAATGAAATCGAAATCAAAAGCAAAATGAAAATCCAAAATGCGCCAAAGCCGCCTTCGACTCTGCGCCGGCTGACCAACTGCTAGCAATGAAAATGTGCAGCAACTGTTAACCGACTTTTATGGCTGCTTGAATGTAATTAAGGCTATAAAACGATTTGATTTTGATTGATGCATCGCGCAAAGGGTGTGCAATGCACACAAGACAAAGGCAAACTAGCTATATCGAGGCGTCGTCTCTCTTGTTAGATGAAGCTAGCAGAAGCTCCAACATTCTCACATTTAGCCCAAACTTGATGATTCAAAGTTTCCATCTATCAGCCAAAAACATAGCTGTTTAGGCTTTAAGTAATTATAACAATACATTGGCCAAGATTTTGATTTTCAATTCTGATAAAAGGGCGTGGGCAATGCATCTAGTCACGTGTGTGCGTGTGCGTGTGTGTGTGTGTGTGTGTGTGTTTGTGTGCCTGTTAGGTAGACAAACGTGTCAGAGGTGGAAACACACGAGACTGTGTGTGCGTCTCTCTATAAGCATGTGCAACAAAAAACAGAACTGAGTTGAGCTGTTCGTCAGTTGTTGACGCTTGTTGCAGTCATTAAGGCGTGACGCCGTAAATTACCAAAGTGTAAACTACAATAGAAACAAGCAAAGCAACTGCTTAAAAACTATAACTCATAGTAAATAGTAAATACTTTGTAAAAAAAAAACAACAGCTAAACGCGCTGCGAAAGCGAATTTTATGACCAAATAACTATCTTAAAATATAATTTTCGCAGCTCGCCTTTGCGCTCATCCCAAATGTGTTTCGCATACGCCGCGTTGTACGCTGTTGCAAGACTTTCACATACTTTTTTCTATACTGCTGCTGCGGAATTTTGTGTAGATTTTTATATTGCCGCGCCGGAACCGAGTGTGTGACGACGGATGCGTTTCGGATGTTAAACAGCACACACACAAAATCCGGCAAACGAGAGAAATGTAAAAAATCCGAATTCAAAACAAATGCGAACCGCACACGTTTGCAGCTAGTTTCGAACTAAAAATCAACGCAAAATGCCGCAGCGTCAATCCAAAAGGCGGCTAACAAACAGGTTCGACGCAACCAAAACCAACAATAGCAGCAGAGAGCCACAGCGAGAGAGAGAGAGAGAGAGAGAGAGAGAACAGCAACAACAACAAGCTGGCAAAACATAACAAAACAAAATTATGAACAAGTGCAAAGTGAGAAAAGGCGAGAGAAGAGAACCGCGTCAGAAACTATTAAGTGCGGTGCGTGGGAGACTGTGAAACAGCGTTGCCAGCTAGATATAAAGATTAAAGCAGTTAGGGTGAATACAAATAAAGCCGGCATCTTGGCCTATTCTCTATATTTCAAATAAATATCGTAAAAGACATAAGTTAAATAAAACGGATAATGTTACTCAAGAATTCATGTTTGCAATTGTGTTAGTGCTAACAATTAATTAGAAAAGCAAACAGACAGGTTTTCATAATCAAGTAATTTTTGTTTGCGTTAGGCTAATGTAAAAGGTTGCTTTTTGATAAAAAACAAAAGTGTTTGTTGTTTTTTTTTTCTTATCAGAAAACAATCTTTAAATAATAATAAATAATAAATAAATAAATATTAAATTAATAATGATAAATGAATACAGATATAAAAAATATAGTAAAAAACATATTTGCTTGAATTATTGAATTTACAAAATAACAAGGAATAAAATGTACGGCAGTTATATGAAGCAACATTCATTTAATTTAAAAATTCCAAATTCATTTTCTAACGCAACGCATTATTAATTTATCAATCTCTAATGTAAAAAATCTGGCAGCACTCTCAGCAACAAACATCTTGCACTTTGCATGCTAACGAAAAAAAAGAATGCACTTGCAACATGTTCGTTGGCAACATGTTGGCAGACTGCAGATAAGAACCTGGGCAAAACAAACGGCATGCCTATTTATGCGACAGTCTGGGTTTTATACGTTATACTCGAAGTTAACTTTTGGCTGCCAAATTGTCATGCTGACACTTTGCCAACGGTTAAGCGTGTTGCCAAAAACTGTAAAACGTGGGCCAATTACTTCGGCCAAAGCTGCCAATTAGCATTGCAGGCGACTACCAAGCTTTATCAAGCTGCTACCTTAAGCCAAATTGATAGAGCCTAAACTCTATAATTTGGGCTCTTTGAAAGGTGGAAATCTAAATGAAGTTCAGCCAAATTGGAATAGACAGAGAAGGTAGACTATAAATTTCAAAGGCTTCAAGAAAATATGAAAATTATTTACAAATGTCAAAAATAAATCGAATACCCCCGATCCCCTAGTAGGCATCCTATTATATATCGGCATAAGCTTCGCCTGAACACTTCACTTTTAAGTAAACAGAATACATTCAAAGATTTTCTTTGAAAGACAGAAAAATTGTTGATAAAATTTTAATTGTTTTCAAATTTTCGAAGTTTTGACCAAAGACCAATGTGGAACTACTATACCGTAATCACATTTGAGACGGCTATAAAGATGAGCCCATATTGCCAGGGGCGGCCCACGCTGTGCTGGTTATTTTTAAAGGCGTATGCAATGTTTAAGTATTTGATTTTGGACCGCAATAGAATATTTTGGATATTATGCGCGTTTTGCATTTTATCAACATTGCTTATCAAATGGATAATAGGATATAAACATAAGAAAGTAAGTTGATGGGGACCATAAATAATAGACTCTGACGGTAATCGGTAATTATAGAAGCTCCGAAAGGAATGTTTAGTCAAACAAGAATTCATTCAGAGACGCTTCGAGGAGAGCATGGATGAACTATTAGCGATCCAATTGAGGGACAAAAAATCGGAGCACTTTGATTGCTTGTCGAATGAACATATTTTAATGGAAACTTCCTCAGAATTGATGCGGTTTCCAACCAAATCACTCGGGGGCGGTTCAACTATAACATTGAAAGAATCCCGAACTGAGCAATCCGAGGGCTTGCCGAGTGAACAAATTTTAACTAAGCAACATGATGCCACGTCGGGTGAATCTTTCGAGGAAGTTCCCGGTGTACAAAGCAAATTGACGCGGTACGGTCTACGTGTAACATTCAAAGAAGACCTGGCTGAGCAATGTGAGGGGCAAGCGAACGAATACCTTATATCGGAAAACTGCTCGGAAATTCCAGATGCACTAATCAAATCCGTCGGGAACGGCCCGCATGTAACATTCAAGGAAGCCTCAACCGACTCGTCCTCTTTGCGATTCTTTAACTCTGTCAGCCAGTCCACGCAAACGGGCAAGTTAAAGTCGTGTCTAAAATGTAATAATCCATATTTGTTCGAGTCTAACTCTGTCCCCAAAAAGTATCCGAAATGGAGGCTTTAATTGCAATAGTGGGCTAGTTAACTTAGGTTTTATTTAGATTTTGAGTTCGTTTTTGTTCATCTAATTGTTGAAATTTTAAGTTTTAGGGTTTGAATATAAATAAACAAGAGAATTTCTCTCAGGCATGTTAAGTACAATAGTTTCCCCTATAAGACAGTTGCTCTTAAATGCTAGTTTAACATCAATTAGGTTTTTGTGCTATTCGTGCACTTGACTTTGATGAATGCAACAGAGCAATGTTACTTTTTTTTTCTCAGCCAATGCAAAAACAAAGAAACATTAGCATGACAAATTAAAGCTGGGTAAGAGTCGACGGTCTCTGGGTGGGAATAACCAGATGCAATGGCTGGCAAGTTCAGACCTTAGCCAACAATTTACGAGGCACTTGCATGAAGGTTAAACCTTAACTGATTGCACAGTGTGCATCCAATTAGATGAAGATTTCTCACAACTAATTGCGGTTGAGCTGGCCAAAACTGTGAACTGTGCAGTTCCTGTGTATGTGGCCAGCTTTTGGGTCAATTGTGGATTGCTTGACAAAAATGCGGCCTAAATTCTGTTGTTGCAGAAGCAAAACAAAGAGTTGACAGAGTTGCCGCAAGCAAAACTCGTTTCCGTAACAGCTCTCCCTCTCTCTCTCTCTCACTTTATCTCACCAGCTCTGGCACTCTTTCGAGTTGTTGCTCTCTTGTGCGCATTCCAATGGCATGACAGCCCCCAACAACAATGCAAAATGTCTGCAAAACTTGTAAGCCAAGTCAAGCCGAACAGAAGAAGCGGCAGCTGAAGACCAGCTCGAGGCTCAACTGCGGCTACCTTCAACCTTTTCACTTGCAACAAGGCACAAACCCCGAGCTTCCCAAAGCGGATGAACAACTTTTCGTGCGATGAGGGCCAGAAGCAGTGACAAAAGCGTATCCCAAGTTAACTGAAATGGCAGGCCGTACGAGAAACAGGAAGCGAGCAAGTGATAAACAAAGCTGGCTATAAGGAAATGCCACAAACTATCCAGAGAACTAAGAGAAAATCTTACAAATTGTACGACTTCTTGAGTCTCTAATCTCGAGCAATTAATCTGTCGAGTTTATTTGCTTGCCATAAACTGGTCTATTAAATGCCAGAAAAATAGACCGTTTTATAAGCTAACAAACTCTTGACAGCAAAAACAAAAATAAACTAAAATATGTGTGGACTAGACAAAAAAAATATTAACGAAAATACTTGAAATTTATTCAATATATACAATTGAAAGCTATTCGATTGGACCAAAAAAGATTAAAAGAATGATAAGCTGCGCTGGCTTTAATTTAGTTAATTTACTAAAGCCAATTAGACCACATATCCGTCCAAACAATTTTCCAAATACATATTCAAAGCTCTTTTGTACAGTTTCCTAAAAGCATTTTATCTTATTGACATAGTAAAATAGTGCAAATTAAATACCATAACCGAAATGAACACAAAATTAATGAGATTGGGTTAGGACCAAATGAAACTCTACATGACAACCAAAAAGCAACCCAAATGAAAGGCATACGCTCATAAATATGAGAAATAAATAAATGTTGCTTACTGTCTCATGGAGCCCCAACGACGCTGGGATAAACTATCGGGATTGCTGTAAGAAATATGTATGATATGATATTTATTAAGAGTTTTAATTCAATAAAGAATTGAGTGTATGTAATATTTCGTGTCCCATTTTCTTAAAATGGAAGCAAGGGATTGTAAACCTATTAAATTAGTTGCACTCCTATTTGATGAGACTATTTTGCATGGTATTAGATCTCCAAATAACGCTAGATATCAGTCTATGTGATACTCCAAGTAATTTTAGAATTTTAGCGGAAAGCTGTTCAATAAAGTACTTTTAAATTTTATTCACGCTGAGCCCAAAGATTTGAATGCCTAAGTTGTTTACAGCTCTACGTTTTACCAAAATTCTAAAGATCAGCCTTTATAATGCACCAAATATCGTTTGCAAGGGCTATCATATAATTAGGAAACCCGTTTAAACAAAATACTATCAAATTTCATTCATGCCGAGCTCAAAGACTTGATTATCTTAATTTCTAGGATGTTTAAAGCTCTACGTTTTAAAATATAGTAATACCAGCAATATTTGCAGACGCTATTAGATATTTAGGGGAACGCTATTTAAATAAAATTCACTCAAATTGAGAGAATACAAAGTTCTGCTTATCGTATTTTCAAGGCTGTTTTGGTAAGTGGTACTATTTCCTTCTATTCCGTCTTCAGTTCAAATTTTACTTTATATAATTTAATTATAATTGCATTATAATATAATTATAACTAATACAACCTGTTGATATTTAAAGGATAATATTCAGAACCAAGTTTTTTTTTTTAAATCGAATTAAACCCGACTAATCTATAGTTCTGCTGGGCGTGCTTGTGTTAGATATATAGCAATACGTTTTTTTTGCTTTTTTTATCAATCGGATATTTTGCCAATAGAAGATATATTTAATGGGCAGACAGACGAACAAGCAGACGCACCTGCAACTTTCAAAATCACATTTTATGACAAAATTTTAATACCCCTTCAAAGCTTTAAAAACAGACTTCAATATCATATTGTCTTCCTATGCTTATATTTTTATCTATAATCAATTATATATTATCCTAATCTTTTGTAATTTACATGTAACTAAGTCCTGAGTACATTTATTTCTATGATAATGAGTTATAGCACAGTCCACATACTGTATAATTTAAGAGAGCACAAATGCTCTCACTATAGCTGAAACTTTAGTTCACCACAACACACCTCTCTCTCTCTCTCTTTGTCAACTGCATTCTCTCTTTCGGTCTCTACCGCGCGGTGGCTCTCTTCATCTAGAGTGTGTTGAACATAAGCGGAAACAATGAGTGCTCTCTGATCGCGCACTGACTACAAGCCGCGACTGCGATTTCGACTGGATCGGCACGCATGAATCACGGCCCAAACAGACAGACACAAACACGGGGCATAGAAAAACTGGTTTTCCAGTCCGTGGGTATATGCACATTTTGTATACATACAAGCGTAGTCAAATGTACAAAAGAAAAGGTTAAATATTCAAAAAGATTTACACAAATAAAAAAAACAGACAGACAGACACTGGCTGATGCTAACTGGCTGAATTTACTTGGACTTGGCAAACTGGTCATTTTATGGGCATTACGTCAAAAGGCGCGACGATTATGTGAGTGCAATATGTCGGGGACAACATAAATTTCTACTGCATTCAAGCTTTCCATAACTAATTGCGGATCGCATTGGCCTTATATGACAATCGAGACTCCGACTTAATATGTCTACAATCCCCACTTTTGCTGCTGTTACCTTGTAGGCGTGCGTCTCAGACTGCGTCTGGCCCAATTGTCGCGGGGCATGATGTTGAGCTCGTCATCACTGCAACAACAATAATAGACAGTGGGTTAATAAAGCTCTGCGGGTATAGTATATAAATTAAGCTTAGCTTACTCCTTGGGCGAGGATGAGACAACATGAGGCGCTAGATCGAGTTCAATGCCAGCGCTGTCATTCAAATTGTTATTGCCGTCATTTGAGTGTTCACTGTGCTCATGTGAGGAGCTGATGACATTGCCGTTGCTCACACTGTGATTGTTATTGCCGTTGCTGTTGCTGTTATTAATGTTGCCATTGACGGAACTGCCCGGCGCCCGCAGCTGTGAGCTGTACTCGTTCTCGCCATAGCCCTCAAAGGATTCGCCATCAGACAGTGAGGAGCACTGCGATTTGGCAACGCCCGCTGTGGAATTGATAGGGAAATAGTTATTTAGCGGAAATCTGTGAATTGTTTATGTACTGCATTTGCAGCTTACCTGTGCTCGAAGGCGGACTGCTGGGCGTTGGGCTGCTGTCGCCGGAAATTGTTTCGGCATAGAGAAAATTATTAGTTGTGGCTTTAATGGCCGCATTGTTGTTGGCCAATTGAATGCGTGGCATGGGCGCCATTCTGCCAAAGCGCTAAACCTGCAAAGAAACGCAAAAGGTAGGAAGTTACTTAAATTGTCTAACAGAAAGCTGCAAACAGGTCACTAGGACAGCTAATTGAGGTTCGACATGCAACCAAAGAAGCCACAAAACTGCAGCGCATTGCAATTCGAACTCTGTTAACAGAAAGTAGAAAAAAATATGACCTAGGTGAAAGGCTTTTTGATTATTTCTTGCTTATCTTTCAAATAAAGTTCGATTTTAGTTTAGATTGGGATTGTTTTCGCTTTCAGATTTGCTTTACTTTTTTTGAAGAAAATTTATTAATTTCTTTAATTATTTTTATGGTTTAAAATACATCTTTCGTTAAATGATTTGGTGTTGCATTTTTAAAATTGCACAGGTTTTACAATAATTTATTTGTTTAAAAACTGAAGCAACAAGAAATAATGACTATTTTCGCCATGGGAAAGATTTTATATCTTTGTGGACATATAGTTTACGGCTTTGCAGATAAGTGAGGAATTTTTGAAAGCTTTTAATTGCTTACGGCTTGGAGAAGATATCTTGAAAAACACAAATGTTTTGCAAATAACATTTTATTTTTTAAACGAGTCCTTGTCAGCTTTATACAAGTTGTGCCATATGCCCTCTGTCCTATGCCCTAGATTAGGGCAAATTTAAAATACACTTTCTAATAGCTATATGTACGACTGGCTTTGATTTCGATCACCCCAACACGGGGTTTACAATAATTGAAAAAGTAAAGATATCTATTATTCGATCATTCCTATGACAGCTATATGATATAGTGGGCCGACCCGTTCCGACATATGTACTGCTGGCCACACCAAGACGGACCTATACAAAGTTTCAAGACTGAGAGACTAGTGCGATCCACTCGGTTGTTGATGCTGATCTACATATACTTTATGATATCAGAGATGTGTATCATCACAAAATTATAATGCCCTCTACAAGGGCATTAAACAGGATTTTGTGCTTTGTAATCACTACTCTAATATCCTAGCTTTTTATTGTTCAAGCGTTCACAGAATCTATTCCCCTAAATTATTGAAAATTACTAACATTGAATAATTCAAAATTATAAAATTAAAGATTTAAATAATACTTTTAATTTAAGCATAAACAAGCTTAGTGTTTTACATACTTTTTTCGTCAACGCAATAAATATGTAGCAAAACATTGCGAGAAACATATTTTAATTATACCATAATATATTCATAATATAAATATATTATGCTATAAGTTTCTTAATCGATGCTCAATATATTATGCAATTTGTATCCGCAACATTACCAATCGCTTTCGAAATTATACTTATTTATAATAAAAAAAAACTGCAACAGGTGCAACAGTCATTGCATAGACTCCATTGACGCGATAAAAACCGAACGAACGGAAGTGGTCAACCAAAAGCGTAACAAGTAACCCAAATGGGTCGAGGTTTGTTGTGGCCACTTCCCGTTGGACAAATGACAAACACACAACACAACAGCACACATCCCCCGCACTTTAAGTACCCCGCAATTAGCTGCAGAGCAAAGGCGGGCGGACAGGCGACATTTCTAGAGACCTATTTGTAGGGCCCGCTAAGCGTGCGTAATTACTTTATAATTGTTGTTGGCTCCTTCTTTGCACTGTCATTTAGAGAGAGATAGAGAGAGCGAGAAGGAGAGGGGAGAGAGAGTGAACTTTACCTAGTTTTTTGGGTTGCACGCTTTCGTTTCGTAGAAAGCAAGAAAAAAAATGTACTTGGGAGCAAAATCTATAAAAATATCAAGTACAATAAACCTCTCGTGTTTATAGTTGTGTTTGGATTATAATTTTGTCATTGATTGATTGAAATGTCAGGGCCGTTAGGCAACGTAGGTTAGAATTAGGTCACTTTACTTTTGGGCAAATGAGAAGAGCTAACAAGTATGTTAAACACAGGTAACTATCTAATTTAACTATCTATTAAGTACTACCTGGGTTTTTAAAGAGTTTACCTTATTTATAAAGACATAATAATATGTGGTAAGGACTTTTCAGCATTAGATAGTTTTTTCATTATACTTTTTACCCATCTTCATTTCGAAATAAGATCTTACGTCAGCTCTTTCAGTTTCTTCTCCAAATTTAACTTTCCTCATTTACAATTTTTTTATGAAAATAACTTTCTTAACTCTGTTAGTTATCTGAAAACCCCTCAACCTTAAGCTGAACTTCATCGCATGTCTCTTTTCACTTTAAATAAGCTAGCTAATAATAATAAAACAAACAATTGCAATACAATTATATTTGTCATAATGAGGCAACATAAAGACATGTGATTAAATATTGATTGTCTAGCAAATTGCAGCAAACGTTTTCAACTGGAAAAATGCGCAATAATGAAAAATGATTATTACATGGTAGAAGTTCAAAGCGAAAGCCAAACCAAAAAGTAAACAAAACAAAAATAAGTAAATAGTTAAAGCCAACAAATGTTTATTTTTATGCTTTTGACCAATGACCAAATGGCAGAAAGGCGGAAAGGCAAAGTCAAAGGAGGAGCCACTTGATAGGTGCAATGAACTCTGGAGTATCGACTCGAGCCGTTGACGTGACGACAACTGCATGAAAAAATCGATGCTGGCAAAGTTGGGCAAAGTTGGCTAAAACAAAAATCAAAAAAAAGGACTTATGCAATTGCCTTTCCTATGCATAATCCAAAGAAATGAGGGCGTGTGAGCTTGTCAGTCACAAAGCTGATTCCTATGGCACCTCAACAGTTGCATGTCGTTAAAGTATACCCTATAAAAGTTGAACTCAGTTCATGCTCACAAATTCTAACCGTTGCTCATTCATTAAACATTTTTATTTTCTTTAGAGAACTTTTAAATTAAACACTTTTAGAAAAAAAACCCCAAAGCAAGTTATTATCTAAATTGGAATTTAACATTTTGTCTAATGCATTGAAAAGGCTGAGTTAAATTTCTAGAAGCTCTAGTTTCCCTCATTGTGATAATTGTAGCTTTAAAAGCAGTTATTGTTCCTAAATATTTATTAGATTAAGAATTTATTGTCCATTTCTTCGTTAAGATTAATAATTCATCCATGATAAAAATATAAGATCTTTAGAAATTAAAATAATTTGAATCAATATTATATTTTTATATTTTCTTTGACTTTTTTATATTATACACGATTTTTGTGTCTTTTGTTACAAAAAGTCTCCGGAATAGAAACAATATTTATAGACTATTGTACTACAGGTATTATTAATTGTATTTATTTATTCACCGATTTATTTATTTTGCTTATTTAATTATTTATTTTATTTACATTGTTAATTTTTATTATTTATATTATTTATATATTTTATAATATTTATTTTATTTTATTTATTTATTTTTAGTATTATTTTTATTATAATTTATAATTTTTTATTTTATTTATTTCTTAATTACATTTATTTATTTTAAATATTCATTTTATTTATTTCTTTATTAAATAATATTATTATATATTAATTAATTTTTATTTTAGTGATTTTATTTATTTTATATTTTTCTACTTTATTTAAAAAGGAAAAGGTTTCCACATTTTTAACTAAATATGCCCCATTAGGGTATTCCCTCAAAAAGTATTCATCACGTTTAATACTTATACATATGTATTGTAACTACAATATGTATGTCAGTTTCTAATAACTGCAATCCTCTCAACTGCCGGCTGCTTTGCCCGCAACCTGTATAGCAACAACAACAACAACAGCAAGCTTCAAAGTGCTTCTCATACAGTTATAAAGCTGCAAAGATGCTGCAAGGCAGAGAGAGAGAGAGAGAGAGAGAGAGGGAGAGGGAGAGAGGGTGGGTCTGTAATCCTCACGGTTGGATTTATCATCTGTCATGCCTCGCAGCGGATTCTCAGAGTTATAACTGTGCAACGTTATTTGCAGTTGTTGTTGCTGTTGTTGTTGTTGTTTGCGCTTCTCCGATTCGCTGATTTGTAATGCATTTTTCATGCAAGTTGTCTCTATAATTGTAAATGTATTTCCCATGAATATTTTTCTTTTGTCTATAACTCCAACAACATCATCAGCAAATCAGATGTGCACAAATAAAGAACTGTGTGAATTTTTTTGCTTCTATAAAAAAACAAAGAAAGAGCTGTGAGAACAACGTGCCTAACGTGCGCGAAACTTAAAGTATAATTAAATAAATGTTGGTTACTAGCTTTGAGAGAAGCCTAAAGCCATATTCAGATCAACAACTTTTATTAAATGTTGCCTGTTCTTATACCACGTGATTCGTTTTGAGCTAGCAGAACAGACTGAAATATTTCTATAGCATTAAACTGGAAAAATGTTCATTTCATAAAATATTTAAATTATTAAAGAAATTTCTCTAAATTATATAAGTTGATTTATTTTAATACCCTGGAATGTATATAACAGGCAGAAGGAAGCATCTCCGTTCCCATTAAGTATCTCGGAATCTATATAAACTAGTTTTGCATTCCTTTTATGGGGCCTTACTCAATATGTGGTTCCTGGTTCAGCTAATATTTCCTATTGATAGGAGTTTTTTGTATTTGCTTAAATATTTTTTGCATATAAAAGATGTTAAAATGCTCGAACTTCTACCAATTCAAATGATCAAATATAGATTTTATACATATTTAAGTATAAGTACTATAATCTCTATATATATAACTGTTTGTCCTGACTGATTGACTGACTGACTGACTGACTGACTGATTGGTGATCAACGCACAGCCCAAACCGTAAGAGCTAGGAAGCTGAAATTTTCACTGTAGCTACCTTATGTGATGTAGGTGCACGTTAAGACGGGGTTTCGGGAAATTCCACCCGCAAGTGTTGCAAAATCGCGAAAAACGTTTGTATGTAACTTTTTTGTTTACCATCCGATCAGCCTCAAACTTATTTTCAAAGATCTTTGTTCAAATTCATTTGAGGGGTGTTTCACACTTTTAGTCAAAGATTTGGTGGGTGACGTTTCGCGCTCAAATTCATTTCCAGAGATCTATAAGAAAAATCATTTGATACGTGTTTCGCACTTTTCACAGAATTCAAACTTCTTCGGGGGGAATGCGATTTAAAGATTTTTTGGACGAAATTTTAAGTTGTTTCCGATTTGCTTCAAACTTATTTTCAAAGCTCTACATAAGAACTTAACAAACACGTATTTCAGCGATTTGGAAAATTCCGCCCGCAACAGTGGTAAATTGGCGGAAAACGGTTGTATGAAAGTTTTTTGTTTGCCACCCGATCGGCCCCACACTTATTTTCAAAGATCTTTGTTCAAATTCATTTAAGGGGTGTTTCACACTTTTCGAAAAATCCGTCCCTCCTTGGTGGAAATGGAGGTCAAAAATTTGGTGGGTGACATTTCGCGCTCAAAATCATTTCCAGAGATCTATAAGAAAAATCATTTGAGACGTGTTTCACACTTTTCGCAGAATCCAAACTTTTTCGGGTGGAATGCGACTCAAAGATTTTTGTACGAAGTTTTAAATTGTGTCCGATTTGCTTAAAAACTTATTTTCAAAGCTCTACATAAGAATGTAATGAATACGTGTTTCAGCGATTTGGGAAATTCCACTCGCAACAGTGGTAAATTGGCGGAAAACGTTTGTATGAAAGTTATTTGTTTACCGTCCAAACAGTTTCAAAATCATTTCAAATTTGTTTGAGAACATTGATTTTATAACATACGTGCCACGGGCAAGGCCGGGTTATACCCGCTAGTATACTATATATCATAAAAATATGAAGAAATTATTTTTATAAAGCTCTACGAGTCGATGACTGATTTCTGATTATATGTTATTCATACTATATTTGTTAATGCAATCGTTGTTATTATTATTATCCATTATAATGTAGTCCAGCAAAAATTGCTCATTTAATTTTACTATAACTGCAATTATATTGCTGCCAATTTAAGTACTTTGAACTTCAATTTTTAATGAACAAATCGAGTAGATATTTGTAATTCTCTCTCAAAAACTCTCACGATATATTATATTGCATGCAACCCATAGGCATCGCATTAGCCATATGCTATAGATCAGAAACACATGCCACAAGACACAGAACTCAATATATGATTTAATTATAGCACAAGCTGCGCGTTTGTGGGGGGCGTTTGCTATTTATTAGATGTTATCCGAGACTATAGCCAGCCAAACGGGCGGCTACTGACCACAGACTCATTTGGACGAACAGCAGCTGCTGCCCCCAGTGACTTTGACATGAGTCACAAACTTGAACTTGCCGCGCGAAGCGAATGTGAAGAAAAACATATTTATGTTTAAAATACGCTCAGTGGATGATGTCAAATTTACGATGGGCAAACGATTCAATTTACTAATCAACCGAACTGCTGAACGATCTCGTCGTGTTCTCATTCCGAGATGACAGTGTAAACAGCTGTTAAGTGTGTGTTTTTTGGATGGATGGGGTAGAGGAAGCAGGAAGGGATTTGTAGTTAACATGTGGTGCAATGTTACGAGAATCAGACGATTACATAATTAAAGCACACGCGTTGGGTAATAATAACAGCAAATGTTCAGTCTCTGGAGCTACTTAAGAATATGAAGCAAGGAGAAAGTAGGGAAGATTTAAATCCGAAGATTTAATACCCTCGTATATATTTGCCTTCTCCAGACATGTGAGAATGCTGAAGTTCGCATGCTGAAGTTCGTAAATGCTCAGTTTGATGCAAATGTCTTGGAAAACATAATAATTTGGTATACAAGAACTTTAAAGGTTCTATAGGTAAAGGTGCTATATGTTATAGTAGCCCGATGTTGAAAAGATTTCGCATGTATATAAGGACATAGTGAAACCTATAAATGCCTAGTAAGGTTTCATATCTTGATAAACAAATATGTTTTCCATAGACGAACCTACTTTTCGACCGATCGTTCTATGACAGATATAGGATATAGTTAGTTTCGACGTATGTACTGCCTGCAACAGAAAGACGGAAACAGACAGACGGACATGACTATATCAACTCGACTGTTGATGCTGATCCAGCATATACATATACACTTTATGGATTCCCTTTACAAGCGTATAAAAAATATTAAATATATAACAAAATTTTAAACTGTTCACAAATATTTTCTATACACTATATCGATTGAAAATGGTTTCAAAATGGTTTGCTGCGTTTTCATTTAGTAGATTATTTACTTTACATTATTTTGGATAATAGTATAAATTAAAAATTGAGTTAAATTAAATATATTCAACTATTTTCGGGCTTAATAAGTGCTGAAATCAATTTCCCCATAACTTATTTGACAGCCCTCTCAGACAGACAAATAAGCCAACAGTCGGGCCAAACAATGTCTTCAAGTATATGTCAGCTGGTCTGGTCTGGCATTTTAATGAGTCTCTATTCTACGATCAAGCACATGGCATAGCATGGCATAGGTGCCCCATTCCATTGTCATAATGCGAGTAATGCGCCGGCATTATGAAACCACACGAACGGCAAAAACAACAACAACAACGACAACGACTAACCAAGTTTGGGCATGTAACTCAAGTGGCCCAGAAGAGGCAGCAACAGCGGCAACAACATGTGGCAGCCACTCTTCTCTTGGCATGGCGCACGCGACTCGCTTTGGGATGGATTCGTACCACATGAGCTCATGAGCAGCGAGCATAGACAAAAACCAAATATTGTGCATACTTCAAGTGAAACAAACTCATAAATTCTGCCCTAGTGAGAGTTCCATTGAAAAACTCAATTAAAACGGCGTCTGGCGTAGAGCGTTAAGGGATTTCGAAAGAACCTTTTCACAAGTCTGGAAATTTGTTACCTGCCAGCGAAATATTGAACTCGAGTTATATTGAAAATAGCAAAGCAAACAGCTGTCGAGATTCAAACAAGCGATATGCCAGTATTCTTAGTTTATCAAGAGACCGCAACCAGCAGCTGTTATAGAAAAGAATTAGATAAGAGATAGAAACAAGATAAACTTAATGCTAAATATACATACATTATTTGTATATCTGTGGACGAGTTAGTTATTAGTAGCTCGATTTTTAGCAAGGTTTACGCAACATTTGCACAATACCTAAAACTAATCAACTAAGCTGGTATCTCGCTATTTCTCTCTCTCTCCCTCTCTGTTTCTCTCTGTCAAAACGTGTTTTACGCTTAAATACATAAATTATATTTAAGTGCAATGCAATTTTTACCTGCTACGTGCTTATACTGGGAATGTTTTTATACATTTTTACCTATTTAAAAAAAAAAAGAAAATGAGAATACAGTAGACTAACAAACACCTGATTCATGTTAGTGTACTTTTAATTTATTTAAATGAATTATATTGAAGTATTCAATATTGAACAGCTCCGCTTAACTAAAAACATAGATACACAGTTAACACTTTTAATTTTATAAAAATTGATTTTGTACTTGATTAGTATATACAGATAAAGTATCTTTCATTATTTAGCAATCGACATCAAATAAATAATTCCATTGAGACTAACCCACCAATTTAAGCCACAATTTTAATGCCGTTGACTTTTTGAGAATATAAGAATATTATTATATACCACAATAAGATCTCATAGTGAAAATTTCATGAAGATCGATTTAGAATGACAGAAGTTATTATGAAAAACGTGTGGCAAGCGAAACTAGGGTCTTGGTATGGCTGTGGGGTATAGGGCGGTGCCAAGGCTGAATGGAGTTGCGAGTTCGACCTTGATATATGGAAGTAAATTATTAAGTTTTTTTAATTTTGAATCCAACGAGTGCTTTTGGCTGCATTTGGTGTAGGCAGAAGAACCATAATTCCATTTGCTGCTAAAGCATTAAGTTTTATCTTCAAATATTTAAATTTATCAAATCCACAATTTAAGCTAATTTAACTTAATATCTTTGTTTACACAAAGCATTCCCTTGTGTGGCATAATAAACAATATTTATTTTTATTTATTTAATGCTTCACGAGGCGCCTTTATAAACGCCCAATAAAGCTGATCTCGCAATCATACGCCCCCCTTCCAAGCAAAAAAATAAAAGACAACAAGACGCCCCCAAAATAGAAAAAAGGGAATCAAAGACCAATATTGATAAATTATACAAACAAAGTCAGGAGAATGGAAATGGGGAAAATGCATTGCGACACTCGAAGAATAGAAACAAATGAACTGAAAATTAGGTCACTGGGCATCGGAAAACGTGTGGAAAATGCACAACAACACAACAAAACAAACAGCAGCAACTGTGAAAAACTGTGGGAAAATGTCGTAAAAAAATAAAATGAAAAATTTCTTCAAAACTTTAGAACTTGAAAGACATTTGCCAAGTGCAGTTGAAAATTGTTTCAGAACAGCTAACAAATTGTTTGATAAATTGAATAAGAAAATGAAATATCGAAAGGGAAACCAAATCTGGTTGACTAATGGAGCGTTGGAAATGAACAAAATAAAATAACAATGTGGACATTTTAATTAAGAAATCTCCATCTGGTGTGGAAAATTTGCCGCCTTCTACTATTCAAAATAAAACGAAACAAATCCCATTTGCGCGGATTTGACATATTTTATTTTTATGCATCTTGAACTGTCTGCACCTCTTAGGCAAGCGACTCGGGCCGAGACTCTATTTCGGATTGCAGGCGACGCGGCGGCAACCTCGTGGATGCCACGCTGGCAGTTCCCGCTAATTTGTAGCCGTCTGCGGAGAGTAGACGCGCAGCAGGTTTAAAATTCTTGGGGCGTACACCAAAGCGGAAGCCAAAGAGAAGCCAAAAAATGTAAAAAAAAAAAAATCCAAACCTGGTTGACTACTTTCCTGAATGAATAATGTGGCAGGCGTTGCAGTTGGGCCAGGCAAAATTCCTCTCAATAGCGACTTCATTGTAAGATTTAAAAGAATAAAATAATGGCTGTGCATATGTGCAAAAAAAATTGGTGTTTTATCTATTAACCAATGCGGAGGATTCATAAAAAAAATTGCATCAAATAATGATAAAATAATGATGCATATAATAAACTTCTACTTAAAGAAAACTAATCTCTATATATAAAACTGTTTGTCCTGACTGACTGACAGATTGGTGATCAACGCACAGTCCATACCGTTAGAGCTAAAACGGGGTTACGGGAAATTCCACCCACATGTGTGGAAAAATTGCGAAAAACGGTTGTATGACAGTTTTTTGCTAATCATTCGAACAGTCTTAAAATCATTTTTAAAGATCTTTATGAGAATTTATCTGATACGTTCTTGGGTGGCAAATGCGAGTTTAATAAACGAAAGTTTATTCTTTATCTTCAAGATTCTCACCGCAAGACTAATATGGGCGGAAACAGTTGATTCTAAGAATATTTCATCTGATGCTAAGAATATTTTGCTCATATGAAAGGAGCGTATCGAATGGTTCGTTGTGCAAAAACTCTGTTTAAGATTTATTGTTTCTGAAGCAGCTTTATGATATACATATATTGAAGAAGTATAGTGAATAAGTTCAGTCTGGTTAACTTTTGATAAGTAAAAAAGTTTATGTTTATAAAATTAAAATGTTTTTGATGGATAATCCCTATGTCAACCAATGATATAGTGTTCTGAACCGACTGTTTCCGACAAATATTCGAAATTTCAACATTGCTGAGAAACTAGATGATACTCATGAAAGTTATGTATACTTCATTGTGACCTTCGCAAGCGCAAAGAGGATTGAAAGTACTTTTTATACATGTCCCCAAGTATTTAAAGGCCTTAAGGAAATGCGGAAGTCCGTTCGTCTGCCTATCTGCCACGTACTGTGTCTGTGAGATACATTCAAAACTACAAGCCGCAACACATGACAGAACAAAAGAATATAATACAAATATAAACAACAATGACAACAACTACAAACAACAGCAACAACAGAGTGGTCGACACCTGTTTAAAGTCGTTGCAGTTCTTAAAGTTCTTTGAGTTCGTTTCGTGTGCGTTTGCATTGCCTCACCTCTCCTCACCTCACCCCAGCTCAATTGTTTACTTAGGTCTGGCTGCGCGACCCGACAAAAAACTGTCGCCCTGTCAACGTGCCCGAAGTAGCCGACTTGGCATTAGACATGCCTTGGAGTTTTCCTTTTGAAGCGAACTAATTACCAACACACATTTCATCAATTCCATGCACATTTTCATTGATGGTGCATTGAACCAAGGCAGGTGGTGCATGCCACCATTTGGCCTAGTTTGCTGACGACTGCATTTCCATTTTCAAGTGGATTTCCAGCCAATTATAACTCAATTGAAGATGTCATCGTCTGTCTATGCGGTCTCTAAACATCTTCTCTTGTTTATTGACTGCTTCTCAAGCTTAAAAAGCTGCCACAGTTTTTGTTGCTGCTGCTGACACGTTTTTTTACTTTTCGAGGCAATTGTTTTTGTTGTTTCTCTTTCGTTTTTGGCAACAACAATAAAATACAACTGGCACGAGTTCTCGCTTTGGCTTGTTTATAAACAAAAAAAAAATAAATAAAAAGTTAAAAACAGAATTAAATCTTCTCAACTTGTTTGCCTTGAATCGTATCGAATTGAAGTTCAAATGCGGCAAAATGTTTAATTATAATTTTAGCTGCGGTTTTTTTCTCTCACTTTTTTTTGCATTTACTTATGCATTTGTTCAAGTTCTGCGAAAACTTAATAAATTAAATATGTATACATATTTTAATGGGAATTACCAAAGAATAATTTATTCAATTTTTTACGGCATTTTGATTAAAATAGATAACTGTAGCGCATTTTTCTTAATTCTTTGTTCTTGGTCTAGGAATACAAGAGCTCGAACTTTGTGGAGACAAAAATATTCTTGAATACCATTGGAAATAAACAAAATTGGAATTAACTTAAGTTTTTTTAACCTAAATATTTTGTTTATATGTATATCATTCGGTTCGGCTTTTGAGTTTTTTATGGATTCGCATCCCACGAGTTTTGGGTTCGATTCAAAACCAGTTTGTAGTAAATATTTTGTGTGATCTTAACTAATAATAATTATTATAATTTGACCAGATCTAAACTAATAATATTATTTCCAATTTGATTAGACTTGGAACGCTATAAAGCACATGCGTAATACGAGGGTATTCTACTTCCATACCCTGTTTTGTCCCTCTAAATATTACTTGAAAATGAATGAAGCTGACAACAGGTCAAGCCCAAAGAAACTCCAAACTGCATATGCAGAAGTAAAACCCAGAAGCCAAAAGACAAACAAGTAACCAAAAAGAGAAACAACAACTACAAAACATGGCCAAGCCACATAACTGTGCCAAGGCCCGGCAACAACAACAACAACAAGAGCCACGAACAAATTTTGGGCAGCGAAAATATGCAAAGTGCACAGCAAAGCAGAACCGTTAGACCAGCCTAACGCGTGAAAGAGATGGATATAGAGAAGTTGAAAGTAAGGGGAGACGTGGGGTGGGGGTAGCTGTAATTTTAGAGCGCCAAGCAATGTTAATAGGGGCCAAATGGACTTGAGGAAAAATGAAAAACTATCAAATTACAATACATAACGCAAAAGAAGAAGAGGAAACAAACGAGACAAAAAGTGATGCAATGAAAAGCAGCAGCAAAGCAGAAGAAAAACAGGATGAACGCAGCTGCTGCTGCTGCATCTTTGAGTGGGTTTCGCATTACCAAAACGCAGCCTCAAGTGTCGCATCGCCATGTCCTAAGCCTGTTCGTTTCCTGTTGCACGCAGGTGGCCATAACTAAAGCAACAACAACAACAACAACGTCTTCAACAGACGGAAGTACTTGTACTTGGTCTCATTCTTGCCCCAACCCCGCCTTCGCCGACTGCTGCGATCGCTGCTTGATAGTGAAGTTGCAATCACAATCTCCGCAAATGAATTAAAAGCAACAACCACTGAAAATAGAGTTAACCATTCAAGCGTGCCTGACTAGGAAATACCCTGTAATCAAAGCTGCAATGCACCACAATATTAAATACTAGGCTTATTATTAGATATTTTTTAGCATATGTAAGCGTGAAAGCTTTTTATGGGAGGATATCGACAACTGAATATTACTTACTATATATACCCCTCATCTACTTTAGGCGCGTACAGGTTATTTAAAAAAACTTCCTCAACGGCAAACACACAAAAGCCCAAACCAAACCAGAGAAAACAATAAACTAAACCAAAAGCGTCGATGCCGACGTCGACGTCAGCGATGGCGCCAACTGGCACAACATGGCTAAGCCAACAACAGCAACAACAACAACAACAGCAGCAGCAAAATGGCAAAACAACAACAACAAAAAACAAATACGAATTTCGCATTTGTGCAAATGTTACAACTAACTCGTATACAACTGTAACTAAAACTAAAACTAAGACAAGTCATTTACTTAATTGCGCGTACAGCAAAACAAAAATCAAGTGAAAAGTGTGCAGCCGACTGCGCAATACTCTGTTCACAAAGAAAAAACAGAAATTGGTATTTGCACTAAAACTGTGCCTCCAAGACACAAATTTTTTAACTGTAAATTGTAAAATAAAATATAAAACTCTTAAATAAATTGATTTTTGCGATATTTATCACAAATGCAACATTCAGTATTTTAACATTGTGAATAGAGTATAAAAACGCCGACAAAATGAAATGCATCGAACAACCAATGCAGCCCCAGCCGCTTACAGTTTGAGAATCAATAACAGTAATAACATTGCGTGTGAAAAAAAGACATTCCAAGAAAAGAAATGACAAGAAGCAAAATAATGTTAGCCCTATTTTTTTATTAACAGAAGAATGTTTAAATAAATACACCAACAAATTCAAAAATGTTAATCGTGTGACAGATGAACGAACAGCTGGACAGCATGACAAACTTGCACGACAAACTTTTAAGCTCTCATGCCCTGACTAATGAGATCTACCGCTAATGAGCCCAAATAGAGAACAGTCGACAGCTGCTGTTCCAAATTATTTAAAACAGTTAAAACGCACCTGTTAAAACTGTTGTATAAAATATTTATCTAATTTTCTTTTGCGCTGCGTATGTGCGTACATATTACCGTTAAATGTAGCAGAATATGAAATGCACTTTTGTAAGCATGCACTCACACACAGAGAGAGAGATCACATACAGTAGAGAAGAAGCAACAGTTAAATTTCTTGTTGTTGCGCACCTTTTTCTTGATCGGCTGTTTCTGCTGCTGCTTCCGACGAACTTTGAAGAACAGGTAGTTGAAAAATTTGTTGAATTTTATATTTTTTTAAATAATAGCTGCGTTGTATTTTTTACTTTTCGTGTGTTGGCCAAAATGTTGCAATTTGTGCAATTGTTAACTGCACTTTCACTTGGCGCGCGGGCCGTGTTTTTACACTTTGCGGCTTTTTATATGAATACACAAACGCTTGGGTTTCGTATTTTTACGCGTGCGTAACGTTGGCAACGAATTTGCATACCATTAGATTGTGATTTTGTTGCTTCACAAGCACACGCACACCGGGACATAGGCACAGGTACAGGCATAGGCGAGGAAACGATACGGAACGACGTAATTTACCCGCGCGCACATCCGAACCGCACAAAATATAAAACGAAAATACTAAAGTAGCTGACCATTATGACCGCATTTGATAACAAGCAAAATGCCAAACTATCGATAATTCCGATAGCACCAAGCATAAATACTAAAACTGTTAATTAACATCGTAATAGCATAACGTTAAGCCCATTTTGAGTGCAAAACTCAATTGGCGCGCATATTTGAAAAAAAAATGGGGCAACATAATTGTTCAACATTTTTTTTTATCATAAGCACGATGTATTACAAGCGATTTGAGTAATTTAAGACTATACTAAAATCAGTTGCTAGGATTTTACAGCGGACTAGTTAGTGTCTTCCATCTTGCCCTCTGACGGGACAGTGGCATAACTATCATCTTCCTCCTCTTGATCCTCCACACTCTGTTCACCATCTTCATCAGTATCGCTTGAGTCTTGAGATTTTGTCGCTGTGCTGCTGCTGCTGCTGCTGCCGCCGCTGGTGGTTGTGTTGGCGGTGGCGTTGGAGCTGGTGGCGCTAGTGGAGCTGGTAGCATTGGCCAACATAGCCGCTTTGGTAGCGTTGTTATTGTTACGGTTGGGGGCGGAGTTGACTGCAACATTGACCACACTGGGACACTTGCTATTAAAGGAGCTGGAAGCCGCTTTATAGTAAGAACTGTTGGCCAGACTGCTGACCATTTCCAGCTGCTTATGAGCTGCATTCACTTGGCTTGTAATGGAAGCCAAAGGGCTGGGATTCGAGTTACCGTACTTAAAGCCAGAGATGCTATTTACCGCGCTCAAAGAAGTGGGCGCTGCAAAGCCCAAGGAAGAATTTCGCCGTTCTCGCTGGTCCGACCGATTATTACTAGAACTCATCTGTGCATCACGAAAGCCAATTTTTGGCACATTGAATGTGTCCAGTTTAAAGATATGCCGGGAGGGGCTTCGATTAAAGGACTTTTCCACACGCATCGTCTGCACTGGCACAATAGGTCGACGTACACACCGGATAGGCGGTGCACCCGCCTTGGCTGACTCTCCGGTGACCGCATCGCCAGCATCGCCACCAGTGTTCGCGGAGGCGACATGGCTAGGTTCACAGCGCTGCTCGAAATGCGGCATGCTGTGGGGATGGGCGTCCGGATGAAGTACGCCTTTGGCCAGACGCTGGCTAGCTGTTAATTTGCAGTGGTCCTGCAGTGGCGGCGGCACATACACGGCTGCCGGCAGAATGGCACTGACGCCCAGGCCCAGACGCTGCTTGATCTCGCACATAGTCTGTTGGGCAGCCTTGCGCGCCTTCTCAGAGCCCATCTCCAGCATGTAGATGAGTTCGTTGCGATTGGTCAAATGTAGGTTAATCTTTTCGCGTATGGGCTTTAAATGCTCAATGATCGCCTCGGCCACGCGCTCCTTGTACTTGGCCGTGTCCAATTGCTTGGCCTCATCCACCACCGTCGTAATGTCCTGGCCGGTAACTAGAGCATGAATATTGACCAAATTGCTGACTCCGGGACGAATGTTGGGACTGTACGAGATGTCCGAAGTGAAATCTGTGACGGCTTTCTTAATTTTCTCTTTGATAAGATCAGGTGAATCGCTTAAGTGAATGGTGGCTTTATGATTTAGGTCGGATTTGGACATCTTCTTGGATGGTTCGCGCAAAGACAGTATACGAGAGCCATCGTTTTCCTCAATCATTGGAGTGCAAACCGGAAACATTTCACCATAGCGCGCATTAAAGTTGCGTGCCAAATGCTGTGCCAGTTGTATATGTTGGAGTTGATCGATTCCAACGGGCACATGGGTAGCTCTGCGGGCAAACAGATGGAATTAGATAAAATCAGCCAAAGACCACAGGACGGTGATGGGCCAACGATTTGCCACCATTGCGCACTGGTCAAGCACTTACTTGTAAAGCATAATGTCGGCCGCCTGCAGCACCGGATAGACAAACAAGCCCAGCGGCACTTCACGTACAGTTCGCGACTTTTCCTTGAACTGCGGCAGCTGGGCCAGCCTCGGCATCGTGGTCAGCGAATTGAGTATCCAGTTAAGTTCGCTGTGCTCCATCACGGTGGACTGCACGAACAGCGTGCTTTGGGCGGGATCAACGCCGCAGGCGAGCAGTGTGGCAGCCATCGTGAAGATGTTCTCTCGCAGCAAAGGCGGGTTATGCGGAATAGTAATCGAATGCATGTCAACGATGCAAATAGTTACATTCTCACGGGATTTCTGCAGCTGCGTCCATTTGCGCACTGCGCCCAAATAGTTGCCCAGATGCAGTGAGCCCGTTGGCTGAATGCCGCTAAAGATTTTCCGTGGCCAGCGCTGAATCGGCTGCAATGCGAGTCGATTCAAGCTTTTCGGTTACATCATAAGCAACAGCACTCACCTGGATCTGGTCCGGGTCGCCAGTTTGTGACTTCTTCTGTGACTTACTAGTTAAGCTGGATTGACTCGTGGGCGGTGTGGGCATTCGTTCTCTGGGAGCAATTCCGGATGATTGTATTTGACTGACATTTAGCAAACGCTTGGCCAACGACATTCGACGTGTGAGACGCGTAAAACGGTTGGCACGATTTACATTTAATTTACCAACGCGAAACATTGCAAGTGTTCTTAATTTTGTACTTTTTTACCTATGTGGATTTATTTGTAATAGAAAATTGGAAAACTTATTGACACTGGATAAAATAAAATAACACCTCGAATCTGCTGCTAAATTTTGACAACACTTGTTTAAAACTGAGCATATGATAGGAGTGACCATACTGACTATGAATTTACAGTTTTGTTTTGTTTCGATATATCGAGCAGCTGTTCCTACGATATTTCAACAAATGTCGATAATAAAATACGAATAGCGATAGTTAATGGTAATGGGCGCGCAACTTTATTCTAAACTTTTTAAGCAGTTCGCCGACTACAAAGCATTGTTTTGTAATCTATATATTGATCGGAGATGTTTCGTTTCATTGAGAATTTCAAACGGGTGGAGAGTTTAATATATCGAATTGCAGTTAGAAAGGTGCAATGGGGTTGGATCTAGAAATTTATTGGCTTTCCAAATGCGGCCGCCACGTTAGCCTCACGCAATGCTTCAGCGCAGGTCTACAGGAAATAACAGAAAGAAAAATCACAATCCAATAGTTATATCATTGATCGATTTTCGAGCTTACCGGATGAGCATGACAGACACGAGCAATATCTTCCGACGAAGCTCCATACTCCATGGCTAGAACGGCCTCATTGATAAGCTCGCCGGCGACAGGGCCAATGATGTGCGTGCCCAGCACGCGGTCGGTTGCCTTATCAGCCAGCACTTTGACGAAACCATCGGTATCGTTGTTCGTCTTAGCGCGAGAGTTCGCCAGGAAGGGAAACTTGCCGATTTTGTAGGCAACACCTTCCTGCTTAAGTGTCTCCTCTGATTTACCAACCCACGCGACCTCAGGGTGTGTATAGACCACGCTGGGCACGCAATTGTAGTCAATGTGAACGTGTCCACCTTGGATGCCCTCAATGGTGATCAAACCCTCATCCTCGGCCTTGTGTGCCAACATTGGTCCATGAATGCAATCGCCAATGGCGTAAATGTTCGGCACAACCGTCTGGAAGGTGGCATTGACCGGAATACGACCGCGATCGTCTTTAACAATGCCTACAGCCTCCAGACCAAGACCTTCGGTGTAGGGGCGACGGCCCACGCTCACCAACAGGGTGTCACACTGAATTTCTTCCTTTGCACCAGACTTGGCATTCTCCACAGAGACCGTAACACTGTTGCCGCTGCGCGTGGCGCCCATCACTTTGGTGCCAAGCTTGAACTTAAGCCCTTGCTTGGTGAGCACCTTCTGGAAGGTCTTGGAAACCTCGGTGTCAATACCAACGCCGCCAATGGTGTCCATGAATTCAATGGCAGTAACCTCAGCGCCCAGACGCGACCACACTGAGCCGAGTTCTAAGCCAATAACTCCAGCACCAATCACTACCATATGCTTGGGCACTTGGGCTAGCTTCAGGGCGCCTGTGCTGCTCACAATTACCTCCTCATCAATCTGCAAAGTGCGAATGTTCTTAAAGTCCAGACTAGACAAGACAACTGCGATTTTCATGCGCTTACGGTGATTCCTGGAAATGGAGTAACCTCAGAGCCGGTGGCAATCAGTATATTCTTGGTCTTAACGGTTTCAGTGGTGCCGTCGTTCTTCGTCACCTTCACCTCATTGGGGTTGACAATGCTGCCAAATCCCGTCAGCTGTGTGACTTTATTTTTCTTAAAAAGCATGGCAATGCCGCCGGTGAGAGCTTTCACTGCATTCGTCTTCTGTCCCATGAGCTTCTCCAGATCAAGTGAGACATTGCCACAAACAATGCCGCGACTGGCCAAATCGCCCGAATGGGCCATGTGATAGTAGTGTGAATTGTTTAACAACGCCTTCGAGGGTATGCAGCCCACATTCAGACAGGTGCCGCCCAGAGTAGCCTCCTTCTCTACGCTGACGGCCTTCATGCCCATCTGAGCTGCTTTAATGGCAGCCACATAGCCTCCGGGTCCAGAGCCAATCACTACAATGTCCGCCTCATGTGTGCTGGAGTAGCAGCGAGAATTAAATGCACCCAGGATAGCGGCATTGGTGCGCAGTGGCGCAGTCTACAAGGGAAAGAAGAGATTAAACTGTAATGCAGATGGTCACACTCAGTTTTCATTTTTTTTTACTGTTTGTTGTGTTTACGCTAATGGCTGGCACTCAATACACATATTTTGATTATAATTTGGCTTTATATCAACTGTATCAGCTGATAATTGGCCTAATGAACGGCCATGACACTTGAGTACGCACTGTTTTTGACGTCACAACGATCGACTAATGCATTTAATGCCAAAGTTATGACCTATTTAGGTTAGAATTGCATAACCCCCCTCGAGAGTTCGTTTGATATTGAAGCCGATTTTGTGTTTATACCTTGGCCACAGATGTCAGAGTTCTACGTAATGTCGACTGCATTTCTGGTCAATTGGTAAAGTATGTTGCCCTATAAATTAAAAACACTAATCTGACGTTATTTTCAATGTTCCACTGAAAATATACTGCGCTAGAACACGGCAAACTGCATATGATGACTGGCCAATATATCGATAGTGACTGATTTTCGACTAAATTATTAATCGGAAATGCGTTCTTTCTTTTAAGCGGCTTTGGTATTTAATAATATCACATTCATGGTATATATTCAGTTATTCGCTAACTGGGCACACTTGTACGCGAACACAACAAGATGGCGAGAGTCTCGTCTGCAAATTGAATAGAAAAAATCGCAATAAAACGTGAAAAATAATTGATTAAATATACATAAAAGTGTCAAGCGGCCGCAATAACAAGCTGAGCGTATATTGCTCGCTTATTGTGTATGCGGCAGCATCCGATAGCAAGTTGCGAAAGTTGCTACGCTGTCTGGCCTTGTTGTTGCTGCTGCTGCTGCTGCTGCTACTTTGTTGTTGTTGTTGTGAGTGTGTGTGTGCCTAACTAACTGACTGTGTCCTAGCTCCTCCGCCTCTGCCGTTTTGCTCTCTAAAATGATGAACAACTACGGCAACATAATGATGGACTCACCCAGATCCTCGCCGCACGGCGGTCGCTCGCCTGTGGTGGCGCGACAGGACTCGTCGGGGACGCTGAAAACGACTATATCTTTGGGTAAGACGCCGACGATAATACACACGGGTCCGTTCTACTCGATGAAGGAGCCACCGGCGAAAGCTGAGTTAACGGGCGACAAGGATCTCATGACCGAATATGGACTGCATCACACGCTGACCAAATTTAAGGAAAAGAAATTTAAGGAATCCCTGGCATCCTTTCTGCCTAACATACCCGGCATCAATGACCTCATCACGCATCCCGTCGAAAATAGCACGCTGCGCAGCGTCATCGAAAAACCACCAATCGGTGGCAAGGAGCTACTTCCATTGACTGCAGTGCAGTTAGCCGGCTTCCGATTGCATCCCGGACCGGTAAGCATGAACTTCAATAATTTAGGTTCTCTCATACTAATTTTTTCGATTGCTTTGCGTCGCAGCTGCCGGAACAGTACCGCACCACATATGCAACACCTGCGCGCAAACACAAAAACAAGCACAAAAAGCACAAACACAAAGACGGAATTACCACTGGGGGGCCGGAGTCAACGCTGCTGGGTAAGTTACCTGTGAATTGGTGTATATGTATGTGTCGCTTATCACATAACTCTGTAGATTCTGCTGGCCTGGAGACGTACGAGAAGAAGCACAAAAAACAAAAGCGCCATGAGGACGACAAAGAACGTAAGAAACGCAAAAAGGAGAAAAAACGCAAAAAGAAGAATCAAAGCCCCGAGCCAGGCGCGGCACTGGGCATCGGTCTTCCCAGCGGCGGCGGAGCTGTCGCAGCTGGCATGGGTGGACCAGTGATGGGTGCCACCGCTGGCATGTCCAATCCAATGGCAACAGGTGGCGTGGGCGTTGGCATGAATGCGGGCATGGGCCTTAACAGTTTTCCCACGTCGCTACAAATGCAACAACAGCTCCCCATGCAGCATCAGCAGCAACAAATGCCCAGTGGGGCGTTATTGGGCTCTGTATTGGGTACCGGTGGCGGTGGCGCTGGAGGCAGCGCTGGTAACGCCAGTGGCGGCCCAGGTAGCTTATTAATGTCACAGTTTTAGGCGAAATCCATTAGTTAATAGACTTGGCTCATTACCTCTCACAAACCACACACACACACACACACATAGCCCACACATATACACAGCATAAGCAAAAACAAAACAAATGTGTCACTAATGCACACTAAATGCAATTTCTCGATAAAGTTTCGTGTCTAGTTTTTAATTTATAATTATGATTATTGTAAAATAGTTTTATATTGTAATTAGCAAACTTTTCGTTCGTTTTACATTGCTAGCTTAATGAGATTTATTTAATGCAAATTATGGTACAAAATGCAAAATTTTCGCTCTAGATTCCAGTAATTACCCCTCCATCCTAAGAACCTGCTGTACACATATATATATACCATATTTTACTTGCTTGCAGTTTTTCCTTTCGATGGTCCAAATTAATTTTGCTTACAATTTGGTGTAGCTACAGTATTTTTCTTTATTTGCAATTGTTTGTTCTTCCAGCATGTTTGTAAAAAAAGAAAGTAAGCTGAGATTCAACAAAACAAAAACCTGTACTATAAGTAATTAATTGTATATGTAAGCGCCAAATACAATAATAAACGGCATGAAAGTGTTACTCAATGCTTCTTTAAATGCGTTTGAGCACGCGGGCGACCAACAGTTGGCAGCTTCCATCTAACAGCTGCCGTTGAAATGTACATAAAAATCCCAAAAAATTGCGGTAGTTTTTCAACAGCTGTGTCACCATGCTAACAGCTGATAAGTAACGGTGCTCCCAGACTATCTGAAACGCGTCCCCCAGTAAGATATACATAAATAAATTATCAGTGAATGAGTATTTGTAATTAATAGATAACCTGCAGTAGTAAACTGGCATTTAAGTGTCCCGGTTCAAACGCCTCTTCAACAAATACAGCGAAACTAACAGAATGTATAAACAAACGTGCACCAACTTGCTGAATCTTTCACCTGTAGAGGTCACTGCCTGGCTAAACAGTTTCGATTCCGTTATATCTGATTGTGATGGTGAGTGTGTGAATTTATCAATGAAGGATGCTGGGTCAATGTAAATTGCGTAATTCTGGAAGTTAAGACTACTTTTCCGAAAAGCAGGCGGTCACGTCACTTTTTCCCTTTATGTCGTCTGTCAAAACCTAATACATATGTATTTATGGGTGTGCGTGTGTGTGTGGCCGCGCAAATTTCAATGTCAAATTACAATGTCAGTTGGGTGCGGCGATCTTGACACTTGAAAGCTGCTACAATTGACGAAAATACGATTATTGATGATTTATAAGTTTATAGAGTATTCTTTCACACTTCGGGGGGCTTGTTTTATATATGTATACTGATAACAGACGATCCAATTTTATATATTAAAATGAATATTATATAATTTGGTATACAGGCGTTCTGTGGGTATATGGAAATGCGATTGGCGGATCCGTGGATGCCATGAACCAGTTGAAAAAAATGGGAAAGAGCATTTATTTCTGCACAAATAATTCGACAAAAACGCGTGCCGAGCTGCTGGCCAAAGGTGTGGAGCTGGGCTTCCACATAACTGAGGACGGCATTATATCGACAGCCCATGCAACAGCCGAGTACCTGAAGCAGCGCAACTTTAACAAGTGCGTCTATATTATTGGTTCGGAAGGTATTGCACAGGAACTGGACGCAGTTGGCATAAAGCACACGCGCGTTGGGCCGGATGTTATGCAAGGTAATCTGGGCGAGTTTATGGCGAAGCATTTAAAGCTAGATTCGAATATTGGCGCTGTTGTGGTCGGATTTGATGAGCATTTCAGTTTTCCCAAAATGACAAAAGCTGCATCCTACCTGAGCGATCCAAACTGTTTGTTCATTGCAACCAATACAGATGAACGCTTTCCTATGCCATCTTTTGTTGTGCCTGGAAGCGGAAGCTTTGTAAATGCCATTAAAACGTGTGCGGAGCGGGAACCCTTCGTCATTGGCAAACCAAATCCGGCCATATGCGAGTCGCTGATTAAGCAGAAGAAGATCGATCCAGCGCGGACTCTTATGATTGGCGATCGTGCCAATACAGACATTCTCCTGGGATATAATTGTGGATTTCAGACGCTGCTGGTGGGCACGGGCATTCATCACTTGTGTGATGTGCAGCGGTGGAAGCAAAGCTCGAACCCGGAGGAAAGGAAGTTGATACCGGATGTGTACCTGCCAAAATTGGGGGACCTGCTGCCTGCCATTGTGAACACCATGACACATGGAAGTTATTAATTTGTATTTGTTTTTCATATTAATTCAGCTAATGGATTCCGCTCAGGGACGCTACTAAAATTAACAATAGAAGGGAATTTGTTTTTAACAAAACATTACATAAATTTATAGTACAATTTACAATAAAACTACAATTATTTTGTAAACTGCGCGTGCTTATCGAAATAACCATCCATCAAATTCGTTTGTAGCGCAACGCAGCCACTTGTGTGAGCGAGACAGCATGTCTTTTAAAAATCACGATGAGTCGCTGAGTTGACGCTCAGTCGAGGCACAAACACACGCGAACACAGCCAACAGTAACAATCAGTCCGCGATTACAGAATGTTTAAGGCGAGCGCCATCAATTTGCTAGATCTTCAGCCCGAGCAGGTGAACAGCTGGTTGCAAAGCTTCGACACGATTATCAGCGACTGCGACGGTGAGTTTGGCATATGTGTGTATGTGCGAGCGAGAGAAGGAGAAGGGAGATCCCATTTGTTGCAGAGCTGCCACCAGGCTTTTAAATGTCTTCTCTAACCGATATCAGTTTAGATTGATATCGTTTAATGATATTTTGATATCGACTTTAAAGTTTCTTTTATCGATAACAACTTTCAAATGAGGTTAATTATGATAAGGCGCGCTGGTTTAAAAATTGCTTGAAATAATTATTAATAATGTGAATTACTAACAGCTACATTGTGGCACGATGACAAGGCTATTGAAGGTGCCGCTGATGTGCTGAATGCCTTGCAGACTCGTGCCGGCAAACGCGTTTATTTAATTACAAATAATGGCCTAAAGACGCGCCACGAAATTTGGCAGCGCGCCCAACGTCTAGGCTTTCAGCTACCCAATGAGACGCACATCATCTCGCCGACGCAAACAATTGTGGACTATCTGAAGCAGACAACCGACATTACAAAGCGGGTTTATGTGGTTGGAAATGCGGCGATTGCCAGGGAACTAAATGACGCGGGCATTGAAAGTTTTGGCGCTGGCGAACCAGAGCAGCTGCAGCAAGACGTCAAGTGGCAGCAGTTTGTACAGCGCGAATTTAGCCAGCCCGCAGCTGTTGCCAATGTGGGCGCCGTAATTGTTGGCTGGGACGAGCATTTCAGCTATTGTAAAATTGCGCGCGCCTGTCACATACTGTGCAGCAACAAGGACTGCGCCTTTCTCGTTACCAACAAGGATGCGGTGCACAAGTATCCATCATATCACATACCCGGCACAGGCGCCTTTGTTGCCGCCATTGAGGCTTGTGCGGAACGCGAGGCGTTGGAAATGGGCAAACCTAATCCCTTGGTGCTACAGCCGCTGCTCAATGCAGCCGCCCTGCAACCGGAACGCACGCTCATGATTGGCGATTGGTAAGCAGGTGCACATTTAAGCGAGTATTGCGCCAATCAATGTCATTTGTTTTACTTTGTAGCTGCAAAATCGATGTCACCTTTGCCAGAAATTGCAATCTGCAATCGCTTTTGGTGGGCACCGGCAGCTATCAGCTGGAAACATTGCATGAGAATCCCCAGCTGCCCAGGCCAGATGTTTTTCTACCCAAACTGGCCAATCTATTGCCATATATTTAAGCATTTTGCATAATCAATAAAGTGATCCGATGATATGAACAATGCAGGGCGACGGTATTAGCTTATCAGATATCTTATCTGTGTTAAGTGTTTTCCATATGTGAGCTATTATCTTTGTCTGGGCGGAATTGTAACCGAAACGCAATTCGATTGGTATGTACATAATATTGTTAGTTCCATTTAATTACAAATACATACATATACATATATATATATTTACTCAATGTGCTGGCAAGTTAAAATGCTCATTAAAGTTATGCCATTAGCTTTTAATTATTATAATAGTTATGCTGTAATTAATGATAGCAACATACTTTGAGTTTACTTTGAGTTTTATTTACTATTAGTAACCGACAGTTGCTCGTATTATATTTTTGCTGATAGGTTTTTACTAGCCAGCACATTTATATTCAGAGAAGAATATGTCGACAAGCGAACCGAACAATTAAATGCTATAAATATATGTTTAACAAGCACTTATTAGAATTAGCATTTATATTGTATTTTAACAAAGCGTTTAAAAGCTCAAGTAAATGGCAACTTATTGGCTAACTGTACAAATAATATTGATGTATCGGATACACATACATATGGCATATATATAGTGTTATATGCCTATGTATATATGTACAAGTTGTAGTCCTGTGATATGTAAATTTAGCATTTTATGTTTAGCAATTTAGCGCGTAAAGAAATCTCAGAAAGCGTTCATAGCAGTTAGCAAATCAGGTTAAGAGCAAATAACTGAAGCCGTAATGATCACCTTGATCGAATAGTTTAACACTCTCCCAGTGCCGCTGCTCTTCCTTGTGGAACGCTGGACTTCTTTAGGGACTGTGTCTAAATTGCTAAAAGGTAACATCAGGTGCTCGTTGGCGTATTGGCCAAAATGCGCGAGCTCCTAGACAGATACCCATACCAGTAGAACACATTGATCAGAAAGAACAGCAATGGGAATACAATCCTCGAGGCACGATCTATCTTCGATACCGAATTGTATTGCGGTGTGCGTTTGCCCTTGCGGCGCGCCTCCAGCTCCTCGCGTCTATAGAAGGACATGCGCCTACGTCCCACAGTGGGCGGTGGGCTTTGTGCAGCTGTTGCCGCCGCCGCCGCTGCCGCTGCAGCTGCTGAGGTGCAGGGCGCCTCATCGAAGCGCAGTTGCGTCTGTTCGTCGTACTCCTCATCCTCATCGGAGCAGGTAGCCTTGCGAGGCTGACGCCGTCGTCGCCGGCAACTGAACCAGTCCAGGCAGCGCCAGAAGCTAAAGCCCGTCAGTCCGTGGCGTCGATTACGCGTGGTGCGTCTGGAGTGGAGCATGCCCAGGCGACTGCTGCCGGATGCTGGCATGTTGATGGCGCACATGGACAACGGTATAACCTCATAGATCTTGGATTCACTGCTGCCGCGAAAGTCCGACTGGCCACTGGCATCTGCATCCGTTTCGGATTCGGCCGAATCCGAGTCCAGCTCCTCAATAATAAAGTAACACTCCCCGGAACCATATTTGGTAAAGTAATGGACGACAGCAAATTGCAGAATTGTCGCAAAGATGAAGCCAAACGAGAGGAACACAAAGAAGTCCAACGCTGTGGGATACGACACCTTGGGCAGATCTGTGCGTGCTTCCAGGCCCAGAAATGTCATGGTCAGCACCGTGGTAATGCCCAGAGAAACGCGATCCGCCGTCGCCTCGCGATTCAGCCAAAAGGAGACCCAGCTGAGCACCACCAGCAGACAGCAAGGCCCGTAGACCTGAATCAGAAAGTTGCCCATGTGCCGCTGCAGATGAAAATTGACCATCAGCATCGAGTATTCCGCTATGGAAGGGAGATGGCCCAGATTAACAGCTGCAAGTCGCAACACTAAGCTGACAACTTACATGGATGATGCGTTTCCAAGCTGATGCTGCCCGCCAGATTCGTGACAAGTCCGCCGCCACCGGCAACGCCGCGTCCCGAGCCGAAGGCGCCTTTGTCTAGTTTTAAGCCAGTGCCACGGACATGTTGATTTTTGGCACCCGGACCCGCAAAAGTTGTCATCACTTTGTTGTTGTTGTTGTTGTTGTTGTTCTTGTTGTTGGGGTTGGGCGGCTGCTTGGATGAGAACGTGTCCTTGTTGTTGTAGTGCTGGGGCATCGGAGCGGCTGCCTTGTAAACAATGTCCGTTATATTACCCGCCGGACAATCGACCAAATCGAATTGTGACAATTTCATGTCCTCCGCAATGGCAACTGCAGGTCGCTCTTTGTTCCACCGATAAATGACATCCGACGTCGTGTAGCCAACTGTAGCCAAATGGCAGCAACAAAATTAGTGGGTGCAAATTCAATGTGAGACATTTCTTATTCCAGACTATTGACAATTAAAAGAGATCACCTCTCGTCAGTGATGAAACAATTCAATTGGCTTACTGTGCTCGAACTTTTTTGGCTTGGACTTAATGGATATCTGGCTGAAGATGATTCAAATATATTTAATATACGATTCTGTTGATTTTTATAACTTATTGCGTCCCTCATTGCTTTTAACTGGTAGTAGACCATTTTAATATCATAAATACTTGATATACTTGAAGCAAAACCATTCCCAAAATGTATTCAAAGGATAAATATATTACCCAGCTCATAAGAGTTACAAAAGAAAAATCTAACTCTAGCCAAGTTATTTCCCTTTTTTTTTATTGTTTTTTATTGTTATTATTGTGATTATTATTTAACATTATAAATTATTATAAATTCAGAAGTTTCATCCTTCGGAATCTTTATCTTTTTATAGATGCAGAAAAAGCGATACCCAATAATTTTTCTCAACTCAGGAACTAGTCCTGAATCCGTGGATATTGTCCCAGATTGTTATGGGTTATTTCCGGTACTACATTCATTAACCACGACGAACCCCCGAGCTAGTCCGGTTGCCATGTTGTGGTTTTTCCCGGCAAGTACCCTTTTCCCCATTTCTAGCTAAACGTCTCGGCAATTTACAAATAAATCACAACCTTACAAGTAGTCTTCGGTAGCCTTCATGTAATGTGTCAATACTTGACTAATCTTATAGAAAAACTCTCGACAGCTACGACCGTTTCCACTTTAAGCAATGCTACTAAAGTTCCACTCAAAATATATAATTGAAATCATTTAGGAATATTTCTATCCTTTGGAATTGAAGAAGTGCAGACAGCGTGAGATTGGATGTGAATTTAGCTTTGCAATTTCCGCTGCACTTTAATTTCCTTAAAATTTTCTTGAAATATGCCAAAAATTTACTGAACCCCACAATTAATGTCTAACACTATCTAACACCTATCCACTGTGACTGGGTCAATCCCAGTGCATCATATTTTCCTCATCGCTAACTATTCAGTCAGTTTTTCCACTCTCCCTGCAAACGGTTTGCTATCAACACACGTGCCAGATATTTTATTTGTTATTGTAATTGTTGTTGTTGTTGTCGCCTTGCTGCACAAATTGCCAAACATTGCGACATGTGTGGATGCGGATTGGTTTACCTTATTCCTATTTTTTTTTATATACATATATATATTTTCGGATACTATGCGCCATTCCGCTGACTTTGGCAATATTTTCAGTGAGTCGACGTCGCATCAAATGGGAAATTGTCAACATTAAGTGGCAGGCAATAACAGCGACGAGCTGTGCGGAGAGTGTTGCGGGGTAATTGAATTCTTGACTGCATGCAACATTATTCACAGCAAATCGGAAGCAATAATACCAAGTGTGGCACGGGCCCCGTTCAGGTGTCGTCTGTTAATTTAGGTTAGCGATAAGGCATTCAAGCAGTTAACTGGGCTCATAAATTGTTGACAAAAAAGAAAATAGTATCCCTTAAATATATGCTAGAGTTAAGTAACAGCAGCTTTTGTTGGGGCTAGCAGAATGTTTTGTTAGCTTTTCAATTTTGCATGTGTAACAAAAAGTTGTGTGATGAAAATACATCAACGTCAGGAAAGGTTTTTGGCTTGGCAGGAATAATTGAAATGTCAGCTGCATCTATTCAGAGGTGTATTAACGAAAAGAGACTGAATATAGTTTATACAAAAAGTAAACAAAGTCTCCGTTTAAAGTATTAAAGAAGAAATCTGATTTAAATGCCAAAATAGAGTATAGACATTCGCCATTGTTTACTGAGCTATTTGTAAAATTCTTATGTACAGCATGTTATATCATTATATAATCGATATTAATAGCAATAATTATCAATGGCTTATGCCATTAAAACCCTAAGCCCAGCCAAAGCCCAACATATTCACTTGACAATTCTTGCTCACATTCATAATCACATTCAATGCCATGGCATTCAGCTTATGAGTCTAAGCTTGAGTCCTTCTATAACCACACACACAATCACAGACTTAAAAGCATATGCTTCATTGTCCTTCCAACAAGTGGTCGCCACGGACATGCCATTCATAAGGCTGACAGAAGGCGCATCAAAGCGCTATAAGCGCCAATTATGCATAATTATGCCAGTGCACAGCCATGCCCCCTCGCCACCTCCCAGCCCCGCCCATCCAATGGGTCTTGCAAACATCCAATGTTTAGGTTATTTTCATTCTTTATATTTTGCACTTACATGAGCCAAATTTCAGTGGGCATTTCTGTATGTCCATGGGAAAATCCGCGAGATTCATGGGACAGCCTGCCTTAATTGTCAGCCGGCTGGAGTACAGAATGCGTCCATTCTGATGGATGCGCACAAACTTATTCGGGGTGGTTATCGTGTGCAAATAGCTCTGTTTGCCATTGTAAAAATACGTATCCGGCTTCCAAATGCGCGCCAGCATTGACACTGACAGCGCCAGCGTGTCCTGGGCACCCTCGAAGGCAAGCCGTTTATCCACCCAGGATTGTCGAAAGTAACAGTCCATCGAGTAGGTCTGCAAAAGACATGGTAAATGAAAGCATATTGAGAGCGTGTCTTATGGGCGCGCCAGCAGGCGGCGACCACTCAAAAGGTGTCCTGCCTGACTTTTGGCCCACAGCTCTTGTGCATGTGTGTGTGTGTGTGTGTGAGTGTGTATGTGGGTTATATATATTGAAATACAAAAGAATTGTACGTTTTTTACAGCTTACCATATCCACTTCTGATATTGGACCCATACTACGCACCATTATGTCCACCTCAATGGTGGCAGGAGGACCTTAAAAGAAGAGAGTACAAAGTTGTCAGAGCTTAATCAATGTTAACAAAGATTAACTATGATAGTACTCTAATATTATACTCTATGCTGATTAGGTATAGAGATGTTATGGAATCAAGATTTTTAAGATTCCAAGAGTTTTTTTAGTATGAATAGGAATCTAAGTTTAGTTGATATTTCTTCTGTATATCAGAACAAAATATTCGGAACAAAACTTTTCCAGCATGGCGCAAGGATATTTTGACATAATTCCCTCATATGAATAATTCATAGAAGTCCTTCACATGAAACGGAATTTAAATGTTGCCTCTATGAACAATGACACTTAAGCCGCTTGGCAGACAGTCCCATTCCATAGACTCAGCGCAGTGTACTCGTATCATCTATGAGCCATTCCATGCTCGTGTATTTTGCGCTAATATGCAGTTTTTTTTTTCATTGGTTTTTTATTTTTGCCTATGCGAACAGTTTTTAATGACTTTGGCGTTGAGCTTGGCAAACATGCGTTATGCATCCTGCATGCCGCGTATCCTTATATCCTGCACGCTCATCGCGCTGCACCGTGGAGCACTTAGCGGCCGAGCCCATTCTTAATGAAGTGTTTAAAACAATGTAATTTGGGCTTAAGTTGCGTAAACGCAAACTTTTGGTGAGCCGGGGTAGTGGTGGGGGCGGGGAGAATGCGCGCTAAGCTTCATTGAGTGCCGGCCGCAAGGCTTTTAAATTTCGAAAATATTTAAATTTTAATGGTGCAGACCATTTGGAAAATTGAAAAAGCTTATCAATTTGCGGGGCAGGGCGAGAATCCTGGCGCAACAAACAAGCACGCAAATAACAGGGGGGAAAATCGCAATGAAATTGTATGTAAATAATTTGTTCTCTTTTTTTTTTATTTTTGTTGTCGATTTTGACACTAACTATTTGCCAAGGGAGCTGTCATCATCAACATCATCATCGTCAATGTGATCATCATCATTGTTGTCGCCTTGGAGCTGTGTGTATGTCTCCTGGCAGCGATTTCCGCTTCATTAAACGTTTCCGCTGAAGGAGCGAATCTGCTCATGTACTCGCATGCTGATTACAGGAAACTGGCAAAGGGTAAACAGCCAAAAAGGTATAAACAAAACTTGAACCACAGAACCGGATACAAATGGCACCCCAAAGATGGAAACTCAACTGTTCCAATTGTCCCTTTGTTTTATTTTTTTATTTTTTATTTTTATTTTTTTTTATTTATTTACAGTCAATTTATGTATTTATTATACCCGATCAGAGAGTGAAAAGAGCAAGTTGGGTTTGTGCTATTTTACTTTCGTCTATCCGTCTAATAATTTTGGTTTTGATAGGCTGTATCCGTAATTGTTTCGTACGTTATAAAACCTTTATGGGAGAGTCGCATGTCTAGATGGACATACATATATTTATATTTTCACCAGCTGGTATATCCGGGCCTCACCCAGTCCACGTTCTTTGCTTCAAAGTTAAGAAATCAACTGTCCAACCAACGTCATATTTTATATAGATATTGTGAAATTAGTTTTTGAGGAGTTTTGAATTTTGCAAAAGTTGTGAAATACGCCTCAAATTAATTTTCTTAAATATCTTTGCAAATGAGTCAAGTTTTCCTCCAATTTTCCACAGTCGCGGGTGGAATTTCGTTAAAAAAATTTCGAAAAAACTTAAAACTTTAGCAAAAAATCTTTGAATCGCATTTATCACAAAGCAAGCTTGAATCTTGGATTTTTGGATATCTATTTGAACCCACCAAGCCTTAAATCACCATTTCCACCAAGGAGGGATGGATATTTACATTAAATAGCTCCCCATTAAAGTTGGGCAGCAGTTGAAGCCGCAAAGCAGCCCCTTAAAGGTATGTTTTTAATCATCTTCTAATTAATGTCTGTAGTTTTATGTCTTACTTTTTATACTTATATTACTTTGCCTGTTTTAGCCATTTATTTGAGTTTTTTGTTGGCAAACTTACCACCGAAATCCGGTCGAATGCTATTATCATAGCCACGCAGCAAATTGTCCAACAGCTCGGAGATGTTGGCATGATTATTGCTTTGCGTTAGCCAGGAGCGCGTCAGTGAGCCAGCGCCAATCTCGTCCAGTCGGTGCGTTTCGCCGCGCCCCTTGATGCTGCCGGCCATGACCCCAAGTTGGCCAATGGACAATTGCCAGGCATTTGTATAAATGCAGCACATTAGAAGGCAGCAGCTAATCAAAAGTTTAAATATGCGCAAGTTTAAACGTTGTCCTTGCGCCAGCCAGGACGGACAACTGCTGCTCCTGCTCCTGCTCCTGCTCCTCCAGCTGCTGCCAGAGAAGTCGCCGCCGATGAGGTCAGCCGACGCATTGCCGGATGTTGTTTTTGTTTGGGTTGTTGTTGCTCTGTTGGCGCACATATTGCACAGATTTGTTATTGTTGCTGCTGTTGTTGTTATCTTTGTGTTTGTTTGAGTCTATTGTTTAGACGTCTGATGGACAACTGTTCTGGCCTAATCTGCACATCCGTTTGTCTAACATTTGTCGCTTCAACCGGCCGTGGGCCAGTCGGTGGCTAGTGACCAGCTACTACGGCTTCAGGTCCAGTTCCAGTTCCAGTTTTCTAGCTTTTCTTGTTTCTGCTCCTGCCGCTGACAGTTCTCGTTTTCTGGTTTGTTTGCCAGCCGGCTTGGTATTTATTTTCATTTATGCACCGGATGTTGCACTCGACACTGGCTGCATTCCGAGCGTTTTTCTTAATTTCACAAACTCATCCACTTCCTTGGGTCGCATTAGTTCCGTTTATCTTGTCCTGTAGCTTGACAATTGTCTTTGTGTATTTCAGTTCGCTTTGGCGGCTTTTGCGATGAGTTTTATGATTTTAATTGTTTGAATTGGCGACTGGCGACTGGCGACTGCCGCCTGCTCTTGGCAGTTTGATTAACTGCCAGCAGTTTGATTGGGCCAATTAGCCAGGAGCATTGAGCTTTATGCTAAAAAATTTTAAGCTCTTGGCAGTTGAACTAGTTTTTCATTTATTAAAATCTTTGATTTTTCGTTTGCTCGAGCTTCAAGTTAATTTGCTTATGTTAAAAAAATGTATAAACGAAAAGTTTTGATTAATCTACAAGTGATTTTTACACACACACATAATCACACGGACAACATGGCGGATGCGTAATATGAATTTTTAAGCTGCACAGCTGGGAATCGCGTGAGATTAATGTTCATAAAGCTCATGTTGAGTGCACATATATATATTTTTTTTAAATAATATTTATATATTCATCTTGGCTACAGGAAGCCCGAACCTTAACCTTATTGATGGCGAGTTATTAAATCGAATGAAACCGCGCACAGCCAGCCAAGCAACCCGACCAGCCGGACCACAAGCCGTTAATGAAAAATCAACTGCCATCAAGCAAGACGAACTGGCAGCTGGAGGCCAGTCGGGCTGCCATTGCATAAGGAGAGCTGTCCTTAAATAGGTCCTCATGCTTGGTCAGTGGTTCGAAGGCGTCAAGGCGGACACCATCTATCTAATTATGCAAAATACAATGCGACCCATAAGTTGATTATACGTCTCACCCACTAACCTAATTTGGTGAGTGTGCGTGTTTGCGGTGGCATCAGGTGGCGTTAACTATTTTGAATAATAAGTGGGCTTCCGTACAGAACATCCATTCTGTGGCCACTTGCATTTCGCCTTGTCTTGCCTTGCCTTCAAGTCGGGCATCTGATAGCATCTCAGAGCCAGTGCATCTCATCTCAGCATCGAGGCCTCGTGCTCGTCAATGTTACTTGCCACTTGATTAGGCGCTGTGTTTGCTAATTAGGCATGTGTCTGAAGCTTAGTCTGAGTCTGAATTTCTTAAGCCTGTCAGGAAATATGCATTATGTTCGCTTCGTTTACCCAACAGTCGGTTGTGGCAAGTTTGTGAAAATAGCATTTGCTAGCTAATCTTTTGTCTAAGTTTATTTAAAGAGTTTGTTAATGGTTTCACTGGATTTTCAAAAACTAATATCTATTTAGTATTAAGTCTCACTTTAAATCAAAAATTTGTTTGTAATTCTCAATTGGTTTTAGCATAAATGTATTTAAGTTGTTTAAAAAAAAAAAAAATAAGATTATATGCTTAAATGTTGTGCAAAATATGCCCTTATTCCCACTTTGTTAACTTGATATATGAAAAATGATCCAGTTAATTTGAATACATTAACTACTTGACGTTTGAGTACCCTACTCAGGTCTGTGCCATAATATTGGCTTTCATCATAAATTAACCAGATGATCATAATTTGTGCGTCGTAATCTGAGCCACACACTTCCTTCTTTAATAATAATTTCGTTTTTTTCGTTCCTTCTTTCGTCAAACAAACAGAGAGCAGCCATCCAAGCAAGCATCCAGCCAGTAAAGGCATTTGCTTTTATTTCTAATTTCTTGCTTTGGTTGTCGCGACGCCTTTCCCAACGCTTTGTGCCTTTGTTAAACTGGCGAACGGGTTAAATGCGGACCCGGCCACAGGCGTAGAGCG
This sequence comes from Drosophila borealis, assembly GCA_035045885.1. Classification (NCBI taxonomy): domain Eukaryota; kingdom Metazoa; phylum Arthropoda; class Insecta; order Diptera; family Drosophilidae; genus Drosophila; species Drosophila borealis. The sequence goes on from JAWNOR010000211.1 coordinate 5,891,066, forward strand.
CAACTTGAGCACGTTCAACGCATTTTCTCATCAACGTCGTCTAAATTGCACTCAATTTTTGAAGGCTGCCCTCCTCATCGCCGACTGCTTCCGTTCTTTCCATGTTCCATTCTTTCTGCCAGTGCTACTGTGCCCAGGCTCTATAGAATATGTCGCCTTCTTTTTCGGCTCTGCCATCTGCATTGTTGCCTTCCGTATGTGCCCTTGCAGAGTATAAATTTAGTTTCTAATAGCGAAAACCATTTCTAACTATAAAGCTTAACAATCAACAAAATACATTTAATGGAATTTAATTGGGAGTTTCATTTGGGTTGTTGAAAGGCGATTTTTATTTTATAGTTAGAAAAAACGTTCTCAGTTCTAAAGTACATTTAAGCATACTTTTAATATTTAATTATCTACTGACTTTTTATTACTCCAGTAATTAAAATATCTTCTGAAATATACAATATATGATGATTATTTCTTAGCCTTTTTAGAGCAAGTTCTCTTCAAAACTTATGTAAATTTAAATGTACTATTCATGTTGATGTTTTGCCCGAATTAGCAGCTTTATTTATTTAATTAGACGAGCATAGGGCATTTGAGCTGCGGCCAGATGTCTGCATATTTTTGCTAACCACATTTCTAAGCATCTGGTGCATATAAACTTATGTGTATTATGTTTTCTTACGGGCTCGGCTGCCTGTGTGGGTGCAGCAGGTGGTTTCTATGGACGCGGAACAGAATCTAAGCCTGAGCCTGGTATTATTTAGTTGCTCCTTGCGTCAGCACTTACAAACGAGTTGTGCATTCAATCTGCAAGTGCACAACTTATATAAGAATAAGCTTTTATCATATATAGTTTCTCCTTTTTTAGGCAGCGTGTAAAATTGTTTTGTCAAAGGCGGATAGCCACAAGTTTTCTAGTTAGCTTTAAAAAGCGCAATTTAATTAAATGCAAGTCAACATTTGTGCCACAGCTTTTTTGACTCATTCTGCGGTCGGTTGGGTCGCATGTAGTTCAGGCATTAAATAATGCAATTGTTGTAATTATTTTACAGTAGAACTGCAGCACGTGCAGCTCAGAGTATGGCCAGGATGTCTGGCTCACGTTTTACAAACACGTTCACCAGTTGGGGGAACATTGAAAGCGGGCGAAATGCTGCCTGTTTGCATTTGACTTAGCTAAGTGCATTCCCCTGTAGAATAGACACTGGGGCAACATGCAAAGAAGATATAGTTAATGCACAGCTGTGCCATCAATTGATATTGGAACATGATTATTCCGCGAAATGTGTTGCAAGTTTTCTTCTCCTTTTTTCTTAAGATTGCAGCATAAGTATATTCTTAAGATGTCAGTATTCCATTCACTATATTCTACTATATTCTGTTAAGCTCAATTTAATAGCTTTCTATACACCCAGCATCGTCTCCAATTCCAAAATTCACCAACTCTTTGGCACATATCCCTTATGAATGCTTCATATATTATTTTCCAACATTCAATTTGCTGCAAACAAAAACCCAAACGCATTCCAAAGGTAAACAAAAACATTTCGACTTGCTTGCAAATTTAATGAACGCAAATGCAGATCCCCAAGAAGAGCAGAAAAAAATACAAATAGATACAAACAGATGCATTGCTGTGGCCAAGCACACATAATGACACACAAATTGCATAGGAGATTGAGATGCGACCCTTAAGCAAACTTGATGTTAGGGGGACCTCAACTTGACTTGTGGGTCAACTAACAAATCCCCAAACCAATTCAATAAAAGCAATAGACCATATCGTTGAGCCGGCCCCGGCCGGGTCTCGGTTCAAACTGAGGGCCCACAGACAACAACAAAAAAAAACAACTCTGGCAAATTCAATTAATTTAAATGCAGTTTTTGTTAGGCCCTTGTATCATGCCGCGTGCCAAACGTATACGCATACACATACAGATTTTCTTTTTGGTGGAGGATAGGGTAAAAAGCTAAACGCATCACTTTACAATGTAAATCTCAAGAGTGCGATGCCCAGCTTTTTTATTTATCTTTTTTTTTGTTTTTGTACTTGAATCTGCTTTGCAGAGATGTTTTATAACGCGAAGCGGCGGCTGTCAAAAATCTTACAAAAAAAAGAAAACTTAAAACTTGTAAAAGAGGGTAAAAAAAATTACTAAGCGCTGACATTGTCAGATTTAAGCGAAATGCTTGCGCTAGTCAATTTAAAGAGAGTGTTTGTTCTATGGATATAATTCTTGAAAAATTTATTTTCGAATATGTAAGAGACTTTAGATGAAGCTTTTTACTAGCTCAGCTTGTATTTGGTTGGCCATATGTAAATTTGAAACGAGGGAAAGTCGGGAAATGTAAATTTGTCTATTACTAAATTGCAGCTTAAGCCCATATGATCACACTCGTAAATAACAGGAGGCACACACTAAATTGCATTTACCCCCAAATCCCTTTGGGAGAGTTAATAGTTTTGTTAATGATTTGCTTGGTTGGCCAAAATCGCTGGTGGTTTCATTGGCTGCAGCGGTTTCTATCCTGCATATTGCCAACGCATTTACTGGTTACGTTTTTATCAGATTTTTAATTCTCTAATGTGCTATTCAATTTGTGATAATATCATTTTGTTTGCACTTAATATTTTTTTTCGGCTGCTGCTGTTCACTTTGTTCATGTCATATTTATGGTTTTTGCATTTAGCATTTGGTAATCGTGCGGGTCGACCGCATATGCAATTGATTTTTAATATATTTTCGGGTTTTCTGTAGTTGTACATAATTTTAATTGGGCAGTTGTCAGTTCATTGGGTCGCCTGTCTTCAATTTTAAATTGGCATTAGTTTAATTGCGTTTCAGTAAATGTTGATTTTGCTAATGAGATAATTAAGGGAAAAGCGTTTCAAATGCTTTCATATTTATTGTTCGATTTGTGTATTATTTGTTATGCACCGAATGTTTGACAGGCAATTCGTAATGCATAATTATGGCGTAAGAAATAATTAAAATATAATATTTTTTTTATTTAAATGCATTTCTTTTACATTGCACAGCACTTTATTTAAATATAAACATATGCACACATTTTTAACACAGTTTATCTTACTAAGTAATAAGCAGCTTTAATATTACGTATACGCCAAGTTGTACGTAAAATGTTGTTAATCAATCTGATTTTTATAATATATAATGTTGCATATCACTTTATTAAAATACATGTTACGCGTTTGAGTAATAAACGGCTTAAATGTTATTTGCCAGGCTGTGTGTTAATATTTTAATTTACATTTGAGGGTATGCATTTATATAATTTGTAAGTCTCATAGCATTTTATAAAGGTAATGCAATTATATATAAGCACTGCATACATTTTCTTAATCAGTTTTATTCTGAACATCTCAAATATTACGCATACGCCAGGTTGTACTTTAATATTATTATACATTTTATTGTCTGCATTTATTTAATATTTAATTTGCATACCATTTTATAAAGTTTATGTATTTAAATAAAAGCTCTGCACATTTTATATTTATATTCTTTTAAAAGGTTTGACTCTTACTGAGTAATAAATATCCCAAATATTACGCATACGCCAGTTTGTATATTATTATTTTTATGATATTTAATGGCGTACATTTAAATTATGTTTAAGTTATATAGCATTTAATACGGTTAATGATTTTCAAATAGAAATTTGCTGCACATATTTTAAAATAGCATTCACAAACACAACACAAACGTCATGCTAACCATTTTTAAACGATTGCTTTAAATTGAAATATTTTGTTTAATTAATTTCCAACACTTGATTTCGTTTTAACAATGCAAAACAAACTGTTTTCTGCAATTTTTCAATTAATTTCTCAATCAGTCGCCGCTGTCAATACGCAATCAGCTTCTAATCTCCTATGAGTGCAAAACAGTTTTTTTGCGCCGCCGCCGGCCAAACAGGAAGACAGCCACGTCTACAGTCAACAGCAATAAGAATCACAACAAACAAGCAAACAGATAACGGAATCGAAATGGAAAACGAGTCCTTAATGCGCTGCCCGCTTAGCAGGAAAATTGGTCAGAGGAATACGTCGAGACGCGCCAAGCGCGCAACGCCAACTGAAACGACATTAAAACCCAACCGTTGGCCAAGATTCAATTGTGCAGCTGGGAACATGAGCAGAGGATATGCCGACAGCATAAAGCACAAGCACGCACACACACATACAGACAGCACACACACACACACACACACACAACACACACACACACGCACGCAACATTCACGGACATGCAAAAGGCGCAAAATCAGTGACGCCCTGCCACAGCAAGCTAAATCATGGCACAAAATCCATTAACACTGCATCGCCGGGAGTGGCAGGCGTTGTGTGTGTGTGCGTGTGTGTGTGGGTGGCTTCATTCATAAATGTGACTGGCTTTGCTTCTGTTTACGTTTCGAGCTTCTGCGCAGGCGCACTGCCTACTGCGGTGTGTGCCACGTGCGCTTTGTTGTGACGCGCGCCAAATGCACCTTGCACCTGTTGGGGGTACCACAAAATTTGGACAATTTTGATAGGTAGCCGCTGTCAATCCAATTGCCAATTTCGATGACAGCCTAAATTTTGGAATAATAACTTAATTGTGCAATTGACTGAGGCAATTTATTTTGGGGCTAGCTATAAAAGCAACTGTTAAGTGCGCTCTGTTCGACAGTTCAGTGCAAGATGGCAAATCTGGAAATTTATAATTTAATTGTCTACAATTTGTTGCAAATTAATTTAAGAAATGTGGTCATATTTCATTGCTGGCAGCTGCCAGGTAATTAATTTAATGCAAAATATTCAAAGGAGAGAGCCAGGGAAAATCAAATTAAAATGTGTTTAAATTATATCAGAAAAATCGAAACGCACTTTTTTCTTCGTGGTAAACCTGTAAAACTTGTTATATAACTTTTCTATTTCTCAGTTCTTTTTCCACTGGCACAACTTTTCTCGCGAAACTTAATCTTTTCGCAATTCATAAGCCTCAATCAATCCAACGAGTCCTTAGCTAACTTTTCTAAAGATTATTTGGACAGTGAATTAACAAAACTTGGCGTATTTTTGGACCTGAGCTGTGAGCAGAGTCCCTTTATAACTAATGAGGTAAATATATGGACTATATATAGGCTTAATTATACATACAAATTCTCTACTTCTTGTAGTCAAGTCGAGCGCAGCTTTACACACATCGCTATCATTGGCTAATCTATGATGAGGCTGGAAATATTAATCGATTTGTGGAACTTTTTGAAAGAGCTAATCTAAGCATCAATGCGGATGTGACCTATGTGAAGCGACAGCCAGTCGAAAGCTTCGACCCTGGCAGCCTCTTTACACTCTACGATGTCTACAACAAGGGCAGCCAGTTGGGTGGTCAGCTTAATATAACCATAGATCAGAGCATTTACTGCAATCAGACGAAATGTGAGCTCGTGCAATATCTAAGTGAACTGCACAAGAGATCCAGGCTGCAGCAGCGCACTGATCTGAGTGGAATAACCTTCAGACAGGTTGCATTGGTATGTGTTTTATCTTGGACTCACCAGTTTGAGCTCCAATTAACTGCATTTACTACAGGTCACTGTCATACCTCTGAGCTCAGGAGAGGAAAAACTTCTCGCCTTTTTGAATAGTGAAGAGGACTACCATTTGGATTGGACGTCGAGGGTGGGCTACCGCCAAAATGTACACTTGCAGGAGTTTTTGAGGTTCAAGTAAGGAATTCTATTTAAAATCAGCATCCAAAATAACATAGTTCTTGTTAGTGTACGTTACATTTGGCGAAATCAGTGGAGCCTAAATGATTCGAAGGGTGGAGCTTTGGGCGAAGTGACATCTGCAAAGGCAGACTTGTCAACATCGGCATTTGTTCTCTCACCTGAACGCCTGCGCTACGCCTTTCCGACTGCAGAAGTTAGCCAGTTTCGCTCGATTTGCATCTTTCGAACTCCCCACAATGCTGGCATCAAGGCAGGCGTTTTTCTGGAGCCATTTAAGCTAAGCGTTTGGCTCGTCTTTGGCGCTGTGCTGATGTTTTCCGGCATACTGTTGTGGCTGACATTTCGTTTAGAGCATCGTTGGATGCAGCATTGTCTGCAGTACTATGTACCCTCGCTTTTGAGCAGCTGCTTGATAAGCTTTGGAGCTGCCTGTATTCAGGGCTCTCATTTAATACCCTGCTCCACGGGTGGACGTCTGGCTTTTATAGCAGTTATGTTTACCTCATTTCTAATGTACAACTATTACACATCCATTGTGGTGTCTAGCTTACTGGGCTCGCCTGTGCGTTCCAATATTAAAACCATACAACAGTTGGCCGATAGTTCCTTGGATGTGGGCTTCGAAACAATACCTTTTACCAGGGTATATTTAAATGTAAGATGCTTCAGAACAACATGCCCCTTTCCGTCGAAATTTACGTGTCTCTTCTACTGCAGAGCTCACCGCGCTCCGATATACGCGATCTGGTTAAGCACAAGGTGGAAGGACGCAATCCCAGCAACATCTGGTTATCTGCCAGGGAGGGTGTACTCAGAGCACGCGATCAGCCTGGCTTTGTGTTCGTCTCAGAAGCTTCATTTCTCTACACATTCATTGAGAAGTATTACCTGCCCCATGAGATATGTGAACTAAATGAAATCATGTTTCGGCCGGAGAGCGCCGTTTACACAGTCATACACATAAACTCCACGTACAAGGAGCTCTTGAAGCTAATCCAATTACGAATGATGGAGACGGGCATTACGCAGAAGCATAAATTTTTCTATACCAAAACCAAGCTGCACTGTTATGCCAACAATTATGTCATCAAAGTCGGCATGGAGTACGCCGCCCCACTCTTTATAGCCCTATTGTTATCCTACTTTGCATCGATATTTATTTTAATACTGGAACTAGCCTGGGCTCACTTGGGCAGGCGGCACCTGCAGCATTTTGTTACGGGGGAGTAGTCGGTATATGGAGGAACAAATATTTAACTAGGTAAGTTCATGTTTAAAAGTACATTTTTCAAGGCTGCTTAACTTAACCTTCGAATAAATAATAAATGCTCAATTAGTTGGATTTTGAATCCTTTTCAGACAGTTTTAGCCCAGCTGTAGCCAACTGTCAGCTGTCGGCTATTGAAAGATATAGATGTCTATGATATATATATTTTAATTGCGCACATTTGACTGACAGCTTGTTGAGTACACGTAAAAGGTCCGTTGTTTAATTGTTTGGTCCTGGCAAAATGTTTCTGTATAAATTTTTTTTATATTATTTTGTGTATATTGCCAAGTTAAATGAGAAAGATGGGCTATCTTCGGCACGCCGAAGATTTAATACCCGTGCAGACCCAACCTTTTCATAATGCTCATAGTGCTTTGCCCGTATCTATGACGCACAGGCGAAATAGTTATTGCCGAGTATGGTTAAGAAATCTTGAAAAACAAAATAATTTTCCATACAACAACTTAATTTTCGACCGATGGTTCCTATGGCAGCTATTTGATATAGCAGTCGGATGTAAATAATATTTTGCATAAATGGATGCAGCATAGTAAAACTAATAAATGCCGAAGTTTGGTAAAGATATCTTGAAAAACGAAAGAATTTTCCATACAATAACTTAATTCTCGATCGATCGTTTCTATAGCAGCTATATGATATAGTAGTCCGATCTTAATTCGATTTTGCATATATATGGGGAGCAGAGTAAAATTAATAAATGCCGAGTTTGGTCAAGATTGTTGTTGATAAGCAAAAAGTTGTTCATACAATAACCTACTTTTCGACCGATCGTTCCTATGGCAGCTATATGATATAGTGGTCCGATCCAGCTCCGACATATGTACTGCGTGCAACAGAAAGAGGCACTTCTGCAAAGTTTCGTAAAGATAGCTTTAAAACTGAGAGACTAGATCGCAGAGGAGCAGACAAACGGACAGACGAGCAGACATGTCCGATATAGTAACTCGGCTGTTGATACTGATCAAGAATATATATACTTTATGGGGTCGGAGATGTCTCCTTCTATGCGTTACACATTTCACGACAAAAGTATAATACCCTCTGCAAGGGTATAAAAATAAATTGGTTTTGCATTGTTGATCGGCTGATTGTTCGTTGACGTAAGGTTTAAATTTTTACAAATAACATTAATTTATCTATTTTCTTTTAAGCACTGCTTGGCTTTGCACATTTAGCTAGCTGTATATCCAATATCTAAACCTTAATAGTGAATACCCACTAATGGAGATAAACTCATCGAACACAATCTCGTCAAGCTTGGCATTTACATGGACATCAATTGCAATCAAACTGCGCAGGTATTGTTTATGGTAAGCTCACTTTTATATGCTTAATGCCTATTAAATACTCTACACTTAAGTTGAATCTTAAAATTTGTCTTCATTCTTAAGTCAGTCAAAATTGTATAAAATATGTTAGGTAAAGAAGTGCTCACTATACTAACATTGTCTGTTCATTTTCAATATTGCAAGCAAAACTTTACCTGTTCTGCTTTTCGAGTAGATTTGCAAAGAAAGTTCGGATAAATTTCGGATCGGAGTAGGTTCGGGTCGAATTGTTGTCATTCTTAGTCAATACACATTGGCAGCAGTTTTTTTTCCAATAATTGTGTATTAATTACATAAAAATGAAAAATGCTTGCACATGTTGGAAATTCCACAAAATTGGACAAATTTGGACAGGAAGTCGTTGTCACTCCATCTGCCAATTTCGATGACAGCCTAAATTTTGGAATAACCTAATTGTGTAATTGACTGAAACACTTTTTTTAGGGCTAGCTATAAAAGCAACTGTTAACTGCGCTCTGTTGGACAGTTCACTGCAAAATGGCAAATCTGGAAATTTATAATTTAATTGTCTACAATTTGTTGCAAATTAATTTAAGAAATGTGGTCATATTTCATTGCTGGCAGCTGCCAGGTAATTAATTTATTGTAAAATATTCAAAGGAGAGCCAGGGAAAATTCAATTGAAACTATCTCTAAATAATATCTGGAATATCAAAATGCCTCTTCTTCTACATAGAAAACATTTAAAACTTATTATATAACATTTCTATTTTCCAGTTCTTTTTCCACTAGCACAACTTTTCTCACGAAACTTATTCTTTTCACAATTCATAAGCCTCAATCAATCCAACGAGTCTTTAGTAAATTTTTCCAAAGTGTATTTGGACAGTGAATTAACAAAACTTGGCGTATTTTTGGACCTGAGGTGTGAGCAGAGTCCCTTTATAACTAATGAGGCAAAAAAAAGCTAAAACGGGCTGAATTATTCATATATAATAAGTTCTCTCTTCTTACAGTCAAGTCGAGCGCAGCTTTATACGCAGCGCTATCATTGGCTAATCTACGATGAGGCTGAAAATATGAATCGATTTGTGAAACTTTTTGAAAGAGCTAATCTAAGCATCAATGCGGATGTGACCTATGTGCAGAGACAGTCAGTCGAAAGCTTCGACCCTGGCAGCCTCTTTACACTCTACGATGTCTACAACAAGGGCAGCCAGTTGGGTGGTCAGCTTAATATAACCATAGATCAGAGCATTTACTGCAATCAGACGAAATGTGAGCTCGTGCAATATCTAAGTGAACTGCACAAGAGATCCAGGCTGCAGCAGCGCACTGATCTGAGTGGAATAACCTTTAGACAGGTTGCATTGGTATGTTTTTATACTCTGAACCCATTGAAAATGGTATAATGTATTTGTGCAAATGTATATATATTCTTGATCAGCATCAATAGCTGAGTCGATCTAGCCATGTCCGTCTTTCTGTTCGTCTGTCCGTCCGTATGTATGAACGCAAGGATCTCAGAACCTATAAGAGCTAGAGACTTAAAAAGCTTTATCACCACCGCTACTGCCTCATAGCTATAAATCAAGTAAATAAACCAATTTACATATGCTGCCCACCAATATAAGCCACAAATTAAATGCAATTGTCATTTTGATAATACACGAATATTTTATAGTACAATAAGGTCTACTGCTGAAAATTTCATCAAGATCGGTTAAGAAACACGAAAGAAAATGTGTTTTGGCTGCCCATGTGTTTGCGGCAAATTCCAAGAATTTCGTGCGCGTCTGCTTTGAATTCTATCAACAGCATTGCAATTGCGATTGTATTGTGTTATGTGCTGCTATTTTAATTCGTTTTTTTCTCATTAAGACCACCTAGTCGGGAGCTCCCGACTAGAACCTCTTACTTGTTTATCTAGGACTGATCCAGTTCTAGCTCCAATAATTGCTTTTTTTTTACAGGTCACTGTCATACCACTGAGCTTAGGCGAGGAAAAGCTACTGGCCTTTTTGAACAGTGAAGAGGACTACCATTTGGATTGGCCGTCGCGTGTGGGCTACCGCCAAAATATACACTTGCAGGAAGTGTTGAGGTTCAGGTAAGTTAGAACATTTAACATCAGCATTCAAAATAACACGGCTCTTGTTAGTGTACGTTATATTTGGCGTAATCAGTGGAGCCTTGGTGAAACGAAGGGTGGCGCCTTGGGCGAAGTGACCTCTGCAAATGCAGACTTGTCAACAACGGCATTTGTTCTCTCACCTGAACGCCTGCGCCACGTCTTTCCGACTGCAGAAGTTAGCCAGTTTCGCTCGATTTGCATCTTTCGAACTCCCCACAATGCTGGCATCAAGGCAGGCGTTTTTCTGGAGCCATTTAAGCTAAGCGTTTGGCTCGTCTTTGGCGCTGTGCTGATGTTTTCCGGCGTACTGTTGTGGCTGACATTTCGTTTAGAGCATCGTTGGATGCGGCATTGTCTGCAGTACTATGTACCCTCGCTTTTGAGCAGCTGCCTGATTAGCTTTGGCGCTGCCTGCATTCAGGGCTCTCATTTAATACCCTGCTCTACGGGTGGACGTCTGGCTTTCATAACAGTTATGTTTACCTCATTTCTAATGTACAACTATTACACATCCATTGTGGTGTCTAGCTTACTGGGCTCGCCTGTGCGTTCCAATATTAAAACCATACAACATCTGGCCGATAGTTCCTTGGATGTGGGCTTCGAAACTATACCATTTATCAGGGTGTATTTGAATGTGAGCTGCTTCAGCACAAAATTCCCTTTTTAATTAGAATTCACGGTTCTCTTCTACTTCAGAGTTCACCACGCCCCGATATACGCGATCTGGTTAAGCACAAGGTGGAAGGACGCAATCCCAGCAACATCTGGTTATCCGCCAGGGAGGGTGTACTCAGAGCACGCGATCAGCCTGGCTTTGTGTTCGTCTCAGAAGCTTAATTTCTCTACACATTCATTGAGAAGTATTACCTGCCCCATGAGATATGTGAACTAAATGAAATCATGTTTCGGCCGGAGAGCGCCGTTTACACAGTCATACACATAAACTCCACGTACAAGGAGCTCTTGAAGCTAATCCAATTACGCATGATGGAGACGGGCATTACGCAGAAGCATAAATTTTTCTATACCAAAACCAAGCTGCACTGTTATGCCAACAATTATGTCATCAAAGTCGGCATGGAGTACGCCGCCCCACTCTTTATAGTCCTGTTGTTAGCATATTTTGCATCGATATTTATTTTAATATTGGAACTAAGCTGGGCTTACTTGGGAAGGTGGCACTTGCAGCATTTCTTCACGGCGGAGTAATCGGTTTATGGAGTTTGGAACATAAATATTTAGTTAGGTAAGTTCATGGTAAGTACATTTTTCAAGGCTGCCTAAGTTAACCTTCGAATGAATAATAAATGCCCAATCAGTTAGAATATGAATCCCTTTCAGACAGCTTTTCACCAAGCTGTCACCAACTGTCAGCTGTCAGCTATTGAAAGATACAGATATTTTGTATATACACATTTATTGCGCACATTTAACTGAGTTGTTGAGTTCATATAAAAGGACTTGATTCTAAACACTTCAATTTATTAGCCAGTCTGTTGTTTAATTGCTTGGTTCTGGCAAAATGTATCTGCATCAATTTATTCTATATTATTTCGTGCATATTGCCAAGTTAAAAAGTATATTATTTTTGCATTGTTGGCCGGCTGATTGTGCGTAGATTCCAGGCCTAAACTTGTAGAATAATATTAATTTATTTCTTTTCATTTAAGCACTGCTTCGCTTTGCACATTTAGCTAGCAGAGAACTGCTGTATACCCAATATCTAAACCTTAATAGGGAATACCCACTAATGGAGCACTTGCAAGATAAACTCATCGAACACAATCTCGCCAAGCTCGGCATTTACATGGACATCAATTGTAATCGAACTGCGGAATTCTTGCATATGGTAAGTTCACTTTTATAAACTTACTTCCTAGTAAGCCGTATAGACTATTAAATACTATATACTCAAGTTGAAACTTAGATTACATTTTGGCTTTATTCTTAAGACAGTGAAAATTATATGATATGTATTAGTTAAGGAAGCGCTCACTATATTATGCTTTCATTACCGTTGCCAGGTTCAAATTAATAAGTTTTATCTTTTAAACAAAATAGATTATCTTATGTGAAGTAAGTCTGAATCGATTTCTTCTTCTGCTTCTGAGATGGACGCGTTTATACATTCGGACGGACAGACAGACGGGCATGGTTAGATCAACTCGGCTATTGTATACATTTGCACAAATACCTTATATGCTTTTTACCCATTTTGATTGTTTCCAGGGTATAAAAAGATAACAAACAAAAAAAAAATATAAAAGATAAATCAGTAAAACTGCTAATGAATAATAAAATACAAATTATTTTGCTGCCAAAAAGCATCTATATTTTCGTTTGTAATGCCAATTTGAAACGGGATTTAAAGAACTCTAATCTATTTTGATTCCGAAGAGCTTGATCTGAATCGAAATCAAGAATAAACATACAAGTATTTTACATAAATATGTATGTTATAAATAGATATTATTTAGTTAAATGTAAGCCTGTGATAAAGACTAATTTCAAAAGTCAGTACTGTTATTTTGTTGAAAAAACTATGTTTACAAACAATTTTGAAATCGAATTCCCTTCCATCATATACATCATACATCACATAAGGTAGTTACTGTAAGAAATTAAGCTTCACATTTCTCATCGATCAGTTGGACATTTTTTCAGTCAGCCGCGCTAAACAGTCTTATATTTCTGATCTTCCTCAGGCCAATGGGGAGCGTCTGTTTATAGAACGCTATCACTGGCTCATCTACGACCAGGACTTCAGCTTGAGCAAGTTGCATCAACGCTTTGCAGAGGCGCAGCTTTATCTGGGCACAGAGTTGACCTATGTGAAGTCCAGCGCAAAACTCAACAGCTTTATACTCTATGATCTGTATAACAAGGGAAAACATGTTGGTGGCAAGCTCAATGTAACAATTGATCAGCAAATTGATTGCATCGAGCAGCGATGTTACGTGAATCGCTATCTAAGTGATCTGCATAAGAGAAGTCGAATGCAGCAGCGTAAATTTCTGACTGGCTTAACTTTACGAATCAATGCAGTGGTAAGTAATTAAGTTCATTATAAAACTATTCTCCAGCTAAGCAGTTGGGTCTGTAGTTAACCTCCTTGCCGATCGACACACCAGAAACAGAGATCAAGAACTTTCTCAGCCGCGATGATGATCTATATAAGGATTCATTCGCCAGGCTTGGCTACCAAGCGCATCAGGTGCTCAAGGATATGCTGGATTGCAAGTAGGCATACAGGAATATAAGTATATTAAAGAAAACTAATTTATAATCAAGTCAACTCTGCAGCTTTAGCTATATATTTCGCGATCGCTGGTCAGATTCGGAGTTGTCCGGCGGTCTTATTGGGGATTTGCGCAATGAAACCGTCGATCTAAGTGCAACCGGTTTCCTCTTCAGCAGTGGACGCACCAAGTACTTTAAACTCGTGACCTGGTTTTCCTCATTTCGATCGATGTGCATGTTTCTCAATCCAAGATCGGCTGCCGGTGAGCTACGCTTCTCGGAGTTTCTGCATCCTTTCAGCTGGACGGTTTGGTTAATGTTCGCCTCGATGCTGCTGTCTGCTGGCGTTTTACTCTGGCTTACGTTTATTCTGGAACGCAAGCTAAATCACGTGAATGTTAGACCCTCGCTGCTTACCAGCTGCCTGTTGTCCTTTGGTGCTGCCTGTATTCAGGGCGCCTGGCTGTTGCCGCGCTCCACAGGCGGTCGCATGGTCTTCTATGCCCTAATGCTGACCTGCTTTCTTTTATATAATTATTATACATCAGTTGTGGTATCCACGCTGCTGGGCGTAGCACCCAAATCGAATATACGAACCATACAACAGCTCGCGGACAGCAACCTTGAGGTATCAATCGAGCCAAGAATATACACAAAGGTCTATGTGGAGGTGAGCCATGAAATGTGCCCATTGAAAGTACGCCTAACAAATTGCTTAACACATATTAAGACATCAAGCTATCCCGATGTACGTAGTCTATATCTCAACAAAGTTGTTAACAGCCAGCGCGATCCGAAGAGCATTTGGCTGCCGTCGGAGGAGGGTGTCCTAATGGTGCGCGACAAGCCCGGATTTGTCTATATTGCAGAGGCAGCTAGTTCCTATGTATATGTGCGAAAGCATTATTTACCCCACCAGATCTGCGAGCTAAATGAAATTCTGCTGCGTGACGAGACGAACGCCTACACCATGATCCTCAAAACATCCAGCTTTGTGGAACTAATAAAACTAAGGTGGGTACGGCAATGGGCTCAGGGAAGAGGCTTATTTTTTTTATTAATTTTTTTATAGCCAGCTACGTATGCTGGAAACTGGAGTTCATCTGAAACATTATCGCTATTGGGTGCAAAACAAGCTGCATTGTTATCACAGCAATAGGAACGTAGTTGTGGGCCTGGACTCTGCCGGACCGCTGTTTCTGCTGCTAATTTGCGGCTATATCGTGTGCCTGTTGGTTTTTGGCCTGGAAATATTGTGGCACCGACGACAGCAATGAGCTGTGCGTCATTAAGGCAAGTGCTCCTAATGACCAATCATATTTGCATTGTTCGGCGTCCAATTTAAACAAACAAACTGACAGGTGACGCAGGGACAGCTAAATTGCTCCAGAAGCGACTATAAAAGCGCTGACCAAAACTGTTAAAGTCAATAACAAAATGCAGCTCTTGCAATTGGCCAACTTCGTGCTGCACAATTTGCTGCAGTCGCGCATCAGCTTCATCATTTTCTTTCATTGCTGGGCAGGAAATGAAAGTGGGCTCAGATATACCGCAGCCAAGGGCGGCAATAATAAGAAAATCTTTTAACTCTTTGCAGCTTTTCAATTCGCACAACAAATTAATAAGCCTCATCATCAGCCCATCTATCATCAGTTTGCGCACTTGAATGACTGGAACTGGGAGCACTTGGAGGAGCGTTTCTTGGATCACTTACAGCCCACGCTGGCCATATATGTGGACTTGAACTGTTTGAGAAGCAGAAGCCTATTGGTGGAGGTAAGCGCTGCTTGAAATTGTAACTTATTTTAAAACTTAGCTATAAGAAGAAAAAAAGGAACAACTATCTTTAATGCATCGAAGATATAATATCCTTGAGGACATTTTGTTTGCAGCTTTGCAGACATGTGAAGTTTCGTAATTGTTAAGTTTGGTGAAGGTAACGTGAAGAACAGAAATGTTTGTCACACAAAAAGTCATATTTTCACCGAATCTACCTTTATAACTATATGAGATAGTAGTCCGATATTGATAAGATTTTGGTCACATAAAAGAAGCAAAGTGTGTTGCTAGTAAATGCTAAGTTTGGTCTAAATTTCTTGAAAAATAAATCAGTTTTTCATAGAGGAAATTAATTTTCCATTGATCATCGACCCAGCTGTTGATACTGATCAAGGATATATGTATATATATATATGCATGGTTAAGTAAAGAATGTCGCAATGTGCAATATCCTGAGAAACAAAAGGAATTGTTCATACAAGATCCAAGATTTCGATCAATTGTTCCTATGGCATGACATATATGATATAGCGGTCAGATATGGTTCTCACATATCTGCTGCTTGAAACAAAAAGAAGGAATTATGAAAAAGTTTCAAGGGCCGAAGATATCTCCTTCTATGCATTACACATTTCAAGACAAAATTATAATACCCTCTACAAGGGTATAAAAATGTGAATAATTATCTGCAGGCGAGTCGTTCAAAGCTCTACAATCAGCACTACCATTGGCTTCTGCACGACAGCTCGGAGTTCTTTGATTTCTATGAGTTCTTCAAGTCCAAGAACATATCCGTCGATGCTGATGTTAGCTATGTCAAGCAGCGACTAGCGGGCAACTCGGACAATGTCATCTATACGCTCTACGATGTCTACAGCAATGGCAATCACATTGGCGGGCAGCTGAATATAACCGCCGACTGTGAGGTGGTGTGCAGCCAGGTGGATTGCAAGTTGAATAGGTATCTCAGCTCATTGCATATGCGTCCCAGATACAGTAATCGGGAACAGCTGACGGATGTGGTGCTGCGTGTGGCTACTGTGGTGACACAGCGACCCATTACCTGGCCGCGGGAGGAGCTGCTGCGTTTTCTGCACCAGGTGAACGAGACGCATGTCGATAGTTTGGCACGCTTTGGCTTTCAGTTATCCTTGATACTCAAGGATCTGCTGCAGTGTGGGTAAGTGCTTAAGGTTTTCCCCTCACCAGTTGAGTGAGAGACCACATTTCTATTCGGCCAGCATGAATTTCACATTCAAGGATCGCTGGAGCATTAGCGACTTCAACGGCGGCTCCGTGGGCGCTGTGGTCGACCAGACAGCCGACATTGGCTCTGCGTCCTGCCTGGCCACAGCGGGCCGATTGCAGCATCTGTCGGCCATTATTGAGACGGGCTACTTTCGGTCCGTTTGCCTATTTAGCACACCTCGCAATGCCGGCATACGTGGCGATGTTTTCCTGCAGCCTTTTAGCGCTCTGGTCTGGTATCTCTTTGGCGGTTTCCTGCTGCTGATTGCCCTGCTGCTCTGGCTGGCCTTTTTGATGGAGTCCAAGCGTATGCATCGCCGTTGGCGTTTGCAGTTCGTGCCCTCGCTGCTGAACACCTGCCTGATTAGCTTTGGCGCTGCATGCATTCAAAGCTCAGCGCTAACACCACGCTCCACGGGCGGCCGATTGGCATATTTTGCACTGTTCCTGATTAGTTTTATCATGTATAACTATTATACTTCTGTGGTGGTCTCCTCGCTGCTGAGTTCGCCCGTTAAATCGCAGATCAAGACGATGCAGCAGCTGGCAGACAGCTCGCTGACCGTCGGCCTGGAGCCGCTATCCTTTACCAAGAGCTATTTAAATGTTAGTACATATTTGTATATATATATATATATACATTCGATTTAATATTATTGCTTTAAAGTACACGCAACGCCCGGAGATTCATTTGTTTAGCAAACGCAAAATCGAATCCCAGTCCAAAAATCCGGAACTCTGGCTGCCCGCAGAGCAGGGCATACTGCGCGTCCGCGATAGACCCGGCTATGTGTTCGTCTTTGAGGCATCCTCTGGCTATGCGTATGTGGAACGCTATTTCACACAGCAGCAGATCTGTAATCTCAATGAGATACTCTTTCGACCCGAACTGTTGCTCTACACGCATTTGCATCGCAATTCCAGCTACAAGGAACTCGTACGCCTAAAGTATATATACATATATGTCATACCCAATGATATGCTATATATAACTCCCACAGATTGCTTCGGGTACTGGAGACGGGCATCTATCGCAAGCATCGGACTCAGTGGTTTCGCACCAAGCTGCATTGTTACTCCCAAAACTTTGTCATTACCGTGGGCATGGAATATGTGGCACCGCTCTTCTTCATGCTGATCTGTGGCTATGTTCTGGTCCTGCTTTTGCTGCTGCTGGAGCTCGCCTGGCAGCGCTATGTGCGGCGTTCACATTAAGCTTTACATTTTTGCACCTCGCACCTTGGCAGCTGCAACCGCACGCGGAACAAAACGCTTTAAGCTTTTATGCAAAATAATAAAAAAATAAAAAACACTTTGCGTTAACTTTTCGCCTCGTCCAACGACTGTGGAATTATGCAGTGCAGTGCAGCGACCCGTTGTCCTTTCGTTTCCTGTTGTCAGGACCCGTGCAATTGCCGCACGCCTCGTTGAGTGGACCACGTTTTCATGTTTTCATGCGATTTTCGTATTTGCATTAAAAAGTTTCCTGTTTGCCGTATTTTGGGCAATGATTTTTTTCACCCACACTAGTATTTGCATTTTTATGGCCCGCAGCAGAAAGGGCCATTGTAGCTTGGCTGCGCGTGTGCCCAGAGATATGCCTAAGCCCACGTATTAAATAGTTATCTGAACTTGGCAATAGTTGGTCGCAGGTAGCAGCCTTTAATACAACTAAGATACACACCCTGCCCTTTCAAGCAATTTGGCAGAGTTTCTTAAGGCTGCACTCTAATCAATCATCATCAATCTTTTCCTATTCGTCTCTAATTTGTCATGTGAACATTGTGAACCGACCTGCGGGTCCTACTTGTCACAATTTTTTGTTGTTTTGTGGCACAATCAAAGACCGTGCCACATCAGCCTTAGGTCTGGCCTTGATACCCAAGCGCATACAGTTTATTTTTTGTAATAAAATCTTATTTATTTCACTGCATTAATTGTGATTTATTCTTCATTCAATATGTTCAACATTGTTTTTCAATTCTAACCTACACTTATTGTATACTGATTAAAATATATAGCATATGACATTTGCACTGGAATCTGTCTGTTTAGCTCCATAGAGATCCTTCAACTGCCAAATATAAGTCTCAGTAACAGACCTTTTATGTATGACAAATTGCCGCAGCGCTGACAAATTGCCATCTCAATCTTATTGTCAACAGGCTGTTTAACTTGTCCGTCCCCTGAGGAACATGTAATACAATTCTGTCAGTCTCTGCACATGACAGTCAACGATAAATTGACAGCCAATTTTAAATTATTTACTACATTTACTTGTCTTTATCCGCGCTGCACAGGAACAGTTCTGTCCGCATTGTTACCCGAATACCCCAACACGAATGCCCCACCGCATGTTGCATTCGATATTGCAGTTTGTCAATAACAAGTTTCAGCTTTTTTTTAACTCTCTTTGCTAGCCGCGCCATTTGGAAGTGCACTTTTACTTGCAATACTCTTTAAAGTGGAATGCCTACCTCTGTTTTCCATCTCCATATAACAGTTGGTTAAATGGAATAATAAATAAGGGAACAATATATAAATTGAATAAGGGAACAATATTAATCTCAATATATAAGACTGTTTGTCCAGACCGACAAGAGCGGGAAAAATTTAAGAAATGTTTCACACTTTTCGGAAACTTTACTTCTCCTTGGTATAAATGGGAGTCAGAAATTTGGTGGATGATGTTTCGTGTGTGATTCCTTTCGAAATATCTTAATGATGATTTTTCATTTGAGACTTGTATTTTATATATATTTACAGAACGGTCATATTTGGTAATAGAAAAACATAGATTATTCTTCCATATACAAGCTGGGTACAACAAAAAAATTGAATATAACAATATTTATATGTATATATTAAGTATTAAAAAATATACAAAAATAGTTAATAAATTGATACTATTATTAATAAAGTGAAGGGTATTTGAAAGTCGATCAATCTCCATGTTAAGTATGTTTTAGTTGCATACTATGCGGCTACGGTGCGAAATTGTATTTGGCGGTTTTGTGTACGTGCTAAACAAGCGCGCAAGCGGTTTTATTTTTAAATCGCATCTGGCAATTTATTTCTAAAATTCAAAGTTCTTTACTCGCCCATATATATATACGCATAGTACTACATATCAGCTTTACGCAGTTATGTGAAGCTGAAATTCGCTAACTTATAGATTTATAGCTAGTTTACGAGCGCTGTTGCCAAACGTTGTCTCGACTGATATCTTAAGATTTATATGGCTCGTGTTTAACATGTGTACCTGTCTGTAAACATCTTATCGGATTGTTATTGCCTGCAACTGGGGTTTAATCTATGCCCGTGAATTACTCTGATAAAGTTAATGATAATGATGTCAATTGGTACTCAAGTAGTTTAGCTTGAATTTGACACATTCAGTTCGGTTTCATTGCTCGAACGCGTTTAAACGTAAAGCGCCAGGCTTTCAAGTGCTCAAAGGGTAATATAAAATGTATTCGATAAGGTTTTTGAATGGGTTTCGGCAGGCGGCTAAAACGATTTCATGCTTTAAAAAGCCCTAAAATAACTTGATTATACATCTCAAGGCTCCTGACAGTCGTCCCAACGTGCATAAAATTAACGTTTATTAAATGTAATTCAAGCAAATGCATTTAATTATTGTGTTTATTTCCGCTAATGATTTACATTTCCGGCTTGCAATTCAAATAAATACATACACTTCATTGAGCATTCCTTTGGCATAACTTTTCTCTTGGGCTAACTAAACTTTTAGCCCATATAGCCAGGTGTTCTATTGACTTTTATCGCATTGCGCATACGACACGTTGGCCGGCAACATATTTAAACTAGCTTTAAGCAATTTACAAAGGCAGTAACAATAAAAAGAACGTTGACTGCATATAAAATTGACTTGCCAAAAATAAAATATATATATACATATATATGCATATGTATATATTGTTAATTCACTTACATTTTTTTTAACGCCTCATTAACAGCTGCCAACTGAAGACAACAACAACGACAAAAACAAAAGCAACAAAAAATATATAAACGTGACATCGCTGACCGGCCTCTTGCCATACCAAATACCCTTTCCCCTGCGGGCCGCACCTCTCTGCCCTCTGCAAAGGTTTTCGCAATCGCATTCAACTTGTCGCGCTGTCCCATTCGTAGCCGAATGCACTGAACAAACAGAAGCACTGAGAGAATCATTTCGTGTATATCTATGCACAACTTTTGGCTATATACATAGTTACATGCCTGATCGACACTTTGGCACTTGTTGCTGCCTTTTTACTCTGACTTTTTTATGCTGCCGCTCGCAACTCGCGTGATTTCAAGCGCTTGGGGTCTTTGGCGTTCATCGTCGCTGTCTCTGTCGCTGCCGCTACCTCTGCCTCTGTTGCTGCCACCGCCGCTGCTGGCGCTGTCAATATAGGCGGCGGCGTCGTTGTGGGTCTCATTAAGTGGGCGGTTCGCTCAGGTTCAGTCGCTCGTGAAACGTTATAACGCGCGAAACGCCTTGTCGTGTCGGCGACGTTATCTAAAATTCTCGGAAACAATTCTCTAGGTCTTCTGAAAGTACACGACCGTTAACAAAATCTTGCAAAACAAAGCATAAAAAAAGCGTTGCGAAAGGTGCGCAGAAAAGGGTAATAAATAAAGTACAAATAAGACTTGATATTCGTATAATTCAATATTATTTCAAATATGTTTCGAAAACCTTAGATTTCTGATTCCTAGCATTTTTGAATTGATAAAATTTTTTTTAAAAAAAATCGACTCCTCTTGATTCAAGTTATTTAAGTTCTACTTAATCAACTACATAAAAAGCTCCGATTTATTGCTGGCTATTTTAACATTTGTTTCGAAAAGTTTCTTAAACTCTAAACTGAATTCTATCGTAACTTTTTTCGCAACCTATTAAAATTAAACTTCCTATAATGAAATTCAATATTCAACAGGTAATGCCGATAAACTATAAGGAAAAGTCAGAATGTCATGTGAATTAATATTGCTGTGCCATAAATTTATGACCCAAGGCAAATGTCGCAAACTTACGGCTCAATTTACATTATCAGTTATTATTCAAATTGCATTTAGCTTTCGATTTGGATTTGGAGGGTGTCGGGTTAATCGCTGGCTATGCCAAATAAAAGTGAAAACTAAGCTGGGATAGTCTTACAAACTGGGTCAACAACTCGACTGTGAGAAAGTGAATGGTGGGCATGAATCAGAATTGAGAATATGATCGAGTATTTGAAACATCCGTAGCCTCAATATTATTGAGAACTTGACCTGAGCCGATAATCAAGCCTAATAAATCAAGTTGATATTGTTTAATTTATTGCCGCTTGACCAACTCGCACGTGGGTCCCAGGCGTCTATTTAGCAACTATTTAATTGCTCATCTCAAGAATTGACAAGGTCACATAGTTGCAGCGGCATCTCGGCAATTCGCCGAGATAATTAGATTGGATACAACTTTCTAGTTGCTTTACCTTTGCCATACTCCCGCCCTCTCTCTCTTTCTCTCTCTCCCTTTCTCTCCTTGGCAGTCAGTCCATTACAATGCATTTGTTTTTTGTATCATTATAAAATCTCTTTTTAGCTATTGTTTGGTTCTCTATCAAGTCACAAGTTTTTGGGTTTGTAAACAAATCAAACATTTTGCACTTTGCCCATGCAACAAGCTTTGCCAATTAATTGTCAGGTTAAGGCAAACTATTTTGGATCTACTTACATCCGGACCCGGTACGCTACCCCTACGTGCCATTAAACGGTCGATAAAAAAATTCTATTTAAATGGTATTTAAACAAAAACAAAAATTTGCCGCTTTCCAGTTAGTAATTAATGTGTTATATCATATATAACAACTATAGCCCCATTATTTACCCATTTTTACATTTTCAAAGCAACATCAAAAACAATTTCGAATTGTTTGCGGGTTGCCAAAAAAAAGAACATAAAAAAACTCTTAACTAAATGACGCGTTTACAATAAACCTTAACTATATTTTTAACAGCCTAAAAAATAAATATTTAAGCCAATTCGCGTGGCCACAAATCCAGATTTAATGTATCGACAAATATTTGTCAAAAATTTTGCGCCGATATTGTTGAATAGTTCTCAGAAAAAATCTAAAACAAATAAATCATTTATAAATTGAGTCGTCTTATAACAAATTATGATATTTAGAAGGCACGTTAAATTTTGTACTTATCATAAATTTAAGATAATCATGATGAGCGTATACCCTGCTATACATTATGATTGTTAAAAACAAATATTTGTATATAAGTGGGATTTAAGAGCTGCATCGTATATCAATGCGATTAATGTGATGTACGTGTACCACATCCAAAAATTAGGTTGAAAAAAAATTTGTAAATATGCTATAAAATTAACTGAAATAAACAGACAAAAAGTCAGGCAGGAATTAATGGACTTGGGCATTGATAATGAATACGAAAAAATATGTATTTATTTTGGTGACGGAAATGCCGGCTTCTTATACCCTGTTCTCAAAGTGTAGAAGGGTATATAGGTTTTGTTAAATATTCGTATTCTTATTAGTTATATTCATCATTTGCACAGCAGAACAAATCAATTTGTTGTGCCTATTTATAATAGGCACAGGGTATAACAATACTAGATACTTACTTTCAGTACGTTGCGGATATTAAGCAATTGCATCATAAGCTTAGTTAGTTAATATTTGAAGCACGTTTTCGCCATGCAAGTGGACATAATTTGTTCTATGAACTTGCTCAATGAAAACTGTTCAAAGTCAAGACCGCAGCCGCACATGTTTAGTTTAATAAAAGACGCTTTAAGAGCCCCAAAATAAGTTTTTTTTAAACTAAGCGAAGCTTTTAAACTAATTGTAGCTGAAAGCGGACAAAGCTTTTCAAATAATGTTAAATTTGCATATTATCTGTAACACTTGAACCAATTAAGGCAGATAGGCTCGAAGCCATGTTAAGCTCTATACAAATATTCCCAGAGCAGTTTGGGCCCTGGGCAAGATGAAGGTCTGTGAACCTGGTTATACTATTAGAAGCAACCAGTTTGTTAAAGAAAGGGTATTGTCTATTTCAGACCTCCTGCCCAAAATGTCGCCGTCCAGCAAGCAAGAAGAGGCGGAGGATAGCGAACACAATCCCCAGGTGGTGGTCACGACCACAGGCGCCACACACAGCATACGACACGATCGTAGCCTCTGGCGAGATCTGACAGCCTATTGGATATTGGGTCTATGCAACAACTATGGCTACGTGGTGATGCTGAGTGCTGCGCACGATATCATTGCGCAGTTTAATGATGAGGTGAGACAAAATGTGGATATATTGAGTAACTGATAACCGAACTGATATTCCATATTAGCCTGCGGTGGATGATGGCGCTGCTGCCGGCACGGGACGGGAGTGCCATTTGGTATCGACGGGCGCCATATTGCTGGCGGATGTGTTGCCCTCACTGTTTGTCAAGATTCTGATGCCCTTCTTTCCCTTTTGGGTCAAGTGAGTTCCCACTCTCGCCACATTCAAGCCTGCGTTAAATGATTTTTGTTTTCTTGCAGTGTACGCATAGGCATAGCCGTTGCCTTCTCGGCGGCGGGCTTTCTGCTCGTTGGCTTTGCGAATGCCGAATGGATGGCGCTGCTGGGCGTGATTATTACCTCGGCTAGCAGCGGCATTGGAGAGACCACCTTCCTGGCGTATTCCTCCCGCTTTAACAAGTAAGTTTTGCCATTTGGCCATTGACTTAGCCTGCTTGAACGCCTTCTTCTTTAGAAACGTCATATCTACCTGGTCCTCGGGCACAGGCGGTGCCGGCGTCATCGGTTCACTGAGCTATGCCACGCTGCGCTCCCTGGAATTCAGTCCGCGCGACACCATGCTGATCATGCTGATCTTTCCCGCTATTGAAGCGTTTGCCTTTTGGCTGCTGTTGCGTCGTCCACAGATGCTGCCTGTCACCACTGTGGAATCTACCGAGGAGCTTATTAGCGATGATAAACCCTTGGTCGGCTTCAAGAAGAAAATGTCATACATTAAACATCTGTTTAAGTACATGTTGCCGCTGTGCCTGGTCTACTTCTTCGAATATTTCATCAATCAGGGCCTGGTAAGTTCATAAATTGGAAGATTTTCGTGGAAATTTTCCAAATTGATGTGCTTTTTCTACTGAACAGTTTGAGCTGGTGTACTTTGAGAATATCTTTCTGGATAAGGCATCTCAGTATCGCTGGCTGAATGTGGACTATCAAATAGGCGTATTCATATCCCGCTCTTCCGTCAACATCTTCCAACTGAACAAAATCTGGCTAATGTCCGTGTTCCAGTTTATAAACGTTGTCTACTTCCTAACTGAAGTCATTTGGTTCTACACGCCCAGCATATGGATTGTGTTCGTCATTGTCCTGTGGGAGGGGCTGCTGGGCGGCGGCGCCTATGTGAACACCTTCTATCGCATGTCCAAGGAAATACCGCCGGGTCGACAACAGTTCGCAATGGCGATGGTCGTCCAATCGGATTCATATGGCATTGCCTTGGCCGGATTCCTGGCCATACCCGTCCACAATGCCATCTGTGGACTGCCGGCGGCAGTGCGAGGTGTTGTCTGGTAACAGAACAGAATATAGGAACATAAAAAGAGCTCATAATGAGTATTTAATTATGCCTTTAAATTAGCTAAAACGTGTGAGTGTGTGTGTGTGTGTGTACATTTTGTATTATCTGTATTATTCGCGCGGGTTTGTGTGTGTGTGTGAGTGCCTAGTTGAGGCCCAAGCTTGGTAGTTAGTTTGTGTGCTTAACATTTAGTAATTTAGCAATTAGTTTAACAGTACATTTAACTTGTAGACACTTCGAATGAAGTGAAAAATGGTATTAATCTAGAGATAAATATCTTATAAACTAACTTTCAATAACAGCATAATAAGCTGAGAGAACGAATTCTGAACAATTAAGAAAAAACAAAAAAGAAACAATGAACAATAGACATTGAAAATGATTACCAGGGCCAAGCACAATCGAGGTTATCATCCGGCTGCTTGCTCATAATACCGTAAGCTTGTAAAATGCAATATAATCGAGCAGAAAATACTCTATAATTGAGTCTTAGCAACCAATTGCCATTAATTGAAATACAACAAATTTATTCTTTAATTCTTTATTACCAACAATGCTTCTTTCTCTTTTGTTTTTGATCGTTCTGAAAACTATGAATATGCAATTTGGTTCATAATATAATGCCAACTAATATAGATACCTATGTTGGACACAATTTATTGCTAAAGAAATTCAGATTGGATATAGTATATCATAATGCCCGGGTCTATAGATAAGATAAACCATAGGCTGAGCTCCCTCTGGGAAATCGTGTGCCTTCACAGTGCCACCTTCGGCCCTGTCCAGGTATTCAACGCGCACGCCCACCCCGAGGGCGGCACATAGTGCAATGATGTGTATGTGATCGGATTCCTTGAACATTGGTTCGACTTCTTGATGGCGAAACTCCTCAATGGTTAGATCACCTTCGATAAAGTGTTGATAAAACTCGGCATCCTCCTGCAGTTTGCCCGACGTTATCAAACGCAGATAAACAATCACATAATCGGAATATCCTTGCTCGTTGAAGATATTATGCAGCTCAGTCTGTATCTTATCAGGTCCTCCGGCGTTATCTGGACTAACTCTACTTATAACATCCATAAACTGGAATCAAAAACATTTAAAGACATTCTTCTTGTGAACAATACTTATGACTTACAGTTCCATGAAAGTCTTCTAGTGTAAAGCTGGGAAAACCAAGCTGTATTAGTTTATCCTTGGAGGCCTCTGCGATTTCCCGGAATTTATCGTAAGCAAGTTTGTTCGTAATTAAATATTCCAAATACGAGTAGGCAAACGCTCGAAAGAAGCAGTTGCCATCCGGACGTGTTCGTCGCATAAATTTATATTTCCCAGCCAAATCTTCAATCTTGGCTGTAAACACGGCGTCGCCATTATATTCCGCAATCAAACAAGTCAACGGCAGTTGTTCGCTGACCAAAGGGGTTGAATCACTGATCTAAAAACAATTGTAACAAATAATGTCCAAAAAAAATGCATTGGATTCTCTCTCACCTCCTTTTCTATATCACGCTGCTGCTGTAAGATTAAATCATCATGATTGCCGCCATTACGTTCCACCGACTCCATGAGTTTCAAAAAAGTTATCAAACAAAATCACAAAAATATTTGTTCCAAATTTGAAAATGTCATATAGGGTTAGTTTGACGTATAGTAAAATAAAAAAAGCACGACAAATTTATCGGTCTCCAGAGAAAAAAAATACCCTAAAAAAACTTTAAAAAAATACCCTATTCATCGAATGAGCAGTAGGCTCTTCAACTGCTGTTTGATTTCTTAGTTCAGCTCTAGCTGCTTCACAGAACGGATCAAAAACTTGCTTTATAGTTTTAATTGACTGAAAGATATATAAATAGAACCGTAAGTTTAGAAACTCGGCTAAGGGCAATTTTATTTTAGTGCTTGCCATTGTATTTATGTAGCTTGGAAGATGACCTTGCCACGTGTTTATTTCGACATTTCTGCCGGCGGAGAAAAGCTTGGTCGCATCGTAATGGAGTTACGTACGGACGTTGTGCCGAAGACTGCTGAGAATTTTCGAGCACTCTGCACCGGAGAGAAGGGCTACGGCTATAAGGGCTCCCCGTTTCATCGGGTCATACCGGGTTTCATGTGTCAAGGTGGCGACTTTACCAACCAAAATGGCACTGGCGGGCGTTCGATATATGGAAACAAGTTCGCTGACGAGAACTTTACCTTGAAGCACACGGGTCCGGGAGTTCTGTCTATGGCGAATGCCGGACGTAATACCAATGGCTCGCAGTTCTTTATATGTACTGGCAAAACCAATTGGCTGGACAATAAGCACGTTGTCTTTGGCAAAGTGGTTGAGGGCATGGACATTATTACCAAGGTGGAGACACTTGGCTCTAACAGCGGCAAGACCGCTAAGAAAATCATTATCGAAGACTGTGGTGACTTGTAAGGAATAAAACTTGGTCATATTTGTGCATATGTATGTATTTTAATCGGAATACACTATATGAAAAACGTGTGTGTGTATGATTTAATATATTATACTCTGAGAAACTATTTAAAATGGGTGAAGGCGGTTATTACGATGACCAGATTAATAAAAAATAATAAAAAATAACATTATTAACTATAATAATTATCATAATCATAGCAAAAATAATAATAATAATCACAATATTAATACCAATAATAATAATATGATAAGGATAATTAGATTATAATGATGATAATGCTGTTAATGAACTTAATGATGATAATAATAATAATAATAATAATAATTATTATAATAATTATTATAATAATAATAATAATTAATAATAATAATTATAATAATAATAATTATTATAATAATAATAATAATAATAATAATAATAATAATAATAATAATAATAATAATAATAATAATGATAATGATAATGATAATGATAATGATAATGATAATGATAATGATAATGATAATGATAATGATAATGATAATGATAATGATAATGATAATGATAATGATAATAATGATAATAATACTGGTAACAATACTGGTAACAATATTAATATTAATATTTTTCGCCCAGTAATTTTGATCATAATATGACGTGGCATATATACAAATGTGAACAAGCTTTGGATGACATGTTAAAGGTGACCTGGCTCGTTGGTCTTCCCCATTGCAGCAGAGTAAGATATTGACGTCTCGGCCGGGTGGATGGCACGTGCTCTCTCCGGGCAGTATTTTCGCGTGCGATTTCAGGTGCGGCTAATTCGGAGCTCTATATTCACCAGATTCAGGCGAAGCGTCGAGCTGCGCACGTTCCAATCACAATCAGTAATTAGCAGTAGTGCATTATTCTGAATCGTATGAACTCGTTTGCGGTACGAATTAACAGCCATTTCCCACATCTGTATTCCGTGTCTCCAGGTGGACGCGGTGACAGCATTTTATACCGCCCATTTACACCGCAGGGTGAGTAATTATATTAATAATAGAGGTAAATGCAACAAATACAATTCAAATTTAAATCAAATTATCGATTACTCTGAGCTTTTGCGAAATCGATAAGTATCGGTTTCCAGTACCTGTTCTTTAGAACAAGTATATTTTACTTTTTTGAAAGCTCCGATCGTTCAACCCAAAATTTGAACAGAACCCGTTTTTTTATATTCGTGAGTGTATGCAACAAGTACGTGTGTACTTAACGACAATGTGATGCTTTGTATATACAGGGTATTTAAGGTAATACACAATATTCAAAGCCGAAAGTAATCGTAAAAATAGCACTATTCAAAATTAAGCCCTAAAAGTGCGCCACACAATTTTTTTTATATTTTCAAAATTTACAACTTGTTTAATTTTAAACAGCGCTGTGTATTATTTATGCTTTATCAACTTTTTGGTCGTATGTTTATACAGCAGCTGTTGCTGCTGCCACAAAGCGATCTTCGACGTAACAATGACAACCGCACAAGCTACATTGTTGACTGCTAATTGCTGAGCGGCGCTTGAGCGGCAGCAAAATTGTTTAACCAGTCGTTTTTTAGCTGCCGCATCGAATGGTTTTGAAGCGGCATTTAAATATTTACATATATTCCTATTAATTTACCAAAATGCGCGTCGTCATCTTATCAGCACTTTTACTATTGCTCAATCTCAATCTCGGCTGGGTTAAGGCGAGCGAGAAAAATACGAATAGAACTGGCAATAAATTGCCTAATGTAATCATTATAATGGCCGATGATATGGTAATTGATATAGTTCACAACCAGTTTTGTGCCAACAACAATAATTAACAGTTATCACTAACTAATTTAGGGGTTCGATGATATTAGCTTTCGCGGTGGACGTGAATTTTTAACACCCAACATCGATGCACTGGGCTTTCATGGACGTCTGCTGGATCGTCTCTACGCACCGGCCATGTGTACACCTTCCCGCGGAGCACTGCTGAGTGGCAAATATCCCATACACACAGGTAAGCCGTGTCTCTCCAAAGTAATGCTTATGTAGTCTAAACAAACTGGGTTACCGTGACAGGTACACAGCACTTTGTGATTAGCAATGAGGAGCCCTGGTCGCTGATGTTAAACACCACGCTGATGCCGGAGATCTTTCGGGCGGCTGGTTACTCAACCAATTTGGTGGGCAAATGGCACTTGGGATTCGCTAGGCCGGAGTATACGCCCACACATCGGGGCTTCGATTATCATTACGGCTATTGGGGCGCCTACATTGACTACTATCAACGGCGCTCACAGATGCCGGAGAAAACCTATATCGTTGGTTATGACTTCCGGCGAAACATGGAGGTGGAGTGCACAGATCGTGGCGTTTATGTTACGGATTTACTGACCAACGAGGCGGAGCGTGTAATCCAAGAGACTGCGGCTAAGCAACAACCACTTTTTCTAATGATTAACCACTTGGCGACGCACACGGCCAACGATAATGATCCATTGCAAGCACCTGAGGAGGAGGTGCAAAAATTTCTACACATCAAGGATCCAAATCACAGGAAATACGCGGGTGAGCTTTATATATTAAATTATTCAGCATTACGTCTTGATCAACAAAAGTATTTGAATAGCCATGGTTTCCAAATTGGATCAGAGCGTGGGCCGTGTGATTACCGCGTTGGCCCGTGCAGAACAGCTGGAGAACAGCATTGTGATCTTCTACTCGGACAATGGGGCGCCTTCGGTGGGCATGTTCGCCAACACGGGCTCCAATTGGCCACTTAAGGGTCAAAAGAATTCACCCTGGGAGGGCGGCGTGCGTGTCGCCGGCGTCATTTGGAGTCCATTGCTAACGGCACGTGGCCATTTGTTTACCCAACCCATTTATGTTGGGGATTTTCTGCCAACGTTGGCGCATGCCGCGGGCATCGAGCTGCCCGAGTCGCTGCAGCTCGACGGCATTGACTTGTGGCCGCAGTTGTCCGGGAGCAAAGATGCTCCACACGTGCCGCGAGAAATATTGCACAGCCTGGACGATGTGTCGCACTTTAGCTCACTGCTGCTGGGTCAGTGGAAGTATGTGAATGGCACCACTTTGGCGGGACAGTTCGATCAACTGTTGACCCATCGCGAACTGGATGAGCTAGATCCGCGCGCGCGTCGTTATGTGGTGGAGGTGCGTAATTCGCCTGCCTCCAAAGCTCTGGCACGATACGATCTCCAGCGACTTACACAACATCGGATGCGTACTCTCAGGAGACTAGCAGCTGTGCGTTGCGGTGACATGCAACGCGGTTGCAATGCCTTATTGGAGGAATGCCTGTACGATCTGAGCGTCGATCCGTGCGAGCTCAACAATCTAGCTTACTCTGAACGGCATGCGGAAATTCTCTCGTCGATGCGCCAGCGAGTGCAGCAGCTGCGTGCTGGAGCTTTGCCGCCTGGAAATCGTCCAGGCGTCAAGTATGCCAACCCGAATCTGCATGAGTGTACGTGGGACAACTTTGAAGTCAAAAAGGCGGGCCCAGGTAAGTTAAAAAGCAGTAATTAAAATGTAGTATTTAAATATATTCGTTAATTAATGTTGGCAGTGCCGCTGGATTGCGATTACCATGGAATTCCTTGCAGTGCTTAGCCGTACCGTTAATTTCGATAACGATTTCATGCTCAGCAAGTTTGAATATCGAATATATGGCAGCACAGGCTGCACAGTCTGGCAACGTTGCAGGTCTTTCAAATTTGACTTAGATTTTTTGAATTATTTTTTAATTGCCTTTTATTTTAATTTTTCAATTATTGTTATTGTAATTCTTGTTAATGTTTTTAAATTCTATGGAATTAATATAAAGTGCATTACAATTTAAATGCGAACAGTTTGGCGCCTAATAGTGTCAGCTGATGGCATTGTCAGCCGTTGTTAATAAGGGTGGAAAAGAAAGCGCATACCCAGTATCTGTCACAGGATATCAGACATACAGTTTTAATACCGTCATGGAGGAACGAGCTGTTTTAGCAAATATAGCCACAATCATTACAAAGGATCTGCTCATCGATGAGCAGCCCAGACACAGCAGCAGTGAAAGCTTCTTTTCCAGCAGTTATCCGTTGCTCGACGCCAGCGATGACGACGAGGCCGAAATCTTTGCATTAATGCAGCAAAAGCGTGCCGTGACATCAGCCGGGCAGGTTAAGGGAAAGCTGAAGCGCACGCACATCGAAGTGCCAGCGGCGGCAAGCGACAAGATCCCCAGCAAAATGGCCAGATTGGAGTGGAAATATGCAGAGCTTAATTTGTTGCAACGCTATGCGGATGTGCAGTTTGAATCTTTCTTACATATGCGCAAGCTAACCTTTCTGGTGAGTATGCATGTGCCAGCAGCAAAGGGAACAGCTTCATTACAACCCAATTGGGCTTACAGAAAATCCAGCAGGCTCTGGAGGATATTTTGCAGAGGAATGCATTGCCAGGCGCGCCTACTCCACAGACGACCCTCTCGTTAGCTCTTTGGAAACTGGCTACAGATGAACATTTTGAGGAAATTGCACGCAAGTTTCAGTTTCCTTGGTCGGTGTGTCAGCAGGTAGTGCGTAGCTTCTGGCACATTATCTCCGACAACTATGAGAGTTTTATCAAGTGGCCCAACTCTTTGGAGGCCCAGCAGAGTACACTGCAGGGCTTTCAGAACGTGCCGCAGCTGAGTTGCTTCCACGAGCTGTTTGGCATAATATCCCTGAAGCGTCTGGACATTTTCCTGGAATGTGAACATGCCGAGGTGGCCGTTGTACTTCAACTGATTTGCAATGGCGAGCACAAGATCATTGACTGCTATGTGGAGTTGGAGCAGGATTACACCTTCGAGGAATCGCCGATTGGACAAACGCTGGCTCTCAATCCACGCACAATGCCAGCGGGCAGCTACCTAATTGGCAGCACTAGTTTTCCACTCAAATCCTATTTGGTAAGACCCATTGAGGCAGAATGCTTTCGCAAGGATACCGTCTTCAATGGGTTGTTGGAGCCAGCATATCAGTTAGCCGACGATGTGATGGATACTTTGGCGCGTCGTTTTCAAACTTTATATGCTCTAGAGGCCCGTGATTTGAACGAGGTGCGGCTTATTGTGGAGAGCATTTGTGCTATGCACAACTTATGCGTGGATTTCCAAGACAACTATTTAGAGACGGAGGCAGGTGGGCAAAATAAATTTAACTGGGGCGGAGATCTTCCTGGACGTAGAGGTAGCGAGAAGGATGCCAAGGGACTACGGCGCCGGACGGAACTTCTTGACGCACTGGTGAACACTGAAGAGGGGGAGTAATAATATATATATATACGCAATGAAATAAAAATATTTACGATACGCTGTGCTGCAAATCACTTGGGAACATCTAACCGTCCACTGGTTTCGAAATAAAAACAGTATTTATTGCTAATTAGGGCAGTTTTAGCAAAGTAGCCTGCAATATTTGCGAAACTATCGATAACGGATGTTGTTAGGTCCGATAGTTTGATAGCCGGCTACTCAACATCTGGCAACTCTGTAGCAATAACAAAACAAATGCACGTGTGAAATTTTGTTTAATTCAAATAAACCATTTGCGGATAAAAAATGGATACATTCGACATATTTAAACAATTAACAGCTGGTGTACGATTTACCAAGAAGCCTGCGGTATGTAGAATATGGTAAAACTAAAGCGCATACTAAAACTTATGCTAGGCAGGCTCCATCATCCAAGCCGAACACTTCCAGCCAGGTAAAGGAGCAACCGCGACAGCTACCATCGGCCTCTGAGCCAGCCAAAGGGTCTGAGTCAGACGATGAATGCACAGCAAAGGACGAATTTCGTTTGCTTACTAATGTCACTGGCACAGCACCAACTGCACCCAAGCAGAAAAAGGCCAAAAAGCAATTGTCAAAGGAGCAGGCAGAGCAACTGCAACGTGAGGAGAAGATTAGTGCGCTGCGCAAGGAACACAGCATAACAGTGCTGGGCAAAGACGTGCCAGCGCCCATTAGTAGCTTTGACGAGTTGAGCACGACGGATTTCAAGCTGCTGCCGCGCCTGCAAGAGAATCTTTTGTCCTATGGCTTTGCACAGCCCACACCTATACAAATGCAGGCGCTGCCCGTGCTGCTGAATAATAGGGCACTGATGGCCTGCGCCCCAACGGGCTCGGGTAAAACATTGGCTTTTCTCACGCCCATCATTAACGGGCTGCGCAGTCATAAAACGACTGGGTTGCGCGCCCTGGTGCTGGCGCCCACACGAGAGCTGGCACAGCAAATCTATCGTGAGTGCGCGGAGCTGACCAGGGGGACGGGACTACGCACGCACTTCATCAGCAAAGTGAGCGAAGCGCGGCAGCAACATGGGCCCGACTGCAAACAGAAATATGACATATTGATATCAACGCCAAACCGTGTTCGTTTCCTGCTGCAGCAGCAGCCGCCACTGCTGGACTTCAAAGGCATTGAGTGGTTTGTGTTGGACGAGGCCGATCGTCTCATGGAGGAGGGTCAGAACAACTTCAAGGAGCAACTTGACGAAATCTATGCGGCCTGCACGCATCCGCAAAAGCGTGTGGCCTTTTTCAGTGCCACCTACACGGTGCCTGTGGCCAAATGGGCGCTGCGGCATCTCAAAAATCTAGTGCGTGTGACGATTGGTGTACAGAACAGCGCCACGGATACAGTAAAACAGGAACTGCTCTTTGTCGGCTCGGAAAGCGGTAAACTGCTGGCCGTGCGTGAAATGGTGCGCCAAGGACTGCAGCCGCCAGTGCTAGTCTTTGTGCAGAGCAAGGATCGTGCCAAGCAGCTGTTCGAGGAGCTGCTCTACGATGGCATCAATGTAGATGTCATACACGCGGAGCGATCGCAGCATCAGCGCGATAATTGTGTACGCGCTTTTCGCGAGGGTCACATCTGGGTGCTCATCTGCACGGAGCTGATGGGGCGCGGCATTGACTTCAAGGGCGTCAATCTGGTCATTAACTATGATTTTCCGCCTAGCACCATTTCGTACATTCATCGCATTGGACGCACGGGTCGTGCTGGTCGTCCGGGACGCGCCATTACCTTCTTTACGCAGGACGATACCGCCAATTTGCGGAGGTAAGTGCCATCAATTCGGACGTACTTCAGATTCAATTAATATTTTCTATTGATAGCATTGCGCAGATAATCAAGAACTCGGGTGGCGAGGTGCCGGAGTACATGCTGCAAATGAAGAAGGTCCGCAAATCGGAGGCGAAAATGCGTGCCAAAAAGCCGTTGGAACGCGAAGACATATCTACCAAAATACGCCCTGAAGCGAGGCCAACACCCAAAAACTTTGTCAAATTACAAAAAATAGAAAAAACCGAAAAGGTTCTCAAACAACAAAAGAATAAGATGGATAATAATTTGGCCAAAAATGGAGACGCAAATGCGTCGCGCAAAACCAAAAAACTGGCGAAAATCAAAGACCAAATAGAGAGCGAAGTGGCAGCAAAAGCCAAAGCGAAAAAGTCTAAGAAGATTGTTAAATGATGCGCCTATTTTAAGCAATAAATATGAAGGTAAGTGTATATAAATATTATCTTGAACATTTTTATATGGTACGCTTAGATATGTATGTTACTTGGCAGATTTTTTCACTTGTGCTGATGATTCTTCTAAAGACGGTCATAAAATAAAGATCCTAACGGGATTTTCACTTGTAAAAAACAACTTAAAACTAAGTTTTAGTTCATACAATATAGAACATGGGAAAGAAACATTTGAAATAATTGGACAATGCCAGTTATTGAGTTTTCGCAAGTGTGCATTTTATATCAATAAACGAAATCAACTTGATAAATGCCAATTGCGATTTTTGAAAGTGAATCAAAAGCATTTAAATAACATTCAATAATCATTTTAATGTTCCCATATTTCAATATAAAAACAAATTTTCAAAAAATATGCGTGCTTAACTATTTGAACAGCATTCTTGTATAAGCTCTAATACTAAGTAATCAACAAATGATTTTTAATTTGATACTAAAAGGCGCAATCGGAATAGTAACAATTACAAGTTCTATTTCTCGTCTTTGACAATCTTCTTTGATGGCCTGCCACGTCTCTTGGGCTGCAAATCGCCGCCGTTGACGTGGTTTGCCAAGTGAATTTTAAGTTGATCGCTTCTGGAGAACCGCGCTGTGCATTCGTGGCACTTATATGGTTGTTCTCCTGTATGGACGCGTACATGCCTGTCAAGATCTCGCCGACGGTTAAATGCTCTCGAGCAGTGGCTGCATTTATATGGATGGTCACCGGTGTGCACACGCAGATGCACCGTCAGATCGTAATTCCTGACAAAAGACTTTGAACAGCGGACACATTTATGCGGACCCTCGGCGGAATGAATGTGTACGTGAGCCCGTAAATTTGATTTTTGAGTGAAGGCCTTCGGGCAATGTGGGCACTTGTGCGGACGCTGGCCATAATGCAATTGTATATGGTCCCTGGCATGATGGCTTTGAGCAAAAGCCTTCGGACAGTGCGGACACTTGTATGGGCGCTCGCCGGTGTGGGTGCGTCTGTGCGCCTGTAGAGTCTTATGCCGGCTAAATTCCTTGGGGCATTCCAGACACTTGTATTGGCGCTCTTCGCTGGGCATTTCTTTGCGGACTGCCTGTTGTTTCTTGCCATGAAAATGAGATTCTTTTTTACCAGAACTGGTATCCGTTTCCGGTTCCTCACTCCAGTCGCTGTGGTAGCTGGTGTCAGACTGTGATATCTGGCTACGTTCGATGTAGCTCTTACGTTTAGATTGACGAATGGGATAGCGTCCTGTGCTCGATGGCGTGTCTGCTAAGTCCCTATTTAAAAGGGATTTATCTTCTTCTAAGCTTCCCCCAATGCTCTCTGGCTCATCACGCTCGATGTACCCCTTACTATGCTCTTCAGGCTCCACGTAGCTCTCGAGTGAGTTTTCAGCATTCATGGGTTCCATCTGTTCCAAATCTTCATTGGTTGGTTTACAGTTCCCTCGCTGTGGACTCTCCTCGTGCTCCACTTTGATGCAATCGATATCCAAAACTCGCTTCGGCAGGTCCCATTCTTCGGCTGCCAGCATATCACAAAAGGCATCGACATCGACCTCAACTGCACTTTTCTCAACCTTCAAAGAGAGCAACTTGTAGCTATGCTCACATCTGCGCTTGAATTTAAACGCCGTTTGAGCATCCGCCGTGCATGGCAGGCATATCATCTTGGGAAATGTGTCGTCGCTTTTCACCCTACAATCGGCGCATTCGTTCAGGATGTCTGCCAAGCTGGGCTCATCTTCCGACTGCTCTCGCTCGCCAAATATCTCCATAAGACTGGCGGATCCGCTCAAGCAGATGCGGCATATTTGATCCATACTTTTAACAACAGGCTGCTTAAGCCTGGACATTTACTACTTGCTTGCGAGCAACAGATGTGCAATATCGATAGCCTAGGGTGACCATCTTTGACAAAGAACATTCAATATATCGATACTATCGATAATATGATGATTTTCATAGCGGTAACAATTTAAAAATTCGAACAACGTTCATAAATTACCCCATTTTTTAAAGAGCCTTCGATTGCAGCCTCACCCTCATAATAAAAAATGTCATATTTTTAATGCGGTTTTGATATATTTACTTTTTTGTATACGTATTATCTTATAAATAGTACGTTTTCATATTTAGTTTTTACTGTGCAGTTAATTTTTTGTTTTATCGATTTATTTGCATTTGTGGCAATGCCTTATTCATTATATAAATTAGTGGTTTTTACTTTCGTTAAATGCTATTCTTAAATTTAATTTGGAAGCAAACTTCTAATTTGTTTACCAAGTTAACAACGTTTTGAATAAAAATAATGTTATACAATAATAAAGTGCGAAATCATTTTTAATAAAAATCAATAAATTAATATGAATGAATAATATATATATAAATGTATGTTTATGAGTTTCAAGGGAACAACGAGACAAAAACTATAATAATAAATAAAATGCATAAAAACCTACATTAAAAGTTATAACTGCGATTTTGTATGTTTTGTTATTTCGAGTTGGTTCCTTAGCAACATATTGTGACTTCCGCAGCTGTCACAACACTTAACAGATTGCATTACTTTTCGACAATTGTTTAAACTTATAAATTAGATATATGTATGTACTCATTAATTTTTCTATTGAAATTTGTTATATACTAGGTTAGGTCTAAATTTCATTGTATGTTAAATCCTTTTTTAAGCTTGATAGGAAGCTGTTGTAAGGGCTTATGTGAAATTCGGTTAAAATTATTTGTTTGATTTAGTTGTCGTTCTTTATGCAATTATCATTTTGATGCATAAACAATTTACAAATTCAAGTATTGTTTTATAAGCCCTACATGCATTATTATTATTTATCAGTTTTTTGTTTAGGCATTTTACAATAAGCATATTAGCAATTATATATGTATATATGTATATATATTTGATTTTTAATGCATTATTTTTCGAGACATTTTAGTTAATTTTTTGGGGAGAAGGCATTTAAGAAATTTCCTTGAAATTTTAACCAACAACTATTTTTTGTTTTTTTACAAAGAACATTTAGCATTTGTCAATTGCTAATGACATTTTACGTTCATGTAAGCATATGCATATGTTTATATATATCTATTTATATATGTATATATGGGGGTGTGTCTCGGTTTGAATCTAACACTATGCATATTTGCTAAAACGCGCGACACAACAAACATTTTCTTTTAAAGCGCTACCAAATGAGAAACAATTAACAATTAATTATACAATAACGTACACATTGCTCAACTTTAAAACGCTGGAAAAATTTGGCTTCGATTTGTTGCAGTTATCTGTCGGTCTGTTTGTTGTTGTTGTTGTTTTTGTTTCAGTAGAAATGCGGCGGCGGCAGCGTTTGCGACGGCAAAGCTGGCGTCGGCTTCGGCTCCCATCAGACGACAGAATCCTTCCGTATCCTGCGATTGTTTGTTTGTGTGTTAGCATACATGTGTGTTTAAAAGTACAAGATGAATACAAAAAGAAATATAATTATGTAGTTATGAGGGAATCGCTTTATCGATCATGCAGTATAAAACTATTATCGCACCACATATAATTCTCAGTCTGGGGTGCACGCATAACGCCAACGCCGCCGCCCAGACGACGATAGTTCATGCAGCCGCACAGGCGCCATTGATTCGTCTCTGGATCATACACCTCAATGGTTTTCAAATAGGCGGAGCCATCGAAGCCGCCCACAGCATACAGTTGCCCGTTGACTACGGCTAGCCCGACCTGCAATATATGGTAGAATTAGGATATGTTGAATCATTAAATAATAAGGCATCAATTACGCCGCTACGCCGCGAGGTCATGGCCACTATTGGGCTCCAGGTGTTGGTTAGTGGATTGTAGCGCTCAGCTGACGACAGTTCCATGCAATCATCCCGTCCGCCAACGGCATAAATATAGTTATTAAATACGGCGCAGCCAAGATGTTTGCGGCGAGTGGACATAGGATTGACGGCCACCCATTTGTTTTGCCTATTACGTGGGAATAAATGCAGATTAGGTTGGGCATATGTCAATTTCTTGGAGAATAATTTACCTGGGATCATAGCGTTCTACAGTGTTGAGCGGGCATTGGCCATCGGAGCCGCCTATGGCATATAGATGGCCGCTCAGGACGGCAACAGCAACTCCCAGACGGCGTGTGGTCATTGGAGCCACCTTGGACCATTTGTTCTCCTTTGGATCATAGCGTTCGACATGATTCAAGCATTGAACGCCATCCTGACCGCCCACCGCATACAGAAAGCCATCCAGAACGGCTACGCCAACGCTTGTGCGGCATGATGTGGTTGGCGCAACATCGCAGGACCATTGATTAGTCTGCGGATCATAGCGCTCTATGCTATTCAAATAGCTTTGACCATCATGTCCACCAACAGCATAGAGTAGATCATTGAGAACGGCAACGCCGACACCGCATCGTCGTTTGCTCATAGGCGCAACCATTTTCCAATCATTAGTCTGGGGATCGAAACGTTCAACAGATGCAATGGCATCGCCCGAGCACCATCCGCCCACAGCGAAAAGCACCTCTCCGCGCCGCGTGGGCTTCCGTGGACGGGTACGCGGGCCCTGCATCAGTGGTCGCTCCTGCGGCAGTAGCAGGTAATTTTTGGCCTCATCGACCAGATCACGGCAGGCTTCATCCGACCGAACCAGGAGATCAGAGCCCACAGTGCCCACCAGGAACTTGGGCGAAAGCAACGGCAAACGCACATGCTGCAGCACCTGTTTGACAATAGAGCAATAGAGTAAGGAGTAGGCTAAAAGTTGACCGTTTTAGGCTGGAACTTACCTGTGCCAAATGCTGTCGCCGCTCAGCGACATTGTACTTGAGCCAGGACATGACTGCATTAAAGACCTGCTCCTCGCTGCGAACGTTGAGTTCGTCGCTGCAAATTATATCCACCAATTGGCCGACGGGCAATAGCAGGAACTCCTCGCTCTCCATTACCTCTTGGAAGTTGTGTTGCGTAAATTTATCAGCAATGCGCAGCAGCTCGCGGCAGGAGTGAGTGTCGGCGAAGGCGCGTATGCCCAGGCAGTTGGTCGGATCGAGTTGACGCTTGAGAAACTCACAGCATATGTCCTGTATTTCGACGAGCTGCAGGAGGCAGGCGGCTGGCAGCAGCGTTTGGACATTGGACTCCTCCACAATAATGTGGGCGGTGTAGCAAAAATCAATTAGCAGCTCCATTGCATTCTCATCAATATCGCGAATGGTGACCTCTGTTTGGCGCGACTCCTCCAGCTCGCCAGTGAACATGGCACAAAAATATGAGCTGCATGCGCTCAAGATGACGCGATGAGCAAAGATCTTGCGTCCGCCCACATTGAGTACCACGTCACAGAGCTCCCGATGCCGTCGCAGCATGTTTAGCTCGGTAAGCGTCACTTTTGGATGCTTCTCCGATGTGTGGGTGAGTCGGGCTGGCGAGGGCGGGCGTTCGGCACCGCTGGTGCCACCGCTGCCTAGGCCAGTTCCCGTTGTGCCCGAGCCACCTGTGGCTGCGGCAGGAGCGCCGCTGCCAAGGCCGGTGGAGCCAGGCAGTAAAGGATCGCCCATTCTGTTCGCCGCTAAACGCAGCGGGGCGGAAGCCCAACCCCACACGGCGTCTATCTATATTGATGAAAAAGAACACAAATGAGTGGAGGAGAGTGGATACGCTTTTGCCTTCAACATTGCCTGCTGCCCACACGCTCGCAACGCAAGTAAAAAACCAATTTGAGATGAGCGCGTGAAAGGTAGCTAATATATTGACTTCACGACCTAATTTTAGCCAAGTTATGGTAAATATATGTTACTTGATACAAGGGGAACACAAATTTTGTATACTTTATATATTGTTAATTGTGAATAATTGTAAATAAAGGGAATATACAAAATATGTTACATTGGCTACTGTGTGGGCGTGAACAAATTGTCACGCGCTCATCTCTAAATTAAATCGTAGTCTCAATACCTTTGCGTCTCTGTTATCCACGGATCCAAAGCACGTCCACGGAAACCAGGTGCAGGCGGAAATGTTCGAAAATGCAATTTTGGTGCTTGCTTAATGCGACATTTGTGCTTAAGGTTGGATTTGCTCGTTTTCAAGTTGCAGTTGCATACGACCAGATTTTCCACTTGCACAGATTTTTGTGCTTTGTGAAAAATCGAACAATCAAAAAAACAAAAATTTTGCGACGTTTAGCTAAGTCTGCGCGTCAGTTTACAATTGGCTGCCAGTGGTGGGCATAGCATAAGCACAACTTGCATTATTTAATAATGCATTTGAATGTATTTTTGCACAATAAACACGAATTTTCACAATATTTTCATCAGAAGCTTCTCGTTGAGATAGATAGAGGCAGGCCTTTTTAGAGCTGTCAAGTATCGTTCAAACTATCGATAGAGTTGCTGACAATTTATTATCGATAATCAATGTGATGTGATATGTATCTTTTTGTAAATTTTTAAATATTTCTCTGATCCTGATTTTAAATTTGATAAATTTTATATTTTATTATGAATCATTATTTAATTAATGTAATATAGATTCTGGATTATACATTTAACGCATATTTGGACACTATTGATCGCTTATCAGCACTGTTGCGAGCAGTGTGACCGCTTGCAGCAAGCACTTGGCTATACTTGTGAATTAACCGACAACAACGCTAAGTACACATAGTTTGGTATTTTGCTGATGCTAAGAGGTGGTCTTACGTGTGCGACTTTCATATGAGTATGTGCGACGAGGAAGCATTTTTCCAAAAATTAAAAAGCTATTAAATAGTGCAAAATAATTGATAAATTTAAGTGCAACGTATAAATAAATAAATACTAATTACGCATGCATATAAATATCAGCGAATAAGGCAAATTTAAGCAGCGAATAAGAGTGACGCAAAAACCACATACACACATACAGGCAGCCTCATTTTTTTTTAGAAAGTACGTGAAGAAAAACAAGTTTGATTGTGTGCGTACGTATGTCGAGTGGAGAGTAGTGGAGACTTTTTGTTTCTGTTTAGCGACACAATTTATTGTGGATGGCTTACAACAAAAACAAAAACAACACAACAAAAAAAGCAGATAATGTTGATTGCAACACAACATCAACTAGAAGAAATGCATACAACAGAAACCATCAAGTACAACAGTTGCATTGGAAATTGAAATTTGTGCGACAAAAGCAGCAACAACACCAGCAGCAGCAGCAGCTAACAACGATTTTCGACGACTGGCAGCCATATTCACAGCTACAACAACAGCAAAATCAGAAAAAACGCGATCCACGGTATTGTAAAGATACGTGACAAAAATCGAGAAAAGGAAGACGAAGACTGAGCATGAAATTAGCGTGAAAAAAAAACCAAGAAAACAAATTTTAAAAAAGCGAATACTACTGTAAAAAAAAAAAACAAAAATTATAAACTCACTGTATTGCATACAACTAAACGTAATTAATAACACAAAATATACGAAATATTATGGAAATTGCCCCAATATTTAATACCGCCGTCGTCGCAACAGCCGCCGCTGCCACCGCAACCACGTCGACGTCACAGCACAAGCAGCGGCAGAGGCGCTCCGCTGCCGCAGCAGTCTTGGCAACAACAACAACAACAGGCAAATCATTTAATGCCGAAAGCAGCGCCAATCAAAATGATAACGGTAAATTAACGCAGGCAATACAAACAAAACAATAAAATTAATTGCATAAAAAAACTACAATAAAAAATAGAATGCAATAGTTTTACATGAAAAGCTCTTGAACGAATGTAGCGAGCAAGCGAGACGGAGATATAATACCTCTATGTTTAGCAGTACTCGTATTTTTATCTGTTCGCCTCAGTAGTTTTCCACGCGCGCAGTTGCAGCGAAGTCGCTTGCAACACTTGAAAAAGCAGGTCGCTGAACCGAGCCCCTTCCCAATCAGCCGCCCGTACCCCGAGCCGTTGTTTTTAGAGGCCAAAATACGATTAGTTACAAACAAAATAGTGTTTATAATTGTTGTTGCGCAATTTGTAGATCATTGGCCCAGCTTTGATCGCAATACGAATGCTAACACATACACTAGCAATGATTATTCAGCATTATTTTCAAGGTGCTCTCTGCTTGAATATTTAATAACTGAAACTGCAGACGACAAGGCAGCAAGAAACGACTGAAGGTCGACTATATCAGGTGGGGCCATACTTTTAGTTAGCGTTTTAGGGACTCATAATCATTGTCGAGTTCATGGCTCTCAAAGAGATTAATTTGCCAGGTGGCTAATTGTCAATTAGAATATAAAAATAGCACATTTTAAAATCTCTTTTGTAGAATGCTCTCGTTTTTGTAACAGCAGCAAGAGACATACACTTCGGAATGAAGGTGCCAGTTTTCCAATCGTAGATAAATTTATTCTGAATTTTTTTTCCGATAACTTTTCAGTTTTAATGAAATTGGTATCGATTTTCAGCTCCGATGTTTTGACCATAGCCCATAATACTTGAACTGGTTAGGAATGTAGCTTAGTTTTTGGATGCATACCCTGTAATTTCGTCGATCGGTTTTACACACTTCCCAGCGAGAAGTTACCGATAAAGAAGCTGAATTGATTTATTGATTAATAACTCAAATGTCATTGTTTACTATGTGCCAGGGGTGCAATTTTATACAATATATTGTATTTCAATCAGTTCGAGTCAACCCTCTATAATAGTACAACTGCAGTAATCAAGATATAGATTTACATATTTATTGAAATAGTTTGCGGATTTTAAAGGAATATGCTTCGATTTTACGTCCCTTATGCAATATCTAGAGAATATCTTAAAATTAATTTTATATTTTGCTGTTCCTTATTATGCTTAATTATTTTATTATTATTATATACATATATATTGCCCAGCAAATTTTGTCAGTCAAACACGGCTAAAATGAACCTGACATGTGTATATATCAATCACTTGAAAAAAACTAGAATTTTAAAATTATGATAACAATAATTATGCAACAAACAATTATATTTTAGAACTGATAAAAGTTGCAAAATTTGAAAATTGCATAACCAATATATTTTCATATTTTATATCTAAACTTTATATTTAAAGTCAATAACTTGGCGTTGA
Organism: Drosophila borealis; assembly: GCA_035045885.1. Classification (NCBI taxonomy): domain Eukaryota; kingdom Metazoa; phylum Arthropoda; class Insecta; order Diptera; family Drosophilidae; genus Drosophila; species Drosophila borealis. The sequence goes on from JAWNOR010000211.1 coordinate 5,935,520, forward strand.
TCGCATCGCTGACGCTGCAAAAGGTGCTTAATATTAACAATATTAACAACAACAACAGCAGCAATGTCCCTGGCAGCGATAGTGTGTTGTGTTATCAGCAAATGTCAGCAGTCACAAAAGCAACGGCAGCAATTAAACAACAACAGCGACAACAAATACAACAACAACAACGACGACACTCTGATAACGAAGCCGAGAATGATGTATTAAATCAATTGCTAAAAACGGGCGCGGTATTTACAACAACAACAGCAGCAGCAGCAGCAACAACTGTTGCTGTCGCCGCCGCCGCCGCCGCCTCCTCCTCTACGACTATCAGTGCGCCCATTGCGATTGAGAGGACGACACAGCAAAAGCAACAGCAGAATGGGAATAGTGCACAAAAGCAACGCCTCAATTCATCCATATCATCGACTAACTCAAGCACATCAACCAACTCCTCAACGGCCAATAGCTATGGCAGCTCCTGTTCCTCCACGGAGGATCCCACTGCAACGGCAACAGGCAAAGCGGCGGCAATAACAACAACAATAAAGTCGTCCAGCATTAGATTGCCAGAGAAATCGAAAATTCCGTCCGATATACTCGACGATCTGGCCAGTCGGTTCATCATAAATGTGCCAGATATGGAGCTAAATAATTTAATACGAATTTGCTTTCAAATCGAGCTGGCACATTGGTTCTACTTGGACTTTTTCTGTGCGCCCGAGGATTCAGACCAACAGCAGCAGCAACTGAAACGAAAGCTGCCCGTGGTCGGCATTAAACAGTTCGCCATGCAAATCTTTCAGGTGAGAAAACAAACTCTTAATAGTTGAATATTTAAATAAACAAAATTCCATATGTGTGTGTGTGTATGCAGCACATTCCCTTTCTGAACAAGCATTTTGGCACTGTGGATCAGATATTGGAGGAATGGAAAAATTATAAACTATCGGTGCCGACATATGGCGCTATACTCGTATCGGAGGATCTCAATCACTGTCTGCTGGTGCAATCATATTTTGCTCGAAACTCTTGGGGCTTTCCCAAGGGAAAAATTAATGAGAACGAGGATCCCGCACACTGCGCCACCAGGGAGGTATGTAGCAAGCTCTAATGACATTAGTTTCAACTGACACTTAATCGGTAAATGAATACCCCGTAAATATGAGCATCAAGTATACATTTCCTATCACAATAATTGAACAGACGAATCGATATGGTATATATTACCATGTCTGTCTGGCTGTTGTTAGCTTTAAAACTATCTTGCCTTATCGTTGCATATGTTTTTATGCAGTAGACAGAGCGTTAAGTCAATGAATCTTAGTTGCCATAGAAAAATATCGCAACCTGGCGACGTGGGCTTTCTTGATTTTGAATGCTAATTAACTGAAAATTGTATTTATCCATTTGCTTTAGGTCTATGAGGAGACGGGCTTTGACATAACGGACATCATAGATGCGGATGATTATATTGAGGCTTATATTAATTATCAATATACACGATTGTATATAGTGCGCAATATACCGTTGGATACGCAATTTGCACCGCGTACGCGTAATGAGATTAAGTGTTGTGACTGGTTCCGCATTGATGCATTGCCGGTCAATAAAAACGATGCCATATCGAAAGCCAAACTGGGCAAAAACTCAAATTCCTTCTTTATGATCATACCGTTTGTGAAGCGCCTCAAGAAGTGGGTGAACGATCGACGCGCCGGCATAGAACCAACAACGCGTCGGCGCAAATGTTCCGGACAGCAGAGTCCCAAGGCCATTCAAAATGGTGGAACATCCGCATCGCCCACAATGCTGACGATCAACAGTAACAACAACAACAACAACAGTAGCTGCAAGAAGGATCAACAACGTGGCTCGTCGCGGCGTCAGCGGCACAAATCGATGGGCGATTTGGATGGTGTTAAACTAAATAATCTCAATGGCAAGGCGGGAGGAGGAGGCGGTCTCACTGCCAGCAACATATGCAATAGCAATATCAAGCGTAATAGCAATAACAATAACAACAGCAATAGCAACAGCAACAGCAACAATAACAGCAACAACAACAATAATAACAAGCAACTAAATGTGGCTGCGGGCAGCAATACACCAACAACAGCAACAACAACGCCAGTGACAACAGCAGCTGCAGCAGCAGCAACACCAACAACAACAGCAACCGCTGCAACGGCAACAAGCAAACGCCAATTGTTTCACAGCCAAAGCCAAAATGATGCCCAACAGTCGGCAAGCAATGAGAAGGTAAGCAATGCTAAGATTGCAGGAAATGCGCTCAAAGCTAAACCAAAGCAATTGCAGATTGTCAGCTCCTTTGATTTGATACGCAAGGAAAAGCAACACCAACTGAAGGCGGCCAAGGCCCAAAAGCAACAGCAGCAACAGCAACAACAGCAGCAGCAGCAACGTTCGCGTACTAAATCGCAAAGTGATAAGCAAAGCAACCAGCAGCAGCCGCTGGTAGTCAAAAGCATTTTGAACAGAAACAGTACACAACAACAACAACAACAACAGCAACAAACAACGCCCACAACTGGCATGGATTTGATTGCCATGCTGACAGCAGCAGCCGCAGCGCAAAACACACCAAAACCGGAGCAACAGAAACAGCAACAACGTCCACGTCCAGCTTCGGTGTCGCTCAATTCGCCAATAGCAACAGTTGCTGACGCAGCCAACAACAGCAGCACAATGCCAGATGCTCAAACATTGCACAAGCTGCAGCGCATGGCATCCGGCACCAATTTGCGAATTTTAAAGCGTGCGCAATCGCAGCAGCCGCAGCTGCAACTACAACTGCAGCAGCAGCAGCAACAACAACAACAGCAGCAGCTCCAACTGCAGCAGCAACAAGGGCCTCTAAACTTTACGCCCAGTTTCAATTCGTGGACGAATTTCTCATTCACCAAAAATTTTATAGCAAATGTTTTTTGCTAAGTCAATTTCTATGACTTTTCCTTCTTAAATTCTCAAACATTTTGCATTTTCTAAGTTACAAGGCCAGTTTGTAGGCAGCATTCACAAAAAACAATGATCGTTACATATATAAAGTTTTAGGTGTTTCCCATGGATCTCTCAGAAAGAGTCTTCTAGACTTTTGGAAAGATGCATTTTTCAGCAACAGCAACATTTTTCAACATTCATATGTATATAGCAAGCAAGGACTGTATAAAATTTTGTAATTAACATACACATACACAAACGCATACACATTTTCATACCAAAAATCGAAAAACCAAGGAAAAAGTAAAACGTGAGTCTTCCGCTCCAGCACACGTCATTTTGTAAAAATTGTCAGGCAAAATTTTTATATACACGAAAGTAAGAAGCAAAGCATCATAAAGAAAAGCTAGTTATGAAAAGTTGTGCAATTAGAACGCAGCCAACACTTTTTAAGTACAATACGGTACAATTATATGAATAATTATGTTAATATATTGGTTTTTATTTTTTATAAGCGATAAAGTGAGCGAAGAGAACATCCTTCTAATTAGAGTTCCAACCAAGTCGTGTGCGTGTATTTTTTTAGAGTAAAGTGAAAAGAATTAAGAGAGAATGATAAACAGATGAAGAGAGAGTAGAAAGAAAACAAAAAAGGATAGGTAAGAGAAGAAAGCGTAGCTTTAAATGCCCAACGTTCTGTTTTAGACTTTGTTTTCTATACTTTTCTTAAGTATATATTCGTTCTTTGCACCTAAGCGCAATGAACCCTTTTATACAATAACAACAACAACAACAAGAAACGTGGCAAAGAGGCAAACAACTAAAATGCAACAATTTGCATGACTTTTTGGGTCGTTTTAACTACCCCGCCCCAAACACCACCACCTATAAGATACAATGCGTTGAGCATAAATACTTATAATAACGAGTGTAAATATTTAATTGTGATATAGTATTTCTTAGCACAATTGTGATCTTAACAAAACGGCTAGCTACTACGACTACTACAACTAATATTACATAAATACAAGTACATACGCATACACCTACGTACAAACGTACCGAGCAAGTTTTTTATAAGAAATTTTAATATAATTCAAATGATGCTACAATCGAAAAACTTTCCATTGCCCCGACACACACACACACACATACACAAAGAACATACAAACATACACACACACACACTCATACACCTAAAACTATAATTAGAGAGGCAGCCAGCAGGGGATAGAAACCCCACAATTAACTGGGGGCAATATCAGGAAGGCATATCTAAAAACAAAATATATAAGATACAACAAATTTTGAGAACTTGTGACAACTCTGATAAATTTAACGAATTTAACAAATTAGTTTAAAATATTTGAAGCTGAAAATTATCTTTAAAATTGTTTAAGCAATGCTGCCCATAAACTGGCCTTAAAACTGATCTTTAAAAACTTCAACGATTTCATCTAATTTTATGATTGACTTTTAAAGCTTTTTGAAAAGCCATATTAATTTTGTATTTTGTAAAACCAATCTTTAGTTTCTTTTAATCTTTCCAAATTTATTTTTTTTTTAATTCTTTTTCTATAATTTCAACAAATGAACTGCAACTAAAAAAGCTGTTCGAAGTGCTAAGCAAATATACAATGAAATTGGCAATAACTACCATATTTTGTTTTTCATATCAAATGTTCTTTTGTTAACATTCTTACAATTTCATTGTGCATTTGTTTTGCGCCAACAAAGAAACGAAACGAAAACAAGAAATAATATTTTCCAAATCAAGAACCACAACAAATTGCAATGAAAATCAACTAATAAACAATAGCAACAGTAACATTCTTCAATTGAAACCAAATTTATTCAAAAACAAATTGAAATGAATTAAATCTTAAATTGTAACAAGTAACAACAGTAGAAAAATAATATTTTATGTTCTGTAATGTGCAACACTGAAAGCAAAAGCTTTTACAAATACTACGAGTATATCTTCCTACATTTACATATAGTTTATGTTTCAGAAATCAATACACAAATAGTTAACTTTAGTGAACGGGCTGCTGGACAAACAGATAAAACCCATTTAAAACAAGAAAAATCCAACCACAAACCGAAAACATTTAAGTTTATATTTAAGAGAAACAATCCGAAAATACTTGGGCGAACGATTTTGCAACTCTTTATAATACTCGTAGTATATACATATGTGTCTACAAAACATCTAAAATCAAATATAGTTTCCACTCAACAAGCTCTACACTTGCCGTAGACTAGACCCAAAATTCATTTTTAAAAGTACCGCCCAAGTATTCAACGAAACGGTAATTAAGATACCTTTGCTATGCATTTGATCAGTTTCAACTGTAAAACGTCCAAGTAAATATCAAAAAATGGCAATTTGTAGACTTTGAACTCGAACTTAAAACCGAACCAAACTAAGAAAACTTAACGCCCATTTCATTCAATTAAGAATCAAGAATAACAATACAAAAAAATTACTCGTATAATAGTCGATTCCCCCAATTTTTTTTTTTATTTCTGTGTGCAACCAACGATAGCAATATTTTCCAAATTCTGGCAATAAAAACTGTATTACATTTTTAATTTGTACTTCCGAGAAACCGAAAGAAATGTGTTTTATTTTTTTACCGGTGTGTATAGGAGGAAAAAATTTTGTATAATAATTATTTAAATTTGTGTTTTTTCTCCCGTTGCTCTGTTTTATTTTGTGGCTGAGACATATATAGAAATCTCTCTTACGCGGACAAGTACAGAAAAGCTTAATTCATTTATAATAATACTAATTTGGCTCAGCTTGTCCTGCTGTCATTTTATATTCAAGCTAAACTTTAGTTTAGCAAGCTGTTGGTTAAGAGAACTAACACCGTATACATATACATACAGCTTTTGTTATTGCATGTTGAGGCTTAAAAACTGCCTTCGTCCATGTGAACTGTTCGCCGATGGCGAGACATGTTGGATTTATAGCTAAAATGCTTGCCGCAAATCTCACATGAATAGATCCTCATGTGCGAGCGCTCGTGCGCCAATAGTTGGTAACGGCAAGCAAATCGTTTTTCGCATCTGTCAAAACTGCAGGAAAACTGCTTCAGTATCTCCGCATTAGGACTCTTTTTACTATTTAGATGCATTTTCATGTGTTGATTATAGGCAATTTGAAATTTGAATGTTGAGCCGCATTCGCTGCACTGAAATTCCGCATTCCGCACGCGATGCACCTGGTTTTCATGATTCACCATGCTGAAGTAACGATCGAATAGGCAACCACACTCCTGGCAACGAAACTCAACGGAGTTCTCGTCTGTCAAGTCTGTGGGTTCCCTTTCATGTCGCATGACATGCTCGTGCTGCTGCAGTAGGCTGGCGCTATCGAAGCTAACGCCGCACTTGCGGCACACATAGTACCGCAGGCTGTGGCTCATGTTACTGTGCGTCTGCAATTTGGTGGTGCTGCTGAACACCGTGCTGCAGTAATAGCAAATCAGTTCAGGGCACAGTCCCTCATTTCGGATCGCTTTGGCCAGAACTATGCCATCGCGTGCAATGGCAATGGCGAAGTTGGTGTCAACTGGCGGCTCCTCCGCCCAAACTGAAGTTTCATCCATTACATCCGGACATAGCAGCGCGTCGAGCTTTTCGTAATCTTCATCCCCATCGATTAGCTCCAGTTCCGCACTCACATCCTCAATATCAGATTCCAGATCGCTTCCACTGTTCTCATCGTGCAATTCCGTTGTTTTAATCGCAAGGGGCTGTGAAAGATTTCCGTTGTTCAGTTGGTTTTGTTGTGCGTTGCGCCAGTATCGCAATGTATCGCATATGCTGAGCACTTCAGCCATGCAGGAGTCGCATACACAGGTGCACAACTCCTGGACCTCAGCCTAGGATCAGTCGTAATGGTTATCTTAAGCATTGCTCAGATTCAACAAATAAATAGTTCTAACCTGGATTTCAAACGCTGTAAACAGTTGCTGCAGTACCTCTTTTGCATATTTGAACTCGTCAAAGCGCTCTGTACTAACAGCAACATTTTGCACACATAACTTACAGAGGTCCATGAATGGTATATCTTTAAGAATTTAATAACAATATATAAACAAAACAAATTCCAGCGCAGCACAAATTGATGAGCAACTTTATTAGCTTGGGGAGTAATGCTGTTAAGAAAGCAGAATTCTGTTAATGTTAACAGTGTGGCAACGCCAGAAAGCAAAAATCGATTGTTCAGTGTTATCGGTATTATTCTGCATTCTTTCTATTCTGCGTTTTTTCGTCGGTGTAAAGTGCATAAAATTGTTACATTTGTCCTGTAATAATATAGTTTAAGTTCAAATAGTTGCCTAACAAAATGGTACGTACATCGTGTATGCACCGTCTGTGCAAATTCTCTGAAAAACTATATGTTTTTACTTAAACGCGGCACTCGTTTTTTGGTGACGTGAATTATGCATGTGCGTGTGCTTGTGTGTATAGAATCCAAAAGCGGCCGCGTCACAAATTATATGGCTGATATTATAATGCAGCCGCACTTCGATTTTCCAAACATAAAACATCTTAATAATGCGTATTGCAATTGTTTCTCCATGTGCAGTCGTTTGCGGAAAAGTTAACGGGACTGATGGCGCGGCCAAATCAACAAGATCCAGCTGGCGGTCCAGAGCAGCCTTGGTATCTCAAATATGGCAGTCGTGTGCTGGGTATCGTTGCCGCATTCTGTAAGTACCAAATCATGTTTGTCAACTAGCAGCAACAACAACAAGAACATTCGATTTAGCTATTTGCATCGATTTTTATGTTCTGCATGTAACATTTTGTTGTAACACTGCTTATCTACTTGCTGGTGTGTGTATGTGTACTTAACCACCCACAATACTCACAGCACGCACACTCGGTCGTTCGCTCGCTCTGCGACCTGACATTGATAAAGCCAAAAAGCACAACAACAACAACAATAAGAAAATGCTACAAAGGATACAGAAATGTTTCTATGTGTGCGTGTGTGTGTGTTTGTGTGTATGCTCCACACATATGGCAGGGCAGCATATTATATTTCTGTGTCGCTTTCTATGTCAAGTTTGTTGTGCTAAGTGCATTTTCAATTTTCTTCAATGCATTTCGATTTAGTCATTAAATTGCCACCAATTTTGCATGCATTTAGTAATATTTTTATCAGTAATTAATTGGCACTCTCTTTGTGTTAGTTTACTCTCTCTCTCTCTCTCTCTTTGTTTTCTGTTGTTATGCATATATATCCATTGTTCTTCATTTCCGCAGTTGCGATGACATTGAACCCGTTGTCTGATGGTTTTCCCTTACAGTTTAAACGCGATTTTCAGCAAACAATTTTATTTAACCCGCATAAAACCCGCTTAAAGTTCATTGACACGAAGACTTAGTAACTATTTCTAGCATCAAATGGAGCTTAGTCGTAATTAGTTGGAAATCAGCTGGTGCTGAATCATATGCCAAATGTTTCATAACAACTAAACCTGTGAGCAATAAATAGTAAATTAATTGAAAACAATGAGTGTTCTAGCCCAAAATGTCCGACTATGAAATACCCTGTAACGATTGAGATTCCAGAAAAACATATCATGATAACTTCCATTCCATATTTTCCGCAATTCAACTGTTACAGTTTTTGAGATAAATGCGTTCAGGCAGTAAAATGGGCGAAAATACGAACATGGCTAGATCTATTCGGTTGCTCGATAATATACATACCTATTGATTGGGCGATGTCTGCTGCCTGTACCTGTACACATATATCTGTATCTGGTTTTCTTTTTAGCTGGTTTCATTGGGTACAGGGTATGCGAAGCAGCTAACAGACGGTCTACCTCTTAGAGAAGAGTATTTACATTTTTTTTAAATAAAATTCAGTAGTGCGGCTTCCTTAAACCGGTTATGTAATAAAAAAAAAGCTGTGCTTTTTTAATTAATACTTATACCTTTTATTAATAGCCGCTCGACAGAGCACAGCGGCTTTGCACATGAGCTTATTTAATTCTGCACCGCAATAACCTCAAAAATTGAGATCAGCTTACAAAAGAAACTGGCTCGCTTTATGATTTGTGTCTGATAAACTATAAAATACTCTTAGAAAGTATGATAAGAGCGTATAGCGGCTATATTAAATGCAATTGCCAGAGTCTGACACTGATCTTCCGCTGAAACTTAGAAACTTGCTCAATTAACACATTCAGTTATTTGTTTACTTAGTCGCCAAAGTGTTATCATTTGCGTCCAAGATTATTTTGTTGCCTGATAAACGCAAAGCAGCTGATAAAATATTTAAATGTAGAATGCGTACAAATGTTATTAAGATATATGGCTTACATCCTCCTATTTGAGTTTTATTTATAAATTGGACTGTATGCTTTCATTTCCTTACAACCAAAGCAACCGCACAAGCTGCAGCATTCATTTAACTTTTCTGTATAGATCATCAGTTTATAGAACTCACACAACAGATGTTTATTCTCCATTCATTTACCAGATACCGCAGCGACCAATGTTCCAATTTGAACAAGTGTTCTTGCTTGTTTTGTTACGCTTCTATGCTCTCCGGGGCGTTTTATTATTTTTTTTATTTTTATTAACTTTATAGAAATAAAAGAATAAAAGCTTGTGACAAATTTAGCAGTTGAATGAGTCAGTTCTTTCTTTTTTTTTGATTAGATTACGCTTGAAATGTTATACTATATACTATTTGTCGCGAAACCTGAGAGATAATGAGGCCAAATGTTGGAGGCGTTGTTGATGGCAATAACTAAAATTTTGGGCAGATTCTGCTTTAAACAGCATTAAGCTAGATAAATGAAAATGTCTTTGTTCTGATGTGTATGTTGCGAGACTCAAACGCCCTATTTTTTGTTATTTTATCTAGCTATAAAATGCTTAACCTTGTTGTATTTAATTTGCCTAGGGCTTATGATAAAATATCTAGCTTTGTGCACTCACAGCAAATGTGACATGAATCCAATTTAAGTAGATAACATGCATATAGATAGACATTAAATAATTTAGTTGGAGCTCCATAATATGTTTATGAAAATGTTTATAAATATTATTTCTTATTTCACATGATTTCTAATTCTCATTGAATCTTTATTACTCTCGGAATCGTTAAAAATCGAATATATATTTTCTCTCTTCTCTAGTTGCCATACTCTTCGGCCTGTGGAATGTGCTCTCAATAATTGGATTGAGCGTCTCATGCCTCGTCGCGGGCATCATACAAATGCTAGCCGGATTTGTGGTGATGGCGCTGGAAGCGCCTTGTTGCTTTATTTGTATCGAGAAGGTCGGCTCGGTGGCGGATATGATGGACACCAAGCCGTTGTACTTCCGAGCGGGCCTGTACTGCGCGTGAGTAACACATGCAATAAACTGGACCATTAAGTAGCTTCTAATTATTTGATCTTATCCTCACAGCATGGCCGTGCCGCCAATATTCATGTGCTTCGGCCTGGCGAGTCTCTTTGGCAGCGGCCTGATCTTTGCCACCGGCGCTGTCTACGGCATGATGGCGTTAGGCAAAAAGTGAGTAGTTCTTGGAATCATTCGTGGGCATTGGCCCATACAATCAATTAGTTAGATAGTTAGCTGTTAGTCTGAAATGGAGCAGAGAACTAATACGGAAGGCACAAAATGCTAATCAAAATAATGTTCTCTCTATTCCTTGAACCGCTTGCACTGTGATTACGCTTACAATTAAACCTAATGATATCTAACTTAAAAAAAAAAAAAACAATAACAACATTTATTATCTAACACAATAATAAATAAAAACAAAACAAAACAACAACAACACGAATAATAAATAACTCAAAAGAGCTTCGCGCGAGGACATGGCCGCTGCGGCCACATCGCCTACACAAATGGCCGGCGGCCAGGCAGGCGGCCAAATGCAAATGGGCGGCGATCAACATATCACACTCATGGAAGATCCCGATGTTTGGCGTCCAACATAAATGCGCTAACCAAATGCATAAACTGCCAAAAACAAAGCATATGATAAACAATTAAACACACACAGACACACCTTAACACCCAACATACACATCACACAATTAGACAAGGAAATATCATAATGAAATATTGAGTAACAAATATTTTACGATGCATAGTTTTTAGTGTTCGTTCCAATTAAAATTAATATAAATAATGATTAAAACGTTGTAGGGCCGCGCAGAGATCATAATACACAATATTGAATACAGAATACAGAATACAGAATTACAAAACACCCCACCAATTGAAAAAGATAGAAACTTTTCATAATTGTTACTAAACGAAGAAAAAACCAAAAAAATAATGTTGACAAAATGTTACGCAAATGCATTTTCTCCATTTTAAGTCATTTGTCGTCCTTTGCATGTAGTTGCATTTTTCCATTTTTAAATGTCCTTTGTCGCACGAGGTGTTTTTGAAAAGTACAGTTAAATATACAAATATATAAATATAATATATATTAATAGTAATACATGTACAATTTATTTTTAGCGAGAAATTGTATTGATAACAAGAAAAAAACACGCTAAATATTGCTATCGAGTAACAGCTTCCACAAGGCTAAAGTACACAAATTACCTGCAACATAAAAAATAGTCAAGAATCGTAGAGCAATAAATACAACTCAGAGAGCATTAACTTAATATATTTGATTGCTTGAGCATAATACCAATTTAAATGTTAAAATGTTAAACGAGATAAACAATCGTTTCTTTGTTCATTTGCTCACGAGATAATGTAACAAATATCAAATGTAGAAATCCAATATGCAGAATTGTTCATAATTTGTTCTTATTTTTGTGATTGTAATTAAGCATGAGATATGCATCTTATAAATTCAAGAGGTTGTACCATTACTGTATTCAGCTATTGATTCTTTTGCTAAGTAAAAAAAAAGTACAATGAATTTGTAACGATTCAAAATGTCTACTGTTTGTTCGGCTATGGCCTTTTTTCTCTCAGACGTTTGCAAATAACATTCCAATATTCTTTTTGTTATTTATTTGATGATATATATGTATATTTGGATATAGCCTTTAGTACTTCCAGACTTCAGTCTGCCAATTAATATTCATATATTTATACTCAGCTGTTGTATGATAAATTATTTATCAGATAGCAACATATTACTAAATATCGTGGGCTAAGCACTCACAGAGTTCTGAATTAATAACATGTTCATTTATTTATAATCAAAAACATATTGTTTAAAATCACCTAAAAAATACTCGCAAACAAAGCAAAAGCAACCTAACGGATCCATATTGGCATCCAATGTGGCTTACTTTATATAAATGCATACTCTCTGATTACTTGTTACAAATCACTTTCTCGCAAGCAGCCTGAACAGAGTCCTAGCTTAATATACCTTATATGTAGTTAAAATTAGTTAATTAATTAATTATGCATAACGAACGCAACACTAAAAATCATTCAAGTAAAATATTCTGTTTAAAACTAAATTGATATAACATATGTACATTATGCCAAAGAATTGTACATGCCAAACTGCCCCAGAACAGTCCAGTTAACGCCAATTTGCAGCCTGCAGCAAGTCAACTACATAAACTTCAACAACAACAGCAAGAAGTACGCTAATAATGTCAAGGCAATTCATTTTTGTATAAGCAAAATTCTCTTAAGTATTTCGAACGATTGTAGTTTAGAAATTTTTTAATCACTTTTATTTTCGAACTTAAAGTTCTTTCTAATTGCACTTGCTTTTAATAAGTATTTATATAATTTGGTAGTCCCTTTATATAAATATATATATATATATATTTTTTTTGGTAGCTTTAGCTGACGATTCACGTAATCGGCTACGGATTTTTAAAGTTTCAGTTTGTCATCTGTTTTTTATTTTACTACAATCGACGGTTCATTGTGGCTGGAAGTGTTGTTAGCTTCTTATATATATAAATTGATGCCTATATATTTGAGTTTTCGATTTCCTTATTTGTTTTATAGTTTGTTTTTTACTCTTTCTCTATTGTACTTATATTTTGCAGTTTGCATGGGCCTTACCACGTTTATTCTGCTTCTATATAAAGGATATGAGTTTTTTAGTTGACATAGCTATAGGCTATAGACCTATTATTTAAATATTTCAAATTTTTTCTTCATGTCTTTTGCTATTCTTCTCGATAGATATTTTTTCTTCTTCTGGTCGATATTCAACGGTTTTTTTTGTCCTGAACCCATTCTAGTTTATTCTTAGACATTTTTATTTGGCAGCATTTGACTTTATTGGCTTTTTCTTCTCTTACTTTGCTTAGTTCTGTTATGCATACTTCCTTCATTCCCGCTTTCGCTCTGACTAAATCATTCACTAATAAATAAATCACTAAACAAGATCAAACGGTGTAAGCCTTACATCAATTTATGAGAATCACATAGAGCGATGGTATTTAAAGGGGAGAACTAGAGGAGAAACAATTTGTTTCTCTCTAGGTCTCTTTACGCATATTTCTATGCTATTTTCAAGAAATCAACTAACCCTTACATGGTTTTTGTGTTAGCGATTTGTTTATTAAAAAGTGAGTGGCTTGATATAAGATTAATTCAACGGTTAAGAGTGCGAGTGGCAGATGAGGAAACGTGTAACAGTAAGAGTGTTTATTTAGGTGTATGTGAATAAAATATGAGTTAATGCGAATGTGTGTTAAACCAATGCAGACTTGGGTATAGGGGTTTTTCCTAGTCGAACACTCTCGATTAGAGCACTCGCACTTGTTTAACGTTAACCAACATAGTTGTTTAAAATAGTTGGCCTACGCATAGCAATACTCCACAGTTCCTCAGACACACATTCTTATTAACTTTCTATTTATTTAACATACTTTCCAGTATTATGTTGTATTATCTTGTGTTAAGTTTTGGCAGGCTTGATGTGGTAGAATGCCATGTCGTTATTTTTGTACTTTTGTCTAAATATTCGCTTTCCTAACTCATCGTAGAGCCTCCGCCGCCGAAATGCGCGCCGCGGCACAGCAAACATCATACGGTGGCAATGCGGCGCCAACAACCAACGATCGGGCGGGCATTGTGAATAATGCGCAGCCCTTCTCCTTCACCGGTGCCGTGGGCACGGACAGCAATGTGTGATGAAATCGGTAATGGAACATATGGATCGTGGCTGGGGTGTGCGGTGAGAAAACAAGACTCAAAACGCAACGCAACGCAACGCATTAAAGGCAAACTATAACATACAACAAACAACACAAAAAAAAAGAAGCAAAGTTAAGCAACATCACAAGGCAAATTTCTAACTAACGTGTGCAATTTATTGTTGGCGATCAATTTCCAACCGGACCCTAAATATAATGGATCTCTCTCGGTGTAGAGCTGAAGACAATGTTTATAAAACTGAGCAGATAATGGAAACCTCAAAGAACCTCTTCAAATAAACCGTCTAATCATTGATTAAAGTTTTGTATTAAATGTTTTGGCGTTTTCTGTTTTATATTTCTAATTGTTGCCTGTGTATCATTCCAATTCCAATTTTTGGTTTTAAAGTTAAAACAAAAAAAACAAAAACTTATTTAAAATTTAGTAAAAATAAAACTATAATTGACCATATTTAAATTAAATTATTGAGCGATGGCATAATTTGTATGCAATTTATGTTTAGTCATAGTTTAAATATACATATAATATATTTAAATGCATAATACAAATAAATATAAATAATTAAATGTTTGTAAACCATATTAAAATTGAATTATGCGTACTTTAAATAATTATGTTAAATAAAATTAATTATACATACATATTCAGCTTTATTGCGCTCTTTATAAACTTTATTGCCACTTAATTGTTGTTCAATAATTTACAAATATTTAATGTTAAAATCCACATTCTATTGCATTTGTGGTTTGTGAAACAATTTTAAAATAAGCATAACAGTTAACGAAAACATTTAAAAATATTTGTATGTAATATGATTTATGCATCATCCTGTGAGCTGTCGTTGCCGGACTGATCAGCAATTTCTTCCAATACAATCTCATCATCATCTGTATCATCATCTTGTGCCGCATCATCGTCATCTTCATCAGCTTCAATATCTGCACCGTCTTCCTCGTCAGCCTCCTCCTGCTGATCGTTGGATCCTTCCCAGCGGAAACGACGGTCGCTGATTTTCTCCTCGCTGCTTTCGGCAGACACCGCAATGATCACAGCAAAGAGCGCTACATGTAGAGAGCATAGGCATTTGAGGATTGTTGTAGATGATAAAAGAATTGTTTAACTTACCAAAGCTCATGATTAGGAACTTGTTGGATAGCATGTTAAATGAGTTGATTTCTTAGAAATTTTCAATGCTAACTGTCGCATGGGCTGCCCTTTTATAGTAAAATTTTGGCATGCGCTTTTAACCAAAATTTGCTGTGACTGGCGCTAAAAACTGTTTGGTTTTAAGCAGCTGTACAAATATTAATCTAAATTTATGTCATAGTTATTAGGGTCAGCGTTTCACAGTTAAAACTCATTGACATTAATGCTTCATTGTAATTGCAAGTTAAATTAATGAGATCTTAATCTATTGAGTGTACAAGTTTTCTATTTATTATCCACGTTTGCGAGTGGAACTTTCCATGTCCCGGTCTTAGCTTGCGTCATCACGTAAGCTTAACAAATTCAGCTTGCTAGCTTCCTCTTACGATTGGGCTTTCTTTGTATTGATCGATAGATTCCTTAATTGTTTTATTCCTCAAGGCACAGTTTGATCACGCATTTTCTCTGCTTACGTTATCCTTACTGTAAAATATCGTAATATCTATCTCAACGGATCGTATTACAAAAGTACAAAATACCTATGTATATTTAATACGAATCTGCAAATTCTATTAAGTGTAGAACCTGTACAATCATAATTTAGTACATGAATGGCAAATGTAATTGAAAACCGAACCCCATACCACTGTATGAAGATTTTAGATGCAGGTAGTCTTAATGTCGTGTTGCCAAAACCTTGCCGTTTAAGTCGCCTTAAAGGTCGGGCAGGGAGTAGTCAGTCCTCTTGCGAGCAGGGAGCGGTGTCTCAGCAATCTTTCGCTGTATCTGCTTGTGTGCCTTCCAATCTGTTCCTCGACTGTATGCAATTAGTTTGAGGAGTATGGAGCGTGGAACCGTATCGGTTTTTAGAAATCCATTGCATACCCGCCAGGGGCGTCTGGCGCTTTATTTAGCCATTTATAGCCGTTTGTAGAGGTCAAAATTAAAATTGGAATATCTCGGGTACCATATTTCCGATTTCGAAATGATATGCCTCTTTCTTCTTGTACGGATCCCGACTATCGATTGACACCAAAAAATTCTAAGAAATGGCCCAATTTGAGAAAAACTACTATTCTTTTTACGATGTTGGCTGAAAATGGCTGGGACCACGAGTCGAACGAGACCAATCTTTCCAAGATCGGGTCTTATTTGGCCGAGATACAGCGATTTAAAATTTTGTTATAATTTTGAAGATTTTTCGTCCGATTTTGGAAAGTTATACCTTTTTGAACTCATACTGATCTCTGGAATCGACTTGCATACCACGTTTTTTGATTTGGTTTGGAAATCCAAAATTTTTGAAAAAAAACAGGCAGACGAACAAAAATTAAAAATTTCATTGCATACCCAAACGGAGCGGTGGAGCAGCTGGTGGAGCAGCCAGTACCAGTACCAGTACGAATCTGCTTTTTTCTTATCCGAACCGAAGAAGAACCGAAAGCACGACTTTAAAGCATATCTTTAAAATTCTACTTTGTTTGTCCATAATAAGTTGGCGAGGTGTAATTTTGTTGTTGGTGCTACAAAAACTTTGTGGGCGTATTATCTATATCCTGTTGTATGTACACTTGTGTAAATTGGTGGGTTTTTTCTTCGCTCTTATATCCTAATTAGTCTCCTCACAGGCATCAATCCAGTCGTTATAGACGTCGACTGGTTCCGATAGGGATATGATTGTCGTTTGATAGGATTCCTGACACACGCGACATATAATGCGACCTACCTTCCTTAATTTGTCCCTAATTAAGCAGATAATCATTAGATAAAGGATTTTTTTGGACGTGTCGCTCAGTTAAAACTTACAAAATGACATCGCAGGAAAGCTCGTGATTACAAAAAGGACAATTAAACTGCTTTTCCAGGCTCTGGATGTTTTTACGCTTTGGCGGCGGCTTGCGCTTGGACTTGCGACGTCCCATGCCTAATTTTCAGTAATCTAACGTAGAAACTGGGGAAAATAACACATTTTTTGGGAAATTACGTATAAAAATAGAGTAAAAACTTACAATACTTGGCCTTGTCCGTTGTTCCTTGGCTCACGTTCAGCTGAGAACTAAATTTTTGGTAAATTCTCTCATATTGCTAAGGGGCTTTATTTTCTTTTTGAGTGACAGAAATATCAAGGAGTGCTTTGCTTTTCATTTTTTATTCAAGAAATACCATTTAAAATCTTAAACTTATATTTCTATGCCTACTTATTTTAATACCCTTGTAGAGAATATTCTTAAGTAACTGAAATATCAAGGTGTACTTTGTCTTTTCCATTAAAGAAAGAAATTTGCTTTAAATTTTGTTTTAAAGAACAATATGCCATTTTTAAGACACTGCCTCGTTGTTAAAGACTTGTAGGGAATACTTTCAAGTGACAGAAATGTCAAGGTATACACATTTTGAATTTTCTTTTAAAGAAAAAACAGTATTGTTATTCCCTCATCCTTTTTAAACTCTTGTGGGTTTATATTTCTGATCAGTATAAATAGGCGAGTCGATATTTACATGTCCGTCTGTCTGTTTCTGTGCAAACTACCCTTTCAGTTTTTAAACTATAGTCAATAAACTTTGTATTGCAATCCGTTTCAATTTCATAATCGACCACATATATCGTATAATCATGCCTTATTAAAATATTTTACGGCACTTATAGAAATTATCAGTCGGGAACGCAGATTTCCTCTAAACGAAAGAAAGTAGTCCCAAGGTAAATACTTGCAAGTGTTTTTAATTTTCGGCGTGCAAAGGCTTTCTTCCTTTTTATACCCTTGTAGAGGGTGTTATAATTAAGTCATGAAATGCGAATAGCATAAAAGGAGACATCTCCATTCTAGATCAAAATCAACAGCGGAGTTTATATAGCCATTTCTGTCCGCACGTATGTATGTCCCTCCGTCTGTTTGTCCGTCCGTCCGTCTCTCCGTCTGTTCGCCCATCCGTCGGTCCGTTGGTCTGTCTATATGTTTCTATGTGAACTAGTCTCTCAGTTTTCAGGTTATCATCTTGAAACCTTGCATTGGTTTGTCTTTGTGCTACAGATAGTATATATATCGAAACCGGCCGGATCGGACCACTATATCATATAGCTGGCATAAAAAAATGTTATAAAATTTAGGTTCTTGTATGTTAAACTTATTTGCTTATCAAGATATCTTGACCAAACGCAACAATTTATTAGTTTCACTATGGTTCTTGTATATATATATGGTTGCCATAGGAACAATCGGACAAAAAGTAGGTTGTTGTAAAAGTTAAATGTATAAGAGTATAAAATCTTCGGCGTGCCGAAGATATCCTTACTTTCTCGCTTGCTTGTCAATTTAAATGTTAACCGAATTTCTTGTGCGATATACCCATTTATTCAGCCTTTATTACAAATTTGTTTGATATTGAAACCACACGTAAACTCAATTGATTGTGCCCACATCTGTTAAGGGTCTGGGCAGATGCCGCTTATCTAATGCTTTTGTTTGGGTTTGGGTTTTGCTTTATATTTTATTTTATTCAATGGAGCATAAAATCGCTTGTCCATTGTGAAAGATACTTAACTGATCTCGTAAGGTATCGATTACAGGCTGCGCAATTTAGTTGAGGGGCAAAGATATGTTTAGATCTCTGTTGATATCGTTGCATGTGGGTCAAGTGTTTGAGTTTGGATGCAGGACTTATGGATCGCTGGCAAATGTTTCTCACAGTTGCATTTGAAGCCAGCGAATGCCGAAATTTTTCTGGCTAAAGCGCCGTAGAACTGAACAAAACACTCAAACTCTGTCGACAGCTCAATACGCAGCACGATGTTCAGACAACCTGCTGTTTAACATATTAGCACCAGGACATCCCAGGGCAGCGGGTGGTGTTCCACAGGACAGCTGAAAGTGTCAACAGTCGGCGGCGGCAAAGGCAACGGCAAAGCAAAAAGTGAGCTGTAAACTGTTTGTGCCTGGCGTGAAATTGCTAACAAAATAGTTTGCCAAAAAGTTGACACTGGCAGCAGGCGGCAGCCAGGACGCAATGGAAGCGTTTCAGTGCACAACAGGATATATTGGATATGCAGCTGTGCAGCACATTTATTGCATTCGCCATGCTTTTCAAGGCAAAAAAACAAAAATAACGCAACGATTTGAAATTATTTTCTAAATGGGTTTAAAATTTCATCAGGCTAGTTGATCGAGCTGCTTCCTGGCCAGCCTAAGACGCTGCTTCCGCCTTCCGTCTTTCATCAATTTCAGCCTTCTTTTGTTGGTCTTTCGGGCAGCATCATTTCTATTAATCTCCTGCCCAGCATTTTTGCCAGCTGCTGCTGCTGCTGCTGCCGTTGGCCATTTGCCTTTTGTGGTTCTTCGGCCAGTTGACCAGTTGCCGTTGGCCAAGTGCTCGCTTGGCTTTTGTTTGGCCTACTTCAATGCCCTGCCGACGCGTCCTTAAATGCATTCGATGCTCCTTTTTTTTCTTTTCTTTTATTTTTTTGCTACGTTCTTGTTACTTTTCTGCTCCTTTGTGTGTTCATTTGCTTAAATGCATCTTATCCTGTTAAAGTGTGCGCCTTCTGTTCAGTGTCCCTTCGCAGAAAATTGATCTTTTTTGCAAATTTGCTGCAGTAGTCCGGTTTTGTCTTCTTTAACGTGCTTTCGAGCGCATCTTAATTGAGTTTTTCTTCCTTCATATCTGCAGATAATGTTACTGTAATGCAAGACCTAAGTTCCGCTTGCTTTTCAGCGATTGTTCATTTCTTTAATGCTCTAAAAGGACTTAGAATTTTCAAACAAGTTGCCCAATTAAATGAAAAAACCTTTGTTAGATTAGACACAAAGCTATTAAATGAATAACCAAGCACGTTGAAATTGTTTCGGTTTTTTATGGCTAATAACTTTTTATCAGCAGTTTTATTTTATTGAATACCCCTATTTATCAATAATAAAACTCAACAGTTATTTGATAATTGTAAGCTCCATATAAACACCATTAATACAAAAAAAAAAACTCTATTAACAATACCCAATCTCATAAAGAGGCCACACCTGAGGGATTTCTCCACCCAAAAGGCAGAACCAGAAAAAAGCTTTTCAAACATAAAAACTGTTGTTCTTTCTGCCCAATTAGTTGTTTTAAATACCATAAAATTATTATGTTGAATATTTTTGTGGGCTGATTGGATTTTTATATTCAATGCCCATATCGTGCTGCCCCGCTGCCACTTCGCCCCTCTGCCCCGCACTCAAACTCCATCCACTCAAAGCAATATTTCATCAAAAATGCGATGCGCCAAGGCGCCCAAAACATAATTATTAATTAAAATTCCCAAATCAAAATCAAATTACTACTAAAAAAGAAAAATGCATAAATTTTTGTAAAATGACAACCATACACACAACACACACACAGCACACACAAAGCACACTCAGCTGCAGTCTGCCGTGGTTGGGGAATGGGACGCCTGTCGCCAGCGTCTTCCGCTTTGCCTTGGAGCAACTTCCAAGAATTTTGAAACTGGAAAATGCTATTCGGAAAATGCATATTATAATAAAATTAAATTATGCATAATTATAATTTTTTTGTTGCTGGCATTTAAACAAAACTAGCGTGGCGAGCAGGGAGAATGGGCAGACCCATAAAACTGTCATAAGGCGGTAAAATTGTGAGGAGCTAAACTAGATATGGGGAATACTTAACAAGTTTTTCATTTTCTTTTTGTTGCGACACGTGTGCCTACAAAATCTGTAAGAGTACCGGGGCAAAACACTAGCCAACAAGGTTTTCAGAATTATAAAATAAATTTGAAGAATATTTTTTGTGTAATGAAATAAACTCTGCTCTGGTAAAAATCAGAAATCATAAAAATGATTGAATGAAGCTATTATCATATAATTTATAGCCTAAATAAACCAATGAAAATATATTCTTCTATATTATTAACCGAAGATTTCCGTTTACATAGTTGTTATGTTATGTTATAGGTTGTAATAGGCACAAATAAATTTAAATATATTTATCTTAGGGTTATCTTATTTAGTTTTCCTTAGCATATTTTCGCCCCAAAACTGCGTAGCCCTCTTCTTTCACACTGTCCGCCCATATATTCCCATTTTGAGTCCGAGTCCGCTATTAAAAGCAATTCGTATTCATATAGTGCACAACTTTGTTGCACAGTGTAATAATATTTCCATAAAACCAATGAACGCGCTGAGGGCAAAAATGTTTTTGTGCTCAATTAGCGTATAACATTGTCACAACCTTCCGGCAGCCCCCAAGGCCCGGTGTTCGACAACATCAACAGGTAAAAAGCTGATTTGTTATGCGAAGGAGTGAGCAGGGCTGAGGGAGCAGGAGCTGGCCACATTGCATAATCGTTAAAATGGATGAAAACCCCTTTTTGTCTAATGCTCATTTTCATGCGTTTTCCCGGAAAATTATGGCCACAAAGTGCTCGGGCATAGTTTTCCATATTTTTCCCTGGGCTTACGCGTGGCCGCGATTTAAATTATGACAACGAGGAGCCCAGCTCGACTCGCCTGGGTGCCTGTGTGCCTGGCTTCCTGGCGCCAGACCCGTTGGTGGCCTCTCGCATTTGGATTGGGTTTGGGATTTTGTTTGTCTGCTTAACGATTTAAATAATGTCTGGGCACAGGAAGGATAACAAGCGCTATGGCGCTTCCATGGAACTATAAATTTTCAATTCGAGCTTGTAGCAGAGCATAATAATGGGCAGGTGGCAGGAGCAACTACTAAATAGGAGCTGGAGTGCTGCCGGTAGCAGCAGCAGCAGCAGCAGCTGCAAATTGGGACAAACTAATCTTATCAAATATTGACAATAACCCAATTAGTAACCACCTATAGCAAAGAAACGTTGCAGAAGACAAACAAACATTGCGCAAAAGGTTTCATCCTCATCTTTTATTTCTTCAGAAATGCTACTAGGGAAGCTGTCAGCCCGACTGAGAATGGGAATGGACTGCGAGTAAGTCATCAAGGAGGCAAAGTCGCAGGACAAATATCAAACGCAGCTGCCGTCAGAACAATGCGGATAAGTCAAATCGCAAGATGCTCGCGTCAACCATAAAACTAGCCAGAAAGATAAAACGCACGCCGGACCTAAAACCCGAGAGCCCGCACCAGGACCGCCCCTGGCGAGCGCTACGATTTTTGGTGCACGCCAGGCAGCCTCTAATTTGTGAAACTTGCCTACAGTTTAGAAAGCGACGGGCAGTCGCCGTCCGTCCGCATTGGTAAGTCCTTTAGCGAACCCCTAAACAAAAGAGCAACCTCCTACTTGCCATGACATTTGAGATTTTGCAGTCGATGATTTCCAATGCCGGACAATGTCGCTCAATTCTATAGAGATGTTCTCTTTACTTCGTGAAAAGCGCAATTCTAACTGGCCACAAAAGGATCCGAAAATTTGCCATAATCATGACGTTTTGTAGTTTCCCTTTTCATAGATCCTGTGAGCATTTGTCTCACTGTTTTCGCCTGAATAGTTGGATACATCTTCTTTATAACATAATCGTTGTAATGTTGCGTCTTTATGCGACTTACCTAAACAGAACTGAGCAGTGAGGGGGTGGGAGTTCGAGTGTAAATGGATGAGCCAGCTCTCCTCTCTTTGTTCATTTGATTGCTGATCATGATCTACAGAAAAGTAACTTGTTCTATTCAGACTGATTTACGAAAGATTCCCTGTGATTATATTCTTTTTATCAAATCTATGTTCATATAGCCCAAAAACCTTAACATATTGTGCTACAATAGTTATAAATTATTTGTTGATATTTTTAACTCGACTTCGTCCAAATTGAACTTCTTTTGAAAATATCAATTTTTATATCCATTTAATGCTCGTAAATATTGCCATATACAAATGTAGATAGAACGGAAGGGTCAAACTATAAATTATCATGCATTCATGGGTCCGGTGAGAGAATGTACAATAAATCCCCCAATAAATGTTTTTCATTTACTGAAAACGTAACTCATGAATATTTCAGCAAAAAGCAACTAAAGGCCATAAAAATAAAATGCAAAATGTGCGACAGACGCCGAAGTAAAACAACAAATAACAAATAAACAAAAATAATGCACAGTTTTATTTAGGAGCAGGTTTTTCTTTACTGTTTTTTTTTTTTGTACTTCTCGTATTGGTAGATGAGAACTGGAAGCTGGCCAAAAGCAACAATCACAAAAGTAACCTCAAAAATTTCAATAAAGACCACAACAAAGCAATTTATATAAAAATGCCACAGAGAGCAGGAGGGGATCGAGTAGTGTGAGAGCCAAAACAACGACAACAAACGGCAAATAGAGCAGAATATTGGATGGGCTGGGGGGGCTATACTGGTTGGGGACCCGGCACGACATTTTAACAAAACAATAGAAATCAATTGATTGCGTTGTGGGAAGCTTAGCACTTGATTTCCGTTGTGTTGTTGTGTCTGGGATACCGCCAGGGGTAAAAGGGGGGCAAGGCAGTTAGCCCTGGTCCAGAAGGCGTCGTAGGGAGAACGGGAGGATTGCGTGCGCCACCAAAAAAAGCCAAAGGACTCGCTGTTGTTGTTGTTGTTATTGTCGCGTTACTGGCGCTGCGTTGGTGCGGCTAAAATTCTATTTTTCCAATTTTTGCGCAATTTATTGCATTGTCAAGGGATTCGCAGTAGAGCAAAAGCAAAAAAAAAAGAAAATGAAAAGAAAAGCAAAAGGCATAAGAAAAACACCAAATACAAATACCAAACAAGGCTTCGATATTAATAGAAATCGATTGCCGAATACCCTGTGAAAACAGTTTCGCATGGTAAACAAACATTTATAAAATATTTAAAATATTTAATATAAAATATATAAAAAAATATGAAATATAAAAAATAAATGAAAATTAAAAAAATAATATTTATAAATAGAAAAGTCAAATATAAAATATAAAAATATAATAAAAAATTAGTATACAAGGAATATAAATTTGAAATATAAATATATAAAAAAAATGTAAACGTAATATATATAAAAAATATAAAATATAAAATGTAAAATGTATAATATAGTTAAGAAGCTCAAAGGCAATACCTTGTGATCCTAATCAATTCCGTCTGTCTTCAGCGTGCGTGGCGTTTCTATAAAATGTGATGTTTAATTTCTTTTAAAGCATCTGAAAAATTTAATTTATATTTAGAATAGTTTAAATTAGAATAATATAAATTGATTATCACCTAACTGGCATACTTGCTTGTGGCTCATCTTTTATTAAGAGATCTTAGCAAACTTATCAAAGGCTACAGATTTCATTTCCATTAGCTTCGCATACCCTTTATGTACAGGGTATGAACACCAAATACAAATACCAAAACATAGTGCGGCTTGTTCGATGGTGTATCCTGGTGGGTCCTGTGGTTCGTCTGTCTGTGGCTGGGGTTTGCTTATGGTGCTGGGGCTTTGGGGCTTTTGTGTGGCAAGCGTAAAAGTAAACAAAGCTAAAAGCGGAAACGCAAGTGAAATAATGCCGCAGAGCTGCACGGAGCTGAACAAAGGCAACAACAACACGACATCAGCAACTAAACATCAATAAGCATTGACTAACTGGGATGCTGTAACCAAGGAACCCGGCAACAGCTCCTCCGACTGGCAACTGGGGAGTCACAGCATTAATAGCTGAAATTAAATAATCGCTCCTTAAGCGAAACGTCGACGACGATGTCTGCATGCAGCACAAAAGAATAAGTGAAGACCCAATTGGGATTTGGTTTCGATTGAATAAAATTAATTTTAATTGGTTCTGCCGGGTTGAATAACGCTGCGGGAATAGTGTGCGAATGATTTGTTGTGCTTGAAACTAAAATTTGTATTACACAATAATTATCCAAGTATTCGACTTTAATAGATCTCTAATCAGAAGCTATTCAAGCTCAGCCGCACAACTCTCAGCTGCCTTTTAATGTCTGACTCACAGCTGGGCTGTGAGTCATGGGGCAAAGGTGTATTAAAACCGTAGCAACCCTCCATAAACTACCCACAAGTGTTGTCAGTCTACAGATTTTTATCGCAGCATACCAAAAGAGAAGAAAAAGAGAATCCATTAGATTTTGACAGACGTGCGTTTATTAATAAAATTTTTATTATATTCCTCGATAGTTTAGAAAAGGAACCTAACCTGATAAGCATCAGCTTCATAAAGGGTAGAAATAACAAAAAATACATGGAATCTAGGTTTTATGTATGTATTTTACCTGGAACGAAATATGACAAAGAACGGTTCGAGTTTGGGCTTAGGCTGAAATAGGCTACAGCTGTTTAGGTCTGGTCCACACCTGTTGATAAGGCGGCTAATTTTGTGTGTGCCCATAAAAACAATAATATCTGTATGTGTGTGTGTGTGTTTGTCTCTAGCAAATTAGTCTATGATTTAGTTAGCCAAAAGGGTTCAAGGATTCTGGAAGCACACACACACACCGCCATATGCTTGGAGCCTTGTCTCTTGGGGTCGATTTCTGACCGTGAAGTGTGAATTTCTGGGCTGTGGCCAGCAACTTTGCTGAAAGCCGAAATGTAATCAAAATAAAAGTAAATAATAAAAGGTAAAGGCAGCATTGCCTACTGTGCCCTGTGTGTCTGATTGTGTTAAACGATTCGTGCGCACAGCTGATAGACAGCTACGGGGGCAGGGAGGATTTAGGGGGTTGGCTGAAATCAATGCCACAATCAAAATCATTGCAACACAAAACTTGTCTAAGCCTTTTTTGCTCGGTCCTGAACTATCTGTCTATGCCTTCAAGGATGCAGCCAGTCGAGCATGTTGTTGTTTATTTTCCTGCCTTTGGGGAATGCCTGGCAACAATTTTATTATCCTTTTGCCGACTGTGTGGGAAAAAAATTCTATATTAAGATAAACATGAGCCTTTTGATTTGTTGTTGTTTGTGCCGTTGCTGCTGATGTCGTGGTTGTTGTTGTTGGTCCTGTTTGCAGCCTCAAGTAGCCTGAACGTTGATTGAATCTTAAGGCCAGCATCCTTTTTGGGAGCCTTTTGAAAATTTGATTTTAGGTTAAACGCAATTAAATTTCACCTAAGGCTCTGATTTGATTTACTCAGCTCCTTCTCAACAGATTCTTGTTTACGCTAGAGAAAATTGAAATTTTATGCATTTTCCCATAGTTTTTTGTTATTATTATTATTATTATTGTTGTTGTTGTTGTTGTTGCTGCTGTTGGTTTAGGCTCTGCGGCATTTGCTCAGTGCGGTCAGCTGTCGAAAGGATTTGAAATTATTTTGCTCCTTTGCTTGTTGTGGGTGCTCGCAGGCATGGCAGGCGTTGATTAATTGATTTTATATATGCACTAGCAGACCAAATACTATATATGATAAACCGTCTATGCCCGAAACAATTGCAATGCTTTCTATTTGGATTAGAACTGTGTGGGATTTTCGTCTCTGCTAATTAGTTTTTGAGGTTTCATTTTATTTGAGGACAGTCGAGTTATTCACTCACTTGCTTTAAGCTTAAAGGCAATTAAATGACTTTATAATATTGCTCGAATCATTAAATATAAATTATCTAATGCAAACAAAGATTTTGATTGTCTTTAATGAGACGTAATAGATGCATAAATTCATTTCGTTTATTTGAGCATATATTTATAAGTTTATTCCGTATATTTTCAGATCCTAACCCCATCCGAAAAGGAGAACTAGGCAGTATCCTGTAAGAGTTATACAAAGGTAAGTCATAATAAAATGTTATCTACTAGTGTAATCTTCAACTCTTCATTTAATTTGCAACAAATTTTATTAGGGTTTTGTTATCTATTGAAATTTGTTCAAATATGCTTAGCTGCTTTATGTGTTTTGTTTTTATGCACTGACATTGTCAAGTTCAATGCCAAGCAAATGTAGTTTCAATGAGGTTCAGGGCGTTTTTGAGCCAACAACTAGACGTTGGCATATTTCACGCTCACTTGGCCGCCAGGCGAAAAAAATATTATTGCCAAAGCCAAGACGTTGGGCCAAGTCTAAGCTCTGTAAATGTAGAGCTTGCCAAGGCAGCCGTATCCACTGAGGAGCGCGTCGAGCACATAAAATTCAATAAAACGCATATTTGCTGTCATTTGTTCCGAGTTTTGGGCGCCAAAGTGCCACAAAATTTGCTGGAGTTGCTGGAAAAGCGACGAAAATGGCGCTAAACTTGCTAAGAAAACACAGACAAACAGACGGCAGAGCAGACAAGTTGCAACATTTTTATTTCTCATCTGCCATCATCATCATCATCATCATTGCCATCAGCATCATCTTCAGCGTCGTCATCATCATTTTGAAATGATTATAAGCATTTTTGGCT
Source organism: Drosophila borealis (assembly GCA_035045885.1). Taxonomy (NCBI): domain Eukaryota; kingdom Metazoa; phylum Arthropoda; class Insecta; order Diptera; family Drosophilidae; genus Drosophila; species Drosophila borealis. The sequence goes on from JAWNOR010000211.1 coordinate 5,963,075, forward strand.
GATTTAGCATATTTTCGCCGCTCGCAATTCTCTCTCGCTTTCTCTCTGATTGGCACGCACTTCCGCTTCCGCCTTTTTGGTTTGACGTTGGCCTAAAGACTTCCGCTTTCAGCGGTGCTCTAACTTCATTTTCATCTTTTTTGTCCGCCATAAACTTGACAGTTGTTATATATACCCAGACATTAAAAGCTATAAAGGGCATATTATTCCTTGCCTCTATGTACGGTCTGGTTTGCCACATCCCTGAATCCGGCTTTTGGTTTTAACGTAGAATTCTTATACATATTAAACATTTAAGTAAAACAACTTAATATGTATTTTTCAATTGCCCGCTGTACTGAATATATTGTTAATAGTAAATATTTTCATATGCAAGTGCGGGCTAAATTTAATCCCTATCCAAAATTGAAATCTACCAAAGATATTTGGATATATGCTTTGAAGTTGATCTCCCTCAAATTTTATTTATTTTGAATCAAACCGCAGATGCTCTTTGGACAGTAAGACATAAATTTGAACACCAGGTTCGAACCAGTATGGTTCAAACCCAGCTTGCAGCCTTCTTCTGATAGCTATCAAAGCTTTGTTCATAACTTTTATATAGGGTATCTTTTAGTTCTGCATCGTTTTGTACGAGCTTGAGTTTTTGCGGTTTGTTTTTATATGTCGGCTGCGGAATTGGAGGCTGACGACGGAGCTGGGTGGGTAAATGTGCAAATTTGTTTTGCTAATGTTTATGCAAATACGCGGGAGCACATCAAGAGTCGCACTCGGAGTTGGAGTTTGTATACAAGCTGGTACACTCATCTTTATATGAGGCTGTCGACTGTTGCTGTTTATGAAAATGTCTCGTGAGTAGATGGTTCTGCTCCACTCAGCCTTATCCACAGCTTCCTTGTCTCTTCTCCATTCCGCTACGCTCATTGTCGCGTCTTATGTAAATTTAATGCTAAAATGTTTATTTTAGTAAGATTTGCTTAGCTCTCCAAATGCTGCGTCTGTTTTGCTCCTAATGTCTTGCTGGGCGGTGGGCGATGGGCGTGTTGCCCAAAACCTGGCGTCGTCCTTTCACATTTTGTGGTGTGGCTGGGCTGAGCTGGTCATGGGGGTTGGCAAGGGCATTCATATAGCGTCCATAATGCTAAACGACGCATAATTGAAACATTATGTCAGATTATTGTTAGCAAGCGCAGAGATTTACTTAGTTGGCGTTTTTTTCTCCCTCTTCCTCTGCGTCTTCTTGTGCGGTCTGTTTGGTAGTAAAAATGCTAAAGGAGCTGGAGAATAAGTTTGTGAAACATACGAGCAATGTCAAAGAAGTTGGCTTATTTAATTCTGCCCACACATATGAGTAAATATGATGGCAATAGTAAAATATTTTTGGGGCAGATAGCGGCTTGAGTAATGGCAAACGATAAGAAAACTCAAAGTTGGGGCATGAAACTTGTTTGGGGCGTAAAGCTAAAGGGAATGAGGACAGCGTTTGCTTTGTAGCTCGGCTTTTGTGTGGAACTAAAATGGTAAATGGAACTTTGTCCTAGGAGGTCGCACGTCAAATGGAATATGGAAATTTGCACGTTTGAAGAAAATCCCACTTTTAATTGGGCTGGGTACGAAAAGTTAAGATTTTGAGAATGTTTTAATTCATGTCCGAAATTTGTTAAATACATTTTGTTAAATTAGCTGAAGGGGACTTAACATTTCGATTGAAAAACATTTATTATCCCAACTTATTTTATGTTAACCTACAGTTTTTCCTGTCTCTCTCAAAATCAGATAGTAGTAAGGACTTTCTGAGTAACCTATTAAATATTTTGAGCTACATGTTCAATACGTTTGCTTCTCGCACAATCCAATCCTAACTCGTATGACTAATGATAATTTAAATCGCATGTAAACCGAGCTCATTTTTCCGCGTTAAACCAACAAAGCGAGGCGAAAACTTTTAAATTCCCCCAACATTTTGCCATTAATATCACATTTATCAATATCACGGTTTTTCATTTCATTTCATTTCTTCGTCGTCTCGCAAACGTATTATTTTCTTTTATTTCCTGCACTGCTTTTTTTATGTGCAATTTTCATCCACAAGACGAAGTGCGCAGAAAAAAAAACATTAAAAAACACAAACAAAAAGAAAATAGAAGTAAATAGAAAAACCCATTTCCATTATACAATGCCACATTTCTCTTTTCCGGTTTATACCGTTTAGATCGATTGCATTTTATAGTTTGTTTTAATGTTGCCTGTTGTTGGCCTCGCAGGACGCAGGATGCAATAGCTGCGGGTGTATCTGGCGTTGAAGTAGAGACTGAAGATGGGCAACTGTCTCCGGGACAGGCATTTATTTTAGCTGGTTGCAACAGCTTCCTTTGGCCCCGGAAGCGCTACAAATTGTCTGCTTGAAGTTCTTAAAAAAAAGAAATAATTTTATTGCTTCCTTTTCATTTAAATGGAATATAACATCCGTTTGTGGCTCATACAATGCGCCATTGTCCCGGCCTCTGCACCTTCCACTGTCTCGGCTTCAAAAGATTTTAAGTGTCCGCCACTCTGGCTTCCAAATTTTCGCTTCTATTTTCACTTTTGCTACAATTCAATTAGGCATTCGCCTCTGTGCGTTAACCAGAACCTGAAAAGTCAAAAGTGAACACAATCTCGGGATGTGCTGTCCCTTTCATGGGGTCAGTTGTTAATGGGACGGGATGAAAATGGAGTCTGCCTTCACTTGTACACAGTACATATGTATGTGTAATATTTGTATGAAAAGGACTTAGAGCACTTTAGATAAGTATAAATAAAACTGGTAAATTTTATAGATTGCTTTTAAGCGATTAAGCTATAAAATGTATTCGACTTTAATATTACTTTAACAACTGCAATGTTGAGTTGACTTGAAAAATTTGTATAGGAATTGCAGAACTACTTTATTTTCTAAGATTTATAACGAGAATGTAGAATATCTTCGGCTCGCCAGATTTAATACCCTTGTAGACATTTGCCTTACGGCTTTGTATATGTGATAAACTCTTAAATGCCGTTTTGAATATTTTGCCACACAAGAACTCGTATTTTGACAGATTCTTCCTAAAGTGCCACATAATAGAGTTGTGCTATATTGATAAGATTTGGCTTACATATAGTAAGCATCATAGTTATAATTATAAATGCAAGAGAGCTTGATAAAAAAATGTTTTTGTTACAAGATCTTAATTTTCGACTGATGGTTCCCATGCCAGCTATAGGATATAAAATACGCTCTACAAGGGTATACAAATGTAGAGATATATAGCTTATATTTTAATCAATTTGCTCAAAATTTTAAAAATATTGCATTTTATAAAAATTTTATGCATATTTCTTTGTATATACATATATACCATATATATTTATATAGATATATACACCGTATTTTTTTCTATTTCGTGATTAATTTTTGATTTAAATAAATCAATTAGGTATTCATATAGAAATGAGTTGAAAAGGAGGCTTATCACATGCCCACCTTTAAGCCATAATCCTTCAAAATAATGAACATTCAAATTACACGTAGAAATGGCTCATTTGTCTCAATTTCTCTCTCTCTCACACACACACACACACACGACTCTATATACACAGCGAAATCGAATTTTCGCAGCAATTAATCAAATTAAACAAGGGCATTCGGGGAGGGGCAACCGAAAGGTTAACCTTTAACAAAGTTAATTGAAAATTTTGTGGTTGTACTTTTGAGAAGGTCTGTGGACGGGGGTGTGTGGGCTCTTTGTGTCCTTTCTGCAGCTGCAAAAATATATATGTTATATATATATATATATTTGGATGCATGCTCTTTAAAACTGGTTAACGCGGAGAGTGCAACAGCGCAGACGGATCAGAAACAGGATCAGGATTCACGCACAGCGTCAGGACAATTACGCAGACGATTAGGCACGCTGCTAAAATCCAATAAACCCTACACACCCCCGCACCTACAGCTCTATGCTCCTCTGCAGTTGCGTTTTCCTTTTGCCGGGATCTGCCAGCTTTTATCAGCTGTGAAACAGTTGCCATTGAAATGGCGCAGAAGTCGTTAGATAGATGGGCAGCAAGGCAAGCGAAAAACCAAACGAAGGATATAGGAGTCGCAACCAACGCTCTATCGTCCTTAAGCCCAATCCCCTAGTTCGTATTGCTGCTCGTTCCCGCTGTCGTTTAAAGAAAAAACATTGCGAAAATTGCTTTACAATTGATTAAACACGGAACAAACGCACGGCACGTTTAAATTTGGGTTAAATAGATTATATGAACTGGAAGTGTTATGAAATGATGTGGTCTGCTAGCTCAACGAGTACGCCTCGCCGTCTCGGTTCCTCGAGTCCTCGTCTGCTCCGTTGCTTTGTTTTTCTTTTATTTCAATTCGCTTTTGGCGTACTCTGCTCCTCGATGAGTTCCAGCCTGGTGGCGGCGCCTTTTCACGCTCCAAGTGTGGCAGTTAATGGATTTCCTAGATGTTAACCACAGTTAGGGATTCGGATTTTGTTTTTATTTCATTTTTTTTTATTGTTTTTCTTTTGCCGATGGTCATTTGATACACTTACGTGAGGCAGGACACCATTTGGTTTGACCTTGAACGGATAATCGATTAGGGAATGCTCAAGCGAGTAGAAGCCATCACTTGGCTTTCGAAACCAATTAAATAAAATAATATATATTGAGAAGAAGTGAGCAATAAAAAGCTTATGTATTGGGAAGTTTTTAAATAAGTAAATTAATTCAATTTTTTTTCTCAAGAGTTTTAAATCAATGTGATATTTTTCTTACTGTAAATTGAATCTTGAGCAGGATTATCCCCATACCCCGAAAATTAACTGAAATATACTTGAAAGCTGCTTCAATAAACTTGAACCCTCATCAATCACAAATATCTGATCTTTTCTAAACACATGACGCGCCTATCACTAACCCAAATCTGTCCAAAAAAATCCAAACATGCTAACAATAAAATGTGCTTGAAAAACAGGATAAAGGATATCACAGTCCAATGCCGCCCACTGACAACAAAAACTATCGCACACTGCATAAAAGGATTGAATAACTTGCTTTTGAATTTGACACGCACTTTGTAAGCAGATACCCAACCAAGCAACAGACCGGAGCTGTCCAGCTTTAACTAACAACAACAATTTTGTGATGTTTTAAGGGGTTTGCGGAGGGGAAGGCGCGTCCCAGACGTTGCCATGAATCATAAATGGTATCGTCCTTTCAGACATACCATCCCATTCTGGGCCCTCTGTCCGGTTTTCGACCGCCTTTGGCCACTTTATTTGTGTTGCGCTGTTCCCAGCGACTTTTTGCCGTATTTATAATTTAATTTAGCAGAAATTTTGTGGGCGTTAGGCAAAAGAAACCAAAAAATATGAAACGTTCGTCGTTTGCTTGTAAGGATTCGCTCGCTTGACCGGAAATTTGAGCGCTCCCTTCCCCTACGTCCAGCTAAACGTTAACAGGCACTAAAGTCCTTCCTTGGCTCGTCGTTTGCATGTTAAAAGCACATATGTGAGGACACTACTTGGGCTTGCGATGTTTAAGTTATGTACTGCCCATATAAACCATGTCCACTAACCATATAGACAGACTGAAAACTGGTCGGAGTGGAAGCGGAGGGGAATGCATTGACTTTGTGGTTACATTGCGGTGGCGTGTTTGGGGTTTCACTCTTCGGTCCGCTTGGGTCTTCGACTCCACTCACATGTGTTTATGAATACATAGAAATTTTTTGACATTTTTATGGTTGCCTGGGGCTCTGGTGCGCTACGCACGCTTGCGGGAGCAGTTAAGATTGTGAGCAATACCAGAGATTGTGAAGGATTTGTCAAGAAAAGAAAAAGAAGAAATATGCAATGTATCGATAACAACGATCGTATTACGATACACTGCTTACTTTTAATATCACGGCTTGCAGGATGCACACAGAAATATATGGAAAAGAAATTTCCTAATGAATCAACGATAAAGTTCTTCAGATAACGTACAAATATTTATTTGATCGAATACTCAAATGAATTGATCATGCCAAAAGTTTATCCACATTAGTTCGTGTCGATCGATAATTAAGCTTATCTAAAGCTTCCTAACAAAATGTTCTAAAGTTCAGTTGATTAGAAGAATATATAGATCCATTTCAGAACTTTTTTATTTTCTAATATTTATAAAAGTGTAAAGTTATATTAAATGCGTACTGAAATGTATAGAAAAGAAATCTCTTAATGAAATAATAATATAGATCTGCAGATAATGTACTGGGATTTATTTAATCGATTATTTAAATGAAATAATTATGCCATATGCTTATCGATCATTGTTCGTATTTGTTAATAATTTGACTTATCTAAAGCTTCATAAAAAACATATTGATTGAGGTGCTATCGATTCTTATCGGAATAATCATACATTTCATTCATGTCTCGAATATAATATATCAGAATTTAGTTGATGTCTAAAAACAAATATTTCACTTAAACTTACTTTATATATAAACATTATATATAATTTGAATACTTGGTAAATTAAATTGAATTTAATATAACTGAAGCTCACTTGTAATAAACATGCTATAAAATTGTAAACCAAGCCGAAAACCAACTTTGTATATAGAAAATTGGTCTACTCTTTGTAGAGCATACAAGAATTCAATTAGTCTCAAACATTTTATGATTTTTCCCCAATTTGGCTGTCTATAATTTTTGTGGGTCTCTGGTACCGACTACCGACCCCCTTGACTTGTTTATTATGCCTGGTAAATGGCCATACGGTCAAGTTTTTGTTAGCTTGGCCATGTGGGTGTTGACTTTTTTAATGTTTCAATATGACTAAATGCTTCGGGGCAGAGACAAGTTGGCTCTGGGACCTGCCCAGTTTGTGATGTTACCCCGGAGCGTGTTTCGTTGTTTGGGGAACGCCTCTAAAGCATTTTTTTTGTTGGTTATGGCCTGCCATGTGTATTTATAGGAATTTATGAGGGGACAGCATGTTCCGGACATGTGCGGGAGGCTCTCCTGTTCTTAGCAAGTGTCAAATTCTCATGCGTTACGGTCGATATCCTTTTGGTTTTTGGTTACGCAAGTTGTCCAACGAGCCCAAGCCCGAGACTGAAAGCAACCTCTTAAGCACTTTGACAGCTACTCTTTTGCTTATTCACTGCTCTTCCTACTGCTGCAGTGGCTCATCACTAATGAGGCTATCAAATGGCTGCTTACCAAGTGCCTCCCGGCTCTCGCCTGTCAAATGTGTCAAAATTCCAGTGTGCGGTTGATTCTGGTTGCCTACCACATCTCAGATTTGTATGTGTCTGCGGCTTGTGCGGGTCGGGTTGGGTCTTTCCATATGCATATAATGCATGTGCTTCCCAATACTCTTCACTCCCTTACCATTCACATGTGTCTGCCACACTTGTCACTTGTGTTTTTATAGCAGTTTTGTCTCTTGAGTGCCCGCCGCAGCGTCAGATTGTTTTCGTTATATTTTTTTTGGTTTTGCCCCCCCTCAACTGAAGTGCTAAAATCTGTGTCATTTATTAATTTTGGTTGGGTCTTCGCTTCGGCAGTTTTGTGCTTTTACATTTGTCATTAGCACGGATTTGACATTTCAATTATTGGCCTCGTGTTTTGGCTTGTGGCGAGCTGACATATGTGGGTTCCTAATGGATTTTACAAATGTCCAGAAATCATCTCCTCTACATGATGTATCCCACATAAAGATGTGTTACCCGTTGAATTATATTGACAATTTGCCTGTATGTATATTTTCGGTTTCTCTTTAAGAAATTCGAAATCTTTAATCCTATTCAGTTGACACCTTCGGCACAACCCTTTCGGTAGTTTCTACATTAGCGCCTTGCCCATCTCATTCAGCCCCAGACCATCCATCAACGACAGACTGTGGTGGCTGTGTTCTGTGTCCTGTTACCCATCTCTCAGCTTGTTTGCACTTCGTGCTTTTGCATTCAAATTGCGTTTATTCAAATAGATCCGAGCGCACACACATTTTCAATTATTTTATGCTGATTCGCAGGCGCCGCAAATCTTTTTGTATCTGTGCAGTCGTGTTTCTGTTAGATACTTGTGCTAACAACAACTTTTTTTTGTTTGTTCACTTTCAACAGTGCCACAAAATTTAATTATGCAAAATCTTTCGCTTCGCTTTTCTTTATTTTCCCGAAAAAATCACTCAAGTCATTGCAGAGCTTCTCTCTGTCATTCTCATAAAAATGCAAACCAGCGCGCTCACTTTTTGATGACACTTGAATGTCACATATGAGTCCGCAAATGTCAGGAGCTGTACACACACACACACACACATTCACACATACCATAGCATACATGTAGAGAAACTTACATATACATATATATTTTTTATGCTGCTGCTGTTGTAGTAGTTGTTGCCGTTCTCTTACCCTTAGACATGTCACAAAGTTTGACATTTAGTGGCTGGCAAAAACTGTCATCACGCGCTGGCAACTTGACGATGATTGCTCGGTTTGGAATTACGAAAAGTTCAACAAAAAGCTGTAAGTTGCATACTATGTGGTGTGATTTTAAGGCTAAAAGAAGATACAAAACTATACGATTAGGCTATTATACTCTTTATACTATACGTTAACTATAACGAAGAATTTTCGTGACTGCGATGAAAGTTTTGAGAATTTTCAGCGAAAAGTTACCTAAGAATTCCATGTCAACATCTTTAGTAACTTTTTCAAAAAGGTAAAATCTTTTTAGGCTTATTTAGGCGACTTCTGGTCTCGATTGCCATCAAATGCCACAGTTTTGATTACCTTGCATCCATTGAAAATGGGGTGTATTGGGCTTGTGCAAATGTACGTAACTGCCAAAAAGTAGATGTGTTCTTAACCAGGTTGACGCCTGTCTGACCCTCTGTATGATCGCTTCGATCTTGAACATAATAGGGGGTGAAACACTTTTATTCATAAATATATATATAGTCATATACCATCCCAAAATGAGCTTTTCGTATCATACATCATAATTCGACATGCTATTGATACAAACATTAGAGCTATGCCAAATTTGGTATGTAGGCTTTCGTAAAGTATACACAGATTAGAATATTTCTCTTTCTGAATACCTCCCCCCATTCCGCCCAATGTTGCAAAAACGCATTTTCGATAGCTAGAGCTATATGATTTGGTGTACGTTTGCATATCATATTTATTCGGTTGAAAATTCATGAAGTTGGGAAAACATTGAAGCTATTTAATTTTAGTTTTGCCGTCGCACATGAGTTTGTGTATTGGGCATGTGCATTTGAAGCAAAATATTGTATTGACTAAGGGATGCCAAATATGAAAAATAATTACCAAAATTTATAAAAAAAAATACAATTTTAATAAATACTATAGCTTTATATAGACAGAAATAAACAGAAATAATATTAGGGCAATTTTTGTTTATTGAATACTATATACAAACTTTATTTCTCTCTCCCCCTCCTCCGCCCTCCTCTCCCTCCCGCTTTTTGAATGCTAAATGCGAATTTTCTATACTCTTTTTTCCACAACCATGGAACAGTTCCTAGTGTCTAAAGGCGCATTGTTTGCCAATTTCAAGCTGCTCTTTAATCTTATTGACAGAATCAAAACAGCAAATGTCTAACCAGCTGGATTTAAGCCCCTTTACCTCGTCTGTTCCCCTTTTGCTGTCGCTTCCCCTTAATGCCCGCTCGCATTGCGCGCTTCCATTTACAAATTTCCACACCTACGCACACAATTGAGCGCGCGGGCAAGTGCAAAGAGCAAGAACAGAAAAAATTGTTAATGCCATTTGACAGTTGACAATTATAGCAATTGTCAAAGCATTTAACACGAGCAGAGTGCAAAACACAGATGCAGAGAGCGAGCGAGATATACATAGGTATATATGGAACGGATAGACCTTTGTTTTCTGACCGCCTCTACTATGTGCGGTACTCAGGAATCGAGCCTGCCCTGCGTCCTGCGCCCGGCGCACTGTGTCCTCTGTCCTGTGTGTCCTGTCACTCATTTACCCTTTTTTGCATGTCAGCGCGCATTAGTTTTGGGCTGCTGGCAGTACTCGGACTCTGCTTATCTGCACCAAATTTGCACAGTCATTGTCGGGGCTGGCGGTACATGCCCTCTCCGCCCATTGTCTGTATTGCTATCCTTTCATTTGCTGCCGCTGTTGTACATGTCTTTTGCCAGGAATCGCCGTCGCCGTCGCCGTCCTCATCACCCTCGTCCTCGCACTTTTTGCCAACTTTGCATATGTGCGAATAATTTAGCAGACCAACAACAATGTCTGCTGTAGCAGCCTCTGAACCGGACGCTGGATTTACTCGAGATTAGGGATCTTTGTTAGCTCGGTCTGACCGGCTGACTGGCTGACTAGTTGGTTGGCTGGTTGCTTGATTCTCGTTTGTTTGTTTGTTTGTTGGTAGTTACAAGGATCCAAATAAAAATTACAGTTGTTGAGTGGCTGCAGTTGCGACTTGAAAGTGGCTTGTGTGTGAATTAGCCATGGCTTGAAACCAAGCATCTGCATTTTGGCGAGTAAAAGCTGGACTACCAGTTGGCCCCAAAAATAGTTTAAAGCTGTCCTAAGTTGACTCTTAGTGCCAACTAATGCATAGACTTTTGATAGAGAACCAGCCCATGTTGCAGGATTTATAATTGAAATAAATCTGGTGACTTTTTAAATATCCAATTTACTTTTTAATTAACTGAATACATAATAATTTAAAGCTAAAAGCCAAAGCATTATACAAAAATTTGCAATACTTAGGATCTACAGCCAAATAGGAAGGCATTAAATAATATCTTCAGTAAATAAAAAAATAATCTGAATGAACTATTTAACTATTAAGTTGAAATACATAATAATTGTAATAAAACTGAACAAAATAAGATAGATATAGAAGAAAAAATGCCCTTACTTTAGAGCTGGGCGTGGCTCTTAAATTCCCCAAGGGGGTAATTGAAAGTAGAGATCTTATTAGATAAAGAGAGAGAGTTTAGTAATGTTTTTTCATAAGTCTGATCTTGTTTAAAATTTCCAATCAATCTCTTACTTTGTTGCACACAAAAAACAATTATAATTTTTGTGTGATTCCTTTGGGATTTTTGGACTTGAATTTGTTAAGCTCGAAAGCTGTCGATTGCAGCCACTCCTGTTTGCTTAGTATTTTCATCAAAACTGTGTGCCTGGCGCCAACTCAATATAATCAATTTCTGCCTTTGTTCCCTGTCAGTGGGTAGAAGCTGTCACAACAGCTTGATAACTATTGACTAACGATATTTTGACACATTTTAACCCAAATAGCTGCTCTAAAGAAATTTCCTTGGTTTCTTATCTAAAATATTCGTCAGCTGGCTTCGCATTTCAAGTTCATAATTTGAGCTCCCTTATCGCACAAATGTGGTCCTGAGAGTATTTTTTGTTTGTTATCCTTTAGCTGTAGCGTTGAGCCAGGAGTGTCTCATTGCTTTTTATGGCATATCACACTTTCTTCTATACAGAAATTGGCTGTCACACACACCCAAACACACGCACACACAACACAACACATTGTGCACAATCTTGAAAGTTCGACGAGGCGAACAAATATGAAAACTTGCAGCGCAACGAAGCGAATTTTTCTTTCTTGATGGCAAGGCAATCTCTCATCTCACTCATCTTCAACTCTCAGCATCTAGTCCTCAGATGCGGCTTAGCACTTCAAGTTGCGCCAAATGCATGAAAATGCAGCTCCTTGATGCAGCCTCAAATCCGCATCCAGCATTCAGCATTTTGCATCGTGCACAACACCAAAGTCAAAGCTGCTGAAGTAGGTCAGTTATGGGAGTCCCAGTCCCAGTCTCAGTCCCAGTCCCAACTCCTGGCTGTCATTGTTGGAACTTAAAGAGCGCGCGTTGAAATCCTTTTTGTGTAAACAAGGTTGTGCAGCTCTACATAACCCCGCACAGCCCAGCTCACTTTTATGTCCCTACCAATACCCCGACCTCCGGTGCCATTGTCCTGCTGCCAGGGCGTCATTGTAGCAGCATTTCAAATGCAAAATCCCATTTTGCTTCTAATTGCTTTATCGCTCAACAAGCTGTTGGATGTGTTGGCTATTGGGATCTGCTCTGCTCATTTCTCACTCGCCCCGCCTGCGCTGACAGGAGAGAAAAGTGAAGGGCAGAGGCGAGCAATCAACCCCTCTCCCAGAGTTCTGTTTACTTTTGCGCTCTGTCAAATATGTTCGAATTTTCTAACGATTACAACTGCATTGGGCCAGGGCTGTTGTTGGCCCTGTTGGATCCTGACCTGATTTTCCATTTTTCGTAGCATGTGTTTTCCATGTTGAGCCGTTCGGGACTTGTACATCATGTACTAGGCAAGCTGTTTGTTGTTGTCCTTACTGGCTGAAAACGGATTTGTCCAAATGTGTTGTCAGAGTTAACAACCTGCCATAGTTATAGTCACATATTGCCAACCCAACGACCCAACGCCCGCCCTTGTCTAATATTTTGTGCCTGTAAAATTGTCGATTAATTGCTCTCTGTAAAGTAGAGAAAGCGAGTAAATGTATTTGGGAGGTGTTATGGTTGATGTGAGTGGGAGGCGTTTACGATTTCGCAACAGTTGTGATATGCAGTTTAACTAATGTCTCGGGCAATTTGCAGAGTATACGCAGTATTATTTTAGTTGGCAATTGCGCAAGTTAAGATTGTTTAGATACGAACAGTTTTGAATGCATGAGAAATTAATACAGAAATCGTCACCCGCCTTAACTCAGCTGAAACGTAGAGTTGTAGTTTTCTTAAAGCATGTTTCTTCTGCTTTGATATTCATGGAAATCATATAATAAATTTAATGTTTAGCTGGTTCTTTGTGCTCCGTCCATTGTGTGCAGGGCATGTGCGTGTAATCAATTTTATAACACGGTCCTTACAAAAGATCGACGTGTGTTTAACGCGATATTTTCGAATAGACGCAAGTTTCGTAGGCCTTTTGTGGCCCTGTGGCCCAACACTTTATGCCTGTGACAATGTCAAACCCATTTTTAAGCAGAAGTGGCAAGCAAGCTGCGTGCAACTTGTGGCAGCCACAGCATAACTAGAGTTACAATAGAATAGAAATGGAAAATGAGAAATTATTTTTTTTGTTTTGTTTTGTTCTTTGTCTTCAACTGAAGCTGCACCACGAGACGTCTGTGTGTCTGTTGTCTATTGTTGTTCGTGCGGCTCTGGCCCACGTTTTAGGGGCAACTCCTATTGTTAGATCATTGCGGGGACATAGACCCAAGTCTAACCACAGGTGTATGTGCATATAAATCTAGAAATCTATTTAGGCGATGCGTGAGAACTTTTCTTCGCCGAATTTATGTGATTTTCATTTCAGTTGTTTTTCTTTTTCTGATTTGATTGTTGTGCGTTTTATGGCTGAGCCCTGCCTAAAGTAATGTCCGTTTGTGGTTTCTGGGACAATTGCAAAATTCTGACTCGGACAATGCCATCGGCGCGCGCTGTGGGAGGCCTCATGTCTCTGGCGCCAGGACGTGCCATACGGGAATAAAGCAAAACTAAAAAGGGCACTCGTATAATTTATATCTTAAATTAAAATAAACTTCTTCTCCTGGAACATAAATATATATATATATTTTTTTGTTGGCGCTTTCGCCCAGTTTTCCGGCACACTGACTTCTCATGCATTTTTAAGCACACATTTGGATTTGCACTGAGTGCTGCTGCAGAGCTCCTCCAGCTTCTTTAGCTCCTGGCCCGGAATTATAACAAAGCCAGCGACCTCGTCTCGGTTGCAGTTGAATTCTTCAGCCCACCTTTTTTTTTTTTTTTTTTGGCTACTTGTAAAATATTAATTTTTATATACTTACTGCGCAGGTGGCACGTGGTGGTTGCCTTTTTGCACTGGAAATTGAAATGTAAAAAGGCGCTTAAAGTGCACATAAAAAATTGAGAAAGGAAATTGCATTTGAGCCCTTCAGTAGGTCACAAGCAGAGCAACCAGAAACCAGAGCCAGGTCAGCCGAGGTGAACTTCTCATAAATGGGTGCATTCAACTGTGGTTGTAAGCATAGTTTATATGGAGCATGTGCTTTAATCAGCGAAAATTTATTGATTTCATTCAATTTTTCGTTTTATTCAACATTAAAATAGAGTATAAAGACTAGCGAAATGCAGCCCTCAATATTTAAAAGACTTGCAGGCTTGATAGGTCCCAAAAGATTCCTAGAAGCTTATGGGGCATTACATTTTGGAAAAAATTTGGATACATTTTAGTATTTATTTATTTTCCCAGGCGATTGCTTTGTATGCATTTTAGTTTGACAAACTTCATGTTTAAATATTTCAAAGACATGCAAGGACCTTCACTTCAGTATACTAGTTGCTCTCATATTATATCTTATCAGGCATTAGAACTTTATAATAATTTTCACAAACTATTATTCTAATTTTGCTCCCCAAGCAATAACCTTGTATGACCAGCTCCAATCATTTATATGCATTTAAATATAACAATCTTTATTCCAATATTCGAGAGACATGCAAGGACATTCGCTTCATTATCTTATCAGGCGTTGGGAATTCGAATTTTTTTTTTAAAAGTGTTGCTCTAATTTCTGCTTCCCAGCAATTGCCTTGTATGACCAGCTCCAATCATTTATATGCATTTAAATATAACAATCGTTGTATCCACACCTTTGACCCCACATGCCACCAATTTGTCCCATAGCAATTTTCTTAATTTTTACAATACGTAAAAAACGGTTCAAACAAAAGAATTATTATGCGACTTGGTTTTTGTGCTAAGCGCCATGCGAAACAAATGGCAACAATTTAAAGCAAATTGCCGACTGGACGCCCCATGGCGTCAACGGCTGGGATCGTGCCGCTGGCCACGCCCCTTTTTACACCTTTGATGCGAGGCGTTGGCAGCGAACAAGGCGTGTGCGCTGCATGTCTCGGCACGCAACTCTGCACTTACAAGCGCCACACCGCGTCCGCATGGCAGGGGACACGCCCAAAAATATTTGAGTCCAATAATAACACCAGGAATATACTTGCTTTAAATTCTCCATGACATTTGATTGATGTGAGCTCCGGACAGCTGCAAAGTGCAAAGTACATATATGAAAAACCCCGGCGCTATCAGCTGTTTTAGCATTCCGTGTTCGCTATCCAAGGGTAATATTTAATAAGGGGACTTATTTAGTAAGCGCATTTCATGGGAAAGCTGCGCTGATAGCACAAACGACCACGAGCCCATTCTGACAGCAAAATACCCTCCCAATGGGTATAGGCAATAGTTTGGACTGTATGTGGCTCTATGAAATCGCAATAATTCATATTTTTAAATAAGAAATACAATCGCAATTAAAAAAGTATTTTATTATAAAAAGAATCGATAAATGGCCACCCAAATAAAAATAATAAATAATATTTTAAAATAAATTAATAAAGAAAAATGTAAATTAAATAAAATATTAAAAGAATTTAATAATAAAAAAATAAAAAATAATGAAAACAATTAAAATAATAAAATATATAAATAGAAATAAACATGAATAAAAAAATATTAAAAAATAATAAATAATAAAACAAAAGTAAAAAATAATAATAAAAAATAAATATAAAATAATTGTAAGTTAGCGGTTTTTATTTATATACATTTTGCATATTCAAGGGTATTTTTCTTTTCGTTGTGCTTAGACAAACAATTCTAATACGTTTTTGGGCCAATTTAAATATGCATGAGCGTGAAATTTTGCACGAAAATATGTCACTAACACCAGCAGCAACAACAACAACAAGAATAATAATAATAACAACATAAGCAACAACAATTATGACAAAATTCCATTTGGCGATCCCATCCCCGAACCGCTTTGGCACAAGTGTTGGGTGTTTAGCCTAATGACATTTGCCATCATAGCGCCTGTTGTGGGTTGGCTGAGGCGGGAGTGGAGCGGCATTTTCATGTGGAATTTGTCATGTGTCAGTACGACTTAAATGCCGAGAAAATATTTTTTATTTTTTTGCTTTTCTTGGACTGGCACAATAAATTGTGCCGAGCCGTGAGCCTCTAATGGACTTTGATAAGGTGGCAACGGTAACCGGCAAATTTATGCAAATCCGCATTTGACCTAAATTAGCACGAAAATTTGTTAGATTAGGCGCATTTCATTTCCTTTCTGGAGTAGCCGAAAAAACAGAAACGCCACGCTAAAAATATCACACTTCCCCATATCGGCTGGCTGGCATTGGGGCTGCTTAACTAGGCAAGGGGGTAGCTTTTAAGAGTACCATTTCGATAGTCTGAAATGGCAGCCAGCTTACAAGCCATAAAAATTGCATGTGTGCATGTAAAAGGCAAGCTCTGGACATGAATGGGAACATTTCTGGGTAGCTTTTAAGTGCAACTCTTTGTATACAACTTCCGTTTGGCGTGTGACGTTGGCAAGAAATGCAAATTTCTGCACATGCTCCGCACTCCAAGCCGGAATCATAGTCGCAGCCGGAGTCGAGAATCGGAATTGAAGTCGAGTCAGCAAGCGCACACGCATTCCATTCCATTAACTTTATCAATGTAAATCACCGAAATGTGCTGGACGCCCGACTGGCCCCATTGTTATGAAAGAAAGGAATGTGATAGTACAAACGATAAAACAAGTGCGTGTTGGCGTGAGGAGTGCGGAATGTTGAAAGTACTCATAAAAGCAAGACATCGGAATCAGCGGAATGTGAATGTGTACTGGATACACTTGCTGGAGCACACAGGACAGGGAAATGGTAATGCTCTGTATGGTAGGACAACAATACCTATTCATAACTCGGCAATCACTTATATGATCTCTATGAAAATTTGAAATATTACTAGAGAGATTTTAAGTTTTAGATAACATTTCTCTTGAAATTATTAACTTAATAAGTCTGTATTGAACAAGCAATGTATAGATTGCATATGACCCTTCTATGCGATTCTCATGAACATAAGTAAGGCTTACGATTGTTGTTGCTTCTTGTCTGCTTTTATACGAACTTCAATTTATCTGTCTCTATCTCTCTCTGTCTCTTTCGCTCTCTGTCTCTTTCGCTGTCTTTCTCTTCTCTCTCTCCCCTATCTCTCTATCTGTTTCTCTCTACCTCTCCCTATCTCTTTACCTCTCTCATTTTATTCATTTCGCTTGATTTTCCTGTAACTAACTTACTCAAACCATCTATTTTCTTTCAGTGTTGTGGATTTGTCAAAGACTTTTCCTCCCACTAATTGATGGCAATAAAAAAAATCATGCATGGGTATGTGAATTTCTGGGTAAGTGAATACTCATATTTACATATCTATTTATATATAAATTAATTTATTCTGTGTACTAATACTTATGTTGGCGCAGCTCAGACCTGGGAACGGGTTAGCTTCTAGCAATACATGTTTTCCAGAGCACAGAGCTAGGTGACACTTTACAAGTTTTTTTTTTTAATAAATCACAATTTGTCCCATTTTAAAAACTCCCTCTAGACATTTTATTCATTTTTCTCGTCTTGCCTGCTCCTGTAAATTATGTGTCAGGCGTGAGAACCTACAACTCGGTAATTGTATACGAGGGCGTCTCTTGGCAATTTTCACTGCATTTTCCTTGGCACCCCAACAAACCATTAGCATGTCAAATGCAACCCCAACACCAACCCCTCATTTTGAGGTGCTATGTAGAGCAAATCCCAACTTCAATCCTTTGGCTGTCAAGCCTAAAAATAACATTTTCTTTAATTTGAACAAGAATAACAGGCGAGCCAAAGACTTTAAGCGCCCTTTGACAATTTTCACGTCAACTACAAATCCCGCACGCAGATAACATGGGCCAGACACAGGCCACCTAAAGAAAAAGAATATTCCCAGCCTTGCCTCATTTGGTTGGAGCAATATGAAAAAAAAAAGATGAAAAATAAATAAATTTACATACATGTGCAGCATTCAACGAAAATCTGTCCCAGCCTGCCGCCTTTTTATTATATCTGGTATATACAAAAATAAACACAATTTATCTCGACTTTTTGCTCAGCTCAGCTCACGACTGTTTCAGTCTCTCTAGAGGCATTGGATATATACTCCTTTATCTTGTATATACAGATATACAAATATGTATATACATATGTAAAAATATGAAGCGGAAAATCAGTGACAGCATCCAAGCGCCGCTGCTTGCCACGTATTTGGAGTTCGGTTGGAGTTTTGAAGTGGAGTTAAATTACTTTTGGATGGGTGTTGTGGGTCGGTTTGCATGTAAGCATGGGTACTCGCTCGTATCTATACGGGTGTGCACAGTGCGTTCCTATCTTTGTATGTTTTATTGGAAGTTATTCCCAGTTATCCCACAGTTTCGGCTGGCGCTGATGGCCGGCTCTGACTGTTTGTCCATCTGTCTGTTAGCTTGTCCGATTTGACTGGCAGCGAATGAAATATGGTTTTTGCCAAAAGCAACAAAATTTTGTTCAAAATCAGCCAGAGATGGAGAGAGGATGAGAGTCAGACAGAGAGCGGAAGATGGGACATTCGGAAAGGTGTTGGTTTAGCAAATCGCATTCTGATATTCGGCAACTTCTGTTGCCTATTGATTTTTAGCCTGTAACAGCTTTAAAGTGTTTCGAGTTCTTCGTACTTTAACGTTAAGCAATCAAATTCAAATTGACGCTCCAATTAATGGGCTACCCCTATGCCAAAGATCAGTCCATTAATTTATGGCCAAATAATGTAAATTTCACTAAACATCAGACTTGATGATTGTTATTGATGAACGATTGCGTGACTGATGCTGCGCCCCTTCACAGCTAATTAAATTCTTTTTTATGACTTTGTTGCTGCAATTAAATGATTTCTAATTGCTGTCAAGCAAATTTTCTCATGGGCTCAACTCACATTTGATTTGGTGATTTATTATGCCTTTGGACTTTGCTTATAATTTGTCATATTTTCCGCAGCATTTGATAAAGATTTATTATGACATTTCCTTTATTGTCGAAAATTAATCATTGCACATAAACTTATTCATACGAATATGAACCAAGTTTTCTTTTATGTTGGGCATAAATGCAGCTAATCAAATCAATGTCCGATAAGTTCGAAAAGAGGGCCTGAATATTTCTGAAGCCTTTGTGATATAGTTTGGGCTATTCTATGTCTTAATTAGGAGTATATAAGGGTACAAGAAGTTAAATAACTCAAATTTGAGCTAACCATTTAGCGTGTTGAGGTTCAAAAAGCTCAGCTCACAAATATAGTTTGATGACTTACCACAGTTTAATGAAAGCTCAAAGTATTTTGCGTTCAGCTTGAAACCAGAATGTAGCCTTAAATGAATATGAATAATAGTAATATTTATTTGGTCATATCAATAAAGTCAAGCTACGGGCTTTAAGTAATCTTTTGGGCTATTTACTTATGTCATACTTAAAGCTCACAAACTTTTCCTCAATCGCCCAGGGCATTCGTTGCATGCCTAACCCAATTTTTGACAACTTGTCGCACACGAAATTATGCAGAATATCAGCATGGAAAGTTAATCAATGAAATTACATGCAGCATCAGCACAAAATTTGCCTTAGTCATTGCCGCACACACATATACATATATTGATAGACCCATCGAGATACACATCCCACATAGAGGTCCCCAAGCAATCAGCTTAGCACATTTGATTTTTGCCACGCCAGCGAGAAGTTTGAAAAAAAAAAACTACACGTCACATAAATGTTCATTATCGATATGTATTTGTATATAGAGAGCGAAATATATATGTCGTAGTTAAATTATCGCCTGAAAGAAATCATCATGATTGACAATTGACAGTTGGGCATTGGATTTGTCTGACTGGCTGTGACTTTGCTGGGGACGATGCTGCTCAGCAATCAAGCAGCAAAATTTCTTTATTTCCTGCACGGCGCGGACAGTGGTCAGTTTTTATGGCAGCTGTATCGAGAATTGAGTTTGCCGTCTTATCAGTCCCATGACGTGCGGGCTGCCCCACAGCTGACCAGCGGACCTCTGGACTAAGGGACCAGCGGACCATCATAAACTGACCATCACTTTGATTTTCATTTCATGGTCCGGCTACGTGCGTGTGTCTGCCATTTATTGCGCTGGCCTGGGCAAGCTGGAGACTGGGGACTGGACCCTTTCCTAATTTGTTTTCTATTTGGTACTAATTTCTTAATTTAGACGTGGCTGTTTATCTGGTCATTGAGTTTTTCAGTGTGTTAGGCCCGGATCGATTCTGGTGCCCATTGATTGGTTTGTGTGTCTACGTGTGTGTGTGTGTGTCTTTGGGAGTGTGCGCCCAGTTCCCAAGTTGGTGATAAAACTTTAATTTTGTTTGAATGAAGTGGGCAGCGTTTCCATTTATTTCGCTCGCCAGCTCTGATGAATGGGCAGCCAAAGTGGATTAATTTAGATAATGTTTAATTACTGAAATTGTTTTGTAGTTTCAAGCTGTCTATCGAGATCCATCATGCTGCTGGTTGTAATAAAACAAACAGTTGTAAACAAACATTTAGTATTTAGGTAGAGAATTCGAATAAACAAGCTAGGATAAATGCTACACTTTTTGCAAGAATTATATTAAATTTTTTGCAACTGAATAGTTTTTTTTACCTAATCCCTCATACCATGCCAAGGGTATATCCAAAATATTTGACTTCTATGTAGGTTCAATTTGTGTTTTATTTTATTATTCTGCCTGTTATTTTGAGATTTTTCTCACGTTTAAAATTTCTTTTAAAGCTTTGATTTCCCATACAGCCTTTTCAATATTTGCTAAGCATTTTTGTGCGGCGTGCCCCTTTATTGCTGCTTTTCCTCTTCTTAATAGTAGACGAAATCCACTTGATACTCTATCTGCAAGTTTGGCTTTGTTAAAATCAGATGGCAAAAGCGCAGTGAAAATTTTTAATTAAAATCCACAGACACACCCACAGGTATTCAAGAGCGACAGCTACGCCAACCTCAATCCCCACCCAACCCCAGAGCTCGTCGCAACGCATATGCGCTGAGTATTTACCTGGAACGTGAGCCAATTATCAGGTAGAGTAGAGAAAATACTTGAGCCTTGCTTCACTTTTGTCGACACTTGATTCCTCTTTCGCTCTTTCACTCTGTGCTCATTTGCTCTATCTCTCTCCACTCTTTACTCTCTACTCTTTACAACCGAGTGCAATCGAAGTTATTAATCTGATTTTTCAAATCGCATGCAAGCAACGTCATCAAGACGACGGTCGATGGTCGGCATCGCCATCATCATCGTCATTATCATCATCATCTTATATAAACAGGAACGCGCCCTGGCTGCAATTTCCATTTATAACCCAACTAAGCCGCTTATCTGGTACCCAAAATCCCGACAAATTGGCTGCAGAGCTCGGCTCTGGCTCTGGCTCCGAATTGAAAAGACGACAATGCAAACGTCAAAGTTTTAGAAGGAGACAGACGTTGATTGGGTTGCCCTGGGCTTTGACTTATGTTTGGGGTATGGCCCGAAATTATAAAGAATTACGATTTTGATTGACAATTTATGGCGGTGCCTGTCAGCGCGAGAAAAAATAAGAAAAACTCAAATAATACCCATAATACGCGTTAGTTTCTAGTTACTGTCAAATCGAACTATCGATTATGACTCAATTTTTCTCAGTTTTTGTGGAAGCTGTCAACAAAAAAAAAAAACCCGGCTACTGTGTCCAGTTTTTTGAGGGATGCGGGCTTACTTATATGTTGTATCAGTCTACCTAGCTATCCCTACAATTATTGACTGCTTTATTTATGAGATTTTACAGAGCGCAGGATCGAATCGCGTTCGTTGCGAGTCGCGTGCGCGGTGGTTGAAAATGCATTTCAATAAAAAATTCTGTGAAAAGGCAAAAGTTAATTGTCTGACAACAAAAACGAATACAACAACAACTAGAACAAAAATCATCCACATTCATTTATCATGCTTAAAGTTTGCATAGAACGTGTGCAAACAATTTACCCAAGAATAGAAGTGCGATCCGATGAAAAGAATTCCATTTCAGGGCGTGCCAAAAACGCACATTGAACGGACACCTTGGGTGGTATCAGAGAAATAAACAAAAAAATACGAAAAAAATGGAAAAACAGAAAAGAGAAATCAGAGAACAGCGAAAAAATAAAAAAAACAAACAGCGGGTGGTCACTAATTTTTTACGTGACGCTTACATCAGGCTGGGTGAGAGAAAAAAAACGCGAAAATCAGCGCCAAGGCGCCAAAAAGTATGCAATGCCAGACAGAAATCAAAGAAATGAACTTTTCTAGTAGTCGCTATTGCGATTCCGATTGCCAGATTGCCCCCCTCCCCCGCTCTTCTTCTTCCTGCCTGGTCATATAATTGAAAGGGCGTGCGGCGGGTGGAAGCGAAACGTGCAAATTGCAAGAGTTTCCTTCAAGAAGCAGCAAGAGGTTTGCATGAGAACTTATTTCAAATAATATAGATCGTATAAAATTATAGTGTGCTATAAAGCTCTGTTAAGATTGATATGTCTTAGATAACATATAAAGTCTGGTTTATGTCGAATACATGTTAATACCGCCAGATTAGCTAATCAAAGAATCGATTCAAAGCGATTGTAAAATCTTAATAGTAGCAAATATAAATCTGAAATTTATATCTTTATGATCGTTCTTTTGTTCTTTGAGTCAATCGCTTAGGCTTGTTCAAGCTGCGCGATAAAAGTCAAGATTGTTAAGAGACTCAATATATAATAACTATTTTTATCGCTATATATAAAACTGTTTGTCCTGACTTCCTGATTAATTAATGAAGCACCACTGAAGCCGTAAAAGCTATCAAGTTAAGTATTATTAGTTTTGTGAAATTTCACTCGCAAGGGTGGAAAATACGTGAAAAACGTTTGTATGGAACTATTTAGTCTTTCATCCGATCGGCCTAAAACTGATTTTCAAAGATCTTTGTTCGAATTCATTTGAGGGTTGTTTCACACTTTTCGGAATATTCATTCCACCTTGGTGGAAATGGGGCTCAAAGATATGTTTGGTGATGTTTCGGGCTCAAATTCATTTCTTTGTGAAAATCATTTTGGACTTGTATAGATTTAGGTGATTTTATTTATTTATTTATTTATTTATTTATATGTGGTCGACAAAACGAGTGTCTTCCAATTATTCAACACATTATAAATACAATTAGAAAAATTAAATGCTAAAAGCCTAGATAGAGAACACAAATTTCAAATAGCATCACCGACCGATGGAGGTGTTTTATTTGCCAGTCCGGCCAGCTGTGCCCCTTTTCACAGCTAATTTTGTCAGTGACGCTATTAGAGCCTACATCTAAAAAGAAGGGTGTAAGTAGGAAAAAGTGTTCTTACGTAAAATTAAAAATAATGTTAATTTGCTATATTATTTAAGAATATAGCATAAATAGGAGAAAAGAAAGGAGGAAGATTGTTAATAAAGTATAGAATTGTATGCTAGATATGCAGAGTGTTAATTAGATAGAATAAAGAGATAGTATTGGGAGTAATGGGAAATCACCGACCCGGTGGGGGAAAATTTTCAGCCAGCCCGGCTAGCCATGCCCCTGCTCATAGCTGGGAATGGTCAGTGACTTCCCGAAGGTATCCTGAAAGCAACGATTTTATTAGGGGTAGAGAAAGTTCGGTAGAGAAAACGTGATGCAAACTATTGTAATTTTTACATAGCACGCGAAAAGAATTGTGCATAGCGTAGTCTGTTGTGCACGTCGATAGGAATAAGGGGCGGTAATTTCTGGTTGGTCTAGCCGGAACAGAGAATTGAAGACGCCCTAACAGAAAAGGAGAATCGATATCGCCAATAACCAACTTGTGTAGAAAGACAACACCGAGAATTGTCCTACGGTTGGTTAACAACGGAAGATTAAGAAGAAGCAGCCTGCTGGAATAGGATGGCAACCGAAGATTAGGGTCCCAATTTAAACCTCGTAAGGCAAAAAGCAGAAATTGCTTCTGAACAGATTCAATACGATCCTGGCTATTGTTATACTGCGGAGACCAGATGCAAGAGCAGTATTCAAGGATAGGGCGAACAAGAGAGATGTACAGAAGTTTCGTTATAAAAGGATCGTTAAACTCTTTAGACCATCGTTTAATGAAACCAAGTACACCTTTTGCCTCATTAACGATGGTATCTATGTGAAGATTGAAACAGAGTTTAGAATCAAAAAGAACGCCTAGATCCTTAACTGTTAGTATACGTTGCAATGGGGTATTGTCGATGGTATAACTGACAAGATAAGGTGTAGTACGATTAAATGTCATAAACATACACTTTGAACAATTCAGATGCAATTGATTGGCCGAGCACCAAAGTTGCATAGCGTTCAAATCGTCTTGAAGACGAGAATAATGTAGGGGATTGGTGTATGATAGAATAAGTTTCACGTCGTCCGCATACATGAGTACTCGGGCATGGGATATAACAGAGGGAAGATCATTTATAAAAAGAGTAAAGAGTAAAGGTCCAAGATGACTACCTTGAGGAACACCAGAAGTAACGTGAACCTGTTTAGAGGTAGTCAGCCTCAGCATTACTCTTTGGGTCCTACCTTTTAAATAAGAACTAATCCAAAGCAAAAGAGGTCAAGTTTAAAAAATAATAATGTTGTATGAACAATTTTAGGCACAAGATTTGCCACGGTCAATGCCCGCTAGTATTATAGTTATTCTTCGAACAGCCCTCGTTATTTGACGCTTTTTCTTACTATCTATGGGCAATGCTCCACTGGCCAACTCTCTGCTTGCCTTGTGCAGCTCTGTTGCTGTTCCGGCTGTCAACCCGTTTCCTGCCGCCAATAATTAAAGTAATTGCTACATTTCTGGCACTTGCCCCTGTAGACTCTAACAGGCCGAGACAAAGAAGCAGGGAGCGAGAGCGAAGTAGAGCTGGGGAGATAGACCGAGTGCCTCTCAGATTCGTAAGACTTTGCCAAAAAGGAAACTATTTTAAAAAGGCAAAACTACTTTGGTTTTAATTGCAACTATTCAGCTATTCAACTGTTTAACTGTCTGACTGTCTGCGTGTCCTGAGTACATTGTAGTTTTGGACCGCTGCTGATGTGGCCTGAGTGTAATGTCCTTTTAGGGTCCTGCAGCTACAATGTGCTTCCGTTTGCATGCGACTGCGTTAAGCTGCTTAACTTGCGGCTCAGTGGGCGTGGCGCCAAGCCCCAGGGCCGGCCCAGTGCCCAGGCCCACGGAATGGTGCGTGTTAATGATTCCTTGAGCTGCCATTTGTGGCCTGATCCTGCACTTTGGCGAGCTTGGGGCACGTAAAAATCAATGTCACTGCGTTGTTTGCTGTTTGTTTTTGGTTAACATTCCTTGGTTCCGTTTCCGACCGCACTCGCAGCTTTCCTTTCCCTCGCTCTCGCACTTCAACAGTGATTTTCCCTGTAGCTGTAATAGCAGCCACTGCAATTTGCTGCGCTATGCTGTAAAACTTTTGCGGCAAAAACAAAAAGTTTTTCACTTAAACTTCGCCGCATTGCTGCAGTAAGTCCAGAGTCCTGCACTGCCTTTGCCTGCATATAACACACTCTTTTCTCAGGGCGTCTCATAACTGGCATGTTGTTGGACTGAAAGGCATTTAACAGAATTTAATTGATAGATAGGTTTATGTATTAAGTTGGTAAATAACTGAAATATATATTCATATGAATTTTCAAAGAGTATATCATATTTTAAATTTAAATTATAAGCATATTTCAATCTTATAAGTATGTGTTTGCAGTGTATATTTTATCCTTCCTTTCACGCCATCGAATAGCTACTTATGGTGTATTTGATATTCGTTGAGTTCCTGTCAACTCGAGAATATTGTTGCTCTCGTGATTATTCCCACGTTGGTTCCGGGCTGCCTCTGGGCTGGCGCACCACTTAAAATTTGTTTAAACATAAGTGGTTAATTATCTTGAACGTTTGCGTGCCACGGCCACAGATAGTGAGAGCTACCGTATGGAAGATACACCTCATGCACAACCCTAACCTACTCCCCTTAACACACACACTATAACACACTGTCATGTGTGTGTATGCGCACCCCTATAATTAGTTCTCATAATTTTATATCACTGCGTATGAGATCTCTCGTGTTACCGTCACTTTTCGTAAAAAATATTTTCAACTCTCAAAACGTTTCATGTTTTGCTACTGTCAGTTGTTGGCTGAAGAGAACAGAACGTTGGGTAGGAGGGAGGGGACCCGCATGAAAGTTGTTTTTATCATTTCGAAAATTAAAACAAAATATTTACATTTGCAATAAGTTGAATGCTGTGTGCCACTCGGCGACTCTGTCAGTCAGTCAGTTGGCTAGTCTTTTAGCTGGTTTCTCATTCTCTTGCATTTCATTAGAGTCGGCCAATTCCTTCAGGCGCTTTTTTTTTACTTTATCAAATTTTTACCAACTACGTTTTTTGGCTAGCTAATTTTTGCTCAGCTTCTTTGTTGCTATTGCAGTTTTTGACAACTTGACGGACACTTTGAATTATGCATAGTGTCTCGGTTTCGTCTACGCTACAGTTCTTTTTTTTTTTTTTGCATAACAATGCGGAGAGCTTCGGAGCATCTTAATGTTATACCATTGTCTAGGAGCAGAGCGCACAAAATGCTAATGCTCATTTGCATTACAAGTTGTGGGTAGAAGTTATGTAGGCGTCGCTCCATAATAGCAAAACTAAGTCTTGGCTTATGAAATCCATCCAAGCTATCAACTTTAGGTAGTACAAAAAATAGTTTAAGGATACTTTAATAAAAGTAAAAACTAAAAAACTGATTGAATATTAAGCAAAGAATTTATCTGCAACAGAATACTAGAAGGTAGCTTAGAAGCTTGGGTAATATCAAATATGTATGATATTATAAATTTAACTGAGAAAGTAAGGATATTCTTGGCACGCCGAAGATCTGATACCCTTGTAGACACTTCACTTTTGAAGATATGTTACTATAGTGCAGCTCGTAAATGCTGCGTTAGATAAAAATATCATGGAAATCAGAATATTTTGCCATATGAGAATCCTCTTTTTGACCGATTGGTCCGATGTTTATAAGATGTTGATAGTGAAACTAATAAATGCTGATTTTGTTCAAGATATCATGGCAGCCATATGGTATAATAATCTTATTCGACATAAGATATGCACTGCCTGCAACAGAATGACGTACCTATGCAAAGTTTCAAGACGATAGCTTTAGATTTACACGCAAATTTCATCCTATAAATACTCCATTAGCTAAGAAAAACCCTTTTATTAATTTATGACCACATTATAAATATCTCAGATGCAAAAAAAAACATAATTTAATTACACATAAAAACTGTATCATTAAGAGACGCCCATTTAATCAGCTAAAAAGCTTTAACAGCTGCTTCCTGCTTATAGTCATAGGCCTTAATATCTTTCAACTTGATCTAGGTGCTGTGGCAGCCATAAAATCATATATATATATGCATGTAAAAGGCATATATAATAATAAACTGAGCTTGGGAGCTGCTCAAGGGACTCTTAATAACTTAATTAACTTCAACGGCGCGCAGATAAGAATCAAGCGCAAAAATTAACAGCGAAAATCTGCAGCAGAGGCCAATAAAAGTGCGTCGAAAGGGCGAAATAAATAAAAATGAAATCAAGAGGAGAGCATAAAAAATTAAGCAATTACATGCACGCAGGATACGCCGGATACGTCAAAATGACAACAGGAAATGCACAACAGCATTTTATTTGCGTCGTTTTTTCATCACGAGGCCACAGCAAGCGACAAGCAGCCAGAGAAATTCAAAGAGACTACCAGAAATTAAAGCGACAACTGACAAATAACCAAAAAAAAAAAAAGAAGAAGAAGAATATATATTAATAGATAGAAGCGAGCGAAGAAGTTGCGTGTCTTAAATTTGCCATAAAAGTGTCACACCAAAAGGCCAGAGACGGACAAGGACATGCGTGTCTTTTGTTTTTATGCGCCACGCCCCCTACAGCCAACCCCACCGCCCTACAGCCATTAAGCTTGACGAGAAATGGCAGACAGCGAATGCTTGAGGTTAGGTTCATTTGCTCTAAATCTTTTAAATGCCTTTATTTAGACTAAAAGCGTCGAGCAGACGTGACGTGGAGGGCCAGGGTGCGGGAGATGGGAGTCGGGGGAGTCCGGGGGATTCAGCCAGAACGTGGCCCGCCTGTCAGTTTAATGTTTAGCATTGGAGGCTAAATTCGTTCGCAGTTCTCGGGAGTTCTCTTGTGCTGTTGTGCTGCGGCAAGTGTTTCGCTGGGAGCCTTTGGCTTTAATGTCTCGTTCGCATGTCCTGTGGGTGTCCCGGTTCCGGCTGCGGCTTGGTCCCAGCTGCCTTTGCGTGCTGTAGTGCTTTTATGTTGAAACGCGTGTAAATATTTTGTTTTACAGCTTCTAAACACAGTCTTCTAATAGACTTGGCGGCTTCGCTCTAGCCGTAGGTGACTCAATTTTCTAAATAGTTGCGGATTCCCCGCGTGCATCCCCCCACCCCCGACCACAACCAACGTACAGCAAACAAACCGTACGAGGGAAATTTTCTAAATCAATGCCAAGCACGGCAAATATCATATTACCACGTGTGTATGTGCTTTTATATTTACTTAGGGGCACCTTTTTGATTTCGCATTTCTATCGTTTCCTTTGTTGGATTTACGTTTATCAAATTGAAGCTTAAGCTTTGTAGCCATTAGATTGTTTTGGCTTTGTGCAAAAACTGTGGGATACGGGCTGTTTCGCCTATAAGGCCGGCATTTAAGTGTACAGTGTCTTGGCCACGTTAGCTTGAATGGGTATTCGAATGGTAAATCCGTCCATGCTTGGTATTATTCATAGTAACCGGTCGCATTGCTACTTAATCACTGGCTCACACTCCATATATCATTTGCTGTGTTTCGTTTGGTTATAACCGATTCAGCACTCCAAAAGTCACATTGTGCTCATCTGTCTTAAGTTCATTTCTTGGCACATTTGTATTTAAGACCTAGTTCAATTTATCTAATCCCTTTTGGCAAGCGATCCCGGTTGGCTTTCAACACATTTCCCTACAGAGCTGCCACTTGCACAGCTGCCTGCTGGCTCGTTTACTTGGGCCAAAGTTAGTCGAGCCTGCAAAACATATGCATTTATACTCAACTACATCTGCGTCTTGTCCAAAGTTGAGCGTCGAGTGCGGAACCCAACTGCAATTACAGTTTACAAATGTCCGCACAATTCACTGCACATGAAACACCATCAATAAAATTAGAGCACAGGACACAACCAAGCAGAATAGAACATAACAGAGCAGAGCCGGGAACCGCAGGCCATTCTTTATGGTGGCTCAAACTCAGGCCCATAAAAAAGCATTTATTAAAAATTCTCTACGCAAATAGGTTTTGAAATTAAAACAACATCATTTTGATTGAATGCGGACTGTCCCGGTTGCGGGCATCTCTCGACCGCAAAACATATGCTACCTAATTTTAAATTATATTACACAAAAGAAAATGTTAGGGAAAACGAAAAGAAAAGCCACTTGAAACACACTGACGCACACAATGACTGAAAGAAAAGGAAAACAATAGCCGGGCACAGTTCGTAAATTGCATTTCAGCTACAGACCGCAGTGCGATGCCGAGTCTTGAGACCTGGCGAGTGGAAAATTTATATAAATTGACTTCTTTATTGCTGCGTTGCGTTGCCCTTAATTTCGCAGAATTTGTCGAGGGCTCTTGGCTCGACCAAAACAATTTACCACCTAAGAAGCCAAAGACGCAGCCGCAGTAGCCACAACCTCCACCTCAACCTCAAACTTGAACTCAAACTCCAATCTCGACCTGAACCTCGACCACGACCTGATTGAATTTTACGCTTCATTTAAATTGAATTTATTATCCAGGCCTCCAACTCAGGTGGGCGCTCAGCTGGGCTCCTCAACAGACCCAAAATCATAATTAATAGACACGCATACATTTCAGAGGAAAAATATAATATAAAATAAGACAAGGCAAAAAGCTTTTCCCTTCAACTTTTGAGCCTTACAAATTTCCACGCTTATTTCAATTACCTGCGGCGCCCTCCTCGAGGAGACAACCTCAGGAATTTCTCGCACTTTATCATAAGTTGCCCGGGTAGCCTGGCCTGCCTTTGGATTATTTTCTGTCTCTCGGATATGTATGTGCTCCAATTTGTTTGCTACTTTATTAGGTTCCTTTTATTTATTTTTTTTTTGCTGCTGCTGCTCCAGCAGCCCCAGCTGCATCTTTTATTTTGGCTTTTTTTCCTCGATATTGTTTTATCCGCTTCGTTTGTTTTCCGTGTTTACCTGCCTGGAAGTTTTTCGTGTTGCTGTCAGAAATTTCAGTTACAATAATACAAAAGAACTTTTTACTTAGGGCTGCTCCTTGGTTGCGAGGTTTCTGGGTTAACAGGTTGTCCTGTGGCTTATCTCAGGTTCGACTTTCCGCGTGGTCCTTAAAACGCACTTTAATAGCTGTGCTTAAAGTTTACTTACGCCTGCCTGGCAGTTGGCAGCTCCAGTTCCTGCACATCGTTCAGTCATCAATCAATCTATCAAGGAATCGATGCGAGTCATCAAGTCAACCAAACTGACAGCCGAGCTGCAAGTTCACGAATCAAATGGTAATCAAATTGAGGCGCCTCCTTGCTGCCAACTACAGCCGAAAGCTTTTAGAGTATGCAAATAAGTCAAATTGGAAATGTGGCCAACGTGCAGAATAATTTTAATATTAGCAAAAGTTAAGAAAATGTTGATTTTGCATTAGGATAAATTGAGCATCTCAATTATGGGGATATAGCAGGGACTATAGTTAAGCTTATGCTAATTGTACAAAAAAGTTCGTAACTGTTTTTAGCTTCAACTTTTAACTGACAGCAGTTATTTAAGCCATTTCGCTTTAATGCCCATTGTTCTGTGTGGCTGGCCTAATAAAAAAATTAAATTTAATTACCAGCCACAAAACTAATTTGAAACTTTATCTGTGGATCGGCAGCACACACACACATACAATAGCACGAGGCACCCGAGCATTATCTAACATAAATTTCCCATTGCGTGTCCAAAAGCTATTTGTTGTCTCTGCAACGCACTTCGTCGGTCGTTCGTCTGACAGACAGACAGTCAGTCAGTCAGTTGGACAGTCGGCATGTCAGTCAGCAAGTTAGATAGACACACGTATCCTACATCATTTCACCACTTTTCCGACTTTTTCTGCCATTTTTACACACACACACATTTTAGTAGCGAGCATTTTTGTGGTTTGCCGGTGGTCTTCCAAGTCATCCTACACTGCGGAGGCTGATTGCCTACGCACTTTGCTGGTAGCTGATCCCCTGACTCTGGCTAGTAAAATGTGATACGTGCTACGTTGGATGCGAGTCCTAACTGAAGTCAGGAGGAAACTCAGCTGATTTAATTGGCTGTGCATTGGCTGTGTGAGGCCATGACCATAGAGCCTGACTTTGATCAGGCAGCACATTTGAATTGTATATATACATTTTATTTATATTTTTTTTTATTTGAATTTTATTTATCAAACAGCCATTTGTTACTCATACACGCCGTGTGTGTATATAAATAGAATTTTCTTTTCGAATGGCATCAATAGAAGAAGTCAAAGCACTTTTCTTTGTCAAAGTACAATAATAAAGGGCTTAACATGATTGCAACATAAATTTCAGTTATATCCGTAATTGTCAATTGCGCAGATCATAAAAATACATTTGGAGAAAAAAAAAACAACATAAAATGGCATTTTACGATTTTTCAATTAAACAAATTATTCGAAACAGTTGGCATTTTGGGTTTGGTTTTAAAATGGGAAGTGGCACGCGTTGGGTTCCGGCATTCGTGTGCCGAGGATTGATGCAATGCCATGCGGGCTGCAGACTCATCAAATTTAATTTCCAATAAAAACTTCAATTGTTAACGCGCGCTGATTTAAATAGTTTTAAAATTTAATTGCGCCGCATTGTCAGACTAAAATACAAATCGCCCACACCTAGGCACAACAATCTAGCCACAACAAGGGGGCTAATTCAAACTTTTTGATGGATGCATGTGAAAACTCAACGAACTGCAACGAATTGCTGCTTGGCCTCGGCATTAAACAATTTGTTCATTTTTCTTAGAATTTCCGCTAGTTCCGCTGTTGACAAAAACACAACGCGCTCAATTTTTCAATTTGGCAGCGCTGGCCCCTTGTCGCACATGTCGCCGACCTATTGGCTCCGACTCACTGGCTCCGCCTGGCTGACCTGACCAGATCTGACCCGACCCGAAACGACCTGACCAAACCAGCCCAGGCCAGGCCAGCCCAGCCCAGCCGCAGCCACCGACATGACCAGCGAGTCTCGCTGGCTTTGCTGTTGTCGTGTCAACCAAAGTGTTATTAATGGCTTGTTTTTACTAAATTTATTGCTTGCTATTTATTAATTTATTGACTTTAAATGCAATTAGATAAGAAAAGTGCATTGCAGTGGCCCTGGTCAGGCGCTTTGGGCGCCTTTTGCGCTCTCCTGGGCTCAGTTCATTTTTCTTCTGATCAGACGCATGCATATGACATGTGTAATATGCACTGCAGCTGGCCGATAACGAAAATTGCCATTTAATGTTTAATAATCGTTAAGAGAAAATTATAGTTTCGCAGTTTCATTAATTTGGCTTTTACAGCAAATTTTTAATGCATAAAAAGTTACACACTGAAAACAAATATTGGAGCTAGTTTGGGTATTGACAATTTTCGCTTGCAAGTTTGAATGTTAGAAATTTCACAAAATCACTTTTTACTTCGGGCTGCTCCTTGGTTGCGAGGTTTCTGGGTTAACAGGTTGCCCTTTGACTTATCTCAGGTTCGAGTGTCGGCGTGGCCCCTAAAACCCTCTTGAAATGCCGAGAAAATCCTGAGTTACCTTCGAAAGCTCCACTAGCTGCATATTAAATTCCATAGCTAATTTATTCTGTACACCGAGCTTTCCTGAGGTCCTCAGCTATGTTTAAGAATATGTTCATAATATTGCTCGCCCTTTCTTGGATACATGCATACTTATTTTGGTAGACCAATTTTCTGGTATGCTTTGAATGTACATAATAATTTGTTTGTTTTCGCTTTCGTTTCAAGCACTTATAAAGCCCAAAACATGTCACACACTCCCAGAGCTGTTCGGTTCTGCTTTGCCAATCAATAACAATTTAAAAGCTGTTGCGACAACATGTGCCAAGGCCCCAATAGCTTTGCTATATGCCACACAAGCCGGCTCCAATGAGAGGCCCACAGATTGCAGCAATTACGCAACATAACATGCAACAACAACAACAACGACAACAACAACTTTGGCAAGAGAAGCGCCATATTGTGATAGGAGTATGAGGGATGTTCTACCCTAAAATTTTATGTCACATTTGCGTCACATGCCGAACAGCCGAAAAATGCCAAAGAAATAAGCTGCAAAAGCTACAAAAAAAAAAAAAGGAAAAAAGAAAATCGAAATGTATTTATATATATATAAATAGCTTTGCGACAAAATACGACAAAACACCATATAAAAGTTAAACAGTAATTTGACATAGACGACAACAGCATATGTGGGAGTGCTTCTCGTGGGGTGGACAGATAGGGGCTGGGGCAGGGGCGGGGGCTTTTGTATTTTGAAAATGGCTTACAAATTTGGTCTGACAAGTAAATATTTTTTTAGATAAAGCGTCCGAGTGCGTGAGCGTGTGCCCCGACAAAGCGTAGGCGCGTGAGCTATTTAAAAAAACAAAAAGAAAAAAAGGTTCCCAAAAAAGAACCAAAATAGGTCATAAAGGAGGACATGTTCTGTTGGTCAAGTTCGCCCCTTGGGCGGTTCTTTGAACTTTGGCATTGCTTCATGTTTAAATATACATATATATATATATAAAACGGAAGGTATTTTTTGTGGTTTCAACTGCTGCTGTCATTTGCTAAATAATTTCTGTGGTTTCTCGTATATTTCTAAACAATTTTTTAATTATTTCTTTTGCTATTGGATTTTATGTAATGGCCTTCATTTTTTCGCTGGTCACGTTTTAGATTCAGTCAACCACATGGCGCAGTCATAAACATGTTCATCTTCAGCAACATGCGTGGTTCGGAAAACCACAAATCAAAATGTCAAAAGTGCTACAGCTGTTGATGTCTCTATAAAGGCTGCATCTCTCACTCGCATAACTGGAACGGAAACTGGCCGGCTACCGTTTGGCGGAGCACCTCGGCTGAGCGTCAACCTCAGGTAAGCGCAAGCAACCACCAAAGTCTGAACAGGCTGAACAGCAGGCAGCTAATTTGGAACTGCTAATTATACCTGCAGGCTGGCTGCTTGGGAATATGCTTGAAGATCATATAAATACCAAAAATTATGCATTGCATGCAACCGTTTTTTGACTTATTGCCTTCATTTTTCGTCCACCCAATGTTCCTTCCTCTACTTTTCTCTCTTTTTTTTTTTGGCCAGCAACTCCTCGTAATTACCAAATTATAGGCTTACCCTTTTGGCTGACTGATTAGACTCATTTACAAATTTTTGTCCGACTGCATTTGGCTGCCGTTTTCCACTCTCGGAGACGTTCTCAGAGAAAGGTTCGACCCAACGGCGCTTAATAGACAAATTAACTCCGGCTAACTCCGGCCGCAGCTGTCTGACTCTATCTGGCCTCTATCTGGCCTATACTTAGCCTCGATAACATCTTGTAAATATTATGTAATTTTTTATAAATTTCCCATAATTATAGTGGCCAGGTTGTTAGGCTATTTGATTTATAAGTACGCATAATTTGCTGCAGTTTGCGCTAGTGGTTGAACTTCTGAGAACTTGAGCATAGAAATCAATTTAGTACATTGTAGAACTAAGCACACACAGCTTAGTTAATATATATAGTCAATTTAAGCAATGGCATTAGTTTTTTTTCTCTATTGGCCTTACATTTTTTTTATCTATTTACATTATCAACTATTTTTAAAAACGTTGGAGGTTCAACTTAATTACAGAAATTATATAAGTGCATTGTAGACCTATCACGCACGATTAAAATTATATATAAAGTGAATTCTTCACAATTTAAGCTTTGACCTGGAACTAGTTCGTCTTCACTACAGGCCTTAAGCACAGAAATCAATTTATCACATTGTAGAACACAGTTCACTCCGGTAAATAAATATTTAAAGTCAATACTTCACAATTAAATTTTAGCCAAGAACTACATCAATTTTTTTACAGGCTTTACTTTATTTTTCTATCTACATTATCTACTATTTTTCAAAAAATTTATTGATTTTACTTGAGATCAAAATTCAATAGAGTGCATTGTTAAATAAAGTACAGTTGGTTAAATTAATATTTATAGTCAGCTTCACAATTTCAATGTAGGGCTGGAACTAGCTATTTGTCTCTACAGTCCTTTATCTCCAACTACATTATAAAGTATTTGTCTTCTCTACAGTAGTTTAACTTGAGTACAGAAATAAATCTAGTGCATTGTACAGCAAAGTATACTTAGTTAAATTAATATATATAGCAAATGCTTCACAATTTAATCTCTGGCGTGAAGCTACTTCTTCTGTAAGCCTTTACTTTCTCTATCTACCTTGCGAACTCTTATTGAAAGCAGCTAAAAAATGCATATGGAAATGGTTGGTACCTGCCATTTTCTATGGCATTTATTCAACTAAATACTCCAAAATATATTGAATACGTAGCCATATTTCAATCGAGAAATCAAATCAATTGAATCGCTAAATTTTTCCTTGCCTGTTCTCTGTGCGTCCCTATTTTCCTCTGCGCACTTTAGTCAGTACTTACATTTTATTTGTGAATATCTGTTTGGTACTGTTCCTTTATTTAAATACCCCTCAGCTCATAAAAGCGAACTCATTGAGGAAATGTTTTGAAATGTTTGCCATTGGTACTGTCGGGCATTCCCATTCCCATTCTCATTCTCAGTGCACGTTTTAATAGAGTTATTTAAGGTAACTGTAAAGTTTTTATAGATGTTCGTGTTTCAACAACGCTGGCAACTTAAATCAATTTGAGTAGTGCACAGCCGGAGGATTTTATACCAAATTTTTAATGGTGTATTTTGAATGGCTTTTCATTCCACGTCTGGCAATTTATCATGGGGCTCTTAACGAGCGCGCCCCGAATGCGTTGACTATAAACAAACAATTAAAAAGCGCAACGAAAACTAAAACTCAACACTTTCATTAAAGCATAGATACCAAATACAAACTGAATTGGGCAACAATAAAATATCTTTATATGTTTGGGGAGGAGGAGGAGATACGGCCCTGAAAAGCTGTCATAAGGCAGCTTAAGTCGGTTCTTTGTTTGTCTGATCGAGAATAAACAAAAACTGAATGTGACTTAAATGATAAAAATGTCAGAAAAGTGTCAAATGACGTCGACGAGGGCGACGAATGATGATAAAGAGCTCTGACTAAGCGGCTACCAGCACCCCTTTGCTCCATTTCTCTTGGGGGAGCTGCTTATAAAAAAAATAAACACAAAAAAAAATGGATAATAATTAAACGCACGGGACACATTTGAATAGCACTTCTTTCTTATAAAGAGTCTGCCCTGCTTCTCACTTCCGTTTCTGTGCCCCCTCTCCGCTGACCGGCGATCGTGTTGCAGTTGCAGACGCAGTTGCATTACCATTTCCAGTTTCCATGGGTTCCCCGACCGGCGGCTCGACTTCGTCTTCTCGTTCTTCGTCGCCAGCAACGCCCCCTGCTTCCGCCGAGTCTGGGGCCAGCCTCTGGTGATCTTGCCGCTTGATTTATGCGCCGCCTTTACTGAAATTTTGTATCTAAATGTGGCATTTAAGTTATCAACAACAACAAGCAGCAACTTGTGGTCCGTCCACGGTCCGTTCCTGGCCATCTGCCGCCTGGCGGGGCGCGCGTTCTTGTATTCTCAATGCATGCCCTTCAGTTTTCAGCTCTTGCCTCATTTCTCTTGTATGCGTTTCTTAAATCCCTGAAATATTTCGCGGCATGATTTAGTTGCATTTCACGCACATCACACGCAACGCACGCGGCCATGACTACGGCCTACGGGGTGCGGGCCTGTGGGGCTATATGGACAATGTGAATGCGAGTTATTCGCGTGTGCGTAGCTGGCATATCTTCATATGCATACATATATATTGGCAGGGGAACTCTACACTCGGGGTAGGTGTGCCACACAGCGGAGCCTCGCTGCCAGTTCCCAGTCCACAGCTCCCGCTGCGTAAAACGTTGTGCCATCATTTTTTTTCGATATTTACAGCGAAAGTCGCTAAGACTGGCGGCCCATCAAAATAATCTGGGGCGCTGCAAATAGTGGGATATTCTCATTATGTGGACACGTTTGTATTAAGTTATATGTGCTCAGTTGATTTAGCATTTGTGCAGGGTATTTAAAAAATATAGTATTTTTACCAGATACTAAAAGGGATTAAAAATGAGTTTTGCAATCAGTTTCTTGCGTTACTTAATGGTTTTGATAATTTTTAAATTTATTCATTCTGCATGATGATAAAAAACCATTCGTTGAGGTTTTTCGCTTATCTGGTTTAAATTTTATATTTATTTTAAAATGTGTTTTTTCTTGCATTCTCATCTTTTAATATGCCCTTTAATTTGTTGTGCAGCGCATCAAAAATTTTGCAGCTTGCCGAAATTCGCTGATTTGCTTCCTTTTTTTCTGTCTTGTTTTTTGTTTTTGTGGCTCCATGGGGCTTTTTTGCGTTAACTTAAAACAAAAGCCTACCCAGAGCAACAGCTGCCTTCCAATCGACTCATTTCAGACCCAAGCCCAATTCCTTTATGACGCGTCTTAAAGTTTTTGTTTTTTCCCCCTTACTTTTGTATTTAAATACACTTGAGGCTCTTAATTATATTGCTGCGTGTTTTATTTTGCTCTGCTTGCCGTGGCTTTTGTTGTTTTTATTTTTTTTTTGTGATGGAACAGAAATCACCTGCGGCGTTCCAATGGGTTTCCGTTTGTATTGCTCATTTTAGTTAGTTCTGCTTCGTTTTTGGCATGTGTTTCATCTTCCTCAGCAAGGCGGAAATTTAGTTTTTGCTAATGGCCGCTAATGAAGCAGCTCGTGTCCGACTCGCTGTTGGATATCTTAAGAGCTTGCAAATTGGGAGCAGGCTTTTAGTAGCTAGCTAATTAGCAAGTGTTCTGCATTTACAACATGTTGGCCATTGTGTTGGGGCCAGCTCCAATGCCCGGTTATCATAATTAACAAGCTCGCGCATTGTCCAACTCTCAATATGGAATGCACACAATTGGATAGAGATTTCCGCCCCCAAATCTCAGTTAGCCCACCCATCGAGTTGCTTCCGTTGTTTCCTTTTGGGGCCGCGCTGCAGGCACTTGAACCGCGTCAAGAGCGGACCACACACACACACAGGCATAAACACACACACACACACACGCTCGTACAGAAACCTCAACGTCGACGCCTGACAGTTGAGTTGGACAGGCCCAGAAGAGGCGTCGCTGTCGAGTGGCTAAAAAAGGAGAAATACATATTTTGCCTTTTTCTGTTGCCTTTTCATACAAATTGAATTTACAGCTATAATTCCAAGTATTCTCTGACTACATTTAAATTATTGTAGACTAAAGGCAAAGTTTGCAACACTTTAAAGAGCTCAATTTAATCTGCAAGTTTGTCACTTTAAGCAAAATAAACTAAATAGAAAGAATTTATTTATAGCTTGCATAAACTAGTTCCAAAAGTAAACATTTTTACCCTCCAGGGATTTAACATTTGTCTAAAAATATAAAACATATTTCATCAAGAACTTCAACCTGCGTAGTATTGATGAATGTGATCTAACCTTTAAAGGGGCCATGTAAATCATATATGTATATCTCATGTCGTTGCAAAGGTATTCCATCTTCGTTGTAAGAAAAAATAATCCTAGGCTTGTAATAATTTTTTCTTTTATTTTTGCCATCGCCTTTGGGCGCGACATTTTTGTCACCAGGCCCCGACGCCTGCGTCACATTTCATGAGAAAAAGTGCAGTCGGAGTTTGGGTCTGAAATGGACGAGGCGACGCGTCGGGACCGGAGTCTGGGGAACTCAAGTGGTGACAGCTCCGGTTTTGTAAGGGGCCTGCGGCTGATTATGGCCAGCACTTGGGCCTGGGCTACTGTTTGTATAGACTCCTGCGTCCAGTCAAAAACTATGCCCCGACACGACGATGATTTACAAATCTGTGGAAAAAGTTTTGAAAAACTCGAACTCATTGCGGTTGTGGTGCGTATCTGGTGTCACATTGTTTACACAGACAACTGTGGTGTGGTTTGTTGTTGTTGTTGTTGTTGCTCTTGCACTTCAGGGGGATTTGTGAGATTAACGTGTTAAAAAATAAATATTTGGTCTAGTTAGTTTTCTCTGGCAATTTGTTATTCAACTCTCGACAACAGCAAAAACAAACAGAGACTCGGAGACGGAGCACCTCACAGCATGCACAGTTTTCCATTTCTGCAGTGTTTCATCTTTGCAGTTTTCCAGCAGCAGCAGTAGCAGTGGCTGTGGCAGCAGCAGTAACCCATCAACATCATCATCTCCAGCACATCCGCAACGTCGTCATCCTGGTCATGGTATCTCAGCTCTAGAGCTCAGCTTGTTGTTTTTGTTGTCGTTGTTGTTTGTTTGCTCTTTTTGAAATGTGCATAAATTCATTTTGGTAATGGGATTTTCCTTGGCTTCAAACTGTATCTTTTTCTATCATTTTTTTTTCTGCTGTTGTTGTTCCTTTCTGTTGTGGGTGTTGCCTTTAGGTTTAAGAGATTTGTAGCTGCTTGTTGCCCATGGCAAATGTGCTTTAGCTCTGCATTTAATAAGCAACAGCTGCCAGCGGCAATGCGATTGCCACTGAATGATGAGGTCCAGCTTTGTGTTGAAATTAATTTGAATTATAAATTGTATACAATTTTGTAATTTGCACTTGTGCTTGCAATTATAATTCATTTATGGTTCATTTAAATTGCATGCAATATTTCGCATACTTTGAAATTCCGGATTATTGCAAAAATACAATTTAATTAATCAGTTTTTAATAAGTTTTTTTTTATAAAATTATTAGCTGGCAAGCGTTAAACATTCATAATCAATAAATGGGCTTATTTAAATTTTATGCATATTTTGGGTATAGTTGAAAACTTATTTTATTTTAATCTCATTTTTGAAATAAATTTAATTTATTTATAGAAGCGTTTTTAATTAGTGGAAATTGTGTTTTATATTCGAGTCCCTTTTTTGTTATTTGGAATTATATTTTTTTATTTTGCAAATATATTTCAATATTTTCTGTTCTGCTCTTTTCACACTTTTCTTGCAATTATTTCATTCTCACTCTGCATTTGAGATCAAAGAGCATGCGAAAATCATTTTGTGCAACTTATTGGCCTCGAGGCCATAACAAATTGAAAACGCCTGCCAATAGGCTGTGGTTTTCCATCATAGTTTGTGGCTGGGTATTTAAATGCATTTCCCATGAGCTAAGTACATTTTCCCAGGCCCATTAAATATCAAGCAAAATTGGAGCAACAACAACCCTGCGAATAATTTTCCATAGATGACTAATTACGTCATGGTCAATTAGTTGTATTTGGGTCACAACTACTCAGCAGGGGGTTGCAGGGGTGTGGCCGGCTGCCCAAAAGGTGTGTGTGTGTGCTCTATATAGGGCCTGTCTGGTCAGTTAATGCTGATCGATAGGAAAATTATGGAAAAATTTAAATTAAACATGGGACGCGCTGCCTACACGGACATGAAGGGTTAAGATGGCCCTGGGGCATAGGTTCAACCCTTGTTGGTGTTCACCTTGTTGTTGCTGTTGTTGTTGTTGTTGTTATTGTAATCATAGTTGTTGACATTTCGTAGCGTAAATTGGTATTTACATATGTCCCGTTGTCCTGTGCCGTTACAGAACCGATCAATGTGCCCCGCCTGCATTACCAATTGGGAAATTTTGTACATGTCCTTTGAGCTTTTCCGCAGGATAGCAGGCGGGGCACGGAGCTACCGAGGACGTGTGTGTGTGTCTGTGTGTGCGTGTGTGTATGTTATCGTTGTGTGCATGTTTATTTGGTGATTGTCCTTTCGTCCTCGTCGCAATGCAGCTGTTTCATGCCCATTTAACACCTTCAATCCGCTTTGCCTTTGCCTTTGGTACGTACCAATAGATACATAGATACATTTAAATATATTCTAGTACATATGTGTGTATGTATATATGTATATTTGTTATATAACAAGCTGTGCTGGAAAAATATTATCGCTTGACATACTCTGCTTGTCGGCCTGGGCATGTTTGCGCGCTTCCCACGTCCTGTCTGTGCATTTGTATCTGTATCTTTCAGATGCACAAGGCAATTGGTTTATTTTCCAATACGGTAGCCGCTCAAATATACCAACAGCACAGTGTTCCGGGGGCTCCGGGTAGCTGAGTTGGTTCAGAGCAAATGTAATTTGTGTAAACATTTGCCCAGTTTTCTCACTGATTTTTGGCTCTTGCTCGTTCGCTCCTTTCGAATCTTTTTTATGATAAACATGTGAGAAATCGTTGGATGGATGCCTCGTAAATTTCCTATTTGAAATTTTCACTTTGCATTTCGATTTTCGTGTTCGTCTCTTGTGTAAACACATCACAGATTCTGTTTCTGTTTCTTCTTCTGACTCGGATTCGAATTCATATGTCTGCAAAATTGTTCAACAACAAAATGTTGGCATATTATGGGTTAAATTTATGAGAATATTTGCTTGATATTTGGGCCAACGATGTCTTATTTTGTGGCACCGAAATGAAAATGTTTTGTGAAGACTTGAGCTCAATGCAATTTTCTTATTTTCAATACTATTTCCTAATGGATTTCGAAAGATTAACTATTGGGTTAGTGGGAATTAAGTCCATGGGGCATAAATTGCTAGTTTTGGTCACAGTTCACCGATAAAGATCTCAACCGTGCATTCTTTCTGAAGTCACAAGCAGTAGTTCATTTAGTTGCATTCTCACCCAACTAAATGATCCCAAAAGATCCTACTGCATACGCTTGAGTGCGCCGCAGTGACACAACACTTTGTTAGCCCCGGAATTCTACAAAAATAGCAAGTAATGCTGCGGCTCGCAAGGAGCAGGATATTGCCACCCACAGACTGGCAGATAGTGGGACCAACCGCATAGCTTACGCCCGAAACAATTTTCTGAAACAATTTTCCCATGAAAACAAGGCAAAAATTTACTCATATTTTTCACAACTCTAGTGCCAGCACATAGATCATTTTTAACAGGGGTTGCTGCTGGGATGCTGCTACTCGTGCGTGGCGCTCCCTCTGTCCTCCTGTCCCCGGTCCCCGGTCCTCTGTCCTATGTCCTGTGGCCTGTGCACTCTCCCTTTCTCGGTTTCCTTTCGCTTTCATGTTGTTTTTCATGTTTATGTGCATTTAGTTAATCAGTTACGGCTCTTTGATAGTTGCTTCGGGGGCGGTTTGGATTACAAAAATTATAAAACACGTCACGCTTAATGAAACTTTATGGCGCCTACTTTGAAGCACGGTGCGGGTGCAAGCGAGAGGCGCCACTCTCCTACCTGTTCACAATTAAGCGGCAGGTGTAGCAGCTTGCACGTGAACATTTACGAGCCCACATATCATTCCTGTTCATAGTTGTTATTGTTATTTCAAGCGTTCGCTGCTTGCCCTTCTCCTCCCCTCCCTCGAGTGGAAATCCGTTTGGTTTAACAACAGCTCCGGGCTCGATGCTCGGTGCTCGGTACTAGGGAACCCACACATAGCCATAGTTACATCCTCTTGTATGGGCGACGCCCCCTCCGGCCCGGGCACATACATCAAAATTAACTGAAATGTCAGCTGCAGTTACAACAACAACAACAACAACAACGGCTGTGAGCAACAACTAACTATTTTCACTGGCCAGCACCGAGTTGTTCGCATTGTTGTTTTTTATGTGTTTATAATTCATGCTCATTCATCTTACACATACTGCAACTGCCATTGCCACTGGCTCCGGCTCCGGCTCTGGCTCCGGCGATGGACTCTGGGTCTGTCATATTGGTATTAAATGTTAAGACCAGGCAACGTCAACCTTACTACAAAGATAATTACAATTGTGTCATATTTTTCTCATTAGCGCAGACTTCGGACTTACTGTATGCTCGACATGTCGCTGGGGTCGCCAGCTCTCTACGCGGTTTTCCATTGCTCATCATATGTGGGGCGCATCGTTAGCTGCTTGCCACGCCCTCCATTTGAAGTGCGCACCTTTTCGACTTGACTCGAACTGCAGTTGCTGTTGTTAATTAGCTACACTTGATTACTTTCGAAAATTACAACTGTCAACGTATTATTTATGATTAAAAATGCATTTCTGTTGC
This sequence comes from Drosophila borealis, assembly GCA_035045885.1. NCBI lineage: Eukaryota > Metazoa > Arthropoda > Insecta > Diptera > Drosophilidae > Drosophila > Drosophila borealis. The sequence continues at coordinate 6,006,576 of JAWNOR010000211.1, forward strand.
AATTTCCAATTTTTTAATGATATTTTCTTGTGCTCTGTTTCTCAAATGGCAGGGGAGCATATCTGGAGGCAATCAATTTATAATATATGAATATCGAGTAGGCTCTTTAAATGAAGAACTAAATTCTTATGCTACCCCCAAGCTAGCTTAGTTTGTATTTTAATCATTTTCATTACTTCATTAGAAAAGAAATGTCTTCTTTAGATGAAACTGAAACTTTAACTTCACTTAAGCATGCTCTAAGAAAATAACTTCATGCGTAAATTGAATTTCTTGTTTCATTAGCAAACTTTTAGCTCATATGCCATAAAAGTTTAATTCATCTTGCGCAGAACAGAACATGTTTTCTCCCAAGAATAATTTATCGCAACGCGTCACAAGTTTCTTTTTTTATTACCCAATTTATATCTCATATATGATTCCTCAACTCTTTTCTTGATGCAAAGAGGGAAACGAAACTCGGTGCTCTAACGAGAAACCGCAAGTTTTTAATTGCATTAAGACAATTTTAAGTTATATGCAATATTTCTTGGCAAATGAGAAAAATTTCAAATCGAAAGAAGTAAGAGTATTCTGTCGGTTGTGTCCGACTGGGGGATACCCTGAACCTTCTACTAAATGCAGCTCGCAGAACGCGTTCGTTTGCTTTAGTATTAAAACAATTATTTTTCGTCGAACTCGCAATTGCATTCAACGTTGCCACCGCCCCAAGCCTCACAGCCATACCAAGCATTTAGTTTTGATGAAAATTAATTGCACATACACAGAGCATTGGTATGCAATACAAACGCAGTAGCATTTTTATTTGTGTGTGTATGTGTGCACATGCATACAAAAATCCTTGCAATTTGCGCTTGCTGCCGCAACCACTTTTTCTTGAGTAACTTCTGTGTTTCTTAACCATTCTGGATGAAATGTTAAGCAGCAGATTTTAATGGGCGATAGAATATTCCTATATTCTTAAAAAGGCAACAGCATTAAAATGGTTGCTAATTGGTGGGAGCATCCAATTGATTTATATATTTGATTTAAAGGTATGTCGACGTGTTGGGGGGGCCAATTTGTATAAAGCGAAAGATACTATTCTAATAGCTGCATGCCAATTTTGGTGACAAACTCTTAAAACCAAAGAGATTTGCTCTAAAAACATAATTTCGATAACGATATCTTATCGATCATAAGAAACGGGAAAAGTTATCAGAATTTAAAGAGATTAAGATAGACGGACTTGACTAGATGGCGTCGGCTATTGATGCTAATCAAAATATATCTTTATACTTTATGGGATTGGAGATACTTCCTTCTGCCTGAAACATACGTATGCTTAAAACCATTTGTAATGGGTTTAGGGTATAGAACGAGGTCTGCAATTTATGGCGAGTTTCCTAAGCCCATTACTCAACTTCAATCCCATTAATAAGCCTTTTTCCAAGGTTTTTAATTTCAATTAGTGAATTTCTTAAGCAAACAAATTTATTGATACACTTTGACTAAGGAGAAATAGCCACGAAAATATGTCACTATCAATTAGTAGAATCTCATATCGAGCACGCCTCGGAGCACAAATGGCTGGGCCTGTCGCTGGGGAATTCCAGTTAACCTCAACATGACATCTCTTAAATAAATGTGTAAATACCTGCGCATAAAGCTGACACACATGATCAAATTATCGGCCTGACATGTTCAACGGAAAGTATCTGCTAAATGCGTTCGAGCGTTGATCAAATGAACTGCCGCCTGATCTACGAGTAGAATGTGGCCTGTGGCCCAACCACAATTTGCCCCACTTGGCCAGCTGTGTGGTTGGTGTGAATGCAATCACTTCCGTTTCACTGATTCTGCGTTGCCCCTTTGAAGTGATCGTGCGTGCTGATAAAAGCCAAAGGCGACTGCCTCGTACGTTTCGTATCTTGTATCTGGTGCGAGTATCTTGTATCTGACGGATAGGCATCGCTGTGCCGTTTACCTTGCCTCAGTTTTTGTTTGATGTGCTCTGTTGATATTTCTATGGCAATTAATTGATTGTGACAGATTGCTATGAAGTGCTCAAACCCCTCACACAGACCACCTCTCCCCTTCGATTCTCTGCATCTCCGCCTGACTGACACTTTTGTGTTGTGTCATGCGTTTAAATTGAGAAAAATTCTGCGTTCCGTCAGAGGGCAACACACACACACACACACACACACACACATACATCGACGAGTGCTGATGGCTCGCTGCATCCTCAGCCAGACAATGTCTTCCAGCAAAAAGTAATACATTCTGTTTACATGGCGCAAATCTAGCTGCAATTGCCATGAAAGACGCAAAAAAGCTTCTGCTGCCATTCGATGGCACTGCTGATATGCAAAACAGATGTCGCCGCATGTCGTTGCATGCCGCTGATGTGGCCGATGTTGCCGTTGTTGCTGATGTTCCGCAGTTCGGACTGTCGTCAAAACTGTTGTCCCAACATGCATATTAATTTTATTGCTAACAATAACAAATCCATCGACAACTATTGTGAAATGCATTTAATAGTAGCACTAAAACGCAGCAACAATGCAAGCGTCAACAAAAGAATGCATTGTCGATGGCGGTTAGGGATTATCCGACTAACGTATGTACCCTGCAATGACAACTCTTGTGCTAATTCAACTGAAAGTTCAATGTTTGCCAACGATGAAGACTTCAACCTAATTGATTTTATTGTCTAAGGCCCCAAACAATAAGTAATATATGTATTAAACATTTGTCACATTTAATAATAATTATTAAATATGTATTATTTACCAGGGCTGCAAACTGAAATAATCGTAGGTAGCTCGGCTTACGATTCGAACCAACTCTCTTTGATTCGAGCTTTTCACATCTATAAAACCAGGTTTTGTTTCAAACCAGGATTAGTAAAAAAAATATTTTTAGCCGTATATATTTTCATAAGCAATGCGGGCTAGATTTTATTTTTACTCAAGAATTGTAGCTAACAAATATGGCTTGCTTAATTTTATATTTTTGAGTGGGACACTCAAATTTTTTTTATTTAAACGAACATTTAAAAAATGTAATATGGTGATGTTCGGATTTCGGTTCTTATATCCTTAATCATTAAAATGTATCTAGGAATTGGTGTAAAGTCGTGAATATATATTAAGTCCACACTTTATATGGTTCGGTCTTATGAAACCATTTGCTCTCTACTCATTTTAGATAAGAATAATAATGTTGCTTACACGTCTAATATTACATACATATCTTTAATAAATATAAGGTTATATTTATTTTATATTTTCAATTTCAAACCTTGTCATGCATTCGACGTTCTCTATAAGAGCACTTACATTGAAATGCAGGGTATACAATGCAATGAAGCGAGGGAGCAAAGGAGCATCAGAGTTGACAACAAGTGGGGGACACCTCGGACTCGCTCTCTGCGCTGTCAACTGACAGCCTGTCACTGACAGGGCACAGTCTGTAGTCAGTGTCGTCATTGTTGTCGTTGTCACCGTTGTACGTTCTTCTTGTTGTTGTTGTTGTTGTTGCAGTTGTTGTTGGTTTGCCACATGTGCAGCAGCAGCAGCAGCAGAGAACAAAAACAAACTATAAGATTTTATTGCTTTCTCGCATGTGAAGAACTACGCGAAGTTGATGCTGCAGGTTGCTGCGGGTTGATGCTGCTGCCTCTGCTGCTGCTGCCACTTCCACTGCTTCTGCTACTGCTGCCAGTGGCAGGAAGCAACAAGCCGATGCCTGGCAAAACCCTAAAAGAAGCTACAACCTGCCCCGCCCCGCCTGCCCAGCATTCAACGGCAACTGCAAACAAGGGCGTTGCACGAGCTGTCAAAATGAGCAATTACTTTGCAAAAATGTTGCACAACTCACGTGTTCTATGCGCTGCAGCCCGTACAGATTTTGGTGCTTCGGCTTCCACCCAATCCCGTCGCTCTGCGTCCCTCTGACAATTGTGCCTGCCCCGCCCGCAGCACTGCACAAGTCGTTTGTCTTGTTGGGCTGCTGTTTGGCAAAGTTTTCGTTGCGCTACCCCCCAAAAACTGGCATTTGGAATATGGAAATTGATAGTGTAACCTACTTATTGTTAAGTTTACGGACTTATGCAGCAAATGCCTGTCTGCAGCTGCCTGGTAATTAATTGTTTGGGCTAATTACCTGACAAACAGGTGCTCAAGTTACAGAGGTTAACATGTTAACATGGGAGCAGTTAAGTACGTATTGTTGCTGTCTAAGCCTGAAATTTGCTTTTTGTGAGTTGTTTGAAATAGGGAACAGGATCGCTTTCGGTTACAGGCAAACATTCAGGCTGCACATATAATCAATTTTAAGCTTAAACAGTTTGGGAATTATATTTAAAATGAAAGTTGTTTTTTGCAGTGCCCTGATTAAATATATTGTTAGCTTCTTATCACGCTTAAACCATGTGCGAATTATTAGTACTCATCCTGAAAATAATTGGTTGGTGCTTCTCTTATTTAGCACAGCCTGTTCCCAAGTGGTTTCTCACGACATTTTATTAGTACAAATGGCTAGCCACACCCATTAGCATCCAGGTGAGACCCCGGCCTCTTAAAACACTGCCACCTGCACTTAATGCCCTGACCACAATTGTAGTAGCCCATTAAAATTTCGACTCAACCTCAACCTAATGCTGGCATTTCGTGCTCACTATTCCTGGACCAATTTTTTTCTTCTCTTTTCCGCGCCTCCCATCACACACGTGAAAGATGTTGACGTTTACGACGCAGACGAGACTCCGTCACCGTCGCCGTCTCCGGCTCTGATGATGATGATGCGGACTGCGGCGACGACGATGACGTTTGAGCCAGTCAAAGAGTGTTGCCCAGAGACCCCGCCCCCCAACCTCCAACATGCTGGCAACGCTTCTGCGGGTGTTAAATGTGTTGCCACTGGCACTGGCTGCAGTTGCCCCCCGTTTTACTCCACTTTTCTTTATTTCTTCTTCATTTTTTTTTGGTATTTCGGGGCAACTTTTGCCGTTCATTTAATGGCTTCATTTTTGCTTTGACATTTTTCCATGTAGCTCGTAGCTCTCGTTTTTCCTGCTGGCATGTTTGTTGTGCTGTCAGCCTGTCAAGCTTCTCCCTCGCCTTCAGCGCGCTTCTTCCCAAGTTGTTCGTTGCTCTCTTTTTGGCCTTTTAAACTAATTGCATTGCCGTGTGTCTGTTAGTGAATGTGTGTGTGTGCTGGAAGAAAAGTGCAATAACTATTTAAATGATTGCATAGCGCACATGTGACAGCCACAACCGCGGACTCAGCCTCACTCTCCCCAGGTGGTAAACGGGATACCCTTGGTATTTTCTCTTTTACCAAAAGCCAGACCAGGCTTACTTTACACCCCTTCTTTGTGATTCTCATGAATTGAAGTTAAGCTTAAATAGTTTCATCCTTTCTCGTACTGTCATTTTAATTTACTCTTTTGCGCTATGACTTTCTTTTTGTCTCTCCATCTCCTTCTCTCTCTCCCTCACTCACTCTCTCTCTCTCTCTCTCTCTCTCTCTCTCTCGCTCCCTCACTCTCTATCTCTTTCCCTTTCTCTTTCACTCACTCACTCTTTTTATATTATTTGCCTGCTCTCTTCTCCTGATCTTTCTAATCTGTTCTCAAAATTTTTATTTCAGTGATGTACATATCTAAATGTTTGCCTAACTCAGCTAATAGGGATAAATCGAACATTAAAAAAATAATAAATGAAAATTATTATGCATGTGTACGGAATATTTGGGGTAAGTACATATTTACATTCAATTGATATAGTTATTCATCAGATTATTCTTATATTAAGACTTGTTGCTTTCGTATTTACCACAAGAATACAAAATTCGAATTTCATTTAATAATGAAATACTTAAATTACAAAGTTATTTTTTTAAGCATTGTTTGAGAATGTTTAATATTATATTTAGAAATATTTGTTATTTGACTGCAGAAATATTTTATAGAATTTTAGGAAAGCCTTGATTGGACGTTACTATTTTATTTCGCGTGTTTTAAATTTGAAGAGCATTCGTCGTTCGCTTAGACTCTGATCATTTGTTGTTTTGGCTTCCAAGTGCCAATTAAATGTTGCTTATGTTTGATTATTGCTGTCAATTCAGTTCCAAATTTACGTCGGTTGGCTGTTGTGGATGCCGCGCCAGTCTCTTCCAGCTGTTTGTCGTCAATGCAGCAGGAGCTGGAGGTGGTGGCAAGTGCCAGAATTCTTTTAAATGCTTTTCACTAGAAATGCTGGCACTCTCAATGCGGGGGAGTGGGCGTGTGAAGGAGATACAGTGCGTTGACCGGCACTACGAAACCGCCCCAAATTGCGGAGGCGTGACCTCCGACGACTTCCTGTATTGCCTGATAATGCTGCTGAAATGCTGAAATGCTTGGCAATCAATTAATCATAATTCCGATAGCACAAAACATGTTGCAACACGACCGCAACAGCAACTGAAAGCCGAAAAGGCTAAATCGATAGCACGAAAATCTGAACCCCAATGCCTCCCCACGCCCACCTTCTGCACTAAGCAATTGTGAGTGTGAAAAACCATAACATGTGCTTATCACATCGCAAACACAAATACAGAACACTCTACAAGCACACGCACGCACACACACGCACACACTCATGTGTGGCTGAAAACCATGACAAATTAAAGACAACTCCCCCTGATTCCAATTCCAATTCCAATTCCAGTGCAAAGCCCGAACCCAATCCAATTCGGAGTCTAAACCATATTCGAAACGTGCCACATTGCGGCATAAACGATAATTACATTTGGCAGAGTCGCCGTTTACCTACACGACATGGCGACATATATTCGTATTATCCTTATTGATCCTTATGGACGCGGCTTATATGCAATTCGAGGACGTTGATAAATTGTAACAAACTGCAGCTAAAGGAAAAATATCTATAAAACTCAAGAACTGCTCTCGACATGTGCATTATAATCGGTTTTTTTTCTTGCTCTCTGCACAATGGAAAATGATGCAGTGCCTTTTTGCTCGGCACTTTTCTTCGGGAAATTTATCGCATATGTCGCAAGTCTCACATGATATGCCAGATTCTCGACTGTCTCTCTGGTGCCATTGTAATTTTTAATGGTCTGCCGGCGTTGCTTCCTGCAGGTCATGCCGCCAGCCCGGACGTTAGCCCGTGAGGCAGGCGGAGCAGCATTTGGTCTGTTGGTTTGTAATAGAATTTTTGCATTGCATTTGGCCTGAGCTGAGCTGCCTGCAGCGATAAATGTGATAAATGAAGCTTTAGCTGGTCTTGTTTTTGGTCTGCATAGAAATGCATTATGCAGATGGCCGCACCGAAGGATTTATAACCCTGATGTTTGTCTTGGTAATAGCCCAAGTCGACACATAGGATAAAAATATTAGCCAGCATTATTGCGAGAGCGTTCAGTTTTATGTTGTCGGAGGCACTTGCAATGTTCACTTCAAGCCAAAAGTTTTGAATTCAAAAAAAGATAGAAGTCCATTCCGTCAGTGAGTCGGTTACATATTTTAAGTCTAAGGGTCTGTTGTTTTTGGTATATTGACAAATATAATTTTTCAAATATATTTAGCTCAAGTAACTCCTGCCCTCGCTTACCTATCGGTGCATAGTTTTATGTGCCTCCTATTCTGACTGCCGTTTTATGGCCGCGGGGGCCAAATGCAAAATATTGTTGTTTATGACAAATAAATATATTTTTATTGCACTTCCTGCAATTTATTGCAATGCAGTTTCGCACTTTGCAGTTGTCAATTCGTTCTGCTTATCGATAGCCGCAACATTTTGATAAGCGCGAGGGCAGCTGGTTTATTTGTTATACTTGGTCCGTATTTATTTTAAAAGCATCGCCAGCTATTTCTCATTGTATATGATAATCGTTATATTTCGTATTTATTTGCATATATGAAAATAGCTGGCGAACTGACGACAGGCGACTGAGAGTATCCGAGTCTCCGGGTATCCTCATATATAGGAAATATAAGGCAATGCGCGTGCACAGAATTTTAAATCGAAATATAAACACAGACAGTGCAGACATTGGATTGAGGGCGGGTGCAAGGGTCGGGTAGGAGGGTAGGAGCACGGCACACTTAAAAGATTAACCATAAGCGCACGGCACACGAAACAAGGTTCGGGGTTTCAGCTCACAGTTCTTCATATAAGTACATATACTCGTACCTATCTATAAACAAACACACACACACACACACTTACATATATGTTAAAATTGTTGTTGTTTTTGTTCTGTTGTTTGGGCTTTATTTTTGTTAAATATTAAACATTGCTTGAGCTGCTGAAAACAATAACAATAAAGCCGCTCACCTCTTTATAATTGAAAACGCTTTGCCTCGCCTCCTATTTATGTATATATTCGTTTTTTTGGGAGGAGGCTTTTGTTCCTTAAACCGATTTTAATTTTAACGTTGATAAGTTGACGTACGGTGCTTATTTTTGCTCTATTCGCGAGTGGAGAACATCGAATATGAAGAGCAAAATGTACAAAAGTTCGGAAAGTGGAAAAAAAGTTCTCTTTAGTTGATCCATTTGACGATCTGCTGTTTCAGAAAAATCATATATTAACTAAGTAGCTAAAATATCGCTGTATTACCTGATTATTCATAAAGGAATGTGTTGAATATTGCGAGAATAGTTTTTTATATTTTAGAAATTGTCATTTACTTGAGTATCAGAGGTTCTATATAAGTAATATGCTGAAATGATAAAGATAGGAATTTTTGATTTTGCGATAGGTCCCAGATTTCTAGACTAGTCTATTATATTTTCAAAAGAAATCATAAACTTACACAGAGAATGTAAATAATATTGATATTTTGAAAGTTACGAATAGGAAATTTTAATTTGGGGATATGTTTAATATATCCATGTTAGTTATATTGCTATATTTTTTTATTGAGATCCTGAAGTTACAGAGGATCTTCATAATAATGTAATTCTCCTGAAAGATATAGATAGAAATGATTAAATTAATGGGATTTGCTTAATATTTCTAGACTAGTCGGCTATAAATTGAAAATATTAAGAGCCTAAAGATACAGAGGATTTACTAGATATTTGCCTGAAAGATAATAATGTGGAAATTCTCAATTTTTCAAAATAATCAGGCCTTAGCGATACAGTGTATCTGAATAACAACGATATTCTCCTAATCTATATAGATATGAGTACTCAATTGAAGAATGTGCTGTGTATTTCGAGAATAGTCGCTAATTTGTGCTTGACTATGCTCTTAAAATACTTTAAAAATAATATATTTTTGGTTGGAAAGCGTATTTCTTCTTCGTGCTGCCTCAGTTGTATTTGGTTTAAGTTGGTTTCTTGTCTTTTATTTACATACGCGACTGCACACCGACAATTTGTTTGCCTTTGTTTTCTGTCAATATCGCAGGAGCAGAGCGCACTTGTCGTCATCATCATCATCTCCATCTTCAGCTACGGTCTGGGTCTGTGCCTTGGGTAAACAGAAAATCCCACGCACGTCGGTTTACGTAACAGATAGATAGAGAGAGGGAGAGAGAGAGAGAGAGGTCGAGACAGGGAGAAAAGGATAGCGAGAATTGCAGCGACTCTTGAGGGTCTGAGGCAATGCAAGTTTTACCGCCAAAATCCACTTGACTTTTTGTCAGATACTTGAGCAAGTCAAACTGTCGGTCTCTGAGCTGTGTTCCAGCTCTGCTTCTTGCCGCCTTACGGGTTTCTAATTATAAACTGCTCTGTCAGCAGTCAGTGGAGCGACCCGTAAACCCTTTGCAAGTTCCAAGTTCATGAACTTGTGCATTGAACTTCGGCCAGTCAGCCAAGCCGAAAACCAACTTGAAAACGGCTTCAGCATCGAGTTTAGACACGAATTTTCTTTTTTCAGCTCCTGTTGTTGGTGCTCTTGTTGTTGTTGTTGTTGTTGTGGAAGTGTTTGTTTTCATTAGGTTGCAGTAGCCATCTGTTCTTACTTACAACTGCCGCAGACTTTTAATTTGTGTGGATTTCCAGTTCCGTTCTACACAACGATGCACGGCCCCTTGGCTGAGGTCGAGGTCGATGGTTGCAGTTGAGGTCGTTGCTTGAGGTTGAGGTTCCGCTGTCGTGCCATGTAATGTAAAGTGGAAGTTGTAATTTAGTTAGCTCCAAATGACTTTTCGGCACAACATTATCATTATGTGCATTTAATTGCTGTTTGTCTTCCACTTCAACTCCAACTCTTCTCCATCTCTCTCAATTCTTTTCGAGACCCCATTCACTAATTTGTGTGAACTTCCTCTGATTGCAGAAGATTCTTGACTTTTTGTATTGCTCATCGGAAATGTGGCGCTGGTTTTGTTCATATTTCTTTAAATAACATAAATGGGCAAAGGACAACTCCTTTCAATGAATAAATGTATTAATTATAGTAATAATAATTAATTAAATGATAAATTTTATCGAATCTTTAAGCTAGCCCAACAATCATATCAGCTTCTAAAGGGCTTTAAAACACATTCACTTGTAGACTGGGAACTCTCTCTCTCTCTCTCTGTGTTCCATTTTAATTTTCATTTGATATGAGGCGGAATAGTTGTCTAGCATATCTACTGGCTGCACTTACATATTATTAAATGTGAATAGTTTTGTCTGTGCCATAGCGTATACTCATTTACGAGGATCGTCGTGGCACAGGACATGGCCACAGAGACCGACAACTGTCCACAACCACAAAACACATCAACGGCAGCGGGCAGCAAACAGAAAAACGTTGAAATTAATGAGAAAATTCTCAGCTTGATATAAAAAACCACAAGATAACACAACGGGACAGGAGCTAGTAGGACTGTAGTCGTACTGGCATTCGGTCTATGCGCCCGGATATGCAAGTCCAGCTACAAATGCAAAGCGCCAACATCACGTAGTCGAGAGGGAAAAACTTCAGAGCAGATAAAAATTGCAATGCATTTAACAGCATTAAGAACCCAACAACAAAGTGCTAAATAAAATTTGCAAAAAGAAGGCAACAAAAAGAAAGAGAATTAAAAGGAAAAACTTGCAAATGATATTAACAGCGAAAAGGACATTTAATGAAAACACAACTGGCTGCAGATCTAGTAGGAAATCTGGAGTAGGTTGTGGCTGGCGGATTCTTGTCCGCCTTTAGTTGGCTTAGTTATGCGCTATCTTTTAATGACACCCGCTGCTAGCCATAAAAGCAATCATATAGCAGTTGCAGTAGCAGCCGCAGTAACTGTGCCACTTGCAGTTGCAGTGGCACTCGAATCCATTCGCCATATGCATACAAGTGCTCCAGCGCTGCCAGCGACGACACGTGGCAGCTGCAATTGCTGCCCGGGATTGGGTTGGATGGCTAGGGAGTGCCCACTTCCCGCTGGAACTGCCACGAGGCAAGCGTTTGCCGGTCACGTGCAGCAACTTCAGCTTACAACGCCCAGAGCTGCCAGCGATGATGGGAGTTGTGGGCGGTCCATGTAGCTGGCGGGTAAAGGTGGGGGAGCGTTACTTGCAGTTGAACGCTTTGCCAACTTAATTTTCATTTGGCTGTACACAGTTTACCTGGCTGCGATATTCCATACCCAACCGCATCATCAGCGACGTCATCCGCATCATCGTTGACGGATGCGTTCATTCACTTGGAATGTTGGAATGGCAAACAAGTAAGCCAAGTATGACGACGTTTAAATGTTCTTGATGTATTGCCAAGTACATGGACTCTTTTACAGAATAACACTTTCTTAAAAGCGCAATTGAAGGAAATGTTTGTTTAGAAGATTTTGGAATTATTTGCTTAAAGAATTGTGAAAATTTTTCCTTTATTATATAGAAATGGGCTTTGTTTTATTAAGTTTTTTATTTATTTTTTAAATATTTGCCTTTGTCATATAGAAATGGATTTCGTTTTTATCTAGTTTTAGATTAAAGTACATATTTCTTTAATACTTATATTGCCAACTGTTTGCACATAGTTCAAATACCCAATGAAAGAACATGAAAATTGGCTGCCATTTCAATTTTTGCCAATTGATTGCAATTTTTATGATTAATGCTCGGCTGTTTGCGAGAGAGAGAGAGACGGCGGAGGGTGGAGGGAAAGCACTTTGTTTGGCACTAATACAGATACGCTGGCAATTTAATTAAAGTGCCGTGCCTGTGCGCCGATAATTATGCAACAGCTTTTCTCTTTGATGCGTTTATCGATTTATTGAAGTGTTAACCAACACTGCGGCCAGTCGTTGATATGCCTCGATGTATGTTATCCAATAACTCCCACAGACGCGCACTCGCACACACATTGATTGACGTCATGTGGCTATTTTGCCGCTGCCGCTGCGGCTGCCACTCCCCCTTGGCCCAACGCCCACACACTAATGACACGCTTCAACGCGTTTTACATTGATTTCGCCTCGTTGACGCGTTATTTATTATTATTTTGCTGCATGTCGCCCACATTTATATTTATTTGTATTTTTTTCTCTTTGTTTTTTTTTGGTTTTTGTTCTTGCATTTAATATTTTTCATCGTCGGGCTCTTTCAATGGAATTGTGAAATTATTTTTTTACTGTAAATTTAAAAGCGCATTTTATGCGCACACACGCTCCATATTTATAAAAATATAAATGCATAGTAATTAAAAGGTAAATCGACTTTCGTTGCGCTCAATTAAGGATATAATTTAATCAATAGTCCGGCGAACGAATAATCCATAACGATAAATGAAAGTAGATGTTGTGTGATTATTCCATTGAGCCCTTACCAGCACTGGCAGCGCAGTTTCCATCTGGTTATTTCAATTAATTTAACTATGACGCATTTAAAACCTCTTTCGAAAATTAGCCCGCACAAAGAGTATTAATCTAGCCGAAAAGTGTAACTCCCCTGATATTAATTAACTCAACAGCGAACGCACCCAAGCCACATCCTGCCACCTGCGCTGCTCTTCTCCGGGCTCTGAAAGTCCATTAAGTTGGGCGGCATTCTAAGCACTTGCCAAACAATTAAAATAATTTGCCACATACTCTTATCGTCCCTCGACGCAATGCACTATGTACAATAAGAACAACAGCAACAACAAAGTTTTTTTCAAAGACTAAAATTGCCAGCACTTAACTCTGACAGTGTCCAACTGTACTTTCAGGCCAGGACATGGCTCCGAACATGCTGTAGATGCCTAGGTTGACGTCAACATTTGGGAAAATTTGTGCTACTTTTGTGCAGACTTCTAAACACCCTAACCAAAGCAGCGAAAGCTCAGCTGAACAAATGTATGCGATTCGAGAATTTCTAAACAAACATCAGAGATCACAGACTATTACAAATTTTATTTAACTGATGCCAAATTTGGCTTTGATAAAAGCTGCAGAAATCTTGGCGAAATCTTCGTTAATTATTTTATAAATATTAAGATATTTCATAATATGTCTGACAAGTCTGAATAATCAGGTTAGGGCATCAAAATTGCTTCTATGCGGACTTGGTGTAGTTGTTTTTCGTTGGCTGTTGTTACTGGGGCTATGTGTGAAATATGCCACTTTAATGAGCCAGCGCTGCGCACCGAGTGCCGCCTCACTTTGTGTCCCAACAGCCACGCCCACATAGCAGCGATTCGCGCGGCAGTTGTTGTAGGTGCAACGACGTGGACTAAACTCAGAGCGGCCCGCGGCGCATGTCGTGAATGTTTGACGTCCACAATTCGCAGCAGGGCACCAGCCGGGTAGTCTGGGTAATGCCATAAGTGTGTTGGTAGGAGGGGGGGGGGGGGGGGTTGGAGTATGGGGCATACCCTGGCTGCTGTGGCACTCAAGTGCTGTTGGACTGCCACATGGCCGCATGCCTCAATTGACATTTTGAATTGTGCAACAGCAGAGTGCAAAAAAGCGTTGCATATCGCACTGGGTGGGTGTAGGTGTGTGTGTGTGAGAGTGTGTGCGCTTGTTGTGTGCTGTGCGCTAGGCAAGGATAATGCCGGGCAAAAACACGTGTTTAATGCATAAGTGCGAACGTGACGCTAAACTCATTTAAAGGATTACGTACTATAGAAAATGTGTGTGTGCGTGGGTGTGTGTGTGTGTGTTGGTGTGTAAATGAGATTAAATTTTGTTGAAAGCAGCGCGAAGGGCGACAAAGTGCGGTCCACACTTTTTTCCACAGATATTCAAAGCGTTCGCAAGTGGAAAAGGGGCTGCGCGGAAGGAGGTTAAGTTTATTTATGCATATGTATATACAGTCAAATATATGTGTGTGTGTGTGTGTGTGTGTGAGTGACAGTGTGTGTGTGTGTGTGTGCCTGAGTGTGTTTACACGAAAGTAGGTTAAAAGCACTTTTGGGCCAAAGCCACGCCCACATCCCCCCGCCCGTTGTTTATCTGCTGTTGTTGCTGTATTTTTTGTTTGCATTTTGTCTTCGGTTTTTGGGAACAGTTTAAGCGTCAAATTGTTGGCCATTGTTGTCGTATTTGTTAATCCTTTCCCTGCCTGCCGCTGCCCCCGGGCAGCTAGTCTATGGCGCCAATTGTCTGACTGCAGGAGTTGACTTTAAATTTAATTAATTACAATTTTATGCGCTGGCTGCTTAATTCATCCAACTGACGGACTCCCTCGCCGAGTTCCACCCAACTCTGCAGCAAGGGCTTCCCTTCTGTATTGTTTACTTATTTCATAAGATTAAATATCAAATATTTGTCTGGTGTCTCTCTGTCTGTTTGTTTGTTTGGCTTACGACAAGGCTGTGCACTTGTAAGCCAACTGGTTTGGCCTGGTTTGGGTGTGTGCTAAGCGCTTAAATTTGCATGGTAGGGTTGCCAGGTGTATTTGTAAAGCACTTTAAAGGGTTGTACATTTCCAATTGTAGCTGCTGGTCTGTGTACTTTTTGGGTTAATCTTTAATGTAATACACAAATATATCCGTGTTTCAAGAGTGAGGTATATAAATAAAGCAAAAATCTGTGCCAACAGAAGTTAGTTTTTAACTTTTTTAGTGCACTTTTGGATGCAACATAGAAATATATTAAATGTATAAATTTTCGTATTCCTTGTGCTTTCTAACGGTCCATTTGAGGTTTATTATTTTTATTCTACCAACATCTTTGCCGATATTTTTGCCGTCTTTTATTCTTCTCACTTCACCCCAAAGCCACCCTGTTTATTTTATGTTTTTTGTGCTGCCTGACAACCCTGGTTAATCAATTCGATGCGGTGCTTTTGATGTGCCCGCAACTAAAAAGGGTTCCAAAAAATCTGAAACGTTTATTGACATTTTGGCAATTACGCCGCCACTTGCATTTACCAAACCCGACGACCCACACCCCCCTGCCCCACTGTCGACGCTTGCCAGTTGCCAGTTTTGGCTTATCAAATGTTAAATTAATGAAGTTAAAACATGAGCATTGTGTGACGCAACCTGCCACTGCGTGTGTGGGTCGCCAGCTCTGGGGAAAACAACAGCAACAGCAGCTAATGATATCAGGGCGAAGAGCTTATCGATGCTTCATTTAATTATGTTAATTTTCTTAACGCGATGAAGTCGACGACAATGTCCAGCGCTTAGTATCCATTTATTTTGGTCCCTCTGTTATTTTTTACCGTAACGAGAAGTCTATCAAAGTTGTCTCACGCCGCTCACAGGTGGTCAACTAAGCGTGACAGAGAGAGTGGGAGAGAAAGAGAGAGAGAGAGAGAGCGTCTGACCATTTGCATACGTAGTTGGACATCTTGCAGTTGGGACATGGGCTAAGCCCAACGGGTGTCTAATTATGCAGCTTGACTTGTGAATGCCTTCACTATCTCTGCCCCTCCCTCTCTCTCTCTCTTTCTCTCCAACTCTCCCTCTCTCTGTCTCTCGTCAACGCCTTTGTTTTTGTTCATCAAACAGTTTAGGTTGGTGGAAATCAAGATAAACTTTTAATTTCTGGTCAGGTCGTAAAAAGTGGACGTGGGAAGCATTATGACCAGCCGAGGAGCAGCTCCTCGTCGCCGTAGTTTTGTACAATTTATTCAAATTTAAACTGCAGCCAACGGATGGACATAAAACGGGCATTTTATGAGCGCACTTTTAATTGTCCAAAGACCAGAGAGTCCGCACCTCGTACAACAACAGAAAAAAAGGGTTAATTTGCAAGAGGGACGGACGACCATGTGCTGCCTGCCAACTGCGCCTGGCCCTATTCCTGTTGCTGCTGAGTGAGTCCTTAGACCCTTTTTTTCAGTTAGCTGCCCAATGCTCGGGCCATCTGATAATTAGAAATTTATTAAGCTTAATTATGTGTTGGCTCCAAGTACGCACTTTGAATACTTTCGGTTAGTTCCAGCTGCCTGATTAAAGGCAGACCACGGAAAAAAGGACTGCGAGTACTTGGGTTAGGGCTGGGCTCTTGCCAAAAGTTTGCGTCATCATGAAAATAAAATTAATTTCATGAATGCCCCTTCTAGCGGAAACAAAAGAATTTACATTCGGATGTAATTTTTTTTAGTGGTTTGCAATAAAAATAAAATAATAATCGTAAAATCGCCTTGCGGGCGAGGGCAGGGGGTGCCAAGGATAATACCAGTATGCCATAAAGTTAAACTTTACGATCTTCAGGTCAACATTTGTGTGTTTTCACGGTTTAAAAACAAATTCAAAAGTTTTTCAATATTTTATATACGTAAAGATATTCTAAGGCGCTTTTATATGGCTTTGATAGCTCTTTTAACTTTTGGTTTTATTTGTTTATAAATATTTTAAATATCCATTCGGCGCATTTAACATACCATAAATCTTTTGGGCAATGCGAACGATTCAAGTCATGTTTCTTGATTAGATTTGTTTTATTCACAATCGTATCATAAACATAGCCCAAATCATGCACACATAAACGCCCAATCTAAATGCCATAAAAAGAGCCCAAACATTTTGAAAAACTTTCCAAAACAGAGAAAACTTTCATCTAAATACGAACAACAACAACAACAACAACGAAAAGTTCGCTGATCGATGATCACATTAAACTTTTAACCCGTTTAGAACCGAATCCGAAAATAGAAATCAAAACGCATCATTTGGCGTGGGCTGCCAATGAGGCGACCGGAAAAACGCCTCGAAGCAAGAAAATTATTTAAAAACCAATAAAATTTGCATATTTATGGGTTGACTTGTGAGTTGACGTGTTTATAGGCCTTCCAGACCCGAATGTGGGCCTGTGGGCAGCCAACTGCCAACTGTCATATGTGCACGAGGTGATAAAAAACTTTTTAATTGGGTGTTGCACATATCAAAGCGTCTAAGTTTTCCCAAATATTTTAAATTCATATATGCCAAAAACATGAGCACATGCACAGCCTGCGATTGGGCAGAGCCTCTTCAATGCTCGGCGCATTCGGTACACATCTCGGCCCGAGACGCAGACGTGGCAGATGGCGTACTACGTGACCAATGTGAAATCCGTTGACTTATGTCAATATGTCGTAGCGTCGGGCGGGTTCGCGTTTTTGCCAGCAAATCGACTCAACTCAAATGAAGATAGGCAGCACAGACGTCAGACGACAGACTACAGACTCTAGACAACAGCTCAGTTCCCAGGTTTGGGTTAGAGGCAGTTGCATAACGTACATACATATATGAACTTTTCGGCAGTGGTGAGAAATCAAATAAGGACGACGACAGACTCGACTCGGATGGGTAGCCTGAAAGGCTGTCAGGCAAATGACAGTCTGAATTTTTGAACTTGAAATTATTTGCACGACAGCACAAATGTCTGCCCTGCAATATGAAAGTGGTTGCATTACTTTTAGGGGTAACTATGGCACAATGTAAAGTGAGAACCATTTTAATGTCATCTGCATACAAGTAGATTTCACGCATATGCTGCGAAATCTACAAGAAGTCGAAGAATTCTATATAAAATATTATAATATAAAACTTGTTTTTTATATTTGTACAGAATACACTTTAAGGTCTAGTACAGATCTCTGCTTTTGATTAATTTATATATATATTTAATAGGTCAGATAAAATGTGGGTTAAATTTTATTGATAAAGATATTCTTCTATAGTAGCTTTCGCATATATTATTTTATAGCTCATATTCTCTTCTTCAGATCATTCCGTAGTCGATCAGCTACTAAATTCGAATTTGTCGTTTAATTTATTTTCACGCCACGTTGTCAGGCGCCACATTGAAAAGTAGTTTTCACATAGGACTAAAGCGCTTAAAACTGTACGTAGACACAGACATGCAGCAGCCTGCTGCCATATGCTCCCATGCCCATTTTACCCTTTCCCCATGACAGCTGTCAACAATTCGCCAAATGGCGCTCAGTTTCCAGTCAAAAAATTGGAGCCGAGTGGCTGGCAGCAAAGCTGGCAAAGTGTTTGCCGATTTTAATAAAAGTTTATTGTTAAAAAAATTTGATATATATATATTGACACATAAAGTAAATGCATATATATATATATATATATATATATATTTATCAATTTATATTAAAATTTGCAATATGTATTTACTTTGTTATAATGTTATTTGATGCCAGCCGCTGGCAATCGATAGCACTGCCAATGACCAGTGACAAGTGCTCAAACAGGATACAGCACGTTGCCCGCTGCGGTTTCTGTTGTTGTCGTTGTTTTTGTTGTTTTTATTGTTTGTTTTTTCGCACGTTGACGCCTCTGGCCAGGCCGCACAGATTCAGAGCTGGCAGGGGACGAGGGAACGAGGAAGTGGCTGGCATGCGTCGCCAGCTGTCGGAGCTGTCCACTCAGTGCGTGCAGCCACAAAATGTCATGCACCTGTCAGCCTGGCCATAATAAGATGCCAAAACAGTTGTGCGGTTTTTGGCCTCACCAACGGCTAGCCCCAGGCCGAAGGATAACAACAGGCTGACCAGGCAAACACCAAACAGGATGCAGTTCCCAAAGAGAGAGAGAGAGAGAGAGAGAGAGGGAGGCAGGGAATGAGGGAGGGGGATAGCTGAGCCCTCAAATGTGAGCTTTGCTTGTGGTCAAGTTGCAGCTACTAATATTAAATGGAGTGTTAGAGCATTAGAGGCAATCAAGTTGAAAAGCGGTTTTAGTATTAATCCAATATGATTTTAATATGTAAAAAAGGCTCTCTTTACTTTTGGCTTAAGACTCTAAACTGAGTTTAACTTGTATTTTGTTGGATTGCTTGGCTTATTCATCTCGTGCGTTGCTTGGTTTCAAAACTTTGTTAAGCGCATCTAACTACTCAACGTATTACATTAACACCATTTCTGTAAGTTAATAACTTGAGCACTTTTTAGTAAATGCGTTTCTATACCTCGCAAATAAAACGTCTAGGGCTTGTTAAAATCGGGCGGCATTGGAAAAAAATTCGAAGAATTTTTGAAAAGTGTAATTTTTAGACTTACAAATGTAAATGTTTCTGTTTAGCCTATTTTTTCTACAACATTTTGCTACTCTCTGGGCAAGCACTTATATATTATTTCTTATAAAATTCATTCCACAGTATTTCTGGGTCGGTCATCTGAATAGATGCGACTGTAACTTGGCTTTCATGTTAATTCAGCAAAAGAAAAATGAGAAAGTACAAATATCTACAGCAAGCCGAAGATTAATTTCCCTTGTAGGCGTATTTCTTACGGCTTTTCATAATGCGGACTTTGGTGAAAATATCTTGAAAAACAAAATATTTTTCCATACAAAAACTCTTTTTTCAATCGATTCTTCCTATAGAGTTAATATAGCAGTACGATCATGTTCAGATTTGGCTCATACATAAACAGCTTAATTAAACTAATAAATGCTGCGATTGATCAAGATATTTTGGAAAAACAAACCATTTTTCATACAACTTATTTTTCGACCGATCGTTCCTATGACAGCTTTATAATATAATGGACCGATCTTGATAAGATTTTGCTTATATATAGGAAGCATAGTGAAAGGTATGAATGCAGGGGTTTGTCATGATATCTTGACAAAAAGGCTATCCATACAAAACTAACTTTTCGATCTATCGTTTCTATAGAAGCTATTTGATTTAGTGGTCCGATGTTTATAGGATTTTGCATATATGTAAGGAGCATAGTGGAACTAGTAAATGGGTTAATCACGATATCTTGGTAAGCAAATAATCTCTTCAAACACGAATTCAATTTCCGATTGATCGTTCCTATGGCAGCTACATATATGATATAGTGGTCCGGTGCGGTCGGTTCCGACATATAAACTGCCTGCAAGAGCAAGACCGACTTATACAAAGTTTTAATGTATATATATATATATATATACTTTATGGGGCATGTCAAAATTATAATATCCTCTGCAAGGGTATAAGAAATATCGCTGAAGTAATTTTTCGCACTTTAGAGTTTCTGCTCATCTTTCTTTTTGTCCACTTGCAGGCAACTTTTGCCGCCTTAGCCCAGGCAATCAACGCTTGGCGAGGCTTCCATCATTCTCGTCAGGCGCTAGTTGTGCGTGATGGGCGGGGGGCGTGGCACTTTTGTCGCGCACACTTCAAAAAATATGGCAAGCTCATAATTTTAATCCAGCTCTCAGCCTTTTACTCCGCTGCCGCCTGCTGTTCACGCACAATGTGGCAAATTAGCAACAATATTTAAAACTAACTGCCAGGACTCTCTGCTCCCTCTCGCTCGCCCTGGCTCGCCAATTATTTAAAGCTGAAACTTTTGCCACTTGCGACAGGGCTAGACAAAAAACCAGGCATATGGCGAGAGTTGTGGGGGACAGCCGCAGTAATGCAAAGTTTATGTTAAAAGCTTTGCATTATGGCCAGAACACTTCAAGTTACGAGGACGACACCAGCCAAAAAGCCGCCCCAGCTCCATCACTGGGTAGTGGCCGGTGGGAGGGGGTGAGGAGGCTGCGGAGCCGGGGGCCTAGGTGCGAAATATGATCGCAAAGTTTTCAACGAGAATCGTGACACATTTTCGGGGTCAGCTGTGCTCTGGAGATTTTAATTTTCAATTTGCTTGCGTCACAGTTTTTAATTAAAAGCAAACGCGCGAAATAAACATTAATTTTTATTAAGCTGCACCCGCCCCGCCCTGCTGCCCGCCTCACCAAAAACCTGTCAGCTCGATTTGCTGCCTGTGGCTTATAATGTGTATTTCTATGTTAATAACATCATTATCGGGCATCTCTCTCCCTCTGCCTCTGCCCCTTTGCTGGGCGAGCGCCAGCTTAGCCTGACAAAGTTCTAGCCAGGCTGCGCTTCGTCCTCGTCCTCGGTCTTGGCTGTTGGCTTTTAACGCCTTTGCTTTTAGCCATCGCCATTGCCGTCATTGTCGTCCTTTTGGCTACTTGGCTGGCCGCATGCCTAATGCAGCCTCGACCATTTACCATCTACCATGTACATAAGTAGCTGCGCCTTATCCTTGCCTTATCCTTATTGCCAGCGCATCTTCATTTTTGCTCGTTCAGCTTTATTAGAGACGCGCTTTCTTGCTGCCCGTCGGCTGCCTGCTACCCCCTCGCCCTGTTGTCCTGTCCACGCAAATCCTCCCATCAAATTTACACAAATTTCTGCTCAAGTCCGGCCCGCCAAAGGACATGCTTTTTGCTATCGCTCAATGTGGCAGAGAGCTTTGTTTTTTGGACTTAGCATTCTTGTTGTTCTTGTTGTTGTTGTCGCTGCTTGTTGTGGCCTTTTCATATTGCCGGAAATTGTGGCTACCGGATGCGGGATTATGTTTTCAAGTTTGTACCGGAACTTTGGCGCTTCACGGCTGTCGTAGCTAAAATCAGGACTGTGTAACGATTCAGTTGGGCCCCATTCCGAGTTGGGTGTGTTCTTCGCTTTGCCTAAGGTCAGTTTTTGATAGCTTAGCTTAGCATAATTGATGTATTATTGCCTGGGTTTGGCGAACTGGATTAACATTAGGATTTTGAAATATTTTTTATTGGCGTTAACTTTGATTTTCGAAAGCAAAGCTTAATCCCTAAGTTACTTGATGTTTTGAGTAGCTGCTTTTATAGTTATTCCTATCGGAGACTATTTTTCGTGCACTAGATCCTTTTATAGACAATTCTGCTCATAGAAACTGTCAGACAAAGCGATCTACATTCGTAGTTTTTATTTATTAAAATTCTTTGTAATTCGATCAACATTTGCATACTTATTAACACTTCTCCTTCAGAGCTTTTAGCTATATAAAGCCTTTTATCAGACTCTATTACTATGGTTACTTTAAATATGGCCTAGCTCTGCTTCGGGCATCAATTAATTTCACGCTGCTTTCAGAATTGTTGTTGCCCCGTCCAAGTCAACACTTGGGCGCAAATTTTGCGATTTAGTTGGCGCAACTTTTATTGGCTTGTGGCGCCTTTTGTGTTGTCACCAGGCAGCGACACCAGCTGTTGGTCGAGCTGAAGCTGGAGCTGGGAGCTGGGAGCTGGAGGCAACAGCCTCTGCTGGCCACTGAGTCACTTGGCTGTCGACGGCGTTGTCGTCATTTGCGCACTTAAAGTAATTAAGCGAATTACTTCAGAAGTCGCCAAGTTTTCTAATTATATCGAATAAATTTGTTTAATACGCGTATATTTCCAGAAGAGTTCTCCCCAGCTCGCTGCCCATCCTCCATCCGCCTTGCCTGGCATTGGTTATCTTCTGCAGCTTTCCCTCTGCTGCTCAGCTTGGCAAAGCAATTTGCACAGCTTTTTAATGTATTTTTTAATTTTGCTAGAGTTTTTGTTTTCAGTGATTTGGCGCCGTTTCAGATTGTTTACTCTGGTGGAAATGTTAATTTCTGGACTTTTGACTGCCCTCGCGTCGGTTTCTACCGAATTGAACTTTACTGATTTGAATGATTTTGTTTTGAATGGCAGGCGTCAGTTTTTTTTTCTTCTTTCGCCCGTTTGGCCCTTATTTAATGTTTTTTTTTTGATTATTTGCTTCAGTTGTTTATTCAATTTCCTCTTTGCCTTTTTATTTCTTTTCTTTTTTTTTGTTGAGTGTTACGATTCCTCTCGATTGGCTTTTCCATTTTGAAATTAAATGACTTTGAACAGGGAATCTCTTTTATGGGTATTTAAAAAACCTCGAAATTAGCTTAGAGCTTTGTTCACAATAATCAGCTGCTCATTAAAGTGAACAGAAAGGTCCCTTAACTCTCATTTCCAAATAATAATAAGTTAATTATATTTACAAATAACCAAAGCTCACATACGCAGCACACGTATACGATCAGTCTTAAAGCTTAAAGCACAGCGCTATAAAAACGCCTTTGCTGGTAAAAGCTCACTAATACTATTGCACACATACCAATACGTACGTGCTGTTCTCGTATAGTTCTTTCGTTTGCCACATTGTGAGAAGTTTCCCATTGAATTCACAAACTAAATGGAACAGTTCATAACTTGAGCCACACATAATCTCCTTGCACACTTATTAAACAATCCAATCTATATCAAAAGCAAATAAACACGCGCCTCTTGAAAGCAACCCTACACTGTGCTCCCCCGTGCCAACTCCCCGCTACGCTACCCTACGACTACGACAACGACAACTGCAACATTCATTTGGTCGACTGTCTGACCCAATTTAAGTCCGTGGAAATGTAAGAGTAGTCAAGTAACCCTCGCGGCGAATGTGACGCCCCTGAAGTGGCTTACCTCGTCCAGCTCGACTCTACTTGCTTCCACATCTCTCTCTCTCTCTCTCTCTCTCTCTCACGGTTTCTCTCTCTCGGTCCGCCTCTGCCTGTCTCTGTCCGTCAGTTCTTAATGAAGCAACGCACGTAAACAATAAGCAAACTTTGAAGCGAAAATTTTGCGCAAATAATGTTGGCTTTACATTTTTTTTCTCTCTGCTCTTGCTGTTGTTGTTACTGTTTGTTTGCTGCAAAAAGAGATACGGATGCGGATACGTGCGGCGTCATGCGCCGGCAGGAACTGGCACGAAGGTCGTCCTGCTTGAGGTCCTTGCAAAAGTTTTGCGCGTCTGTATAACAAGTTGCTCGGAATTAGTTGCGAAAAGTGTGGCAACTCTGGCGCTCTACCGCCAATGCCCGCCCCGCCCTCCGCTGCCCTGCACGCCCTGTCAGCTCATTAATTTTAAGGCACAAAACGGAAGCGTGCAGCCAGTTTCCGGTTAGCAAAAGGCCCACAAACCCCAAACCGGAGACAGCCAGGACCATGTCACGGCTGTGAATATTCTCATTCGTATTTGGTATTTGTATTTGTATTCGCTTTGGTATTGGTGTTTCTGAGCCGCACTTGAATTATGGCTAAAAATTCTTTTGGTCCTTCAGTTTTGTTGCTTTGTTTGTTTGTTTGTTTTCTGCACGCTGCCTCTTAATAAGCAACGGCACAGAAACTTTTCAAGTGCGCAAAATATGCGCGAAAGGCACGCGATAGGCCAGCGGAGCAGCTCAGAGGGGGTGCAGCGGTCTCAGGGAAGGGGTGGCGGGTGGCACAACAGCTGATGCTGCAAGCCAGCAATGAATACAAAATTAATGTAGGTCGAAATGGCAAAGCATGCGACTGAAACTGAAATAGATTAATTACGAGTAGTTCCACTTTGGGTCTCTGAGAAATTGTTGAGCATTCCGTAGTGCCCCGTGCCCTACCCCTTGCCCTTCCCCTCCGCCACAAACAGCCTCTGCGGCAGCTGAGAGCTATTTATTTTGCATATGAATTTTTGGTTTGATATATTATCACAATGGTAGCAAAAGCTGCGGACAATTAAGTTCATTCAATTCGAAAAATAAAAGACAATCTTTGTAATGAAATTTCAACATTTTTTATAAAACATGCTGCAGGCCCAGCAAAAAATGAAAATTAACGAGAAAGTTAGGACTTCTTTGGCAATCCTAGGATTTAATACCCTTGCAGATATGAGAATATAGTAAAGCTCGTTAGTGCTGAGTTAGATTAAAAAATCTTGGAAAAATGATTATTTTTTCAAACAAGAACATTCTTTTCGACCGACAACTATATGATCTAGGGGTCCGATTCGGCCGATTCCGATATATGTATATATACTCTCACAACAGATAGACCACTCAATGCAAAGTTTCAAGAGGATAACTCGTCTGTTCATGCTCATCTGAAATGTATACTTTGTGGGGTCGGAATAGTCTCCTTCTATGCGTTACATATCTCATGACAAAATTGTAATACCATGCACAAGGGTATACGAATTGTATGATACTAATGGCTGCAGCCCAACAAAAAACTTTTTCTAGTTTGAAATGTTAACAAAACGAAGGGAAAAGCTGCTGACAATTAAGTTTATTCGATATGGGAAAAAAGAAGGATAATTTGGAAATAAGAATTATAAATTGTATTATAATAGAGGCGGCAGGACCTCTATAAGCTGAGTTCGTTTGCCTTCCATATGAGCTTACACCTTTCACATATATTTTTAATTTTATATAAAATAATTGAATTTATTTTAAATTTTATAAACTATATTTACATACATTCATATGTTCATAAAATAAAATTAGTGTATTTGCAATGAAAGGGAAAAGAGTTGTGAGTGAAAGACAATAGATTATGGATATGACGAATTTATACAAGGTGAGAGGAAGGGAAGTAGTTACAGGACATATTAAGGGTCATATCTGTGTTAAATGAATGCATTGTTGAGGAGCTTAAATCGGTTGCTTGCATAACTGCAGCTCGCAATTGTCCTTTTTGTCTGAATGCTCAGCTTCTTTTGCTACCAAATTGTTCTTTTCACTGGTGTCCCCTTCTATTTGCATAATCCGTCTGAGTAAATGTTTGTATGTAAGTAACTTAAGCAATGTGCTGCACATATTTCAGGCAACAAATCCTTTTAAACTGCTTTAATGCAGTTTGCCTTTTGTTTTGCCCTGATGCAACATGCCACAAACAGCCAGAGCAACAGCAAGAGCTGAAGCATAACTACAAACAGGACCTCAGTCCGGCGTATTTGTTGTGCCAGTATCCCAAAAGAAAATATGCAGCAAAAGAAACAAGGGCAGGATGCAAAAAAAAATGAAAATAAATAATAAAAAAAATGAGCACTTGTTTGTTTGTCAACAGTTTGTCCTGCGCAGTCCTTTTGCGGCCTGGCTAGTTTCCTGCCTAGTTGCCAGCCAGCCTGCCTGCCTGCATATGCTGTCAGCGCTAATCAAGCGCACATATGATAAACACACAACTCTATAGTTATGCAAACATATATGTATATACATGAGTGTGTGTGTGTGTGTTCAGACAAAGGCTGAATTGCCAGGACTTATGCAATTGTATTTGTTCAGCCAGTCTGCCTTAGGCTGCGGTCCATCTCCTGCCTGCATCCTTGGCATTCTGTGCATTTCTTTCCGTCGTTCAGCCTTTCTGCACAATTTCACAGGCCTGCTTTCGCCTGACGGGCTCTCAAAGGTGCCGAGGTTCGCAGAGGTTGGCATGTGATTGATTTATGCTAATCCCGAATCCTTGGGCAATTATGCAAATGCAGACAAAAGTTAAAGGCATGCCAATTGCATATTTCATTAATGTGATTATAAATAACGCTTTGTCTGCCGCAGGCATTGCAAAAATGTCTTTGTTGCTTATGAACTGCTCGAAATTTACTTAAGAGACACGCTTACATCAGACGCTGTCTAAACTTGAAACTAACGAATAAAGTAACATTTTATTATGTCACTATGTCACACAGATACGCCCCCCTCCCCCCTACCCCCACACATACACATACTAAGGCGGCGAGTTGACATGTTGACATGTTAAAGAGCGTGTAAGTGAAGTGTGATGGAAGCTCGCAGATACACGAGCACAGAGTAGTTGCATAGAAAGCGTGAGATACACATAGTTAGGACTGTGTGTTTGGTGTAGAGTATCTCGCCTGCCTAGCCTTGCCTGCCTCTCCTCCGCCCTCCTCTAGTCTGCTCTCCTCTCCGCCTGCTCTCTGGTCTTTGACTTGTCAGCTTTTATGGTTTACTTTTTAGTTAGTTAGCAAAAAATATATATAGTATACAACTTTTTCTTAACATCTCTCTCGCTCTCTCTCTCTCTCTCTCTGTCTTTCTCTCTCTCGCTCGCACCGCTGTGGTTCAGGCAGCTACTGTCTAGGTATTCTTTATGATGGAATTTTTAATGAATTTACTTTTAGTTTGGTGTCACACAGCATCTGCATACATGGAATATAGCATGAATGCCTCGGCTTCATAAGCACTGACAGCTTACATATTTTCTTAGAATATACATATGTGCACACATATATACCTATATATGGTATATTAAAAACGTGCACAAAATGAAAGGTGTAAATTTGTTTATAAAATTTAACTTCTGCCTCACTAGCCACGTCTCGTCGGGCTTCTTGTATTCCTCCGGCGAGATGCACAAGATAGGACATGACGGAGCATCTATTGTCATAGATGTGCCAGTCATGGTGTGGGCGTCTAGGGGGGGGGGGGGGGGATTGGGGGCAGCGTACCAAGGTAGGCAGAGCAGCAAATTTGCAAATTGAATGCGACAAGTCAAGTGCTGTGAATTTAATTTCCATTCACATGGAATTAGATTAAAATGAAAGAATAAAGAAAATAATACAACCAAGTGTTGACAACTGAATAGACTGACTAAAAATCAATTTGAATATTAATAAAGGTTTTCTTTTTCCCTGAAAATCTATACAAATATAAATTTAATTTCCTACATAGCATAAAGTAAATAAAATGTTCAATTGAGCAAGAACTCAAGTAAACCGAAAGGACAAACGGACTCGAATCCCAGACTAGAATATAGAAGAAGTCAAAGGTTAGCTTGATAGTTGACATGTTAATGATAAAATTGGATTAGCATAGAATATATTCTCTAATATTTTCTATTTAATTATAAAAAATTAAATTCATATAATCAAATGAAGCATACAAATATTCATATATGAAATTTCATGTGTTACTCTAAATATATTTGTTTATTTATTAAATAAGAAGAAATTATTTTCAAATGATCAATAGAATATATATTCACATTTGAAATTGAATGATCATTTATTTTTAATATATTTCTTTAACGTATAAAAAAATTAAATAATACATTTTTATAGATTATATATCTTTAAATATTAATATATACAAATTTAAAAAAAAAAAATTCACAAAAATTCTCAACCATCTTTTACAAAAAAAATCTATATAGTTTTTTGAATAATTTTAAAAAAATCCCTCATTCCTACAAAATTAAATATTTGGTATAATTTGTCAAAAATCCCTTATACCCCAAAACACAGCTTCTATATGAAGTTATACAGATAAACTTAATTCACACTTATATGTGATTAGGAAAATATGTGAATGTTTTTTTTTTACCTGGATTTCCAATTAAAAGTAACTTTATTTTGCCCGTTGGCTCATACGTGTGTATGCAATTTGCCAGCTTAATCGAAACTTAGCCACTTTTCCCTCCGTCGCAACCGTGCCCCTTATCGTGTGGACATAAATCTGAGCGGCGATTCTACGTTAAGCCGGTTGCTGTTAAACTTATGTTTAAGTTCAAAATTAGTCGAAAGCTAATTAACGATAAGCGTTTGGCTGTTGCCCGAAGCTTAAGCCAAGGCCCAAGTTTGTAGCAGTCGAAAAGTTTTAATGCATTTATCGAATGACTCTGGTAGCGGCAGCTAAGTGCATATTATCGGGCATCTATTTCAATTTCCTGCAGCAATTACAAGCATGCACACCTCCCGCCCTTCCCCACCTTGCCGCAGACGAAACCAGTTGCTGATTTTACGTAGATACTTTAACATGGATGTGGAACGCACGTAGCGCCCACGCGGTCCGACCTTTAGCCTGGCGCAGTTCAAAGGCGAATGCTGCCAAATTGTCTTTGGGTCGTGCATTTCGTGTGCGAGAGTTCAGGGAAATTTTACTCATATAACACGCTCACCGAATGCGCATGCGCGCTCTACCAAACCGGTTTTTGAGTTTCACTCAAGCCATTGAGTGTGAGTTTCGTTTGTGGTTGTGTGTTGAGTGAGCGAGCGTGGGCCAGAGGGAGAGGTGAGCTGCCGGCTGAGCAATGCATTTGTGCCACTTTCTGAGCACGTTTTTTCGGCCAACACAGCAAGAGGAACCTTTGTGCATTGAGCTCTGCTGTCCGGCTTTTGGTCAGCATTTGGGCTGGACTTGAAATTAGGCGTGCCCAGGACATTCACGTTCCTGTCCTGGTTGCCACCGGCATTGGGCAGGAAGCATTGCGGCATCCCCTCACCCAAGAGACACATAATGGCTGAGATTTGAGCTGTAGCTCTCTTCTATTCATAGTTTTTTTTTCTCGCACATTTAAAGCTTGTTTGAGTTCTTACGAAAATTGGGCTTGTGACATTAAATACTTAAAATACCTCAAAAGAATGTCTGAGTTTTATGGGAAAAGTAGTTAAATTATGCATATTTATAGTCAGTCTGGGAAATTATCCTCCAGCTATGCTTGAAGATTTTTCGATTATCATTTTTTTAACAGTTAATGAAATGATTTAAGTCCAATCTTAAGCTACACAAATTTGTGTGAGCTCTAAAGTTGTCAGCAAAACCGTTAAACCGATGAACAGCTCTAAAGTTTCCTAACTAGAACCATGTTTTACTGCTGTTTGTTTGGCTTTCCCTGTCCCTGTCCATAAATCCCCGACCGAGCTGCAGCTTATCGAATACCCCGCAGCCCCGCGCAGAAATGCGAGTCACTTCTCATTATAAGCGCCG
This sequence comes from Drosophila borealis, assembly GCA_035045885.1. Classification (NCBI taxonomy): domain Eukaryota; kingdom Metazoa; phylum Arthropoda; class Insecta; order Diptera; family Drosophilidae; genus Drosophila; species Drosophila borealis. The sequence continues at coordinate 6,036,227 of JAWNOR010000211.1, forward strand.
TAGAAGTTTTGGTTGCTGCAATTTGGTTTTTGCTTGAAAAACTTGAAAACTTTAAACGCTCCGAAATGCGTCACAAAACGTGACCGGGGTGAAGTTTTCTTTTGCCAAAACGTCGACGTCTTTTGTCTTTGCTGGCCAAAAAGGCAACCGCTTCAAACTGGGTCAGCAATGAGGACGTTGAACATTTAAAAATAAAAAAACGAAACCCACAAAAAACATGCGGCAAAAATTGCAAACGCTTCTTAAAGGCAAAAGGACTTGAGCATAAGAACTCAGCTGGCAGTGCACTCAGCTGCGAGCCGGAGTTGAGCAGGCGAGCGTGTGAGTGAGCGTAAATATATGCCCGAGAGAGCGAGAGCGCGGGCACGCACTTGTCACTCACTCACTCACACTGACTGCAGCCGGCACTCTCCGAGTGCATTTCCCATGTCGCGTATCGAGCAGCAACTTTACCTAGCGCTCGCTTCATGCGAGTCAATTTAGTCAACAACGAACCGCCACAGCGAACGGACGCACTGCGCGGGCCAACTTTTAAAGCCATATCGAACTTCAATTCGACCAATGACTATTTATAGACTGCGTTTTGTTTACGTCTCGTGACGCGTGTGCCAACTACACAACAACAACAACAAGAATAACAAACGCGAATCAGTGTTTCAAGTGATAAAAAAGAAAACAACAAATAAAAGAAGAAGATTCTCAAATGTCGCTACCCAGCACTACCACGGATTATCCGCTGCCGGAGACAACGGTCAGCAGCGGGGAGCTGTACGCAGAATACATCTCCGCACCGGCGAGCAGCATGAGTCCCGCCGCCATCGCGGAGCACATGCAGCAGAATCAAATCACATTCGAGATACCCACAGCGCACGATCTGCGCCACATTGACGCGCTGCACTCGTTCAACACGCTGCTGCAGCGGATTGGCAATGCGGCCGTTACCTACGACTCGTCGCCGCCGGCCAGCATCAGCACGGAGCAGCTGTCCAATTCGGTGGTGCTGGATCTGGCGGATCTGCGCGAGCACAACGATGCGGACGGCAATTCCGTGTGGGAGCAAATCTTTGGCGATGCGGACATGCATGCCATTGTCAACTATCTGTGGATTGGCGTGGTCACCTCGCTGGTGGTGCTTTCCCTGGTCTTCATCATGTTCAGCTGTTATTTCTATCGCAAGTTTCGGACATGGAAAAAATGCAGTAAGTATTCACTGACAGACGCCCCTTTCCCATGCCCCATGCCCCATGCCCCATTTATGTGCAGACTTTGTGACTTTAATCAAAATGTTGTTATTTTCGTCGTTGTCGTCGTTTTTTGTTTTTTTTTTTTCTGTTTGGGGTGCGACCTTATCAACGGCCATTTATCCAGCTGTTTTGGCTGCCAGGCTAAACAATATAAAGTGCAGAATAAAACCACCCGCCCCCGCCGTTACCCACATTCACCTCTCTCCACTCTCCACACCCCCTCCCCCCACTCTCCGCTTCGCACTCTTATGGCCGACAGTCTCATAAATTTTGGCGCGCTTCGAAATTGTCAGGCGCTTCGCATTCCCATGGTTTGTCTGCCGTAATTTTAGATACACAAGTTTATGATGCCACAAAATATATGTGCTGCATATTTATAATATTAAATTGACCCAGGCACCTATCAGAGCTACTCCCACCCCACCCCCGCGCCGCACGCCTCTTTTATGAGCGTGATAATGTGGAAGCTGTGCGAAATTTGTTGCTCTTTTTACCGTTTTGTTGTTTTTGTGACTTTTGTGAAGATAGCGAGAGACGGATAGAGAGAGAGAGAGAGAGAGAGAGAGAGAGAGAGAGAGAGAGGCGTATGGCAGTGTGCACAATGAGTAGGAGTGATATGGCTGATGCATGGGCATTATTATTATGATGGGGTAATTTTGTCTTAGCTCAGCAACAGTTAGGAAATTATGCGGTAAAATGCAAAAACTAGCTGTGAAAGGGCAACAGCATCAAAATACCGATAAATATATTGAAAATAAAATCAAATAACTTTTAGCAGCTGTCAGCTTTTGAGGCTATTTATTAGCATGGAATTTTTTAGCAAAAGCAACATAAATTCTGGCTAAAATTCAACTTGAACTAAATCCAGTTCTTGGCCAAAACCTGTTGCTTGTGCAGCTTGTTCGTTTAAGAGCTTGAAACAAATACCGAAAAGTAAATCATATGCTTAGGCACTTTACACATAATTAGAAGCAAACGAGCTGTGCACACACAGACACACACACACACAGACAGAGAGAAACACTCCAACAAGCTGGGCCAAAACCTGGGCCAACTAGGAAAGTACGAAACTAAACAAGTCTCAACTTGAGTGTCAAACTTTTTGCAGACCAATTTAGCCAAATGATTTATTTAGGCCAGAGCCGGAAAGAAACAGCAAGAGAGAGAGAGAGAGAGAGTAAGAGAGAGAACGTTGCGTAAAGTGTTGCACAAGCTGTGAGGGGCCGCCGAGCGGGGCCAAAGGCCGTGGCATTAAAGTATGGCCAACTCAACTGTCAAACTGTCAATTTCGTGCTAACGAGCCTTAAAAACTTTGCGCCCCACAACAATGTTGGCCAGGAGAAAGAGACAGCGGCACGGCGGGGCTTGGGGTGGGGGGGGCTCAGGTCGGGCACTACGTAAAATATCAATTTGAGCTTTGAGCGATATGTGTGCTGGCCGCCTTTTTTTGGGCGCCTGTGCGTCTAATTAGTTTCGTTAGTGTCGTGTAGGTTTTACTTTTCGCTTTTTCCGTATTACCGTGTTACGTGTTGTTAGACTGGCCTACATAGATAGGGCCTAGGCTGTGTATATATATATATATGTATGTACATATATCTTTGTGGTTGGCTCTGCCATACACGTGTGTCATTTATAATTAAGCAACTTTGGCTTAAGTTTTGCTCGATTTTCGTAGCACGCTTTTCTGCGTTTAATGCTCGCTACGTGCACCCCGCCCAGCTCCGCCACGCCCCTCCTGCCAGCCTTGCCCGTCTGCTGCACGTCCTTTGTTGTCGCCTCTCACACAGTGTGCTTACCTTATAAATACTTAACGAGCCTGAGATGCCAAGCAGCCTCTGCCTGGTCTTACAGTTTATTTATTAAGCCAGGATACACACACACACACACACACACACACAGGCACGCACGGCGCAAGCACTCAGCGTGTAGCAAGTTTTGGCTTGTTATCAATTAGAGCCGCACACAACTGAATTTATTAACAGGACAACAGCCAGCGGGGCCAGGCACTTGTAAATTAAAGCGTTAGGACGTAACAGGACCTGCTGCTGCTGCTGCTGCTTCTGCTGCTGCCACTGTTTATTATGTTGTATAGGTTGTGCATAATTTACTTCCGTTAAAAATGTAATTAAGCGTAGCACATTCTCCCTTGGCCCGGCCAAAAACTAACAGCCAAAACTTGCTCTTAGCTCGACGAGTCTTTTCAATTTTTAATGGCTTTTGTGGCTGGACGAAAAACTACCAAACTGTTCTCTGACTTTTCCCTAGCTGTATATATGTCTGTATAGTTTTTTTCTAACAATGTTTGCTGGCGCTTTGGTTTTCAGTTAGCCAACGCAAATTGAGAGCTGTAATTAACCAAATTGTTTTGTTGCTCGACAGCGTTTAGTGCTGGCTGGAAAATTGTTTGCTTTGTTTATAAATAATATAATATTTCATATTAGAGCTGGAAATTTATAGTTTTTTCGTCAACGGAACTTTCTTTGCTCATTCCACAAACGATTTATACAATCCGGATGGTTCGGATAAATTCAGATAATTCCAGATAAATTCGAATCAAATTTAAATAAAGCACAATATCCGCAAATTTTAATTTGAGCCCCATTCAACGCTCAGCTTTCATTGGTATCACCTGCAAAACCGATTAAATGTAATAAAACTGCAGGCGCAACCTCAAAAGGGCGCTTCGACTGTTGCCCCCAAACAACGAGCGTGTTAAAAAAATTAACAGACATTTATGAAAAACAACAATATATAGGGAGAATGTGCGCGGCTGTACAAATAAATAAATAAAGAACAGCGCTCAGCGAGTCGGGCATTCGTCAGCTCATTGCAATGAATTTAAATTGTTGCATACATTCGGGCGCATCGGCAAAAAGGAGCCGCCAACTGCCACAAATGTAACAAAAGCCAAAAACAAATGGCGTGCTAATTTTTTTACCCAGCTACTGCAGCTGCCAGTTGCCTTACAGCTGCCGCCCAATCCTCAACGCCTTGCTGCCATGGGACACACTCACTTTGGTCTTTTTTTTGCATGCTGCCCCGACGAACACTTGCATAAAATATGAATGCCACAGCGAGTGTGTGTGTGTGCCACGCCTACTGTGGCCCTATTGTTGCCCCTGTTGGCCGTGTTTGCCGTCTGTCTATCAAAAAATGAAACAAAAGTCAAATGGGTCTGTGAAAGTCCTCGACCAGGCAGCACCCAAAAATATACGAGCTTGCGCTACAGTTATAACAATAAATCAACAACCGCTGCCAGCAGCACAGTGACTGCTGCCAGTACGAGTACTGCTGATGCTCTGTTTTAATATTGTAATGCGCACATCTTTTTTTTTATGCACAACATGTGCCACGCCCCCTCCCAAAGAGCAGCCCATTCGCTTTAATGGAACACCATTTGGCCGAAATATTTGTAAATGCGTCTAGCACATGCGAAAAAAAATCAAATAATAAAAATAAATTAATTAAATTTTAACACAAAACAAAAGTGAAAATAAAAATTGTTTGCGCTGACAATTAAAAAATTGTCAAGCCTTTCAATTGCATAAAGCACAAGGTGGCTTTCATTTAATAAATGCAGCTTAAATTGCATTTAATCACCGCAACAATTTGCGACAGGGCAAACAACAAAAGCCAAACGAACTATAAGCTTACAATTTCCATAGAATATATTTTCAATAAACTCCAAGTAAGCCATGTAAGTCCGTGCCAAAGTACTGTAAACGAGCATCGTATTATATTCGAATAATTTCTGTATAAATTTCGGATATTAACGGATAAGGCTCAGCTGTTTTTGTAGTCTTAACTAAAGTTGATTTTGTTTAATTTCAAGAATAACCATTTTCCGCCGTGTGGCATGTAAAAAATTAAACATTTGGCGTTGCATACCTCACGGGGCGGTTTTTTCTCTGCATTGCTGCAACTTCTTCAATATTTATTTCGTTCTCTCTTTTTTTTCGCATCGTTCGTTTCATTTGTGCCACGCGCGCACTTCCGGCGTGTTATTGCCTACTTGTTGTTGTTGTTGTTGTCTGTCTGTCTGTCTGTCTGTCAGTCAGACGGTCAGTTGTTGGCCAACTTTGGCTGTCCGGCCAAGCTCACAGGCATTTCCGGTCGGCATAAAACTTTTTTCTCTCTTCTCCTGCTGCCTCCGTATTTCTCTGTTGTGTTTTTTTGTTTGCGCCTTTTTTGTTGTGTCTGTCTTTTCAATAAAAGATGCACAGGTTCCTGCTCATGTCCTGCCATTCACAAAGTTCAACCGTTTGCGCCTTTACGCTAAATTGAATTTAATGCCAAAGTCCTCTCTCTCCTCGCTCGCCTCCAATCCAATCCAACAAGTGTCCTGCGTGTGGGATTCGACAAACAAACTAATGAGACGTCTGTCAAAGTCAAAGTCAAAGTTTGAGGGCCGACCAAGAATGGAAAAACAAAAACTTTGCTTGGAACAGGATCTAAACAACTTTTGTACCCCTTTTCGTATTTGCAGACAAGGACATACGGGCACAGATTCATGCCGCCGACGACTCCTACTCCTCGCATGGCGCCAGTCATCACCTGATCAGCTGCCGATTTCTGCAGCAGCCTGCCGGTGGCAGCTCTGCCGACAGTGCAACAGCCGGGGGCAATGAGGCGGCCTTCTATCAAATTGAATCGCCGCCCTGTTACACAATTGCCACCGGTCTGCCCAGCTACGATGAGGCGCTGCATCATCAGCCGCGCCATTTTGCCTACGGCATGAAGTTTGTGTATCCCAGCTTGGCGGCTGTGCACCATCATCATCATCATCACAATCACAGTCACAATAATCAGCGTGCGTGCATTAGCAACTGGGAGAAGGACGCAGTGCAGCAGTGCAGTTCGAATAAGCTGCAAAAGTGCAAACTGTCAGCAACAGACGACCAGACGCAGACGCTAACGCAGACACAGGCACAGACACAGACATTGGCGCAGGCGGAGGACAAAGCCTCGCCAGCCATTTGCATTAACATGCCGGATGAGCTCGAGCAGCGGAATGAGCTGGTGCATCGAAATGCGGCGTCCAGTGCAGCGTCGACAGCTGCGGCAGAAACTTTGCTGCCGGCGGCAGCTGTTGATGATGATTGCGCCTCATTGGTTGTTGTTGTTGCCGCGTGATTGGCCACCAACTAAACTGCGTTGGGGCAAGGGCCAGGGTAAGGGGACAGGGATTAGGGTTGGGGATAGGGAATTGGGCCTGAATTTGGATTGGGGTTAGGGATCATGCTTACATGCTTAGTCACTTGTAAATAGCTGCATCAGCTGCCCCATCAAGTTGGATGAATCTAAGTAGGCTCCTATAAACACACACACACTCACACACACACATTCACCAACTACAGATCCTATATGTGTAAATGATTTAATTTCGTTTTAGTTATTTGTTATATCGTGTATTATGCAAGACTGAGTATTATTTATTGTATCTAAATAAAGTAATTTAAACAAATTGCCTATCGATTAAGCCTAAATGTTAAAGAAAAATATCGAAAATATATATATAAATATATATATATAAATATAAAAATATTAAAAATTATGCTAGAAAAAACCATTCAAGCAATCAATATTTAAATACAACTTTTTTATTTTATTTATCCCTTACTTTGATCATCGTTTGCCTAAGATATTAAATCCTGGCAACTAAACATTCAATGCACCAGCTGCCAAGTCCTTTTTCAAGTCTGCCTTGCAGCAGCTGAAATATTTGAGTTTTGTTTGTTCGCCTCAAAATTGCGTACGTGATGTTGGCCCAAGCGGCTGAGATTGTCTTAGAGCAACAATACGTGTGTGGCCCAAAGCATATACTAACAGCCAGTTAATCTAACCAAAAAACAATAACTGGCCAAGATAATCATTATGTGCGCCTGGGATAAGCTTGTTTGCATAATTTAATGCCAGAAAATCAACAAGATGCGCCCAAGCAGGCAACATTATGATTTATATGCTTGCAATTCTCAAATAGTTCTGGTGCAAATGGCGTCTTGCGTCAGGCTGCAGGATAAACATTTCTTTATTTATTTTATTATTTATCTTATTTATCAAAGCAATCAAATTGTTGAAAATTGGTTTCATTTAGAGTGGCACCTCTTGATCAAGCACAGTTAGTTCATAAAATGTTGCAGTTACTAAAACTAGAAAAGAAATAATAGAATTACACAGAAACTAATTAAATAAATACACATATACTGAAGCTAAAAATCTAAAGCTAAAAGAACTTCATGAATTAACTAAATAAATAATTAAATATTGTCAAATATGGTAAACAAATATAACAAGTATGAAAATCAAAATAAACTCTCTTAACTGTTATTTGCCTAACTCTGGGAAAACTGAATTTACCTGCATAACCAGGTGAAGTTCACGTGTTGTTGTTAGCATAAATAATTTCATGTCAGATTTGACACTTTTGTTGAGGCTTCTGCGCCTCAGCTGGTAATGCTGCAATTTGTATTCAAATGTACGATTTGTTGATGAGTCGACATGGAACAGACCGACCGCCCGACCGCCCGACTGCCCGACTGATGGACGGAGTGACTGACAGACGGATGGACGTCGTAACACGCCACATCAAACATACCATAACGCAGCGGAGCAACAAACACCAAAACAGGGCCATAAATTATATTATCGTGCATCGTGTATCTGGTTCAGGTCACAGTCATGAGTGACTGCCAGCTAAACTGGCCAGCGGGGAGTGGGGCCTGGGGTGTGGGGAGTGGTGAGTGGGTCTGGAACCTGGCACTGACATCAACACCAGCAGCAGTTGCAGTCAGCGTTGGGTTTGTGTCGCGGTCGTGTTTTGCGTTCTTGCCGTGATTTGCTGTAATGCACAGCAAAAATAACACAGCAGGCAAACAAGTTGTTAGTAGCCGACAATCAGATACTCTTTAAGCTAAAAGACAACTGATTTAGTCTTAAGCTGCTAAAATAAATAAATACCATTTAACCAATTGCAATACTCTTTCAATGTTTTACTATTGGATGCAAACTTGCATTTGATAGGGGAAAAATATTTATTCACAATTGAATAACGAATTTCGTTCACACTTTACGTAATTTAAATCAATTTTTCTCAAATTTAACTATTTATAAATTGTTTATTAAAATAGTTCAAGTACAATTTCAAATAGATCTCTGCCAGAACAGATATAATACTCGTACTGTCTCATTTAAAGTATGCTCGAACTGTTGAGGTTCGCCAAGATGTGGGTCTGGATGGGTACGTTTAAGTATGTGTTATGGGTAATGTACTTATGTATCTGCTGTACTCGTACGTTTTTATGGGGTGTGCACGTGTTCTGGCCGTAATTGGACGAACGGGTTTCTTTTGTGGAGTTCATTGAACAGGTGTTGTTGTGATTTGACTTTTGAGTGATAAATCTTTGGGTCAGTCGTTTGTTAGTCACCTGTTAGTAGAAAGACAAGCACATTGTAAGCGTAAGTGTTATTAGTTATTAATATTGATATGTTTGTATGTGTAAACTGACAATCACAAAAATATCTGTTTATTGGCTTTCTGTATATACAGTGTACGCTTAAAGGGTATATTCGTAACCCTCAAGTAGAATTAGATATTATTTAACAATATCAGGATCTTCTGGTTTTATAGTCGAGATTTTCACATTGCCATCCAAAACTTATGCACTTCCAAATCGAGCCTGTGGCAGCTTCCATCTGCATTCCAGCTGCATCACCTCCTTCTCCAGATCTTACGATTTCCTCTTCGCTCGCCTCTTCCGCCGAAGTCTCCATCAGATCCCCCTACGCCTCCATCTGCGCCATCAGCATTGACGCCTTCAGCCACATCTTTACCAGTGGACTCAGGGTAAGCGTTTGCATCAGAGCCTCCTGCATGACCATTGGCAGGATCGTTCGTATCTGCACCAGCACCGTTATTTACATAGATCCCAGTGTCTCCATCTGTATCTGCCCTGGCGCCTGCTTCTGCCTCTAAATATGTGTCTGGATTGACTCCTGTTGCTGGTACTGCATTTGCTCCAACGTCACCTTCAATAACTCCACCACCATTATTACCTGTGCCCTCAAATTCATTTGCGGCTGCACCAACGCCACCTACTGGGTCCGCAGCACCAACAACTGGATCACCACCAACAACTGCGTAACCATCGACGTCGCCTCCAACGTAACTTCCAACGTCACCACCGGTGTTGCCCCCGGCGGCACCATCGGTTGCACCACCGGTGGCACCACTGACATCTCTAAAGTCTCCTCCAACATCCCCTCCAACATCACCTCCAACATCTCCACCATTGAAACTTCCAACATCACCACTGACGACACTTCCATCGTGACCTATAACATCACCTCCAAGATCTCCACCTCTGACACTTGCAACGTCGCCTCCATCATCACCACCGGCATTATCCCCGGCGGCACCATCGGTGGCACCATCGGCGGCTCCACCGACATCTCTAACGTCACCTCCATCGTGACCATCAACGACACTTCCAACGTCACCTCCAACGTCGCCACCGGCGGCACCACCGGGATCAACTCCGGCGTTAATGTTCCCTGGATACTGGCCTCTTCCCAGCGCATCAACAGAACCTTTTCCCACTGAATTGTGTTCTTCAGCTGCACCGTCGACTCCAGCGCTAACTATGCCCTCTTGTGCGTCCCCATCTATATTGGTATCCCCTTCTGCGTCTACGTCAGTAGCATCGTAAGCAGTTCCTGCGTGATCCCCGTCTTTAACTGCGCCGCTTGCTAAATCGTCATTAACTCCATCGGCATCTCCACCTGCTCCATCATTTGTGTTGGGCTCTTCGGCAGAGCCTCCAACGGACAGCGCTCCACCTTGCTCTGCCGCTGCACCGGGCTCGGCGGCTTTTACTGTGATTACTCTGGAGGATTTGGCATTATCTATAGCTGAATTGTCTCCCTCAGCATTGATTCTGGCGCTTTTAGGCTTGTTCTCCACCACCCCACCAGCAACCTCAGCTGCCTTGTCTCCACTAACTACGCCAGCGACATGGCCGCTGCTCGCGTCGGCATCAGGGCCTGAATCCTGGTTTCCTTCTGCGTGTAGATTGAGATGTTTGCGTGAATACATCCTTTTCCTGGCGGGCTTACCAGCTGCTCTACTAGAGTCTCGACTGGAACCAGTTCCACTATCATTATCCCCGCCTGTGTTGAAATTTGGCTTTTGTTTTCTTTTTGCGTTCGCCTCTTCGTCCTCTTCTGCGTAGTCCTCTTGCTCTTGACCACGATCTTGGCCTCGACTTTTTACGTTTTCATCGTCTTCTTCATCATCCCCATTGCCGCTTTCTCCGTCTTTATCGTTATTTTCGGCTTCATATTCGTTATCATCTTGGTCTTCGTCATGATAACGCTGGACTACTGCTTTGTTAGCAACATCTTCTTCTTTAGCCGGTTTAGGAGTAGTGCTGGTTGTTGTGGTCAGTGTGGAAATATATTCCCAATCGTCGGGCGTGAAAGGTCTCTCTAGGATTTGCCAGTAGAAGGTTAACCAATAAATAATAAGGAAGTCATGGAAAAGAATTAGCGATCCCAGTAAGGCGTCGTTCAGACGCATCTCGGCGAATCGACCGCCGTTAATGGTTTGTGCATGGTACATGACAAACTGAGGAAAGGTCTACAATTAGCCGCACTCCGACCATCTAGTAATGGAAATGGAAACTTACGAACAGAATAATTATGGATACGGCGATTTCGAAGACTATGTATGAAGACATATTCACTGGGGGTACCAAGAATCGAAACATCAAAAAAAAGACTGCAATAGCCAGGAACAGAAAGCCCACAATGAATAATATGGCCACATCTAAGGTCAGGTCAATCTAAAGGATATTTACACGTGTTAAATACAATACAAGCTCTGCGATAAAAAAACAAATACAAAACTCACCTTCCGCGGAAGACACGAACCAAGCAGAATGAACAGCCAAAGAAGCACAAAACATATAATAAAGAATATTACTAGATCCATCCAGTAAGTGCGAACGACTAAAGCAAACAGCGCTATAATTTGCAGCTCAACCTGATGGAAATATATTATATAAAAATATATTACTTGCGTTAGAGTCTGGTAATTCGAACTTACAATTATTAGGCAGACTATAAAATTCAATGCTGGGATAAAACGCAACTTCTCAATGAATATGAAGAGACCAAACAGGAGAACTGCCAAAACAAATGCCACAAAGCTGATATAATAGTAATCAAAGAAGAAGTCGCGTACTTCATCTCTGCGTGTAGGATACATGAGAATTCAGTAAGGTAATAATTTATAGTTATATATATATATACTCACATGAGGCAAACGACGGCCCACTGCAAAATGGCCAAAATCTGCCAGATAAACAAAAGTATATAGGTCTTAAGGGCAAACCTTCGGCGCGCTCTCTTGTAATAAACATAGTTCTCGTAGGCGGCGCTCATGTCGCTCCATTTATGGGACAGGAGTTAGTAGACGTACTGTCTACGTAGGGCTCAACATTTACTGCGAATTTTGTGTGAAAATCCACTACAAGCGAAACAAGACAAGAATCAACTGCAAATTTCACAAACACAAGACATTAACTAAAAATAAAAATCTTCATAATATTTCTGACATTAATTCTGACTAATCTGCCTAAAAAAAAAACGAATCGAAGTAGCCAATCTGGCCAAAACGGTAGCCAATTTGGCAAAGGCAACTATTCGAATTAACCGACACGGAATATATTGAGAGACTAAGAAAACCAAAAGGAGCAATGTTTTTCCTTATCATTTCATTTCATTTATTTTCTGCCTCATTTTAATGTAATTCCTCATTCATCGAAAATATATTCAGCTGTCGAGGGTTTATCTGCTGCACTCAAGAAGTCGGCATCGTTTGCTGGATTTGCATTATCCCTTTGGTTGTTTGGGCTTCCGGCGGGCTCTTCGATATTCGCATCTAATATGTCTTTGTCACGTGCTGGCGAATTCTGAGCAGGATCCTTCTTTGACTCAGACATCCATATATTATCCCAGTTTTTGTCTTTAAGCGCACTTGTAAAGCGTTTATTGTCATTTTGCAAAAAATCGATGGTTATCGGCTTATCATTTGTCTCGTAAGGTGACGTCTGCCTGAACTGGTTTATGTTTTTCGGTATAAACAACTGTTTATCTATAAAAGGGGAAGAGGTCCATTTGAGAGGCGGCCACAAGTTTTTAGAGTATCTGATTGGCTTACTCTCGTAATCGATATCGTCATCTCCAAGATCTAAAATCTTGACTCCAGCAGTCGTTTTAGCTACGGTCGTGCTCCAATCAGAGGGCGTGACCAGTCTGGCCCAAACCTGCCAGTATATTGTGAGCCAATATATGATAAGGAAGTCGTGGAACAGGATCAGCGATCCAAGGCAATAATCATGCAGTCGCATCTCCGCGAAGCGCCGCCCGTGAATCGTTTGCGCATGATACATGACAAACTGAAGGACACTAGAATGCATTTGATGATCATGACAGACTAATCCCAGCAACTTACAAACAACATAGTTATGGAGATGGGTATCTGGACGAGTACGTACGCATAGGTCTCGCACTCGGGCACGATCAGATGCAGCATAAGGAAGAAGACGGCGATGAGCACAAAGAGAAAGGCCAGAATGAACAGCAGAGCCACATGGAGCGTGAGGTCCATCTGAAGCGAACGCACATCTGTTGGAAACTCGCTTAGCAACTAGGCTGACGAATGCAACTCACCTTCCTGGGCAAGCCAATGCCTATGGCTGCGAAGATGAACAGGAGCAGGGCGCAAATACAGAAGTACATCAGCATTTCCGCCCAATAGACGCGGGCGACCAGCGCGAATGTCGCAATGATTTGAAGTTCTACCTAGATGGAAGAAACAGATTTCATTTGCAAATGGAAATGGAATGCATATACTCACAATGAAAAAAGACATTATGAAGCCCACCACATTATTGAAACGCAGGTTTTCAAAGAACAGAAACAGAGCGAAGAGCAGAACGGCGGTCAGAAAAGTCGCAATGCTGATGTAATAGTGCTTCCGGAATATGTCCCTTATAGATTCGCTGTGGTTCGGCAGGTGGGCAGTTCGTCAGTCAGCTGTAGAATGCCCCATTCGCTAGAATGCACTTACACTAGAGAGATCACCACCCACTGCACCAATGCCAGGATTAGCCATAGGACCAAAAATAAATACGTTTTCACGGAAAACTTTTGTCGAGCCCTCCTATATGCATAGTAGACATTATGCTCGGAGTACATAGCGTTTGTCCCTGGGCTGGGCAACCAAATGCAACATTCACTTCAACTTTAATGCCATCCGCTAAGAGTGCAGTCAGAATATATATGAAACTTAACAATTATGTTGTGTTTAATGTGTATGGAAAACATTATTATTTTTATTTTTTTTTATTTTTATTTTTTTTTTTATTCACTCTAAACCTATTTAAAGTCATAGCAAACTTGATTTTACTGCTCTCTGCTTTTGAATTCTCAATTTGCCAAGCTGATATCTGAATAGATAGAGTCTAGTGAAAAGGTTGTGTAGCGTATAGGGTAGCTTTAGGCTGTGAGCATAGCCTAAAAAAAATAATAGGATTGAAATAATTAAGCTAGTTCGTAGGTCGCAGAGTGTATTATTTGGAGGCGCCTCTCTGTGATGGGTCTGCCTAAGAAATTGATCTCCCACCTAAAGCTAAGACTTCTAATCGATTCGATTTCTTATATAACTCTTATGCAAATGTCGCTCCGTGTGTCTTGTTAAATCAATCCACCGGATTTCGACAGCTGCATTATTATAGGTAAATAATATATAAAATAGACTTCGACACGGGTTTGGAGACATCACCCGCTATGCGACACATATATCATGACAAAATTGTAACACCTTTGAAAAGAGTTGTATGCATACATCTTAACCCAAGTCTTAATCAATATTTGCAACTACCGCTGATCTGAGCTAACTTGAAGCTCGTCAGCTCTCACGGCACAGCTGCGGGACTTAGCTAGACAATTTTCGCAACTGAAGCATTGACAAACAAAGGGACTGCAAGCACAGGGCAGACAACAAGCTAACACATAGAGTCAACAAAAATTAACAGCAGATGTAAAACAGAAACAAAAACAACAACAACAAAAAGAAGAAGAACTTTGCTTAATGCAGCAAACTGATTTACGCTTGTTTGGCAAATTTGAGTACGTATAATGTGACTAACGTAAAGGCACAAAAACACGGCAAACTGTCAACGTCAAGTGTTAAAAATGTCAAATAAATAATGCTAGAGCAGCAACAACAACAACAACAACAACAAACAAGCAAGCACACTAATGAGCTGCCTGGCAAATGCAATGCAAACTCAAAACTTGAACGTCGAACGCAGCTCTCGATCTGCCAGAGCAAAAGTTTTCCATGAGGCTTATGCAAACAGCCAAAGCAATCAACACCAACAGTCCCCTCCCCTCGCCGCAACCCTTACCCCTACCCCCGGCCGATTGAAGCCCCATTTGCATACAAAAACCGAAACGAAGCCAAGCCGTAAGCTAATGCCAGTCACAAGCTGTGTCGTCACACGGGGCGTATGCGCAACGCACGCCTCACACGCCTAGCCAGGCAAGTGAGCACGCGGCGCTAAGGGAGGGGCTCAGGCAGACAGGTGGGCAGGTGGGCAAACCCGCAGCCAACAAAAAGAATCATTTAGCGACACATTTGGCATATCAAAATTGGATGCCCGGGTCCATCATTAAACGTCAGGCGGCATTCAAAATCAGCTGCCGTGTGCGTCGTTTATTAACTCCCAAAACTGACAACCGAGAAGCGAGAAGCGAGAACCGAGAACTGGCGATACCACGACTACGCACTATAAACAAAATACATGCCGGGCACTACGTAGTCTGTCTCGGAGGCTCAGTCTCCATCTCGCTGTCTTTAGCTGACTTGCATGCAAAATTAATTACGAGCAAAATTTATTTACGATGCTGACGTCGGCGCTGCCTTTGCTGAGCTTCTTCCATGCGCGCGCTGCCCCAGCCATAAAAGTTTTACGTTTTAGCCCTAACCGAATTCAAAGGCAGCATAACAGAGTCAGGCCCAGGCCCAGGTCCGGCCCAGAGCCCCGACCAGAACCCGGCCAGTCGGCTTAGATACATTCTCATAGCCATTTGCGGGGAGCGCCATAAAACTTGAAGCACCGCTGACATTTTTGGTGCTGCATTGCAGTGCAAACGTCGCGCTGCGGTTGTCGCTGCAGTTTTTACGAGCACTACATTTGGGGCATTTCCAACACTGGCTGGCCCGCTGGCTACCATCATAGCAGAGGACGCCCGCTGCCCAACACCCAATAGAACAATCACAGCCACCCAGTCGAAAGTACGAAATGAAATTTTAATCAGCCTCGGTTCGTGTTTATGATTTGGCTCTAAAATGGAAGCTGTTGCTGCCGACATTTCATTCGAAAGCCTCTAATGCAGTTTGTACCACGTTGGCAGAGTAATGTGGCATAGTAAATGCTTGAAATAACAAAATGCCACCAGGTTACAAAATTGAATGGAATTTGACAGAGATAATAGGACTCAGGACAAAGATAATTAGATCCGGGCTCGAATCACTGGTTCAGGCATTGATGTAGGATCGCCTTAGCTTTATATATTATTTATACAGCGCAATTATTTTGACAAGAACATTTTTAAAAATTTAATTTTTTTAATATTTTTTATTCAACACTCGACAACTACATCGTCGGTTCAATCGAAGCTTCATGTATATAAGTTATCTTTACAATTCCAACGTCGATACATCGATATATCGCTTACATCCAATACTTAAATATTTATGCCGACCTTTAAATCACATTTTTTATGCAAAACCCAAGACCCAATAGGCAATAGAATTGTTCCTCAAAATAAATATGATGACAACTGTATGTACCGATCAAAGCTGCGGTACGAACCGATTCTCTGACTGTGGTGCGGTTCGTGACATCGCTTTTACGCGTTTTTGAACCCATGTCTTGGGTTAAGCCTTGGGTTGTTAAAAATTCTGAAAATTCAAGTAAAACAATTATATTTTTATATATTATATAGATAGAGATATTTTTACATAGAAGCTGCGGCCTTAATTCGGTCTCTACCCCAAAATGTCATCTACCAAAAGTGCTAAGATAAATCCAATAATTGGGGCCAAGTTAATACTTTGGAACTGAGTCTCTAATTGTTTTCCATGCTACTGCTATATATATATCTTACGAAATAATTTTTACATAGTCTTACGACTTATGCCCACATACTAAAATTTTTTCCTTGCCCATAAAAGGTTAGAGATAAGTGTGATTTGTTATCACATATCGCATCTATGTAGATAAGCATACAAAGCCGTAGCGTAGGTCAGGGTCGAGCTGTGGCAAACAAAACTGTTGCTTGCATTTGAAAACAATCACAACAATGGCATTCAGACGACTCATGCCAACTGGTTGTTTAACCTAGTCTAATGCAAATATGAGTAGAGGCCACACCGAAGTGGAGCGGCAGGCAGGAGTCAGGCAGCCAGAGACAAGTGAGATAAGGACCACACCGGGCAGGCCTGGGCCACGTGATAAGGCAGAGTCTATGCCAGTGGAGTAGAGCAGGGCGATGATAAAATGCCGCTGGCCAAGTTCAAAGAGCCGACGACACAAACGTCGTCACATCATCAAACAAAGTGAGCAACAAATTAGAGGCAGCAACTACCAAGAAATTCCCCTGGATTAGGCAAGATGCGTTGGCTTGCGTCATCAAATTTGTAGCTGGTTATCAACAGGCTGGCGGTGGCGACGGCGGCTGATAAGCTCGACCAGAGCACAAAGAGCCGAGGCTGTGCCCGCAACATGCCGCGGCACTGTGTGAGTCATCAGGCACGGCGACAACCACGGCGACCACGACTGGAACGTGAGCTGGCACTTCGGTGACATTCCATAATCGCTTAGTTTTTCCTGCAGCGCATTTTCGTTCTTTGTCCTTATCAATTTTACGACTTCCTTCTGGGCTGCACTCGCCACTCAGAGCTCTTTTCCCGAGTCCAGACCACCGGCTAGCTGCAATTAGCCTGATTTTCGATAGTCGGATCGCAGCCCGTGACTCGCTTTGGTATATCTCAGTTAATTGATATTTATTGCTGGAACACGTTTTAGGAACTTTTCTCTTGAAATTTTTGAAACACACAACTTTGTTTTTCCAATCTTATTTTTATTGGCAATTGGGAATTATGGAAGAAACTTTATGGTTCTATAGAATATGAGAAGCTTTAAAGAAAGTCGGTGAGTCAGACAAAAAGGAATGGGTAGACGTTTAGACTGAGCCTTATTTGTTTAATAACTGAGAATGAAAAAATGTAACTCTTCAATTACAAATGGCTTCCTTAAGATATATATAAGATATGTATACCAAATGGCAATAAAATTCCAAATGCTTCTAAAGATAAAACTGCTGCAGAGCTATAAAAAGGCAACTGCAGGCAGCGTAAGAAGTGCCCGAATCCCCCTCCGCCTGTGCATTCGTCAGCTGTCCATGGCTTGAAGTCCTGGGCTATCATATTTCCAATACATCCACGCTGAAATAACCATGAGGAAGCAGTTTTTTTTCGTCCAACTTAGCAACACTTAAGAGGTTTCCCTTAAAAAAAATAAAAACATGGCATGGATGTATCGAAAATTAACAATCGCTGTAGCCTTGATTTATGAATGAGTTTGTTCTCAGGACATTTTCCACGGCATGATGCGCCACTTTTTAGGGGAGTCAGTCCGGGATTATTATGAATGTGTGTATGTAGTCGGGCGACTACTACTTAAAAGTAAATAAATAATAAAGGAAATTAGAGTCTTGTTTGCGAAGGAAATGCGTTGGCATGAGTCGCAGAAACCCTGAGATATGATATGTCATTGACAGGCTACTGTTGGGTAAATAACTCGAAAAGGTAAGCCAACCTTAACGCAAAGATGAGTTATGGAACTCGAAAGGTTGTTTATATCAGTGAAAGTGAAATGAATTGAATGTATTCTAAATTTAATAAGTGCATGATAGGGTGAGCGGGTAATTTTCAACTCTTGACCCCTGATTCATGAAACAACCTGCTTTTGGATTCAAGAACTCCTGCTCTGCGCCACAGGAACAGCAGCTCTATCAACTTGAGAGAGACCTTGGCTCAAATTTATGGCATCTACGATTATGAATCCTGTCAAGCAGCAGGCAAATTTCCAGTTAAACCAGATAGAACCTCGCAGTGTGTGGCTATTGCGTTGGAGTTGAGGTTGCTCGAAATTCTGGGAATAGATTGAAGACCATAATTATGCCCACGCTTGCCATTTGCTGGCTGCTTGTCAATTGCAAAAGCAAACACAAGTCTTGACAGACGCTCGCAAAATGAGCACAACAAAAGCCCAGAGTTGGAAGCCGAGCTGTGGGCAAGACAATGCCTATAAGTAGGATGCGAGTTACTGCTACCTGCCACATGCAGCTCAGTTGTTGGCCTTGGCATTTATCCAGTTACCAGTTACCCAGTATTCGGTGCTAAGACAATGTCAATGTCAATTCGCTGCCCTATTCTGGTGCTGACAAATCAGCAGGCAGGCCAAGAACTTATGAATAGGCGTAGGATGAGCCTTCGTTCTTTGGCCCAGGATGGCAGGATGTGGCCTGTGCCTGCCACTGATCGCTTCATTATGGCATCAAACATGTCAATTTGGTTTGGCCGAGCTAAAATGTTGCAACTGCTCACTTCCTGTAGCACAATTCACAGATCTATCAAAAGAACTCAACTCGGATAAATCAATTTGTCGTCCAAGTGTCAGGGCATAAATGCACAGAAAATATTTTTGTTATTGCTCCAAAGTCAATGCCAAAAGCGGCTTAAAAGAAATTGAATGGCTCGCACGGTAATTTAGATTGATGGCCATTTAGATATGGCCCCAAGGACAAGCGAAAGTGTCTGGAAAATTAAAGCGACAAATTTGCGCAGTCCTTCAAGAAACCCAACCTTTTTGCTAATTTTATGGCTAGTTCGTGACCGAAACTATGGCCGACCACAAAAAGTACCTGTATTATTATTATGACTTCGACTAGAGCCAGGACCAGAACCAGGACCAGAAGCGAGTCCTTGTGCTAACCTGTTACGCCAGCCGCATGTGAGCATTAAATTTGGCTTTCCACGAGTCTAAACTCGCGACTGCCACGCTCGCTGCCCCGAAAATTTGGTTGCAGGTAAATAAAATTTTTACGTGCTCACGCGTCCCGTCAACTGTTTTTCCAAATTTTGAGTGCCTTCGCACGTTGTTTTTTCCAGAAAATTAGTTTAAAAGCATCATAAAATAATTTTCGTGTGCACGTTGAACATTTTTCGCGCTCGCATTTGCCGTTTTATTGCCAGCCAAGTTGAATGGCTTTTAACTTTTGTACCCTCTACTCTCCGCAATCAAGAATCATTTGCTCCGAGTCTAGGTCTTGACTTTGACAATTTTATTACTTGAATAATAATACGAAAGAATGCTCTCTGACAGCAGCTATTGCAATTAGATACATTTGAACTTTGAATACAGGGTATTTAACAGTTGAGCATTGCCAAGTGTGTCCTTTGCAGCTTGTTATTTAACGCGCAGGTGTGTAAATGGATTTTGAGTACTTTTCGTTTTGGGCGCTTAGATAGCCCATCGTCATCATCATCAGCATGAATAGCATTGGCAATTCTGTTTTTCAAATGATCCGCTGCACGGCCATCATAAAAGACCCAGAGCCAAATTAGATTTATGCGTTTTCGGAGATTTTACAGTTTTATGGCGGTCAAAAGGTTGGGGCTGGAGCCGGGACCGAGACTGGGGTAGTAAAAATCGAATGCTGCTCGCACTTTGGCTGGGGTCAGTAAATGGTAATTAGAGATACAATTTATGCCGGGTATCCAAGGAATATTGTAAGCAATTACAAAGCTCAGTTTGTGTGTTGCTCATTAACAGATTATATAAATAACTAATTGACTTTTATTTGGATAAGTGTATAAAAATACATTTTCACATTATTTGCAGTTCCTTATAAATAGTGAATCTTTAACTTTAAGATTAGGCAACACTTTGAAATACCTTAAGTTTTTATTACGCATCCAAATGACGTCTGCGTTTCCTGATTCTTATCTCTAGATAACATGAATCATGTGTCTGCAATCTACAATTATTATTATTTCATCTTAAGTGTTAAATCTTACAAAATTCTGTGTGTGTGAATCACATGGAGATAAAATAATCTTATTCATGTTTCTATTGCAGTCAGCAAAGAAATTGCAATTTGGATATGTCAACAATTTGGTTTTTTCCCCTTTCGATTAATTTAAATAGTTGCATATATTTTTTGGTAATCGACCTTCCCCATTTGTGGCGCATGCGATTGTCCTTTGGCTCTGGCGTAATCCATACCATAATGCACTTAAGCAGCACGCTTCCTCCCACATGTATCCTCAAGATACAAATAACTACAAGAACATGAGAGCAGCGGAGCAAAAGAGAAGCGTTGGCAAGACAAAAAGGCGAACCTCTTGTAATTTGAGCAATTTGTTTTCATAAACAACGCTGCGAGCAAACCTTCTGCCTTATACAATATGAGGCCAGCGGCCAGTGAATAGTATCTGGTATCTGGTATCTTGTATCTTGTATCTGGCATCTCGTGCTGGTTGGCTGGCAAACTGTTTGCGAACGCTGCTGTGTGTTTTCATAGGAATTACGCTGAAAACGGTTGTTAAGCATCTCTCAAGTTAAGCATGTGTGGATGGGGATTTATTTAAGATGCGGCTGCATGTTATTCCTGCTTTTAGCAGCACATCCTCCGAAAACAATCACAGATCCTTAACAAACCACTTGCCTGAAAAAATATGCTTGCAACTTGCTCGTGCGGTTGAGGCGTCAACGTTTTAAGTGCTCCGCTGTGCCCCCGCCGCCTGTCCCTCTGTCTAGTTACTTTGTAATGGGTTTTAATAACAATTTGCCGCAAATGTGACCAGGTTTTTGCTTATACTACTTCTGTTTGTGTAAATATAATTTCTTTAATTGGATTTTGTCGTCGTAGCGGCAAACACGCGCATTAAAAGCGCCCGCAAAAACATTCGCCATTTGGCGGCGTCGGTGTGAAATTAAGAAGCAGGCAGCAAAAGCAACAAAAGCAAAAGCAACCAGACAGCCGGACATTTGGACAGACCGCCAGACGGACAGTGAACAGTGGACAGTGTACCATGCAGCTGGTAAAACCCGTTAAAATAGCGCCCAAAACAAAAAAATATATATACACAACTTGAGGCTAAGCTCAGTCTTTTAAACTGCGGCATACGCTGCAGCTGAGTTTTATTTAATGATTTTCTAATATTAAGCACCTATTTTTGTTTATTAATAAATAATTTAAGTAGAATTATACTTAATTTAGATACATTTTATTATTTTAAGTTCTTTGCGTTTTTAGCTTATTTAGCCATAAATTAAATTTAGATTTAAACTTATATCGAGTTCCTGCTTTGGCCATGTTTGTTAGGTCTTTTCTTAAGCTGAGCCCTTTTTATAAAACGGTGCCCAAAGCTCAAAGCAGGGCATACGTATACGTAATATGCTGAGCAAATGCCTGTGACAGGCGACAGCGCGACACGCTGTCTAACAATTTTAATTTTCAATTTTAACTGCGACGGACAATGGGGCCGACGACGATGACGACGACGACGACGTCACACGGTTCGCCTTTTAGTCAGCTCCACTCGCAGATGGAGCCAGCGTCGGAGCTGGAGTCCCGTCCAGTTTTATCCGGCCCGTTTAACTGGGTCACTGGTGTCAATCGTTAGCTGGTTCTGCTTGATGTTGTTATTGTTGCTGTTGTCGCTGTCGTTGTTGTTGCTGTTGTTGTTGCTGTTGTTGTTGTCAACTTAATTATGTCGCAATTGCTTTGAAGTCGACTTTTGCAAATGTAAACCAACAGCAGGTGGCATTGCTCCATGGTCCATAGTCTGTGGTCCGTGCTCCGTGCTCCGTGGTCCACAGAGCCATTTGAAATTGCGCTTTATTCAATTTTTATGCGCACCATACCATTCCCCGCACTCGTCGCTCCAGTACCCCCCCCCCCCCCCCCTCCCATTTTTAGTGGCTGCAACATCGTTGTCACCACTTTAATTGGATTTGCCCCGCTGACGCGTTGCTTTGCCTTTGTCTTTGGCATTAGCTTTGCCATTGCCGGCGCCCCACTCTCTGCCCGTCTGCGTTGCTTTACTCTTACTTTCCCCCAGTCGTCCAAGACTTGGGAGCCATCGTCATCGTCATCATCATCGCCTTCGCCATTTGCCATTTTCCATTCTCTGTGGCAGTAGCTAAAAAGCTGCAGCGCATTAAAAATTGGTTTTGTTATTGGCTTAATTGAATTGTTGCAGATTGGACTTTAAATACGCGACTGCCTCATTTGGCCGCCACCTCCGACTAGCTGTTGCTGTTTTGCCTGGGGCAATCTTTCTTTACCCGAGTTTTCATAGGGTAGCGTCAACAACTTGGCGTGCAATTAATTGTAGCTCGACATGCTTTCAGCGCCAGCAAGTGCCAAGGAATGGGTTGCCATGGAATGGCTGGCTGAATGTATGGATGAGTAGGGTGGTGTGAGCCATTGCTGTGGTACCCAAGACATGTAAGTCATGGAATTAGAGCAGTGCAGCGGGCGTGTGCCAAGTGCTAGAAGCAGCTGCAGGCGGCTAACCTCATTTGAAATGCAAATTATGTGGGCCTTTAAAAGATGACTGAAATGAAGAATACTCAAATTAGTCCACAGCTCTAAAAATAATATATTATTATTATAGAGGCAAATGCAATTAAGCTAAGTCTGAAACCTTTCGGGAATTAAAGCTGAATGCTTACTGTTGCTTTTTAAACAATAAACCTTGCTATAATAGGTATTCTTTTTCTTCGAAATGTTACACTGTGTGTATTCACTTTCATTGGGGCCGTGCAAGAAATTTGAAGGCTTTGTTTGCCCCATTTACCCCATTCCAGTGTCGTTTGGCCATATCACTTACAGCGCAAAACAAAGCGCCGCTGTGACACTTTCCCAGAATTGCTAACTCGGAAAGTCAAAAGCAAACGCTTTGTAATGCTACTGTCGCCAGTCTGATGATGTTGCCCCCGTTGCCTGCACTCGCCGCCCCAACCCTTGGTGCCCCACAAAAGTGTATTAAAAAAAACCGATTTCATTGTTTGCATGCAACAACGTTGACGAGGCAGAAAGAAAAATGTCAACAAAAAAGAAAAATATCAGACTGGGACTCAAATTGGAACTGATTGACACCAAGATGCACAGCAAACGAGGTGGGGGAAAATGATTGTACAAGGTAACACTCGAAAACTAATGCGCTTATCAGAGAAAATTGATCGGGCCTACGAGAGCGTACCGTCTCCTACAATGAATGCAGGTGATTGTTGCTTGTATGGGGAAATAATTAACATGTACTTTCGATTTCGTGACTTGAGGTCTGGAGGCCCGAAAAGAAAAGCAGCCCGTGGAAAAAGTGAAACGAAATGGAGCCACAACTGCCCCCTCCACCCCTCCTGACATTCTCACACACTTCTCCGGAGTACAATCAATAACATTTGTAATGTCAATAATGACAAGCCCGACAAGGCGTCGTCGGGCAGTTCTCGAAATTGAAAGTTTATGGCTGATGGATTTGATGAATTACCCAACCAGAAAGCCGTTCAAGCACCTTGCATATCATTTTAGGGTACCCCTCGCAGCGATAAGAACGCGCCGATAAGCCAGTCGAGTGATTTCCCAATGCAAGTCAAGCGTAATATCTGGAATCAATCATAAAACGCATTTATTGATTGGCCAGCTACAATGTTGTACCCTGTTTTTCTCCAGAGAAGCCAATTGAGGTCGCCAAAGTAATCCCTCGATCGGCTGGGGCTGGGCGCCAAGTGCGAAATTAGGGTTAATTGAGATATATTTTTTAATAGACAATTACTTGAAAATCCCAAAACTCTTTAGAACCTAAACGTTGATTGCACAATGCGGGGCTAATGGGCCACATGAGTTCAGCTTCAATGACTAGCAAAATCCACATCCGGACTAAACTTAATTAGCACACACGCGTTTGGAGAACATATTTGAAAACAAAGATAAATTATCAAAAATTTAAAACGAAAACCAGTTGCATTTCTTGGCTATAAACAAGACTATTATAGATGCACAGTGAGTAAGATATGATCAGACAGTGTCTAAATAATCCGCTTATTGTTAGATTTATAGCACGACTACTGCGGGCATTTCTAATTAATCGTGTTGCGATTTGCATAGCCATAAGCCAAGACTATAATGTATATATAGCTATTCAATTTTTCCTCGATTTTATAGCGTGATTCTACACATTCGCACATTGTCAGATATTAACGATCAATTTCTAATCGATACAAATTATCTCTGTGCCTATGTAAATGTCAGCAAGTGCTCAATAAAAGATATGTATACCGCAGATTTCAATTAGATGTTTATTTATATAAAACATTTCCAGTCGATTATTCAAGTGGTCAACAACGGCGATTAAAGCCTTTAAGCCATATTTAGTTAATCTTTGATCTGCACTTTAACGTATGGCTACAAAATGAAATTAATTATTGTATATTTAATACTCGTTTTTTATACTCTTTATATAGTATAGTAAAGTATAGTGTACTCAGTTATGCCATCCCATGGGCGGAAACTGTTGTGTATGTATGTGTGTATTTATTTGTGTTTGTAGTTATGTATTCATGCAGAAGCGCAATTTACATCTCGCTGCGCTGAAAATATATATAAAATTTTTTTTAAATACAGTCCTACTATGCGATTCTCATGAATTGCAGTTTACTTCTCGCTGCGCTGGGAATATATAATAAATACAACTATTTTTAAATACCGCCCTACTATGCGATTCTCATGAATGTTTTTATTATGACCATTATATTTACCAGTTTTGTATATTATATAGTATATCTCATTCTCTTTATATTTCTCTTGCTGTTCCCAGAACTTACTCTTTACTTATATTTGTCTTTCAGATATGCGAATATATTGTTTTCTGTCTAATTTACCATTGGTATTAACTATGCGAATTTTTGGGTAAGTCCATATGTTCATATATATTAATAAGTAAATTTGAATTTATGTTAAATCAGTCATGTTATCTTTTACTTATATAAGAATTTCATATAATATGAAAACAAAAGAAACAATCAGTAGAAATTTATTGAGAAATTAATTTTTATATTGATTAGATTTATGTATTTTTAGCTAGAACATGTTTGATAACTACTTTGGCATAGATTCTTATATTAGATCGGATTATTATATTATTATGTATTATTCTACGATTAGCTATCTGTTGAAATTTGATAAGTTAACTCTTGTGCTATCTGAAGTATGACCAATTGAATCCATATACGCAGTGTTTAATGTTGCATTACGACATTTTCACCTATGCCGCAAATCGATTACACGAATTGCCGAAACAATCAAGGTATTAACTCTTGCCAAGACCCATATGGTAGCCCATGCCCCCTGAAAAGGAGGCACTGCAAAGCTTAGCTGCACCTATAATAAAAAATGTACAACAACAACAAACTTATAAAGCCACTTAGCGGTCTAGAATGTCGAAAAAATTTATGCTTGAGTGCTAATAATGTTCAGTGAATTGTTGTACGAGTATTGAGGAACCTTTGAAGCGATAAACCAACAAAATTGTTGAAAACTATGACAGACGACGGCGACGACGACTGCCAAGTCGAAGACGACAATAAAATGAAATAACATTATAAGTACTATATACAGATACAGATACATATTTACGAGTATGGGCCCTAGGCGCGGGCACGAGTAACCTGGCCAAGCGCAACGAACTTGAAGCTAACGCGCCCCAAGATTATCTGAGACGGGCAAAACCATAAACAAATAAGGAAAAATTCAATCCGAACGACAACGTTCTTGGTAGGTGGACTGCAACCGTGTGTATCTGTGTGTGTTTGCGTGTGTGTGTCATTACAGCTGCGGTTCATTGACATTGAATGGGTTGACAGTTGGGCTGACGTCGGATCTTGGCTGGTTCGGGGGAGTTGTGTGTAGAGCGAGAGCTCCAGAGTTGGATTGTGTTTTGTTTTGTGCAACTGCGTTTTTAATTGTGCATGCAATGAAAGCGGCACTCAAAATGCACTTGTTAGATGGCAGACAGAGAAGAGACACATGCACAGTGGGAATCATCAGGCAGAAACATAATAAGGACTAGGGCTAGTGGCAGGACCAGGCCTAGGCTACTTTCTGTTCGGCTGGTTTGCCGCTGCCTCGAGTGCTGCATGCTCACGCTTAATTTCTACGAATTCACAAAGCAGTTACAAAAGGCAAAGACAATGCCGGGGCATGCGGCATGTTGCATGCAGCATGCGGCAACGGGGGCTTGAGGCAGGGTACTACGCGGAACCTTGAGGGTTGCATGACCTATATCACAGTTTAGAGACCAGGCAAGGCTTGCCAGCAGCAGCAGCAGCAGCAGCAGCTCGACTTCGAAGACGTTGACGACAACTTTCCCAGGGCATCTCACGGCACGTCTCGGTCCATATGACAAATGTTTCACATCAGTGCGTTCCGACTGCGGCAATTACCTGCCTATGCGACTGTTGTTGTAATTATTATTGTTATTCCTCCTAGGATCCCTCCCGGCGTCACAGCTCAGTTGGTCGTCCGTTGCGTCTTGCTGAGCTTCATACCGAAAAAAGAAATGGGCCCATAGTCTGCAGCTCAGAGCTCTGCTTCTATACTGAATCTTCGGGCTCAGGGAACAAGTGCTTCGCCTGGCAGGACGTCCTCAGGGTATGACTTTATGGTGCACAGTTCACCACAGGAGCTATGGCAATGCTAGATCTGGGTTTTCCTGGTCTCATTTTTTTTGGACTGATTGATGCTGCAGCTGATTACTCAATTAGAGTGTGTGAAATGCATTGCGAGCATGTAATTATGCGGAAATTGAGAATAGATTTTCACATGTGCGAAAGTGCACAACTGACGACTCAATTTGAATTGGGAGGAAACGAACAATAAAATCTCAGGAAGTATCCGTCATAAATAATTTTCATATGCTAAGTGGAAAGTAGTTCACGCTGAGTTCTTAAGTGGAAAAAGCTGTGCAGCTGGGTAAATGTAATAGAAAAATATCAAAAAATCTATTTAAGAAAATCTATAAATGTCTGAAGAACATGCCAAATTGGGACGAGGTGGGAAGTTATGAGACTTATGTGAATCATAAAATGCAATGCTATAAAGGTCCGAAATGATCGCCAAATTTGCAGTAACATTATATATTATATTTTGTTATATTTATATTCAGAGTCGAAATTGTTAAAAACAACGTGAGATGCGATTAATTGTCTGTTTCTAGAAAAGGTCGGCAGCTTTATTCATATAATTAAAGCTGCATTCTTGCGATTACGGCAAATGGGGCTTTTGGGCCTGGGGGGAAACCAAATCTGAGTGGAATGCAAGCGAGGGATCCACAATCTGGCCTTATAAGGTCAATTCACACAATCAATTGGGAATGAAATACGTTGTTCAAGATCAAATTTAAGCCGATTTATGAATGTCAGAAGCGCTTGACAAGCCTGCAGCCAATAGGTAAATGACCAACGCAAATGGATTGGAATGATTAAAATAAATATATAAAAAATGAATAAACTATGGAAAATTTGTTGGTCGGTGTGCTGCATTATGCAAAGCAGCGCATCGACTTCGTATTGGACTTGGACCCCGTGGCCAGTGAAAAATTAAGCGGCTTTATCAGTGCCATCACCCGCATGCAAAGACAGAGACTCTCGGAGACTCTGCTTCTGCCTCTGCCTCTGCCTCTGCCGCTTAGCCGGCTTCAGTCGCCGACTGGCCGTGGACTCATTAATTTTTGTGGGGCTCAGCACAGTAGTCGGCATTGAATACAAAGCCAGAATGCAGAATGCCTAAATGGCCCATTAGGGTCTTAAATTAAAGCCACTTGGCCTGCGCCAACACAAGTCGGTCAACTGGGCCCCAAGGGTCAGCCAGAAGCCAAAAGAAAGCGGCAGAAGACAGCGCAACAAAGACACGTCTTGCCACCAGCTACCGCACTGTACAGCTATAGGGCTTTACGGATAGGCCGGGGCAGGGTGGGTACGCAGGATTAGCTCACCTAATTAGATGGCCATTGTCTTACTGCGTGCGACAGTTGGGCAGAAATTATTGCAATAGGTCTGGAGCCAGACAAGCGAGTACCTGGCCAAGGTCTGGGCCCATATGGTTACCCGCAAGAGCCGCAAGTCTCCGCATTAAATGAGCTGAAAAAAAAACGTCATCAACTCTGACAGACGATGCAGCAACCCGGCAAGATTTGCTAATCTGACCCTCGTAATAGACAATCAGCTGGGTTCCCTCTCTCTGGACCAGAGCGGCAAAAGGGCCTCATCATCATCTTCGTTTGTTGTGCTGATTCATTTCGCTGGCCGCAAAGATTAGCTGATCATGATAAGAATGTTCTTTTGTGCAGTCGATGAGCTCATCATTATCAACAGGCCCAAGCAACCCTTTATAAATTGCAATGGAATTTATCATAGAGGAAGCTCGTTGAAAGGCTATTTCAATGCTTGTTTTCTACGAGAAACTGATCTTATCCCGGATTTGTTGTGAGTGCATGTGTTTCCTATATCAGTTCTTATCGGGATTACACAAAATGGCCATGATCAGTGTTGATTCATGTGCATATTTATTATATATTAAGAGAAATGTGAATTTAAAAAAGAAACTAAATCCAGTTTATGTCTATATATAAAACTGTTTGTCCTGACTGACTAACTTTATGTGATGAAGGTGTACGTTAAGACGGGGTTTCGGGAAATTCCACCCGCATGTGTAAAAAAACGCGAAAACGTTTGTATGAAACTTTTTTGTTTACCATCCGATCGGCCTCAACTCATTTTCAAAGATCTACAAAAGACCATAATGAATAAGTGTTGCAGCGATTTCCACCCGTTCGGCTTAAAAATCAATTCTAAATAAGTTCTTCGTGGATGATAAATGCGGGTGAATATATCACTCTATTTTTGCACAAAACTTGCCACGGGCAAGGCCGGGTAAAATACCCGCTAGTATATATGTACATATACATATTATCATCTTAACCTACAGCTGACTCGTCATATAATTACATATCCATCAAACGCAAAACGAGCAGCTCTTGCATTCTGTGTGCTGTACCAATTGCTGTCTCCTACCTGACAGCAACACCAAACTTGATCTTGCACCAGGTGAATGCATAAAGAATCCGCTGTTGCTTAGGCTTGTGCGCCCACAAATTGTTCTTCAGTCCCGAAATACCGAAATAAGATATCTGCACGTAGCTGTAATTTAAAACCCCACCAGTGAAAAAAAAGAAAAAAAATTAAAAAAAGCAACAACTACAAAACGAGAAATGGTCTCAGGCCCCGTCAGAAACCTACAAACATACACACACACACATACACGCAGAGAGACACACGCGTATTATCCTACGGCAATAATTTCTTTTCTCAGACAAACGGCCGAACAATACAAATGTAGAGATATGTCATTTGCCAGGCAAAACGAAATCGAAGAACAGAACAGAACCGAAATGAAGATCGATGCTCCATAACAGTACGACTGGGACAAGAACTGGAACTGGAACTGGGACTGGGACTGCGCTGGAACTGAGACTGGGCAGGCAACATGTGCGCCGCTTTGTAACGCCAATTATGGGCCCATAATTCGAAGGCATTGTCTCGAGCACAAAAGACGAACTGAGCGAGCATTACACGAGCGAGAAGAAGAAGATCATTTCCCAACACACACACACACACACATATGCACACGCCTCAGGCCCTAGTTCTTGGCGATGCGTAACGAAGCGGCAAATGAGCAAAAGCCGCTTGCTGAGCGCATTGAGCACATTTGAGCGCATCTTTGGCCAGGTAGCGCGCTCTCTCCCACCCTCGCTGAGATGTTCGGACGCGTTGCCGCTCTCTCGCTCTTGAGTGGAGTTAACAGAGCGCGCTTGGTGATCGAGCCGAGCTGCCTTCGGCTCTGCTCTGCGTGCTGAGCGCTAATCAGTTTATTTGCAGACGTAGCCGCCGCCGGACGTGTGTGTGCAGTGCCAAGAGCCAAAAAGAAGCCAAGATACAAATACAGATAGAGATTGAGATTGAGATACCGATACGAATACAGTGAAAGTGTGCCGCAGCAAAAGATACTCGTAATTACTGAACGTGATCCGAGTGCGTACAGAGGTAGAACGAACAGAACAACGATATATAAGATACAATGGAGGGCCTGCCACGCGCATTAAACTACGAACTGTCGCATGATCTGCATTTCGATCATTTCGGCGGCGCCGCACAACAAATATTAGAGAACGGCAAGAACCCCGCCGCCGCGGAGGCCTCAACACCCACGATCAGCACACTGGATGCGCTGGCCAATAGCGATTTTCTGCAAAAGATTGGAGCCACCATCTTCAACTCGATACAGCTGAAGCATCACAAGCTCAACGAAGCCATCGCACAGAATTCCAGCGAAGTGACCATGGATTACGACTTTAGCGCTAACCGTGTGGTGCTGGACAGCAGCAGCGTGGATCAACTGCAGCAGCAGCTGGAGTACGACAAGTTCATGAACGAGGTGTGGATTGGCATTGTCTTCACACTTATCTTGATCTCCATGGTGTTCTGCATATGCTCCTGCTTCCTGTACCATCAGTTTCGCACCTGGAAACGAAATTGTAAGTAAATCCCAACGGATTCCACAGCTGTGACAAGTCGCCGCCTTCAGAGCAGTCGCTTTTTGATAGGGGGTGTGTACTATAAATAAGTACGATTAGGCCATATCAAACAACATCAAGTACATAATACTGAGCTAAAGGTTTTTCCTGCTTTGCTTGGCATTTATGATTAGCGTCAAGGGGCACGGAAAGTTACGCAGCCATCGACTGAGGTCTACGTGCTAAAATGTAGAGCACAATTTCAAGCAGCTCTCGGGCGATATTCATGAATGAATCAGAAATGCCATGAAATTGCGAAACATTCTTGAATGGGAATTATCGTAAGGCTAATAACAAAGATTGCTTAAGCTGAAATGCTTTGCGAGCCACTTTAATAGGCCTGAACTTAGTTGGCCTAAGCGTAAGCTAATGCTAGCAATTAGCTCGGGACTACACACGTGTAAGCTTTAATTTGAATAGACTTTGACTTTGTTTGAGAGCTATTCACACTCTGAATTCTCGTCGAGTTCTAATTTTTGCCGTTTCGGCCTTCAAAAGAATTGGCACATAAACCATGGCCATGGTTTCTTGTTCTAAACTTTTCTTTTCTTTTTCATACTCATGTTTGCTGTGCAAGCAGAAAATGTATGAATAAAAAGAGAAAAAAAGTGGAACACAAAAAAGATTCATGCAAAGCGCATTTTGTGAGCGGCAAACAGGTTGAGATTAAAATACAAAATAAATGCACACAAAACTATATATAATATAAACTATATATAGTCCAGTACGGCGTGCATGTAATTAATATTGTTGGGTAACATATAAATAAAAGTAAACAATCAAAACACGTAATAAAAATGCAATGTGTAAATGGAACTGGATCATTTCTCAAAGCGACTTGGCACAATCACACACATGCAATCCGCAATCCCTGAAGTCTGTCAACTAATCAACAACCTTTCTCTCCGTGTACAGATCATAACAATGCCAATAGCTCATCGCAGTGCACAATTATTGATATCGAGGCACTGAAATTGCAGCCCGATTCGGAGGATCCGGTGCCGGAATACACATTGGTCTCCGGACTGCCCAGCTATGAAGCTGCCTTGGAGTTGCTGCATAAAACCCCGCAATCGTCGTGCCTGATTGTCTATCCAAGCGTGTTTAATATATTCAATAAGCATGAAAGAGGAACAGCAGCAGCAGCAGCAGCAACATGTGCAACGGCAACTACAACAACAACAACAACAGATGCAGTAGAAGCTGCAACAACAACAACAACAACCACATCGCGGACACAGTCGATGCCTTTGTGTGAGGCATCAACTCCGCTGTTGCCAACAACTACAACAACAACAACAACAACAACAGCAGCAGCAACAGCAACATCAACAACCACACCCACATGCGAAAGCATTAAGTCCAATTTTGTGCCCAGCTATGCTGAGGTATTTGGCTTTAAGACCATCGACGAGAAGAAGAAATCTGCGCGTTGCCAAAACCAAACGAGAGACGAGACATCGAAAGGCCAAGGCGATAAATGCTAAATATAGTATGGCTCTCCGGGGTGTGTAACACCGAGATCTGAACCGGCTGGATGGTCAAGATCTGAACGATACCAACCAAAATGTGCTCTGTGATAATTGTTGCTGTTGTGGCTAAATAGTTGGCCGCGATTCGATGCGATATGATATTTATGTACTTAGATTCAACTAAGCGCTGTGATTATAGAAAAGAAAGAAAGAAAGACAGACAACTCGCAACAAATGATATAAAAACTACCTGTACTTATAAATACCTACATTCTCGATAATGATTTGTTCAGCTTTATTGCTTTATTGTTATTAGCTTCTAAGTAGACAACAATGTGACGCATAATAAATTATACAAATATTATACTTTAATATAGCTCGTCTTCTATTGTTCATAAACTAACTTCAACTGCTGCCATCAACGCCCTTTGCATTCGCATTTATTATTTTGCTATCAATCAAAGTGGCATTCAACTTGATTTTCAGTCGCTGCATCTGATTTGATTGACGCCTGAATCAGAAACCATTCGGCGTCTATCTATCAGCCCCATCGTATCCCTTCAAGGGCTTTCCCAGCCATTTCTTTGTTGAGCTTTATAAATAGCGGCAACAGCTCAGCGGATGCCAGACCAGATTGAGATAGTTGCCACCCAAGCAGATAGACAGACGGACAGACGGACAGATGGAGACAGTTTGACTTTGACATTTAGCAAAGAACGTGCCACGTGATAAGCTGCATAGAGAAGCCAGCTGGACTCTAAAGAGTATGTGCTATTGTATGCGATTCTACGAGTACTTGCAATGCAATTGTTCCTGTCATTTGTATTGATAAGCTCGCCAGACTCGGTCCAGCTATGCAAATTTGTTTACTTGTGCTCTGCTCAGCTCAACTTGGACATAAATAATGATGTTACAAAGTGTTTGTTTTTTTTTTTTTCGAAGCTGTAAAGATGTGTGCAACAATTACTAGTAAACAAAAAAATCAAGTCACAGGGCACAAAACGTGCAGCAAAGTGAAAAACAATGTTAATAGATCGCTTACATTTATTGCTCCTAAGTGGTTCGAATAAAACTAAATGAGCTATACAAAGGTTTTGTTCGAGAACCGGTTTCTTTTCAACTGAAACACTCTGAATTTAACGGAAAATTTAACAATCATGTAATATCTTTTGGATATTGCAACTAATTTGATTAGAAACAAAGTTAATTTTACAATCAACTTTATCTATCGGATAAAACATATGTGCGTATGAATCGTAGCAATTAAACAATCATGTAATATCTTTTGGATATTGCAACTAATTTGATTAGAAACAAAGTTAATTTTACAATCAACTTTATCTGTCGGATAAAACATATGTGCTTATGAATCGTAGCAATTAAACAATCATGTAATATCTTTTGGATATTGCATATAATTTGATTAGATACAAAGTTAAATTTACAATCAACTTTATCTGTAGGATAAATCATATGTGCTTATTAATCGCATCAATGAAACAATCATGTAATATCTTTTGGATATTGCAACTAATTTGATTGGAAACAAAGTTAATTTTACAATCAACTTTATCTGCAGGATAAAAAAGCTGTGCGAATGAATCGCAGCATTTGCAAACAGCATGCATTTGATTGCACTTTTAATTTATTTATTTGACACTCGGCGTTATTTATATTTACTAACGTATTTTTATCTGCCCAATTGCAATTTCCCCGCTTATCTCTGCCGTACGCTTCGCAATTATTATTTGTTTGCTGCAAATGGCAATAACAAATTGCTGCGAAAGTCGCGAAAATGCGTCGACAGGCAGCGCACCTATGGGGCAGGTCAGGTGAGCGCGCAGGCAAATAAAATTCCATAACTATAAAGTGGATAGCGCAAATTATTCACTTTACAACTTAACATTCATCATAGTATTTGCCGGCTCTGAAACGAGTGCAGCAACTGCCACAGCAGAGGCATCCGTGCTCAAGGGAGGGTATTAAACCACTTGCTATGCATGCGCGAAAAGGTGCCAACTGCCAGTTGCCATTTGCGATTTGCATATTGTGTGGCAGCGTGTTACAGTCGCGCAAATAATATATTTTAATTGTAATTGCAATTTATGACAGCACTAAGTTTATTTGACACTTTATGATATTTTCTATGCATTCTAAGTGGCCCCCTGGGTTTGGTGGAAAACAAAAACTGAAATGGAGAAATGACTCACTGCCAAAGCCTGACTCGGTGGGGCTTTAGCTTTCTGCATCTGTTTATATCGATTGACGAACTTTTTGCTGTCGCCAAAACAAAGCAAACCTGTCAAACTGTAGAATGTGCCGCAGTGTGTGCAAATTATTTCATTAGCCGGCATCGATATCAAACAACGCAAAATATTCCAAAAATGTTGCGCATGCGCGTGCCTATCAATGCGTGCCCGGACTATGTTTCCCGTCTGCCGTCATTCATAACTAATCCACTCACGTAGGCTCCATATACTGACAAAACCGATTAAGTTTCCAGCTCTCGAACTAACATACATACGTATCTATAAAAGTATTCTCTGTCATTGCACAGAATTCATTCTCTCTCAATAACTTGGGATTCAGAAGAAAAAACCATCCGACTGTCTTTTTTCTTCAACCATTAATTTTACTTAGCATCAAGATTAAGAGTTTAAAGTTGAAATATCTATAAGATGTTGCCAGCTTATGGTTTAAGAAACAGACTTTGCTATTTCTATTAAAAACATGTGTTACATTGAAAATTCTTAAAGTATTGTTAGTTTTTCAGTCTGATAGTTAATTGCTCACAAAACGGGCAAATATTTGTAGTGCGTACTTGAAATTGTTGCTAATGAGTTTTGGTTTATGCAAACTAATTGATCGGCTAATGGGCTGAAGCGTAATGGTTTTATAAAAGTTGCCATATACTCGGGGTACTGGCTTAATACCTTAGTCACGCCTTGAGGCTGCCTTTGAAATCGACTCGTATCATAATATCATCTTAAGAGATCTCATTTGCATTTGATATGGCACGCCTCGAAAAGTTTATTGCAAAAGCTAGAAAACATGTGTTGTCCGGACTGCATATCAAAATATTATACAACATAAACAACATAATTAGCTTACAATTCAAATAAAATGCCCAAATCCGTAACTAAATGCAGATGCATCTGTTTAAGCCGAGGCCGTGGCAGAGGCCGAGGCAGAGGCAGTTGATGATGGGCGGGAGAAAGAAAGCGCAACCAAAGGGCAAACAATTTATTAAAAAACCATCTACGAGATGCAGATGGGGAGAAAGTTGCCCTGTGGAGTCTGCCAGCCAGCCAGCCAGCCAGCCAGCCTAATGAAACGAACAATTTATTAATAAAATGCACATTAGCCCACGGTTTAGACCAAGCTAAAACTTGGCCTCGGTCCCTCCAACGGCAGCGGTATTTAGTTGAATGAATTTTCAATTAAGCGCCAAATTCGTTGGCCAAAGCTCTGGAATAGCTGCAGACGCCCCGCCGCCGACGATGTTTGAAAGTGAAAACCGGTCGAACGACGAATCCGAATCCAAATCCACATCGACGACGTCATACGCAACATTTGACCCACTTTTCAGGAGGTGGCGCAAAAAATTGGCAAGCCAGTTTTTTTTTTGCACATTATTTGCTAGAAGCGTGTGCATAAATAAATATACATATATAAAAATATTTATATTGGGTCAGCTTGGATCGTGCATATGGTATTTTGGCAAATAAATATCCAAGTAAATACATCTGTAAATATATATAATAAATATTTAATAAATTGCTTAAACTCGTTGAAAAAGTTACGCAAAAAATACAAATATTTCGTTTTTTGCCAAGGCGAAATATTTAACTTAGTTAATCGTATAAAATATAGTTCGTAATTATATAATCGTAAAGTCGTATTAAATAGTATATCGACTTAATTAAAAAGACTATTGACTTGTAGGCTGACTAAAATAATTAATATTTATAACAAACCTACTACTGTTAAGACTCGATCCATTTATAGATAATTAATTGAGTAATCGCCGCGTAGAAAATAGCGTATGATATATTAACATTTAGTATTAAGGCATTCCAGAGAGATTTTTTGCATCAGAATTTACACATTCTATTTGATTTGAATTCAGCTGTGTCTACCTCGCTGCCTTGTCGTGTGTCAAAAGTAACTAAACTCTTAAAACACATCTATTTGCACTCGCATTAAAAGTGACACTGCCTCAAAATGTTTGCGCCTCGTGTCGTGTTTTGCTTGTTTTTATTTATTGTTTTTAAAAGCCGTACGTTAATTGTGCTTAAATATTCAGCTTTGAAATATTTATCTCTTCCCTCTCGACTTGCGCAAACATTTTCGGAACACACGACGCGGCTGATTTTACATGGCTTTTATTTAACTTCTACACGTGTTTTATGACCCCAAAAGGTGAATGAAAGGTTTGGCTAAAAACAAAAGCAGCTAAGTAAACGTGAAATTATGGGCATTGGCTATAAAGATTTTGCCATTTGATTTGTTTGCCTTTCGCAATGTGCCACGGCAAATGCGGAGCTCGAATAAATATTTAAAATGAATATTTATTATATTAAAAGCTGAATAGAACATTTTCTAAGAACGAATTAATTTCAATGAAAGGCACGCGAAAGCTACTTAATGCATATGTAACAAATGCAACAACCCAACCCGAGCACTCATGGTATCTGGCAAATAGTTGAATTAATAAACAAATTCAAATGGTAACTAACATAAATTATTATTATTAACAGAATATTGGATAGTTATATGCTATTAACCTGACTTTTAAATATAACTGGCTACTACTGCATTTAGCTAGGCTAATTAGTACTTACGTTCCCTTACCTGGAATTCAGGTATATTATTCTGTGGGTAGCTGCGTTGCACTGTATACCCTGTATGCATTGCAAATGGATAGAATGTTGACTTGGCTGTGAATGCAGTTGGCAAAATACTTGAAAGTTCACTCACTCGAAATATGCAAATTATCAACTCGGATTGGGTCAAGTTTGACATGTAAATAAACGCTCGAAATATCGAATAAATACACAACTTTATGCTAAATAAGTAAAAACAAAACGAAAATATGGATGGCAGTTAGGCATTTTTAAAAACTGTTTGTTTTAGTCAACAAATCAAATTAGATTCAGCCGGCAGCGAAATAAAAGTTCTCAGAACGAATAAAAATGCAAATAAAAGTTAGATGAGAGTCAAAGTTATGGGCATGCAGCAAGATGCTCGCCAGACCTAAACGTGAACCCAACTCGTAAAAAATAGAACTATACAGATAGAGTGAGAGTGAGAGGGTCGAAGAGGGTTTAAGAGTGTTGCTAACTGTTCCTATCTGGGCGCTTGCATCAGAAGACATCAAAGCGCAGCATTCGGGCCAAGGGGTAAAGGGTTTCGAGGTAGCTACAGATACAGATACAGACAGATACAACTGCAGACACAGCCGCAGTTACAGATACACAGATGCAGCTACATCCACAGCTACAGCTACAGATAGAGATACATTCACATATAAAGTAGGTTGCTTGCAGGTTTGTTTTGCTGATAAGCTTCGCGTCGCAAGATTAACGTGTTGCGCACTCTTTCTGACACACGCGCTCCATCTCTTTCTCTTTAGCTCTCTTCTGCTGTGTTTTAATTTTATGGCCCAAAGATTTTATTTTGTAACTTAATGTTTGTTTAGCTTGGCTTGAATTGGATTGGCTTGGCTCGGATTGCTTTCGAGCAGCAGGTTGCTGTTGCTTTTGCTGCCAGATTTCAAGAGAAATACACTAAAGCCGCGATGCTCCGTTTAGTTGGAGTTTGGTTCGGGGATTTGAGTTTTATGGTCCAATCTGGCAGGTCTTTAATTGTATCTATTTGTAGTGCTTAAGCTGTCTGTTTGCTGTGACAGCATTGGACTTAGCTAATAGCGGATGAGAACAATATGAAGTCGCCTGTTTAAGATGGGATTATATAATATTTACAATGCAAAGTAAAAGCAAACATCAAGAGGGCTCGAGAATCTAGCTTTTATTGTATTGGTAACATATTTTTAGCATTCGCTTACAGAATCAGCTCAAACTGGTTGTGTTAATTCTAAAAGTTGTATTTTAAAAGCTGACACCCGTTTTAAACTTGATCCAATTCTCAGTCAAACTTAATCTAAATGAATTACATGTATTTAATTGTCCATCAAATCGGATTAGCACTTGAGTGTACGCAAATCTTTTCATTGACTATTACAAAATATTACTAACCGAATATTGAGCCAATTAAAAACAATTTAGGAAATTTAATTATCTGACAGCTTAGCTGGGAAACATAAGACTTAATCCAAGCAGATAAAAACTATTATTATAATGGGTTATAATGAGGTTCACTTGACGGGGTTCAATGTTCTTTCAACAAAACACAATTGTTTTTGTTATAAAACCCGAAATTAAGGAAATAGCTCAGCCATAAAGGAAAGCCGGTTTGCTAGTTACGGTGTCTGCTTCCGTAAGAATCTGCGAGAGAACAACACGCCACACTGAACACATTGCCGAGTCCAACTAACTTGGGTAGGAGACTAACTAGGCGTCTGATAACTCGAATGGAACCTATATCTGCATGTCAAATTTGTATGTTAGGTCTGAATAATTTCTTATGATAGGTTCTGCTGTTCTGCTCCAGTGGGTGCCATTGATCACAAGCCCATTTAGTATAGTTGTCAGCAATGGTTTCGCATAGACGTGGCTTCCATGTGTTCTACCTCTGCATCATACTCCTGCTGCTGGTCGCGCTCTATTGGAAGACCCAGGCCAAGCTGAAAGCCTCCAGAGTGGGGCGTATTGCCAAGAGTGGGTCAATCCATAGTCGCTGACCCACTCTACGATAAGATTCGTGTCCTTTGCCTGGTGACCTACAAATACTGGTACTCCGATGCGGCCAGGTATGTGAAGCGCACCTGGGGCAGGCATTGCAATGTGCTACTGCTGGTTAGTGGGCAGTCGGATCTGGAGCTGGAGCCCTATGTGCCGCTGGTCAACACAACAGACAATTGGACTCTGGTGCGAGAGGGCCTTATCTACGCGTTCGAATACTACCAGCACGAGGTCGATTGGTTTCTCAAAATCGAGGACTGGAGGTATCCATAACTTTATTTGAATTGTGGCATTCATAAATTGCCGGCTCACTCTTTGTCATTATTTTTTATCGCTTGCATATTGTTATGACATTCAAAACATTCGTTTCACTTCTTTATGTGCTGCCCCCCCCCCCCCCACTCCGGTTGCATTTGACTTTTCATTGATAAAGTTATCAGCCTCTGGCTATGGGTTTACGGTTCGGTTCCGTTCCGTTCCGTTCAGTATCATTCTTTTCATTCTCTTTTCTTGTTTTCTTGTGCTTCCTTTGCTGCTTTGCGGTTTGGCTCACACAACGTTTCCTTTATCAACTGCGCCACGGCAGCAAGGAAGTATCTTTTGAGAGCAGTTTTTATCTGTATCTGCCTTTTGTCGTCATCGTCAGGCAACAACAACAACAACGAGAACAACAACAACTACATGCATATGCGCTTAGCTGATTGCACTCCAGGGAGTTTTACTTTCATAATTGGTACAAATTTTGTTAGCTCTTTGAAATACAAACTGAGCATTTTCCCAGACCCAAGTCGCAGATAGTCAAATGAAATTTTTTATTTAAATAGTGGATGAGGATTATGTTGATTAGCAAAATACAAAATATTAACTGAAATTAAATTGAAAAATATTTGTATATTAATATCTATAGGTATATACACAACTTTCTCACATACATTCATATTTTAATCCAATTATTTAAAGTTCAGCAAATGCAAATATAAAATTCGATTAAAAGTAACTTTAATAGGTAATGCGCCAATATTTTCGGTTGAGCTGCACGTTGACACAAATTAAAAATTTATTTATATAATTTACAAGCGAAATTATCATCATTTATTGTGTTTTTCATATAAAGCGCATTTCAAGATTGAACATTCGTTTTTTCTATAAATAATTGCAATGCAAAATACAAAAAATAATGTAGCGTTCATTTCTAATCTGCTTTAATTATTTGTATATTTTCTGTAAAATAAGCGACGTTTAAGATTAATGTACTAGCGACGTCATATTCTGCGCTTATCGCTGACATTTTTATTTGATTATTTTTTATTATATATATTTTGTCGATGAAAAGTTAGTGTTAAAGGGTCAATTAAGTCTTAGTGCGCTGTCAATGGAAGTTTCGTTTAATTTATGCCGACACACATAATTGGAAATTTATTACAAGTGATGTCAACACCAGCGACAGACAGAGACAGAGAGCGAGAGATAGCGAGATAGAGAGTGAGGGACTCAGGGAATATGAAATATCGAAGCATTTAAGTCACATTTAATGGGCCTTGAAATGAGGCATCTTGTCTACCACTTGTCGACTTCTAATGAAATCATTTTTTCATATTTTATTACCAAAGTTCGCTCTTCAAGCCTTTAACAGTTTCTGGGTTAGGGGCAAGGCCCCCAAATCGTTGTGCAAAATTTAATTAGTTATATTCATATTCCCAACTGAGCACATACTCCAAGCACTCCACAGGTAACGAAACCTTCGACAAGTGTGCTGCGAACCGGTTCTAGTTTGTTTATATGGTGGGAAAAAAAATCTAACTAAAATCAAGCGCTAGCACCTCAGCTTATCGGCATTATCAACAATTATTTTGGCTCTTTGTTTGGCAAATAAATCAACAAAAACACACACACATAGGCACGCACACACAGACACGGACACACCTCTAGCTGACCTGTGTGTGTATAGAATTTGTTTAAGTGTACGCGTGTTAAATGTGTTTATTTTTTCTCAATTTATTATTTTTTAGGTATTTTTTTTATTGTTTTCTTTTTGTTTAGTTTGTTTGCTGCGCACATTTGCGGCTTGAACTTGGCATTGTTTGCATTGGGTCGCCATTCATTCAGAAACGGATATTCGGATCTTCACTTGCCGAATCTTGTTGACACGGTTTTCAAATAATAACTGTTTGCATATGGCTTTGCGTTTATTTGCATTTTTTATCTTCGATGTTTTACCTATGGATTTCTTTGTATGCACAACAGATCAGCGTTTGCAATATTTGCAAACACGATTTTGTGGCTTCAATGGAGAGCTTGTTCTGCCGAACTTTTCCGCTAAGAGTTCTAACTGACCAAA
This sequence comes from Drosophila borealis, assembly GCA_035045885.1. NCBI lineage: Eukaryota > Metazoa > Arthropoda > Insecta > Diptera > Drosophilidae > Drosophila > Drosophila borealis. The sequence continues at coordinate 6,077,977 of JAWNOR010000211.1, forward strand.
TTGAAATTTAACATTTTTATTTTTTCATTAGTCAATTTAATTGGGTAACTAATAAATTTCATATATTATTAAGGTTATAATGATTGTTTATTTGTAGAAGTTTTACGCTAAAAGTTTCAAGTGAAAGAATTCAAATAAATTGAACTTTACATTTTTATAACTTAAGTTTTATTATCTCATAAGTAATTCGAATCAAATAAGTCCTCAATGTATTATTACATTATAATAATGCTTTACTCATTTCACGACAAAATTATAATACCCTCTAGAAGGGTATAAAAGCGGCAGTAGATTGTTGGGTAAATTGTCTCGTGTCTTATTGCATTGTTTTAATATCTATTATATCCTTCTAAATATTTTTCTATTTGTATTCACAGTTTTGTTGCCGTCGAAAATCTCCGCTATATGCTTCAAAACTTTTCTTCAGCTGAGCCCATTTATCTGGGCTACGAGCTCAAATATCCTGGCACCAACTTGGTAAGTCCCACAATCTAAAATTGGACCCCGCAAGTCTATGAATACTTTTCGCTAGCCCTTCAACTATTGGAAAAGCGGCTACGTGCTGAGTCGAGAGGCCTTAAGGCGCTATACAATGGAGGCCAAGAAGCCAGATACGAAGCATTGCATGAAAATGCAGGGCTTCACAGAGGATTTGGAGCTGGGGCGTTGTTTAATGCATGTGGGCGTGGTCACAGTCGATACTCGGGATGAGTACGGTCACGAGACTTTTATACCGATCGTCACAAGCGAACTCTTCATAAAGGGCTACGAGTATATTCCCTGGCTACGGAATATGAGTTGGCATTTCACGGATTTGGTAAATATTGCTCATTATTGTTTCTTTGGAAAAATCTTAAAGAATTCTATATTTAAATACTGACAACAGCATACGGTGCCCATATCAAGGCGGGCTATTACATTCCACGTGTCTTATCCCCCAAAAATGTTTGATTTATATTACTTTATGTATCGTGTACGTATTTTTGGCACACCTCTGCGCAATTCCATGGAGCTGTTGTCTTAATAAAGGGACCGAAAACTGTCGCAGCTGCCTGTGGTTGGCTATGAATCTGCCAAAGTATTTCCGTGTTTCGGATATTTCAATTACGTGTAGAGGGCAGCATCTTGGGTTACGGTTAGGTTTACTTCCGTGTAACCCACATATCATCTATCATCTAACTACTTAGCCCAACAGTTTCTCACATAATTCATGCCACATACGGGTCCACAATCTCAGCCCACATACAAGCACACTGACACATACACGCTTACACACAGATACACGTGGATTGAGATACGTGTTCATCAATGAAAAGTATGTCTCCCTGTCTCGCCAGGTCTTCGTTTTCCCAAGCCCTTTGTTTCCATTGGCTGCCTGCGCAAAATTACTTCCGTTTTGCTGCAACTGCAAAGTGTCATTGTTGCAACATGTCTGGCACTGTCTTCGGGCTCGGCATTCGAATCGCTATTGGAGTCTCTTGCCAAAGGGCGAAAGGCAAATTGTATGCAATATTGCGCTTTTTTCTGCTTCAGCTCCGGCTGCTGTTTCCTGTGCCTCACTGTACTTGTGTGTGTGTGTAGGCCTTTTGTTTACCATTTTGTGCTGCCAACCTGTTAGCCAACAATGACAATTCATCTGGTAATTTGAGCACGTAAACTGAGACATTAATGCCCTATATGAACAAATATCGCTTACCTTTACTCATACTTATACGTCTTTTTTTTTGACAGTTTCACGTGAATCGGCTCACATGTTATTATGTAAGTGTTTGTATCGTGTGTTGTTTTTATTTTTTTGGTTGCAAAACACCTTTAAATCAAACAATAGCTGACATTTGTTATCTAATGCGACAGTTATCTGTGTTTTTTCTACGGAATTTGTAAAGATTCATAGGTGTATGCAAATCTGGCATAGATATCAGAGAACTGACTGATGGCTTAATAAGGGAGTTGAGTGGAGTTGAGGGACATGAAAATAGTTAGCTCTCTAAATGAAACATAACATCTTCCTTTAAACTCAGCATGTCACTTCTCCATTCACTTATATCATATAAATCGCAGTTTTACAAGCGGACTTCGGTAAATGGAGGAACATCAAAAAAGTGAACTCTTCAAATGGAACTATCTATATAATAATACTTTATATCATATATTCCATCAAATTCAGCATGTCCATATTCCGTTCAACACACTCTACCCTTCCGCTGCCAAATTGCCGATTTTAAGGCAATTGAAGTAAATTAAGGAAAATTTAAATGTAAATGTTCCTCTTAGTTATTTCTCTCTCAAACCTTTTGCAATCAAAATGCAGTTGTTAGGAGCAGTTGAGTAACTTAAATATCTCATAAAAAGTTAGCTCTTTAAATGTAACTACATAAATTCAGAAGGTCTATTCTTTGTTTACTGATTTAAGCAGCTGTTTTAGCCCTTTCGTTACCAAATCGTAGTCATTGAAGAGAAGCTCAGTTAAGCGAAGAACATGAAAATCGTTAGCTCTTTAAATCTTGAAGTCTTGCATCAAATTCAGCATGTCACTTCTCCGTTCACCTATTTCAAGTTCTGTCTTACACATTTCGTTGCATGGGTAATTCGATAAGTGAAAGTAATCTCTTTAAATTTAACCATATATATTCCATCTCATATAAATTCCATAAAATTCGGCATGTCAATATTCCGTTCAATGATATAAACTTCGGTTTTAACCCTTTCGTTAGCAAGTAGTCTTCACTGTCAGCACTCGCTTACTTTGCCGTGCTTTCAACACCTTCGCCAGCTGCTGCTTAGCCCATTTAGTACATTACCAATTCAACAATGGATATCTGCCTCCCATCAGCTGACTAGTGTTTCGCCTTTGGCTCATTTATCGCTTCCCGCATTCAACTGCACTTGTCAATTCTCGATTTCAAACTGCAAACGAAGCGTAACCAAAGTTTTGCATCAGCTTCAACTTGAGCGGCACGCAAAGGCATTGCCCGAGACAGCTCCCGGCAAGGTGAGTTAATATTTCTAATTGAAAAAGGCAATTTGTATGCGGCGAACCAATCGAGAGCCGGGCTGAGGTGGCGGAAACCGAGAAACTGAGACAGACAAAAGCACTCAATATAATTAAATTGTAGCCAGTACAGACCACAACCCAAGGCTCACAGCCATCATATCATCATCATCATCTCTGGAACCGAGTTCAGTACCAGTTTTAAAATGCGACAGCTCTTAGGCACGCGACGCTTCTTTCTGAGCGGCAAAAATAAAATTAGCATCACGAATCCGTGCAGCAGCTACTCTGCGATAGTCTGCTCCGTACTCCGTGCCGTCCATAAATTGGCGATTCTCGGACTGCTCTGTCTGCTGGTCATGATGTGGCTGCAAAGGGCTCCGGAGCCAAAAGCCCCAAGGGCTGCTCCGCCAGCAGCTCGTATCTTTTGCATTATCTCCACCTACTACCATCGGCATGATTCGACGGCGGTGCATGTGAAACGCACCTGGTCCAAGCACTGTGATAAGTTTCTGTTTGTCAGCGATGATGCCCACGAGGAGCTGGAGCCCGCCGTCTTTCAGAATTTGAATGATAAATGGACGCAAATGCGTGCGCACTTTGAGTACGTGTACAAATATCACTTCGACGAGGGCGATTGGTTCCTCTATGCCAATGATGATAAGTACGAGCTGAGCTGTCCGGCTAAACCCGCCACTGACTATCACTTTTCGCAGCTATGTCGTGGTCGAGAACCTGCGCTACATGCTACAGCCCCATAGCCCCGAGGAGCTCATTTACTTTGGCTGCAAGATGCGAAATGCCGCCAACCAGGTGCTGACCCAAGCTTAGACTCTCAATATACAAACAGCTTTTCACTCTACTTTCAGACCTACATGTACCAGCGATCGAGCATTGTCTTTAGCAGCGCTGCACTCGAGCAATTCGTCCTGAAGGCCATGCCTAATGAGACCCTCTGCAGCTCAAGTCCTCAGGGCGACGCTGCAACTGAGCAATTGGGCCGCTGTCTCAGCAAAGTCAATGTTCTAGCTGGCGATAGCCGAGATCACTTGGGCGATCACCGTTTTATACCTTTCGAATTGAAAAATCACCTGGGCAGCCCACTGAATGCATCACTGGAGCCGCACAAATACTTCCTCGATCGGTTCTACTACGATGTAGTCGATGTAAGTTTTACGGCCAGTGAACCACTTTTTTAATTAATATTATATATTGTATTTTATAATTTCTTTTTAGCTCAACGTGCCAGCCTCATCGCGCTTAATTAGCACAAAATTCGAATATATGCCAAATATATACAACTTTTATTATCTAACGTATCAGGTGAGGATATTTGGAGCCTCCCAAGCGAGAGCATGGATGGAAGAGCTCGAAGGAGTCCAAGCCAAATCCAAGGTTCCACATAAAGAATAAAGCTGCGCCGTTAATCAAGCCCAAAGAGGAACTCAGTAAAAGTAAAATCCATTTTTTTATTATACTTATACATGCTCTAGACGGCAGTGGCCGACTAGCAGATACCCTGTACCCAGCGCAGAGGTGCCTGCGCTTCACATACGGAAACATCCACTCAAAACTAAAACTCTCTAGTCTCTGAGATCGACACGTCCCCATCAACGGGTAGACGGACGGACAGACAGGCGGGGAGAATGGGTGGCTAGCCATTTAATATATTTTCCATGGAGACAGGGTATTATTAAGCTTATTAGAACTACTTCCGAACTATTTTACAAGCTAGTGAGTATCTTGTCAAGTCAAATATCATGGTCAGGTAAAAGGTCATGTAGTCACCTTCCAGTGTATGCCGTCTGTTTACCCTTTTTTGACTTTTGCTACTGAGGTAAATTCTTCCAAAAGTCCTCTAGCAATTTCTCATTTGCATATCCAAACTTCCATTGCTGCCGCAGATTGTTGGTATCACAGATATTGGCAACGACCTTGCGCTGTTCCACGAGGGCTTCAAGGCAACGTTGCTCAGCTCTGTTCTGGCCATGAATAATGTGCTTGGAAGTGAGGTCGAAGGACCAGAACTGATTGCCAGCATGATGATGGCATTGCCAGAGCCAGATTTCAGCATTTGGCTGCCGCTGCTGCAGCTCCAAGCAACGCGAACTCGAGTGCAGATCACGGAAATGACTCAAAGTCCACTTTTGCTCCAACTTGGGGTACATGAGGTCCTCATCACAGGGCAGCAGTTGCGGATGTTTTGCAGTCTCTGTTCGCTCCAAGCACAATGTGGGCGCTGCCAAGCTTTGCACCTCGCCAAAGGCGTAATCCAAAGGTTCGTCAATTGGATACTGTTCCAAAAAATCGCGACCCAGGTGATCCAAAAACCATTTGAAGGGCTTGCAGTGCAGACGCTGACGCAGTGCCTTTTGCTTCTTCAAGGAGCCCACCTTGATGTGGGTCAAGTGCGGCATATTCGCATACAGCTTGTCCTTGTACTCATCCAACCACACCTCGGCCACACGTCTGAAGTTCTGGTCATGGGAATTATGAGATTAATCACTTGGGCAATGCTATTTTCTTGGAAGGCCTTACCCTAGCTACCGCCTTGCTACCACTTTCGGTTTTCATGTACTGCGCATGGAAGCCGCCATTCCTGAAGAGATGTCCCACTCTGGAGCAAGGCACCTCCAGCAGGCGACCACCACACAGCCATATTTTGAGGCTCAGCTCGAACTGCTCCGCGCCCCAAATGCGCAGTCCTTCATCATAACCACCCAGCTCGAAGAACCAGTTGCGATCTATGGCAAACAGACCTCCATTCATGATGGGATTGTCGTGTGGCGCGGGCAGCGCCAGCTCCTCCTCCTTGAGCAGCGGCAGCTGCACGTAGTTAAAGTCCCAGTCGAAGAAGCCACGCGATGGCTTGCCGCGCCTATAGGCGAAGGTCTCATAGTCTATGGTATCCACGACGGGTGTGCAGCAGGTCCTATTGTTCTCCAGCAGCGGTGCCAACAAGGGCTCCAGCCAACCCCGGGTCACCTCCACATGTGCATCAAGGAAAACGAGAACTCTCGACAGCGCCTTCTCAGCGCCCGCCAGCCGCGCCTGCATCAGGCCCAGCTGTCTTGGCAGACGCTGCTGCTGCACCAAGCCCCGGAACTGCTCGTCCACAATTCTCGCAAGGTGCTCTTGCTTCAGCTCACTGCCATCATCCACCAGAATGATCTCTCGCAGTAGGCGCGCCGGCGTTCTGCTTTTCAGACTGCTCAGCGTTCTTATCAGCACACTTGGCTGTTCGTTGTGGTGTGTGATAATGACACTGATAGCTGGGAGCTTTTCCATTGGGTACTTGAGCTTTTTGCAGCTGTCAACAGTTAGCGCAGTTGATGAGAGTGAAGCTCTTATACGCGGCTGCTGCGACTCACCTGCGATGCCGCATATCGAAAAGCTTGCGCGCCGGCGATATGCGCTCTGAGAGCCAGGCATTATAACCCGTTTCGCGCTGGCTGCTCTCCATGGCCAGCAGCTGCTCAGCGGTCCAGTTGCTCTCCGCCGGTCGACCCAGTGCGCCCAGACCGGCCATCACTAGCGTCTCCGGCTGAATGAGTTCATGTGGCATTGTTGCCTCTTTTGTTGTTGTCTTTGGGGCTGCTGCTTCTGCTGCTGCTGCAGCTGTTGTTGCTGTTGATGTTGTTCTGCTTGTTGAAGCTTCTGTTTTCGTGTCCATTATGTAGAGATAAATGATAACATTGCAAATCACAGCGAACAGCAACAGCATTAAAATAGTTTTTTTATGCCTTAATAAAAGCTCACGGCCCAACATCATTAAAAAACACACTCAACACGAGTTTTTGCGGCTTAAACCGCACACGTTTCGGCCAAGACAGAGCAGCTGAAACAAAGCCAAGAGCCAAGCACATGTCTTATACACGCCAAATGTCATCTTATACGTTGTGAAAGTTTATAAGCTGTCGTAACGCGGATAAGAAGATTTAAAAAGCAAAAGCTTTTATAGTTAATAAAAATGTTATTTAAATTTATTGGAATTATCTTTGATGCGGATCACAAAGAAAAGCAAACATTTGAAAATCTGTTTATAAATCGCCAAAAATATCCGACTCCCTTATATCGTATGTCTCCAAAAAATCGCTGGTCCACTTATCTAGTTTTTGCCTATGCAGGGCACTCAGTTCATCCTTGTAGGAACCCACAATTCCACGTCGCATGAATCTAGAATATTCGCAAAATAGAGTCTTGGTGTATAAAATATCAAATCTTTAACTTACTCAAAGTCCTTGGTAGTATTTTGCTTTTCTCTAAAATGTCCCGTCAGATTGCTGTATTTACTGCCTGCAACATGTAAAGTGTCCATTGATATTCAATGTCTTTTGGAACCTACTCTCATATCTTACCTTTCATATTGTCAAATGATAAATGCTCTAGCAATTGTTCCATTTGCTTGCCTTGAACATCATCCACAGATAAAAACTTGCACAGTCTCTTGACGACAGCTCTTAAATCCCGCCTCATTTCCTCATAGGTGACAAAGAAAATGTTGGGTTCATTGCGCATTCTCCAAAAATCTACAATATGTGACCAGAAGCAGGTAAATAATATCTGATCCTTCATAAACTCGTTCACAAATGTATCCAAATCGCCGTCCCACAATTTGGTGCCTTTTACAAAATGATACGAAGAGACCACAACATCCTTGGGATTGCGGGCTACATATATTATTTTACGGCCCTGCTGCCAAACCTGCTGAGGCAACAACTGAGCCGGCAAATGGGATTTTATCAAACGTGGACTCGCCATCTCCTCGCAGGCTGTTATCGTATCATCGAAATGCGGCGAGAGCGCAGAATACCTTTAAGATGAGACATGAGACATGCTTAGTAATTGGATAATAAATTGTGAATTGGGTGGCTCACTCTAGGAAAGGACTGCGATCCATTACATAGCTGCTCTTGGCGGCCGCAAAGTCCAGCTGATTTAGGAGCAACCACGCCAGCTCCTGCATCCAAGTGGTGCCGCACTTCATAAAGGTCACCACAAACACATCGCTGTCACGGGTCTCAAACGCATGGATACGCTGCGCGCTCTCCGTATAGCTTTCCGGCAGCGTGCAACAGCGACTGCTCCAATTTTGCGGCAGTGGCAGCCACGTGCCGTCCATGCAGCGTATCCGGACCATGGGCATTGTGGACAGCGTCTGAAGAGATTCGCTCTTGAACATGACTGTGGCCGGTGCTCTCCTAGGTTGGTTTGGTAGTTTCAATAGCTTAATACTGTATCTTGTTAAGAAAATTATATTAAATCCTTTTTACACGTGAGCAAAGATATGTTTTTACAGAACTTTAGTGCACTACACACTAGGAAAATAAATTGTTCTTTGAATAGAGATTCTAAACGCAGCTAACTCTATAACACATATGGATAATTTACACAAGCTACGTTATTGTAGAAGTTTTGATCTTTAGATTCTATAATTGTAGATCCCTAAGTTTACATTCCCATGGCAACGTAACCGTACAATTTTTGGCGAAGACTGAGCCGCTAAACCGAAACTAATGGCCAAGCATATGTCTTATACGCGTCAAATGTGATCTTATACGCTGCGAAAGTTTCAGAACTGGCGTAATGCGGCTTAGGCAAAAGATTAAAACAGCAAAAGCTTGCATCTTTAAGATAATTGTCATTTAAATTTATTAAAATTATCTTTTGTGCGGATCACAATAAAAAGCGAACATTTTCATATCTATTTACAATTCGCCAAATATATCCGACTCCCTTATATCGTATGCCTTCAAAAAATCGCTGGTCCACTTATCTAGTTTTTGCCTATGCAGGGCACTCAGCTCATCCTTGTAGGAACCCACAACTCCACGACGCATGAATCTAGAAATGTCGCAATATAGAGTATAAGTCTTGGTTTATGAAATACCAAATCTTTAACTCACTCAAAGTCCTTGGTAGTATTTTGCTTTTCTCTTAAAAGACCCGTCAGATTGCTGTATTTACTGCCTGAAAGTTTTTAAGTGTCCATTGATATTCAATGTCTTTTGGAAACTACTCTCATATCTTACCTTTCATGTTGTCAAATGATAAATGCTGTAGCAATTGTTCCATTTGGTTATCTTTAACATCATCCACAGATAAAAACTTGCACAGTCTCTTAATGACAGCTCTTAAATCCTGCTTCATTTCCTCATAGGTGACAAAGAAAATGTTGGGTTCATTGCGCATTCTCCAAAAATCTACAGTATGTGACCAGAAGGAGGTGTATAAAATCTCATCTTTTATAAACTCATTCACAAACGTGTCCAAATCGCCCTCCCACAATTTGATACCATTCAAAAAATGATACGAGGAGACCACAACATCCTTGGGATTGCGGGCCACATATATAATCTTACGGCCCTGCTGCCAAACCTGCTGTGGCAACAACTGAGCCGGCAAATGGGATTTTATCAAGCGTGGACTGACCATCTTTTCGCAGGCTGTGATCGTATCATCAGACTGCGGCGTGATCGCCGAATACCTTTAAGATGAGACATGCTTACCAATTGGATAATAAATTGTGAATTGGGCAGCTTACTCTAGGAAACGACTGCGTTCCATTACATAGCTGCTCTTGGCGGCCGCATAGTCCAGCTGATTTAGGAGCAACCACGCCAGCTCCTGCATCCAAGTGGTGCCGCACTTCATAAAGGTCACCACAAACACATCGCTGTCACGGGTCTCAAAGGCATGGATACGCTGCGCGCTCTCCGTATAGCGTTCCGGCAGCGTGCAACAGCGACTGCTCCAATTTTGCTGCAGTGGCATCCATTTACCGACCACACCCTCCATGCAGCGTATCCGGACCATGGGCGTTGTGGCCAGCGTCTGAAGAGATTCGGTCTTGTACATGACTGCAGCCGGTGCACTGCTGGATTCAATTGCTGTGAGTACATGCATTTGCAAACGGTTTTAATAGCTGCATACTATATTTACATAAGAAGATTATATTAATTATTTATTTGACGAAAACAGCGATAAGCTTTTACAGAACTTTAGTGCACTACACACTAAGCAAATAGATTATTTTTTGATAAGAGCTGGATTATTTGCATATACTACGTTATTTTTATTTTGGGATTACAGATCTTTACATACTGCTTTTAAAGATTCCATAGTTTGCATTCTCAGTGCACCCCTAAAATAGCTTTACAATCACTCTCCACCCAATCTTACTAAATAAAAAATATCTATACCTTTTGTTTGCCCCCGGCCGCATGTTAAAACTTGCCAGACTTGGCAGACCAACAGCTGCAATAGAATTTGCATTTGCGAGAACACTTAACGAATCAGTTGCAACCCCTCAGGCAATCGGCTGGGGGCTGGGGGCTGGGAAAGGAGTGGACTCATTAATTTACGTAAAATCCACTTAACTTTTTGTCGAGGCTGCGGCAGAGGCTGAAGCTGAGGCAATAAATTCCACAACTTTGCGCCTCATCAAACGGAATGAATGTTAAAATCTACCACGAGTAAAAGTTAGACAATAGAATAGATAGAAATCTACATGAAGTACGAGATGGCGACGTGGCGACGCCAGCATCAATTTTAGAACATGTGGTGTTTTGATGAGGCCAGAGACCTATCCACCAACCACCCAGCCACCCAACCACCCACCACCGGGCGTATTGAAGCCACCCCAAATCTTTAAGCTCGGACTTTAACCGACAAAGGGTAGCTGCAGCCAATAGCACAGCAATTTTTTGGGCCTGTTAGGAAAATATGGGAAATTCCCTTAAAGCGGCCGGGCATAGCCGGGTACGTGCCGGCAGAGCCAGTCTCATGCCAATGCACTGCATAATTTCAGGCAATTGTCAAACAAAACGAAGGGTGGCAGGCGGATAAATTAGATTTTTACTTGCGCGCAATTGCATAAAGCCGAATAATCCTCAGAGGACCCAACGGCGCCCGCTCGTAAATATTCATTGCATACGCACGGGCGTTCGAGCTTTAAGTTCTATCACTCACCTCACGCTTCACTCCCCATTCGCTAGACGGGGCTTTCACTGCTGATATATATATATATATGTATTTTTTTTCAAGGTCTATGCCAAATTTTGGGGCGGCAGCAATTACATTTTGCCACCCACCCGATGTCCTTGGATTGGGCCGGGGCTCCGGGTCTGGCCGTGTGCGTGCGACCTCCCCAAATCGTCCCCTTGACGGGCCTTATACTGGCTTTATACTCCAAGGGTGTCGAACTATAAATTGTACCTTTTGTTGCAGTTTTTGCTTGACTAACTGAGGGGGCTGCAACCCCCAACAAGGGTCTGTCATGTCTTTAATAAATGTTTGAATGTTTCGTTGCGAGATTAAGTGGATTCCTTTTATGGCATGAGTAATGATCGATGCATAATGCGCTCCAATGTGTCAGGTGTATGGGGCGGGGCTGCGATTTAGTCGCTGACGTTATAAGCAGCTAAATCCATATTAATTAGGATATATCTAAGTCTAAGTTTATTGAGCTGTGGTAGAATGAGAATATGATCGAAGTTCTTCAAAAGCTGAGTCTTCTTTAGTTTATCGGATAAAATAAATACCTTTAGATTGAATTTGGAATATATGTAGATACCTGCCAATATTAATTCAATATTGTAAAATTCCACTCATGATGAAATGTTTTATATATTGTAAAAATTTCATTAAACATTCCTCAACTATCGATTTGCTTATCGCGCTAGAAAAGTGCTCATTGTAGTTCCAATAAACGACAAATTTTAGAACCAGACCACAAAACCGTGATTGCTGTTGAAAACCGCTCTTTAGGTGCCATTAAACAAGAATACGACCAGGAGGGAGGGAATATCGTAGCCATAAGTTGAGCTTTTCCATGCAGAGTGGACAACTCAAAGCGCCCACAATAAATTTCACTTATCAAAGTTTTCGCTAGCGTAGACCAAAAATCAGGCATGAAAAAAAAGCAGAAGAAGCAGCAGCAAGTGAGGGAGTGAAGGACAAACTTTATGGCAGAGATACTCGAAGCGGGCAAAAGCAAACTAAGGCAAAATTAAATGTCTTTTGTCAACAGCCGTTCCAGCAAAGATGCGGATGGGAACAGAAAAAAAAAAAGAAGAAAAACTGCGAGACTCGAGTCCAGCGCTACAACAATGACGCACTTTTTGGGGGCCAGAACTTTGCCCACTTTGATATGCATTAAAAAAGAATTGGCCAGGCAGACGAAGGCAGCTGACAAACCGACCAACTGAACAACTGAGGAACTGAAGAGCTGAGGAACTGGGGAACTGACGAACTCCAATGGAGCGCAGCGCAATCTCGCTGTGCAAACTGGCATCATAATGGGCCACTTATCATGGCAATCACTCAGCAGCCAGCGCCCTCTGGCGACTGCAAGCTGCAGGCAATGCCGGCGTTCGCTATGGACCCCCGGAATGGACACCCTACACTACCCCCATCCCCCCATCACCCAACCGTTGTCCCCTCCTCTGCTTGGCTATCGGGGTGCTACTCGGTTTGCTTTACTACTTTTCGATACTCAATCGTCGTTGCCTTTTAATACTTTGCGCAAACACATTAAATGGAAATTTCGTGCAAGGCGACCAGCACCCTGCTTCGATTGGGTGGTGGGTGGGGAAAGGGGGATGGGGGGTTGACAGACCCCCAAACGATGCTTCATAGCGAGGCAACCCATGCAAAGTGCCGGCATTTGCACAGCGAACGCATTTTTCATGTGACATTTGCAAAAGCAAAACAAACTTTCACTCAAGCGACTCAAACCCAGAAAACCTCAAAGGACTTCTGGCAACTGGATTCGCCAGGCGGACCGCCTGCCTGGTCGTTCTACTGTTTGATCTCTGCTCAGTGCTCATTGCACATTTGCCACTGTGTTTTTTTTTTCTTTTCCTTTTTTGTCGAGGCGAAATCCCTGCGTCAATATGCTGCCAAAAAAAAATTGGACTTCAAGCTGTGCGTCCTGTTCTGCTTCCTTTTCAAGTGTTTTATAAATAAAAATCCTGGCGCTTTTTGCTTGATAGTCCCACACACACACATACGCAAACACATGACGAGGAGCGGGGGAAGGGAAGGGAGCAAAAATGTTTACTTTGAAAATTGCTGTGATTCGGTCAGTTCTTGCAGCATTTTTTTGATTTTGGATGCTCTAAGCCTCGGAGCACAAAAACGGAATTTGAGTGGCATATCTTAAGTGGGAATTCGAAATTGAATGATTGTTGAATTAGCAGATTAAAATAACTGCAGAACTGGGGAATAGCTAAGCTAAGGTCCTAGTGTTTGAAATTTGAAAAATTCGGACATCAATTAAGTCTAGCGAGAGTTAGGTTGAGATGAAGTCAGACTTCGGACAGTGTACAATTTGGCTCGAGCTGCGCCGCATTCTAGCTATGCTATGGTCTAGCTCGTCAGATTGGTCGGGGTTCTTCTTTCCAAACTGCACGGGTACGCAGACACACATAATAATATTAATGCGCGGGCAGAAAGAAATCATCCAAAACAATCAAAAATGACTACCACGGTTATTTCGCTCCATTGAGAGAATTAGGTGTTATGATCCCTCTTCTTTACGCTCCCAACCATGAGAATCGCTGAAATATTGGCATTGCCCCCAAAAGAAAAGGTTCTGTAACCCTTTAAAAGCATTCGTTTACAATAAGGTAAACTTTTATCGGTTAATTTTCAATTCAATATCTTCACGTTTAATTAATAGAAGCCTGAAACTGAGGATCTTCATGATTAAGTTACTAGCGTGGGTATTATAAAATTGAACTATTTGTGTCCATTCAACTATCTTAAAATTATATCATCATGTTATTCTGTTCATGTAGCTTAACCGCAAATTAAATTCGGGTCATATAATTTACCGAGCCAGAAGGGCCTTTTTGTGCTTGATGCTGAGCTTAAAATTGGCAATGAGCAAAGTGTTGGCGGCGGAGCCGGATGGGAATTTAATTTTTATATGTGAGATACCTTATTGTCTAGTATTTAGTAATTGTCATTAGACGTTACTTAGGTTATTTAAAGATGTTACTACTACTTCATTACTCACGCAGCTTTTACTCGTTCTTACGTTGATCGTTGGGCCCAAGATGCAGCTGTTTAATCAAAATTTATATCAGTTGTAGGTATTTCTACAAAAAAAAAAAAAAAAAACAATATACATCCGTTGCCCATCCAAGCATCAGCATATCTTCCTTTTTTCATGTCTTGGTTTTGATTCAAGTTTTAAGCAACGATTTAAAAAGACGCTGGCTAATACTTTTTAGCGCTTGGCAAATTAAATGACCATTCCTACTTCCTTGCTCTATATTCGGTATATATACATATCTTAATCCCTATTTGGGATCGTCTGTACCTTTTTAATCGAGGAGCAGCACGTTTTTTTTTAATTTTGTTTAGATGAGAAAGAGAACTTGACGTTGAGACGTCTGTTTGGCGCTAGAACTCTCGACTTAATGATCGACTGATAATTATGCAGATTGCTTTACACCTGCTAAGCGGAGCTTTTACGATGCAATCGTACGATTTTACAATTTACCACGCCGCCCACAAAAAAACTAGAGCAGGGTTTCTCACTACATAAGCTTAAAATTTCTTTAAATAGCTTTCCCCTATTGTGAACATATATTACAGCCACTTCAATCCCGAAATCAAGATCGAATCTAATAAGGCACAGTTTCATATCTAAGACACGAATGGGATGATTGAAACATCCGAGAGCCAACTATCTAGTAAATTACGGACAATATATGTCCCTAAAGTGAAATGATGGCATCAATAAATTGGCTTGGATTCCATCCAAAATTGAGCAGCTAAACTTAGCTGAACGTAATGAGTGATTTCTAGAGAATCTGCTTGTAAACTGTAGACATCGTCTGGCATATCTGTGCCTAATTAATTGTCAAACATTGCGCGCTTTCTGACGTTTATAAATGTCAACTAAATGAGCTGCATGTACGCAAACGAAGCGCAACGAACTCCCCGATGCTGCGGCAGTCGCAGATGCTGTTGCAGGCAGGCTACTTAGTGCCAATGCCAATGCCACATGTTGCAGCAACCGAACCGAAGTACAACGAAAACAAATGAAAACTATTTTAAGCCAATGTCAGCCAGGAGTCGAGTCCGGATCCAACTCGCCCGTCGCTCTTCGCTTGGTGTGCGTCAGGCAGGTGTGACGATGAGTAGCTGCCGCCTGTTTACCAAATTAGATGCATTTGAATTGATGTGCGTGCATAAATTATGCTCTGCGTTGCCGAATCTAAGCCATGTGTATGGCTGTTGGGTTGTGGCGGCACAAGTTTAAATTAAATGTTTAACATTCAATCAGAGGCGCCGCCTTTTGCGGCCTGTGGCTGGTGGCTGTGTCCTGTCTCCTGTCTCCTGTCTCCTGTCGCTTGTCTCGTGTCTCCTGTGAGTGCCACAGCTTCGGGCTGCCCGTTGACAGTTGAGCAAATGAAATGCATTGTAAACTTTTCTATTTGTCACCTATATACTCACTATACATATGCTTAGATACGAGCACACACACTCACACAGCCAAAGACTGCGTCACTCTCGCTCTTGTAATCAAGTCAACTTCCTGCCGGTTTTCACACTTTAATTTCCGGCCTTTATTGTTATAGTTTCATGAGTTTGAGTTCGGGTTCGGGTTGAGTTGACAGCGGCTACGGTTGAAGTGGTTTCCCGATCTGTCAACTAAAGGGTGGAAATAGCTCGGCTTTGCCCAGCAGCATTGAGGGCAAGTACCTCATGAAATGCGCAGCTTTGCTTAGGGTAAGGCGCTGCAGTCGGCCAAAGAGTTGCAGGGTAACTAATTGGGAAAACCAGGAGTAAACAAATGGGTAGAGGAAATATTTGAGACCCAAATGAAAAGATTAATGTTACGTTATTGCTTAGATAAATCCATTTAAAATGACTTGTTTCAAGTACTTCAAAATTAATGAGATACCATCCTTGAAGGGATTGAAGATTGAAAGAATTCGTGTTGGACTATCTGAAGTCCGACTGTAACAGATTGATAGATAAATTAACAGTTCTAGTTGCACTCACCTGCTCAAATGTAATCCGAAAACTGTGTTGCATCTATCATTGACATATCATTCCAAATCTGCCCCAAGGCCAACAACCTTCAACCAAAAAGCAGCTCCTGCAGCTTCTGAAAAGCAACTCCTGTTGCCTGTCGTTCGCCCCCTTTGCAAACAGCAGCAGCAAATCTCTTTCTACCTTAGGTCATTTTCAGCATGACAGTTAGGGGTACGCCCTCACACACACACACACACCCACACACACACACACGTACTGGTTACATGCGTATTTGTTTTACGTAAGCTTTACTCGGGGAAAGAAGAGCGAAACGTGGTATAAATATGCGCTTGGGGTTAAATTTCTATTTGAACTTTCTACTTTTCTCTCACTGCAGCTGCTTCACAAAAAGATGAAAATTTCATTCACACTTTCATTACATGTGGCTAAACTCGTGTATATATTGCACCCTGGAGGCGTTTGTCACTGGCAGTCGAGTCGGAGTCAAAGTCCTGCCCGGGCAGTCCAGGCAGAATGTGATATATTTGCATTGAAATGCGCTTTAAAACTTTATAGATGCGCTTGACATTGGCTGCTAGGAAAAGCAGCTTGGTCTGCATTCCAATGGATATATATTATATCTGATATGAGTATCTGAACAATGCCGCGCAATTAGTTGATAGCACGCCCCGCACCGATGCGACTCATGCAACTCATTTCCCGGCCTTTAAAAAACGCCCAGTCACGCGGCAAGTTGAGGCGTCGCCTCCACCTCACATTAATCAACATTGGCCACAGTGCAAGTTGCACTTGTAGGTGCAAGCAACAAGCAGCAAGCAGCACAGCGAAGATTAATTAAGGTCAGCCCTGGGTTCGTACTCAAAAGAATGCCGCCCTGAGAACTGGCCTAGTACAGCGGCATAGTCATGCCAACTAATGCCAACACGGGCGGCTTCCTTCTTCCGAAACGAGACCCACTTGGCGCAGGGGGAATATATGTTAGCAGAGGGCAATCTCGGGTGTGGGGCATGACTTGAAGGCGTCTTGATGCATGTCCAATGCATCGTAATGAGCGGGGGGTGGCAGCACATGTGCGCCATATGTGGTCCACTCCTGCCACTTGACCACTCGCCAAAAGAAATCTAAGGCGAAATCAGCTGCAGAAGTCATCAAACATCATCAATTTAATCAACGGTCCGGCCCGCTGGGGCGCCTTGCCACTTGGTGGAATGGTATCGATGGAATCTGGGCAAACGTCACCCAATGCACTGCGAAATTGCAAAGTCAAACGGCCTGAACCCAGTCGATTCTTAGTCACGGGGGGTTGCCGGCTTACAAGTAATTAAGGGTGGCAATTTTAAGACAAATCCTTCGAGCCATACATGGACTAAGGTGTGGGCTTAGGCTGGGGGGGGGGGCTTTTGTCGCATTGAAATACGTGATAAGGGCATTAATGATGGCTCAGCCGCCACCTTCTTACAGCCCAATAAAGCTTGATGAGTTTCAATTATTTTCGGGGGAAGGTTCATTGATGAGGCGATGAGCTGTTGGCTGAAGAATTCAAGTGTAGCTCAAGTCATATTTGTATAGCTCATTATTTAGGAACGTTTAGTGATAGAAATCGGGCAAAATTAAGTTAACTTTACCATTTGTGGAATTGGATGACTTTCGAATAGAAAGGAAATCTAAGGGCTTTAAAAAAATATTAAATAGCTATCTTAAAAGTCAAATCAAGCGACTTATTTGATTATTTTAAAAAAGTGCCTTGATAGCTTTTCGAATTTTATTTAAAGAAATTAAATAACCATAAATCAACTTGGTCGCAGAGCTTGTTCTCTGCGTGCCATCCAACTAATATCCGGTCTGCCTGCTTTGCAGTCATCTTCTCAGTTCCCTGCCTCATCTAAGACAGAGATGATTATCAGTCTGTTTCTTCGCCAAATTGCACCTGCAGAATTCGTTAAAACTGCTAAGTGGCCCAATTTAAAGCAGAAATATGTGCCTTCAGCTGCATTCGTGTATTTCACATACTTAGCCGCAAAAACATCATTAATTTGGCACGTAATTATGGGAGACACGCGGAGCACACCTAAACGAGTCCGGAGCGAGAGAGAGCAGAAGCTACCCAACTCCAAAACTGTAAATCAGTGCGCAATTAAATGCGACTTTTCAACAAAATGTACAGAAAATGAAATTTATGACAACAAACGAGACTAATTACCCAAGCAAGCAAAAACAAGTGCAGCTGATGACGGGAGCCACTGGAGGAGGCTAATGGAAGATGCAAAGGAAAGATATGTATACTCGGGCTGCAAATTGTGGGCCATGAAATATTTTTGGGCAAAAGGCGCGACAATAAACCCTAAACGGGCATTGCCAACATTAATCAAGGCTTTAATGAGCGCAGGCGACTATTAAAACTGACTCGAAACTAGTTGTTGTGCCCAGATTCGAGGCGTTTCGGGGCATTATCGCAGGCTATCGCAGTCATCATCAGAATTTGGCCAACAATGCATCAAAGTCCGAGACGCAGACTTGAGGCACAGCCCACTTAACAAAACTGACAGTTCAGCTGCTACAATTTAGTCGATTAACGTCAGAACGCCAGACAGAAGGCTTCGGGTTTTGGGTATTAGTTTGGGTTCAGCCTGCGATCGTTTCAACCTGTCGTCATCAATTTTGTTGCTGGCAGGGCTGGCAAGAACCTGAAGAAAAAGAAAGGTAGCAGCTGTTGGTCAAGAAATCACTAAATGCGGCAGCCGCAGGTAGCGGCATGCAGCAGACATCGTGCAGCAGGAGGCACGTTCAATGATCAATGATCCTCGAGTGGCAACTGCAACTTTAGAATTGTGGCACTGTTGAGTTTTCGTTTCTTACATATTTTTGTGGAGAGCAGGTGACTTTTCACTAAATTATGAAATTATGCGCGAGTCGAACAAAAGACTTGATCATACACAGATTTTGGTAGCTGCTTCTCCCTCCCCCGGTTACATGATATGTGGACTGATCCCTATCGAGCAGCAAAATGAATACAGCCTTCAGTCGTATAATTAAAACTCATTAATTTGCTCGTTTTTCGCCTTATCGGATATTTCAAATCTATTGATTGTCTTTCCTGGAACAGCATTCGGCTTGTTAGTTTAACAAGCTCCACACGCAGAAGAAGCAGCAGAAGCTGACCGCCATTTAACTGAAAAATTAATGGTCAACGGGCTTTGGCTTCGACTTGCACCTAACGCCCGCTTCCATCTGTTGCCACAGACGTTGCACAAAGGTTCGATTTAGGTGGCCGCCGGACAGCTTGTGGTACGCGTGTCCGCATTTAATTTAATAATATGGTGTCATGTAGCAGTTGTTAGGATGCGTTAAATGCCCCGTCCCCGATGGCCAGGACTATGAGCAAACAGAGAGGCGCATCCAAAGCAGTGCCCCGGCATCTGTTTGAGTTGTGTAACCCAATGCCCAAGCCAACTGTGCCCCTGCCCCTGCCCCTGCCTCTGCCCTGCTCTGAATGGAAATTATAGCGAAGCGTAGTCCATTTGAGACGATTGTTAGGTGCGTTCCCTTTATGCTAACAAGGCGCGTGTTGAATGGCTTTTAAAGTAGCTGCCTTAAATGCTCCGAATTCTTGTTAAGTGTACAAAAGAACCAACAAAGGATGCGTCTGGGCAATGCCACTTGGGTACAGCTTAGCAAGAGTGCGTTAAGAGCTGAGCATTTAGCTCATCAAGTGACCACACAGGACTGGAGGTATTTCAGATATAATCTCAGATTGCCAGAGATATGAGCGCAATACTCAGGTTGACCTTGCATCCTTAGGGGTAGAGTTACGATATGCAATAGTTGGTTTGATTACCCCAAAATAACTATCAGCTAAAATATGCATAGCTACTACAAAGCTTACACAGTATTCATAATAATTGGCCGCTACATTAAATATCAAACTTTCTAACTAATAGAATTGTTCACTTTTAACTAAAGATAGTTAAATGAAGTATTGTATATCTCTATATATAAACCTGTTCGTCCGGTTTGTCCGACTGACTGTCCGACTTATTGGTAATCAACGCACAGACCAAACCATAAGAAATCAGTTGAATTTTTTACTATAGTAACCTTTTGTGGTGAAAAAGGAGGTTTTGAGACATTTCACTCGCGAGAGTGGAAAATACGTGAAAAACATTTATATGCAGCTATTTTTTAAACCATCCGATCAGCACCATATTCTCATTCTCCAACATCTCTGTTTAAATTTATTTTCATTTAAATGTATCCTTGCTATAAAAGAGGGTCAATGATTAGGTGAATGAAGTATCCGATCCTGAATACGTACTTAATCGTGTTTAGAAATTTCAACTGAAACATTGGTAAATTGGCGGAAGGGGTCATATAAAGGATTTTGTTGACCATCCGATAGACGTCAAGCTCATATTCAAAGATCTGTGGGAATATTTATCTGATACATATTTCACACGTTTCGCAATATCCACGCCTCTTAGAAGAATAATGCCGATCCAGGGTTGAGTTTTCGGTGTATGCTTATTTGCAACGATCTTTCAGAAAATTCATTGTCAGCATTTGTATACTTACAAGACTAAAATAGGCGGAAACAATTGATTCCAACCTTTGGTTTTTTATTCGATGGACTTGAAACATATTTCATATATTTCCACATATTTGAAAATAGATTAGTTTGTTCCCGGTTGGAAAAGGGATGAATAAGTTATATCTCAAATTTTAGATATTGAATCTATCACATGTATTGTAGTTTAGTATGGTATAACATTATACATTGACGTATAGTATTGTATAGAATGGAATAGATATTATAGAACATAAAAATATAGTATACAGCTAGTACCAATATTTATCATGGCAAAGTATTGTATTTGTACAATTGCTACAAAGAAATCTTAACTTTTTTGCTTATTGCCCATACAAATTGTCTATAATCAGTTCAGCTGTAATGCAACTTCAATGAAGTATCACATAAAGACGATTGCCATCATTCGAGAAATCAGTTATGTCCGGGCTAATGCTCTGTAGTTATGAGTATCTGAGGCTGTGCCCTTATCGCTTTGTGATTGTCATAAGCGCCTGATTATCATATCCATCAGTTGTCCAGACAGCCGAATGCGTCCTTTTAGTTATTACTTATGCAAATGGCAAACAGATTTCAATCCCTGACAGACGGCTGGCGGGCAACCCATCAGCATTTATTTGACAACTTTCTATATAGTGGCTGAACTATATTCAAATGCAAATCCCCCAAACTAATTTTGTTTCGAAAACATTTACGCCCGGTTGCACTTTTGGAAAACCCTTTCGAGGGTTCTCCCTTGGCGTACCAGCTGGTCCATGGCGAATGCCAGTCACAATTTGGCCACAAAAGCCACTTGGAAATATTAAAAAGGGCGCCACAGAGAATGACAGAGACGACTGACAATAAATCGCATCAAAACATTTTTCATTTCATTTCGAAATGTTGCGTGCAATAAAATCTAATAATTTTCCACGGCTGGTGGATGGGGTAGAGATGGGCACAGAGAGAGGAAGGGGGGGGGGGGGGGGGAGTCTAGTTTGCTCAGCAACAACACACAGTGGATAACTTGGGGTTGCTTGGCGTTCGCTGGGCTGACAAAACAGTTGCAAACAATTGGCAACACTTGTGACTCAGACGGAAAAACCAAAAACAGTGGCAAGCAACCCTCAAGTGCACTTGCCGCAGCGCCCGCCCGACCGCCGGGTGGCCGGGGTGGTGGTGCGTGGGGTTTTGTAATTGCAATCAAAACGAAATTATTTTTATGCTTACCCCAACCAGCTGACAAGCGAACTGATATATGAGACATAATTAAAGCGCAGACCGCAGCCACCGACGCTATCCAAATATTCGCAAATCAGTTTAGTTTAGGGCTATAGTTGCGCCGAAGAATGGGGGCGGGGGGGGGTGTTGGTGGGGAGAAAGTAGCTGCAAATTGGTCATAGCCTGTTGGTGACGTGTCTTTGATTACGCCGCAAGTCGTTGGTGCCTGTCATCGTACGGGATTTCAGCCTCAGACTGAACGTAGTTGCTGCTGCTGCTGCTGCCTGGTTTGTTGTTTGTTTTTAATATAAATGCAAATTTGGCCAACGGCATTCGCCCTGCCTGTAGGACTTTGAGCAGCGCTCACACACAGAGCTCTGTCATAATTAATATTTTGCAGCTTTGTCTACGATTTCCTACACGTCCTGCATAGTTGCATGCCGCATATCAAACAGCCAGCCAGCCAGCCCCATTTCCTGAAATAGTTGCGCCTACCGCCTCGCAGTTTAATGCAATCTAAAGTTTTTGACAGCCCCCCCGCCCCAGTCCCTTTCTCTCCGGGCTTATCTATGTGACGGACCCAGACAACGGCCATTAGACTGGTTTTGGCCTAATTTATGGCTTGCAATTAGCAACTGGCAAATGTGTCATTTTATTGGCCCAAAAGTTCGGCTAACACAATAAGTGGACATGCTTGAAAAGATATTATGCTAGTTGCTTTTGAAGTGCTTACAAATTGCAAATCATGCAAAGGACCCTCAGGATATTTGAGTTCTAATGAAACCAGGAATCTGCCAGCCAGAGAGTTTCATATGTAGAACATATGCTTTTAAATCTAAGATTGTTTTTGAATTGAGAAATTAATACTAAGATTTTGCGCTCAAAAATTGAAATCCCAAATTTGGCATACATTGTTCCAAAATAGATATAAAGTCATTTGGCATATTTTGACCGATTTTGAAATGCTTTACCATTTGGAACTTGTAAGAATCAAATCGAATTATATTTTTTGATCAGGCCAAATTCACAGAGATTGTTTCATCACAAATTTTTCCAAAAAAGAAATCGGTTAGAATCAGAAACCTTTTGATCAATATTATTGATTATCTCGGGTAAATAATGTCAGATTTTGGAATGTTATCCCTTTTTGAACTTGTACGGATCCCTGCTAACGATTGCCAAACAAACAAATTAGAAGTCAGCAAGTCACAATCACAATTTTTACAAGAAATTAGGTCGGTTTTGGAGATACAATATCTCTTGTAAACAAAGTTCGATTTAGGAAGGATATACTATAATATTAAACTCGTAATGCTCAGTTACAACTGCTCAACTCCTCAAAATTGATCAGTATCGATTTCAGGCAGTCGATATTCATTGTTTTTAACATTTTTTTATCTTCGAAAATCGAAAAATATTTATTTCAAGAAGAATATTTAGCCATACACAATTTTTGATTCCTATATTTTCTATTGAGTTTCACAAGTCTTAAAATGCGTCTGCAGTATAGTCAGCCTGCTGAAAGCAAAAAGCATATTGACAACTGGGTTTAAATAAACACACTACTAATATGAGCGAGCGCAAAGCGGACTATAAAACCGGCGCACAGTAAATAGAGCAAGTCTCATCTAGAGCAATTAGCAGACAAAATTCGTAATGCACAAGCACTCATATGCACATACATAAGGCGATATAAGGCGATTATCTCTGCATACATATGTATGTCTGGGTGTGTGTTTTCTACTTATGTTTGTGTGTAGTTGCTTATGAGTTATCTACCTTTGCATGGCGCTCACACGAATTTTTGTTGTTGCTTAGCGCTCTAAAGAGCTTATCTTGAGATCAGTTGCTTGCTCTTATTTCTGGGCGCCGAGGCACTGTTGTAAATATGTGTGTATGTATGTATTAGGCAAAGCGAATATCAAAGTATGTATGTATGTATATACGCAATGGTTGTTGGGCATAATAACTGTAACTCTCCTCTTCTTTTTATAACACTGCACATTTGTCAACACATGAATGAATTTGGTAATTAGAGATGACACTCTTCGTTTATCCCGCTATCGTCATCATTAAAGCACGCTTGATATTAATTTTACAAAATTTTTATTTAAGCACAGCACATTCTTGAGTAGGCAACTATGAATATGTCTATTTGACCAAATATGATGAAATAAATATGATAAAAAAACAAATGGCTACATTAAATATTTTATTCTAATCGACTCTATATACCCCAACTCTTTTAAGGGGTAAAACATTTGTCGATCGTGATTTATTAATCATTTGAATTTGTTAAAAAGATATAAGCTTGCATATAAGAACGTATATTATATTCTCCCACAAACAGAAATTAACAAATTGCGGCTGTGCAGAATCTTCAGCCTGCTGAAAGTGAAAATCATATTGTCTACTGGGGTCAAAATGACACAGAACTAATTTGCGCGAGAGCAAAAGGGGCAACAAATTCGGCGCACAGAAAATAGAGTAAGTTTGTCTAGAGCTATTAGCAGACAAAATTCGTGTGGATGTGATGCATAAGTAGATAATGCACAAGCACATAAATACACATACATACGTACATACACATTTGTCGATTCTCTGTGCGTACATATGTATGTTTGGGTGTCTGTTCTCTACATATGCTTGTCTGTGGTGTCCTATACGTTATCTGCTTTGAATGCCGCTCACACGAACTTGTGCTGTTGCTTATCGCTCCAAAGAAGAATTTATCTTGTGATCAATTGCTTGCTCCAATTTCTGTGCGCCGAGACACCATTGTGCATATATATTGGGCAAAGCGAAAATCAAAATATGTAGATATGTACATATGTATGTACATATATGCGCAATGGTGCCTGAGCAAAAAAACTTTAGCTTTACTTTGGCCTTTATTCCATTAAACATTCATCAATAGAAGCTTTCTTTACATTTGGCTAAATTTTTATTTAAACAAATATGTAGTTTATACTTAAAGGCCGCTTCTTGAATATACCCTTCCATACTGCTCCGCTTGAGGAACTTCTAATATTTGACAACATTTTATTTTAAGAAAAACGCAGTGGGTTACATTACATTACAGAATCGTCGGTCTGCTTAAACGACACATTATATTAATTGCAGGGAACAAATTAACAGAATGCTAAATTCTGAGTGCGATCAAAATTCGAGTGAGAGCGATGCATCACATTGATTAGCATACACACCCACACAAACAAGTATATGCCCTGAGAAACGCCAAGGTCAGAGATAACCAAGCAGTCACCAGTTTGTGCGTGTGTTCGCTGCCATTATCTACTTACGCTCATGCACTCACGAGTTTTTGGTGCTTACGCTGATTGGTGCAATCAATAATTGCGCACAGTGAAGTTCTCTTCGGGTCGTTTGCGTGCTCTATTCTCTGAGCGGCGGTTTTTGGTCCGCTTTTGATCTACGCAACTTTTTTCTGCTTAGTGTGGCCCCATTAGTCAATATGGCATGATTGTACGCTGCGAGTTAAATTCTATTAAAGCTATTATTATTTGAATAAAGGCAAGTATCGCCCTATTTTCGAATGTTATACCCGTTTGGACTCGCACAGACCTAAATTATTAATTTGTATAATGTATAAATGTATTTCACTTTGTATAATAATATTAAACATAAATTATAATATATTAAAATATTAATATATATGTATATGGCTGTGCGCAATCCTCAGCATGCATTAATGTCCAATTGACTACTGGGGTCAAACTAACCCAGAACTAAGTTGCGCGAGCGCAAAGCGGACTACAAAAAATGGCACACAGAAAATGGACATGTCGCGTTTTGAGCTATTAGCAGCCTTCACATGGCGATTATCTTCGCGCACTTACATATGTATGTATATTTGAGTGTGTGCTTTTATAATTGATATACATATGTATGTACATATTCTTATGCTTTTGTGTGGTTGCTTATGCGTTATCTACCTTTGGATAACGCTCACTCGAGTTATGGCATGCTCAATTAGCGTTGCGCCGATTTTTGTCCACTTTGCAATAAATTATGTTTTAGTTAAGTGCCAGCAGTCGAGTAAGGCTGTTTAAATATTTTATAAGTGATAATTCTTAAGTAAATGCCGTACTTATGGTACATGTTTTAAGACTCGTACGAATCGGAAGTATTAGTTGAGATTATTATGACAAAAATCAAAGTTTTTGCCAAATGTTCTGCAATATAACTGTAAAGAGCTCTGTGGATTCAACAGGCCTATAATATTATCAATTTATATATCGTACTTTATTTAACGTATGTGAAGCCATTCAAAGTTTACAACAAAATAATGAATATAATTATAATGCACAAGCACGCATACATATATACACACATCTGTACATATTTGGCTATTCCCTCTTGTCTCTTCTTGTGTTTTTGTTTTCGTGTTATATATTTATGCATGTGTGTTTTTGCTTATGCTCCAAAAAAGAATTTATCTTGTGATAGTTTGCTGGCTTTATTTTCGATGCACCGCTTTTTCATTCGCCTTAGGCCTTTGCACCCTAGCTCTATATAAGTTTGACCCAAGTAGTCAATTGCACATTCTACAATTCGGCCGAATTTAACTAAAATTGTAATTTGTGGGACCTTTACCGACCAGCATTATCAATTTTACCATTATCAATTTATCAAAGTAAAAAGGGCTGCCCTACACCTATCATATAATAACTATGCAGAAAATTAGCCTGTGCATATGTAAAATATACTACTCGGCTCAAACTAACTCAGATTTAAGTAACTCAAACGAAGAGTGGTCGAAAAATTGGGCGCACAGAAAATAATGCAAGTCTTGCTTGGAGCAATAAGCAGCATTAAAAATTCGAGTGAGCGCACATTGACCAGCATACACACCCACACAAACAGGTGTATGCGCTGAGATGCGCCAAGCCCAGAGATAACCAAGCAGTCACCTTTTTGTGTGTGTGTTCGCTGCCATTATCTACTTATGCTCATGCACTTATCGCTGATTGGTCCAATTAATAATTGCTTGCATTTAAGTTCTCTTCTGGTAGTTTGCATGCTCTATTCTCTGAGCGGCGGTTTTGAGTCCGCTTTAGATCTGCGCAACTTTTTTTCTGTTTAGTGTGGCCCCATTGGTCAATATGGCATGATGTTATGCTGCGAGTTACGATCTGTTAAAGCTATTATTATTTTAGTAGGGGCAAATACCGTCCAATTTTCGAGGGAAGCATTAATATTTTTAAAGTTTAAAATTAATATTGATTAACCAGCTACACACAATTAAAAACCTGTGCTAATGTGCAAAACCTGTGCTGGGGTCAAATTAACAGAGCACTACGTTGCGCTGGTGCAAGTCTTATTAAAAGCGATAAACGCATGTGCCCATACATACCTATGTACATATTCGGCATTCTTGCGTGCTGTCCACTTGTACGTATCAATTAGTGAATGTGTGTGTGTGTGTGCTTGCTAAAACAAAACAAAATTGCGCGAACGGACTAAGAAAGAGCACACAGAAATTGGAGCAAGTCTTGTTGCTGCTCACAAACATTCGGGAGAGAGCGACGCATATGTAGATAATGCAGAAGCACGCATTTACACATACATCTGTACATTTTTGACGATCCCCTCTGCATATTGTCTATTTGTGCATGTGTGTGATTGCCTGTAAGTTATCTATTGTTGAATAGCGCTCAATCGATTATTCCGTTCATTTTTTGTCCCCGCAAAATAATTTCGTTTTAGTTAAATGCCGGCAGTCGTGCAAGGCTGTTCAAAAATATAATTGGTGAAAATTCTCGGGTAAAAAGCGTCCGTGTATGGTATATATATTCCAGCTAGTACGAATTGGAGGTATTAATTAACATTAGAACAAAAAGTATTCTAAAGTTTGACAAAATGGAATTACAAATTTCGGTCGACTTAATGAATTTTACAAATCCCAAAATGTTTATCTCTCGTTAATCGGATATAAATAAACCAATATAGCGCTATCCAAAGCTAACCAAAAAATGGTGAATATTGTTTTTCGTAATGATTCGTAAGAGCGCGATTAATAAGAAGATAATACACTAGCAATCATACACACATACTTACGCGCATATTTGGCAATTATCTCTGCATACATACATATGTTTGGATGTGTGTTTTCTTGAGTGATATCTACCTATGCTTGTGTGTGGTTGCTTATGCGTTATCTACCTTTAAATGGGGCTCACTCGAGTTTATGATTTGCCTGCTCAACTTGCTGTTCGCCAATTTGTGTCCACTCAACATAATTGTCTTTAAGTTAAATGTCGAGCAGCTGTTAAAAATATTATAAGTGAATATTCTCGGGTAAATAGCGTTCGTATCTCTTATGGTATACGCTTTCGGTTGTACGGATTGGAAGTATCAATTGGCATTAAAAATCGCTTTCTAAAGCTGGACCAAAATGTCAAAAGTTAAACCTTAAATTGGTTGGCAAACTCTAAATTTGTAGAATTCCGTCGATTTAAAAGACTTTCACAAGCCTCAAAAGGTATATCCTTCCGATATCGGACGATATAGAGATATTCAAAACTTTTAAAATACTAATTAATTTTTCATTTTGTATTTTTCAGCCAAATCTGCCATGGACAAGAAAACCTTCAATATCGTTGGTACCTAGATGACCTTGATTATTTCACAACACTGATATACATTTAACAAAATCTCAATCTCAATTTTGACCAAATTGGCAATGGTTACATTCAAGTCATGGTTACATTCAAGTCAATTTTAAAGACCCACGATTCCTAAAAGGTACGTCTTTCCAAAATCTGACCTATATCTTTTAGTTTACAAAAACTTATTAATTTTGTATTCTATCTTTCAGCCAAGTATGCCACGCACATGGACAGTAAAATATTCAGTATCGTTGGTACCTAGATGACATTTAAATCTAGGTTATTTCATTCAATGAATAGACATTTTAAGGAATCTTAAGTTATTGCCAAGTCTGGATAAAAGGTATGTCCTCAAAATCAAATCTAATTCAACCGATATATTTTAGTTTACAAAAACTAATACATTTTCCATTTTGTATTTTTCAGCCAAATCTGACACGTTCATGGACAACATATTATCAACAAATTAGTATGTCATTGTTAGGTGGACGGAGCTACATATATCACATTAAATTATTCAGGTCGACGATCTAAAAACAGCACATCTCGGCGCGGAATTATGTCACTTTCTGCGCGTGCTTATGTCGTTGTAAAGCGACATAATTCCGCCAATCAATCATAATCACCGCAGAGTTATTTCTATTGAAAAACATTTAAGAATTTGTATTTTAAAGCTTGTTTACAATCAGCAAATAATCGCGAATGTTGGTACCTAGTTGACCTATATATCCCTGGTTATTCCATACCATGGATATAGTCCTAGCTAACCTAAAGGACCAAGTTCTTGCAAAATACGCAAGAACATGGTCCAAAAATATGTATGCTTTCTTTTTACAGCCGCCCCCAGCAACAGCCCCTGAATGGTTCCTAGTTGACAATTATATCCTTGGTTATACCATACCATCGATATAGTCCTTGGGAACCTAAAGGATCAGATCCCTGCAAAATGCGCGTTGGAATGGTCCAAAAACATGTATGTTTTTTCTTTCAGGAGCCCTTTTTCATTAGCTGCTGTTTTACAGCCGCCTTACAGCACTCCTTTTACATGATCTGTTACTTAAAAGAACTCATTTTAAATGAGTTACATTTTTGCCCTTAAGGCTATGCAGTGAAATTTTTTATTCGTAGAACTCGTCGACCTTCTGGGCATTTATGTTCGCCTGGTACTTGAGCGAAATTTAGGGCAAATTTGGGACTGGCGGCGAGGGTGCCCCTTTTTACTACGTCACTTTTCGGCCGCAAAAATATTATTTGTCGACCTTCTAGGCGTTTCTGTTCGCCTGGTATTTTTGGGAAATTTTAGTTAAAATTTGGGACCCAGCCGGCGGCGAGGGCGCCCCTTTTGGGTATGCAATGAAATTTTTCGGCAACTAAAAAATATTTTTTGTCAACCTTCTGGGCGTTTCTGTTCGCCTGGTATTTTGGCTGCTTTTAAGAAAAATCTCGGCAGCCAGCGGTTGCCAACCGTCGCCCCTGGCGGGTATGCAATGGATTACTAAAAACCGTTAATTTTTGAATTTATAAATAAAAAATAAAAATTTCCACTTTAAATTATTCGTTTATTTTTGTTTAAATTTATAAAATTGTTTTTTATGCTTATTTTCTTAATTATTTCTACAAAACGAGCATAAATTAGAATTTTAGCGTATTTGAACTTAAAATAGCAATATCTGGCTCAATTAAAGTCCGATCCTGGAAAAATTTGCTTTGTCCTTTGTGGAGGTCCTTGAAATTCATTGTAGTCCTTAATTTGTCAATCTGAAATGATAAAAACACATTTAAATTAAACAAGGCACAAAATGTATAAAAAAAGTTTATGTAACGAAAAAAGGACATAACTCGGCCATATCCTTGCAGATTTTCAAAGGACATGGTGCGTTAGGATCGTATAGACCCAATGCATCGATCTGCATCAAAAAAATATGGGGTCATCTAAGAATCATAAGACTTGTATTTTCACTTGTAAAATTTCAGTCGCGGAGCGCACGGAAATGGCCTGAAAACACATATCCTTAAATATTTCCCAAACTACAAGGACGATCTTAATGAAATTTGGTCAGGTGGTAGTCCTAGTTAATACAATTAGTTTGACACATGACTCGACAGGATACGCAAGGATATGGCCGAGTTATGACCTATTTTTTGATTAAAAAATTGTCCTTAAAACTTTTTTGTCTGAAGGACTTTCGTCCTTTGGGTGGTAAATTCTTAAATGGGAGGGCGAGGACTAGCTGCTGGTCAAAGGACATCCCGATAGTCCTTCAGATGGCCAAGTTAGCCCGGATATTTTCGATTTTGGCCAATTTTGCGACTAACCCCCTAGGAAAAATTTAGGTGAAATTTTTTGTCGGATCCTTGAAATTCTTGAATGCCAATCGATAGTCCTGCTCCCCGCGAGTTCAAAAAGGTATATCCTTCCGATATCCTTAAGGATTTGGGCGAGTTATGGCTATTTAAAAAATGTCCTTTTTAGAAAATTGGCCATATTTCGAAAACGACAAGGACAATTTTATTGTCCTTTGTCTAATTTATGATCCTTGTTCATAAGATTTGTTTGACACAGGACTTGTCAGGATCCGCAAGGATACAGCCGAATTATGGCTTTATTAATTTACAAAAGAATTGTCCTTATATCTAGACTGTTTTAAGGACTTTCGTCCTTGTTATTGAATTTTATGAATCGCGAGGATAAGGACTATCGGTTGACCAAAGGACATCACGATCCGCAAGGATACGGCCGATATACAGCCTTCTTTCTTTTTAGACAAAAATCCTTTTTTCTCAGCTCCTTGAAGGCTTTTCGTCCTTTTTATTACATATTCTTAGTTGGCAGGAAAAGGACTGCATGTTGACCAAAGAACATCTAGATGGTCCTTAAGGTGGCTAATTTATGGCTTATTTGGGTATTAATGTCCTTTTTAAGAAAAATAGCCCTATTTCGGAAAAAAAAGAACAGTTTTTATATCCGTTGGCCAGATTATAGTCCTTATCAATACGGGTTGACACAGGACTCGTCAGGATAATCAGGGATACAGCCGACCTATAGCCTTCTTTCTTTACAGACAATTATCTCTTTCCCTCAGATCCTTGATGGACTTTGGTCCTTTTTATTACATATTCTAATTTGGCAAGACATGGACTGCATGTTGGCCAAAGGACATAGGGATTGTGCTAGAAATGTCCAATTCATGAGCGAATTGGTCTGAATGTTATTTTTGCAAATATATTGCAAATATATATATCTTGGAAATTGCAAGGACAATGTGCAGCAATTCATGTTCTTTGGCGACTTGTCTATACAAACTGTTTAATACAGTATCCAGAAGATATATAAACCCGATCTTTATACAATTTTCTACGTACACAATTTTCATACATGAGAAGAACGATTTTGTGATTTAAACCCAATTTCTATGATATATGAACAGTATAAGGACAATAAAGATGTCCTTTGGCCACCTGATAGCACTATTCGATACGAGTAGTTTGACACAGGAAAGTTCGGGAACGGCAGAAATGTGACCAACTTACAATAATGTCCTTGATAATGGGCTGACTAAACAATGATATTTAGATATAAAATACTTACTTGTAAATACCAGCAAGCTGGAGCAGCCAAATCGTCCGCACAGGCCAACCAACGAGTCCACAATCCGCGGCCGCCTCTACGCCCGAAGCAGCCAATACCCTCCTCGGGCACCTTGGCTATGGCAGAAAGACCAAACAGTCTTCAGGCTGCACAATAGAATTTAACAATCGCCTGCAATTATTGGATAATTTAATAAGAACAGCAGGGCCCTTAGTTAATGCTTTTACCTTGTATCACAGCAAGCAGGCCGATGTGGTCCTATTTAGGTCTATGTCAAAGATATCTGCCCTCCTTCTCTCCAGACATGGAACGAAAGAAACATTGTGCATCCACTTGGGGTTCGTAGTGCGCTAGCATCCACTCAGCTGCTAGAAATACAAAGACACTCGAATTCGTAAATTACCCATAAAATACGCCTTAAAATCGATATTTATTGATTTTATAATATGTAATATTAATAATTTAGTATGTATTTGGTCTAAGTGTCAATTGACTCAGCATATATGTATATATTTTTGAATAGTACAATTTTAATAGCTAAAATAAATAAAAAGAAAATATTTGGAATGAAAAGAAAGTATTTGTTTGCTGTAAAATCATATTTTTACCGTGTACCTCAAAAGCAAAACATATTTCTGATAGACTTAGTCCCAGATATAGTAGTATCTATAGCATCTGTCTACATCTGTGTATATGTTTATGAAATAGCTTTCTGTGTGTTTCATCTCAAGTATATTCCCAAAGTAGCTCAGCATGGACGTCGAATCGATTAGGCACACAGAAATGGGTTTGTCCATATAGAGGCAGATCGGGAATGTATCTAAAACAAACTCATTAAATCGCCGGCTAGACAGATAAATTGACTCGAAAATCGTTGCATCGGCTACGTGTGCTGTTGACATGCCACGAACTTGAAAACAATTAACGTACCATTTTGATATGTGAGCTAATCGAAAATCCGGACACACACACACACACACACACACACACACACACACACACACACACACACACACACACACACACACACACACACATGCATACAATGCAGGTAAACCTGTAATATTTGCCAAATGGCTGAACAGCAACAAACAAAAGGAGGGGGGCCATGGAGAGGGAGAGGGAGCGAGAGATGAGCAGAGATGCTGCTGGCCCTACCTGGCCAGAGGGAAAACAAGTGCTTTGAATGATAACAAAAGGTGTTGCACAAACCTGAAGGGCTGACGGCATGCAGCTCCTGCTGGCAACAGGATTTATGCGATTACATAAACCAGATACGAGACATAAACGAGCTGAGTGTGTCTCTGTGTGTGTGTGTGAATGTGTGTGTGTGGAACTGGGTCGCATTCTCGGGCTCATTAAATGTCAATTTTTGGCTCGCACAGGACATTGTCGAGTCGCGTCGCCTCACATCAAACGTTCTCCTGCTGCGCGCGTGTCGCATCGTTAGCGAACCAGCGTCCAGAGTCCTGAATCCTTTGTGCCGGACAAGTGCATGCGGTCCGCTGTGTATGAGAGAGAGAGAGAGAGGGACTAATGCCTGGACAAAAACTACGACCATAATGCGGTCAGCTTTGGTTCATCTGGCGCGCCTAAATTTATTATTATATGGCCAGTTGCATTGTTTGTTGTGAATTATTATCCCTTTCGCATATGTTGTTGTCCTTTTGTATCCTTGGCTCTCAAACGTCTGCTGGCCCGCCCAACTGCCACGCCCTCATCTTTTGTTTTTGTTTTGTACCATTTCATTTCTTTCGTTTTACTGAACATTTTGCTGCCAAGAGTCGCGTTTCTAAAGTTTTCGGGGCGTGTTCCACCATAAATTGTTTTGCTTTCTTTGGAATTCGTGGGGTTCGTTTATTGGGTTTTTCGTACACTTTGCGCTTCGAATTTCATAATTATCGGGGCGTGTATTGCAACATTCTGCATACAATTTCAGTCTGCTTCCAGCACACGTTCCCTCCACTTCTTTGGTATCTTTATGTGCTCCTATATCCTGCACTTGTTCTGAAAGATACAAAATCAATTTATTGTTTTTGTGCTGCGGTCAATGTTCTGTCCTCTTTTGTTCTCCTCGTTGTTGTTTTTGTTGTTGTCGTTGTTGTGGGCAGCCAAGTGTTGGACAGCATTATAAATATTTTAGCTTGCTTTTGCAGCTTATGGACAACAAATGCTTGGTTTTTGGGCGGGCGGGTACGGCGGGGGGCAACTGCAGTCCATTGAATTGTTTAAGTATCCGAAAAGCTCAACTTCTGTTTGCTTTTGCAGGCGGCCAAATGTTTTGTTTGAATTGTGTTTTAAGTCCTTGTAATGAAAAACTTGAGTGCCAGAGGCTGCCCTATGATTTTAACACGTATAATCAAAGTGTTTTATTATTTTAAACATTACATTCGAGTAAAATAAATCATGAGAACGATTTCAAGGCAATTGCACGGCTCATAAGAGCTCTTACATATGACAAAGAATATGTTAACTAAACCGAAATTCACTTTAAATTCTATGAGAATAAATATCAAAGTAAATTAACCCCCCTTTTTAATGTCAAGATCCTTTAATTATTCCGTCCAAAAGTCAAGTTGTAGTACGCATTGCATTGCCCACAACTTTTTGGCTCTCAAAAATAGTTTAATAAATCGCAAAATAACACTCACCCCTCCCGTGTATTTGATTTTGACGAACAAATCGCTTAGCATTTGCACTTTGTGGTCCTCTGAAAAAATATTGAAACCCCAAGCACATGATTCAGCACACCCTCAACTCGGCAGACTTTTGAGAAAGCGCGCCGTAGACAAGTCCTTTAACATCGACCACATTGCGGCCAAATGCCGGTCACATTCGGGGCACCAGCTGTTGTGCAACCACCGCCCAAGCACCCCCCACACCCCACACACCCCACACCCTAGGAAACAAGCAACTGAATTCGAATAATTTTTAAACAAAAACAAACTTGCGCCCATGCAGCGAATTCTGAAACATTACAAAAATTACAATGAGACACATTCGCCACGAGTTTCGTGTGTTTTGTTGTTTAGAGAATTCGTTTCGAAATTTCACGCCAACGTCTGTGACGAAATTTGCCGGCGTGTTCGGTCGTTGGGGTCGTGGCAAAGAACAAGTGCAGCAGCCGGCGGATGACAACCCCCATGTGGACCGCAGAGCCAAATGGAAAGGTTGCAACACGAAACCAGCCAAAAAAAAAAAAACAAAAAAAAAGGAAAGAAAGGAAAACCAACTCAACCCCATGGCACAGGCGTTGCCACTTTTAATCAGCGCCCTGCGCAGCTATTTAAGGGACCAGAGCAGGACCAATCCGCCAGATTCCCCTGGCACTTCGCCTGGCACTTCGGCGCTTTCTGCAGCGGCATTAAAATTCACTGAAATACAAAATGAAAATTTCTATACTGCGTTAGTTTTTTAGCGGCAAATGAATGAGGGATTGAGGGCATGGGCGAGCGAATGAATGAATGCATGAATTCCAAAGCAATTTTGATGTTGACATTGAGTAATGTTGGCATTGGGCCCATACGCTGAGCCCCGGGTTCGGATTTTGGGCACAACTTTCGTCGGGTGGTTGTTTGGTTTGGCATTTTCATATCATTTTCGAATATTACATGCGGATTAGCATTTCCTCATTGGAATTGCAACAAAAACGTGCCATCATTATGCCAGGAGTTGGGGCCTTGGAGTTGGTGGTGGGTGGGAGCACAAAGGGGGGTGGCGCACAAAGGGGGTGGCTTGCATGCGGGCGGTTGGACGGACTAATGGCTGGGTTTGAGTCCAGACAATGGGAGGTGTTTCATTGTGTCTCAACTTAAAGCTGATAGCTCATTGAAGGGTTACGAAATTAACTAAAGAGATAAATAGAGCATAAAGGTAGAAGCAATATCTCTAAGAAGAAAACAATACCTATAAGAAAAAATATAAAAAAAGGTCAAACTAAACTAAATATAAGGGCATGATAGAAAAGCTCTAAGCAATAACTATAAATAAATACTTAGATAAACTTTAAGGAAAAGATCTATCTGCACTTGATGCGTAATTCAAAAGTTCATACTAAATAGACATAAACAAGTAAGAGATTCTAGTCGGGAGCTCCCGACTAAGGGATACCCTAAACCCTCTTCTTCCAACAGGAGATAGGTATAAAATGAAAGATACTTGATATAGATATACTATTCTAGAAGCTACATGTCAAGTTTGGTGACTCTAGCTCATATTATTTACCGAAACTGCTCAAAAAACATAATTTCGATATGGATTTTTATCGATTACTTGGAAACGGGGCAAGTTATCGAATATCGGCAACAAACTCGATCTGCGCGGGCACTAGGAGGACCTACAGCTAAAATGTCAAGTCTCTAGCTCTTATAGGTTCCGAGATCCTTGCGTTCATACATACAGACGGACGCACAGACAGACGGACATGGCTAGATCGACTCGGCTGTTGATGCTGATCAAGAAGATATATAATGTATGCTTCCTTCTGCCTGTTACATACATTTGCACAAATACAATATACCCTGTTTACCCATTTTTAATGGGTTTAGGGTATAAAAACTCAGATAAACTTTAAGAAAAAGATCAAATTGCACTTGAAAGGAAATTTAAAAGGTCATACTAAAATAAACATTAAAGAATCAATGTAAACTTGGTGTAAAATTTAATCTTAATTTTCTAATTGCTTTCAATCGATCATTATCAATAATTTATTTAAGAATCAACCTCAAATTATTAAAAGAGACACATTAGGGCATAAAAGAAGAGCTCTAATAAATATTAAAGAAAAACTTTTGAAAAAAAAGTAAGAAAAAGAACAATGTGTATTTGGTGAGAAATTTAATCTTAATTTTCTTATATAGAAATTAACGAAATGAACTAAATTTGAGCACATTCATGAAGAAAACTAAAAAATCCAAAGAAAAGATCAATGTGTAATTGCTGTAAAATTTAATCTTAATTTTCTGGTCACTTTTAATCCATATCTTAAGGAAATTAAATCCTTAAAGCTTTAAGGATTTAAGCATAATTGCATAGGTTCAGCTTATTTCACCCCACTTTTCTCTTGTATTTCTTACAAAAATATCTTTATGTTCAATTCTTTGAACTCACAACTATTGGCTCAATTATTAAACTATTTTTTTTTTGCTCATATCTTTTCATATCCCTAATAATCTAACACCCTTTCGCTCACAATTTACCGCGTGAATCCTGCCCAAAAGTGTGCCTGGCCCAAACCTTTTTCTTAACAAGTTGGTTCAACTTTTTGAGAATTCTCCAAATCAACAGCCTTTCCAAACTCAGGCAAGAGAAACTTTTCAATTTGCTTTTCACGCTTGCAATTTTACAAGCTGCTACATGATTGGGGTCTCGTCCGGACATAGTTCCTCCGTCTTCTCACGCTCCCCTCTCGCCTTTGCCAACTAGGCGCTGTCTGCCCATAACAAGCTGCCAAATTTCACACTCTGCTCTGCTGCGGGAAAATCCAATAGCCGAGCACCTAACTAAAACTTTCAGCGCGTGGCGCTTGAAATGTGTCAGCGATATGGAGAATTCTTGAACTGCAATCGAAATAATTCCCGAGCCGAGCTCCAGCAGCGGCTACCCTTTTGTCGGGCATAATCTAATTTACTGAACATTTTATTAACTGACAGTTTATTAAAAACTCATCCAAACTGGGCCGGACTTGGATTCAGATTTGGTTCTCGGCTTTGGGGTTGCCTCCTTATCAAGATCCACGACACATGTCAGCGCTGCGCTTGCTGATTACCGTCGCTAGATAAACATTAAGCAACTATATAACAACTTCCCCATGCCCCCTGTCACTTGCCCCTTACTCCCACTCATTCATTTGGTTTGTCTCCATCGAACGAACGACGTCATCGCCTGTTTGTTTCGGGAGCGCCAAAACAGCTTCCTTTCTGTAATTGACTCAACGCCAAGGGGCAGACCTCTACATCGACACCGCTCCGCCCCGCCCCGCCCCGCCCCCGCCCTATTCCCCTCCCCAACCATGCCCTGCAGCAGTGTAATGAAATTTTTTGGCTTCGAGTGCTATAAATGTATGCAGGGCCAACTCCAGGATTGTTATTGTTGTTCTTTGGCACGTGGCATGCGGCAGTTGCTACGTGCAGGTCGAGTGGGGCGGGAGGTGGGGTACCGGGAGGAAATGGCATGAAATTGATTTAGATTTTAGTTATGTTGTTATTCAACTTGCCCCCCCGCAGCTTGTATGTAATTATTTTTGAACAGCGAGTTGTGAAATAATTAAAAATGATTAGCTCATAAACATTTCCTGCCGTCGTTAGACTCTTGACAAGGACCCGAGGCGTATTTGTTTTAGCTGGAGCTTGACAAAAAGCAAGGAATATTTATTGAAAGTTGCAGCTGCTTTTAAACCTAATGCCAGGCAAACATAAGAATTTGTCTTGCAGCAAATGAAAAGACTTTAATACAGTTTAAACTTCTGAAAACTTTGTCTGAGACTAAGTCCTTTTTGTGTTTCCTTCAGCTTCGCCAGAAAGTGATAAATTTCAATTTTTTATGGCATCAAGAAAAATCAAAACAATTTCATGTGAAAAATTATGTTTTTGAAAAATGTATCAAAGCAACCGCACACACACACACACACACACACATATAGTGTAAAACGTGGTACTGGCGCATGTCAAAAATTTTGAAGAACTTCTCAAATGGAGGAGGCTGCATCAAGTGGACGACCAGCATGACGATAATGTGGCTATGCTGATGAGGATGCTGATGCTGATGCTGTGCGTGCTGGCTGGAAGATGACGAAGCTGTGTCTGGGTTTGGGTCCGCGTCTGGGCTTTATGGTAATGCCAAGTACGTGAAAGATGCACCAAACTTGGCTGCTCATTCCTAGAATAGCTGCCAGCAGCAGCAGCAGAGGGGTGGGGGGGCAAATTTGTGCGCCAGACAAGATTTATCGAAATAAGTCGAAGACACTTGTTTACTGCCCGGCACAATGCGCTCTTATACTTACATTTGCCAAGCCACCAAATGGATTTCCCGCCAGAGCAATGCAACCGAATAAAGTCGAATATAAAATTTACTACAAGCTTATGGCCATCATATAAATTAGGTTGTTAAAGATACTTTTCTCTACCAGTTGCTAAGTGA
Source organism: Drosophila borealis (assembly GCA_035045885.1). NCBI lineage: Eukaryota > Metazoa > Arthropoda > Insecta > Diptera > Drosophilidae > Drosophila > Drosophila borealis. The sequence goes on from JAWNOR010000211.1 coordinate 6,117,123, forward strand.
GCTTTGCTGCAGAGTAACTTATGCCAATTTGACATATATTTTAATAGTTTTATATTATGGGCCAAGTTCCACTTAATATAGAGTAACAAATATGTGGCTGCAACTAAAGATTTAGTTCTCGAAATAAGGAATATTACTTTATAAATCTTGCAATGAAGAAGCTGCTGTGCACGAATTCAAGACGATTTGATTAAATGACTTACAGACCAGACTGGGTGCTAAACCAAGCCCCAAATCTAGTTTACAAATTAGAAACCACAAAGCCAACAACAACAACAATACAAACCGCAGCTACATCAACAACAACAGCAACAACAACATTGGCTTGAAAATCAGTTTTCGCCTCTGCCAAGCCACAAAGCCACACCCCCAACAAAAAAATAACGCCCTTAAATGACAGGCATGGGGCTGAGCTGTGGGAGAGCTACTAAAGCCTTTTGTCTAGTGTGCAACTGGAGCCTGGGACTGGGTCTGGGACTGGGTCTGGGACTGGGTCTGGGGCACAGTGGAGTGTGTTGCACTTTTGAATTTTCAACTTTGTCTGCTGCGCATAAAATTTACTTGCTCCAAATTCAATTCAAAAGCGATTATCACCACTTAGCTGTCAACGACACGACGCCAACAACAAGAGAACCCAGCTGGGCGAACTCCTCAGAGTCCGAGTCCGAGTCCGAGTCCAATGCCAATAACCAGCGATGCTACTTGAACACATCACAAAGGGCATGGCCGTCTCTCTGTGTGTGTGTGTGTGTGTGTGTGTAGCTGTAAGTATGTATCCACAACTATAACACTTGGTTGGCTCAAATAAAATTTACACTTACAAGTGGCGCTAAAGTCAAGTGCAATGCTTCCCCTTTCCCCACCCCTTCACCCCGTCTGACCACATAAAGCAGCTGCCGTCAGCTGGTCAGACATGGCCAGAGTGTGGCCCGAGGTGGGGCGCGGGGGGAGACGCTGCGGCAAATGTGGTCAAGAGTTTTATAAAGTTCATCATCCATGGCCTGGTCCTAAGCATTTTTCAAGTGCAGCGCCAAAAGATTTTCAATTTCAAATACGAGTATGTATTATATAAGCAGTTGGCCGGCAGTCGCAGCCTGTGAAAACCATTTCCACACCTTCCCGCAACGACATTAAACCATTTCATTATGCTCTACACAATGGGCACAATAGCTATGTAATATACTTGGCATTGCTCCAATAATTTAATGTGAGTTGGCAGGGAAAGATATAAGATGCCACTAAAGTAAGCTTAGGTGCGAATAGATTTTGAGATATTTCAAGAATTTGAGAAATATGTTTTTGAGTAATATTTTAAAAATTACATGAAAATATCAGCATTAATTTTGCTAATTAAATTCTCTGAAGAGTTGTAATTGTTATTACTTGATTTTATAAAATTTATGATATTACTAATCAAAACTTAAATACGTTTAGATTCTGAGATATTGAAAGAATTTCTGAAATATGAATTTAAGATATATAAATATATGCATATATATAGATATAAAATATAACAAAATCGTCATTTAAATTCTCTAAAATTAGAATCTCTCTAATGTTACGTGAAAAACAGGCAATCAAAAATTTGGATATCTCATAGAATATACATAATTCTCTCTCAACCTCCCTTCCAAGTGTGTTTCTGCATTATAAGATTTCGAAAAATATATTTTTGAATAATAATTTAAAAATATATATATTTATATATATATTTCTCCCTTCCTATACATAAGACAACTTTGCTGTCGTCTTTGAAAAATATGTTTTTGAATAATATTTTAATTAATATATATAGTTATATCATAATTTTGTTAAATAAATTCTCTAGAGCTGTAATTATAATCTCTTCAATCTTAAGTAAAAAAACAGGGCATCAAAAATTTGGATATCTAATAGGAAATATTCTCCCCTCTATATATAAGACAAATTCTTTAATTCTAGAGAGCTGTAATTATAATTTTTGCAATCTTAAATGAAACACAGGGCATCAATAATTTGGATATATCATTGATTCTTTCTCTCTCCCTCCCTTCCGTTCTCTCTCTCTCTCTCTCCCTCTGTCTCTCTCTTCCACTTGTCTTGCTGCACATTCATAAAGTACATAATCATGTTCATGACGTGAGCTGAAGTGGACTCGGGCTTGGGCTTGAGTTTGAGTTTGAGTTTGGGCTGGACTGTTGGCCTGTTGGGTGTCTGTGTTATAAAAGCTTAAACCGTTACAAGTATTTAAAAAGCACTTCAGAGTGAGGACCCACATAAATGTATTAAAAGCATATTGAAATGTATTGCATTGTTTATTTTGATTAATTCAACCGCAAATGGTATGTTATGCCTGTTATGTAATCTTCATTTTATTTAAGATGTTGTCTTTAAATAATGAAAATTGAAGCCGAATTAGTTGCGTCTGGGCGTCATTTTGGCTAACTTGGCAATGTTGTCACAGTTGAGTTTCTGGTCAGGATCTAGTTGGGAATATGATAAAAGAATAAAGAATCTATCACTGAAACAAACCATTTTCCACGTGGACTTACTCTCGCAGGAAATGCGCTGAATATCACACTGGGTTTGATTTCTCCAGATCCAGCGATCTTTGGTCTTCAAGCGACACAGAGAATCTACAACCATTATGCTGTTACGACTTCTTGGACAGGCCACACAGCTTCTATAGATCCTACCACAATCGTGCCTCTGGGCACTACCGAGGCCCACGCAGCAGATTACCAAGAAAAGGACGAGTACGCTTTGGATATGCATTTTGCGATCTATAGTCGATTACTGATACTCAATTGGGTTTGAAAGCTGGCTTATATAGGCAGAAAATTCTATAGAAGCGGTTCAATCAGAAACACCTGTTCTTTAGACCACATAGTAATATTGCACAATGCCATTATATCTGTTTCCCCAAAGTTTTTCATTTCAATTAATTAGTCAAATAACTGTATTATGCGCCCAAAATAATGCCCGATGCCTCATAGTTTAACAACAAAGCATCTGGCTCACAGCTGGGCCGAGAACAAAGCCCGAAAATGACTTCCTTAAGTTGGGCTTTCACTATAAATACCTTGTACTTTAGCACAGATTAGCTAGAATACAAACCGAGTTACACTGCAAACATGTCGAAATTTGTGCTGTTGTTGGGTAAGATAGCCACAATTCAGTCGGAAGGCGCCAGGATAATGCCGAAAGTGCATTTTCTTTTATAGCTATCTGTTGCATGTGCTTGCTGCAAGTTCAGGCGCAGCGGAAGACATGTGACGAGCTGTCTAAAGTCTGTGTAAGAGCTCAGCGTTTGACAGGACCCGAGGATGATGTAACAAACTTGTTCAATGTCCGCTGCCGCAGACAAAATCGCAATTGGAAAAATATTACACGCTGCCAGCTGGAGCGTGCCGCCTGTCAATGTAAGTCCCAACAATTAATGAGAGGCTGGCACGTATTAAATAAAAACTTCTTTAAATCAATTATTTTCAGTAACTTTGGTCAAATGCGATCTTCTGAGCTGCGCTAGTGTGGCCAATGCACTCCGGGGATGAATTACCAAACGCAATGAGACAAGTAGCACATAGCTGGGATCGAAAATTGATGTATTGCCTGCTTTGAAATCAAAATATAAAATTTGACGCATACCAAATGATACAATAAATCAATATAAGCTAAATCTTGTGGCCCTAACTAAATCGTAATAGTCTTAAGTGATAAACAGGTTTGAGCCTAAATTCGTCCACTTATCAATAGCTGGCATTGACGAAAGTACTTTTATTTTTAGATGCTCACGAGAGTTAGGTGCTAGAGTTCCCACTTTGTTGACTCAAGTTATAATAATCAAATTGTGGAATTTTCCCGCGTATCTATAACCCACCAATTCGCACACAATATCCAACACTGATGCTTATCAGTCAAGTGCCTCGCCAAAAAGATCTGTTAAGCTCACTCAAAAAACCCACCACTCTTTGCATACGCTCTCTCACAAGTGCCTCTCTAAAAGGCTCTCCTCTCCAACGGTCGAATTTATTCTGCTCAACATATGCGCGCAGCTCAGCTTAGATATGGTATTTGTATGTATTTTCACCATGGCTCAGCTGATGTCGCGCTCTGTAAATCGCAGTGCAAATAATGGGCTCAGCACTCTCGCATGTAAACAAAACTCGGGGCAATGCAGAGAGGAGACCAGACGCCGGGCACACGTACAAAATGCCTGTCTCTCTGTCTATCCCTCTGTCTGTTTGTCTGTCGATCTATCTGCTAAAATACACATGGTGATAATAAAGATTGCGGCCGAAAACAAAATTTTTGTGCGGCGTTAGTCGCTGTCATCATTTACTTGCTGCTCTTGTTTTTGTTGTTGTTGTTGTTATTGTTAATTTTTCACGCACACAAGCAACCCAAACAACGTAGGAGCCAGCGTTTCAGCGTAGCCAACGCTCTAGATAATAAGCCAGTTGCACGTCCAGTCGCAGTCGCCTAGTTGACAGTTGTCGTGAGTGTCGCGTGAGCAACACAAAAGCCAGCCGCATTTCATTATTGCTCCTGCAGCGAATTTATTAAAAATTGCAATATTGATCGACCGACTGATTGATTAAGTGATTCGAGTGTGTAAACGAGTGAGTGCAGCCGTTGCCAATGCTGCCAAAATGTCAAATATCACATATTTGCGTCTGACCAAATTGCAACCACTTCTCCATATGGTGGGCAGCAGCTACGCAGCGCTGGCGAATGCCGACGATATCTATTCACCAGACTTGCAAAGCATTCACAATAGCAACTTCAACAATATCAGTGAGAGCATTGGCAACAACAATAACAACAACAGCAATCAAAGTAGCGACAACATTTTGGTGCTCTACGAGGAAGAGAATTACAGTTACCGTTCCACATCGACCATTGTGCTAATGGTCGCCGCCTGGATACTGCTGATATTGGGCTTTGTCTTTTGCTGCTGTGCCGAGTGCTTTGGCGTCAGCGTCTGGCGAGGCAAGAAGCGGGCCAGCATCACGTTGAGTGGCGCTGAGAGCGGCGCTGCCAGCGCCACTGGCAACGAGCTGGGCGACCTCCATGCAGGTGAGTTTCTTACGAGCTTACGAGCTTTAGAGGGGAAAACGCCAAAGAAGCGGCATACTTTTTGGCGCAGCTGAGAAATGGCGCTGCGACAATGACAGCAAAAGCAACAGCAACAACTACGTGAATGAAACTTTACCTTATTTGTTTCGCGTTGGCCAAAGCAGCACACACCCACCACACTCCCGCCCGCTCCGCAGAATAGTTTGAAAATACAAAATGGCAACAATAACCGAAAAATGCAAGCGCAACAGAGCCACGAGGAATTAGAAATACCCTAGCTAAAGCGCGTAAAAGGGATATTAGGTATTTTAACTAATTCAACTATGGTCTGAGCAAAGCTGATAATTTAACAGTTAAATTTATAAATATATAGATACATAAAATTTGTTCAATTTCATAGAGAATTGAGAGAATATTTCCCATTTGTGAAAATGATTATATTTAAGAGCGAATAATAATGTCCCACAAATAGACCTACTATAATACATTTTTGAGCTAAAGGCAACTTTTAGCTATAATTTAGATATGATTCAGTGAGTATCCAACTCAAAGAAGCTGCCTTTGTATCTAGAAAACCTACGCTTTTTGTTATTAGAAGAGGATATTTGGTAGAAAGTTTTTACTTAAGAGTCATCAGTTTGCATTGAACGAGTCGAAACTTTATGGCCCATTGGGAAACGCTTGCGCATATCCGAGTGCTAAACAAAGTGAATTTCTCTGGGGGTTAGGGTATGGCAACGCATTTGTATGGGCTGTCAATGCGCTCAACTGCCACTGCTGAACTACTTTTGAAACAGCAGAGGCAACAGCGCCAGTGTTACCCATGCAAAAATGTATTTTGCGTTTTGAGTTCTGAGAATTGTGCAGTGCATGCAGTTTTTTTTTTTGTGGGGTAGGCAGTAGGCGCCTGCCTCATCGATATCATAAAATATTTAGCTATTTTTCGTATCTCGTTTCGTTTTGTTATTGGCAAATTTGGCATGCGTTTTGGCTAAAATTGGCTTTTGGCCAAGTAAACGAGCGGGAGATACACACGTACGACTACAGACACAAATTGCCCATATTTCTGGCATCATTTTGAGTTTATGAGCCTCTGCCTCTGCCTAGTCCCCCAAATAACGCCATAACATCAAAGCACCCTGCCGTGCAGTTATCGGTTGCAACTTGTGCATTGTGCAATGCCTCCTAAATTCTCAAAGATATTGGGTTTCATTAAGCCAATATTCGTATATGCAGGAGGCCGGACTGGCCAGCATCAGCAGTCAGTGGGTCATTAGATGTTCGTATCGATAACACAAAATTTGTTTGCAAATTTATTTGGCCCACAAATAGTATGAGTATTGGCTGCTGGGATTTCTGGATTGTGGCTTAAAGTGCCTTTCAGTTGCTGCATTCCTCGGTGCAATGTTGCAAATTGCAAGTTTGTCTTTTGTTTGAACTAATCGATAAGTTTTCATTAGAATGTAAATTTCTAACAAGTTATTCAAACAAAAGCTTAGGCGACTTAAGTGTTTATAAGTCGGCTAGAAGTAAATAAAATGTGAACAGATTCAAGAAATTCCTTCACAATTTCAATTGAAGTGTATTTTCATTATTTTAAGGTTGGGTAAAATATGAAATAAAATGGAAACAAAATTACTAATCACGGTATTAAAAGGACTTTATGCAAGCTTGAATTCGGAATATATACATTTATCGAAAAGCATTTTCTTCTTAATTCAGTGCATCCAAATATGCACTTAGCGATAACTATAATCGATGAAAAAATAAAGCGATTTAATTAAGCTGTGGTAAAATATGAGATCAAATAGAATCAAGATCTAATCACGTGGGACATTATACAAGCATGAAGTCAATGAAATTTCATTAATCGATAAGTATTTTTATTCTACATACAGTATAATTAAATATACACTTAATCGGTAACCGTAATCAATGACCCTTTATCGATAACAGAATAATTTAAATGAAAATCCACCCAAAAGTACTAATCACGGTATTAACAGGACTTTTTTCAAGCTTGAAGACTAGTATTAAAAAGAATTTTTTCGAAATACAACCAAGTATGAACTTAACTATAGCAAATATACTCGATATTATCGATAACAGATAAACAGCAATGGCAGCACTGCTTTCAAATCAGGAAACATTGTTTTCCCAATGAAACGTCTTTTGATGCACCCATTTCGTTAGCGATATGAACCGTAAACCGTAAGTACTAAGCTGCAAGAAGCGAAACGTCGTGCAGAAGCTCGTAAGTAATCGATTTGATGGCCTCCATTCAATATATGCACTTGAGCACATTGGCCCATTTCGATAACTACACAGGACTCGCCTTAGTGTGTCATGCGATAAATTCTTGCACTTACCGAACCCCGAATCCCCATCAACGTGGACCAAGTTAATACGTACAAACAGAACGAGAGCGGGCGACGGGTGACGGGAGAAGGAGCCAGAGAGATAACTTTAAGTTGCAGCCATAAAAAATTGCGAAAGTCACAAATGTTTTATGAAAGTTTCTCATTTTATTTAGCCTTTTATATTATATCAGCGCCCTGTGCATCGACTCGACACAACTCGGCAACTGCACAAGTTTTTAATAAAAGTTCTGTGTGCAGCTATTGCAATACCCCCCAACCGATACCACTATCTATATATATATATATATGTACCTCTACCTACCTACCCTCGGGTGTCAGCTACTCGTACTCCGCTTTTCTGTTCAGAAATTCATAACCGCATTTCTCTCAGCTTCTGGCAAGCCGAGCAGCAGGCGCAGTTGTACATACCAATTACTTACATATCGACGATGTGCCTGAGACAATAACTGAGAGCATACCCCTCCCTCCCCTCCCTAGACTACGCCTAGCAATAGCCAGCTACCCGCCCTCCCTTGGCACAGCTGATGCCGCTTTGGCTTATAATAAGTTTTTGTCTCTGGCACAGAATACGAGCAATTCGCACATAGAGAATTGAGCATCGCTTGCCAAGTTGCTTGCAGTTCAGCTCCTTTCCTTCAATCTATTTAATATATAATTCAGTTTTCCTCTTCGATTCGACGAGACTTTAAAATTTGGTTTTCTTTTTATTAATGCTGGGCAAAAATTGTCCGCGTTTTATTTGCTGTTTACGCGCTCCATTGGTGTTTGCCCCTCCACCCACTGTTTATGCGTGTACATCATTTTTTACAGCCCCTCATCAGCGGAAGGTTAGGAGGTCTGGATTGGAGCTGGCGTTGCCGCCGCTGCTTAGTTAGTCCTTCATGGCACTTTGATTGCTCATTTGGCATTTATTTGATGACGCCAAGGACAGCCAAGACCCGCCGCCGCCTACGCTTCCGCCTCCTCCTGCCTTAAATTATTCATTGTGCGTGCCCCGTCCTGCCCCATCCGCGTCGCCTGCAGCATCTTCAATCTTCTGCCACTGCTGCTGCCCACGTACAGCACGGCGTTGAGAGCGCTGCGAATTTTTAAAATATTCATGTCCTGCCGCTGGCATCGTTGGCCGAGAAACTCGCTGAAAACATCATCGGACCAGGCACTAACTAAATGTGCGTAATTTTTACCGACAGCGCATTGAAAATATCGCTCACAGCTATCAGACAGCAGCTGTACGTGAGTTTGCAACTTGTCCCGGGCCCGGGCGGTCTCGCTGGGCAGAGAGTCTCAGCTCGCATAATATTGGATTTGCCGGCTGGTTTAGCTAGGCAATATATACTGGAAGCCTGCTTATTCTCCTTTTTGGATGAACCAAATTGGATGCGAATGTGGGCAGAGATATTGAAGAAAGCAAGTGCATAGCCGATATGTTATCGATAAAAGTTGTCTTCTTCATACTTCTTTTTTTAGATAGATATTTGAACTACTTAATAAATACATACTTATTCCTTTTATCATCGGATAACTTCGCACTACGATATTCCCTTATAATTCCAATATATTTTCTTTGCCTTCGATTGTTCCATTTCATGCTTTCTTTTTATATATTTAACCCACTTTCACGGAAAACCAGAGAAAATGCATTTTTAAAGCATATTAAAATTCTCTTATTTTATGGAAATATATTTCACAAAGGCTAACATACTAAGCACTCATGCCAATACATTCTTCTTCTCAATCTACCTTTATTTGCATTTTAATTTATTTTTGAAATTTTCCGATTCGATATATTTTCCTTGTTGTCAATTTTGGTTCGCTCTAATCGATGCATGCGACATCTTTCGGTGTGCTTGTGCTTTGACATTTCATCTAATTTGTATTTATTGTGCAACAATTTTTTTTTTTTCAAAATGTGCATAAAATTTACATCTTTTATTAGCGCCGGCCACTCCGAAGAAGAGACAATAACAAAAGCCGCCCAGTTCCCTGACAATTCACACGTTCGCCCGCTGATTGTGGGTAATTTTTATTGATTGTTCGCATCTACGAACATGGCAGATACAAGCAGAGCTATATGTTGTTATCCGAAGTAACATACAAATATATATGTATACATAAATATATGTTGGTATTGAGGTCAATTGGGTTTGTGTGGCTGGAAATGGTTAAAAGCTGGCCAGCTACCAGTCATTGGGGCAGTCGGACAGTCGAACAGTCGGACAGTCGGGCAGCTGCATTTGGAGTTGACATTACGCAATTTGATTAAGTTGCATTTAATTGCTTTTGTTGTACAATTATAAATAAATGCAAATTGCTTTGGTTTTGTAGTGTCATTTATATTAATTAATAATGTTAAATGTGCGTATTGACGGTTCTCTGCCTGTTTGAATGAAATTTGTCATTTCAAATGAACAATGAATACATTTTTCACCCAATATCGAATTTGAATTGCCTGCAACAATTTCAGTTGCACGCCCTAATTAGCGCTGCGGCTTTGTTATAAACACACCCAATTTGTCATAGGACAGCTATAAATTGGCAATTTAATATTTTAACTCTCTAAATTTGCTTATAAGAGCCAAATATATAACTAATTTATCCAAAAATATCTAATGTTTCTTTGATAGAAACATTTGTTTGACATTTTTGTCTTTTAAAGCACATTGCGACAAGGCTGCAATAGGTTTGAAAATTTTGCTGGCAACCAAACCAAACCATTTATAAAAAAAAACTGGAGCGAAAAAATATGGTTTGATTCTACATATAAAAAAAACTGAAAGTAAGGATATCTTCGGGGCGCCGCAGACTTAATACTGACTTTTGCAAATATGTGAATAGTTAAGCTTGTAAACGCTGAGCTTGATGAAAATATATTCGAAAACAGAATATTTTATTTATATGGTTGTCCGATTTTGATATTATTTTTAATATATACGAGGAGCATATCAAAATAACTTGATAAAGAAGTTTTGCATTAAACAACAAACTTTTCCACCGAAATAATATATGTACTGCCTGCAACAGAAAGACGGACCTAAGTCAAGTTTCAAGACAAAAGCCTTAAAATTGAGAGACTATTTCGCATAGAAACAGACAGACGTTCGTCGCAATATCAACTCGGTTGTTGGATATATCTCATACTATACGTTACACACTTCATGACAAAATTATAATGCCCTCTACAAGGGTTTACAAACCAAAGTACAAATAATTTTGTACCCAATCATTGGATCATCCATATTTGGTAGATGCCAATTTTGAGTAAAGATCAAATTTAGCCCGCATTTTGAATGTGAGAATATTTACGGCTAACAATATTTTCAGTACAAGGGGCAAATAAAGTTAGAAATATATTTTCATTAATATTTTGAAAATATATGACAAATCAGGCATAGAATGGATTTAATGATGTGGAAAAACTAAAAACTAAGTTTTCGTTGGGTTAGCAACTCATCTTTTTAAAGCTACATGCTAAATGAATAATTACAATCCAAAATTATATTTGAAAAGAAAAGCAATAGTAAAACAAGAGTATTAATTGCTTAGAAGAAGTGAAGTTTAAGAAATGTTTTGACCAATTGTGTCAGCTTATAAACAGGCAACGCATATATATTTAACATTCACATAAGACTTTTATTCCATACCATTTCGAGAAATAGTGCGCCCCTATAAAGTCTTTCAAAGAGCCAACTTTATTTCATAGACTATATAAGACTATGAATGAGCATCTGTCATAAAAGTGCTCTGGCTTTTTATTAAGTATTCTTCTCTGTGCCAATGGTTCCACATTTGCTTTTTATATTAAGCCATACACGCACTATAGTAGCATTTAATATCTTCAATATATATATATTCCGTATCTTAACTCTGTGCTAGCTGTGAAGCCTGCTTCATAGGTTGTGTACGACTATCGTCTGAGCATATTTTATACCCTAAAGTGATTTCACTCGCACTACTCACTTATTTAAATGCCCACCCCCCACCCACCCCTCGAACGCCACGCCCACCTTTGCAAATCCCTCTCTGCGACGCTCACTTGGCAGCCTTTCAACGTAAATTACCATAATTCGCGCTTTCAAAAGGCGCACACTTAACCTTTAATTAAGATACTCGAAACTTTTCAATATTCAGCGCCACTGTATGCAATGGCGCCGCATTGGCGCCCATTTTCTTTGCCCACACACGCCCCCTCCCCCTTCCTCACACCCCTTACAGGCATCCCTTTTGACATGCACACACACAGACACACACACACACACACATGCACGTCAAGTCGCTGCATTTTGCCATAACGAAATTAACGCCCCGTCTGCTGCGCTGCAAAGTATGCAACATAAATTTTTGCGCCGTGCCAATAAAAATAATTGAAGCAAAATGCGCGGCACATGAGAGTAGACGCCAGCGGGGCATGCGGCAGCGTCGCGGTGGTAGTTCGACTCCAATGGGGCTCCAATAAGACTCCAATGGCAATTTTACTTTTATTGCCTGCCGCTTGACGTTGCTGCCGCCTTTTAAGTGGCTGGCTCTTTGTTGTGGGCGCTGCTCATTGCCCCAATTGTTGTTGTTACTGGCTGTTGTTGTTGTTGTTGTTATTGTTGTTATTGTTGCCTGCTTGTTGTAGTTGTTGCCTGTTGTCATGCCCATCCATCCATCGTGAACGCTCACTTGTGCTTGTTTTCATTTCCGCTGCGCTTATCACATTATTGCAAGCTCATTGCCGGCTTCTCTTTTGATTCCCTTTTTTTTTGCTATTGCTATCAGTGAAGTTGACTTTGGCTTTTTCTTTGTGACGTCACGGCAGAGCGTCTCTGATGCATTTGCCCTATGTACTATATTGTGCCTTGCTTTGCCATATCATTTATAGAACTGTTCATAATTTACTTTAACAAGAACTATAAGATAACTGGGGAGTCTCAATTTGCTTGGACTTTTTCTTTGTTATTATAAATAGAATAGCAGTGAATAATTCTCGTAATTCCTTTAAAAGTAGCTTTTCCCAAAAGCCGTTTAAAGCAGTCAGGCAAACAAATTTATAATCGATTTCTCAATGGTATTTTCAGCTTGGCAAAGTCAATTCGAAAGCCCAAACCAGTCGGAAAATGTACGAAAAAAGCTGTCAAAGTGTCGACTGCTTAAGGGTTTCCAGCTACGAGCATCCAGCTTAGCGGAACATTTTGCATAGAACATTAATAAATAATTTGGTTTGTGTGAATGATTTTCATATAAATCCCCGTCCAGGAGTCGTTACTGTGCCCCTGTGTGTGTGTGTGTGTTGTCCTGTGTGTAACGTTTGTCTACTTTGCAGCTCATGTAATATTCATGATTATTTGAAATTTGCGCTTCGTTATCCTTTATCCTTTTTATGTGCATATACGCACACACACAAACGAGACACACGACAATCATATGTTAACGCGTCCGGGCGCCTTCTGTGTTTGCACAGATATACACGAATACAAACACACACACAAGCACACACACACGCACACACACTCCGAGGGGTGCATGTGGATGGCAAGTCCTTGCATATCATCAGCCTTTAGTCGCCAGCTAACGTAATCGGTTTTCAGTGCCACAGAGAAGCTCGCCTGGGGAATTCCAGCGGCGGCATTGATAGCAACTCAGCTCGGCCCAGCTCCGTCCATCAATGTGGCCCTAACAAACTGTTGCGTTACCTTCAGCCCCTTCATCCCATTCAGACCCGCGCGCCATTTCACCAACATCCACAACTGTCTCTTGGCTGCGTTTTTATTTGTCACACGTTTGACGGCGCCATATTGTCAATACACAGACAGGCGTGTGTCTGTCTGTGTGTGTATGTGTGTGTGTATGTGTGTGTGAGGGGGAGGGGGCCACTTCCGTTTCAGCGCTTATCAGTTGTCGCTTCGCGTTTGTTGTTGGCGGCTCCCTTGGCGCGGGCTTTTTGCAGCAAGTTTATGCAACGGCAAACGAGCAGTGCGCAACGTGCAACGTGCCACTTCTAACGGTGGCAAAGTCAACGGCTTTTGTTAGGACTTAGGGCGCCTGCTGCGCGTAGATGTGGGCGTGGCCCCACCGTCTGGCTGCATTGCGATAAAATTGTGTATGGCAACTTCAACAAGTGAAGCGCTTCACGCGGCAAGTTTGTTGACAAACTGAAAAACAATTATGATTGATTGTTCAACACTGGCGAAAGATTGCCGGCATGAAAGGTGTGTCTCGGAGTACTTGCTAGATAGCCGGCAAAACTTGTGCCACGTAACTTCAAATTGTCTGCATTGCTCGTCAGGCCAATGCTTAGAAGCTAGTTCCGAAAGCAAACTAAGAAAACTTCAAAAGATAACTTATACCGATACTTAACAACACTGTTTTTGAAAGTAATTATGCAAATACGATAAAGAGAGAGAGATGCATTTGGTGTTGAAGTTGTGCATGATTTCCTGCCTAAAATAAAATACTTGTATGTAAGGAATAAGTTCATTTCAATAATTGAATGTCAATCCCATAATTAAGTAAATAGGGTAAAATGAATTAAAATAGCTATTTTGACTCTGGAGTGAACTTAAAAATATATTTAACAACACTGCTATTTATAGTTATTAAGCAAATTCATTTAGCATTCTCTGTTATGAACTAGTTCATTTGAATTATTGAACACAATTCACATAATTAAGCTAACTCGGTAAAATGAATCATAATGCCTACTTTTACATGACTTTTAATTCAAAGGATGTTTAACAACACTGTTATTTATAGTAATTGTGCAAATACTATAAAGACAGAGAGAGAGAGAGAGAGAGATGCATTTGGTGTTGATGTTATGCATAATTTCCTGCCTAGCATAAAGTACTTTTAAATAAGGAATTGGTTCATTTCAATTATTTAAAAAAAAATCCCATAATTAAGTTAACTTCACTTGAACTAAGAAAATGTAACTTATGCCGATACATAAGTACACTGTTTTTTATAGCAATTATGTAAATTCGTTAAAATGAGAAATGCATTAAATTGTTGAATACCATTCCCATAATTTCAATTTGAATTGAAATTCAAAAGATAACTTTTAATGTTATTTAACAATACTGTTTCTCATCGAAATTATGTAAATAATATAAAGAGAGAGAGACGCATTTAGTGTTTTAGGTTAGCAACTAGTTTATTTGAATTATTAGTTAACTGTGAACTGATTTCCGAACTGATAAGCCCAAACAGCTGGCATAGCTCATCGAATCGAGCTGCATTGAATGCTTTTGCCTTTGTCTTACTCGACACGCAACTCCTTTAAGCCCAAACCCTATTCCTATTGCTACAATCTTTATCAAGCCAAACACGCCGCATCTCCAGCATATCCTTTATAACAACACATGTTAACCCAAAAAAAAAGAAAAAAATGAAAAGGATACAACGAAATGCCGTCAGTTGTTGCCGCTGCTGATGCCGGAGATAGCTGTTTAAGCCAATTTGTAAACCATCAAATCGCGTTAAATGCGCTTTTCCGGTCTATGTCGATGGTGCACGGCGGAGGGAAGGGCCCCTCGGTATCAGCTGAAAAATCTCTCATTGTTATTGTTTTCTTTGCTAAACGGAAACGGTTAGGCACCCCTTGCAAAAGGCACTCAGTGCACGGCTCGGTAAGCGCATCCTTTGCGACTCTCTTGTATTCTTTATTTTCCACTTTTTTTTCTCTCTCTGTGGTAACTGCTTTTGCACCTCAGACCGAGCACAGGTATGCGAGGATTCATTGACATATGTATATGCGTATTTGTGTGCGTATTGCCTGCAATCGTTTGGCGCTTCTTTTTCATCTCTCGCCTGGCTTATTCATATTGATTTGTTTGCCTTTTGGCTATACTTTGTGCTTGTGTTTGCGTGAGAAGAGGAAATCGAAAAGGGGCCGGCCAGAGAGGGCAGACAACTTCAATAGCTCATGCGAGTTATGCAAACGCTATTCAATTATCGATCCCATAGAGCAGATTGTCACCAACTTTGCCTTCCATTCTTTGACCTCATATTCAACTCGCCAGCGACTTCCGTTGCGGTGCATTCAGGCGAAACATGAATTGACCTGGCCAGACCGAGCCGAGTCGAGTCGAACCGTGGCCAATGAGTCCGGACGCATAAGGTAAAAACGCTCCTCATTCTCTCCACTCATTAAATGCCTAAAAAATGGGCGAGTAATTTACGAGCTGTTTGTCAACAATGTCCACAATAGAGTCCAGAAATCTACTTTGTATTTGTTTTTTTTTTTATTGAAAAGAAGGAAACCAAATTGAAACTGGAACTGGAACTGAGGCGTAATGAGGCGTTTGATCATTTCCGTTCAATATCGTATAAATTTAAATGAGCCGCAGGATTTTAACATACAAATCGTATTACTTACTGTCATTAGTCGAGACAGCGAGTCATATATTTTACTTTATTATGATTTTGAGCTGAAAACAACAGAGCTGAGGGGGTTCAGGACAGAATTCGGGGGAGCCTTTGAATGCATTAGTGTAAAAAACATTGACAAAGTTAATAATGTACAAAAATAAAAGAAACTTTGTTGATTTTTATATTTTGATACCTTAAGCCCATTGAAAATGGGTAAAAAGAGTGGCTTGGTGAAAATGTATGCAACAGGCAGAAGAAAGCACCTCCGACCCCATAAAGTATATATATTTTTGATCAGAATCAATAGACGAATCGATCTAGCCAGAGCTAGAGTTACCAAATTTGGCATGTGGCTTCTGGAATAGTATATATAGAGATCAAGTATCTTTCATTTTATAGCTATGCCGACCCTTTTCCCCATAGCTATAAATAAAATTATGAAATCATTTAGAACTATCCACCACTTGAAAAACTTTTTTTTTTAAAAAGAAAGATAGGAATATTCTATCGCGCAAAATAATCTACTAAATATGATCTACTAATAAATTTGATCAAGATCGTATAAGAAACACAGACGTTATTAACCAAACCGTGTGGTTATGTTGGCCAGCCACATGACTGTATAAATTCATATGCTTGACATTCTTGAATTCTGTAAATATAATTTCAAATTGCAAATCTAATTATTGTTTCTATTTTTTTTTTTGATGTTAAGACAAACGAGCGAGTGGCGCGTGCTGCATTTGGTATTCGTGGCAGAAGCAGAAGGCAGAAGGATATCCCCTAGTCGGAAACTCCCGACTAGAGCAACCTTACTTGCTTGATCTTTACTATCTATATACTTCTCATGGCTCATCGCACAAGTATTCTTGTTGATAAAATATGTTTATATACTTAGTTTCCGCTTACTCAAGTTTTAGACCTTCAGAGATTATTCGTTCATAGACCCAAACAGGTGTACAAAAGTCCAAAGAACTTATTCATGTTCTATAATTAAATGCACCAAGGAAGTGAGAACAAAGGTGTGTTATGCGCGACTACGTTATACCCTTGCCCAAGTTATATCATAAGAGAGTTTATATAGTATACAATTCATTTGAATATAATACAACACTTCTGCAAACTTTTCTGCACAGTCAATAAATTCTGCATGGACACAAGTAGAGACCAAATAAAAGCAGTTTGTTTTCAAGCAAGCCAATAAGTTATAGAGTAAGTTTACGTATACCTTTATATATAGACTCTACCCGGTGTCTGTGTTTACCGGCTTGGGTACAGTGCAAACAACGATGACGTTGTATTAAAGCGTGTTCAACTGCTTGAATCGTTGTAAAATCGTTGACTTAAGAACTGTCCAAAAGGTTAATAACACAACCGAGCTAATCAGCATGACTCGCAGCCGAATACAAAGTACAATATAATCCAGTTTGATTTTGTGGAAATTCCAGAGATAGGCAAATTACACACAGCACAGCGCATAGTTAACTGATAGATTTACATCCCAGACTGGCGGCATTTTATCACAATTGTGTCATTTGTGTATCATTATGTGCTCTACCATGTCTTTCAGCCAGACTTGCCGGCGCTTGAATCACTTTTAACAGACTTCACTGTAACCCGGTGGGCGAGACATCATGTGAGCTGCGTGTGAATCCCATGACTAAGTTCGCTGAGTGTTGCTCTGTGCCAGTTATATATGTATATATTTGTTTTTTACCAGATTATTTAACGCATGCGCAACCAGTTACCAGTTTGCACCTGTTGATTATTTTAAGCTGGCAACCATCAAAAAAATAACAAAAGCCACTTTTCAGAATGTATTCAAAATACATAAGTATTTTGGCCCCCTTTTTTGTTATGGCCATGACTTGCACAACAACTGTTTCTACCGGGGTTGCTTCTGTTGTTATTGTTGTTGTTGTATTTGTTATTGCATCCAAGTTGATTAATGCGTCTGTTGAAAGTTCAATATTCTAATTGCCGACTCCAACTGGATTTGCGTGTCTGCAGCGCAGACACAAACCCGAAAAACGCCCAGTGGTGAATATGTTACACGCGACATGCAGTGTAGGTGAAATGGTTGCATTTAAGACACGAACCCCTCCTGATCTCCTTTTGGTGAATTTATAGCGGGGACACACTATCCTAGTGTTGAACAACTGCCATTTAGAACATACGTAGAATTATGCGTAGATTCAACTGCAGATAATTTAAATTAGAACCTTTTATGACACGCTCTAATCTCGGAATCAAAACACTTTATTTATGTGCCAGCTAATTGCTTTAACCAAAACCAGTTAAAGCCAAACGTTGCCGATACTTACAGCAATTTTGCGGTTCGCTGCAAACGTTTAATTCTCACATTTTACATTTTTGTGCACATATTTACACAATCGTAAAAGTCAAATAATGGCAAGCAAAATGCAATCAATGCCGGGTGATACGGCCCATAAATATTACATACATATGTAACGAGTGCTACTTGGCACATATTTATAATGCTCTGCTCCATTTGATATACGCCAAATGGCAGTGCGGCATTTAAGTTGTCAAGATAATAAACGACACTTCAGATAAGCATCCATCGCCATAGAATGCAGCCCACTCGTAAATCATGCGAATTTCACACAGAATCAGTTTCAGATGCCTTATCGGGGCACTCAAGACTAGGCACAATAAGTGGGTTAAGAGACCACTGTATATACTTAGTACTAATGCCTGGCAATAAAATTCATAGTTGAACTAAGCAACCATAAAAGTTAAATGTCAAACAGAAAGATAGTTTTATATTCCAACGACCAACGTAATGAATATGCTAAGCATAAAAACGTGTTGCCTAAATTTACCACAAATATAGAATATTCCCTTACTATTTACAACATTTTTTATATCCCCCGTTCGAAAGCCCATTAAGTGTACGTTTATTAATTAGCTCTGAGTACGCTCTCAAAACAAGTTTATGTTATTTCAGTGTAATGTTAACTAATTTACATGCAATCTCCATTGCATACAAAGTGTGGCATTTATTATTATTATTATTTATATTACAAACAAAATTTAAGAACCAGCTATCAAATAGCTGATATTTTAAGTTGAAGAACAGTTCAATACCCTTGTAGGAATATAGAAAATGGGCGGCATATACCTATCCGCACAATTTGTGACCAACAGCTCATATGAGTGCAATTTGAAAGCGAAAGATGAAGCAAGCTCTTAATTGTTAAATTTGATTAAGATGTTCCAAAAAACAAAAATCCTAGTTCCTTTAGCAATAGATACAGATAAAGCTATATAGATAGCTACTCGACAAACTTGTCCGACGCGCCTGATACAGACAAATGTGCAGCCCATACTCCTTTAATGCATTCCATGTCTATAAAGTGGCATAAAATGAATCTCTCTCTCTCTCTCTCTCTCTCTGCTGCTCGGACGAGTCTCTGCGTCGATGGTGTCGCATGGAGATGCCCAGGGGATGGGGATGCAATCGATTACATATGTATTTATGCCACGTGCAAATGATGTTCAGTTTAAAGTACTATAATCAATCGAGCGACAAGCTAATAACTCAAATCATGTGTTACTAAGCTGTGTAGAATGTTAATTGATTTGGACACAGAATAGTCGGGAGTGAACGATAAGCATATACCCTGTAGCCGTGTTAATAAGAGAAACAGCACAGAACACAGATCGAAGCATAGATATAAACAGAAGGCAGGTACTTTGTCTTCATCCATCACCCATTGTTTTTACAGGGTATTAACTTAATTTGAGTCTATTTTGGATTTATGCTAACAATGATTAAAACAACAAACATTTAACTCTCCGGACTAAAGTTGGCAACAAACAACAACAAAAATGATGCACAAAGAGTTGCGCGAACAATTGCGAATACGCGAAATGAGTGTTTCGAGTGTGCAGTGAATGTAATTGCGAATATCGAGTATGAATGCTATGTTACTGGGATTGTGATTGTGATTTTGATAATCGTTATGGGCACGCCTTTGTTGACATTATTATGCAATTGCATTTAAGCGATGCCACAATTTGCATGCAACGCATTTACGCAACTATGCAACGTGCCGCATTACTCGCATTATCAATGTTGCAGCCACAAATTGTGCAAATAATCAAATGCAATTTTGAATATAAATTTCAACAAAATAATTAAATGCAAATTTTAATAAACATGGCCAAGGCGGGTATGCGCAACTGCGAGATACCCAAAAAATGGTAACTATTAAAATCATAGGAAAAGATACAAATTTGCCAACAAATTGACTGGCTAATATTAATTTAACAAATTTATAAATTGAGAAAATATGAAGCAGGCAAATCAAGCCGTGGCCAGAGAAAATCAATTTAGCCTCGATAGAAAAATTCGTAGTTTTACTTACCCTTTCAGCCAATACAGGGTATTAGCACAAACATTTCATTACGGTTCAATGACATTAGCCTGTAGAAAATTATCCGTGAAATTTGCAACTTCATATAAATGCAATTAATTGCAAATGATATGCACAATTTAAGATTCCGCCTGAGGGATTTTGACACACATTCCCCACAAAATGAACGCCAGATCCCAGGAAGATCTGAATGGGCCGCAAATCGTTGGCGCTACACAAAGAGAAAACAGGGTATGTTAAAAGTGTAAGCTTATTAATTAGTTAAACGTAAAGTAACATTTAAAAATGCATTTAAATAGTTAAAAAGTTGTTGTTATTCAAAGTCGAAGAAAACTACAAATATGGGCAACAAGAAACGACGCCTCGCTAAGTCGTTGCTAGCGGCACAATTTGCAATGTTTTGATGCCCTCGCAGAGAGTATTATGCTCTTCTGACTAAATATGTAACATGTCGTAAAGGAGGCAGATACGAGTGTCAAATTTTATTTGCCCATCTGTATATTTGTCGTTTAATTTCATTTATAATCTCTTTTGGAATGGATCAAGTTTTTCTGATCTCCACCAAGCGAATCGACTCTAAAAATAGAGCAGAGTTTCAATGTTATGTAGCTTTAAGGCCTTAAAGCTTTTCAAAGCAAATAAATATATTTGTCGCTTGACTTTCAGTCAAGTTGTTGACAAGATTTTGATAGAGCTTACATGCTCCATGCAATCTGCCAACAAATAGATATTCACATTACCCCAAGCATTAAATGTCTTTAAGCTATAGATTTTCTGATATTTATTTCAAATTATAATTCTTTTATCCTAACCAAATTGCTTGCTAGCTGCCCTTATTTTGTGCTCGCAAAACATATATTATAATATTATTATTTGGTATATAAGTACAAACACGTAAAAAGTGTATTCAAGCTTCGTCTAGTCAAACATAGAGCTGTGTGTTAGTTGTTGTTTCTTATTTATTTCCGATAGTGAAAACATTGACGTTCTGGACGTTCCGTTGCGTTGTTTCAGTTTATTTAATTTTTTTGCGGCGTCTTCACGTCAGATACAGATACAGATACACACACACACACAGAGAGCGAGAGATACAGATACAGTCTGTGCCGGCAGCTCAGTCCGTAGTCCGTAGTCAGTAGTCAGCTGTGTTCGGGCTCTTTGCGTGGCGCTGCTTGTTTGCGTTTTGTGCTGCCTGGCGCTGCCCAGATACAGATATAGATACTGGTACTTAGGTACAGCAGCAGCAGCAGCTGCGTCGCCGGCAGCGCAGTCGGCGTCACTGTCGCGACAAGTTAACGTTAGCGTTAACGTTAACATAAACATTTCGCAGTTAACTTGGCTGTAATTGCTGGCCGCTACGGAACAGTTTTTAATTGTTGTAAACAAGCGCGCGCGTTCGGTTCAAACTTATAAAACACACAACTTATAAAAATACAAATAATACAAATAATATATATAATTAATAAAGAATAACCAAATCAGCCGCGAGTTGTTTCACATTCGAAGACGAATTTGTTGTTAGAGGTCATGAGATGTTCGTGAATTCCGTTTTGCCGCCAAATTAAAAGCATTTATGCAAATTAATTGATGCCGGCCGAGCAATGGAATAGGCGCCAAAAAAAAACGCAATTTTTTGTTGTTTTCGTTTTTTTCTGTTTGTGTTGCCGTCAAAGTAAACAAAATGTAAGCGCGGTCGTCATTAAAACTCTAGAGAAAATACTATAGTAACAATCGTATTATAGTAATTCCATAATATATAAATAATAATAAAAAAAACCTATAAACTGCAATCGTTTCCCGCTTTTCCAATTCGCGTGATGTGCTGCGTCTTTGCGCCGTCTTCTATTGATTTGTTTTCTTTTCTTTTATTGTTTATAACTAATGCCATAGTCAATTGTTGTTGTGCGCTCATAATAAAATAATGCTGAGAATACGCCGCTCGCCAATTAAAATTGAATCGCTTTTTAAACAGCTATATTTTATAGAACTGAAAGCACAGTTAAAAATTATAAGAAACCAAATGTTTTAATATCTTATCGTATAAAATGCGGCAATTGTTTCTGTAAAGTGCAATTCAATTAATTAACTTGCAATTTTGGTATCTAAGCTGTTATCAAGTTGAATTGATAACAAAGCTTGGGCAGAGATTTATATTTGGACTTTCACAAAAGATTGTGTACTTTTCAATGAGAAGGAATTCAGCCCAGTGAAAACTGGAAGTTGAGTAGTATATCATGTGATATCTATACAGATTTTCATCAAAACAATCTACTTGTATAAGGCACGCGCTCTGTTGTATAAATGGCTTGTTGGAATTTATGAATATATAGCCGAGACGGCATTTTCTAGGGCCTGTCAATTTCAATGGTTGCCAACTGCAGCGGCAACTGTTCTGATTCAGTTGTAGTAGCTTGTTTTTGCGTAGCGAAATTTTCCACTTGATTAATTCATTAATTGCGCCCTTTATGCCTGGCCTTATATGGTTGCATATAAACACAGCAACTATATTTCGAGCTGAGGCCTACAATAATTGAAATCGCAAGTCGCTTAATGAGCGCGGCAACTCATTCATTTTTTATGAGCTGCAATTACAATTGAATCTAATTGGATCTGCTTGTAGATGTTTCTCCGACTGCTGATAACAAAAGATCGCTTGGCGACACGTCTTTAGGCTGCGTTTACAATCGCCGCAATTATCAGCATTTATTAATGAAATAGTTAACAGCAATTTATTTATATTTTCTCTAAAAAACAAACCTTTATAAATTGTATTGTAACAAGAATTTACTTATATTTTGCCTATATAAAAGTGTTTATAAATTGTTTTCAGCTCGCAAATGTCAAATTTGTTTATCAATTTATTTTTAGTTTTGTTCTGTCTATTTTTTTATTGAAGTGCTGCAGAAGTTACTTTTAATTGAAGCACAGTTCAGCAAACAAATATTTGATTCCCACTAAAAAATCTATTAAATTATTATTGAATTTTGCAACTTGCAACAAACTGAACTTTAGCATTTAGGTTTTGAGAGGGCCCACAAATTCTGTCTATAATCGAGCTGCTGCACCTTGTCCTTAGTGGTTCTTGACGTGTAGCTGACAATTTGTAGCTCAAACAGATGAACTTTTTATGGCATCAAGTAGGCAACAGTAAATGAAACAGAGCAAATCACAAGCACGACCAAAGCTAAGTAACACTTCCCTACATTTTTACAGCCTGAAAAAAACAAGTAATATCGACTTGGCAAATAATAAAAGCCATATGCTATCAGCTAAAGCTACAGCCAGATAGATGGAAAGACGAAGCTTGAGATACGAATATCCCGTGTCCAATACATTATTTAGAAACGTTTATTGCTAAGATAAATTCAGTAAGGAGTTTAATAGCCACTATCAATATTTGTACAACAAATAAGCAACGAGAGCGACCGGCCACAATGCGAGTCGTCGTATAATGTAGTATCTACAAGATACAACCGCAATCGTAGCCACAGCAGCAGCAACAGCAGCAGCAGCAGCAGTCGCAGATGCGTATGGCGAATTAACACAAACGCGTTAATACAATTAGTTTAAAAGTGAAAAATCTCGTATATAAATATATATATACATATATATGTACATATAAAAATACGAAACGAAGCAGCAAAAAAAACTGTTAACTAAATAATAAAAACAATAAAAGAAATACGCAGCGAGGCTGTCGACAAAAAGCGCCACAACAAATTTGCAACTTTACACTCGTCGGCGGTTTTCAGTCGCGAAATGAAGCCACAGCCTCAGCGCTGAAACACAGAACGCGTGTGCCCCCACATAGAAAAGAAATACTAACACCAATAACAACAACAACGAGAAAAACAACATCAACTGCAAACATGGTCGAGTTACTCAAGGCGCTCAATTTGACGGGCAATTTGCTGGCAGGCCTTGAAGACAACAGCCTCGAGAATGCCCCGAATCCCATTGCACTGATTGCCGCCGCGGAGCCCAGTCTGAATGCCACGGCCATGAATATGACTACCACAAGCACAACAACAACGCTGGCGAATGCCACGAGCAGCGGCGAAAAAATTCAAATGGACGGCTTCGATCTGCCCGGCAATTATTCCATACTGATTAACAAGCTCGAACAATTGGCCCTGGGCCTGGACTCGGCGCTGGGCAACTTCACCATCGATCGCCAGGAGGTGGAAATTAATTTGAACGGCGCCTCTGCCAACGATGTGGCCGATGTTGCCGATGATCTGCTCTTCAGCGATGTGATACCCGCTGCACATGCTCCGACAACACATATAGCACACGGCTCGCGCATTTACACGGGCGAAGAGGAGGACTTTGCTCATGTGGTCAGCGATATTTGGATAGGCGTCATTCTCACGCTGCTTATTGTATTTGTGATCTTCTTCATATGTGCGTGCTTCCTGTATCACAAGTTTCAACAGTGGAAGAATTCATGTGAGTTTTTGAGTCTTTGCCACGCGCCACATGGCGTATACTTGATAAGTTATTGAAACACATTGCGTATACGCAAAGGTGAACTTAGAGGTGATAATGGATTGATTTTATATGGCTAATTTTATGTCTAAATATAGTTAATATAAATTTGATGGCAACGAAATTTATCGAAATATGCAAGCCATCGGAATTCTATCATTGCTTTCGATATCGATTTGACAAGCTATCGAAATTGACAGCAATTTATAAAAGAGAGAATATGATAACATGTTGATATTTATCGTAATTTTTTTTAAAGTTTAAATTTATCGATATGCGTTATCGATTCTGCCAGTTGCACTTAATCATGACGTTTGCATTTGATTTTTATTGATGCATAAACGCAATTGCCAAATGATTAAGTCCACTTAGCAAGTTGCTGAAAGCAACTCTGAATCATAAACGCGTCAAGGCTTAAAACTTCCATTTATAAGGTCTTACGCAGTGTACCAAAATCTCTGTTCAAATGAGCAATCGCTCTTAAAATACCCCATTTAAAATCGGTCAGTGTGTGTGTGTGTAATATACTTAGCCAAGAATTGCAGGGCATTTGGACAATTAAAACACAAGCAAAAACAAAAAAAAAAAAGGAAAGTCTGTGGACAAAGAAGTTACGCAGCAAATGCAGCAAAAACAAAACTCAAGCTCGAATGTGACTGACGATGAGAAAGCTGATGATGATGATGATGATGTTGGGGAATATTATTATGATGAAATGAGTCACAATTAGACACGGCAGCAAAACGAATTCAAATAAATTGAAATTTTAGCGCTATTTATTTGCTTAGCGTGTGAAGCCAGAAGTCTTGTGACTTGTGTGCTGTGAATATATTTTAAGAGCTTAGACAAAAGCATTTCAGAAATAATTCGCTGAATGATAAATAAACAAATGACTGTCTTTCTGTTTGACTAACTATTTCTATTTTAGCCGCTTGTTTGCGTTGCCAATTGCCAAATAATTGTGGTCTTGAAACCAGAAACAGAACTTCTGTTGCCGGGCAATTGGTCTGCTAGCATAATTGGTGTCTGGCTTTGTTCTAATTATAAATTATAAGGCAATTAGCTAATAAATTTCAAGTTACAATGATTAAGCACGCACACGCACACGCACACAACATCGACATCGACGACATCGACACACAAATGCATTTGGCTCTTATCTCTGTATCGTTGTTAGCCCCTTTGGCTCGTCTTTTGTTTGCCAGCCAAAAACAAACATAACATTTTCAGTTAATTAAAGCTGCAGTCAAGTGGCCCATTTCGGGCTAGAAGACTAGAATACTATTTAGAAGACGGAGACGACTCAAGTGCTGTTTGCCCAGTTCGAGGCTCGATTACACTGCAAATTTGTGTTAATTAATTTAAATTGCTTTGTACCAAAGCAGCACAGCACAGCAAACAAAAGAATCGTCTTCATTCGGCCCGCAGCTCGATTGCCTGCTAATGGCCAAATACCGAGTCACTGGGCCACTTTCGTTTTGATTAGCTGTAGTATTCAGCACAGGCTCTGACAGAGGTGCAACCAATAACAATGGGCGGCATCAAATGCAGGCAATACCAAGTGCTCAAGTACCTGAAAGGGGCCAATCAATGGGTGAACGAACGATATCCATTTCAATGGGGCAAGATAACGCTTTAGGCAATAAGATAATCAAGTCCATATACCGCACAAAGGATTACTACATAGCACATTATCACATTCGCATTTGTTTATATTGTTTTATACTCCAGAGCTCGCCAAAAAACATTGCGTTCTATAAACAAAGAAAGTGACTCGCTCTCAATCAACTATTGAAATACTTTTTTGCATTCATCTGAAACTCGCCTAAAAATGTTGAGAATATTTCGTAAACAACTGCCGCTTTCAACTGCATTCCCAAGTGTGAAATTAGTTGTTTCATCTCTTAGGAATGCACTTCGACTCCTCTTCAGCAAACAATCAATCAAAAACTTGAACAGTTTTTGGCTGCTCTGCTGGCATCTGAATACTTGAAACATGCCTAGCCCAGCATTTGGCACAAAACAAGTAAGAGTGCTCTAGTCAGGGTTGCCCGAATAGGGTATGCCCTGAAGCAAATGCAGCTTGTACTAGGGGGGAAAGATTCTAGATCTGTATTTACTATTCTAGAAGCTACTAGTCAAATGTGGCTAGAGTTCTTAAAACCTAAGAGATTTTCTCAAAAAACAAGATTTTGATGTCTATTTTTTATCGATTGCTTGGAAACAATAACAGTTATCGATTATCGGAAACAAAATCGTACTGCGCAGGTACTAGGAGGACCTACGTTCCAGTCTCTAGCTCTTAAAGGTTCTCAGATCGACGCGTTCATACATACAGATGGCTGGAAAGACGGACAAACAGAAAAGACCAACAGACGAACCGACGGACAGACATGGGTAGATCGACTCGGCTATTGATGCTCATCAAGAATATCGGAGAAGCTTCCTTCTTAATACATTTACATACATAAAAACAGTATACCCTTTTTACCCATTTTAAATGGGTATGCAAACAAAACATAAACGTCAAAATTGGCATGCGGGTAACACCAAAAACACAGCCCCCCACTTAGCATTGCCTCGGCTTTGGCTTATTTTTGTTTCTAGCGATATTTATAAACATTTCTAGGCCGCGCAGAATAATATACATAAATTTGAAATAAAGTCTTGAAACCATCTAGAATTCCAAGTTTGTTGAATATTTGCGGCATTGTTATGCAAATATTTAAAAATGATTTCGTTTATTATTGCTTATTAAGTGTGCGCCGAGCATACTGTAAATAATTATAAAAGAAGAACGTATACTCTTGGCTGAGACAAAAACCGAATAACAAATACCCTTGCGCACAAGTTAAACAAAAAGCAGCGAGCGCAGGCAGAAAGCTATTTATGTGGGCTTCTACAAACAATGTGACAGCCGTAATATACATATTAAATTTGAGTACATGCGTGCATAATAATCAAACATCGCGACGTCACGCATACGCAACGTTGTACGCATTGTCTCCGGTATTACGGTGCGTATGAGTGACGTTTTTCGGTTCACGGCTGTTTAATTTCCTTTTAATGAGTTGTTTACCTCTGTACCTGCTCTTCCTCCTCTTCTTCTTCTTGTTGTTCTTGTTGTCGATGTCATTGTTGTTTTTGTTCTTGTTGTTGTTATTGCAGCTGTCATTGTTGCGGGCGCCACTTGGTTGTTTTTTCAACTGATTTGGCGGCATCTTTAACGTAGCTCTTCTCTTTTTGGTAGTTGAATTTATTTATATTTAACGTAAGCCTTTTGGACACTTGCAAATTAAGTTTTTTAAATATAAAATGGTAATTAACCTGCAGCTTTTCGAAACTGTTTTTTCTGCTTGAGCAATTAATGAAAGAGAAATCAATGAAATTTAATATATATGCAGCAGATATGCATTGGAATAAAAGGCTCAATTGCACAGTTTAACATACATATATGTATGTATATGCTCGCATCGATATTTATAATATATAGCTTAAATTCGCAGCTATATGGAATATCTTGCTGAGTGCACTTGTTGAAGGTGTTTTTCGAGCACTCTTTATGACACATTCGGAAAATGGAGCCCCTCGAACAAAGTCGTTAAACTTTTGCGCTGTTGCTGCTGCCGCACTTCAATTCGATGCGAGTGGCTGGCAAATAAAGCGGCGAATTGTTAATTAAATTAGGCATTGATTAGATTTGCAAATAATTTATAAATCGCAAATTGCAATGGCAATGCAACATCACCAACATCAATGAACATCATGAACATCATGAACATCATGATTATCATTTTCATAAGGGAATTAAATGTGACTTTCACCCCGCTCCAGGCCGGCTCCGACTTTAATCAGCTTTGACGTCAATACATTTTCCAGTTGTGTATCAAATGTTTTTCACAGCAAGCATCCATTTTAAGCGGCTTACTTATAAGCAGATAAATATGTATAGAGATCTATATATATGCGTGCTAATATTGTTTGTTATTTTAGCTTTATTGAATCTAACGTGAAATTCACAAAAATATGCTAAATGAATAAAACCCAAACCCAACCCAAACCGAAAACCAAAACAACAACAACAAAAAATACGGCGCTTTGTAAATGCCAAATTAGTAGCAGTAACTAAAATCGAGTTTGGCATTGCAGAGGCCAATGCTAATGCCCGCAACAGGCCAATAACTAAACAGAGTATAACCCGCAAAACAGCCAAAGCCGTTGGGTTAAGGGGCGGAAATTGGCCGAGTCGATATGATGATGCTTCAGTTTATAAGCCACAAAACGTGTTGGATTTGTTTCAATGGCGCTAATTGCTTAATTGAAACTGTTTTTCCATTGCATTTACTGTTAGCTAACGCCCCGCGACAGCGCCCACCCAGCCCGCGCCAGTTCTACCTTTCATAGCAAAACGTCAATTAGTGTTTACCTGCTAAAAGCCAAAAAATCGACAATAGACCAAATTAGCTGTTCGCTTGACACACACACACACAGGCACACACGCAAATACATATCACACCACACCTCAACACACCCCTCGCGCGTTCCAACACATGTCACGCTGTCGTATACGTAATATACATTTTGATTAGCATTGTGCATACGCAACGTTCGGCATTTGATATTTGAAATGCATTGCGAAAAACTGTTCCATTTTAATTGCAAATTTGTAAATTTACTGGAGTCCAGCATATCATCATAATTGGCCGAGGGGCAGCTGCAACCGCCGCTGCTGCTGCTGCAGCATATTTCAATAATTGAAGCCCGCTATATTTTTAATTAGTTAAATGCGCGTTTAATTAGCTTTATAAATTATGCACATGCCGCGGTTAGTTGCAAGCTCTGCATTTTTTCTTTTTTTCATATTATTTACTAGCCTTTGCAGTTGTTGTCTCCCTATTTAATTTTTTTTTGTTCACCGCTGACTTTGGAGTTTATTTTTGTATAATTTATGAATGTTTGTTCAACAGACAGTCGTGCTGGAATGATGGTCTTTCAGTTATGATTTATTTATGTATTTTGGCATTTTTTTGCCATTCTATTTGTTTGTTCGCCTGTTTATTTGTTTGTCTTTTCGCTGTCGACGGAAATGAACTGCGATTTTTATTTATTAATCGCTGCATGATTTATGGATAAATAATTGTAATGCCTTTTTACTACGTGGATGAGCTGTCAGTAGCGGTTTTAAATTACGTTCGCACAGGAACACCAGAAGAGAAAGCAATAGAGTACACATAACAGAGGCTTTTTTGAACTGCAGCAAATAAAATAAATTAATTTCCAGCTAAAAAGTTAATATATAATTTGCTAAATGGACAGCTTTGATACACTACAACTATATTTGATTATTAATTAAGATTATGTTATTAAAAACTTGTAACTTTCTGCGGATGATCGTTTTTACATAAAGCATACGCACCGTTACCAATTCAAATGCTTTGAAAAAGCACAAAGCGCGCGCTGAACAGTGTTGTAAAATGGTCAACAGCTAAGACGCTCTCACACAGCTGCCCAAGCGGCTCACATTAATAACTGCGCGAGAGCGCGCACAAAACAAAACAAAATGCGACGCGCAATTAGCGCACACACGCGCACGCACACAGAACTAATAACAGACGCTACCAGAGAACAACAACAACAACAACAGCAATGAGCAAACACGTTCCACAGTTTGGCGGCGCCGCATGTTAACGACCGCGCAAAGAATGCAGCAGGCAGAACGTCGAGAAGAGCGCGCAGAAGAGCAACGCGACTTGGCAGGCAAATCAAGTAAGTAGTCAGACCAAGACAGGAGAGCACAACAACGCGAGAGAACCAAAGAGCTGCAGCACAAAAAGAGCAATACAGGGTGAGAGAGGGAGAGAGAGCAGAAGAACTGGCTGGCTGGTAAATTGTATTGGCGACAAAAGCCAAGCGTCGCTGTTGCCGTCGTCGCTGCGTGTGGCTTTTATGGCTAGTTTTAAAATTAACCACAGCTGCAACAACAACAAAAAGAAAAAAAATCAAAAGAAGAGGCAGACAAAGTCGCAGACTGAAACGAAATTCAATTAAAAGGCAACAGCGTAAAAGTGTGAAAATGCTGACACAGCCAAAAAGGGCTGCGGCTGTGGCTGAGCTTGCGGCCGAGACTGCGGCTTTGGGCAGCGATCAGCACAGACACAGCACAGGCACAGACACAAGCACACTCACACATACATGCAAAGCAGCGCCGCTGCTGGCGTTGCCTTTGTTGACTGTACAACGGGGCGTATACTCGTTTTTTTCGGCTTGCGTGCTTTCTACAGCCGTCAGCCAAATAATGTGTATACGTTTGTAGATTTTTTTTTTTAATCATATTTGTTGTTATTCTTGGTGTTGTTGTGCGCTTTTTACGCTTTCTACACCACCGACAACCACGATTACAACAGCAACAACTACAACAAAGCTCGCCACACTTAATTTGCATATTTTTGAACAACAAAAATCGTTTGTGTGTGCGCTTGTCTGCATGTTAGCTGTCACGTTGACTATCTTTTTGGCTATTGTGCTGCACACACACACACACACACACACCCGCACTCACACTCACACAGACTGAGACATGTAGTGCAGTAGCACCACGTCGTATGCGTAATATTGCATTGAAAGCGAATGAAGCAACGAATTTTTTGTTGTTCTGTTGTTGCTCCATTTTTTTTTCTAGCTATTTCTGCTTAGCAACGTTTTTTTAGTTTTTCGCTGATTTTTGATACAAAAAAGTAGATTTCATGCTTTTGTTTGTCGCCCGCTTTTGTTTCCAAACGATATGCTGTTCCGCCAGACTGTCAAAAAACACACACGCATGCACATATGTATACATATATATATATATATATATATATTTCTAGAGGTGTATGTGGCAAAATAAATAGTCATTGTCTGATGATGATAAGAGTAGAATAATAAAGAACAAAATTTCAAACAATAACACTCAACACAAAACAGAATATACGCAAATTAAAAGAAAGAAAACTTTTCGCAGCTCAAATGAAAATAAATATTGTTCGCATCAAATTGAGCAATAACAAAAACAAGTAATCGATCAGTTGCGACGAATACATTCATTGATTGTTAGCTATAATTTTTATAAACTCAATTATTTATTCATATACATTTTTTCACTGATTGAAACGGGGAACTCAACACGATGATAAAGCAAAAATAAAAGGTTTTATTGAAAAGAGTTTTTGCTCTTGAAATGAAATATACATACGTCTAACCATACTCAAACAGTCTCAGTTCACATAATACCCCTTAGGCTCCATTTGAAATTATAGGAAATATATTGTGTTATATCTAACATTATTATAACATTACGTTCATTTTATCTTAATAGATCAAATCTTGTGCTGGTAGCTCTGATTCCAGTTCGTTTGTCCATTTCGAACTAGATCCTTTATTTCTTTCTCTCTCTCTCTCTTTGCCACCCCTTTTTATCATCACCGAAGACTACCCCATTTGTGAAATGACAAACTATCATGAGTTTTGCTCTCTAACATTCGCTCTCGCAATAAATATATGTTCACCCACCCCCTTTGCTGATCCCAAATCGAAGCGAGCAACAGCCGCCCCGTAAAGTTGACAAAGGGGCTGCTGGCAAACAGCAGCAGCAGCTGCTGTTTGGCCATAAACATAAAACTGAAGGCCGTCGAAAGCACGTTAAAGGTACAAGATACTAGATACACACCACCCCGAATTGGCACACTGACATTGAGGTAATTGCAGTAAGGGTTGCCAATGCATATAGAAATCATAATAAATGTATTTTCATTGGACTCATATATCTGCTTATATTTATGTGTATAAATGCTCGTAGTCTTAAATTACAAAATTATACTTCGCAGACTTTTTGCGTGCGTTTGTCTTTTCGCTTAGCTTAAGATTCGAGAAAAATAATGAGAATGTATCTCTTAAAAATGAGTAGCTTAATTCAAACTATTAAATAAATATATATATACATATATGTATATACATATATGTATAATAAGCATTGTTCTTGTGAGTTGGATTGCAATCATAGGCATATATGCATATATACATGTACATATATATATATGTATAACTAGACATAATTTGGAATTTGAGTATGTATGTTAAAGCGTTTACACATAGCATAAATTGCATAATTCGTGACTGGCAATTCACTCGCTTCATGATAATTTATCAAATTACATAATATTTGCATATATCAAATTGTGTTCTGCAGAAAAACAACTCTGTAAATTGTGGAAAGAGGTACAGATATTGTGTATAGAAGTATATAATCATTCAAGTCGATATGTCGTGGATTTTTTATACAAAATATCTGAAGAAATCCACAACAATTCAAGTTAAATGGAACTAAATTTGTTCTTTGCTTTCGCGCCTGCCTTTTGCAATATTAGAAATGAACAATTTATATTGAATCTTAAAATTATTTACAATTTATAGTTTGACTGTCCATATAAAAAAATATGATGTATATATAAACTCTTTGCAGTCTCTTATTTTTTTTTTTAAGTTCTTTTTTTGTTTTTGTTATTCTTCCATATAATTAATGCTTTTAAAACGTAGTCTTTTCTGTTCGTTAATGTTAATTAAATGCGAAAAAAAATGTTATCGTTAGATGATTCTTCTTCAATAGGTTTGACTTCATTATGATAATAAGTCTGTATACATAGAAAATACTTAATCCCTGCAAAATTGAAAATCTTATAAAGAAAGTGAAATCGTCTCCAAGTCTGCGAGGTTTACACTATGCTACAGAATTTCAAGTACAGTTGCATCTTAAGCTAATGAGTAAGAATTGTGGATTGGAGTCTGATAAGTCTTTAGATTTCCGCCTGCTGTCCAACTACAGTAAAGTAGCTTGTAATCTTGCGATTAGTCTTCGTCTTGCCATTGCTGGACACGGCGTCCGTTGTTGAGCCGCTGGACAGCGCATTCTCCTTCTCCGGCGTGATCTCCTCATCGTCATCCCCTTTGGCCGGCTCCACTTGCATCGAAACTGTCACCGAAACCTGAGCGCAGCCCCCAGCCGTGCCAGCGCCTGCATCAGCTGCCAGCTCAGCCATGTTGTGCTTGCCCTCAACCTCTGGGTTTGCCGGCGGCTCCTCCGCAATGTCGTTGAGCGTGCTAAGGCTGCGCTTCAGCTCATTCAGCAGCTTCTCCTGTGCGGCAATCTTCTCCTGCAGTTTCTCGCGCCGCGGACGACGCGTCACGGGCTTTGACTTGTTGTTATCCGGAGATGCCTGCTGCTCCTGCGATTCGATGGCCGCTTGTCCGCCGTGTTCGCGCTGCTGGTGACGCTGCAGATTGACGCGCGAGGAGTAACCACGCTGGCAAGAGGTGCAGCTAAACGGTTTCTCACCTAAAAGAGAAAGCAGAACGTTTGATCCGGTCTGTCACAAGAGATGATAGCTATTCACTTACCTGTGTGCCTGCGCATGTGCACGCGCATGTCGATTTTGCGGGAGAAGCGCTTGTCGCACATCTCGCATTGGATGGGCTTGTCGCCGAGATGCGTGCGCCGATGCACAATGAGATTCTGGCGGGCACGGAACGCCTTGCCGCAGAGGTCACAGCTGTACGGCTTCTCGCCGGTGTGAACGCGCACGTGTATGGCCAGATCGGAGCTGCGCACGAATCCCTTGCCACACCGCTCACACTTGTAACGTCGATCGTTCTTGTGATGGCGCATATGCAGCGCCATGTCCTGTTTGGTGGCCAGCGGCAGACCACATAGCTCGCACTTGAATGCCTTCTCGGTGCGATGTCGCAACTGATGCTCGGCCAGCCGCATTTTTAGACGGAACGCACGTCCACATTGGCCACAAACATGCGGCTTCTCGCCGGTGTGCAGCCGCAGATGATCCTGCAGCCGTGAGAAACGCTGAAAGGTTTTGCTGCAAAAATTACAGGTATGAATGGTGCCGTTACGCTGCGATTCCTCAGATGATTCACGCTTGATGGAGGCCGCTGCATGGCTATCATCCGTGGAGGTATTTTGTGGCGTTACGCTCTCAGCGTCTGAGTCAGTGTCCTTGTCTTCCTCCTCCAAATCGTCATCCTCATCCTTAATATCGACAACGTAGTCCACATAGCTGCGTGATTTGCGCGCGCGTCTCGGTTCCACTTCCTCTTTGATCTCCTGCTGTAATTCCTTGTCCTCCACCTGCTGCTGGTCTTTTTCCTTCGTCTCCTGCTGCACGTGCTCCTTGTCTTCCTTCGGTTCCTTCTGCTCCTTTGGTCGCTTTTGCAGCTGCTGCTCTTTTTCCTCCTTTTCCCCCTGCACCAGAGCCATTTCTTCTTTCTGTTGCTGCTCCTTCTTTCGCTTCTGCGCCTGATCTATTTGCTCCTTCTCTTGTTGCACCGGCTCCTCTTCTACCTTTTGCTGCTCCACGGGCGGTGCCGGCTTTTGTGCCTTGCGGCCTCGCTTGCGTTTGCGATTGCTGACTGTGGCTTGACTCTCTTGTTGCTCGTTTTCCTGCTTTGGTTTTTCCTCCTTTTTGCGCTTGCGTCCTGCTCGCTTTCCTACGGGCAGTTTAATTATCATCTTCTTGACCTTGGGACTGCGCTCGGCAGCAATTTCCGCGACCATAGCGCTTATCATTGCGAGATCATCTTTATCAGCTGTTTCCTTCTCTGGCGGCGGAGTCTCTGGCAACTCCAGTGCCTGCACCTGCAGCTGAACCTGCGCCGGCACCTGCGCCGGCGCCTGAGCGGCAGTGGAAAAGGACTTGCCATTGGCCAAATCAGATGGTATGCTGACCATGGGCTCGCTGGGCTCCTCCTTGGGCACCAAAAGCTTGAAGATGCCATGCTTCTCGCTCAAATGCAAATGCAGTTCCTTGCGCTGCTCAAATGCTTCATTACAGGCGGAGCAAACAAGCTGCGGCTTGGATATGTCATCCTCACCCTCCACCAAGAGTAGCTGCGCGCAACACTTCAAGTCGCTCAGTTGGACCCCGTCGCTCAGCTCCAGTGGCGGCTCGAGCTTAACTTGCTCATCAGCCGGCACTTTGGTTCTGACGCGTTTGCTCTCCCTCTCCACCTGCTGCAGGTGCTCTTTGTGCCAGTGTTGAGAGAGCCCCGACGCATCCCCGTACAACAGAGAGCAGCTAACGCAACTGTAAATGAAACGATGCGCCTTCTCATCCGCGTGTATTTTGGCAGCCACAACGGGTGAGGAGGCGGGGACGGAGACAGCTACATCAACTGCGACGCTTGCGCTGACGCTGGCGCTGACGCAGGGGCTTTTTGAGCTTTTGCGTTTGTTTTTGTTTTTCTGGTTTTTGTTGTTATTTTTATTTGTGCTGCCCGGTGGACGCCCACGCGGCTTGCGCGACGCTGGTAGCGGCTGCGGCTGCGACTGTTGCTGCTGCTGCTCTGCAGTTGTCACTTTACCGTTACTGACCTGCGACTTTGCTGCGGCCGCTGCCTTCAAATCGTCCAAGCGTATGCGCTGTGCCTCCAGCTCAGCCTCGTCCTCGCTATCAATTTGCAGCACAACATCATCGGCATCGTCCAGCAATATGTCTTCCTCTTCAATATCCAAATCCGACTCAGAGTCCTCATCCGATTCATCCGTGTCGTCTGTTGCGCAGCGCAGCGACGCAGCTGCGACGGCTGCTACTCCATTATTCTGTGTCTTTTTTGTTGTCGCTGCTGCGCTGTTGTTGCCGCTGCTGCCCAGCTTAAGCGTGGTCGGCATCGGCACATTTGTCATTTTTAACATGTCACAATACCGAAAATGATTTGTTTGCGTTTTATATTAATTAATTCCACCTTTTTTCGTTTAAATTATTATAATTATTATTGCTTTGAGAGCACGGCAACGCGCACCACTGAGGCCACTACAACAAAACTAAATCCACTGACGCCGCTGGCAGATTTTTTAACGCTCTTGCTCTCTTTCTGTCACTCTCTCCCTCTCACTGCGTCTCTTTTGTTCTTTGAGCGCGCAGTATTGCCAGATGGCGGTTGAGTGAACTTGGTTCACTGATTCGTGCTGCCAGACAATAACAAAGGAGATCATTATTGCCACCCTGTTAAGATCTTGCGAACTTGAAACCGTGTGGCAGGCCTATCACTGTAATTGAAATGTTACTAACATAATACAGTGCTAACATAATAGTTTTGCACGAGCAAGTTCACAAGGGTATCGATGCTAAAAAATGATCAATCGATTTCGATGCATCATCGATAATAGCGATGTTGGTGGTAATATAACCGAAGTTTAAGCACATTTAAGCTCAAAACAGCTGCTGCTACCATGGCTAATGTCCTTTTGATAGATATTTGACTCTTGCGCAACCATACTTGGCACTCAGGCCAACAAATTTTATCTATGCGGCTCACGCGCTCAATTGGCACGTTTTAAGTGCTGCCTCCAGTGCATCTTTTGCCGTTACTTTTCTTCGTTTTATGCGGGGCGGGCCTACTTCGACTTGGTCTTTTTGCGCAACTTCGTGGTTAACCGTTATGCCCCGCAGAGCCACACACACAAGCACACACAAATATATAAATAGCAGGCCAGGCCTATTGTGTATATACATACATATATATACACACTTTTTTTTATCAAGCACGAAGCGTGTGTACATTGTTTGGCCGCATTTTGTTACGCCGGGCAACATGTGCAAAAGTCAATTTGAAAATTGCGGCACAGCCAGCCGCAGCAGTGCCGAGTTCCCCCCTCAGCCCGCCGCCCCCCACGACTAAACAGGCTGCTGCCTGCCTGGCAACTGGTACTTTGTGGTCCACTTTTCAGTGCGCTCCCCGCAGTCGCAGTCGCCGTCGACGCCGACGCACATAAACAACATGCTACGACTCCGGCCGGGGCCCCTCTAGCCCCGAACCGAGCCATTGGCAAGTTGTTTATATTGTTTTTAATAACATTTAACGCCGCGGCAACATGTGCGCTGTGCACTGCATAAATAACTCTAACTGCCTATGCGGCATTATAAATCAAACACTTTAAAGTTAAATTAATAAAAACAACAAACAGCAAACGAAAACAAAAGAATTTGCAACAAATTGAGAGAAGCCAAGAAAAGCCAAACAAGAGCTCAAAGCAAACTAAACAATAAATAAATAATTAAATACAACAAAGAGCAGCGAAAACTTCTGTTCTTAAGACTTAATATAGATATAATTAATTAACTAATTTATCAGGTTTAGATTGTTTGGCTTACCTTTACAAATATGATCCAGAGAGCACTAACATCTTGTCGCTAAATTGTTGGTCATTGTTATCGTAAAGTTAAATTAAGTTTTTGGTCTCATTTTCGTGATTTCCTCATTTTTCTAGCGACTATAAACGCGTTGTGCGAGCGGCGGGCGACTTGGCCAAAACTGAAATAAAGGCACGGGAAATGAAATATTTGCGAACAAATAGACACACTTATTACATTTTCGTCCTGGCGGCTGCTGCTGCTCCTTCCGCTTCTGCTCCTGCTGCTGCTCCTCCTGTTGTTAATGTTGTTGTTGAATGCTTTTGGCGCGTGTTCCCTGCTCCGGCAATGTCTTCATGTTGTCTGTTTTGGTCCTTTTTATTGTTGTTGTGCCTTCAACTGACAAGCCGCAATTTTTCTTCATTTTTTTGCCCCCGTGGCACAACCCCCCAAGATCCCTGAGATGGATGGGTTACTTTCCTAATAATTTAGCAGTTAGTTTTAATGCGCTACGCCAACTAAGACTAGTTTGGCTTGTCAACTGGCGGCTAAATAAACACAGAGAAAAAGTGGTCAAAATAAAAGAGATAGGACATAAGATAAGAAAACAAAGGGAAGTTTTTCGGTATGCCCAAAATGTACACAACTATACCACTAAATATATGCGGGTCGCAGGTATTGTTGACATTTGCCGTTTGCTCAACATTCGCTGCAGCTCATACGAAAGCCCTCGAGATCGAACCAAAGAATATCCTTTTCCCGCATTCCACGTGCTCGCAGTCATGCCAACATGTTCATAATCATTTTTCTTGTTTCCACAATGCCGCAGCTGAAGAAAAACATTGCAATTTCCTCAGGACATGCGTTGAGTAGTCGACTCCACAAAAAATAAAGCATGCTTGTTCAGAGTGGGCAACAAAAAATATTTGCATGCACATACCTGGCACAAGTTTAATTAGTTAAGCGAAAGCCCCCTTCCGTCGTTGGCCATACCCTGCTAGACGCATAAACCGGAGAGTCTCAAGTGTTTGACATGAATCAGACTCTGCTGGGAGGTATAGGTTGCAGTTAACGCCTACAGGATAATCAGCCAGACATTGTCTGACAGCCACAACTTCAAATATAAAGCCGGAGCAGTGCATACCCGTGAGTTAAAACGCAAGTGGACGGGTGGAGGGGGGTCAAGGTATTTTGGAAGATGCCGCTCCGGCTGGCAACTAACAATAGTCATAATAATGTTTCAAGGCCGCCCATGGCCCCCACTCGGCCGCACACATTGGGGAGAAATTTAAACGGCAATTTGGTGCCGTGTTTACCAACCCCAAGGACAAAGGACAAAGCACAAGCGAACGACAGCAGCAGCAGCATCCAAAAACTGTGGTATGTGGGTTTTTTTGGGGCGTCTTCATGTGAAGGGGGGCAGAGGGGGACAGAGGAGCATCAACTGCTTACGTGCCTGGCAAGCATCACAGACCGAGAGCTCGCCCCAATGTGGCTGTTGTTATTCTTGCTTACGCCTGGCAGGCACGGG
This sequence comes from Drosophila borealis, assembly GCA_035045885.1. Taxonomy (NCBI): domain Eukaryota; kingdom Metazoa; phylum Arthropoda; class Insecta; order Diptera; family Drosophilidae; genus Drosophila; species Drosophila borealis. The sequence goes on from JAWNOR010000211.1 coordinate 6,156,502, forward strand.
GGCACAACCATTCGCCATGTCGCCATTCGCCAACATCCTACTGGGCACGTCATTTTTGGCTGCTTGAGCTGCGTCGTTTGTTTTCTTTTTGCCTTCGGTTTTGGCGCCCAAATCCGCAAAAAACAAAAACGACGACTATTTTCGGCATGCCGAACACCAAATACCCTTGTAGACATATGGCTCGGATATTTGAAGCTTGCAATTGCTTAGTTTGGGGAAGACATCTGGAATGACAGAAAAGTTTTCGATACAAAAACTAATTTTCCTACCGATTCTGCCCAAGGAAGCCTTTGAAATAGAGGTTCAAAGTTGATACAAATTTGTTAAATATGCCAAGTTAGTTCAAGATATTTTGCAACACAAAAAATATAAAATTCGACCGATTGATCCTATGGCAGCTATTTCATAAAGCGATCTGATTCGGTCGATTTCGACATAACAGGTGGGCTGAAAAGTTCGTTGGCTGACACATAGGTGGCGCAACTACTATTAAATCCTAACCTTCAAAAGACATGTGCATAAATTTGACAGCTGTCGTGCTATTAATTTGTGAGATATATCATTTCGAGTAAAGAAACTTTTGTTACATATGTTCTGCCTGCAACAGAAAAACCATCTTTTACGACAGGAGAGCCTAGTTTATGACAAAACCATAATACCCTCGAGCAGGGCATACAGAAAAAACACAAACGCATTGCTAGCACAGCCCCCAACATAAAGTGTGTTTAACTTTTTCGTGAACGCCCAAATATCTTTGGCCTGCCTTAGGTTATGCTTTTTGCTTCTTTTTCTTGTTGTTAGCTCCCGCTGCTGCCATTGCTTATAGTTGTTGGCGCTTGGGCTCTCCATGACCTTTAGCATATTGACTAGTGAGGTTTTTGGTGTCCATTTTGCTTTTGGCTTATAACTTGCGGCGCATACTTTATGCACAACGCACTTACACTTTGTGCCTTTCTCTTTTTATATACAGAGACCGTTTCGTTCTTTTTACTGCTGCACTTCATTTTATTGTGGCGCTAAGCTACGCTCGGGGAATTGAAATGCGTATATCCTGGGGGCTTATGGCGACAGACAGTTCATCAAATGAAGCTTTTAAGTGGCGCCCCCACCAGCTCATAATTTAATATTCGATGCTGCTTTAATACTGAGAGACTTGCCGCCGCTTTAAGCATCGATGCTAGGCAAAATTAAAGTGCAGCCGCTATCGATACTCTATCGATACGCTGCAAGCAACAGATTAGATCGATAGATCGAGATATGCAGCATCGATATGTCACTAAATCAAGTCTTTTCACCGCAATTAACAAAAGTCAATTGAAAATTACAAAAAGCCTTAAGCTCGCTTAGCTGTTTGCACAACGGAGTAGCTTAAAGGAGTCAGGATGGGCTTACCATATGGTTAAACTACCCTTACCCATCCCTTATCCCCCATCCACCGCCTACACACAAATGACAATGAGTTTCCATTTTGTCTGCTCCTCGGCTGTGTCCTGTGTGCATCATCAATTTAATTTCGTAAGCTTACAAAGCGTTGCATAAAAAATGAACGTCCGTTCATGTGGGTGTGAAAACGCTGCCGGTTTTCCGGTACCACCCCGAGCGCCAGCTTTTGAATTTCAGCCCACACAAAAGGGTGTGAAACGAAGCGTGCGCCATTTTCGTGTGTTTTTTAAAGCCACGCAGCATGCGGCTAATCTTCAAAATCGTGTAGCACGTCTCTAAACGCTTGCCGCATCAACAGTTTTCACTATGTTGCTTGATGGGGGGCAGCTTGCTGCTGACTCACCTCTAACCTCGCTGAGGGGGGACATTGGGTATTTCCCCCTTCCCCAGCCACCGCTGAACAACAGGGCAATTGCAATAAACATTTTGTTGTTGCCTACTTTTAAGGGTTGGACGCAACTTGCACATTTCCGCCGGCGGGAGTTATAGTAGCTTTTAACAGAATGCTGCGACATTTAAACATAAAAATTTCATTAATGTACCCCCTCCCCCATCCTTTACCAACCAATCCCCAGAAACACACACACAAAAAACTAAAGGTAGCTGCATAAAAGAGGATCGTCCCAAGGGCACAACAGAATTGATTTGGCAATTTGGATTGTTTTTGGCCTTTTCCTTTTGTTGCTGTGCGGATGTTGTGTAACTTCCGGCAGCGAGTGAAGAGTTGAAAAATTGGGGGCAAAAGCATGGCATATATAATTGGTGAATTCAATTTGCAAGGACTGAAACTATCAGCGAAACAGCTCAAACAATCCCACAAAGTAGCCCGCCTCAATAAGCAGGCTTAAAACTGTTCAACTTGTGGTATAGGACTATACGAACCAGTTTTGGCCAGAGCCAAACACGGAAGGGAGGAAGATCTACGTGTCTCTGTTAGTCGCCTCTTACGACAAGCGGTGGACATGCTGTGGAGGTATTCTGTTGCCCGCCAACCACACGGGTGTAGGCCAATGCAAAATTGTTAACATTGCTTTAATTATGGAACATTTTCCATTGCTTTCAGATCGTGCCAATCATGGCGATGCCACCATTGAAGTCTGCCGCCACTGCCCGCCTGAATATGAGGTCGAATCGCTGCCCTCCTACACAATTGTCTCGGGTCTGCCCACCTATGACGATGCACTCGAGGAGTTCCGCAAAGCGGGCATTATACTGACGCCCGCCATGCCTGTCATCAAGATATTTGAGAATCTAAACAACGAAGCGGGCGGCGCCAAGGAGCCAGCGGTGGCGTACACACTGGTGGAGACATCGCCCAGCGCTGCAATCGATGCCAATGCCGACACCATTTCACTGAACTCCATCACCTGTAGTTGTGGTGGCTCCTCGCCCACCGGCTCGCTGCCCAGTTACAGTGCTGCCACGGCAGCTGCCATGGCCAACGGCGCACCGCTCACCCCGCAGATCATAGAGCTATCGCCGGATCATCTGGCATCGCTCTCGCAGAAGCGCCTCTCGCTGCAGATCTCATTCAACAACTCGCTGCGCCGCCGCACCCGCTCCACGCTGCACAATCATTTGCTGCGCTCGCGCGCCGTGGGGAACACCGCCGGCCTGGGTCCGATTGAGACAGCAATTGCTGCTCCAGCAATCGCAAGCAGCACAGCAACTGCCCGGTCTAGAGACAGCCAAGTGCTGCCGTCCATACATCGATCCTCATCGACGGTGTCGCTGTCCAGCGAGCGCCAGCTGCTGGATCAGCGCTTGAGGCATTTGCATCATCGTGGCTCCTTGTACTGAGGAGCGGAATGCAAATGCGAAGCGCTCAAATTTCAATTACTTAACACTTAGTCATAAGCGATAACAACAAACAAACAAAACTGATCTAAAGCCAATAAATTGTTTATAAAAATGTAGCCTAAATGTAGCCAACTTTTTTAATGGACAGTTTCGAGTCAAAATAAATATTCTGCTCAATTAGGGTCGTTCCTTATTCGCAATCTGAGCGGGTAAGCAGAAGTTTCTGATATTTGCAAAGCCATTAAATGTTTATAAAAGGGGACGAAAAGAAAAGCTGTGCTTCAATTTCAATTTTGCCTTTTGTTCAAGCTTATGGAAGGAACTGGCCTCTAGCTAAACAATTTCATATGGCAACGTATTTAGGGTATGTGCCTCCATGAAGAAGCCTTCAAACCGTCGTTTGACGTTTGCCATGGCAACGGATTTTCGTTGTTTATGGACGCCGGCGGCTTTGCTGACTTCTCGCAGTTGTATCCCATCAAGGATGAGCGGCACAACACGCAGCGGCCTGGTGCCTACGCCCAAGCGACAGATCAAATTTGTCAAAAAGGTAAAGGAAAACCCATTTTACGTAGACGTTCATCTAATACGAGTGGGCGCCCACAGCGCAAAAATCACCATGCAGACTCGCGCATGCCGTTGAAATTTGAGGCGCAGCCGATGCCCCTTTCGCTGCGTCCTTTTGGTGGGCTATTCAATCCCTTTGCCAAAGGCTGTTCGGTGCTGTGCAATCATCCAGCGCCGCCGGCAGTGAAGGATGTCATCAACCAGCTGAAAACGTCGCTGGCCGTTGAGGGCAAGAATCCAGGGAAAGCGGCAAAGGAGAAGCCGCTTGAGGAGCAACTGCAGCCGCATGAGGCGGACAACATACCAGAGGATCTGTTTCGACGCTATGCGGAAACCGATTCCAGACCCATAACGCCCTCACCAACTGTGACGAGCATCCATACGCGAACTAGCGCAGGGTCCTTCTATCGGCGTTGCATTACGCCGGAGTGGGGCAAGCATGAGAACATTCAGCGTAAGAAGATTATATTGGATCTGCGGCGATCGCACTCACAGGAGACGCTCTACTGGAAACCCAGCTCGGAGCTGACCCAAAGCGGCATTGAGGAGGGTAAGAAACCAAAGAGTGCGGGCGCCAACGAGGATAAGAAGGCCCGGCGACAACAGTCCAATGAGCAACGACCCAAATCTTCGCTGGCCACAGCCACACTTGCACCCGGCGATGACCAGCACGCTGAAGTGGAGCCAAAGCCGCACAAGACTTGCATCAACGAGCACGACATAAGCGATGAGGATGCGCGACGTGGCAAAAAGCGGAAGAAGCTTAAGCCAACGCAGGGTGCGTAAAGGATACCGACAATATTCACGGGAATATACGTAAGTAATATTTCAATCCTTTTAGCTACCACTACATTTCATCTAAGCGAGGATCCGGAGACCCAGGTGGCTACCTTGGGACCCGATTCCCTGAATGCCAGCACCAGACCCAGCCTGATACCCAACTCAGCAGGTCTGCTGGTCAAGGATAAGCGCGACATTGACCGGGAACCCATTTTACTCAAAGGCAGTTTCCTAACCGACGAAGCCTTTCAGGCGCTCAAAACGGATCTTACAGTGGATTTAATAGAGAACACCTTTGGCAGATATGTGAGTACAACTAGGGTCTATGAAATTCTTATACATGCAAATATCTACAGCTCAATCGAGCGCTACGAGAGGCCATCAAGTACATACCGAAGGCAGTGCACAAGCCGGCAGAAGAAGTGGACAAGACAGCTGTTAATGCGAGCTCCAAAATGCCACGCAAGTTCTCCAAATCCGCCACGCGTTTCGATGTACCCATGGATCTGTCCATGCTCAAGAGTTTGTATTAGTTCCAAGTTTGTAAAAGCTTCTTCCGGCAACTTGACTTTCTCCGTTTTTAGACATGACACCTTTGCATTACCTCAGCAAATATGTGTGGGTCTCGCAGCAGCGCAAGCAGCTCTATAAACGCGTCTTTCTCAAGTACCTCAATCGCTGCGAGGATCCGGAAACGGAGCTAGCTTTGGGCAATGATGAAGCGCCGCTTATTGAGTACAAGGAGCGCACAATGGTGTGGCGCAGTTTGCCGCAGGCTTTGGAGGATGTTTTAGAGTTTCATGGCACGGAGAAAAACGTGAAAAATACACTTATGCATTTGGCCTATCAGCAGGATGGCAGTGGAAGTTTGGATTTTCGCGCCTGGTGCGGAATTGTTTCATTTGCGGAGCGATTGGCGTTGTCGAATCCCGCGTGCAGCGACGATGACTCGTGCGATGAACTGGAGAAGGCTGACTTTAATAGCATGGAGCAGATTATTGATCAGTTTCAAGTGCCCGAGCATCTACGAGAAATATTCAAAATTATACGTAAAACACACAAGTTAAAGTATTAAACACTTTTAAATAGTTCGCACAAGCACACGAGATTTTAACACTGAAATTGTCGATAGGTTTTTCAATATTTGCCATTCGCCAAATACGTCGACAAAAACAGCTGTTGCTGCAAATATATCGATACTTTTGTAGACCTCTTCGCGATTTTGTTTGCAGTTGATTAATTTTCTATAATTAAATTAAAAAAGAAGCACTTAATCAAAATCATGGCCACATTGGAGGATAAATTACTGGGTGAAAAACTGGAGTACTACTGCAGCAGCAGTGAGGGAGAAGACAATGGAGACGATGGCGACGATGAGCAAGGCGCTCGTGGCTCTGGCAGAGGAGCTGCAGCGGGCTCCGGATTGACAATCAACACAGATCCTAACGCAGCGCCCCCCGGTGGTTTTCGCCAGCAAGGCTCAACCAATACAGGACCTAAGGGCGTTGTGCAGGACTGGCAGCGTTTCAAACAACTCGAAGCAGAGCGGCGCGAAGAAACGGAACGCCAACGATTGGCGCTGGCCAAAAAGCTTAGTATGACGACTGCAACAGCCGCCGAGGACGAGGAGCGCAAACGGCAAGAGGAACTGGATGCCGAGTTTGCGGAATTGATGAGCGAAGATTTTCTGCAGCAATATCAAAAGCAACGTATGGCCGAAATGCTGCGCCAAACAGGACACCATCAGCAATTCGGCAAGGTGCTCCAGCTGGCCACGCACGGGGAATTTCTGTCTTGTGTGGAGCAGGAAAACAAGCATACAACCATCATTATACACATTTATGATCGCACCCAATCAGCTTGCACCACGCTCAACAACTGCCTGGACACGCTGGCCAGCGAGTATCCGTCCATTAAGTTTGCCAAGATCTGCAGCTCCGTGGCGGGCATGAGCCGCGACTTCCGCACCAAAGGATTGCCCGCCTTATTGGTATACAAGGCGCAGGCGCTAATTGGCAACTTTGTGCGATTAACCGACGATTTGAGTGACGACTTCTTCGCCTCCGATGTGGAAAGCTTTCTCATCGAGCATGGCATTATAGTAGATAAAGCCTTGTACAACTAATTTGAGATTGTGAATTATATATTATAGATTAAGCTAAAGAGAGCTGACCAAATAATGTGTTCGAAAGTTTCGCATTTAAGCCAATCGCACTTCAAATTTAAGTTCAGTTCAGTTAAGTTTGTTTGGGTCTCAAATGTTTAAATTTAGTTATTTATTTTTCCCATTCAATAATTTTTTGTTACATTATATGTTTGATTCTTGAAATCTTGTATACAATTTATATGTAACTTTTTTTGTAAATGAAAATAGAAAAAGAATGTGAATTTATTTCTCTTTATATTTATATACAAAAGAAGCCAATTTAAAAATATATCTGAAAAATATATTCGAAATGCATTCGCAGCAGAACTAAAAATTATGAATGTACTTTATCTATATGGAAACGGACCCGTCTAGCTTTATACGGCAAATTCCATTTTGATTCTCATCATCAATCATACACAATAAACATAAGAATTATAATATTTAAGGGCTAATGAATGTACTTCACTCGAAATCGTACTATGTAAGATTTATACATATACAATATATATTTATATAGCTTATAGCCTAACATAAACGGGCAATATAAAAATGATGTTGATAATAAAAGTTTTGGTAATCAACAAATTGGTGTTGCTTGTTTTCTTTTCACTTTTTTTTTAGAGCTCCATTAGATTGGCATCATACTATGTATGAAATGGCCAATTTAGAATATTTGTTTAAAGTTTAACTAAGCCTAGTTACATATATGTATGTAAGTATAAATTCAAGTTGTTTTTTTTTGTTGTTGTTTTGTTTTCTTTTTCCGAACAAACACAATTTGTAGCACAGCGAGTGAATTTTAACATTGATGGATTTTTCGCACAATAACGCGAAAAATCAGCAAGTTATTAGATGGTTGAGGCTAAAGGAGAGGGTACAGCTTGGGCATTGTGAATAGGTTGAGCGGGGCAGTGAACGAGTTTGGAGCATACATTATGCAGATGATAATGGCATACTGTTCAGTTGGGATTGCTTTCTTACTTTAGTCGGTTGGCCTAAACTGGGCAAATTCTTAAGTATGTGATTGGTTTGTATGAAATGAAGTTTTAATTCTAACGAAATGGTTTTTCACTTCTGCACCTTTACCGTGGATTGTTTTGGCTCGCCTCGATCGTATTGCTCGAGCTGTGCTAGCACTAGTTTAAGTTTTTGTTTTTTAGATAAATATAATATATATATCTTTTGGACACACAGACATTAGCTATAAATATTTTACAACTTTGTTACGCCTAGTAACTATTAATTAAATGGTACGTAATTGTATATACATGGGTTTTTATAAGTTTTTGTGTATTTATAATATGCATATTTCATCTTCCTCTTTTTTCTTCTTCTTTTAATTTTCGACCTGATTTTTGTACTATTACGTATATATTAATATTGAGTTTGAGTTGCGAATCTTACAATATTGAACTCTTTATTTTGATTGCAGGATGAGTCTTTGCTATAAAAAAAAAGGTCTTGAAATCTTGGAAATCTCTAATAATGTATGTACAAAAATGAAATTGGATTAGTGCAATGTGTGTCGTTGCTTTTGATATTTCTGTTAATGCTCAGTTCATAGGTTTCAAAAAGAAATGCACCTAGCTTATGATTTCTATTGACAATGTTCCCGAGTGTTTTGAATTCTGTTCTTTCGTATTTAACTAACCGTAGAGATTCTTGAATAGAATTAAAACATATATTCGAAAGGGTACAACAAAATAATGCATTAAATTTCATTTCGTACCGTTATTTGCTGCCTGTTTGTTGTCTCAAATAAAATTTGGCAATTTGTTGCAATATCCGTTAATTTGTATCGTTATAAACTAAAGAAAATCAGCCTTTTCTTGCTATACACATAAATACAAATACATATATATATATATACATATATACTATATAAATGTGTTTGTGTGTGTTTTGTTGGGCGATTGCCCATTGGTAATAAAACTCCGTTTAAAATTGAATTAAACGCTAGTCAAATGTTGAATTAATTAAATCGGATTTTGAAATGTTGCTTGAGCCTGCGTCGCTTGCCTCCAACTTGGCCTCCGGCTGCGCCCGCTACTGTTACAGCCGCGGCGGCTTAAAGCTCAACGTTGTGCTGCACTCCACGCTCAGCTGATGCTCCATGGTATCCATTTTGTCATAGTCAAGGCTGCCGCAGTCCGCTATGGAGTTGCGCACCGATGGCGGCTGCTCCGCGCCGGGCAACAGACCCACCAGCAACAGCGGCTTGTTCAGCGGCGCTGCTCCAGCAGCAACAGTTGCTGCTGTTGTCGTGCCGCCGGTCAACTGCTCGTTGCTGATGCTGTTGCTGCTGTTGCTTTGGCTGCCGCCGATCTGCTTCTCCTTGTGGCGTCGCAGCGAGGATCGCAATGGATACTGGCGTGGCACATTGATGAGCAGGCGGCGGGCGTTGCTGCTGGGATTGCTGCTGGTGTTGGGATTGCTGATGATGTTGTTGGGTCGACGCGCTGTGTACTGTATGGACTCGGCGCTGTTACTCAAACGGATGTTGCCAACTAATTTCATGTGGATTATATACACAGGTTACGTATTGCATATGTTTATACATCGGATGGCCGGGAGAGAAAGAAGAGAAACGAAAAACAAAAATTTGTTCATGAATTAAACAGGGCTTCAAAAAGAAATCGGCTTTCAAAGATTATTTTGTTGTTGTCGTTTATGGTTTTAGTTGGATGGTTGTTTGGTGGATGTTGGACTCTGCTAATCGTGGTTGTGGTTGTTGTAGTTGTTGCTGCTGCTGTGGGCGTGTTGCGTTTTGTTGCTAACAGACACAAACTACACAAGAGTACATGAACAACAAATAACAAGCAGATTACACATAAAACACAGTTGTTTTTTGGATAAGTTAGTACACAACAGAGATAAACAACAATTACAGGAAATATATTAAAATGTCTGCGTGTGTGAGTCTGTGTGGTGTGTGTGTGGGTGAGTGAGTGGGTTGTGTATGTGTGTGTGTGTGTGTTTACATAATTTTCTAAATGTCCTACACATAAAATAAACAAACAAAAGCTTAACATTTCTTTTAACACAAATTTAATAAATAAATGTAAATATTTGTTTTGAATACAAACAGAATTCAAATTGTTTAAACATAAAAAGCAATAAAATAAATACGAATTAAATGTTTAAAAATTCTTGAAAGCACGCTTTCCACATGCACATACATACATACAAAATTATATTGATAAGATAGGTATACATGAATATCATTAGAATTATAATTAAATATTTACGGTATAAATATTTAGATAACAAAAAGTTATTTTCTATTAAAATAAACGTAACTGAAGAGTTTCGTGAACGGAAAAACACTTTGACGCATGCAAATGATATATTTCGATTGTCTCGATTACGATCTAAGACTTCACTCTGAATATATATATATATATTATATATAGTTGAAGTTAAGAGAACCAGTAATATACGTTAAATGTATTTCGATTTTTTACCCGGAATAATCACATTTTGGATTTAGAGTATTGCTAAGAAAGTCTATTATATCTCTTAAGAGATTATTGCTAAATTGTCATAAATTATATAATTGGGAAAATCGCTTGAGTTGACGGAAAATATATAATTCTCTATTCCAAGCACTATCATATCTGACATAACTGCTAATTGTTGGAGATATTTCCATGTTGGTACGTTCAAGAAATGAATATACAATTTTAAATATGCTTCATGATGGACACAAATGAAAATGTTACAAAATTAAATAGTTATTAACATTCATGTTGATGCTTGAACATAATTCATTTCGAAAAGAGTTCAGAGAACTATTTGCAATGCATGTTAAACACAAGTATGTGAATGTTTATTGCAATGTTGAAAGAGATCTCAATTAAAACATGAATACATATGAGAAAATGTCAGTTTTAGATGGACATGGCTACAACACAGGACATTCCACTTGCAAACTGTTTTAGTTAAGTGATGATTTTACAAAATGATAACATTAAGAACAACTGTTTTAAAACAGGAAATCCAAAACATTAAAAATGACTGTGACCAGGTTGTTGTTGTTACTGTTGCTGGCGTGACTGTTGTTGCTGTTGCTGCTGATGTTGATGGCGTTGGCATTGTTGTTGCGATGGATGCTGCCGCTGCGCTGTGTGTCAAACGACTGATAGAGCGATAAGGCGGACGCATTGCTGGCCAAGCGCAGACGCCGCTGCTGGTGTCGATGCAACATAAGCGGCGTGGAATGGCGCAACAGCAGCGACGTTGGCTGCACATGCTGCTGCAGCTCGTGTGCCTGCAGCGTGTGCAGCACGCGTCCATCCAGCGAATCGCAGTCGCTGTCAGAATCAGTTAGGTTGCTGTCAACACGCGCAACAGCAACACCAACAGCAGCAGCAGAAGAAGCAGCTGCAGCAACAGGTAGATTTTGTGTGGAGTAGTAACGTGTTTCGTGTAGATAAAAGCTTTGAGCATGCTGCAAGTTTTGCCGCTGCAACATGTTGCTGCTGAGTCTGCTGCTGTTGTTGCGAATGTTGTTAGGCTTTAGCTTGCCAGCTGGTGCGTTCGTGAATTGGTGATTGTTGGTTAGTGTGGCTTCCGTTTTATAACTACCCGAATTGGCGTCCAGCAGCAGGCGGCGCTGTTGCTGCTGCTGCGGCGGCCGCAGCAGACCCTTGGAATGTATGTGTTGCTGTTCTTGCTGTGGTTGTTGTTGATGCTGCTGATGACGATGACTGTAGCTGTAGCTGTCCTCGGTGTCCATCATGTCGTCCAGCTGCGGCTGCTGTTCCCGTTCACGCTGCTGCCTGCGATAGAAGTGATAGAGCAGCGCCGCCTGGCTGCGCTCCGCATCGATGTCAGCAGCTCCACCGACGCCGGCAGTAGTCTGGCGCATGTCGCGTGTGCTGCCGCCGCCCAAGTAACCAGCGGCAGCGGCGGCGGCCACCGCCAAGCAGCAGTTGCTGCATGTATCCGCCGGCAGCTGCAGCGAGACGACCGCATCCCGAGGCCCCAAGAACCACTCGGAGCGGGTGCGCATGCGTGCGGTTTGGCGTTCATGAACCTAACACATTTTTGTGTGTGTGATTTATATTTGGATTTTTGCATTGAGATTTTTGTATTGTTTTTGTTGTTTTCATGTGTCGTTGTTGTTGTTGTGATGTGTTGTTGGTTTTTTTTTTGGGGGGAGGAAGACGGGGATTCAAAAATTTCGCATTAGAGTTTTGGCATTAAAAATATTTGATTTTTTTTTCATAATTTAAAAGAGATTTGTTCTTTTTAAATTTAGTTTGTTTTGCTTAAAATTTAAAAGATTTTCAAGACATTTGTAGAATTTGCTTTAAAGAAAAATTAAATAATAAAATACAAACGGAAATTTTAATAAATAAAAAAAGTTTTTAACATTTAGATTTATAAATATTATTATTTACATATATATATATATTTATAGCACAGCGCAGCAGAAAAAAGTGCGGTCAAAAAATTATATAAAAACAAAAAGGGTATTCACTGTGGATGGAATTAGTTTTAAAAAATTTTTAGTTCTGCAATGTTTTAGTTTACGTATCGAAAGATAATTTAAATTAATTCTGTGAATACCCCCTTTTATTATAAACAACATAAAATGTAAGCATTCAAAGTGCTAAGCAAAATTGCAGCTAATAACAATTTGGCATAAATAAAGGGAACCGCCAACAAGCGTTTGATAATTGTTTAGAACACTTTATGAAACATTTAAAAATTGTGAAACAATGAAGGAATTTCATATGCAATTGCGGCACTTTCAGGTGTGTGTGTGTGCGTGTGGCTTAAAATATAAATTAAATTGTTGTGTTAATTTTGTGGCAAACTACTAAATAAAAGACATAAAACAAGACAAGGAAACGAGAGACAAGATACGAGCACAAGCAACAAACAAAGAGTTCGGTTAATCGAGGCTACGACAAGACGACAACAAACAAAACTACAAATTAACAATTACCAATGCAAATTTAACAATTGCGTGGCTTAAACATAACTTAAGCTATTAACTAAATAACTAAAACAAAATCATTTGTGCTGTGTTTTTTGGTGTTTTGTATTTTAGTTTGCTTTGGTATTTAAAAGTTAAATAATAATATTATAGATAAGATATTAACTATAGATATGTGCGAACTGTTTTTCAATTGTTTGCTTTTAATGTGTCTGGGCTTAAATCTTGATTCGACAGTTATCAGCGATAAGTCCTATAAATACATATACACATATGTATATATATTCTAAAATTATTTCCTTTTTTGTATTATCAAATTAATATAAATTATATACGCAATATGTTATTCCTTAGAATACAGGTGTTTTTTATTGTAGCAAAACAACTTTAAATAAATTTAACAAAATTTGTGTAAAATTCTGTTTGTATATTTTGTTTTTTATGGAATAAAGTTTTTGTTAAGATTACATATTTATATAAAAAAAAACACAAAAAAATAAGCAAAATTATAAATGTGATAGATAATTACAAACAAATAATGAACAAAACAAAATGGTTATTGTTGTTGTCTCTTCAACTTTTGTACAGTTTGTACAGTGTGTAGTTTTTGTACTTTTTCGAGTATTTTTCTGCGCTTTTAGTGCCAGATTTGCTTATAAATACACTTAAATGTAAAGAGGTGTTGTTTTATTTGTATGTGTATGTGTGTGTTGTGAGTCTGTAAGTAGTTCTTGTTGTTGTTGCAGGCGCAGCTTTAGTTAGATATATATATTATATAGTAGAGCACAAAATACAAAACTAGAGAAAGGCGCAAAACGTTCAAAATTTGGAAAAATCATTTTTCAGATTAATTAAAAGTTCAAATATCGGTCAGTAAGAAAGTGAAAGTGGGTTTATAGCGTGGCAGGAATCAATCGACTGTCCAAAAGTTATTTTTATAAAATTAAACAAATCAAACGAAAAATGATAATCAATTGAAACTAAACAAATACACAGCGTGAATATATTAGAGATTACAAAATAAGGAAATAAAAATAATAATAATACAAATCAAAAGTAAAAAAATTCATCAAATCAAGAAAAATCTTAAAAACTATTAAATAATTCGCAAAAGATATTTTGCAGTTTGCTTGCTCAAACCTGCAAAAAGAATACAGAACTTAAAATTCGAGCAAGTTGGCTAAAAGCTAGGGGAAGGTTGATGGATTGGGATTATAATTTTTTTTGGGCGTGGTTGGCTTCCCTTTAAACGGATATTCTAGAGCCAGGCCAGAACTTATCCCTCACCTGTGGCAAATACGAGAGACTCTTGGTGCTCTCCGCATAGCGATTGACGGCGCGCAGCTCCTCCATGGTCATGACGCCCGAGTTGGCTCCGCTGTTGCCATTGCCTCCACCATTGGAGCCAGCGGCTCCACCCGAATTCGAGCTGCATGAGCTGCTGTGGCGTATGCCCCGATTGCAACGGCTGCAGGTCCTCTGTTGCTGCTTCAATTTGCCGCCATTGCTGCCGGCGAGAGCTGTACTTGTTGTCGCTGTGGCCGCACCTGTGGCAACTGCTCCCGTGGCTCCCGTTGCATTGCTTCCGCGTCGCTCGCCGCCGCCGTCGAGGCTCTTGGTGCCGGTGCGCAGGCGTCGCTGGTGATGGCCGCTGGGCAGCGGCTTCTTTTTGTTCTGACGATAGCGACGCTTCACGGTTGTCAGTTCGTCATCCTCATCATCTTCCTCATCCTCGTCATCCTCCTGCGAGTTGCTCGCTGCGCCCATCATGTGCTGATGTCGCTGCTTCAAGCGCTGAAAGCCGCGCAGCTGCTGCTGTTGCTGCTGATGTTGGTGCTGATGTGCTGGCGTGGCAGGCGCAATGCTGCTCAGCTCCAGCTCGGCCGCAAAGTCGTGTGCCAGCTCATCGTTATCCTCATCATCGTCCGCATAATCATCATAGTCATAGTCAGTGCCGTTACCATTGCCGTTGCCATTGCGCTTGGCGGGCAGCGGTGAACTGGTCATGGCAAAGATGCCGGGTCCCTCCAGCGACACAGAGAGACGGGCACAGCTCTCGATGAACGAGTGCTCTGGCGATACGCCCAGCGAAAGCACGCTGTTCTCCAGCGCCGAACTGGAGCTGGTCAGCAGTGCGGGCGTCGAGCGAGATTCCTCCTGGGCCACTGCATGCAACACGTTTCGGTTTTAAGAGTAGTTCGTACGTAGTTGGTAGGTTTTGTATGAGCAATGAAATAGATATAAATATGTAGACATAGAGAATTTGTTGTGATTCGAGCGAAAGTGCCTTAAGCAGAGTGCGTAGTTAGAGAGATAGAGAGAGGGGGAAGCGAAAACTTGTGTGTGTGTGTGTGTGTGTGTGTGTGTGTGTGTGTGTGAAGAACGTGTGTTAAGCCCCAAGCAAAGAAACCCATAACATATTTCCCAAGCAATGCACTTAAGAATTAAGCACAGAACAGACCCCAAGTCGGAATAGCACAGATTATAGATATAGATGATAAATATATAGTTAAGTAGGCATAAACAGTTCTTAAAAAACAAATTAAGGTGCAATGGGTACTCACGTAAGCCCCAACGCTCGCATTGGCACTGCAACCAAGTCTTTTCGGCCTCCAAAGAATGTTGCACTGCAAATAGAAAGAGATTTATTAGTCAAGCTCAAATTGAGAATGCATTTCTATATGCATTATCTATATGTGGCCCCTCAACTATACTAGGCGTATCCAAGTAATCGATTCTTTACAGTATACCTCTGGAAAATTCTGAAACAACCCTTGTAACTAAAATCTGTATACCTTATTGAGATTTTAATACTAGATAGGCAGTTGTTCTGTGGTTGTGGGTGTTTCTGATATACTATGTCATAGCTAACTGCGCCTCAGAAACAGGTCTATTGGCATAAATTCCATTTCAGTTCATATTCAAAGAATTTATAAATATATGCATTGATATACCTATTCCGCATAATATGCATCGCACTACTAGTGACTATATAAATATAGTTTTCTGGCTCAAATGAAAACGTAATTATTTTGGGAATGTTTTCTAGAATACAGTTTTAAAGTGTTTGAATCTTATGCGCATGCATGTGAAGACGAACTAGAGTTCTATTAATGCTTTTGGTACCTGTTAGCCCATTTAATTTATGCCTGCTCCTCGCTTAAGTTATGGGTATAATACTTGAGTATCTATATTTCTCTAGAATTCACTCACATGCATATTTCTGTTGTGCCAATTTGCCGCGTGGCGGCGGCGGGTATTGAAAACTGCAGATCCATTCGTCCTGCACCTTCAGAATGCGTCCCGTGACGCGCGCATAGTATTCATAGTTGTCGCGCCCAAAGATATCGTGCGTGGCAAACTTATCGATTATGTGCTGCATGATCTTCGTGGCCACCTGCGAGACAGAAAAGAAACAACTTAAGTACCCAGTAGAAGAGCATAGTTAGATGTGTGACATACCTTAAACTTGAGCACATCCTCCATGCGTGCCGTCTTGCCGTCGCTGACGCAGGATTGAAAGAAACTGGGCGCCACAGACACGCCCAGAGCCTCACTAGTCATGCCCGTGGATGCGTGGGCCGCATTGCTGGCGATAACGCGGAATGTGCCAAAGAGTAAAACTAATAGATGTTGCGTATATTTGGGCAGTGATGCAAACAGTCTGCAAAGAATGGGGAAGCGTACATACATTAAAAAATGTCGCAACAAATATATATATATATGTATATATATGTCAAGTCAGAAGCCGTGTAAAGATCGTCTTATCTATATGGATTTAGGTAGAAACAATTGTTACTCATGTTTTTTAAATTTTCATTACAGCGTAGTGCCACTGACTCATTGTCTAGCCAGGGCCATCAAAGAAAGTCACAGAGGTGGGTTGGGGGAGTGGGCCTACAGAGCTAGAGCTAGAGGAAGAGCAAGAGGCAGCAGCTGCTTGAATTGTTCACACTTTCATTTTGGCATGTGCGGCTTGGAAAACCTGGCATCGAACAAACTTCGAAACTGGTCTCTCTTTCTGCCTCTCTCTCTCTCTTTCTTTCTCTCTCTTTCTGTCTTGCTCGTTACACAACTGGCAAAGACTAGCGAGCCAGCGAAGCGAACTAAGCAACTATCACAGCTATCCAATCAATTAATGCTCTTTGCTCTTCGCATCTGCAGCTCCCATAAAAAAGTGAAAACTTGAAGATACAGCCACACATAGTCGACGACCATAAACGACGCTTGACAATGAATTATACTATTATACATGGTATATAAGGAGTAGAAGACTCTGAGCCCCCCCCCCCTCTCTCTCTCTCTCTCATTCTCTTCAGCCGCTGGTGTGAATTGACATACAATAAGCAAAGAGGCTCAAAGCAAACACGAACAGTTTCGATAATATAGCTGCAGACAAAGCAGCAGACACCTGTAAAGGTGTTAAATGCATTGATTAGGTGCAACAATAAAGGGCGGCATTTAAATGCAATTCCAATTATAGTTTAAAGAACAAAAAAAATCCGCTTTTGATTAGAAGAACAAAGAAGTTGTACAGAAGAGAAGAAATCATGACATCGCAAAAGCTCTTAAATAAACAAGAACAAGAACAATAAAAGTAGAAACGAGAAAGTGAGGATAGCTTCGGCACGCCGAACATTTAATACTCTTATATATGTATATTCCTGCATTGCAGATATGTGAGCATAGCGGAGCTCCAAAATGATGAGTTCGATGAAAATAGGAAAACAGAACAATTGCCATATTTTGCCACACCTACTATTAGAGATAGATCATTCCTTTTACAGCTATATAGTATTTGACTGATATAGTAGTGCGATGTTGATGAGATTTTGCATATATATGATAGTCCGAAGTTCCCGACTAGGGGATACCCTTAACTCTCTTCTACCAATACCCTTTTTACCTAATTCCAATGGGCTTTTCGACCGATCGTTTCTAGGGCAGCTATATGATATAGTGGTCCAATTCGGTCGGTTCATACATATGTTCTGCCTGCAACAGAAAGATGGAACAATGCAAAGTTTCAAGACTAGTTCGCATGGAAACAGACAGACGGGCAAGGCAAAATCAACTCGACTGTTGATGTTGATCTTGAATATATATACTTTATGGGGTGGAAGATGTCTCCTTCTATGCGTTTCACATTTCATGACAAAATTCTAATACTCTCTACAAGGGTATACAAATATAAAGTTTATTTAAAGAGTCATCTGATTTATTTAGATTCAGATTTCTATTGCTTTTTGTGCACATTCCACACAATATTACAATAATCCATAGTAGTCGAAATCGTTTAGAATCTTCATATATTTCAACTCTGTCAAAGCTAAACCGATTTTAATGCAGCAAGTCTTGAAATCAAATTTGTAAAAACTTGACCAAGTTGAACTTTTTTAGCTCCACACACAGATTACAATTTTTTTTAATTTTAATCGCCAATTAGCGCTGCATTAGTGATAAACATTGTTTTTAAAGAGCGAGTTGCTCATATCATGGGTCAAGGCTTTATAAAGTTACTTCATCTTTTAACTATCAGCGCGTTCACCTGTTTCCTCATTAAAAAAGCCAAGCAAATAAAGAGATACAAACAGCAACCCGAGCAATGGCCGCCTAGCCTATGGGTTGAACTTCTCGGGTCTGGCCCCCACCGATATCAACGACCCGATGTGAAGCAAACAAGACCCAAAAAAATGAAAACGTGCCGCCGCTGTAATATCATTTTCCCACTCATTGGCCCACTGTCTAATCTTATCGAAGTGTTAAACTCTTTTTTTTTAAAGTTTACGAAAACTTTTTCATGTGGAGGACATTGCTGATAATGAGGATACCTCGAACTCGAACTCGAACCCATAAAAACAATAGAATATAAACTGAATATAATGCTGATAGCTGCGATTATCAATTATTATGAAGACATATCAGTATTGTTTGGCTTTTGTTTACTATTTTTATGTTGCTCGGCGACACTCACAAATGGAATGCGTACAAATCGTTTACTAATTGCATCAATTACATGGAATGCCGTTAGAGAAAAAATCGAAAAAACAAAGCAAAATAACAACAATAATACAATTGAACACGATTGCTTAAGCGTAGCAAGTGCTGTCGTCTGATATCGATTCGATAAGCCGCACGACAGTTTTGGGTTTCCTATGAAACCCCTAATGGATGATTAATGCGGTTTTCAATTTGATTCAATTTGAGGTACAATAACTATGTTATTCAAAATGATGCTCGTTCAAGTTATATAACGATGACATTAGCTTAAAGTCGGCTGATCTAAGCGACTGGAGAATATAATAAAATTAATCTGGCTGAAAGCTTTTAATGAACTTTGAAAGCTGTTTTTACAGATATTAAATCCTGACGGGCAATGCTTGAAAGTAAATGAGCAGTAGTAAAACTGCAATTAAATGGCTACTACTACAAGACTTTATTGCAAAGCAGAAAATATCTAAAGTGTGTTGCTCCGAACAGCTGTTCAATTATTTGAGTCTAGAGCAATTTAATTAGCACTTGTTGCTCAATTTAAATGATAGTTTTCAGCCAAAAAATGACTTTACTTTAAGCCAATGTCATTGTATCTTATCTTAACTTATTAATTATTATTTTGATATGATTTAAATATAAGTTAAATATTTATATTCAAGTTTGGCATCTCTATTATACCTGAAGTACCTTTGACCAAAGTTGTAGGCATTACTCGAAACTTTGAAAATCGCATAGAAAGACGACATTTAGTATACTTTTCCATTTTAAATGTATTTCATTTATACATATATTTTTATTTTGTTGGGGCTATTAAAACCTGTTTATGATGTGCCTTTGACAAAAGTTTAAGGACTTACTTGAATCTTTGAAAATCGCATAGAAAGGCGATATTTGCTATACTTTTCCTTTTTATATGTAATTTATTCATACAAATATTTGTAAAATAGTATTGTCTTATTTTGCCAACTAAAACCTGGCTATAGTCAAGTTCGCTTTTGTGACTTTGAGAAAAGTTGCAGGCATACCTATCTTGAATCTTTGAAAATCGCATGGAAAGGTGATATTTGCTATACTTTTCCTTTTAATATATATATTATTTTTAAACATATTTACAAATTAGTTTTGTTGTGCCAATTAAAACCAATTATAGAGCATCTCCTAGTCGAGTACGCTCAAGTGGGGCCAACCTTTTTTATTTCTACACATAATTTTATGTGTAATATTAATGGGATACATTAGAGTCCCACATTTGGGCGCACACAGCTGCCTCATTATATAATAGTCAATCGAGACGCGTTACGCATGCGCCGTGTGGCCAGACGGCGTTGATATTTACATAATACTTAAGAAACCGGCTATATTAAAGGCATTTCTCTGAATTGGATGCTAAATAGATTTTCGTATGTTTTATGCGTATCTGCATATTTGTTGGGCGCGTGTGTGAGTGTGAGCTACTGTTAAGGCCAACGCTGCGTCACATTATAGATGAATCATTTTTTATTATTGTGTTTTTCATTCATAAAAAATAAATATGTCGGCCGTAGCAGACGAATACAATGTTTTTTTCTCGCACTCTTCTGCCTTTTCAAGTGCCGCATTTGATTTGCTTTTTTTTTTCTCTTATTGTTGTTGTAACTGTCTTCTTTCTTTCATTTTTTGTTAATTTTTTGTATTTATCACATATATGGATGTATGTATTATATATGCATTGTTACGTATTTGTGCCCTACAGAGAAACCCGTTTTGATATTCCCACAACTCTTGTGCCACTTGAACGAATTCAGATGCGAGCTTTGCCGGCTGATAAGAGCCGCAAGTGAGGTGCAGGGGGAAAAAGGGGGAGAGGAGAGAGTAGGAAAAGAGTATATATATAAATGCATGATTGTTGAAATCGGAAGCATTCAAGTGGTTTAATCACTTTTTATACTTATATATCCAGACATACTATTAACTTGAATCAAACATAATTATTGTGAAAATTTATATGTATACTTGAGAGAGAGATCACGAGAAACTAAATCTTTACAACTCTAGCTCATAGATTAGGCAAACAGTGAGTCAGGATCCTAAGATCCCCTTTTTGTTTTTATCTGAATATAGTATGCAGAATTCACTGGAATAGCAGTTAACGCACATTCGAGAGAACAAAGAAAATACGAAACCAATGGATTTGGTATTGACGTCAATAGGACATGAGGCACTGTGGGAGCTTGGTGGTTGCTTATCGTGCAACACAGTCTCTGCTTACTAAGCGGTGGTCGATCAAATATAAATATATAGGTATATCTTTCAAGTATATCTTTAGAGTCTGCAACAGCTGCAGCGGCATCAATATTCATCATTGCGGCTGCGATTGCGACTCAACGTCTGCGGCTTCGCGGCTCCACGCCCCAAAAGCCTTTGTGTTAATTTAGCAAAAATGAGAGATTCAAACAGATGCGAAAAGCGCACCGCATCAGCAGCAGAATTTGTTGTTGGCGTAAAAAAAATACAATACGTCATAATAATGAGCCAAGTGAAACAGCAAACGCAACGCACGACAAAAAAAAAGAAGCAGTTGTTGAAACTGCTCTTACATACACACACACACATATATATCTATACACATACATGTACTAAGTGCAGACATCACGATACTTGCATGACCCAGCCATAAGAAACAAGTAGGACTGCCAAAGTCGACTACTCGACTAGCAGATACCGTGTACTTGTCTAACGCGCTTCTCTTTGCTTCTCATTGGGATAATTCATTTACATTAAGAAGGCCAAATTATATATTACTTTAACATTTAATTGATATAACTTTTAGGAACATATTTATATTGCAAATCTGTTTAGGCATCACATTTTCCGTATCTTCATATTCAAATAGCTTCATATCTTACAGATCAATACGGATAGTGATCGAGAATTTATATACATATATATACACATACATCGCATTACATGTATACCATAAATTCGAATCGCCTGAAGATACCCCTTTGTAGCGAATTTTATAAATACAGGGTATAGCAACGACAATGCCCAGTTAACACTATAGAGCAAAATATATATGAGGAACAGTAAAAGCAGATATGACGAATTACGGCAACAACTTAGATAATTCCCGAGAGTTCAGTTGAAAGTACATTTTTCAAACCATATAATACTATTATTAGAATCAATTGTATATAGTCTAATGCTTACTATCGTTTTTGTTGTACAGTGTTTGTCCGGCATATGGTTTAGTTATGAATGCGACTACACCAAAGTTCAGGGCATTCACTGAAAAAGTCATCCCAGAAGCAGACGAAGGGACCCCGAGATGGGGTAAATGGAGACAGATGCAGAATATGAACATGAATATGAAGTAGAAGAAGCTGAAGCTGAAGCAGAAGCAGGGCCGCGACTCACTCGATGAGCTCTACTGACGCACATTTTGTACTGTGGAACAGATCAGTGTTTATATGCGTTATATATGAATGTATATTTATATTGTGCACTCGCTTATTTTACTTTTATTGGTTTTGTTTGGGCATTGGGCATTATATGTTGTTTATATTGTGTGACTGACTGACTAACTGACTGACTGACTGCCTGACTATGGCGGCAGTTTAAGTTTATTTATGCAGCGTGGCCAATGAAAACTCTGAGATAGCAGTTTTTTCTTATTCTTTTTTTTTTGTTGTTGTTATAAATGTATGTATATCAATTTGTTGTTGCGATTTGCGAAGCCCTTTAAGAAAACAACTGTGACGAGTTTAGCACACTGAACGAAAAGAAAAGAAAACAAAATCGAACAAAATAAAACAAAACAATTCTTTACAGTCCCTGACTGACTACATAATGTAATAATCAGGAAGTGAACATCAGTCGATATTGCAATAGACCCAAACAGACGTCCAAGACAGCGACAGCGACGTCGACGTCGCCTCTTGTTAATGCATTGGACAATGCGGCTTTTGTTATAAACTGTTTCCCTGTCTCGGTCTCTGTCTCTATAGCCTGTCCCTGCCCTTTTTATTTTTTTCTTTTTCTGCCAGCCGTCTGTTCAGTTGCCATTTCGCCTGTCTAGACCAACAAAAGCGGGCAATTTTTGCACTTATTGATATTCACCAACAGAAGGTTTCTCTGCCTAACTATTGTCACAGGCAACCAGGCAGGCAGCCAGCCAGCCAGTCAGCCAGTCAGCCCAGGCAATTGTGCAAATATCCTATTAGCTTTGAAAATATACATGATATGACAGGCAGCTGGTAGTTTAAGCAAAGGTCTAACCCGAAAAAAGATGTGGTGAAAATAAATCTTCGAACGAGACAATGTCGAAGTACTTTACCAAATGCATACAAATTAGTCTTGCCTCACAATTAGCCAATTTTCATGCTATTGCTATTTAATAAAGTATTCAAGTAGCCCATATACATATGAATATTCAGAACTGAAGTGCGTACATTTTAAGTTATGATTAAACTTCCACATTTATCAAATTGAAATACAATTAAACTAACCACATTAACGAAGCTCGCTAAAGCTTTTCTCCGGTGCAAATGGCTTAACAAAAGTTCTTAAGCTCTATCCAGCTTACAAATCGTTTGAGCGCAACAGGCGTCTGGAAAAAAGCTTAGAAGGAAGCACGTAAAAGCTTTCGGCTAGGCAACAAGTTGGAGCCACAGGAACAGCAACAATTGAGAGAGACAACAATGGTGTGTTTGTGCCTGTGTGTGTTTGAGCGAGGCAGACAGGGAAAGGGGATAGGTTATTCACACACACACACACACACACATACATACATAGGCAACACACCTGCCGTAAAACTTTCTTAAACATCAACGACGTCAGCGTCTTGATTGTGTGTTGTTTTTCTAGAATGTAATTTAACAAACAGAAGCACACAAAAAATACACTCACATGGTCTTATGCATACAGTATATGTATATATAGGGTTTTATATTCGAGTCTATTGCAAAAACGTGCAACCATGACGTCGTAGCTGCCGTCGCCCGTCTGCTGCAATAATAATAACACTTAACAGCAGCAGCAACAGCAACAACAACAACAACAACAACAAACGATGTGCCAAGTGATTGAATTAAGTGCCAATAGTTTTGTGAGGGACCTGTTGGGTTGCTCTTACGTTTTTACGTTTACGTTAATTGATACAAAGTCTCAAACGTGCGTCTCTTTATCTATTTATAAAAGTTTCAGCAGCAGAGTCGCTATTTTCGCGCATTTGTTTGATTCGGACAACGAATCTGATTGCGATTGCTTAATGTGTATTTGCGTGTGCGTGTGTGTGTGTGCGTGTGAATGCGAATGTGTGTCCGTTTATAGATGATTTCGCTGTGGCTCTTATTCGTTTGGCGTTTGGCGGTCTGTGCCTGCCCTAAAATGTAAATAAACAAAAGAAAGGTAACAGCAAACGCAGCAGCAGCAGCAGCAGCAACAACACATAAACAATTACAACAATAAATGTATATATAATTGTATGCTGACCACGGACGAAAAGTTTACAGTAACCAAATTGAAATTTACGTTTGAGTTTGAATTGCTGCTGGTGCTGTTTGCCTGTGCTGCTGATATGAAAAACTTATTTGGCGGTCGATTTTTACGCATGTACCGATACCCAATTTTAAATTTATGTTTTATTGCTGACGTTATTTGTTTACACGCACATTAGCATTAATGTAACAGCGTTGCCGTTGCTGTTGCTGCTGACGCAGTTGCCGCATCCACCATTCATCCTCATCTATCAAAGTGGCAGAGTGTATTAACAAAATCAAATATCGGACAGAAACTCTGAATAGACAAATGATAAAATAAAGCGTCGGCAATCAAACAGCTGTCAAATGCCAATTCAACAGCATTACGAGCTGGCAAGGTCACTGCAGCGCCGATAAAAGCGAAAGATAATATCGATTGCGATTGTTATTAATGTTTAATTGCCAGCGCCGCTCACTTCACAATCTTCCCTCTCTTCCCCTCTCTATTTCACCCACAATTTGCTGTTGCAACAACAATGGTTGTTGCAGTTGCAAAAAAAAATACAATCGCAAATTACAAAACTGCAACATTATTTGATTTATTTTAATTGAGCATGCGTGGGCCTGTCTGTCTGTCCGTCCGTCTGTCTGTCTGTCTCTTCGTCTGTTTGCCCACGCTTTATGCTCTAATTCAGTTTGGTTAGAAATCGATTGCAGCAACAAAGCAAAGCAACGCGAATCACCGCAAAGCAAACGAGCAAGAAAAACATTCAATTTACAGCTGCAAACTAAGTACTTACTATGGGCCTAGGGGATTACACCCCGCCGCTTGCACTTCCGAAAGCCAATTTTCGTCGCCTGCGCTTAGCGTTTAAGTGAAAATTGGTGAAAATCTGGCAAATGTGTCAACAAGTGACTAGTCAAACGGGCGTGAAACGCAGCAAAAGCAATAACAACGGCGAACAGCGCAACATAGTCAACGCTTTTCACTTAATTTCAACTAAATTCGTAGACCTCTTCACCCGCTACCCGCTACCCCTCTCCAACCCGCGCACACCCACCCAACATCTGCCAGCATGTGTGTATGTATGTAGCGAAGATTCTTGAGCTGCAACCAAATCTAGATCCGGTTCAGCAAGTTTACCGCAAGATAGTTACAATATACATACACATATACACACAGACATGAGATGGGTACATCAACGTTACTAGAGATGAGTGCGTGTAAGCACGATATATAAGCCTTTTTTCTAGCGAAGTTACCCAGCAGTATACATATAATAAAAGGCTTAAATTCAACATACGAAATGCAGAATATTAAATACTGATGCTATCGATAGCTGGATTTATAATTATTGTTTATAAGCAGGAATAGGGCGTCAAATTGATTATTAACATTTTGCAATATCAATTAATGTTGAATATATCAAATATTGTACATGAAGTCGTGTCACGCAATCAACACACAGTTTGCATATATGTGTGTACATACATAATTGACAATGTTGGCGACTCACCTGTGTAAACGGTCCGTTTGCTCGGCTTCGTTCTGCAGCTCGTTAATGGCAAAGAGCTCCGTCTCGCCATTGCGTCCGAAGATGCCATTGGGTATCTTGCGGAGGAACTTCTTTAATACGCTGGCAATGGTGAACACCGAATAGTTGTCAACGTTAACAAGTCGGCCCGCCTGCAGGAAGTGAATGAGCTTCTTCATTGCGCCCTGATGACCGGGCGCACGAAAAACATCGCGTCGATTGGGCGACTCCTTGTTTAGTTTTAATATGAGCACAAGCAGCGGCCCAGGAATGTTGTTGTTGTGCTTGCATACCTCATCCAGGGGTACACCGAACTTCACCTTCTCCAAGCGGTAGGGATAGGCGGGAGCGGTAGCTGGATGGCCGCAGGATGTGACAACGTTGCCCAAATCAGCGGCGCGTCGATGCACGCGCTCAGCCCAGCTGGACATTTTGAGTGTGTGTATGTGTAGATATTTGTAAGCGTCTGTATGTTTGTGTGCGCTTATTTGCCTGCGTACGCGTTATGTATATCAATTCGTGTGTGTGTGTGTGTATGTGTAGGCAACACTTTTCTTTCGGGCGTTCGTTTTTCACAGAAAAATGTGCTCGTTCATAATTTTATGCTGTTTTATGCTGGTTAAAAACATGTTCCTCTGTTTCCCCCTTACTTTCCACTGGAATGTAACTGCGTTGTTATAGTAGTACTAGTAGTAGTTGTTGTTGTTGTTGCTATTTTGTCTCTGTATGCATTTATCTTTCGTTGTGTCGTTGTTACTCAGCTCCTCGTACTTGTATCTGTTAATTTTTTTTTGTTTTGGGCGTTGTTTGAATTTTCTTCAAACGTAGTAATTATTTTCTTCGTTAAAATTTCTCAAATGTTAATTGAATATGACAAGATCTTTGTTTTATGCATGTGTGTGTATACGCTTGCTTAGATTTGGCGATTTTAATTTTTTATGCTCGCGCAGTCACAGCAGCAGCCACTCCAGTATGCACTTTTAGCTTTGCTACTTCTTTTTTTTCACTGTTGCCGTCTCTTCACAGCTTAAGCGTAGATAGCGCGCCGCGTTGTAGCATATTGAGCGGAGGATATATTATCCATAAGCTAAGTTTTGGGAGTAACGACGCGGCTGGTTGTTGTTTTTTTTTTTATTTAATTAATGGGTTAGTTTTCGTGGCTCTTAAAATAATTTTCGCGTCTCTGCACGCACGACTTGCAGCTCCAGCACTTGTGTATACACTAGCGATGCGCAACTTTTTTCTACTAGGGATGTACAGATGTATAGCGGTTGCACCATAGCGATATATCGTACGATTAAACTTTCGACACTCCTTGAACTATAGCTATGCTTATCACAAAGTATCGATATCGATGCATAAAATGTCACCCTGCATACTATGAGTAGTATCGAATCTCTAATTATGGCGAATATGTGTAAAGTGAAATTGTTGCAGAGGAAATAACAATAATACAAAGCTATCAATAAGCCGCTTATTCATTACAAGTTTTTACCCAAAAGAAGTACGTATTAAGCATAGTAGGCTATGAATGTATTTATAGCGCATCTGACATACTTACATTCATTTAATTTATTTTTGTTTGTCTCGATTATTTTGTTGTCTGCTTCAAAACAACACCAGCAACAACAACACGTACAATTTCATCTCTTTCTACGAAAAAAAATAAGTTAATAATAAAAAAAGGCGACAAACGCAAGACTACGAAACGCAGCGCATTTTGTCCGAATCGCTTATCCAAAATTTTCAAGTTTCATTTGTAAAAACAATTTTTATATGTGTGAGTGCCGCTGCTCACCTTGAATCCGTAGTCGTTGGCTGTTTTCCCCTCCGTACGCGTCTACGTATATAAGATATTGACCCTGTACGCCTGATACATATTTAAAGCACACGCACATACAAAACACACACACACATATATATCGACGTACATACCTACATAAGTTGCTGCATAGAAACTTTTATCAATTGCTAGGTGAACAAATGACCACCGCCGCCTCCACATCGCAAAATGCGTCGTCGACGTTGATGGCTGCTGGTGGAGCCGGTGGCGCGGGCTCCACGACGACAACAACGTTGACGACGACACCTAGCAGCTCGGCCGTGCGTGCCCTGGCCATGGAGTACAAGTCGCTTCAGGAGGAACCAGTCGAAGGATTTCGCGTTAAGCTAATGAACGATGATAATCTGTTTGAGTGGGAGGTGGCCATCTTTGGGCCGCCAGATACACTATATCAAGGTGGCTATTTCAAGGCGCACATGAAATTTCCACACGATTACCCGTACTCGCCGCCATCCATACGCTTCCTCACCAAGGTATGGCATCCGAATGTGTACGAGAACGGCGATCTCTGCATATCCATACTGCATCCGCCTGTTGATGATCCTCAAAGCGGTGAGCTTCCCTGCGAACGCTGGAATCCTACACAGAATGTGCGTACCATTCTCCTCTCGGTTATTTCGCTCCTTAACGAGCCCAATACATACTCGCCAGCCAACGTAGATGCTTCGGTGATGTATCGCCGATGGCGGGACTCCCAGGTAAGTGCTGGTCCAATGTATAGGTCTAATATATTTCAACTATTCTTCAATGCCACGCAGGGCAAGGACAACGAATATCCGAACATAATACGCAAACAGGCACTGGCCGCCAATGCGGAAGCCAAGCGCGAAGGCATTGTGGTACCTATGACACTTGAGGACTATTGTTTAAAGCCCACGGTCAAGCCTAGCACAGAGTCCGGCCTAGATGCAAATTTTTATGATGATGATTTTGATTTGGAGACCGAAGATTTGCCAACAGACTCGGATGAGGACGATGATGAGGATGAAGACGATGAAGATGATGATGAAGAGGGCAATGGGGATAGTGCACCGATTAGCAAAAATAATGGCAATACAAAGTGCACGAACAATGGTTTATCGGCAAAATCAGCTGCAGCTTCTGCAACAGATGATGCCGAGTCCGCTGATGACAGCGGTAAGGGAGAGACTACATAATGCAGATAAACACGCTCCACCTCCACTCTGCTCCTGCCCTAGGCGTCTGCGTAGCATTTAAATGATGTACTAAGTGTGAAAAGAAACGAATCGAGCTGCTTGAAGACGCCCCCTAAGGCCAATCGCTGGTTTATCATTTCTCTCAACACAATTATTATTTTTTTTACGATTAATTATGTACAATTGTAAAACTGAAACGTGAATTATTTCTTAGCTGGCCCGCTTTTTATCCCCAGCTAGCCTCTGGCTAAGCACGTTTTAAACCCGTTCATAGAATTTCAAGAGCTTGCGATTCCTTTTAAAGCAACTTAATACCACTCAAAATGATTATACAAGATATATATATATACAATATACATATGTATTAGCTATTATTATTTAAAAAATATATATACAATTACACACATCCATGTACTTGTATGTACAGATCATTAGAGGGGGCGCTACAGATGCAAATTTTTAATGAGAACTATCCTCTTACAAGCGAGAGACATCCTAACAAAAGAAAAACAACATAAGATAAAATCAACGGATTTCAAGAGCAGAAAAAAAAATTTGGAAAGTAGCAACTAAGGAATATATAAGTGCAAAAAATACCAATTGCAATATTGAAACGGAAAACTGCATTGTATAATAAATTGCAAAGATACATAAGCCAAATAAAATGTAAAAAAAAAACCTCCGACGTTGATTACTTGAAATCATAGTAAAGTGAGCATTTCACATATATTTCTAATAAGTAAAGGTACGGCACGTGTCTGTCCTTATTCCAAGTGTACGGTTTTAAAAGTTCGAAAATATATTTTCAGTGATTTGAGGAACATACTCAGAAATATGCTATTACCAAGATTGGTATCGTTAATTGTGATAAGGTATCTATCAAATGTAAATTGATCGATTGCGTTAAGCGTTCGAATTAGAACAGGTTCTCGCTGAGATTATTTTGCTAACGGTTTATTTGCTCAACTTTTGAAATATTTTAAATTTGGGTTATGAGTTTGGCGCGCTTGCGCCATGCCAGAAGCGACGGGGTCAGGTCCTTGTCCGTAATGGCAGGCATGCGTATAAGGGAGCTATAGACACCAATGTCCGCCACGGACATTTGATTGCCGCCAAAATATTGCTGCTGCTGTAGCCGCTTGTCCAGCAGCCGCACCATTGCCACCTGGCTTTTGTGTGAGGTGCACCGCAACAGTTGATAGCAAATGTCCAGCACAGCATCGATTTCATTGCAGAGCGGCGAGTTTTCATAGCGATATTCTGTGGGACCCACGCGCCCCAAATACCTTATGATATTCACCTCGCCATAAATCGGCACATACATTGTGGGTGAGCTAATCATTTCGGTGTGTTCGCCTAGGCAGACAAATCGTAAGATTAATCTAAATATAACTGAGTTCTATTAGCCCATGCGTACAGTTCTTCCATATAAGCGTCACGTTGATCTTGGGTAGCGCTGAATTCACAGATACCTTCGCCAGATTAGCCTCAAATTCTCGCGCTGCTGGCCCAATATCCGCCATTGTTGAGTGTGTAAAGGTTTTCACATCAATAGTGTACAGATCGCGCCAAGCGTTCTTCAACGCCAACAATGCATACGGTATAAAGTTGGGATGTCCATTGACGACAACATCCTGCAGTGGCACCTGTCACAACACATTTGCATAGTATTTTATAAGGTTTTAGGCCAAAGTTAACCTACTTCTTTTAGTCCACCGTTCTGGTAAGCTGTTGTATGCTGGATGGTCTTGCCGCACACACGCACACCCAAACTGGAGCGTATTTGTCCCAGCTGCGCTTTGAGCTCCTCGAGTTGTTTCAGCACCTTTTCTTGTCGCTCCAACACAGCTGTTGTGTCTTGGTTCTTAAAAAAATAAACAAAAAGGCAACGCACTTCATCAAAAAAGAACAATTCAGCTTCCAAAACTGACTGCTAAAAAAACTAGAGATGGGCGCGTGACAATATCATCGTAATTGCATATGCTTTGAAATAGTTTGATTACCTCGTCTGAGGATACCCACTCGTTAGATATATAAATATGTTTAGCATATTCATTAAATTTGTTGTTAGCAACACATACATAGTGTTAATATCCCAGTTTTTAAATACCCTGGACTTATTTTTGGGCACATATTCACATAATGTTTATAACGTATCGAAACATCATGCGCCCATTTCTAATGTGAACACACGAACACAAACTTGAAAAGCACGGTGCGTGTTATGCATTTTTGTTAGTCAGTTGAATTTATATTATAATAGACATATTATTTGTGTTTAGCATATACATCTTTTAACCTTTAGCAAATGTTGTATTTGTCTGCCTAAAATGTCCAAATCAAGTGCACAGGTGCCAGATTTTGTAATGTTGCTCTCAACCTCCGCAGCGCCACTGCATTGAATTTGATGGGCCTTTTTTTGATATCATGTAGTGAATGAAAATTAAATGATTTTTGAGTTTTCACATAGGCTCAGCACCGAAGTAAGCTCATAGATGGAGCATGGGCAACCAATTGAAAAGCAATTCACTGGCACTTTAGTCACTGGGACATTCTGTTCCAGCAACGCTCATCTCTAATTTGGGCCACGGCAGCTGCGAACAACACTTACTGCGGGGCCTGGTGTAGCGCCGGCGGAGAGGCTGACATTCCTTAATTCGTACATACAGGTTGGCAGTTTAATATCAAATTGTGGCAACAAAGTCTTCAACTCGTACATTTCACGATTCAATTTGGTAGCGGTTTTAAGTAGATACACCACAGAAAAATGTGCTTGGCGGTAGCGATGAGTCAAGTCTATTATCGATTTCTTGAATTAATGATAAGTCTATCTATTCTGAACATGCAATCAACATCGATAACAAGCTTCCAGGCGATTACTACACTTTTGTCAAATTTTTCTCACTTCAGTGATCTTTCCACAGCCAACAATAATACAAGCATTATAATGCCATGGTATATATTTAATAAATTAGAAATTTTAAAAAATGTAATCTCTGCCACTACTACCTCATGGCTTAATGCAGCTGGCTCAATTGCTGCTGTGCGCATCTTAAGGTTTTAAAAGAAAATCCCTCTGATTTTATTAATTCTACTTGACTGCTAAAAGATAGTTGAATTTAACAGCCTTAATCGTTTTATCGATAAGTCGATATAAAATAATGACATTCTCTGGGGAGGTAACATAAACATTTTAAACGAGTTGACATTCCCATCTAATGGCGTCCATATTTTAAAACATAAGAACAGAATTATTTGTTTACCAGAACAAAAATGAATAATAAAAAATCAAGAAGTTCGGTGAGTGAAAAATCATATCTCATTAACGGAATACATATAATACCCATTCTGTTAGCTAAAAAAAGGGCCGACCCAGGCGGTTGAGGAGCCTGATCCTGTCCGTACTATAAAGCGTCGCATCAGTTTTAGCGGCAAAAAGTTTATCAGGTAATAAAGCTTTAATAGTATATCCATAAGTTATTTAAATCATAGCTCTTGTTTGAAAAATACAGAGAATTCGATACTACGGAGAAACCACGCGACTACGACAACTCATATGAAATATCGGAGCACACCAACGGCGACGATAGCTCTGGCCAAACCAATGGCACTGTGGCAGCGTCTGTACTGCAAAGTACAGCCCACATCTCATTGGCCAATGAGATGGACAAGGAAAATATATCGACCATCGCAATAGCCCTAGGGTCAGAGTACGAGCAGAATTCTCGATTTAGCGATTCTACACTCAAACTCCAAACGAGCATCAATGTGACGCTGCTACCAGATGAAATGGCCAAACGCCATCGGCGAATGGAATCCCCGGCCCCTTTGGAGTCAATGTCAAGCGACAGTTTATCCTTGTATGAAGCGGAACGATTAAAGCTGCGTGAAAATAGTGTATATAGAATGCCAGTTTTTGAGAAAACAATGGATCTTGTTCCAGAAAAGCTAGCTTTTGCTGAGGTACGTAAAAAGAGTGAATATCTTTGAATAGTCTAAATGGACCTCATCTTATGCTGATGTGAAGCAAATGTACGTTTTAACGTCATAGTTGTCTCTGTTATTTAAGTATATATCATAAAACATTTGATGTTTTAAGATTAGAGCGCCCCAATTTTAATGACAATTATTCACCATTTCAGCTAGAGCCCAAGCATCTGGAAAACAGAGACGAACAGAAAAATATTGTAATACCTACGGATGTTAGTTGTGTGACTCAACAAGTCTGTCAGAAGACAGTGCTATTTGAGAACAAGGACATATCTTGTGATTTTACCGACATTGGTAGGGACAATAATGAAAAGAGCCAAAATCAGAATGAATGATTGATATCCTTTGTTTTCAGAGCCAAGGGAAAGTTGTTGGTCTGCAGGTGCGACGGCTAAGCCAACGCAAGAAAATGAATCTATTGATGTGGTAGAAAAAGATTATATGAATTATTTGCCAGATGATTCGACGTTGTCTTCGCCGTTAATACCGTTGGATGTTATATCAGAGAACGGGATAAGCAAGAAATTAAACTTTCGGCAACTGAACGATGCCTTGAACTCCGGCCAAATACAGTTGTTTCCCAACGGTCCGAAAACACCAAGTACCGATCGCAAAGCAAAGCAACAGCGTTTTTGGCATGGTCTAGAGCAGCAGCCCGCGGGACAGGATGTCCCCCTCAGAGAAGGGATAAAGCCACGCGGCACGCTTAATTTTAATGAGAGCATGATGATGTCGCCCATACCCCAAAGGCCCGAACCTAATCTAAT
The DNA here is from genome assembly GCA_035045885.1 of Drosophila borealis. Classification (NCBI taxonomy): domain Eukaryota; kingdom Metazoa; phylum Arthropoda; class Insecta; order Diptera; family Drosophilidae; genus Drosophila; species Drosophila borealis. The sequence continues at coordinate 6,189,933 of JAWNOR010000211.1, forward strand.
GGCAACAGCAGCAGACCATTTCGAGCAACCAGTCAAGGCTAAGAGCTCACAAAACCCTAGACGCAACTATCGCTTCTCCCAGGCGGACGAGTTGATGCTAGACAATACAAATTTTCTTGTCCATGCCAAAATAGGCGATGAAACGCAGTCACGAAATAGCTCAAAATCTTCATCGCGACGGGAAACGACTTATGATAATACTGCTATGGAATTGGATGATCTGGAAAAATGTGAAGCAGCTATGAGAGCTGCTCTGGAGATCGCCAAGCACAAGGAAACTATACAACGCCTAGAGCCGATGGAAGAAGAAACTATATTAAGTCCCTGCAAAAATGCAATCAACGTAATGCATATGTCAGCTGCAGTTCAGCAATGCAATCAAGCAGATTTGAATCCCCATAAAGCACAGCCATCTCAGCAGCGCAGCAAGCTAATGCAATCGTTGCACATGTCTGAACCCATCAAAGAAACCTCCTTTGACTCGCACAATGAGTTGAAGTCAGTTCCGCCTGCTGCCTCAACAGCTTCGCAACGCATAAGGCATAGGCAAACATTGCACATGGCTGAACCCATTGTAGAGGATATCGTAATACCACATATTGAGCCGGCAGCTCCTCAAATGAAAAACAACAGTCGCAGACAAAGCATACACTCTGCGGAAGCCATGGACGAAGATATCGTAATACCTCGCCAGGAATTACCATTAAATTCTTTAGCTCCTGCAGTGGAAAAGCAGTACAGCAGGCGCCGGCAAACATTGCATATGGTTGATTCCATTGAAGAAGACTCTTTTTGCTCAAACAAAGGCGGTAAGACAATTGCTGCGTCCATTAAATCCAAGCACAGTCAGTACAGACAAACGTTGCTCATGGCTGAACCCATTCAGGAGGATGTCATGGGGCCACAAAAAGAACCGATGCCGCAACCGGTGCAGCAGCAGATAAGCGGGCGTAGACAAACACTAAATTTAAACGAATCAATTGGAGAAGATTCCTTTTGTTCAGCGACTGCTGCCCCAGTAGAGCTGCATGACAATAAGAACAGACACACAATGCACATGGCCGAATTCATTGAGGAGGATTTTGTAAGACCACAACAAAACTTACATGCTCAACCGACAGCTCCTACGATGGAAGAGCAGTACATTAGGCGTAGACAAACACTACATTTGGTTGAATCCATTGAAGAAATTGTCGTTCAACCCCAGTCAAAGTTTACTGCGGTTGAACAACAGAACAGCAGGCGCAGACAAACATTGCATCTGGCAGATCCCATTGAAGAAGACTCGTTCTGTTCAATGTCCAACGCTGCCAATCAGCATAAAGATAAATTTCCTGGGGATAAGTCAATTAAGGCCGAATTGAAGCGACAGTCAGAAGGTCCTGCAGTTGACCTGCAGTCCGATAGGCGTAGACAAACCTTGCACATGGCTGATCCCATGGAAGAAGACTCTATCTGTTCAATGTCCGCAGCAATCAACTCGCATAGGCATATATTACAAAGGGATGCGCCAATTGCGGAAGATGGATCAAACCAGCAGGAAGAATTAAGGCGGCAGTCAGAAGCTCCTGCAGTAGGATTGCATGCAAACAGGCGTAGACAAACGTTGCACATGGCTGATCCCATTGAAGAAGACTCTATCTGTTCAATGTCTGCAGCAACCAACTCGAATAGACATACATTACAAAGGGATGCGCCAATTGCGGAAGACAGTTTAAAGCCGCAAGAAGAATTAAGGCGGCAGTCAGAAGCTCCTTCAGTTGGCCTGCAGTCCGATAGGCGTAGACAAACCTTGCACATGGCCGATCCCATGGAAGAAGACTCTATCTGTTCAATGTCCTCAGCAATCAACTCGCATAGGCATATATTACAAAGGGATGCGCCAATTGCGGAAGATGGATCAAACCAGCAGGAAGAATTAAGGCGGCAGTCAGAAGCTCCTGCAGTAGGATTGCATTCAAACAGGCGTAGACAAACCTTGCACATGGCTGATCCCATTGAAGAAGACTCTATCTGTTCAATGTCCTCAGCAATCAACTCGCATAGACATACATTGCAAAGGGATGCGCCAATTACGGAAGATGGATCAAAGAAGCAAGAAGAATTAAGGCGGCAGTCAGAAGCTGCTGCAGTAGGATTGCATTCAAACAGGCGTAGACAAACGTTGCACATGGCTGATCCCATTGTAGAAGACTCGATCTGTTCAATGTCCGCAGCAGCCAACTCGCATAGAAACACATTGCAAAGGGATGCGGAAGATGTTTTAAAACTGCGAGAAGAGCTAGAGCCACAGTCAACAGCTCCTGCAGTTGGCTTGCAGTACAATAGGCGTAGACAAACATTACATATGGCTGATCCAATTCAAGAAGACTCTTTCTGTTCAAAACCAACTCCCGTGCCCGTGGAAGCTCATGCCAGCAAGAATGGAAAGGCCTTGCTCATGACAGAAGCTATTGATCTCGATGAGATTAAATCTCATGCACAATTGCAATCAACATCAGCAGCGCCCCCAGCTGAAAAACCAAGCAACAAACATAGACAAACTTTACTCATGTCCGAATCCATTCAGGAAGATACTACTAGCGCGCAAAAAGTGACCAACTCTAAATCAATGCTCAGGCAAACATTAAATATAGCTGAGCCCATTGAAGAAGCCATTTGCAATGCAGCCAAGTCGTTAAAGTTACAAGCAGATCCTCCCATCGACCAATATAAGAAAAATGCACGCCAAACATATTTCATGGAGGAAGCTATGGAGGAAGACATCAGTTGCAACCAATCAAAGCCGACCACTCCACCCAAGTTTCGACTACAAAGGAAGCAAAGACACACATTACACAGAGACGAAGCCATGGATGTAGAAATGCCAAAAGTTCCGCCAACTGAGCAACGCTTCAGCAAGTCCAGGCCTACACTGCTGTTGTCAGACTCCCTAGAGTTGGAATTGCTAAGCCAAAGCGCCTCCGAGGATATTGATAGAGCGAGAGATGACAGTCCTTCAGATTCAGCAGAGTGGTTAGGTCAGAGGCTCAAAGCACGTCAAGCATTGACCAAGGCAATGCCAGTTAAGCAGGAATTGCCAAGTCCAGATCGGATTGAGAAAGGGCAACAATATCAAGCTGTAGACACAAAAAGCGTCTTTAATCGACTTATCAACCGTACAAGTATGGAAACCCCTGAGATGAATAAGAAGCAGCAGAATTGTTATCAAAATTGTTTTCCCATCACGCCCGGTCGCTCAATAATTGAGTATGAGGACTTGGAGGAAGAGTGCAAGGTTGAGAGCCCAGCTCCGAAGCCTGCTGTCCAATCCATATACAACACTATGGATATGGAGCTCGACATGGACACCTCAAACTTTGGCACTCCCAAGCAAACGACTTCGCTTACCGTGAAGCGCTTGCCAATACACTTGACACCTAATTTGCCGCAGCCCAAAAAGCGCAACACGCACTTGCCAGATAAAATGGAGGACAAGAATGTGTAAGCTAATGTTTTCTCCAGACATAAGTCAGTACCTAATTTTGTATCAATAAATTTTAGTAGCTCAGCGATTGAACTGGAAGCATCAGCACCAAATGTGGAACAATTAACGCCCGCTAGAAACAGGTCACGAATTCCTGTCTTATCCAAATCATTGAATTCACCTTGGCGTGAAACGGAGCAGCTGGACGGCACCGTGCAGATGGTGAGGGCAATAATGATGGGGCAGACACGCTGCCAGAAAATGGAAATCACTGATTTGACGGAAGATAAGGCGAAAACGGATCCAGCTATGTATGAGGATAACCCCATAACCATTTCTGATGTGTCAAATCATTTTACGGCGCAGCGAGAATTGGCGAAGCGTTCACATGCCAAGAAAGCTGAGCAGCAGGCCAAGGAATCGTCCATTGAAAGTCGCAGCTCAAATGAGCATTGTAATAAAAGCTATGCGACAACCCATAAAAGATTTATAAATCTAAGTGGCGATACCGTAATCCTAGCCGCTGCTGAAGTTCTTGGCGAGGAGTCGGACGTTTATGAAATTGATAAGACACGACTCAGTCTGGTGTCGACCTTGCTGGACGAGGAGGACGACAGAGAAAAAGAAACAGCTAATAGCAGCAATATCGAATTAGAGTCCAATTCCGAAGCTGAAGCTTGCCTTGAGCAGCTTAATCCACCAGCAGTGGCTGGAGGAGCGGATGCGTGCAAAAAATGCAAGCATTGCAGGCGCTCATTGGACAATGCGACGACGCGCAACATCTCTGCGGATTCATTTGAATTGCCGGATTGGCCTGATCTAGATGTGCAGCTTGAGCGTTTGGAAAGATTGCGACAACGGCCGCGTCTAGAGGATGTGCACAAGTATTGGGAGCTCAAAAAACTGGAACTTAACCCCGATGATGAAGATGAAGAGAAAACGCACAGCCATATAAGCGATGCAAGTCGCTTAAGTCTATCACAAATGCTTGTGATGTTCAACAACATGTGCGAAGAGTAAGTGAAATGATTTAGAAACGATATCATCCTTAAAATGAGCTCTTTTTTTATTTAGGAACAAGCAATTCGGTCCAAAACCAAAACCAGTTGAAAGTTTTTTCAAGTGCTTGGAGGACCCAATGCGTGCCCAGTTGCCCAATTGGATATCTCATGATAATCTTAAATATTATCGTAAATATATCTTCTCACATCGTAAAATAACCACATTTCAAATCGTTATTGATTATGAGCCGTTGGACTTACTGGAAAGTAAGATACGCGTGAGCAGCATTGAAATGAGAAAATCGAACATACCTCCGAAGTGTAGGTGTCTAAATTGTAGGCTCTTAACTCAATTTGTAACTGGATTTCTTTCACTTTCAGTTCCATTATGGAATGTCTATGACCATCTGATGGATTTTCAGCTAAAGCTTAATCTGCCACTGAACCTGGATCGCCTGTTGGATGGCAACGAAGTTGAAGATTTTGTTAAATTCTTACACCACATAGATGAAGTTTGCTTAAAAGTATATAGCATATGTAAAAATATGCAAATGGTGATGACTACAGCAGGAGCGCGGCTATTAAGGTGAAACCCAAAATCAGTTTAAATATATGGTTGTTTAATTGTTTTAATATTTCAATTATTAGAGAATCTAATCGCATTATTCTGAGAAAGACTGTGCGCCGATTAATTAAGAAGGAAGATGAGGCATATGCACGTATGGAGAAAACTTACTTTAAAACTGAAATCGGTAACGTTCAGGAGATCTCGTTTAAGGATATTCTGCAGCCAACTTTGTATCAATTCGATGAGAAAATTCAATTTTTACCAAAGGGTATCGCATTTTTGGAAGCCTTCTTGCAAAATCCCGATCAATTTCTAAAGCGTAACGCCGAAAACAATAATTAAAGTTTTATTGCGGAAGCTTTGGTCAGCCAGCAATATTACCGCAGAAATAAATGTGAACATTCCAAAATCAACGGAAAATATTTTTGGAATTACAAAAATAACGTCGATCCAATGAATACTGTATGAAGTTTAATAAAACCAAATAAATGTTTGTTATACTATTAAAATATTTATATGTAGTTTGAATGTCAACTGACGCTAATGAAGGAAGCCAATATGAAACTTAGTATTTTAATAGTATTTTTGTAGTTTTGCGTATTTTAGTCTCTCTGAAAATCGGCCACATTCCTCAATGCTGGAGTTGGTTATCAAAACAAAAATCGTAAGAAAAATTGCAGCAAACACAAACACTAATAAAGACAAAATTATTGGAAGCATACGGTTGCAGTATTGAATGACATGTGGTTTGATCCTTCCGGATACTATGTGGTTGCCTTGAGCACTCTGCTGCTGTGCATTTTAATAGCCCTTTATTTTGCTAACTTTTTGAAGGACGATTCTGTGAGTAGCCAATTGAAATAATCCCACCCCCGCAATGCACTCAAATGCATGTACTTAATACAGGAACTAGAGGATGAAGGCCTTGGCGATGACGAGGTGCGTTTGGAGGACGATCCCGTTATGAAAGCACAGATGCAAGCACGCCTGCAAAGGGAAATCGATGATGATGAGGCCTACGAGGAAGAGCAGGAACCGTTAAGCGAGAGCGATGCAGAGCAAGGACCAGGAAAGGCTCCCAATTACAGCAATCTGGTGGGAAAGTTCAAAGCCAAGCGATACCAGCACAAGCTGGAAAAGAACTTATCACCCAGCCAGATTGAGGAGGAGCGACGGATTGAGCGTGAACAGTTGGCGGCCATTTTTGAATTGCTGCGCAAACAGGAGGATGAATTGAATCTCAAGGATCGCATAAGCGATTGCGAGCTTAAGCAGCAAGTGAAATTGTATCGTTAGACACTTTTTCAACTGGAGCGTGTGATTATCACTTTTGTGTATGGATTTCGGGACTTCGGTATCTGCTTAGAATTGCAAGGTTTAGGCTGGAGCCTTAATGTTAATTGCTTAACAAAGAGTCGCAAAGGAAGGGCCAGCGACGAGTCATTCATTTACAATTTATAGTCGAAGACGAATAGATTTTATTCTGTATTTTAGTGTCTTTTATATATATGATGTATATAAGATATAGAGAAAGCATGTTCTACTTCAAGTATTAACTAATTGCGAAGTGTGATTGGGATAACTTAGCCCAATGGACCTTCGTATAATTATAAATGTGAGTTGATATTCTAGTTGCATCCCCATGGAAATATATGATTTATCCAATTATTCTAGTTAAAATACAATCTGAATGTACAAAATCTAAAACGTCTACGCAGGGCTTTTTAGTATGCCTGCAAGTATGTAGATCCGCTACGGGCATTTAATTTTACGAGTAAAGAGATTGATAAGTTGAATTCCTCTTCTCAAATTTTGAAGAGACAGCAAACTGAAAAATGTAACTACAGCAACCCCTAAAAACTTCTCTCTGGAAGCAACATAGCAACCGAACAATTTCTATGACAACCAAAATATGATTTATGTAGCATTCTAACCACATAATTTTCTACTCGCAAGCTGCAGAATCTAGAATTTACTTCAAAAAATTAAATTGAACAAAAAAATCGAAATAATGGTTAACTTTGTGTACCCGGAGGAGCTTTACCTGTTCGTGGAGAGCATTCGTAGCTTTCAGGTGCGCGATGTGGGCAGCAGCAAATGGCTGGAGGTCCATGAGATGATAATCAAGCTGAGCCAGCAGGCGGCGCTTGAGGTGGCCGAACATCGTGAAGAGGAAGTCAAGGAGTTTCTCATTTCTCGAGACAAGCTATCGGTGCTCATAAATGAGGCGTATTGCGTCAATCTGTGGAAATCACGTGTGCTGCCCCATCTGCTGGAGATTGATCCGAATCCACAGGCAACATTCCTGATTTACACGGTGTTGTACCACGAGGCTGCTGTAGTTGCGCTGCTCGATCTATGCCTTTACCATCCCAGTGGCTGTGAATCGCTTCAGGATTCGGTGCTAGATTTGATCGATTACTGTGCCCAGGGCGTTGCGCAGGTAATCGGTTTGGTTAGCATGGGCTACCACGAGAACGAAACCAAAGTCGATGTGGACGAGGCCGTGCTCACCGAGCTGGAGCGCCAAAAGCGCGATCTCATCTATAAGATTGGCCTGCGCTGCGTTTCCCTGCTCAGCTACCTAGCTGACAATGTGTCGCTGTTCCATTTGGGCGCAGCTCGTCGAATGCTAGTTACTCACGATATACCCTGGCTTATGGTCGATGTACTCTGCTTTCGGCCCTGGCAACGCAATACCAGCAAGGGCTTGGAGAAGTTTATCGACGAGAAGTGGAGTGGTGTTGAGGACGTAGCTAAAATTATAAAACCAGAAGCCCAAGCCTGGTTTTGTATCCGTCAGCTACTGCTCAGCCCGCAGATAACTGATAATTATCCCTTGAACGAGGCGCGTTGCAAACAGATATCCAAGGTAATAAAATGTAGCAGCATTGAATCCAGGCTAATGCTTTTCATCACAGCTGCTGGGCATGCTACACGAAACGCTGTTGGACCAGCTGCCGGTGTTGATCGAGCTGAAGCAGTACATCAGTCGCTTAACACTCAGTGGGAATACTGGCAAAAAGGCTCAGAATCTAGTTTTAGAGGATATGCCACAAATTCAGGATGACCTCATCAAGGAGGTGGAGCGCGACGGCGGCTTTTACCAGGTAGCTCAGAACCAGGATGGAGTATTCCTCAACAACAATCGAGAAGAGATCTGCGCACTAGCCACCAAACTGAGCAGCGCCTATGGCACAGAGATTTTATGTGAATTGGAGCAACACATGGCCGATTTGGAACTGAAGAAGGATGAAACCAAGTCAGATGACAGTCCTGCAGCCGACGAAACGGGGGAAAAAGTCAATAAATGCGGCACTTGCCAGGAGCCAGCAAAAAAGAAGTGCGCCAGTTGCAAGCTGGTTCATTATTGTTCCCGGTGGGTTTCACAATTTTCGCGCGCAAAACTTATCTCAATTAACAAATGGGGTTTTTTTTCCAATTCCAGGGAGTGCCAACTTAAGGATTGGCCGCAGCACAAGGACACCTGCATTGGCAAGGCTGTCTAGCATAATTGTTTTATGTTTACTTTGTATTACACATAAAAGAACATTCCAAAAATTGACGTTCCGTTATTTTTGTAAAAAATTTTGTAGGTATTTTTTTTTTCTTTATTTAGCAATAAAAAACTTGCCAGGTAGTCTCTCATTCAGCAGACGGGGGAACGGCAACGGAAACATGTTTAGCTGTTCTGTCTGAGATGGTCCTTAACTACATCCAATGCGGGCGTCTCCTCACCGTAGTCCTTAATGACAACCACAGAGCAGCCGCACACCTTGCGTGGCTTGCCCTCCTTGTCGATCTTGCACAGACCGGACCATTCGCCCAGTTTCTTGTGCGAATCGACACGAATCAGCGGAATCTGGTGCTCATTGCACAAGGCTGTGATCAGTTTCTTGTAGTTGGGCTCATCAAAGGATTCGGCCAGAATGCAGAGGACAGCTTGACGCCTATTAAACAATATAACGATTAGAATCAATTTTACCCAACCTTATGTTTAAATTAATTGGCTTTGTGGGGTTCTCAGTAATTGGAAAATTTTCAATCAATGTAAAATTCATAAACACGGACCAATTAATCTCATCAGCGTGTGCCAAAACAAAAGCCAAATAATTGTATGTTTATGTTCTTGTTGCTTACTTGTCCAAAGCCTTGCAGGCCTGGTGGATGCCATGGACGAGTCCATCAGCGATCAGCGACTTCTTCAGCACTTCCTGTAGTGCGGTGTTTATGTCCATGGCGCCGCCAAGAACTGGCGCTGCGGAGGGCACATCTCTGCCGGGAGAAAAAGGCTTGTTATTCGAAATTACAAATTATCGTCAGAGAATGACAAATTAAATAATATTTTAACAGTCTTAACTCAGTAATTGGAGGTTTTTAAATCAAAATAAATTCATAAACACGGACCAATTAATTTCATCAATGTAAAATTGTTTAGTTAAAAGTCTAAGCATTTTGCACTTACACATCAACGTCGGCCATATCTGAAAGGTTGAGGCTGCACTGCACTGTAAATGATTATAATAAAACTATTATTAGATATGATGGCGCACATAATTGTAAATTAAATTCGTCGAGGCGGCTTCAGCACAAAATTAATACGCTTTCGTACCTTTTTGACAACCGGAAAGAAAGAGAGCCAAGCCGTGCTGCGGCCAACTTCATGTTTTAAATCAGTGATGCTTCGAAACTTCGATATCAGCTTTAAAGGCCAATGCCATACAAAAGCTAGTTGCTTTATAACACGTTTTAAATTATTGTGACAAACAATTCGATTATAAAATTCAACTATTGCTCTTTAAAATGTTATTTTTCACATAACATTTTTAAATAAGTTGTCAATAATATTAAATATATCATTTCAATAGCTTTTGCCTAGTGGAAACGATGTAAATAAGAACAATCGTATCGCCATATGATTAAGTATTTTTTAGCACATTTTTAGCGGCTGTTCTCTGTGTCAATTTGCGCCCAAAATTTTTGGAGCCAAGCAGCTCCCGCAACTCGTCAAATACGCTAAAAATAGCTCGTAATAAGTCTAATTTAACTAAGTCATAGTTTATAGAGTTATACAAAGTCAATTTTAAGCTACAGCTGATCAGTGCAATAACGTGTTTATGTTTACATAAGCAATCGGCAACATCCAAGACAACAACAAAAATGACAAGCGAGCTACAGTAAGTTGTGTGAAACGGTCCCGACTGCCCTCAGCCATCACCTCGTAGTTTATTAATGTCTACAAATGGCACCACGTGCTCTTATTGGTTCGTGCATCTAATTGCCGAAATTTACAGCAACATGTGAAAATCGTGTGCCTGTGCTTGCTACTCTGACCGACGCTATTGTGTATTTGTGTTTGTTCCGTTATCTACGCTGAATTGTGGGTCTCCACTTTTGATATAATTGGCAGCGGGTCGTTCTATGAATGAGCTCCCGAAATTGTTGCTATAGAAATGCGATGCGCTGATAAGAAACATTCTTGTTGACAAGAACAACAAAACGCACGGTAAAGAACAGTGGCCACCAAAAAATTTACTAGAGCTCAAGATGATATCGATATCAAATTGCGTATATACTTTGGGGTCTTTAGTATTTTTCTAAAAAGGAAATGAATTGTTTTCGGTATATATTATATAAATATATGTAAAATATATAAAGTCTAATTTTATTGGGTATTTATTCAACATCTCTAGCAGTTTGCACATCATTTTAGACAGCACTGTAGCGCCTTTTTGGGGGCTATCGCTGGGGTTCATCGACAACTGATAATGATTATTATTTGACGCGGCACTCGTTGATGTTGGATTTCGGTTTCAATTGCTAATTAGGCGGCAAGCCCTCGACTGGAAAGCATGTGCGACAATAGGTGCAACTCAAGCAACGTGAGGTTGCGTATCGCTTTAGCGCTTAAGGGAACTTGTCCATTAAGTTGAGGCTAATCCTTTCACTTCTCTTTTCATTTGCAGAAAAGGTATCCTAGTCGGATGCGGTAATCCACTGCTGGATATTTCGGCGACCGTTCCTATGCATTTCCTGGAAAGATATGGCATGAAAGAGGATGATGCCATTCTGGCCGAGGAACGACATATGCCCATTTATCGCGAACTGGCTGAGGACTATCAGGCAGAATATCTGGCCGGCGGTTCAGTTCAAAATTCGTTGCGCATAGCACAATGGATAATTGGACAGACCAATGTCGCCGTCTTCTTTGGCTGTGTGGGCAAGGATAAGTTTGCAGATATATTGAGGGAGAAGGCACGCGCCGCCGGTGTTGATGCGCATTATCAGGTGAGCGAAGACACGCCCACGGGCACCTGTGCTGTGCTCATCACGGGCACGCATCGCTCTCTGTGTGCAAACCTGGCGGCAGCCAACAAATTCACCATCGAACACCTGGAGGAACCGGCCAACAGGGATCGGATTGAGAATGCTTTATACTACTATATTTCGGTAAGTAGGAAGAACACACAGCAATTGCGGATGTTGTTGCTTTCCTGCAGGCAAAACGGTTATTAAACTATTGTGTGATCTTTGCATGCAGGGCTTCTTTTTGACCGTTAATCCACCCAGCATAATGCGTGTGGCTGCCACCGCCCATGCCAAGCAGCGACCGTTCCTAATGAACCTCAGCGCACCATTCATATCGCAATATTTCATGACACCGCTGCTGGATGTTATGCCCTATGTTGATATCATTTTTGGCAACGAGGCGGAGGCGCACGCCTTTGCCACTGCGCAAGGTTGGCCCACCGACGTTGACCTGCATGAGATTGGCAAGCGTCTGGTGGCCCTGGATAAACTTAATTCGGAGCGACCACGCATTGCCATACTCACGCAGGGCTGCGACCCCGTGCTGCTCATACAGCACGATTCGGTCCAGGAGTTTCCAGTCAGACGTTTGTCGGTGGATGAAATTGTAGATACCAATGGCGCTGGGGATGCATTCGTTGGAGGTTTCCTGTCGCAGTTTGTGCAGGGCAAGTCGCTGGATGTGTGCATACGCTGTGGTAACTATGCGGCGGGTCATATTATCAAGAATCCAGGCTGCACGTATTCCGGTTCTCCGGAGTTTGTTGAATAATCATCCAGAGGAAATACCCATCCACCTACACACACACACACACACATGCACACACAAAAACTACATTGTGCATATAATTTACACTCCCACACACACACTGTTGCCAACGAAGATGTGAGTTATGCACGACCTTGTGGTTTATATACAATGTTAGAGCAATATTCGAATTTAAATTGATAATAAAATACAAAACCCATAAACATTCACATTTTTGAAAATTGCTATTATTTTTTTTACGATTTTGACTTAATTGGCAGTTATGTGACCTAGAAATGCCGCTTCGAAAATAAATTGATAGCAATTGTATGATTTATACAGCAGTAAAAGATTAGGCATTTGCTTCCGCTATCTTTCTTCTAAACACATTGTATTTTGTGCGTTTTATGAATTGAGCTATTTAATATTTGAATCAGCTATTAGATTAGTTTAGAAAAATTACAGCAATGACCCTTGAGGTGTTGTGATTACACGCAGGTGTCATTCTTTTATTTTTACTGTAATATATCACATCGTATCTGAGGTTGATTTATGTTTCTTAAGCTATCTTTATAATCTGTGTTGATAAGCTTGTCTCTTATCTGTGATGCATTGGAGTAACGAATAAAGGCTACGAAATGTCAGCTACAAAGCTATTTCATTAACAAATATTACTTTACAGCTGTCGGTTGACTTATTTTTAGCTGGCAAAGGAGCAAACAAATGAATCACATACTGCAATTACTTATAGAGACGCTTCTGAATTTATTTCGTTGTTGAAAAATACTAATAATATAACATTTAAAAATCGTATATTACCTAGTTGAAAACAATACGAATAGTGTAGATAATAACAGAAAATGTTCTTCACTATTTCTATTGTTCTTGTGTGCACAAACTTGAATTTTGTATGGTTTGTTCATACAAAAGTATAGGAAACTGAGGGAAAACTAAAATTACATTTGTTGTTTGCTTACATTTGCATTTGTGTGGCTGACATACTTGATCCCGATATGGCTGCTATTCAATCAGATAGCCTTTGATGAAGGGCAGGCCCGTTGGCACTCGCTTCTGATAGCGCGCATAGTCAGATTGAAAGAAATAAAGCAATGAGTATTCCTCAACGTATATGCGATCGTGAAAGAATAGCCAGCTGACTAGAGCATAAATGCAAATACACAGCGGATTCATCAGTATTACTTGGGTGCCAATGGACCAATAGAACCAGCCCACATACGACGGATGGCGACTGTAGCCGTATAATCCATGGGTTATTAGCTTGTGGTCCGTGTGCTTTTCATCCTGCACCTGTTTTAATTTATATTCATGTACAAATATACTTCGACCAAATAAGATTATATATATTTACTAAATGCGTAAAGCTGCGCCCTGCAGTGATGATGGCCACCTTTCGCACAATCTCGCCGAAGGTGCATAACGTCACGCCTAGCAGCCACAAGTAGGCCCAACGCTTAAATTCGGGCAAAAAATATAGCTCTAGGGCAAACTCTATCCAACTGGCTGCTGCCGCCAGGCCATAGTGCACCGAATGATTTAGCATAAAGGAGTCCAGTGAGAGGGTGCGTGGATTTGCAAACGCAATAACCAGAAACTCAGAGTAATGAAAAAAGGACATGAAGCAGCCATAAACGCCAAACTGCTGCCAAGGTGTGGGCGCAAAACAAATGACTAGAACGCTTGCCGCCATGGTAAAGCCCAAAAACGAGGCGCGTATGGCAACCTTATAGATAACAATTACAAAGTTAGAGATATTTGGGCACTTGTACAATGAGTCATCCCATACCTGATATTCAATGTTCCTGAGCACAAAACGGATTATCATGTTGATTAGGGCGTAGTACAACATCGGTCCCCACAGGACGGCACCCCAGACATTTGGTACAATCCCATAGTATATCTGAGGAACTGAGGGCACAAGCACAAGACTAGCCGTGGCCAAAACGCAATACAAACTAATCCGGCCCTCGGAGCAGAGTTTGGCGTAGGGGCCTGCCGATGCTGAGGGCCGTGAATTATTTGCGCACATTATAACTAAATCACAAGGCTTTTTGTGTAACACTTGGCACGAAACACATTAAAATTTCGATTTTGTATAACATTTGCAGAAATGTAAATAAATAGTTCAAAACCGGCAGCGGCTGTGTATGTCAATAGCAAGTGTGTCTTAATTTAGAAGGTTACAGTTCAAAGTGCACTGTTCTGTGCAGCTACGTCAGAAAATATCCAACATGATAACACCAAAACCATACTATATTCAGTGGACGTTAAATAGGAAATATGTGGTTTGTAGCTTTTTATTTGTTATCATCATTTACATTAGCCATCCTAGAGTCGCGGAATTTTGTGTGAACAGAAAATATAGTCACCTTCGACAGAACTTGTTGTCATTCATTTATAAGTGTGGTGTTACCTTCTCACATTTATGAATCTCCTCACTATCTTAAAGTAATCGATAGTTGAGCGAGCGATGTATAATTTACCGATAGTCAGCTGCGCGTGCACAACATGAACTTCGATAGGCTGGTTCGTGCAGGTTATGTAAATTAATAAATTGTTAATTAAATCCTTCACAATTGCTATTCATATTGCCAAAAAGAGTTTGCTATGGTGTTTTTAAGCATTCCCCTGATGGTGCGCGCCCGCGGACCTGATGAGTTCTGGCGCAAAAGGCGTATTTTCAAACTCGCTGCGGTATGTACCAAAAACAGAAATTCATGAAATTATTTTGACCGGTAATTAAATTGTTTCAGCATTATCGCAGCCGTACGCGCAATGTTTATTCTTTTGCCATACGCAGCGTTCATCGTGCACTCGCATACGCCACCAAGGGCCGCAAGCTCAAGAAACTGGACATGGCCCAGCTGTGGACAACCCGGGTTGAAGCCGGCTGCCAACAGTATGGAGTCGCTTTGGACACATTCAAGGAGGGCCTTGCGCGCTCAGATATTTTGCTGAACAAGTTAGCTGGCGGTATATACACTTATTGGCTGTATATTAATCGATTTGTTTTATAGAAAAATGCTCTCAGATTTGGCTATTTGGGAGCCACGCTCGTTTGAGGCTTTGGTAAATATTTCGAGAGAACGGGCTGCCGTGGAGGGGCTGCCGGACATTAAACGAAGGTCGGCCTTCAATCAGGTCTACGGACTGAGTAATCTGAAGCTCGATTAGGTTAAGTGTTTACATACAAATATAGTTTTATATATTAACTGAAGATTCATGTTTTATTTTTGGGTCATGCAATCAAAAACATTGCATTAAACTTTTATTTTAGGGGGTTACGCACTAATAGAAAACAGAATTCATAGAATCATTGGGAGCCATTTATTCTAACTTGGCCAAGATATCCGACTCGCGGAAAAGGAACAGCTCTTTCTTTTCATCACTATCCAATTGGACCTTGGTACCGCCAAATTCAGGCAGCAGAACGCGATCGCCCTCCTTCACACCAATTGGAATATGACTGCCAGTTGTCTAAAAAAAATAATAGATCCAATCAATATTATGTGACAAGCTTAAGAATATGTTGTAATTGCCGCGCGCAATTATGAAATACATACAGCATTGCGAGTTCCGGGGCCCACCGCTACAACAGTGCCTTCCAGCACTTTGCCCACCGATTTTTCTGGCAAGACAATGCCACCTTTCGTTTTGGTAAGGGCTTCAGCTCGTTGCACTAAAATGCGATCCAGCATGGGGATGATCTTCTTAATTGCGGCAGCCTATATACAATTCCAAATCATTCGATTTTAATAAGCAATTTACTATAATTGATTTCACACATTATTTCCCCCCGCCCAAGTGCTGTGACAAAGTTACACAACAGCCCGGCACGGCGAGTTATCAGCGTATGTAGAAACTTCGAGAAGCTCAAGTGAAATTCTTTATACGCCACATGCGATTTCAGTATTTTTAAATAACTAAGCACTGTACTTACCATTTTTATGTAATTAAATGCAAACTGGAGCGCTTCGAACAGCTAAAACTTAATTAATAAATGAAAGTGAAGACTCACTACACGTGCGGGCCGGTCGCAGTTGTTCGTAATAGTGATGCACAACCACCGCACAATTGGTATCGATGCTATTCTCTGTATACGATGTATCGTACTATCGGAAAAAGCATTTACTCGACGAATTTAAAGTCAGCCGTTGAAATTTAGCCACATAGAAAGAGGAATGCAATAAACTTTTACGAGTTAAATAGAATTTATATTCTGGCCACAAAGTAAGATAAGCATATTGGCACTGTTCATGCGTATGAACGTCATTCGCCGATGAAGCTAGGACTCCAAACGTATTAGTATTGAAGTTTTTTTTTTTATTTTGTCATCGCTCTGTAGTGACTGCAAACACTAAATATACAACGAGCGAGTCTCGGACCCAAAAAATCAAAAATATATATAATTTTTAAAATTATTTTTATTGTTAAAAATAAGACAGTCCAAACTGTACAATTGTACTGGATGTCTCATCTATATGTTGTTTGGTTAGTGATTTGCCCACAAGATCCCCCGACAATAAAAAAAAATAATTTCAAAGCTTTTAAGTTACTGTTTTGGGTTACAGTCGGAAATCCATTAAAACCAGAATTAAAGAAATCTACTTCGTGAGCAGAGTATTTCGCAGTTGCAACGATACAACAAAGAAATAGAGTACAATCTTTAAGATTGTAAGGGAATTGAAAAAGCAAAAGGGAGACGTCAGGATTGTGTTCAGCATGCGCGTGTTGGATCCATTTTAACATTAATATTAAGGAAATGCACTTAGTCCATCGATGTTGATATTTTGTAGTATGGATCTATGCAGTCGAAGCCAGTTTTGCTACCAGGTCTCATGTTCAGCGCCACTTCGTCCGATTTCTTTTGCTTGTTAAACTCGCAGCTGAATTTTTCCGACATTTCTTGCAAATCGCTACAAATATTTCCGTAGATAAGCGTATCGTGCAACTTATGTTGTAATATGGCAAGTTTTCCCAGGTAATGGATCTGATCTCTGGACAAAGGGCGTGCGGTGAAGTTACGCAGCGATTCGCTGGCCTGCAGTAATAGTAAGATATCATTTTAGAGCTATACACAGAATTTGGTCTTTCTTACACTAGTTATCTCATCGCACGTCAGCGCGGACAGCGGTAGCTTAAAAATAAGCGCAATGGCGTCCTGCAACGTGCAATTACTACGATCCTGTCGAGCCACGCACAACGCCACGAACGTATCGCAAATTCCATTTAATCTTAGCTTGTGCTGATGGAACAGCAAATCGCATATTCGATGACTGTAGTGCATTATTTTTCTAGGATACTCCGCCTGCAGCAGCACAGATAGTTCCCGAAAAATTACACCCAGCGCTTTCAGATCAAACACATAAGTATTATTCGCGGTGGCAATAACCATGACGGATGTAATGCAATGCCGCCCATAGAAGCTTGGCTCCACCAACACCGAGATGATGGCTTGGTCGCGTATGTCGCTTAGTGCCCTATGGTATGACTGATCCGTTTGTTGAATAACTATAATGCGCTTCAGTTTCTGCTCCAGGGACAACCATTCGTGTGGCAGAAGGGGCGCACTTTTTATAGTTTTTTTTTCCCAAGCAGCAGCTGTAGCAAAAGACTGTACGCTGTCATTGTCGCTGTTGTCGATGTCCTCAAAATTGCTATTGTCATCGCTCATTTTCTTATATTTTTTTTATTGCGTTTTAAGTAAAGCTGCATAAATAAAACAAAGATTTATTTACAATACGAGCAGCAGAGAGATGGCACATTTTAAAAATCCTTACATGGTGGCAACACTTCAGTAACAATCAGCGGCTCAATTGTAAACAAACACTACCAACACGACCGAAATGTATTTTCGTTTTTAAATAAATGTATATAATTTGTTCAGCGTTGCCAGAAATCTCGGTGCAAGGAGGAAAACACGTTTTTCTTTCGTCTATACCAGACAACATTAAGGTAAATGTGTGTGTCTACTACAGTAATTATTACATTAAACTCTGTTATAATTTCTGCGCGAATAACCGAGCACTTTTTTTAGCTAGCGGGCGATCGCTTGGCGATTCAAAATTCAAAGAAAAATACCTAAACCATAGTCAATGCAAAACACTGGCAACCTGCGCACATTTATAGAATTTGTGTACTTATTACGATTAGCGGTAAAAGACACAAACAAAAAATGAAAAGCATATGAGAAAGTAAACGGCAAATTGGCGAATCTAGAATTAGTGAGGAGAAAACAAACTTCTGTTAAGTTCACAGAGACAGCGATTTTCGATAAGCATCCAAAAATTATTATTTTATGAGCAGTATTTTTAAACATTTGCTACACATAAGTAGTATACGTTTTGTTTAAAAAACATGCAAATGTGTTACATAGGTGAAAACTTGTGTATGGGTAATACGAGTATATATGTATGCATATGTATGTATGTCATTCTGATGTAGACGTACATACATACATACATTCATGTACATACGAGTACATACATATGTATGTATTTCATTCTGATGTACATATATGCATACAATTGAGTTATCGCAAATGCATGCAGCTCAAGTTTCCAATTGCTGTGACAAAATGTTGGCCAATTTGTCAAATGGCCTATAGATGTTAAGGCAAGGAAACTTTCTCAATCAGGCCAATGGCTTCTGGCATTGCAATACGGCCAATTGACGATCTCGTCGAAGACCAATATAGATTTTGCAATATGATTTAATTTTCGAATTTACTAATTGCAATTGACTTTGGCCTACATCGAGCAGCAAAGCGACGGCCAGCCTCTCCATCACCCAAATTGGTCTATCAAGCTATCATCTGGGATGATACTTAGAAGTTTAATGCCATGGCAGCCAGACGGCAATCGGACGACAGCCACATGCCAGCTGTGTGTTGCTAGGTTTCTGATGCGGATTTAATTCGGCTACCCGTTAGGCATTAACCATGGCCAATTGTGCAATTGTCAAATGATCTGTTGATGTTATTTTCTTTAATCTTATTTTAGGCACTGAAAAGATTTTTCATTTTGAGACATTCGGTTTGTTTTACTCCATTTCTATGAAAACGACCATGGTCAAAGAATGCATTTATTTCAAATAACATTTTAAAAGGCTTATATTAATTGTTAATGTGACAATTTGGCCGCAAAATAGATAAAAATTTTCATTATTATCGATTTTAAACCCTTAGTGGGTGTTATAATTTGGTCAATAAATGTGTAACGCATAGAAGAAGAAATCTCCGACTGCACATGCTAGATTATATTCTAGGCCAGCATTAACTGCCGAGTTGATATAGCCAAGTCCGTCTTTCCGTCCGTCTACAGTCTGTCTTCAGTCTGTCTACAGTCTTGAAACTTTCTGTTGGTCATATGTACTTTGGAACAAGGCGGATCGGACCACTATATCATATAGCTGTCATATAAACGATCAGCCGAAAAGAAGGTTCTTATATGGCAAAATATTTTCTTTTACTAGATATTTAAATCATACTCAGCATGTTCGAGCTTCACGATTCTTAGATATTTGCAAACCGTAAGGCGAATGTCCACAAGAGTATTAAATCTTCGTAGATATCATTTTTTTCGCGTTAAATATCTTTTTAGGGTTTTTAAAATGTATAGAAGACAAATTTAAAGAAAGTTATTAAGGAGTAGGACATAAACAGTGCCCAGGTCGGAATTGACAAATCTTAATAATTATATAATCCTGTTCATGTTTTAAAAAATAAAGTAATATTTACTTACGCAAAAATATAAATCCACATATACAATTAACTAGTAGAAAGTTTTATGATTACATAAGCACATACCTGAAAAAACAGAATAATATAGCTCGTTAGTTAAATTCATACATATATACATGCAAACATACATTTACACATACATACACATATACTAACATACAGTTTATTACATAGTATTGTAAGTAAAACACCTAATAAATGCATTAAAACCTGTGAGCCTTGCTTTTATTCATGAGAATCGCAGAGTAAGGCGTTATTAAAGAAAAACCTTTAATTTGCAGCTGATTGGAGAAAGTTTTCATAAGTGTAAGTCCAAGTCTACTTGTGGTGTAACAGAATATACATGGCGGCTATTACCCGGCCTTGCCCGCCCAAAGATTTTTCCTTTAAATTTTAAGCATTGCCATTTCAACAAAATGATTCACATCATTTGAGTTAAAAATTGCGTAGATACTTTTCGAATATAAGTAATAAATCAATGTTTCAGGATGTGGACCATACAAAATGGGAATTCATAGTTTTTTGATTTACAGTATAATATGCTATTTTGAAAGTCTCTTGCTTTAATATATTCAGCCCTTGGGCAAATAATTAATATTATCAAGTCTAATGATGTTATATTGCAATCTTTTTGAATTTCTATTTTGTCTTCTACGTGCCTGAAGTCCAACTCGGAGCCATACCTGAAATCCACACTGATTAAGAGACTTACAAACGCTAAGCGGCTGCGTAGCGAAAAGGTTAATTGCATTGTAAGCGGCTTGATGAAAAAATGTGGAGCTAACCACGCGGCAGTCAACGTTGGCGCTGACTCAACTTAATTGGCGCACGAGGCGCATACTTAATGCGCTTAGATGCGGGCCAGGCTCATCGCATCGCATCGCATCGCCTCATTGGCATTACAGAAGCCGCTTTTGTGCTTCTAATTAGATCCAACACGGATACCATTGAGTGCTGCAGTTTGTTCGTTACGCTCGGCCTGCCTGCCAGCATCGAAAATTGAGCCGTTCAAAAGACGAATTTCATTTAATGCGTTTGTTAAGTAAATTAGGTGTGAAAATAAGTAGAGTTTATTGTCGGTTTGTATGCGTGTTCAATGACTATGAAATGATTTTAATTGAAATTGCAATGCTGAAAGTGGAAATCTATCTGGCAATTTATTTGGGAGTTTTTATGTCAATCTTCAATTCTGATTGAACTGATTAGCTCAACATAGGACTTGCTTTAAGTTCTGCGTTTGCAAATTTAGCGCACTTTTTTCTATCATCATCTATTTAATGCCAATCTTTATGTATATATTTAAGGATGAATTGATGAACGATGTGACAGAAATTTCCCATGGGTAAATGCAAATCAACTGTCTGGCAATTCTAGAAATAAATGAACTAATTAAATATTCTGATTGTGCGACAAGATACATATTTGATTATTGCAAATTTAATGCATAACATCGCCCGAGCCTCAGCTAGGGTCAAATTAGGGCAAGCTCTTTGGCAGTGATTCGATGTCACAAGTTAAATCAACAAAAACATGCGACAACCATCAGAGCAAAAGCAACATCCACAACAACAACTACAACAATGATGATGATGATGATAAACACGCGATGACAACAAAAATAAATAAAACAAATATGCTTTGAACGGGCGCGTCCGACCATGAGATACCCTGTAGCGTTGGCAGAGAATCATGATGATTGCTGTATTAATTATGTGGAAGAATTCATATGTAGAGAAACCTAAAAGTTATATAGAATATTTTGCCTTTTATCTCTTGCTTTTTTTGGTCTCTGAGATTAGCTCGGCATATGAAGCTTATTCTAAATATATATACTTATTTTTTTACTTGTTGTTAGCCAGCACCCAACTTTATTCCACTCAGTTTAACTAATTTTATGGGCACAGGGTGTACTAAAATAAATGAACGACTGATTGTGTTGGCGGTTTACTTGTGCATGTGAAACATGAAAATGGCTTTGCATGTTATGTGTGCCGAGAGCAGCAACAACAACAAGAACAACTACTGCAGCAAAAACAACAGCAACAACAAGAAGCGAAGAAGAAGAAGCACGTTACACTAATTACTCTAATTGTGCACGGGAGGTGTGGAAACACTTGGAGCAACGATGACGACAAAACTCCAATTTGGACTTTGACTTTTGTCTGCCAAAGTTTTCTAACAATGTCCGAGATGGTCACGTGACAGCCTCAGGTATATATAGAAAATTCACATTTTATTAAATATTCAACATTCCAGACTAAATGCGGTTGATTAGCAATTAATTGAATACCATTTTACTTTTACATAAACTAGTTGTGTTTTACAGAGCTTAGTTTGTTTGACTTGACTTGTTTGCCCTGATATTAAATGGACGTGTGAAACGAACTACTGCATCACGATCCCAAATCACGTGCTCAGCTCTGTTCGTGAAACTTGTTGGGGGCTAGTGTTACCGTTACCGTGGCCGTTGCCGTTGCCGTTGCCGTTGCCATTGCCGTTAACGTCATCGGGTTAGAAGGCCGCAGCACGTTGGCATCGCGTGCTCGACATGTGCCGACTGTTATTACGTATACGCCAGCGCGGCCAACTGTGTAGAAATAAAACATTAAATTACGTAGGTCGCCAGTTGGCCATTGTTTCTGACTGTGTGTCTCCAACTGTGTGACTGTGTGTGTGTGCGTGTGTGTGTCTGTGTGACTGACTGCGATTCCAAACAGCGACTGGGGCAGGTGTGGCGCACACGTAGACCGCGCACGTAGCTGAAATTTTAAGCAATCAGCCAGGTAGCGGGGCAGACAGATAGTCAGACAGGAGGAAAGGCGGGAAGACAGGCGGACAGACCAAGGGTTTTTGGTGGCTTGGACCGCCTGCGGTTTCGTTTTGAAGTGGCCTTTAATAGTTTGCTGTCTGCAACTGCAGCAGTGTGTGGCATATAGAATGCTGCATGCATGGGATGCCGCATGTTGAGTTGTGCGATTGTGGCGTGTGTTGGCTAGCCAAAGAGCAGTTTAATGAAATAGCAAAGAAAATTGTGGCCGTTGCCACGGCTACATAAATGCCATTGCTGCAACACGAACTAAAATTGTAATTATGCAGCAATCGCAATGACTGCCAGCCGAGAGCCGCATTTCAAATGACCACAAGCGGATTTATAATCGCCGCGTATCCGCAAAGTCGAGAGCCCACTTTGGATAAATAATGGGACGTTTCAAAGTTATTATATCATGCTCCAATACCAGCCATATTTATGACTCTGGCTCATTTTTTTTCATTCATAATTTATATGCTGTAACAAGCTTCTCTAGCGCACATACGCATTAAACTATTTGCAAGCGTATAACAAATTATTGACTTATCTGTTGTAATGCTTAAAAATTATATTTTATAATAGCATTAACAAAAACTTCACTCATATCCAGCATAATGTTAATGTGATGGACTTGAAATTTGATTTACCGAGAATTTATTGCTGAAAATTCATCAATAATATTCTCGAATTTAATATTTTTTGCAGGTGCTAACCTGCAACCTTGGGTTTTCCCTCATTTTTCTGAGATTCTATTCAACAATGCGTTCATTGAATAAATATTGCATAATTTAGTAAAATTCCTCATTATTTTATTAAATCTGAAATATGTGAGCCTTGATAAACGCAATCAAACGAAACAAACTTTTCTCTGAATTTAACCAAACTATGGGAAACCCTTATGTTTGTTTGTTTGATGTTCTCGATATTCTTTGCAAAAATCTGGTTTGAGAAGCTCTAAAAATCTTGAGTTGTTCGAAATTTTTGTTTCTGCCTGCTGGATACAATTGCACAATTGCTTTATTAGAACCTTTTCAACACAATTTTATGCTAACAGAGTATACAAATGTTTGCCTTATAACCGGGGGCGTTTTTCTTATTAAATTGTGTTCTATTTACAATTTTCCCGGGAAATACACACGCATGCACAAACAAGCCAAGCCATTGATTTGTATCTGAGAACAGTCAGTAGAAAATTGTCTTCAATACCTTTATTGGCAAACGAGGAGGCACACGAGGAGGCAACTCAAATAAGCAGCGATTGGCAATATTTCAATTTGGCAAAGACTTTTCATCGCCTTAGGAAAATGCAGGGGCTTAAATAAAATCCGAACATCTGCTACACGAATAGCCGCAAAACTTGGCTTTAAGACTATTGGCCCACAACTTTAATGCCACAATCCGAAAAACCCCTCTCAATAAAATTAAATGAGTGTGTGGAGGGGCATAGAACAAGCAACGTTTGCATTGAACATGTTTTGTGCCTTGTGCGTGTTTGTTTGTGTGCGTGCGTGTGTGTGTGCGTGTAATAACACAGCAAACAAACAATGCCAAGAAAACAAATATTAACAATGCCAATAAACATAAGTAAAGGACATACTGCGAAAAGTGCCGAGAAATAATCCTCAAAATAATCATTATGGCCATAAGGGGGCGACGGCTGTGGAGAGACGGACAGACACAAGGCTATGTAAAAACTGCAATGGGCCATCAAAAAAAAAACAACAGCCATAAAATGGACAAAACTGAAATATGTTCACATCCTTGGCCAAGCACTTTGGGTGTATTAGTGCCCGAGTACCAGTGTTTATCCAAACATCTATGTACTCACATTAGGCGACCACATACAGGATATTTTAGCATGCACACGGAGATACGCACACATAGCACACATAGCTAAGCCCAAAAGGATAATCGGCCAAGATTTAATGGTATTTTTATGTTAGCAAAAGGATTTTTAATTGCTTATACGGAGACTCGCCCACATTGGCCAGACGCTAGGGGCTATTTATATGTGTGACAGGTGTATCGCAAATTAGACAGGAATTAGCAGAGCTACAGGCGCAAAACGAAGCTCTAGTCGCTCCAAAAATTGATGATAGCTATGGGCATTCAAATGCTGTGTTAATTAGTTTTGTGTCCTTAAGGCTTGCGGTTATATATATTTAATAGCAGATTGCAGGTTGATTGATGACTTGCATTAAATAGATTGATTATAAGTTAGGCGAGTGTCAAGGCAGATGAGAATTCTTAGGTAAACTGAAGCTAACAACTGCTTTATTATGAAATAGTTAATATACACTTTATTTATTTTTTCAAAAATTATCGCTATAGAAATTAAAGACTAGTTGAAGAGCTTTGCTTGATTCCAGCGCCTCAAAACATAATAAAACGTAGCTTAATAATAACTAATTTATGTATATATATGCATTAGTTAATATATGCATAGAGACAGTGATTAAGTTGATTAGATTGCCAACACAAAACAGACAACATGCGGAATAACATTTATTATCAAAGCATGAAATCTGTAAGTCTCCCTTGAATTCATGAGAATCGCTGAGAAGGGCAATATTGAAAAATAAATTTTTTTGATTATGCAACGCAGTAGAAAGTAAAACTTATCTTCATTTGATATAGAAGAGCACATACATACACATATATAACAATAAGGTAACTACTTATACGTCTGGGACTGTGCGTTGATTACCAATCAATCATTTGGTCAGTCAATCAGTCATGACAAATAGAGTTTGATATACTATTTGAAGACATAATTCGAGTAATAATAACAAATAACTTAACAAATGTATAATTTTGCTTTTTTTCTGATTGCTTTTTGTACTTTTGTCTACACATATGGCTCGGTTGTCAACGCAATGTTGATAAATGTAGCGCAGTTCCATTAATGATCTACAAACTAGGCGGCATGGGAAAGAAAACAAATGAAAGTTGAAAATCTGTAGAGCGGCGGGCAAAATTCATAAATCAAGAAGATGCTCATTAATTCACATCTTGACAATTGGTCAATGTTCACGATTTAAAATGCATTAAAAAGCAACAGCAGAGCGTGGCCTTAAAAAATTGAAAGAATTATGTCAAAGAAAGAAAATAAAAAATAAAAGGAAAAAGCAGAGCGCTGCGTGGAGTTCAGTGTCCTGGTCATGTCCTGGCCGCGAAAATGATTAATGATAAATTATTTAAGGAACGTTGACAGCAAATAAAATAACAACGCGGCACGGAAGGCAGGTGGAATATTTACGAGCATTTAATGTATTTAAAATGTTATAACAGTGCGTTGCGGATGGTGCCGAGACAAGCACTTGACGACCTACAAACAATATAAAGCATAAAAGCAAATAAATTATAAATATTAAGTTGTCCAACAAAGAACAAAAGTCAATTGCTCAAGTTCATTGATGGCAACACTCAAGCTGACTATACCAATGGCCCCTGGGGGCTTAACGGCTTAGAAATTGCTAACAGTCTTCCGCCCCCCCATTCCCAACCTAAAGAGAAGCATCCGAGGCAGAAATGCCATAAGTTTGCACTGCCAAACATTTGATTAGATGGCCTGCTCAGCCATGATTCGAAATATACTCGAGGGGAGCAAATGCTTATGCAATTGGATTCAATTTTTCTATCTCATGATTTGAGCATTTCAAGCATTCAACAGCATAGAAAAGTCACCCAAATACTCCCCAGTGGTTGTGTGTGTGTGTTTGTGCACTTTGTGTTGGTGTTTTAGTATGCAGTCTACTTTGCAGGCATTTATGGTTTTCGTTTATCAAATTCCGGCCCGGGACGAGCCCACAAGTTTTCTGAGCTTCACCCAAATTCCTGTCAAGCTCTCACAAAATGTGTACAAAATTTGAAACGCATATGTTAGGCTATGCATTTTTTAAGCTTCCATTTACGGCAATTTTGCACCAAGCCACAAAATGCCATTTTGGAGCACACACAACACCGACCCCAAGAACCAAGCAATGGGGCAGTCAAAAGCGTTGCATTAGAACTGGAAAACGACAATAATTCTAGAGAATCTATTTCAGCTAAAACCATGGTTAAATAAGCTAACTTGATTGTGCAGTAAACTTATGTCCAAGACAGCGCAAAAATGCCCCACAAAAGCTATTCGAGTTTTGGCATGAAATTAACGCATTGAAGAAAATATATATTTTTGATCGGATCAAGTACATATGTGTGTTTGCTGACAAGCGCAAGTAAAATCTCAGACTGTAAAAAAAGATTTAATTGAGCTTACCTTTCAACACATACAAATGCTATAAAAATCTTATGGTAGCCATAAAATGCACAATTGCCGAACCGCGAACGGAGGACGCAAGATTCAGGCAACATAAACATAACAGAGACAGACGAACAGACAGACGAAGGCAAAGGCGGAGTTGCTACAGCGAGCGAAGCTAATTTCGTCTAAGTGGGCAAAAGAAGTGCTGAGACTTTGTGCAGAAACTGTGTCAGACCAATTGCAGAAGTAATCCCCCTAGCAGCCAGTGCGCAATGCTCAGCTTTTCTTTTTCTCATATTTGTTGGCTGAATTTTACTGCTAGCTGGGGAGCCGGTTGTAACTTCAAAGGAGCCAACAAAAACCAACCAAACAAACAAACAAACGAAAAACAAAAAAAAATCACACACACACACACACACTAAGACAAATGACAAACAATAAAAATCGAGTATACGCACTGGTTGCTTAAAGGATCAGCGCGCGTGTGTGTCCTGTTGCCGATTTGTGGCATTGCGGCATTGCGTCATTTGTGGGCGTGGCAGCGTATTCACGATATTTTAAGTGCTTGGCTGCCAGTTAAAGTTATTGCTGCAAAATTACCGAGACCTAAACAATTTCCGCTGCACATAATTGCGCGCATAACGAGGCCGCAGCTAAAACCTCAAGTGAAAATAAAACTGAGCCTAGCAAATTTAAAGGAAAAACAAAAATTAAAAAAAAAAAACGAAATAAATATAAATAAATATTGCAGGCGCCGCATGTTGCGCTGCGATAAAATGTGCCTGTTAATGTTTATGCATGCCGCGCCGCCCCACCCCGCCCCGCGCCGCACGTTGCCCAGGACAATTGCCCAGCGGTGGGCCTTGTGCGCCTCTGTGTGCCGCGGCCATTTTGTTTGGGGCTTACGGCCAGGCCATTATGGACAACTGCAATGGCGACAATAACGTGCCGTTGATGTTTCACACCTGAGACACATTTTCGGGAAATGTGCGCCTGCCACCATGCCACGCCCCCCGCACAAGCTAAACTGAACAGGTGGTTGGCGCAGCGCCCGAAAGTGTGCTATTAAAATCGACTGCGCCACACACACACACAAACACACACATGTGCATATATTCAGACATAAGCTGAGAGGCTGAAGCGTTGCCAAGCTGGCAAATGCAACACAAATTTTGTGGTTTTGTGGTTATCCTTTTAAGGTGCCAACAACAACAGCAAGGACCTGCTCGTTGCCAGCTAAGCTTGTTAGGCGTGAAATATGCCATTCGCAGAGGGTATTTAATAAATAAATTTACATGCGATTCAGCGCTTTGCTCATCGAAGCGTCTGGCAAATTGACGGCTTTGAATTAATGGGATTTTTTACTTTTGCGGCTCTAAACAACACAAACAAAATTTGAATTACATATATGCGTAATAACAATTGGGTCTAGGCTATAGAAATGATTAGATTTTATTGAAAAATAAGCGAAAATAAAACGATTTTCTTTCTTAATCTAAAAAATATGTTAAAAATTACACGACGGATCATTTGAGAGCCTTGAGCTCTAGCAGCATAAAAGTTACGCACTTCGAAGTAAAGTCAACTTAAAGCCAAGGCATTACAAATGTATTACATTTTTTTTTAGCTGCAAGTGTAATCTAAATAAGGTCTGCGATTATTTGCTTAGATTCTAGGCCTACATTTTGGCTTATTTTGTAAGCGGTGAGACCCCTAAAAGCAGGTATCGTGCCTGGCCGTAATTAACCTAAACACACAAAATGATTTCGTGTGTGCCGCTGGCATTTTGCCAATCAAATTGAGCATAAATCTAAACAAAATTCTAGGCTCTGTGGCAGTTTGTGCTGCCTTGGGCCGCGGGCTGAGTTTAATTAAACCTGAGCAGCAGCAAAATTTAAACGCTTAATTGAAAAACTTTAAACGCGAGTTGTCCCAAGAGAGAATATAAACGACACTTTTTAGTTGAAATGCCAGCAGAAAGTGTTCGGTGCTGGCGGACGGTAAAAGGCATTTCGATGGCATCTAACAATGCCACAGGCGGCAACTTTGACGCGGAGTCAAACGAAATTTTTGAGCGACAGTTTTTGGTCGCTGGCTGGAAAATAAATTTGCGACGCCGAGCAAAGTTATCAAGAGCCAAAAATATGGCTAGCGGGACGGGATGGAAGGATGAAAGGCAGCAAGGTAGCCAGAAATTATGGCAGTTGATAGTTGGCAGACAGTGGTGGTGCAGCATTAAAATCACTCATACGCACCGTGAGCTGCTAAAAGAGACTAACATCAGCTCTTGTTGCCAGCTGCCGGTTGCCAGTTTGCCAGTTTGCCAGTTGCCCTGGGAGCAGCATTAATTGACACGTGATAATTTAATTAACGGCGGCTCCAAACGTGGCCAGAGCTAGTGCTAAGCGTCATCATCATCATCATCGCCATCGCCAACACCATCGATGGATGGCAGCAGGAGCACCAAGCAAAACGAAAGCTAAAGAAACATCGCAGGCTTTTTTCCCAGCGAGTCTGCTAATTGGGTCAGCTTTGAGGTCTGGGTCCGGGCTTGGCCATCATTGTTTGCGCATTGCCATTGGCCACAGGCGCTACCATTGGCGTGGGCCTGCCATGGAACGCAGCTCTGTTGAGTGTCTTTTAATTACAGTGTGCGGCGCTTGTTGGCAAAAGGGATTTTCTTGTTGTTTGCCGATGACGCACCGTCACAGTTTTCCACTTCGCTACGTTTCCGAGCAGCAATGTATGCAGAGATAATTGACATCAGTTCAACGCCGAACAGCGCGTTTCAGACCTTCAGCCTGCTGCGCCACTTGCCACCTCTTCCCACCACATTTATCATAAACTACATGTGCGCCTTGAATCAACTTAACCTTCCCCCAAACTTGAGTCTGTTGTTTCCAACGACTTTAGCTGTTTCAGCTGCGCCAAACTCCAGCTATATCCGTGCGCGAGCTGTCTGAACTTAATGACTATACGAAAATAGGCAATTCACTGGAACTCATTTGCATTCTTTGAATATACTCATTTTAAGTATGAATCCTTTTTGTCGCATACATTTTTAACACTTTTACATAAATTTAATACTGATGACTTTTCTTCTTGCGGACCCCTTATGGTATATAAATTCTTAGTCAGAATCAATAGCTGAGCCAATTAGTCATGTTCATTTGTCTCTCTCCAAGCTATAGCAACAAGATCTCCGACTACGACATATGTCGGAAATTGCCGGATGGGACCACTTGATCGTATAGCTTGTTCTTGTATGAAAAGCTATTTCGTTTCCTAAAATATCTTGAACAAAAACAGTGTTCCCTATATATGAGCAAAGCCTTATCAACATCGGACTACTATATCAGACAGAACGGATATGAATAGTAAAAATGAGCAAATAAATGTACACATTTAATGCCTGAAGGGCTGCTATTGTTATTGTTGTTATGCACTTTTGATAACTATATTTAGTTATAATTGCACCTGAAGTGCTTTTCTAGTTTGTTTTTCGTTGTTGCCGCGTACAGCTCTAGGTTGAGGTCCGGTACTTTAAACTTTTTACCCCTCATTGTAGGGCAAAATTATATTAAGCGCTTAAAACTTGTTGTTATTTTTACGGTGGCCGCTAATTCCTAAACTCACGCAGCTTAAAAGGTTACAAGGATTACGCTATGCCCTCTGCAGCTGTAAATTAGAGTCTGCAAACACATTTTTGCGGCACTTAGATATATTAAAACATAAATTGTGACTATGATGGCTGGCAGAGATTCTATATGGGGCACTCAAAAGCCTTGATTAGAAGGCGTTAACTCTTTATGCGCGTTGCTTATCCATTTTTGCGTCGTTTTTAATAACCTTAAGCTATATTTATGCGATAATGCGTATAAACTTTGTCAACCAGCAACAACGCGCAAAAGTATGCTATGAATATTGACCTAGTTTAACAGTGGGCGTGAGTAGAGGAAATTTCATAAAAATGTCAACAGAATTTTCAAAAACCTTTTATACTATCGAAAGCTGACAAATACGCATTTGGATGGTTTCTATTTGCGAGAACAATTAATATAAACAAATTGGTATATTCAAAATAATTATTGTCATTTAATTGTTCTCGCCCACTGTGCTGCAATGAGTCAAATGGGCTGAGTCGAAGTTAAGTGCCGCTTGAGCCTTTTTAAATATAGATGCTCAGTGCAGCTCACATAAAAATTCTCGTACGCATCATTGCCAACCAGCTTGGCAGCTCACGGCTCGTCCTTCGTCCCCGCCCCCCTGCCTCGTTGCCATTGTCAACTGACAATGCCGCTGGCGAATGTGTTAAAATTTCCCAGTGCTGGCTGGTTGAACGAGCCAGTAAACAGGGGGGGGGGGGGGGGGGGTAGTGCGGCAGTTGCAATGCAAATATTAATAGCGCAAATTTTCTGTTGCAAAACAGGAATAATGCGGATACATTCCACATACGTCTGCCCGTGTCTGTGTTGTGTGTGTGTGTGTGTGTGCATTCAGACTATGCAAGTAAATAGCAGTGCGTGTCATTTGTTGCTGATTTCTAGAGATGCGAAAGTCAGGCACGTCACGGCGGAATTTACTATTGGAGAATGATATGAACCCTATGGAGGTATAGTATATTATAACTAGCAAATTTTTCTTCGTTGCGATTTGTTTGTTGCCTTTTGCTGCATCGCATCTAATTCCAATTTCTTTAAAAAACACACTATGCTACAAAATATGTATGAAATATTGTCGCTAAACACGACACGCGCCCATTTCTATCGCTTTTCTTTGTGTGTACAAATTGTAAGTAAAAATTGTGTGTGTATTTATTTTTTTTTTTTTGTTGCATACGAATCAAATTAATAGAGTTGTGCGCTGTGTTTACACTTCGCACATTCTATTTGTGTTCTCAATTTGAGTGCAACACTTTATTCTCTATATATTTATTTTTTGTTTTATTAATACGTGTATTTGCATGTTAAGCGTATCAATATTTACTTGCCTTTAAATTAATATGGTGTTTAATTTCGTTTAACAGATGACAAACTTAAAAGTCCTTAAAAGTCCCTCACACTACTTTATTATTATATACATACATAATCAAACTTCAGAAATGTTAGTTTCGCCCATATAAAAAATAATGGGAAGATATATGAGTTTCATATATCTGACTATAAAATTCTAGACTTATTGATCAATTAAAAAGAACCTAGTTATGGTAAAAAAACCTATATACAGAGTAGAGTGCATCTAGCTCAAATGAAATAAATCCAAGTCAGTTTTTTATTAAATTTACATCTGACGAGAACTAGAAAATTAGCCTTTAAAAACAGAGCAAGGCGTGCAGCTGACCACTAATAAAAATCAACTAGAAAATCTGCAGCGGAGGAAAAGGAGACGTGCTTAATAAATGCTGGCATATGGTTTAATTCATGCCAGCAGATGGTAATCAAGTGCCACAGTCTAGAAAAATGACTAGCACTATTAAAATTTAATTAAATTTGTTGCAAGTGGCATAAAGAAGGCGTGGCAACATGTGCAGTTAACGACATAGACATGTGCATGTGCAGCTGGTATAGAGTTAAAAAATAATTAAATGTGAAATATTAATTTACGTCAAGTAAAATTCAGTGTCCGAATTATATTGACTGTCTGCTTAAAAAGGAAACAATTAAAGTTATCATCGGTCAATGCTTATCTTCAAGCTATTATAATGCGACTTAATGCAGCCTTGTGGAAAATCCTCATTAATTACTAATTCCCAGCTCAATTTGACTTGCCAAGCGGCCAGCGTTGCGGTTGCTTGATTAAATTTCAGCTGCATGTGGTAATTATGACACCTCAACACACTTGACCCACACTCGACGCACACTCAGGGCAATAAGCCAATGCAATTGGATGAGTTGTCATTAAGCAGACGAGCGAAGGCTACGTTTGAAATATTGCGCAATCAGCGCATTAAATAATTAAGTGCTTAATTAAATGGTGACCAGGAAAATAGCCAACAACAGAAGCAGTCTGTGGAAGGCAATACAATATCCTGATTGTATTTTAGTCTCTCTCTCTCTCCCTCTCCCTCTACCTCTCTTGCGCTCTCGCTCTCGGCCTGTGGTGGGCAGGCCTTCAACTAATTTTTGTATTGTATTTCGTGTGCTAATGGCGCATACAAATGCGAAAGGTTAGCGGATAGGATGGATAGAAGGACGTTATCTGCGGTCATCTACTGAAATGGAAATGAAAATGAAAATGGTATGGCATGCACATCACGTGCGACCTCAAATTTGTAATGAAAATTAAATAAGAGTCAGATAAATGAGTGAAATAGCGGCATTAGTTGCTAGTTTGGTGGGCAGCCTGTTGAATGCCTCGTGGATACGCTCATTAACTTGTATAACAATTAGCCCCAAGCATTAAATGTACGATTATTGATGTTCGACGGGGAATAGGTGATAAGTCTGAAAAGTCAGCTAATGACTGTAATTAATTATAGGCGACACAATGAAAAGCCCATCAGATGCAGGTGGAAGCATAACACAGACATACAGATACAGACATAGATACAGATACAGATACAAATACAGATACAGATACAGATACAAATACAGATACTGATACAGATACAGATACAAATACAGATACATAGATACGGAGATACATAGATACACCGATACTCAGATACAGATACCATACACATACAGCTGCAGATACAGATGCAGATGCAGATGCAGATACATAGATACATAAATATATAGATACATAGATACATATAGAGATAGATAGATACATTAATACATAGATACATACACACATACATACCTAGATACATTAATACATAGATAATTACACACACATAGATACCTAGTTACATTAATACATAGATGCATAGATATATAAATACTTAGATCTATAGATACATAAAGCTATATATACCAAGATCCATAGGTACAAAGATAAGGATACTCATACAGATAAACAGATACATAAATACATATATGCATACACACACATACAGATACAGATTCATACACAGTTACAGTGGCAGTTACATAGTATACCTTCAATTTATTATTTTGTCATATTTTCTATTGGTTTCTGATTTTTTTGATATGTACACGTTTATTCAAACACCATCTTATTACTTCCGCTTGAAATATAGGAGATTAGCAGTGTTAGAAAAAATGATATACTGTCGCATCGATACGATTTACTTGAAGAGCATCGAACTGCGGCTTAGAGAAGATACCGTTGAGGAGCTTGTTGTATTTGAGCGCGGCTTTCTGGCCTGTGGCACTTTGCGCGCGGAGGCGCGCTTTACAGATCCCTTGATGCGTGGCATACTGTCTTTAATGTACAGCTCTTGAACCTGTTCCAGTGCCTCCTGTAGCTCCTTTTGACTGCTATGCCGGACGGGCGGATTATTCGGATCTTCGTAGATGATGAGTTCTATGGGAATGCCAAGTTTGTTCAGCTTTGTGTCTGAGCTGGGGCCTGACTTGCTCATGTTCATAAAGTCATTGACCTCCGTGTCGCGCAGCAACAGATAGTTATCCTCATTGGGCAGAAAATCGCTGGGATTCTGGTAGTGAGTATAGTCGCGCACCACGCGAATAACACTGCGCGAGTTCAGATAGTAACGATCGTAGACAGTCAGCGTGTAGTAGATCTTGCGAGTTGTCTTGGGTGCCACCAGCCAAAAGACATAGATGCCGGCCTTATTGGCATTAATTGAGACCAGCTGGCGCTCCAGCTGCTTATCCTTGAGCTGGGCATACCAGGTGGTGCGGCAGACCATCATCATTATGGGCAGATAATTGTCGAATCTGTGATGATCGTTGATAAGCGCCGAGTTCGGATTGCTCAGATAGCTGAGACCTGGTTGTGTCGACGGCTTGCCCTTCACTCCTCCGTACATGAGCGTGGCCATGCAGTTGTTGACGCCGTGCTCGTAGCCTGTCGGATCAAAGCACAGGACCAGGGGCTTGTGCTCATAGATCTCAGAGTTCGTAGTGCCCAGACTATACACATGCTTGTGCAGCATGTGCATCATCATATTTGATGGGAATACTATCTCGTTGCATTTGCCAACGGGACAGCTGCCGGGCACCCGGGACAGATGTCGTACAGCTTCTTGCATTTCAAGATCTCTCTGTTCGTTGTCCTTGGCTTCCTGCAACATCTTTTCCATTTTCATTTCAATTTCCTCTTGCATCTGCTTTTGTGTTTTTCTATTCTTCGACATGATGACTGCTTGAATTAAATTTAACTATCATACCGTAAAATATAAAAATTTGTGAACTTTGAACGTTTTTTGTTTAGAACTCAAAAGTGCTGAAAGTTGACCGAAGGATGGGGCGTGGCTAGCTAGACTTTCAAAATGGATATGATCAATTTCTTGAATTTGAATTTTAGCCAGGTTTTTTTTTTAAGGCAAGGCTGAAATTCAATCGAATTTTTATGTTTTGGAGGTTCTTTTGAGCATATCAAGCAATATACATAAAAAGACATTGAACCGGATAAATCTGTAGCCAATAGACTGTTAAATAAGTTAAGCACATCATCTCCGGCAAAATGAGGCCTCTGTTTTAGCGGTTCGCTTTTCGGTGCCGTGTCACTTGTTGTTGTACAATTGCATTTTCTCACTTTGAACAGCCAAGTTTTGGAAAGAATGAAATGAAAATTGGATTGGACTGCGAACACAAAATGCAAAAGTGTTTGGCATTCAAAACCATTTAGGGAGGTGCGCGGGTAATTCAAAAAGTTTGCGCATAGTCGGCAAACAGACACCAAGCTGAGCACTTTAATTTAAACTTTTGGCCGCCCGCAAGTTTTTTGGCCCAGATACTAGAAAGATTGTGCGTAAAATTAGACGAGTATGACAGCAAATTATTATTCTTGTTGTTGTAGCCAACTTTGGCCTTGGCTTAGAGCGCCCAATTTTGTTTGGGTCTGGGTCTCTTCATCTTCTATCAAAAGGGTCGCGGCCGGTTCGCATTACGAAAAAGTAAATTAATTGCTTCACTAATCGCCTTTGATTAGCCAACGAACAAAAATGTATGTATCTGAAATGTGTATAAAGGTATAATATATATAAATAATGTTGGCTTGCCTGCAAGTGGCTGCTAATGCGTCTGGTAATCGCATTAGTTCTTGTGCGGGAACTGTGTGCGTGGCCCGTATCCCACTTGGCCTGCACATGTCCAATTTTGACGTGGGTGCGTGCCACCTACATCTCAATTTGACCACAAAAGCCGGCACTCTAATGCCGTGAGCTGCAAAAAAGGTCGTGTGCTCCTTTTTAAAAGCAGGTTCAATTCGCTTAGCTCGAAAAGTTCGCAACAGAATTCAATTCGCAAAATATTTGCCCACCACACAATTTACACGAGTCTCAATAGTTTTTTTTTTTGTGTCATGGGCCGCATCTAACTTTATCGACACTTTGAAGTGAGTGCAAAAGGTGCATGTCTAATTTGGGACTTGCTCTCTATCTTTGACAGCTCCGACGCGCCGGCCGTAAAATTGAGAGTTGCCCACTTTTGGGATGCACACGCATGGAAAAAATTTAAATGGAAAACGGAAATGGATACGGGTATACGGGGAGAAAAAATGCCATAGCTGAAAAGGCAATTTAAAAGAAGTCAAGTATGCTGAAATAGCAGGTGAAGCATTTTAAGAATTTTTCAGCTGACAATTTGCATATTGATGGCAAATACTTTGAACAAAAGTAAAATGCATAAAGAAATGCCAGCAACATACAAATTAATCCCAATAACACGGAAACAGTTGGACATGAATTGAGTTGACTGTTTCTATTACATTTCACTCTATCAAAATAAATTAAATTATTAATTGTTGGCTTTTAAAAATAACGAGCTCGAAATATTTTTGATAAATTTACCCTAAAACGTAATCCAAGAATCGAAATAAAATGAAAAAAACCAATGCTGATAAAATATGAGATAGAGATAAACAAAACATATTATAATTGGTCTCTAATTGATATTTGACTTCATTTATTTGAGTACATCAATATTTAGACTATATTTTGCGCAATTTGTGTGGAATCAGATACGTTCAATTATTATCCCAGATGTGCATGCATTCGGTATACTTGACACGGACATTAATCAAAAAATGCTATGAACGACATTGAAGCTTTATCATGTGACACACTGACAATGGGTTCAATCAGCGAAAATATTGATTGACATATCAATTTTGAGCAACAAACTAATAACGTCAGACACTGACAAGCAGATGAGTGCGAATTGGAAATGTGCATTTCGTGCAAATTACGCAACAGTTAAGAGTGTATGACGGGCTTGATCTGTATGAAGAACCAATGCACAATTACCCAACAAATCATCGGGTTTCGCGGTAAATTTGTCGACATTTTATATGAACTGCAGTGCCAGTAAAATGTTCTCATTTGCATGTGAACACAAACGCAAACGCAAACACAAATGCGGGCACAACTGGAAATACAAACACAAATACAAATACACAAACATTGCTTATACACACAAACACAAACACAAGTACAAACACATGCACAAACACAAACACACACAGACACTCAGACTCCACTTAATTTGTTAATAGATGCGGCTCTACGAACTAAAGTTGTTGGCATACAAACCAGGCGCATGTCGGTTGCCAATTTGAAGTTGATTTTGAAAATCCACTTTGGGACACAACATCGTGCAATGGTTTGTAAAATTCGTTGAATGGATGCAAATGAGCTGCAATCGAGTTCATATATAAAAGGACTCATAAAATGTTACAAAAACCCAAACGTTCGATTTGATAATGACGTACAGTAGTTATTAGTTCCTATTTTGTGTGCAACCAAAAGGGCAAAGCCTTCATGTAAGTCTATCAAAGGGTATCAAGCGGAATAAAGGTACAATGCACACATACCTATATTCCGTTGCATTTAGGTTCTAAAATCAAAAGGAAGCGTTTAAAGTGCGCATATTTGATTAGCTTGAAGACTGCTGGGAAAAGATTATCATTAGAGACTTAAGATGTCACTGAATTATAAGTAGACTGGGAGAAGTTGTGTGTGACATATTCTGTCGGATAATCAATAAAACCAATCACTTGTTCTTAAGAAATTATATTTATTTAATTGCCGTGCGAGCGAAAGATGAATCGACATTGATGCACGCCCCAATGCTCCATCATGAAGTTATCTACTTCATCGTTAAGCACAGACACGTATCTGTAAATGGTATGGCCCAGATCCACTTGAAGGCCAACATATGCAGGCAAACGATGATAAATGATGACAGAGATGCCGTTAATGCAAACGAGAGTACAAAAAATTCGAAAAAATCAGCTGACCGATAAATATGCTCTCGCTTAATATGTATGTCTATACGTCTATGTTGTCGCCAGAGCGCGTGCTGACCCCCAGGCAAAGGACCCAGAACATGGCCGTATTAAATTCCAGGCAGGCGTCGGCCTGAACATCATTAATTTTCTTATATGCATTATGAAATTCATTATTGATTTTATGACGGAAATTGTGCGTGCCTCCAGATTTGGTTTCCTTTGATAAAATGGCGGCGCGGCTTTAAAGCAACTTTCCATGCGGCGTATACGTAATATGCACGAAAATGTGCTTGCAAACGTTGTTAATATTTGCACATATATAAATGCGCTTAATTGGCTAAATTATGTGCAGGCGAAAAACTGTGCATGCAGCAGAAAGTAAGCCAAAAAGTGTCTAAAAAGTGAATGTACAACATATACGAATTGCAGATGCCCTAAGCAACCGAACAGCGATACATAAAATTAAGAATATAATTCTCCAAGAAAAGTTTGTAAAAATTAAAATATTAATATTTTAATTGTAAATATGAATTTTGAAATAAGTGTATTAACGGTGTTAGCTACAAATATATTAGGGGCTTTGCTGCAAATTTTAAATACCCCTTTGCGGAAAGATATTAGTGGACGTTCTGCTGGAAAAAAAACGAGTAAAGCTTGTGGGTAAAAGTGCTGCCAATTGCAGTCGAGTTGTGGTGCTGCGGCGGTGCGGCTTTTGGTTAGCGGGAGTGAAGCGGCGTTTAATTTAAAATGAAATACATCATACTGGCCAATTATTTCAGCAATTTTGCAAATTAGTGGCCCGGACAATTTCTGTTGCCCAAAAAGCGACCAATTATCAAGCAAGGGTGTGTCTCTATCTATACGGGAGTGTGTGTGTCTCTGTGTGCGTGTGCGCAGATTTTCGTAGCACACTTTTTTGCATTTGGCGCTAATTACGAATGGGGAAAAAGTAATTGCAAAAGTTAAAACTGGCAAAGAGAATCGGGCCACAATACAAGGCTAACAAGTGGCTATTGTCTATGTCTCAAGGGTCCAGGCAAACAATATATGACACAAGGGCCAAACGCATTAACACAAAAACAATTGTTAAACTGACGAAGGGTTAAATCAGAATGTGAATGCAAAAAAAAAAAAACAAAAAAGGAGTAAAAGGTGAGCCACATACAATGAAATTTTAATTAAGTCTGAGTCGGTTCGCTTTTGTGCTGATGCAGCCAAATGAAAATGCCACTGATTATGTGCATGTGTGTCTGTGTGTGAGTGCCGTGTGTGTGTATGTGTGTGCGCCCGAGTGTATCTAAAATGTTGGCACACATGTATGTGCATACATATTTTGTTTACACTTTGCTTTATGTACTCTTACTTTTGTGTGTGTTTGTGTTTGTGTTTTGTTGTGTTTTGTTCTGTTCTGAATGGCTGCACAAATACAAAACGTCTGCAACTTTGTGTATGTCTATGTGTGTGTGTGTGTAAATGTGAATGTGTTTCGGTCTCTGTGCAACATAAATGCATTTGTGTAATTACACAACAAACACAATTGTATCTATATCATGTGCTTTGTAACATTTTAGCCTTGTTGCCATTTAAAGCCGTTTTACTAATTGAAGTAAATGTGCTAAAGACCGTAAAACTTCTGGCAGAAAATATCGTAAGCATTGCTTCTAAATTCAGCTCATTAGACAATTTTGCACAGATTTTGTTGGCTTGATCGCATTTACACAAATATTTCGAATCAAAATTTGTGGCTATTTGAAATATTCAAGATATGTCCAGGAGGCACAAGGCATATACAAATGAATTTTCAAATTTTGTATACAGCCAAATGATGTTTATTGGATTTTGTTTGTGAGTGTTGAAATTGTAATTTTTGAGGAAAATATTTGGTAAGAAATTACCATTTGTGAAATTAAATCGGAAAAGTCTTTAAATTTTAAGGACCATAGAAATTTAAAGGGAAGCAAGCGATTTAAAAGCATCTCGAACAGAGTTTAGCAAAGCAAAAGAAAACAGAAAAAATAATATGGAATTTATTTTTGAGATTCCTTTCACTTTGGAGTAAAAGGTGAGTGGGTCGAGTACTGTGAAATAAACAATTTGCCTTAAATTGTCTAGAAAGGTAAAATTTTTGTATTAAAGAAAGTAAACATAATCAAATTGGCTCATAAATTCTTTAACCTCAATTCAAAAAGATGGACTGATGGCCTTCAAAGAGGAAGCCCGTGGCGAAGTGCGTCTGTTTTGCTTCAATTAATTAAAAATGCAACTCAATTCATGTTGTATGCCCTGAGAATTTGCAAGCCCAGAGCAGCGTTGACCCTGGTTGAAGAACTGTGTCGAGGGATGCAAAAAGTAAAACGCGTTATTAATTTGACCTTTGTGCAAGGGGGATAGGAAAACTGTAAGGCAAGCCGACAGATGTAGCTGTTGTTGTCGTTCTTCTTGTTGTTTTTGTTGTTGTTGTTGTTGTTGTTGTGAGTAAAGTGAATAAAATCTCTCAGCCGACGGCACTTGAGTGGTAAGCCACGGCGTTAAGAGGCGCCAATTAATCAGCACTGAGATTTCCACAGAAGAGCACATAAAGTTGCAGCTTAAAGACATTTAAACCGCCTTCCGGCAGACTTACACTTATGCGTAATGGTCAAGGATCAAGCCGAAGGAACAAGCAAAGTCGAATTAAGTTACTAAAAGTCAAGCAGCGTAAGGAACAGGGATCCAGCAACAAGGACAACTGCACGTTTTTTTTGAGTGACATTTTGACCGATTAAAGCTAGAAA
Organism: Drosophila borealis; assembly: GCA_035045885.1. Taxonomy (NCBI): domain Eukaryota; kingdom Metazoa; phylum Arthropoda; class Insecta; order Diptera; family Drosophilidae; genus Drosophila; species Drosophila borealis. The sequence goes on from JAWNOR010000211.1 coordinate 6,230,935, forward strand.
AACTGGAATAGGTGGCGGATTTTATTTTATGTAAATCAATCGGGCCACATGCTCAGCATGTAGAGGTTGACTAGTTCTCGTATATAAAACAAGTACACGTATATTTTTTGTGAACAGAACGATTTTGCAATAAATGCACAAAAATGTCAATTGGCTCGCCTGCGAAAAAGCAGCAAAATTTCATAAATAAATAAAAAGCAGGTCATGCCAAATGTGACCGAATCACACACCCACATACACACATGCACACACACACACAAAGATACAAATACGAGCATAAACAGAAGCACTCACACGCTAGCAGGCGCAGAGACGATTTATTTCAATCAGGCTGGAAAATTGCGCATACGCCCCGTCAAACGGGCAACAACATCTGACAACTGAAATCATTATAGTAAGGCAGAGTAAAATAGACGCTAAAGAATATATCGACATGCAGTTTGACAGTTTGACTATTTGACTTGAGCGAACTCGGATGCCGGCAGACAGCAGCAGCTAGTAGTAGAAGAAGAAGAAGAAGCTTGGTATTTCCGCAATTCGGTTCAACTTCCATACAAAATGACGTTGCAAACGGGCTGCCAAGCGAACAGTGTGAGCTGTGAGCTGTGCTGAGCCACGGGCCAGGCACTAAATAAACTCGTACAAGATGAAAATCGCAAACATGCTGCTTTTCCTTAGCCCCAATGGCGGCCATAGCCACTGGCAATGGTGAAACTTTTCCTCAATGTGTGAGCAAATAAAATATGTTTAGTGCACAGGCGCAAAACTGCAACTGCCAGCCGTGTTGACGTGTTGCATTGTCGTTTGTTTACACAGCCACACAGCGTCAAGAGCAGGCAACAAAACTTTTCGACATGCTCGAAAAAAGCTGCACTCGCATTTAAATCCTTGCTTTAAAGATTGGCGAAAATTCTCCCTAGCCTGCGCTATACTTTAAAAATGATCCCTGCATCAGTTGAATATATTCTTTGAAGGCAAACTAAACAGGATTTCTCTATAAACTAATTCACGTATGCTCTGTACTTTATTATTCTCAGACTGACTCATCAATCCACTTTATGGTGGCTTCCTTCATACCGTGCATAATAAACTAAAACAAAAGCAAAATGTTTCTTGCGACTCACGCGTTTCAAATAAAATGCTGCCAATAAAATGTCATAACGCGGGAACGTGTGTGTTTACATTTGTGAGTCAGTGTGTCTGTCTGAGCGTGTGTTTGTGTGTGTGTGCGTGTTGTTGTTTATGGTTGTTGCGATCACGTGCTGCAAAGTTTGTCGGGCCGACAGTACCCAATCCCTTTATGCGGCACACGCAGTGCGCTCCAACTGTAAAAATGTCTAAACAAAGCAAATAGAATCAGAGCAAGGCAACAGCAACAGGAACGGGCCAATATATGTGCAAGTCATACATATAGATATATATATATATATATATATATATATATATATATATATATATATATATATATATCTGCAAAAAACAACAATGGAAGCAACCATGATTGCTGAAAGTACAAAGTGCTTTAATAAAATACACCCTTTTTTTTGGAGTTAAATGCATTTGAAGGCAGTTTATACAAGTCATTTGTTAAATAGAGCATGTTCTACATAGTTCGATTTATAGAATTACCAGAGATATATTTCAGTTATATAGAATATTTGCAATCACGTTTGCTCTTTACACGGTACTTGCGTACCAATCGGCCTCAAACAAAGCAGATGTAAGTTTCATTGGCAAATATATTCAGCTCTCATACGAAATAGCTTTCGAGTCCCATTTTTGAACAGGTGCTATGTAACTGATATCAAACAGACTATGATATTCATATATGCTGTGTGTTTTTATCAAGGTTGAATTCGACTTCGGTTTGTCCAATTTATTTTGTACTGTGAACCGAACTTCAGCTGAACCAGGTATTCAAAAGCAACTGAAACGCAATTCAATATAAAATATATATATTTAAAAATATTCGATCTAAATAAAACACTTTTTAGGTTGACCTTGTGCCGAAGGTATAAATTACTTTGGCCCCAGGCATTGGATCTATCCAACCATATTGGGTAGATGCCAATTTGGGGCAGATATCGAATTTAGCCCGCATTTTTTATATAAACAAATATGTACGGCTGAAACCTGAAGTGCATTAAAATTTAAAATAATACATATGACACACGAGCACTTCATCTAAAAACTTGTTGAAAGGATGAATTACGAATCGCTCCACGAGGCAGCTAGTTGGTTCCGAATATGACGCGAACTACTGGGATTTATTTCTGGATTTGCAGCTCTGATTTTTGTCTCCATTTGCATGACCTTAGCAGTTTTTAGAGCTTATACAATATTTGCGCCAATTGCACACACATTGACACATAATAATTTGTTTAATTAAAATGCTTGGGAATTTTGCAAATTATTTCATTTACGCAACTCAAACAATTTTGTTTAGTTTTGTTTAATTACATTCAAATAACTGCAAATATGAAAATTGATTGCACAACGTTTAAATAATCTTTTTTAATGAATCACAATTAAATGTTGCCCAACAATTTACAAAATGCATGTCTGTCTGAGGCCGAGCGCTGCAACTGGCCAGAAAATGTGTACAAAACGCCGCTCACAAATATAATTAAGCGACCAGCACATAAGCAAACATTGGCAAACAATGGACAAATCGAGTGGCGGGGGCGTGGCTGGGTATGAATAGTTGTGTAAATGTGCTAGGTGGACGTTTGTTTGGTTCGCTCGCATTACGTATACGACGCGTGTTGCGTCACAAAATAAAGCAGGGCTTGCAAATTGCAATGTTAAGTGCGTCAACATCGGCCACGAACATTATCCAGCCCCACACTTCACACCAAACCGTGGCATAATGACACCAACAAATCGACGACAAATGTGCTGGCAGTTACACAATTCCCCGCCCGTTCCGCCCTCGCCCCCGGCCATCGGGCGGATAGCAATAACAAATATTGGTCGCTGGCAAAGTGCTAGCGCATTTTCAATTGGGTTGCGATATGGGGTTTTTGTTGATATCTATCAGATACTCGCAGCAGTCCTTGTATTATTTGTACTCGAACTATTTGTCATGTGACTTTCCTGCTGTTTATTTAGCCAGTGAAATGCACTCCGAAGTGCTTGATCATTACTTGACAAAGTAATTGAAAATGATTTGTCTGCTCTTATCAGGCAAAATATGATTCGATTTACTAAACTGTTTACAGCTAGTTATATATGCAGAGCTCGCTTTTAAGTGGACTGGATCGGGATTTACCTGTCCGTTGCTCAACTTCTTTGGCACTTCAGTAAGATTCTTGGCAAACTCGTTGGGCTCTAAAAATAACGGGCATGTCGGGCAGACGTCATGTGGCAAAGCCAATGATTACAATCAACATGGCCACGGGCGAAATGCAATTGCTGTTAATACCAGAAACCCGCTGCAGCGAGTCATTGTCCCAAATGGATGACACGGAAATCGATTTGCGCTTTGATTGACTCCTCAATGCAAGCGTTCTAATGAGTGCGCGCCTGTATGTGTGTGTGTGTGTGTGTGTGTGTGTGTGTGTGTGTGTGTGTGTGTGGTATGGCAACAAAATGGCGGCACTGGCAAACACATGACTCGGACCATAACGCAACGAAATTAACAAAAGTCAACGCATAGTCAATTACTGGCAGGCGATGTTGACCATGTCGAGGACATGGTGTCTCATCAACCAAATGGCTGACTCTGGCTGCCACTTGCCTGGGCATCGGCTGGTCAGACCCACTTATCGTAAAGGACGTACCCACGCACATACGCACACTCTTGCAATCGTAACCAATTTGCGGCCGGATTTTCCGGCTGTCCTCGACTAAGTTCTGGTTCGTAGTTTGTGGCTTGCATGCTCAATGCTCATTGATCGCTGCACAAAAGTTTAGAAATAATTAGTAAACTTTTAATTGGAAACTAGTACGCAATGCTAAATCGATTGGTTTGCTTCTGCTCCTGCTGCTGCTGCTGATGCACTTCCAGCATTCAGTTCCATTCATCCAAACCATGCCTCCAGTCTATTGAGAGCCCGTTCGTTTTTGCTATTTGCCGCTGTTTTTTCGAGTGCTTTCTACTTCGATTGCATTTTCGGTGTTCTTTTGATGTTGTTTTCTTGTTCCTGAAGTTGTTGTTGTTGATGTTGTTTTATTTTTATTTTTATTATTATTTCGCCAGTGTTTGTGTGTGTGTGTCTGTGGGTGTTTGTGTGTGTGTGTGTGCGCAAGTTTGTTTCGTTGCAATTTTATTCCCATGAAATTTGTGGCTCCGCACAAATTTTCAAGTCTTTTGTGGCTTACAAGGATTTCCTAACGAAATATGCACTGCGTGCTGTTGGGTTAGCAGTTGCTGCAAAACTTTATGGCCCATACTTTTAAGAGGGATTGGCACCGGAATGGCGCTGCTGTGGGTGAGCGGGCTGGAGCGGGATGCGTGTGCTACTAAATTAGCAACATTTACCCTTGCACTCCGTACGACACAGTGCGTATACGTAATTTAACTGAAAGCCATCCATGGTTTATTTTCGGACAATTTAGGTCAGGGTACAGCCATAAATGATTCAAGTCAAAAACAAGTTTTCAAACAGAGCATTAAATTGCAAATCTTTTCAGCCTTTGGTCAGCAAAAATCTATTTTATTTTGTCTCAAGTAAATCGTTGATTTCGAAATCAATTTATATGAATTCAATAAATGTCTGACACATTTAAGGAAACTGAGGCATAGTTCCTTCCTCGATAAATTCAACGAGCCTATGGTCACTTCCTTAAGCAACTAGGTGCGAATTCTTCTTCTTCGGAATAAATTTGATTATAAATCATTATATTTAGTAGCACACTGTAAATGAAATTTGTGCAGTGCACTTTAAATCTTAAACGTAATTTAATTTCCAATGCAAAGCAACGTCGGGGGAATACAGAAAAATACAACGCACCTGTGCAATGGGGGGAGACGCATGCCTCGAGGAGACGGGCGCGGTTCCAGGAAGCAGAAGGGAGACGCAGACACGGGGCTGCATATTAGCAGAAGGGACAGCTTCTTTCTATCCATTCCAATGTGCAACACTTGCTTAGAGTTATTTATATATACAAACAAGCTGGAATGCTGCAACGGACGCGTATAGACTATAAAATACCCTGTGCACGATTAACTATTTGCTTGAGTTAGCGAATCAGGTGCTTTTTTTACCGAAAAGAAATCGTTTTAAAAGGATCAGGATTTTAAGGTAAAAAAATATATTTAATATATCATAAAAAACCTTTTCAGTATATGTTATAGCGTACTTTTTTTTTTAACCAGATCCTCATATACACATTTATGTAAGGCATTTGCAGGGTATATTAAATGCTCAAGCATTCAGAACGCATTAGCGTGAATGTTCATAACTGTCGTCCTGTGCAAGAATGTGTGTGTGTGTGGGTAGGTGAATTCAACCGGCAGCCACAACGACGGCGACTCGGACTCTGACTCCGACTCCGATTCCGACACCGGCTTTGACTCCGGCTCTAACTGTGCCAGAGTCTAATGCGTGCCTCAAGGCTTCGTTCGCAGCGCTTGCTAACGGTAACGGCCGCCATTTTAAACTCGTTTCGCATGCAGCACTTTTTGCATTCTTATTTCATGCCCAACGTGAAAATGCCGCATGCTATAATGAAATGAAATGTAATTTGCATTTAAACACACACCCACACTCTCTCTCACACACACACGCACACACACAAAAGGCAGAAAAAACCCTTAAAGGCATTCAGGGCTGTTGGGATAGAGGGGGTGTCCGGGGGTGCTGGACGTGCGTGTCTGTTGGCGCATTTACATTTACACCGCTGAGCCTGAGCCCACATGCATTTCATTTCATTAAAATTGCAAAAATACATTTTAAGTGAAGCTGGTTACATTTTTTTTGTGTACCCTGCACACATTGAAAACTGAGCAAAGGATATAAGAAAGTTGTGTCTAGGGTTATTCGTGGTGAGGCCTTGTCTTACAGCATAAAACCAATTTCCAATAGGCGCATAGAAAATTGTTTAAAATTAGTAAATAGTTAACTAAGAACTTTTTGACAAAATTGAAAGGAGGGTATCTCCTAGTTGAACCCAGCTTGCAATCAAAATTTTGGTTTAGTTCATTTTGCTCCCAGTTGTTGGTTTGATCCTTACATTTTTTGTTTTTAAATTGGCAGTTTCGCCTCGTTTTTTTTTTGGCAAACGTAACATATATAACTTTCGTTTAATTAATTTTTTATGCTGAATATTTCTGTGAACATTTGTATGGGACTATGCTCGTAATAAAAATGCATAAGTAAAATATTTCATATATTAACAGCACATATGGAATTTTCAAGTAATGTCATTATCCTCATTTCATGCCAAGAGTAATCTTATTTGACAGTAAATACAATTTAAAAATTTCTATTCAAACAGAAAATTGCAAACTCCGCGTCTACACAGGCTTATAAAGTATTTTCTGGACACGACTAAATGAAGGGAATAGAATTATGGCCAACGATTCGTATCGAGTGAAATATCCAACCAAAATCATTCCTAAGAATATAATAATTTTTAAATAAAAACTTTGCATTTATATACATTGAAAAAGGGGTATCTAATAGGTCGACACCTCTTTTGTCTCAATAGCATTTATTTGTATTTATTTACATATCATATGCAGCTATAGAAAGTTATTTTCGGCTTACGTTTTGCTATTCGTTTACGAATAGTCGTGACAATTTAGAATTACATATTTTGTTTTTTTCTTTTTTTCTTGCACGGTTGGTAGCTTTTAAAATGTGTATTGATTGGCAGAGTATAGTTGTATTTATTTTAGGGAGGATATATTTTATTCTATGCTGTTTTCAATATGCCAGCGTGTATGCGGTATGCAGAGTTTCTGAAAAGGTTTATTGTGGCTTTAATGTTTATTTTTATATATTATGTAAAAGGTTTGGTATAGCTTAAAGATAGCAAATCTTTTCACTTCTACTCAATGGAAAAACATTCCTTTCAACTATTTCTATTACATACCGCCAATCTGTGGTCCAGGTATTCCATAGTGAATCATTCTGCTGTAGCAATCGGACCTGTTTTCGTTTGCTATTGAACTGAAAACTATTATTTTTTAACGAACTAACGAATTCGGTTGATTGAACACCAGCAAAGCGTAAAACTGGCCGATGACATGCGCAACAAGTAAAAAATATATATTTTTATTTACTATATAAATGGATTATGGGACCATCCAAATGACGTTACGTGGACATTGCGGATAATTTTAAATATTTATTTTGTTTTTTTTATTTAAGAAAAAAATACAATAATTTGATTTCAGACAAATCGAAAATGGTACAAAGTGCAGTAGCATGTTTTTGGGGTCTCTATGGAGCATAAATTGATCTGTGTAAATATTTTATAGTTTTAAGAATTGAGTTTAATTGATTCAGTTACTCTTGCAGATACATTCAACCAATTAGTGGCTGAAAAACGAAATTTTTATCGAACTACCTTGTAACGCGGTGTCACAATGATATTATGGATATGATAAGTAAACGCAACATTATGCTATGTAAGCATAACATTTACATGTTTGTGATATGTAAACCTAACTTAAAGTAAAATGAACAGCTGTTAGATAGCAATATGAAGTATGCCACCTTGAGTGGGTCAACTAAATGTTAGGTTTGAAGAGACAAACATCAACTCTGGGTTCATACTGATAACAGGAGAAGCGAGGATAAACGCTGACTATCACGGAGAAACCATCATCCCGGCCGGCGAACTAAACTCACTCCTCCGCCCTTCCAGCATTACGCCTTAGAATTTTTCTTGTAAATTGGACCCGGGTAGATTTAGTTCTACAACCCGGCGAAATTACTTCTTTAAAACCATTTGCACAAGTGTATGTACATTTAAATTCTTAGGTTTGCGTCAAATTTTCATTTGTACAAATTTATAGCTGTGAAAATTGCTACCCCAATTATACTGTAATTTCTAAGAATGTTTGTTAGACCTGCTACTGAAAACTAGAATATTTTAAAACTAGCCACGAGGTGTTATGTTCAGTACAAATTTAAAATAATCAGATGTAACATTAAATACTAATCTTACATGTGGCCAAATAGGCACTTCACCAGCATTCACCAGCAAATTTATTTACATATTTTAATGTACCCCGAGGAGGGTATAAAAGTTTTATGTAAATATATGTAGAATGTAGCATCTCCGAACTCGTAATAGCCAAGTCCATCTAGCCATGTCCGTTTCTCTGTACGTACGTCTGTCCGTCCGTCAAATCTAGCTTGAAATAAATTAAGCGCTGGTCCTCCTAGTGCCCGCGCAGTATAGTTTAAAAATAAAGGACTTTCATTCCTGCAATGCCATTTTCAGATTTTCTGTATATTATTTTTAACATTAAGCTCTCGCTTTCGTCTTGGTGAAAATTATCATGGAGAGCATACTGAATATATCTGTTAAAATCTAACAAGTTTTTAGGAGTGATTTCCTGCAGGTTTATAAAGAGCTCAAACGTTCGTTTTATTGGTAACTTATGTAGATTCTCCAAACCTATGAAAAACTCTTCAGCTAAAGCTTCATTGCCGTTTTTAAATTATTTAAACCTGCGATAAAATTCCTGGCTGCATCACCGCGCTGCTAACCAGTCTTCGTCACATAGCTCTTGTATTGGATATATGAGTACAATATATATTTAATCAAAGAGTTTTTGATTGAATCATATGAAGGGAACATTGCTTGCTCAATTATATTTATATTTGTTTTAAAATATTAAATACATAATAATGATTTGATAATTATCTTTTATAATCTGGTTGAATTTGCCTTGGGATTTTTTCAGTTTATCATTCAGTCTAAGTGTAGTTTCTGTTTAAATTCGAATTTAATCCATAAATTGACTTATCTTAGCTTAGATGATTTTCGCTTTAGATTTACATTTCAACAATAATCTCTGTTTTTTATTTAATTTCATTTTAATAATTTTTAAAGATTTTATAAATTCTTCATCCTTGTTGAGTTTCGTCTCGAAAGGTTTTACTTGGGATTTTAGTTTTTTCATCACAAAATCTTTATTTTTTAGAATTTATTTCGAGAATTTCCTTTCAAATTTAAAGCATCATCATAAATGTATTTATGTATTTGGTTGATTGAGTTTAACATTTCCAGCCGTATATTTGTTTCTTCTTGCATATTTGACTATTTTTGATATTTTTTATAACTTTATAGGCTTAAGATGTCGATGTTAAAGCCTTTAAATTTTACACAGAGGCGTCATTTTAATATATGTTTTACATTTCTCGTAAATTTTCGGTGTCGTACTTGTAATGCGAAAAGTGTTTTGAAAATAATTAAAGCCCGATTGGCTGAGGCTTATATACAATGCTTGTGAATATACATATTCATGCTGCTGGAATACTTTCCGGCAAAGCTCAGAGAACCCTGCCGAAAGTTTAATTTTTCAACTAGTAGACAAACATTCCTATCAGTGCTTAAAAGTACGCTTTCGTTTAATAATAAAATTATTCATAAGGAAGATAATTTGCATAGAAGCAGTGAGCTTATTATACTGCAGAAATCGATTTAATTTGAGCTATATATGTGTATACATATATATATATATATTTATATGTGTATATGTGTAGTACGTGCAATAAATTTGCGGTCCTTCTTGATGGCGTCTCTAATCTCATTCTCTGTTGATGTGAACTTTAAGTCTAACTTTTTAACAACTTTCTTCAAGTTTTGAGCGACAGCTGTCCAACTTTTTAGAGCCACAGCAGTCGAATTTTATTTTTATTAAATTTCGTTTAGCCTAGCAGACTGCAGACAGACCCTTGGGCAATATATCAGATATATTTTACTTATCATAAGTTAATAGTGCAAACATGTTCCTGACAGTTTGTTTGGCCAAATAAATAATGCAAAACAAGCGTATTAGAAAAAACATAAATGTAATATTATAATAATAATATAATAATTTTTACTTGAGACTCTTTTATTTATTTATTTTTGTGGCACGTCACTTGGCCTGTTGCCGCTTCCGCCTGCAGCTGTTCCGTGCATTTCAGTTTATCGCTTGCCCAGAGCCAGTTGGCTGCGTGTTTGCATAGTTTACCTTGCGGAGATCTGCCCCGGCAGTTGGGCACGCCCACACGCCCGAACGCCTTGTTCGCCTGTAGCTTTTTATTTTCGCATTTTGGAGCGCGCCTCGTTTTTGGGTTATTTATGCAGCAACCCTTCGGCCAGGCCCCGACCACACTTTTAATGCTATTTGCTTGCCATTTGGGCCAATAAATCATTTTGGGCGCAGATAAGTAATTTTTTACCAGCGTTACGTCTACATTTTCTTACCAACGCAGCTTCTGCACTCTGTTTTCCTTTTTTCTTTTTTCCATGCCCTTCCGTTGCCTTTTGCTTTTGGTTTTGGTTTTGCTTTCGCATCTCACCATGTTTTTCTTAGTGGCAATGTGATTTTGTGGGTCTGTGTTGTGCCCTCGTCTTCAAATTCCTTTCCACCGCGGGAAGCGGGGCTCTTGATTCATGACGTTGCTGTTTGGTCCAAACATTGCTCGATATCTGAATGGTACTTGTAGAGAGGGGGGTCGGTGGGGACAGGAGGGGGAGGGGGGTTTGGCTTGTAGAGTGGTCTGCTTATTGCGCTCTTGTGCGTAAAATTATTTGAGCTGCCGCCCAAAAGGAGGCAACCTTCGAGTACACTTTGCTTTTAAATGACCTTTATCAAAACTCTGCAGTTATTTCAAATTTATCATAAAATTGCAATAAGTTCGCTGTGCTCTTCTCTCTCTCTCTCTCTTTCGGTTCAGTTTTTCTATTCATAAATAGTTTTGGTTAGCAACAAAGGAAAGCTGCTGGTGAAATCAAATAAGCCTGAAGTACACATATTCTTTATTTATGTTTTGAATTAGTAGTAAAGTCGAAAACACAAACATTTATTTATTTCTCTAACACGCAAAAAATGGAAATTCTTTATAAAAGATATAAGAACAATATTCATTCATATGCAATGGGGCTTCGTGGAGTCAAAGTTTAAAGGCCCAGCCCGGCGATGAGTATTTAGTTTGGTCTTTAAATTTATACGATACCTGGAAAACCACCTTATGAACTTCTCCGCCCAGCTCAGCAATATTTGATTAGTTCTGGCAACTAGTTTATTAATGTCTTTGCTGCCGCCGGCAAAATATTAATATTAATGTAATTTTAGCTCTGCGCTTAGGAGCGCCTAAATATGGCCAATCAAGTGTCTCGTAGTTAGCAACACCTGCGGAGATATACAGGCAGAAACCGAGTTGGTGGGTGGGTGGTTGGGTGGTTGATTGTGTATCTCACGGCATTTCACAGGCAATTTGTTTGTGGGCGTTGTACCGGTAAAGTGGCACGCATTAAACGGCCTGATTGAAATTTACGCCTGAAAGTTTTTTGGATTCTGTGGTCGTGTTTTCTTTTAGGGGCGTGTCAATGAATGCGTAAGAATGGGTATGTGTACATTAAAGAATTTTATAAATGTGTTTGGACAGACAGCTGGACACTAGAAAAAGAAGTCACTTGATTTAAAGTACGTAAAACTAGGTTAAATATTAAGCTAATTGCTATCAAGATGTATGAAGGTAACAAAGTTTTATTGTCCAATGTTAAACTTTATACTAAACACAATATATGAATATTTAATACACTCTTAACAGTTTCTGAATTGCGAAATATGTTGATGGTCTTTTAAAATATATGAATTTCGTTTGTTTAACTTACCTTACCATAAAAATATACTTTTATTATGCTTAACTTTCAGAAACTTGCGGTGTATTTTACAGCTTGTTTTCTAAACTGACTTGATGCAAAAAGCATTGTCTGCTTCTTATTTATTTACTTAAAAAGAACTTAACGTCAACTTGACATCAGCCTTAACCAGCAGGTGTAAAAACAGTTACCGAAACAAATATAGAAACTTTTCTCTAGAAATGCGCAAATATTTTCAGATGTTCGGGCGAAAGCTATGAAAATGTATTGATTAGCTTGTAAAATGTGTATGAAATACGATAGTTGATTGTTTGAAATTGTTTCTTAAAAGGGTTGTAGAACTGTTCATGTTAATTAATTATTTAGCAGTAATTTAACTCTATACCAAGGTGAAGGTATTTTCATGTATATGGACTTAAAGTTTTATCATTTTTGTGGCCCAATTTTCAGTTTTAATTTTAACAGAGCTGAAACATGACCTATGGCAGACATTGCATACTAAGTACATTACACGCTTTTTACCTTGACTTTTATTACAATTATTTGCATATTACCAAAACTTTTGCGTTCAACATTTTTGGTAAAAACTTTGGGACAAAAATTTGATATGTATGTAACTCATTTGCTTTGTGAATTTATTTCATGCTTAATTGTTGGTCATTTATATTGTGGCCTCCCATTCAAAGTTGTTCTATTGCCAACGCCTATTATGATGCTATAGTACCTAAAATTTGCAGAACACATGCTAGATATATTGTACATATTAAAGCTCTGCTGAGAGGCTGCTTCACAATGCCTGATATTAGAATTCATAATAATTAGCAAATTGTAGCCAAACTGACCACAAGTCGTAAGCATGACCCACAGAGATGTTGCTAATTTCTACAACATATTAAACGTGATTAATATTTTCTTGGTTCCAGGGTTTGGATTTTTTCTTTCCTTGGCTCTTGTTCTCGTTGTTGTGGTTTTGGTTGTGGCACTCGTATCCTGCTGTGCCCACCATTTTCGTTGGGGCTCTTTATTAATGAGTGCTGTTGTGTCTGGCCAGGACTTGGCTATTTGTTGTTGTTATTTATTGTACGGGTATTTGCCGCTTTGCCATGTTGATTGCGTTGAGGTTAAATGCGTTTACTTTTTGTAACGCCCACTTCAACTGTGTTGCCTTTCGGTCTAGCCGCCCCTGCCTAATTTTGGCCCCATAAAGGCCCCAAGCGTTAAGTGTGCTCTCATTTGTTCGGCGTGGAATGGGCCTTAATTAATATGAATTAATTTAAGTGTTAATTGCAAGTGGATGGGTGTTCCATACGCTTTGGATGCGTGTGTACCGCCTGGGTCATTACAAGTGAAGTACACTGCACGAAAAACAGCATACAATTCAATTTATAAATATTGTATGCATAAGAGTGTTGAAAATGGTTTTTCTAAAAATAAAATTTATATTCTAAAAAAACGTTATTAGCTTCAAAATGATTCGTGCAAGAGTTTCGTTAACGTTGCTTTAAGAGCTACTTCCCTTGTGTAGCCAACACTTCGCCCATCAATCACAAAAACTTCGCCTCATTTCCACATATTGTAATGTATTGTTCGAACAAAAGGCGATAAGGGTATTACTCATGTGAGTTTGCTCAGAGTAATTTAGTTAACGACTCAATAATATAATTAACTCGACCAATTATGGTGTATGGCATGCTAGTAGGCCAATTGGCCAGGGTAGAAGTTAATGTTCTCAGTGCAACAGGACAGCTCCGAAGATGTTTATCGCTTATGAATAGAAGCAGGATCCTTTGAACGAACACTTTGTTTTCGAAATTTTGGTGGATTTCGTGTGACAGAAAAAGATTACTAACTGGCGTAACAAAGTTCGTTTGCATTGCCTGGCCATGTTGTGTTGGCTATGTAATTAATATTAAGTATACGCCGTGTTTGACAGCTTTTAGTTGTGTACCAAGGAAAAACGGCACGTAGCATAAAAGAGCTACTAAAATTCGTTGCCACCAGCACTGTCAAGACATTTTTCGGACAACAAGGTGAGCAGTAGGACGATCACAGGAGTAAATAATAAATAAATATTTACGAAAACGTTTCGCTAGCAGGACACGTACTAGGGATTAGCCAGAGGAACAGCAGCACCAAACCCTGCTGTCAAGACGTGCGGGCTATCTGCCCAAATCTCTGACCAAAACTCAGCACAAAAAACTTTTCTAGCTATTAAAGTTTAAAGATGAAAGTGACAGCTGCTGCTGCCGCCGTTGCTACTGCTGCCGCCATTGCTACTGCTGCTGGTTGCTACTGGTAAATGTTAAAGGAAGCCAAACCGCCAAGCCATGCGCTGACCCCTAGCAGCAATAACCGCACCGCAGGCAACAGCCTAGGGATCGGTTGCCCGCATAGATTTACAATCAGCTGCTTCTCGGTTGGCTGGCATTATGCCACAAATCATAAAAGCGCATCTAGTATCAACGCCAGTTACGTGTGTTCTTGTGTGTGGGCCACCCGACTGTCTGTCCGTCCGTCTCTCGGTCTGTTTTCTGTGCTGTGCGTATACGTGATATTTTATGGGTCACTCGTTTCGCAAACGTCTCATAATTTTATGACCACGCCCCAAGCGTCCACAATTTGATTCTCTGGGCAACAATGGAGGCCGTAAAACTCTGCTTGTAACTGTTACTGTATCTCATTACATTTGATTTATACACAACCAAAGCGCACATCTATTGAAATATGATAAACACCTTCTTCAACGCTTCTACATTCGCCTTTACTTAATGGCACTTAAGTGACGTATAAGACGGTCCATTACGGGAATTTGCAGCCGACTCCAGAGAGTTTTGAGTGCTAAGTCAGAAATTAAGTATGACAATGTAGTAATATAATATTGACAACTTTAACCATATCTTTTAAATTAGTTTAAGTTTTTCAGCTGCATTCAAATTTGTCGCAGTATATTTGTTTTACCTTGAAACACAAACTTTCATATGGACAAAAATGCTTTGTGGTTTAGGTAATCAGAAGAGTATTTATCAGCGATTGAAGCTTTGAACAGAGTATTGTTCATTCGGTTGCACCCGACTGCAACATTGGTGCTTGTTGTTTTTATATTGCAATCAATATTTCCGCTTTTTTTATGCATAAATCATAAGAAACACTTTCACGTGTTGTTATTTTTGTTAAAAATATGTAAAAACAAAAGAACACAATATTCAAATAAAATGGTTGACTGCAGCACTTCAATTAGTAAATTGAATTCATTTTCACACATTGCTAAATGCCGAAATGCACATGACTGCTCACATATAGGGTAAAGCATATTTCAGCAGTTGATTTTTATATAAACGCACAGCGTATCCCAGTGCTCGACTATTGCATACCCAGCATAGCATTTAAAGTAACAATAAAAACAATGCTAAATAATTTCACTTGAAGCTAAATTTTCCCTTTTGAAGCTTTTCAATTTGGGAAATGGCTTTTGTATACATCTAATAAGATAAACAAACTACAAAGACTTGCAGCTAGGGCCTCAATTTGGACTATTTCACACATGGCTGCGTGCTCGGCACACAAAAAGGCTTCATATACAATTAAATGCTTAAAAAACATTGGGTGAACATTTCGTTGGCTCTCACAATTTAATGCAAAAAAGTATACATGCATATGAATGCAGTCATAATGTAAGAAAGTTTAAGCAAGTTTTTTTATACCCTTTAACCAGTAAAAGTGGTTCAAAGCATGTATAATGTATTTTTAAATAAGGTATTTAGCAAGGTGCATGTAAATGTAATACCTAAAATTATTCTCTATTAACAATGTAAACCTCATTAAACCGCCCTGAAAGTCGCAGTGGCACTGCATTTCTGTGGACACATCAATTTATACAGCTTGCTCTTCTTCAAGATCATCTTATATATATTTAAGCGAACACATACCCACACACCATCCGTACCGGGCCGCATTGCAGCTTCAAGTGAAACCCAGCTTCAACTAAAACCCAGCTTTAATTGAAACCCAGCTGCAAGATGCAGACCTTTCTAAGCTGCTGACTTTTCTACTCGCGAGGTTACACTCATGGCCCATAAAGTATATTTATTCGTAATCTGTATCAAAAACCGGGTCAATATAGGCTTGTCCTAGCCAAACTATGTAGTCTCTCAGTCTTAAAGCGTTTGCTTAAAAGAAATTATAAAAGTTTATCATTTTGTTAGAGGCAGCTTCGCTAATTACTATAGGAGCCGAGTCGGACAGCCATATGATTAGCATTAGTCATAGAAATTGTCTTACGTCTTATCAACATCCGAAACTCTTATCGTAGAGTTAATGGCAGGAATCGATTAAAATATCCGGTCTTGTATGGAAAACTAATCTGATTTTTAGGATAACTTGAGCAAATACCAGTACTACTATTCTTTTTACCTGTTAGCAAACCCGTATTAGGTCGGATTACTATAGAACTTGACTTCCATAGGAACAACTCGTTGAAATAAAAACTTTGGTATAAAAACACTTCTCAGTCATAGGACAACGAGAGTATGTGACCTTTCCTCTGTTATTCATGGGTTATTTGCAGGAATAAAATATTATCAAATAATTTCCCGAAAGTTGTTATGAGGTGATATGATAATTCCGAACGAAAAAAAATGTTGCAGTATTGTAATTTTGAGAGCTAGCTATCAATTTTTATAATGCTTCGAATCTCTTTTGTGTTTTTTTTTATTTAAATCATTTACATTTAAATTTGTTATATCAATATTGCTTGTTGGCGAGTCCAGTGCAATTATTTAAGCACAAATATAGAAAGTAAATTAAATACTTGTAGTTATTAAATACTACAACTCGAAGACGCGTTCAATTATAGAAAATCATTTTGGCACTGTGTAAATATTTTTGCTGCTCAAAAGGGCTTTATTTGAAACGTAAAATTGAAAAGAACACCACAGTAACCACACACACTTCAAAATATAGCACAGAAATTGTGTGCGAAATTAAAAAGAGCTCGATGTTGAAATAAATTGAGCAAAATAGTGGCAGCTACTTAAGTGAAAATATTTTTTTGGCGCTTGTAATAACTTGACTGCTGCTCCAGCATTATGTCCTCCACCCGTTGGAGGATACGTACGGAAAAAGAGCAATATGAAAAGGACTTAAGTGCAGTGAGTGCTGCGGCTTTGCCAGCAGATGCCTGTCCCGTGCTGCTCGAGAGTATCGTGGAATGGGCCTTGTCCTGGGCCTGTGCTACATTCATACGTTTTCGATTAAGCGGCTCCGGACTGGTTCGACTCCTGCAGCCAGCAAACACTCTCCAAAAGGAAGCGGAAATTTATACAAAGACAGGATGTAGCAGAACTTGCAGTTGTAAGTGGCCAAGCTGCAGCCGAAATGAGGCAAAATTGCAGCGGGCCAACACAGGCGTCGAAAGGCCAAACACGTGGCTGTTGCCTGTTGGCCGTTGCCGGTTGGCGGTTGGCTGTGGCGTGGTGGCCTGTCTGACTGACAGGCCATTAATTTTGGATTACCCAAGCACACTACAAGCACTGCCACCAATCCGCCGACTGGAGGCCCCCAAAAAATTCACAAGCTTGCCGGCTTGCCACTTAGTCGTGCTGTTAAGCATTTCATAATGCCCTCAACATGCCTGGCCTTTTTTCCATTGCTTCTTGGCCAGGTCGTTAACGTTAATGACAACCTAAGTGGTCATATATAATTTCTGAAAATTATTTCTACCTGTGCAACAAAGTGGCACAAAACAGCCAACTGCGCTATTATTGCAAGGATAATAAGCTGCAATCCTGCGGTAAGGATAAGCGTGCAAATGCAAAATGCGTTCAAGTAGCTTCAAAGGTTTCATAACGTTTCGAAGATTCAAATAAAATCCTTTCCACTATAAAAGTTACAAAATAATTTATTTCTATATCGCAAAATAATAATCAAATGCAATGCAACTTTTTGAACACATGCACAAAAGTCAACAAGAAACTAGAGTCAAGGTGGAAGCACTTCAAATGAAAATCATTTGCATTGAAAGCCGTTTTCAATGCACGAATAAACACTTGGTCAGACTTGAAAACTTTTGGCTAGAATACTTGCTCAAAGTATTTTGGCTAAAAATTTGCTCTGCAAATGACTTCTTGGTGCTGCTGCTTGGCATAATGCGATGAGTGTGTAAATATTTTAAATATTAGAAAACTAAATGTGAATTGATTTTCATCAACTAAAGTTAAGAGCTCAACACACAAGCTAGATGTTTGAGAAAAAATATCTCAAGTCAAAGACATACAAAAGTAAAAGTTAAATATCCAAGATTTTCTGTTAATTTAAGAAATACATTTTTATATTGATACATTAAAGATAAGTAGTTAATTTAAAAAATAATTATTGTTAATTTGACAGAAAAAATTAAAGCGAAATGTTCAAGATGGTTGTCTCCAAAATAAAGCATATTTTTTTGGGACCTCGTAGAGTGGACGCCCAGTTGTCCAAACTACTTTTGCCTAATTTATCTTGTTCTCAGGCTGGCAGCAACAAATGCAGCCGCAATAGTTGAATTACTCCACATATAACCAGACACCCACACACACACACACACACGTGTCTATGGCCAGGTGGCGTAAAGTGCTAGAAAGTGTAACTGGGTCGTTGGTAAGTAACTAAGTAGGCGAACTAAAAGCAAAAGCAAAAACAGCCGAGAAAAGTTTTTCACTCGATGTTACAGCATTTGGGGGGCCAACAAGATAAAATGGACACACCTTATGTGTTCGCTGTTTGGGGCCAAGTGTGAAATAAAGTGTAGGAAATTGCAGGTAGCTAGGCGCCTACCAACTGCTGCCTACTTTTTGGGCAGACACCAGCTCAGCTCCACGGCCAACACAGCAAAATGCCATAGCAATTTGTTAGCGGGTCGGGAGAGGATCGTGCAAATGTAATTTACTGGTTGCTCTTGCCTCATGCCGCCAAAAGAATGGACCCGGAATTTATTTGCGGCTATTTGGTAAAGTGAAAGCAAATTAAAGTCGCCACATACCAAGCAAATGCCATGCCATACTTTAAGATCCAACGATTTGTGGCCAAAGAAACTTCAGTGACTCGTAAAGTAGCTAATTCGGCATTTGATTTAAAACATTTGCCATACATTACAACTAACCGCGACTGCGATTCAAAATACATATACATATATGTATATGAATGTGTATCTATGTATATGTCAAACTCTGCCCCGGATCTTTATACTCAGCTGCGGTCGTTTATACAATTGTATCTATGGTCGCGAGTGCCAAACATTTTTGTTGGCTTCTTCAAAATGTCGTAATGGCTCTTGTCCTGTTAGCAATAAGCAAAGAAATTGTTGAGCCATGACTTTGGTCTCTACACTGAGAGAAATTTTACTTAGCTAACTTCTTATATTGTGGCCAATTCCAATAAGAAGTAGAATTTGTAACAGACAGTTTTCTCTTTAGTAATATTAGAGCTTATAAATAAATACACTACAATATCATTTACGATTAATAACATTTTAAGTGAAACTTTTAGTTTGTGGCAGTGCTTGAGGTTTGCATTCTTTGCCGTCCTTGCCACACGGCCCGTTCTCATGGCCCCACCCATTTGGATTCCAGGCCCATGACGCTTAGGACGCTTTCGCTTCATCATCAACTTTAGAAGTGCCGCAAATCTTTGCGGTTTCGTCTTAATGGCTAAGAAATTGTGATTTATGCCTCGACTTGTGTATATATGTTTTCAGTTCTTGACGTATGTGTATCTGAGTAAGCCTGTTTGCGAGTGTGCTGGTGCGTGATTTACATGCTCGTTAGATTTTAGTAAAAGGGTATAAAAGCTATGTCTGCATTCCCTTTGATCTGCATGAAAAAGTATTTTCAACTGACGGCAAAATTCAGGGTATAGGACAACTTAAAGGCGCTGAAACCAGCATCAATTACGTACTTTCGTTACCTAATTAGCAACAAATTTATTGGCATCCAAAGGTGCGACCACCTCCTCCTTTCCATCGAGTACAATTTTGACTTTCTTTTGCCAACTTCAATTGTTTCTCTGTTGAATTAGTTAAATTAAATCGGAGAGATTGCGACTGAGGATGACCTTTGTGTGGAACACTACTTTGCGACATTTCCATCGTTGGTCCAATAAACTTAATGAATATTATAAAAAAAAGGCTTATTAAGTAATTAGATTTGAGTATTTTTGTCCAGATGCAAACAGCAAAAAATATTTGATCTCCCTTTGAACATTTTAACGTAATTAAAATAAGATAAAATCAATAAGGTTATTAATATTCTATTTACAACAAATAACGTATAGCTGAGAAACAAAGTTTTTGCTTAATCTGAAAAGTACGCACATTATGAATCTATGGTAAAACGAGATATAATCAAGTACGCTTCATCAGCTATATCAATCTGAAAGAAACAAAATAAATAGAGTATACAACTTGCGTCTGACTCAAGTTTATAGATACACTCACTTGCTCAGGCGTTAGGCCTCCAAAGGATGCAATGCGCAACTGTAGTGGACTTTGTTCAATTGGATTTCTTACTTCTCTGAGGATCTTTAAAGCTTCACTAACGAACTGCAGACTAACGAATCGATTGCTATAAAGAAAACTTATTGCTTTTAGTTTCCAGCAAGCTTGGAAAATCCCCAAAAGGCTTTGCGAAATTTCATCAAGGTTTTGATATGTAGTTATTTCAAGCACTTCCAATTTTTTTAAAAGTCGCAAATCTTGAAAGGACTTTTCTCCGATTAACCCACATTTAAGTCTTCGTAGTGATTTCACCTTTATTATTTCTTGAATCTCTTCTAAGTTTACGTAAACTTTTTCAATAACGAGGTTTTGTAGGATCGGCCCGGTTGGCTTTAGCGATATCTCTTTGAAGAGTTCAGTAAGAGACCCAACGCTTGGCGATGTTATTTGAAGATCAGTTAACATATTTAACTGCGCGCGACCCTTAATTTCTTCGTCTTCAGACTCATGCAGTTTGACAGCGAGCTTTTTAAGCTCTGGTAATTTTACTAAAAGTTCCATGCTTTTAATGTCAGCGAATTTACAATGCAAGCTTCGTAGGTTTTTAATTCTTACAATAGCCTCAGTTTCAATATATGATATGGGTGTGTTTTGTATACTCAAGAGTTGAAGGGTTTTGGGTTCTGTAGAAGCCAACATATGAAAAAGGCGCGACATTGAGTCTGGTTCAAGATACCTTATGATAAGTTCTTCCAGTTGATTCAGTTGGACCAGTAATTCAATATTTTTCCCATCGACAAATCCACATTCTAATCTCCTTAAGGATTCAACTCTTGCCACTTGGGCAGTTTCTTCACAAGTAAGGTATTCGTCTTTTATGACCAAACATTGAAGCTTCGACGATTCTCGCAAAACTAATGAGTGCAGGAACTGTATTAGGGAACCTTCTGGATGAGTTGTTATCACAAGTTCTTCAAGGTCTGCTAGCTGCGACAAGAGCTCAATGCTCTTCCCATCTGAGAAGCCGCATTTTAGTTTCTTTAAGGTCAATATTTTGACAAGTTCTTTTGTTTCTTCATAGGTAAATGTTTGCTTTCGGAAAAGCCCTATCCCATTACTCCTTTTATCTACGTGTATCTTCTGAAGAACTGAGCATTCTCTTGCAGCAAGTGCTTGGAATAAATCTTTGAATGATCCAATTTTGTGCTCTCCTTTTATATGCAAGGTTCCAAGATTTGGAAGTTCAGCTAACACAGCATAATCTTGGGCGTCGAAGACTGCATTAGTGTAGGCAATGTTTGAAATTGTAAGCTTACGGAGACTTTTATTAAACGTAATCTCTCGACCATATTGATAAACAGATATTTCATTTGCACCTCCCATTAGAACATTGAGAGCACCTTCTCCTATATCCCGAGGATCGTGATCCGAATATATTGTCAATACTTCAAGATTAGGCGAATGTCGCAAGAGCTTAATGCTTTCAAGATCGGAGAATTCGCTTTTCAAATACCTTAATGTTCTAATTTGAGCAATTTGTGTAACTTCATTAAAACCAATGGGATCCATTTCAATGCACAATTCTTGAAGAACCGTAGATCGTTTTGAGGCAAATGCTTTCATCAGGGGGGTAAGTGAGTCTAGCTGATGTTTTCCCTGTATTATTAGAATTGGTAAATTGGGAAAATTTGATAGAGGTGCAAAATCTTCAGAACATGTACTTTCACTCATTCTTATGGTTAGTGCTCGCATATTTTTATCCATACTTATGCGATTGTCTCCATAAAATATACTAAATTTCCCATTACAAGCTATGAGAAGATTCAAAACTGCTTCCGAAACTTTGTAGAGCTGATGCTGTGAGGTTATCACAAGTAATTCGATCTGATTAAGTTGTGTCAGATAATTAATGCTATTTAAATCGGTAAATCCACAATTCAAGCTAGTTAGGGATTGAACTTTTGCAATTTCCAAAATCTCATCGTGACTGAGTGGGAAACCGAAAATGGATAAATTTGTAAGTTTCGCGCATTCTTGTAATGCAAATGCATGGAAAAGATTTGCCAAAGATCCGCCTCCGCACTTTTTTATGGATAATTTTTCAATTTTAGGTAATTGGGTTGGAAATTCAATGGCCCGATGATCATCGATTTGACAATCTGAAACTTTCAGAGACTTTATTTTTAAGACCTCGATCATCTCTTCATTATTCAGGGTAGTAATTGGTCCACTCGGCATAAAAATGTTATTAATATCCTCATCAGTATCTTGATCTTCATCAAAATCCATAACTGCCGTAGTTCTCAACTGTGCAAGATTCGGCGATTTTTGCTCAGCTATCCTCGCAAAGAGTTTTGTTAACGAACCGATCTTGTGCTTGCCAACAATGAGTAAGCATGTTATGTTTATTAAACTAGCCAATTTATCCAATTTGGTAGCGTCAGCTTCCTTTTTAAAGTGCAAAGTTACTTTTGCCAAGTTTTGATCGAACCTTATTGAGTCAATTATTACAACAAGACCTTTATTTCCGTTGAATATGCATTTTTGTAGTGTTTGTATTTTCAAGACTTCGGCAATCTCATCACAATCGATGGGAGCTTTATCAATCATAAGGTTTCTAAGAGCTATTTGTTCATTTTTAGCTAATGCATTGAAAAGTGTATATAGGGAACCAATTTCGTGATCTCCTTCTATCCGCAGATCACATAATTTTGGCAATTTAGCTACCGGTGTATATTCAGAGTCATCAAAGTCACTCTTCAACTTGAATGCGAGTGTCTCCAGTTGATTGCAATGCGGCACAATATCAGTTAGCTTTCCGTAAATTTCATTACTCATTACCTCTAATCTTGTCAAGTTTGGATTTGACTCGCAGCAATCAGCCAACTCCATAGCATCAATTCTTACATTTAGTTGAAGGTGCTCAAGGTTACGGATCTGTTGCAAACTACTTAAGGAATACCCTGGAAATGCGAGAGAAATATAATTGTGTACCCATAGTTTTGTAGTTAGCTTATACAAAACTCACCTAACATATCAATTACTAACGACTTTAGGCTACTGCAATTGTCTTGAAGTGCACGTATGAGCATGTCGAATATAGCACCATGCTCGCTGTAATACGTATCTCCAATATTATAAATCAGTTTGACACCTTTTAAGTTGCTATTGAATTTAAGTGCGTCCATGAACGTTTTCCAAAATATATCTTTATCTTTCTGCTTTGAATGCTGCAGTCGTTTGTAATGTTTGGCAAAATCAACGACGACATTTGAAGATTCATTTAAATAAGTTTGCTCGATCTCGAGGCGTTCATAAAGACGGGAGTTCCATATCCAGAACACATCGCGAAACCATTCACAGGCAAGCGCAAAACTTACGAGATCTGCGTATGTAAATATATCCAATCTGTCCATTCTTTTAGATATTTCACAATTGATTCTAATTTGATGCAATATTTCGAAAATACAATAGGTATTCAGTTGCAAAATATTTAAAATAGCCATATTGTGCTTAAGTTTCAGTTGTTAGTTTATTATATAATTATGTGCACTTAATTTCCGACATATTTATAAAAAGAAATGAGCTAAATTCTTATCAACAACAATATCACTGCATGACACATCCGCGCACGGTATACATATATATTTTGTATATATTTCGTAGCTTAGCGTGTTAAGCTGCTGCCGGGTGGACGCAAACTAAAGAAACACTTCGCGAATACATTCCTTAAATATATGATCATTTTACGACAATTTCTAATCTTATATAATAATCTTATCAATGGATTGCCCTCTTCAGATCTGAGATAGTGAGCGTGCTCCAGCTCATACTTTTGTGTATATGTATGAATTAAAGAATAGGAAAATGTTTTGGCAGATCCAAATATATGCAATGAAAACAAATAAATTCCATGCTGGAATAATTAATCTTAATTTAAATTTTGTGAGCGGCAGCAAAAACAATTTTTCACACTATTTTCACACTATTTTCCAGAATAGTTTCCAAGTTGAAAGGCGAAGCAGCTGTGCTACTCGTAAACTAAAAAAAAACCGTTTAATTTTCATGGGCGATGCACATAAATTTCCCAGCCGAGCTTACTGTGGAGTGGGAGAAGGTGCAATATATGGGGATAATGGGTAGAATGGATAGGGGTCTGAACAATCTTGTAAACAACGCAAACAAAAGTTGCCGCTTGAAATTTAGTTTCGATTGAATTTATTGCTGCTGACCAAGGTCTGAAATGGGTCATACGCTTACTGTCGACCGGATCGGACCTAACCCAATCTAAGTATTTTGGCAATTTATTTAAGCTGCGGCCAAAAACAAGCACGTTAATTCCAGAATTCTCTTCGAAATTAGTAGCATGTGTTTGCCATGGGCATGCTTGACTGTTGGCCCAAGCCTAATTAGTTTAAAAGGCTGCCCTCGGCGAACGGATCGATAAATCCAACAGTTGGACGCACTTCTTTACAGTTGTCAGTGCCCAAGATGGATGCCGTTGCCATTGGCTGCCAAGTATTCAAAGTGACTACCAGGGTAGTGGCGTGGCACTTGGCTGGACTGCGTCCATAAATTCCAGGCGGACCCGTTGCCAGCCAAAACTATTACTCACACTCTCGCCGCCTTCAATCGCCGTTATGCCGCCCGCCTTCACTTGGTTATAATTTAGATTGTCTATTTCGCGCAGCTGCCGCTCGATTTGAGCCTGAGCTGAGTCCTGGCAATTGACGTTGTGTACGTGCCGCACTCAAGATCTATCTATGGGGCAAGTATATTTGGCCAGAACAATATTGTTGCCGTTGCCAAATATTCTGCGCTCAGTTTGTCTTGGCCATGGCACACGTTGAGCACATATTGTTGGCCAAATGGCGTCCAAAGTGGCTGAAAGCATCAGTTCCTTTTCATATAATGCGAAAATTGCTACAGCCCAATTGGAATCAATAGAGAATAAATATAAAGATACTAGAGGCCTGAAAGTTAAGTTATCTAGCATAAAACATGTATTATTAACAATAATTTAACTAAATAATTATGCGGCTAAATACCTCAAACTTTTTCAGTTCACTTTAATGTTGTTTATTTTAAATATTATAGGATTTTGTGATAAGAAAATTGTACATATTTTGTGGAATTAAAAAAACACAAGTTTTAAATTTATTTCATACGGTTCTCTTCTCAAGCTCTATCATTGAAATTGAAATAAAAATTGCATTTTAATTTATTGTTTTGGCACAAATTGTTAGTTCAATTATCGTTTCGAATGACAGCAACAATTGTTTTAAATTGCTTTCAGTCGAAAAATGCTAACGGAATTTCCAGTGAAATTGTCGATCAAGCAGAACTCGTTAGAAGGAAGTATTCTGGTAAAATTGAAGTTAACTCTGTCAATCAATAAAAACAATTTGAAAGCAATCAAAGTTTAATTACCACAACAAACGACCGACGAGAGGTGACGCGAAAAAAAAGAGAAAAAAAAAACAATAAACACTAACGAATTCACAAGGATAAAGAAGCACAATAACTGAAGCATAAAGCAAAAGGGCCAAGGCACGGAAAATCCATAGACATAGACTTTCCTCACACAACCCATAGACTTACCATATGAGGCGCAACCGTACAAGCCACATAAATATAAAAGTGACATTCAGAAAGCTGCGGTGGGACAATGAAAAAAAAGGAGGCAACCATAAAAACAAGAATGGCCATAAACAAAGAAATAAACAAGGCATCAAGCGGTAAGTACGAAACATATACGAGTGCGCGCCGAATCTGACTGTTTGGCACAAAGCTTCCGGCGGAAATGGAGTGCACAAGCTCGCACACAAACACACAAATACAGACACAGACAGACGCAGACATTTAAAGGAATAGACGCACAATGATGCCAGCCAGCGCTGCTGGCAACAGATGCGAGCTAAATATAAAAGACTGATAGCCAGCTTAAAGGCATCACATTATGAGGTTGACACAAATATAAAAGAAATAAACAAGCGACTGTCTTCGTTATTTGCTTGTCACAAGCTTCTCAGTGCACACGGCACCTGAAAGAAAACCTACAAATGCACAAACACATATATACAAGCATAAAGACAAACCCACAAGCAAATATACCCGATCGATTCAATAGAAATGGTGATAAATTTGACTGTAATTTAAAAAAAATTTTTTTATATAAAAAACTCTTTGTCCTGACTGACTGACTGTCTGATTGGTGGTCAATCAACAGCCAAAACCGCAAGAACTAGAAAGTTAAAATTCTAGCTATAGTTACCTTATATCATAAAGGTGCACGCTAATTCCACCAGCAAGTGTGGGAAAATCGCAAAAAACGTTTGTACGAAAGTTGTTTGTTTACCATCCGCTCTAATACAAAATTATTTTGAAAGATCTTTATTCAAATTCATTTGAGGAAAATCCATTCCAACCACACTTTTCGGAAAATCCACTTCATCTTGGCGTAAATGGAGGTCAAAACATCCAAGCTTCCTCTGGAAAGTGCGTGTCAAAGATTTTTTGGGCGAGGCTTTAAGGTTTGTTCGAATTGCTTCAAACTTATTTTTAAAGCCCTTCATAAGAATTTAATGAATACGTGTTTCAGTGATTTCGGATATTCCACTCGAAACTGTGGAAACTTAGCGGAAATTTTGCGAAATTTGTGTTTTTACTATCGGATCGATTTCAAACTCATTTTCAGAGATCTTTTTGAGCATCTAGCAAACTTGTCCCATGGCCAATCTAAGCGAATCGCTTATTATGCGAATATGTTTCGAGATATTATGAAAAATGATACTGAAATATATAAATATGCAAGCCACTTTTTATAACGTAAACAACATTAAAATATCTTATTCGTTACCCTTATTTATATAAGTTAAGATGACCGTAAGCGTGGTTTTTACAAGAGCAAATCATCAAATTGGTTTAGAATTTTAACTATTTATCAATAAATATACAAGTTGTATCAAGTTCTGCGAGCCAGTTCGAAATTTTCCTGGA
Source organism: Drosophila borealis (assembly GCA_035045885.1). NCBI lineage: Eukaryota > Metazoa > Arthropoda > Insecta > Diptera > Drosophilidae > Drosophila > Drosophila borealis. Next base: position 6,258,179 of record JAWNOR010000211.1, read on the forward strand.
AATGTTTCCTGTGAACTTTATATTACTTTTAATATATTTTGTAGAAGGTCGCAAAATATAAAAACATTTTGTCGCTGTTATTTAAGCAACTAACAATAATTATTAAGATATATTATATATTCAGATTGGTTATAATTGTGTTTTCAGTGCAGGTCCATTTTATAAATGTGAACCTGGATTTCATATCTTCCCGTGCTAGCCAAAATGATGGCAGCCAGTTACGTTTCTATTATGGCAGATACCAGACTTTAGCCATGGCTAAAAGCAGCAACGGTGATAAATCTGCGCAGTGCTCTCAGAACTTTTGCAATTTTTCACAAGAGACGAAACTTGAACACTTACCAAACAGCAAATAGAAATATTAAATATTTAAAAGTACTTCGGTTCGGCTTTTTATATTAATATTTAAAGTGTTTGCAGCCTTGACTAACAGTTCATGCAAATTGAACAAGTTGGTAGAAAAAAAAACTAAAAGGATATTTTGTGGGAATTGTTGAAAACTGATGGCAGCTGTGGGTCATTTTTTCTTGTTAGTCCTAGTTATAATGATTATACGTAACCAATCGAATGGATCAGATGCTCATTCCCAGGAGCTCATTAAAAATTGTCTAAGAAATCCAAACAAATTGCTCAATTTCAAAGGCAAGGGAAATTATTTAACGAGCGCTTTGATTATTCGCAAATGCCGCCGCATCGAAATAATTCTATAAAAGCTATTGCTACCTCATCCAGGCTGGCAATAGCTTTACGAGTGGTTCATCATGCGGCTGAAGGACTTCATGCACTATCCGGACATTGGCTGCCGACTGGCGATGATGCGGTGCTACGAGTGGTTTGGCAGCGAAACGCCACGTGTTCATCAGACATTGGCTCAGCGTCTGTGGTTTCAATTTGGTGCCTTGAATCTGATCTATCAAAATTTGGGAATGGTCATCTATCTGTTCATGGCAGAGGCACAGTACGACAAGCTTAGCACAATTGTAGCACAGATTTCGGAGACCTGCAGCGTGATGGGCCTGACGTTGGTCGGGGCCTGTAATATGTGGATGCTGCTGCAATATCGCAGCGATATTGAGTCCATGTTGGCCGACTTGCAGCAGCTCTATCCCAATCGAGGCATTCAAAGTCATGTCTATCGCATTCGGCACTACTATGAGAAGTCGACGCGCCTGATGAGATACACGGCCATTTTCTTCATCTCTGCGTATGGCTTCTACAATGCTTTGCCCGTTGTGGAGCTGCTGTATGAGCTGCTGGCAGAATCGGAGCACGTCAGATACAAGTACCAGAGCAATACCTGGTATCCCTGGCAGCTGCTGGCCGCTCCGGATTCATCTATAAGCTTCATCGCAGCGTATCTATGCCAGGCACTGTCCTCACTGGTGGGCGTTGCCTTTATTATGATCAGCCAGTTTTTGTTGTGCTTTTTCATTACCCAAATGCGGCTGCATTTCGATGCCTTGGCCAATGGTCTCTACTATCTGGATGCTGGACAACCTGGCGCTAATGAGCAGCTCAAGGTGTTGATTTCCTACCACAGCCGCCTGCTGTGCATTGCGGACAAAATCAATGACATCTTTAACTTTACGTTCCTGATCAATTTCACAACATCTACGATTGCCATCTGCCTGATGGGCTTTGCCATGATCATGATCAGTCTGGCCTCGACCTTTAAATACTCTGTGGGACTGCTTTCATTTTTAGTCTTTACGCTCTTCATTTGCTACAATGGCACCCAGCTCACCTCGGCGGTAAGTTGATTTTAGCTGCAAGAGATAGACTGTCTACAGCACGGATTATGTACTTGCAGAGCGACAAACTGCTCCCTGCTGCCTTCTACAATAATTGGTACGACGGCGATTTGGTTTATAGAAAGATGTTGCTCTTCTTTATGATGCGCTCCTGCGAGTCCCGAGTGCTGCGCGCTTATAAATTCACGCCCGTTTCTATGGCTACTTATATGGCTGTACGTATATGTATTATGAATATATTTATGTAAAACTTATACCTCTACTTTTTCGGCAGATGTTAAAATTTTCCTATCAGCTCTTTACTTTTGTGCGTGCTATGATATAGTTAATCTACTAATCTGCTGAGGCATATTTTATCTTAAGCAAACAAAAAGTTTGCATTCTTATAATATAGCACTATGCTTAATTAATGCACACGGCACCTATATGAATCAGAATATACAAGCCTTAATCGAAGTCATGAGAATCGCATAGAGGGACACTAATTAGAAGAGGCGAGCGCAGAAACTACAGTAAGAGTAAGTATGAGATTGAGAGATTAAGCTCTCTCGAGTCAATGAAAATTACAATTACTAAGGACAGACAACCTTTAAAGTTCTATAAGTTATACAGGTTTATTTCTCAAATCTCGAATCTGCAAAATAAAAATTGTAAGAATTCTGCTAATAAATAAACAAATTTGATAGCTTCTACATTCTCTGCCCAATTGATCAATGCTGTTGTCAAATATAACTTTTTTCTTCTATTAAATTTAGAATTGAGTACATTAAGGTATTTGCTTTAATGCGCAGCCACTCGGGCTGCCAAACAGGGAGCAAACTTATTAAAATTGGATCAACTCGAAAGGCTGTTGGCTGGCTTTCGTGTAGCGCAAGTGAATTTCTCAAATTTCATTTGCTTGTGCTGTAGTAGAGCCGGGCTTGCCCTGTGACCCTCGGTTATTTACGTTAACATAGAATGCAAAAGCGTAAAATTAAGTTCTTCACAAAGGACGAGAAAAGTAAAAATTGGGAATTATGTACAAGTCACCTGCCTGTTATTACGTCCGTCTGTCTGTCCGCCTGTCTGTCTGTCCGTCTGTCTGTCGGTCTGTCATGTAGTAGCTGTGTTGACTGTGTAGCTGTGGTGGCTGTGCTGGGTGTGATTATCGCGTCGTTATCCGGGATCAGTGGCTGGCCCCAGCGCCAGCATTGCCCACTTCGCACCCCAGCATTACCCACTTGCAGCTCGGCCCAGCCCGTGCTCTGGTCCTCACTTTTATTTTATATAATAACATTTTAATTCCCTTAATACACGCTACGCTGCCTGCAAAGCTAAACAAACTGAAAGCCGCAGCCACATAGCCGCTGGCTGTTGACGTTGGACGTTGCCTGCTTTTAGGCGCACAAGCTGCTCGCACTGTTTTAGGCATTTTTTCCTCGCTCTGTTTTTTTTTTTTGCTGCTTGTTTGCGTAAATCATTAATCATAAGCTGCGCATATTTATTGTATTTTGCCCTTGTTGACGGCTTTTAGTTGCGCCTGGGCATGACCATGGATAGTCCTGTGTATGCCATTTACTATGCGCACTCACGGAACTAAGTTAGAATTTATGGTTTTGCTCAAACTTTCATGGCTTTAGCATCTGCAATTTAACATTAAAAAGATGAAGCATTTTCCGTTGACATGAGCATCTGATTTTCTAAACGACAATTTTGGAATGATATGATTATGGCAAGCAATTTGCTTGATTAATACCCTGTACTTTTTTAAAATGCATCGGGAGGAATAGGTTGAAGTTCTGCCATTTTAGAAGGCACCTATGACCCCATTAAGTATATATATTCTTCAGTAATAAAGCCAAGACTATGTAGCCTTGTTTGCGTGACTCGGGGTCCATTTCTATAAAGACGTCAATTGAGGCAACTAAAACAGCTAAAGTACGCAGAGTAAGAAGTAAAGAGTACAAGCTGGTGCAGAATAATATGGAGTTTATGGAGAATATTTGGAGAATAAAGTTTATCCTATTGCGTGAATTAATAATCTAGATTTTAATCTATAATTGAGAATTTCCTAATTCATAGGAACAGTTTTTGTTGTCCTTAACTACTTAGCACATAAGCCCAGTGGTTGTACACTTTAATAAGTGCTTTCAGCTTCACTATTCTGATTTCTTATGGGCATTGTGGGTATTGCATAGAGAAAACCAAACACAAAATGCGATGTGTGCCAGTTAATTTAGCCATCAGCTTTTGGGTGTTTAGACAATGCACTGTTACAAATTGCCCAATCAAGTGAAATGACCAGGCAACCCCTCCTAAGAGAACAGGCACACATGCATATAGAGCATGCAGAGTGCATTTTGTTCATGCCCATATACAGAGGGTACACAAAATCGACAGTGGCTATAACAGTTGACTACGCCCTGAGATGGGCCAGATCAATGCAGCCTGAAGCATTTTGCTGCCCGGCTGCGGTGGCCCGCCGCTCTCAGCCATCCACTTGCAATGGCCTTGATAAGTTTTAAGCAAACAAAGTCGGCTCGTTACAGTACATGAGTTTTGGGACAGGATACTGTTGCGCTGAACATTCCCTTGCCTACCCAAAAACTGTGCCGTTTAAGCAAGCCACAAAATGTAGTCAAAGAACATGTCTCAATTTCGTACTAAAACTTTAAACGAGTCTACAGATAAGGGAATTAACCTCCTCTGCTGGTTTATACTAAACCATCGCTAATCATCTCTGGGAAAGTAAAGTAGAATTTAGTCAGTTAACGGTAGGCGCTTTAATTTGTGCCTAAGTAATGTGAGGTAACACGTGCCCAGGGCCGACCTTAATGTATAAATGTGTATGTAAATATGTACTTACCCAAAAAGTTCATGCCCATAGAAATTCATAGTTTATAGACATTAATTAGTAGCAGGAAATAAAAAAAGAAATTGAAAGCGGGTTAGAGAAAGAGTAGCAAAAAAGGGGAATAAAATCAGGGAGAGAGAGAAAGATATTATAAAAGCTAAATGAGGGTAAGAGCTGAGATAAAATAAATTATTAATAAATGAATTATAATCAAATCACGAGAAGCTGTAAGGCTTAATTGAATTCATAAGAGTATGGCGATATTGTAGAATACTTTTTTTAAATTTGAATCAGTCAGTCAGAAAATCTGGAAAAACATAAAACATATAGATGGCAAGCACTCTGCGCATAAGTCCACATTTATTTAATGCTGCCAAATATAGCAGGTTTGTGTTTATTTATGTACTCCCAGCTAATGCACATATGTATTTATTTATGTACTCTGGTATGGAAAAGCATTTTGGTTTGCATTTGACTTTCACACTGTCCATCAATTACTTAGCCTTATCTGCAGGGGCCATATGGTGTCAGCGTTTCACTAAGAGAAAACAAAACAAATAACGAGAAGCCAAAATTTTTACACACAATTTAGAGACATTTCCGCACGTGGCCAACTACGGACTCCCCTAAGCTCCATGACGTCGCGTTAGAAAACAAAACAAAATATATATATTTATATATATCCCCACTGCGGAGAAAGTCATGAGATGCGAGAGCTAACAAAAAAAAAACAGGAGAAAAAAGTACTTATAAAATAACAATGTGACCGAAGTTCATTCACTCTATGTGAATCTTTTGGGATAGATATGGGATAGATAAATAATGATAATATGTTGCTATGATATTTGCCTAATTTCGATATCTATATTTGACAAGTTCACTTGGGAGACGTTGCAATGGTATAATCTTCATGTAAGTGTACAAAAACGTCGTTGATTTCCAAAAAAAAATATATGCTGCTTTATGCACGGATGTACCTATTTGGCCGCCTGCTGTTGCTGTTGCTGTGGCTGTTGCGTGGTGTTGTGTCGTTGTGGTGCAGGGTAGTTCCCGGTTCTGGAACGATGAATTCAAAACAATGTGAACCGCACGGCCGGCTGGCATCGGCATCACAGCATTTATGTCTATTAAACAAGTAATAAACTTCATAAATTTAACAAATTAGAATTATTAAATTTCATGTTTGTGACATTTTTAGCGACAGGCGCGTTCGCATTAACGTTAATGGAATTTTTCAATGGCTCACTCAGGCGAGCCGCATTATTTATGGGACATAATTTGCCAAAGCTCCGACTGGATTGTAGAAGCCAACCTGTTTCAGAGTTAATCTCTGGCAACAGGTAACTCCAATGCGACTAATCACTCGGGTTTCAACGTCATTGTGAAATCTAAACAATTGTTTTGTTGCACGAAAATAAATATATTGAAATAATATCACGTTTAAAATGTATGCGCTTTGTAAACGTTAGTTGTTCGTTGACCGAATGCTCATTATTCGAACACTACTCATACGCCGCATGGTACGCTAATAAAGTCATCAACATGAATGAAAGCCCGACACATCGTGTCATGCGAAACTCTTTGAGTTGCAACCACAATACAGCGGTGCTGGCAGTAGCAGGCATTGACCACGCCACCATCAGAGCGCCACCTATTTCCAATTACCGCTGACGATGCATCACCGTATGGAATGGTGTTCGGTTGTGCGAGCTTACAGCTGAAACTGGCGCTGGCACTGGCACTGGCCATGATTGATTGCAACAAAACCAGATTTTGGTTGCTGTCATTTAAGCGCCGGCTAACTTTCGACATCGCCCCAATGCATTATTGACACGCCTGGCGGCGGCCGGCTCGTTGCGTCCATAAGGCGTTACACAATTTAAATTACGGGCCTGCTGCATTTTTTAATTAAACACAAATTAAAAATTGATTGCTTTTTGTCGCCGTAACTCACAGACTCACAGATGCGATGTGGAGCAGCCTGCAAACTCGATATTTGTGGCATACTTTCACGCGCTCACATATCAACGTCATATTTATGCATTTTGTTTTATTTGTATATTTATATTTTTTAAATATTACACATTTTAACACAGTAGAGCAAAAGTTGTGCAGAGAATTTGCCTATGCGTGCCACATGCAATGCGATAAGTTTGAGTATTTGTTGCTTACCGATTTCTTTCGCTTGTTCTATAACATTTTAACTGCATTGCAAACCGGAAGTTAAAGGTTTTAAGCGGAAGTGCGCAGAGTTGTAACGACATGAGTGTGTGTGTGTGCAACCTATTCTATAGGTACATGCAAGCACATATACTTCGATGTAAGTGTGTGCGTATTGGTAATTACATGGCTTGACTGTTAAATGTTGGCGTTGCATGCAAACTTGCAAACGGTTTGTTTTTCGAACACCAAAAATTGTGCTGGAATTTAAAATACTAGTTAGTGTAGCAAAAACGTCGAAGAAGTGTAACAAAAACGTCGAAGAAAGAATTCTATAAAAACTTGAGATTAAACTCTGTTACAAATATAAATATAACTTCAATTTTAAAAGATCTAAAGGTTCTTCTACTATCCTGTCAGCATAAAAAACTATATTAAAAGCTCGCATTCGCTGCTGTCACTAGTAAAAAATTTGACGACAATTTAATTGATAGGTCAATGGTTATCTACTTTATTATTAAATATATATTTTTACATGTGTTTTTTTTCATTGCCCTTAATCGATCTTAATTGTATTTATTGTCTCGATCCAAACGCGAATTGGCACAATTATTTATTTACATTTAAATGTGCATTCGTTTGGCTATTTTGGCATTTAATTAACGTAAATTTTGTTATGGAAATTAATTATTTTGAACGGACGGATGCATTTAAATTTAGTTCGCAGAAAAATATGAATGGCGACAATGTCAATATGTTGACTGCACGCACTTGATTAATGAAAACAACAACAAAAAAAAGAGGAGAATTTTAATAAATGACTTCCCAATAAATATACTCATTTTTGCGTATCGCAGCATTATCGGAATTTTTAATCAGTATATTTAATTAAAACATCAACAAGTCACAAATTAATTAAATTTCAACTGAAGGGTCTGCATATCAGCCACAGAATCGATTTGCCCTAAGAAACTTCACTAAATGGGAACTATTACTTTGTGCTCCGTTTAATAAAATGTAATTTGCTTGCTAGGAAAATGGTTTGCACAATTATTGCGAGTTTCTTTACTTGCTGTTGGCAACTTTTTGAAAATGCATATTACATGCGTTTAATGTTGCATAGTGTGGAACCATTTAAATACTCCTTGCACAAAATTCAATTCCCCCTAACGAATTTGGTGTGACTTTCGACCCTCGATCTCATCTCGTCTAGTCTAGTGAGTGCATTTGCCATGCACTTCGTCTGCTCCTGCTCCTGCAGCCCGTGGGAAGGAGCTTGACTACCATGCAAAGGCGGAAGCACTTAAATTGGGCGTAACAAAATGTCTGACACGCCAATTATTTTGCTTTTTATATAACAGACAGATAGACAGACAGACAGTCAGACGGACAGACGGAAGAGACAGACTGGCGTGTTTGTTGTTGTTGCCTATCCTGCCGCTGCTTTTGCTGTACTGCGTGTTAGTTTTTATTATACTTACGACTATGTGGGTGACTCGTAGTTGAGAGTTCGTCTTGTCTGTTGCTTTGCTTTTTAAGTGGTTTTATCGTTTACTTGTTTGTACTTTTTGTTACCCTACTCTACGTTCTTTTTAACCCATATAAACTGTTGCCTGTTATTGGCTTGTAGCCTTTGTTGGCAGACAAATATGCTTAGCAAAAAGGAAACTGCATTTTTTTATGATAATAAGCTTGCGTTATGAGATAGTTATTTGCGCCTTTACCAATTACACGTTGTTGGGCCTATTAAAAGACCATTCATTTCAGAATAATTTCTTTTCGTAAAACATTTGTATATACATACACCTTTCGAACGGGGTAAATATCGGCCTTAATGAACTGTTTTAATCAATTCTTGATAATGCAAACTGAAAACCATTTAACCTGTGTAGCACAGACACACATATTGTTTTTCTGGTTGGCCCTTTTCAACATACGATAATTTTAGTTGTTCACTTTGGCTTTTGTTTGTTTTTAGAAGTTTTTGTAAACCGTTCTGTTGTTGTTAGTAAACAAAAGAAAAATAAAAGTGAATCAAAAAACAACAACTGCAGCATATTGGAGTTTTTCCGTTTTTGTTATATTACATTTTATATATGTATGTAAATAGTTGAAAAGTTTTCATTTGAATTTAGTTTCGATTTTTTTGCAGCTATAATTGGACGAACATTTTTTAGCATTTATTGTTTATTTAACTTAGTTATTTTATTAATTGGTTAGCCAAAAAAGTTCAATAGTTTTTGTTACAAATCAGTTTTAACAAGACAAGTTTGCTTGACCTGCATCCAGGACTGATTGTGTAAATAAAATAGCCTATAATATATCCTTTTGTATTCATTTTTAATTGGAAAAACTACATATATGGAAGTATAAGAAAGTAAATTAAGTTACACAAAAAACAGATGCTTAGAATGCCAATGTATTTCAATAAAATAATAACACCAAGAAGGATGTTTTGCTATACAACCTACACACACATCATATAAAAATCTATGCACATCCAATGAAGCTAGGAGACTCCTGCTCAAGTAATGAAATAGACTGTGTCTCCTGCACTAACACCTTGTGTGTTGTACATATATCAGCTCTGTTGAAGCTTGTTTTATGATTATGACAGTGCGCCGTTGAGATATTCATGAAGTATACGTAAAAGGATGGTCTTTTAAGTGCGCCTGCTGGCATATTAATTTCTGATTGCTTTGCTCACAAACACCTGCAGAACTTTTACAGCCGAATGCTTCCATAATAAGTAGTACACTGAGTCCTCACTTTGTGCGAGTTAGCTGTACAGGGCACTAACTTGTACAGAGGAGTCTGTTTACCTTCGCTGGGTCCTCCCTCGTTGATTAAATGTGTGTGAGCGGCTGCTGCACACATGATGTGCCTGAATATTTGCTTACACTTACTGTCAGCTCCTCTGCAGCTGTTCGAACTTTGTCTTTCAATCGTAGCAGAGCTTGTTTAGGCAGTTCATTTGATTTCATGCTGATTCTAATTTGATTTCGTTGCATGTTGTTCAGGCAATTAGAAAATGAGCAGATTTAATGTCAGGACCTTTCACACAGGGTGCAAATGAGTTCAAGAGTTATCAAACAACTTTAATTTCACTCAGTATTCATTGCCAATCCGTTAAGGTATTTTCCTCGGCACAGAGCTATTCATCCGTTGACCTACCTCAACAAGAACTATTACAAATTAGCGCGCTGCTGTTTAGAATTAAAAGCTAAAACCCGAAATGGGTAGCTGCGATGCAGTTAATCACAGCGCCAATCGCCGTATTGTTGTCGTCATTGTCCTCATCGATGCGGTTGCCCTAGTCGTTGGCAATTGCAATCGGTATGTGGAAGTGGGATTCGCTATTGCTATATAGCCCTCGCCCATGGATGTCATCCGTGCGGCGCTTTCATTGTGCCAAGCTGGAGCAGAGCGAACATAGTTGCAATGGGCTCTTTGCCGCGGCTGCATTGGCCGCGGGACTATGAATGAGAAATTTTCAGAGAATTTGTACGCACGGCATAATTGTTGCTGTGCTAGCATTGTTGTTGCTGGCCAGGAACAGATTAAATCGATGGTCCACAAGCGGACAAAACGGAAATGCAAAAATGGCACTAAGCTGCCAAATGAACCCGGCGCACGACCATTGCCCCGCATCAATGACTGCAAAAATGTGAATGCAGTTGACCGTTAATTTACAATTTGCTTTAATTTACGACTACGTGAATGTATTCGCAACAAAAAATAGAACAGCCCCTAGAGCTAGCAATAATTTAAATTTTCACATTTGTCACAACGTTGCGATAATGTGGGCAATTTATTAGTTAAGTTTTCAACAGACATTTTTACAGGCTTTCATTAAGCTGATATCTAGTATATACATATTTTATCATATTTATTCTATGGCAATTTAATTGGAAATCTGTAAAGAATTTTATTGTATTTGTATTTGTCGATGCCATAGAAGAACTTAGTTCGTCTATTCATAAGCTTAAGGACCGTAAATAAAAGATAGTGCTCTTCTATTCTTTGCCCTGCCCTGCCCTGCCCTTAAATGCCTGTCCACTGGCAAGAGGCTCTTGAAAATGAAGGCAACTATACGCAGAGGTTAATAATTTGAGAGTATTCAAATGGTATTCATTGCGCAGTCAAAGCTGTGCACCATTTCCGCTGATATAACAATAATCCACAATAATGAACACATGCATATTCATAACACACCCAGACTATACACAGACTACACACACACAGCCATATACAGGTGTGTGCGTGCTCCTCTGGCTGCATGCAACATAAATCTTGGGCATATAAATCCAGGAAAAACGAAAAATATACAGAAAAACTCCAACATACGCAGAAGACAGCAAATGAAAACTCACGCGCAGCTGTAAATAACCCGAAAGGGGGGCGTGGCAACGGCTTGGCATAGCAATCATGAACACCTAGCCGCCTATAAACGCAACTGTCGACGGTTTTTGCATTTAAATGTGCGCAATTTGCTCTGAGCGTGCAAAAAGTGAAAAGAACTGACTGTTGCCTACTTGGCCGGGCAAGGCAAGAAAATGGTGTGAACGGATGTGAAACATGTGCGAACCCACAGCGAAATTTGTACAGCAAGAGGAGCACGAACAAAAAAAAAAAGCAGTCACTAGCAGCGGAAGCACAAAATGAAAATGATAATAACAATGCTGCGGCGGGGGTTCAATTATTCGATATGCCGCGATTTGCATGGTAAGCATTTCATTTGACAGCGGAAGTTCATTAGCGCCAACCGAGGAGAAGGCAGACTGGTGCCAGCTGCACAACAATCGACAAGGGCTCAGCTGAACAATGTGTGCGACTCGATAAAAACGCTAAACACTTAATTTGAAACCACAAAAGCTGGCAAAAGAAAAATGCACAATGTAACAATTGAGGTTCGCTTATTTCGCTTTTCTTTTAATTTTAACAGAGTGGTCTCTATCAGGGGGGCAATATACAATGGGTATCCTCTATGAAAGTCAAAGCTGTGTTGCATACAATTTGTGTGGGTAAGTTGACTATTACAAAAGGTTTGACATGCATGTATGTTATTGTTAATATTTTTACTACTAATTTTATAATTATCATAACTTTGTATTTTACTATTATTATTGTCTGAACCCATTCAAGATGGGTAAAAAAATGTGCAATGGTGTAATTGTGCAAATGTATGTAACAGGAAGACCCCCAGCTTTAATAGCCAAGCCGATCTAGCCATGTCCATCCGTACGTATGTCCGTATGTATGAATGCTTTGAACTCAAAACCACATAACTATAAATTAAATAAATGAATTAATGACTACTACCCACCAATTTAAGCCACAATTTCAATGTTGTTGTCTTCTTGATTATACGCATATTCTGTAGCACAATAAGAACAGCTGTTGAAAATTTAATCAAAATCGGCTAAGAATCTAAGAAGTTATTAAAGAAAACGTGTGGTTACGTGGCTTCAAGGGCAAAGCGGAAGAATTTTTGTACACATGTGCACAAATACACACACACAGACATTCATGCACACAGATAGAATTGCAATTGCGACGTTAGTTGGGCTGTGTGTATGTGCTGCATTTTTATTTCAGTTGGTTTCTCATAGAAACTGAGTTCTTGGTATGCCTGTGAGACATTAGTCGGAGTCAAGTAGTTCAGTCAGTCGAAGTTGCCAGTTCAACTCCGCTAGAAGGGAACTGCCTTTTTGTTAATGCAAAAGCAAACGAGTTCGTTGGTAGAAAAATGTTCGCATTAATTCCTAGTCGGGCACTCTTACATGTTATTATTATTATAAGTAAACGATATAGTTATAAACTGTCAGCGTAAAATATTTAATACAATTACTAAATAATAGATTTGTGCGAAGACAACTCTATAACCTCAAGGTACTATGTGATAAAAAACCTGCATCCCCGTTGTTCAGTTCAGAGTACTTTAAATATTTTTCAATACTTTTCCTTGATGAGTTGTTACCTACTTGTTGGATTTACTTACACCTTTTCTTCATCTGCACCTGTATTCTTCTCATTTTAAAAATGTATGAATAATTTTGTATAATTAATTGGACTGTTCGATTTGGCGGACAACTTTTGACCACACAAGCATTTTAACTAGACTCTCGTCTTGCCATATGGAATAGCGGTCGCTGCTGATAAAAGGATTCAGCGCAACTTTGAACCACGTTAATTACGGTCGTGGTTTGGAATCGATTGAATTTGTTCTGTGGTTGATTTCTCTCCTTTTCTTTTTTTTGTGGTGCACATTTAAATCAGTGCCACAGGCTCTTGGTCTGTGGAACTTAATACGAACGTCCATCATAGACGTCACTATCGGTCTCCCAGAACGGCAGCTGCTGACCCAGTGAATGCATAATCCACTTGGCTGCCAAATGCAGCGGTCGCTTCAATTGAATTAAATAATTTGTTGGACTTGATGCATGTGTGTGTGTGCATTTTATATGCTCTTAACTTTTGATTGTTCCTTTTTTTTAGTTGTTGGTAATTGTTTTAGCTCTTGGCCATATTGAATATAAAATTCTTTTTGTTTCCATTATCTGAACATTATTACCTGAGTTTTATTTTGCCGCATTTGCCCACTTGATTTTTACCATTTTTCAACGCTGCGAGCTATTTTTGACACCTAAAACTTTTGTTTTCTCTTTGTTTAAGCATTTAAACTGTAGAAATAATCGTATTTTCAAAAAAGTACATTGCAGCTGTGCAAATGCATGTGACAGGCAGATGGTGGCAAATATATAATATCGAGCCTAAGTATTATATATTATTTCTTTATCAGGATGATGAACAAAGCTGTCTGCATTAGGTGTAGGTACAACCGTGTTTAATTAGGTCAGAATTGTTTTCGTTTCCTGCAAGTGATGTTCAAGGGGGTTTAACAATTCGAAAAAGCTTTCAATATTTGTTTTACGACATTTTTTGACTATGCCTCATGTGTCTGGTCCATTTTGTTCAACTAACTATGCATTGCATAAACCGTTCCGGTTCCTCTGTGATGATTACAACAAGCATTACAGAGTATTCTGTCCAGAGTCTTCTCATCTTCGTATAAAGTCATATATTCTTAACTATTTAGCAAGTATATAGATTAGCCTATAATCATAGTTTGTGCATACATCCACTTACAAAATGTCGCTAGGTACACACATATCTGAATTGGTACAAGAATATTTCAATTTTGCCATAAGTTTGCTGTTTGACTATGTAACGAATATATCATTGACTTTGCTTTCAATAGTTAACCTTTCACAAAAGTTAAAACACAACTTGTCGCACGATAACACTGCATTATGGGGGATACAGATATGAGCAAGATAAATGCTGATATGCTTTGCGAGATGTGGGAGCAAATGCAGCACAGGTTTGAAATGGATATTCGGGTGCTACTGGACAAGTCCAAATGGTTGGCCGTACAGTTGAGCAAAGTTGTTGACACACCACCAGAGCCGATTATGAGGCTACGGTCGCAACAAAAATTAAAGCTGAATCATTTAATGATCCACCTAACGGAGGAGCTGCAGCGGCAACGCGACAAGGCAAGTGCCAAAAGGCGGCTACAGGAGTGGAATAAGACCTTGGACAAGATGCGCTTTAAGACCCGCGTTCTATCGGAAAGTTTGTCAAAAATTGGTATTAACGTATTAGCCATGCAAAATTTGTGTGAAACGCAAGACAATTCACAGCAAAACTACGAGCAGCTCAGCCAGGCGCTGCAACAATGTGAAGCTCTGCGTGCCCAAAATCTCTCAGTTCTCATCGACCAGGTGCGCACGGAAATCAATCAATGGTGTGATCTGACATTGCAATATCCAACAGCAGGGAATTATCAAAAGGGTTGCTGCAACGAGGAACTCTTGGGGTTATTAGAGGAGCAGCTGGCAGCTATTAAGGAGTATTACGACAGTAACAGATCCATCTTCGAGCTCTACGCCAAACGCGTCAAACTTTGGACGCGCATGGTGGCGCTCGAGGATAAGGCCAAAGAACCCAATCGCTATCACAATCGTGGCGGCGCTTTGCTCCGGGAGGAGCGAGAACGTAAAACTATCAGCATAAAACTGCCACAGATCGAGCAACAACTAACCGAGCTGGTGCAGGCCTTTGAGGAGCGCACAAAGCAGCCATTTCTGGTGCAAGGAGAGGAAATACTCGGACGCATTGCTACCGATTGGGATGACTATCGATTGGCCAAAGAGCAGGAAACTATTGCACGCAAAAAGGCAGCAACTGATTCCGTAATAGAGCCCACTAGTTCAGCGCATTCCAGCGGTATTTCGCTTCGCAAGACGACATCGGTCCCGTATTTCAATTCCACAACGGTTAGTACAGTCTCTCCGTGGGCTGTTAAGCAGCAGCTAGACAAGCAAAGAGAACGTTCGAAGTAGTTGACCGTCGCTCTCTCTCTCTCTCTCACTTCCTTTCATTAAGTGCTGTCTTCGGTCGGCATTTTCTTTAAATCTAGTTATAAATTAGTTGTACGGGGTTTTGTTAATACAACTTATAATGTGAATAATATTAAGTAAGGAAAAAGCCGATAACACAAATAAGTAAGTATAATAATAAATGCTAAACCTTCGATTTGATTTGAATACGCCAAGCGGTTAAACGCAGTCGAACGTGTCCTGCGGAAACGTCGAAAAAATGTCAAAAATCGTAAAAGAAGGGTTAACAGTCCTACATTTATGCGCTAGCTTTGGCTATACGAACAATTTTCAAAATATATCCGGCTAGAACTATTAGCCTTTTCGTGTGAGTTTCACAACTGGCATTAAATTCTTGTTTGCCTTAGTTAATCCAAACCAGAAATACACTTTAAGAGCCTCAAAATTGCAGGCCCCATTTCAATACCCCAGTTCGAATACTAAGCTGTCACTCAGCCATTTTGACAGGCAGTTGGCAATTTCGGTGCTCGCCACTAATCCAGACAAACTCGGCTTAATTACTTACAAGCAAATTGAAGCCATAAATAAATAAAATTCGGCAAAGGCAGCGTTGAAACGTAAACTTCAGCGCCCGATCAATGCGAGCGACCTAATGCCCATATTGATAACATAAGCTGCATAATACACGAGGCGGGGGGGGAGTTAAGATTGGGCAGGTCACTCAATCAGCAGTCGAATTGTGGCTGAGTCTTGAGTTCAGCTAAGTCTTATCGATTCGACTTTTGATTGATACGCAAGTTGGTTTTTGTGCTTTTGGCCAAAAACGCAGACGCGCTGTCAGGTTGGTTATTTGATTAGGTCAACGCATAAATCCCTGTAAATGAAGTTGGAAAGCTGGCGCGCCTGGCTCAGCGTATCAATTTTAATAAATTTACACATGCTCCGCCATTAATTTCAGTTAATTTGCAATTTTTCATGCCTACCGCACGACATTTAGCGCCGGGTACCCAGTTTCCTCGATTCCGCCATTTGGCCTTCATGCTTACCTTTTGCATATGCCAGCCGTACATCAATGACATACAGGCGAACGGCAGAGTCGTAAATATTCACGAAGGCAGCCAATATGTTTACACGCACACGATTTCAGCGCCTGAGCGGTTTTAGGCTTCCGCATTTGCTCTTTGGTCTTGTGAATTTCCAACCCTGCAGCCCATTCGATGGATCATAAATTCACCGACGTGTCGTAATTCTTCAACGAGCTCTCCAAGTGGGCGGAAGCAGCGGCGCAGCAGCTACAAGTTATTCGGCTTATTGGCGCTTTGCTGAAGCGATTTGGCTAATAGTTGGCAAAAGTTTTGCCGTCTGCAGTAAAAGACATCCAACTTTCACTGAGCTAAATATTAAAATTGTCAAAACTTTGAGAACATCTTCAATATGCTAGTGCTTACTCTACACACAAACATAACGAGTGAGCTTGAAAGCTTGGGCAATTACTTTAGGTTCATCCAAGCAGACATAAAGTTTTCTTTCTATTTTTTTTTTATTTGTAACCAATAGATCGCATCTCTTTTAGATAACTAACCCGGAATTATATGATTTATATTATAATATTTTGAATGAAGAAGGATAATTGAACTAAAATTAATGCGTTTATCGCAACTTGTGCGCTTAGTTCTTGGTTGGTTGCGTGCTACCAAGTTTTATGTGTGGCAGCGTGTTTATGAATTTGCCCAAGAGGAATCCATAAACCGAAACAGCTCGGGAATAGTTAAAATTTGTGTTGGTAAGGTGCTTAACTCATTTGAAATTAATTAAAAAGCTGTCAAGAGCAGATGGAGGGGCGATGAGTACCATTTTGGTGGGGATGGGGGGTTGGGGGGTTGGGGGGTTGGTGAGGTACATTCAACTTGAGGCCATTGCAAATAACACGCGTTACGTATACGCGTTAAGTATACGCATTGTACGGCATTGACGGAAGAACGAAAGGCAGGCGGCAGGAAATTACCAGGTGAGTCAACAGTTTTTTTTTTTCTTCACATATTTTGCAGCTCCATTATCAAGAAAACCTTTTAAAGCGCATAACAATAACGAAAATTTGAAAGAGATAAAAGACGTACGTGGGCCGGCAACGGAAATGATTATATCTCCTTGCCAGGCCAGGTGGAGGGCTGCCATTGTTGGCAACGTTGTTGTCATTGCGAGCCATTGTTCCACTGCCATGCCAGTGCAATTTTCATTTGGTCGGCCGTCTCTGGCTAATGTCCTACACTTGCGCCGTTATCAGTGACAAACGGCCAGGTCGTAAACTGAGAAAACGAACCGGAGAAATCAAGCAACACGAGCGCAATTTACACATTTAAAATTCAAATAAAGTCATTTGCATGCAGACACAATGAGTAGAGCCGTGGAACAGGGGACAAGCGGTCCAGCGGACAAGCGGACCAGCTGGACAATGTCGCAACATTGTACATATGCGACTATTTTGACCGTCTGACCTTTGAACTCGGCCCGGTGTTCCACCAAAATGGCCGTCTGCTATTTTTGCTTTTTCAACATTTGTCATCATTAGTCCCCCGGCCTAACAGAACTGTCAAAAAAGGTAGGCAGGATAATGAAATGGCAGCTGGATGGTGACTGGACTAGACTCTGCTATCAGAATGGTCTGAAAGTGGGAGGATTTCATGTCAACAATGGTGCCCCAAAAAATGTACAACGTTTGCATAAATGTTATAAAAACACACCTGCAAATTGCAGAAAAATCTCAGAACTATAAATCACTAAAAACTTTGACCTTTAATTCGAATAAGTAAATTGATGCTGCAGAGAGAAAACAGTTCTGTGCAAATGTATATATGTATATGAGTATTAAATTAATTAAAATGTAAAGAAGTGCAATACAAATACAAATATTGGGTTTGTTGTGTAAAAAATTCAATTAAACAAATAACAACTCTTTCTGATGACTTTGCTGACACATTACTGCCCGTAATGGCCATACTCAATGATTTATTAACTGACTCCATTGAGATTTTCAACCATTTTGGCCATTTTTCATTTCGGTTTGGCTTGCAGCCCGCATGACTTCGGCAAGGCAAAGGCTTTCTGACAATTTTGGCAAGCATGTAAATATTATTTTTCTACTTCTCCCCATGTGGCACGCACAAAATATCGAAAATTCAGACCGACTGGTTCAGACTCTGAAGCCATGTCAAAAAGTTTTCACTGTACAGACGCATATGTACATAACTGAAAAGGGAACAAAGAGCAACGCTCACACACTTACAGTTTGTGCCTGTTTATTCAATCAACAACCGGCAACTTGATAAGAGTGGAACAGGAACTCAGACGGCACGGCAATGTCACAATGCAAAAGCACATGACAAACGAAAGATGACAGTTGCCATGTTAGAAAATGTCGCACAACTACACATATGTGCGTGTGTGTGTGCGTGTGTGTTTGTATGTGTGTTTGCGGCTGAGTTTTTCTTCCTTTCATTCTTTTTTTTTACATTTGTTGCCAGGTGGCTTGTCAGGGATCCAAAAGTTTTTCTGCCATTTAAATCATGTCAGTTTATCTAAGCAACACCTCACAATCCACCCTCGGCAACAGTTGCCACGCCCACTGCTGCGCCCCGCATAGGCGCCTTTAGGTTGTGGCCACAACATTTTTCCGCTGTTTTTGGCATCTTGTCAAGTTTGCCATCAGTGGGCAACACTTTTGTGTTTCTCCCTGTTCGTTGTTTTGACTGACTTGCAATTTTCATTGCGTGTGGAGAGGACATAAAACATTTTCCCCGCCAACTTTTATTTTTATACAAAGTATACTAAGTACTTCAGTATTTTGCTTTTCATATAACTGCGATTTTGTTGGGTAGCTCCAAAGAAAAAATAAGTTTAGAAGGCATTTTTACAATTTTGTTGATTATAATTGCTTGAGCCTTAGGCTTGGGTGGAATGGAATAAGTGAAATACTAAACTAAACTCTATGATTATTCAATCGTCAGCAGAAATATTTAAGTACAAAGTATAATCAATTATTTTAATTGCAAAGTGCAAAGCAGAAGGATATCAAATTATTGACAGAGGTTATGCAACTGTGAACGGAATGCATTGACGAACAATTGCTAATTAAACAGAAACAGTTAATTACTCAGCTCAAAATGAATACGTAGTGTGTTCTACTGAATTCGCTGTTTGTTAAATTAATTGCAAAGTTGGCATAGTAATTTAACAATAAATATGACCATGTTAAATGTTGTAAATAAGAATGGAAAACGCACAAAACTGTCAGCGCACAGAATGAACTATTACTGAAGCTGGACACATGAGACAGCACAACAATCAACTGAATGTGCGACAACTGTAAGTATGTGTGTGTGTGTGTGTGTGTGTGTGTGTTGGAGGGCAGTCACATGCTCATTCGCATTTAAAATTAATTATACGCCGAGTGTTGCAGCCAACAGCTATGCGTCATTCGCTTAAGCGCCTCATTTACTGACCCACTGCACTGCCCGGATGAGCTGCAGCTAAGAAATGCGAAGAGCAAGTGGGAAAAATGTATGACCACACTTTAAATTCACTTTAGTATCTAATTAATGAGAGCTGGCTCTTCATTTGGCTTGTTTAATGCGCACTTGCAGTCTCATTGCGTAGCTCTTGTTTCTTGCCTTAGAGATTTATAGACGTGTTTAAGCAGCACATAGCTTCCAGTCACACGACGTATTTATTAGTATTATTTATTTACAACCAACTAAACAGAATTTATAGAAATCATAAATTGCCCTTAAACTCTTGTATAGACATAACTAAAGCTCTTATTGCACATTTGTTTGTTTCTCATTATATGCTTTATTTATGTTGACTTCAGAGCTGTCAATCAAAAATAAATACATAAAAGGATTTGACGGCTCTTTAGCCAACTGTGCGGAATAATTAAATGTTGAACATTTAAATTCAAACTAAAATGCCAACAGAAATTTCAAGACACAAATTAAACTATAGACAAGAAGAGTCAAGAGATAGATGACATTACCTAAAAACATGCCTCCTCTACAGTTTAAGTCTTCCAATTTCCTTAATTAACTATTATTCATTATGCTTTTAAATAATTCAAGAAATTCAAGAAAATGTAGACGCAATGTTTATGCAGCTCATTTTAAGAGCACTTAAGTTAATTAAGATATTGTTTAAATTTTAAACAATAACTAACAAACTTATATGTGACATAAACAAAGTTTAAAACATGTCAGTATCAGGCTTAAATAAATATATATAAATTGTGGCATTTGTGAATTGACCCCGCAAGAAAATTGAAAGCGCATCGAGAACTCAGCCACGCGGTCAATGTGGCAAACAGCGCAAACAAAAGTTTTTTTTTGTTTGTGGAATTGTGTGTACGGGGCCATAAAATAGAAATTAGTTGCAATTGGAGTTTGCGTTTTGCTTTTGGTTTTACGGTTTTGTTGCGGTCGATTTTTCTCTGACCATCGTCATGTAGCTGCAGCTGCTGCCCAAACAGACCGTGTCCCCAGTCCAGCTGTCTGACCAGCATGCATTTCCGCTTTGGATTGCCGGAGGGCAAACTATTTGGCTGCGTTGAAACTGAAATCTCACATACTAATTTAGGATTCTTTTGCATGGAAGCGGACAACAGAACAGAGCATCATTTGTTGCCCAAAAAAGTTGAGCTGGTCAATATATATATATATTTCAGTTGATTTCTGGTTTGCTGATTCTGTTCAATTTTATGGCTTAAATATGCACGCCGGAAGTGCGTGTTAATCGAACGGAAAAGGAAGTACCATCTAATGTTCGTTGGCAATTTCATTTGAATTTCAGTTTATTGATTTAATTGTAATTAAAGATAGGACTATCGGACCCTTCTATTCGTATGGAATTTTGCTTGCATATGGTGCATAGCATTTGTAATTGGATTCCACAATTGATATAGCTTAAAGTTGAAATGCAATTCCGAATTTAATCGGTGTTATTATCGCTAATTGATTGGCATTTATTGCCACAGACATTTCTATTCCAGCTAATTATCAAAATTGAAAGCAGTTATAATCGATGGGCCGCGAATCCATTTAAGCAAATTGTTTCCAAATTCATCAGTTATGGTCGTTAGACCTACATCAAGTTATGGAGTCCAATGCATATTACGTATACGCAGAATAATTATAATTGCATGAGTTGTCATTGCTGTTGCTACTCAACTTTTTTTTTTATTAAGTTTCCTCTAACATGGTCTCTGCGCTTTATTCGTGTGTCGAATAAATCTTACAAACAATCAATAAATATCCATTTATTGTTTTGATGACTTTTGTGCCCCCGAAAAAAAGTTCGCTTGACCGCAATATAAATATGTCTGCACATGGCAATCAATAAAATCAAACAAATATTTTTTACGCCATTCCAAATTGACACAAACAGCAAATCAAAAAGCGCGTCCATCAATATAACGTTTACCGCACACCCACACACACACACACACTTACACCGACAAATACATTTTGCCCAAAAGCCAAATACAAGCGCCACACGAGACACTTGACTGCCCCCAAAAATTTGCAATGTTTTCATTTTTCTTTTTTTTCACATTTTAGCAATTTTGCCTGGCACAGCTCGTCCCGATTTGTAGGACACATATTTTTTTGTGGGTCAGAAAAATGAAAAGAAAAATGCTCTAGGCATATGTACAACACATCATTTTTTTTGATAGTCTCATTGTACGTTTATCTGCCATTATTTTCATTGGCGATATGCACCTGTACTACAATTTTTTGTGCTCAATGACCTGACAACGGGCAGCTGGATGGTCCGCTTGGTTATGCCAATTAGCCTTATCACTTTTCGTGGTATTACTTGGTTGTGTATTCTACCACGTAAATCCTTAAAGGCATTAAAAACTTTTGGAATTACTTTATACTCAGCCATAAACGGACAACTTTATAAGTCAATAGTTGGACACGCTTCGTCGTGCGGTTTACGAAAAATTCGAGGCCAGAGTCTTTTAATGCCGTTCGCTTCTGCTTGTTCCAGGGTATATTATAGTCAAGCACATGCCACGGGGTATTTCCTGTTTTTTTTGGCGCAGTTTCACGATATTTAAATAATTTTCAAACGTGACAAATTGATTTATGTATGCATTAATTGGCCCAATTTATTTATAGGTACATAAATTCATTATCTTATTTTACGAGTCTTTTTGATGTAGCACATTTCAATATTAAAATGATTAAAATTGTGTTCATTTTACGTACATGATTTTTACATGCTTTTCCCATTTAATGAATCGCTGTATTAAATATTAAAAGCGCAACCAATCACTTTAGAAACAATTTGTGGCCAACGGATAAATCCCACAAATGCTATTGCTGCATTTATAAAATAAAGAACTGCTTTCCTAGTTTGTCTGACAGTCCAAAACAAATACAAATAGAGAAATAGCATGAAAGCTTTTATCTTGCTGTGATATCATTCATTTCCACGCGGAAATCAGCTTAAAATATTTGCAAAAATACGTGGATTTATATATTTATATAAACGATTGCATGGTTAGACTTAAATATGGTTTTTACATTGCAAACACAATAAATAAAATATCAAAAAAAAATCCCCTGTGTATACAAAAAATGCGCTTAAAAGCTTTGAGCCAGCCAGCGTTCTATAAAATTTTTGAGTTTACCCAGCATATTGATGACACAAATTCAAATGATAAAAGTAAACCATAATGGGTTATTTTTATATCCTTTACCCATTGAAAATGGTTTAATAGGGTATAATGGTTTTGTGCAAATGTATGTAACAGCGAGTAGGAAGCATCTCCGGACGCATAAACTATATATATTCTTGGTCAGCATCAATAGCCGCGGCGAACTAGCCATGTCCCTATGTCTGTATGTTCGTCCGTCCGTCTATGAATACGTATGCATGAACGCGTCGCTCTCAGAACCTATAAGCGAAAGAGAAATTTTGAACATAGATCCTCCTAGTGCCCGAACAGTATGAGTTTTTTTCCGATAACGGATAACG
Source organism: Drosophila borealis (assembly GCA_035045885.1). NCBI lineage: Eukaryota > Metazoa > Arthropoda > Insecta > Diptera > Drosophilidae > Drosophila > Drosophila borealis. The sequence continues at coordinate 6,281,362 of JAWNOR010000211.1, forward strand.
ATAATCAATAACCCTGGTTCCCTGTTTCTAGCCAATCGATAAGAATCGATATCGAATCCTGTCTTTTGAGCAAGTCCCTTAGGTCTTAAGGGCAAGAATAAGTAAGCTTGCCAAGTAGCATTTAAAATTGTATATATTGATCAACTAACTGTGTTATAGCTACCACCGAACTCTTTTCTCCCTCCCCTTAGAGAGAGCTGCGCTTGGTGTTTGTAGAAGAAGGTTCAGGGTATCGGTTAGTCGTGTACAATCTAATAGAGCACTCTTACATGTTTTGAAGTGCGCTTAATAGCATTTCATATGGCGTTTTGTATAGCTTACACCGTGTCACTTAAAAAGCGCAACTCATCGCAACATGTGTAATTCGTATCCGGCTATACGACAATTCCATCTTTATCAGGTATTCGTTTATTGAGTAGAGTCCTCCGAGAGTTGTCTCTGTTTTCATTTGCCAGTCAAATAAAATAAAAGGGAAATGAATTAAAGGAAGCGTTTATTTCAGCCGGATCATGTTAACACCTTTGATTGATTTCACTAACCACTTAAAAAATTAATAATAAATTGGCTGGCTTTTTACGGCTTCTCAAATTGCGCAGATAATTGAACTTAAATGTTAAAAAATGTTGCTTTTCCCTATTACCTCATCAAACAGTTTCAATTGCAAATTGTTTATTCTATTTTCCACTGACGCCTCGAGGAAGTGGAAATTATGCTTATAAGTGTGCTGTGGGTAAAAATAAACAGCAGCAAATGGGCAAACAGAACGCACAGTTATGCGAACAATGTATATATATATATATTCTCATTCTGTTTCCATTTACGTACATTTTTCGAATAGTTTGAACTTTGCTTAAGGTTTGAATGTAAAGATTTCCTTTCTTATGGCTTCTAATTCAATATTTAAACATTTATCATTTAAAACATGTTTGTTTACTGCAGCTTTTCATTTAATTTGCTCATTTACTCCACATCCGCATCGTTTGACGCTAGTAATTTAATATTGCCACCCCGTCATTTTGTATATATAAATTCGCCTCGCTTATGCTGTTTATTTAACTCATTTTGCATGTTGACTTTCATGCGCGTAATTTTTATGTCAACAAGCCTCATGTTGGGGGCGCCCCTGTTCAGCTCTACACGCTCTTTTTAGAGCGTCAACTAAGCAGTTTTTAATGAATAAGCCACAAAATTACCTGGGTGTGTTAAGCAGCAAAAACACTCTTTTCGCCAGTGCCAAAGGTCAAGTGCTCAACCGTCAACATGTTGGAATTTGCGGGAATTTAACGTTGCATTGGCCAACTAATCCAATAAACGCTTTGAGTTAACATAATATACGAATTTTTGCCATATTTTAAGCCCTCTAAGATTAGGTTTGTGTGTGTGTGTGTGTGTGTGTGTGTGTGTAAGGGCAGCTGTTGCTGCTATTGTATTTTATGTACTTTCTTATGCACATATGCGACGCAGAGTAATTAGAAATTTAATTGGATTTGAAAGAAAATGAAATTTTAATGTGTTAGCTAGGCAATTACATTAAAAAACAAGCACAGGCACGCACACGAAGTCACAGTCACCTACAGGCGTGCACAGAGCTTAGCAAATACATGAATAATAAAGTAGACATCGAGCACAGGTGAAAAGCAAAGACAAATGGAAAAAAAAATGTGTATTCCAACCAAGTACAACTTACATTAATTACCTGCAAACTAATTTTAAAATATTGCACACACGACATGCCTGTCAGCAGCACATCAAAAAGTTTACACGGGCTATGTGTGAAATTTGCCAACTGCGACGCTCTGCTGAGAAAGTTTGACACTTAATACATACAAACATTTGCCTATGCGGATATTGAAACGCTTCTGGGAGTTAACCATTTGTCCATATTAATGAATCACATATAATCTAACTGGCAAACGATAGCTAACTGATTGGCATGCTGAAGCAAATTCAATGGCCGGCTGCCTCCATTTAAAAACAGTAATTAAATTCAGCCCAGTAAACATTCGCATTTGTGAATTGTTGCTCTGGGTGATAACAGTTCGTAACAAGGTTGCCTACATTAGTGCGGACACATTTCAATGCGGAGCAACAACAACAACAACAATTAGGCACTACGCCATTTTGGTGCTTACAGGAAACTGTAACGGAAAATTTTGAAGAGGCGCAAAATCAAAGCACGCACAAAATTATAATTATTTCATGTGTGGAAAATGTGCGGCATACATAAATGGAAAACCACGCAGCCAAATCCGAGGTGCAAACTTATAGTTTCCGAAAAGCCCATCAAAGTGAAATCTGTATTTGGCATAAAAAACGTTTAAGAATTCTAGAATAGATGATAAAAGTTTAAGTTAATATAACTTCGACATTGTACATTTATTTCTAATCTTTTTTGTTTTAAGGCCGAGCAAACTGCACGGGCAACCCCTTAAAAAAGTTGGAATTTAATTTCATGAAAATTAACAGAGTGTGTCGCATTTGTGTTTTACATAATGCAGGTTAAATATGAGGTACGGGGTGCGGGGGGAGACATGTTGGAATAGATGTGCGAATACAGTTTTACGGCAAAAACACATGCACACAAAAAGACATGTATGGTAATCATCTATCAAACATTACGTTGTTGTACTCGTGCCTATCCGCCGTATCCCCCCCACCGTTACGCATCCACTTGCATTCGTATCTACGCTTATTTTAATTGTTGCTTTTGATATGCAAAATTGTGCACATTTTATTATCTACGCTACGCAGGTTCTTTTATCCTTGGTCCGGTTTCTGGTAGTTGTGTGTTTGGGTGGCTCGTTGACAAAATTGAAATATAATTTTCCGCAGTTTAGACCGAACATAATAAAAATGCATTTGGCGAGCAATTAAAATGGCTCTGAATTTTAATTAAAATTGCGCATACGCCATGTGAGCCATTAGCCAGTATGCGCTACAGCATTTCGGGGAGGAAGAATATTCATTATAATGAATGAAATGAAAATGCACAATAAACAAAACTCAAATGTCTGTATCAAGGCAGAGCTGAAAAATTGCTCTATTATGAGAAAAATAGAGCACCGATAAAGGAACAAAACTAGAGTTAGCTCGAAACCGAATCAGAAAATAAAAAATGAATATTCTTAGTATTTATGAGGCTCATCAAACTGAGAACTAAGTAAATATTAATATCAATATTAATCAATATTAATCCTTACACGAATTCAGCCCAACAAAATGTAAGCAGAGAGCAACAAATAGTTAGTAATTAAAAAGTTAATCTTAGCTTAATGCAATTACAAATATAACAAAAAGTATATGCTTAATTGATTTGTGTCAATTTATGCAATGCAGATTGCAAATTAATAATAAATATTTGCATTATTCAATAAGCATGCATTTTATTAATTATTCTATTAAAATTAATGAATAATTCAAATGATTTTCCCATTGTTACGACAGCTTGTAAAAATGACGAGGTGAATTAACTTTAAATTGAAAATCAGCTGCAGCATTTGACATTTTCCCTCCGTCTGTTAACCACTTTTTGCTGCGGCATAGACTGCTGAAAATTTGGCTCAAATTAATGACTGACAGCGGGAGACTTGCAACCACATTATCAGACTACAGAATGTCAACTTAATACAAAAAAAAAAAACAAAGAGAAATAGAAGGGATTCCAATGGTGGCTTTGGCTTTTATTGTTTAACTCGCAGCTGCGTTGACTTTTCCATACAGATTTACAGAAATTGTTGTTTGAGCTGCCTGATGGCAACTCTACGGCTGTATCTAGGATTTTGCAGCCAGCTGTAAAGGACAATGGAAGCAGGCAGAATTATCTAGCGATTTTGCCGCCCACTCGTGTGCAGCTGCATTTGTGTCCCAGCTCGTCGCTATAGGGATGTATTTGATATCTGTGTGGCTGTGGCTGTGGCTTTAGCTGTAGCTGTATCTGTGCGTAAATATGCATCTAGAGTTGCTCAATTGTTTGCCTTGTGGATGGTCGGCTGGGTGTTGCCTCTGCTCTTCGCCTGCTTGGTTAGCTCTCGTTTTGTGAATTTGCGCATCACGTGGCACTAACAAAACAACAAATGGCAACTGTCTGAGCTTGGACGATGTCATCATCATCATCATCATTATCATCATCATAATCATCAGTGAATAATGGGTTGAGGGCGGAAAGCTGCATAATTTCGCTTTTCACTTGGCGACGAATTTGGTATTTGTTGTTGTTGGCCTGTTTTGTTGTCTTCTCGTTGCTTAATTAAAAAGTCATCATAACTCTTGTTGCAGCTGCCTTCGACTTTGCGACTTTGTTGTAATTTTCTAAAGCTAATAAAATTGCTTTGTAGCTAAAAATGAAGAGAAAAAAATAAAAATAATAAAGCATTCTAAGTGCTCGACGCTTATCGCAGACGCAGTTTTCAAAAAATCGAGCTCAATGCAACGAGCCTTCATTTCCCAAGCCTCAAGCCCCCGCAACGCCAACAAGTTAAAGTACTTGTTGAAAATTTTATGACATTTTAAAACTTGGAGTACGGCCTCCAATGGCAACGCAGCAGCCAGTTCGAGGCCATTAAAATGTTATAAAGCTACATTTAAGCACTTAACTTGATATCTTTCAATCTCTTCAACTTAGTCTATGTATAAAATGCTGAACAAGACTAAGCCAGGCCAAAAAAGTTATTATTACAATGCGGGCCACAACAACAAAGATAAATATCAAGCATAGAATCGCTTGTTTGCATTTTTGGAGCATAAAAGTTAACAATTAACTGACGTCAGCCTCTTGGAGCAGTAAAAGAAAAGGGATCCTTGGCTTTTCAAACACACCAAATTGCTCAATTGGTTGCATGAAAAAGAAAATCATAAATTTTAACAGGATAATGTGTATTTAGTCTGCAGCGCATACGAAAAGAAAACTCTTAAGAAAGTCTGTGACTTTTCAGACAGAATTTACTTAAAACTTTGCTGATATTCGACTTTTTTTTTTAATAATTAGCTACGTTACTTGACTTTGCTATAACCATAAATAATTATTAGTATATGTATATGTCAAACATATACTTACTCTTTAATTTATGATAACAGTTGTTAAGTTCAAATTTTATACCATAGACAATAAATAACGAGTATTAAGAATATTTTTGGCACGCTGAAGATTTAATGCCTTGGTAGATATTTCCTTTTTGTGGACATATGATAATAGTGAAGCTCGTAAATGCTGAGTTTGATGAAAATATCCTGTGAAACCGAATACTTTGCCATATAACAACCGAATATTCGACCGATTTTGCATTATATGAGAAGCTTAGTCAAACTAATAAATTCCGATCAAGATACCTTCACAAACAAACAAGAACCTTCTTTATGACTGGTGGTTTCTATTGTAGCTATATGATGAAGAGGTTCGATCCATGCGGTTCCAACATATGTACTGCCTGCAACAGAAAGATGGACCTATGCAAAGGTTCAACACGATAGCTTTACAGCTGCTTGACTAGATCGCATAGAATGAACAGAAACACGGAAAGACAAGTCGACTCTAATATAAACTATATATACTTAATGGAGTCGGGGATGTCTCCTTCTGTGCGTAACACATTTCATGGCAAAATTATGATACCCTCCACAAGTGTATAAGATGGAATACCTTCTGCAAGAGTATAAAAGGGAATAATCTTCGTTTAATTATCATGAGCATCGCTCCCATTGAAAATAATTGGATTCTTCTGAAGAGAAACTTAAGTATCCAAGCCAACTAACTAATGTAAATATACTAAATAAATATACTAAATCTAGGGCAACTCGAATGTCATGTTCCAGTTAGTTTTATTTATATTTGCTTAGACTGCTAGCTGTTGTGATTTGTTGGCTGATGAGCACACGGGGCTACCAAGTCTTGCTGCACGTGTAATATAAATACAAGCCGAAATTGAATTGCAAGGGTGAGTGAAAAGTTTGGGGACCGCTTTGCATCTTCTTTTTTTTTGTATTTTTAATATGAAATATGTGTGCGAAAATTGAATGTAAGTTACAGCGCCATAGTCAGCCCGCATTGTTGCATTCAAAGTTTGTGAGTCATGCGGCGCCTGCAGGTATGCAGCACGCAACGTGCAACATGCGAACACTGCGCCCACATGGCGTTTGCGTAATAATATTTCAAACAGAGCGCTGTGAATTTTGCATAATTCCAACTTATAAACTTTCGCGTGTGTGGGAGAAGAAAAACAAAGGGCCAAAAGAAAACTCGCGAGTGCCACAAACAGAAAATTTAATTTTTCAACTAATTTTAATAAAAAGTAACTTGGAATTGCAACAAATTAGAAGCACAAGGGCTGGCGAACAGGGAAAGGCCCGTCGCGCTTAAAGCTGAGCAACGCTGTATCCAAAAGAAATATTTGGCACTTGAGCAGCTTTCGACATAGCCTTTGTTCACCTCGACTTGCCTTTTGCTTTTGCCACCGCTGCCACATGTTGAGTGGCGGAAAATTGTGTCACTGCGCAGCCAGCGGGTGGGTGTTGGTGGTTCTGCTTCTGGTGGTGGTTAGAACGCCACGCGTAGCATAAAATTTGCATAAATTAAAGAGCGCAAGCTCAGCAATGGCAGTTCAGAAAAATACTTATAAAAAAAAAAGTAAACGGCAATAAGTTGTTTAATTTTGCGTAACAATTTTATAGCTCCTCTTAGCTACTTGTTGCACTTGCCTCTCATTCTCTGCCTCTGTCTGTCGACTGCTTGTTGTATTCAAATGTGTGGCAAGAGCTGAAGCAGCACTTGATTGTTCAATTCCACAGCACTGCTGAGCACAATATAAATCGCATATAGCCAATAAAATGAATGGATGTTTTTGGACAACAATTGTATCTTGCCCAAACAACATTCGGCTTTGCCCTGATAATCAATCAGTCAGTCACAAGCAGTAGTTGGGTATACGATAAATTTTTATTTTTTTAACATAAAACAAACTTAAGAGGAAGCCAGCTGTTACTAAAGCCCAAGGCAAATAAAACTTATAGGGAGTTATCAGGAAGTTCAGGACTCAAAATATAAATAACTTTGGTCCTAACCATAAAATTTACCTACCAAATCTTGGTACAAAATAAATGTATCCCGCTTCTTGTATTACAAAATACTTACGTGTTGTAATAATTAAATTAAATTAGGTTTGTTTTAATAAAATCTTGAGAATATATGACGGAACAAGTTTTCATCCCAAACCAAAGTTCAAGCATGTGAAATCCCGAGTTCACAAACTGAACCTAAAGAAAGAGAGTTGGTTTACATAATAAATTAAACCATCGGCAATTTTGTTTCGGTTTGCAATTCTATTAGGTTTAGATTAGAAACAAACGTGGCTTTCATTTTTACCATTTTTTTTTTTATTAAATAAAAATATTTACATCGCTTACGTCTAATAAAACTTCATTAGCAAAGTTTGTTGAAAAGTTTTTCCAAAAATAAAATTAATCTATCGACGGTAATTCAAATGTATTTCGCATTCCCAAAATACTCGATACAGAACTTTATAATGGAACATAGTTCACTTTGCCTGGTGCAAGCTCCGTTTATGCTCACATTACAAAGCAAACACTCACACATTCTGTACACACACACACAGACATTTGCCGCTAGATGGAACTTTATCTGCATTTTCACTTGCGTGGCAGAAAAAATAGAAGCGAGGAAAAACCGAAAACCGCACAAAATATTTTTATTATATTTTTTTCCCCTCATTTTTTGCACATTAAGCGTTTTTTCCCCACAGCAAAGTATAATATTTAAAAAAAGCAACAGCCAAAATCAAATGAGCATGAGAGCTTCAAAAAAAAAGGGCAACAGCAAGCACAAAAAGTATGCGCAGTGCATAAAAGAATTGGAGAAATAAGATTTTTGCTGAGATTTGACTGCTTCATTAAATGCTCCAAAATGGAGCAAAGAAATGGGAACCCAACTTGGTTATGCGGAAGCAGCTGTAACATAGTTCCCAATAAGGACAGAAGGCATGAATATGTGCGTAGAATACGCACAGATATCCTGTATGATTTAATCAATCCTTCCTGTAGAAACTGCGCTACAAAATGTTAAACTAACGTTTTTTTTTGTTACTTCTTTTTTTTTTCTTTTCCACCAACTGCTAAATAAGCCCCGGGCTACTGCCAACTGGCGCAAAGTTATACAACTTGCTCCTGCGCCCAACGTCGTCCTTGTCGCTGCCATGTGCCTATGCCTGCGCCCGAAAGCGCTGCGAAGCGGAAATGTCAATGCAGCGGCACTTGCACTTCCGTTGCCTACTTTTGTGCGTCGGCAACGCCGTCACCAAACTTTGCCTGCGCCTCAACTTTTTGTTCCAGCGCGCTCAGCCTGCTGACGTTAACACAAAATGGAAACAAATGGCAGCCGTCGTCATCCTCGTACTTTGCTGCACTCCCCTGAGGGGACCCACACAAAACTTCGATTATGATAAATGTGTGTGTGCGACACACAACTAAAACAAAAAGGCGACAGCCCATCTAAAGGAATACACGCCTAGCAGCTGCCCTGCGAAAAAGCCGAGAGTTACACAAAAGTTCTACACAATATGGAAGCAAGGCGTAGCCAGAATATAAGCCTGATTCCATTGTTAGGTTTTCTTTTACCAAATATTTTATAGATACGCCAAAATGACACCAGCTGAAAGGACTCACTAACTGATGTACATAAGAGCCCTGTGATAAATATGACGCTCATGCAGACAAGTATAATATGTTAATGTTATCTAACTCTTATGTCACACATTCAGAGAGTCTTTATAGATAACGATGCAATTAAATCACAAATACCCTATCTTATTATTTATTTTTACAGGGAACAAAAGTTAAACTATAGTTCTGTATGCCAATACAAGTTTTTAAAATTGTCAACGTCGCTTTTTACGCGTCATCAATTTCCGTTTATTTAGTAGCCATTGGGGCGTTGTCGTATATATTGTAGTACGAAGTAGTTTTCTTAGATATTGACCGGCAGCTGTCTTTTGTTTGTAGGCCATAAATTTGCTCTTAGTGACAACATTGTGGGGTCGACTATCCTGTCAGCTGTGCAAGTCGCGCATAAATTATGGGCAAGGGTGCGTGAGGCGACTTTTATTGTAACGGCATTAGGAAGCGGCATCAGAAAGCTCCTTGTGCAATTGCCGCATACTTAAGGTAATCTCGTAGAGCGTTGTGCTTACTTCTAATGGCCATTCATCAGCTCGTTGAATGCAAACGGCAAATAAATGGCAGCCCTGGCCCAGCCAGAAGAACACAGCATAACAGGGCAAACCAGGCAACAACAATGGCTCTGACCAGACAACAATTGTCATACAAAACTGTCGACTTGAGTCCACTTGCCACAGGATAGTAGAGATAGACTGGATAGATAGATAGATAGAGAGAGCGAGAGAGAAAGGGAGTCAGAGGAGTTCGGATCGAAGGCCAGGACCAGAGCGGGTCGCGGTCTGTAATTGCAATTGTAGCTGCGCACTTAGCGCTATTTTACTTTAATGCGACTTTCTTTGCAATTTTCAAATGCCATTGTGCCTTTGTGTTGGATAAATGTTTTGAAAACTATTTTCATTTGCAACAAAATGCGTGTCAATAAAAGGCAACAGTGCTGGGCTTCAAGTTTTTTGCCACAAGTAGACTAAAAAATACTTAAGAGAAAATACAAAGAGCGCCAGTAAAAGCTTAATTATCAAGCGGCTTTTACTTAATATGTATATTGACTAATAAGTCGAATAATTATACCCCGAATCCATTGCAAATGAGTAAAAAGGGCAAACGTTTTTTGGGCAAATGTATGAAACAGGCATATGAGAGCATCTCCCATTAGGTATAAATATTCTTGGTCAGCATTAACAACCGAGTCGATCTAGTCATGCCTGACTGTCTGTCCGTCTTTCCGTTTGTCTAAATATGTCGATCTCAGATCCTATAAGAGCTAAAAACCTTTTTCTTTTAAAACTTTAAAACGTAGGTCGTCCTAGTGCCTATCGATAAAAATCGATATCGATAGCAGAGTCACTACATTTAAATTTGAATAAACAAGTATCATTCATATTGGGATCTTCGTCAGATAGCTATAAATCAAAGAAATAAATCGATTTTAGCTACCCACCAATCTTAGCCACAATTTTGATGCTGTTATCTTTTTGAAAATATAGGTATAGTCTTTCGCACTGCTGAAAATTTAATCAAGATTGGTTAAAAAACACAGAAGTTATTAAAGAAAATGTGTGGCGGTTGACAGCTGCAAGCGGAAAGCGGAAGAATTTCTCCATACATGAGTCAAAAACACACATTCATACATACACAGGCATCAACACAAATAGAATTGCAATTGCGATTGTATCGTATGTTGTGCTGTGTTTATGTGCTACCATTTTTAGTTCAGTAGTTTTTTCATCGAAACTGAGTTCATGGTATGGCTGCGAGGTATGAGGCGGTGGCACTGTTGAGTGCAGTTGCGATTTCGGGTCTGGTACAGAGTATAAACATTTTTAAAATTTTGTTTTAATTCCAAAGCAAATGAGCGGTTAGCGAGAGCTGAATTTTGTGTTGATAGAAGCAGTTTTTCCCCTAGTCGGGCTCTTCCAACTACAGCACACCTAGTTGTATTAATATGGCAATCTATCACTTTAAAATCTTAACATTCACATAAACCTCTCACAATATGCAGTGGATATCTTTTCTTATTTTGGTTATCAGTTTTATTTTTCCTTCTATCCAACAACCTGAGTATATTAAAAGTTGCGTAGTTAATGAGGGCTAAATATCAAATGCTTAGTTTTTTTTTTAATTAAGTTGAAACTCTTTAAATAAATTAAAATATCTGATTTACATCACTGCTTAAATAAAAACAAAATTATTTATTTTTATAAATATATTTTTCAATGATATCTTATCTTATTGTTTGTTTTCATAGCTCAGCCAATCAGATTATTACCGATTTTTCTAAAGTTATAAGCCGTTTTTTTTTAGAAACACATTGCTAATCTCTTGTTGTAAGTTACGAGCAAATGATATTGCGATTTGAACCGGAGAAAAACTCTCTGAAATGCAGAATATCAAAAACGTATGGGTATGCCAAGAAATGGGCAAATGCCGCTGGCTTAGCGCCAGTTGCTCTAACAAGTTTTGCCACTTTTTGATGGCCATAATTCAAATTAGGCCGCCAACTGTCCATCGTTGGGGCAAATATGGCGCGTTTTGAACGCGATGGCCATCTGACAAATAGGCCGGACAGAAGTTGCCTTTAAGCGTACTTTAAGTTGGCCAAAATTGGGTCGTAGATTGCCTGAGACAATGGGCAACGCATCCACGCAGCGGTTGCTGACTGCGGCTGAAACGGCGGAAACGGAAGTGAGCAATGGCGAGCGCGGCCTAATGTTCGGTGGGCGTCAGTTGTTGGGTGGCTGGATAAATGGCTGGCACTGGGCGGCGGCAACGGAAGCTTTCAATTTCAAGCTGCAATGCAAAAGGAGCCTCGACAGCCTCGGACTGCAGCTCAAAGCAGAAAAAGTAATTTATTTCGTATTGCGGTTTTTAACCACATTTTCCACTTTGTACAACGGCAACGACAGTCAAAAAAGGCAGCACCAGCCCCAGCTCCAGCACCAGCTCCAGCTCCAGCAGTAGCCAAGACTCTATTCTCTCTATTCCATTGCCACCGTCCACCATCTCCACGGCTTCATGACTATAATATAAATTTGCTTTGCTCTGCACTGCCGCGTTGTCTGTATAGCTGCTCGATAAAAAAGGCTCAAATGCGGTTCCGCTTTTTCTTTTGCCCTCTTTTCAGCACATTTTCTTGCCATTTTTTGCTGCACACAAAAATTTCATCGTTTAAATTGCATTTGACCCAAAAAGTATACGAAGTAGCGAAGTGCTTTCTATTTCGTTTTGTTTTCGTCTCCTTTTCACCTGAACAAAGCGCCAACTAACTTCAAGTTGAAGTTATGAGCGACAAGTGTGCGAATGCGACTTCCGGAAGAGCTGGCCATGGTAGCATTTGCTGTGCGGCTTCCGGTCCGTGCAAGATATACTTCTTGACGTCTCCTATTTGGTATGCAAGGCGCAGCCGAGAAGAGTTATTCATTGGGAAACTCTGGCAGAACTGTTGGCCAGCATTAATAGACACGAACAGAGGCAAAGGCTGTATGATGAATGAAGAGATAACTGCATAGTTGTCAAAGAGAGAGAACATTGCAGCAGTCAAAGCCAGCCAAAAGTTGTATAGAAGAGAATTAACATTCGGGTAATCACTTTGCCCCAGGGTTATGCGTCCAAGGAAACTAATTTGAATATAAAATTAATTTACTCAACGAAAGTGCAGTCTCTGCCCTTAATTTGCCTATTCATCAAGGATATATTCCCAAGTAAATTGAATATATCAACCCTCACAGTTGATTATCAGATTTCCAGGCACATCTAACACTTTGCTTTGTATTCTTTTAGCAGCCGGCTCTATTTACTTGTAATTTAGAATATACAAAGCACAGTCTAATCAATTGTTCGAAAGAGCTAAAACAAACAAACAACCAGGCACTGTTATTTCTTTTAGATAATTTCATTTGCTTGCTTAGAGAAATTGTGACAACAAAGAACCGCCAAAGAGAAAAGTGGAGAGCACAGAAACCAAGCCAAAAACCAAATAAACCCTATAGAAAAGGCAACTAAAAAGAATTGATTTGGGGCAACAGCGTGCCGAAAGAAACTCACTTGATTGGGGACTCTTGGCAATCAAGCTGTTTAATGTGCAGTTAACGCCAAAGGGAACCCAGCACAACAACGACAACAACTACAACAAAAACTAAGTGAAATCGAATCGCAGCTCTAAGGGAGCAAGGCAGAGCTAATTCAATTGTCAATGTCATTGAAGGTAACAAAAAAAAAGTCAAGAAGAAAAAAAAAAAGAAACAAACAGGCGCAAGTAGTCAGGAGCCAGACTCTAGCAGCTAGAAGCCTGGGCCAACCCACTTAGCAGATCGATTTCACATTGCCGCACAGACTGCCAGTTGTGGTTGTTTGTTCTTGTTGCTGTTGGCTGTTCAATTGCAGCTGATGACTTGACTTTCAACATAGCTTAAGCTTGACCAAAGGACGAAGGGCGAACACGGCTGCCGGACAGCATTAAGTTGCATGCATTGTGCCACTGTGTTGCACAGATATTTGTCTCAGTCAAGTTGTTCGTTGGGTAAATCAGCTAAAATATATACGTATATATACAGCACGTAGTCCGTTCGTGAAGTAGTCAAATAATTGACATGTGTCAACTTCAGATATATATATTAATATTCATTTTAAACTACCTTGGCCAACGAATAGTTTTTATATATTAGTATTTTCATGTTCCTATATAGGAGAGGCTCGCACGTAGTTTTCTTCTAATTTTCAAAAGAGAAAACTCTAGGCACATAATGCTTTAAAATATGTCAGCAGGTATGGCCATGATGTGGGCAAAGCATGACATAAATGCTCTCTCAAATATTTGCATATTAATGCAACTGGAGTGTGTTTGTGTGCGTGCATGCTGTGTCCACGTATGCGTCATGTTTGTGCAAACTCCTGACCCCTTTGTCATTGCTGTTGTTCAACTTTGTTCTCGCACTCGTGCAGACAGTTCAAACATTTACATACAAAACACAACACCAACAAAAAAAAAAAAAACAAACTAAAATGAAAAAGCTGAGATAGACATGCAAAGGCAAAGGGCCACTGAATTCGCATACCGGAACTGTGGAATACGTGAATTTTCAACTAACTATTGCGATTTCTAGATTTTATGACGCCTGAACTATATTAATGATTGCCTTAAATCGTTTGTCCCTTATACGAAAAAAAAAGAGAAGAGAAAAATTATTCATAAATCATAAAAATGTATTTACCTGAGATTCTGTTCGTTACTCGTCGACCATATATTACCTGGAAATCTGTGTCATTTGTGTCAAAATGTTGCTCACCTCTAAGGTAAAATGTATATATTCATACATATGGCTCTCGCCGTGTGCGTCAGTGAGTTTTTGTTGTTTTTGGTATTTTCTTTTCATTTTTTTTTTTTTGGCATAACCCTTTGTAAATTGCTACATTTTCGCACGTCTGCATGTGCCTTGTATTTCTGACTTTGTGCATGGGCTTGTGTGCGTGGGTGTGGGTGTGTGTGTTTGTGTGTGTGGGTAAGTATAAATTGAGGTGCTTTTGGGTGCGCACCTTTCCTTTTTAGGCCATTTGAAGTGCGCATGCATCTGCCCCATGTGTATAACTATGTTAAAAGTGTGTGAGTGTGGGAGTGTGCGAGTGTGTGTGAGCGTGGGACACGTTTCCCATTAGGCCACCGACTGGAAATGTATTTTCATGTGCTTTAATGGACTTTTCTGGTTGAGTCTGTAATAATTTCGTTCTCTTCCATTCCTTTATTCTTATCCGTTTAATTGTTTGACCAGTATTGAAAACAGATAACCACTGATAGGAAAATGTTGTTCAACACAAATCGAATTTTGTGGCTAGATCTACCAAACAACCTATTACGTATTTCTACTCATAGCATAAGCTGCTCTTACTAGTGAGAAGATCCCCAGATAAGATGCAGTAGTGAGAAATATAGGAGATAGTACGCTAACTCACAGCTTGTATGGCCTTAAAAAGCAAACAACAATTTAAATTTTAACATGTGCATGCGAAAAAACCTACTAAAGAACAACAGTAGCAAACATAAGTCTAAAAGACTTCTAAGCTGATAGCAACAAATATACCGTTAAAGCGTTTTATATTTTTTAAAAAATATCCCAAACAAACATTTTTATTTTTGATTTTCCATAGAATAACAGTGGACTGAATATGGTAGACGCCTACCTCTGGTTGTTCAATATTCTGTTGTAAGCCGCTTTATTGCCGGCCTGGGGCAATATGCAAACTCTGCTGCAATCCCCAGACAGAAAACGCTTGCCTATGTAAATTTTCAAAGCATCAAAACAGCCAAACAAGCGAACACACTCAAATCAAACGCGAACAACAACATTTCCAATAGGTATGGGCCAGAAGCAGACCCTTTTTTGCCATGTATGGAAAACGGTAGTTCGATGGGCAAACAATTCAAGCAGTTTGAACAATTGGAGGCATAGTTTATTTCATTATTGTTTGTTTTGTTCTGTTATGTTTTGTTTTGTTTTGTTTTAGCCAACCCAGAGGTGCACGTGCCCGATAAGCAAACAATGCGGTCTTACTAAAGCGCCATCAGAAGAGCAAACTAATTAAAATTAAAGCCACACTTTAACACCATCTGGGCAATAACTCATCTTTAATGCAGCACGGTAAATTCACTTGCATTGGCTTTGTTAAATTTATGACCGTAATAAAAGCCATGACAATAATTCTAATTTCCCGTTCAAGTGATAAAAACAACCAACTCATAAACCTGCGCACCGAGACCAAACACCATACAATTGCACAGTATTAAAGTTTAAATCCAGTTTCGACTCCCCCAGTTTAACGTTACGAATGGCATCATAAATTTCAACCCAATTTCAAAATAACATAATTTTTTGGTAAATCAATTGTGGGCGTGCGTGAGTGTGTGTGACACATTTATCTGTTGGATATATCGTTTGACTATTAGAACAAAATGTTGCCATAAATTATAAATGATTTAGACTTGATAGCCGTAAAATGGAAATAGTTTAATAAAAGATCTGCAAGATTTACCAAATTCAAATTCAAATGCAAATCAATTAAATGCATATGAAGCTTTAAGTTTTCGTTACAATTGTCGGCGGCAAATGTTTGAAAACTAATGAAAATAGAGGTTATGTGCAACAACTTTCATAGAACCAACCAAGCAATCATCGCCCTCAAGCCAGTTACTTGTAAACAGAAACCGCAGCCAAGAAAACGCATGTAACAAGCTTCGAACAAGTAACTTGGCAACCAGCTTGACTTCCAAAGTAAACTTTCCTTTCCTTTAGGGACCCTTGTTGAACACTTAGCTCTATTAATAATGTTATATTGTAGCAGTTGCTTATTGTTGTTGCGTTGGCCCACAGGTTCTACCCAGTTATTGTAGTTTGCACTTTAAGCTTCCACTTCTTGAGCTATTTATCATTAGTGGCAAAGTGTTAATGCTCATGTACAGCAAACACAAACAAAGTGAGGCAGGTCTGTTTGTTGTGTGCAAAGAAACCAATCAGTGCACTCACATCCATTCACCTAAATTACACAATAAGTCAAGTGAGTTGTGGCCTCTATGTGTTAACTACTTATTTAACAAATTTGGATCTTTGGTTGAACTTATAAATAATTATTTTAACAAAGAGCCAGCGCAGCCCAAAGCATTGCAGGATTATCAACTAGGCCGCAAATATTTATATAGCTGACATTGGGCAGCCGAATTAAATTTGAATTGTTTCAAAGTTAAGCTTCAGTTCAATCGCTCGAACTGTTACCTACATGGATAAATTTCTAGAGCTTCAGGTGATATGTGAAATGCATGTATGTGTGAGTATACGAGTGTATAGATATGCATGAGCTGACATGTTAATGACTTTTTGGGGCGGGCATGTCAAATTGAAATTGTTATTGCTGCCAGCAAAATGGCCACATCAGTCTCAAGTTCCAACGTTTTCTATGTAGTTTTTCCACTTGCCACTAACATCATTTTGTGCCACACATCTTACGAACATTCGGCTAATCCCCGAGCGATCCAACTGAGCTGGTACTTTCCCATGCTGCAGACTTCAAGTGATGCAGTTGCAGCTGCAGCCTCTTGGCAGCATTTTTTATCCTATGCTGCCTCACATTGTCACTGCCGGCAACCCAAAGATGACAGTTTGGATGGCAAAACGTATATCACAAAAGCACATGGACATATTCTGCGTGAAGGTTGTGGAAACAAAAACTGCAACCAGGCAGCAAACAATATATCTTTGTATGTAAGTATGCAGTATAAGGCGAAGCAAACTGCCGAGAATGTGATAAAGCGCTTTTGTAGGTGGAACGAGTGAATGGTCGTGGGCGGGTTACATTGCTCTGAATTTGTCGAGCAGTCGAGCACTTGAATCGTTTTCCTGGCATTCACATTCGTTATGTGCAACCTTTTTTTTACTGGCACTCGCAAAAAACATCAGCTCTTGACACATCTGGAGTGGAAGGAGGCAATATATATGTATATACATATTTGTATATGTATAGCAATATATTAACCCTTACTATTTAGTTGCCTAGTTGTTGTCAACACATTTAAGGTGAGCAATCGAATAAGCCGAGTTCTTCTCGAAATGCCGGAACTTTTTCTGCTGTGTAGGCAACAAGACTGCGAACCGGTTTTGATCTGAGCCGGTTGGAGCCCGTAACTCCAGCTTATTTCTAACAATGAACTGAAGCTTAGCCTTTTCAGGGTAAGCCAGATCCAGCTTGTAAATACCTTAAGCTCCAACCATTGCATTTATCTAAGCATACTTAGTGGGTCTCATTTCGGATAGTTTATGAAAAATACACGTTTTTCAATGTTATCATTACAACAGGCAATCGTTAAATAAATTTTAATTATATCATTTAATTTTTTAAATATATATCAATACCAGGCAGGGGTTTATTTGAACTGTGCACGAAACCAGCGACAATTTTGCTGTTTGTTTGATGCTCTTTTTGCGGATCTCGTAAACTTACACAGATGAAGTTTAAGTATAAGTATCAGGAATTTAAGTACTTATTTTATACAGAGACCTGCCGCCTTTCATAGCTGATATACATTGGATCTTTACGTTTTACTTTACCTTTACATTTACCCCTTCACTCTCGAACTTTGTCTCTCAGCACTGATTATATCTCTTTCTCCCTCTCCCAATATCTTTGTTGTTGAATATTTCTGTCTCTCTCACTTTTTTGTTTCGTTTTCTCTTATACTCGGACGCTTACGCAATCCCATTTTCACTCAGTCCCTCGCTATATTCATTTAATTGTTCAGATACTGTGTGCGTATTATAGGTATATAGGGTATTTTTAGTCGAGCACACTACCCTTTTTTGTATTTTACAACTATCGCAATTATTAGATCCTTCCCAAATCAGCTCTTTATGATTGCAATCGATGAATGCGAAATACATTTTTTTAAATACATATTTTGCAACACCTCCAGTTTGTCTACATTTAACAACGTTACGAAATTGCGAAATTTTAGAAAAACTAGACACAACATACAAGCACATTAAAAAGTTGAAGGATCAAATCAGCTTGGGACGTGCGCATCCAAAACTGCACTCAGCTTTTTTGCATCACAATCGCGACCTATTTAAAAACTTTTTCTTCAAGATGTAATAGACGACAAGAGCGCTACGAAGTGGCTTAGTATTTTAAAATTTTGCGGAAAGGACCTAGTCCTAGCTCAAGAGTTCTGCCCAAACTTGAAGACCATAAAGCTAGACATAGCACGCGACAATATTGAGTAGGTACAAAGTTATTTGCTTAAAATGAGAATGTTCGAGGAAATTAAGTGGAGAGATCCCGCCCATATCGAAGGGCTGCTATAGTTGATAAAATGTGCTATTATTACAAAGGCTAAGCTTAACGGATTTCAGCTTTAGACTAGGTGAAAAAAGGTAATTATCAAGGTGTGATGAACTTTAAAATTTAATCATGCAAACATTTTGTTTTAAGCAACTCAGTGGAACAATCTAACGCCGCTAAACTTGGAGATCTTGGAGTTCCATAACATACGAGAATATAAGCGACATTTCTGCAGTTATTAGAATAAAATAGCAATAAAACCCTGTCGGAACGCTATAGACTTTGTACGACTTTATAGGGCTTACACTTCTTTGACTGCAGCCAAATTCTGGCAAAGAGCGTTGCATATTTTAATAATCTTAAGTGCATGGAAATTCACGAAACTGATATACATACCTAGCAAATGCATCAATGAGAATAATGCGAAACGTATACCCAAGCGGAGAGCCTTTTCTTCGCTCACTTGTGCACTTCCAGACAACAAGTGTCTCATTACATTGAATAATCATTGAAATTACACTCTGCTACAAAATAACTAACAATGTGATGAACAGTGCACTTAAGATTTTATGCCTGAATGAAATCCATTGACGATTACTATCTCGGGCATACAGAATGATAAGGTAGCTGAAATATGTAGATAAACTTTATTAAACAAATATTGGAGTATTGCCTTCCAATCACACACAATTAAATAATAACACTTAGTTTTAATTTAGTATCAAGATTAAAGTCTTTAAAATAACAAAAGCTTACTTGATATGATTAAGTGTTTGTGTGCATTTCAGTGTTGTTCAATTATTATTTATAGCACAGTGTTGTGAAACCAAATTTCACTTATTATTTCAACACTCAATATTCAAACAACTAATAATAATAAATATTTTTAATTATTGCACTTGGCTTCCCAACACCTAGCTTAAATTTAAATAAGTATCAAAATTATGTTTCAATTTATTGTAATTTATGCTGATTATTTAATGATATATCATAATACGAAACAATTTGATTATATGTAGCATGTATATTCTTTAGGTTGTCATGGCAGTTAATGCATTTTGGTTCATACTTCGGGTTGCACACAGTCCACTTTGACGCATGAGTAAATGTACAGATTATTGGCATGTAGAACATTCGGATAAAGTGCACAAATACAAGCCCAGTTACTAGTTGTCATCCGTATGGATGCGTTGCTAGCATTCTTATCCAACCACCGATAACAGTGAATAACTACTATGAAAGGCATAATTCAAGTGGGTGCGGGCTGCTTACCACATTTGCGCCACTTGCCCAAACCATTCAATGGCCACGCTTCATCATCGTGGCTGCAGTGCAGCACAGCACAGCACACATATTTCCCATGATTAAAATTGCATGTGTGGCAAGTGCTTGGCTGCACTTGAAGGGTGGGTGCGGGTTCGGGAGCGGGAGCGGGTGCTGGGCAGCCTTCTGAGCTGGTGCAGCTCAAATGCGCAACAATTGCCCAGCCCCCGGCCCAACACTGTGCCCATATAATATCCGAACTAAGCGGTTTGTGATTTGCCATTGCCCGCTTTTAGGCATTCAAGCAAATTGTAATACAATTAGCGTCATTTACATGGTATGTTGAATTGTTGCATGCGTATTCAAGTGGCTGCGGCTCTGACGTCTGTGTGTGTGTAGGTGTATGCATAAAAGCTGCTTAGTCCACACACCTTGCGGCTGCGGGAAGTGTCCCACCCTTGGCAATTTGTGCGCACTTGCTTTTCAATCAGCTGACAGCTTATTAAATAACAATGTGCTGAGCACTCAAATTGAACTAATGCTGCTCGTATCCTGGCAACTTGCCACAGATTTGAGTGCTCTGCGCCATTGATACAATTCATTTCTTATAATTTTATTATTTACGAATAATATAATTAGGAAATGCGCTTCTTCAAACGTAACATAAAAATACATATTTAATTAAATTTTAGAGTACTTGGTACTTGGTCCGAAAATAACATATTGTAAATAGAAGCATTTATTTAAAGGACCGTGTAGATTGCCCTGTTGCCTTGGTCCGTGGCTTTCTCGTGAGCGGCAACCTGCCCGAAATACCGCATTTGACAGAACCTTTGGTGCGTGGCAATATGTACCTGGTGTATAAGTCCTGGGCCTGTTTGAGTGCCTCCTGCAAATCTTTGTGACTGCCGCGGGGCGTCTTTGGCCTAAGCGGGGATTGGTAGATTATCAGTTCCATTGGTATGCCGGGCTTTTGGTCCGTTTGTTTTTTGCCAGACGTTTTGCCAATGCTCATTAGCTCAACGACCTCGGAGTCACGCAACAACATATAGTTTTCATCGTGGGGCAGAAAATCACTGGGATTCTGGAAGTGGGTGTAGTCGCGCACAACGCGAATAACACTGCGCGAATTAACATAATGACGATCATAGATGGTTAGTGTGTAATACAGCTTGCGAGTTGTGATGGGCGCCACCAGCCAAAATACATAGAGGCCGGCCTTGCCTGCATTCTTGGAGACCAGTTCGCGTTCAAGCTGTTTGTCCTTGATTTCCGCAAACCAAGTACTTCGGCAAGCCATCATCATTATGGGCAAATAATTATCATACTTGTGCAGATTGTTTATCAGAGACGAATTTGGTAGGCTCAGGTTCTCTAGGCCCGGCTGCGTTTCTGGTTTGCCCTCCATTCCTCCATACATAAGGCTGACCACGCAGTAATTTTGTCCGTACTCCATGGTTGTCGGATCAAAGCACAGCAGCAACGGCCGATGGTCATATACCTCAGAGCTCTTGCATCCCGACTCGTTTGCGTGCTTCTGCAGCATGTGCATCATAACATTGGATGGAAATATAATATCACAGCATTTTCCCACCGGACAATGGCCGGGCATGCGGGAGAGTTGATCCACATCATCCGCGTACTTCCTTCCATTTCGAACTTTATCTTTTGGTCGCTGCCTTTTCTTCTTCGATTCCATTCTTGTGTCCATGTCTGCATGCATTTGTTTCCAATCGGTTTTTTAATGTTTTTAAAGATATTTCATATTTTTTTAATAAAACAAGTATTTCTTCAATGTCTGTCTGTACTGTGAATCAAAAACGAATTTTGATTTCTTGACATCAGATTAAACATGGCTTACTAGCTGAGAGAAAATATGAATTATATATGAATTAAATCCAAATATGCTCTTTTTCTAAGACGGAGCTTAAAAAGCTTTTAAATGTATAAAAATAACAAGGTTAATAAGTTAAAGTTTCGGGCGTATCGTATTTAGCTCTGAACAGAGTCAAGACTTAATGTTTTTTTGTGCCAGCTGCAACCAAAAATCCGCTGTTTGGTCTTGTGGCACGTTAATCCTCTGCAGCATGCATACATATGCACTGGGAGACACAGCTGCTGTGTGGCATCTCTAAAGCGACCAAATTGCAGTTCGTTCTCAACTGTGACTGCCGCAGAGCATAAAAACTACCAAGTCTGTGTGAGCGTGTGTAGGGAAATAAACAAAAACGGAATTAGTCGACAAAAGGCCAAAGCAAAGTGCCAAAATATTCGGTTTTATGTTTTTTCACCATTTTTTTTGCTGAAGTGCTTCAAAAACCACAAAACTTCAAATAGCCCGGCTTTGAGCCTGCTGCTGCTAACTTTTCAGTTGCTGATGTTAAAAGCCTGCCGAGAAACACAATGAGAAATACAGATAAAAGAAATATCAAAGTGTTGTAAAGCGTCATTTACCCAATGTATCGATATTTAGTAGGTGATGCAATCGAGTTTTAGTGCGTCGATAATTAATCACAGAATAATTAAAGTAGTTAGGTACAAACAAAATTCCTAAGATGATAATAAAAAATGCTAAGAGAAACAAACGCTGTCTTTTGTCCGTGCAATGTTTATTGTTGTTGCCTGGTAGCCAAAATGAAGCCAGCCACCAAACTTTCAGCAAGCTTCCATTTTGGTTTATGCAAATCGGCATAAACTAATTTTAGGTTGGATGACAGCCGCAAATTAATTCAAATTGAGTGATCACCGCAAGGCAAACAACTGCAGCAACGAGGACGTGGACCAAGCCAATGGCCCCACGCCCCACGCCCCGCGCCACACGCCCCGCGCCCGACGCTCAGCCTAGTGTGAGAGAAATTGCTGGCAAAGCCTCTAATATATGGCACAATATATATGCCATAATATATGCAGCCTTATTACACACTCACTGCTGCAGTTACAGGCGCTCGAATGGAATCGCATGCACATGCATGCTATATCAGTGTCCTGGGTGTGGGCCTTCGCCCGGGTCAGCTGGTGCCAGTTCAGCTGGTCAGGCGAGGTCAAACAGCATTGTTTAGCAATCTTAAATTTCCATTGCATGTTGCTAACAAAATTAATGGGCGCCTGGAAAAAGCGTCGCTTAAACGGAGTTTTATGCATTTAACTTTGCCGTTAGTGCTTAGGCTCCATGTAGGTTAAAGTTGATCATTAACGATCCCATCAAATTAAAGTATTTAAATTCCATCTTTGCTTCTGACCAAAAGCTTGTTCTACGTGTCAGCAACAGTTAACCGGCAATATTGTTCAACTGTTGGCCGTGTCATGTCATCGATGGACATTGATCGGAGACAAAGGACTCAGACACCTAGCAGGCCGCCCATTTGTCAATGCAGCTGCTCAACGTGCTCCACGTGCTCAACCTTGGCAGACTGCTTGCTGTCTGTAACTGGTCTGCAATTTGCGTCACGCACATCTTGGAGCCAGTTTTCGCTTCCCCTTGGCTATGTGTCATAAGCAGCCGACCGATAATCAGTCAAACTGTGCGGCGTGTCTTGCCCAAGTGACGTTGAATCTATGGCTGTGAATTTGGTTGGTCACGTAGCCAAAGCAGCCATTTTTGTTTGATTTATTTACCTGGCACACTGCTAACTGTTAACTGTCATCTGTGGCGACATTAGCCAGTCGCCGCCTGACCAAGATGATGTTGTGTGTGTGTCGGGATTTGGTTAACAACAGCTGTGACCATGCTCCAGGCTGGGATAACGCCACGCATGCCAAATATCTAAGCGTCACGGATGAACAACTGCTCGACTAGGTAGGTGACTGGCTGACTGACAGACAGACTGACTGCCTGACTGGTTGAGTGAGTGATTTTTTTGTGTCCACTGTCTTGGTTATCAACTGGCGTCCACGTGTGTTTTGCGGTTTGCTTTGTCGTCGGCGAACATGGCGTATACGTATCGTCTATTTGTTATGCTCTTTGGGTCTGCGCGCAAATTCAATTTGTTCGCTGGTCTTGCCGCATATGTTTGTTTATTTAGGGAACCGGCTGGTAGCAAACCCAACTCCATTTTTATTTGTTGATCACCGTTTATAAAGCTTTAATTTTGTGGTGAGGTCTTTATTTTTAAACTTTTATGAACTGTTTACCTGTGGGTTGGGTTGTAAGTCCGAAATGTAAACATGTAGAAAATAATATTTTAGATAAGCCAAAGATTAGTTCAAAGTGCTTAAATAATTCAACATTATTTTCGGATACTTATATTTTACATAATTCAGTTGACTGATTTAATAATAAGGGTTATGTTCGCTTTGGCTTTAACGAGAAAATAATCCATAATATAGTAATTTTCACAAAATAATTTTAATGTAAATTTTCATAAAAGTTTGGGCAATGTTCTTTTCAAATTAGTTTATCGCGTGTCGCCTGCATAATTTGTGCCCAAATTAAGTATACGCCATGTGTTGCCAAGCTGCCGATTTGCATGTTAGCCGAGTGGCAATTTCGGTGGCTACTGCCACTGTCCTTCGCTGATTGCACCAACAAATTGCAAACTTATTAAGTTTATTAAAAACAACAGCAGCTCTACAAAGACATCACTGGCAAAAGTAGACAACCAGCATAAATTCCACTTTGTTGTGCGCTTAACTTTCGCTGCTGCAATTCTGCATAATTTACTTGAAGCCTTTTGCAAACAATGCAAACAGCACTGACATCCCCCCAACCCCATCCCCCCAACCAGTCGGATCCCACCCATCTAGTTGGCAAGTACCAATTTACAGTTTCAACTGCAAGTTGCAAGTTTTTCGCAGATGCTCGTTAATGTTTGGCCAGCTTTTAGTTGCTAGCTGGCCCAATGCTCGGCTCTGTTATTCATTATCAAAACAGAAGGCCAGCAGCCTTTTAACGTCCGTAGATGCCTGCTAGTTCTCGTTGTCGCAGTCAGCTCTTCGAGCCATTTGCATGGCCGCCTGTTGTTCTCGTTATGAGTTTTGCCGTTTGTTGTTGCCATTAGCTATTGGTTTGCTTCATATTTGTTTTGATTTCATTTCTTTTTGGCAGTATTTGTTTTACTTTTATACGTATTTAAAATATGCTCAACGTCTGTGCAGCATGTCGACGGGAGGGCAAAAGTTTTACCCTGCCTGTTTCAAATTATTTTAAATGACTGTCTTAATGCAATTGTCTTCAATTTTATTGTTCAGCTCTTGTTTTCACATAATTATGCCAAATCGGGATTCTGAATATATTCTTATTTTCTTGTCAGTGTGTATCTGTTGTCCTATTAAGATTGAGAAGGGAAAAAGCTCAAAATGTTGGGAATTACGATGAGTTTGCAGCTTGTTTTCTTGTTGGTTGCATGCTTACTGATTTGTTTGCCTTAGAAAGTTGGTCCACGATTTCATTTTCAATTTGTAACATCGCCTACAGCTGCATCCCGAGCCTGTTACAATTTACGCTAGCTTGCAGCAACTTTATCGTGCTGGGCCTTAGTTCTGGTCTTGGCTTTGCCGTTGGCTTACTTGGCCAGGATAGCAAGGACCAGGTAAATTTCTGTGCACATTTTCTACATTAGTCAACATTAAAAATTTATTTGCTTTGAGTAGATTACACGCATACAGCGCGTTATGGATAAAAAGAAGAAAAGGAAAGTAGAGCAGAGACACAGGTGAGGAGGGCAACAATAAGCAACTGCGTCTAAGTTTTTGCATATTCCCCTATAACCCACGCAGAAGTTATAAATAAATACAAGAAAAATAAAAAAGAAAGTTAAAAAGAAAGTAAAACAGAAAGCGGTATGCCGGCGAGCGTAAATGAGCTGCCTTCAAATTAAGTGCAGCTGGCAGCTTCGCTTTGGCTCGGCAACTACTTTAACAAACTTTTACAGCGCTTTAAGTTTTTTTCCATTAAAAATCGCGGCTTGCATGAAGTCTTGAATTGGCGACCCAGTACCTTGTGCCAGGACTTAATGACGCCTGCCAGGCAGCCCATAGTTAATCACCAACGGCTACCGCATCAGCCTCGGCCTCCATACGTATTGAAACATGTTTTCAATTCAACGCCCAGCAGCTGCCCAGCTGAGCGCAAGAATTATTGCCGCCAGGTGAGGCTCCGAGCATTCGGATATGTGTTAAATTTTGTGTGAAAATTGTTGTTCGATATGGGAGAGAGAGATATTGTTCGCCGAGATGAAGCAATGTCTGCCACTTTAAATGTATTTTTTATTTACATTTGTTTGTTATTGAACCGCGTAATACACATAAGCATAATATAATACAATTATTATTCATTTTTGCATGCGATCTAATATTTGAAATAAAATTAAGTGATTATTGTAATACTGCGAATGATCACACCGACTCGATTTGTGATCTGACGCCGAAAAATAATTTTAAAAAGTCTTTAAATATATGTATGTGGTACTTTCGTTTTCGATAGAGATGTTAACTAAGCCGGCACTCCAATAAATTAAATGACTTTGGCATTGGAAATGCAATTGAAATGAAGTTTTGGTCAGATTAATTTTATTGCCTCATAAATATACGAAAATACACAAACATCATTTAAATATTAATCCTTAAAGTCTTCATAAATAACAAGCACAATTTGCTTGCCGTGCAGATAAATAAATTGCAACGTAATATTGGAAATGATGCCAATTTAGTTGTAAATAGTTATTTACAATTTTTGAATAATAAACATGCCAAATTGCGAATACCAAAACCGAACATGCAATTGTTTACTGATTTGTGTTGAGGACAATAAGACCTTAAGGCGCTGTAAATGCATTTATTTATTTATTTATTTTGTATTTGCATTGCATTTTAATCAAAACCGACAAAATGTACAGCCCCTTGTAAATTATTTGCAGCTGGGTGGTCGAAATGGGTGGGTTTTCCAATTAAAGACAGGTGTTTATTTTCGGAAATTCAATTGAGTGGAATTTACCCGACAAGACATTTTGTCAGCTGCTCTGCGGCTTCAGTAATAATTAAATCAATTACGCATGGGAAACTGAAATGCTCGCTTACCGTTGTGAAAGACAAGATCGAATGCCGAAGTCTTAATATCTTATGACAGCGAAAGGGCTTTTAGGTTCTCCCAACTAGATAGATAAATAGATAGATGATTTAAATTTCTGCTCTGCAACTTAACAAGTAACTCTTGCAATTGGTCGGTAATTGAAATTTTTCGTCAGCGACAAATTGAAATTGTTAGGTAATAAACAAAAGGCATCACGTTGTACTCTACCTGTGCGTGTACCATGAAAGTAGCTCAGGGCGGATGCGTTATATGCAAATTGCGTATACGCAGCGTGACATGTTGTATGCCAAACGAACAACAACAAAACTATGTGTCTCATTCACGCACTGAAAACTCAGACACAATGCCAAATCAATTATTCAGGCCCACTGCATTAGCGCTCGGCCCACATTGGCATAATTTGTCAGCTGTCGAGAGTCCTGCCTGCCTATTAAATATGCCGACGTGCAAAATAAATTGCCAAAGTGCTTGTCATTGAGTGCTAAACAAATAGCAAACGAATCAAAACGAAATACGGCCCGGCATACGGCCCGTCATTCAGTTTTTCTCTGAGTATTCCAACTGAGCCTGAACTGAAAATCAAATCAAACAATCGCCAGTCACCAAGAACTGGCCAAGTAAACGTGTTGCACTTTATTTTGTGGTCTGGTGAATTGCAATTGCCAATCAGACAATGTCAGCACTTTTGTAGTCTTGTTTATTGTTGTTGTTGCTTTTTTTTGGCTTTATCGGATTGACTTAGTCTAGTTCTTTGTCAATTGTACAGACGTTGCGTACAGCTATACATATACATACTATGCATGGAATAATCAATTGCTAAAACCACTTCAAATATACAATAACAATAGTAACACGTATAAATTTAATGATAGTTCTTTTTATTATCAATATTGCCGAAGTTCAGCACAGCAATTTACATTTGAAAGCCCTTTATTCAAGCCCCGAGTACATATAAATTGAACAACACTCGCGCAAGCACACTGATACCCATACTTGTTGTCTGGAATTTTTCATCTGTGAATATACGCAGCAAGTTTATTAAAATGCATTACGAGTGCTCGTAACGCTCGTACAGCAAAGGCCAAAGGCCATACTAATTATGTATTAAATTCCAATATTTAATATCCCTCGCAAAGCATAAATATTAATGCAGTTTGCGAGAAATTATTAACTTTTTATTGTCGGTTCGTTGGGTTCACGAAACTCACAGGAAGTAACTTTGTTCATATATTTTTTAATATACTATTTTATATACGCTTATACGAGCTTATAATAAAAGTTGTTTAAAAAAAAAGAGGTAAACCTTTTTATGTTAATTTATAAATAAATCATATAAATTAACTTCTTTTTTTGTGCATTGTGCATGCTCAAAAAAAAATGCACAAAAAAAGAAGTTAATTTATATGATTTATTTATAAATTAACATAAAAAGGTTTACCTCTTTTTCTTTAAGAGCTACATTGACTAGCTATGGAGTATAAACAAAACACGTGGAAATAGGCTATCGATGGTGAGTTGATTCAGAATGATTTTACAAATTTAAAGTGAATAGTGTCAATGCTGCTCTCCAGCCGAGCTCCTATCAGCTTACAAGTGTATAAAAGACATTAAGACCCTTTGGCGCACATTCAATTAGACATTCTGATTGGTCGTTAGCCACATGCCAATTATGTTACCTTTCTGGAAAACCAATTAGCCATTTTATATATCCGACCGTGAGTGGGGCCACAAGCTGAAACTTCAAACCGGGCACCGACGGCAATTTGGCTGGGTTGATGATACCTTTACCTTAACCGTAAACCAATTAGGTCTCAAAAGGAACGGCGCGTTGTCCTTGTGCATTAATTGGATTAAATATGTCTAGTTTGAGCGGAACAAAACGGTTTTGGTTTTGAATGTGTTACAAAGCTTTAGCTCACGGTTAAATATAATTTGCCAAGCAATTATTGCGTCTAGCATATCTATTGGGCTAGAATCTATTGTTCTTCATAAATGCCCTTTGTATAAAACGAGAAAAATGGGTTTTAATAAGCATACTTTTGAATAAATTACAAATTTTTAATGCAACTTATAGAATACTTTGAATAATTTCAATTTGCAAGAAAAATAGAAATGCATTCGAGTTTTTACCAGCAAAATGTTTATTAATTTGAGCAAACCGCGCTGAAGTTGAAATTGGCTTAGTGTTTGATATTGTTATTAAATTTGATCGGAAAACTTGTTAAGAATTGCAAATCCTTTTCATGTTATAAAATTGCTTGAAGGGCTGACAACCTACGCAATTCAGGATGACTTTCACAGCAACATAAAGTACAAAACTAAATGTCCTTTTATTGAGCCAGACTGTCATAGGGCATATCTAATGCCTCGACAGCTTGAGTCTGTGTGTGTTAGTGGTGCCACGCTTGACAAGCGCCTGGTAGGACAACATTGCCCTGTTTTGCAGTGTTCAATAAATGTCAACAAGTTTTCAAGCCATAATTGAAACACTTCAAGAAGTTTGCATGAAACGTCAAAGAAATTCGCACAAAATCCAAAAAATTTGCAAATATCCCTTTTGCTGCTCCGATATTGTTGACAAAAATCTGCATCAGCTGCAGGCTGTCAAGTAAGTTCAAGAGTCAACAAGGCTTTACGTAAAGTTTTCCTTATGGCTTAGCTGCTGCCCCTGCCGTAGGGCAATGTACATAAGTTAAGACTATAAACTGTCAAAAGGTCACACAGTTGGTTCTTTGTCAAACAATGCAATTTTCCAGAAATTCTCAAACAACAACAGCAACCGCAACATGAGCAATTTGTCTTCCAGCTCCTGTGAACTACAAGTTAATTAATGAATGGCAAATGCTGACAAAGTCTTCGCCTTACATGCAGAATATTCAAATTTTGTGTATATGTATATGTTATATGTGCACCCCCCAGCTTTTGCTTTTAATTTTCAATAACCGAGATAGATTTATTTTTTTAAATATTGTCAACTTATGCTTTTCGATTATGTCCACGGTTTTATTATCGCACTTTTGCCAAGTTTTTATAAGCCATAATAGCAAGAGCTATGAAAATGTAGCTCTGATATAATCCAATAAATTTTGTCCAAACTTTGATCATAATCGTAGAAGATGTTCTACAAAAGCAACTAGAACAAAGCAACAAAACAAAAAAAAACACATTTGAATTCCCATTAAGTTAGTACGAGCAAATTTACAAATTCGACACAATTATTGATAAGCGATGCGTTAACCCATTTATTTATAATTTCTATGCAGAAATTTATATGCAAAAAAGTAAATCAGTAAATTTGTAAAAATAGGAGACAATCAGAATTGTCAACATTGGTTCCTATTAATATTTATATAATTTATATGTAAATATTCACTTACCCGAAATAAGCATATGCACAATATACTATTGGCATCCATTATTAGGATTTATATATACCCATTACTGAAAAAAACAAATTGCAAAGTAAGTTAGTAAAAGTAAAGGTACAGACATAAATAGGAAATAAAATGGAGTTTAAATTAGGGTAACAATATAAGTAGAGATAAAGCTTGTGAGCTTCTTAACACAACAATATAAACAAGGCAGGAAACCTGAATTCATGAGAATCGCGTAGTACGGCTTAATTTCCAATACGTTATTTTTTATTTAATGCGTAAGGTAAACTTGGCTTGCATTTGTATAAGAGAACATAGTTATACCATATGCATAAATACACACACGTGTACAAGCATACAAAAATAAATATTAAAATGAGAGAGTAACGATATCTTTTGCAAGCCGCGGATTTAATACCCTTGTAGACATTCCCCTCGCTGTTTTTCAGATATGTTAGAATAATAAAGCTTGTTTTATGAAAATATTTATGAAAGCACAAGAACCTACATTGCGACCGATCGTTACTATGGTAACTATATAATATAGCTGTTCGATGCGGCCGGTTCCGAAATTTATGCTGGCAGCAACAGAAAGCTTCATGATGACGACTTTAAAATTTGAGACCCAGGTTTGCATAGAAACAGACAGACGGACATGACTTAATCGACTCGGCTCTGATGCTTACTCGGAGGTGTATCCTTCTATGCGTTACACATTTCATGACAAGTTTATAAAAATGCAGATTACTAGTTTAGACGATTCGGGTAGTGTGCTCATTATAACCTTTCGGTTATTATGATTATTTGGTAATGCAAAACATTCGGCACAAATAGTTTTAAATTAAGAAAAGTTTGAAAAGTTTTAAAAGATCAAAAAACCAGCTTTAATTATTTATTTCAGATAGGCATTTTTTCACGACTTTAAAATGCTACTGAGTCCAGACACACAAAGCTCGGCAATATTTGTCGTAATCTTAGCTGAAAAGCTGGCTGACAGCAGTCGCTGCTCACAATGTTAGCAAAATAAGAATAGAAACAATAATTTCCGTTATTGTCAACGCTCCACTCCACAAAACACAATGGTGGTATTGAGGAAGCTGTCGCCCGGCCGTTTCCTGCCCATCTTTACCCACTATCCGGCCACCCAGCTCATCTCAGCGCTCATCTCATCGAAGGCTTTCAGCGCTCACACTTGACGTATTTCCGACTCCGACAGTTGCTATTTTGTTGCGTAGACATTTCATTTGTCAGTCTCTTGGGACGCAATCGCATTGTTTGCACTTGGATTGAGAGCCAGATACCCTGCACCATAACCAATAGGGTGTATCAGCTTAGTACATACCGAACCTGTTGAGAAGACTTTTACGATTATATTTGAGCTGTGTAGAGGGTCTCTCCAAGTCGACCTCATCCCTTCATATTGATATAACAATATCTCCTGTGGAGATAATACTCGTTTGCCCGGTAAATAATTTTATTTTTTCTTTTACTTCATTATTTCCAATTATAAACGTTGTTCGTGGCTTTTAAGTGAACATTATGCTTAATTGTTTCTGACAGATTTAATTAACAGTTCGAAGTTTAGCATAATTGAAAATGTTTTTGTTGTTATTGTGATGTTCTTTTTTATGATTTTAACTTTGAAGTTTTTCCTTGCGCTGTGCCCTAAGGAAATTTCGAAACTTGGTCTGCGGAAGCGTTATCTAAATTTGAATTAAATTTAAATGTAGCGCTTATATATTTACAATTTTGTTAAACAAGTATTCAGCTGATATCAGCTTAATTAGTACGCGCAATTGCGCGAATAAATAATAATGAATGCCGAGCTAAGCCCCGATTGCCATGCAGAGAAATACAGGAATGATTGGATGACAAATAACTTTGTTCCTTAATTAGTCCTCCATTTTCCATGCATCCCACATGAATTATCACAAATATCTGGTATATATCACACATATGTATGTTTTGCTGACTTTTTTATCGGATGTATCACATTTACGAAGAGGAGCAGGTCACACATTTCATAATTTTAGTAATTCTTGAGGAGTCATACAGCGGTATATCAAAAGCTTTTTATCTATTTCCGCAGCAGTTGGCTCGATTGTAGAATTTCGATGTCCATAAATAAACAACACCAAAGGTCGCCTGTTAACAAACTCTTTTCGCACTTCAGCCGCTTTTAATGCGAAATCTGGTTGTACATGAAAATCCATTATGCTTAACAAATACAGGTGAGTGCATTCCCTAATCAGATCTAAATATATCCAAGAAATATTGACGTCACATTTAAAGGAAATGCGTAGCTCTTCCAAAAGAGTGAGATGCCTCAAAGCCCGTACACAATCAGCATTGGTAAAGCTGCAGTTGAGTATCTTTAAGGTACTGATTCGAGCCAACTGCTCGGCCTGGTTCAGATCACATATTAGGCCATGAACAGTTAACGACTTCAAGCACTTGGCCTTGTCCGCTAGGACACCAAATATATCTGCTACGCCTGAAACTTGTGATCCTTTGCAGTTAAGAGTATTTTTCTTGTTTTTTATATAGAAACTAAGTTCTTCCAAGTTTGGGCATTGGTATATGATATCCTTCAGGCTTGAATTGCCCACTCGATCCGTCAAGTGCAGTGCGCGCAAATTTCTCATTGACTGGCACGAATTCAACAAATCCTTGGAGCTCAGCGGCACGTTCAATGATAGCATCTCCAGTTGCGTGAAGGGCCGCAGAGCAGCTGCTTCGCATTCTAAAAACATACTCAGATATAGCTAGATTTTATCTAAGGGGGCACATTTACTTACTCTGAGCGCAAATTTGTAAGTTCTTCAAGTTCTTCTCCTGAATAGCTAAAAATATACTTCTCATGCAAACTTTTTTTTTATACTGCCACAAGCCAAAACTTTGCAGACTCTTCATATCTTTTATTAACATACAGAACTTTTGAAAAAAATATATTTTCTTTTTCCCATAGTTCCTGGATAGGAAAACATTCAAATCATCAACATAGATGCACAGTTTTTTTACATGTTCTGCAACAATCGACAGCAACTTGAGTTCATATGTAGAAATCTCCTCAACAACAAAGAAATTGACATAACGAAAGCTGGCCCAATGCTTGAACACCTGCCGAACACGACTACAGGTCTCTGCAAAATTAATAAGATCTTCTCCCTCCAGATAATCATAAATTGACTCCAAACAATAGTCGTTGAGGTCTAATATTGTTACATTGCATGAGTAGCTCTGCATTTTAGTAGTTTCAAAATCATACTACAACGAATTTTTATGTTCTGCGTTATTTTGACGTTATCTAACAAATTTCTTATAGATAAGATTGCAAAAACAGGAAATTTTTTATCAGCGTTCACCCTCCTACAAGTATTATTTTTTTTCATATAAATTATTTATTGATCTTGCTATCGAGGGATAAGATAACTTGACAATAAAACACATAACATACAAGTAAATACAGGGTACCTGGATAGCTGATAGCGGTTGATGGTGTTTGACGATATTTTGCGAGTCGATTTCAAATAAACGACACAATTTCAACTGGGCGCAGTTCCACGTAAATATGTTAACTGTCATTTTAAAATTCCATAAATATTAAAAAATATCAACATGCTGGAACAAATACCGGCATTCCATATGCCATTCACA
Organism: Drosophila borealis; assembly: GCA_035045885.1. Taxonomy (NCBI): domain Eukaryota; kingdom Metazoa; phylum Arthropoda; class Insecta; order Diptera; family Drosophilidae; genus Drosophila; species Drosophila borealis. Next base: position 6,315,181 of record JAWNOR010000211.1, read on the forward strand.
CAAGGACACATTAACTTTTATTGGCATCATATATACAACAACTGACCTACTTTATAATACCGAAGCGGGCTACTGGACCCCTACGAATGCACACGCCGCCGGCACACACCCTGGCACACCTGCTGACAAGGCACACAGAACCCACATGCACACAAGTGCAACCCGAGATGAGATGCGGTGCACAGCATGCGAGCTGCTTTGATCTATGGCTCGTCCCCGAAGCCTTCTGCCAACCAGGCTAAACAAACAGAAAAAAACTTTTCAGAAAGTAATTTCAGCCATTTGCACGTTAATTTAATTAACAGCGCAAGTCCTCATCATCGGCCACAAAGAAGCCGACCAACGCCCGGCAACTAAATACAGCATGGAGTATAGAATTAACTGAAAAGGAGCATATATTTGCACACACTTTATTATATCCTTTTTAGCGTTAATGTAAGCGTATCTATAGAAAATAAAACTCTCAGAAAGTTTTCTTTTTGTTTTTTTTTTTTTTTTTGAATGAAAAGCTGCCAAGCTGCTTTACAATCGACCCACAACCCATTAAATTGGCCGTTTAACCATCTGCAAGATTAAATTCTGATAGAAATCCGAATCCAAGACGCTAAATCACAGTTTATGGCCCTTTGGCAAATGCAAAGAAGGGGACCATTATTTTATTTTTATTTTATTTCGTCTTATAGATGTGCACGCATATGAATACATAAAAACTCGATCAAAATGCATGACAGAAACAATTTAAAATAATTCAAGAGACCCTTGCGGGCAGCCACAAACAAGCAACTGGCAGATGGCCTCGCAAGCCCAGTGGATACGTAGGATTATCTTGCAGATACTCGCACTTACTTATCGTACAAGCGAGCATATCCAAGCCAAAGTGCGTGTATGCAAGGAATTATCAAGTGTTTGTCAACACACTCGCAGAAAAACACACACACACACACATACTCAGACACTCCGACACTCCGTAGGGGTGTCAGCCAGTAAGCACTACAAAGAGCTTATGTAAAGTGAAAGTGTGCGCGGTCGTGTCATAAGAAAGTGTCCGTCTTGTCGCTCAGTTCATCCCTTGGACCGATTACACATATACGAGAAATGCGTAAGCCAAACGACCGGAAAGATACATACATACATTAAAATATATATATATATATATATATATATATATATATATATATATATATATATATATATATATATATATATATATATATATATATATATATATATATATATATATATATATATATATATATATATATATATATATATATATATATATATATATATATATATATATATATATATGTATATATATATATGCACACATACATAAATAAGTTTCCGGATTAAACACACACCTCGACCGCCATTGTCATCGGCCCAAGTTGGCGCAATAAAACCAAACTGAAACTGTGCATGAAACTTTTCCTTTGCCCTCCTTCCTCTAAGTAGGTAAAGTATGTCATTCTGTCTGATACTCATCCGTGTGTGTGTATGTGTGTGCTTGTACAGCTATGTGTGTGTTTGTGTATGAGCATGCGTGTGAAATTGCTATCTTATGAGCGTACATCAAAGACATAAGTCACATTGCACAACAAGATTTGCTAAAGGCAGTCTTATCATGCACATATGGAATACGCACCGGACAAAATGTTAATGTATTCCATATAAATAAGTTATCGCCAAGCACATGCAATTTTAAATACCTTTTCTCTATTTTAAACAATATTACTACTTATTATGTCAGGTTGCAAAAAAAGACATCTCCTAACAAAACAATAATGAGTGCTATAATCGGGAGTGCTCGACTAGGGGATTCCCTGAACCTTCTTCTAGCTAATAAATTAGAGATAATTGATCTGTATATACTTTACTGGGAGATCTGAGCGGGCACTAGGGGATCTATGTTCAAAATTTAACCTGTTATAAGTTGTTAGATCGAGGCGTTCATAAATAAGTATAGACGTATAGACAGGCTGCCCTGGCTGTCCCTTCATATTAACTGGCTACTAGTAAACTAATTTGAGGCTTTAAGTTTGCTCACACATGAACACGTGACACCGAGTCTTACTCAGAAGCTCGGTAAAAATATATCTCACACCATATTGTACAACTGCAGCCAGCATCATAAAAATAGACAGCGCACTTGTGGTCGCTTAAAATTCTAAGAGCGACCTACGCTAAGAAATATCATGTTAGAATAATAAGTAGCAAGGTTGAGAAAGCTACCCTAATTAAACACAATAGTTTATGACCGCTGCCGCCGGTAATGCATCGACAGCAGGCCTAAAATAAGACACTCTGTTAGTATATAAGACCCAGGATTCGTAAGAATAAAATCAGTATCTTACAAGTACTCAACGTGGATAGATCCATTCAAAGTTTGACACTTAGATTCTCGTTTAACACACGAAGATCTGTTTGTTTATACACCCATGTCTTCCTTAAGACAAAATGTTATTCGTGGGCATATTTTATCTAGTTTAAGGGCAACGGAGGAACAGAACACTTTGTTGTTCGTAGGCACACTTTTATATGGCAATAATGGGCAAAATTTTATTAAGACCCAGAAACTCAATGGTTTATAAAAATTTGATTGTCACTTTTAAGACAACTATAAATATTCATATGAGAATATTTTTTATTTTTTCACTTAAGCGATATTTGGCGAAATATATACATCGTGTCGTCCTTGTTACTGTTTTTACGAATATATTTCATTTTTATTATGTATTTGTTTTTGTTTCCTTGTTGTTGGTCCACATTCAATATTTAACAGTCTCAACAAATTACTTTAACCCTTTTCAAAATTGTGCACCCTTAAGGCTTTAAGTCATTTGTCAAAAACTGCAAAAACGGCTTATGGAAAACTCACACCCACAAACACACACCGACACACATACACAACCTGAGCTATGGAGAGTGTTTCACACTTTCTTATGCAAATTTTGTGCTTAGTCTCATGTCTTTGGGGCGATTCTAGTGAAGCCAAACAAACGTATACATGCAAATATATTTACATATATATAAAGATATATATATATATAATATATATGTATGTATATATATAGCTCTTGGGCAGCTGGGAACTGCCGATGGGAGCATTTCAAACACGTTGCTGCCAACTTCTTCACACATTAAGCCTATTTATTTTTGGCTCTTGTCAGATTAAATTACTTGGCCAGACGACAGGCGTTGAAATCATATCATTCTGGGCCTTTACCATTGGGATAGGCGCAAATCAACGTCAATTCCGATGAGAAAACACAAAACAAAATAAAAATGCATGTTAAACACTGCGAATCAATTTAACAGAAAACAGAAAAATATACGATATATATCACGAAATTAGGTCCAAAAAATAAATTTGATAAAGGTGACAGTTAAATTGAAATTGAAAATGTTCTGACCGTTGGCTTTTTTTTATCGAATCACCTTCATTGATCTAAATTGCTTGCATCTTGTTATAATAGTTGCACTTAAAATATCGTAATCAAGACTTAGCTATAGTTTCAACTGCATCCCGAACTGCTTCCCAACATTGCTAAGCATCTCTAGATATCTTGTACTCAAAAACTGGATGAAATAGTATACGAACCAGGTGTAACCACACCCACATCATTATAAACGCTTATAATTGAATTTTTTATACTTCGCTGTGCTGGCCAACCAAGCCAACCAACTGAAACGATGCTGGCCAGCCGAAAGTGGTTGCTGGTTTCTTTTTTTTTTTTTTTTTGCTATCAAGGATGCTCCTGCACCCCAACTCCGTTTACTCGGGGCACATAAAACACAGCCGGTGCACGGCCAGAAACTCGGACATTAAATAGTTGGGCCATAAATTCGGTGCTCTTTGATACAATTAGGAAAAATGCTTGGTATTGGATTCTGGTACATCGCTGATAGCCTAACGTGGCGGGTTTGTGGCTTTCTTTATTGGATGGTTCGTGGGAAGCTGACGCAAATTGGGGCTATTCAATTTAGATGTCCTGGAGGCGATATTAAATGCCAGTTAGAGGCTAGCACAATGCCAATTGGCCAACAGTGCCACTGAAAATAGTTGCATTTGCATACATTTGTGTGCATAATTGAAATTTCTTTTCATTTGCTGTGAGCTGGATTCAGAAATGTTGTTTACCTTACATAAATTAGTTTGCTAGAACACTTTGACAAAATAATCAAAAGTGAGCGGCATGTTCCTGAAAAAACAAAATTAAAACAAAAAATTCTTAACATTTGGATAGAAGCTAAATCTAAGTTTCGCCGTAAAAAGATTTATAATTATATTAATGATTATACTGATTGAGGGGCATAGCCAATTTCCGTTATTTTGAATTTTGAACGTTTCAAATTCCAGTTGTGATCGACAGCATTTGCCGATCCTCCGCCTAATAAGTATGTGCGAACACTCTGCATCCACAAGCCATATTAGATTCAACATTCAGTTGCTGGCGGACAAGAGTATCGTCCTAGTGGAAGCACGTGGCTATGAGTCCGAAATATTTTTGCCCCACGTGCAAAATGGTCGAGTGTCTTTAACGAATGTCATATGCAGCCGGCAGCCCAGGGTCCGGGCTGGTGAATTAGGTTTCAATTCTCCCACATCGTTGCACCGATGCCAGCGTCTGACGAACAGCAAGCTGACCACAGCAACGGCGGGCTTGGCGCCAAAGAAGATGCCCTCAGTCAGCACTACGCGAGCCGGTGACGTCTCCAAGCTACGCTATGAATTAAAGCTCATTTCGAACGGAAACGTGGTGCTTGTGGAATGTAATGGCTATGAATCTGAGATATTTCTGCCTCAAATTTCTAGTCATTGCGTTGCCATGAAGCGTGTCTCCGCTGGCGAGTTGGCGCAATGTGTATCTCGGAAACCGAAAAAGGAGCGGACTTCTACAAAGAATACAGCTGCTTTTATGGCCGCTACGTTGGCAACCCAGGCTGTTGGTCTATCCAAGCTTCTGGTAAATCCACTTCATCTTTTTTATAAAGAAGAAAAAGAACAAAAAGAACATAAGGTGGCGAAACCTCAAAAAGCGCACAGAGAGCAGATGGAACAGAAAGAACAGAAAGAAAAGTTGACCCCGGTTAAGCAGAAAAAGAGGCATGCCAAGTACATTTCCAAAGAAGCTGGTGACGCGTAAATTAAATGATGATCAATAGCCCCGCCCTTCTTCCAGACTCATTTCGAATCATATTGTGCTCACAAATAACCAGGCGCCAAACTTCAATATTTAAATATTGAGATGTAAATGTATATATTCATATATATATTCATATTGCTATGATTTCTCCGTCTGTCCAGAAATATGAAGTTTCAGAATAAAGTTTGTAAGGAGAACTAATTTGGCCAACAAGTCATGCATTTCAAAACAAATCAGTTAAAATTTTCCCTTAAGCTACTGGCAGACCAGAGCGTCGTATTGGTCAAGTGTCCCGGCCGGGAACCGCAGCTGTTCATGCCGACCCTGCTCGACGACGCCATCGTCTTGCAGAATGTTATTTTTGATTATGATGCGCCGCCGCCAGCCCAAGAGGAACCTAAGCTGCCAGTGCAGAAAATAATAATGCCACCCAAGAAGACGTCAACACAATCCGAAAGCGACAGCATGAAGCCGGGCTCCAGCCATAGGCCCCACAGTTCGACCAGCACCAACGGTTCCGGCATTAGCACCTCAAGCCTGAAAAAAAGCAGTTTCCAGTGGGTCCGATCTGGTAGAAGTATCAAAGAGACGCGAAGCCGAATGCCCTATGGTTGGGAGAAACCTGTTCCAGTCTTAGGACCATCTATTGAACCTACTATTTCAGCCATCAAAGAAGCAACTCAAGCACTGAAGTTAGAGCCAATTAAATTGCAGTCTAGAGTAAATAACAAACCGGCTTCGCAGCTCGATAGCGTGCGCATGATTTACTTAGATCAAAAGGCCGGTCGATATATACAAAAATAGGGACTTCAAGCCTACATCAGGGTAGTTTCATTGCACGCAGCATAGATCTGAACTTTACAAAAATTTTAAGTCTCAAATTTTACGCGTGAATTTAGAGAGCTGCATAAATTTTAATAAATTTTATGAGCATGAGTGAACAACAATATTAATATTATTTTCATTGATTATTACTTGTAGACTATACGTAGCAATTACCATATATTGCATTTTGTTGTTGGGAGCAACTAATATGTTAATTATATTGTGAAATGACAGAAAAACTAAACGTGCTTGCTAACTGTCTGCCGAGCCGAGCCGAGCCGAGCTGCAACAAACACTCTCGTTAAGGTATGTATCTAATCGCTATGTGAATAGCTAGTGATTAGTCATGCGGTTGAGATACGTGGCCTTTGATAGCATTGCGATTTTATATTTATTTACTAACATTTCGAATTCAGTCTCGCATTCAAAGCACAACACGTGGGTACGCAAAAATGAGCGCGTCGAATATTTTGGACTTAAACGATGATTGCCTTGGTTATTTGCTGAATTATCTGACGGCTGAGGATCAAATCAGTTTTGCCCAAGTCTGTTGTCGATTTCGTGCGGTGGCTATAGCGTGGGCCGGAAAGCAATTTCGCCAGTTTACGCTAGACGAAAACAGCTCAAGGCAAGAGCTGATCGGATTCTGCATTTGCCGTGAATCAGTCGAGGGTCTTACCATCGATTTGGAGTACTTTGATACTGCGCGAACATTTCGCAATTTTGGATGTGTAGCACCCTTCAATTGTTTTAGCATACTTTGCCTAACTTTAACCGAAATGGTCAGGTTAAAGCGTTTAATAGTCAAAAAGTCAAAAGAGAAGACCTTCATTCCAATTGAAAAACCTTTTGAAAAAATTTTAACTGCCGTTAAGGGCTTAAATGAGCTCAAAGTTTTAGAATTGCATGCGAGAGATGGTAAGTGAAATGGGAAGCAAACCTCTCTCTCTCTCTCTCGTTCTGTTTATTTGGCCACTAATTCAAGTCTTCCATTACAGAATTTACCTATGATAATTTAATCCAGCTCAAACATCTTGAGGAGCTACATCTGCACATAGTACAAATAAATGCTCCAGTTCTCGCCAAGTGCTGCAAATCGAATCTCAATCTACGCCATCTATACCTCGGCTATAATAGCGTCCAGCGTAATCTGTCCAATATAGTCCCATATTGTGCCAATCTGGAAACGCTTCAATTTGGCATGATGGCGGAGCCATCCGCTTACAAGCCACTAGCTAAGCTGCCTAAGCTGAGGCAGCTTATACACTTTGGAGTTCGGCGCAGCGGCTCCTTTGTGCCGCTACTTACTGATTTGGCTGCGCGGGGGCAACAACTACAACGTCTGGAGATCGATGGAGGCACCCTCAGTCCAGAGGAGACACTGCAAATTGTCCGACAGTCCGGCCTGCGGCAACTGAAGTGCTTCTGCTCGACAGCAGAAAGTGTGGAGATGCTGTCGCAGTTGAAGCAGCTGCAGGAGCTGAGCATTTGGATGTCTAGCAGAACTGAAATTTCTGCTGCCCTGCTAAAAGTCATAGGGGAATGCAAGCATTTGCAGCTCTTGTGCATTGCTTCGGGAAACGTAAGCCCTGATTTTATTGAGGACGTCACAAAATTGCTGTTTGAGAACAGAACGGAACCGAATCAAACGCCGCTAAAGCTAGAACTTCCCTTTACGGATTGTACGAGCCGTAATAAGGTAAGTAACTACATTCGCTTCAAAAACATCAACTAACTTGTACTTTCAATAGGAACTATCTCAATGAAACAAAGTTCTAAGCTGCTCAGCATTTGAAATCGATTCTTGGAAATGTTGAAATATTAGTTTTGCGAATTGATGTGGCATTTATTATGAGTATCAAGTCGGGCCGGTAAATTAGATTTGAAGAGCATTAAATTTGGCACAGGAATCTTTAAAACGACCACATTTTAACAGTTAATACTCAACTGTGATCTAAAAATTATTTAATTTTAAGAAAAGAACAAAATGATCATTTTTAGCAAATATAACCTCATAATTGAACAGGACATTTATTGTAAAAACCTTCATTAACTCATAAATAATGTAAGAAACAGCAGAAATAAAATAATATGCTCAATAGTAACTTTTAATGATATTAAATTAATATATGTATATGTATATACATATGTAATATATAAGTAAAGCCGTTCGAAAAGCTTTGGCGCAATTAAAACCGGATTGATTATTTGCCAGGATTCAATTTCATTTGCCACACGCTGCATCCACAGTGCAACCAATGAAATTAAAATCAAATTAAATGAGTGAATTTAACATTCCCGTTGTCGTCGATGGGCCCTCACGCGTGTAAAATGATATATGTATAATGATGATGATGTTACTGCCCGTGTTTGTCAGGCAGCGCCAGTTGGCAAGAGGATCAATTGTCGGAAAGTAGTACCCATCAGTCAGTTGAGCGGCCATTCCTTATTTGTTTCAATTGAAAACGGTTTTTCTGTTTTTCCGCATGCTGGGCACGCTTTAACACGTTTACATTGAATTAAACGTTGCAGCGAGCACAACGCCAGCATTACAGATAGCAACAATAGCACACACAGCAGCAACATCAGCAGCAGCAGCAACAACAACAAAGTTAAAATCAACATACATTGTTGCTGAAAATTTCCTTTTGTGCAAGAGCACTGTGCAGAGGGATGGCAAAAGCCGGAAAGTGAAACGAGCACCGTCTGAAGTGAAAGAAAAACAGCAACAGGCCAACGAACAACGCACAACAATGGCAACAATGCACTTGAGGCGACCCTGATATCGTAATGCATATTACTACATGTAAACTTACTTATTGTTCAATTCTCTCGCATACCGATACTTATACTGACAGCATTTTTGCTAATTAAAATACAATAAATGGCAATGAGAATATGTATAGATCGTCTTCTTGGCAATACTCTCAAGCAACAACAGCAGAAACTGAAACTTGTGCTTCCTTAAAATCAACAAATAAAACTTAAGAAAATAAATGAAACCAAAGTTCGTAAAAGCATTGGCGGTTGAGTGTAGGAAAAGCTTGTGATCAAAGTGGACGATTGTACTGGCCTCTCAAATTTCTTTATTTTAATCGATTTTAAATCGAAACACCCATTTGGCATTATCGAAAAATTAAGATCACGAAGAATGTCGGGATTGCAATAAGAGAAATGCAGCTAAACAGAAAGGCAAATGTAATTTTGCCAATAAACTTTAACGACAGTCTAAAGTACCCACTGAGCCAGCATGAATATTTTATGGCAATGTGTGAAGCCGCACATTATTAATTAAAATTTGCTCCATCAACAACAACGATAACAACAGCAGCAACAACAACGACAACAACAAGGGGAGCAACAGTATGCACGAAATTGGGGCAAACGAGGCGGCAGTAAAAACTTCCAATTACTCAAGCGTGCCCTCATCCTTCTTCGGCAAACAGCAGCAAAAACAACACTGGGACATCAAATAAACGTATGTACATATACGCTTCTGTATATGTATTTTTGTGTACGTGTGTATTTGCATTTAATATCCTTTTCTTTGAATAATTCATGCACACAGGACTGACCAACGACTGAACAGCATCAACTGCACACAGTAATCACATGACACGGGCGCGGTCGGCTGCCAACCGAAGGGGCTCCTTTTTATTATTCTTGTTGTTGTCGTTGTTGTTGTGGCTGTTGGGCTTTTTTACGCATGCCAATGGCGAAACTTATTAATTGGCACTTGAGCCGTGGTTACCACGGCTCGACAGAATCCACATTTTTTTGCCCTCGGCTCAACCAAAGCGCGCCGTCATTCAAATTTTTGACCAGGCATAATTTAACAAGTTTTTTGTCCAAGGGCTGCTTCGGTCCCTTTGGACATTGGACGTTGAACATCGCTGGTAATCCACTCAAGTAACAAGCAATAACAACCACAACAATAATAACAACAACAACAACAACAGTAGCCACATCCCGAAGCTGACAATGACATAGCAACAAGATTGACGAACAGGCAAAAACAACAAGACAAACATATGAATACCCTACCATCAAATGGAAATGCGTCGCAACAAAAAAAAACGGAAGAGTAAACTTAAAAGCTGCATGATTTTTTTCAGCTTAAACTAAAGCACTGATTAAATATGCTCTGACATAAATAATTAGTTTTCGTTGCACAAAATGTAGTCAAATTTTAAGTGACCTTTTAGTAAAGGTAAGGTATAATGTGGATAACTGCATGTGTCGTTGACTGACTGACGTTTTGGCACAGGAGACAGTCTCATATCCCCCAGTGACTGCGCTATCGTCACGTTTTAACATTTAAATTAAAATGTTTCGCCCAAGAGAAAGAGAGCGGCAAAAATTGCTTACAACTGGCAAGAGCACAACAAAAAAAATCTCAGCCACATCCCTTTTAAAAAACAAAAAAAAAAACAACAACAGCAAAATGAAAATATATAAAAAATGAGTGCGCTGCTTTTTTCGCTGCCCTGTTTGGCGCTGTCTTTTGCAGTTGGCGCGTTTGCCAGCTGCACTTGAAAGCCGCCTTGCTGGCTATCAGTGCCAGCGGCAGTGGCCGGTTTGGCCATCGCCATCGCCAACGCCAACGGCAACAGCAACGCCAACGCCATCTACATTTATTCTTCTTCTTCATTTGTTCATTTGTTCAATGCCGCGATGCTGCCATCAACAGCGTCGGTCACACGGCGTATCAGTGTTATTCGAGGGGGCTTATACAAGAGCTATACAAGAGCTTTTCAGCTCACTTCTTCCAAAAGACTGAACAAAAAGGTGCTTGAAAAATCGGGCACCAGGCTATAAATATGGGCGTATGCAACTGTCTTAATATCCTATAAGCAGCTGCAGATGCTCTTTAAGCTTTCTTTTCGTGTATGAACTATATGTATTAAGAACATAATCAAGTTAATGTAGAATAATTTCTTTGCCAATTAGCCAAATATTTCGAATTTGTTTCTTCAGATTTCACATTGCATGGCAACTTTGTGCACAGAAATTGTTCTTAGCTACATTCAATGCCATTTACTGCATCTGTCCCTCACGAATTAAGCACTTTCATTAAGTGACTGCAATCAGGCAAGAAATTATCAGGCAGCATCTGGCGCCTTAACATTGTGACCTGCCGTGCAATATCTTAATGCACTTTTAATTGAACGGCGACCTGCTGCAGCCAGCCAGCTGACAGGGGCAACAGGGTGCAAAATTGAAAAGAAGTGAAGATGAAAATTTATAATTAAGGTTGCCATTAGCAAGAGTCAAGTGCCAGATGTTGTTTCTGCATGGCCCCTCACCCACTTGTGCCAATTTTGGCAGTAATTTTAATTGTTAGCCTATGACAAGTGCAATACGCATACGCCATGTGTTACGATTAGTTAACATAAATTATGGAAAATCAAAATTTATGCGCTAATTGTCATAGCCAGGCGCGCTTACCTAAATTTGTTGTCCCCAAATGCAAAGCACGAATGTAAATAGAAGCCTAATTTACTCATTAACACACAGAAATTTGGTATAAATTGATATAGCATAGGGCATATCTATGACATGAATTTCACAAATTTATTTAACTAATTAATGGCTTTAGGTACCATGCTGTTGAACATTTAGTCGGAATGACACTCGAACTGATTTCCTTAAAATATCTGAAATTTAATATAGTTATCACTAAAATTAACGTGCGTCTATTGATTAGCACGTGCTTAGCTCATATATTAAAACGGTATGTGAGTACGTCAAGTGGCATACGAGTGATAAATATTTCTTTTCAAATCAATTGTCGTGCATTGAGAAGTGTTCACTTGTTTATTGCATTTATTGGCAGGGCATCTGTGAGTAGCAGCTGTCAGCAACAAATGCGAACAAATTGTATTTCTGGAAATCCAATTACCAAATCATTTGTTTTTACATATAATTTCTTCTTTGTTTTTCATTTCGTTATTTGTATACCCTAAACCCTGAGCACGAAGTAGGATATAAGGCTGTGAAAATGTTCCTATGAATATAGCCAAACTAGCTGCTCAGCTTTTGATCCCTTTGTACAGGATATCACCTAGTCGGGCAGTCTCGAATGCCGCGTCTGTGTGTGTGTGTTTTTTCTATGCCTTTTTACATACCATGAAAATTCGGGCAGTCAATTTGCCGGAATCCGCACGCACGTACAGTGCTGCAAATTAGTCATTGGTCGCATCGGTTAAATAATTGGTTTGGGTTTTGAAAAACAGTCTTCAGCACAAATAATCGCACGGAAAGTTTTTGTCTGCCGTTGATTTTGATGGAATTTATTTGTACGCTTTTTCGTCCTCTGGTAAACATTTGATTTCTATGGTCATAAATGGTTTGTACATTGCAAATGTCCGAACAAGAAATCAATTAGTTAGTGACAGTTCGTTATGTTATTTATTATTTAAGGGAATCCCATTTTATTTGCCTTAGCTTGTGATACATGAGAACAATCAGTATAGCTACCAATTGCCAAAAGCTAATTCCAAGAACTGTTTGGTGTTTTGGAATCATGCTTATTTCATTTCCAAATATAAATTATAAACTACTTTTGCTCCATAATGCTATAAAATTTATAAGACCCATATGATAAGGTTTATAACGTCTAAGACGAAAATATACGGTAAATTAGGAAGTCTACTAATATCGACCTTTAGGTAGAACACTTTTCTCCGATATCAGACATTAGAACGCCTTCTTAGATTTAATCTGCTTCTACCGCCGTACTATGCAAATCTCATAAGCAAACGCTTATCAACATAAATCCACTCAATAATTGATAAAGAATTGACAACAATGTTGTTATAGCTAATTATATTGGACAGCTGTCAGCTTTTAAGTGGTTGGCAATTCTATAAATAAATCGTAGGGAAGAGTTAAACTCGTAGCCAAATGTTATAGTAATAATGCGGCTATTGCTCGGTCCACAGACATACATATCTTTTTAAACTGACCAATTCATAATTTATAATCAACTGTCATAAATAAGTGCGCTGGCTGCTAAGTTATGATAACGATAATTTCGACATATGAAGTCTTGATAGTCATATAAGAACGTTCTTAACAAGCGAACAGTTTGGCACAACGAGCCTACGCGTAGTGCTATGAAGTGCTACGTGACTGTGATCTTAATCCTGCAGCTGGTGCTCAGCTTCAGCTCCGCGACTAGCCGTCACTTGCCGCGCGTGTTGCCCTACGCTGAGGGTGAACAGGGTGTTCCCGTGTTTGGAGATTGTGAGTTTCGTGTAAACGGTGATCTCAATGATCCTGCTCCGCTCTTCGCGCGACATGACTTTTACGAGCTAATCGTGCCCGATCCCACGGATACAGTGCGTCTGACCAATGGCGAACTGCTCGACATGTTCTGTCCGGGTGCTGGCTTTGCAGCACCCTTTCAAAATCGTACACAACTAACTGTACAGTGCCTGCAGCAAAAGTACTTCCTGGTCGACAATCTGATCTACCCATTTGCCAACTTCAGCTGCGCTGCGTGGCCCAGCTACACGGCGCTGCGCACGGGTCGTCAGTGCAATGGTGGCACAGATCTGGTCAAGGTGGGCTTTCAGCTGGACGACGATGGGTTTCTGCAAACCTACGATGTCTGCCACGATGAGCTAGCCGAGGTCACACGCTATGTACACCATGTGCTGTATCCCTCTAGCTACGATTACCAACATGGTGTGGCGCGGCCGAGTTTCGTCGAGCTGGACTTCTACGGCGGACGGGACGTTAATACAAAGTACACACAAGTCCAGCAAAATATTACAATTAGCGAGATTTTGGGCATGGATGCCACGCCCTACTTTAATTACAGCGAAGATCGCATTTTGGCTCGCGGCCACATGGTTGCCAAAACGGATCAGATATTCGGCGCGGCGCAAATGTCCACCTTTCTATTCATCAATGTGGCCCCGCAATGGCAGAGCTTTAATGGCGGCAACTGGGAGCGTATTGAGTCGAGCGTTCGCAAGTTTGTGGCCGATCGGAATTTGACAGTTGACTGCTATACCGGAACCTGGGGCGTCTCCACGCTACCCGACATCGACGGCATCGAGCGCGAACTTTATCTCGACTTTGATGAGAACAATAATGGCCTGATACCAGTACCCAAATTGTACTTTCGAGTCATTATCGACCGTGCCAGTCAGGAGGGCATTGTTCTTGTGGGTGTTAACAATCCCTATGTCAGTTTGGAACAAATTGAAAGAGATTACATTGTGTGCGAAGATATTGGACATCAGCTAAGTTGGGTTTCCTGGCTTAAAGAGGATCTGCATGAGGGCTTTTCATATGCTTGTGCTGTGGAGGATTTCACTGAAGTTGTTAAGGACTTGCCGCTTGATGATCTGCACACGAATGGAATACTTGGTCTGGATAATGAGTCAAGCACCACCACCGAATATCCCAGCACGGTTTCTACAGTCAGCACCACGGAGGAGCCATCGACAACGTCGCCAGTAAGCTCCACCGAGGATCCTAGCACGGTTTCTACAGTCAGCACCACGGAGGAGCCATCGACGACGTCGCCAGTAAGCACCACCGAAGATCCTAGCACGGTTTCTACAGTCAGCACCACGGAGGAGCCCTCGACGACGTCGCCGGCAAGCACCACCGAAGATCCTAGCACCGTTTCTAGCGTTAGCCCCACGGAGGAGCCATCGACGACGTCGCCATCAAGCCCCACCGATTATCCCAGCACCGTTTCAACAGTCAGCACCACTGAGGCGCCATCTACCGAACAGTCTAGCACCGCTGCTCCGACAGTCTCAACGACTTTACCGTCTACAACGCCACCGGAAAGCAGTACCGAATCCTCCAGCACAGCATCAAGTTCAACTGGCACAACCGGTGCACCAGCCACCTCAACTGCTACTCCGTCTCCCACTCCTAATCCCGATCAATGCTACTTTAGCATCAATGGCGATCTTAAAGATCCGGCCCCACTGCTCACGCCACAGGGCGCACTAAGTTGGCTTTTGCCCACTGAATCGGGTATTTATACTGTGGATGATGGATCCAGCATTGATTTGCACTGCACAGCAGCGCTGGCCACACCCTTCAATCGATATACCGCACTAACGGCACGCTGTGTGGGCAATCAGATGTACGAGGCGGAAGGCCTGAATGTAGAGATAGGTGCATTTAGCTGCCAAACATGGCCCAGTTACGAAGCCGTGCGCACCGGAGATCCCTGCGAGGGCGGCACTGAGTTGCTACAGATTGGATTCAATGTGGCCGCCGGCCTGTTACCGCAGCTGGAGCTCTGCTATGATGAGCAGGCACAGATAACTCGCTATGCACGCTACGAGCTGACGCCAGCCAATGTTGCCTATCAGCGCAACGTGGCACAGCCGGGCTATCTGCGTGCCGACTTCTATGCTGGCAAGGACGTCAATGTGTTCTATAGCCAATCGCATCAGCTTGAGGCGCTCAGCGATATACTCGGCTTAGACGCGAGTCAGTACCTGGACAGCAGTCGCGACTTTTACCTAACACGCGGACAGCTCGCTGCTCGCCAGGATTTTGTGCACGGCTCAGCGCAACGCGCCACCCACTTCTATGTAAATGCGGTACCACAGTGGCGCAGCATTAACATTGGTAACTGGCTTGCTGTGGAGCGTAGTCTGCGGCAGTTTGTGGCCAATGAGGCGCTGAATGTCAGCGTGCATGCAGGTAGTTGGGGCGTGGCCACATTGCCAAGTGCCGCCGGCGAACAGACGCCGATCTATCTGGATGCGAGCGCACAGCAGCTGCCTGTGCCGCGGCTGGTATATCGCATTGTCATCGATCAGCTGAGTCGCAAGGGCATTGCCTTAGTGGTGGCCAACAATCCACATGCCAGCCTTGCCGAGATTCTGCAGGACTATGTTGTGTGTGAGGATGTGGGTGCAAAGCTGGATTGGCTAGACTGGGAAAAGGCGCAGCTCGAGAAGGGCTATGCCTACGCATGCTCTGTGGAAGACTTTACTGCTGTGGTCAAGGATCTGCCACTGGATCAGTTAGACACCACAGGCTTGCTAGGTGTTACCGAATTCAACGAGGAGCAGCCACAACAGTTGTGCAATTTTCGTGTGAACGGCGATCTTAAAGATCCAGCTCCGCTTTTTGTTCTACGTGGAGCGCAGGGTACGCCACAATATCTGGAGCCCAATACGCAGGGTCTTGTGGAGCTGAAGCACGGAGAGGCAGTTGAGTTGCATTGCAGCGGATCAAGGTGCTTTCAAGGACAATTCACGGGCTATGCTCGACTAAATGCCAGCTGCTGGCAACAGGAGAGTTTCCTGGTGCTTGGCAGTGTCTACCAGATCAGCGATTTTGTGTGCACCTCCTGGCCAAGCTACACAGCTCGACGCACAAGTCGCCAGTGCAATGGCGGCACCAATCTGTTGGAGGTGGGCTTCCAGCTAGCCAACAATGATGAACACGACGATTTCCTGCAAACGTACGATGTATGCCACGATGAGCTGGAAGAGGTAACACGCTATGTGCACCATGTGCTGACGCCCAGCAGTGCACAGTATCAGCGATCTGTCAGCCGGCCCAGCTTTATAACTGGCGACTTCTATGACGGCAAGGACGTCAACGGCAAATACACACAGGTGCAGCAGAACATCACAATCAGCGAAATTCTGGGCATGGATGCCTCGCCATATTTCAATGTTAGCGGCAACGTGTATCTGGCCAGGGGCCACCTGTCCGCCAAGACGGACTACATTTTTGGTGCCGCCCAGCAGGCGAGCTTCTTCTTTGTAAATGCCGCGCCCCAATGGCAGACCTTTAATGCGGGCAACTGGGAGCGCATCGAGGATAGCGTGAGGAAGTTCGTTGCCGATGAGAATATTACCGTTGATTGCTATACGGGCACGTGGGGCGTCTCCACGCTGCCGGATGCAGAGGGCGTGCCCCACGAGCTCTATCTGGACTTTGATGTGAACAACAATGGTCTGATACCCGTGCCAAAGTTATATTTCCGTGTGATTATCGATCGGGATAGTCGCAAGGGTATTGTGCTGTTGGGCGTTAACAATCCGCATCTTAGCCTGCAGGAGATTCAGGAAGACTACGTTATCTGCCCAGACATTGGTGATCAAATCAGCTGGATTAGTTGGACCAAGGAGGATCTTAAGAAGGGCTATTCGTATGCCTGTACTGTGGATGATTTCATAGAAGTTGTCAAAGACTTGCCATTGGAGAGTCTGCAAACCAATGGCATATTAGGTATTTCGGCGTAAGACCCAAAGCGTTAACTTTAACTTTTAAGCAACCCGTATCACAAATTTGAACAAATGAAATAATCTAAGCATACAGTAAATAAAGTAGAAATTAATAATGAAAAACGATAAGGGTTTTTTGTTTTCAAATTGATAACATCCATTTTGGAATTACCAGAATTTATAACCAACGCAAATTTAGCCGTGTGCCACACGTTTCACCTGAGCCGCTGAAGAGCCACTTACCCCATCCGATTTGCCACGACTTTAACATTGCTTATCAGCACATATCGGACATTGTATTGCAATGTAAACAATATTAGTTCTTAATATGTATGTTTTTCCTATCTCCCAATAACAATTTCGTTTAATGGGCTGTGCTTCAATTAATACTGCATGTCAACGACATTTGTTTTTTTGGAATTTTGCTGTAAGTCAACAAAATGTTTGTGGTTTTAATTAATTTTTAAATCAAAATAATTTCATAATTAAGTTCGAATATTCCGTTAAATAACCCATAGCTATCAGTATTGCCATAATTAATCAGTTATTTTCAATTAAATTTTGAAAACTTCGCTTGAATAATTTGTGCGCGAAATGTACAAAATAATTCAAGCATATCACAAAAATGATATAAAATGGAGCCCACAATGAGAGCAGACTTCAGTTACGAAATCAAGAGTTACCAAATATCTGAGTCATGTTTATTAAGTGGCGAGTTGGCTACGTTGCCTGTTGCATATTGGCCATGATTGTGGCCATAACAGCCCATGTCAATGCCTATCGAAGTAAGTGATCGTTTGTGAACAGTGAAGAATTTGCTAACTGGATTGAATTTGATAGAATTTGGACGTGACTGTCGCGATATAAGCTGTACGCCTACTGAAAGATGTGTTCTAGCCAGCGTGGCCTGCGAAAAGGATCAACAGGATGGCGAGCACTGCGGCCAATATCCTAAATGCGTGGAGCGTGCGTTTAGTCCAGGTGCGTAAATTCTGTATGAACCTCACTTCTTCCATCGGCACACACTCACAGCAAACCTTTTACTGATCCGTTTCAGATCAGCAATTAAATCGTTTCACGATTGACACCACATCCACCACAGCTAACACTCGTAGCATCAGCGCACCCATCTCTAGTTCCAGCACCAGCACGCTCCATCTGAACCAACAACTGAACATTAAACCGGACACAGATACGGACGGTGGCATTGAGCTCCTCAATGGGGCGCCAGGCGCTGATCCGGGTGCGAGCCATGCAGATCAGAGACAGGCGAATGTTTTGGTCATTGTGCAGGATGGCAACCAGCAGTCCATGCCAAACCCCAATCCCAATTTCAATAGCCAACCGTGGCGACAGCCCTGCATTGTTAGTCCCTACTATCCATACGCCTGCTCGAATGCGCCCTCGCCTTACATGCCCGCCTCAAGGTCTGCGCCGCCTTATCCCAACGCCCAAACCGCTTCCAGACCGCAGTTGATGTCTCCATCACCGCCCTGTTACTTCAATTGCTATCCCAGACTGGCACAAAACTATCCGCTTGCTAGATCCGTTAGGCCATCCGCATCAACTAGCAACTATTTGCTTTATATAACCGTTTAGGGGTTAAAGTAGTTTCTGTTTCTGCTTCTTTTTTTTTGCCAGAGTCTTCTGGAACGCGTCTGCGACGTTCACCCCAGGTGTTGTACCCTCCGCAACCACAGTTACCATTGCCGTTACCGTTACCACTAGGTGCTGTTCCAGCGCCATTGCCACGTCAATTAGTGTCTCCCGTACAGCCACGACAAGCGCCGCCTCAGTTGAATCCGTATATGTCCATTAATCTGGCCTATCCGACCTATTTGTACTATGGCAGAGGCTCGGAATTAGGTCGTCAGACAACGACATACACTTCGGTTTATCCCGGCTACTATAATCCAACGCCCAACTATTACTATTATAACATCAATGTGAATCTGCCATTTGCGGGCACTGCTTCATAAGAATTTATTCTCCTGACCAGTCTCTCTTTTTCTTTTGGCAATTGATCTTCCCAGATTCACCAGACTTCATTGACATGGAATTAGAATCATCTCAAGCACAACATAATGTTACCACCCGACAAGTATTTATGCCAGGACGAATGCCTTATCCCATGCCTATGCCTATGCCAATGCCAATGCCGGTAGCGAGACCCCTTCCAGCTCCTGTGTATTATCCTCCAGTACAGCCCAGACAATTGCCCATGCCAATGCCAATGCCTATGCCTCCACCCCAATATAGTATTATGCCGCCAATGTCAGTTGTCATTCTACCTATTGGCGTGGTGAGCGTAGCTGCCGTGGGATACAGCTACAATCAATATTATGGGCCAGGCGGGCTTTATCCTACTTACAATAACCCGTACACAACTCAAAGTCCTAACTACGACTACTACAACAACAACAACAACAATAACAACAATTACAATTACGTTAACAATAATAACGATTACAACTCATATGGATAATCAGTGTTGCAATAAAACTAACTAAATAACATTAAAATCTACTGATCTGTAAAATTTTCAATATTAAATAATTATTTTACCAATAGAGATTAAGGTAAAAATCACCAGTATGTTCAAAATTAAAATTGTTCTTTAAAACCCAATATGATAATTGATTTCAGGTATTTCACTAGAAAGACGTAGGCGATCAGTTCATGGCTTTGACAGACGGCGACAGGCTGGGCAGATGGGTAACGGAATGGGCGGAGGTAATGGTGGCAATGGAATGGGTGGAAATGGAATGGGTGGAAATGGAATGGGTGGTAGAGGTGACAATGGGATGGGCATGGGTAGAAATGGTAATGGAATGGGTGGTAATGGAATGGGTGGCAATGGAATGGGTATGGGCGGCAATGGTATGAGTGGCAGAGGTGGCAACGGAAATGGTGGAATGGGTCCTGGGGGAATGGGTCCAGGTGGAATGGGTCCTGGTGGAATGGGTCCAAGGGGAAATGGAATGTGTGGAAACTTTAACGATGGAACGGGAATGAATGGTAATGGAATAAATAGAAATGGAATGAACGGCAATGGCAGAAATAGAAATGGAATGAATGGAAATGGAATGAATGGAAACGGAATGAATTCAAATGATATCAATAGCAACTTGAGCACGTCCAATCGCAAGAAGCGAAGTGTGAATGGATTTGACAAACGTCGACAAGCTGGACAGCAAGGTAATGGAATGGGCGGCGGCAATGGAATGGGCGGCGGCAATAGAATGGGTGGCAATGGAATGGGCGGCAATGGAATGGGTGGCAATGGAATGGGTGGAAATGGAATGGGTGGCAATGGAATGGGTGGCAATGGAATGCGTGGAAGAGGTGGCAATGGTGGGGTGGGAGGGAATGGAATCGGTTATGCTGGAATGTGTGGGAACGGAATGGGCATGGGATATCAACAAGGTGGCTTGGGAATGGGCCCTTACGGTCCGAATGGGCCTAACGGGAACGGTGGTATGGGAATGGGTCGAAATGGAATGGGTGGAAATGGAATGGGTGGCAATGGAATGGGTGGACGAGGAGGAATGGGTGGCAACCCTGGACAATGGAACAACAACAATAACGCTGCCGGTCAATATTCCGCCCAGACTTCTGGATTTGCAAATGGTAGACAGTTAATGCAAAAATCTTCCTATTCGATCAACGGCCGTCCCTACACTATGCAAGCAGACTGGAAACAGGGGCAAGGACTTAACATTTCGTCAGATTACGGATCCGCTGCTTACATGACTCAGACGTCTCTTAACCAAGACTCAGATGGTGCCTCTGTGGATGCCAGTGTCACTGTTAGCAGTATAAGCACTGCTAGCAGCTCGCGCAGACCAAGACAACGCAGCAACGAAACGGAGTCAGACAGTTTTTTCAATTTTTAAGATAAATATTAAGAATTATGTGTCTTGTTGTGCGTTATATCAGCAATTTAAAAAAAAAACAATGTGTTTTAATGGAATAAACAACGTGAAACTGCAACTGGGCGAGTTTTGAATTGTTAACCGTTAATTCCAAGATCAAATGATAGTGAAAGCGAATATAAATCAATATATTCTTGATAACACAATAAGCTGAGCTTGATTGGGCGTGCTTACAGACATTGTAAGCACACCCATAATTTCTAAGAACATTTACAACACAAAACGCTCTCCACGTAATTCGGGCACATTGAATCACTAAAACCGGCTATGTGCTTAAAGAGAGAGAGAGAGAGAGAGAGAGAGAGAGAGAGAGCGAGATGGATTGAGAGAGAGCGATAGCAAGGGAATTTATTATGCGAAATGTAAACAGAAAAACACCTGTATAAGCCACAGATTATTTAGTTAGCGGCCAGACGCCGCACGACTCACTTCGAGACAGTGACGCTGTTGACCATGTATATATTTTTGCTCACTTTTTTGGTGATCGCGTCCACGATCGAGATTCAAGCGCGCGAAGCAATAAAGCCAGCGGCAGAAGTGGGTCAAATTATCAAAGATCTTGAGGAAGTCCATGTGGAAGAGACAATTCAGAGAGGTAAGTGCATGTGTACCGACATAAATACTAAAATATTGTATGAAAACTTTCTCTAAAGTTAAAATTAAAACTAAGACACAACAAGAGACAAAGGTTCGATGAGTTTTTGTTAAGGTATCGAGTCTTACATTTAGCAAACCAATGTCTACTGAGACATTTCCAATATGAAATATTGTCAAAGGCTTATGACGCCCCTTCATTGTAGGGGGCCCTTGCACGCTGGACATTCAAAAGGATTTGCCGAACTCCAATCTGCAGCCGCTCTACCTGCATCCTGGCACGGACACCTACTGGCTGCCCAACGAAGAGGGGCAGCTGCAGATACCACGTGGCGCCAGCATCGAACTCCATTGTAGTCGTTCATTTACGATTGCCAACAGCGATGAGAATGTTTCGTCTACTCCCAGTTCCATATATGCGCGCTGTCTACATGACACGACCTTCGATTGGGCGCGTACAAAATACGAGCTGAGAGATTTTTCCTGCACCAGTCCACTATCCTACGTTGTGGAGCGTATGGAACAGCCGTGCGGGGACGGTGATTTCGCCTCACCGGCTCGCATTTACCGTGTGGGCTATAACATCAGCGCTGGTCGATTTGTGCGCACCATGGAGCTGTGCCACGATGCGGAGCAGCTGCGAACACACTACGCGGCCTACCAGTTGCTTCCAGCCAACGAGCACTTTCAGCGACAAGTGAAACGCGTTAAATTCAGCGCTGCCGGCCAATTTTCTGGTTACGACATGGACCGTCTCTACTCCCAGGCACACCAGCAGCAACGGGTGGCCCAACTATGGCAGCATCCTGACGACAACGCGAGCAGAGACAGTTTTCTAAAGGCGGGGCTCTACCTGTCACGCGGGCACCTGGCAGCCAAGGCAGATCTGATTTATGCCAGCCAGCAGCGCACCAGCTTTAACTACCTAAATGCGGCACCTCAGTGGCAGAGCTTCAATGGTGGCCATTGGGCAACTGTCGAGGATACAACGCGTCGCCTTGTGGCTCGCTTAGGTCTCCCAGTGAATGTCTATACGGGCACCTATGGCGTAATGCCGCTTCCAAACGTGGCCCAAACTACCTTCCATCTAGCCACAGGTGTTAATTGTAACGGCGTGCTGGGTGTACCACTTCTCTACTACCGCTTGCTTGTCGACCAAAAATATCCGAGTCGGGGCTTGGCGCTCGTGGGTGTCAACAATCCGAGCGCCACACTGAGCCAGATCCTGGAATCATATATGATCTGTGACCCTGTGGATCTGGAACTTGTGCCCTCGTTCTTCCGCTGGCTGCAGGCTGAAGATCTCAGAAAAGGTTATCTATACGCGTGTCGCGTTTCAGATTTGGCCAAAGCCGTGGGACATCTGCCGCCTGAGTTGGCGGAAGTAAACGAGCTGCTTGTGGAGTCGATCGAGGTGCCTTAAGCTCTTGTTGTCAAATATTAAACCAACATTTATTTATTTATCAAAGGACTAGCTTACATTTTTGAAATTTAGAATTATTTTATTTTTTTGCATGTAAATATGTATGCAATATATGTTTACAAGGCGAACCAATACGATTTGTTATTTTCATAAAGTTTGTGTTTTCCCATTCTAAACTCAAAAATATTTCGAAGAATGGTGGGTAGCTTAAGAAAAACAACAACTTTTTTAGTTGCTTTGTTTCCGTTAATTTCTTTCAAAAAATAAATTGAAAAAAAAAAACATAATAAAACAAAACAAAACATAATATAATGGAATATCGGTGGGTTCTTAAATCAACACAGATTACTTACGCACATATTGTTTACCGCCAGCGAACAAAAAAAATATAATTTTCTTGCCCCCCGAACCCAGACTCTACCTTGCCGGATAAACGCAAGAGCGAGGAATTTTAAATGTGCGGAAAGCAGCTGGAAGTACGTTTCAGCGTTTTCAAATCAGTAAATGCAAATATAAATGTATTGAAAGCTCAAATGGGACCGAATTCTAAGCGAGGGAAAGCCAAAAGGAATTTATGGTAATGTGTAAGAAAGAAGCGCAAAAAATTCAAGGACGAAAAATGCCGGAAAACGGCAACAAAGCCAACGGAAAATTTAAGAAATTGTGCCGAACGACTACACTGCCATAGAGTCTTTGTGTGTGTGTGTGTGTCGGTGAGGCAGAAGAAAAGGATTAAATCAATGTTGCGGAACAAATTGTATTATGTGGGGCGCCTGCATTGAGGTAATACAAACCTATTTCATTTCTTCAAGCTAACAAGGCAAAACCATAATGGGTAGCCGAATGTGAGCCAACTTTTAGACCGCAACCGACGACCCAATTTGATGGTGTCAAAGTCACACGAGCGTTAATAATGTGGAATATATGTAAGATATTTGCTGCGAAGTCAAGAGAGAATTATACGATTACATGTACATACATATAGTCAATTAACTGCACGTGAAACGTCACTTAAAGGCATTGTAAGGCCAAAACATTCAAAAAAAAAAATACATATAAAAGAAATTACATTGAATCAAAAGCACAACAAATATATTTTTCACATTTAAAATATACCTTCCATTTTAGAATTGATTCAAATATATAAATTTCCCGCTCCCGCAACAAAGTTGAGTCTGTGAAACAATTTGAAACATTGAAGAAATTGTTTGTTACTATTGGATTTTGTTTCCGGGTCGGCGACATGCCTTCGCATAGCTATCCAAGTGACTTTCGTTTTTGCGGGAAGCGTTTAAGCGTTTCGCTTAAAATTCTTAGCGAACCAAGAAATTTTGGCTCTTTTTTTTTCAACTTATAAGCTTGATGAAAGTTCATCTGCGCAAGCAGCAATAAGAAACGACGACAAAACCAAAAAAAAAGGAAGACGAGCAGCAAAAAAATAATTGAACGCACTTTACGCAGCTGTTGTCGAGGATTTTCCTTTTTTTTTGGATTCGTTTTTTTGTTGTCATTGCTGTGTGGAAAAGAAGGATATGTTGTGTCCTGCGGTCGCCAGCGGAAATTATTATTTATATTTTGTATTCGGTTCGTGGCTTTGTTAGTGGGATTTCATCTCGATGTACTTTTTAATATTACCACATTTTGGTAACGGCTTTTTATTTTGATTAAAATGCATATTAAATCTTGGCAGGAAAACGAGCATGCAAAAAAACAACAACAACAAAAATAAACAAAAAAGATGCAGCAAATAATATAAATAATTTCCTGTGACCGGCTGTGTTGTGCTCTGTACGGCCTGTTTCCTTCCGCCGTTAGCCGTGCAACTACGAACACTCGGGCCGACTGCCACTCTGCCTCTGCACGGATCCAATGGCCCGTACATTCAAACCGAGTCAGACGGACGCATTGCATGCAGAAGGCAGCGAAGTTGAAATATTTTGTTAACAGTGCGTAGGTTTCCCAAAAGACAAAAAATACATAATATAACCAACATACATATGTAGTTACTCATGTATATGGGATATGCATATAAAGTTTCTCCTTCTGGGTTATTTACATGTGTAACAACAATGGGCGATCCCAAGGGCGGCAAGCAGCACATTGGAAATGGGATTGGGATTGGGGACACTGGCAAGACAGGCAGGAAGCACGCATGTAAGAGGCATGATTTATATAGGAAAATTGAGGTATCCATTTGCTTACTTTTTATACCATATACCCATTAAAATGTATAAGAATGAGGGTACAATTGATTTGAGCAAAAGTATTTAATAGGCTGAAGACAGTATATCCGAATCCATAAAATATACTTATATATCGCGACGACCTCTCGGAAAACAAAGAGAGAGGCGCTGCAGACTTTAATCTTTGCGATAAATCAAGTTTCCCCAGAATCGATACATATGTGGAATTATATGTATAATTTATATCGAATATCCATGGTTACATATAATGTTTACAGGGTATCTTCTCATTGGGCACTTGTCCTAAGTATAACACTCATTCGTGTTATTCATAAATGAATTCGTTTCCTAAATCGATATTCAGTGTGTGTTTGGGGCTATGTGTCAGGTCTAGTAGATTCAATAATCAAACCAGCTGCACTTAACAACAGTTTTGTTAATTTCACATAGCTTGAATTTAATTTAATCCAAGAAATGCTGCAGTAGAACAGAACAGATAACAAGAAGGATAAAAGATGAATAAAGTACGTGCACACAATGAACAATGAATTCACATTCACACACACACACACACACACACAGGCACACACACAGCAATGACTACAATATGAAAATGGCCAAGAAATTGCCGTTTCATTTTACTTGTTTGTAGGGAAAATCGAGAAGGAAAATGCATTGCAATGGAAATTGCATTGCTGAACTGTGGACTCCGAGCTACGAACAAGCAAGACATGACGACAGTGACATCTAATATCCTTATTGTTAGCAAAAGCGAATTTATGGCTAACACAGTCCTTAGCTAGGATCAAGTATTTAGCTGTGGCTGCCTGACATTTCCAACTAACTGGGGAAAGTGGCGCCTTGCCCCTAGCTGCCATCAGGTTCAGTCCAAACGCACTTCTGATGTTGCTAATGAGACCGTGGTCCTTCTGAAATTTAACTCTCACCTCGCTAACGCCAGTGTCAACGAGTTGAAAGTGCGCAGTCACCTCAATAGGTGTTTGGTTAATGGACTAACGACAGCTTATGTGCCATCTTCGTGTTGGAAGACCTCAGCGTAAGTGTGCTTGAATTTAAGTTGCAAAAGTTTTCTTTGTTATGTGACCATCATAGGCTATTCGCATAAGCCGAGAGTGAAACTAAAAACCACTTTGATTCTAGAGTCTCAGTCTTGCGGTTAGCTTTCTGTAAAATTTAAATAAACAAAACTTTGTCCTTCAAGTCATCGGATTACTATACTGATTTAAAATTTAGCAAAACATTTGGAACAAACTTGTGCTACATTTTTTATTAAGTTTACATTAGATGCGCCTGGCTTAAAGTTCAAGGTAAGAATTGTTTTTAATTGATCAAGCTATTATTATTGTTAATATTTGAACTGAAACTGTCAAGTAAACTTAAAAAGGAAGCACGTGTCTTTCAAAGTTTGTTACTGTTTTTATACTAAAAATTCATAATATAGTTTTAACCATGTGGCGACATTGGCAACAACCCTTTGTCCCCACCTGGAAAGGCACCAGCCCCAAGACTCGATAACTTTCTGGTTCTTGTTGACGTTCTCTTTCCTTTCACACTTGTGAAATATTTTATATATAAATATTCACACATATTAAAATTCATACCTACAGTGGGGCCCTTTGTGTGCTGGGTGCCAAGTAATGGCTTTATACGACAGAAACCAATTTATTCACCCATCCTGTTCCTGCTTCAAATGACATTCACGTGAAGTGAAGTGCCTTTAAAAATGGGCAACCTTGCTGCGGGGAATGACCTTAAAGTCACTTTCGCCATTGACAGTTTAAAGCACAGAAGAAGTCGAGTTTGTCTTGATTTCACAAATAAATAAGCCAGACCAATTACATATTAATCTATTTCAAAATATATAAAAATACTAAAACAGTTTTAATCTACAGTATAAAAGAATGCCATTTCATTAATTCGCTTTAAACTTTGTTCAACACAGGACTACCAATAAATATATCTCATAGAAACTCAAAAAACAGACGCTCTTGCCTTAAACATTTTTGTTAGGCTTTCATATATCTTGGCCAAACTTAGCGTTTACGAGTTTTGCCATACTCCGACACCTTATTAACATCGAACTATATACCATATAGCTCTAAAGGAAGAATTGTTTGAAGAAGTTACTCGACAAAAGTAAACATGTAAGCTTTTTAGGGTGGAAAGCAAATAAATGCGGCAATACCATTGACTAAACTAAGCAAGTGCCTGTTTCTGTGAGCATTGCTTTCTAAAGGATATTAAAATGGTTTTACTGCTCATTCAAAAAGCCTATTAAAAGCAAAATTTTTAGTACAACTTCAAGTTGAAGGTTTAAATTGAATTGCCACTTAAACTAGAGGTAAATCAACAGTAACTATGCGAATAAAAGCAGCGTCAATTGACAAATTAGGTGCTGAGCAAAATAAGACGTAAATGTATAAACAGAAAATAAAAGCGAAAAAATAAAATGACAGCGTAAAAAATTGCAGGTAATCAAGCGGGGCGTGAAAAGTCAAAAGAATCATAAAGTGCGAGTAACTCAATGAGGATGAGTCTGGGTTTCATGACGAGACGTTGCTAAAGGATGAAACGTGTCACAGGACAATAACAACATATTCTAAATGGGTAAACATATTTCAAGACCCTTTTAGTGCGCTTGCTGAAAAGGTATTCATGTATGTACGTACTTGTTTAGAATTGTGAATACGTAGCTCATTTTGTAGTCTACCGAATAGACTTTTTAGGTGCTGCATTTTTGCAGTCCACCTTATTTTGCTGCCACATTCCTGTACGACAATCTGTGCTGCGCCTTTTAACGTGTTTTTAAGCTCGTTTCCCCTGAGTCGCGGCCAACAGCGCAAATCCACAACATTTGCCACAATTGGCATGTCGCTGCGGTCGGATCGTTGCGGAAACAAGCTGCGGGCACTGAGCAAAGTATGTGAAACCACGAAAATGCGGTAAAACGATTACCAAAACTGTGTGCAACAAGACACTAGACACGGAACGTGTTGCAAAAATATAACATAAGTGCATAAAAATTGCAAAAAAAAATCTGCGAGCAGCTGATGTTAAAGAATGCGCTTTTTCTGATAGCTGCCAGTTGTCTACAAAATCTTTAATTCACGCACATAATTTGTCATTCATGTATACACTTAAAAACATAAACTAGAATTTAAAAAAATATATATATTTATTGCACACATTTAAAACATACAGAGCACGGTAATACAGCAGCATTGCCGCTGGGAGTCTCTTGGTCGAGCACGTTTATTATTGATAAAAATAACCACATAAAATGTCAGAAATATGTTAACAATTTCGTTTAATAAATAAATAAAGAATTTTTTTGGAAATTTTATTGCTGGCGTTTAAATATTTAACAGATAATAATTGAAGCCATGTCCACGATATAAACTAACCGCTTTCACACTTAAATCCAAATATATGTGGAGTTATATATCACTTAGATTAAAGGTTACTTTGAGACATTTATTTTTAGAAAGTTTTTAAATCAAATAAAGTTTAATTGCAGGAATTCATTTGAAGTTTGTTTTACATGAAACTCCTTTCAATTCCGTCACTTTGGAGGATGCGGTGTTTTTTTTTCTTGAAAAGCCACACAAATTAAATTCATTTCACACTTCACGAATCGAGCGCAAAAGTTAAGAGGGTGTGGAATGAGAACACGCCCATATTCTGTGCCCTGAACTGGGTCACTTGTCGCTTGAGACACTTCAAGTGTAAATTTGATGTCTTCAAGGCGTCTTAACATGTTCAATCAATGATAAAAACCACACGCACACTTGAAAAAAAAAAAGAGAAACCAAAAACACGTTTGTGTCAAACATACAACCACTTGAACATATATACTATATATATATAAGTATTGACCCACACCACAGTTTTATTGCCTTTGATACTGTCAAACCGATTGAATTGAATTGAAAAGCTTTGAAAAGGAATTGGGGAAATGTTTTTACGCCAATCGCTGTGGATTTGTAAAGGGCAGTTGAGTTCGTCAATGACGTTCATTAGAACGCTTTAAGGCACTGGGTTAACCCTGACAATGACTGGCGCTCGCAGGGCTGACAAATTGCATGCCAGCGACTACTTCTCGGGCCAGCGAATCCCCCAGAGAGTTCAAGGGACGTTTGCCAGAAAGTAATAGCAAATACGCGAATTGGCATAAAAAATGTATTTCACTCTATTTTTGCCTGCCTGGAACTGCCTCAGTTGCGAGATTTATAGCTCATGCGGTTAAATACGCCATCGGGCAATGCGGGCAACACATAAAAAGGGTTCGATTTAGGGTAAACATATTTGGGGCGCAACAGTTGCGTGTCGAGCCCTTAACTACTTATGTACATATGACATGGGCCACATTTTAAAGTTGACGTCCTTGCCACCTACTTAACCCCCCCTGGCATATTAAACGCAATCTGTTGCGCATACACAGAAAAAAAATCAGACTATTTAATGCAATAAACGGAGAATTTGTTTCTTATTTTTCGAAATCAAAATTGCAGCTGCTTTTTCTGAATGTAAAAACATTTTTGATTTAAAATTAAAAATGGGAAACTAAGCTCTTTCGCTTGTTTTGGCTGTATAACTATTTTAATTAACGCCGCTCTTAAATAATTTAAATTTCTCTGGACATTTAAGTTCTTATGTTCGTAGTATGTCAACTCATAAATATATGACCCTCATATAAGTTCATCTAACAGTAAATGCGTGTCGCACACACATAAATGCAAGTACACTCAACGTCAAAACCTTTAAACTCTAGTTTAACGAGCTGTTGCCAAAACCTCCGTCCGCACCCAAACCCTTCCCCATAACATTATGTCTCTTGCTGCAGAAACTGACTCTAATGTGACGTTTATAAGTGCTGTGCGACGACATGTGCGACTATGACGAGAATTACAAAGTGCATTTTCATCATACTGCCAAGAAGTAAGAAAAAAGTTTCTCTTGAGTTTTAAAATATTGAATTTTATTACTCGTTTCATTTCTGTGCGAGCGTCCTTGGCAAGAAGAAGTGATTTGGGCTTGGAGAATTAGTCGCAGTTAGTGAGATATTGTAATTGGAATGTTATAATAAATAATCTTATATTCCAAAATCAATTGTTTAGAATCTCTGTTAGGGAGCCCTCAAGGCATTGCACGTACGGCCATGCACTTGGCAAAACGTGAGCATTTGTGTCTGTCTCGCCTTGCATCGAGAGCATTACATCATGTATGGCTCCAGCCACAACATCAACATTGGTTGGACTCAAGGCGCCCAGATTGATGCGTCCGGAATCGGGCACATAAATATGTTTGTTACGAAGCTCTATCAGCTGTGGTATCTTTAGATTTGTATATAGATGCGAACCAGACTGTTCTTTTAGGTGATCCCAGCTGCCAGGCGTTTTAAGCAGCTCCAATTTATTGCTTAAGGCCAAGCGCATTTGTTGCAAACGCTGATGTATCTCCTGGAGCGACAGAGTCCTGTTCACAGTGAATACGAAAGAGTTAATGTTGAAAGTTGTAAAGACAATTGCCTTTATCAATCGTCTTACCACTCATGACGCAAAGATGCGTTAGTGAGTATCTTGGCCACAATACGACCAGCAAACGCCGAGCAGCTCTTTTCGTTGCTCTCAAGCAACATGGCCTCAAACTGTTCCCGCACCGTTTCCAGCTGCATGGAATTCTTAAGCACGACCATTAACTGACCTACGGTCTCATCTGCATGCAAACGATTTAACTTAGTGAGTTGGCAGTTGGAGCTAGTCAGACTTTTCGCTTACTGTGAAGACCGAAATTCTTGACGAACGACTGGGCGCAGAGCAAATCAAAGCCACTGTCGACAAAGTAACGCACTGCCCAACTATCCTGTGCAATATCGCCACTGGCGATACCATGTGATTCCAAATGGAAGAACGGCAGCAATTTCTTGCACTTAATAATGTGCGCAATCAGCATCCACTCATCGATGCTGGGATCCAAGCCAGTCGGATTTTGTGCACAGGCATCGAGCAGCACAACGGCGCCCTCCGGTGCGGTCATCAGGTCGGCGACCAATCCATAGATATTTAGCTCTCCCTTCGTCTCGCAGTAATACTGAAAGCTTTGACAAGTGAAGCCTCCGCTCTTGAATACACGTTCGCACAGCTCACAGCTAGGCCGCGGCAACATGCAAACATTGAACTGCATCTTTTGATGCAGAAACTGTGCGGCAAGACGCAATGCATCCAGGCTCGAACGTGTCTGTACGCCTAGCACCTGGATTGAAAATTGAGATAATGAGGAAGATAGCATTCTGTGCAAATCTCATGCCGTCAATCACGACCTAAATATTTGGATCTTACTAAAGCAATCTTCAAAAAAAATGCAGCTTTAGGATAAAAACCAGACCATTTTATAATATTTAGCAGACCACACAATGCCATCAACTAACCTGCCATGCTACCCATATTAATTAAACTCACCCGATTTTGCATTAGAGCAGGCGCTGCTTTATTCAAGACCAACTCATTGGCTGCTCTTATGAAATCTGGATTGCCCAAAGGTGATTGTTGTTCATGACTGTATTTGTCGTCGCCTGCCACCCCAATTTCAGCTTTGCGTACCGCCTGAATAATATGCGGCTTGCCGTCATTGTTGCGAAAGATTTCTCCACACAGATTGATCTTTTGCGGATAGGAGTCTAACTTAAATGCCTTCTCCTGATTGTTCGAATCTGTGGGCTTAAGACGTTCGACCCGACTGAAAGGCAAAAACTTGGCTGTTGCGGAGCTGCAACGAGTGGTGGACTTGCGAAATCCATGCTGCAGGACGCTGTGTGCTAAAGCGCAGGTTGCACACATTTCTTGAAAATTTGGAATTTTTTTAAAAGAAAATCCGAAAGGCGATGCTTAGATTTAAATTAAGGTTTTGATACCAAACTAAAAGTAGTCATAGTCTACTACAAAACATAAAAATCTATCTGAAATAATTTATTTCTAAAATCTTTGTACGTTGATCGACCCAGGCCTTGCATAGTCTCTGCAAGTGCTGCTCCATTATATCCAGGGCGACACGAATCTTCTAGTAATTTAATTTGAATTGTTTGAGAAAAAAAAATAAAAGTTTTCTGCGCTACGGTGTAGGGGGCCAAGCACACGCACTTCACTTAATCAAATGGTAACAAGTGAAAATTTGCGCGCTCAAAATTTGTTCATTACACACACGCAAAGCGAGACTGACTGACAGACAGGCAGACGGACAGGGAGACAGACAAACAGAGGGGTGGACGGGTAGACAGACAGATAGAAAGGCAGTGACTCAAGTTGTGCCACTCCCCTGCTGGTTCTTTACGGCAACGGAATGATGCCGAAAAAGTATTTGCAACAGAAAACTAGCAGCAAAGGCATTTTAGACGCCCTCGCAATAGTTTCAAGTGCCCGCGTGTGGATCCTTAGCAAGCCCGACGGCGTGACGACGTCCTTGTTTGGGCGCGTCTGCTTGTCGGCTCGTCCCTGAGTTTCCTTCTCGCTGCCAGCAAGTTAGCATTGCCGGTGGTGTTGTTGTTGTTGTTGTTGTCGTCTTTCCACTTTCATCAACATCATCAGCATTTGTATGTAAATAATTTCGCTAAAAAGTATGCTATACAAAAGTTGTTTCTTGCTTCTCGTTTGCTATTGTCATTGTGCGTGCGCGTATGCGTGTGCGTGTGCGTGTGTGATAATAAAAGGCTTTCCTTTTTGCTCATCATATTTTTCTGGCACACTCAAATTGTACACGCTTTTGAGTTTGAATCAGCATATGCAAAACTCTACAACTCATTTCGGGTTATGCACCAAATTCGCATCCTTCACATTCGGTTCGGCACACGTATAAGCCATCGAAATTTAGTTTATGGCCAACTCTTATTCGCCTAGCAGACAACCTTGAACTTTGCCTATTTCCAGGCTTAGGCATTAATTATGTACGAGCTTCGGTTATTTTCACATGTGTCAAATTCTGCGATAACAATTTGGCAGCATTCACATAATTTATGAACCAACTATAGGCGGTTCCGACTACTTTATAGCCAGGCAAAACTTTTAGCCTTAACATGTTTGAGCATAAGCAATTCATGTATATCGAAATAAGTTTTGGCCCACACTTGAATTTGATTTGGGTTAAAGGCTGCCGTTAGGTTGCTGCTGGCATTTAACTGAAACCCATTTAATCAATAACTTGATAATATTCGATAATTGCTAAGTGACACTAGCAGAACAGATCTTTATAAGCTCAGACCAAAATAGTGAATCGAATGCTTGTGCAGCTTATGGAAGTGAATAGTTTTAATATGCTTTCCAAACTTAAAATAGATAACTTTGTTTCAAAAAGTTTGTGCAATAAAAAATATTTCATCCCAGGCGAGCAATAAAACAGTTCTGATTGAACAATCAATCAAATACTATAAGCTTATTTAAGTTTTCGGAATTAAATAAACCTGCGAAGAACTTTCTATACAGAACATTTCAATTGACACGTTCGGAGCACTATTAAAAGATACGTACAAAGTGCATGGCTAAGTAAGGCGAACGCAAAGGCTGAAGCAAAAAGCGTTCACAATATGACCGCAAAAGCATTAACTGAGATGTTCCCATTAAATGGAAATAAGTATGTAATTATGAATCAGACTGAATGAGTGCCCAAGCCAACCGTATGCCTTTTATTGAGGGGCCAAGTTTCATGCGCAACACGGCGTATGAGCAATACCATATACGAGGCAAAAGTGTAAGAATTGCCCTAATAAGGCAGCAAGAAACGCTCGTTAAATATTTGAGCCACATTTACGACACTTATGATCCGCTTAAAGTTCAGTGTTGTCTGACCTTAAATAAGAGTATATAGTATATTTGCACAGGCAACTAAATAACTAAACAAGCAATTTTCCTTGGCCCAAATGCGAAAAGTTTTTTGGCAAACAAAATTTAAATATCATTAAACTGGAAGCTGCTCTGTGTTGCTTGTATAAACAACTTTAATAAACTCATATGTACTACATAAAGTCAAATTATTTAACTAAATTATGTTGGGATTGGCCAAGTGCGGACTTGGCAAAAAGTTTTATATAGTTTGGCTTCATAATTCTACATATTAATTAAGCGAATAAATGTTCAAGACCCTTAATTCTGAAGGCTAAAATTGAAGTTTTATGTAAAAGTTGTAGATTATAATATATTAAATAAAGGTCTTCAGCATTTTATACTAGAATTCATACACATAGTTTCAGGGGTTTACCCGTAGTTTTTGCTCACATAGCTAATTCCCCTTGCATTACACACAAATTCGACGGAATGCGAAAAGCAAAAGGTAATCTACAAACATTTTCTTACGCAAATTAAGAACAGCGTCAAATTACAGCATTACCTGAAGTCAGCCAATTAGATACGGACACGAATACTTTAAGGAACTTAAGCTCGGTGCCTCTTGTGGAACAAAGGCTATTAACAAATAGAGAAGGGAGGGCTGGAGGGCTGGCGGGTTGGCTCAATTACTTTGGTTTGTATTGCCGTCCCTCCTACACAAATAGCCAAAGCAACTGATCAATTATTTAGAAAGTATCGAACTGGGTCATGTTCAATGACTCGAGCTGCACACAGTCCACTGATTGACTTAAGTTTGCCAAGGTCACATTGATTTTTCCGGCTTCATTTTGCTAATTTTCCAAGTAATTTTTCTTTGGGCGTTGCGTTGCGTTACGTTGCTGTAATTAAATTTGATCAAGCCTTAATATAAGCTGCACAATTGTTTGGCATGCAAAAAGTTTGCCTACCAACA
Source organism: Drosophila borealis (assembly GCA_035045885.1). Taxonomy (NCBI): domain Eukaryota; kingdom Metazoa; phylum Arthropoda; class Insecta; order Diptera; family Drosophilidae; genus Drosophila; species Drosophila borealis. The sequence goes on from JAWNOR010000211.1 coordinate 6,350,320, forward strand.
ATAGCCAAACGTTGAACGGACCTTTTCATTGCTTTGGCCAACTGGCTACGGACAAGGACCACAACGTGGACGTGGATTGAATAAATGGAGCGCACTGCCTCAATGGCAAATTAAATAACGCGCCTAAAGTTTGTACAACTGATGCGATTTCACGCAACGTAGCCCACCGGTTAGACAACGTCCGCCCCAGAAAATGAAAAAAAAAGAAGAAAAAAACAACAAAAAAATTAAACAAAAAATAAATGGAATAGCTTGGCCAACGAATTTGGTGCTGGCGGGGGGAAAAACATGAAATGAAAATTGAAAACGTAGCGCGAAATAAACGAAATATAAATAAAAGAAATTTTCAGCAACGTGAAAACCGAACGATGGCTGTGCTAAATGATTTCGTTGATGATGCAAACAAATGAACCGAAACTAAAGCAATTTGTAGGTAAGAAAAATAAATAAGAAAAAAATCGAAAAGAATGTCTATCAACTTGTATGTTGACCCATAATGGAAAATTTTAGAAAAAAGAAGACCTAAAATGATAATTAAAATACAATGACATTTTTAAAGAAAGAGATAATGTAATTAAAAATACTAAATTTAAAGCAATCAATTAAATATTTATACAAGAAAATTTTAATTGCGTTTGCCGGCATTTTAGGAACACTTTCTCATTGGATCTATTAATAAGAAACAGAACAATTACAAAAATTGATACCAAAACCCTAAACGCCCACATTTTGTAGCGCAACCGAAATGTTTGTAAAAATTTGTTAGCATAATTTGGAGCGACGCCCACAAAATAAAGCTGACTTTATGCTGAACCAAAAAAAGAAATAGACGAGAATTAGAAATAGAAGCAAAGTAAAAAAACAGACTGACAAACATGTGACGCGGGGACAGGGCAGGGCACAGATGCGTTAAATTTAAACAAATAAACAGCAGCAGGTACAAATGAAAAGCGTAGAGCAATGCCCAGGTATGCGAGTATATATATGTATATATATTTGTGTATGTATGTGTTTATATCCAAATTGCTGCAGGCTGAAAAACGTGTGCAAATACACAAACCATGAGACCTGGCCCAAAAAGTTTGCTATGCACTACACACACACACACATACATAGACACACATACACTCGTATCTACATATATATGTATATGTAAAGCAGAGGATAAAAGCGCCAAAATGTGTGCTTTTGGGTCAAAGACGTTGGCGGCAGGGCAAACAAACAGACAGACAAACAGTCGACTAAACAGGCTCGCAGAATGCGAGGAATAGACGGCGGGCCCTAGACAACAACTTGCATAATTTAAATGTAGATATGCGGTTGGATGGCGCCTAAAGATATGCTACGCTCTTACACACACACGAGCACACACACACACACACACACACACACAAATACCCTCGAACGTCTCATAGCTGCGCTAAAGGAAAAACCACTTGAACTGGCGGCTGCGAACGCCTATGCGGCCACATCCTTAACTGCTGTTGTTGTTGCTGATGTTATTCTTCTTCTTCATCTTTCTGAGCAGGTTCCCTGCCAGCTGCGTGGGTGTTGATAATGAGCCATTCAGTGTGCGTGCGTGTGTATGCGTGTGTGTGTGTTTGTGGTGCACATATGCTCTACATGCATGAATTTATAGTCTACTTTATGGCTTACTAATGAACTTTCAACTTTGCCTGCGCACTGAGACGCTTTGATCCAGCCATTTGTGTAGCGGTATTTGTGGTAAATAAATAGGGCTTAGAATCTCAAATGTTTGAATCTGGAACCATTAAATTACAATCACAGCAATATATTTATTGAAATAGGTTTTCCACGCGTTTATCGAAAGAAAACTAAATCATATGCAACTATCCGAATGATCTATACACAATATAAACACAAGCCGTCATTTAAAATGGATCCTAACGAAACTTCGAAAAAGAGGCGATTATTTATGGGTTGTATAAAATCCTTTTGTGGGCAAGAGGACACAGGGCGAGTGCTCTGGTAGCCAATTGAAAGCCTAAATAAACTAAATATTGACCTTGAAAACTCTTTAAAAAAGAGCAAAGGAAAAATTAAAAACAAAATAGGGGCGAGGGGGCGGGAGGTAGAACTCTGCTTTACCAACTGATAGACATTTTTTGCGCCAGCTGGCTCAATAAATCGCTCAAAAGTGGCAAGGAAAGTAAAACAAATTGAAGTGCGGCACAACAGGAAGCAAATGCTGCATTTGTCGTGAAAAGGCAAAATGGAAATGCTAGGCGTACAAATGAAGTCGTAAAGCAAACGGACCGTAGGCCATGCCCGTATCCAGGGAACGTGCCCGGCTGTTTCTCTCGGTGCAGCATGTTCGCCGCATTTTTGTTGTTGTTCCTGCTGTGTTTTCTATTTTGTTTTTTTTTTTTGTCTCTTTGGTATTCTGCATGCATATGCACGCATATTTACGAGTATGATGCGAAATACGCGCCCGGGAGCAGACATAGGCAAGAATTTGCAGAGCGAACCGAGCTGGCAAATATGGATTTACTAGATGCGAACTACACCAGAGAATGCAGTGGGTATCGAGGTGATGCCTGAAATATATGAGAATTCCATGGTAAATGCCATCCCATAGCTCCTGCTGGCATTCAATTGAGTTTAAAGCGAGTTTGTTGTTTGCCTCTAGCATAATTCAATTTGTAATAAATAAGTATTTGTGTGTATGTAAATAAAATTATATGCGACATTCTTTGCGAGTTCATTTATGAAATTTCATTAAAATTATTATTCTTTGCATTGAATACTTGTAAATAGCTCATAATTTACGTCTCGTCATTAGGCTGATTTTTTGAGGCCAAGCCTTGTGCAATTTTCTCCCACATTGTGTCGAGCCTGGCAGTCTGTCAATTTGTCAACTTCACAATTCACCGACTTGACTGCCATCTAATATGCGCAATTATTTTCAAATAAATCACATTGAAGTAGCTTAAAAAGAGAAAATTGCAAACTCGTGCATTTAAACTAATTGCGCATAATTGACAATTATCTAAAAAAAAATCATGGCAAAATGGCAAATATGGGCCTATAAGCCGAAAGAAATGGAACAAAAAAAAAATCGAAAATACCCCCTTATGATAAAGCTGTCGACTCATTAAAACGCAATTTCTCTCCATTAGCCCAGAGGTCAAAGGCAGCACAGATAAGATTTGTAGGCGCTGCGGCAACGAGACACGGACATGGACATGGAGACGGACACAAGGCAAAGAACAATAGTCGGTAAAAGGCAAACAAACTGATGATAAACACTCACGAGTTTCCCTTTTGCTGCTGCTGTTGCTGCATGTTATAAAATCAATAGGGCAACCTTTTATTTATAGTCTGTACACGCCCCAAAGCGACATACGGCCAGGTTCTGCCCCCAAGCAGGACTCAGGCCCCAAAAGCAGAAACATTCGCCATTTTTGTTTGAGTTTCCATTGGTGCGCTTTTCATTTGACTTGACTTGCAGTTCAAAGGCACAACGCTCGACTCTCTGACTGAGACTGAGTCTGAACTGGGCTGGACTGAATTGGGCCGGACTGGGGCTGATCCTGGCCCATTCGAGGTCAGCAGCGGCAAAGTGTTTGCCTTGGCCTGTCAAGTGGACTGTGTACGTATGTGTGTGCGTGTATGCGTGTGTGTGTGTGCGTTTGTATGTTTGACTGCGTATATCGTGCATGTCAAAGTGCCTTTCAATAAGAAACTTTTTTTTATTCTTCTTCTTCTTTTTTTTTTTGAAAAGAGAAACCATTAAGTCGATAACTGTGCGATTAGCCAGGCTCTGAAGTCGATAGGCTGACTGCCTAGCTGGTTGGCTGGCTGTCAACCTGACCTACCAGACCGGCCCTGCCCGCCTGTCAATATTCATTTATTAGTTGTCATTGTTGGCCTAAAACTTTGCCAAGAGCTCGATGACTCGCTCCATTGGCCGAATTCATTGATACGCCATAAGCCAATACACAAGTCGACTAAGCAAATAAAGGGCTTAACAAAGAAGAATATCATCCTCAATCAGGTAGTGTAGAGAAAATACAATACAAATCGAATGTCTAGTTTTAGTTGTAAACTCTTTCTAATCGCTTTTTATGCAAGCGTAATGCACACCTGTTAAAGTTCCCGATCTATTAACAACACATTGATCTAGGGGATTACTTAAGTATGCCTGTTATTTTAGCCTAAGTGAGAATGTATGAAATTTATGTTTTCTTCCCTTCTCTTCTCTGGTTAAGCTTAGCTGTGTTCGAGAGTCCTAGCTCTGGCAGCCATACCTCCGATATTAACTATTAACAAATTGCAGCACAAGACATTTTATGCCTTTTACAAATCGTTCAGCATTGCTCAAGAAAACGATATAAAAAAAAAATCACACACCAGGGTATGCTTGAAATGCGAAGCATGTATTACACTCAATTAGGCCAATATCGTGGCCATATTTATAGCCCCAAATAAGTTTATACACATCACTGGAAGCATAAAACTATGCTGCCAAAAAATGACCGCAATAAACTATGTGAACTTAAGCAACAGACGCGCCATAAAAATCGAAGCTTTATAAATGGGCCCGCATTGATGTAAAATATAGAAGAAGAAAAAAAAAAAGATGAAGTAATCAGCAAAAATAAAAACAAAAACAAGTTTCTAGCTATGCAAGTTTGATTTCCGTTTTTTTTTTTTACTTTTTGCTGGTTCCGCTTTGAACTGGCGCCCACTTCCACAAACTGATTAATTGGCCTTTGAAGAGCGGCTTTCAGCTCCCGGCTCCCGGCTGCCGCTCGAAAGCCTTTTGTGGCGCAACGCATTGTGTGCGATTTGCGGCACAAGACTGAAGACCAAAGAGCTGCCACTCAATGCTCAGCCGGTCCTAGTACTGGTCCTGGTCCTGGTCCTGTTCGTGGTCCTGTCACTGATTGTTGCTTTCACCCACAACCCGACCCCAACAAGGCAGGCCAACAATGTCCTTGCGCTGCCGCTTAGCATAGCAAATTAAAATGTTGTCCTGCGACTGTCGACGCGTCCTTTACGCCTGATGAATGGCAAAAAGTTAACTGAAACTTAAAATGTTTTGCGCCCACATTGTGGTTGATTTAAAACTTATGCAAATAAACAAAAAAAACGGCAACAATCTGAAGCGATTTCGAATGGCAACAATGGCATTTAATTTCTGTTATCTACAAGTGAATGCCAAATGCCAAAGTATGCGAGCTTTCTGCAGCTGCATTTTAGTCATTGAATAAAAAAAAATAATTTACAAATATATTATGCGAGTATCAATTTAAATATTATTATCACAGTTTTGTAAAATAATAATTTTTAAAAATATTTAAACTTACGTAGTTTTTAAACTCATTCGATTGACGTCATTGTCAAAAAGGCGAATAAATAATTTGACAGTGGTAGACGGGACCACTAATCACTTCGCATTCCGCCAAATGGTTTCTCAGCTGGAGCCAAACTGATCCACAAAATGAGTCGGTGAAGGAGCATTTGAAGCACCAGCCAGCACTCAGCGCTGGGCAACCACTCATTAATATAGCTTAGGCAAATGCAAATGGGCGTTGCGACGCCTCTTGACAAATGACATGCAATTTTCCCACACAACACAACAAAAATGCAATTAAAACGAACACCTCCGCCACGAAGTTGGAGAGCCGCAATCTACGCTCGAAGGGTTTGAAATGGGGCAGACCCATGGCCAAAAAGAACGGCGCATTAAGAGGACTTACAAGCTGGCGCCAAACATTTGCAGACGGTCACAAAGCTGTGTTAGGAGCCGCAATACCAGAATTTTCAGCTATCACCAGTACCCATACCCTTCCCTTTTCCAGCCCCTCTCTGTCTCGCGCTCCACTACCCACAACACCACGTCCCCACCATTTTCAGTTGTAGCCGACGAATGTGACTGCAATTTTTAGACGTTGGCGTCGCTTGGATTTTCATGTCAGTCCAGAGCAGAGCCGCAAACAAAGCGCCCGCAGTCCAAGTGCGATAAATCCTACTGAAACACAACACATAAATACGAAATACGAAAGGAATAAAAACAATAAAAACAAAAGCCAAGGCAATAAGTGTGTGTAAGCCACACAAAACAGGGGCAAGCGTTTACCCTAGTCGCACATAGCATTATTATTATATTCGTATTATATATTATATTCGACATATTTATTCCACTGAACAAGGAATTTGATTTCGAAGAAAAGCACAAAATTCCCTGCACCATTGAACATCAAAGCCTTTTCCAATTCGGGTTAGAAGCCGCAATCAGCCATAAAGTATGAAATCATTTGGTATGAGACAACAAATTCCACTGCTTCGATATGAATGTAAAAATTTAACAACAGACGTAATCAAATAAATGGCGGGTGCACATTTAACTTATTATTCTGTTATTATTACTATTTATTGTATGAATATATTTTGAAAATTTAAATAATAATTACCTAGAATTTTAAATAAATTATTTAAATTATGCCGACCATGGAATTGTTGGCGAACCAAAGCTGAATTCTCTTGCCTGACGATTGCAGCCAATTTCTATGCCTGACTATGATAAGTGTAAAAAAATCTTGTTACAGTAAAGTGAAAAGCATAAAAGTAACCAGTTTATCAAGCACAAACTATTTAATTAATGACATATAAAATATGTATTTAATCAATAAAACCTCATTGTCGGCATTTCTCTCAAGTGTGATATGCAAACGTGTTTAACATCGTTTACCCTAGCATCAAAGTTTGTTGATGAAATTCATTTTCATGTTATTGATCATTTTCGATTCCCTGATGCAACTGACACGCTTTCAACACATTGGGGCAGCTGTAGGGTGCGGGCAGCCAGCTCGGCTGCAAGTGCGTCGCTTTGGGGCACAAAACTGCCCTCGAATTGCCATTGTAATTGTTGCTGTCCGTTTGTCTGCCAACGTAGGTTTTTTTTCTTTTTTTGACTTTTTTTGTTTTGTGATTGTTTCCGCTTGAGCGACAAAACACGAATTGCAAATTTCAGCCACGCATCAATGATATCTCGTCATTGGAATTCAATTTGCATTGTCCATACGCCACGAAGTCCGCCACATTGCCACAAGCTCACACTCTACAGTTTACGATTGGGCGACTCCACAGCGGGGGGGCCAGGAGCGAAGCACGCAATGGGAGCGTTGCCGGTGAGTAGGAGCTGTGCGTTGGGGAGACCATTTGGCTTTCGTCTTTTGGTCTGTTTGTGGCTCTGCTAGTGGCTTGACCCGCGGCTTGTGGCTATCAATTTCCGCCCACGCTCTGCACATTTATTATATGTATATATAAATTCACGCATTTTATAGATTGATTCATACAAATATACATAGGCAGACAGCACAGATTTTATTTATACACATTTAATAGTATGCTGTGTAATTAATTTAAATCACTTTTCGTTTTACATTTGCCCGCCTGAATATTATTTCAATTTAATTTTTATTATTATTACTCGTTCTTGTCCTTTATGGCCCGCAGGTTGGCTAATAAGGTTTTCTTGTTTTGACGGCTCATGTAACAATTTGCATAATTTAAATTAAATAAAATAATACTTTTTAATCACATACAAAATAATTTGATTTTTGCATATACACATGTATTTTTAATTACAACCATATCGATAAAAGCCTTTAAAATGTACTCAAAACAAATGGGCACTTAATAGAAGGAAAAAAAAATAGTTAAAGCTTATTATCGAGCAATATCAAAAAACGTTTATCGATCAGCAATACTTGATTAATAAAAAAAAAGTGTAGAACTAACTATATTTAAATTTTAAGTAATCGAAAAGCTTCCTAAACAGAGATTTTGTTTTCATTTAATCGCAATGTGACATGTGTGATCCTTTATAAATGGACAATCCATCCTTCTTTTCTGCTTCATTTTAAAGTGTTTTCCATCTTATCAAGTTTCTATTGTCGTCTCAAACAAATATTTTGCTCTTAAGTTGACTAAACACAGATTGCAAAAAGGGCATCAAATTTACATTTTGGCAATAGAAACTTTTCAAAATGCCAGAAATCTCCATTTACACAACTAAATAATATATGTAGGCATACATATACATTCATGTAAGTTGTATATATATGTATATATATATATATATATGTGTGAGTGCTTTCATATTTGAAAAGGGCTACCAAATTTGACGTTGTCGAATGGAAATGGCGAACAAAACTCATTAGCAAATATTTGACCTTAAAAAGCTGGCAGCAACAACAACAACAACAGGAACAACAACAGGAACAACAAAAAATTCACTTAACACTCGGCCACAAAAGTTTTGCGGGTTGGCGATGAGAAGCGGGTTATAGCCGCAAAGCCCAAAGGTCGCACTGCAGTGAAGTTTGGCGAATCGTTTATAAATCGTTTTACTGCCAGCAGTAGCCACATTCAGATGCTTCAGCCAGGTGGTTAGGTGGCTAGGTGGCCAGGTGGCCTGGTGGTGCTGGTTACCGCAAAGGACTTTGCACAGCTGCCGAGGCAGAAATAAAACCTAGAAAGCTTAACGTGGGCTGCGCCACACATCCGGCACAACAGCCAGGGCTGCAAATTTGCAGCTGCCATCGCAAACGATATTGTTGCAAAAGGTTAATAATTTGCAATATCCGCTGCATGCAGCGCCACTTCCGGTTTCCGTTGTCCAGGCTAGTGCTAACCACACAACATTGATCCCAAAGACACACACACCTCGCCATCTGCCCCCTGCCCCCAGCCCCCTGCCCATTATGCCTATGCTCGCAAACAAAATCAGACAATTTTAATCCAGCTTTGAGCCCAACACACACGCACAGGCACAAGCACACACCAGCATATCGCGTAATTTGAACGGCATGGGACCGCATTTTATAATTGCGGCCCATTGTCTACTCCAAATGAGTATTTTTGCGGTAGGTCTGTAGCTGCGTGCCAAATTTATGGACGTCTCCAAGGTCCTTGCTGTTAGATTTTTCAGTTTTTCAACCAGTTTTTCACCGTCGGCAAATTGGGTAAGGCTTGAAAAGCCAAAAAAAAAAACAAGGATTTTCTAACACGGCATTTGACATACAAACATGTTCGAGAGAGTCCGGAAAGCACATGTTTGAGAGAGTACAGATAAGATTTGTTTGAGAGAGCGTGCGCAACATGTTTGAGAGAGCGTGGATAACATGTTTGAGAGATCAGCGTTCTGTAAAATCATGTTGCAGGAACATAAGCCAACAAGTTTGTCTCGAACAGGACCTTAATAGCCAATAAAAAGGGGTAGCACAAGTCAATACTGGTTCCATGTAGAAGACTATTTCCCAGTATGGAAAGTGGGATATATAAGGTATCTGGTTAATATACATTTTTTAAGAATGTATTGTAGTCTACTGCTTTTGTTATTGTCGGTGTTTCAGCTGTGGCGCACGTGCTTCAAATAAGATGCAACAAGTTCGAAGCGCTAACGTAGCCAAATGCTATCTATACTGTAGCGTAGAACTATGACCAACTTCTTTAAGACTAGATTATTAATTGCATACTTTTGGAATGTAACAGCTCAGTCATCTCCCTCTGTCTGTTTACTCACAAACGGAGCTATTTATAGATTGGTTGCCTTAGCACTGCAGTTGCTTTAACAGATTGCTGTTGAAATTCCAAAATTGCCTTATGCTTAAAGCGCTGCAATCGCAGCGGGGTCGGAGCTTGATTCTGGGTCTGGGTCTTGGCAAGAAAAACATCAACACGGCTTTTGTTGTCCTGGGACAATGTCTGAGGCTGGCACAACAGCAACGCCAACGCAACAAAAACAATGCAAGCACTGAGAACACTTACAACAACAACAGCACCAACAACATCAACAACAACATGAAGAATAGCAGCAGGACAGCGAAAGCTGCCGCTGTATACGCTGAGGTGGCGCTGGTGGCGCGGGGGGCTTGTGCGGGCAGCGGGGCGGTCTAGTACTCAAAGTAGGCTTCATTCTAACACTTAACATGTTAAAATTACATTCGCTGCTGTTATTAGTTTTTTTCCCTCCCTTTTTTGTTGCTTGTTTTGCTCGTTAAATGTCAAGCAGAAAGTTGAGAGAAAGTCAATGACCGACAACCCTTATGCAAAAAAAAAAAAGAGAAAATAAATAAAGAAAACAAAATGTAATAACAATAGCAAAAGTTTGTTTTGGAGTTGAATAAGCGCACTTAGTTAGTGCACGAAGGGTTAGTAGTAGATGTTTTTGTTGTTCTGGTTTTTCGCATGGTGTTGAATATAAAACTCCGTTATTCCATAGGCGCGTTGACAAGTTGCCAAACAATGAGAAATGAGCAACGCGAAATGAGATGTATTGCGTCGAGCAGAAAATAAGCTGTGATTAAATTAAGTATGTAAATTTAAATTCGTAATGTGATGCAGCATGCGTATACGATTAAATAGAAAATTTTTAATAGGCAGCAAAATGTAGGATAAGTAAATATATTTTGTATATATTTCTGTCACCAAGGCAAGGTAGCCTTATGGCTACCTTTAAAGAATACAATTTAAGATAAATGTTAAATAGGCGCTTGAGCCTATGTAAATAAAAGTTGATATGCATTTTCCCCATGGGGTTTGCTTTCCAATAGTGCATTAAAGCTTACTTTACATTTTCTAACTGTGTGAAAAATTAAATTATTTATTTACTTAAAGCAAATGCAAATTTTATCAAAAAAATAAACAAAACAGAAAACAACATCGCTTGTGAAAACAGCAGTTGCTGGCGAATGCTAGAAGCGTATTGTATAAAAATGAACACAATAGTAAAACGGGGAAATTCAAGTAAATGTTACGTACACACAATACCTTGCATCTCTAACAGTTGCCCGCTAACCCAAGTCCCGTTCCCAGGCAATCCAGGCTTGCCCACCTTCGGCAGGTTGGGGGCGGAGCTGGCGGTCGCATCGTAAAATCGCAGAGATCCAACCGCACTCAAAGAAATTATGCGAAAACAAAAATGCAGAGCTTGAGGGTAGCTGGCATCGAGCGAGAGAAAAGTGTGGAATATGGCAAACAAAACGGAACAGGCAACAAAATGGCAATACACATACCGACACACACACACACACACACTCACACAAACACATACATGCTGACACACACACGCTGACGCACACACGCGCCCATACCCTTGCATGGTAAACATAAAAGCGACGCGAGCTGCCAGCAAGCGAATAAGCAAACAGCCTTAATAAAAATTTCATTTCCTTAATCAAATGCATTATCAAATTACAAAAACAACAACAATACCGGCAGCAGCAGTAGCAGCAATGTAGGCGTATGGGCGTGCCGCAATGATGTGCAGCCACAAGAGGCAGCATAAAAAGAATTTTGTTACCCTTCAGCCACGTCAGCAGCCCTGTGGTTAACTTCTTTGCAAAGCCAACTTCAATTGATATTGAAACACAACGCGCACCTCATTTCAGGTGCACAGTTTAGCCGAGTGCTCCCAAAGCACACAAATCCAAGTTGAAATTGTCAAGCGAAAGTTGGGACCAAACAAAACTAGCAGCGGCAATCTGATACCCTACTTTTTAAATGCCACACATGAGTCAATTTGATTCTATAAACAACATAAAACGCAACAATATATGTTTTTTGTTCCGACTTTCTTCTGCTTTTCTATGCACTGTTAAAATAAATTGCAAAATTGCAAATTCCAAACAACAACAACAATAGATGGTAACTCTGTAACAAAGCACCACAATGGCAAAAATATATATGTTATTGTGTATACATATGTACATACTAAATACCTGTAAATAATAATAATATGAAATTTTACGTAAACCATAATAAACAAACTTCTGCACTCACCTTGTTAAGCATATTTAATCGCCATCAAGTGCAATTGACACATCATCTCCGTAGACAGACCAATTTATGTTGCCTGCTCTTTTAGTTTACCATTTCTTAATTTTTTGCAAACACATACGATATATACGATCTTAACAGGGCCAATATCACACTATTTTTACCGGTCAGGCCCACCGCATCAACTTATTTAACTGCGAGCTCTTCTTCTTGCTAAGCTCGTTTTCTTTCTATACATACACACACGCACGAACACAATGTCACACAATCATAACCGGACCGACGCGCACTTACGAACTCACATTTGAAGATCTGCAATTAACGAACACACACGAACGAACACGATATTACAACCGTGCAGCTTAAGCTAATACTCCATCTTAAATTGCAACTCTATTTATACTGCCGCTTAACGCCTTCAACTTTGATCCAACTTTGATCCGCAGCCTAATTTTGGCTCCTCTTCTTCATCCTCTCGTTTTATTGCTACACTTACACACACGCACAAACGCAATATCGCGCCATCTTTACCGGACCGACGCGCAGATTAAACTGAAAGTCTAGCTTCAATTGGGAGCCTTAATTACGTTGTTGGCTCTTCTTCTTTCAAAGTTACATTGATGATCTGCCATTTGCAAACACACACGAACGAACACGAGATTACAGACTTGCAGCTTAAACCGAACCTCCATCTTAAATTGCCAACTCTATTTATACTGCACGCTCTTCATTTAAACACACGATCTTTACTGGACCGCACCACGTCTTCAACTGCTGCCCAACTTTGATCGGCAGCCTAATTTTGGCTCCTCTTCTTCATCCTCTCGTTTTATTGCTACACTTACACACACGCACAAACGCAATATTGCGCCATCTTTACCGTACCGACGCGCAGATTAAACTAAAAGTCTAGCTTCGATTGGGAGCCTTAATTACGTTGTTGGCTCTTCTTCTTTAAAACTTACTTTGATGATCTGCCATTTGCGAACACACACGAACGAACACGATATTACAGCCGTGCAGCTTAAGCTAATACTCCATCTTAAATTGCCAACTCTATTTATACTGCACGGTCTTCATTTAAACACAAGATCTTTACCGGGCCGCATAACACCTTCAACTGCTGCCCAACTTTGATCGGCAGCCCAATTTTGGCTCCTCTTCTTCATCCTCTCGTTTTATTCCTACACGTACACACACGCACAAACGCAATATCGCGCCATCTTTACCGGACCGACGCGCAGATTAAACTGAAAGTCTAGCTTCGATTGGGAGCCTTAATTACGTTGTTGGCTCTTCTTCTTTCAAATTTACATTGATGATCTGCCATTTGCAAACACACACGAACGAACACGACATTACAGCCTTGCAGCTTAAACTGAAACTCCATCTTAAATTGCCAACTCTATTTATACTGCACGCTCTGCATTTAAACACACGATCTTTACTGGACCGCATCACGCCTTCAACTGCTGCCCAACTTTGATCGGCAGCCTAATTTTGGCTCCTCTTCTTCATCCTCTCGTTTTATTGCTACACTTACACACACGCACAAACGCAATATCGCGCCATCTTTACCGTACCGACGCGCAGATTAAACTAAAAGTCTAGCTTCGATTGGAAGCCTTAATTACGTTGTTGGCTCTTCTTCTTTAAAACTTACTTTGATAATCTGCCATTTGCGAACACACACGAACGAACACGATATTACAGCCACGCACCTTAAACTGAAACTGCAGCTTCAATTGGCAGCCATATTTATACTGGTGGTTCTTCTTCTTTCGAAATTATCTTCATGATCTGCTTTTCACATTTTTATACAACCGCTATCGGTTGCAAACGACTGCAAAATCCCTAATTGGTATTTTATTTTCATATTTAAAAAATACATTGTAATCGTAGTAACACTTGGGCACATTATTAAATTTGCATGACCAAAGAATAGTCGTTGAAAAGTCATCTCGACAATGTTACAGTTAGTATGAGGGGGACAATTGGGCCAATGTTCTGTGCAAACAAACTCACATGATGCCAATTTCGTTTATAAGCTGAAAAATCAATGATTGCATTTGCATTTTGTTAGATTTCTGCAATTCTGGAATTATGCCAACGTCTGCCGCGTCCTTAGCTGTTGCTGCTGCAATTGTTGTAGTTGTTGGGCTTATTGCTTGTTGCTGTTGCTACCGGAAACATGGGCAAGAAGGCGGGAAAGGCGGGACAGACGGGACAAGCGGCTGCAGCGCCCGATAGCTCGCAACTGCAAATTCCTTTGGCATGGTGAGGAAATTAGAAATGGAAATTATTATCGTAATTCGTAATGTTGTTGCTCTTGCCGTTGTTGTTGTTTTTGTAATGGTTGTTGTTGTTATTGCTGCTATCGCTGCTGTCATGTAATTGCACAGGAACACAACAACCCGAGCCCTAGACTTAAGCGCTTTAATTGTTGTAAATGTTGTTGGCTCTAAAGTGTGTTATTAGGCAATGCTTGGCCTGATTTCAAAGTTGTGATTTGGTTAACAAATTGCGCGTCGATTGAACTTTAAGAGGACGAACAACCCTGTACTCCGTTCCAATTGGATTAATTTAGGCTTGGAAAATGTATAACGATTTATTTATCGAAAATAATTTTCCTGTTATAGGTTTAAATGCTAATTGGCAAATTGTTGCATGCAAATTGGTAACATTTTATTGCATCGCCAGATTCTTTGTTTAATTTACACAACATTTTAGCTGAATCATTATAATAAATGAATTGCAATCAATAAATTCCAGCAAAAATAAATTCAATAAATTCCAACGGCAACATTTGCATACAATTTTCTATGCACTTTTCTAGTTCATCTATTTTACAGAAGGTTAAAAATATGTCAATAAATGTAGAACATGAGCAATTAATAAATATTTCTTACCTTCGTATTTTTTTCGATACCAGAGTTATGCAAATTTTGGGTCCAAACTTAATTAGCCATATACATATAAGTTCACATGTTTTAAAGTCGTCTAACTGAAAAACTATCCACCACAAAGGCAATTGGAATTCTATGAAAATGGCTGGCGTCTTCTTGTTGGCACTTGATGGATTTTATGCCGTGATCAACGCCATTCTTAGCCTCAATCCTTAATCGATTCTCCAGATATTCCAAAGCAACGCAAAGCTTATGATACAGACTTGATAAAAGGTAAGCATGTTTAATAATTATACTATCAATTTAAACTTTTAAATCTGTAAATATTTTTGAAAAGGAATGAACGAATGCAATGACACTTGACTCAAAGCCGATAATATTTGCTATCGAGATATCGTCACTAGAAATATCGATCTATCGATATATCACTTTGTACTCTCTCTAGTCTACTGTCTGTATTTGTTTATGTTCTCTATTTTCTAGATCTCCTCAGTTATTCAAATATCTCCTGGAGCTCGTTTGTATTTATTATTGATATTCTTGGTATACTTTTGTATCTTGTGGTAAATTGTATTTACCGCCATTATTGAGTTGATTAAGGAACTTATATAATCATATTTTCAATGAATTATTTGTCAAATGAAGAAAAATTTGTCGACTGTCTGATACGAATAGAGTTCAATCGGATATCATATGAATTGCTATTCTTTCTAAAAGTATCAGACCGTAGGAATCTACAAGCTATGGTAAGTTCGTTCCATTAAATGCTGATCAGGATTTGTACTCCATTGAAAATGCAATTTCCGTACCGCAGGAGCCGCACAAGCCCCTGAAGCTAAAAATTAAGCTACCGACTCGGGTGCAGCCCGAGGTGATGCCAGAGCCGGGCGAAGCTGGGCTTTACACCAATAAGATTCATTACTTGAGGAAATATCTGCTGGACGAGCTGGTAGCGAAGAAGTTCGCCGTGGACTTCATGGAGCCCGTGGACACGGCGGCACTGCAAGTACCCAATTACTACACCATCATAAAGCGGCCGATGGACGTGGGCACCATTATTAAGCGGGTGCAAAACCGTTACTATCATCGGGTGGATGATCTGATCTGTGACTTCCGATTGGTCATCAGCAACTGCTTCACGTTCAATCGGCCGGGGGATGTGGTCTATCGGAATTGCCAGAAACTGGAGAAGTTCTTTCATCGGGTGCTCAATAAAATGCCCAAGGGCGAGGAGAAGCCCAGCACCAAAGATCCACGATCGTCGGGCAGGCAGCATGGCTACGAGAAGGCCTCGGATGTCGTGCAGCGTCAGTGCCAGGAGCATCTGGAAAAGCTGCAGGCGGCCATCGCAAAGGAGGACGACCCGACCATTTGTAAATATTTTAACGCAAAGCTGGAGTATTTGTCCCAAAAAGTAGACAGGTTTTACTTTAAGACCATCGAGGAGTTCCGCTTCGAAGTGACCGGCATCTTCAAGAATTTCGACAATCAGATTAAGCTGTTCCACGAACTGTTTCACAAGACCTGCGACCAGGATCCGCACCAGCGCTACTCGAACTGCCATTGGTCCCACGAGCTGGAAAGTAAGAAGCCGCTGGAAGAGCAGGATTCAAATGTCAAGCTGGATAAGAGGGACATAACTGAGGTGCTTTTCGCACTCAAGCGGGCAGAGAGCAGCGTAGAACATTGTCTGAAGTCCTATTCCAGGGATAAGGAGAGCCGCGCCAGGGGCTTGATCGATGCTTTCGATGCCACAGCCAACAGGCTGAAGCAGAAGCTAATGAAGGGGCGCAGGGTCGAAATGAATAGGGATGAGAGGAGAAAGGAACAGATCAAATACTATACGCAGATGCAGGAGCAACGCGAAACGCAGGAGTCGATCGCACAAGAGGAAGAGAACTCGCCCGAAAGAGACGAGCTACCAGAGCAGGCCAACTCCTCCGAAGAAGAGAACTACGAAACGCAGGCCGAGGAAAGTAACCAATCAAATTTACCAGAAACAAACGATGTCGAATACGAGAACTGCCAGCCGCATTTAGTCACAGATGAGCCGATCTCCAATGCGCAGACTAGCGCATCGGACTTGCCAATGGAAACCTGGCAGATGTCTGACACTGAAGCGCCGCCCATGTGCCCGTGGCCGGAACAGGCGGAAAGCAATCTCTGCAATGATGCGCACATGGCGGAGCAACCGGAGCAGCTGGACGAGGCAGCAGCTGCAATCCCTGCAGACTCAACGCTCTGGACCGACTTGCAGCTGAGCAGCAGCGACGACAGCGACGAATCCGAATCATCGTAGTCCCCTTCGCGTTTGTATTTCAAATAACCTGTATATATATATATATATAATATATGTGTACATGCCTAAGTAACATTTATATCAAATCACTTTTGTTTATTTTAGGGAACCAGATAGTCGATCCTACTGCGATTAGGTGTGTATCCAATTGATCTTTGTTTGGTATGTACTCATTTTAATTTGTCAAATCCCACATTGATCCGGTCTGAAATTTTACATTTTAGTTTCCATCCATAAACAAGCGCCTGCTGATTGATTGGAAGGGTTAACTTCGCGCAGGCCCGCTGCAGCTGGGTGCAATGACACGGGGCAGCCAATAAGTGGAGCACCTTTGAAGGGTTGCCCATATCCGTCAAATGCGCCTAAATGTAGGCGAATGTGCGAACTTTGCCAATCGATAAAAGTTACTCCTGGTGGTGCTCCCATGCACTTCCCCCACCCCGCCACAGCCCTCAAGCTCGAAGTTGTCGCCTAGTTAGTTAGGTGCTCGGCGTGCTTCTGTGTAGATAAGGCCTAGCGGTTGTGCGGGTGGCCCGAGGAGCGACCCCTCAAGTGCGACCCCCTTTATCGCTTCCGGCCTGTAATGCAAATGTCCAATTTCGCTTTGCAGCGTTTTCCTTCTAGGCGGCCATTCAAAATACATTTAATTGCGCGTTTTGTTGCAGAATAACTTCCGACTTAACCAGATCTCGGCACAAAATATTCAAAAAAATCAAATGGTAAATGGAAATAAATGTGGAAATTCATTGATTTTCCTGAGCAAAACAAAGGAATGTACAAATAAATGCAAGAAAAGTTGTCTTCAGACAGCCGACTATTCAATACCCTTGCACAAATGTTGCAAATAATTAGTATTCGATTATAATATAAGAGAACTTCTGTGTATATATGTATATCCGTCTATAAGCTGATTTTGGGGCTTCCCCCCTGCAGCTGTAAGATTCATGTTCATTAGCCTATTATACCCGCTTCAGATGTATGCATAGGATATCAAATTAGCTACACAATACTTCAATTTAAATTCGGCATAAGTTGGCGCTTTTTCCGCATCCGCTTTGACTTAGTTTCAAGGTGGCTGCCGCCTAATTTATTTCATTTGTATTCATTTGGCCACTTGACAAACGGAAAATTTATTCCGGCACTTGGCCTGCGTGAAGCTTCAATACAATTATAATCAAATCAAAAAATCCAATTACACGTAAATATTTAAATGAAAACAAAACCAATTCCAAAAACAACGACTGCCAAATACACTTAACATCTTATGAATATCATTTTTGATAACCTAAGAAATATGCATGCATATATAATCGCCTTTTAGAAAACAGGAACTGCATGAGAAACTTAAGAATTATATTGAAAATTTATGCCAAAAATATTGTACAAATATTTACACAAAATGGATTTAATTTAACTCCCAGCGAGTAAAAGAATTGAATATGAACCTTTAAACCCTTGTTCCCCACATCAGTATAAGTTCAAACAACAACAAATTCACATTCCCATTTCCATTTAACAATTCCCACTGATAAGGGTTGGTTCAGCCCCTGCAAATTAAAGGGAAGTTTAATTCATTTTCAAATATCCCAAAAACACAAATAGGGGTAAGATTAAAGTAAAGTTCCCTTACACAGCTATATTAATAGCTCTAAGTTTTAAGGGATTTATATGCTATAAAGGTTTTATAACAATGCAGACATGTTTTGAATTATTACGCAAGATGGCGATAAAATAACTTCTCATTTCTTCGTTGCTTGCAATTTAATTTACTGTGTAATTTTATCTTACTCCTGCATTTACCTGCATTTTGTTACCTGTTATTTTTTCTACTTTTGTCATTAATTCTTAAGCATTCAAAGAAAAAGAGAAATAAATACAAAATATATTGGATCAAAATATTATTTAAGGCTCTCGGGTTTAAATATAAGGTAATTTATGGCAATGGGATTCAAGCAATGTAAACATATTTGGCAACTTTTGATATTTTTGTGCGCATAAAGCAAAAAATGAGTTACTTTAAGGAAGTCCGTAATAAGGAAAATAATTCATAGCGAGCATTTTGCTTTAGTTGAATTTCCCTTGTTTATAAGTAAAAAAAAATCTCAACACAATGATTTAGTTAACTATAAAAACAGTGCCGCCATCTTTTGAGTAACTTAGTTATATCCTAGTTCGATGTGTCGCCATCTTGTGTAACAATTAGTTTTGAACACACGCACCATAATTAAAATTCCCTTTTTAATGGGAATTACAAAATACAGCCATTTTCATATCGAGGATACCTCTATTTAGAGTTTTGTCCAGTGTGGCGCATTGCAGTTTTGGCCTGTCTGACACAGGTGGCGCTTTGCCTTTAATTTTATTCGAGTTTTTAATTCTATTCTGACAGTTTTTTACAATTTGTTGTTAACATACATATTCATTAAAATTCTTGGAGGTATTCGCATATAACGTTCATTTCATTATAGTCAAAATATTGTTGCTCAAAATTTGGCTAAAATTTGGTTAAGTTAACATAACATCTTTGATAATTCAGTTAATTCCTAAATAATAATTGCAACTAAGCAGAAACAAGACTAAGGCCATCCACAGCTTTTGTAAGTGTATTGAATGATATACTCATGTACACGTCAATATTAATACACATATATATATGTATATGTCTGTAATATTTAGCAATTTGTTTCTATTTTGGAACGGATTTTCTATGACTAACTGCAAAGTTATTAAAAGGCCTTATAAGTCTAAGTGATACTACGCATTCGGAAAACATTCATTATTCGATTCGATCAACTTAACGGACTTTCCTAGCAAACCATATTCGAATTGTTTAGTCTTTGAGGTAAATGCGGCAAGCACTTCGCCGCCAAACTTTGATCAATAATTATGATTATAATTACCCCACAAACAATTAAGTCTAGCGCCTTTTTATAAAAATATTCATGATCTGTAACCAACAATATGCATTTATCCGTATTAGCCATATCCTAATTACATATGTACATACATTAACACACGCACACGCAACACACACACACACACACACATAGAATTTGCTTAGCTACTGGGCTGTCTTATATAACTCGAAATCAACGGATTAAAACTTGAATATTATAGCACTTAATTGGAGTATATGTTAACATAATTATTAGAGTTGATAAATATTTTTGTAATACGAGTACACAAGATAGTTTTTGATAGACTCACAACTGGCAATTTTCTTTCATGCGTCTTTCATTTTTAGAAAGAGAACTTTTCCAAGTAAAGGATAGCCCAATTACCCTCTCACAATAGAAACGGGAATTTTTTCCAATTAAAGCTAGCATAATTACCCTTTCACATAAGGGCATTTTTTCAATTCAAGGCTAACATATGGGAAAGAGATTTTCTCCAATTAGACAATTATAATTACCCTCCCACATTAGGAGAGGAGTTTTCCCAATTGAAGGCTAGCATAATTACCCTCTCACATAAGAAAGGGAATTTTGCCCCATTAAAGGCTAGCATAATTACCCTCTCACATGAGAAACGGATTTTTTTTTCTAATTTAAGGCTAGCAGAATTACCCTCTAACTTTGCACAGAGTTTTTCCAAGTAAAGAATAGCATAATTACCTTTTCATATGAGAACTCTCTCTTAACGCTCCCGCTTTCACCATCCATCAGTCAGAGATAATCTAAATTGTATCTTGTAGATACTTTTAAATCTGCACAAGCAACTACTTTGACTTGAGCATCTGCAAATGTGCCATGTCCAACAAACAACCGACTTAGATCTCCTGCAACAGTGCATCGGGCGTTTGAGGATCTGTTGTACTGCCCCCAAGCTCACCACTGATGTCGCCCACCGATGATGATACCGCCGACAGCATGGTGGTGACAGTCGCATTGATTAGCTCCGTGCTGGTGCTCGCCACGGTACTGTAGAGAGCCAGGGCCGTTGTGGTGATGACTGTGGCCAGTGCGGGTCCGGGCACAGCGCTGGTGGAGCTGCTCTCCGTGCTGGTAAAGCTGGCGATTGTGGTGTTCAGCAACAGCGGCGCCAGTGTCGTGTTGGCCGCCATAGTCGAGCTGGCGGTGGGCAGCAGCGGCGGCAGATGACCATGGTAGTGCTCCAGCACCGAGGCGGGCGCATACGGATACATGGGACAGGGATTCTCCAGCTGCGGTCCCAGCATGCTCTCGAACACATAGCCAATCAGCGATCCGGCCGTGAGTCCAATATTGTAGGACAGTGTCATTATGTTGCCGGTGACCTCTTTGAGGGTGCCAGGCACCTTAGCCGGAGCCAGCATCATGGGCAAACTGCCCGCCAGTCCGTTGCTGATGCCCAGCGCTATGGTGAACAGAAAGGGCGCCGTCTCGCCGGAGATGATCGGTCGGTGACGGGGCGCACAGCATAGTAGAAACATCGGTACCAGCACAATGCGCAGTCCCGACAGCAAGATCAGCTGACGCCGCGACCAGGGATACGGGCTGGCGGCCAGTATCTTGCCAATCACATCCGATGTGTTGAAGCAGAACATCAGCAGCACTGGCATCCATGTGCGCAGCGCACACGAATTGACCTCCACCTCGATGCCGGGATACAGTGAGAGGGTGACACAGTAGGCCAGGGCAATGCACACCATATACGGATAGATGACCTGGGCGACGCGCCAGCGTGTTACGAATCCTTCGCGTATATCGCCCAGCTTGCTGGGCCGGCAGCGACGCGGCGTAATTACATGCTCCACCTTGAAGGCAACCGTTGTGGGCGTGGCCGGCTCATGCGGCGTGGCTGGCAGCTCGGGCAACGGTCCGAGACCCTCAATGATGCTCTCGCCAGCCGTGGGATTAGACAGCTCATAGACGGGATTGCTGAAGCTCAGCGTATTGGGTGCACTCGAACTGGAATGATGCGGTCCAGCTGTGGTAGTCGTCGTAGTGCCGTCCATGGAGAGAACACCATACTTGGTGCTGCTCGTGGCGCCATCGATCTCTTGCTGCGCCACACAATAAACGATGAATAAAACAAAGACATGGTTACAAATAATGCACAGCCAATACTTAATCGGCTAATATACGAGAGTCTCCTTTCTCCTAATCTCGTCTAGCCTACTGATTACTTCATGTCACTTACCTCATCCGGTCGTAGAACAATCTTGGAGCAGGCCTCCACGTGAAAGCGCACAAACGGCGAGTTGATGGTGGCCAAATGGAGCAGATAGCTGAACAGTATGTACAGCGTGGAGGTCAGAAAGAAAATGACCGTCGAGACGCGATCATTGTTGATGAGCAGCTTGGTAACCACACGATTGGAAGACACCAGAAATCCGGCAATGCTCTCGCCGGCCATCACCGCCTGCGTATACTGCTTGGGCAGCATCGAGGCGAATCCATAGAAGCTGGACTGCTGCACCGTGCAGCCAATGGCGGTTAGTGCCACCGCAGACATGTTCACAACATACGCCGTATTCGTGGCAAACATGTGCCAGGCCACCTCGCAGACGGCCACAAATATCAGCGTGGTAAAGGACACCATGTAGCCAAAGAGGACGCGCGTCTGGAACGGCGCCAGGGAGAGCACAATGTTGTTGAACAGAACCGTGCCAAAGGCCACAAAAATGTACGTCATGGACATGTCCAGAGCCACCGGACGACCCGGAAAGCGCCCCTGCCAATAGTCCGCGGCGATAATGAAACTGAAAGTGTTACAAATGGGATTTAATAAATATTTGGAATATAACGATATGTAACTACAGAGCATATTAAGTATATTAAGAAATTACAAGTTTAAATTTCCTATTGCATATACATACATATATGTAAAATATAATTTATACGAAAAGTAGCTCACAGCCATTTGCCAATTATTTAAATGATTTCATTTTATCTTATTATTGTGATTAACGCGTTGAGTTTGTGTAAAATGTAATTTATAACAATTTTCTACTCGTTTTCCACACTTGAATATTTGTTTAACAAGCAATAAAACACAATCGTTGAATTTTTAACGTCAAGTTTTTTTTATTTTTGGCGCACATATTGGCAGAATTAGTGTGTGAGAGGGAGAGAGAGAGAGACGCCGAGCATTGTAGATAGTTAGTGCGCTTACGCCTAGTGTAGCAACACTTTGGATCCCGTTACCTGGAATCACTTGAAGCGAACATTGCGAACAGTGTGACCGCAGATTTTTCAATACTCAATTGCAATTGTATTAGTGGAAGTATGGCAATTTAGTCTGTGCGCGTCGTCTCATTTGATCGGTATTCTGTGTGCATCGTCTCATAATTATGTCTTAGAACTTTGTTTAACGCGATTAGTGTGTTTAAACTGCCATTTAAAGTAGTGTTCTAACAGTTCTCCATACTTCAATGTTTGATTACTAGCCCATTAAATTCGTATTGGTGGAATTTTAGGCGCAGAACTATTTTATTTTTGGCGCACATATTGCTTGACTATGTGTGGATGGGAGAGAGGGTGGAGAGAGCGAGCATTGTGAATCCCGTTACCAGGAGTCATATAAAGCAAGTATAGTCATAGTCGTCTTCTTAATACTAATACTCGTCCTCTTAGATCGGTATTCTGTGCGCGTGAGCGACTTAAATCGATGTCTTACTAAATAAAATGACATAATTATATTTTATCTTTGTGTTTACCACGATTAGCTTGTTTATATATCTCTATATATTTGTCCTGACTGACTGATTGACTAACAGACTGATTAGTGATCACCGCACACCCCACATCGTAAGAGCCAAAAAGCTGAAATTTCCACGGTAGTTGCCTTATGTGAAATTCTGGGAAATTCCACCCGCAAGAGTGGAAAAACTTTTGTATGAAACTTGTTCGATTACCTTTTGATCTGCATCAAAATGATTTTAAAAGATCTTTGTTCAAATTATTTTGAGGGATGTTTCACACTTTTCAGAAATTATAGTCAATCTTGTTATTTTTAAAGATCTTTGTGAAAATTCATGTAAGACTTGTTTCAGAATATTCGCAAAATCAGTACCTCTAGGATGTTAAAGGATATGAGGGCGAAGTTTTAAGTTTCTGTCGATCGACCTCAAAATCAAAACTCAATAAGCTCTACTTAAAAACTAAATGAATAAGTGTTTAAGCGGTTTTGAAAATTTCACCCGCAACTGTGGAAAATTGGCGGAAAATTGTTGCAGGCAACTGTTTTAATTACCTTCTAATCGGCTTCAAATTCATTTTCAGAGATCTGTGTTAAAATAATTTGACACGCTTTTCGCCATATTCACCGCTCTTGGATGGATAGCACAAAACTTGCCACGAGCAAGGCCGGGTAATAAGCCTTAATATATTATATCTAACACGCTTACTTAACAGGATTGCAGACAGTAAATAACTATACATTGACATAATTTCAACTTGTGTCAACTTTGATACATGTTATTCAAACAATCGCTACTAATCAATCTTTGTCTTTCTAAAGCCCATTCACACAGCCCACGCCCACGCCCACTCCCACTCCCACTCGGATTCCCATACCCAATCGGATTGACATTTGCACTCACCTATTGTAGGGCAAAACAAATCCGATGCCCGCTGCAAGCAGTGCCAGATAGACGGCATGTCTTTGGTCCTTGGGGGCGCGTGTATCGTATTCGGGACTATCTATGCTCGTCGGATGCCTCATGCCATTGCCCGATCCCCGACCGCTGCGCCCCTCCAGAGGCTCATATGTGGTATCCTGTGCGCCCACGTCCATTCTAAATGTTCTTTGCGCTTATTTATGTATGCAACTATTTTTGTTTTGTTGCCGAATATTGTTGCAGTTGTTGGTTTTTTTTTTGTTGGTTTGCAGTTTGATATTTAGTCGATGCGCGATGCAGTTGACTTTTGCATAATTTATGCGTTAAAATCGACACGCCTGCAGCGAAGGGAATAGCTAACGTTGAATGTTCGTCATACGCACACGCATACAGGGTGCTGTCTCTGGTTGCAACACAGTTATTTGTGGCACACGAATCGATAAACAACAGACGCAAGTTGTTGCTCCACTGAATTCCGCTCGCATTTGGCAGTAATCGAATGCAAATTCAAATATTCCAAATCAACACGCACAAGTTTTAATTTATGCTCCTCTTGAAAATAGTTGCAATCCGCATTCGTCAAGTTACTTTTTTTAATAATTTTTTTTGCTAACTTTTGCCGCTGATTTTTATTCAATAGTTTTATTCATACTCACGGCATGCACCACCAATTTGCCATTCTTTGCCAGCGAGTGTCCTGCCACGTTTTTTCTCACCACAATCCAATTCACCTTTTCACTTTTTCACCTTGATGCACTGCGCATGTGGCGTATGATTGATTTAGCTTTCCACTTTCGGGACGAGCTTACCAGCATTCACTTATCCTTTGGACGTTGAACTGGCTGGTCGACATCGCTCCTGAATACTCCTGAAAAATAAGCTTCAAGTTTTGTGTGTGTATAACAGTGAAAATTTCATTTTTTTTGTATAACAGTGAAAATTTCAATTTTTTTTTAAGTGTTTCATCAAAAGTTTTTTTTTATGTTATCCCATATACGGCTAATACAAATATATTTCCTTAGCTTCTTTTTCGCAAGCATCAAGCTTAGCTTTAAGAAAATGAACATTTTTTTGCAATTTAAAACTTATCGCTTTTTTTTTTTCTAATATATATTCGCAGATGTAGACGACTGCATAAAATGTAATATTGGCCAATTATTCCATAAAATAGGTAAACAGGTGCACAATTTGTTATTAAGGCTATTGAACAGGTAAAGAAACCCCAATTTATTATTAATTAAGTATTAAAGAAAAACACAGAACACACAACAAATCGTCAGAAAACATCATATTAATTACGTATCAATTAAATTTTAATTTTTTTTTATGTATCTACCTGCGTGAAAATTTTCAGATATGTATCTGTGCACCATTTTCAGGTGGGTGTATAGATACATATACTTAGTATGTATCTATATACTAGGCGTGTGCATAGATACATACCTATCTCTATACATAGGTACATACAACTTCTTATACATATGTAAATACAAATCTATCTGAATATAAATGCACAGATACAATGAAAATTTTATTGCAATTAATATGCAATGATTTTCAGATATGTATCTGTGCACAATTTTTCAGTTGGGTCCAAAGATACATATACAGATTAATATGTATCTATATACTAGATGTGTGTATAGATACATACTATATACATATATAAGTGCATATTACTATCCATAGATACACACTATTCCGTATATGTACATACAAATCAATCAGCAAATTGATGCACAGTTAAATACATATGAAAATTTTACTGCACAAGATATGTAATGATTTTCAGATATGTATCTGTACACAATTGTCAGGTGGTTCATAGATACATATACTGTTTAGTATGTATCTTTATACTAGGTTTGTCTAGATACATACTCCTTCGTATATGTACATGCACATTCATCTGCAAATTGATGCACAGATGCATGCAAATGAAAATTGTATTGCATAAAATATGTAATGATTTTCCGATTTTGTATCTGCGCAGAATCTTCAGGTGGTTCATAGATACATATACTGTTTAGTATGTATCTATATACTAGATATATACTTCTTCGTATATGTACATGCACATCCATCTGCAAATTGATGCACAGATGCATGCAAATGAAAATTTTATTGCATAAAATATGTAATGATTTTCCGATTTTGTATCTGCGCAGAATCTTCAGGTGGTTCATAGATACATATACTGTTTAGTATGTACCTATACACTAGATGTGTCTAGATATATACTTCTTCGTATATTCACATACACATCCATCTGCAAATTGATGTACTGATGCAAATGAAAATTTTATTGCTTATGTAATGATTTTCCGACTTTGTATCTGCGCAGAATCTTCAGGTGGGTTTATAGATACATATACTGTTTAGTATGTATCTATATACTAGGTTTGTCTAAATACATGCTTCTTCGTATATTCACATACACATCCATCTGCAAATTGATGCACAGATGCATGCAAATGAAAATTTTATTGCATAATATATGTAATGATTTTCCGATTTTGTATCTGCGCAGAATCTTCAGGTGGTTCATAGATACATATACTGTTTAGTATGTATCTATATACTAGGTGTGTCTATGCACATACACATCCATCTGCAAATTGATGCACAGATGCATACAAATGAAAAATTTAGTATGTATCTATATACTATGTGTGCCTAGATACATAATACTTCGCATATGTACATATACTGATTGGTATGCATCTACGCACTTTGCATTGCGCACAGATACATATCTGAAAATGTTCACACAGGTAGATACATACACATTTATAATCATGCGTACAATACGCACCCCTTTCTGTCAGATACATACAAACTGAACTGAAAATTTTTCATTAGCTTTTTTGCGAATGCAATTTTTCTACAGAACAGAACAACTCGCCGTAGTGATGCTTTGCTTTAATTAGTGAAAAGAAAGACATTGAGTCCAGAGTCCAGCCCGACCCTTTTCCACTACTCAAAGCAAAGGCAACGGTGCGCTGTTCTGTTAAATATATCAAAAATATCAAACCTGCATAATCATTGTACATACGAACATACGAAGTGAAGCTTGGAGCTAGTGAAACGCTATTAATGAGACTGTGGTACAGAAATTTGCAACTTAAACGATATCCCGCACTTGTCGCTGGCTATCGTGCAAGTCATCGTTAATGTTGCCGGATTCTGTGACCCTAAAAAGCAACGACTGTGTACAAAGTGGACGTTAAAAGAAAATTATACAATAAAAAAAAAAGAATCGATTTAAAAGTTGGTACAAATATCCAGGTGGCCACCTGCATCTACATGAATTCAATCACTTACCCTAGAATATGTATTAAATTTATTTTTCTGCTCCTTAGTTTGCAGAGAGAGTCATCAAAACAAACTATAACAAACATTTAATTTATAACACACAAAAGCTTTTTAGTAAGATTTATATATGTATATATTTAAAACAAGTAGAAACCCTTTTTTAATCACGCGTACAATACGCGCCTTTTTCTGTCAGATACATACAAACTGAATCGAAAATTTTTAATTAGCTTTTTTGCTAATGAAATTTTTCTGCAGAACAGAACAACTCGCCGTAGTGATGCTTTGCTTTAATTAGTGAAAAGAAAGACATTGAGTCCAGAGTCCAGCCCGACCCTTTTCCACTACTCAAAGCAAAGGCAACGGTGCGCTGTTCTGCTCAAAATATCAAACCTGCATAATTATTGTACATTTAAACATACGAAGTGAAGCTTGGAGCTAGTGAAACGCTATTAAAAAGAATGTGGTACAGAAATTTGCAACTTAAACGATATCCCGCACTTGTCGCTGGCTATCGTGCAAGTCATCGTTAATGTTGCCGGATTCTGTGACCCTAAAAAGCAACGACTGTGTACAAAGTGGACGTTAAAAGGAAATTATACAATAAAAAAAAGAATCGATTTAAAAGTTGGTACAAATATCCAGGTGGCCACCTGCATCTACATGAATTCAATCACTCACTCTAAAATATGTCTTAAATTTATTTTTCTGCTCCTTAGTTTGCAGACAGAGTCATCAAAAAAAACTATTCATAACATTTAATTTTTACCACACAAAAGCTTTTTAGTAAGATTTATATATGTATATATTTAAAAACAGGTAGAAACCCTTTTTTAATCATGTGTACAATACGCACCATTTTCTGTCAGAAACATACAAACTGAATTGAAAATTTTACTTTGGTTTTTTTTGCTAATGCAATTTTTCTACAGAACAGAACAACTCGCCGTAGTGATGCTTTGCTTTAATTAGTGAAAAGAAAGACATTAAGTCCAGAGTCCAGCCCGACCCTTTTCCACTACTCAAAGCAAAGGCAACGGTGCGCTGTTCTGTTCAAAATATCACCAAACCTCCATAATCATTGTACATACGAACATACGAAGTGAAGCTTGGAGCTAGTGAAACGCTATTAGTGAAACTGTGGCACAGAAATTTGCAACTTAAACGATATCCCGCACTTGTCGCTGGCTATCGTGCAAGTCATCGTTAATGTTGCCGGATTCTGCGACCTTAAAAAGCAACGACTGTATACAAAGTGGACATTAAGAGATAATTATACAATAAAAAAGAAACAATCGATTTAATAGTTGGTACTAATATCCAGGTGGCCACCTGCATCTACATAAATTCCATCACTTACCCTAGAATATGTCCTAAATTTTTTTTTTCTGCTCCTTAGTTTGCAGACAGAGTGGACTGGATCTGAGCCATCGGACTATACAGCTGCAGCGCAGTATGGAATGAGTTCCAGTCATCAAAATAAACTATAACTAACATTTTAATTTTTAACACACAAAATCTCTTAAGTAATATTTATATATGTATATATTTAAAATTTGCATATTCATATTATATTGATATAACAATAGTTTTCATTTATGTTAATAGTTAATAAAAATTAAATAAAAATATAAAAAGAAAATAAAAACATCGTTTAACAGAAATCTTGTGACACCAACTAGATAAAATTTGAATTGTATTAAATAAAATATTTAGCAGAAAACAACAAACAATTTGGTGTTTTTAATTTGTTGCCGATGCTGGTTGAGACCTCAAAGCGTGTATTAATTAACAGCTGAAATGTGAAATTTTTTAATACAATAAAATCTATGTCTCGTCTGATTGCCAAATTTAACAAAGCATAACTTTTAGCATCGACATATTTTCGCAGGCTTGGCCAAAATAATGAATGTGTGAAATAATGCTAACAGCAACAGGCCTCAATTCATAGCTGAATGTAGAAATCTACGTGTGCTTTTTTGTGTGTAATTCTAATCGGAATGAGCCGTTCTTGTGGACTATTTGTTATTTTAAATATTTGTAGAATTTTGACAGGCTAATTTTATTGTTGTTTCTTTGATGCATCATCGTAGCTGGGTGGCAAATTCTGCAAAAGCACAAAATGTTTTTAATTAAAACGGAATTAATTAATAAGAGACGCCTACGCACATTATATGACGGCGGCATTTCTCTGGATCCGGCTGCCCCAGGTCCACGCTGATTATAGGGTGTATTATAAGCGCTAGCAGCCGCTTCCGCTTCTTTGGAATCTATGGAAAGAAATCAATATAATTGTGGTAGGTTGAAATATCAAGAGTAATAATAATAAAATTGTACAAAAACAGCAATGTCTTACAGTCCTTCTTATGGATATATGACAGGTATTGGTATAAAACACAAAGTTCTTGCGACTGGATAACAATTGGGATAATAATAATATTGCGTGCTGCTGGTTCCTGCAAAGTTTGCATGGAAAAATCAAAAGAGAAAGAAATCATTATACAAGTTACTAAATCGAAGCCAAAATTGCAAAACTGTAGGCTCGGCTTTTGTTGGAAATTTTAACCAAGATAAATACGTATTTATATACAAATTTATAAGCGATGCGTAATCTTACTTGTCTGTTTTGCGGTACAGTAGTAGTTGTGTACTAATTTTGCAGTTTACACTGTGAAAAAGGTAAAGAATAAAATTGTTTCAGATGCCAGATTGGGAATGAGGCTTTTAGTTTAGTAACTGGTTAGATTTCGGCGAGTAAATTAGGCACATAACAATAAGATGAAAAGGAAATCAAACTACAAAAATAAAAAACTAAATCAATTAAATGATTCTAAGTGAAGATTAAAAACAATTTCAACGTGTTTTCTGTTCCTACTCGAAGCATTCACGAGTTTAAAGAGTTTTAAAAAGCATTATAAAGGCACTAAAATAAAAATAATAACAAACCAATATTCATTCATTAATGATCGAAATTTGCTGATCTGAAAGTATGGTTCATTGAGGAAAAGTCCAATTTGATGCGGTTGAATTGCCTAACTTGCTTTGAACATAACTTGATCAATTAATCTGGACAACAACAAAAATATGAATGATGGGTTAATAATGATGTGTCTGTGTCAAATACTCACTTCCAGGTGGCAAGCTAAAGCCCATAAAGTTTGCTGCAGCCGCACCGCCTGCTGCATTGGCCGCAACACCAGCAGCTGGGGGCTGCTGTGGAGGAGCACTGCCTGGGTAACCGTTAGGTTGCTGTGCCGGAGCAGAGCCTGGGTAACCGTTTGGTTGCTGTGCCGGAGCAGAGCCTGGATAACCACTAGGTTGCTGTGGTGGCATAAAACCTGGTTGCATAAAACCTCCGGGTATATTAGGATTATAGCCGCCATAAGGAGCCACGGGTGCTCCTTGGCCAGGAGCCGGCTGTCCGCCATAGGGTGGCATCGGTGCGCATCCAGGGGCACAGGATGCGTATGGCGGCGGCTGTGCATAGCCACCACCCCATCCTTGGGGACCATAGCCAGGCTGTTGTTGCGGCTGCTGATCTGGTGGTGCTGAAAAACCATACCAAGTTGGTTCATTTTGCGACTGCTGCGGCTGTGCTTGTGGTGCTGGCTGATTGTTTGGTGGTGCTAAAAAATATACAGAAAGAGTTGGATTGTGCAAGGGTGCTTTAGAGGTAGAAACAGCGTGAGCGTGTTGCTTTCATTCATGCCGGTTTTTGGCCAATTAAAACCAGCGCAACATCTGTACAAAAAACAAAAGCCGAGCAAGGGGGAGCGGAAAAGCTGCTTAGACTCGAAAACTTACTCATGCCCGGATACGGCGGCGGGTTGTCGCTTACAAACACGGTGTTTGGAGCCGGGCCACTGAAGGCATCATGCTGGGGCAGCCAGCCATAATAGCCTGGTGGTGGCTGGTAAGCCGGTGGTGGAGCCTCATGCCAGGCACCAGATGGCACGTACGGTGGCGGATCATCGCCAGCAAGTCCGCCGCGATGAAAGTTGCTTTGCGCCGTTTTAGCAGCGCGCAGCAACGCTTGTCCATACTCAATGGCTCCGCCTGCCTTGAAGTACAGCTTGAACTTCACCTCGCCCACATAATTGCCATTGGGCTGTGCACGGACCTTGCCCTTAATGTAGTTCGCCCCAAAAACGGGTTGCTCGATTTCAACCTGAAAAACAGTAATGGGAAACTTAGAATGAGTCTGAATGCAGGAGGGGAATTGACAATATATACATACATCAGAAAGAGCCACAAAGGGTGCGCTGAAGGATTGCATTACATCACTGGATTTCTTGCTGTTGAAAATCATCCTATGCGATGTTAAATAAACGCGTCCCTGTTTAGAGCCCTTGAATAGATGCCCGTCCTGTCCGGAAAACTCCATTGACACGCTATCGCTGTGCAGTAGAATGCTGGGAAAATAAGAAAATTTGATTAAGCTGGGTATTCCATCTTATCGCAAAAAATTCATGCAATGAGCGGAAGAAGCTGTTGGTTTTCCCACGACATTGCGAAATAGACGTCGGTCTGCTCAAGGCCAGTTCCGATCAATTTATTCGCTAAGAAATTGTGCAATTAAAACCGTTCTGAAGAATTAAGTACGACGATGCATTCTTTTAAAATACAGGAGCAGGCTCTACATTTTCATATGACGTCAGACTGCAGAGGCAGCCACATAAAACAGTTTGAAGATACAATTTAACTTACTACTCGCCCGCATGTATGAGCACACCATTATTAGCGTGTGCCGTGTTGACCGACATGCCGAATAGATTTTTCAATAAGTTACACAAAAAATTCCACGACTTATTGTAAACTGCGTTGTGTATTCCTGTTTTCAATCTAAACTTTCTCGAATTAATGACAGCTGATGAATCACGAACAGTGTGTACACATGTGCTGCGATGGCGCATAGGAATGCCTAAAAAATACCACATTTTTGTTATTGCGCTATTTACAGCAGCCCTGCAGGTCAATAAAAAAATGGTGCAGCAGTTCTACACGGCACAGCCAGAGTCAAAATTTTGTTAAACAATTCTCATAGCTCGAGAGTATTTAAAAATAATCAAAAATGATGGGAAAGGCAATGCGTGTGCTTTTAACAAACAGAGCGCATGAAAGTTATGTGCAGCTATAACGCAGCGTAACTTATTGGTTACTATAATACCGAAAATGGTATATTTCGTGTAGTTCATATAATACAATTTTCGAATGGCGTTCAATTATGCAAATTTGGCTGATAATATGTGTAAGTAAAAGCCTTAATATAAAATGCGCCTAAACAATGCGCATAGGATGCTAATTTATAGTTAAATGTGGTTCAGTCTATGCTCAGAGCCGATTGTTATGCCCACAAATAGATACCACCCACAAGTTAAACAAATGAAAAAAATACCAGACCACCTATCATATTTCGCTTTGTGCGCTTACATATTGCGCTTTCGCTTTGGTGTTTGGTTCGTGCTTGACAAACAGCTGATTTGTATTTGTTATGTTTTGTTTTTGTATTCTTTGCCCTACTACCGGTCGCGCATATGGTTATAACCTATTCCTCTTTATAGTACCAGTTTTTGGGAGTATGCCAAGCGGCGTCGGCTTGCCAAATCATCCGAATTTTATTAATCAATTGGCGGCTGCTATTAATACCGCCACGGTGGGCGTTCCCACGCCGACGGCAACAAACAGCAGCAGCGCATCGGCGCAGACAACCACTCCGCTCAAAACAGTAGCCAGCAAGTTAAAGACACACAATGCGCAGGGCAGCGCTCCAATGGATTTGGAAAATGATAACGAGCTAGAAAACTCAGATACGATGGCGCCTGGCAAACCAACGGATAAACTACCTGGCACAACACTGTCCCTTCCCGACGCCCAGCAACTCTATTTAAATGGTCTGATGCACACGCCACCCGGATATTTGTACTTTCCTACGGCACAGAGCGCAGCCGGCGCTACAGGTGGCAACACACCTTCCTCAGCTAATGCATCTAATGCTAATGCACAAATGCTGCTGGATCCCTCCGCGATGATGGCTGCAATGCAACAGATGCAACATAACTATGCAGCGGCGGGCTATGTGGCTGCAGCGACGGTTGCTGGCATGCCAACCGATGGGTCGGGATCGGGTATAGATGGCGCTTTAGCAGCTGGTAAGTATTGGTCTATATGAATTGGCTGTCGTGTTAATATTTGTCTTACAGACGGCACAGCCACTGCATCTGGTCTGAAGGAGGTCATTAAAACCAAGAATTGCATATTATTCCCACCCAATCCGAATGCACCGCCGCCCACTATACGCGAACGTCCGCCCGGCTGTCGCACAGTGTTTGTGGGCGGTCTGCCAGAGAACATAACGGAAGATGTTATTCGTGAGATATTTGAATCGTGTGGCGAAATCACCACGTTACGCATGTCGAAGAAGAACTTTTGCCATATACGCTACCGGCATGAGTCAGCCATAGATCGTGCCATTTACTTGTCCGGCTACCGTTTACGCATCTCTAGTTTAAATGAGCCTCCCAACTTTGGACGTCTGCACGTGGACTATGCTCAGGCACGAGACGATCAATACGACTACGAGTGTAAGCAGCGTCAGCTACAGCGGGAGCAACGTCACCGGGAGCGCATGTCGCTGGATCGCATGCGTTCGCAATCGCCACCACCAATTCCGCATTATACGGATCATGAGGCCACCGCTGTGGCGGAGCATCTGCGAAATAACGAGACGTTTGTGAAGGCCATACAAACGATTACCGCCTGGCTGGAACGTGGCGACTGCACCAAGCGCAATGCGAACGTCTTTTACTCAATGATTCAGAGCACGCATGCTCATGTGAGGCGCCTGCATACCGATAAGCAGCAGCTAGAGGAGGATCTGCGGAAGGCGCGCGAATGCTATCGCAAGCAAATGGGCACCATGTCCACACAATGTAAGTGGCATCTTTTAAAATCGTATTTCGTAGTTTTAGCTGGGTTTTAGGTGCGCTCCTTTTCAACTTTTCTGTTTTTGTTGCGCTCCGGTTAGCGTCTAGCGTCTGTACCATGTACAATCGAAACGAACACACCTAAACGTACACAAACACAACACACACGCTTACACACCCACACTCTTTAGCAATTTAGTCATCGTGCTATCAAAAGCCAAAACAAAACCAATTCCACATTCAAGAATTCACTGTCTAAAATTTGCTCTCAAAGTACCAGACAAAATGCAAGGTGAGGGAGTAAAACAAGCAGCAACCGCCGCAGGTAAAAGTTCAGTCACATCAGTCCTGCACAGTGGACAAAACTCGATTGAAAAGCGATCAAATGAAGATGAGATTTAACTTTATACAGTTTCTTTTATGACTTCCCTTAAGCTATCAGTCTTTATCAATTGTCGATCCCATAGCCAGGGAAATGTTTTAAATTGTCGAATCTTTTGTTTATATGTAGGAAGCAAAAAGAAATCACTTCAACTTATAAATTCGTAAAAGAAAATATTTTAAGTTTAGACCATAATTTGTGGATTAAAATTTCTTTATTTATGGTATGTTCCAAACTTCTACGAATACAATAAGAATCGCATTTCGATCGCATTATCGTTATTTTATACCACTGTGCAGTAACTTGTTTCACTGTATCTGACTAAACGCAAAGTCTGAAGACTCAACATAGGAATACATATGTATATGAAAGTGTAAGTCCAGGCCAAAGGTTTGTAAACCAAGCAGTGATATATGATAAAGCCCTCGGACCAGACACCAACCGCCTTTCTTTCTGGCTGTCTGTTGAAAACAACTAACAACTAACTGCAATTGAAGTCTTTAAATATATACATATCTATGATACACATGTAGGTAACAAGCTGTTGTATAATATTTTTAGACTCTATTATATATAAACTATACAAAATATTATGTTATGCGAGGGTCTCTTAAGTAGTTTTCTTCTACTTATTATTTTCCACTAATTTGATTAGAAAACGCAGACTAGTTAAGCGGTAAAGAATCAAACCAACAACAACAAGAACAACAAAAAAAAAACCCAAAAAAAAATATCTACCCTCTGCCCTCCCTTAATATTATTATATATTATTGCATTATTGTTCAGTCACTCAGATTGAAAAAGTGTTCAATGCCGCTAGTCACAAGAAGGTTTGGGACCATTTCACCAAAGCCCAAAGAAAAAACATCGACCAATGGAAGAAATTAGCGACGGTACGTACAAAAATGTTCAAAGAATGTATTACGACAAGTTCAGCTGTTGATGATATCGTATTAAACACATACTTATTGTGGTACTCGCGCCTGTTCTAATTGTTCTGCCAGTATTGATAGTCTAAACTAAACTTTTAATTAGTATGTTTGTTATCATCGTTTGGTATCTGTCTGCATGCCATTTGCTCTACACACTATCACCTTGCTTTGCAACTTAGAATTCATTTATGTTATTATTTCCATTGCTCACTTTAATTAATTAGCTTATTATTAAATCGATCCATTTGCATAGTTTCAAACACATTTTATGATTTCTTTCATATTACCACTCACATTTTTGCTGTCGTAGTATATTTGTAATTGTTTATCACGAATATTTAGTATTATTTTATTGAGTTTTGTAAAAAATTATTGAAATTGCAATCAAGGGAAACTGTTCTTAATTCATAAAATCAACATATAGCTTTTTTTAAGACAACATTTTGAGTTTGGGACATTTTCGCTTTTTTTTTTGTTTAGGTTTATTAAGTAATTTCATCTGCTTTTCATAGTTAAGAATTATCTTTGAAATATTTGAATTAAGTTGTAAAATTGCTTCTCTCTCTATATATTTATATATATGATAAAGTAACTAACAATTTGCATTACAATTTCGATAAGCTTTCAATATTCACTTTTAACTAAAAGTAAATTGTAGCCGAATGCCAAAGAACTTGTATAATACTTATATTCAACTGGCAACTTATTTAATAAAAATATAAAAAAAAGTAAATAAAATTCATAAATAGCAAAAACTTTGCAAGTTTCTAAGGCACTTACTGCGTTTCATTGGCTTTGCAATTGCGTTGGTAAACAGTAAAACCTAAACATATTAAGATAAAACTCATTGTGCAACATTTAACATGTTACATACAAATAATAAGTAAAAAAAAAAAGAAAAAATAATACAAATTAAGAGAGCTTTTTAAAATGTGGCGAGGTAAGTAAGCGGACCGAAACAGTACAAAGAGCCAAATGAGAATTTTATGATGCATTTTCAATATACAAACAAATTATAAAATTTAGGCTATAGAAATTACAATCGTAAGCTGTGGTTATGCAACAAGAGTTATTCGATTCGTATATCGCAATTATTTAACGACAAACAAACACATTTTGAAATGCCATACAGGAACTGCGCACGGTCCAAATCGACGATGATGAAATGGAAATCTCAGATGATGAGCGCGACTATGAGAGGCGCAGCAAACGCACCCGCTACGACAGCGATGGACTCAAGGTGAGCAGCAATAATTGCTTCCTAATTTAATTTAAAGTTTATTCAACTATTAACTCCCTACTTTAGGATGAGAACGACTCGCTGCGGTGTCAATTGGAGGCCATACGCAATGAGATGTCAGTAGATCGCAGCGACTGTGTGCAGCGGGAGAAGCAAATCAAGGTGCTGCAAGAGACCATACGCAACATGCAGACGCAGTTGTTGCAGACGAAGCTGCGCGAGCAGAAGGACTGCAAAACCATCGAGCAGCTCGAACGGAATCTCAAGGAAGCGGGCGTCAAACAGCTGTTGCTCAAGACCAAAATCAAGGAGACTGCGGATAAGCTAAAAGACAAGGAAGCCTACAGCACCAGCGTTTCAAATGCTTCCAATGTCGATTACAGCAGCGGCGACTCGTGCAGCAGAAATGCGGATGATCTCAGGCCGACGGAAAAGAAGAATATCGCACTGGAGCTAGAAATAATTGATATTGATAAAGTGGACGACGATGTGCGCATTATTGAGCATCAAAGCGGCGTGGTCGAAATTCATGAAATCGAGGACGATGAGAAATCTGAACCAGCTCCAGAGCCAATTAAAGTTGTTGATGAAGCCAAACAATTGCCCATAGCCGATCCATGCCCTAATTCTAACAACGTGGAAACAGTCGTGCAAACAGCTGCACCATTGCCCACAGAAAAGGTAGGCGCTCCTGGCATAAAGACATACTAGTTAAATATTTTACTAATTACATTCACTTGCAGAGCAACTTCATGTCGCTGGCGCTTTCCGAAGCCAAGATAATAGCGTTGACCTCCGCATATCTGGTGTTGCATCCCCATGGCGTCGAGATTGCCAGCATTGCCAGCTATCTGCGTGGAATGCTCCTTAAATCGCTGGAGCTGAAGAGCACCGATGAACTTGCGAATATACTCACAAAATATACAAATCTCTTTAAGTCTGAGCAGTCAAAGTGGAGTTTCTGTGGTTTTACCGACGACGAACCTTTGGATGCAAATGCAATCAAGGCGCAATAAACCACAGGCGTTAACAAAACCGAGAACAA
Source organism: Drosophila borealis (assembly GCA_035045885.1). Classification (NCBI taxonomy): domain Eukaryota; kingdom Metazoa; phylum Arthropoda; class Insecta; order Diptera; family Drosophilidae; genus Drosophila; species Drosophila borealis. The sequence goes on from JAWNOR010000211.1 coordinate 6,388,716, forward strand.
TTTAATGCTTTAACTAAGTTACGACTATTCTATGCCTATTGCTAAGGGTGGAGCGCCAAGTGACATGTTAACCAAAAATGTGATTGTTGCAATCACATAAATGAGACCAGTTTTCTAAGAGTAGGAACTTCTATTTAACTTAAGATACACAGATAAAACAATTAAAACAACAACAACAACAAAGAACTACTGTTTCAATTATTTAAACAATTAAACTGTAAATGTAAGCAAATTGAGTATGTACACAAATATATTGAATACATAATGCATATTATGGAAAGACACCAAACAAATGTTGCTAAAACTGCTTTTAATGAAATAACGAACCAATAAATTGTATGCTAAATTTAACTGATACCCGTATTATTGAACAACGCATAGAAAATATCTGAGGAGCGACTGAACGAGAGAAAGTCCTCGGAGGCAGAGTAAAAGAGATAGATCGAGCGAGACTTAAAACCTTTGCAGAGGGTATAAAGAGGGTATATATCATAAACAAGACATTTTCCAGCCCATAAAGTACATATATTCTTTATCAGTATCAATATTATTGTCGATAGATCCATATCTTTTAATATGCCCCAAAGCTATTTATCCGTCTTTTTACTGCAGGCAGTAAATGTGTCGGAGTCGACACTCGACACGATAATTCAATATTTTCCAGTCCAACTATATAATAGAGTGTTATTTAGCTGTCATAGGAAAATCCAGTCGAAAATGAAGTTTCTATATGAAAAACTTACCAAATACAAGCATTATAGGTCCCCAACAAACTTAGAAATATATATTTAAAATATACATTTATTATAAATCTCAAAAAATGCTATCTAAAAGCCTTGCTTCTAAGACATTTTCCTAAAACGATGAAATTGAAGTCTCAATGCATAAAAGTTCTCTGAAGTGCCAAACAATTACGTGCATAGCTTACGTTTCTTGCGTAAGCTCTAACGAAATGCGAGAGTTACGTCCTTTGCCAAGGACAATGCCAAAGTGAAACGTCGGCCACAGCATCCCTGCACACACACACACACACATGCATAAATCTGCTGTGCATGTATTTACTCACTCAAGCACAACATTATTCACACATCCTACCCAAATTCCTGTCTCATTCCGCATTTGACGTCATGCGTTTATTTTTCAACATTCACGGTTTATTCGATTAGTTAAAACCCAGCATTGAGATTAAATAACAACAAAGTTTAACAGAAATAAACGTAATTTTCCCGCTTTGGCGCTGGGCGCAGCATCTCTGCTTCCGTCACTAAGTGCGTCGCTGCCGAGCACAGTGCTTCGCTTTTAATAAAAAATAACAATACAAAGAAAATCATATATGTATACGAAAAATTAAAAGTGAAGAATACTGATGAAATATTTACATAAATAAATAAAATATTTGAGAATTTCTAAATAAAAAATTCGGTATCTAAAAATAGCATGTGCTCTTGTGTTGATAGGCATTGTTTAAACAGTTGGGTGAAAAGTTGCGCTAATGCAACGGTTGAGATAAGCTTTTGACCTGCAACTGGCGGTACTCGTATCACTGTGCGCTGTCGCCTCAACGTGAAATTCTGCTGAGCTACTTACCCAACAACGGAGGCCCGTCATATCAACGATATCAGTTGTTTTAGCGAATTCGTCGCGCGCGGTAACTAAAACGGGCGACGAGCCGAAAGACCAGCAGCCAGAACAGATTTCGTTATCCATGTCCATGTCCATAATATAAGTCTGTGTGTGTGCGTCTGCTTGTGTTCGCTCCAATCGCCAGTGTAAAAAAAAAAACAAAAAAAAAACACAAAAATAAAAAACGAACTGTAATTTTGTCTGCACAGTTCTGTGACTTGTAATTTCGTATATTTTAAAATAATAACCGCGCGCTTTCTTTGCACCGAGAACCGAACAAAATACCCTGCCGCCGCCAGAAAGGACAATTCAAGTTCAAAGTTACTGCTGGAAGCTGCGTAAACACCAAAGCGAACTCGTGTTTGTTTTTGTTCTTCGGTAAGTATTCGCCGGCCAATGTACAGTTTGACAGGAACTGCTTAAACCAATGACGGACAATTGTTACGTTTCTGCGTAATAAGATAAATGATAATTATGATAAAGTACAAGGTATAAAGGGAAAGGAAAAAAGCAAGCGAGTAAATAAATTAACGGTAGTTGCGATCACTTTTACGAGCGTTTAAGTGCTTAATAGAAGGAAAGGGGAATTTATTTTTAAATATTTAATTATTCCAAATTAGCCTCTGAAAATAAAATCTAAAGCAGTTGATACAGTAAATTAGAGTCTTGGAAAATATATGTATATATTTTTTAAAATTGATTATACACATATTCCTATGACTTATAGGTAGTATCTTCTACCCGAATAGTGCAACATGCCTTTCAGAACTGAGCCATGTTCAATTTTGGCGTGTTACATTAAGGTCCAAGTTGAAAACATCGCTGAGCTCAGCGTAAATTCTGCGAGACATTGGAACGTGCCAGTTGTCAGCGTTATGCAAAACAAATTGATTCATAACTACATGATTTACATACATTTGTACATGTATGCTCGGACATATTGAAACACACGTTAAATCACATTTCATATCTTCGGAGCAAGTAAACGAGATTTGAAAAGCTGACAAAAGTTGCCCAGAGGCTTTAATGGGGAAAAAGCATTGCGCATTTTACCGACAACTAAAAATACGCAAATAGACAAATGCTTTTTAGATTCTCCCGTCAGAAATTCCAGTAAGCAATTAAATAGATTAGATTTTTCCCAAACCAAAATAAAATCCCCCATTACGGCTCGGTAAATCTAAAGCTGAGCTAGATTTTATTTCTACTTTCTTATACTGAAAAACAATCACGTACTCTTGGTTTTTGTGTACATGCCATACGATTTTGTGATTTGAATTTCGTTCCGTTGTCGTTTGATGATAAGGTTTATAAATTTTCGTAATGTTATAATCAAGATTTTTGTTTATTAATGTCGTAAAATTGACTGATAAACAATATTTGCCAATGAATGGAACAGAATATGGTCTTAAGTACGTGCATTTCCGATCTATTGAGCGAATGTGTACAAATACATGTATTTGATACAAGTTTTTCTATTTTTAATTGCATTAAAGTTAATCATTACGAATTAAACAAATTGCGCTTTTATGAAAATGTATTGTAAATTTAAACAAATGAAAAAAAAAAACAAAACATTATAATTAACGTATCGCGGAAAACAGATAAATAACTGCAATTTGCAGTGCACCCACAATAAGGGAACTTACATATGGAAAACAAGAGAGATTTATAATGATATTAGCGTTTTTTTTTTTATATAAATATAATTTGCATTTGGGAAAAATAATAAATTGCGTTAATTATCAGCAGTGGGAGGGTGAGAAGGGGGATGGGGTGGGTAAATCTTGTGCTAAAAGTAACTCACGTGTACACTATGCAAATGCCAGGTGATTCTGAAAGGGGCGCCGCAAGGCGTGGCCGCAGCTGTGCACTAGTATCCAAATGACGTCAGGGAAGCATTTCCATTTTCACAGGCAATTTGTAAACAATTTGCACACAGATACAGTTACAGCTATTTGGTATTACCCACGTTGACTCACCTTACCTGGCAGAAAGTGCAGAGTTGATTGAATTGTAATCAATGAAAAAAAGCGAGAACAGCAAAAGATACGAGAGTATTTATGGAACGTGTAAGGACAAGAGCACTTGAAAGACTTCTTTAAGGGAAAAGATTTCAACATTTTATCATGCTCAAAATCAAGTTCAAATATGTGTATATATCTTATGTACTTTTCATATGAGAATAGATTGTGTATCCGCTAGAGAAAATCGCATAATATATAGATCAATGCCTATGACGTAGGCATGAAATCTTTCGGATGTCGGTGCTGCCCACGCTTTGTACATGGAAAATTTTTGAATTCAAATATAATATATATATGCTATACATAAGAACTGTAGAGAAGATATGTCAACAGCTGTATAAACGCGCAAGTGTGCAAAATTTCTTAATACGAAAGAAGAATTTTCAACTTTAAATATTTACTTTTTATAGACGAGCTGCCGTTCATAAGCATCGCTAATGTACTTATTTGAATTTTACGGCTTGATATCAAATCAAAACAATTTAACTAAATTGTAAACAGAACTCGCATCGGATGATATTATTTAATGAAACTGCAAGAAAGTCACGTGTGGCCATTTTAATTGCTCTTATTTTTCTTTAGTTGTCTACATTTAATGTCAATAAAAAATTAAATATACTACGGAAGAGGTAGCTTTTGTTTTTTTTTTGAAAAAGGTTTTTAGGTTGCATTATCTAAGGTTTTTTATTGTTGCGGAAAAGTAATGCCCCACAAGCAAACCATGAATCATTATATATGTATACTAGTTCACACTAACAGCTCGAGCTCTATATTTTACTCTCTTGTTTTACGACTTTACTGAATAGAAGTGCGCAGTATATTAGAAAAGTGTAATTGTCAATTATTAATCTTTTGTTAACTGTGACATTTCCAAGGGTAATCAATCAATAGAGGGTATATAGATCTTCTGCTAGGTTCTTAAATTATTGACATGTTAAGTTGTAAGCTAAACATAGAAGTTCCCGGTTGAGGTTGAGAAAGATATTAATCTTACTTAGGTAAGGTATTTATCTAACTTAACCTCAAACGGGAACTTCTTTATATCTTAATATCGGACTTAACCTCAAACGGGACCTTCTTTATATCCTAACTTCTGACTTAACCTCAAACGGGCACTTCTTAATATCTTAACATTTAACTTAACCTCAAACGGGCACTTCTAAATATCTTAACATCTAACTTAACCTCAAACGGGCGCTTCTTAATATCTGACTTAACCTCAAACGGGAACTTCTTTTTATCTTAACATCTGACTTAACCTCAAACGGGCACTTCCATGTTTGTCTTCGATCTTTTACCGTAATACTGAGAACAAGTTAAGCTTAGCAAAATATAAGTAAAGAAAGAAACAGTCATTCATTTAAGTTTATTTTAACAACTGTTTCAGCTTCTGAGAAAGGTTGATAATACACATATAGTATAACGGTTCGGCTCTTTACATCTGCTCAAATAAAAACTCGTTTTGTTATTGGTTTATATTTAACGCTCATCGTATTTAAATTTATTCCCTTATAATTGCTTAAATTTATATATACCTTGTAACATTCGGTAGTATGCCTTAAATAACTCAGATGTTTCGGAACTTAAAATTAAAGAGGAAGTAAGTCAGGCCCTCGGAAATCGGTTGGGAGGCTTGGCCATAATTTGGCATAATTTAACTCGGATATGATCTTCAAAAGCTTAATTCAAAGATAGGAGGGCTATAGTTAGTACTAGTAACTATAAGTATCAAGCTGCGGAACACGCGATTGGCAAACAGTTTAATAGAACTGACAGTTGGGTGTAAAAATAATTAATATCGTAAAATGCCGAGTCTACAGCGTAAATAAATAATGATCAAATAGTAGACAATAGCTGACAAATTCAATTTCAAATACATACTACAAATAACAGCTGCGCCCGGATGGAAACGGGTTTGTTAAAAGGAAAACATTTTAAAGTATAATACCATCTTAAAAATCAAATGTCAGCAACATAGTTAATGGAATAAACCCTGAACTCTAGACTATAAATTGTCGAAAGTTTCTTATTGAGAATGTTAAGTTAAATACATGCATAATCCTTTGATTTAATTGTCCCTGTCAGATAAGTTGTTAACAATCATTTATTGGTAAACAATTATTTGTTATTTGTACTTAGATAAGAATTGAACAATATATAATGGTAGCATTAATAATGACAAATTGATAAAGTGGCAAAAGAGCTTAAATATATTGTTTGATATGGCGCGCAATGGCTTTAGAAAATAGAATAGAAAATATCGAACTATATATTTGCAGAATATTTGCCCATGTCATAGGAACCTTTGAACAATTAATATGAAAGGCTGCTCAGGTTTGAGTACAGAGCTCTTGACTAAAGTGTCAGATGAGTGGGAAAAACTTAAAGCTGGAGCACACACTTAAACCAATAAGATGTACTCGTGTGTAGATATCTAAAAGGGTTCAGTTCCGAGCCAAAGTATCTCTACCAAATTGTTAGACACGTGCTTTAATTATTTTATATAATAGTTGAGGCCTATTTAGTTACTTGTATAATCCTCTGCGCTTATCAGCAGCAGACCGAATATAAGTTCAGCTACCGTTAGGGAAAGCTTATCACAATAAACCTGTATGTACTTTGAACATAGCTCGATCCGTAGACCTTGCCATATATTTTCCGAGAAAGAGGGGCACAGCCCATAGAAGAAAACGGCAAAAATTCCCCAAGTACTGAATTTAATTGAAATCCCGGCAACGGCGACGGGCCTCTTGCCGGGCATTGATAACCCGCTTGAACCCTTGTTGTCGCTTGTCGTTGTCAGTTATTATTGTTGTCAACGTTGTCCAATGTCATGTGATAACTCAGGCAGGTCACTCCCCCACTCACCTCTTGAACTGAGCACATGTGAACGGCACTTGCGGCTCAGTCTAATCACAGAGGCTATCTCCTCAATCCGACAATTGCTTGCGTCAAATGTACTACATCCATATACATATAGGTATAAACAAATACATAGAGATTAATTAAATCAGGAAAATAAGAGAGAAAATGTGTTTTATAATTGTTGCAATCGTCGTCGCCTTACGCAAATTCATAGTCCAAGATATAAAGTCTTTGAACTTGAACCTGTGCAATCGGCTCTTACAAAATACTTGGCATGAGCTCATGGTTGACTGACGTAAAGAAGTGTGGTAATGATTAATTTCAAGAACAGAGACCTGATTATGCTGCCCCTTGTACTGGAAACCACAAGATCATTTATTTATAAAACCCTAATTTTCCCAATAATCAGCTAATCAACAGTTATGAATAATATAATTAAATAAATAGAAGTCACCACAAAAATCTAAATAAATATACCAAGAGGTGTCGAGAGCCGTCGACTCGCAGATACACTTCAGACTACATAATCAGATTAACTATCAGGAATTCCAGTGCTTTTCTTAGAGTTTTCTCATTTAAGAACCTTTTTTATAGCTGATCTTCTTGAAGCACTCGACGTGTATTTCTAGTTAATAGACCCTCGCTGGCATACTACAGAATGTCTCCTGTCATAGTTTATATCTCAGCGCGAATATCGTAAAGATTACGTTGAATAAAACAAAAGTGCGCTCAATTGGGCCCAATAAATGCTCAGCTAGGTAAATGCTCCTCCATTGTAAGCTTTTTTATGGCGCTCTGTTCATATATTTAATTCTTTTTTTATTTTCGTGAATTTAATAAGGAAATTGCTCGTTAACGCACGCGCTTAGCTCTATTAAATGTGGGCGTGTACTATTGTGGCGTTTAGGTCAATGATGGAACGCTTTGGACTATACGAGCTGTCAATCAAATGTGGAAAATAAAAATATCAACACTGCACTCAATAAACAATTTTGGTGCATACATAAATAATAGCCGAAAACAAGCGCACCATATCTGAAGAACTGATATCGCGCGGGTCATAAAGCGATTTAGCGTCGAATATAACACCCAATGACATAATACGATAAGGCGCGGGAACTAGCGATAAGTCATCATAGATTAGTGCAATACGTATGGCTCATGCCTATGTACATATATGTATGCATGTATATGTATATATGTGTACGTATGTATATATTGAGCCCAGTTTTGGAGTATTGGTAGACGCATGCTTCAGTTACGCTGATAAGCACAGACAAGATTAGAAACCGTTTTATTGCCTGCCCTTGTTGTCGTTTCCATGTTCATAGAGTATTTGACACCAAGAAAAATCAACAGACACGAACAGTTTTGGGACATATTGGTTTAAGATTTCTTTCAGATACCTTACGCAATGCATGCTCATAAATTGTTAGGCGACCGTTACAGTATAGTATAATATAATATAATATAATATAATATATTTCAACTAATAATTCGATTTTAGGTAAGCCACAATTGCATTGCTCAGATGAGACGAAAAAAGATCTGTATTTAAGGACTTTGCACTTGTTAAATAACTCAAAGAATATGTTTTAAAAGTTTGTTCAGGCAGCCAAATGACAAACAGTTACAGTTCGGCATGAACTGTTTCTGATCCACAGTTTGAGGAGCACTGCATTCACTGCTGTCGAGCACTGCTCTCAAACTGCATGAAAGCTTTCGATTGGAGCTTTTGTGCTGCGCGCGACTTTGAATCAGACCGTTACAAATCAAAAGCGCACATTTAAACGGGAAACATTTATTGATTGTGTGAGATATCCCGATACATGTATATACAAATATTTATATATATGTATATGATATTATAAATATAAATATATATGAATGCGCAAAAATGTGTCATGATAAGGAGATAATTCCATACCAAATATATGTATATATAACTTTTACTTAATTTTGCATAACAATGAGGTTATTTCGATTTTTACAATAATTTTGGCAGACAAATACACACATGCCTTCGTCTCTGAATTTCGAAATTATTTCAAGGACTCATTCAGCCAATGCACAAGCGGAAGCAAAGATACGTTCACCTTCAGCCAGGCTGAGGGCGGCTTATTGATTTTGTAGCTTTAAACACGAAATAAACGTAAATATATCGAAATTGTGACGCGTGTTTCATTACAAGTTCAAATGTAGGTCATAGTAAAAGAGAAATAAATTGTGATAGTTCAGCGAAAAGCATATATGTATGTATGTATGTATGTGGTTGCACTTGAATTGCCAGAAATCGCGTGATTTGCGTGGGCCAACAGCAACTAAAAAAGCGGCACTGAAATTTTAGCTCAAAAATTGAAATACATGCATATGCATATATACATATATATATTTTATTTTGTGTGCGTGTGTGCGCGTGTGCGTGTGTGTGTGATGAGGGGCACGCTCGCGCTTGCCGATTGGCCAAGCGTTTTTGGGGCTTGGCTCTCGTGACGTCACACGCGCACAACTTACTCAAATATGTACAACTATGTAAATGTATCTGTGAGATACAGTTGCATGACGTCGCTGGCGTTGACGTAGTCAGAGCCAACAGCGCTCGCACCGCAATATCTGAGACATTTTTGTCGTCAACATTCGTTTGACTAATGAGCATTTTACGTAACATTCGAGGTGGAGGCCACTCGGGGGGTCTAGAGTTTCGCCCATGCCCTGCGCTGGCTCGTCTGAGCTCCGTAATTAGTATACATACACGGCGTGGCATTGCGTGCTCCGGCCATGGCTTATGGGTATACCAACAGATACAGATACAGATACAGATACATACAGACTATGCAACAATATATAAAAGCCAAATACCTGCAGGTGTGAGCATGCTTTTAGGCGCTCTGTGCGCCTGGCCCCAGCTCGAAGCGTGCCAAATGTTTGGTTGTATTTCAGTGCCAGCTTGACACGCAACTTAAATACTACTATGCTAGCCCAGCTGTTGGTGCGAGATACAAGGGGTAGTCACTTTTAAGGAAAGCAGTTATGTGGCTTATTAACTATGCTAAATCAATTTCGTCATCATGCACCGGATGTCCTTTGCTATTCTAATCATTTAAATATAAATTTTAGTCTCTATTATTTAACTGTTGTTCTATTCTATTTGTGTGACTTGCGTACATAATGAGCTCGTTGCCTAACTCGATATACTCGGCAGCACGCGGTTCCAGCAGTGTCATGTTTATTCATTTGTTTTTGTACCCTCGAATGCATGAGAAATAGGGTATATTCATTGGGATAAACATTTGTTATATTAAAGATATGGCAGTTCTACATTATAAAGCATAATAGAACTTTGTGTTAATTACATGAAGTGAAGAATATTTTTAAAAAGTATCTTTATATATATGTATGACTTATATTGTTCTGAGGCATATCAATCAAATTATAGATAATAATTTTTTTTATAGAATAGTTGATAGTTCGGCAGCCCAGAGCTCTAGAGATTCCACTTAGTTGTTGACGCTTAGCAGCAAGTGTACATTGATATTCGAATGTACACAAACATTCACCTGAACTCACACAAATTTGGATGCACTCATTGATTCATTACCGCATATTCATTGGGGAACTTTCATTCTGGGTTTTCTCATATGTCAGATACGACAATCGTGATCCATTGAACGAATGCGCCGGTGCGTAAAGAGCAGCAATGCTTGAAGACTGAAACCGGACAAGAATGAATGCCTTTATCGAAGAGTACATACTATATAAGAAAATTCTCGTATGCATATTCGTATCGTATGTAAACAGTGTAAACAGGCACCTCGAGATCTGTGTGTGTGCGTCTGTGTGCATGCGTCTCTGTGTGTGCGTCTGTGTATGTGTGTGTGCATATGGAAATGCATGCGGCTACTTTATTTACACTGGCTACACACATATGCACATATCTACAAGTCTACATATCGACAAGTCTACAAGTCTACAATATGGACTATGGGAAATTTAAATGTTCTTCTTTGTTGCGCGACAATTGCGTATTTACCAAAATATGCAAACAGATTGGCCTGAATTTGTTAATTGCTTAAGTAAATTGTATCACAAATGGAACTAAAATAAATAATTGGGTAATTGTATTGGCTATATTGTAGTATACCAAAAAGATTTATATATGCGTCAAGTTAAATAGTTTGTTAACCTCACAATTCTCTTTATGCTATTTATACCCAGCACAAAAAGCGTTAAGAGAGTTTATGCGTTGTGTACTTCATATACTTTAATATATGGTTATTATATTTAGTGTATTTTTAAAGAGATTTAATAAGTCGATTTTTTTTTTGATTTTCCTTTAAGTTCATTTATAGTACTTAATGTAAAGCAAATAAACATTTCTTGTTTCTTGAACTGTTGTAATTGATTTATGTGAGGGATCAATTGTGTACTTGACACCTTAAATTGCCTTGATTCTTCCACACATTTCCATACAGGATCATGTATATATATGGTGTATGTAGTATATATAGTATGCATTAAGTTTGTAACCCAATTAAGGTCGCACTCAAGACAGGGACTGAGGATCGTCTGACTTATAACGGAGTCGTGCCAGAAATGTTGATTCGAGTTGCATAAACTTAAATGCATTTGCGGAGACCTCCAAATGCACTTCTCAGTTGTTGTTGCTGCTGCAGAAAGCCGACTGCAATCTCAAGTAGAACGAAATGCGCAAAGGAAACAAATCAAAGACGCTTACAATTTCCAGTTTCTGTTGCCGCTGCAAGTCAATAGCCTCGACGGCGTCAGTGGCCACCCCATGGCGGACGGCATTGACGCTGGGAGAGCGTTCTCCGAGAGACACAGAGGAAGAGAGCGATAGACTGTGACTGCGGCTGAGAGGGAGCAAGAGAGACAGAGAGAGAGTGAGAGAGAGAGAGAGTCCATATCCAGTACGGAGCCCGGCGTGGCTGGTTTTATAATTTGGCGCGTCATTTGCCATCCAACAGTCGCTGCGTGCGGTTAAGAGATACAGATACTTTTACGCTTTAGATACAAGCGGTGTTTTTGTTGTTGAAAACGGCAGCTCGCTTCAAGCTGGGATGTTCATCTTGTTTAACCAAGTGCAGTTTTTGGACAGCAACATGTTTGCAGAGCACTGCGCATGCGCCTAAAAGTATTCTATCGGGCTACGTGGGTGGGCGACGTGTTAAAGGACAAACTGTCGGGCACAGGCAAAGGACATTGAAACGCGGCCGTATTATTCAACAAATTGGCAATGAGAAATGCACAACTAATCGAGAAAAAACTATAAAACGCGTCAATCAAAATAAAATTACGCGCTGAATACAAAACATATCCACAAGTGACATAATACACATCCGAACGAAAACGAGATTAGCATTTGTTTAAACAATTAGTGGCTACATATCAAAAGTTATAGAAAAGTTAATTAAAATCGGCAACATGTCGACGGCATCCTCCAGCAATTCAAGCGGCGATGAGCCCCACAAGAAGCCCGATGCCAGCAACGAGGAGAGCTCCCACCTGCTGGAGGCCAACGAGAACGGCGACAAATATGGTTCCCGGCAAGCGGTAAAAATCATCAAAGTCCATCCAAATGGCAATGAGAGTGCCAATGCCAGTCCCCAAGTAGGCAAAGAATCAAATTCAAACAAATTTTCTAACTGGTGCTGGTACTAAAACCCCTCATTTAAGTCACCTTAACTAGCTGCTGCATGTGTGTGTGTATCTATGTATCTACGAGTCGGCTATGTTTGACCTTGACGAAGGAAACCAAAAAAAAAAAAAAAAAAAAAAAGAGTATATTTAAGTACCACGGCGCCGCCCAATTAGCGGAGTGCGAAGCGAAACTTGCTTCCTTTGTTTTGCCAGAGCGTACAATCTTAAATATTTACAGAGCAAAGTATCTTAAAATGATACCAAACGAAAATTGGAGCAATTCGTTAGTCACCAAACTAAAAAAACCGAAATGATAAAAAACGAATTCTGTTGTCTACCAAACTAGTTAACCAAACAGACTTTCAAATTAGACAGAGTCTGTATTTAAACTATATACTATATATGTAGTCCAGAAACTACATAATATCATTTATTATGCCCGAAAATAATTTAATTGTAGTCAGTTCCGAGTCGAGTTCAATTTTGGGCATTGTCTGGAACGAGTCAAAAATTTCGTTTTTGTTTTTCTACTTTATGGAATTACTATCTTTATTGTTAATTACTTTTTTTTTAGTGAATCATATGCTTTGATTTGTACGCCCCCTTTAACTATTTATTCGATAAGAGCTCTTATCATATTTGGCTTTTAGCTAAATCGTTTTTGAAACTAGATTCATTTGTTAATGAATGAATTTGTTTGTCATATCTGTGCTGGACGGACGACCTTGGCCAGCATGGCCCGAAAATATGCACAAAAAATAGAAAGTTTTTAAATGCTTTTGCACCTATTATCCAATTAACTGATAAGATAAACAAGATACGCACAACGCAGTCATAATTCGAAAAAAAACAGACAAAAAGGGCAGCCAAATTGGTAATAATATTTGAATCTTAATGCTTCGAAACAAATTTGAAAATATTTGAAATGCAAATTCAACGACTACTGAAAACAGATTAAAACATTTTTAATGCTTATCCAATGCATTTCAGACTTGAGGCTGATTTTTAATTGACATCTTAGAATATATAATATTTTTCAGTCGAGTTTACGAATTACCCCGTATAACTCATTTAAATACCTCGCATTTGCATACTCGTATGTCGTACGCTTAAAAATATCCAGAAAATGAGGAAGGAATTTTTCTTTTATTATGAGTATATAAACAAGTCTTGGCATATAAAATTTAATGTTTATTATGGGTATATTCAGCTATGGGATAAACGGAAGCTGGGGAATTAATCATAAACTCTGGATATATAAAAAGTTAATGTTTTTTATGGATATACCCGAGTATGGGCATAACGGAAGCCTGGGGGAATTAATCAGTTTATTTTACAACTTTGACAGAACTTGGGCGAAACGAGTTTGTGGCTTAAAATTCCGAGGTTTTTCATTATGTTAATGGAAAACGGGAATTGAAATCGCAATTTAATTTTGACATATGCATAGTTCGTAGTGCCATGCAAAACTGACATTGAAACGAACTTGGACTTGGACTTGGCCCACGATGACAATGACATTCGCGCAGCTACCATCCCGACCCGGCTGAAGACTACGTCCAGCGGCGTTGGGTGCGTGGGCGCCCAACAAGCTGTTGGCCAGGTTTACTGCCAACGTTAATCTAAATATAGTTAAGCACTCTGCCAGCAGTCGCTGTGAACGGCGCAGCGAATATCGATTTCAGTGCAGACTTTTACTGCCAGGCCGGAGGTGTGTCTTGGCCCGGCGGCAGCAGGAGGCGTGGGCGCCGCCTCGTCTCGGTTACCAGTTACCGGTTGGATAATGCAACTCTCGGCCAGCATTTGCCATGTGCGGAAGTGAATAGTGTGCTGCTGCTCTGATGTGGGCTTTGATTGGATATACGAGCAGGCATGGGATTGCAGCAGGGATTGAGGCGCGTTCTGCGCGTGGGTGGAAAAATGAGATAAAGTAAATGGCAAAATGAAAAGCCAGAGCAAGAGAAAGGAAAACAATATGTAAAGATACTTGGCTATATAAATGCATTTTCTGTCTATGTGAAATGTATTAAAACTATTTTAGATCATATTCGTATTAATTCAACATATTGGGGCTTAGTCTCTATATTATTTAGTAGTAGTATTATTGTTAAGCTAGATCTATTTAGCTAACTATTTTTGACAGCTGGCTGATAAGCTTTTAGCCACAAATTCATTAACTAACAGTACTCATATGTACAATAAAGATTTGTTCAATTATCGCTTATTAATTGCCAGAATTATGACAATTTCATGTCGTACGTACTTATATGCATATTTGTGCACACATATATGTTTTAGTGCGTCTGCATGTTTGCGTATTATCTAGGTATTTGATATATTGATTAGACACGCGATTAACTACTGAGGTGTATACATATGTACCCATCATTGGATTGTTTATTGCCAGGGAACGTGGCCATGGCCAAGGCAGCCAATTTTTAATTGGCGCCGCTTCACTGAACATATGTAATAAGTTAATAATATTAAACAAAAGATTATTGAACTGCCATTTACTTAGTTTGTTAGGCCTATACGAGGTATTATGGCTAATTCAATTGTTGCAAAATTTCAATTCATTTATTGGTTGTTTGTGATTGGATAGTGTCGATAGTTTGATGTGAGGATAATAAAAATCTATATATATTTATGATAATAAAAACAAATTAAAGTTTTCCATATTGGCATATCAATACCTAAAACATTTCAGTTTAAGGTTTTCCTTATTATCACAAGAGTAAAAAATGCAAGAACTTGTATACCTTAAACATTTCAGATGAAAGAAGAGCTTAAAATGCAATAAAATTGTATACCTTAAACACTAAAGTTTTCCATATTAATCAGCAGAGTTTAAAATGCAAGAAATTCTTTACCTTAATCATTTTAGATGAGAGGTTTCCATATTATCACATCAAGAGTTTAATATGCAAGTATGGCTGCGCCTATAATATTCTACTTGAGCCTTATCGTAACACGATATGCATATATCGTATATACGATATGCATATGCGCATATAATTTGGATTATTGGCGTTGGATTAAAAGGTTGAAAGTGCACTAATTAAGTAGTTTGTCGCATATCTAATCTTCAGCATTCCAATGGCCCAGTTTCTCGCTACTTTTTTAGGATGGTTATAAAGCTTATCAATGACGCACATCCTCATTAAATAATTGAATTTACTCTCAACGAACCTGAAGCATCCCCCCACGGCAGGAAGTCAACACTTGTGATTATCAGCAATTATAGTACAAACCGTAAACCAGGCTAGAAATTCCCATGAAATTGTCAAGAGTTAAGCGCCTGAAGCAATCGTTTTGTCCGCATCGATAAGCGAGAGCTTTAAACAAATTGATCCCGCCCCCAAAGAAGGTTATTTGTGGGTCCATTTCCGACTGTCGTAAACATAGAACTTGAGCGTTTTTTGGGCGTTTTTTGTCTCAGAGTTGGGTGGGAATGTGCTGGGCGCATTATCTGGGTGCCATAAAGTTCCTAATCGTTGGTGGCGGGCATTATCACGGCCTCGAATTATGTGATAATACGCTTGGTTAGCAGTTCTAGTTAGTTAGTCGAGCCGTAAAGGTTTTTTTTTTTGTACTAAACGTCTTGTCTTGTTCGCAGGATCAGGAGAATCTACTTGGCAGAATGGTGCACGCGTCCACCGAGAACAGGTCAAGGACCTTGCCCCAATATGTTGCCGCCCTGGCAGCAGCCGGCGGCGCCTTCGCGGCCGGTACACTGCTTGGCTGGACATCGCCGGCAGAGACTAGCATCGTGAAGGACGATTTCTATGGGTTTGAGGTGACCGATGAGAGCTACTCGTGGGTCAGCTCGTTCATGACCCTTGGTGCCGCCTGTGTGTGCATACCGATTGGCTTCCTCATCAACATGATTGGACGCAAATGGACAATGCTGCTGCTCGTGCTGCCCTTTGTCTTGGGCTGGGCATTGCTGATCTGGGCACAGAATGTGGTCATGATGTTTGTGGCACGCTTCATTCTGGGTATCGCTGGCGGTGCCTTCTGCGTGACAGCACCCATGTACACCGGCGAGATTGCCCAAAAGGATATCCGTGGCACACTCGGCAGCTTCTTTCAGCTGATGATCACCCTCGGTATTCTGTTTGTGTATGGCATTGGTGCCGGTCTAGACGTATTTTGGATGAGCGTCGTTTGCGGAATTTTGCCAATTATCTTTGGTGTTATATTCTTCTTCATGCCGGAATCGCCCACATATTTGGTAAGTGGCTATAGATAAAATAGTATCTGAGATGTGTGTGTGTAAATGCCATTTAACAGGTTTCAAAAGATCGCTCAGAGGCGGCTGTGAAATCGATTCAATGGCTGCGTGGCAAGGAATACGACTATGCACCCGAATTGGAGGAACTTCATCAAACCGATCGCGAAATCCGTGAGAATAAAGTGAATATCATGGCAGCACTGGGCCGTCCCGTTACAATCAAGGCATTGTCCATCAGCTTGGGGCTCATGTTCTTCCAACAATTGAGCGGCATTAACGCTGTCATTTTTTACTCGAAGGCCATTTTTGAGGTAAGTGCCCGCAGCGAAAAATGCTAAGATCAAAAAGATTGGCATTAACAATTGGATTTTTGTCAGGACGCCAAAACTGATATCGACGCCAGCATGTCAACAATTCTGATCGGTGTGATGCAGGTGGTGGCGACCTTTGTGTCCACACTGGTGGTGGACAGGCTCGGACGTCGTATTCTGCTGCTCGCCTCCGGGATTGTGATGGCGCTCTCAACCACCGCGATTGGCGTGTACTTCTTTCTGAAGGAACAGGACGAGAGTAGTGTGGAGAATCTGGGCTGGCTGCCTGTGGCCAGCTTGTGCATATTCATGATTATGTTCTCGATTGGCTACGGCCCGGTGCCCTGGCTGATGATGGGCGAGCTTTTTGCCACCGATATCAAAGGATTTGCGGGCTCTATTGCCGGCACCACCAACTGGGTGCTTGCCTTTGTCGTAACGAAAACATTTAAGAATCTTAACGACGGATTGGGCAGTGGTGGCACCTTCTGGCTATTCGCTGGCGTAACTCTAGTTGGCGTCATATTCGTCTTCTTTGCCGTGCCCGAGACAAAGGGCAAGAGTCTGAACGAGATTCAGCAGGAATTGGCTGGCCATCGAAACTCGCTCCGAGTGCAGCCAACGAATGTTGCCGAGAAGTAAACTGAGCTCTGTTAATTTGTATGCGTTTTTTTATATTATATTTTATTTAAATTTAACTTTATGTTAAGTGAAAAGTCGAGTTCCGTGTTTCCAATTGATGAATTTGTTAGAATTTAATGTCTGAAGACACTTTTAATGGCACAGCTACAAAAATCGAGAATTGGAAAGAGAGATATATATACATATAGAGAAAGCAAGTGAAAGAGATAAAGACAAGGAAAGATTCTAAGAATGAAGACTGAAGGTCAACTGCATTATAAGCAGAATTAAGCAGATATGTAAGGGCTCTCTTTAAACTAACCCACACGCCATAAAAACTATCGCTACCTTCAAGTGGCCATAGAAAAGACAATAGATATCAATAATAAAATACATATATACACACACACAAACACGGATGTACACAGTAAAAGTTATGAAATGTTTTTGTGTAATTCTGAGCATGCGTGTATTTATTATGTTTTATCTACAGATTGTCTGTGTGTTATTCGAAACATTCAGTTTTTTGTGTAAGCATTTTAGCCTGTTTAGTTTTAAGCCACGCATTTTGCCAACATATTTATTTACTAAAATGGTTTTTTCATTAATTTTAAATATGATTTTTATACAATTTCAAACATTTCGAATCGCAAAATAACTAAAAAAAAATATTAAATCGCGATCGCTGCTTATCAAAGCTCAAACGTTAAGGCGTTATATATCATTGTTAATGTATCTGCATCCATTTTGAAAATATTGATGTAAATTATAAATTCATTTATATATACCAAGTACCATATGTATATGATGCAGATAAAAAGTAGTGAGAATTATATTAAATATATGTATGTTGTAAATAAAAATATCTCGTTTTTAATACCATATCCGTCACGATTTGCCAGCGAGATTAAATATCAATTGAACCATTTGTTTCGTTACATTTCTGTGTCCTTCTAGTTGATTAATTACATCTCAGATTGTACATCTTCAATATTTTCTTTGTGCTGTTCATTTTCCTGAGCATCATCGTCAAGCATTGTCTCCTTCGCGGCATCCATGTTACATGGACGACTGGCCAAAGGAAGCGATTTCAAGGAGGCTTCCAGGCGCTCCATCCGCTCCAGCAAATGGGCCAGGCGTCGATGATAATCATCCAACGTGCGTAGCTCAACCTTAAAAACGTTTTGTTGACTTATATCCATATTTATTAGCTTCCTCGAGATGTTTTTTGAGGATTATAATAAAAATTTAATGTATTTATTGCAATTTTGAAATAGCCAGAGTGTGTCGATTTCTATTTTCAATCGAATACTATTTAAACAAAGCTGATGTGATGTCGAAAATAAAGCGTTTGTTCCTTTTTCCATTTCAGTCTATAACTTTTTTAATTTTCAACAATTTATCATTATTCCGATCAAATGTTAACAGCTTTAACCGGCTGTAATCTTGTCAAATTCAATTTAATTGGCTTTCAATAGTCAATTCAAGGAATATTATTTGAAATTTTTCAAAATTCAATTAGCCTTTGATCTGGTTATGTCTAAAACATAGTTCAAAGTACTGAGCTTCAATAATTTACATATATAATTTACAAGTAATACTTCCCTCTAAGCGGGTTAGTTAAATTGGAAGCTTTCTTTAGGTGAGGTACTCGGATTAAGGCAAACCAAATCAAACGTTTGAATTTATTGTTTTCTATTCAGCATATCAAGTAAATGATCTATAAGCTTAAATGAAAGGCAACATTTCTCAACATTTTTGTTTTATATTCGCATTTATAAATGTAATAAACATAGTTCATTATTTAAATATATATTACATACTTTCAGTAATGCAATTACATGATATCATTTTAAATACATATAAATATAGCTTTATATATACATTATTAAGCCTATTATCATAACAGCTACTAATAAATTATTACAAGTTATTCAAAAAATCTTCAAGAGCGTCAAACTTCATAAGCCGTAACTTCTTAAAAAGCAACTAACATAATTATATGTTAAAATTAAAATCTCAATAATGTGTTTATTAAAAGAAACGAAAGTGTTTCCCTTCCTCAAATTTAATGATACGAAGCAAACCGTGCTCAGCACCGACGACTACCCAGTTACGTGCGGGCTCATTCCAATTCCAGCGTACGCTATTGAATCGCATTAAGTTCAACAGATCAAAGCTGGGTCGTCGCTTCAGGTTTATGTACGTTGACTTTTTGTCATTGGGCACATTTTTGAGTGGCTTCAGGATCAGTCCATAGTCTCGCTTAAACTGTTCGGGGCTAATGGTGTTCGACTCTGGAGCACCGCTCAAAAGGCACGGCTCCGTTGAGCACACAGTACGACAATTTGTGGTTCGCTTTTGTAGCATCATTTCCAAATTGAATTGATTACATTGTAAAAAGGCCACATCGCCGTTATCCGTTGCTGCAACCAATGTCAACTGCTCCCAATTAAAATGGATTCCACGTGGGCTGCTCAGCACCACATCCAGCGTCGAATGGCTAAAACTAATGCCCGATGGATTGAGCGCGAGCAAGCGTGGAAATTCTGAAGATCGAACCAAAGTGTATAGTATTTAGATGGATGCAATTACGGAAAGCGTTGCGGGAACTTACGAGACTTATACACCTCGGTGCAACCAACGGCCAATGCCTCCCACAAGGGAGACCAGTTGAGGCCGCCCATAAACATATTGCATACGGTATCACCCGAAATTGGCAACGGCTGCGACCAGTTGGCTATGTCATAGACCCACAGTTTTCGCATGTTGGTGCCTATGGCTAACCAACGTGCTCCGTTCGTGTCATAATGCAGCTCCAAATCTTTATAGCATAGGGAGTACGTAAGGTAAAGATATACTACCATTTCACATCTACTTACTATATATGTTTCGCTCGCCAAAATAAAAGAAATGTGCGGGTAGAAAGTGTCGTTGATTATTCCGCTCAATGCAATTGAGTCCCTGCTCATCGGAAATATCATAAAAGGCAACATTACCGCTGGCATAGCCACTTACAAGCAAATTATGACCAGAGCTCTTAATTTTAACCAGACAAATTAAATTAATATAACATACATCGATTAGATTATCATATTTAGTTTTAAGTAGCGTGCAGAGTACTCACCTCAGACCAGCATATTTTAGTGCACGGATCCTGCATAGGTTTATCTATGTCCAAGCTAAGTGTAAGCAACGGTTGCAATACAATAACATCATCAAGCTCCTTTCTATCAGCCTGTTCGGTCTCGTTATGTAAATGCAAGGGCAGCGCGTAAATAACCGCACCCGATGAACCTCCCACGGCCAGAAGACCTAAACGATTAATAGACTCATCGTAGCCACCGCTGGCCATAAATGCCAGGCTATGTACAGGTCCCTCGGGCACGCATATGCCATAATGCAGTCGCGTCTGCAGAGTCCACGCGCTTTCGTCTCCAGCTGGCGGCATTTTGCACTCAATCAATAATAGCAAGGCATTCTCCGGTTTGTCCTTGAATTGACGGGAATAGCCGAGCACCTTGTTGCGCTGCGAGCACAACAAATACTGCGTCTCTACCGTCGAAGGCAATGGCACCCACGCCAGCTCCTTAATAGCATTGCCCAGATACAATATACATTCGTCTGCAACGGATATAAAATTGATTAAATGATTAAATCATAACAATATAGTGTGTTACTTACGCTCTTTACTGAAGCCCTCCATGGGCTTCAACTGCATCCAGCCATCATCATCCACCGAGTCATAGGCATAGCGCATGGATGTGGAGTCCTTGGAAGGCAGCAACTGTCTTGCATCGGCAGCTGAAAGCTTCTCATAGCGGGGCACAAGATGCGGATACAAAATGCTTTTGGCATAATTTGTTTCGGTGCTATTAAAATGGAAATATTACTATATTAAATTAAATGCAAATAATACCCACATAAATTTATTATTATTGAATTCTTGCACTATAAACAACAAATTTGTGTGGCAGCAAACACTCTGTACTCAGGTGTCAAATAAACCTTGCCAAAAGCCCACGGCTATCTAATCAAAGGTATTCAAAATAATCACAAAAAGTGATATAGAATTTGATTACGGAAAAGAAAAGGAAATTGTGCCTTAAGCTGTGCATATATTATGGCTTATACTGACAGACGGACATGGCTATTTCGACTCAGCTCGAGGTCTAGCCACAATTTAAGTGGTCAAAAATGTCGCTGTTTGACAATTTAAAGGCAATTTAAAACTTACAAATAGTTCCAGCGATCCTTCATCACTTTTTTAACGTTTATACGTCCGTATACTGCAAGTTGAATTGGAATTCATGATTAACTAACTTTTAATTAATTTGCATATTTAACTAACTCACAAGTCTTTTGGGCTGGTTTGTGTTCTTTTTTGGTTGACGATCTAGCATTATCTTCATCTGATTGACTGGAATCCGCACCATCCGATTCGTCTTCGTCGGATGACGCTTTATTTGTGGCCAAATCGTAATCGAATGCAGCTCCATCGAAACCTTGAGGGTTTTCGGTTTCATCGACGCCGAGCTCTTTTGTCTGGGCTGCAATCTTCTCCAACTTTGTTTCGGCTCTATAGAGATTAATTTAACATATAAATTTGTCTTTTCATATATCCTTTTATAAGTATGCTTAACTTACTTCAATGTGGACTTGCGTTTAGTACGACCCGCATTACTGTAAACAGGTGCGCTATTTTCGATTTCTGCATCAGCTGCTGCCTGCGTTGCCTGATCCTCGTCGCTTAGCAGCCGCCGTCGCTTGGGGCAGGTGCGAACATGAGCCGGATAGGACAGCTTGGTATAGCTACCTTTGCAGTTCTCGCACACCATGCGCTCTTTGATGCCACAGCCCTCCAGGTGTAACATCATACCGAGGGCGGAGGTCAGACTACGATGACAGAGACGACAGGTCAAACGCTTGCTGCCCGCATCCAAATAAGTTTTCATCATTTTCAATACAGAGCTGCGCGAGAGCAACTAAAAGCAATCCGTAATGTAAAAAAAGAATTCTATGTTGCAGACATATTATATCACATACCGGAGCTGGTTCTCCGACAAGCCAGCCGACGCCGTAGTGCTCGCCGAGATGCAGTCGCCAGTCAGCCTTGTCGCAACGCGCGCGGCACAAGCCACATTGAAGATCGCCCTCGCCAACGTTATCCTCGCGCAGCTCCACTCCGCTGACCAATTGTTGACGGCTGCGTGTGAGCAGCAGACGGTGGTAAAATTCGTTGGTCTGCCGGCAGGATTCAGAGATATTCTCATTGTCGGCTGTTTGAATATCCTTGGTCTTGCGGCCGCGACGCTTGGCGTCCGGCGTGGATGCAGCAACCGGTCGCATGCTACTATCGGCGGGAGAGTCCAACAGATTCGCGCTCTCTGAAAGTGATGTATTCGTGGAGTCAGCTATTACAGCTGATTTACGCGGACGACCTCGCTTTTTCTTGACAGGGATTGGTTCCTCCATCCCAGTCCCTTCGGGCGTAGCTGCATTCGAAACATTTCCTACCTTTGCACATTCCGTAGAAGGGTCACCATTCTTTACCTTTACTTTCCACTTCGACTCCGGCTTCTTTTCGGCTTCTTTTACTTTTGCACTACCGGTTCGAGGTCGTTTTGCCTTCTGCTGTAATTTCTGTTGCTGCATTTCAGACTTTTTCTTGGACGCTTTTTTTTTTAAAGCATCCTCTTTGAGTAGCTCCGTTGGTTCAGCGTCTTCCAGATTCACTGCGGAAGCATCTTTATGCATTGATGCTGTCTGCACGTTGTCATCAACAGATTCAGTCTTGGTTTCTTTGGCTGACAATTCCATGTCCGGCTGGGGCTCTACTTCCATCTCATCATAATCCGGTGAGGCATCATCACTTATGTCCGTTTCTTTCTCCTCCGAGTGCTTGAATTGCTTACAGCTCGACGCCCCATTATCGAACCCATGAAACATGTCGCCATCGTCATCACTAGTACTGGAAGTCTTTGCTCGTTGTTGGCTCTCCGGGATTAGCGGTCTCTTCCTTGGTAGCAGTGGTTCAACTTTCTCGGATTCGGCTGCAGTTGCCTGCGATTTGGCTGCCTTTGCAGATCTCTTGGTGCTTAGCACCGGTCTTGTCTTCACCAGTTTCTTTCTAGGCAGCTTAGCTGTCTCCTCCGACTTAATCTCTTTCGCTTCGCTGGACGGCGGCAACACTTTCTCTGCTGCCAACTGAGTTACCAGATTTTGAATCCCTAATGCTTCTGCAAATGTCCTGTCCATTGGCTCTACTCTCTGACTGTTTTGCTCGGAGCTTCTAAAAGGCAGTTGCGGCTTACCCTGCGGCGATGCTGCCTTCTGTTTGACGGCATCGAAAAGTGACACAGTTGACGGTGGCTCAGATTCTGGAGCGTCTTCCTCATTCTGGTTTTCCTTGGGCTTTGAAGGGTTTTGTTTGTGCTTCGGCAACTTGGGCGGATTATAGAGCTGGGTTAGGTCCCTTTCCTTTGAGAGATTCATTTGAGCCGGATTGATAACAGTTTTATTTCCGTCTGCAGCTTCCTCAGTTATCACACTTTCTGTTTCATTTGAGATCACAATTTTATCAGCTTTTGTGCTTTCCACATTTGCTACGTTTTTCCCGATCTCGTTAGTTGCATCAAGATCTTCACTTGCTGGATTTATCATTGCTTTCGTAGTGGTTTCTTTGTCAGCCGCAGTTTCCCTCGTCGCTTCAGCAATGTCGGATGAGATTTCCGTGACGGATACTTGGAATGGTTCTTCGGCAACCTTTTTAGCTATGGTCGTCTCATTCGGCTTCGGAGCACTTGCTTTCTTGTTGCGTTGCACCAAATTGACTTTGCCCTTTTTGGGTTTGTAAGGCACTGGCTTAACGGGTTGGGGTTTCTCCTTCGCGCACTCCGCTTCAGCCGTACGGACGGGCGCTTCAGTCGTTTGCTTTTCGGGCGTCTCATCCTGGTTGGGTGATGTTTCTACCAAACTTGGGGGCTTTGTCAAAGGATTCTTTTTCTTTGTATTGGTATACACATGTTTGGGAGCTGTTACCTTTAGCGGTTGGAACTTGGATATGCTTGGACTTTCTTCATCCTTATCATCAACAGGTTGACCTACATTCCCTTCAGGGCTTGCGCTGCTTTGCAACATGATGGCGTTGGGACTAATACACAAGACATTCGGCTTATTGCCATTCACATTCAATGTGGCATGCAATATATCCATATCCTGCATTTGCAATATCTTGCCTATGGGCAGGTCGTCCTCCGGTCTAATAGTAACTGCAGGTGGCTTTGAGCTGTGGCTACTACCAAATTTGGCATTCATGCTCAGCTCCTCGGCGGACAGCTCCAAATAGTTATCTAAATCGGCATCTTTTTTGGCAGTCAATTGTTCTATGAAATCCACAGCGGAGAGTTCATCGCTTTCCGGCTCTGATTTAACTACCACAGATGATGATGTGGGCTTTCCTCTAGATGTGTTTGCGGTCGACGACACGTGGTTATTGCCTGCTTCGTCAGCTGATGCCACCTTCGGATTTGGGGAAGTTTCCACGACTGGAGTTATCAATGATGTAGGCGGGATTGTTGTCGCCGAAGAGGTAGAGGTGGAGGCGACTGGAGTAGTTATCGATGAGTTGCAAATCTTTGTTTTTGTGGGCGGTGATGGAGTTGTAATAAGGCTGGAAACTGGCCCAGTTCCAATTGTGGCTGGAATGTCAGCGCTTGGCTGCTTCTGTTGATGGACATGCTGCATTGCTTGTTTTCGCACCTCCTTGGCCAACTGGGCAAGCTCCTCACGTGGCACTTTCAGCTTGTTGACATTCAGTATCATTTTTTTGACCGGTGCGTTTGCTACACTGGTCCCCTGTAATTTTCCCAGAATATCCTTGGCTTTTTCAGTAGGCTCTTTATCTGCGGCTTTCAAATTGTCTGCA
This sequence comes from Drosophila borealis, assembly GCA_035045885.1. Classification (NCBI taxonomy): domain Eukaryota; kingdom Metazoa; phylum Arthropoda; class Insecta; order Diptera; family Drosophilidae; genus Drosophila; species Drosophila borealis. The sequence continues at coordinate 6,413,982 of JAWNOR010000211.1, forward strand.
TTTCTGATCTCATTGGGCGTAGTGGGCACAATGGTTACCGCAGAGGGTGGCACTGCGGCGGATTGGCCGTTGGGCAGCCGCAGAGCTCTCAAATCGATCTTCTCATTGGGGGCCAGCACCTTGTTCTCCAGAACAATCAGCGGCGGCGGAGATTTCGCCAATGGTGCAGCTGCTGCTGCAGATGCTGCTGCTGGCGGTGGAGGTGCTTGTGCTTGTGCTCGTGCTCGTACTGGTGATGGTCCTGCGCTTGGCGTGGGTGGTGTTGATCTTGGCGGAGTTGATTCCTGCTGCCTCTTTAGCTGCTGTGGTTTGATGCTTCCACACGTTGCTCGCTGCTTGGGCAACTGATTCACCAGATTGAGCAACAGGGCCGGCTTGGCACGCGCCGTTAAGTCGGCTTTGGCTATAGGCATAGTAAAACCCCCTGATGCTCCTGAGCGGACGCCACTGGTCTCGGTGCTGGACGCTGTTGTCGTCGTGTCTGTTGGCTGTTGATGTACTTGAGATTGTGCGGATTTGTTCATTATTTTGTTTTTAATGAGCGCTTTAATATGCGAAGATGGCTCAGACGTGGTCGTTGGGCTATTATTCCTGGCAGACTTTGAAGCTGAAGTTGGGTTGAAAAATTCATGTTAACACTTTAGATTTTATTCAAATATATATATATAAAAATCGACATAATTATATATGAGGAACATTAACAAAAAGTGATAAATTGGCCTTCAAAAACATTATATTTTTATAAAATTATTAAAATAAAATAGCTCGTTACGTGAATTGAACCCTGGCCCACAACTCTAGTCTTAAAAGTCAACCATCCCACCACGCACATTATCATGCTACACCACAGAAAGAACCCAAACAACCCTGTCAAGTATAATACTTGAACGAATTTTGCAGGGTTAGGGCTCAAAAAAAATATAATACCCTACATAAGGGCGTTTTAGCGTTAATATTTAACCGTCTGTGGTATGGTTTTGGTGAATAAACCAGTCTAAAAAGTATTTTGAGAGATAATTTTTTGACACAAATAACCTATAAAATAGCCGGCAATAGAAGTCTAAAAATAAAATAAAAAATCGTAGTTAAAAATACTTCGGATTTACTCAGAAAAATAAATCATCGTTCGGGTCTCGTCACGAACTCGGGCCGAACACCCATTGACAACGTTAAAATACTACGCGAACTTACACAGCAGCGCCACAGAACAGAATTTGTGTGTAATGGCCAATACAGATACATAATAACATCATTATTTGAAACAATTAAATCAAATCTTCCCACAAACGCCTTTTTGTTCTTTGGATATAGCAAAATTCAATTAAGTTAATGTAATTACCAGTCTGCTGCTCGCGTTGCTGCTGCTTTTGTGTATGCACTGCAGGCGTTGCCGCATTTGGCTGCGCCGTTGCAGAGGAGGCGGCAGATGCTGGTGTCGAAGCAGTTGATGCTGATGCAATATTTTTGCTTGCATACATATTTTGTTTACTCAATGCCTCTGCCAGTTTCACATGCAAGCCAACCTGCTTTAATTTGTTAAAATCCAATGGTATTTTATTGATAATACGTTTGGGCGATGGTCCCGCATTGTGCGACGGCGACTGAGAGGAAGACATCGGCATCTTGTTATTTTTTGCTTGGTTCTGCCTAGCGTTAGCCATTGCTGGTGTTTTAAAACAATGCTTTTCCGCTTCTTCCATTTCAATTAAAGCACAGTCCGATGTATCCAATTACGCAGCGAATTGTCGTAAATTAGAAATTTACATTACAATTTATTTTCGCAGCGCATTTCCGGCTGCATACAAGATTCAAATGAAACGCGATCTAGGTGTTATACACTTGGATTGTACCAATTTATTACTCTCACTTATTAAGTGCTAATAATTAGCCGAACTTTTAATTAATTTAAACTTTTATACGCAAAAAATGCGAAACATGTGCAACTCCTAACACTGAGAAGAGTGACCGTTTCTCAAAAGCAAGAATATCCAGCATTAATAAAATTATCGATACATCGAGTGAATGGCTTATTGTTGTGAAGAATCGGCAATTGATTAAAGGCCGTAAAACCATTTGCCACAGCTCATTGCCAAATGGATAGTCTTTTATAACAATGTATAATTGCAACCGTATGTATTCTCAGATAATTTACTAATTATTGTTCAGTATAATTTACAGAAAATATCGGTATTGATGATAATCGATAATTTTGTATGTCAAACACAATTTGACAACCCTGTTTAGCAAAAATACAGCGTTTGCTTTTCTTGTAAAAAGTTGATCTAGTTAAATTCACAAAAAACATGGATTTCCAAAATCGCGCCGGTGGCAAAACCGGTAGCGGTGGCGTCGCCTCCTGGTCGGAGACAAATCGCGAGCGAAAAGAACGCCTGCGACAGTTGGCGCTCGAAACCATCGATCTAAACAAGGATCCGTATTTTATGAAAAACCATCTCGGCTCCTATGAGTGCAAACTGTGCCTGACACTCCACAATAACGAAGGCAGCTACTTGGCGCACACACAGGGCAAAAAGCATCAGGAGAATTTGGCCCGTCGTGCAGCCAAAGAGGCCAAAGATGCGCCCTCTTCGCTTCTAGCGCCCGAGAAGCCGCGCGTGGAGCCCAAAAAGTTTGTGAAAATCGGTCGTCCCGGCTACCGCGTAACAAAGCAGCGAGAGCCCACCAATGGTCAGCAGTCGCTGCTCTTCCAGATCGACTATCCAGAGATAAGCGACGGCATTGTGCCCCGCCATCGCTTCATGTCCGCATATGAGCAAAAGATTGAGCCACCAGATCGCAAGTGGCAGTATCTGCTCTTCGCTGCCGAACCGTATGAAACCATTGGCTTTAAGGTGCCGTCGCGGGAAGTGGAAAAAACGGAGGGCAAGTTCTGGACGCATTGGAATCGCGATACCAAGCAATTTTTCTTGCAGTTTGCGTTCAAATTTGAGCCAAAGATATTGCCTCCACCGCCGCCGAATTTGCATCGCGCATTGGGACCGCCGGCGGGCTTTCCCATGCCGGGTCCACCACGTCCGGCCATGCATCCCATGTTCAATGGCGTGCCGCCACCACCACCTATGTAACCTATCTCTTCTAATAGTAACAATAAAAACAATAATTTTCTGTAAAGATTTACAACATCTTTCTCGGTGGGAATCAAAATTACGTGTGATGCACGTGCACGCTAGGACAGAGTCTTGGAAAATTCTACCTGCAGTTTGTCATGAAAGCGTTCCCATTGTCCAAAGACCGTTGATAGTCATGGCAAGCTTCATATGCAGGAAGTCATCTCAAATCCCATATGCTCTGCAGCTGCGTTTGTTGCCCACAAACATTTTGCAGAACTAGGATGAGGATTGTAATTTAACACAGAATAGAATATTGATGTAATAATAAATAAATAATGGGGGAAGGTGGAGAACAATGAAGCCAGTCAAGTCGGGACAATTTACCAAAATCTCCACATGAATCGCTGGCAGGTTGCATATAAACTAAAATCTTAGTCTATCAATCAATAAAAGAACACAAATAGAATTTCTATTATTTCTTTGCTTAAGAACTTGAAAAAATATTACATACTTAATGATAATTGTGTAGTTATTTTGTGTGATTTCTTCTTTAGTTTTCTGTTTTTGTAAAGTTTTATCTACAAACTTTTATGCGTAAAAATTAAATTACTTTAAAACTACTGACGTACATAGTTATCTTAGGCAATATACAAACTTATCAATATATGAATATATAGCTAAAGGCGCAACGTGTCGTTGTAGGCTTCGAATCGCTTTACATTTTCAACATAATTATAATTTCTCGCGTTTCTTAAAATTGCGCTTCGATTGCAAACGATTGATTATGTCCGAGACGTGAGGTTTGTGATCAAAGATCTTCATCAACTGATTTTGGGCCTCGTTAATGCCGTCGGTAATAATCTTGCTACGTTGTATGTTGCCCTGGGAAAAAAGTTATAGTTAGTTATGCAAATATATATCCATATCGATTTACACTTACCTTTAAAAGCTCACTAATTCGCTCTATTTCGCCGAGTTTGTCTTTGTCCTTTTCCAGTACCTTCAACATAGTTTCCAATTGGCCTAAGCTAACCATTTCCGAATCATTCTGTAAATTTGAATATGTATAAAGCAACTCTCTAAAAGAAATTGTTTGAACTTACCAAGTCCTCCATTTGCGAGCGCAAATGATGAATCTTCCAGCCGCTAATTTTCTTCTGAACATTTGGTTGATTGGCCAGATCGATGACTGTAGCGCGTCGCTCATCGCGCGGCTTTACGTCCGTGTATCGATGGAAATGATTGTTGGCCAGCTTGTGCGTCGGCTTGTATGTCTGCATTATGGACAAGAATAGTGTGTCATAATCATAAACAGTTGGTTGCCCATTTGTTGTAGTAACTCACATTGAGCAGAGCACAATTGCGCGGACGTCGCAGCACAAAGTCCACCGGATTTGCGTTCTCCTTGTTGCCAGCAACGGCCGGCGTACCGCTGCCAGCCACACGATGATTATTCACATCACCAGCGCTAGCATTGGGCGTGGTGGCTGCGCTGCCTGCGGCCGTTACCAGCAGGCCGCCGTTGTTGTGTTGCTGCTGCTGCTGCTGTTGCATGAAAGTCGCTGCTGTCTCTTGTGTGGTGCTGCTGCTGTGGCTGCTAACACTGCCCATTGGCGGTGGCAGGGACAGTGATAGCGATGCCTGACTTTGATTGGAGTGCTGACTATCGTTGCTGCGGGTTTATAATGCAAAGCAAACGTTTCGTTTAACATATTTACGTATGGTAAATTATTCACAACTCACGTGGATCGTCGCGGTTTCTTGCGCGCTAAACCGTAATCGGAATTGCTGCCACTTCCGCCGGTGCCATTCATGCGCGCCTGCTGCAATTGGCTCGCCGTCAGTGTGGTTGCTTGCGTTGTTACCAGATGCGATGCCTGCTGCTGTGGCACATCCACAAAAGCGCTAGCAACACCGCTGCCACGTGCGCCCAGCGTTGTATGCGTCACATTCTGCGGTAGCGGCGATTGATGAGATGAGTACAGCTGGAAAGCATACAAGGATTAAGTCGGGGCGAGTTCGAATTGATGATCAAAAGAATAACTCACCTCGTTTATGGGATTAAAGTGTGTGGCATTGTCGCGCACTGCAGTTCCTGTGGGTTCGTCGCCAATTCGGTTAATGGACAGATTGCTGTCCTGCATTTGCTGATCCACGCCGGGCGAAGAGTTCGCCGAGACTGTGGTGGAGCCATCAGAAGAAGCCGGCGACTCGGCACGCACATTTCGTGTGCTCACAATGCTACCAGCCGTTGTCGAGATGGACGCTGTAGACGCCGAGGATGCACCAACTGCTGCTGCTGCTGCTGCTGCGACAGCGGAACTGACACGCTCCCGTTCCTTTTTGGCGAGTGCCTCAACAGTTAGGGCTGAGCTGACCGCTGTTGTAGTCGGTGGTTGCGGCGCCGGCGTCACTGTGACTGGCTGTAAATTAAAGGCCGAGCCACCAGCTAGATTCACCGCAGTAACATTTCCCACAGTTGTTGAGGCGTTACTGTTGCTGCTCATGGAGAGCAGCGTGGGCGCCAAATTCTTGACACCACGTATGGGCGACCCCTCCGCATCGCGTTTGCGCATGAAACTGGACACGAGTGTATTTGTCGCGACCGGCACCGACACCGGCATAGGCAATGCACTAACTGTAGCCCCGCCGCCGGTCGTTGTTGGCACGGCGCCTGTTGTCACCTTAACGGATGTGTGCAACGGTATGACCATGTGCTGAGGTTGTCCGCCAGCTGCATGTGCAGCGCCCGCCGGTATGATGAGCTGCTGATGTCCAATGGTGCGGTTGCCACCTGCAGCTGCCGACGATGGTAGCACCGTAAATGTGGCTGTGGATCCGCCGCCGGTTCCCACTTGCTGCGCATGGCTGGCAAAGGGGAGCGAGGAAACGGAAAGGCTGCTGCCGCCACTGCTGCTCACCAATTGGGCTTGTGCCTGTGCTTGTGCATGAGTCTGGCCATGCGTATGGGTGCTCTGGGTGACCGTCGTGGTGGTTAGCGAGAGAACGCCCGTTGAGGCTGGCATGGACTCATAGTAGATGGCCGAGCTGCCCGGCGGCAGAAAGGATGTCGCTACCGAGGAGGTAGCCACTGAAGTTGCCGCTGTCGCTGAAACGCTAACCCCGCTGCCTCCACCGCTGCGCTGCTGTATGAATACGTTGGTCGCTGTGCCAGCGGGCGTCAAGCCACTGCTGGTTGACACATCCACTCCAGCTGACTGTGTCATCATCATTTTGCCCACAGTTATGCCGCTGGCATTCTTGATGGGCGTCAGTGTGCCCGTTAAAATATTGCTGGCGGGTCCGCCACGTCCGCCAATCGTCAAAGGCAGCACCGTGGCGCCGCCGGCAGCGGCCACAGCTGCTGAGCTACCGCCCGACACGGAGCTGGGCGTACCGCTGCCCGATACACTCGGCACCGCCTGTATGCTAGCCACGCCTTGCGGCGCCATTGTGGGCCCACCAACTCCGCCTGCCGTCGAGAGTTTGCCTATCGGACTTAACTGCGTAATGGTCAGCGAGGGCTGCACCTTAGCGGTCATTGTAACCGGCGGTCGAATGCCTGCAAAGAAAACCGATCAACAATTGTTATATCTATTATTTGTTCTTTATAAAATAATAACAAATGAACCACCCATAGCATACTTCTATAGATTGTATATAAATTCACAGAGAATGTTTAGCTCCATTTATGCGTATCTCCACACACACATACATAAGACCTTACTATGAGCTGTCAATTGCAAACTGTTTACGTTCATCAAGGTTTACACGAAGCTCTTGAATCGTGATTAGAAATCTATCGATTAACTATCATGAAACAAATTTCTCAGGCAAGAACTCGACAACTTAACTAGTTTTAAATAAATATTAAATTTAAAAACATATAATATAGGATATTTTTCTGATTCCCGTTTAAATTGTTGTAATTAAAAGTTGTAAAATATTTGATGGGACTGTTTCGTAATAAACCAATTGGGTTATTTTCTATAATATCGAAACCTTATGCACTTACCCATTTTGGCCGCCGCGCTGGTGCTCATGAGGAAGGGCTGCAACATCACATTCGGAGCCAGACGAGTTGTAGATCCAATGATTTGGTGCGCACCTCCAGTTGCCGGCTGCTGCAGCTGAATGATCCGTGTGGTGGGCAAATTTGCGGCAGTTAGGGCAACGGGCGCAACATTTGTTCCTGCGCCAGTGCCACCAGGCCCTCGACCTGCCACCGTGACGCCACCGGAGACGCTCACTGGTGTGGGCGGAGCAACGTTGGAGTTTAGCTGCGGTATGCTGGGCGCACGAATGCTAATGCTTGTGGTGTTCAGCTTGGTGGCCGGAAAGCTTTTGCCCAACGGTATGGGACGCACTTGACGCGGCGTAACCGTGGTGCCGCCCGGTGTTGTGGCAGTGCCGCCAGCGACGCTCGTAGCGCTGCCGATAGGCGTGGCAACGGCAAATCGAGGATTGAACTGCTGATTTGGAATCGTGTTGGGCGAGCCGGCAGCTGACACATTTGAGGAATAGACCAGCGTCGCTTGGTGCTGGCGCGGTGGCAGAACGGTGGCAACATAAGCCTGAGGAATACCCGTGGGTCCTGATGGCTGCGGCGGCATCGGCTGTGCAGCAGAAACGGTAAGAGCTAGAAAAAAGGAACATTTGCAATTATTTATAAAGATCTGATAGTTTTTCAACATGATTCTCTGCTCACATGTTGGCGTCTGAACAGGTGTAGCTGTCGTGGAAACGTTGGCGCCGCTCACGCCCGCTGATGTAGTAATGATGCGCTGCCTGGGTTGATGAATGGCACGTATGAGTTGTACCTGCCCGGTGTTACTCTGCATCCAGGCCGCCGTAGCGGGGCTATTGGCCGACGAGATGACCGTGGAGGGCTGCGAGGTGCGCACAAAATTACCCGTGCTACTGAGGCCCGTGGGTGCCGGACTGACGCTGGCCGTGGATGTCGCACGCAGCGGGGTGACCAGTCGTTGGGCCCCCGTCACACCCACGCTGCTCATCTGGGTGGCCGTGACGCTGGCACGCGGCAAATAAGTGGCCTGTGTAACTGGCCGTGTCACCGTAATGGATGCATTCGAGACGCTGCGTGCCGGCGTCGCTGGTATGGCTGTGATTTGTGTTCGGCCCGTGGCTGTGACATTCTCCAGCTGCTTGATCATGGGCATGACGACGCGTACCTGTGTCGACTGGCCGCCGGCGCCAATGGCTCGTATGGAGGCGGCAGTGGTAGCCTGGCCAGTGTTCAAGGCAATGGGTGTGCCGCTGAGCGATGTCTGCACAGTGTTCCCGCCGGTGGCCACTTTGATGGTGCCGCCGCTAATGATGGGCGTTCCGGTTATAGAAATGCCGCCGTCGGCCTTCACGTGCGTTATCTTGGCGGCAACTGTGGAATGTGCTGCTGGTGGCAAATGAGGTAATGAGTATCTATTTATGGCGCCACGCAAGTGTACGTGCGATTGTGTGGGTGATACCATTGCATTTTGTTTTGTTGTGTTGGATATCAAGTGCATTGTATTTAGATGGGGATGAGTGCGTATCTTAACGGCTTTTAATGTGGCTGTATTTTAGAAAATAAAAAAAGGAATGGAGCAACACTTTTCTAGCTTATATTAATTGGCAACGCCACGAAAAACACTAGCTGGCATCTCTACGACAGATTCACAATAACAACAAAACATACACACACTCACTCACAGCCATATGCTACGAATGTGAGGGAAAAGAAAATTGTAACAAACACTGCGCGCGTATGCGACCATAAAAGAGAACTAACAAGTACACTGGCACAAGCACACACACATACACGTGCAATTGCAAAGCACAAAAATGTTATGTATACACACTAATGCCAACACATATATGTATTTATATCTACCTATGTGAGTATACATTGTAGATATCGCATCAAATACATACCAGGCGCCGTTGTCGTAGCTGTACCTCCAGCGCTGCCACCCACCGCACCGCCTGCTCCACCTTCACTTGACGCGCTCATGCTTTCCAAAAACGCAGTAAATTTGTTGATAAAAATACTGTTAAAGTAGCAATCAAACTAATTTAATATTCGTCTGTATGCTGTTGCGTTTTTCTTATCAAACCACTGTTCATACATACTTATATATGTATACAATTGCATACGATTGTATGTATATATGTGCAGAGGTTTTAAATGCACACGCACTCAAATTGTACATTAAATTGTGTTTAACAATGCTGTTTTTTTTCAAATTTATTTACCTTGCGTTTTTTTTAATATTTGTGTACGCTGTGTACAAAATAAGACTTTTCACTATTTATTGTGTACCCTTCTGTTTATTTTAATAATGGTAATGCTCCTTCTTAGAGACGTATGCATATCGCATCTTATTTATCGATAATATAAATAAAGCGAATCTCATATTATATCAATAGTTTATTATCGGAATATATATTGGCGCGACTTTTATGTCTGGTTCTTTTAGTAAGCTTCTTTGACAAAATACACTCAAAAAAACATGTATATTTCAGCACAAATATTTACAATTCTAATAATCCAAGTATATTTACCGGTACATCGATAATCTTGCGCGATATTCTTAACAGCCACACTTAGTGCCGATGACAACTCTGGGCGATGCAGGTTAGCAGCATGTATTGAGTATAACAGCGAGTTAACATTAACACTTGCTGCGGTATGAAGAAGAAAATGTTGAGAATTCCTCAAAGAAGAAGAAATGCTGTAAAGCATAACATTGCCAATCGCGAAGTGGAAAAGACATACACAATTGAGATTAATTGAAAAAAATAAAAGCTTGTAGAAAATAGTTTCCTAATTAAAATATTGGCCGGGAGTGAGTTACAAATTTTTCTTCGGTGCGTGCGTGTGTGTGTGTGTGTCAGGGTGAGTGTGTGTGCGTAGAAACTAAATAAATTGCACACACAGCAGTTCTAGCACACGGGAATACACCAGTGTTTAATTTAATTACAAGCCAAAAAGCAAAGGCAGGTGTGTGTTTGTGTGCGTGGTCGATAAATGTTTATATTAAGTGCAAGTTGGAAAACAGCTGGCAATAAACTAGCCCCGTTTGCAAAGTTCACGAAAACGCTAGCCGCGGCAGTGAGTTAGCGAAAAAATTGATTTTCCACGACGACTGCAGTTGCAGAAAGCAGCGCACAGCTGAATAGTAAACCCTCGCCCAACACCCCCAATCAACTGTGCGTGTGTGTGTGTGAGTAAGGGAGGGCTGCCCGTGGTTACTGCAGCCAGCTTGTGATATAAGGCAGAAAAAAAAATCAAAAACGCGTCACTGCCGGCGCATGCAATGAATATTGTCGGGGAATATGAATACAGCTCCAAGGATATGCTTGGCCATGGCGCCTTTGCTGTGGTCTACAAAGGACGTCATCGCAAGGTAAGCAAACGTCACATCAATTTCTGGTTTATCTAATGTGTGTTTGTGTGTGTGAATGTTTTTGCAATTTGTTATTGTTAATTTCAGTGTGTGGGCTTGGCTCGCATTTGTAAAAATGACAACAGCAATAATATTAACAATGCGCCATTGTCAAAGCAAACTCAAGCACACGAGCGGGCATGCGAATTTCGCATAAAACGCAATTAAAGAGTGTGTCCACACCTACAACGAAAGTGCCTTCCGCTCTTGCTCTTGCCAAATGTCAAAGGCAGCCTAAAAAGTGACAGCGCAGCGGGCAGAGCGACGTCGCAGCCAGAGCAGCGCGTTGCCCCTTTGTTGTTTGTATTTATATACATATACATACATACATCTATTTTTTCCTGTTGGGAGCTCCTTGGGCGTTACTCGCTATCTATAAATTTGGCTAGCGCTCTGCTGCTCTTGTTTATGTTTTTGTTTTGCCCATTGCTGCTTTTACACTTATCTTATTATTGATATTTTTAATGATTTAAAGAGAATTAATTCGATTGAAGCTGCTCAAAACACGTGTTTTTGTTAGTTTCGTATGCTCTGTTTTTGTTTTGCGACGCTATTTGAGGCCCATACGCACACAACATACATACGTACATACAATTGTTCGGCTTGCGAGCATTTCTGTATATATGTACATACATCTATACACATGCATATATGCTTTTGTGTGTGTATGGTTTCTGCGTGTTTTGCTTTAAGAGTGTTTTGAACTATTTCAGGGTCGTGCCAAACCATATTTCTACTTTGCTTCACTTCGTTTATGTTTATAGGCGGAATTGGATGCGTACGCACATTAAATCACAGCAAAATAGTTATATCACGTGTAATTTCATTTAAGCAGCTTTATCACTAAACAAGATTTAATATCTAAATTGATTCAATTTAATATTTCGTTAAATGCGCTTGCAAATTAAAATGATTGAACTTTGTTGTACATAAAGCTCAGACTATATATATATAGAAAATGCATATATATACCGTACCCGCACAGAGTTAGCTATTTATGCAGGTATAATTAAGAGTCTACTTATATAACATCTGATATGAAAACCTTTGGATTTTGAATTACTCCCTCATTATGTTTCGATTTAAAAGGAACCAATTTTAATTAGAGTAATATGAAATACTATACCAATATTCAACAGCTCAGACGGAATATTTTAACATTTATTAAACGTTAAAAGTTATCTCCGTTTTGCCTGAAGACAAAAAGGGAATGTCAAAGAAATATTGGAACCGAAGACATCATGAAAACAGGTTCCGCCAATCTGTCTCAGACACAAAAGCAATCAAGAAATCAAAAGTTACAACTCGTGTGAAAATATATAATGAAAAAGTGATTTACAAATCAACGGAAAGAAATCAAAAAGAAAGAGATGACAGCACAATGAGAGAGCGAGAGAGAGAGAGAGAGAGAGAGAGAGAAGAAATGAGAGTCGTACGCGTGCAACAAATGGGTCGCACTCTATTGTTGCTGTTTGTTATTATACATAGGTGCTTGTTGTGACTGCATTGTAATTAATAGTGCGCCCATTAAAGGCAAGACGAACTTGAACAATAAAAAAAATACACACACACACACACACATACATACAAACAAAAACGAATACAAAATAAATGTGTCAGCTTTTTTTCTAGACCATTTGATAAGCGTTGCGATTTTTATTTGTGTGTGTAGCTCTAGTTTTAATTGCTTTGCTTTCTTGTTTCTAGTGTTTGTTCTGTCTCACAAATTTGTTAGCTGCTCTTGGCCATAAGGTGTGCCGATATATTTATATATCTATATGTGCCATTACCATATGTTTGTGCAAAAGTTTACAAACAGAGATGCGTATCTTATGGATACCCAAAACAGCTGATGCAATAACCCGCAGCTGTTGCCGCAAAAGTTTTCATTTTTAGCATTTTACTCGGCTGTTTTTGTTTTTGTTTTGATTTGTTGCTGTTGTTTTTCATGCTTTACTTTGCCTTGATATCAGTTGTTTATTATGTGCTTTTAACGTGATTTTATTTGCTAAAATTCATTATTCAACAAGCCATATTTTCTTTAACTGAGAAAGTTATATATGTATGTGTATATGTATGCATAATTAAAGGTAATTACGTTGCCTGAAATATAGGAAGCTCTCGAACGCTAGACTATCCACTCATCAGGTCCCAATCAAGTTTTTAGTTAATTTATTGGTTCTGCTTTCTGGTTTTCACGACTGCTTTGTGCTTTGTCGAAAATGGAGGAGCGAAGGCCGGTGAAATACTCTTTTTGTTCTGTGACATTAATCCACAACGTTGCCAGGCAGATGCACGTGCTCCGTATGACAGCTATCTATAAATAGTTAGCCGAAGCGAACATGTGCAGGCAGACAGCAGACAAAACAAGATGCAGTCGCATGTGCACAGCCCATAGATGAAAGATACTGCAGCCAGCAGACCGACACGAAGCACTACAAGACCTGATACCCAAAATAAACAGCCATACATACAGATGGCATGACATCGCTGGAGCTAAGAACTGAATGAATTAACGCATATCCAACGGATGCACACATGTGCAAATTGTCGGCACGTGTTTCAATAATATCGAGGTTCAGTTTCTGTTTATACCCTGAACCCATTGAAAATGGGTAAAAAGGGTATAATGTTTTTGTGCAAATTTATGTATCAGGCAGAAGGAAGCAACTCCGACACCATAAAGTATATATATTCTTGATCAGCATCAACAGCCGAGACGATCTAGCCATGCCCGTCTATCTGTCCGTCTGTCCGTCCGTCCGTATGTATGAACGCAAGGATTTCAAAACCTATAAGAGTTAGAGATTTGAAATTAGCTGTAGGTCCTCCTAGTGCCCGCGCAGATCGAGTTTGTATCCGATATTCGATAACTTGCCCCGTTTCCAAGTAATCGATAAAAATCGATATCGAAATAATGTTTTTTCGAGCAATTTTGGTAAATAATAAGAGCTAAAATCACCAAACTTGACATGTAGCTTCTAGAATAGTGTATATATATCTGTTGGAAGAAGGGGGTTCAGGGTATCCCGTAGTCGGGAGCTCCCGACCATAACCTCTTACTTGTTTTCTCTAAACTCTTTCTACGCTTCTGTTTGTGCTCGTGGCATTGCATAATGCCAAACCCCGCATTGAGAATCATGCAAAAATGTCATTATAGTGCGAAAATATGCATTAACGAGGGATAGTTTAAAAGAAGAAGGTCAGCTTTAATCAACTTTTAATGTTATTTCTTTAAAATCTATTTGAAATATTAAACACATCTTTATCTATGAGGTTTTCCCTTATTAATAAACTCTATCTATTTGCATCTAACTATTATAACAATATAGAATTGTGCATTGTTTTCAGGCAACCCTCGCAAAGTTCCTTGTGTTTCATAAAATATTATTACAAGGTTTTGTAATACCCTCTCCCTCTTTCTGTTTTCCTATCCGTCTGGCGCATTGGCTGCACGCGTTTCAATTCTCGTTCATGTTGATATTATTGTCGTTGCTGTAATTGTTGTTATTTTAGTTGTAGACTGTGCATATTTACTTTTCATAATTGTGCAATTGCATTTCGCATTTGAAATGTCGTAGTTTGTTGTTATTGTTGTTTTTATTGCTTTAAATTCTGTCGTTTTAAATGCGTTTCAAGAAATTGCCGGTCGACTTGCATGAGCAGCCTCTAACTTAATAAGAATTATACAACAGATTTAACAGCATATTTAATCTACGTATAGACCTATTGCAACTATTTATAATGGGTAAAACAAATTGGAATGCGATATGCAAATTAACTCGAATGAATAAATTGTAAATCAAATACTTTGACCATTTAGGAAATGTGGAAATATAAACTTTTTTTTCAAAACGATTTTAAAACTGTGCAAAAAGTACTTTCAAAACATTTCCCAATATTCAAATTGATCGTAAATGAAATTGAAGGCAGTTGGAATTAGTTTATATTCCTCATTCTCTTGAAAAGTAAGACTAAGAATAATTAGATTATATTAAATCAATTAATTAGAATCCAAACGATCCCGGAAGTTGCTTCTAGACATGGCCTTCAATAGCTCGAAAAGTTCTTGACCCAATCACCTACATATACACATAGGGCAAAACAATCTAAAACATATGCTCGAAATGCAAATAAAGCAATAAATAAAACCCAAATGTTGTCCAAAGCGAATGTGAAAGTTGATGATGATTCGCCAAGCGGAAGCTGACACCGCCCCGAAACACACTACGAGAAATCACAAAAAAAAAAAAGAAAAACTCATTTCAATTGTGCGAAATTAGTTGGGCGCATATGACGAATGGTAATTTGGGTTAACTGGGGTTCAATGCACCGTCCGGCTTTGTGTGGCTGTGATAAGGCTAACAGGCCACAACAAAAGTAAACAATCGCAAAAGAAATTTAAAGCCAAAGTGCAATGGCCTGCAACTAAAAGCGGGAAAAAATTTTGGACAGAAATGGCAAAAAATAATTGCGCAGAAAATGCGAGAAACAAAACAAAGCTGCAGCCGACTCAAAGTATCTGACAGATACACACATAGACACAAATTCACTTGAGAGCTGCTGCAACTGGTTTGCTTTGGTGAAAATGTAGCTGGAAAAGCAAACCGAAACGCCTGGCGGAAAACTCTTTTGGCAAAACTACGTCGCAGGTTTTAAATTTCGCGCAACGCGTGATTGACTCAATATGAAAAGACATGCGAGCCACGAGACAGTTCAACGTGCATGACCATGAAATACCCCGTGTTTCCTTTGGGCTGCGACATAGACTGTTTCGATTCCAATTCTGATCGAAATTAAAATGGTTGAGCTACGATCAGGGCTAAGTGAAAGTGGCATATTGTAGAAATGGAGATCAAGTTGGCTACTGGTACACCCAAATAAAGGTTGATCTATAATCAGAACAAAATGGAAATTGCATGTGGTAGAAAAAGATGTGAAGTTAGCTTCTGGTATACCCAAAAATTGTTTGATCTATAATCAGGTCAAATTGGAAATAACAAAATAATAGAAATGGAGATAACGTTGGCTTCTGGTATACCCAAATAAAGGTTAATCTATAATCAGGACAAAATGGAAGTGACGAAATGAAAATCAAGTTAGATTCTGGTATACCTAAATAATGGTTGGTCTATAATCAGAACAAAATTGAAAAGGCGTGTTGTAGAAATAGAGATCAAGTTTCTGCTATACTAAAATGCCAGCCCACACTCTATTTAATACAGGGTATATTCATAACTCTACCGGGTGTTGTTTAGTCCATATTATGTATTATGAATTGGTAATCAGAATATATATGTATGTTAGAACATCAGCGAACTGGAACTACTGTGAATTAATTGTTTGTTAAACCAGTTTCTGTGAGAATTTAGATCTGGCTATACGTATTTATATATATATATATATCTATATACTGTGTGGACATTTGATTCAAGAACAGACAATTTATGCGCATATATTGTTAGCTTATTTGCACGTGGAAATTTTTGTAGTGTCTGGGACCTGACTGAAATGCGATAGATCTATTAATGATTGCTGCTTTCGTTTTGTGCCAATGCATCGGATTGTTTGTTTTGTTGATTATATAATCAAAAGCTTTTGCAACTTCCGACTGTAGCGATAAAAACTGAATTTAGTTTGTTTTTTTACAAACGATTCCCACATATTAAAGAATTTGCGAAGAAATAAACAAGCTTTCGTTTATTTATCTCAAGTATTGTTGTCAAAATGGTTAGGAAATAGATTGAGATTAAAGATATTTTAATGTTGTTTGCTGCCCTGATATTATACACGAAAATTGGTTTATATAATTGTTTATCTGATCTTTTATTTAGGCAGTTAAATGGAAGTTACATTGCAATTTTAATTATCACTTTTGTTGTTATTGCTATTTATTTTTGTTTTGTACTTGTCTTCGGCTTCATATTGTTGTTATCTTTTGATTCATTGTCCCTTCGTGACTCTGACCTAGGCCAGAGTCTGTAATCAGCCCAAGTAAACGCCGTATCTGCCAATGTACCCAGCGACGATCTGTTGAATTACCATTAAACAATTATTTTTAATTAAAGTGCCGTGTGGCAACAAGAGCAATTTATTACTATATATTTTGTTTTGTTATTAATATGCATTTAACAAACAAACAAACAGATGCATTATAAAAACCAGCCCTGTTATCGGTCAAGTATTTCTGATTGTCAACGTTTATAGAAAATGCAATTGTTTTAAATATAAATTTTATTTTGCCCGCAAAAGATTTAAGGTGAAATTGAACTAGAGTAAACCTTTAAGGGGAAATATAAAAGAAGAACTGAAAAAGATTTTAAAGTAAGAAAACAATCAAATATCAATAAAAGCTCAATAGTTGGCTGCTAGGAAATTGATTGTGTGAATGCCCCCGGCTTAAATAATACGAAGTCCGCATCGAATACGGCGAATTATACGTCATGCCATATTTAATACAAGTGCAAAATGAAAGGTAGTTACACAAATTAACACTTTCATCAGTTGATAGCGATGCAAGAGGAGGGATGAAGTTGGAAGGCCAACAGGTAAACACAGACAGAGTCATTGTCACTCGTTAAGTGTTGGGCAAATAAATAACGCACTGGGCGAGACAAAGCAACGGGCGGGCCTTGCACCTTATCGCTAAAAGTAAACTACAGACCAGTCAACGGTAAAGTGCGGATCTCAGGCCAAGTTTTGCCAGACAACCAGTCATTCGCGTAGATAAACAGCTGACGCAATTTAATGCATTTTGCGTATCTAATAATAAAACGCATTCTGGTGCGAGACACGGTACAGTTGCGTTGCAAGGGCCACAATTTCAAATATATATATATATATATATATATATATATAGATACACATTCTCTATGTGCATAATTTATGGCAACATTTGCAGTTAGCGTGTGCTGTGCGGCTGGTAAAGTACTTTAAATGCATCTAAAATTAAACCATTTTCAACTTTGCGGCGCTGCAGCATACATTGCTGAGCGCCTCTCTATGCGCTTCTCAGCATGCATACTTTAAGCGTGTTCAGAATTACAAATGATTAATGAGCATTCGCAATTAAAAACAAAAATAGCTCATTTCAACAAAGCGGACTTCATTCATCAAACTTTATTTTATAAGGAATAACTTATTCAATAAATCGCCTCCCGCCCAGTTTTAAGTGTTAACTGTGGCAAAGTGCCATTAGTAATTACGCGAATGGGTTCAAAAGCGCCTTACTCCCTTAAACTTATTAAGTGTTTTATCGAGTGACCTCTTTAAAAACTCAGTGTAATCAACGCATTTTCTAACGTTGTGCCATATAGAGGTCTGCAACACTAGTTTTTTCTTGTCTATTTGTACTATTAATCAGATGAACGGTAATTAACACGTGACTCTGATTAATTTGTTCATTTTCCAAACATTCT
This sequence comes from Drosophila borealis, assembly GCA_035045885.1. Taxonomy (NCBI): domain Eukaryota; kingdom Metazoa; phylum Arthropoda; class Insecta; order Diptera; family Drosophilidae; genus Drosophila; species Drosophila borealis. The sequence goes on from JAWNOR010000211.1 coordinate 6,431,916, forward strand.
CGTCACGCTTTCCTTACAAAATTTTACTTGATGCGCCAAATTTCTTTTATAAATATGGTAAAGACATTTGATAAAGTTTTAAACGTTAACGGATTGTCGTTCAATGACTTCAGTTTGTTAACGAACACTAATGAATGTTAATTAATACTCTTCTTTTTTCAGAAACACACGCCCGTGGCTATCAAATGTATTACCAAGAAGGGACTAATCAAGGCGCAGAATTTACTCGGCAAGGAGATTAAAATTCTTAAAGAACTAACGGAGCTGCATCATGAAAACGTTGTGGCCCTGTTGGATTGCAAAGAGTCCCAGGATTGTGTCAATCTGGTCATCGAGGTGAGTTGAATATTCTTTTATCTACTTCGCAAAAAAGAGTCTTATCAATAATTCTACCAAAATGTGCCTGGTCATTGTTTATGCCTTTTTGCTTCTATTGCTGGACAACTGTGCACGCTGTTTGCGAGTAGAGACTTATAAGTAAAAATAAAAATATTAATGATATTTGGCTTGTCGTATGACTCACTTCGTTTGACGTCGCGGCAGCAGCTAATGCACCCGAAGTGCACGTAGGCAAGGTCCACGTCATTGGACGCTCTTCATTTCGCACTCGTAAGGGCAGTTAATTCAATTGCGGAAACGAAATATCCAAGAACATTGCTTAACTATTGTATACTCTATAACTAATGGATTTTACATGATTCAGCTAAATGCTATTTTCCTATGTATCCTGTATACAACAAATATATTCAGATATATCTGAAGTTGTTGTTTACGTTAGGTGATATTGCATAAAAAACCTTTTACAGTTACTTAGGCATGATTGATTTTATTTCAACTTCTCAATAATAACAATACATGCACGCATAAGACTCAATTTTGTCGATTCCTTTTTGTGTCGTGTCCTTAAACGTTTTTGGTTGCATTGCTTCGCCTTTGAATTCATATAATTCATATTTGTTTGCCTCAAATTACGTGTTCAAATATTCGTAAACAGGTTGTTTGCAAATTGTATGTGTATATATGTATATATAAATATTTTTTACCTCAACTTTTATAGAGTTGTTTATTAGTTTTATCCATTTGTTTGTTTACTTCCTGGCATTCCATGTACGTATACCCAATTTTCTGCTCTTTTATATACGTCAGGCAAATGTGATTGTATACTTTTAGCGGGCACTCTTAAATGATTAGGTGATTTCGAAAATAGGTCAGATTCCTGTGCAAAGCATAACAAAGACCTTGATAAGATTAAATGCCGTTGTTTTCTTGTCCGCACTTTTATTTACAAAGGTATCAAGATCAATTGGACAAGAGAATGATGTTTGTTGGAAATTTATGATTTTGTAGAGTCCAAATTGAGTGCAGGCTGTTTTTAATATGTAAATGCAGAAAGTAGATTTCGTTATCCATTCCTTTTTTGTGTGAAACTACGCGTAAACATGCGATTCGTTTCGTCTGTTTTGACTGACTTTGGCCCCCTTTTCTGACTTCTATATTTCTAATTTGTAATGCAATAAGTTTATTTTCGTTTTACTTATTGATTCAGCTATTCTCTGCCGCTCTCAAGATTCCACTTATCGCGAAACCCATAATTCGTTGTTATTGTTTTGTGTTTTGAATATTGGTGTGTCTAGAGAACTTTGCGTTAATAAATTTGTATAATATTTGGATATCAAATCCACTTGACTGTCTACTTAGATATTCCAATGCCTAACAAGTTCATTCTTTATGGATAGTCACAAATCTTTCTTCTCCTAATCTATACGGAAAATTTGTAATTAAACGATTCTGGGTGAATCATGCTCGAAACTCTTAACAAATGTCTATTTAATTATTATTGTTAATTTGATTCCGCGAATTTGCTGTCTCATTAAAATCTAACATTAGTGAAAGTCTCATAAAATTTATTTACTATTTACAATTATTAATTTTATTGTGTAATTGGCAAAATGTCTATATTAAGAGTAGGAAAATATCTATGAGCTAACAATTTGTTATAAGATAAATATCGATATGATGTGTGCTCTAAACGTAACCATAGAATATATAATTTTTGTTCTTGCTACCAATACGAAATGCGAGCAAACTACATGAAATACATGTCCATGAAATCAAGGGCTAAGCGACTAGGTGACTTAAACTATGGAGCTAAATCTAAAAATTCCCCCTACAATTCGGGCACTGTTTTGTAAAACTACAATTCAAACAGAGTTCAAGTCTCGTATCCGTTGGCAAATGCTGCTGTTTACATAACAAAAATTGTCAATTTTTTCACGAAACTGTTTTGGAATTATTTTGTAAGGCAGCGGCGAGTGTGTGCGTCTTAGGCTAGCTTATTTAGCGGTATTTCCTCAGTGGGATGAATCTGATCCTTTGGCTCCGGTTTCTTAGTGCGGCAACATTTCGTTTTAATGCCGCCCACATCCTTGCGACAAATCAAACCCACAATAATGCCCACAATGGCAACGACCATGATGCCTGCAATGGTTGGGTATATGAAAAATATTAGTCTTTCTTTTGTTATTATTGAGAAGCGCACTTACATATGAGCAGCGTGTTAATGGTTTCCTGTGAAATGGGCACTTGATATGGCTCCTCCTTGTCTGCGGCTTTGTCAGCAGTCATGATGCCCGCCTTGGACACGCTGGCCGTCTCGTTGGCCACTTTGTTGCGATTGCGATTGGCTGCTAAAACAACATTTGCCCATATACATACAGATATTTACATAAATGCGATTCGAGGTTTTTGTTTATTACCTGTACGCGGCGGCGATGGCGTCGCTGGCTTCGGGGTGCTGGGCAGTCCCGTCACACGCTTGAACGGCGAGTCTGTGGCCTGGATGAGGCTCTCGTTGAATGATGTGCCCAGCACCAGCTCAAAGCAGCTAACATCAAAATTCCTGAAGCTGATGTTGTCAATGGATTTTAGAAGATTGCACAACTCCTCAATGTTCTGCTGATCTAGTTCGGGCAGTTTCAGTTTAATTATATTTTTTAGCGGCGTGAAAGCTCTCGTATTGATTTGCTGTCAAAAAAGAACAGGCAGACATTAGTATACGAAGTAAAGCGCATGCGAGTGCTAGAGCGAGACAACTATATGAGGCAAACTTAACGAGCTGCCAACCGGTTTTATGGCTGTTGGCTCGACTATCGATAGTTGTTTCGATAGTTTGGCGCGCAACTTACTCGTTTGAATTCGTTGTGATCCAAGCGCAGCACATTCAGAGCGCTCATGTTCATGAATATCTGCTCCGGCAGCTCTGTCCAGCTGCAATTTGAGCAGCTGAACTCATTCAAACTGGGCTGATTCAAAAAGGAGCCGTCTTTGCGCTGCGCTATGCTATTATTGCTCAGATCTAGCAGCGCCAGATCCGTGGCACCCGCAAATGTATCGGGGTCAATTTTGGTCAGTTGATTGTTGGCCAAGCGGAGGCTACGCAAACGTTGCAAGCCATTGAATGCCTAAATGGGAAATGTTTAGATATAATCGTATATAAAAACATACGCTTAATTGGCTTACCTCCTTGTCAAGATGTCTTATTAAATTGTGATTTAAATTGATTTCAAGTACTTTGGACAAATTGGCAAAATCCTCGGCACGCAGCTCGGCAATAACATTGTGGCTCAAATCAATAATTGCCGCCGTTTTGGGCAAATCGAGCGGCACATGGGTCAGATGTGCATTGGTGCATTGCACATATCTGAAATCCTGCAAGCAAAGGCAATTGCGTGGACAGCTCGGCTCCAGCACATGGCTGCTGCGTCGTGGAATGCCTGCATGCGAGTAAATGAAAGAGAAGTTAGTTAGGAAGGGAAGGGAAGGAAAGGTAGATGCTTTGACTTCTACTCAGTGTTGAACTTACTGAAAATAGGCCTAAATGTGGTTGTCGTTGTTGAAGCTGTTTTATCCAATTGTCGATTTGCTGCTATCTCTGGGGATATTTTATCCGACGACTCGTCAATATAATCATCATCATATTCGTAATCATCGTTCGCGTTGTTGCTGTTGTTGTTGCCTGTTTGGCTTTTGTCCGCGGGCGCTGTGTGGCTAATGCTGTAAATATTACAAAATTAGAAGAGAACGCCACCTTGTATACCTATTTGGGAAATTAGCTAAGTTAGGCGCTTTAATTAGCAATTTTCGCGTTGCCGCCAAGTTGTTTAGCCAAAAACTCTCAATTGGCTGTGAATTTTTGTTTTGCCAGTTTGAAATAACGCACGATTACATCATGAACAGACACACCCAGCAATTTGTCCTGAAACCGCTCTTGACCCATTTAAACACACAACCAATGATACCCTGTTCCACGTGCTAAGCGGCATACCTAGCTGATGTTTTGCATATGTAACAACTAAATGTATTAAAGTCAAATTTCAATGTATGTCAAACCATTCTTATTGGTTGTTAAGCATTTGGGAATTAGTTTATCGACTGAAGTATTTCTTGGCCCTAATTCGTTGGTTCTGCTCTCAAATTGGCAACAACTCAATGCAGGGCATATTGAAGTCTCAACAACTAGAGAACGTTTTTGTTTTGCTCTGTTTGTTGGTATCTTTTAAGTCGTCTGTCCGCTCTTTATCATTATTCGCCTTTGTTTGTTGTTGCTGTTAGCTGCATTTCGAGCCGCATGAATGAAAACGGGCGGGAAACCTGTTTACGTCATAGCCGGTTTTCTTCTCTACAGTTTTCTCTTTCTGCTATATCATTCTCCTGCTCACTCTCACTTTCGTTCTGCTGGCCCTGCCGTGATTTTGGCCAAATCGCTTGGCGAATTCTGAAACCTTCATTAGGAGCAACGCCAGATTGTGCGGGATTTAAGTAGCATTCCATTCAGTTTATTTGAAAAAAACGTTACGAGGTGACACACATAGTATACATATGTATATGTATGTCTGTGTGTCAGTTCAAGTACTTTTTATAATCGCCACTTGCAACTTGTATAAATTGCGTGACTGTTGATTCTCGAGAACATCGGGCTATACTATGTACATATGTAAGACCCGTGTCTGGGCAGCTAGAAATGTGGAATTAGTTGAAGCTTAGAATGGGAACGAGTCTGGCTCAGGCTAAAAAAATAAATAATTACTATTTTTGATTTATAAAATCAAGTTTTAAATGAGCTGGCACTTGACACACAAATAGACTTTTGATAATAGAGATCATAAACAAATAAGAGTAGTATTTCGCAGCAAAGTAAATTTTCACAGGGAAATTTCTTTGAATGTAAGTATAAGACTGTATCTGGAAAAGACTATAAAATTGGGCAGGCCCCAGTTTATTTGGGCGCTGCCCCTAATAACTTAAATGTCAGGCTGACGACATGTGCGACAGAAACTGAAGACGGGCCTTGAAAAAGTTACACACACACATTAGAAGACATTCGAGTGTGTGTGTGTGTGTGTAGACCCCACTCCAAACTTTACGGCTTGTGGAATAAATCAATAGGAGCTCCTTTGTGGCGCTAGTTATCTGCGAATTGAGCTACGCTTGAGTCATAAAACGCCTTAGTTTGTTTGTACTAGGCGCTTTGTGTGCGTGCCGCATTGAATAAACATGTTAGATAAGTGGAAAAATTATCGGTGCAACTGTTTGCCTTATCAGCCGATCGATTAGAGAAGTCATACATAAGTATAATAACATTAATTGCGGGTGGAACTTTTGTCACTGTTACCGTGCCGGCCATAAAATGGCATTTAACAAAAAATTCAGTTTGATATAATGCCGGTCCAAGGTCCGTTTAAACGATGTGCCGAAGTTGTTTCTTTTTTTATTTTAACAGGTTTATTCCATTTTATTCCATTTACCTATGTTACTTAATGGCACTTTGTACTTTGTCTTGACGGTTTTGTAATTGCTCGACCCTCTATATATTTAAAAAAAAAAAATTAAACCAGTCCATTTAAAATGCGAGAAGTATATCAATGTGTCATGGAAAGTGTGATGCATGAGTTCGTCAAGCCCAATTTCCTATGCGAGTTCTTTTCTTTAACAAAATAAAAGCGTTGAATTAAAAGTCAAAAGTTAACTAGAACTTAAAATGTATTTATTCGGCAAAACATTTGGTAAATATGTTGTATTTTGTGGTACTACATTTGTTTGTTTACCTTACGCTCAGCAAAAATATTAGAAGTAATCCGAATTTGTAGTAAACGTGCATTTTGTTTCGTTAAATGTGGTTTCTATTAAATGCTTTGTCGCTTTTTTGTTTTATGTCTTTATGCAGGGTAATAGTTTTATGTCATTGTTAAAATTGTTGATACACTTTTAATGCTGTTGAATAAAGTTGAAGAAATATGATTATATAATAATATAATTAAACAGTGTAGTTCAGCCTCTGGGTTTTTTTTTTAAGCTTTTAAGTTATGTGTGCACTTTTGTAATATATTTTGTTATACATTATACAATTCATTTGTAATATCGGCTTTTTTAGACCGCAGCTGTTCACGTGTATAATATAATGTAAACAACAGACCAACCCATTCTTTGGAGGTATTTAAAGTAACTCTGTTATTATATGCTTCGAATTAAAGGGTGTTTCATCTTAAGCACTTTAGGTTCGACTCGTGAGAATCACGTAGAAGGGTGTATATCATGTTAAATGCATCTTAACTGCAGTTGGGGCATCTCCCCACTCGAATATTAATTAATTTATCGCATATGTATTTACTTGCGCGTGTTCATCATATATAAGATATAAGATATGTCACACAATCCCGTGGAAACTGAATAATTTTTGATTCACTTCTCGATTTTCCGTTAATCTTTTCATAAACGCTGCCAAATAATTTATATGCATGTACACATTTATATATACATAAATTCTTAGACACTTTGTGTATATGTATATCATATATACATTTTGATTTGCTCAAAAGTAATGCGCAAAGCAAAAACAATTTTCGAGCTTTCGGCACTTCGAGTAACGCGGAACAAACCGAACGCACTCACTGCCAACCTGTGACTAAATGGATACAAAAAAAAAACTGAGCGAAAATCGCAAACTTTGCCCAATGCAGGAGCAGCAGCAGCGGCGGCACTGAGCTTTATTTTGCTTTATGTTGAGCAGGTGTTTGCGGGAGAGAGATAGAGAGAGAGAGGGAGCGGGAGCGGGAGAAGTGAGCCTCTCACGCCTGCGCTTTACTGACGTTTCGTGGCAGCACATTTTGCACGTCATTTCTCATCTGTCAATATTGGAATTGCTTGTTTCTGCTCTCCTAGGGTTACGCATTTTACTTTTACTTGGTTGTTGGACCAATTATTGTTATTAAAAGTTTGCTTTGTCTAATCGCTAGAATGTTTAAGCTCTAATCTTATCAAATTGCTGTGTTATTATGTGCAGCGCTTAATGCGGATACTCTGTTCATTAAAAAAAAAATTGTGTTTTGTTGTCAACGGAATTGTGTTTGTCATATTTTTGTTTTCCGTTTGCTATTGAGTTTATCATTTTTTATGTTAGTTTTATATGAGTTTTTTAATGAAATAAATTGTATTCATATACTAATTAATTGTAATACTACGCACATACACAATTGCTTCATTTTATTCATTCATCATATTAATTCTTTATCATTTTGTTTCATTTGGTTTCTTTAACAAGACACATGTATGTATGTGTATATGTACACATGCTGCTTTTATCGCCTCACAACCGCTAGAAAATCGTTGACCTTTAGTCGCTGACAACGCTATGTTTAATTCGTGATTTGGTGTCGTGTTTAAAATACTCGTACGTTTCTATATTTTGCCCTTAGCAAAGTGTTTTTATAACGCACTCAATGTTTGAAGTCTACAAATTCCGCAAGCTTTCAGCATTATATTTTGTTGTTTAATGCACGCTTAGCTTAATTTACAGTTAGCGCGAGTCATGCGAATGGTGCAAACGTCCCTGACAAACTGAGCAGCGCGCGATTGCGGCGTCGACGACAGCGCTTTTAAGTTTAAACCCGGAGAGCATATCATTTGCAATATACTCTCTTTAGCTCGCCCTCTCCCTCTCTCGCTCTCAGGCTACGCTTGTGAAGATAACTCTTTCTTGTTCTCTTCATTTCGTTTTATGTACGCTGTAAGTTTTACATTAGAATTTGGCAACTGCTTTTTACGATAATGATTCGCTGACTCATGAGCCGTTGTTATTATATCTTATTCTTTTTAGTAATTGTTGCTCTCATATTGATAGCTAGAATATTGCTCAAAGTTCACATGGATTGACGCTCTCCCTTCTGCAATTGTCTTTTGCTGTGTGCTTTACATGTCATTGACTTTTTTATATCTCTCTTTATTCAGGGTGTTTTTATAATTTTTTGTGCCTGTCCGCGCTAGCCCAAATCAAATCTTTTGTCATTTTTAATTGCCTAATATGGTTGCTTCTATTATTATTTTTTGAGCTCTTTGTTTACTCATTACAGTGTAAGTGGACCACACATTTTGTCATATTCATGAAACGAACATCAAAAATGCTTATTATGAAAACTATTTCCCAGCTAAGGTTTTTTTAAATTCTCACAAAGCAACTATATTTCGCTTCGTTCGTGTCCGCTTTCATTGCTCCATGTCGTATTTCGTAGTCTGAAGGTCAGCTGAATCCTTTGACTCCTCCAATAACAAAACCGTCGACTGTTCTTTGTCTTTGCTTATATGAGAAACGAGGTTTGCTTAAATCGTTTCTTAATATAACTACAAGACTGTAGAGTCTTACTAAGAGTATTACATCTCTCTCTCTTAAATGTGTGCAGTTTTTCTGTCTCTTTCCTCTTATTCCCCCTTTCAACATCTCTCTCTTTACCCGTTCTAAATTGCCTCTATATGCGATTCTCACAAGCTCCAGTTGGCAGCTGACAGATTTTAGTTTAACTTTCATTTAGGTTCAAATAATGTTATTATATTAATATTAATTTATAAGTTATATTCGTATTTTCATTTTTCTTGATTGAAAGAAAATGTAATAACACCCAACTCTCGCAAAAAAAAACCTTCAAAGAATACCTTTAAACGAAATTTGAGATATTTGAAAAAGGAAATGTGCCTTACCGAACTATTTTTGCATATGTCAGGAAGCTTCTTAAGACGGCAGCTGCTTTTTTATAAGCTTGAGTAAAGATATTCAAAGGTAGTTTGTACAAAAGGAATTATAGAAGCAGCTGCAAACGCGTTCAAACTATGCCACCAACCCCTTCAAGAGACTTGGTTAAAAATGGAGGAGATCTCATTAGTTTCTTTGCATTATAAATTGTCGTAAATCTTTTCCATCTGACCTTCAGGCAACGTCACAGCCCACAAACATACATATATGAGCATATGTGGTCCATAATTGTGTGACAGGCAGACAAAAGACCTCGTTGAACCTGAAGAAAACTAGAAACAGAATCCATGCATAATTCACATTCTACAATCGTATGTGTTTTCTCTTGATTGAGCTTAATTCATTCGCATAGTATGCGATTTGCTTGCCACAGCTACGGGCATAGAATTTTATTCTTATTCTTTTCATTTTTGTTTCTGTGTTTTTTTTTTTTTTTGCTTTTGTTGATTTCATTTATGAACCTTGCATTAATTTTTAACATTTAGCGCTCTACAAATTATAGAAGAAAAAGAGTATAATAATTGGTTTGTTATAGTAAAACAATTGCACATATATTACGAAATCAGAGAGCTGTCGAGATCAAATATCAGGCGAATATCGATTTCCGGTTCGTAGGGGTGTTCAGCATAGTCCAAGATTAAGAGTCCATGGTTGTCTTTGCTCAGGCTGCAGTTGTTTGCTGCTGCTCCTGTGTTGTTGTTGTGGACACCGCCGAGCTGGACTCGGGCGCCTTCTCATCGATGGCCAGCCAGGGGCAGCGCTTTTGCAATTCCATGCGGTACCTGGGATGACTGATGGCATACACAAACGGATCTATACAGGCCACCAGTTTACAGGTGCAGGCCGGTATCATAGTAGCTCCAGGTGTTAGCAAACTCTTGTCCCCGAAAGCTCCAATCAGCGACATGACACCGTAGGGAGTCCAGGATACGAAAAACAGAAAGCATATGGTAATGGCTGCCTTTGCGATGCGTATCTCGGCGGTGTCCTTGCTCTTGTCCACATTCGAGCGCAACGATTCGACGTTCATCTTCTTGGCCTGTTCGCGCAAAGCCTTCTCGTGGCTGAAAACGTGTCCGACTATCTGGCTGTAGTAGTAGATGATCATTAGCGTGGGGCACACAAAGCTGAAGAAGAAAATGGTGCCGACAAACAGGCGCGTATCAAAGTTATCCGTCAGGTAATCAAACGTGCAGGAGGTCAGATAGCCCTCCGGCACAAACCGATCCCAGAACTGGGTTAGCGGCAAAACAACCCATGGAGTGCAGTAAAGCCATATGATAACGTTCATTATAATCGCCTTGGTGAAAGTCATGTTGCGATTCATGGGCTTCGTTATGACATTGAAGCGATCGTAGCCGATAGCCGCATTGGTCATTCCGGCACCAATTCCCGAATACGAACCGATGGCGGCAAAGACTTGGCATCCAATGTTGCCCAAAGCAAATCCTCGATGGAAGCTGTTGTAGATGAAGATCGGCGCCTTGAGGCACATTATAAAGTCGAACACGGCCAGATTCAGTACAAACATATTGGATGGCGTGCGCAACGACTTGGAGGTCGAGAAGATCCAGATGACCATGCCGTTGCCGACGGTCGAGGCGCAAAACAGAAAGATGTAGAACACGCCGAGCATGTAATGCATCGAGGCCGGCGGCTCCAACTGGGTCAGCCAGTGCTCCGGTATATACTGTATCTGATCCGGCGGCACATTCCAGCCCAAAAACTGCAGGTCACCGTTGCCCGAGACGCGTGCCTCCGGTCTCAGCACAGGACCTTCGCTGGCATTGCACAGCGGTGCCCCCGCGGTGTCCATTACATACGAACCGCCGTTCAAACTTTTGGCGTATGGTCTGCCCCACGCTCAGCGTCTTTTATACCTTTGGCAGACCTTTCGCAGCGGCTAATTCAATTTGGACGTGGGCTTGCGTGCCGCCAAATTCCTTTTTTTGCCAACCGTGCAGTTGGCTTAAATGCCCAGCAGCTTGGCTTAAAAGCCACACAATAATTGATTTTGCAGGCCAATGTCGAGATTTTAATTGTGGCTGGAGGAATTTTAGCGAAAACCAAAAATCTCTTCAAGAAAGGTTCTCTAAAAGTAGACAACGTTTATTCATACTACGAATTCTTGACAATGCACAGCGGATAATGTTTAAGGAAACAATACAAAGAAAATTAAGAGAATTAATACTTTCTTTATTAACTTTTCTCTTTCTCTCTCGTTCTCGTTTACAGTATTGCAATGGCGGCGATTTGGCGGATTATCTGAGCGTTAAGGGCACCCTCAGCGAGGATACTGTCCGTCTGTTTCTCATACAACTAGGTAAGTGTTAAATATATACATATATCCCCAATTGACATTCTCTGACTTTAAGCTATATTCTCGATTCGCAGCTGGTGCCATGAAAGCACTTTATACCAAAGGAATTGTGCATCGTGATCTCAAGCCACAAAACATTCTGTTGTCGCACAATTATGGCAAGACTCTGCCAGCACCATCCAAAATAACGCTGAAAATTGGTAAGCGCCTATAGGAAATTAAAGGCAGCTAATAATATATTCAACAAATATCCTAGCCACAAAAGAGTTTAAGTGTAAAAATGTTTAAGAATTATTATTAAGAGTTATGTATAAATTGCTGATAACAGTTTCCACAATTCTTAAACATTTTTACACTTAAATTCTATTGTTGCTATATATAAATATACATATATATATATTTGATATATAAAAAATCGTCTTGTTCTTAACCCAAATCGATATTCAAATGTATTTTTTGCAGTATTTCATTTATATTTTATTCTTATCAATATTAATTTTTGACATTCCTCTGCAGCTGATTTTGGTTTTGCGCGTTTCCTAAATGATGGCGTCATGGCAGCTACGCTGTGCGGCTCGCCCATGTACATGGTAAGTATTGGACGCAAATTTCAATTATTTAATAACTAAAAGCACAACGTTGTTGACAGGCACCGGAAGTGATTATGTCACTGCAATACGACGCAAAGGCCGATCTCTGGTCGCTGGGCACCATTGTCTATCAATGCCTGACTGGAAAGGCGCCATTCTACGCTCAAACGCCCCACGAGCTAAAGTTCTACTACGAGCAGAATGCCAATCTGGCTCCCAAGTAAGTTTTAGTTCCCAAAGCCCCGGGTCGAGCGACCTGCTTAGCTTAAGCTAACTTAGCGAAAAGGGATGACTACCACGGGGAAACCCTAGAAGTCACCCAGCTGCAATGTGTTGATCAGACTCTCTAAAGAAAGATAAACGATATCTGACTATGCATTTTTTTTTAGAATACCGCATGGTGTATCGCCGGACTTGCGCGATTTGTTGCTCTGTCTGCTGCGTCGTAATTCCAAGGATCGCATATCCTATGAGAGCTTCTTTGTGCACCCTTTTCTGCAGGGCAAGAAGGCTGCCGTGTCGCCGGGTAATTAAAAATAAATTAAATAAAAAATGAAGCTAATCCTAACTAAATCCATGCTTAAACAGTCGATATGCCACCGCTGTCCAGCGGCACGCCGCCCGCCAAGGCCAAGAGTCCGCTGCAGCAGCAGATGGAGCAGGAGTTGCAGCTGGTTAAGCTGGCCGAGCAGCAGCAAAAGGAGCGCGAGGAACAGGAGGCGGCACAAGAAGAGGAGAATACCGGTAGGCTAAAAGTGATAAAACAAATTGATCTGTGTGAACACAAATCTAAACGTTCGAACAATTGCAGTCTCTGTGGTGGCCAATCCGGCTATTTGTGCTACCATTACAAATGTGGGCGTGCTGTGTGATAGCGAGAATAACAGTGGCTCCTGCAGCTCTCATGAGGATTCGGATGACTTTGTGCTGGTGTCCAAGAATCTGCCAGAAGATCCACGTCAGGGTCTGGGCCATGCTGTGGCTGCCCAGCCACGTCAGCAGCCAAATCAGCAGCAAAATCAATCCAGTCCACCGCGTCCCAGCAGCTTGCCCATTTCGGAGCCGAAGCCAGTGCCGGCGCCGGCGCGCCGTCAGCTGCCAAATGCCGTTGCTGGTGTTGCCGTTGGCTCTCCAGGCAGACAGGGCGGCATACCGTTGACAGTGGCCACTCTGGCGGCTGCAGGTCATCAAATTCCCCGGTCGCAGCCGATAAGCGTTAAGCATCCGCGCGCGGATCAGCGGAAGAGCAGCGTTAGCAGCGACATCAATTCGATTTCACCGCCGGCCGTGCAGTTTGCAATTGGCACACCGCCAACCCGGGTGCGTTCCGCATCTGGTGGCTCGCTGTCGGAGACACCGCCGCCGCATGCGCCAAGCACATGGCAAGTATCTCCCGGACACTCTCAGTCGCCGTTACGCCGCAGCGGCAACAGTTCGCCGGTGCTTCCGTCCGCAGCGCTGACTAAATTGCCAACGCTGGGTAGTCCCACATTGCTTGTGGCGCCGGGTTCACTGGGCTCGATTGGTTCCGCCGGCAGCGGCTCAGAGAACAACAATCAGCATCATATGTTAGGACCGCGTGCCTTTACGCTGCCCGAACTAGGCGCCACCGGCGGCCTGCAGAGCCTCCTGGATACGGCCGGCGGGCCGGGCACTGAGCCGCATGCATTCCAGGCACCAGAACTGTCTGAGGAGACACTGATGGATCGCGAGCACAACGAAACACTCTCTAAGCTAAACTTTGTGCTAGCCCTCACCGACTGCATTCAGGAGGTTGCCGATTCACGCTGTGCGCCGCTCTCCACGCTTATGGTTGCTGGCAGTCAGACAACCACCGAGCAGCATCAGATTCCACCCCATGCCCCCGAGCACTGCAAGAGAGCGGAGCGTTTGGTGCTACTTGTTCGCGCCCTGCAGCTGCTTTCGTCTGGCCTTAATTTGGCATCGCAGCAGCTGCGCAACGGACAGCTGAAGCCGTCATCGAACGTAAAGAACGGTTAGTAAACACAATTGCATTCGATACCCGATTAAAACTAATCCTTTTTTTTTTGTCATCTGTTGCAGCGCTGCTCACTATGAACGCCAAATATCGCAGCATTTTGTTCGAATCGAAGCGTCTTAATGGCAGCGGCCTCCTCCAGAAGGCAAATGCATTTAACATAACAGCGGATAAAATACTCTATGACTATGCGCTGGATATGGTAAGTGTATAGCGAAGCATCCAACTAACTCGATATTATACAAACCAATGGTCTTTCGCTTTATTTTGCAGTGCCAGACGGCGGCCCTGGATGAGCTGCTGAAAAACACCAAGAACTGCTTTGAACGCTACAACACGGCACACATATTGCTTCACTCCTTGGTGCAAAAATGCAATCATCCTCAGGACAAAATGCTGTTGAATAAGTGTGCGTTAAAATTGGCCGTTCGTCTTAATCAATTATTTATAATAATGCAATATATTTACAGATCGCGATGCCGTTGAAAAACGCTTGAGCATATTGCAACAGCATGGCTACATCTATGTAACCGATGAGAACGCCTAAAGAGCAAATTGGATCCATTCGTCGATAATTCCTTAAGTTATTTAACCCATTCAAGTTGAGCGTACAACATGTGATTAAAGCAAAACTACGAGTACTCTATATTCATACATAAATAGCAAGAAGTAATTTAAATACCTAACAACACAACATTTCAAGTGCAAGATATTAGCAAAGGCTTGGAACGATTTTAAACAGACAGCCCAACTGACAATTGTCCAATGTAAATAGTTTGGAATATGTACGTAGTCTTTGTTTTCCTTTTATTTTTTATATATATACATAATATATATATATATATATATTTTTTGTTAAAGCTTATAAATGCGCCTGCGCTCGACGCCCATGTAGTCCCTAAGTTATGAATAATATATAAACAAACACATTACACATACATATACATATATATAGGAATATATGTACGTTTCAATTTATATTATTATGCATACACGAAACAAAAGATAATCAATTAATGTTTATGGGCAAATGCAAGCCAAACTCAGTTTAATCTATGTTTAGAAATTTCATAGGTGCCGGCAACTTTCAATAGGTTTGTTCGCATAGTTCTTATGTCTATATCTATATCTCTATATATATACATATATTTTCCATTTAACAATTTTCATCTAGATATTGCTTTATAAAGTACGCATATTTATGGCTGCACTACACAAACAATTTATATTGTGCTATGTTTATAGGTTTTAGTTAGGTTTTCTCTAAAAACAATCAAAACACAAATTATTAGTTTTATGTCAAGAGTATTTAAAACACACACCTAAGTTTTTCTACAAAGCCCACAAATTAAAGATCTATGTATATGTATAATATACAAACAAACACATACGAAAGTGTATAAAATAAATGGAAATTAAAAACTAATACAACAAACCTTCAAATGTAAATGATTTTGTGCAGGTTAATATCGATTCAATTCAAAATTAGTCATTTCAATCCGTCGATAAATCCATTATCGGTAGTATCGATAATTATAATCTAAAATATCGAAATAATCAATAATTTCTTAGCTCTGGTGATAATGATTCATGATTCAATTTTTCGATAAATCCTTTATCGGTAGTATCGATAATTATAAACTAAAATATCGAAATAATCGATAGTTTCTTAGCTCTGGTGATAATGATTCTTGATTCAATTTTTCGATAACTAAAATATCGAAATAATCGATAGTTTCTTAGCTCTGGTGATTATGATTCATGATTCAATTTTTCGATAAATCCTTTATCGGTAGTATCGATAATTATAAACTAAAATATCGAAATAATCGATAGTTTCTTAGCTCTGGTGATAATGATTCATGATTCAATTTTTCGATAAATCCTTTATCGGTAGCATCGATAAATATAATCTAAAATATCGAAATAATCGATAGTTTCTTAGCTCTGGTGATAATGATTCACGATTCAATCCTTTGATAAATCCTTTAAATGTTAACTGCTTAGAAAATTCTATTTTGAACACTTTATTGTCATAATACAAAAATTTAGTCATAACACCGAGTTAATACTACTATCGGTAGTATCGATAATGGTAATCAAAAATATCGAAACTATCGATAGTTTTTTAGCTCTCGTGATAATGATGTTTCGTGTTTCGTGATCGACTATATAAACTTTCACTTTCAAATTTATCGATAAATGTGGTCATCCTTTAAAACACTAAAGTGGCGCCCAATCAATGTCCGCCGCCGATCGTCGCGGCATCGCCGCCGATCGTCGCGGCATCACCTCCGGCGGTGACGGTGATCTAAAGGTTCTGATATTACACTGCGACGGACGATACGGAAACTGCGGCGCCCGATAGTAAATTGGACCGGAATGAATAGGAGTTAGTGGTCTTCTAGACGATGGCGGCATGGGCGGAAAACCGTGGAGACTGTTCACCGCGTACTGATTAAATCCCAGCCAACGCTCGTAGAGCTCTTGGACCTCAGGCTTGAATGGCGTCATAGCTCCGGCCACGATACGGTCATCACTAGGCCTTTTCGACGAGTTTGGTGAACCCTTTTTGGGTGAGTCTACCTTTGGGCTAGCGCTCTGTGATTGACTCTTTGGCAAGGGGCAGGATTGGGAGCAGCATTGTGTACAGCATTGGGGACAGGATTGCTGGCAGGATTGCGGGCAGGATTGCGGGCAGGATTGCGGGCAGGGTTGGGGGCAAGAGCTGCAGGAATTATTACAGCAGCCTTTGCAACAGCAACGATTGCGCCAATAATAACAACCCGTACAGGGATTATAATAACAGCATGGCCTGCAACAGCAACCAGGACTGCAGCAAGAATTGCAACAGTTGCTGGGCACGTTGCATTTTTCCTCGTCCTGTGGATCCTCACCGTTTTCCTGAATGCTATGAATTAAATTGACAATAAGCAAAGTTACAGGAACCACAGTTTGAGACTTACTCTCCGCTGATGACAGTGTTGCAGCCACAGTTGCGCGTCGGCTTGTTGGATTTTATAGCAGCTTTTTGTTGAATTCCACCGTCTTTGCTCGTTCCTGGTGAAATAGTTTTCTCATTTTGTTGCTTGCCATCGGGTTGCAAAGATTCGTCATTGCCGTTGTTGGCCATTGTAATCGGCAGCAAAAGATAGCAATTTTCCGGTGGACGCGAAACTTGCAGGGACGTGCAAATGCTGCCAAATATAATGTCTACATGAGCAACGTGACCTCAGAGAGGGGCTATTTCACTATGTTTTTTTTTTATATATTGCCAGCATGTGTGATGTGTTCTATTGAAAACTATCAGTTTTGACCTGACATAGAACTCACCGCTCGACGAGATCTGAGCTCGCATTACAGCAATTGACAATTTGTAGTTTCTTGTTGCTTTTCTCCTTACTCTGACCATTGGGCTGCCTAACCTTGTCCATGTTCCTTTTGTTGTCGGGCTTTTTGGCTTTGTCCTTGCTGATGGTAGTTGTCGGTGTGGAGGCGCCTGCATCACACGGACATTCCGGCAATGGAGGACTCGGAGCACAGCAGCATGGACCTTGGGAGGGTATTTGGCAACATTGATTGAAATTTGGGTACAAATAGGGACTCAGGCTGGGTAGTGGAACTATTGGACACATATAAGGCATATATTCTGCTGGCTTGGCCGGACATTGACATTCTAGGCCTGTACAAGGATCAAACTGGGGACTTGTCCTGCTGGGTAATCCAGCCGCTGGCATAGCTTTAGCCCGTTGTGGTTGTTCCACATTAATGCTTGAAGGATCTATCCCTGCCATCAAATTAGCGCCAGGTATATCGTTTCCTATTCCAATAGGTGGTACGGCAGATGCTTGCCCCAACGCAGGATTAACTCCTTCAGGTCCACGAGCAGTAATCATAGTTGTATAGTCTGTTTCACTCATTTCGCAAGCATTTTTACACACTTCGTTCTCCAGGTCACACGTATCAACACCTTTGTCTACAGATTTACACTTCTTGGACTTTCCTTGGACTTTGTCTTTTTTAATAGGACAATTGCAGGCTTTTGGTTTTTTCTCCTTTGTTTTTGTTGTGTTAGAAAGTCGATTGCACAGAAAACTTGGCGGTATCATATCTGAGAATTTCATCTCTTTTGCACCCGCCGATCCCGAACGCCCACAATCCAAAGTCTTCGGGGGGCTAAAAATCCATTGAGGGAGATTTGTTTTTAATAACTATTACAACAAAATGCACTTACCCATTATTACAACAAGGATAACATTTTGAAACACTGGAAAAAAAATTAGTAAATACAACAAATTTAATGGTCGCTTAAACAGAGTAAGAGGACTTACTTCGCCGTACCACAGTCACACATTTTAAAAGAGTTTTGTCCACTTAAAAGTTCATCGTAAAAAAATACACATATAATTTAAGATAATAACTATTTGATGTTTAGATCAAGGTTCAGTTCCATAATGATATAGATTTTATATGAACTTCTAATAAGATGAACAATGCAAAAGTAGATGATCACTTGATCAGTGATCATTTAATGTAAAGTTTCTATTTATAATTAAAATACAATTAGAAAAGATTAGAGCATCAATGTGTTCTGTTTCTAGATACTAAACTTTATTCCTTATAACTTTAATTATATTTAACGCTCTTCTATAAAATATGTATTGTCATATAGAATTATGGAAAGCAGAAGTAGATTAACTCTAGGTCAGCCCTAAAGACATCTCCAATTGTTCCTCCATCCCTATCTTAATATTAATTTATATTTTCGTATATTACACTCGAAGTTCTCTAAATATCGATGAATATTTATATTTATTTATATATATATATATATATATATATATATATATATATTTATTTATACTTATAAATTCACCCGTAAAGCTAGAGCTCTCGACAAGGGATGATTCTTTTAATAGCCACTAACTATTCTGAAATATTGTGTGTCTTTGGTTGATATTTTGACATTTAACAATATGCTGATATCATTTGTTTGTTTTCGACAAATCAAGGCTGTATATTGAAATTTTGGAACATGTTGACAGATAAATTTGAACGGAAGTATTGTTAAATTTGGTTGCGTGCGTCCAGCAAAATGCGCAAAAATGTTAGCCCAGGTGGAGCAAGGGATAGCAGCCCGATGTGGTACACTGCGGCAGCGGCGTATGCACAGAAATTGCGTATGTCCAATCCGTTGGGCTCCAGGCTTGGTCAGGCGGTGGGCAGCAGCCGGGCTCCAATGAGGGAATTTACTGGGCAGGGAAACAGATTGCTTCCGGCACAGAACTCTAGTGGGCCTTCGCAAAATAGAACCAGGGGCTTGGAGAGCAGAAGTAACTCCATTAAACGGCGTCGTCCGCGTAACTCAACGAAAAATGAATTTTTGGCACCGCCGACCAGTACCCGAACAACCACACGCTCAGCTTCGCCTCACGTGGTCGACATGCAGATACCACTTCACAATCTGACGGATCCTTGGCACAAGAATAATACCAAGGTAACAACAATGATGGAGGCTCGGAACAGCTATGACTTTGCTGCCAATTCCGATGAGGACAACGAAGACCACGAGGACAAGGAGAGAAATGATGCTGTGATTACGCGGACGTTTAAAGGCAAAGGATCCAAGCATTTTATACAAACCAATATGTCACCACTTATTATGGTGGAGCCAAATCCAAAGAGCAGTTCGCCTTCAAACACATCAACAGCTGTAAGCGATCCTGTGGTGCAAGACGATGTCGGAGCAGCTGCTGCTGTCGACGTGAGCGAGGGCGCGACAAACAAAGAAGCAGCTAAAAATAAATCGACGAATAATAACGATTTGGATGGCGGAACATCAAAATGTGATTGCCCAACCTTTCGCGGCGACGGCAATGTGAATGATGTCGCGAGTCCGGGCCGAGATGATAACTGTGAGAACTTGGTTACGGCCTGTGAGGTAACAGAATCGCACTATATAAGGTATGTTTTTTTTTAATCCAAGTTCCAAGGTAAATGTTCATGACGGTTTTTTTTTTGTTGTCGTATAAGCTATGACTGTGATGAGGTGAGCTCGGCGGTCGGAAATGATTTGGATTTGCAATCTAATCAGAGCAAATTCTGGAATGCCGCACCACAATATTATCTGCCGGCATTCATCTCGCCGGGTCAACTGGGAAAAACAACTTGCATGGAGAAGAAACAGTCGACAAAATGCGCTGCCAAAAAAACCTGCGCTTGTCAGCAGCCGCAGCAAGGAAACCGAATGAATCGAAATAATTGTAACTATAACAATCGTGGCATTACCTGGAACAGGCCGCCCTGCCGGCAACAGCAAAACCATGGCTATCCGGGCCAACATATGCAGCCCAACTCCTGCAATAGCATGTGCAGTCATCCTCAGCCAATGCAAGTGCCAGTACGGATATCGACACATTCGTGCCAAAGCGGTCTAACCGAGCTGTTGGCCCAGCAGCTGCAGAGCCAGATGAAGCAGGCGCAGGTCCAAATCGCCCAGGTTCAAATGCAATTGAGCAATGTCTGTGGCTCGTCCAAATTGCAGCACACGCCTGCTCTGCCCCATAATCTAACAGGCTGTGCGTTGAGGAATGATTCATCGCAGGAGATCACAGGCGATCCGGAGCCGTGCTCGGATGCGGACACAGAGAACGATGCTCCCTTGCCAGCGGACGTCGAAGAGACACAACAAAGACGTTCGGTACAGTTTCCGGCAAAAGGTAATGCCTTAGCCGCCGTGGCAAATGCGAATGGGACAACCGAACAGCAGTCGTTGATGGTGTCTCCGACATCGCCAGCACAACTGATGAGCCTAGGAATGTATACTACCATGCCCGATGCACAGAACCAGCAACGCTGTCCACAGCAACAGCAACAGTGTTCAATGCAGTTACCACTGCAACAATATCTAATGCAGCAGCCGCAGCAGCAGCAGCAGCCGCAGCAGCCGCAACATATGCATTCAGTACAGTTTCCGGGGAATTGTTATCGACAGCCCTGTTGCCGGCAGCGCTATGTCCAGATGCGCTTCATGATGCGGCGCTGCTGGCAGGGCCACTAGAGAGTATCCTCCGCAGAGTATTTATTGGCTTTACCCAAAGGAGTTCGTAAGGTAACGTGCCATGTACAGTGAAACAAGGAGTGCACAACAGCGACCTTATGTATAATGTACGGTACATTACAAACTCGGTTTATCTATGGAGAGTTTTAACCAGAGTTGAGCTAAATCCAATTTGGTCAATGCTTCCGTTTCAAGTTATAATAGTTGCATTTTATTATATTATATATAAGTATATATGTATTATCAAAATTGTCAAAACATTAATATGAAAAGCTCTCAGAAAATATTAGTTTCTAATATGTAGTATATGGTTCTTGGTCTTAAGACTAATCCGTTGGGAACGTTGGGGGAATTTTTTGAAATCTGTTTGTGAACTGAATTTGTTGTCAATCGTAAAAATAATTTAACATTATTCGGCGCAAAATTTTAAGTTTTTCCCTCGAATTGTGAACTTTTTGCTTCCCGAATGAGATTGACGACATATTCCGTTTAAATTACAGATTTTTTATTAAAAAAATAGAAGCAATTTTCACAACCGATTGATCGACATTTTTAATAAAAAATGTATAATTTTAATGCAATGTGTTGCTGTCCAAATAGACGCTGTAACTGCGCCTTCTGTTGCCGCCATAATATGGTAACAAATACGAGCAATAGATGTGAATGCCGAAATTATATCAACGAAATGAGTCAGGAGCCCATAAAAATAACACATAACATTTCGACTAAGCAAAAATGGCAAGAGGATGGTGCCAAGTCAAGAGTCACGTCTCGGACAGGATGTCCGAACTGCGGATGCTCAGCAAATAATCGAATAGATGAGAGAGGAGAGGCGACTACATCGGCCAATGGCTCTGGGCAATTGACGCCAGTTGGATCTGTTGAAGCATCAAATAAATCTGAAGTCGCCATGTCAGCTAAATCGGCCGCAGTGCCTGCTCAGGTTAGCTCAGGTCCGATGACATTCCAAAGCGAATCTATGGATGGTCCGATAAGTGCCTCGGTGTCTTCCAAGTCGCCAAGGGAATATCAAAGTGACAGCAAACCGGAGACAACGTCTGAGGTGTTATCGCTAATGGGATCAGATAAATCGAAAGCCTCTGTAATGTCTCAACCGGCGGAGGAGATACCTCAGAGTAGCGCTGTCCCCACTTCAGGTTCAATTCAAAAAGGAGTCTCGGCGACATCCACATCTCAAAGGGAATATCGAAGAGGTAGCCAAACGGACGCCGTTTCGAGGGAAGGCTATAAATTGTTAACGCCAACAGGATCCATTGCAGGGCCAATTAAAAGTAAAGCATCTGTGCCATCTAAAATGGGCAAAGAGCTCGCTCAGGATAACTTTGGTAGATCCTCTGGATCTAAAAAGTCCTCTACGGATAG
Organism: Drosophila borealis; assembly: GCA_035045885.1. Lineage (NCBI taxonomy): Eukaryota > Metazoa > Arthropoda > Insecta > Diptera > Drosophilidae > Drosophila > Drosophila borealis. Next base: position 6,454,347 of record JAWNOR010000211.1, read on the forward strand.
CTCAAAGAGGTCATTACCTAAGGAAGCGATTGGTGGTTCACCTAAATCTAAGGCCTCAGCATCGCCCACATTAAGTCGAAGAGTCAGCAACAATGGAGCAAAGCTGCAAACAAACCGCAAACAGGATGATGATATCAAAATGGGGTCTCCGGTTAGGCTAAGTCTATCATCACCCATCGAGTTTATTCCACAGCTTTCAAATGAACATAGTCCGAAGTCGAAATTGATCAGGACTGCTGCAACCGGAGCAATGTCAAAATTATTGACAACAAGCTTTAAATGTCCTCCATCCTGTTCCGTGGACTATAATTATCTGAAAAAACTAATTGCGCCGTTAGAAAGAAGTGAAAGAAAAGAAAGAAAACAACAGCCAACCAAAATCACACCAAAACTGGAACCTACCAAAGGTGAGAAGGTGCTGGAGAAGGTCAAGCCAAAGAGGAAGTCAAGGAAGTCGGTGAAGCGAAAAAGATCACCTCCCAAAGCCCAATCCCCAGTTGTTTCTGCGACGGAGGTCGAGCAAAACCAAAACCAAATCCAAAACCAAAACAACAATGATATTTGGTGAGCATCAGAGTTTTTGCTATTTTCAGTTTTGATTTATTTTTATTAATTGCCTCCTCCTGTAACAGGTTTGACTGCAATGTGCCCATACGCGTTAGTATACCCACAACAGTATGTTTTGGAAACATTTGGGATCTTTTGCCGTGCACCTTGATGAATAGCATGAATACGAGCTTTTCCAAAATGGTTAGCATAACAGAAACACAGCCCGATCCCGACAACAGTGCCTTGGTCAAGTCAGGTCACAACCTGCAGCAGGCTGCAGCAAGGACACCTCCATCACCAGCTAAGCCTTCTTGTAAGTTGTGCATAACAATGCGTCCCATGGGCTATGGCCCGCTTGCGCTAGCGCCTGTACACGTCGCGGGGCCGTCTCCTCCAGAACTCGCGCAGCCACAGTGTCTTACAAATATAAACGAAATAAGCAAAATGATTCAGGTGCCGTCTGGCAAAGAGCCCGTCCAGCCACAGGCTCTTGCCAAGATCCCCAAAAAGAGAAAGGCGGCCAAACAGAAGATAATGCCATCACAGCTGAAAATGTGCAAAATGTGTCCCCCAACACAAACCATGCCAAATAATTCCAATTCACAGTATAGCAATGATAATTCCAATAGTCAATATTCGATGTTTAGCAACAATTTGTCTGGACAAAGAGCTCCACCAAACTCGGCTTTCACGTTGGCATGCAAGAAAGCAGGCGCCAATACGGACAGTAGGGAGAATGACATAAGCGATGCCTTTAACAGAAAGCGATTGCATCAAAATCTTTCGCAATTTAAAAACATTGCTACCTCTAATTTACTGCCCTGCAGCAGAGATACAATAAGGTATAGAACTCCGCCCGAGTCAGAGAAGTCGAAAACCTTCTCCTGGAATACCAAGGCACACAAGTCATTCGAGCACGACACCTTCTACTTTGACGATGCTCCCATTTGCGAAAGTTATTTGGAAAACAGCCAATTCCCTTTATCCAACGATGAATCGCAGTTATCATCTCAATTGGTGGAACAAAAACAAAATTGCTACAATTATAGAGACTTTCAGGATCTGGAGCAGGAAAGCAATTCCATGGCAGGTTTACCACCATTAGGGAATGTTCTACCTTCTATTCAGGGTAATTGCAAAAACAGCATGGCTACCTTGGAAAATTCGATGGATACTAACGAGAAGAGTATGCAGAGTACAATGTATGATTATTCAATCTTGGATGGCACGGAAATGGAATCAGCACAGAGTGAATTCGCATGTTACTGCAAATCTTGTCGTAGAACCTACCAGGATTCGACCTCAGAGCAGACCATGGCGAGTTCATTCAATAGGGAGGATCCTAAAACCTATTCGGATAAGTCAACCTGTGTTCGAGCGTATATTCCGAATGGCATAGCTCCAAGCTGTGTGCATCAAAAACGAAGCAATGCCAATCGTCCACAAGCGAAGCTTGAAAGTACAAATTCCCTGCCGATGCGGTGCAAAGAACCATCGAAAGATACCATATCAATAGAGACAATTGTTCTTCAAGATCTTTTAGCCTCCATTCGAGTGCCAGCTTTAGATGATGAACAGAGCCAAGCTCCAATGGCCCAACGTGTTTGTAATAAGAATCAATATGACTCCAATAGCCGAGTGGACAGAGTCGATGAACAAAAATCCAATGCAACCGATGATATCAGCATTAAATGTTCAAAGACTGATAGAAAACGAATTCCTTCTCCATCAACGAACAAAATATCCGAGAATTCGCCGCAGGCAACTGCCACAGCTAACAAATCATCCGAAGAGTCGAGGAAACTGTTAGCTGAGCTGGTCAACACTAAAAGCTCGAACTCTAGGTCCAGGCTATCCATTACGCAGAGCATTTTAGAGCTTTTTATGGAGGCAAACAAAAGGCGTTTCAGTGGTACGAATGTGGCGAAGACAATTCCATCCCTTAGTGCCTCGGACATCAGTACATACTCCGTTCACAAGATAAAGTGTTCGTCGCCCCAAATTCAAGAACTAGCCAGTGAGAAGGGCTTGAATAAATCAATAAATAGTGTCCAGGATTCCACACTCGATCAAGTGCAAGATCAATGCACAACCGCAACCTGCCCCAAATATCTGAGGAATAAAGAATCAAATACTGATTCACGTAAAATAAATTGCAAGTTGCGTCGAAAGAATCTCAAATTGTGTCTCTTGAAACAGGACGACAGTAAATTTCTCCCAACCTTGGAGGAATATAAGGTGACGGCGTACACACGCGTTTCCAAGAAATATTCCTTTCAAAAAGGAGGCAGAGATTTCGAGTGCGATTCGAATGGCAATTTGAAGCTGCATCGTTTAAATGAAACAAATATTGCTAATATTATGGAAGATCTAAAGAAATTTTGTCATCGTATGCCCACGAAGTAAGTACCTATTGATAAAGCAAACATTTTCGACTTAGATCCCATTTAAGTAACATACTGTAACAACTATCTGAAATAATATTTTTATGTAAGCCTATTATTATACCCTTGCAGAGGGTATTATAATTTGGTTGTGAAATGTGTAACGCATAGGAGACATCTTCGACCCCATAAAGTATATATATTCATGATCACTATCAACAGTCGAGTCGATATAGCCATGTCCGTCTGTCCGTCCGTCCGTCTGTCCGTCTGTCTGTTTCTATGCGAACTAGTCTCTCATTAAAAATGGGTAAAAAGAGTATAATGTATTTGTGCAAACGCATGTAACAGGCAGAAAGAAGCATCTCCGACCCCATAAAGTATTTATATTCTTGATCAACATCAATAGCCGAGTCGATCTAGCCATGTCTGTCCGTCCGTCCGTCCGTCCGTCTGTCCGTTCGTATGTATAAACGCACGGATCTCAGCTAGAAACTTGAAATTTAAGTTTTAGGTCCTTCTTTAATTCGTTTTTTTTTTCTCTTTAAGACTCAATAATTGGTGTGGCTGTTGGGTAGAGGCGACGGCAAGTAGTGTGGTAGGTTGCGAGTTCGAGCCTTGCCAAAGGAATTTTTTTTAAATTTATCTTTATTACTAGCGCGAGCTGCATTTGCTGTACGAATAAAAGGGTTCAGGGTCGGGAACTCTCGACTAGAGCCTCTTTCCTGTATTTGAACTAGAAATTGCAAAGTAGTTCTGATTTTCTTTTTATTTGCAGGGGTAGGGGCAGGCCCAAATTGCCGGTTGTACTGATGCCTTTTCAGCAGCAGGGCAATCGCTTTGGAACAATGATCACCATATGCCAACCAGATGAATGGTAAGCGAGCATTTAATTAATTAATAAGTAATGTAAGACATAGCTGAAATCCAAAAAAAAAACAGGCGAGAAATCGAATTGTCACTGCCAAGTATTCCGGGCAAACGAGTAGCCAGCAACAAATCGGCATGCGGCTTTTGTCGACCAACTCAACACTGCGCAGATCTTTTTAAGCCAGCTGAGGCGTCAGTTGATTGTCCAAAGCGCTCAAATAAAAAGAAAATAGTCGGGGGCGCAAAGTCCAATCGCCAAAAAGCCGAAGTCGAAGCCAAAGCATTCGTAAGAGATAGGGTAAGCCGCTCTCAATCACCGAAAACTGAAACGCATAGAGAACAAAATCGTACAGAATATAAGAAACCTATAAAGTCAAATCGTGCTCCACAACCCAAAAGCGACGTGCGAGACACTCATGTTCCTGAGACGTCCCACAAGGCAAGAGTTACTTCAGCCCGTTTTGAGTCCCATAATAGAGGCTCCCCTCGCACCAATGAGAGACAAGCTAATGGACCACAGGTCAATCATCGCGCATATACAGTATCTGCAGATGCTCGACAGCCCAAAGGCAAATTTACGGCGCCTCGATCCGAATCTCCTAAAAACGGCGATTCCCGCCCAGTTGCAAGACAAGCCTGTCGACCACAGAATAATCGCAAGGAACCTGGAGTAAGGTGTATTTGTTGTTGTAGGTGTATTTCTAAGACTGCCATTAAGGCCAAAGATGCTTCAAAGTGTGCTGGAGCCGCCCCCGTTACAGGACGTCCTCCCACTGACAGACAAGTTCAGAGATCAAAGAATAATCGAGCACAACCTGAAAAAGAGGTAGCCCCCCCTCGCCCCAGAGACGACACCAAAGCAGCATTCCCAGAAGCAAAAACTATTTCCAATCGTCCTGCAGCTTCCGAAAGAGATTATTCTCGCACAGACGAGGGTCAACCCAAAAATAATAAAGTGGAACCTGAAGTTTTGGTAGAGTTGAAAGCTGTTTCGCCAGAACTGAAAGCTGCCCCAAGGTCAAGAAGTAATTCCAACCGTTTTAAAGCTTCTAAAAGCGATTATTATCGCCCAGACGAAGGTCAACCCCAAAATAATAAAGTGCAATCTGAAGTTTCTTTAGAGCCGAAAGCTGACCGAAGTATTTCCAATCGATCCGAAGCTTTTGAAAGCGATTATTATCGCACAGACCAAGGCCAAGCACAAAATAATGAAGTGGAATCTGAAGTTCTAGTACAACTGAAGCCTGCCCGAAGGTCAACTGAAAGCCACGCTAGTAGATCAGAGAAAAGTAGTCTAATAGCAATGGATTTCATTCATCCCGAATACAAATTCGTAGCGCAGCCAAAGCAAGAATCTATCCCATACAGTTCCAGCAATGATACAAAGCAATCATATAGATCACGTCGCAAAGTCGAGTCTCCGGAAATGGCAAGCCGTATCAGTTCGAAAGTGTCTTATTGCGCAAGGAAAACGTGCCCATTGAGGAGCCGCAGGTACACCCAATACAACAATCGGAATGTGCCTGAGGTAGAGTATGAGGACCAAGCATTTATTCCAAACAGTTCCAGCAATGAAACAAAGCAATCATATAGATCACGTCCCAAAGTCGAGTCTCCGGAACTGGCAAGCCGTATCAGTTCGAAAGTGTCTTATTGCACAAGGAAAACGTGCCCATCGAGGAGCCGCCGGTACACCCAATACAACAATCGGAATGTGCCTGAGGTAGAGTATAAGGACCAGGCATTTATTCCAAACAGTTCCAGCAATGATACAAAGCAATCATATAGATCACGTCGTGATCACAAAGTGGAGTCCCCGGAAATGGGAAGCCGTTTCAGTTATTGCATAAGAAAAAACTGCCCATCGAGGTGCCGCAATAGGAATGTGCCTGAGGAAGAGTATAGAGTGCAAGATTTTATCCCAACCAGTTCCAGCAATGAAATAAAGCAATCATATAGATTAGGTCCCAAAGTTTCGTTGTCGAAAATCGGAAGCCATATCAGTTCGAAAGTGTCTTATTGCACAAGAAAAACGTGCCCATCGAGGAGCCGCAGGTACACACAATACGACAATGGGAATGTGCCTGAGGAAGAGCATAAAGAACTCGTCGTACTTATGAAAGTGCGACATTTGCGCAGCTCCAGCTTAAACGCAGCGCTGAATGAACCCTCATCTCCGTACAGGCATAGAGCGGTTGTTCCTGAAAATAGAGGTCAAATATTATATGATTTGAGCCGAAGCTTCGTCGTGCAACCTCCGGCAAATACGTTCTTCGATTATTCAAATCGGTCGGTAGGGCAGCAACAGCAGCAGCAGCAGCAACAACAGCAGCAGCAACAGCAACAGCAACAGCAGCAGCAGCAGCAGCAGCAATTCTTATGGGATCGACAGAATCTGTATCTCAGTGAATTGCATAATTTTTCACCGCCAAAGATGCAACCACTGCCGTACCAACAGAGCTTTAATCAAGGCAATGGCCGTACAATATTGCTGCAGGACTTACGCCCAAAACAACAATATGACGAACAACAGCAGCAGCCACAGTTCCAGCCACAGCTCCAGCCACTGCCACAGTTCCAGCCACAGATCCAGCCAGAGCCACAGTTCCAGCCACAGCCACAGTTCCAGCCACAGCCACAGCCATATCAGGAATATGTTGAGCCACAAATGCAATATGTCGATAACTGGCCAGAGGAAGCGGATAATGTTGAGCCTCAGTATTTGAATAATTTCAAAGCGATAAATGATGCAACAATGCCGCCAGCAGCACCAGCTGTGATGATGCCACAACAAATTAGCCGGGCACCATCGCAATTCTACCCAGATGGAAGCTATCAAGAACAGAGAAACGCCAGAGCTTTGCGGATGCCAGTCGATGGCCTCAGTTCCCGTGCGCGATGCTGGGTTCCAGACTGTCCGTGTCCATGCACTGGACGAGAAGAGTCGCATCAGAAGCAGCAGCATCAGTTGAGGAGAAGTCTGTAATAAATCTTAAATCTATCTACCCAAATGCCCAATTTATCAGTTGAAATATGTTCGGATCTAGTTTGGTTTATTGTGGCAAATGTAATTTGTGATTTACTTTCTGCCCACCTTTCGGGGGCCAGGCACTAACGGAGGTGTAGCGGCTGATGCGCTTGGTCAGCAGGCGAGTTGGCATTGCGGACGTGGTGGGCTTCAGTACCAGGCAGGTGCGTCCAAAGCGCGCCATGTAGACCTTTGAGGCTGGGATCGATGCACCCGCCCTGTTGCGCCTCGACGGCTGCTGCTGCTGATGCAAGGGCATCTTCTTGGCGGTCTTCTCGTTGGAGCCGAGTGCATTTACCCGTCTAACAGTCTGCTGGGAAGCGCTGGAGTGCAGCTCCGAGTCTTCGTGCTCGCTCAGCACACTCGCCTCCTGGGTCCGGTGCTTTCTGGAACGCCCGCGGCTCACATGCATATCGGACGTCGAAGAACTGTGCTCGGGCGTGCTAGACGACGAGCGAGGGTCATTCAAGTTGTTGTTGCTGTTGTTGCCGCCGCCGAGGCAGACAAATTGTTTTTGCTGCTTCTTTAGGTGGTGCATGTGCTGCTGCTGCTGCTGCTGGTAGTCATTGTAGCAGGCGGTGCACGAATGGCGCTGCATGTGGCAGCTGGCGCAGTGTGGGATGTCGTAGGCGGACATGCTGACCGCGGGCAACGGATAACAAAGGCACGAATTGATGGCCTGTGGTGGCCAGCCTCTCATGGGATACTCGTGTGGCTGCGGCGGCGGCAGCAGCAATGGGTGACTGCAATGGCTTGGCATAGCCGGTGCATGGCCAAATCCGAGCGTTGTTTGTGCCATTGTTGGCCTCAACAGGCAGCAACTGCTGCAGCAATGAGCATAAGTTGGTCCTCCAACTGGATGTTGCTGCTGTGCATGTGCAAAATGATGCTGTTGCTGCAGCTGCATCTGCTGTTGCTGCTGTAGCAGAAGTTGTTGCTGTTGCTGCTGCCACAAGCAGCAGGCATAGTTGCTGTCAGCTGCATGCTGGCAGCATTGGCAGTGAGGCGCCGTTGGCATTGGCTGGCAGCAGCTGTTGTTGTTGTTGTTCTGGCCAACAGCCGGTTGGATGTGTGCTGCTGCTGTTGCTGCTGCTAACAGCAATGGTTGCTGCTGCTGTGGCTGTGCATTGACCGTGTTGGCCGTCTGTGTTGCCACTGGCACAAAACTGATGGTCACATGTGACGCAGAGTTGGGTTTGGCAAGGGCTGTGGCTGCAGACTTGGCAGCCACTGTTTCCGCACGCATCATCTTGTCCAGTTGCAGAGCACACATCTGGCTAAGCCGGCGCAGCGGCGGCGCCGTCATGCTGCTCCGCTTGGCCGCGCAGGCTTCGCACTCGGGCGATTTGGCCGTGACATCTGTCGCCTGGCAGCCACGGCTTTGGCCCTTGAGCATGCTCGACCGCAGCGCGCACTGCAGCAGAAACTCATCGGTCTGGGAGCCCGTATGGGCGCCTATGTCGCTGGGGGATGTCTGCTGCTCGGCATGATTGTGACAGATGGCGCGGCCCTGCAGCGTCTGCTCCACACGCTTGCGCACCAGCGCATCCTCGAGCACCACAAAGCTGGGCTTGCCGCGCAGATTCTTATTGTAGATTTTCACAAAACGATCATGCATCGTCTCCAGTGACTGTGCATCAATGCTGATCATATCGTTGTTGCTGCTCTTCTCCTCAACGTTGGCCAACTCGCCGTCGGAGCTGCCGGCGTTCTCCTCGAGCAGCGCTATCCGCAGCCGCTGTTTGCCGCCCCGCGACGACTTTCGGATTGCATTTCGGATCCTTCGGCTGGATTGCTCCTTGACTTGCGGCTGGCTGTCTTCCGGCTCGCACTGGCCACTGGGGCTGACCTCGACCTTGCCATTGTCGTCCACCGTGACTATAAAGCTGCGCCTTCCGTTGTTCTGTTCGGATTTCTTTACGCTGCATAATATAGCGCAATCCTTGGGCACACGCTTTTCTTCAACGGCGGACATTATTTTTTTTTTTTAGTTTTTGTGATCCGAAAAGTTTTATTTTATTTCTGTTGTTGAGGGCTTACATCTGAATTTAGTTATGGCATTGGGCCAAATAATGTTCCTGCCTACTTAAACATAGCTTGTACAATTTTCCCAACAAAATAGGCCGGAACGAAGTGCTCCGACAGCACAACGACATTTAGTATTATCGATAACATTTCTGGACTTACAATGAGCAAAATTACGTAGATACATATTTCATAGTAGCTGTCAATCTTTGCTGCCTCGCAGGCCTGGTCAGGCAACGGAAGTGGGGCAAAGTTTGCCAAAAATTGTGTTGATACATTTGAAAAATGTTTTGCACGGAGAGCTGCGAGCACTGCATCCATGCGACTTCATCTGGTCGTATTTTGAGCCCAAAGAAGTCGCAAGTTGTGCAGCACAAACTATCCCAAATCACGCAGCAGCAACCATCGCAAATGAGGCAGCAGCAGCAACACCAACAACAGCTGCAACCACAGCCACAGCCACATCAGCAACAACAACAACAACAACAACAGCAGCCGCAGCAAGAACAACAGCAGCAACTTTTCCAACAGCAAATCAACTACAACTTGGGCTATGCTCCGATGCCAGCGACGGAGTTCGACAATGGTTGCGAGGCAGATTCAGCACAGCTGGGAGTTTGCATTGTGACCGAGGGTCCGGAGGGCTTTAGGTACAGATCCACAACGTTTGCTGGGTGCATTTTTAATGAAATCTCTTCTATCTCTCCTTCAAAGCTTCGACTGCAGTGTGCCAATTACCAATAGTTTCAATTATGATGCCTTTAAGAATGCGGTTCAATTTGTCACGTCGCCTGGCAACAACAACAACAACATTCGCTTATCCCAGCCGCAGACGGAGTACATGCCGGCCGCCACGGCCCCACAGCAGTATTCGGCGCCATTCAGGCCAACGTCGAAACAAAGCTGTCACTATCCAACGGCTAGGCCACCGCTTAGATCAGCGCTGAAACAAAGTAGCCCATGTCCGGATGCCGCCTATAGTTCAGCGCCAGCCACCGCGGCAAAGTCAGGCAAAGGTTCCAAAATGGATCGTGCTCAGAAGAGGGCATCGCGGCAGCAATGTGCGGTGCTGTCACCTTATAGCAGCTACCCCACAACAGCCACGTCAGCGACAGCAAGGGCTCCGATACCTTCACCATATCCAAATCAGCAGCCGTGCGAATCCTACTGTCCGTTTCAGAGCACGGGGCTCATGCCGATGCAGTGGCAACAGCAACAGCAGCAGCCACTGCCGCAACAGCAGCAACTGCCGCAGCAACAGGCACACATAATTCCTGATATGCAAGTCCAGACCTTGATGCGCTTTGATTTGCCATGCCGGCTGGTCGAACTGCAGCCTGATAATGCAAACCCAGATCCAATGCAGCCCACGTTTGTTCTTCAGCTTTTGGCGCCTGTGCAAGCATCGGGCTATTCCGAAGGCTTGCCCATGCCCATGCTCGGCACCTCCGAGCAAAATAGACCTGCTTCAGAATTTTCGTCTCCAAGAGCCTCACAAAATCCGCCATGTCCACCATATCCAGCATGTCCTCCATATCCAATGGCAGCAGCTCTGCCCAAATACTCACCATATAAGAAAGGGCCTGCCAACGGCAATGGCGCTGGGCAGACGGAAAACTCTTTTTCGCATAGGCTATCGGACTATGGAAATGGATCGGGAAATGTGAATGGGAGTTCGAATGGAAGTGGAAATGGAAATGGTAATGGAAATGGAAATGGGTATACGAAGCATGGACACAGCAGTAACTGGCTCTGTCCGCGCTGCTCTCATTGGTGCTGCCATCCAGGAGCTCGACAGGGCGACGGCAATAATCACAGATTCTAGAGAAAGTGCTTAAAATATTGAAGAAATTAATAATGTATTTAATGCAAAACCATATTTAGAGGAATGATTATCGATAGATTTGACTAATTGAAGCAATTAATTGGGCAACTAAATGAGGCTAAAATTAAACAATTTTAACAAATTACAAAGCAAGGGGACATTATTTTATTTAAATTTAAAAGTCTTAACATGGATATACTTAAATTAGAAGGACCAATGGGTTAGCTGAGCCTGAGACCAAAATATTGTACATAATATTAATAATAGTTAAAGGTAGTAGGAACAGGTGTTTAATGCAAGATTCTTAGTTAGCTCATTTAAAGCACTTAAATTTACAAGATCACATAAATAAGCCAAGCTAACTAATTAACATGTATTCCGTATTTACGGATTCGTTGACTTCATATCGTTGAAATAATTTGAGACATAGTTGCTTATAAAGGAGGTTATCGCAGTTTGTTCAATTGCCTGATTCACCTGGTGCCTGGCACCAGAGATTGGCGTTTCGGGCCGTGTAAAATGATGGCCCGCCGACATGCTACTTGTGGCCGTGGTAGGGGCAAAGCCTGAAAAGTTTGCCCCACGTGGATATGCCAGGACATCCGTCAGTTGGGACTGCAGCAGCGGCTGCTGATATGGTCGCGCAGTCGACAGTATATTGCCAGCTCTGTAGTCGATGGTTTGCCGACGTCGCATAATGCCCCCGCTGCTGCTGCTGTTGCTGCTGCTGCTGTTGCTGGTTTCCACTGGCGGTTGCATGTCGCCCGCGCGATGTGTTGCTGGCGGCGTCTCCATTTGTGAAGTTGGCGGCAAACGAGTTTCAATGCACGGGGAAAAGGCATCCTGAAAGCACTGCAAACGTGGCTGATACACGGCTGCCGGAAAGCCTCGAAGAAAATGTTGATGCTGCTGCTGCTGCTGTTGTTGACAGAAAGCGAAATCTTGTTGCTGTTGCTGCTGCTGTTGCAGTCGCAGTTGCTGCTGCTGCTGTTGTTGTGGCAACTGCTGCTGCTGCTGTTGACCGAATGCGAAATCTTGTTGCTGCTGTTGCTGTTGCAGTCGCAGTTGCTGCTGCTGTTGCTGTTGCTGTTGCAGTCGCAGTTGCTGCTGCTGTTGCTGCTGATGGTGTTGACAATGTTGCCACGTTCTCGTCCGTTCATGCAGCTGGCGTTGTTTTTCGGTAATACGTTGTTCCAGGCTGCTTAGCTCCGCCTGCAGCTGTCTCTGCAGCTGATTCTTGTGTGCCTGTAGATGCTCCTCCTGCTTTTTGCTCTCAACCATTTTGTGCATGAAACTTCTGTGGTATTCGGCATGTTGCCGCTCAGAAAGCAGCCGATTGGCATAAATCTCCTTCAGGGTTTTGTTTATATTCTTGAGCTGCTCATCCTGCTGGCACTTCAATTGCTGATACTGTGCATTCAGCTGATGCAGTTCCCTTTGACCCGCCTCCTGAAAGTAATTATGCTGCTGCTGCTGGCGCTGGGTCTGAGCTGGTTGCTGTTGCAACACGTGCGACAATTGCTGCTGTGTGGCTGGCCGCGAGTACGCGTACTTCTCGAAATGCTGTTTGGACCATTGCTGCAGCAATTCGGTTGGCATGAGCGACTCCACAAAATGCTGTTGTATGTTATCATTCAACAAGTTAATCGCATGGCTGCTGGCACTTAAATCGGCGGAGTAAAAGCGCGGCAGGATGATGCGTTGCATGAACTGTTGTTGCAAGTCCGTGCGTTGTTCCTCGCTTGTCTGACAGCTTGATATGGCCGCTCTATCAGTTGGCAACATACATGGCACACTTGCAACATGTTGCAAACTTTGAACTGGCTGCTGCTGCTGCTGTTGTTGTTGTTGGTGTTGTGTTTCCATGGTGTGTCGATGTGCGTCCTGAAACTCTGGCGATTGTGGCTCCGATATAAATAAATTAACCACTTCCACGGGCTCGTTAGTTTCCAGCTGTTCCTCTGTTGCTTCTATCACCCCGCTTGATACTGGCTCCTCCTGCTGTTCCTGTTCCTGCTGCTGCTGAGGCTCTGCGACTGCGACTGCCTCGGCTGTGGCTGTGGCTGTCACCTCACTAAAAGCCACATGAATGCCCGCATTGGCCGATAAGCTAATGCGCTTCGAGTTCTCCCTCATACCCATTTTAATGTCCTGATCACTGCAGTGTGGATGATGCCAACGAAAGAGTGGCAATTGTGTCAGCTCCTGTTTTTCGGGCAGCATCTGATCCGATTTTGTGGCTCTGCAAGTAATCCTAATTAGTTGTGGATACACATATGTTAATAATTTGCCTTTGCCTTACCTCAACTCTGAGCAGGCGGCTCGGTTCAATTGACGCTTGGACACGCGCTCAATCAACTCTTCGGTTCCATCCTCCTCAGACTCGGGCAGGGATCCATTGACAATATCCTCGAGTATGACGCAGCACTCGTCATCGCTATGCAGTTGATTTCTATCCGCATCCAGGTTGGGCATGTTTAGGGCTAAGCTCTCTTCAAATTTGTCACCATCTGGATTGTGCTCGGGCGATGCCTTTGCCCCATTTGATTCCTGCTTGATGCACAACTCTTCTTTAGCCGGATCAACTACCTCGGCAGCCCGGTTCTCGTCCAGATTAAGCACTTCTGGCCGAAGCATTGGCAATGCCTTTGATTTTCTGGTTTTTCTCCTTTTCATTTGCTGGGCAACAAAGCGCGCACGGCCCGATCCGACGGGAAACTTGAGCATTCGTATGCAATAGTCACTGTTCCGGCTGATTTGATCCAGAGAATTCGCAGCCGAGTGGTGTCTACGCAGATGCAGCTCACCGCGAGCCAGCTCCTTGGGTATAAACAGATCCTCGTTGCAGTAGACGCTGGCCCGACGCTTCTTTGTTTCCGCTCTAGGAAACAGGAATTTGTAAGTTAGAAATTCTTTTCCTATTCGTATCCGAGTATTTACATAGAAAGTGAGTGCCTTTCTTCCAGCACAAGTGGCCTATCCTCGCGCTCTTTCAATCGACTCTCTTCCGCCTTGTTAGCTTCTCCAGACTTTATTTCTCCTTCTTCGTGCTGACTTTCATTAATTGGATCCGTATCTTTGCGACTGCTGCCAAATAGATAATGATATTATAATTGTGTGTGCGATTGCAGAAATTGTATTTACCCAACGCCTGTCAGCTCGATTTTATTTGCTTCATGTGTCGTCGTCTCGGACCCAGACTCAGACTCGGATTTAGAATCGTCCGCGGCCATGTCGGGCTGAAAACTGCTATCACTGGGCTCCATGTGCTTGTCTTTTATAGCGCAAATTGATGTTTATAACAATCTCACTTTGAATAGTGTGTGTGGGCAATTCAATTGAATGGCTCCCCAGTTTCGAAATCCGATTTTGTTGACATTAGATTTGCCAAGCTAATGCGGTCCTCAAAACTGGCTAACTACCGTCACTGCTAAAAGTATACGAAAAAATAACGCAAACTCAACAAGTTTTCTTAACATAATTAATATGCGTATTTGTGTATGATTATGTGTGCCTGTGTATTTATTTAAACTACTGGAACACTTGGCTTCTGCTCATATTCGTACCTTGGCTTTCCAGCCCGCCAATTGCTTTAATTCGCCCACGTCAGCGTTTTCAGAAGTAGATCAAACTAGATAATGCGGTGTAGTTCCTTAACAAATGTGAAACCATCCTTATATGCAACAAAAAAATGTATCAAACGAAATTTCCTAAATCCTTTACGAGCAGATCTTTGTGCACTTCCAGAGCCTTTTAAGAACAATTAAAGCTCCTTAATTCAAGTATCTGAGTGGGAAATATTAGAAAAAACACTATAAATTCTGTTATCAGAACTATTCCATGATTAATATATGCATCAAAACCACAGGCAAAACTATTGAGAAGATATTTTCCGAAGTTTGTATGAAATCTCCACTTATACTCTGTTCCCAAGTTAAGAAAAAGTATATTGGTCCGTCCGTTTGTTCATTTATTTTGAAGCTAGATACTTAAAACATGGAATATGTATTAGACCAAATCCCCGTCAAAGAAAGTGAACATCATAATCCCTGAAAGTTTTAAAGCTAGGCTCTATTCGACAGATTTTATAGGACATTGACCCGGCAACAGGGTATGGCGTAGTCGGCTACATCCAGTTAATAAATTATGTTTAAAAATATAGAGTCAACTTCACTTTGCTGTTTTGTCAGTGCATAAATAAAATTTCGCTCAAGTCCATAAGATTTAGTTACTTGAAATGGAACCATTTTTCTTGAAGATGATGCCAAGTCGAAAATTGTAAACTGAGACTCAAATTAATATTTATGTACATACGTACATAGGTCTTTGGTTTTTCAATTTTTGCGGTCAGTTCCCATCAGTCGGAACTGCGCGATTAAGCATAATTTTGTTTATTTACAATCACGACTCGTAACTCTGAAGTGCAGACAAACAATAAACATAACGTCCCCTTTTGACAGGAGGTCGGTCGCTTGACTTTCGGTTTCGGTTCTCTCGACGAAATTCGAGTTACCCGATGCCAAGCAGAAGGCAAGCGTCGTGTTGCACCACCAAAAACTGAATGAATGAATGAATGCAACAGAGAACCAGCTTGTTCTATTTTATGCACGCATTCGTATGGGGTTACGGGAGCACCACCTACAGACCGGACAATTATTGTACAACAAAATATATGAACAATCATATGCGCTGGAACCATCCTATAGATGGTTACAGGGTACAGCTATGTTCGTATTACAACACGGGCTCCATAAAGAGTGCTTGTCTAGCGCTAAGGACACGTCAGCGTAGCTCGGTTACGGCAAAACGCCTGCCGTATTTGTACCATATGAATGTAATTTCTTCACGCGTAATTGTAATTGCTTTCAAATGCCCTCAAACGACCTGAGACATGTTAATTTTAAATGAACTTTGTTAACTCTTCTATTAATAGCTCTTTCATATTTGAGTAGCTAAATGTGTCCAGTACGCGTTCTGAAGATAAGCGATCTGTGACATTATTGATTAATATGTATATCTTGATCATCTGTCAGCCAATGCTATATAGCACATACATATATATGATTTACCACTTTGAAAAAATACCAAACTAACACATCTTGTTTTATACATTTATAACTCGTAACTGCAATTGTTTACTACAAGCGACAAATTTTGGGGCAACATAATTTTAAGTTTAAGCCTAACGGGCAAGGTTTGTGATTATTTCAAACAGGCTGCACCAGTTATAACTTATCGATTAATCGATAGTCCTCACCAGCTGGCGATTCCGCATAAGCAAAGAGTTGGCAGCTCTTTTCCCTTATGTATTTTCATATTCGCGTTCTCTGGTCACATTGTAACTTGTAGAGTAGAAACAATAAGAAAATAATTTAAAACTTGAAAAGTGAAAATAGTGCAATAAATATGGACAAATTAACAACAATTAGTGCCACACTGTTCATGGCCGCCGATGTGTTCGCCATTGTGAGTCTAGCGCTGCCCGATTGGATTATTACAGAGGAAGCTGGTAAACGCATCTTGTAATACAAACACACGCTAAATAATAACAATTTGTTGTTGGTGGCTTTTGCAGGAGACATACGGCTGGGCCTAATGTGGACTTGCATGACGTTGTACAACCGGCCGCAGGTCTGCTATACACCCGATCTGCAGCCGGAATGGCTAATCGCACTTGTTTGCATTTTCATCGGCTGCATATGCATCACGACGACAATAATACTACTGGCCTCCAGCACTTGGGACCGCAACGTAATTCCATATGCCCGCTGGGTGGGCTTTGCTGCCATGGTTCTATTCTGCATGGCAGCCGTTGTTTTTCCGCTGGGATTTCACATTGAGGAGATCGGCGGACAGGCGTATCAGCTACCAAATACATTTAAAATTGGCATTTCGTATATAATGTTTGTACTGGCGCTGTGGATAACAGTCGTCTCCGAACTATTTGCTGGCAAAGTGTGTCTGCCCCACTTTTAGAGCGTATTCATTCACAATAGACTTTTGCGTGTGTATAGGATCGTAGGATTTAGTTCGTAAGTACTAGTTGCTTTCATTTTTTCTGTGATTTGTTACATGTTTTGTTTTTTGTCCATATATCAATTGACATTTATATATTATTTTTGAAGACATAAATCCGTCTCGAGACAGGCATTAAAATCTCCTTAGCCCTTAGGTGTATTTTTTTTATTGCGTTTATTTGATGTTCATTTAAACAAATACATTTTCGTCAGGCAGTTAAATTTACTCACATATTAATAAAATACAAAGTCGAGACAATCTTTTGTAACGCAATTCGTTTCCGTAAACGTTCTTGATGAACGCTCTAAAGACAACTGAATTGTTCCCAATGCCGCGCCTGCGTTGTGCTAGCATGTATATAAGACTGCCTTGAAGAATGTTTTCGATCCAGAAATGCAACGGCGTTGATAAATGCTGAGTTCAACAAAATGTGCTGCCACGTTTTCATTTCAAATTTTGCTGATTGAAGGCACTCGCAACCGGACACCACTTGAAAACTGGCCACTTGACATAGCGAGACTTAAAGGCAAACCACATATTGATTAGATCATCTACATACCAAGCGCATATTGTGATGTATTCTCAAATCTGATAGTCGCGCTCGTACATCAAGAGTTTGTAATAGTTTTTGGTGAGTGTGTCCTCTTCCATCCAGCATAAAATTGCGAATATGAAGACAACTGTTTGCCAAACGAACTGAAATTTGAAACTAATTAACAAGTCATCGACATTCTCCAGCTGCAGTCTATGTGCGATCAAGTATAGCTCATGATGGGATCGTAAAATCGAGGTGAAGCCTGCTATGTAAAGAAATAACCACAGACTTTTTGAAATCCAAAAAAGCTTGATCATCAAATGCCACAAACGATGCTGAAACTCCTCGGATGCAAATAGAAAACATAACGAATGTATGGTATCACAACCCATGCAGGCCAACACGGCGGCTATTGCGGGCAACGTGTATTGATATTCGCGTTCATGAATCTCCAGAATCGGTTCCGTTCCATAGGGTATACCCAAAAATTTCTTATACTGGCTGGTTAGTGTGAAAGCTCGCTTCGCTGTTATGTTCGCCAGATTCAAAAAACAGAGATACGCGACGAATAGCTTAAATATAAATTCGCACACCATTGCGGACATGATTATCCGCAATACCAGCTGTTAAGAGTGTGGTTTTAGTCGACGTTAAATTTGTTTTAGCAAAAAATAAATATACAGATATATAACCAATCCTGTTACAATACAGACGTAAAATATACTGTGAGCCAGGTTGAAAAGTCTTATATAGCCTACTGAATACGATTTTTACCAAATTTGTAACATGATTTTCTTGAAGGAGTTTCCAAGTCCACAGTAGAGCTGTTTAAGAAAGACTCCGGCTAAATGAATTATCAATCCACTCAAAATATAAGACGTTAACAGCTTCGATTGTATATTATTTAATAAATAGTATTTGATAAAATTATTGAGTTGCAATAATCAAATATTTTCTAAATAGCCAAACAACTTGAATCACTTTTTATTTTAATTACATAAAAAAGCATTGCAATCTATATTTATATATAATATTTATGTAACTGTAAGCTGCTTAAAAGTTTTTCTTTTCGTTTATAATATTTTCAACTTCAAATGAATATGTCTAATATATTCGTAAATATTTCGATTATTTGGTGGATATTTGTAAAATTTTGGTAGCAAATACAAGGATATGCACAGAGTTCAGAGTACTTTTCGATAGGTAAGAATTGATCAGATTGGTTCAAGTCGGAGGTATAGCGTATTTGATGGGATATGTTTTGTTGGGGACCTGCTGAATGCCACATACATATAAGATAATATAACTCTCAAAGTTTACAATTTTCAAGTGGTTTCCAGCAAAGCCTCTTCTTTTTCCTTTGTGTGGTCAAGTGTGGCGTTATTTAATTAAAAGTGGCACAATAAAAAAATTATTTTTAAAACAATCTACAATTTCGTAGATAGTTTGTGATGTTCAACATGGGATGAACCATTGTGTTAGAGCTTAAGATGGCACATAAAAGTTAAATAATTGGTGTGTTCCAATAGATTTCGATAGAGTCATCAGGAAATTTCGAGTAGTTGAGTAAAGGACATATTAGCAAATAGTCGAAGAATCTATTAGAACACACAATAAATATTTTTACTCCCTATATAATATTATTAGTGGTTGATTATTTGTTTTGGGGTGGGCTAATTTGCATTTGTTATTTAACTTTTGTTAATATTTTTGTATTGATTTGACTATATACTAAAGCATAGTATTTGCAATATTCTATATAATTATTCGCTGTTTAAGTGAGCTACGCATTAATTTGCCAACAAATTGTGCTACATAACAATTAAACATTAACTAAAACAAATACTTAACAGATAGTTCTTAATGTGCAACGCAAATTAAATGCTTAAAATTCTTGAAATGACTTAAACGAAATATGGTATTCCAAAATAAATAATAACAACATGCCTTAAGATAACAAAATGTTTCTATACATAAATAGCAAATATTAACAACAAATTGCGCTTTTTACTGGACGCATCCAATTACAATTTCCCATCGAATGGTGTCTTTACAAAGTATGTGACTAGATTGCCTTTGCCCTTGACATAGGTGAGGCCCCGGCACTCGCACTCGTATCCGGCGGCCATTAATATCTTGGCTGTGTTTTCCGTTGTCTGCCGAGTGGAAAGAGTTTTAACGAACGTACAGGTTGCCTCATTACTGTTACTGTTGCTGCTTACCTGAAGTCTGCCCATAACGCCACATGAGTCCATGCGGGATGCCACATTTACGGTATTGCTCCAGATATCATATTGCGGCTTCTGGGCGCCAATCACGCCAGCAATTACCGGGCCATGGTTGAGGCCGATGCGCAGGCGGAAGCGCTGGAACGATTCGCGATTAATCGAATCCAATATGGACATCAAAGCAATCGCAAACTCAACCAATATGACCACATTGTGCTCCTCGGTGCGTTTCTCATCCTAAACAGACGGGGGGAAAAAACAAAAACGAAACGAAAATGAACAAAAGTTACATTACTTTGGCTTTTGGGTTTTTGTTTTTTTTTTTTTTCATTATGCTCGCATTCGCCTTTATTGGCCTGGTCAACCCGCCGCAACGTGAAAGCCAATTGAGCGTATGCTGCCTAAACTTTGGCTAATCCCTGTCCGATAGCAACCCTCATTTGGGATCCCTTTTTTTTTTATCATTTTCGTTGTTGTGTCCCTCTGTGAAGGGTCATTGTTTGATTTAACTGCTGGGTTTCGGTCCGTGTGCTGCAGGTTTAATTAAACTACTAAGCAGCGATTAAAAGGCATTTAAACAGTAAATAAGATTCTAGCAATTGGAATGGGTCATTTGTTGGCGAAATGATTAAGTTTCTGGTTGGCTAAAATCTCTGAAATGTGAAAATAAAATACGTCGAACTCTAACTATTGTTCATGTTCTTGTTAGCGGAATTGGCAGGCAGCTCTTAAATTTGAAATATATTTTATATATCAAAGTCTTTGGAGTTACTAATAAAATTTACTTTCTCCGATTGCTAAGTGGAATTAGTTGTTTAATTGTTTACAACGGCTTTGAATACTTAGACAACAAATCCCTGTTAAATAATTTGTCTTTAAACTCGAGTAGCTATCATATCAAAACTTTGATAGATTTTTTAACCAAGCACAATATATAATAATATTTTTTAAACCCCTGCAAAGGTTATTATAATTTTGCCGTGATTAGTATAATACATTGAAGGAGACATATCCAAACCCATAAAGTATATACATATATTCTAGATTAGCATCAGGAGCCGAGTCGATCTAGCTATGTTCATTCGTTCGTCTGTCTGTCCTTCCGTCCGTCCGTTTCCCCGTCTGTTTGTTTCTATGCGAACTTGTCTCTCAGTTTTAAAGCTATCATCTTAAAATTTTTCATAGTTCCGTTTTTCCGTTGCAGGCAGTGAATATGCTGAAACCGACTGGATCGGAGATCAAACGAACGATCGGTCGCAAAGTAGATTCTTGTATGGCAAAGTTTTTTGCTTATCAATATATCTTGACTAAACTCGGTATTTATTGGTTTCAATATGCCACCTATGTATATATATGCAAAACCATATCAATATCGGATCACTACATCATATAGCTATCAATCGGTCGAAAAGTATGTTCTTGTATGGCAACATATTCTGGTTTTTTAAGATATTTTAATTAAGCTCAGCATGTAAAATTTTTTACTATTCTTACATATCTGCAAACCCTTAGGGCAAATGTCTAGAAGGGTATTAAAGCTTCGGCGTGCCGAAGATGTGCTTAGTTTTTGGTTTTGATTTAACTTACCGCAAAGCTACGCGACTATATTGAGCATGCCAGGAAATCGCAATGTGGTTATTTACAGTATTAGTAAAGCATTGAAGAAATATTAATTAATGCACATAGATAGTTAAACAGATGGTTTAACGAGCTGCTGTTGCTTACCGTGGCGCCGTCCTCCTTGCCGGGCCTCAGGCCAGATGCACACATGTAGGTGCTGGCTATGGTTTTGATCTTTTCGATGCCACTGAATTTCGGTTTCAAGAGTAACTGCAAGATACGCCAATTGTAGATAAATCATGAGGGTGTGTCCTGTGCTTACCTTATCGAAGTCGCAGATGATCTCATTCAGGAGACGCAGGCACTCCAGGCCCTGCTTATTAACGTCCGTCTCATCGTAGAACTCCTTGTAGTTGGGTATGGAGGCAAACATGACAGCCACACAGGAGTAGCTCTCATGATACAGCTCCGTGGAGCGCTCCAGATGCAAAAAGTGTGTCGCCACGTGAGCCGGCAGAATATTCTCGAGCAGTATCTAAGTGAGACAAATGAATAAAATAACATCTTGTTGGCAAGTGTGATTCGATTATAGTATAGTATTTACCTTGTTGATGCCTCGCATGGTCTCGACCTCCTCCTGCTCGACCTTAAGCTTGGCCTTCCACAGAAAGTCCGTACGTGCCACATATTCGCCCTGACGGTCTAGAGTATGCAGCACGGCAATCACCAGCAACAGCAGCAGAAAGCCTTTCACCTCCAGTGGTAATCTGGTTGTAAATTGCCTGCTGTAGCTTAAGTTTCCTTGGGTTCATTTAAGACTCACCCATTATCATAGTTGAGCAGATTGTACTGTACATAGAGATCGCTATAGCCGAGCACAATCACCTGTCCGATCAGAGCCAAGACCATGGCGATCAGCTTGAGTATAAATCCAGAACGCAGGAAGGCCGATATCGCCGCCAAGCTGACGGCGCAGCAGCAAAGAAAGATCGGAGCTTTGGGTATGGCATGCGCAATGTCCAGTGGCTGCAGATCTTCCAGAAGTGTGCTATTGAAGCTATCGCTGGTGGAATTGGTGCCATTGCCGGCTGCATAGGGCAACTCGTCGGGCAGCGTGTAGTTGATCTGTTGCGAATCGTTGCGTTGCTGAGGTATTGAATTGAACAAATCTGGGCAGCTGTTGGACTTACCACACTGAATACGGCACAGGATGAGATGAGTATGTTGACAATGATGAACATGGCCATGCGCAAGAAGCGACTGCTGGCCACCACCTGGCCGGGACCATTGCGCTCCGTGCTCGAGGCATGCACATCCGGCACGGACATGTTGCTCAGATAGAGGAACAGCGCAAGGGATATAAAGCTGGCCAACAGCGAGCCGAGCAGCGCCAGGTTCCTGTCAACGAGCATTCAAGTCTGAGTTAAGCAAATCGCCACCGGGATTAGATCTCACCTACAATTCGATTACAATCAGCTGCACCACGGCCAGCGAGAGGAAGAGCACAAATGCGCATATCAGGTCGTAGCGGAAGTGCGTGTCCGGCTGTTCTCGGTACATGGCCTCCCGAGGCGTATTCCGGTACCACATGGTGAACGGCTTTAGCTCTGTGGGCGGCCCCAAGAAGTTAAAATTGAAACATTTACGCTCCGGCGGCAGCAAATTTGATTCAATCATGGCAATGCTCTGCAAGGGATAATACATGTTTCTCAGTTTGCTATCCTCTGGCGGAAAAGGAGCTACCGGAGCAGCCCGAGCAGCAGCAACAGCAGCCGGCGCCCGATGGTTCCATAATATGCCTGTTGCTTGTTTACTCAATTCAACCGAACCGACAAACTCAACAAAATCCGCAAATCCAATTGAATTTAATTCAATTTAATTTTAATGCTGTTCCCAGCGGCGGCTGCCTCTGCTGCTGCTGCTGCTGCTGCTTGACCCTTGGCAGCTGGAAAAACTATGGCCTTCAGCCAACCCACCCACCCACACTTACCGCCAGTCCAATGTTTTTCACCAGCTTGGATTCGGCAATATTGGCAAAGGGTCGATCGGCACCCCAGCATTCCACATATTTGGTCATCTTTGAGGAGGGACGATTCCGTGTCACATGACCTAGAATCATAAATAAATCAATTCAATTTTATGTAATGGCCCAGATTTATTGGGTTCTCCACCCACGAAGAGGAAAAAACCTAAAACAAATTTACATTAGTGGGTACTCTGTACCCATTAAGGCGGACAGACGGACATCCTTTCTGGGCTATATGGAGAACTCGTCCGATTTTTTAAACTGTCCAATTCCGCGTGAATATGAAAATCGCATTATTATTTTCACTCGTTGACTTTTAAGCTACGTGTTAATTCGCTTGCGAGCTTCAACACAATATTTAATCAGTTTCATTCATGTTGCAAGCAAATTTACACGTTCCATGCCAAGTCCGCATTAAAAATGCCATCAAATTGGCAGGTGGAGGCACGTGGCGCACCATATTAAAAGCCATAAAAGCCAACAGAGGACCGCAGCTGAAGTGGCAAAGGGGACAAAGCTCAGCTGGCCGTCAAAAGGAGCTTAATTGCCAACGTTGGGCAGTTGCTGTTGTTGCTGGTCCTGGTCCTGGCCACAGGACGCGCCTTTTGCCGTGTTCAACTTTGCACAAAGGCCAATCCACAAACAAATGCAAAAGCACATCAAATTTATGATGCAAAACTTGGCACACTAGCGATAAAATTATGCACAGGCTGGAGCTCATTTTCGAAAGTGATTTTCAACTGTTGCGTTTCATGGGCTTTCATTTCCATTTCCACATCCACTTTCCCTCCCTTTTCCCATTACCAGCTGCAATCTGTACAAGTCTGCCGCAACTCACCCGCATGACTGCGAAAACTTTCGCCGCTGTGTATGGACAATTTGCGTCCCTCGATAAAGGCGCCGGAGGAGCGGCGTCTGTCGGCGAAAGACATCAGACCTGGTTGGAAGTAAAGCAAGAAATTAAATAAGTTAACGACTCAAATACCCTAATAGAGCTTTCATATTTCCCTTTTGCCATTTTAAAGGGGGTTTTAAAATAGAGTAGAGTTTTTCGTGTAGAGTTTTTCCGGCACGACGAGCACGAATTTGGAATTTTTAAACACGCACGCAACACGGCAAACATTTCAGTAAACACGAGCACGTCGTGCTGGGTCGTACTTCGTTCGTGTCACGAAAGAAAACACAACACGCGCCCAACTCTATTCTATTACAATATTAATTGCAAGGCGTCTAAGAACAGTTTGTGAACCAATCCCAATTTGTTTTCCTATTTCGATCGAAATATCCAATTGGAATGCTTGGTCAATAGTTAGGTTCTTGTCTTGAAAACTTATTTGTTGTTCCAGATATCTTGAGCAAACTTGGTATTTACGAGTCTTACTATGCTCCTTATATATGAAAAAAAAAAATATTTTTATATATTTAATAAGTACCTCCAGAGAAAGTTTAGTCAAAAAGTTAGTTTTTTCATGCAATTCTTTTCTGCATAGGAAGATCACCTGACCAAACTCCGCAATTACGAACTTCACTATTTACTGGTCGGAAATAAAACTTTTGTATAAAAGTACTTCAACTAGGGTATTTGAACTTCGGCATGGCGAAGTTAGGAGTTCTAGAGTATTGTGCATGTCATTCTTTAACAAGTATGCTAATGAAGGAGTCTTAACCAAGATCCGCAATTACGAACTTACCAATTTTCTGAACATATCAGCAAAACCGTATCTAAGCGGTCAACCGGTCGGAATAAAACTTCAACTAGGGTATTTAATCTTCCGCATGGGGAATCTAGAAGCTCTAGAGTATTCTGCATGTCATTCTTTAATAAATATGCTAATGCATGCCTTCCATTTTCTGCACAAGGAAACAGAAGTACCTAAATCTCAAGCAACTTCTTGTAGCCCCTTAATGGCTTCTTATGATGGCTAATCCCAGCGTAGCCACTTACCCTGAACGGATAGCTTGCGTCGGGAGCGCTCAGGTGCCTCGGCCACAGTCAAGCTGTTGGCGCCGCCGGCGCCTGTTGCTGCTGTTGATGTGGGCGTGGCGTTGGCTGCATTGGATGCAGGTGCCGATGCCGATGCTGATGCGGACGGTGGTTGGGTGCCGCTGTTGGAGATGTTGCTTTCGCTGCCGCTCATGCTAAGCAGATCATCGGCGGGCAAGGACAATGCAGTCGACTTGGGCGCTGACTCGGAAGCGTTCGAGTCGCCGCTGCCGCGATGCGCTACATTCGGTGGCGCCTCGCTGCTGATTTCTGGCTCCAGCTGCTTGCCAACCAGGGGCTCAGTGGCAGCGACATCGTCCTCCTCTTCGGATAGCTCCTTGATGGACATGGAGGCGGCGGAGGTGAGTGGCGCATGCAGCACGCCATCCTGGCTGTTGGTAGATGTGGGTGAAAGCTTCTCGGCCGCATCTGCTGCGGCAGCATTTGCGGAACGCGTCTCAGCCGGCAGCAGCTTTTCAGTTACATCGTTGTCTTCCTTGGGCAGCACGGCAAGCTCATCTGCAGGCTCCGTGTGCTCCATGCACTCCACGACCCGCGGCACGCTGTGCATGTAGGCAGGCTGTCGTTGCGGATAGGTGATAGGTGAGTTAGTAAGGCGCCTAAGTCTTGGCACACACGGCACCTACCTTGGGCGGCACAATGAGATAGGTTTCGATTTTATGGTCCGCCAGATATGCATCGCGGCCGCCGCCCTCGCCCTGCTCCACCTCAAACTTGTCGCCCAGAAAGTCCAAAGTTTGCTTTGTGATGTGCACACGTCTGTTAAAAAAAAAAAACAAAAACATTTACCACCAAACGCAGCAGGTGAACAACACGTGAATTTCAATATATTGTTCTTTAACATGCAAATTAAGCAACCTTTAAACAATGTGCGTCGCCTGCCATTTCCTTTTATTCGATTGTAAATTTATTTATGCTTTTCTTACGCATCCTCAAGGTACTCGTGCGTAACACGCTGAATGAGCTCCTAAATTTCATTTGGCTCATTGAGCAACGTTTCAATTCAATTTCAAATAATTGCAGGCTACGTGTGCAAGCACTGGGAACCGAAATATTCGGATACAGATCATTTGACTCGAATAGGAACAGAAAGCTGTTGTTTTTAAATAGATTGGAAAAGGGAATAAGTTGGAAGTTTATTGTCCAGCTAGATTTTTGACTGTGGGAAGAATCTAAAAAATAGTATTAATACTCCCAAATCCATTTAATTGTTTGATCTGTGCTTAAAGAGAGCATTTTAATTAAGTACAATTACGGCTCTGCCAGGCGAATAAATTCGAAAAATGATATACTCAAAGGTGCCTGTCAGTTGCCTATTTTTAGGCCAGACACAGCTCTAATTACAGGTAGTACAGGCCACCTTAGCTGCCTTCCATTGCAGTTGCAGGTGGAGCCCGTAGGCAAGAGGCGTGCCTAATTGGAACGCCCATGAAGACACATTTAAATTGCCATTATGACGTGTGCCGCAGCAGCAGCAGCAGCAGCAGCTACTTGCAGCTGCTTTAAGCCGCTGCCGGGCAGGTTCGTGTTCGTATTTCTAGTTAGCTTTTGGCCAGGAAACTTACCCCGCAACGCCGCCGCTCTCCATGTGATTGGCCAGGGTAACATCATCGCTCCAAACATCAAATTGCCACTTGCGTAGGCCAAGGACGCCGCAGAGCACGTTGCCCGTGTGTATGCCAATTCGCATGTCAACATTTATGCCGGTCGCCTCACGCACGTGTCTGCCAGAATAATAGAACCAAACGAAGGGCAAACAATGAAAGCCGTTCTGTTTCCAAAGCATATATGTACCGGCGACATATTTACATACTTATGCACTAACTAGTTCTATGGTTGTGTAACAAGCACCATTTTTATGAGCCATAAAACGACTGGCCAAGTCCAAGTCCAGCCCTGATGTATGTATGTATGTTATGCGGCTGGCCGAGACACTGGCCACTCGTATAAATACACGTGTCCATCGAGTTACGAATAGACCAACAAGTCCTTGAGTTATTAACATTAAATAGTATTTTCTGTGGTGCGGTGTTCTTTCTATTTCCTGCGCCAAATGAGACGCAACGAAAGTAAATCGACTTGGAAAACAAATCACTTGGGAGTCCTTTTCGGTATATTTGTTTTTTAGCTTTTGTGTGTGCGGGTCATTGGGTTTGTTTTACGATTGCAACACTTACACAAACAAACAACAGCATATGCCTGTGTGTGGAAGTATGCATACAACAATAAACAGCACCTTTTCTCAAGGGCCAAAGTTCTTGGGAGGCGGCCGTCTTAATTTGTTAAAGTTTTGCGAATTTAATTTAATTATTCAGAAGTATGACTACTCAAATGTGCCATATTCTGAGAACTTCCGTGCCTTACAAACCCGTCCCGGGCACTCATAATATAGTGGGTATATGTGGGTATCTAAAGGCCATTATTTAAACATGTTGTTCGGAGCTCAGTTTTTGTTAAGTTAAATTAGATGATACGGGGAAGTTGTGGCAAATGCGGGCATGCCTGGAATTCAATTGTGCTCAGGTAAATAAACAAAATGTGTTGCCTACTTTTGTGCGCATCGCAATTTTTATTCTCCTAGACGCACACAATCGAAGGATATGCAAAAAAAAATAAATCCAACGCAAATAAGGACTGCTCTACTACACAATTACACTTTCACCTTTCAAAAATTTGACATTTCCATGAGGAGCAAAGTAGAAAAGTCGCTTTTCTGTTTAATGGGCTGCATCTGCATGGCACAAACAAAGCGAAAAAAGCAACTTGAGCCACAACAGTCGTCCAGAGATTGAAAAGCCAAATGCCTTCCGGCAAAGAACAAAAGAAATACTTAAAGCAAAATAAAATGAAATGAAATGTAAGAAAGCGGGCGACCCAGAACAAAATAATAAACACAATAGAAATGTGCGCATTGCCAAATAAAACAACAAAAAAACAAAAGACAAAAAATAATGCTGAGTAAGACAAGCCGAACAAGCCATACTCTTCCATAAAAAAAAATATTGATAAGATGCTCGAGAAATATGAGAAATATATTTAAAAAAGTTTAACCGCATCAGCTGGACGCTAATACCCGATTTGTAGGGTATACGTTAGAGAGTTGTAAACAATTTCGGACATTATGTTCCTGGTCCTTGGGCACTTGCGCATAACTTCTGGCATGTAATAAAATGGCTTTTGTGTCGATATTGTATATTGTATTTTATGTTATTTTGGTTTTTTTCTGCGTATTTTTTTGTGCCCGTCTCTTTTATTGCATAATACGTTTTTAATAGGCGCCATAAAAACTGGATACGTGTCTATCTGGTCGCAATTAAAGCTGACATACGAAAACATTAAGCCGACAGCAAAGCGAAGGCAAAATAACAATATCATGACATCTAGTTAAGCCACACATTAAAGCTTAACATAAATCTACTTTGTGGATTGATATATAAAGTAGAAAGCGTGTACAATTTATTGTTGCATGTGTAAGCATACATCCAATTGTTTGCACTTGTGTCAAAGATGAGTGTGCTTATCCACCTATGCACCTGTCCACCTAGGGCCGACAGGAACTATCAAAGTGCTGAAAGTAAAACAAACGTTTACACAAGCCCTGCCGGCAACACACACACACACACACACACACCTGCACTGTAAAATCAAACACCAAACGGCAAGTCAAAAGGGTCGGCCAACGGCAAACATGTCGTATACGTAACGCGCGCGTCTGTGTTGACTTGTTAGCAGAGTAACTCACCTGATGGCATCGATCATTTGTAGGCCCATGTTGACGCAATTGGTGGCATGCTGCGGCCTTGAGATGGGCAGCCCGGACACGCAATAATAGCAGTCGCCCAGAATTTTAATGCGCAGGCATTGGTTCTCCTTCAAGAGGCACACAAGTTTAGGCAAAGGTTCAACTGTTTGACCTGTTGCTGTACTCACCTGGGCTATTTGATCGAAGCGACCGAAGAGATCGTTGAGTGTCTTGACCAAATCGCTGGCCGTTAGGGATGATGAGAGCGGCGTAAAGTTAACAATGTCTGCAAAAAGTATTGTGACATTTGTGTGCCGCTGCACGTGCAGCTCGTGAAAGCGCGTGGCCGACGTGGAGGCCTGGCCGCCGGCACGCTGACACGCATCCGCCATCTTCAGCATAATGCTGCGCTTGACCTGCACACAAATAATAAAAGCAACGAGCATGTGAGTTCATTCAGCAGGAAACCAGGCCAATTACTCACCTCTGCGGCTATGTATGCGGGTATGACGCTCAGAAGCAGCTGCTCCTGTTGCTCCCGCTCGCACTCAAGTTTTACGCGCTGTTCGATTCCAGTGCGTGTGCCATCCACGGTGCGATTGTGTGCGGCATCCGACATGATGCGATAGTATAGACCGGAAACGGATGCACTCGCCAACATCACAATCTCCCCAAAGAGCTTAGCGAGGGAGGGTGGAGAGAGGTAGAGCGAGAGAGAGAGTTAAATGGGGTCATGTCAAGAACATTGAATAATAGAGCCAATTGGCAGGCGGCAACCGAACCCAACAACGTTTTACCGCAGACCCGTAATCGGAATTCCCAACATCCAATTGTGTCCCAGCTAATTAACTCTGACACAATACCCACGCAATGGGTTCGGGTGGGTTGCGTACCAATTGTGTTGCGCAATTGAACCAGGGAAAATTTTACCAAAAGTTGGCCAAGTTATTTGATTGCCCGCTGTAAAGCAGATGTATTTCGAGCTTCTCATGTTAGTGGCAATAAATAGTTATGCCAATATTAATTGGCCAATTATGGTTTAGTTATTTATACAACTAATTGCAATTGACAGCCAATTAATTGGCACAGATAATGCATGCTTTATGCATGCTTCATAATGTGTGAAGAATTCCATGATAAATTAAAGTTTCTTGGCATTTTAAATACATATGCAGCAACTATCTCCCAGACAAAAATTAAAATAGATATTTTGTGAACTCCACTAAATCCTTTAAGAAGGTCATATTTTAAAGAAAGGAACGATGGAATGACTAGGAGTGGGTGATTCTTTCACTAGAATCCTCCCTTTCATACATAAGCTTTCATCATGTCCTAAATATCGCCTTTCTATGCGATTTTCATGAATTCAAGTAGGGCTTGCAGTTTTTGTCGTTAGTTTTTTGTGATAATAATTCATTTAAATAACTAACAAGTTCGATTTTCGTATTATAATCAAGCGTCAGTTTGTACATTTAGTTGCACTGCGACTCTCCCTGACCACATTTCGCGTGCAAACGCGAAAAAACAAAAGTAACTAATAATGTGGACTTAAAGCAAAAATACACTGCGTTTTAACTGTAAGGTACTTTTCGGACGATGATGCCTTTTCCACGATATATTCTCAACATGTACAACAAAAATAAAATGCAAAACTATTGCGAATGCAATGCGAAATGGGAAATGCAAATAAAAGCTTACCATGGGTAGGTTGGGCGCATAGTCCGGACTGGTGCCGATTCTGTAAACGATGTGTACGGCCGTCATAAATAACGCCAGCACCACGGAGACCGGCCAGGAAATGGGCAGCATCGTGTGGATGCCCTGTTAAGCAATAGACACACATTAAAGCACATATCCAATAATCCGCGCCAGGGATTCAGTTACTTACCAGAAACAGGGCGTACATGGGCAGGGGAGCCAGCTCGCCGCCGGTGATGGCCGCAATGGTGCCCAGCGAGAAGGTGGTGACAATGGCAAAGGCCAAGGCTGCCGCTGGCGAGCTGAGCACCGCCGGAAACTGCAGCGCCGTCAGTATCGAGCCAGAGATTAGGGCAGCCAATACCAGCAGCAGGGTCTGCAACAGGTGCTGTAATCCCCAATACACATTTACTCTCAACGACCAGGTGTTAGTGCCAATGCCGATGCTCTTACCTGCTCGTAAACGATGCCAATTATTATGGACACAACACAGGCGACCAGCGATGTGACCAGGCCCGATCTGAAGAGCGACTTGCGCAGCCTCTGCCGGTAGCGTGTATATAAATCGTTCAGGTGTATATCCTCAGCTGCGAGCAAACAAAAAAGTCAGTTATTTTCCCCTATTAGCTTTGCGTGTTAAATGGGCAATTTGTTTTAAGTACGCGCTCGGCACAGCTAAAAGCTGCCCAACATTTCAACTGTGGCGTTTCTGAAATTTTATATCTGCGTGTGCCCCCCAATTATAATAATAATGATATATAAATATAGATTGTTTGGCTTGTAGCTTGAATTTAAGCTACATTCAAGTTGAGAACAAAGAATTGAATTCATCAAATGTCCTGTTCATAAATAACAAGCAAGAGTGTCCGTCTAAAAGATAGCCTATAATCAACTTTGAGTTTACGCTGCGTTTGGGCTTCATTTTTGCCTTGGAACCTCATGGAAATTGTATTCGTGAATAAGTTATCTATTGATTATCTGCTCAGATTAAAATGTTCAGGGCTTAAAGATGGTTATCAAATGTGTGTCCAAAAACAAGGATACGTTTAATTAAGGGAAGATTGGGAAAGATCATCAAAACGTTAAATTTAAACTATTCTGTGTAATCCTAACGATTTGGTGAATCTGGCTTGAGTATAAGCTATAGATACATATTCTAGAAAAAATCCATTCTTTACACTGAATACCCTTTCTTATAATACACAAAATTTATATTAAATCAAATATAAAGTCTTTGACCAGCGTGACTCGGGCCAATTAGAGGCTCGTAGCTGCTTCCTTCTGTTACGTAGCATCGCATAAAAACAGTACACCCCTTTTTTATGCCCATTTTCCTAGAGGGTACAAGGAGCATATATCAATTACACAAAAGCAATTGTGGCTAAAACTCTCGTTAATAAACGAACAAACGCAAAACAATTATCAGCAAATTATGCAAACGTTTATTAAGCACAATTATAAATTATGCAGTTAGCAGACATCCCACACACACACAGAGAGAGAGAAACAATTGTATACCTCATTAGGACGACACATAGAGTCAAAATCAAAAGGTCAGAACGCCCTTCGATTGCTCAACACATCGAAATTAACATATTTTTTTTGGCTTTGTGTTGTGGTTTATTTTATTTCTGTGCGTATGTAAATCGATACGGAGAGTAACCATGTGGCCTGCTAATTGGCGGCATTTGAATTCTTTGATTTATTTATGGCACAGACATTGTTGGACACTGTTCGATATCTGGCCTCCCAGATTGTGTGTGTGTCTGTGTGCGTGTGTGTGTGTGTGAGAACTGTTTATTTTTAGGGGGCCAAACCTGGGCCAGGTGTTGATTGTTTATATTGCTTAAATTTTATACTATGCAGGCGAGTCCAGCATCGATTTTTTTTGCCAGTCCAAGAAAACTCACGAATATACACAAGGGCGTTTTTATTAAATACGAATGTATTTGTGAATGGCCGAGCAGACTTGAAGGGTCAAGTGCGTCTGGCTGCCGGCCTCTGCTGTTGACACACAGCCTGATTAATTAACTGAATGGCAACTGAGTTGGGCAAATTACTTGCGAGTAAAGATAAAAACACTTAAATGTGCTCTTATACTTCTTTCTCATAACAAATTTAATGACAATGCAACGAAAATTAAATCGAAAAGACAAAACAAGGAGACAAGACTTTATCGAATCAGCGAGATTACCGGATGTATTCAACATACTTTAAAATATGTCATTGAATATTTAATCTGATTGAGTATCCATTGAGTACACAAGCATATATATCAGAGGGTATGACATTTTAGCTCCCCTTCAACTCAATAAAGACTGCAAAATCAACATAAATAAAGGATATAAATGATTTGAATGCATTTATTTTTATTAATATGACATTTAACAATTTTTATGTTAACTCTAGCAGCTGCGCATAAAAAACCGCACTCAGCCACAAGCTTGAAACGGGCATTAAGGATAAATGTCGCATACCCTGACAGGATGTGTGTTAAACTCAGCAGCACATGCTGCAGGCAAAATGGAGACCAAATCAACCCAGTCACTTATTGACGAGGGTAGATTAACTACTTAGTAGCATTCGCTACAATATTGCTTAGAACGGGGCAAGTTATCAAATATCCGAAAGAAACTCGATCTGCGCAGCCACTAGGAGGACTTACAGCTAAAATTTCAAGTCTCTAGCCCTTATTGGTTCTGAGGTCCTTGCGTTCATACATACGGACGGAGGGACAAACAGACGGACGGACGGACGGGCGGACAGACGCTTGATGCTGATCAAGAATATATATGCTTTATGGGGTCGGAGATGCTTCCTTCTGCCTGTTGCATACATTTGCACAAATACATAAAACCCCTTTTACCCATTTTTAATGGGTTCAGGGTATAAAAACTGCCCAAGAATATTAGGCATATATTATGTGTACCTATTTTGCATAATATTATTTATTTTCGGGAAAAAAAACTTATCAGCTCTTTACTTATTGCATTAATGCAATTTTATTGGCATATGTATAAGAGAAGGCGCATTAACCTGTAATATATTTATCTCTAATATGCCTTTAAAAAGAGCCCAAATAGAGAAGATATAATATATTATGTGTACATATTTTGCATAATATTATTTATTTTCGAGAAAAACAATTTATCAGCTCTTTATTTATTTCATTATACAACTTTCTAACATATAAAAACTGCCCAAG
Source organism: Drosophila borealis (assembly GCA_035045885.1). NCBI lineage: Eukaryota > Metazoa > Arthropoda > Insecta > Diptera > Drosophilidae > Drosophila > Drosophila borealis. The sequence continues at coordinate 6,488,045 of JAWNOR010000211.1, forward strand.
AAGATAAGACATATATTATGTTTACTTTTGCATAATATTATTTACTTTTGAGAAAAATAACTTGTCAGCCAGTTATTTATTGCCTCATTGAAACTTTATAGCACATGTCTAAGAGAACGAATTACTTTCTGAACAGCCCTCGGAAATAGTCGTTGCCGCGTGCAGCGGCTGCCTTCACTTGTTTATTCTCTGCAATCAAACAGAAATTCTTTTGAAAGCGTTGGCTAAACTCACACTCACACCCAACCACACACTCACACACCCACACACCCACACACCCACGCACACGCGCACACACACACTCCCACACAGATGTGTGTGTGTGAAAGGCTGACAGATTCGCTTGTGTGTCTACGGCATTGCTGCGCTGTAGGTCATAAAAAGTAAAGCGAAACAGTTGAAGAGTTTGGCATCGCACAGAGCGATGCTGACTGTAAGGCTTTTGGCATAGATTTAATACGACAGTATCGTAAAGGAAAAGCCGCAACCGCTTTTCACTGTTTTCCCTGTGATTAAGTGCAGACACATGTCAAAGCATTCAGCGAAAGAGACCCCTTCGAGTGAATTTGTAATGCGCTGAATTTGGATTGACAATGTGAAGGGTTAGGCTGCAATCCTCTTGCCGAGATCAAATACTAGCTAAATTAAAAATGTTATATGACAATCAGGCGAGCCATGTAAATATGGTCAAAAGCCGAATCAGTAAGTTTAAAATAGGCTACAGATGAAGTTTATTTTTGTTAGCTTTAATAAATTCTGGTAATCATCATGTTTAGAGCGAACGCAGATTCGAATACTACAAATAACATAATGTCGCATGCCATACGTCGTTCCCAGGTAAGCGTCATCTTTGGCTTGTGGTCAACTCTTTGAGAAACTGTTTTTACAGTTCGCCTTGGAGCGAGCAATGGTCGATCAGTGTTTGATAGACGATCAATATTTCAATTTGTTATACAAAAACTATGATGCCAATATTCCTGCCACAAGCAACAGGACGCACGGCATCGGTGAAACCGCCCACGTCAGTTCCAGCTCAAATAGCCTGGATTGGCTTCAAAATGATAACGATAAGGCCTGGACATCCAGTCTGCTCGACTACAGGAATATGGATGCGGAATTAACACGCCGTAAGCAAATGATCTGCATACTCCATGATAAGTAAGAGTAGGAGTTATCATTATTCCACCCTTTTAAATGCAGTACAACTCGAATGCGAGAACATAGAGTCGACTATGGCCAGGGTTGGATCGGGTACTGTGAGCAGTAAGTATCAACATGACTGCGAGATACTCTTTTCGACGGTGTTAGGGACTTCTTCATAAAATATGACTGAAGTAGATGCCCAATCAACTTGATTTTATGACTAGCTTTAAGCCAGTGGGGGTTATAGATTTAGAAAATCTCATCTTATGCGGATAATCATGAGTAATCATGTCCAAATATCCAATTGTATATATTCAAAATTTCAACACTAGCTTTAATAGCATCTAAGGGGCAAACGGACATTCCAATTTTCTCATTTCCTGTTTGTGAAGAGGGACTTTATCTCCCATCTCCCACCTTTAAACAACTTCCCAGATAAGCCCGCAGAGACTTCAGAGCAGCCCAGTCGTGAATTTTATTTAATTGGCTCTGCACTGCCAACTGCTGTACGTGTGCCACCTCCGACACGTCCTCTATCAAGAATCGACCTGAGTCTGAACGCTTCGGCTCTGGCAACACCAGCTGCCAGTGCTCCGGTACGACATCGTCACTTAAGCACCCTGGAAGAGATCTCCTACGGGCTGCCGCCATTGTCAATGATTGGGGGATCGAATGTGGCCAGCGTCAACAATGTAGGATTGCCTCCATTGCCGCCCAACCCGATCAGATCGGCCTCACCAGGTCGCCTTGCTGTGGAGCAGCCGTCGGCGAGAAAAAAGGAATCGGATGTGTCGCCGACGCCAATGGCGACGCATATGGAACCGTACAAATGTCCGGTCTGCTTGAAATGTGTCCGTCAACGGAAGCCCGCCTCGACCATATGCGGTCACGTGTTTTGCAGCAGTTGCATCAAGACCGCATTGCGCGCCACATGCAAGTGTCCTGTGTGCCAGAGATTGATGACCACACGTCAAATTTTCCGAATATTCATTTGAACCATGTTTGAGTGATAAGTTTCGTTTTAAAAATTCATTAAATTCTTTCGATATGCGCCAGAAGATATGCAATACTTTTTTTTGGACCAAACCCACATGCTTGTTTATATTACACATACGCCGTGTGCACAGTTTGCACACACATAAACAGCAACAAATTACGAGCAAAAAAAATCTCTCAAGGGCAACTGCAACTGCAGCCTGCCGCAACAACAAGCAGCACACCACCTGCTGCAAGATTGTAAATTACGTGCCCGAAGTCGTGGCAAGTACTATCACAAGCCATGCCACGGCACCGTGTGCCGCATGCCAAGGCCAACAATATGGTCCGGCCGCACGTTTCAGTCGCCTTCATTTATACGGCAAACATTGCCGTAGATTTTCTCCAAAGTTACCAATAATCAGCTCACTAAACAGCTATCGATTTGTATTTGTTGTGAAATTCCAGTCAATTTATTATTCAATGCATACATTTTTAATAAATTAGACTTTAATAGATATTTTACTAATATCTGTCAAGTCATCAAAATTGGAAAACTCATTTGAACATGTTTTCCCTTTTTCTTTGCCCTTTAAACTCTTCACTCATGTGGTTTAAAAATTGTCTAAATGTCTTGCACTTACCGCAATTCCAAAGTTTGCACTGATTCAATTGGCAGTAAACTCGTTTACGATTTAACTGTTGGCCACAAAATAAATCAACAGCTTGGCCTTAATGAATAATGTGAATGCTGTCTGAAAGCTATCATCAAGAATTGTGGAGCTGCCCCACAAATTGGCGACACACAAAGCGCAGGCCATACAAATTTCCCAGTGACAGAATCTGCCAATGGCAGAGATGGGGACAGCAGGTAAAAAAGAAAATGTCATGCCATCGCATTAATCAAGCTGCACTCGAACACTTTTGCCATGGGCCAGTGTCAATGCCAAAATTGACAACTAGAACTGTTGCACAGTGAACATTTTTTTGAAAATTGACTGACAAAAATGTGAAAATATATTTTACCAAGACAATGCAACTATATGCTGCTATATATAACTTGAATTTAAGGAACTTCATGTATTTGCTTTTCTGACTCCATTTAAATATAAGTTCGACCACTGTGCAGGAAGACAGCACAAGAATGCCGACACCCGGGGCACGTATTTCGCTTGTTTCTCTTGCACACAATGTGCGACTATTTTGCAATGTTTTTTAGTACACAACGATGGCCTCCCACATATATTTATTGTTGTGCGTGTGCTCCCTAAATAATGGCCACCTAAGACAACAGCCCAGGCCGAACTTGTCACCAGTGCCACGCACTTTTTCCAATTTCATTTCGTTGAGTCGTCTCGTATTTGTTACCTTCATTCAGAACCGGAGCATGTCAGTCAATCAGCCATTTGAGTGCAAAACGCTTAGCTTTTCAATATTGCAAACGGAGAATAGTTCAGCCAGACTTTGGGATCTGTCCTTGGGCAGCTTTAAATCTAATTTTTGGACTCGTTTTCTAGTAGTTTTCTCCAGCGAAAGTTGGCTTTAAGAAAATCAATAGAATGTTGCTTAAGCTGCAAAAAGTTTTAGCTGAGTTGCACTTTTAATCGACTATTAATTTAACTATAAATATTATTTAGATTATAAATATAAATATTTTTAAAAGTATCAATTTATTTAACTGACGAAAAACATACATAAGTATTTTGATTTTGCTCGCTTTGCTGTTTATCGTTAAAATTCACAACGAGTTTAAGAATCAAACATCTTGCAAGGCCTCTACAAACCCGGAATCGATTGCCAAGTTAACTGATTATAGAACATCAAGTTTGTTAAGCCCTGCACCAATTAAAAATGCGTACAAAGGGTATAATAGTTTTGTGCAAACAGGCAAAAGGATTTTCCTGGTCAGCATCAATTGGGGAGTCGATATAGCCATGTCCGTCTGTCTTTCCGTTTCTCCGTATACATGAACGCATTTAAGACAGAACCTATAAAAGGGAGGTTTGACATTTTGAACATAGGTCCTCCCACTGCCCGCTCAATAAGAGTTCAATTCCGACAATCGATAACTTGTCCTGTTTCCAAGCTACTGATAAAAATCGATATAAAAATATTTTATAGCTATGCCGTCATTCCTCATTATACAAACTACATACCAATTCAAGCCACTATTTTATTGCTATTGTCTTTTTGAGAACATACGAATATGTTATAGCACAATGAGATCAACTGCTGAAAATTTCATCAAGATCCGTTAAGAAACATAGAAGTTGTTGAAGAAAATGTGTGGCAACCACTTGGCTGCAAGCGCAAAGCGCAGCAATTTCTGTATACATGTGCACACAGTTACACATACAGACACAAAAATAGAATTTCATTTGCAATTGTTTCGTTTATCTTGCTCTGTGTATGTATATTTTAGTTCATTTTGTTTTCATTGAGACTGAATTCTTGATATGACTGTGAGGTTAGTTGAAGGTAGAAGAAGGTTCAGGCTGTTCCCTACTTGGGCACTCCCAACTTATTATACCCTTGCAGAGGGTATTATAATTTTGTCGTTAAATGTGTAACGCATATATATTCTTAATCAGTATCAACAGCCGAGTCGATATAGCCATGTCCGTCTGTCTGTTTCTATGCAAACAAGACAATAAGTTTTAAAGCGATTGTCATGAAACTTTGCATTCGGTCCTCTTTCTATTGCAGGACATAAGCTGGAACCGGCTGGTTCGGGCCACTTTATCATATAGCTTCCATAGGCACGAATAGTCGAAAATGCAGTACTTGTATGAAAACTATTTGTTTTTAACGATATCTTAACCATACTTGGCATTAACTTGTTTTCCCTGTGCTTCTTAGATACGGGCAGAGCAATATGAAAAGGTTGGGTATGCAAGGGTATTAAATCTTCGACGTGCCGAAGATAACCCTTCTTTCTCGTTTTTTTTCGGGTTCCCAATACAGACTACGTGCTTGCACTTAGCCTGTTCTTTTTAAGCTCAATTATTTAGATGCACTTGTCTGTTACTCAACATGTATTTTTATGACTCAATGCTTCAAGGCAGACACTTTTAGGCACTGCACCTCTTAAAGCGCTCAGAGCACTGAAAGTGGTCATCTAAGACTTGAGATAGACAACAGCTGCAGCTTATTTACTTCTTTGTCGATATCGATGGAATAGCAGAGTTAAGCCCACCGGGCAAACGATGTGCCATTTGTCGCAAATGTGAATTTAATATGAAAGAAAATAAATCAGTAGTATGCAAATTGAATTTGTCGCGAGGAGCCAACGATTTGCCAGACAAATGCGATTTATGATTGCCCAAGCTATCCTTACACCAGAGAGGCGATCAAAAGGCACGGGCATAACAAGCCGAATCATAGCTTCGTCAAATTGTAAGTAATATGCATATTTTAGTAATAAAAAGAAATCCCAACAATGGATGAGGCCGCATTTCCACTGTCAGAGCAATTTACATATATATGCTGCTTTTTTTTTTGCTTCTCCTACTTTTCCCAGCTCGTTTTATCTTTGGGCAATGTCGTCTAATACTCGTTCATGTTCATAGATGTAGATTTAAGTGTGTGTGTGTGTGTGTGTGTGTGTGTGTGTGTGGGTGTGGGTGTGCATGGGTGTGTGTGTGGCCCATGTGTAACCCCGGCATGCAAATCCGTTCATATTGTCTGACATTTCCACTAGCTGAGTGGCATAAATCTAATATGTGCCAAGCCAGAATATACACAGCCACAGCCATGCGTGATGAATGCAAACGAGGGTTTTGGGTGGTAATCGACGTCATCGACAATGATTGCCATATAGCACATGACACCGCATAATGAGCCGGAGCCAGAGCCAGCCAGATATACATACATATATGCAGAGGCAGCTACAGATACAAATTGAATGCTCAGTTATTTGAACTGCAAGCTGTTGGCCAAGCTAGTTTTTATTTATTTATTAAATTTATTAATTTAAACGGTCTAAACACTCTTCCTAATTAATCAATATATCAAATTATAAAAATTAAATGCTAAAAGCCTAATTAAAATAGACAATTTTGTTGTTTTATTTTCCGTTTTATTTGCCCCTTTTGCACAATTAATTTTGCCTACGGCTAAGAAGAAGGCTGTTAGTAGAGAAAATCGTGTTCTAAAGTAATAAATTAAAAATAATCCTAAATAACTACATTATTGATGAAAATACAGTAAATAGGAAAAAAGATAGAAAGGAGTAGTTAGTCAAGTCAAGAAATTTGTACTAGATATATAAAGTTTTAGGTAGATAGTATAAAGAGATAGTAATGGGAAAACATGTGGGAAAATATTTAGACTGTCCGGCAAGCTATGCCCCTGCTTATAGCTGGGAATGGTCAGCGAGTTTCCGAGGGTATCCTGAAAGCAACGATTTTATTGGGGGTGGAGAAAGTTCGGTGGAGAAAACGTGATACTATTGTATCTATCTTACTATTGTAGTTTTTGCACAACACGTGAAAAGAATTGTGCATAGCGTAATCTGTTGTGCACGTAGGTAGAAATAAGGGGTGATAATTCCTTGTAGGTCTAGACGAAAAAGAGAATTGAAGACGGCCTAACAGAAAAGAGGAATCTTTATCGCTTAAATCGTTATATATAAAACTGCGTGTCCGGACCGTAAGAGCTAGAAAGCTGAAAATTTCACCGTAGTTAGTTTATGTGAACATTAGGGGGTTTCGGGAAATTCCACCCGCAAGTATGGAAAAATCGCGAAAAACGTTTTTATAAAACTTTATTGTTTACCATCCGATCGGCCTTAAACTCAAATTCAAAGATCTTCGTTTGAATTCATTTGAAGGTGTTTCAAACTTTTCGAAATCTAAAAATCTAAACTCCTACGGTGGAAAGTGCATTTCAAAGAGATTTTTAATGAATTTTAAGTTTTGTTCGATTTGCAACAAGCTTAATTTCAAAGCTTTACATAGGAATATAATGAATATGTGTTTCAGCTATTTGGGAAATTCCACTCGCAACAGTGGTAAATTGGCGGAAAGTTTCAAAATCACTTTCAAAGCTTTTTGAGAACATTGATTTCATAATATACGTGCCACGGGCAAGGCCGGGTTATACCCGCTAGTAAATTTATAAATTTTTAGACTGAATATATATTTCTCATATTTTTTTGTTGCAAAGTGTACAATTCAAACGACGCTTAAAGTCAGTGTCAATTATCTAATAGAGTTCAATTTCTGGCATTTGCACATTATGCTGGCCAAATGGTTTGTTTATCTCGGCTTGCCCATATTTTTGCTGGCCAATCAATTTACAACTTTGCAGTCAATCACCAGCCCAGCCCTGTGAAAACGTACATTTAAGCGCAATCAGACCAAGCCAATTGCGGGCCAAATGGATTCGCCAACCAAAGGGGGAGCTTGGGCTGCAAATGCCAGACTAGGCCGGGAGCTGGGGTTGGGAGCTGGGGCTGGTTGGCTTGTCGCATCGTTGGCGCCATCGACGACGCGTCTCCCCTGGTGACGATCCCAGAAGCAGCAACAGCTGAATAAACAGCAATAACGACAAAATGTAGGCATCAACCGAGCTGAGCATAGAGCCGGAGCTCTCGGGCAGGGGCAGGGATCGGAGCTTGTGGCAACATGGGGGGAGCTGCACACAAAGCACTGAATACCGTTTCATCGACACTTTTTCATTGAATTCAATTAAAAGGCGAAATTGAAAATTGAAATTCAATTAAGATGCCATAAATACGTTAGGTGTGAGCTCTGTGCGTGTGTGTGTGTGTGGAGTGCAAACTGTACAGGCATCCACTCGATGATGATGGATGAGCTCATAGCTCCCGCTCCCGTTCCCGTTCCCGTTCCTGCTCCTGCTCCTCTGGTACTCCCTGCTAGGGACGCCCTGAGGATGTGTGGCCAATGATTTTCTTTTTCGCTATTATTTATATGGTCGCTTAGTGTTTTTATACCCTGAACCCATTGAAAATGGGTAAAAGGGGTATTATGTATTTGTACAAATGTATACAACAGGCAGAAGGAAGCATCTCCGACCCCATAAAGTATATATATTCTTGATCAGCATCAACAGCCGAGTCGATCTAGCCATGTCCGTCTGTCCGTCCGTCCGTCTGTCCGTTCGTATGTATAAACACACGGATCTCAGAACCAATAAGAGCTAGAGACTTGAAATTTTGGCTGTAGGTCCTCCTAGTGCCCGCGCAGATCGAGTTAGTTTCCGATATTCGATAACTTGCCCCGTTTCCAAGCAATCGATACAAATCGATATCGAAATTCTATTTTTTGAGCAATTTAGAGTCACCAAACTTGACATGTAGCTTCTAGAATAGTATATATGTATATATATATCAAATATATTTCATTTTGTACCTATCGCCTGTTGGAAGAAGAGGGTTCAGGGTATCCCTTAGTTGGGAGCTCCCGACTAGAACCTCTTACTTGTTTTCTGTGTTTATTTTTGCTTGTTTTTAAGGGCTCGTCAACACTTTGGTAAATACATTTGATGGTGGACCATTGATGGCGAATTAATTGATGCTGCAATCAATCATGAAAGCTGACATATGCACTGCTCATGATCTAATTAAGTGAGAAGAATGAGCCCCTCCCCGCAGTGTGCCATTTGCTAATATTCTGACAATATATCCATATATAATGAGAAAGAGAAGCCTCTAGCTAAGCTGGGCTTCTATTATATAACGAACTGCATTATGGAAACGAACTAAATATCCTCGCTTATCATGTTTAAACAGCTTGCACAAGTTCTTATTAAGAGGGAAAATTTGAAATGTTGTAAATTTATGGCAAATTATTAGAGCAGACATAATCAACTGTTTGCCAATTGATTGCACTCATAATTTGTAAAACCGCCAAGACAGTAGACGCAGCAGCTGCCTTCAATTAAAACAATAAAGCAACTAAGAATGTAGCCGGCCAAGTCCTGCTGAAGTCCTGGAGACAAAGTGCAAGCGGTTGCCGGAACTTTGTTGAACTTGCTGCTGCTGCTGTTGCAGGCAACTTGAGGACCCAGTTGTTGCCCCCCAAAGGGCAACCAGCCTGCTCAACCATGTTCAAGATTAAGTCGCAATTTCCATTCCATTCAAGATCTTTAAGACAAGTTTTCGCTTTAAGCCCAACTAACGTTGAGCTGGACAAAGCCGTAAAATTGATTAAAGCATTGAGTACTCTTAAAATCGCCTTAAAGTTCATCAAATTAATGGACTCGTCTTTCAGAGTAAAGCTTTAAAAGTGAGTTTCCGGCTAACATATTATACTTATTCTATTATGCCTGCAAATTGTCTTCGTTTGTCTTAACCATGGCGTATGCATAATTTATATACTTCACAAACACACACGCACACACGCACTCATATGTTTTATTGCTTGCTCAGCTGTTGATATACAATTTAAGCAAATTGCTGTTAATAGCTTCACGAATCCTAAGCGTATACGCGGCGTATGCGCAACATCTTCTTTCAGCTTAACTTTTTGCATTATTTGCAATTTAAGCAATTTATATTATAGCCTCATTAGCATCATGTGCGTGTGTGTGCCGCATCTTTGAGCGCCCATCTTTGTGCTAATGGAATTAAAATGAAAATTGAGTCAACAATATAATCACACTCCACACAGGCAGGATGACAGACATAATTTGGTTATCAGCACGTTGGCAAGCCCATAGAATGGGAATATGATAGTTTATTGATTAAATGAAGGTTGAGTAAATTTAATTTCTTGACCAGCAACTAGTATGAAGATTTGTTCGCAGTGCTCAGCTTAGCATTTACTTTCAAAACGAATATTATTATTTTTGTATTTCTTTAATTTGACTTTTTTTGTTTTGCATTAGAATCGAAAAGATGTGTTATGCGAATAGCTGCTGCTACTGCTTGTCATTACGGTCGGGCTGCATTGCGATTTCACTTTTTTCAATTTTCAACGCTGTCTTGAACATTGACTTCATTATCTCGATCCTTACTGGTAAAAGTTATTTGCCTAATTTGCATTTCATTTCCATCAAAGCAACATTTTTTTCCCCCCCATTTTGTAGACTATAAAGTGGCCCGAATAAAATATCTATTTCCAGGTAGTATTTAAAGCATATTACAAACTATTCATTTTTGTTTTAGATTAAAATGTTGTACTTTGTTTCAAGTAACCGATATAAATGTTTTGCTTCAGCTGGTGCCAGAATTTCTAATGATAATAGCCGCGATTTTCTTGTTCATTTACACAATAGCGGTAAGCATAAAGTTGATGAACTTAGTAAAAAATAACTAACTTAATTTGTATTTTTAGCAAATAGCTGCATTTGTACTCTTATATGTAATCCTTGCCGGCAGTCTGATGCTCTATGTACTAGGATTTAGCATAGTTTCGACCATAATGCGCTCTAATATGATTGTCAATGAAAGTAAAATGTATTTGATTGCTTATTGGATGTATGTGGCCTTTCATTTCGGTAAGTATGCCTTTTCCTAATTACTTGTTAATTATAATAATTAATTGCAGTCCTAAAAAACAATTCCAGTAACAACGATATACTTCCTGTATATCGCTCTCTCCTATTATAAATTTAACTTGGAATCGAGGCGAGGCTAAACTAAAGTTTGAACTCAAAATTGAAATGAATTATCATGTCTAGACATAGATCAAGTTTTCAGAGTCTTTCTTTCGGCATTCCTTATTCTTAAGGCCACAAATTGTAAATCAATAAACATGCTTTGACTTTTTGTTTATTTTTGCTATAATACCCAATTGGCTCGTCAAATGTCCACGCATTGTTGAGTATTTTTTATTAGCCCAAGGCGATTCTCCTTTTTTTTAATTAAAATATTTGCTGCCTTTTTAATTTTATTGATACACTTGGAATTTGCAAACGACCCAACGTCCAAACGTCGACAAATTTTAATGATAATTGAAACATTTGCTGGTTGCTTACAATTTAAAATCTTTAAGCCAAACAACTTTGTCGAAATTTTCGATTCAACGAGATGCCAGAAAAATGTCACAAACATCATCCACACAAATACGATAACTCTGCCCAGATATAACTTCTCCCTGTTTTTTTTCTTTTTGCATAGGTCGCCTATTTAAGGCATACCGAATTTCAATCAATAAACGGGGCTCAGGGCACGCAAAGGCCTTGTCGCTTGTTCATTCATAAAACTTTGAGCTCGTCCTCATGCTTCAATCAATATTTGTTTTTTTTTTCGGTAAACAACGGACAACAGGTTGCCATTTGGTCAGCCGAAAGTCCTGGCGCAGCATTTTGTGTGGCCAACTTCATAGTTAAATTAAACTTGAACTTTAACTATCTTTGGCAGTTGGTTGCTTTAAAAGCAACAACAACAAATATTGGTTAATAACAAATCAAAGTGAAAGTTTTGTCATAATTATGCTCAGTATTATTTGAACTTTTGCTAGACAGCGTGGGCCGTGTCGAACTGTAGAGAATAATAATTATTTTAACCCTGCCACAAAAAATCGAAATTTAATTAATATAACAACTGCGACAAGTCAAAGAAATTTCCAGAGTACCGCGCGCACAAAATGGGCGTGGGCCGCATTCTATCGTGACAAGCCCAAATTAACTAGCGCCGGGGTTACATCAGCCCGGAGCGGTGGAAGGATAAGCCACGGGCAACGCTTAGCTCAATTTAATACCGAGCCAAGCACAAATGCCAACTAACTATTGAAGGCACAGGGTTCAAAGGTTGCGAGGTGTTTTTAAAAGACAAGTTCAAGGATTAACTTGATTTCATTTGAAATAACCTCAGCTGCGGTTGAGTTGGATATTTACACAAAACCAGTTCACGAACTAGATTAAAAGTAATATAAAACACCGACTTATATTCATTTTTTTGTATATTGTATTTAAATCCCTTGTCAATTTAAATTTTTGAATGGAATCTTTTTTCCGAACTTGTATCTTTTTGTTAAGAATCCCGCCAATCCACGCGCAAAGCTTAGTTGGAAAGCAGAGCGAAAATATTGCTTAAATTAATAAGGAGCATCCTTAACGAAAACTAATTTGATTTAAACAAGCTTCTGCTTTTGCCGCTCGTTCATCGTTGCCAGGGATTAGCCGGAGGCGTGAGTGTGTGTGAATTTAGAATCATTTCGCACTTACCCGTCGTCCCATTTTCCTGATCGCTTAAGTCGGCCAGAGAAGCCGACAATGTTGTTGCCATCATCGTCGTCGTCGTCGTTGTCTTCATTGGTTGCGTTGCATTTCTGCCGGCTGTTACAATAATGGATGCGTTCGTGCCATTTTCCGTTTTCACAATTTTCGCATTGTGGCTTACCATGGCAGAGAGGAAAGCCAACACCAAAACGAAAACTCACAGCCGCCAGCTGCGCGTTAAGATTGCCTGCCCCGTGCAGGCGACAGGCTGCACTTGTTGCCGCTCGCTGAAAGGAAATTGAGCGAGAGGAAAAGCAAAATACATGAAAATGAGTTTCCTTTCGGTTAACGACATGCAATTAAGTATTCAAGTAGTTTCAAGCGCTTGGTTGAATTATATAAGTAGTGCATACATCACTCTATATTAAACTGTTAAATATAAACGGAATGTTAAATGTTGCCCATCTATGCGATTCTCACGAATTCTAATACGACTTGCAGGTCTTCATACTATGATTAACTTTAACTTTTTTTCGGCGATTTATTACATTTCTTTTTTGCTCAACCTCTTACTCTAAGTTACTCTAACTAACTTACTCAAAACAGTTTTCTACTTCTTTTATTTGCAGTGATGTGTTTATTCAAAAGCCTGGACTTTTTGGGTAAGTACAGCAGTTAAATAATATATATTACTTTATTTTTTTTTTACATAAAATCGCAAACATTTTAAGTTTTCTGTAAAAGGAAATGAAAATGATAGCCAAAACTAAAAGAAAATTACTTGGCCCGCGAAAATTTTGCAGTCAGCTGAGTACAGCTTACATCTTAGGTTTAAGTTGTTCTTTCATTTTGTATTTTGTGCCTAGAAAAATGTTTGTTACATTATATATATCAAATGTTATTACAAGGCGTGTTCCTGTAAAACTTACACTTTGTTAAAATATCAAAAACATTTCGCGAATTCCAACACTTTCGACACTTGCAACAAACAAGTTGTTTTCCCCATTTAATATAACGAGTACACGAACAAGACTTTGGCAGGTTTCAGATGTAATTTTGTCAACGCATTTCACCTTGTTTTAACTTACACACTTAAACGTATCCATGTGTATCTGTGAGCAACACTTGACAAATCTCCTTGCCCCAATTAGAAAAGTTTCGCTTTATTACAGTTGAGCGAAGACAGACAGACGAAAGGGACACTTTTATAGCTGAGCCCTACGCAAGCTGTTAGCGGGAAAGGTATTTTCCCTTTTAATGTTACACATTTCTTTCATTGGCAAAACTAGTCAAGGAATGCTTGAAACTCTTAAACGAGCTCAAATTTAAATCTTCTCTCTCTTAAGTGTGTACTTTTATTTTTTAAACAACCAACGATGTTTTAGGCTTCTGTGTAATATCTAAAATATAACTTGTTTCTACACAGAAACAAGTTTGGTTCTAGTTCAAAAATCGCAAACATCAAATAAAAAGCACATCCTGTTTGTATGCATGCAAACTTTTTCCATATGCTGGCACAACTTGATGTGCGTGTGAGCCTCGTCTTGCTAAAGTTTGTTTCGAGAATTTATCTGTTGACTATTGCAACGCTAGTTGCATCTTTTGTACCCCCTCACTGGCTGAATTTAAAGTGGCGCGTGCAGCAGCGGATATGAAACTTTAAGAAATTTAAAAAATGTTGCACAAAGTATTTAATTTCGAACTTTTTCAGCGCGGAAATTCGCCTATTGTTCTGCTTAATTGGTGCGTGATAAATATCAAACAAAATTTATTGACGCCATTAGCCTCAAATCGTTTAGCACCCGACACAATGGTGTGCAACGCGGCGTATGCGTTATTTCAGTGAAAATTCATTAAAACGCCAATTCAACAAGTTATGTGCATATAATGCAAATGAAAACAAAGCGCACAAAATATACTTGTCAGTAATCAATATGGTATCGTTTTATGCCACGAAAACTTAATGCACTTCAAAAATGTCAACATATTTAATTTTAAATGCAATTTACAGATGTGAATATATGTTAGTCACATTATCAAAGGCTGGCATTCACAGAAGTATGCACGGTCACTCTGGCAGCTGGTCCCATGTGTGTTAAAGGTTATGTTAAGCATTAGTGTTAAGAAGAGTCAGTGTGTGACTAGTGTTGAGCAAATAATGTGAGACTACAGAAAGAACAGTTACAGCTTACAGATATTATTTAATTGTCGTGGCAGAGTTCGTTTTAAATCCCTTAAATTGCATTCCAATGTTTATTTAATTAAAAGGCAAAAAGTAATGCTGTTCGGCATCCTATTAGCGATGCAGTTGATTAATTTAAAGCAATTTCAATGGCATTTTCACTTGAGCATTATTATTATTATTATTATTTTAATGGTTTTCGCTTTGTTCGCCCAACCACTTGTAGATTTTCGCATTTTTAAGCAGCAAACGGACAAAAGGCGGCCACGCGTTTGACCTGCACTTAATACAGAAAAAAAAAACAAAAATGAAGAAAAGAAACAATAACAAAAACAAAACTTTGAAAAACTACTCATAAATAAACACACACAAACACATGCACATGCATATAGTCGGGCATTGTTATTCCATCTCTTTCTGTTCTCCATTCTATCTCGTTTCTGTTACGTTTTGCTTGGCTTGTGTTTTGTTTTTTCCTCCTGTACATATAAATGAATAGATATATATATATAGTTTTTTGTTTACCCCACAAAATCGCCGGCAGCGGCACAGCGTTTACCTAGTTTATTTAAGTTAGTGCAAGTGAGAAGCACCTGGAGTGAAATGAAAATAAATAAACTTAATAGCATGGCATGCCAGCATGCGTTTTCAGTTTCAACAAGCTTGGCAATAAAACTGTGTTAATATTTAAAATGCAATTAAATAAAAGAAAAAATGCACATTAACATTCAAATTTAATGCATTTAAACTTAAATCATTTAAGTTTTTGCCCTGGAATTGGATTCCGTTTCAGTTCTATGCATATTTAATAGGTTTTGACTAAATTGTTAATTTTTTTGTTTGCATTAGTTTGTATTAGATATTTGCATTTCAATATCATTTCAATATCAAGTTAGTTAATCGTTTTACATGCATACGATTACCTAGAACTTGAACTCGAATATTTCCAGGTCATGTTTATGACGTCAACAACGTTGCGTATACGTAATCTATATTTGAAATTACGTATACACCGCTCTGATAAGGTTTAGCAAATATAAATATAGAAAACACATACCGACAGACAAACAGACAAACTAAAAACGAAATGCCAGTCAATTATCACTAATTTGCATCAAAGTTATTATCGAAATTATCATTAGGCGCACAGAGCGCAACGAAATGGACAACAAATGCCGCTTGTTAAATGGAAAATTATCAACTATTTTTTTGTCAGTTATTGCAATTTGTAAAGATCTATTTGCTCGGGCAAGCATAAAATCCAAAACCAACAACACACACAGACTATTTTCAACATATCAAAAGAATTTGCGCGGGTAATTTTTATCAATTTTGCAAAGTTTTGTGAGGTCGTCCGTTTCGGCTGGCACACGCATTTGTCATGCTCTCACATATTGCCTTTAGTTCGCTATCTTTCTTTGCACTTGCCCACTCTTTCTTGCTGCTTCACATGCCCCGTTCTATCAATAAACATTTTATACAAACCATACAAAATATATTTGCCTTAATAACCTTGCATTCTTTTCGCGCTGCGCGTCGTTTTCCAAGTGTTTGTTGTTTGGAATTGATTAAAGCAGCCCCCAGCCAACGACCCGAGGCCTGCTCCCTAAACACTCGCACACACATCATTGAGTGTGCGTGTGTGTGCGAGTGTGCGAGTGTGTGTGTGCCGATGTGTAACTTACAGTTTGTCTGTTTCTGTTTCTGTATCTTTGACTTTGATCGTTCATGATTAATGATTACGCCCGTGTTTATTGCCTCTGCTACCGTACACAGTCTCATGTGCCGTAAGATATTTCAGTTTTTATCGCTCTCGGGGGTTTCCTGAATGCAATGGTGTCATATTTCAATTGAAGCACACACGCAAATGGCTTGAATGTATTCGCATGTGCGCTGCTGTCTTCACTCGAGTAGCTGACGAACAAAATCGTTATGTTAAATTTGTAACATTACTGGAGATAAATATGCCAGTCAAATTTCAACAATTCTTCACGTCTCTCAGGAGAAATATGATTGTTCGTTTATGGTTTCGACCCTTTAAATATGGCACATATTGTGTTTTATATATAAAATAAAGCTTTTTGGTAATATTTTCAATGCATGCTAAAGCTCTGTAGAAATAAACATTTTACGGATAACATTTCTTAAGCATGTTAAATTAGGCATGTGGCTAACATTTGGAAAATGAAAATATTAATTAAAAGATAATTGAATAAATAGCTTACTGTTAGTTACATATGTATGTTAAGTGTTGTGTTAAAGATTTAGAAAATAAAAATGTTAATTAAAAGAATATGTATTAATATCTTTCTGTTAGTTACATATGTATGTTAACTGTTGTATAAAGATACGCTGCCAAATCTATTTATCTCTCTGTTAAATCTAACAACACTTATCAGAAAAGTTAATCTGTTAATAACATTTGCAGCCTGCATGGAATTTTCTGCTATTTTAATTAACAGCATTACATCATTCATTATGGCATTTGAAGTTAATTTGATAGTTAAGTTTATATCAATATGTTTTGCTGTCTGATTTGCTTGAACAGACACCTGGCAGTTAAAACAAATCTTTTAGCATATTGACCTTAAGTTTGCCCCAACAACAAATTGTATCAATCTTCTGTTGACAAACTTAATAACTCTATTAATTGCCAGGCAAAGAGCTTTGTGGCCTTTAGAGGGCATTTTTGATGCAATGCAGTTTTGATGTACTTAAAGTGAGTGCACTACCCGCACTCGAATTCCCCATCGAGCCAACGAAAGTTTCCAATTCCAAGAGTCGAACAATGGATTGCGTATACGCAATGTTGGCGCGCTCCAACAAATAGCACTCAGAGTTTACAGTATGTGAATGGCTGGGCAATTTTTGTTTTCAAAACCGAAAATCGCTGCCAAAAGTGAACATGGGCGTAAATGGTTGTGGGCTTGTTTGGATTTGGTCTTTGTGGTTTCTCTTTTTTTTTTCAAATTTTAATTTTTTTTTTTTTGCCGGTTTGCAGCTGGGTGTCCATGAATGCTGATTCATTAGGATGCCTCATGCACATGCACGCACACAGCCACAAAGAGAGCTACTTAAATGCGCATTAGTGTAACCGCTTTTTAGGGCCGGGCTTGGCCATGGTGGTTCGTGGTTCGTTGTTGGTGGTTGGTGGTTGTGGTTCTGTGGTTTCGGCGTTCGCACTGTTGGAGCCCGGCAACCATCAAAGCACGTAGCCATTTTCGAGCGCAAGGATTGTGAGGGGGAGGGGTAGGATGCGGAGGAGGAGGAGGACTGAAAGCCAGAAACGTGACTCTCACATTGATTTAAGTTGTTGTTAGTTTCGGTTTCGGTTGAAGCAATAAATTGCATTTAATTGAAGAACAATGCAATCAAAACGGATTGTTAATGATGCCTCAAGAAGCCATCAAATCGAAGCATACATACATAAATGAAGCTAAACAAAATTTGATTACTTTGAGATAAACAAGTAGTAGGATTGTTCAGCTATTTCAGGAGCATTTAATTATTTCCTTAACCAATTCGCTCAGAATAAGCAGCCTCTCGAAAATTTTAGCCTATGCCGAGCTCAGGCCACAAGTTGGCCCTGACTCCTGGCACAGCTGCATTTAAGTGTTAGCTCTTTTTGAAATTTAAATTGTATATTTATGGCGCTGGGCAAATGTTTTCAAACATGTGCTAAGCGATTTTATTGGCTGCAACCCGTTCATAATATGGCCGACATCTAGAGTCTATAAATAATCGAGTCTAATAAAAGCCAAAAGTCGAGCAGCGCTACCAACCGTAATTAACAAAAGAAATAAACATAAGTGAGGAGTAGGTTGCGCTGAAGAAAAATTGCGCCAAACAATTTGTTTTCATTTCCACACGACCTTCAAATAGCCCCCATATTATTTTCATTCTTTAATTCGCGGAAAATGTTTGTGTGTCAAAGTGAAAAATTTGTGCAACGTGCAAGACAAACCTGATTTGCCATAAAACGAAATTTCTCGTCCATTTGGTCGTCGACCAGTCGACCAGTGGACCAGTGGACAACAGCTAAGCGAACGGCCCAAAGATTTGTGCAAATGCGTGCGTTTTGCCAATGTGGAGGGTGACGATGATGATGATGATGTTGATGATGATGTTGATGTTGACGACGTCAACTCGAATGCGGTTGGCAATTTTTGGGCGCTGCGTTCTTTGAATTATGGTCAAAATATTATGGGCAAATAAATCAATTTTTGAAACTGTGATAAATGCTGTAAGATTTTTTTTTGACATTTTAACGCGCTACAAGTGTGAAAAGTGCAAAAACAAATCGCTGACGATTGACGGCAACAGCCAGAAATAGAGCAAGCGGCATTTTGGACGATTTGCCGAAATTAATAACTATAACCGAAGAAGGTTCTAATTGGCTCAGCTCTCCAATAAGATACCCTAAATTTAATTAAGTTTAATAAACATATTTCAAATTGATTGACTATCGAAGCAGCCAGCAAAAGTTTCAATGAAAAACACACGAATTCCTATAGAAAGTCTAATCATTTCTAATGATGTCTCCAAGTCGGCGCTTCTCAACTTGTTTGGGCGAGCCAGCACCTGCACAAACTAGTCTATCATTAAAGTTGATCTAACTATATAGACTATTTTATAAAGAAAGACGATTGCCTTGGTATCTCTAAATACTATTTGTCCTATCTTGGCAGACTGACTGACGGAAAACCCGAAAGCTTTTTTATACATCTGCATTTGTTTGCTTAGCTCGCCTCATATCGCTGCACTGCAAATAAATATTAAAATTTTACCCTTCTATGCGATTCTCACGAATTCATGTAGGGTTTGCAGTTCTTCATGCCGTGCTGACAATCTAATACACGTTAACTTTGCTCATGCTCTCACTTTTATTTACTCTCTCTCTCTCTCTATCTGTCTTTCTCTCTCAATCTCTCACTCTCTCTCTCTGTATTTCTCTCTTTATCTCTCTCTCTCTCTTACTTGCTATTGTATTCTTTCTCATGATCCTACTTTAAACCATCTTCTATATATTTTTGTTCTCTCCTATTAACATATAAAGAAGAAGATAGATTAAGGCAATTTAGCCCTTGTTCTCCTAACGTTATTAAAGTGTTAATACTCTGTAATACTCTTTTTTTTTACAGCTATATTGATTCAGAGCTATGTTTGTATTGCATATGTGTACATGCATACATACATAAAGTGGCTGCATTTTAGTTTTAAATAAACACACTCGCATCGCATACATGAATTCCTGAGTATTTGTCTTGTTTGCACTCCTTTGTTGTCTGATATTATACACGTAATATGCTAAATGGCTTTTTCTGTACAATGGGTATTAGAAATACAATACACTCAAAATACAAATGTTCTGTCATAACATTTATTTTTAGTCCAAAATGACGCCAAACCAAACGTGTCAATATTTACTGATAAAGTCATTTTTTGTGTATAATTTATACTTGGAGTTTGTTATAGTTTGACATTTTGTAATTAACTTATCGAGCCCGTGGGAATATTTATATATACTCAGACTACTTTAAAACTTTCTTTATGGACAACTTCAAAACTTTTTGCTAGGTGAAGCAGATGTAAAACGAAAATAATTTCGTGTAATTTGTAAACGGACAGGTCGATTATTACAAATAGATAATAAATGCGTTTTTATTTATATACCCTTGTAGAGGATATTATAATTTTGTCATGAAACGAGTAACGCAAAGAAGGAAACATGGATCAGCATTATACAGGCGAGTTTATCCATCTGTCTGTCTGTTTCTCTGCGAACTAGTCTCTCGTACTAAAAGCTATCGTCTTGAAACTTTGCATAAGTCTGTCTTTCTTTTGCAGGCAGTACATATGTATGTATGGCGGAACCGACTGGATCGGAGAGCTATATCATTTAGTTCTTGTATGTAAAACATATTTTGCTTATCAAGATATGAGATATACTATACTCCCTAAATATATGCAAAATCTTTTCAACATCGGACCACTATATGATGTTATATGCTGCTATCGGTCGAAATGTAGGTTCTTGTATGGCAAAATATTCTACTTTCATCTACTACTCTTTTTTACTACTACTTTTCATCAAACTTTCTACTACCACTTTTCATCAAACTTTCTACTACTACTTATCATCAAACTTTCTACTACTACTTTTCATCAAACTCATCATTTGCGAACTTTACTATTCTTACATATCAGCAAAATCGTAAGGCAAATGTCTACAAGAACATTAAATCTTTGTTGTGCCGCAGATATTCTTACTCGCTTTACATCTTTTTCTTTTAAAAGACCCGAATCCACATCGATGTACATCACGAAAGGTACATCACAAGAGTTATGAGATCTTACAGTCAGTCAATCAGCCCAGATATAATTATATAGTTATACAGAAAAATAATTTGATAAAATTATAAATTTTACATTGATTCGTCTAAGCCATATCCCTACCTCAATGTCGTTGTAAAATAAATTAGACTTTTAATTACGCTTAATTAAGAGCAATTAAAAAACTTATTTTTACGTGTATTCCCCTTTGCGCATGGCAAGGCAACAAATTAGGGAAATATAGCGAATAAATTTCAAATGTTTTTATTTATATTTATATCATTTTTTTTTTGGCATTTGGCGATCGCTTAAAAAGAATTCCGTGGGACTTTTTCTATAATCGCCGAGCGGCTTATTTAATTTTATTTTATTTGTCACATTTGTTTTGTTTTTTGTTGCTTTTGTTGTTGTTGTTGTTGTTTTTGTTTTGCAGATTCTCTTTCAGCGTCGTTACACATGTTTATTATATATGATATTTTTTGCTCTGAGGGCTTTGAATTTTGGCTGTCGCCGCTGTTGTTGTTGCTGCTGTTTGATTAGGCGTCTAGGCTGGCACATGGGGGGCACTCACTCACACACACACACGCACACACACACACGCACGCACACATGCCAGTCGCAGATACAGATACAGCTACAGATACAGATACAGCTACAGATACAGATACAAATGCAGATGCAGAATCCGTCACAGACACGCCCCGTGTTCGTCACATACAAAGCGACACATGTATATGAAATTTTACACAAATGTGCAAATTTAATTAAATTCAAACGAGAAATAAATATAAAACGCTTCGCCTCGACATAAATATGTATATATATATATACATATATATATATATCTAAATGTTGTGCGGGATGTTCGTGAAAATAAGAAGCTGTGTGACCTGCGGATAAGCAACAACAACAACAACAACTACAACAACAAGAGCAACAACAACATCAACAAATACATTTAATAGAATTTGCTTAGCAAACCAGACACATAAATAAAGCAGCAAATGCACGAGTTTGCGATTTTCACACATTTTTTTAAACTGGACAGCGTCAATGCGCGCTTAGAAATATTATTGGGAATATAAAAATTATAGCACAAATGGGCAGAAAAGGCAAATAAGCATTAACATTTTGCCACAATTAAACCTATTTTTTTTTTTTTAACCATTTTCAAGGATTTTCAGCAGCTTATAATAATGGAGCATGTATACAAATTTTCCATTCCACATTTTTGGCAGTTTTTGGGCGAGATTTTGATTGTTTTGAAAGTGTAATAAAAATTTTAGTTTGTTTGGATTTTGGTTTGTGTAGATGAACGCGAATTAAAAACGTTTCGTGTATGCACAATGTGTGTCAAATAGTACTATATACTCAAAGTACGAGTGTACTTTGAAATATACGAGTCATTATCTCGCAAGGAAGCGAATTGTGTCAGCTATTTATATTAAGTAGCTCATATTTATACTTAACATGTAAAACAACAGACAGTATTGCCGGATGGAATAAACTCTTATTTTAAAACTTTATCTACAGCAAGGTACACAAAATGATAACAGCGTCTAGCCCGGAGTTTGAGCCCAAGTTTCAGCATGAACTGAATTATATATGAATGAATCATATATTACACTAAAACCCAAATGACTCACAATGCACACAGAGCACCAAAAACATATATATATATATTTATATATTTATTTTTATATATTTTATATATATACTATTTATATAAGTTTTGGGCTGATATGTGCATAGTTTTCATTTAATTAAATTCTGGACAGCACAATCGACTGTGAGTAATTAATTTGGTGAATATTATTTCAGACAAGCAAAGAATTTGCAGTTCACTTTCAATTAGTTAATAAAAAATGATTATTTAAATGGAAATGCGAAATATCATTTGTCTCATTGAGCTTTATCGACGCTATCTGCTGCCCGCCGCCGACTTTAACTTTGATAGTGAACGAACCTACTTACATATATGTATATAAAATTGGAATATTGAACTATGAAATGGGCGCGTTCCTCATCGAGTTATCAAATATTTTTAGTAATTTCCCCTCGTGGCGTTGATTTTTCTATATATCGCATTTGCCGTTTACACTCTTCGCTATTTTCTTATACAATTTGAACTTCGTTGTCTGGCCATAAAGATAAAAAGAATAAAAATAAAATAAAAAATAAACTGAGGAATATATAAAAAAAAACGCGCTGAGTGTGGGCGTTAATTTATTAACCGAGCCGTGAGCCAAAACAAAATCAACGCGAGCATTTTTATAACTTGATTTATTTAAAGACAACATTTGGCAAATGATTTCGCGACTAAGTAAATGATTATTTTTATACCCATGCAGAGGCAATTATATGATGAATCTGATACTAAGATACTTTCTGTTATAGCTAAGGTACTTTCTGTTATTGCACTAAGCATAACAGAAAACTTTGACAAATATCAGATTACTGTTACAAGGCGATACGCTAAGGACTTCCTTGACTTCCTTGACTCTTAAACTCTCTTTGTTTATAATGCCACAATTTAAGGTATAAAATTATAAGCGCTGAGAAATGTTATTCGCATTCAAGTGGAAAATAGCTACGAAAAACTTTCTGACCTCCAAAGAAAGACAGACAAAAGCTAGCTAATCAAAAGAAAATAGAAAACTATAAGTTTTTGATGCTTATATTTATGATTAATATAATCATGCCAAAGTCAATGCCACCCACAAATTGTCGAGATAGTTATGCATATATAGTATGCCCGCCAATATCTCTAGTCGCTAACTAAATTTATTTGTGCCGCTTTTTTGTATCATTTCTTTCATCGCACACACACACACACACACGCACACACACAGACACGCTGCAGAACGTCGCGTCCGGCCGTCAGAAATAACGAAAAAATTGCAAAATAGCAACAAAAAGTATGAAAAAAAAAGAACACTTAAAAAAAAACTGACGCAATGTGTCGCCAACAGCTGACAAATCGAGAGCAGCGCACTTATTTTTTAACTTATCAATTGTATATGTTTTTATAATACGTTAATAAAAGAGAGAAGCAATTTGAATTAGTTCATAAAATTAATAATAGAAGCCAGAAATCAGAAATCAAAGCCGATTAGCGGTTATCACACCTGCCAGAGGGCTTTCTAAATCGTTTTAAACTTGATTTTAGCATTTGTTTTGCTTTTTTATTTCCCTCACATTTTGTTGCCATTTGCTTTGTGTTCTATTTTATTTTAATTTTAGTTGCTATTGAACTTGGCAATTAGTTGGCGGGAGAAACAGTTCCGTTTTTGCCGGTTCGCTTACATTTTTGCTTGCTGTTTTCTTAAGTTTTGCGTTAATTGAAACTTCTCATTGTGTGAAAACAGATACACTACCTAAATTGTTGGAGGCTGTTGTTGTTGTTGCTTTTGGCAATTCAAACAAATTTCACATTTGTATTTGATACATATAGCTTAATTATTTATATCAATATATATGCATATATGTATATTATGCTTAACAGCGCGCGTTGTTAAATTAAATCACAGACACAAACAAAACGCGCGCGCTCGTAGAAACTCGCGAAATGAAAAGCAGATCTCGAACTCGAAATCGCAAACGAGTACGAAAACGCAAATTGCTGCGAACCGTACGCCCGCACGGTCTAATCAGAACTGAGCGCACATTCTAATCAGAAACGAGCAACGTCCAACAGGCCGCGGCTGACCGCGAACAGCGAACGGAGCAGCCAATATTGTCGGCCTCTCACATAAACACGAGCCGAAGGCTTGCGGCAGTCGTGTCTCTGTATTCGTGTAATACACTGCAGTAAAATACATATGAATACATGCATGTATATATTATTATTTTATATATGTTAGTTTGCTGTTAGTTTTAATTTCTTAACTATTGCCATCTCAACAAAAATATATTAATAGTATTTGTTATATTATTATTTAAAAGTTAAATAAAAACCCTTACTAAATATATGTCTTATGATATAATCATATATATCAGGCATAAGCAGAAAATTAATATTAATAATAATATTAATTAATATTTATCATCAATGTGCAGAGTGTAAAAAGCGCCTCACAAATACACGCAACAATTTTCGACGCTCTCGTGTTCACAGGCCCGACACGAAGCAACAAGCACAGCAAAATGTTGCCGACCTTGCCGCAAAATGTTGCTAAGCGAACGCAACGAGAGAGTGAGAAAGAGAGAGTGAGAGCGAGAGCGAGAGCGAGGGCGCACGCCGTCTGTTGCTCTGTTTTGGTTTTTATAACAAGTGCCGGCATATTACACACACGCACACACAAATGCACACTTTGGTCAATGAAACGCACACACACACAAGCACACGGTCATTTTGATTCGTCACACGTTACGTATGGTTAATATTTGATGTGGCATTTCTTCAAGTAGCTTTTAGTCAAGTGACACTTTTTACGTACCTACATATACGTATACGCTATCTTTTGCCAGTTAATCGATTAATCAATCAATATAAAGTTGGTTCAATGCTTTATTAAGCCAATAAAAGCAAAAGTTACTTCAAAATGCTCATTAACTAATTGCAATTTCGTTTATTCGAATTATTTTTATAAATTAGCAAGCAACGGAATCTGCTGCAATACAAGAAAAGTGTAAAGATCAAAGGGCAGAGATGCTTTATCGGGCCAATAAAAGCTGAAGTTACTTCTAAAAACTCATTAGCTGATTGCAATTTCGTTAATTCGAATTATTTTTATAAACTTGCAAGCAGTGGACGAGAAACGTATTAAACTTAAAAGGCAGAAAATTACTTGATGTATAGATTGACAATAGACAAGAAAGGATATTTAAATTAACTAACAAAAAAAAAAAAACATGTATGCAGACATATTATTTATGCAACCTTCACGTTTAATTGAATTTATTGATTTCGATTGATTCTATGGCCAGCTGAACTACTCTTTTCACAGCGTTGATTTCAATAAAACTCGAAATGCAATTGCCGCCTGCACTTCAACCTCAATTTCCCGCAGATGTCAGTAGGGCGTTTAAATTAAATTATATATACATTGCAATGGCTCAGTGCGAGTCAGTTCCCTGAACACTTATCCCAGCTTAACAGGATATTGTCAACATTGCCATCCGGTTGCTTACGGTACTAGTCTAAGAAAATGTCGGCGGGCAAAAATTCTGTTAGCACACAAACAGAAAAGCGAATACAAACACGCACACACAAGCACACTCACGTGTAAAAAGACATGTCAAAGTGCGGTGAAGTTTGTTTGCAGACTTGTGCAATTTCCGTCTGACAATACGACGCGTTTACGTAATGCGAGCTAATAAGATTCAAACATTTCTGGTAAAAGTTCAACCTAAGCCTGTAGACCGAAAAATAACAGTTCGCTGACTCGAATTAAATGAAAACTTAAAGTACATACTTTAATAATATTCTTACTGCTTTACCACATTTATGCTAATAATACTTTAAATAACAATACGTTATATACGTTATATGGAGTTTAAACATATTGATGATAACAAAATCAGTAAACTAGGGCTCATTTTTTCGACCATATCTTCATTTCGACCAATTCTTTCTATAGAGTTATATGTTATACAAGTTCGACCTTTATAAGATTTTTCTATAGACATAAGCATTTTAGTTTAAATAGTAAATTCCGAAATTAGT
Organism: Drosophila borealis; assembly: GCA_035045885.1. Taxonomy (NCBI): domain Eukaryota; kingdom Metazoa; phylum Arthropoda; class Insecta; order Diptera; family Drosophilidae; genus Drosophila; species Drosophila borealis. The sequence continues at coordinate 6,514,474 of JAWNOR010000211.1, forward strand.
CAAAAATGATAAACCAAAAACAGGCGGACAACTCGGATGTGGATGATAATATAGAATATTCTTCTTTTATGCGTTTCACATTTCGAGAAACAATATTAATACCCTCTGCACGGGTATAAAGATCCATACAACCTTTATCCGCAGGTTCCTACAGTGAAAATATTCACTTCAAAGCTCTTACGGTTTGGGATGTACGACCATCGCCATTTAATCAGGGTACTTGAAACAATTTTAAAGATTAATATATTAACTTTATACATAAATAATTCTTAATAAGAATGTAATTCATTATATTAGGTATAGTCATTTTATTAGTTTTACAACAGCACAGCTAGAAGGGTAAAAGAAGGGTAAAAAGTATTTTAAGCCAAATTCATTTATGTTTTAGTACTTACTATTTGCGAATTGACTATAATATATGGTTATTTTTATTAATGTTGGCTCGTCACAGTATATAAAGGGATGCCCATTGCATCTGGGCTTCAGTTTAAGCTGTGCCGCAGCCCAAGACGGAAGGCGTAATAGTGTGTTTGTGTTTGCATACATATGTTAATAACAGATCATGAATTCAAGCTCGTCACTGTATAAAAAGGGCAGCTCACTGCAGCTGGATATCAGTCGAAGCTGCGAGGCGGCCCAGTGCGGAAGGTGTAAAAGTGTGTATGTGCGTGTAATTGTATGTAAGTGTTAATAACAGATCATGAATGTTAGATGGTCACAGTATATAAAGGGATGCCCATTGCAGCTGGGCTTCAGTCGGAACTGTGACGCGGCCAAGGACGGAAGGTGTATTAGTGTGTTTGTGTTTACATAAATATGTTAATAACAAGTCATTAATGTAAACTCACCACAGTATAAAAAGGGCAGCTCATTGCATCTGCGTTTCAGTCGAAGCTGTGCCGCGGTCCAGGACGGAAAGTGTAAAAGTGTGTGTTTGCATAAATATGTTAATAACAGATCATGAATGTAAGCTCGTCACAGTATAAAAAGGACTGCCCATTGGAGCTGCGCTTCAGTCAAAGTTTCAGAGCGGCCCAGTGCGAATGGTGTAATAGTGTGAGTGTGAAATCTGTTTGCAGATAAATGCTAATAACAGATCATGAATGTAAGCTCGTCATAGCATAAAAAGGGCAGCACAGTGCAGCTGGGTTTCAGTCGAAGCTGCAAGGCGGCCCAGTGCGGAAAGTGTAAAATCGTGTTTGTGCGTGTGTTTGCAAATATATGTGAATAACAGATCGTGAATGTAAGCTCGTCACAGTATAAAAAGGGGTGCCCATTGAAGCTAGGTATCAGTCGAAGCTGCATGGCGACTCGGTAAAATTGGTGTAATGTGCTTGAGTATTTGAATAAGCATATAAGTAAAATCATAAATTTGAAGAAGAAGAAGAATAAGGAGTATAAATCGGCTGCTTTCTGAAGCCGGAGCATAAGTTGAAGCTGCGGTCCGGAAAAGATGATGTAATATTGGGTAAGTGTATTTATGCTTGCATACAAAAATTAGAATTTGACCATGAATGTCGGCTCGTAACAAGTGCAGCCCACAGTATAAAAAGGGCTGCCCATTAAAACTGGGGTTCAGTCGAAGCTGTGAGGCCGCCTAGTACGGAATGTGAATTTGCGGTTGCATATAAATGTGAATAACAGATCATCAATTTAAGCTTCTCACAGTATAAAAAGAGCTGCTCTTTTCAGCCGTGTTTTAGTCTAAGCTGCGTGGCGGCCCAGTACGGAAGGTGTAAAAGTATGTATGTGCGTGTGTATGTGCATGTAAGTGTTAATAACAGATCATGAATGTTAGCTCGTCACTGTTTATAAAGGGATGCCCATTGCATCTAGGTTTCAGTCGAAGCTGTGCCGCGGCCCAGTGCGGAAGGTGTAAAAGTGTGTATGTGCGTGTAATTTTATGTAAGTGTTAATAACAGATCATGAATGTTAGCTCGTCACTGTATATAAAGGGATGCCCATTGCATCTGGGCTTAGTCGAAGCTGTGCCGTGGCCCAGGACGGAAGGTGTAATGGTGTATTTGTGTTTGCATAAATATGTTAATAACAGATCATGAATGCAAGCTCGTCACAATATAAAAGGAAGTGTCCATTGCATCTGGGGTTCAGTCGAAGTTGCGAAGCGGCCCAGTGCGGAGGTGTAAAAGTGTGTATGTGCGTGTAATTGTATGTAAGTGTTAATAACAGATCATGAATGTTAGCTGGTCACAGTATATAAAGGGATGCCCATTGCAGCTGGGTTTCAGTCGAAGCTGTGGCGCGGCCCAAGACGGAAGGGGTAATAGTGTGTATGTGCATGAAATTGTATGTAAGTGTTAATAATAGATCATGAATGTTATTATGCCCGATAGCATGGATCTGGATAATAGGAATTTTACTTATTAAATAAATCTGATTCTTTTTCTTTAATAAGAATCGCCACATTTATAAATTTCTTTTAAATTATTAATGTTAAATAGTAATTATGTTACTTTTTATTCAGTTTGCAGCCTTTGTCATAGTCCCAAAGCTAATACAATCGATGCATAAATTACTTGCACGGCGTGCAACAATTACACAGACAACAATTACACGCCTGCTGGTTCGCACACAACTCTCGCTAACGGGTATTAGAAATTTGCATAAATAAAACAGCGCAAATTGGCAAATAAGTAAAATGGATACAATTTAAAATGTGTAAATCCCAACATAATTTCACGAAAGTGAAGCAACTTTAAAAAAGATTTATTGTGCATCGCAAATTAACTAGCTGAAAACACAAATGGATTTTGCATAAATTTAAAATATGTGGCTGGCAATAGATTAAAAGCTTCTTACGTCAATCCCTTGTCAACATGACGCCCAATTGTGTCGCCTGCGAGGCCCAAGAAGGATAATTTCATCGTTATGCATAAGTCATGGTGTTATTGGAATCAAATCATGTTTAGGCCCGACCAGCGCGCACAAGTTGGAAACTTGGTAAAGCCAGTCGGGCTTAGTTTTAGGCTGGCGTGAGAAACCTTTCAAGGATATTGACTTCGTCTTGAATTCGAAATGAGGCAACGCTCTTTAATCGGGGTAAGTGTAAAGGTTACAGTTATTTTTATTTTAAATTATTGTCAGCATTTAAAAGCTTTTGCCCCTTGCACGTGTGTACTATCTGTAAGCCTGTAATCAGCTGCTAGCCTTGCAATTGCCAGCTAATATAATAATAACTAGTTAATGAACTACCTTGGGAAGCGACCTAGACTTGTCAATGCTATCGTGCCAGGCCATACACTGCTACCAAGACTCTTGCATTAGTAATGACTGAGTGACCCTTGAACTTTGTCAAACCCAAGAAAATCAATTGCCCTAAAGTTTGAATAACTTTTTAGTTGGTAAAAACAAATTTAAAAAAAAAACAAAGGCCTATAAAATACGTTTCGGGCACTAACAGACGGGAACGACATCAGTTGGGTACAGCATGTATCCTAATTACAGAATGTGCTTTAATTTGTGCGCCCGACTTAATTAGAAAACTGCACAGTCAACAAGGGCCACAAAAACAACAGCAATATGGGTTTGCGGGCTTGCATGTGTATGTGTTTATGGGTGTGCGTGTGTGTGTGTGTGTGTCAACAGCTGTCATATTTACCATGTACAACGCCCAGAAGTGTGCTTTAATTTTATTTATTCACACAACCCTCACAGCTTGACAATGTTGAACGCAGTACATTTTGCACAGCTTGTAATTCTGTGAACTATCTGAACAAATAAGTTTTGTTACACGATAAAATATAAGTATTAAAGTCGAACCCCAAAAACTCGTAAAATTTTATACGAATCTTTGATTCTTTGAATACCCTGTAGAGTTGATCATAAAATTGTGTCTGACTGCAAATTAAACAATCAAAATCATGCAATCCAACAAATTGTTTCATCTCACAATAATTATTAGACTTCACTGATTGAAGTGCTGCTGAACGAAATATCTTTAATGTATAAAATCAATGCCTCAAAAATGTAGATGAGTTGACCCATTTGAATAAATATATGCATAAATCCAACAATTTTTCGAAAACGAAAGCAAGAAAGAAATTCAATATAAACGCAAATTATTTTTCTGTCCGATAGAAAACAAAAAAAAAATGGCAACCAACAGAATACACCTACGTTTCACACCCGCCCCGACTGGAGCTTTTTTAGCGTATAACAAACTTTGAATACCATCGAAAAAAAAATAAGAAATGTGTCCTGTTTGCAGGATGTCTGTTCCTTTCTCTATCCCCCTGTCTGGCTTCCACATAAATCTGTTGTCCGCTCCTTGTGCTCTTTGTTGGTGGGCGTGGCCAGTGCGTGCCTTTCAGCGACTTTCTGTCTGTCGATACCTTTAAACGGCCACCGTGCATTGGAATCTGCTTAAAGCTAGCCCATAACAGGAGCCGTATGCTTTCTATACATGTGTTGACCTTTTTGGTTTGCCGGAAACTGGCCTTTGATTCTGACCATAAAAAATGTTAATAGGCATTTTGTATTGCATAACTTAGTCACTTTATGACAGTGGCCATCATTGACTGCCATTTAAAGATAACAAAAAAAACTCGATAAATTCTTGAAAAGGCTAAAAGGAGTAATGCAAACTATAAGCACAGGGGATACTTCTGCACAGGTATAATATACCCGCAAGGCGTGTTTTCGCATACAGGCCATTTAATAAAGGCAATAAGTGTTCTTTGGAAACTACCCATAAGCCTGGTCCAAATTAAATTCATCATGCGCAACGCAGGTCCCCAAAACTTTTACACGTTCGCTTGCGTCTCGGCATACGAAATGAGCCGCACGCACAAATCTTTGGCATATTCAATTAAGTTTTAATAGACACATTTGGCAGTTAGGCCCAGAAAAAGGGACAATATGCGAAATTGAATTTTATGCTTAGGTTTTTCCTTATTAGCTCTAACTAAAAGTCAAATAAATATGACCGTGTATTTATGCGTGAATAATAGACACTGATTTTGACAAAGGGGGAAATAGAAAGCCTGTCTATAAAAACAAACGTTATTTTCACGATATTAAACCCACACCTGAAGCACTGTGTAATATATTCAGGTAGCAAGAAGCCATTTGCAGCAGCTGCAGTTAAAACGGGGAAAATGTCCGCGCAATTCATTTGTTACCCTGTTTACCCTTAAACAGGGTATTATGGGTTCCGATATAACACAATATGTATATCTTAAAAATAATAAGGAATATGTGATTAAGTAAGGTAAACCCCCCAATTAACCTTTCAAATTTCCAAGGTTCTTCTAATTGAATACTTACCTCCTGACATGTACATATGTATAGTACTCAACACAGGTTTTTATGAAATCAAAAACCAGACGTAGGACATTTCCTAGCCGAGCTCTATTAAATGCTCAATATTATTACCTTTTTTGCCCTTGTCTTGCTTCTTTTTCGTGCTGTAAAAAGTTGTGAAGGCGGGTCAAGGCCAAAATGGTGGGCAGTCACTGTCAATATGGACAAAGGAGGAGCTGCAGGCATGCAGCTGCTGCTGCTTGCTGTCCATCCATTTAGTTGAATTCAAAATTGAATTACGTAACATTATCTTGGCTATTCTAGAGACATATCTGAATGCTGTACGAAATAAAGAAACATTCTGCTTAATTTCCTGTTTGTTGTTTTTTTAAAAAATGGCCACAGGCCTTCAATGTTATTAATGTCCCATTACACGCAATTCGTTTTGTCTCTGACGGCATTTCCCGTAGCTTCCCCATGATTTTTAAATGTCCATTTAATTGTTGGCCAATGTACGTTTAAATATTTAATGCATTATTTTGTGTAATTTAAATTGCATCAACACTTGGCAACAAGTCGAACACAAACCTAAACAAAGCTAGCAAACGCTTTCTAGCTCTCTCTCTCTCTTCAGCTAACGCACATGCTTCGTTTTGTAAGCCCTGCACAAAATGTTCGTATACATTTTCCATGGGCTCACGTGGCGTATGAGCAACTTTTAGTTAATTTTCAGAATAATCTTGCACAACAGGAAATAAACGAAAAGATGTGATTTATACATTTTAATACATTTTATTCTCATTGCTTTTCAGTTGCTTGCATTCACTTAAATTGTTCACAAATTACACAGACAGATAGTAAGAATCGAATACAGAATGAGCTTTTTCATGTTGTAGCTTTTACAATTAATTATCAAATGCATTGAACAGTTACGCTTAGATTAAATACATATATATCAAAGATGCGGTGGATTACATCTTTTTGGATATTATTTTCATTTTTAAACGAATTCTTAATTCCGTACCGAATCAAGGAAGCATTCATTACGTTAACGCTTTTAATACAAGGCAAAATGCACAAAACTTTCTTAAAGTTTATCATTCGTTTTAAGAACAGTTTGAAAGTTTATGTTATACATATCCAATGGCATTTAGAACTGACTGAGTTGAGTGGTACAAATGACTGACTGATTGATTGATTGACTGATTGACTGACTGGCTGACTGACTTGCTTTAAAGCAACATAGGCTTGAAGTACTTATTGTTAACACACACTTCATTTATATTGTATCAAAAATACTTTTTACGACTTCATTTACATATTTTCCAAAACATTTAAGGTAATACCGTTAACAAAAATACTTGACAAATAGGAATTTTGCTTAACATTTGTTACCAAATTCACAAAAAATAGTTTACATTAATTTGGGACAAGTTGTATGCGTGTGCATGTCTGTGTGGGTGTGTGTGTGTGTATAGTGTCTGTGCGAAGTTGTGTGTGTGTGTGGTATGTCTTATGCCCAGTCCTTCTTGATCTCGAAGGTCCAATCCCACTTAAGATGTATGTGCTTGTCATCATCCGTAAATACCGACGACACAGAGTAGGTACCCCTCGATACCATGCCCGAGGGCGCCTCCTCAGCTGGCGTCAAATAGGATTGTATTTCCTTTTTAGGGGGATAGGAGCCGACCATATGCGTCATTTTGTCCACTGCGGAAAATAGAACATTTTCATTACAAAATACGATTATTATTATAAGCATATGTATTGTTAGGCGACAAAGCAAGAGCTTACCAACAACTTAAGGGTATATAAATGAATTATCCAGCATGGGTTAGGCATTAAATACAAACAAATTTCACATTTAATGTTGTTTTAGCACATTATTATTGTAAATATTGCAAATGTTATAACCACTATGTAGGCTACACTGAATATCCCGCACAGCAAAGCCGTGCCATCAAAGCTGCTGCCCATTGTACAAATATCTAATCTGATTTGCTTGAAGGTATAAAACGTACTAACACTAATTAAGAGATACACCAATGGGACTGTGACCGTTGCAAGCCCGTCAAGTGCAGACACTGAGCTTGGCAGCGCCAACTGACACTGGACAAGTGTTATGCACGTATCGTTTACCAAAATCAAACATTGCCTATTTGCTGAGATATATAAGAAGCAGTTGATTTCTTAGTTACATCAGATATCTGTTTTCCCAGCCATAATCCACACAATTCGCTAAGTTCCCTTTAAGTCAGCTTGTGAATGATATGCTTACCTGGCACACCCATTCGGTAGGTCTTTTGCACATACTTAAGGCCATGCACAATTTCACGTTGTACAATAAAATCGATCCGCACCTTATATTGAACACCTTCTTTGATCACAAAGAGCTAAAGAAAGTTAAAAAAATCAGTTATGACCGCATAAGAGACTGCAAAATATAAACAAACCTGCTTTTTGAGCTGACTAATATCGCCGCTTAAGTCCAATTCCATATCATCCCGTCCTTCGACGACTAGCGCCAGTTTCTTAACAATAACTTTTCGGCTGTCATTCGGTTCTTTTTGGGGGAAAATATGTTCTGTTAACTAAACTTGTTCAGTCTTAATCTTTGTGAATACTAACCAACAATAATCTTTTCGGCTTGCGCTGCACCCAACAATGCCTCCTTATAACGTCGCAAACTCTCATCTTCCTGATCGACAGCCATCAGATCTTCAATAGTCTTCTCAGGTGGGGCTTGATAATTGGCATCGTGCACATCCTCATCATGCGGATCAGCATGTTGGTGCGTCTCTGTTTCGGCCATGGCACTCTAACTGTAATGCAGAGTAAGAAAATGTTAATAACATAAGTATATATGTGCAATGCTGTTGAGCAATTTTTCTGCTTGTGAGTCAAAGGCATATTTTTAATATTGTGAACAATATGTGGGCGATAATGGAACATATTTTACACATACTATATACATTATGAAACGTTCGACAACTTTCATATGTATCAATATACTTTTAATAACAAATATTTGATTTAAATAATAAATGTATATACTACAAATACCTAAGCCAGCATAACATTATGTATATATGCGCCCAAGGTATTTTTTTTCCGTTCAATAATATTGATTAAATTCGAATTATTAACGCATAAGTGAACGCTACTTTGGCCACACTTTGGAGGAGCAGAAAGAAAGCTGGCCAACACATGGATGCAGCTGGGTTCGCATGCACACAAATATATACACACACATATATATCTATATCTATATGTATGTGCACACATATGTACATACATATATATGTACACAGACCTGGCCAAATACGGGCCCGCATGGACAGATAAGGCAGAAACATATTAACAGCGATAGAGCGAGAACTGTTGCAGGGATGAGGAGGGGGGTCGGGCCGACATTGAATAATATTGACCAGAATGGGTTGACTACGATAGCCCCCACACGCAAACATTTTACATTTTTTTCTTTATCTGAGTTTGTTGTTGGCTTTGTTTTTCATTATCTAAATACACGTTGCTTCGTTTTAAATACCCATTTTTATTTCTGTGAAACGATAATTTCGTTCAATTTCAATTACAATATTTCCTAGTTTGTATTAAATGGGTTACTCAAATGCATAACGTACTAAATTAAATATAGTTGTTGACTTATTCTCGGTACTGTAATTGTTATTGTGACGCATGGCCTGCGACAATCGAGATAATAAAATTGTATTTTTATTCAGTTTTGTATATTTTTGCTTTGATATGTTCAGTATACATATTACTGAAATAAAGAAAGAAAAAAAGCAAGAAACATATATGTATGTATGTACAATACGTTTTCTTAGAATAAATTCTTCATTTTTTTTTTGGCAACACAAATTCCAGTTTGCCATTGTATTTGAATTGAGTTACGAAACGAAAATTAATTAAGTGTGAATGCAAAATAAACAGGCCAAAGAGCAAGCGAAATAACAACATTTGAAAACAACCAAACGATCAAACGAAACAAATTTCAAACAGCAAATCCAGACAAGCAAATGAGAAAGCCACGAAATTAGGAAAAAGAACATAGACGACCCCCCGTCAAACTGTGAGCGATGCTGACTGAGGGAGCTGTTCAAGGAAATAAACGCGGTGATGACGCTGCTTGGGCAGCCTGATAAAACAAAATGCAAGGCACGCAGCGGCAGAGACCCAGACGCATGAATCACACACACCAACACAAACGCACATCTGAACACACGCACGCAGTAAGGCCGGCATAAATAGCGTTTTTTCGATTATTAGCCAGCAAATTTTTCGGGAGTGGCGCAGCTCCTGCTAGCAGATAAGCGAATGCCTTCAACTTTTCACTTAATACTGCTTTTTATACTGTTCTTTTGCGCTCACACACACGTTTGTACATATTTACACGCATACGTTCTAAACAGAAACTCACCTTTCTATTCTCCAAATATTAGTTATATATAATACTCAAAAATTTTGACAATATTTTTTACAATTACAAATAATTTTAATGCTTTAATATAAACAAGCAAAAACAACAAAACACGAGCAGCAAGAAGTTCAAGCTGTGACAATCTATTAGAGATGAGCGTTAAAATTACGTACCCGATACTTGAGAAAAGTATGCAAAAGTATCGAGTTGCGTCGCACGACTATTTCGTTACAAATAACTATCAGTTTTATAATTCGTTTATGTAGCAACAATTATTTCATATAAAAACTAAATTAAAGTTTAATAGCCAAAACGATCTACGAGTATTTTTCAATAAGGAGCGTTTCAAATGGTTTGTTTGCCAACAACACAAAGATATTGTCCCTAACATTTTAAACTAACATGTATTTTTGTCGCTGTGCACGGAAACTATTGCCAGTGTTGTTAACCTCTGCTCGAACAGCTGTTTATTACTTCATCGCCGCATAAAAGGCTTAATATTTATCAATTGAAAATGCAAAGTTCCCAATATTTGAATCAATTTCACACCGCCGACAAACTGGCTGAGGAGCCTTGGCCCGAAGATGCCACACTCTATCAGGTAGGATGGACGCGGCAAAAGTCGAATCTGATATAAATATGTTTTAATCCACCCCGTTAGCCCTTTGAGGCGGAACAAATTTTATTGCCGGAGAACGCTAGCTGCCTGGCTGTCAAGGCATATTTGAAGATGTGCAATCTGCCCTTTGGCGTGCGCTCTTGCGCAAATGCGGAGCACATGTCACCCGGCGGACGGATGACCAAGTTACCATTTATACGCGCGGGCGCGTTCATTTTTGCTGAATTTGAGCCAATTGTGAATTTTGTGGAACAAAAGGACATGGCAATAGGTAGCTGGCAGGATGAAGACGAGAAGGCAGATATGCGTACATATGTCTCGCTAGTGGAAAACATCTTTACAATGGCGGAATTGTATGTAAGCTTTAAGAACGAGCGCGTCTACAAAGAGATAACAGCACCCCGCAATGGAGCCGTATACCCCTGGCCATTAAACTTAATGCAAAACTATAGCAAACGTCGCAATGCACTACGCCAACTGAAGGTGTATCAGTGGCACGATCTAAGCATCGATCATGTCATCGAGAAAGTAGCCAAGTGTTGTGAAACGCTTGAATATAAACTGAAAGAATCACCAGATACACCCTTCTTCTTTGGTGATCAGCCATGTGAATTGGATGCCATTGCCTTTGGTCATTTATTCACCATATTAACAACAAGGCTCCCTAACATGGCGCTGGCACAAACTGTGCAAAAATTTGGGCATCTGGTGGCTTTTTGTCGCTTCATCGATGAGAAATACTTTCAAATGAGGTGCTTGCAAGACTAGTTATTAGATGGTTTTCACTGTTATTATTTTGTGCATATTTAATATATGGCAAAATTATCTATTTTCTTAAGCTTCCGATATTGTTGGCCTTTAATAATTTTGTGTTATGCATTTATCCTCACATGCCAAGATAATCAACATGATTTGTACTATATAAGTTAACATTTTGCCTTTTGTTTTTTTTTTATGCTCACGGCTTGGCTTCAGCAAACCCCAAATTCAATTATGGAATATTTTCACTTGAATTAATAACAACATTTTTCTTACAGCAAATAAACAAATGTTGCTGGCCGCGTTTAACAAATATTATATTCAATAAATTCGAAGTCGTTCTCTTAATCATTTTTACCTAGCCTTTTTAAATATATAAATACCAACTTTTGGTTACAAATGAATCGAAATAAACATTTACCGTATCGCCTTAATGTAGGCATTTTAAATTTAACAGACTATTTAGTATTTAACAGTGTTGCATCCCCAATTTACAAAACGTAGCGATGATTTTTTTTCCTTATCGATAGGTTGAATTTCTGCATTGACCATTTTGTTTTGGAAATGCAGACTATTTGTCGCAAGTAAATTAAAATACGCGGACAAGCCAATTTTGTACTGATACATTTCGGAAAAGTGCTGCAATGGAAAGACAGAAGAGGAACAAAGATGCTGATAAAATAATGAAACAAAAAATAAAAAATTCAAAGCGACCAAAAGTAAAAGCAGCCTGGAAGACAAACGACATCTATAAGCTAATACGCGAGGTAAAAAAGGAATTATGCATTTGGAGCTCGCTTAACATAAGGAATGGCAATAAACATGAAAGAAAGGAGGCCTGGTCAAGAATATCCGCTGAATTTAATCGCAAATATGATGAGGATGAAGTACACGCAAAGTGGACGAGCCTGCGATCACAATATCGTCAAGCACAAAGAAACAAAATGGACAGTTGGAAATACTTTAAAACACTGTCCTTCATCGTTGACAGTCCGCCTGAAGCGGCTGCTCCTGCAAAAAGCCCTACACCATCTATATCCATCTGCTCCATTGGGGACAGCAATGACAGTGCATTGGACACCGCATCGATGTCTGGCGTTGAAACAGTCACAGCCGACGTTTCACTGCCCAAGACCACATTTTCAGAGACCTTTTTAAACCATAGCATCACACAGTCAGTTGCGGATGTGGCCTATCCCACATGTCAGCTAGGAGATAGGAATGAGGCATTGATGGCATTTTTGCTCAGCGAATTGCAAACACTGCGCGAAGAGGATGCAAATATTTTGCGGTGTCGTCTGCAACGAACTTTGCTGGAGTTTAATGAGGAAAGGCAGACTAATTTGGCCATCAACACTGTGCAGCTCAACGACGTAAAGCCTCTTTTGTAGTTTATAATATAAGCAAACTATGTAAAATGTAAAATAAATAAATAAGCATCTAAAAAAATTTCAACCTACCCTCCTTTATTGTTTCGATAAATTGATATCAAACTCTCCTGCTAAAATTGGTGCAAAAGAATTTTCAGCATGGTAACAGTTTTAAGGGTTGTTCATATGCAATCCTTGTTTCTCTTGTATGCGACTATTTATATATCTATAATAAAGATTGCTAAAAATACTTAAAAACCTAATATATATGTTATTTTTGCTCACACGCATATATTTGGTATACAACTAGGCACAATGATATTTTTCTGCGGTGATACCAACTGCCCAGTCATCATTATTGTAATCATAAGTTGTACATTTTCTTTGCTCTTGATTTTTCATATGGTCTTCAAGAACTCCACTCATGTCATATCAAATCAATTATGTTGCCGAAACTCTTTGAATGATAATCCCTCCGCGGCGATCCGTATGGCTATCACATAGAAGCGAGATGAGTCTTACATTGGCTGGTTGCTTCTAGATATTTAATTGGTTTCGATGTCGGCGAAACTGGATAAACATTTTATTTAAATAGTTGCTGGATCAGGTGTAGTTGGCATCGACATTCCCGAATTTGTGTTAATTAGGTTGTCAAGCTCTCTGAATTTCACTTCCAAACTGCGGATAATACCACTGTTATTTCCACACTCACACACTTCTCATCTTTTAATCCATCTTTATTGTCAATCTTAGAGATCTTATTAGTTCGTCCTTGCATAGATTCTCAGACACTTTCACTTGAAGATTGAATAATTTAGTATAGCACTCATTAATTTCACGTGAATCCCTTTTCATCGGGTTTTGCATATCCACCGTATACTATATTTATTTGGTTCCATCGGTCACTTACACATTCCTTGCCTTATGGCCAAACTAAGGGTCAAGCGATGTTAACATTTGCTTTGCCACTTAACCGGTTCCTAGCTAACATAAATTGAATTGAACTATTCCATACAATAGAAACAAGTTGAAATGCACTGTAAAAATATATGCAACATTTTATTCGGCGATCCTAAAGTAGATTTTTGTTTATTAATTTCCTAAACTGGTTGTTTTGGATTTAATTATTTTGTAAACACTCTTAATACATGTCATCTGTGCTAATTACAATATACTTTTATAAATATTGAGTTCGTATAGAATTCAATTGATTTGCATACACAAATTCATTTTGCAATGTACATGGTTTTAAAATAGAATCGTAAGTAATTATTAAAATTCTTTAAATGGAAATATGCGTTATTTGTTGTCCATAGCAATTGTTAAGTAACTTGCATTAAATTATTTATGTATATCGGTGCATTAATTATTTGTTACCTCAAATTAAAATTGATTTCTGATTTTTTTTGTTTTTTTTTGTTTGTTTTGAAATGAGGTTAAATGAATTGAAGACTTTACAAATGTCCAATACGCTAAATTGGATAAAATTAACACAACACACTTATAATAATAATAGTAATTAAAATAAAAAAGAATAATTTTTTAATAGACAGAACGGGATATCGAAAATCTGCTTTCATTATTAACTTATCAAATCTAACAAAACGCCATCGTCCTCAATTTTGATGTCCCTTTTCATCCTGTTGATTTTCAGTAGCAGCAGCAACAGCAGCAGCGCCGCTGGCGTCAGCGCCTCTCATACTTGGTCACTGGCACTGAGAGCCGTGTGCGCAGCCCATGCGACTGCGCAGCGCTGCCGCCGGCAGTGCTGTTCGATCTACTCCGCTCCATGGCAGAGCGACGTCGCTTGTTGTTGCTGTTGCTGTTTGCTGGCAGTGAATGATTATTGCTTTTGTTGCGTGTGGATGAACCGTTACCGCTGGCTCCCGTGCCGACGCTGGCGCTGCTGTCGCTATAGCGCTGCCGTTTGTTGATCACAGCAGTATCTGTGTATGTGTGTGAGCGTGTTTGTGTGTGAGAGAGAAAGAGTGTATGTGTGTTAAATAGTTGGTAAAATGAATGCAAGTGTTAAATGCGAATTACGAATTACATTTGCTAACTTAATTATCATAAACGGGGGCAGTAGAATTCCCAGTTACATCATCATCATCATCATTAACATCAACCTGATTAACTGCTGCATCTTCAACATCATCAACACCATTCCCATTCTCATTGTCATTGCCATTGCCATTGCCATTGTCATTGTCATTGTCTGCAGCAGCTAAAACCTGAGGCACGTCCATAGCGGCCATTTCTTCCAACTGCTCCACATCAGCCATTTCTGCTGTTAGCCAAAGCACACAGTACAATAAATGTAAATCCAAAACAAACAAAAAATAGAAAACAAAGAGAAAGAGAGAAAAAAACATTGGGCAATTTGCCATCATAATACAAATTTTGATACAAATTTTGAATACATTTTTAGGTGTTTCTCTTTAACTATATTTTTTTTTTTTTTGGCGTTATCAATGAGAACCTCTCATGGACATGACGATGGCGATGGCGCAGTGATCCTTTAGTGTAATGATAGTGTACGAGTATGTGTGTATTTGGATGAATGATCAGTTATATTCTAAGGATTATGTACAAGTGTCCAGATATCACCCGTGTGGTTGGCGGGCACCAGAATACCTCCACAGCATGTCACCGCTTGTCGTACGAGGCGACTAATAGAGACACTTGGGCACATTAACTCTCCCACGGATGGAAAATTTGTGAAAAGGTTTTATAAACTTTGTATTTAAATTAGACCTCAGTGTTAAGTTAAAGTTATTTATAATTGTTGGTGCGAGGAATAATTTTAGTTAATCTTGAAAACGTATTATTGAGCGGGACAATCTGTTTAACTGCGTTCATTGTTAAAATCGTTTAAGAACTCGGGAAAAAAAGGAAAGAAATTGTTTACTCAATTATTGAAATTCTTTTTACAAAATTGTACTCTCATTATTCAAAGACAAATGAGCCATGAATATGATAAAGCAGAATGATGCGACTATGATGATTCATGAATGTTATGTGTTTGAAATTCGAGCAGGCCATTTCTGGCCTTCACTTACCTTTAGCGCCGACTTTGCGTTTGGCTAAAGAATTGGCAGTTCTGCTATCGGGCGCACTGAGGCGTCCGCTGTTAGCGCTCCGCTTTAGGCACGGGTCGGAACGGCGCTCGCGCGTATTGGCCAAATTAGCGGTAACTGGCTGGTCGGCACTCTTCTTGGCCACATTCTTGCTACTGTTGCCATTAGCAGCAGCGCTATCCTGGCCGTCAAGCGCTGCTGCAGCCGCGGCGGCGGCGGCATTAGCTCGTTTAAGATTAGCTGGCATGCGCTTGGGTGGCTGCATGGCGCTGGCAGTGCTGCCTGATGAGGAAGTTGGTGTATCGTTGCCGGAGTTAGCCGTTGGTTTTTGTGGCGACTTGTGCTTAAGATCATCCTGCTTCTTGTGCATGCCCACATCCAACCAGTATTTAAGCTGCGCCTCACGCTGTCGCTGCATTAGCTCCTGGCCGGCAGCGTATTTACTAAGCAAACCCTGAAGCTTCTGCACCGTCTTGTACACCGTCTCTGCCGCAATCAGGCCGTAGTCGAACAGCGAACACATGTGGAGAATAAAATTGCGATAGAGATTCTTGCGCACAATCTCGTGGCCCTTGGCATCCAGGAACATTTCGCAGGCCAACGGCAGCTGGCAGTCACCCACAAAGCCATGTCGCATCACATGCAGATTCCAAAGCTTCATTAGCTCCTTCTCGCCCTCGTTGACATCGGAGAACTCATCGATCATTTGTATGGTCTTTTGGCGCAGCCAAAGTGGATCACTTTCGCCCTCAGAGTCAATGTCTAGCTCCTTAGGATGCACCGGCAGACAAGTCTCTGTATGATGGTACAACCTGTGGGAATGATCATCAATTGTTATACCAGAACCGTAACTAGACTAGGAATGCTTTGGAATAGAATCATTTTACTTAGCTTTACTGCTCACCTATTGTGTCCAGTTATGTACGAACGCTGATTACTGATGTCATCCTCATCCAACTCGAGGAATTCATCTAGGCAGGTCTTCTGACGCCTGGGCCTACATACCATTAAGCTAGTGACCGAAGTACGCCTTACCGGACCACAGGTTCGTGCAAACGACGAGCCGGATGGACCGGCCAGATCATAGGGTGAACCGGCATAGGAGCCATCGTATGTATCATTGATGGTCACATCGATACGAGCGCCGGTGCCTGCTGGCTGGTACGTAAAGTTGAAGCGTGCGTGGCACAGCTTGAGATGCTTAAGCAACGCATATAGACGCAGGCAGTCTAATCCACACCATGGACAGTTCAGCTCCTGAGTGTACTCCGTCTGTTGGCGTGTATTGTTGCTGTACATGAAATTGTACACGATTTGTATGTGCTCGGGCACTGCCTTGCAAATGCTGCCGTTCTTTAGGCCGCTGCAATTGTTATTGTTATTATTATTGTTGTTGTTATTGTTGATATTAATGTGACTAAGATCCGCCTCAGCATCCAAATGATGTACATAACGTTGTATCTCCGGTGCGGCTATAATATCGGGCAACTGCTCATTGGACAAAGTCAAATGGAATTTAAGCATGGGACTCTGCTGGTACACATCGTAGGTCAGCGAAAGTGGAATGTAGCTGTCGGGCATGGTCTCCCAGGTGCATTTCTTTGGTGAGAACGACTTAATGCTAGATGAATTCAACGGCTGCAACATCGCCTCGTATTCGCCCTCAGTGATGAATCCACTCGACTTCTCGTACAGTATCAACTCCGAGCCGTACATCTTCTCATTGCTACGTGGTCGTTTGCTCGGCGGTGTAGCTGTTGAGAAAAATATATACAAATAAATGTCTCATTCTCAGTTACAATGTGGATTACGTTAAGTCTCAAATAACTGAGAACATTTCTCACCAGCATTTTCATCGTTGCACGTTTGGGGCTGCATCTTAATGCGAAAGAGCAGCTTATAGAGCGTATGCTGATCACCCATGGGTCGCATTGTCTGCAAGGGTATGCTGATGGTGGCATGCTCATCGATGCCTTCATTGGGATTGTAAACAATTTGGCAGCTCTTGCTCAGTAGCTCTTGAAAGTCTAGTGTACTGTCCTTGCGCTTGCTGCGCGTTATCTTATAAAGTGTTGTCTCCACACAAACCCTTTCACCCGCCTGACAGAGCAGCTGCTCCTGCCCCTGCCTTAGCAGCTCATCGTTGTCTTGTGGTTTAAGCTTTTCATGCAGGGAGTCATAGATAACGTGCAGGTAGTTTTGGGTTACAGCCTCAGACTTTTGGGTAATTGTGTCCAGTATGGAGTCTATCTTGAAATTGGCGCGTTTCTTGTTGTTCCGTGACATGCGCTCCTTCATATAGCTGAGCGTGCGATTTAGAAATATGGGCTACAATATAAGCATGACACAATGGATGCATAAGTATGGACATGTATGAAAAAATATTAAATTAGCTTACGTTTGTCTCATGGCGATTGCGTAGGTAACGATAGATCTGTGTGGGTTCTGTTAAAGTTTATTGATTAGTTACACTCTGATTATTCTGGACGGACGTCATACAAACATACTTTCAAATGCCTGTAAGAAGAGTTCCTGCTCTTGCTGATGTCCGTTAAGTTTGGCATGGGTTTCGTGGTTAAGTGTTGTTGCTAATGCAGCAGCTGCTGCCGCTGGCGCTGCCAACGCTTCATTTGCAGCAGCATCTGCACCGTGTCCACTTCCATTGTTTAGGCCATTTATGTTGTTAGCCACAACGCCCGCACTATCGCCATTGTCTCTTTCACGTTTCTTTGTGGGTGCCATTGTGTTTTGAGAGGGTGGAGGAGAGGGAGGGCCTCTGCCTCAGCCGTTTTACAAACGCGCCGCTTGCTTACACACGCACTCACACACACTTCGCCCTGCTGCCTGTAGCGTTGCTGCAATTTCAGCAAACAAACTATCGTCGCATTTGTTAAAACATGTTTTTGTTTGTTTAGTGCGTTAAATCTGATTTGTTTCGTTTTTTGTATTTTCCTGCGTGTTTTTCGCCGTTTTCTTTTTCGGCGCGAAACCGTATGCTTTGTTGCAGCGTTTCTGGTGTTATTATAGGAGCCGCGCAACGATACGACTGAATGATGCGTGCGCACAAACCTAGTATTGACATGGACTATTATCACACCAATATGCTGATATATTTAAATTTACATTATTGCGTAATTCTTTGTTTTGTTTGTGAAATAAAGAAATAAATAAAGGAAAATATATCTTCATTCAGCAAAGCTAGTAAATCGTACCGTGCGTTTTTCCCTTCGACTGAAACACACCCCTGAAGCGTTTTACAACATTGTAACGTCTACAAATTGATGTTAAAAACCATTTTATTAGTTGTTGTTTCAGCTTATCTAGTTTTCTTTGATATTTGTCACAAATATTCAGATTTATAAACTTAAGAAAGTTATTAACAGTGGCTGTACTCACATTTTCTATTGAATTTATTGTCAGCTGTTTTGTAGTGTTGCATTCTATGTGTGGCAACGCCAAATTTTAACATAAAAGCGTGCACTGTTCGTTTGCAGCTCTGAGTAGTCTTTCCTAATTTTTTTATATTAAATTCTTTCAAGAGGTAAATTTTATAAAAAAAAATTTAACTTTACTAGCGTTGTTGTGTTGAACAGTTATTTAAGAAATTTGCAGGAAATTTCAACCAACAACACGCAGCAATAACTTGCAGATTGCAGCCCACAGACAACTGTGAGACAGCAGAAGCCTTGTTGCTAATTTAGTTAAACAAATTATTTTACAGACGCAACCGGCAACTGTTTTAAAACTTTAAGAATTCGAATAAATCCCGCATAGAAAACCAACAAAATGGATAAAAACAGTGCAGCGTTGTATAAAAAAATGCAAACAGAGGTTGAGTCATATCAAAACCTACAAAAATGTAAGCAATTTAATATATTCTCTGGCAGGCAATATACATAAATATGAACGTATTTTGTTACAGCTTGTGTTAAAATAGTTAAACAGCGGGCACTCCTAGAGAGCCAGTTAAATGAGAATAAGTGTGTGCTGGATGAACTAAATTTACTCGGGCCTGACAATAAAGTGTACAAGTTGTTTGGTCCAGTGCTGGTGAAACAAGAGCTGGAGGACTCGCGGCAAAACGTTGGCAAACGCATTGAGTACATCTCGAAGGAATTAAAAAGTTCCACTGATACACTGGAAAATATGTACGTGAACCGGTCAGCACCAGTTATAAATATTACCAAGAAATATTCTTATTGCAGGGAAAAGGATATGCTGAAACATCGCGAAGCTGTATCTAAGTACCAGCAGCAATGGCAGGTCGCAGCAGCCATGAAGTGATCCAATCTGCCTAATGATTATTTATTACTGTTTGTCATTTTTAATAAACATCCGAATTGACTTGAAATCAAATATAAACACCTAAAACCAAATATTTTCATAGATGCGGATGTTCCCTTGGGCAGACAGGAAAGTGTATAAATGTAAACCTATCGCATCTGTCATATGCTTGCTGTTAACTTAACATAATAAAATGTTATAAGCATAAAAGGAATATCGATAACTGTTCATTTAAGTCATGCATCCCTGGTACTTGTGTGAGCGAGATGCATTGACCGAGAGCATTTAAAACACTGAAATCCGTACCACAAAAATTGCCACGAAGAACAGAACTCTCTTTAGTGCCGCATCAAAATTAAACAATTTTAGCTGTATAGTCAGCAAATTAAGTCACTAATATATTTGTTGCTTAAAGGGAGAAAACAATGGGATCAAGTCACAGCGTTCATGTACCCGGCGGTGGCACTGAAGGTAACGTACACAACCACGTAAACGGTGTCAATGAATGCAGAAGAACCGAGAACCAATCATATGCACACACGCACACAATGACGTTCAAGTAAAACAAACACAATTTTTATTTTAAAAACAATAGGCTACCACGTACTCAAGGTGCAAGACAACTCGCCCGGCCAAAAGGCTGGCCTGGAGGCATTCTTCGACTTTATCGTGGCCATAGCAGGCACACGTCTGGACCAGGACAATGACATGCTCAAGGAGCTGTTGCGCCAGAACGTTGATAAGCCTGTCCGCATCACAGTTTATTCGAGCAAAACACAAACTGTGCGTGAGCTCACATTGACACCCAGCAACAACTGGGGTGGCCAGGGACTGTTGGGCGTGAGCATACGCTTCTGCTCGTTTGAGGGTGCCAACGAGAGCGTCTGGCACATACTGGAGGTGCATCCAAACTCACCGGCCGAGCTGGCCGGCCTGCGCGCCTACAGCGACTATGTGATTGGCGCCGATGCCATACGCCACGAGAACGACGATCTTTTCACGCTGATCGAGACGCACGAGCAACAGCCCCTCAAGATGTACGTGTACAATCTGGATGACGACGCTTGCAGGGAAGTAACTATTAAGCCCAATACTGCCTGGGGCGGCGAGGGAGCTCTGGGCTGTGGCATTGGCTATGGCTATCTGCATCGCATACCCGTGCAGCCTGCACCTTCACCGTCCCCATCAACTGGGGCAGCTGCGGCGTCACCTGTCGGTCCGACTAATCCCGTTACGACGCCTGTCGTTGCAGCCGCAGCGGCCAGTGCCGTTGTTGCACCAACATTGCCTTATATACCGCCACTGGCCAACACATTTGGCTCGACAAACGCCGAGATCCGGCCACCAACTATAGAGCCGCCAGCACAGAGCATATTCAAGACCTATTTCAATCCGGATGATGCCACGGATGCGTTAACCGCTGCACTCGAAACCCAAGCTACGCTTAATGAGCCGCAGGTGGCCGCGCCATCAGACAGCTTTGCACCGCCAGCCGTCGCAACTGGCGCACCGGAAACACCAGCACCGCACCAACCCGTGGCACCGTCTCAGCCCGTGGCACCGCCTCAGCCCGTGGGACCACCTCAACCGGTGGCACCGCCAGCGAACATCTTTATACCCGGCGTATTCGATCCCAATGCCCCAGAACAGAATGCGAACGTGAGCGTTGGCGGCATACCTGCCGCTCAATTACCATTTCCACAGGCGACAGCAGCAACGCTGCCACCCCCGGCAGTGCCCATGTTCTCCATGGCCGCACTTCCGCAGCAACAGCAACAGATATACATGTCCGCACCGTCGGCACTCTCGTATCCAGCCGGCTCCGCTGCCCAGACGGTGCCCACGTATCCACAGGTGCAGCCATCCATGGGAGGTCTGTTTCCCACGCAGCCGACACCGCTGCCGCCGCAGATGGCACATGTGTTCACGCCACAGCAGCAACCACAGCCGCCAGCAGCGCCCAGCACGGAACAAACACAGCCACCACCAGCACCCGCAATGTCCAGTGCTTAAACCAACTCAGGCAGCTATGTTAACCAATTTAAACTTCTGTACGTTGTTTGCGACCTTGCATAAATTGTCGTTAAGTTTATCATGTGATTGTTTTTATGATTCAAATTGCGAGCGAGCGAAATCACAAGTGACAACTGTCAAACATTTCAGTGCGAAATGCATTAATAAACATAACTATACATTCACATTTATAAATATATATTTATATATATATATATACATATATACACTTGCAAAGTAATGTACTGTAACATATGAATTAACTCTGTATGCGGGGAGTGCGCACGGCAGGCCACATCAAGGATTAGTAAACAATTTTGATTACTTGTGCAATCTAAAATACTGGCTTTTGTTTATAACTAGATTAATTTGAATACAACCTGTATGTTTTTGCTTCGTAGTCGGTCGCATGAGATCCCTATATCATTTTGTTCGACATTTGATTTCTTTTGTTGCTTATTAAACCTTCAGAACAGTCGCTTTTTACGCTTGTATACTTTTATGACTTTATTCTCGAATAAAACTCTCGCCTGAACTATACAAGCTGACTATTTCTGCTAAATCTGAACCGCCAACTTCTCGCTCGTTAGTTCGACGCTCAGATTACCTGATTAACAGATTACCTCATGACGTCATGGCTGAGCTGTTTTTGGTGCTTTTCACTCAAACTTTGACCACCCCTTTCCTGCCCTTATATATTGTATATATGAATTATAGAATCTGCACGGTAAATGCTGTCGGAATTACTGTGATGGTCACAGTTTGATCTTATAAATGCATTTGAGACGAACGTGTACCTGGAAGTTGAGAATCTCACGTTCAGTTCAATTGTTGCTCTGTCAAAGAATAGTTTAACTAAAAAGCCGAAAATGCAATACGCTCTGCTACTTGCCTTAGTTGGATTTCTACTTGGAGCTGCAAATGCCCAATGGCCGGTAATTGAGGATTGTAATTGGAGTTGTAAGCGATTCGTATAAGTAATTGATTCGTCCTTGTAGCCCAACCAGATAAGCGTCCAGGTGCAAAACACTCAGAAGATAAATGAGAAGCTGCAAGAAAAAGTCAACGAGCTGCAAATCAAGTTGGCCGGGAATCGTTACAAGGACGAGCTGATTAAATCCCTGAAGGAGACAAACGGCTTTCTGACCAAGCAATGCGGCACAACGTGCACAAGTGTGCCTAGCGTGCAATTGAAGGACAAAATCAGCGAACTGAAGGCCAACATCGAGTCGTACAAGCAAATGCTGAGCAATAATCAAACCTGGCGGGTGAACGCTGCTCAGCAACAGCTGAAAAAATGTCTCCGCCAACTGGTCCCGAGCAATCCAGGCTCAAGTGCACCCAATTCAGAGACAGTCGAGAAGCCTCAAGCGGCAGCAACCAGCTGCATACCCATGGGCTATAGATCAGGCTTGCAAACAATCCAACTGCCTGGCATGTCGCCGATCACCGTGCTCTGCGATGGCAGCACAGCAGGTCCTGGCTGGACGGTCATCCAGCGCAGGTTCGATGGCAGCGTGGACTTTTACAGAAGCTGGCATGAGTATATCGAGGGCTTTGGCCATTACAACTCCGAATTCTTTATCGGCTTGGAGAACCTCTATCGCATCACTAGCTACCAGCCGCACGAGCTGTATATCCACATGGAGGAGTTTAATGGAAGGACCAGCTACGCTCGCTATAGTCATTTCGAGATTGGCAATAAAATCGCAAAGTTCGAATTGAAAAAGTTGGGCAACGTAACCGGCAGTGCCCAGGACAAGCTCTCCAAAAGTGTTCACATGAAGTTCACAGCATTCGATCAGGACAACGACTCGACTGCGGATGAAATTAATGCTGTCTATTACCATGGTGCCTGGTGGTATACCCAGGATCTGTCTGGCAGCAGGTGAGCCATCAGATTATTCACATTACTTAAATATTTAACAACATATTCTTTACACCGAATCAAGCAATTTAAATGGAAAGTATTTTAACTATGAAACCGATCATTATCAAGGAATGTACTGGAGTCGGGAAAGAACTCTCAAATCAGTTAAAATGCTAATTCGTCCGACCCATGCGGCTTAAATGATGGAAAACAGCATCTTTTATCACTTACATTTCAAAATCAATTAATAAATTTCTGAAAATGTCAAGTTTTATGTTTTACTAAACCCCACACAAGTAAATCAAATCGATTACATGAATTATAAACCACATTAGACGCGGGATTTCAGTGGATCATGCATAATATTATTAAGAGGCGTAACTGGAACCGAAATCGTTTACTACTTAGATATAGAATAATAACAGCTGGTTGAATGAAAATCTTGAAATCTTGACTCTTGCTGAACAAATGTTAACTTCGCTTTTTTGTATTAATTCCATTCAACCCAAAAATTTAAAATATGAGAAAGTAAGAATATCTTCGGCACGCCGAAGATTTAATACCCTTGCAGACATTTCATTTTTACAGTTATGTGAGAACAATGCAGCTCGACAATGCTGAGTTTGTTGAAATATGTTTGAAAACCGAATGTGTTGCCTTATAATATTTCTATTATTCCACCGATCTTTCCCATAGCAACTATATTATATAGTGTTTCGATGTTGATTAGATTTTTCATAAATGTAGGGGGCATAGTAAGACTTAAAAATGCCAAGTTTGGTTAAGATATCTTGATAAACAAAAAAGTTTTCAATACAAGTACTTAATTTTCGACCGATCGTTCCTATTACAGCCTTATGATATAGTGGTCCGATGTTAATACGATTTTGCTTATATATGGGGAGAATAGGAAAACTAACAAATGTCGAGTTTGGTCAAGATATCTAGATTAACAAAAAAGTTTTCCATACAAGTACTTAATTTTCGACCGATCGTTTCTATGGCAGCTATATGACATAGTAGTCCGATGCGTCTGGTTCCGACATATGTAGTGCGTGCAACAGAAAGAGGGACGTATGGCGAAGTTTCATGACGATAGCTTTACAACTGAGAGACTAGATCGCGTAGAAACAGACAGACGGACATGCGCTATATCGACTCGGCTGTAGATACTGATCAAGAATATATATACTTAATTAGGTCGGAGATGGCTCCTTCTAAGCTTATGTTTCGAGACAAAATTATAATACCCTCGGCAAGGATATAAAACGTGCTTAAAATAAGCTAAATAGCTGAATCTGTCTAAAATGTCCACTGTTTACGGTTGATTACCTCTAATAATAGCCTTATTTAGCTATAAAAGAGCTGAACTGGCAACAGTGCTGCCAACACATAAAAAAAAATTAGCTGGATCTGTCTGTTTACGGTTGATTACCTCTAATAGCCTCATTTAGCTAGAAAAAAGCTGAACTGGCTGCCAACACAATTTAATAAACTCTATGGCTGCACTCTTGATCAATCGTCTCTTTTCCCCTGCACTTATTCTAACCCGCTTTATGCTTCTTCTTCTTTCAGTGATAATAAATAAAAAACTGCAGCCAATATTATTGGAATAAATCTAACTTTAATACGACTGGCTGCTGCCTTGTTAAAATCGTCGAACGGAAATCGGTTGGTTCGAAAAAGTTCCGAGACAGTTGAACAATTTGATTTTAATATGTAAGTAAATAATATATTTAGATTTTTATTTATTTATGACATATGCATTAATTGCCAATGAAGAGACGACCATTTATTTTTCGGGTAGGTTTAATTTTGGGGGGTTTGTTAATTGGGCGACACTTTACATAGCCTTAATTAATAGAAGCGACTACTTGACAAAATTAGGATTCTTCTTCAATATAACAAATCCTTCCATGACGGGCGTAAGCGAGATGTACTCATCGGTGGCCAGCTCGGCGCGCTCGCCTATTGCCAGCAACACGGGCGTGGTGTGCGTCTGAAAGCCTGTTATGGTCTTCGGTTTGCCCGCCTGGCCGACCACATCGATGGCAATGCCCACACGGACCGGCACCTGCAGCTGACTGAGATCCTCATCGAATGTGATAAGCATCCGTGCCTGCATGGCCGGCACCAGGGTGTACAATAGATAGTGGGAACGATTCAGGATTAGATTCTTGACATCAAGAAGCGACACCAATGTGGCCATCAATCCAGCAACAGCCATGGGATTCATTAGCTGGCGATCACTGTGATAGGGACTTAGGGATAGTGTGCCCTTGCCCAAATGCGTCAGACTCTGGGCAATGCGCACCATAAACAGATTGCTCGGATCCTTCGAGTGATACTGGGCCAACTGACGCAGCATCGAGGCGAGACGCGCATTATTGGTGCCAGCACCGACCAGGCCCATGGCAAAGATGGCATTGTGCGCCACTTCTGCATCGCTGTCGTGCGAGAACTTGCTCAACGTATCCAGTATGTTCAGCTTGGGATTTGAGGCCGATATCAGGCCCAGAGCCAGCGGCACGGCACGCCTAATAGCCGGTTCGCAGTAGCGCAGCAGATTGCCAAACGAACGATACGCCATCTCGGCGCCAATGTCCTCGCCCATGGCAATTAGTGCAATGCCCAGCACAGCGATCGATTGTGTAGCCGACAGATCTTTCTCGCGCTCCTTTTCCTTTTCCTTCTCCTTCTCCTTGTCCTTTTCCTGAAACAACGTGGAGTTATATTAATTTGGAGACGATTAAATCTTGCCAATTTGAGCTATTTACCTTCTCCTTGCTCTTGTCCTTCTTGCCCTTCTCTTTCTCTTCATCGGCGTTGGTGGTCTCGTAGTGATCGGAGCAAATGTGGAGCAGCTGTTGAATCTTAAGCACATTGCCAGTGCCAGCATAGGCGCATATATCCACCATGGTGGTGGCCATGCTGCGATACGGCTCCTCCAGCACTTCCAGCGTCATCATGACAGCCTCTGTGGACTTCTGGCGTCCCAAATAGAGCAGTCCCAGGCCCAGCCAGAGGAAACGCGTATAGGTATCCTTCAGATCCGATTTGGTCAGGCCCATGATGGTCTGCAGCAAGATCTCTGTAATCTCAGCATTGCACGAACCAACGCTTATCAGACCCAGCGACAGAGCAGTTATGCCCAGAATCTCGACACTGGCAGCCGTCTTGCCATTGCTGGCAAAGATCGTCTTCAGCGTATCGATGACAATGGCACGATTGGAGCCAGCATAGGCAATGCCCAAGCCCAAAATGGCACCAATGCGCATGCACGTATTCTGATTATCAATATAATCGGAGAGCAAAGCGTGAGCCGGATCCACCTCGTTGCGTATGCCGCAGTTGACAATGCCGCAGGCCAGCAAGGCACCCGACTTGATGTTGTCGTCGGTGGAGTACAGATATTTGTCAATCATGGTCAAACCGCCGTCGACATCCCAAAGCAGAATCAGGCCCAGGGAGGCGGTAGCCGAAAGCATGCCATGCTCCTTGTTCTTATACAGCCACTTGTTGCCGTCCTCCGAGAGCAGCTTATCCACGCCGAAGCCCGCATTTACAAAGCCATTGACAAAGCTGGCGGCCAAATTCTGTTTGGCTGAGTCCACCTGGATGGATGCAAAGCGCGAGCGTGAATTGTCCAAATGCGACTTGTAAATATCTTCCGGCGTCTTTGGCTCCATGATGTCCAGTTCACGGGCCAGATTCAAGAAATGCTTATTCAAGTTTGCATTAGACATGATCTCCATCAGATCGTCGTAGTCCGATAGCGACTCATCCAGGTCCAGGCACACCTGCTGGCGGGCCAGCATAAAGGCGAGCTGCTTCTGCATGGCCGGCTCCTTGGGCTCCTTGAATATGTCGCCAATCTTGCCCATATCATTGAGCATCAGCGCCAGTCGCATGGCCTGAGTATGCTGATGGAACTTGCGGGCCAGCTGCAGGGCCGTCTCCAGTATGATGGTATTGTCCGGCTCGGGCACATATGGATAGCAGGACTGCAGATAGAGGCAGACGCGCGGATAGGCCGACTCGTCCACATATTCGGCCAGCAAATGCAAATGATCGATCTCAATGAGCAAATCGCAGGCATCTGCCTCCGCATTGTGCTCCATATTGTACGGTATTATCTGCTTGACCAGCTCGATGAGCTGGGTGCGAAACTCACCCGTAGTGTCGTGATAGTGGGCCGATATCTCGCCCGACAAATGGCGCACATACTCGTGACCCCAGTCACCGATGGTCTGGGTGCGATCGCAGAGGAAACGATAGGCCAGACAATCTTTGCCGCTGCCCATGGTCATGGAAAGCACCGAGATGATATCGGCGCATAGCTGACGCGAGCGCTCATCGGGCATGTGCTTGTACACCGTTTTCATGGACTCGTAATGGGGACGCATGAATTTCAGTGGCTTTGGCACCGAAGTCATCGACGTGGTCGATGCGCGTATCAGCTTGGCCATCATTTCCAATGCTGGCTGATACAATTTCTTGTCTTTCTCCTGCAAGCGCAGCACCAACATCTCGAGCTCCTCCTGCAGCTGTTGATCCTCGTCGGACAGCTCTGGCTGCTGCTCCTTTTCATCCTTTTTGGCCTTGCCAGCATCTTGCCCCTTGCCTTTAGTTTCCTTGGCATCGCCAAGTGGCTTTTTCTCCAGCTTGGTTTCACCAGTCATGCTGTGCGTTGCGCGTCTGGAGCCCCTTGTTTAATTTTATAAATATAAAAATGTATTTTTCAATAATGCGGCGTTCACTTTTCTCCGCTTATTCTCTTTTTCTTTTCTTTACTACTAAGCAGAATTACAAAGCGCTTTTTGAGCTGTCAAAAGCATGAGTTGCCAACTATTTGTAATTAGTGATGATAGAAACATCGAAACATCGTTATATTGATACTCCCAATAGCGATATCGATACATATCGATGTTCCCTCTAAGCGCATTTTTCAGTAAAACCGTTTTTCAGCACTTGCTGCAAATTCAAAACACATGTTTTCATTTGCTTTTATTTTGCGGCATTTTGTAAAATAATGTTGCGCATTACACAAACCAAAAACACGCTGCTCGATGGCGCTACCATTGCCGAGCAACTATATACGACGCCTAAGGATTGCGAGGATTTCTTCGAAAGCATAGAGAAGCCGACTGAGGTTGTGGCTGCACCTCGCTCCACCTGTGGGTACCGAGAATAAAATCCTTTGCTGGATTCGTAAAGTTACAACTAAATCGCATTTACAGTTATACGTGCCGGCGTTCTGACGACGGTACGTGGATCTGCGTATATGGAATATGGCAATACGAAAGTGATGGCCATCGTGGCACCGCCGCGGGAGCTCGTCCGTTCAAGTGCTCGCCGTGTGAATATGGGCGTCATCAATTGCTTCGTGAACTTTGCGGCCTTTGCCAGCGGCGAGCTGGAATCGGTGCCGGAGCGTGAAAAGCATTTGGGCAGCATGTTGACCAAAGCACTGGAGCCGCTCGTCTGTCGCAATGAGTTCCTTAACTTTCAGCTGGACATACGGGTGCTCATCTTAGATGACGATGGCTGTTTGCTAAGCACTGCGATTAATTGCTGCGGCGTGGCACTGATCGAATGCGGCATATCCACATATGATTTAATAACTGCCTCCACGGCGTGCATCTACCGCGGCTATGTTTTTGTCAATCCCAGTGCCAAGGTGGAGGAACTACTTTGGCAGCATCGCGGCGGCAATGCTCTGGTGGGCAGCAGCAGCACCACCAACAGCAACAAAGATGCTTCGATACAGGAGCATGGGCTGTTAATTAACGCCAGCATGGACACCTTTGAACAGCTGGCGCAATGCCAACAGTGTGGCTATCTCAAGCCCGAGACCTACGTCAGGCTGCTCGACTATACCCTGGAGATTAACAAGTCACTGCGCCAGCTGATACGCCGCGTGCTAACTGAGCGTGTCAAGGAGCAGCACATATTGGATATGCGTGAGCGGGCAGAGGAACGGTTGGAGGATGAACGTTTGGCGACAATAATTGAAAGGCTCAAGCAACAGGGTCTCCATGAGTTTATACAGTCCAACATTAGGGAGGACCCGTATACAAAAAAATAAATCCACATTTTTGTACATAAAATCTGAATGTTTATAATTTTAAGCTTATATATCTAAACTTTTAACAAATTTTGTGGTCTAAACAGCTAGATCGCTAGATTGTTTACTGCTGATCCGTTGAGGCTTCCAGCACAGCGCCTGAGTAGGCCAGATCCCAGTAGTGCTCCACCTGATGCTTTTGGAAAAATTCGCGTGCCATTTTCTCCATGGGAAATATTTTGAATTTGATTTCGCCAAAGTGCCGACGTTGACTGGTGCCCTCCCAGACGAGCACACACGAATTGGCCACATCTTGGCCATCGTTACCTTTCACCAGATCTTCCTCCCATTTAATGCGATGCAGCATGAGGCGACGGTATTTCTTCTGCTGCTTGGGCCCACCCTCGACGACAACAACACAGCAATCCCGGAAGAGCACCACGCTGCCGGTCATTTGCAGCTGCTTGGCATTCGTTTCGACTTTAAACTTTTTGCTCTGGTTATCCTGCAGATCACGTATACGGTAGACGCTCACGTGGACACCGCAACTGGTGTCTTCCTTAAGTTTGCGCTGTTTCTTTTCGCTTTTCTGTTCGCTCGTCAGCTTTCGGGCGTTATTGGCATCCTCGTGAGCCTTCTGACGCTTAGCCATTTGTTCGCGCACATGCGCCTCGATTTTGGTGGGATCCTGCACAGCATCTGTGCCCAGCACACGCATCAGATTAGATATGCGCAGCTTTGGCTCCGGCGGCGCCACCAGGCCCAGGCGTATCTTCTCTTGCTCCTCTTTCCAGGCCTCACGACGATTCTGTCGACGCAGCTTTTTGCGTTCCTTTTTGGTGAGGAACACGGGCAAGTAGACGGGCTTCAGAGGCTCATCTGCGAAATGGAATAGTATAAGTGTCATCATTTTATGTTAGCCAAATGCTTTTGATACTTTTGACAACATCAATACTAAGGGTTACTCACTTGGCGGCTTCATTTGCGTGGGATGCTCGATGAGATTACTGATGGCCGTTTTGCGGATGCTGATCTTGCCGCTTGCTTCATCCAGTGTTTGCATATCCTGGCTGAGTATGACCGAGTCCCACCACTCCATGGCGGGCACATCATCGGGCATATCCTGCTTGGGTGCAATCAATGCCAGCTTTGTGGCCGAAGATATGCCCGTCTTGCGTGCTATTTGAGATATCTCGTTCTGCAAGCGCTCCAATTGGCTTTTCATACGCATTCGCTCCGCCAGCTGTTGAAACTTGCCGGGCTCGTGGAATCGCAACGTGCGTTTATTTCGCAGCGTCGGCTTCTGAGCAATTCGATCATCAAAATACTTGATGGCATCGTCCTGTCCAGTGCTGGTAGCACCGCTATGACTGCTGCCCTCGCTGCCTGTTGTCTGGCGCTGGAACACCTCGCGCTTCTTGGCGCGTATATTTGCCTTGAGCGTGGGCGTCACTGTTGGTATGTTGATGGCACGTCCACTCTTGTCCACGGTTCGTCCCTCCTCGTCCAGTATGAGCGGTTTGGGTCGCTCCTGCTGTTGCTGGGCAGCGGCAGCAGCTGCTGCTGCCACCGCCGTAGGCTGCTGTTGGATGATATTGGCCAGATTACCGGTTAGCTTGGCGCGTATTTGTGCCTGCAATTCGGCAATCTTTCTGGCCTTGTCTGCGTCCTCGGGCGTTGGTTTTTTGGATAACGCTTGGGTAGCCAGTGCAACTGGCATTCCGATTTGCGGCACGGACGCTAGCAGGGGATCCTTGTCACGTAGATTGCTGAGCGCCCGCTTGCGCTCCTCGATCTCGCGCTGGGCATGCGCCATCATCAGTTTTATTTGTGTGGAGCTCAGCGATGAGGCCATCGCATCGATGGGCGCCCCCCCGTTCTTTTCCTTGACATCAAAACGTGACTTCTTAGGCGCAGCATCGACGCCGACGTCGGCGCCAGCAGCGCTGCGCTTGTTGGCTGATTTAGATTTTTGTTCGTCGGCGTCGGCGCTTTCGGCATCCTTGCGCGTTATAATGGACGACATAATATTCGCAATTAAATTGAACTGGCTAAAGACGTAAAAGTTATTTACCAAAAACTTTGCACATTCCACTTAATCCGCAATGCTTTATTTTTGGTATTTGTTGTATGTTTATCTGCAAAAACGTTTACGTGAAAATTTCTTTGGCAAAAAGACAGGGTTGTTCCACTCTTCTTCCCACTGACAGTTAGAGTTGCGTTGCTCACTTTTAAACTAGTTTAATTGAACTAGTATTTTGAATTACGAACTGAATTGCACATTTAGTTATGGTAACATAAAAGGCAATTTTAAAAACATAGCTTAACATTGTCCAAGTAAATCAACTTCACAATTATATTTTCCAATTGCTCGAAGCGATTGTCTACAACTTGCTCATTTATCGATACATTTCGGGGCTCCCATTTTTGCACCCTGCACCGCCATTTTTGCTGGAGCGACATGACAGCTACAATTGGCACACGATAGCTATAAAAGCGATACTCATAGTTATCGATTGTGATTCATTTATCTACTTTTCACCTATTTGTAATCATTTCTAAATATCTTTATTAATCATTATTTCGCTTGTTTTTTTAAAAATTAAAGTTTGGGTTTTTACTCGAAGTTTAATTACAGAAAAACTATCGACACTGTCAATAAAATTATCGATAATTTCCCACCTCTATACAGAAGCGTATCGTCTATTTTTTTCTCGTCGTGTCTGTGTGTGCTTAATTATTTGTTGTGAAAATTAAGCGCTTTTATTGTGCATAAAACTTTGAAAATTTGCATTTAACTGCAAGCATGGCATCAGAGGAAGAGAATGACGATAATATCCAGGGTGAGTGCAATGTTTTTATCTGCATTTTACTCTGCTGAAAATTTTTCGGCAGAATATGAATACCAAACCGTGGTCAGGTTCAAGCGAGTGAGCACCAGGCGTCAGCGGCTGCCGACGATGTCTCGTTGCCGCTGCCGCGATGCGTGCGTTGTCTTTTATTATTGTTTTCATTTGGTTTTGTTGTGACCAATGAATAATTTACTCTGAATACTTCTTTCTTTG
The DNA here is from genome assembly GCA_035045885.1 of Drosophila borealis. Lineage (NCBI taxonomy): Eukaryota > Metazoa > Arthropoda > Insecta > Diptera > Drosophilidae > Drosophila > Drosophila borealis. The sequence goes on from JAWNOR010000211.1 coordinate 6,547,298, forward strand.
CTTGGTTAGCTGTAATTTATTACAAATTTTGTGAAATTTTACATATGACGCGCGACATTTCACATTTTTGTGTCTCTCTCATTCTACACAAATTTATTGCATTTTTTATATGCTGTGTTTCGCAAATGCAGCTCCTCTTCGATATATAGCCATCTCGCTCTGACATTAAGAATGCTCGCGAGTTCAAAACATATGTTTTAAACGCTTGTTTTGGTCTTTCTGTTTGAAAACGATGGCTCGCAATAAGAAATAAAATAACTTATAAAAAAGGTAGAAATCAATGTAATAATCATATAAAATAAATTAGGCATAAGAAAATGCAAAATGTTTTGCTCATAATCTAAGTACATACATTAATGCATATTTGGAACGTACAAATCCAAGTGAGTCATTTCTGCAATAGTCGCCTCAACATGCAATTTTTCTGTCAATGACATTTAAGCTCCTACTGTAAAGAACTTATCAGCTTAGCTAAATGTGAAGTTTTCGGTCGCGCATTTTGATGTTAGTAGGCATATTTTTCGTTGTCAATTGGAAATTTAACAAAAGTGCACTGGGTAAAATATCAACGCGATTGAATGTAGCACTAAATAATACCAGCTATACGAACACAAGTGTTTGCATCCATTTGCAAATTATTGGTGGGTTTTTCTAAACGCGTACTATAGTCTACTCGCTCTATCCCACATAACTCGATATGAAAAGGGAATATTTTGCTAAAATCCGTGTGTACACACTGCACTTGCGCGATGTCGGCAGCACTCGCTCACTCTCTCAGCTCACAAACGCACTCGCAACCGCAACCGACGATAACGCCGCGTGAAGTGGGCTGCTTTGGAAATTTTACGATTCATTGTTGCTTGGACGTGGCAGCCATGACGTGATTTCTGACTTTGACTAAGAAAATTTTTTGTTAAAATTACATTTGTAAATTATAGAAAATTAACTTAAGGGGAATACGTGCATTATTAAGCCAGCAACAAGAGCTCAATTAAGTGTAAAATATAATGTGTGTGAAAACTATTGAAATTTATAAAAAATTATTGTGTAAGAAAAAAAAATGAGAAAAATAATAATACATATACAAATATGTATGCAAAAATAAACGAATATAAAATGTGTCCAATATGGAAAATATTGTTAAATTCTGGTTTCCGCCTTCCCCCGTTCCGTCGTGTTGTACATCGTTGATTGATTTCTCCACTTTTGTGGGTGTGTGTGTGTTTCTCGGGCGGATCGTCGTTTAATCTGTCCGTTTAACTGTGACAGACAGTTGCCACCATTTACATTTGCAGTCGCCGTTCAATATCATTAACGTAGCCGTGTATTATATTTTATACATTAATACATATGTACATACACATATTTACGTCTGCTTGCGTGTGTGAGTTGACTCTCTTGTATGCCAAGACAAGCTCCCTCGCGAGGAAGCTTGCGTATATATGAAAGGTATGTGCATGTGTGTTTGTGTATACGTGCGTATTATGCACGCGCGCGCTCCAGCAGCTCTCGTCCTCGTCGTCGCCCCGTCTTCATAGTTCTCGCGCTCAACCACCAAAAACATCAACCAACCGCTCTCACGTAGTCTTGTCGCCGACGAAAATCAGCCGCTGTCGATGTCGCCACCGCCGACGTCGTTGTCGCGTCGCCGTCGTTATTTACGCGATTTCAATTAATTTATAAATAATTTTACTTCCAACAACAAACACAAGTAAAATCGTCAGCAATATCATCTTTTGTGCATGTATAACAATTGCTAGTGTTCCAACTTTAAAATAATAAAAACACCAACTTACAAAGTAAGCAATAGAAAGTGGTAGAAAAGAGAACAAAATTCGTTGGAATGTTGACAACAGTAAAACAACGCCGGGCCGCATCAAGCAAATAACCAAGGAGTAATGTGAATTCGTAATGTTTTTCCACTTGGCAGCTGACGTTGCTATTCTCAATTTGTTTTTTCGACTACCCCTGTAAATGTGTTTGAACAATTTGCCATCGACGCTGTTGCATTGTGTGGAGGCGTGCGTATGTGTAAAAGTTATCCTAGAAATCGTACGTGGGCGAGCAGCAGTTTTCCATATCTAATTTTAACATGTGATGTGCGCGCACACCACTTCGCTGTTGTTGTTGTTGAGTGTGCTATCGATTAAACTACAGGCCTATCGATAGTCGGTCTATGCAAATTGTGAAAATTGATGAAGCATTACTTCTAATAACAACAAACACTGTAGCATTCATGTGACGTCAGGATGTTTATGCCCCCTCTCTTGGCTCTGTGTGGCGTCGTTTATTTCACAAGTTAGCATTCCAACAGCTGTCTGCGCGTATCAGCATTTGGTGTGGGGGGATTGTATATCATGCAAGGTCCCAATTCACGCCAAAAGTAGCAAAAAAAAAATATTTTTTTTAATAAGCAGCATTCGCTTGTATATGTTTTATTAATTTTCATTCATTATCATCATTTCTTCTGTTTCTCTGTTAAGCGTCGGTTGTTTATAAGAAGAAAGTGTTTTACATTCATTTTTTTTTTCAATTTTTTTATACATTTGGACAAGTAAACAACTACATATGTATTGATTTGACATTTCATAAATTGTTCAGAGCGAGAAAATGACACCCGAGACAAAACGTCGCGTCGTCATCGAGCGAAAGAAATATCGTGTGGTGGGAGCGTCTAGCTGTGACTGCACTCCAGTCGTCGCTTGATATTGTTTAGAATGCTTTGCGCTATTGCGTTCATGCACATTTTTAAAGTAGATATGTGTGTGTTGTTGTTGGTTGGTAGAGTGAGATAGAGAGAGAGAGGGGTTAGGCTTAGAGCGAGTGCAAAAATGAGAACGTAAAATGCAACTCCATATGTCAGGTGCCAAGTGCTTTGACGCATGTGCTTGTTGTTACTTGTGTACTTTGTGCTTGCGTAGATAAGCACACAATGCCTTTTCGCTAATATCTGTTGAATTTTAAATAAATAAAATTTCGTTTCTTTAAATATGTATACCTTGATTCAGTATTCATTGATTTGGTATAAGAAGCAAGATTGAGATCAATAAGGTCAGCCAAAAACCATTTGGTTTTAATCATTTTTGAATTATTTAAGAGCTAGTAAACGAAGTCAAATTTTAGACCTTTTCCATTTTATGCCTATACATACAAATGCATATCCCCAACACACACAGAGCATTTATTTCTTACCCACCTTTGTCATTTGTGTGTGGAGGCACGGATTTTCTATAATATTTATTTTCGCTCGCTGTTGCTGAGGGCCCCAACATCGAGACACACACGCATTTATATTCACAAGCTTGTATATGTGTACATGCATATGTATACAAACACAGAAAACTTGCATAAATCTGTTGAAAAAATATATAAAAAATACAACAAAAACATCGGCGTTGGCGCCCCAACCAAAATTAAATTCAATACAAGAAGTGAAAGTATTGTGTCGGTGTGTGTGTGTGTGTGTCGGTCGGATCATGCCTTGCTTTTGAGCATGCGAGAGAGCAAATGGCGACCGTTGACGATAGTCATGCACTGTGATGCTGTCACGCTCGCACATATTGCATTTAATTATGCCAAAACAAGAAGCAGCCAACAACAAGTGGTGTTATTTTCTGTCCATGTATTTGAGTGTTTAAGTTGGCATTTAAAAACTTTACTTATTTCTTACTATTTAAAAAAAAAATTGAGAAAATGGGCAACCCAACAGGTTCCGCTGAAATTAACAGAGGTTATTTTATTTCATCAAAGCACTTGATGTTGTTGGAATTTCCGTCAAATATTCTGTTCACCCTATTTCAGAGAACGGCTCTCTTTACGATTTTTTTTTTAGTATATAACGCGAATCTGTGGAGCCATATGTATGTGGTGTATTTTGTGTCAGTTGCTATTGCTCTTAAATTGTTTTTGTGTGGTACAAGTACACAAAAATACAATGAGACAGACAGTCGGATATTGTTGTTGCTTGTTGTGCATGCGAATGAAATCGGCAGCGTTTGACATTGATTACCGTAATACCTTGTATACGTGTAGATGTGTGTGCTTGTGCTTTGTGGTTGCTTTTTTATATTTGTGCAACTGTGCGCTGTTGTCTTTTTCACCTATTTACTGTAATTGTGTTGTTGCTCGATCACGAGCGGAGAAGGAGAAGGCCGTATCGCTTCTCGTATACGCGTATACGTATACACACATGCATATATATGTATGTAAGTATAAGTAGGTACAGTGGTGCTTTTTATTTTTGTTGTTTCAGTTGATTTGTCACATATCTATGTACATATGTTGGTACATACAGACGCCCTCAACTCGCTGTAATGCACAGTGCGACAAAAGTCCCAATTGATATGTTTAAAGTATGCTTAGAACGCATGCAAGAGGCTTGTGAAATCCCGTTTGATTATAAGGCATTTGAACAAGTAGCAATCAATTAAAATGTTTCGCTATAAAGTTTTAGTCTTATTATTTTTCTGTTCATATTTATACGTGGCCTAATTGTACTAAGGAATGCGGCGATTCTCTCAGTGTACGTTACTTTGGCCTCAGCCCTATACAACAACAACAAAAAAAGGTGAAAGTGAAGGTCATTAATATTTGCATATGGGAATATTTACGCATTAAGAGTGCACAAGTATGATAAGTCACAACGAATATGCCAAACAATTAATTTTTCTGATATTTACATACATAAGTAGGCTTGTCTGCCTGACTATTTTGGCCGCCATTGTGGTTTTGCACGCTATAGACGCCTCCATACATGCATGTGTATATGTATGTATGTATATATATACACCCGCATTTTTGTGAAAGACATTTTAAACAGACCTTTGCTTAATTGGTTCAATAGTTTTGTTAACGTTATCGTGTTCTATATAAAGCAATTGTTGTTATACGCCAAGGCAACTCAATTTTTGCTCCAGTTGTTTTATGTGTTAAGCAAGGTAACAATTTTGCTGTTAGGGGTGTGTCAAATTCAAACACAAAAATACCTAAGTACGTATGTTTAAATTTTACGATAAATGTTATCGAGATCCGTATTCGACGCGTTTTATATGTAAGTGCTATTAATTAGTTTGTTAAGACAGTGTTGCAAACTGTCGGTACGAGAACAGCGCGTTGCCAACCAACTGCATAATTGTCACACGTCAAGATTTATGGGTGTGTGTGTGTGTGTCTGTGAGTTTTGTATGTGTATGCATATTGTGTCTGTCTCTATGTTTTGATTATTGTAATCCGTCGTTAACTTTGGCATAGTTTCGTAGTCGAGAAAACAGAAAATAAAACCAACATTAAAATTACCAACCAAATACAACAACTGGATACAAGAGCTGCCTGCGCGCTGTCGTCAACGACGCTGTTGCTGTTGTTGTTGTTGCTGTTGCTGCTGCTGCTGTTTTTCGTGTTGCTCGGCCCTCGTTTTTGTAGTGTGCCACTCGACTTGTTACATATCGTTGTGTTGTTGCTGTTGCTGTTTTGCGGTTGGTTTAGTCATACTTACGGCTGCCTATAATGTTTATATAATTTTCGTATCTTTTTTTTCTTTTTCCACTTGCATACCGAGGTTTCTTATTGGTCGTGCTCTGCTGTTATAAGTTGTGGGTTGGGTTGTGGTGTTTTATATTATTTTATTTTTCTCTGAGTCGAGTGTGTTAGTGCACTCCACAAGACAAAGCGCAACTTTGGTGCGCTATTTGTTGATTTTTTCCCCTTACTATTTTAACTGCATTATCTTCTTTTAGGGTAGAAACTGAGTGCGTTTCTTTTAACATTCGTAGTTCTTGCTGTTTAGTTATCGATATTATTTACTGACGGCTTGTTTATTTTACAACACTTTAATTTGAGTGTTGATATTGGATGGTTCTTGTAGCAAAAAGCACGGCTGAAAGCACAAAGTTATTGCCGAGGCTTCATCTTAAGGTTCGACTCTATTCCCCGCCTTCCGGTTCCAGGCTTTGGTTTAATATGTGGTTCATATATTGACTATTTAATTTTTATTTTGTATATGTTTTTTTGACTGAGATGATTTATAGACGAATACAGAAATAGTTGACGAGTTTAATCGGAAAAAGATTTTATCTCAATTATGGGTTATATATAAGGCAAGACCTATAGGCATTTTGACTATCTAACGACAGGGATTTTTATATTTTATAATCAGAAACTAGAATTTGCAAAAGAAATATATAATATTTTTTAACTCTGCTTAACTACAGGCCGGAAACTTTTAAAATGAAGGTTAGGGCTGGCTTCGACGTTCTACTTTTAAAGCTTAAACAAATAGATAGACATTCACAAAATCCCGCGTACAGTCGTAGGAAAAACACAGGCTAAAAAGAATCCATTAAAAAAAAAGTAAATATGTGTGTTCACCCAAACAGTCAAAATTCTGCGGAAGTTCAATTAACAAAATCACAAAATGGGTTTAACAAAACGGAAAAGTTCAAAGGTTTTATGCATATTCTAGTTAAATGCTGTATTTAACTATGAAACAGAAAACTAACAACGCGAGCCAAATTACAAAACTTTATATAAATAATTATAGATATATGTATATTTATTTATGCAAAGTGCATTCTTTTTTGGGACAGTAACAAACAAAAAGTAAATGTATAATGAATTATAAAAAAGTTGATTGTACGATCAATTTGGCTGACCTTCAGTCATTTTCAAAGATATAGCTTTAATATAATATGCCGAATACCAAATGAAAATAAATGTATGTATATTCATTTCAAGTAAAAACGAGAAAGAAGGGCCATCTTCGACACACCGAAGATTTAATACGCTTGCAGACTAAAACAAAAAGTTTGTCAGACAGAACCTCATTTTTTCGACCAATATTTCCTATGGCAGCTAGATGATATAACGTTCCAATGAAGATAAGAGATAATAAGAGGAGTTGGTTAAATATATTTTGAAAATCAACGAAGTTATACATACAATTACTTAATTTTCGACCGATCGTTCCTAATGGTCCGATCCAGCCGAGGGACGTAGGAAAAGTTTCATGACGAAAGCATTAAAACTGACAGACTAGTTCATGCATAGAAACAGATCAACTCGGCTGTTGATACTGATCAAGAGTATATATACTTTTTATGGGGTCGGAGATGTCTCCTTCTAGGCGTTACACATTTCGAGACAAAATTATAATACCCTCTGCAAGGGTATAATATACACAGGCAGCAACAGCAGCAAACTGACAACAAGCTGGTTGCTGGCTGGGGGAATACCAGTCTCCGTATCCAAGCTCAGTTAACTTAACGGCTGTGCGTTTTGTTTTTCTTGTTGTCTGTTTGGAGTCCGTTTTTAGTCCAGTTCCAAATTGCCAACGTCGTTGGCTCTGTCCCCGTCTCCGTCTCTGTCTTGAGCTTGGTCAAGCCTCGACTCGCCTCGCCTCTCGCTCTTGCTCTCCAATAAGAAGAAATAATCCAACTGAATCTGGGAAGACAAGTTTTTGTTGTTGAAAGCTTGCAGCAGAGCTTTAAGCTTTGCTTTGTCTCTCTCACTCACTCCACTTGAACATACTCAAGCGTCACTTCGGTCGGCTTTGACTTCGTTACGATTTGAGCCTTCTAGCTATGTTATTTTTTTTTTTGGAATCGGGTTTTAATTTTTTGGTGTTGCTGATTAGCATTCACATCTACATATGTGTTTGCGCCTGTGTATGTATGGGTGTAAGTAGCAGAAGATATTGGCGCGTCGAT